>OX453024.1:12750520-17550520 GCA_949699075.1 Asteroscopus sphinx
TTGAACAAGTAAACGCGTCGCACCGCACTGCATTCGGTGCTAGCGTCAGCATAAAATTAATACAATTGATATTGTACGGGTCTGCTCGTACATGCTCCCGGACAGAAAGAATAACAATGATAAAATTCAATAAAAAGAATCGCAAATAAATTGATTATTTGAAAATTTATAGTTTATAAAATGAAGACAATGCTAATTGATATGGATACTAATTTATGTTATAATTCATATTTGTTTAAACTATAATTATTGGATGTTTATAGATAATAATAACAATTAATCCAAATTATTATGAGAAACAGTAAATGATTAATGATAATGCGATTTTATTATACTTATGAGTCCTTAAATTTTATCAAAAATAGGTGATGTTGCTTTGTTTACACGCACACTATTTTTGTTTGAACCACTACACTGATTATTGTCATTTAATTCACTTTGACTACTATACACTACTCTATCACTGAGATTCACGCACTGTGTACTGTTACTGATGCAATGAAGAGGAGTAGGCCCACCCTGAGCCTGCTCTGCTGTGGTAGGCGCTGGCATCGCTGGTATGCGCCAGGCGCGCCCACGACGCCACAGGAACACAAGTCCTGCTATTCCCGTCAATCCGATGACGGAGTATATCAATGTGTAGTGGTGTATATCATGGTACGAAATACTTTCTGATATCTGAGCGTTATCTTTCATAACTTTAATTTTCTCGGCTATCTCTGTTAATTCTTTGTGACGACTCTCCACTTCCGAATCATTCAATGGAATCATATGAGGAATCGTTATGTTGATGAGATGGTTTATTGGTGGTATTAGAGGTGCATACACATCTGGTCTTATGGTAAATTCACTAGATTGCTGTTTATGCGCAATCACCGTGAAAAGTTGTGTTTTAATAATACCAGGCCCCTCAGAAAGTATTGCGAAAAAAAGTTTTTATATATGGGAGACTGGCCAGTTATAATGTTTTTCGAAAATATGATTATTTATAAGTAAAAATAAGTAAGTTCCAATTTCAAAATTTCCCTCCACATTTTTTGCGAGTTAATTCAAAGTATTGTGTCTCACTGAAATATGGATCTGCGCCGGGAACATTTTAGAGCTATGATTTTATACGATTTCAAGTGTCGCCTGAAACCGGATGAATCGTACGATAGACTTCAAATGGCATTCATGGATGAAGGCCCTTCCAAGGCAACCGTGTATCGTTGGTATAACGAATTCAAGCGCGGTCGACCAACTTTGGGGGATGACGAAAGAAGCGGTCGCCCTTTGACGGCTGTTACCGAAGAAAACGTGCTAGCAGTGAAAAATTTAATCCAAGACAATAGGCGTATTACATATCAGGAGATTCAACACATATTGAAGATTGGATCGGGAAGCGTTCACGAGATTCTACACAGCCATCTTCGCGTGAGGAGGATAGTATCACGCTGGGTGCCGCACAACCTCACCGATGCTCAGAAGCAGGCCCGGGTGGAATGGTGCCGTGATATGCTTAACAAATTTGAAGCAGGCTCGTCTCGGCGTGTTTACGACATCGTTACAGGTGATGAGTCCTGGATTTATCAATACGACCCAGAAACCAAGCGCCAGTCGACTGTTTGGGTGTTTCAAAATGAGCCAACGCCTACCAAAGTGAAGCGATCTAGAAGCGGGGGTAAGATTTTGATCGCTAGCTTTTTTAATTTGACTGGCCACTTGGTATCAATTCCCTTACGGGATCAAAGAAGCATTAATGCCGAATGGTATACTACCAAATGTTTGCCAGAAGTTTTCTCTGTTATAAGCAACAAGCGACCAAACACAGGGCTCCGCGGGCTACTGCTCCACCACGACAATGCACCTGCGCACACCGCACTCAAAACGAGGGACTTCCTGGACAGCACGCCAGTCAAACTCCTGGGTCACCCTCCTTACAGCCCTGATCTAGCACCGTGTGACTTCTTTTTATTCCCAAAAATAAAAAATCAGCTCAAAGGGATACAATTTTCGTCGCCGGAAGATGCGCTGGCTGCGTTCGAGCAGGCTGTAAACGAGGTGTCTGCGGCGGACTGGAAAAAGTGTTTTGAAAACTGGTTTAGGCGCATGAATCTTTGTATAGAGGCTGGTGGAAAGTACTTTGAAAAGATTTGATAAAAATATATGTACGTATAGAACAATTTTTTTTAGTTTCGCAAAACTTTCTGAGTGTCCCACGTACATCCATTGTTTATTACTATAATACCTGCACCCGACAGTTGATGAGCGGTAACTTGATCGTCACACATTATACGTAAAGGGCACTGATCGCAACAAAAATAAATATAATTATTCATGGTATTGCTTTCTAACCAGCTGTTTTTACAGGAAGTAGTCTGTGTCTGACACTCTGATTCTGCAATCTGACAGAAATCTTTATCCCCTTTTAAACGATAAATAGGTTTCTGAATGTGACACAAATATGCATCTGATGTTAAGCATGATCTCAAAGTCTCATATGTCATGGTTATGAAAGTGTCCTTTTTTAGGTTAATTGCTACGTATTCTGATATTGGTTTTAAGCTAACCATGTCACTTCCTTTGACTTGAGGAACTGATAACATTTTGAATATCTCGAAAGAGTCTCTACTGATGAGAGGGAGTCTGATCTCAAATATCAAAAATTGTTGTAGCATTCTGGCTTTCACTTGAAGCAGTTTAAATATTTTTCTTAAGTCTGTGTGAACATTTTCTATAGGTAACGAAACATCCGTTGGAAGCTGACTTGCGATGGTACTCAGCTGATCTTGCAATTGTTCTGGAGTCAAAAGATGTGGGTTAAAGCGGCCGTGATAGATGTCCGTGACAGTATCTAGCAAGGTGCTCTGTAATGATTTTAAGTTGTGTAGCATGTTGCTTCCTATTATGGCTCCTACAATTATTTCATTAACAAGCGAAATATTTTGAGTAGTTGATTTTAACTCATTTAAAGTTTTTTCCATGGAAAATATGTGTTGAGTGATCATTTTATGTTGTTTGTTCATTGTTTGCTCAGTTCGTTTTAAAAGATTATATTCCACTTCTATGATAGATGTTTGATTTTTCCAGTATGAAGCGATGTGTCTTTGATTGTCCCGTAGTAATGTGATATCTTTCTGATACTGTTCGGCGAATCTTGCGTCTAATACTCCGAACAAGCTGTTAGCGAGGGATCCTACACCGTCGATAAGACCGCGTCGCATTCTGATCTGTCGCGTGCTTGAATGCTGACCGAGCAACATCTGATTGTAGTATTCAAGTTCAGCGAGCCCTTGACTCAACTGGAGTAATATGATCTCGCAATTATTATGCACTGTTTTGCACGTTTGTTCTAAAGACGTAGTGTATTTATTGAGAGCTCTTATTCCCTCCCAATAAGGTTGCATATCGTAATAAATAATAAGCTTCCACTCGTCTCTTATTATCTTCATGTTGGATAATTTATCAAAATAAAGACTTTGGTTTTGTCTAAATCTCGTGACATTGAAACTGCTTTGGACTCCTGATATGATTGTCATGAAAAATATTAATGACGTAAACAATGATAATATGTTAAAACTTGCTGGTTTATTTATTTTGAGAGGTTTCGAGATTTGTTTGGAGTCCTTTGATTCCGACACTTGCTTGTCGTTTTGAGAAGTATTTGGTATCTCCTGATTAATAGGCAAAATTGATATTTTGGTGATTGGTCGTTTGAGAATCCCGTTTTAAGTTTTTAGGCTAACAACTCGGACGTGACCGTCCGCTCCGGGATGTAGGTCGAGGACTCTACCCATGGACCATTTTCCAGGAGGCAAGTTACCCATTATTTGATTATGCTTGTTTGGACTTTGCTTTTTACATTTGACGCATAAACGTAGTTGCTTTTTTGTGGCATCATTTTCACCCACAATCCAATATTTCTGTCTGATAAATCCCAACGTTAACCGTGCTCCACCGTGGAGTGTTAATTTGTGGGCATAATCTATGATCAATTCAGTCAAGCGTCCTCTGTGTGGTATTATGATAGGGTGCTGCATGTCTGTGTTAATATGAGCACGTGCCAACCTTCCTCCAACACGGAGAAGATCCTCCTTATCTAAATACGGATTTAGGTTAAGTATTTTGCTTTTATTGCTCAGCTTTCCTTTTTCTCTCAAGCTTTTTATTTCTTCATAAAATTCTTCTTGCTGTATTTGCTTAATTATCCTTAATTTAGCCTGTCTTATCTCTTCTAATGAAAGATAAGGCTGCTTGCTTTGCTTATTTTTTGTAAAAAATCTATATATCCATGCTAATATATGTACAGCTTTGCTAAACGAACTGTGTTTCTTTAACAAAATAATGATAATATTGCTATCTGTTTCCTGCTTTAAAATATTATTTACTTGCTTTTGCTTCTTCGCTTCTTCTGTGGTCGTATAAATGGGTTGATTATGTTCACCAGTAGCATTATATGTTAATAACCACGATGGTCCATGCCACCACAAGGGATGTTGATTTAATTGAGGTATCGATAAACCTCTACTTGCGCAGTCTGCAGGGTTTTCTCCAGACTTTACATACCGCCAGCAGGCAGACGGCATTGTATCCGTGATTTGTCTTGTTCTGTTTGAAACAAACGTATTCCACCGGCCTGGGTCTCCTTGTAACCAACCCAATACTGCCGTGGAGTCAATCCAGCCGTAAATGTCAATCTTGTAATCGATTAAGCAAAGCTTGACTTTAGCCATGAGTTTGGCTAATAATTGAGCACCACACAGCTCTAATCGTGGTAATGATAATTGTTTACTAGATGAATAGAATAGAATAGAATAGTACTATTCTTGATTTTCCGGCGACTAAAATTATGCTTGGTTTTTCGTAATAAACTTTGCAGTAAATGACACATGCATATGCTTTTGTTGACGAGTCACAGAACCCGTGTAACTCGACTCTATGTTCTGGTTTTGTTCCTAGCCACCTTGTGTTGGAGCAGCGCAGCAGTGACGGTTAATAAGTAAAAGCTCAAGCGTAATTTGCTAAATACTTATAATTGATAAAAAAATAGGTACAAGTTTGTTAGCGTAAAAGCGAACGAATATATATCTAAAATTTTCACTGTCACTTTTGAGTGATACAACAATTAAAAACAAAAAACAATATGGCCATTCCTAGTAACCAAAAGAGTTCAGAACGATATTCTGTAGTATAGGGGAAGCTTGAAGACCTTGGTATTTGTATCTGATTGATATGTTCTATTTCGGCTTTAAATTTGACCCATTCATGATAAATTTCATCAGGTATTTGATCATCCCACTGTATTTGTGATGTCCAAATTCTTTGAAATAATATTTTAAGCTTAGTTGTTACAGGTGTGAGCCATCCTAATGGGTCAAAGAACCTGGAAATATCTGATAGTACGGATCGTTTGGTGGCCTTGACGACTGCCGAATCAATTTTTGGTTCAAATAAGAAATTATCCTTGACAGGATTCCAGCGTAGTTCCAAAGTTTTTGTAGACTCCAACTGTTTGATACTTTTGCTCTCTTGCTGACATGACATATTGTCCTGTAATAAATGCTGATCATTTGACGCCCATTTCCTTAAATTAAAACCACCTCGTTTTAGCAGTTCAATTAAATCATGTTGTAATTTCTGCGCAGTGGATATGCTATGGGTCCCATGTAGAAGGTCATCCATGTAGAAAGAGTCTTCCAGAACTCTCGTTGCTTCTTGATAATTGCTTCGTTCGTCGTTCGCCAGCTGCTTCAACGTCATCATTGCGAGGAATGGGGCGGCCTTGGTGCCGTAAGTAACGGTTGTCAATTGATATTCTTGTAGTTTATCTCTTGGACTATCCCTCCATATGATTTTTTGTAAGCTCTGATCTTCTTTGTTTATTAAAATTTGACGGAACATCTTTTCGATGTCCGCCGTAAAGGCAAATTGATACTGCCTCCACTTTAAAATTAATGATTGAAGGTCTTGCTGTAAGTTTGGACCTTTGTGCATAAGGTCATTCAAACTTTGGCCGCTTGATGTTTTTGATGAGGCATTAAAAACGACGCGCAGTGACGTAGTCGTAGAGGCTTCACGATGCACACTATGATGCGGCAGAAAACACTCATGTTTCACATTGCAAATGGCTGGTTTCATGTGTCCTAACGATAGGTATTCGTTTATGAATAATTTATATTCAATAGCGATATTTTCATGTTTAATTAATTTGCGTTCTAAATGCCCAAACTGAGCTATAGCCTTGTTTTTAGAACTTCCTAATTGTTCTTCAAATTTTGTTTTAAGAGGGAGCCTTACTTCGTATCTCCCATCCATCATGCGTTTTGTGGTAGACTTATAAAATTGTATGCATTCTTGATCATCTGATGAAAGAGGTGCTGACTCCGATATTTCTTCTGTTTCCCAAAATCTCTGCAACTGATCAACATCAATCTGTACGACATTGCATTGCAATGAGGTCACATTACCGCATAAAATCCAACCAAGACGAGTTTGTTGAGCAATTGGTGTTGTTTGATCAAGTCTGCAGATCCCCTCTAAAATAATGTTTGAATATATGTCAGCGCCGAACAAGATGTCTATAGGACGACTAACGTTAAAGTCGGGGTCAGCAAGAAATATGTTTTCCAAGTAAGACCACGTGGGTTTTTTAAAACTGTAGCTTGGTAAATTTTTTGTTAAGTATTTCATGATAAAAACATCTGTATTAAATCTATAGGAGTCGTTCCTTGATGAACAGTTTATGTTGATAACTCCCTTGCAAGGATTATCTCTGGCTCCTATTCCGGTTATTACTCCCGTACACTTCTGACGCGGCAATGCCAATTGTTGCGCCGCGTTTTCTATGATGAGTGAAGTTTACGATGTTTTTGTTTTTAATTACGTTTATGATGTGGCTAGGCTAGCGTGGCACAAAGTTAGGTACAAGGGCCCATATTGAAAGTAGCTGACATAGTTTTTGATGTAAGCAAAAGCATAAGCATAAGCTACTAAAATATTTATTTATTTATTTAAGAAAGGCACACCAACGACATATTTACAATTTAAATCTATAATTAATGTTCATAAGTCTTTAGTACGGTGTAAACAGGTCACTTATAGGTATGCACACCATTCTTAGTATTGATCTGTAGGTATGGCCATTTCTTCTCATTTCATCAGCCCTAATGATTTCCAGTGATGTTAAGTCAGGCATAATAAAGAGCTTTTAATAAACAAAATTGCCTATAGAATAACAAATTTATAAAAAATCATTAAGTGCAATTTTTCAAAAAAATTACAATTACGTAGTTATTACTCGAACAAGTTGACAAAACGTATTGTTCGGGAAAATAAAACAAATGAATGAAAAAAGTGTATGTCATCTAATTTTCTATTTTCAAATTTGACAATAAATTATAAAAATATCATAACTGGCCAGTTCCTCAAGTAAAAGATTTTAAAATCCTGCTTTTTTTGTGTTCCGCTAATTGTGCCGGTGTGTATACATTGCAAGTTAATAAAAAGCTTTTAAAAAGAAGGCAATTTCATAGAGCAAACTTTGAACAGAAATTTAAACTTTTTTCGTTCAACAGATTCGGCTAGGACAGACAGACAAGAGAGTATAAGACCTATAAGAGATTAGTTTTTTCCTTCTAGTTACTTAAAAATACATTATTTATAAATAAAAAGCCAACGATTTTGTTTTTTTTTTACGAAACCCGAATAACTTACGTTTGTTTTTATTAAAACCCTAACCCCTAATTTTTTAATCCAAAACCCTAAAACATTAAGTTCCAAACTTGAATCGATTGCACACTCTAGAACACTTGTAACATACCGAATTTCACACGGGCGAAGCTGCGGGTGGAAGCTAGTGTAACATAAATATACCTTTTAGCTCTTGCCTTAGCCAAATTTTCAGATTTTTTGCGTTTTCTCTTTTCAAAAAACGCCTTTGTTTTATTTCCCATACCGTCTAAAACATAATTTTTTGTCAAAAGGTATAGGTAACATTATTCTATGCGTAACGTTATTGCACATGCGACTCCATTCCTTTCTAAATCCGTACCCTGCTCACGGCACATTACACTTAGCGGGTACGATTCGATAATATTCCCATTTTATTTTATTTAACTCCCATTCCTTCCCGATTGAATCTATGGTGTTTTTCAAAGAGTTTTTAACACATAATTTGTTGATTTAATGAACTATGTCAAGGAAAGTAGGTCACATTGTGTGTGTCGTGTTCAAAAGCGATGATAGGTGATGGGCCATTAAGTACAGTATCAACATTTCATTCATTATTTGTATGGGGAAGTTTGGAATGTGCATTCTCTTAGGTATAATCTTCTATGAAGAGACGACATTTCAAGCCGTAATCTTGATTAAAGACTTCTTAACGTGATTTTGAATGTTGTGTGTTGAAAACTACACTTAGCATAGACTTATATACCTATTACTAGCGTAACACTTAGTAGTTATTTTGGAAATGCTCTTACATTAAAATATGGGCTCGAATGAAAATTAGATAGGTACTATTCAATTAATTTTTGTATTGTTTCCTCGCAAATGAGAGGAAAGTACTACATATACAAGTCTCGGCCGAAATAGCAATTTTAGCCTCGTTTAGTTAAAAAGGATTTTTAAAATAACTTCGGAAGTACTCTGCTTCGCCTTATACTGCCAGTATTACTCAGCCGTCGATTTCTTTATTTCAGGTCTGGACCGTAATGTACTGTTAGTAAAAAATAGTACATTATGATACAAGTGAGCTAAGTTGACTATTATACTCGAGGCTGGATTGCAGCCCGAGCCGACGGCGAGGGCGTAATGGAGCCGAGAGTATAATAGTCAATGCTCACGCGTGTCATACGACGTTTTTCAACACACTTGCGAGGAAAAAAACATAAATTACACATTTTAGACAAATATTGAATTTGTGAAAAATGATAAAAATGGCGCGCGGACCGCGCGTTGGCGGCGGCTCCGGCCAAGTTCGATTGCGCGTAGGTACCTACTGTTTTTGTTTGGTCATATCATACATAACCCCATATCTTCTCGTGGATGTGGTAAAAGGCGCCTAAGGGACCAGAGGATGGGCAGCAGCGTTGTCTGAGTATTTATACAACTATTTGCGAGAAATAATGATTTCTTAATGCTAGACGTCGCATCATCTGCCGGAATTTTGTTTAAATTACAATACTCTTCGAAAATTTCCAACCAACTTGCAAAACTTTGATTTGTGTTGTCAAACACCGGTAAATTACCGACAAACATTTGTGGCGTCACCATTTTCAAACTTTAGCAATCATGACAAAAATGATGATCAGAATTACAGGGAAGAACAAAATTGCACTTACATACTACATGAAGACTCACAGAGTAGTACTACAAGCAATTCTCAGTCTGATAATTCGTCTGATGAAAAAAACAAACTACATCTGCGACTACAGCTGGATAACTCTCAGTATGAACACTTTTGGATACCTTTTCCAAAGGCAAAACGGAGTCCTATTCCCGTCACTCTGCTGTCTGTTTGTCCATCTGAATTTCGAGGGTAACCATGGTAACAAAACCATTATAAGAGGATGATAGTATGTGAGTTTCATCTCTCGGCTCTGCTTATAATGATTTTTTTACCATCGATATTATGTGGTTGACTGTACAAAAATTACTTTAGCTCATCTTTTTCAAGTTATTTTTTTCGCCACTAATTACCCTTACGGAAATTGTATATCCCTTCGTTTATTTGTAGGCACACCAAAATGCACCAAACTCTTGATTTTACATAAATAATACACAATTACCAAAAACTCGTGCATTATACTTGCTGCCCAGTCTTCGATTCTTCATATATTTATTATGTAGTACCACTATATTCCATTGTTTTACGCGAATATTGAAAGTCCAGAAAAAAAAAAAACTTTTTGTTCTGGCAACTCTAACTTATGTCATTCACTATTTTCGCGTTGTTGCGCGGACGACGTTTTTTACGAATGAAATTATTTTCAAGTGATTTTTGGTGTTATGTTAAGTTTAAAGTAAACAAAACACGATGCCAAAAGACGAATTAAGGAAAACATTGGAGAAGCCGGAGAAGAAACGGAAAAAACGCCAAAAATATCGAGTTTGGTGGGTGTAGTGTGTTGACGCCGGAATGAGAAATACCATTGATAGAATGTTAATATAGTCTATCAGCGAATGATATACCAGATCTAACTGAGAAGATCATGAAAAAGGATACAGGTATGTGTTTCAGGTATTTTTTCAGCTTTCAGACCAATAGCAAAAAATTATATGGCGCCATTTTGTCTGTCTCTGTGCTCTGTCCTTGTAACATGTAAGTTCGTGTTACGACAGGTCCTCCAGTGGAGTGAAAAGCACATAAACATGTATATCTAGAAGTTCTATGATATGCACGTATACCTTATGTCTCACGAGAGAAGTAATGGATACGATAAGATCAGTGATCTTTATGTTATAAGGCTTAGTAAGTCTATTATGTACTATGTCTGCTTCGTAAGGGCCCACGGTTTCCAATAAACTGTACTATAAGCTACAGGAAATACTTGTAACTATGAAAACGCATATTATGCTGATGAAAATCACCCTGAAATAATGGGTAGTAAATATCTTAACAAAAAAGAATACAGAATAATGTAAGCGATGAGCTTTCCAAAAAGTATTAAATACCAAGAAGCTTGACTTTATTATATGATGCCCCGAAGCTCAATATAGTTTTTTCAAGGTAAACCTTGTAACTCAAAACTTGTTGACACAATAGATTGTGAGACCCAATTAAAGACAAAGACAAAAGTGTGGATTATCGCTAGCAGCAGTTGGTAATTTGGGAACAGCTTTTAACATGAGATTAGTGGTTGTCAATTGGCCATTAGCAGCGACCAAAATACAAGAACCATTGTAATGGTATATGGGTGACGACCTCTGTGGTCTAGTGGTTCGAGTGTCGGACTGCTGATAACGAGGTCGTGGGTTCGATTCCCACAGGACACAAATAATTGTGTGATGATCATAAGTGTTTGTGTTGGTCTGGGTGTGTTGCTTATGTATTATAAGTATGTATTTACAAAAAAAAAAAGTATATACGTATTATATCCATTGTCTAGTACCCATACCACAAGCTCTGCTTAGTTTGGGACTAGATGGTGCTATGTAAAAATGTCCCAAAGATATTTATTTATTATAATAGATGTTTCAAGATAGAGTGATATGTACCTACTAGGTACAACACAAATTAAAAATGAAAGAAAGTTGATTTCTTAATAAAGGTACTATGAAAGCATCAAATTCAATGTCATGAGACAGTTTTTTCTTCTTGTAGAAAAGTTAGAACTAGTAGTGATAACAAAAATCATGCTATTAATAAAGCAACACCCTCTAGTCTTAAAGAAATGCCAACTTTGCTGCATTCAAGCCTGTATAGATAAAATAAGTATACAATGATAAGGAAAACTTCAAAGCCCCCTGAACTGGACTCAGACTAAAAAGGGGAGGGGGGCAGGTATCAACAGAGGACCCCTGGAAGGTACTACGAGTACCAGCAGAATAATGCAAGTAAGGTACATGAACTGGAATCTGGTTCAAACATAAATGTTTTATTGATTTTCAATATTAATTGTTTGGCAAATAAACGTGTTATATGTTTTTGGGAAGAAATCACACAGGATAAAGTTATCTTACTGTGGATAAACAGATTAATAATCTCTTAAGAAGAGCATTATACATGCCTCATACATAAATTGTTTATGTATGACTGAATTCAAAATTTTTATGACTGAAACTATCATTTTATTGAAGAAAATTTATAGATTTTGAGGTTATTGCTAAATGCAGCCTGTCAAAGGAAAGTTTTAAACAAATAAACATTTTGATTGATTGATTGACTGATTGGTTGATTGATTGATTTTATCACAAACATGTTTACTGTAGCCAACTCAACCAAATGGAGATTAAACTAAACAAATTTGTACATGCAGAAAATTTTCAATGGAAAAAAATAAGAACATTATAAAAACAAATTTCTAGGAATGGTTACATATGCGCTATTGATTTAAAGGATGCATACTTTACAGTTTTCATAAAAAATCAAGATAAAAGATACAATAATATGGTTTCACTTCCAAAATAATATGAGTTTAATTACACTTGTTTTGGTTTGCATGCTGTTTCCTGAGTTTTACAAAAAATCTTTTATGCTCTATTTAAAAAAGTGGTTTTAAATCAGTGATTTATTACCTTGATAATATTAACTGTATTGGAGCACCATCATATTGGACAAAAAATTGTAACAATACTATGAAACTTTTTAAAGTGTCATGGGTTTTGTTCATCATACATTACAAAGTGTTAAGATTTGGTAAACATGAAGGATATGATCTTGTCAGTGAATGATGAATCTGATGATCGATAATTCACAATTCTAATTACTCAACCATAAAAAACTGCTCATTGAAACTTTAGCAGCTTTGCCATGTTGTAAGTTATGTTTTTTTTTTAAACACATGACTTATAAAAAATCAAAGATGTGAGAAATTACTTAATTATAATACTTAATGACTGATTGAATTATGTAAATAAATACAGAGTATAAACAAAAATTTCTATGGTGGAATAAATTACATGAAAACTACAAAAAAGTGTATTAAATATTTTAATTATTGAAATTTATGCTGATAGGTAGATATCTACCTACATCTGGTGCTGGTTGAAAAATATTTTGTAATTATTTATTACAGCAAATAGTTTTTCTTGAATAAGAAAAAACAAGTCAAGTCATCATATTTACTTTGAGTTTTAAGTTACTTTATCAGATTAGGTACAAAGTTTTTGCTTATGAATAAAAATTCTGTCAAATTATTTTACACATAAACAATACTACAGCTATTATGTACTCACAATATTATTATATTATTTGAATGAGTAAATATTCAATTCCTAAAACTTGATTCCCTAGCTAGGAAGGGATGTTAGATATTCACTTCATGTGAAAATTCAAAGACCACAAAGAAGCTGATCTTGAATCTAGGAGTAAAAATATTAATTGTGAAAGAGAACTACCTGTCGGCTATAGCTTTTTTAGCAAGACTGTTAGTTTTCAGACTGTTTTGATGTATTTGCTGCCAGAGGCAATACTAAAAATAGGGAGCAAAGGGATCTTTGCAAAGAACTTTTATGAAATGTACTTAATTTGCTGAAACATGATTGTCTATATTATGCATATCCGCCATTATATGTATGTATGTATATAATAATAATGGGGTTGATTAAGAATTTAGAAGAATCTTAAGTTCTTTCCTCATATGGATCTCACAACCCTGGTGTCAATTTATTACTTCAGTGGCTGTATTAAGAATAGTTTTTTGAACCGTTAAGTCAATTATTGTTAGTTTCAGACAACTTCACCCTCTTTATGATATCTTTATTTTAATATGAGATGAGACAACTGAAATCATGGTATTATCACTGTCAGATAAGGCGATTAAACAATACTCAATAACACTATAAAGGTGTTGGGTTTTTTCTGTAAAGGTGAAGGAATCTTTGAATTGTAATTATTTCAAATATATTCAAATTCCTTACAGAACAATTTAAGTATGATGCTTCATACACTTCACTCAACTCCGTTAGATCAGCATTATCATTGATAATAGATTCTTAGGTAGGTACAGATGTTCAAATAAACAGATATTTCAAGTGTATTTTTTAAACTACGACCAAGTCGACCAAAATACAAAGGTACTTGGGATCCATCATTGGCCCTTAATTTTTTATTTTTTCTTGGTTGATTATCAAAGAAGTTGTTCTTACATATTACTTGGTAGGTTATACTGTTAGCACTTAGAAGTGCACAATACAGACATTATCTGTTAATACACTAAAATATATAATTGATTTTTTCATCTTATTGTGTCAATGGTTCATAAAAGTACCTATAACAAGGTAATGAAAATTGTGACACAGGGTTACAGTTAAAAATAACTTGTTAAAAATATCTGTACCTTCCAGTAGAAAAACAACAGGTGTGTATTATGCTACCTTATTTGCTTTGGGACCTAAGTTTTGTTTTGTTATGACATTAAGATATCATACAAATTATCCATAGACACTGGAAAAACCAGAGTTAGGTAATACTGAAAATTGTTTATCAGTTATAAAAAACCTCATAAATAGTAAGAAAACCATTAGTCATAGGATTAAACAAATAATGATAGACAGTGGCATAGACATCAAGAAATGTAGGTACGTACCTCAAGGTCATGCCTTCACCTCAATGGCAAATAGGGAAGGTGTAACATAAAGTTTATGCAAATCATTAGAATATACCTCTAATAACATAAAATAAAATAAAAATTACTGCTAAGACCTTGTGCAAGGTTCAGACTGATTATTAATTATGTAATCTAATAATAATAAAGAGTACCTACTGGTACAAGGCGACTTGTGATTTTTAATTAAATAAACAATAGTTAAGTTGATAGTTTCAAAATGATTAATATTGCAATAAAAGCTTGATTTGAAATTTCTGATATTTTAATTATCTCGGAATGTTCAATACTTATGTAATTTCCAACTTCATCTCTAAACATCTACATAATAAATATATGAAGAATCGAAGACTGGGCAGCAAGTATAATTACTAAATTAAACGAACTTACCTAAGTGAAGTTCTATTGTAATTATACGAGCTGCCCAGTCTTCGATAGTAGTTTCCCTCCCAAACCCAAAACAAAAATTTGTTTACCCTTTACTGAAGTTAGGAAATTACAGTAGTTATAGGTATGTAATCTAAGCGGAATGTGCTAAGTTTTTTTATTGCAGATTGCTCTAAATAGAATGACATAAGTTAGAGTTGCCAGAACAAAAAGTTTTTTTTTTTTTCTGGACTTTCAATATGCCAGCAGCGTACGTAGCACTGTCTATCATATGTCAGCCTTTGAAGTACACCTGATATATTCATCTGAATATTGTAAAGGCAAGGCACTTTAATACGTGAATAAAGTTGCAAAATATATTACAATGACTGAGATCTCTAGCGATATTTTCTTTAACCGACTTCAAAAAAAGGAGGAGGTTATGTATTCCGCGGGTTTTTTTTTTTTTTTTTTCATGTATGTACACCGTTTACTCCGAAATTTGTGGGCCGATTTACGTGGTTGTTTTTTTATTTTACAACTTTTTATTATGTACGGTTTTACTCACTATATTCTCTCGGGTTTGTCCTACTATCTACCTATCTACTTTCGTACAGGAAATCTATAAGTAGTTAGGGAAAATGGGTGACAGGATCTTGATTTCTTTATACCTAGCGTTGTGATTCCTCTAACCGTGTAGTCATAGGCAGGCCAAAATGTTTCAGTTGGCTGCTTCGAAGATGAAGGTTAAAATTATGTTGCAACATTATCCGCCCACAATCTGTAGCCAACAAGGTATACTCGAGATATTGCATTTAGTTGCGGTACACGTTCTTTAAAACACACTATTGCCACGAGTACGACCCGAATCGTTTGCATACATCTACATTCACAACAAACTGCTATATGGCGCGCTACGGTGAACAACGTCACGGATTCCCGCTCTGACGCTCGCCCCGAGAGGTCGCGTTGCTCGTGCTCCGTCCTGTCGTGTCGAGTTCCGTGCTCGAATATTTTTCGCTACGGTTCACCGTAGCGCCCTCCGCAGACGCCCCGCCGACTGCAGCCCGATAAGCACATTCGCTGTCTTTTTCAAGACAGCGGGCGCGCTTTTGTCTCTTTAGACAGAGTTTCGTCAAAACGTAGTGTCCCTTCAGGAATAAATCCACTTATTTACTGTGGTCCTCGGTGGAAACCTAACGGTGCTAACGATCCGAGGGGCGTTGACCCGACACGCCAGCTGCGCTCCTTAAGGGCAAAGCAAAAATTGGAAGGAGCTAGGACCAGAAGGCCTTGGGGGATCTCCTAGTCTTCCCTAGCTTTAACCCCGTTTCGTCCTTCTAGCACTCTCTAGGGGTTTACAGCCATTGCACACTAGAGACTCAGGGACCTGTTTGCACAATAAGACTGGCAAACAGGAGTACTAGCTTAGGGCTCACCAGTAGGCACACAACCTCCCCGTCTATACCCGACGGGGAGGGTTTGAACACACTCCCGGGAACACCCACCCGAGGATCAAACCCCCATGGTAGTTCGCCACTAATTCTTCTCCCCTCTCATTGTTGCTAGGCTTGGCTTAGTCATCATCTGTACGATGGTGTCTGATGCCGAGTTCCTTAGCATTCTAAAGAACGTCCTCTTCAAGGACCCAATCTTTATCGCCAATCATGGCGACTTGTTTGGCAGCGCTTTTGCCGCCAAACAACAACCACCACTTGACGTCCCCGACTCTCTAAAGTCGCCCGCTACCCCCCCACCCATAAGGATAAATTCCCTGAGGATGTCTAGACGCCTCGCCCTTGCCCGCGCCCGTCCCGACAGCGATGAGGAGAGACCGAGGTCTCCATGTGGTCCGTCTAGGCGTTCAGCCAGCCTGGACCACAAGGACCGTACCCCCTCACCTCTCCCCACCCCAGCCCCCACTCAAAACCCTGAGTACTCCCCGATCCCATCGATCCCATCAGACCAAGAAATGTCTTCGGACAGTGAGGTCAATTCTGACGAGGCCGGTGCCTTTACCACAGTAGTGGGTAAAGGTAAGAAACGCGGCCGTAAAACCAACAAGGCCGAGGCTCTCGCCCCAAAATCTTTGAAACTTTCCGAGGCTAACTCTGCCCCGGCCCCTACCCCCCGTCCCGCCTCTTACTCCTCCTCGCAGGATAACAGGCCCTCCCCCCCTCATGTCCATACCTCATCTTTCCAGACGAAGGTACCCATCCCGCCTCCCTTATTCATTCAGGATAAGGCATACTGGACCAGGATCTCTGACTGGTGCAATCAGTCCAAGATAAATTTCACCAGTGCCCGCCCCACACAGCAGGGCATTAAAGTCATTGTCCCCAGCCCCGGAGATTACCGCAACCTTACCAGGTTGTTGCGCGAGCGTAGTGTGTCTTTTCACACCTACGCCCTCCTCCGGGACCGACTCCTCAGAGTCGTAATCCGAGGGGTCCCCACCGAAGTAAGATGCGAGGAAGTACACGACGACCTCGTTCGTCAAGGTATCCCCATTAAAGAGACCCACCGAATGTTCCGTGGAAAGCACAGAGACCCCTTTAACATGGTCCTCGCCATCTGCCACCCCAGCGAAAACGCTAAGGCAATATATAACATAAAGACCGTATGCCACCTATCAGGCATTACGATCGAGCGCCCCCACAAGTCAAACCAGCCTGGTCAATGCCACCGTTGCCAGTTGTATGGTCACTCCCAGCGTAACTGTTACGCTAAGCCCAGGTGCGTAAAGTGCCTAGGCGATCATGGGACTAGCGAGTGCGAGCATCCCAAGGAGAGGGACCAGTGCACTGAGCCCCCTAGTTGTGTCCTTTGCGGCCAAGCCGGGCACCCAGCAAATTATCGCGGATGCCCCAAAGCCCCCAAACTGCGCAACGCCAAATCGGCGAAACTCGCTTCTGACCGTGTTGCGAGGGAAGCCCCCTCCTACTCAGCTCCCTACCCCTACCAACCACCAAACCCTAGAGGCCCACTCGGGCCCTCCCCTAATTTCCGCGGCCCACTCGGGCCCAACCCCTGGTTTAAGGGAAACCAAAAGCCCCAATTCCCACCGTTTCCGCCCTCTCGTCTCGCGCCCCCGGCCTCAGCGCCCCCCGCGCTGATGAACATACCCATTCCCGCACCTTCTCTCAGGCCCAAAACTGCACCAGCAGCTAAAGCCCCCCCCCATGAGAACCCCCCCTCAGGCTAGACCCCCTTCGGTAAACTCCCCCGGCCTTCTGCCGAGAGAATACCTCGAACCCCAGTCAGGGGAAACTCGCATTGACGCCTACTCTAGACTTTGGGCCTTTACCCAAGGCAACCACGAGCAGCGCCTTCAGGTACTTACCAAGTACCAATTATAATGTATAATACGGCCCCACCCAAAAGATTCAAACCCCGTTCCCTAAATTTAGGCTTTTTCAATGCCCGAGGCATTAGTGGTCAACGCGATGACGTAGCTGTCTTCTTGCGTGAGCACCAACTTGATATTTTACTCGTTCAAGAGTCTTTCCCCAAACCCCATTGTCGTAATCCCAACATAGCCAACTATAGGCTAATAAGAAACGACAGAGCACACACCGCACTAGGCGGAACGCTCATCTATTACCGCAATTCGTTGTATTGCATCCCCATTGATCCCCCAGAGCTAGAATGCTTGGAGGCTTCAATCTGTCGCCTAGGCATGACAGGGCACCAGCCCATCACCATAGTCTCGGCCTATAGATCCTCAAACAAACCCGCGAGTCTGCTCGAGGACGACCTCAAATCCCTACTCGATCTTAGTAACTCTGTAATTATTGCAGGCGACTTAAACGCCAAACACCGTTCAAGCTGTGTCTCCAATAACGCCGCTGGCATTCAATTAGGAGCACTTAGCGACAAACTTTCCTTCGCCGTCATCGCCCCGATGCGTCCCACTCACTATCCTGACACAGTAGGGCATCGGCCCGACATCCTAGATATAGCCCTCTTGAAGCGCGTAAACCTCGGTATTCGCTCTATCGAGGTAATCCAAGAATTAGACTCAGATCATCGCCCTGTGATCATTCAACTGGGTCCCCGGGGTGGTCCCTCGGATCCCGGTATTCCACCCGTAACTAAAACAATAACCGATTGGAGGAGACTAGAGGACCGCCTCAAATCTACCTCATCCCCCCAATTAGATTCAATCCCTGACTCCATTGAGACAGTCGCGGACACGGTGGCCGCGATCACCTCGCTCACCAACCATGTACAGTCCGTAGTGGGCGAATGCTCACGGCAGGTTCCGATGCTGGATGACCAGCGTCTGAAACTGCCGGACGATGTAAATGAGTTGAGGACCGAGAGGAACGCGGCCATCCGTGCCTATGACGCTTTTCCCAACGAAGCCAATTGTGCCCATATGCGCTCCTTACAGAATACTGTAAAGAGACGTGTAGCTCAGGTACGGGAGGATCATTGGGACAAGGAAGTCAGCGCAATCCAACCGTCTCATGTAGCCTTCTGGGCACTTCAACGCAGACTTAAATGCGAGACCACGGCAACTATGCCCCCCCTAAATCGACCCAATCAAAGGCCGGCCTTTGACGACGACGAAAAAGCCGAATGCTTAGCCGACAGCTTGGAGTCTCAATGCACTCTCAGTACGCTTCCCGTAAGCCAAACCCACCTTGATAAGGTAAATTCAGAAGTAGAGCGTAGGTCAGCCCTCCCCCCCCCCCCAATAGATGACCCTGATGACCCGCTCCCACCGATCACCCCTGACGAAGTTCTCTCTATAGTCAAGGATCTTAAGCCCAAAAAAGCCCCCGGCGCAGACGGCATCACCAATAAGGTGTTGAAACGTTTCCCTGCCACCCTAATCGCTCTAATGACCGTCATCTTCAATGCGGCATTTAAAAACAACATTTTTCCCCAGGCTTGGAAACAAGCTACGGTAATCGGTATTTCCAAACCGAGCAAACCAAAAGCCGAGCCGAGTAGTTACCGGCCGATTAGTCTCCTCAATGTCTTCGGTAAAGTCTACGAGAAGCTTATTTATAAGCGACTCAAAGATTTCGCCGACTCAAATAAACTCCTTCCCGACGAGCAGTTTGGCTTTCGTACAAAGCACTGCTGCGTTAATCAACTGCACCGCATTGTAGAACACATCAGTGCAGGCTTCGTACGCGGTCAAATGACCGGTACTCTCTTTTTCGACGTGGCAAAGGCTTTCGATAAAGTGTGGCACAACGGCTTATTATATAAGCTGTACACTATGAATGTGCCACATCGTCTCGTGCTCATCATCCGAGACTACTTATCGAATCGTACCTTTCGCTATCGCATAGAAGGGGCTCTCTCCTCCCCCCATCCCATTCACGCCGGTGTGCCACAAGGTTCCGTGCTCTCCCCCCTACTGTTCACGCTGTACACCAGCGATATTTCAAAATGCGGTGCAGCCCGTATTGCCCTTTTCGCCGACGACACGGCAATCTATTACTCCGGCATGACCCATGTCGCTATTTCTCGTACCCTCCAATCCGCGGCCAACACCCTAGGTGACTGGTTCCGGAAATGGAGAATCGAAGTCAATCCCGAAAAAAGTGCAGCGGTCCTCTTCGATAAGAGACCCCTGTCACAGTACCGTAAAGAATTGAGCGTACCAGTCTCAATGTTCGGGAAACAGATCCCATGGCAACGAGAAGCCAAATACCTTGGCGTGATCCTTGACCGTAGACTGACTTTCCGTCCGCATATCCGCAGGGTGAAAAATCGTGCCGCCCTCGTCCTCGGACGTCTCCACCCCCTACTCAATGCGCACAGTAAGCTGCCCACTCCTCTCAAAGTATACACCACCTGTATCCGCCCCATACTCGCCTATGCTAGCGTTGTGTTCGCACACGTTAAGCCGGTGAGAATTCACATGCTCCAAACCATCCAAAACCGTTTCATGCGAAGGGCCGTAGGCACCCCCTGGTACTTACGCAATGTCCAACTCCACCTAGACCTCAAACTGCCGACCATCAAGCAGTTTTTCAAGCGTGCCTCTAAACGCTACTTCGATTCCGCTCCCAAGCACCCCAATCCCTTGGTCGTGGCGGCCACCGTCTACCAGCCATCTGTTATTAGCAAAATCTGACGTCCCAGACACACACTCATTGAACCCGATGACGATATCACACTCCTCCAGGAGTCAGATAAAAACACAAGCACACTCCGACGCCGTCGTCCAAAATATCGTCCCCGCCGGCGAGGACCGACGCGACACACACACAGAATCCGAGAGTCCGACTCTCGAGAAACAGAAACACATGCCGACGCAGCACCGACTGCTGGGGGGACCGGTGGCGGGGTCCCCCTGCTGCACCCTGAGTCGAGGTCCGAGCTCCCCCCTGGGGACGCCCTCACGGTGTAAGCAACCGGAGATAATCTCGTCACGCGAGACCGGCCCTATGCTCTAGAGAAGTTTCTAGGAGCAGGCTATTGCGTAGCCACTGTTTAGGTTTTAGGTAGGTCTCAGCCTCGCCGGCGAGGCTTGCCGCTTAACGGCGTTTTAGCACGTCACCCGATAGATAGACCGAAAGTCCGCTACTTTCGAGGAAACCAATTCGATGCAGCAACGGCTGCTAGGGGGACATAGGAACGGCGGGGTCCCCCTGCTATGCCCCAGCGAGGTTCGAGCCCCCCCCTTGGGGGGCGCCCGCTTGCGCGCGGTATTGATACCGCGCGCATTTACATTTAGTTTGTAAGTATGTTAGGGAAAAAACCTTCGGCGAATGGAGTCCCGCATGGGACTCTCCGCCTACTAAGTCCGGTTAAGCAGGAATGGGACTTCGGTCCCACCTGCGAGAGCCCATTCGAAAAAAAAAAAAAAAAAAATAATAATAAAAATAAAAAAAAACGTCACTGAGAGATTATCTCCGGTTGCGACACCGTGAAGGCGTCCCCAGGGATCCTGATGTTAAGCGATGCTAAGCCATTTATTTGTAATAAACGTAGGTGTAATAATGATGTCAAAAAAAAAGTTTCACTACGTATCGCCTTGGTCGGCAAAAAAAAATTGTTATAAAATTACAGGAAATACTACATTACAGGAGCCACTAAGTTTGTTTGGTTGTTTTTTTTTTTTTTAATCAAATATATATTCACAAATGGTAGTCAGTTCATAAAGGATCTTATTCAAATGATGAATGTTGAATCCTTGCTTTTGGATTTATTCGTTCTAAAAGCATTAAATAAATTGTCTTTGATATTGTCTGTATGATATGCCACCCTATTTTGTTTATTTTGCAGCAAAGAAGATTTGAAGAATTATTATCAACACAAGTTGATGAATCAAGAGCCACAACTTAACCTACCACTTCCCTGCGCTGTATTACACAAAATAAAAGTGAAGACTCGACAGAATTAGCTAAACTGTTAATGCAACATACAACCACTCCAAAACCAATAAAAAGAAAATATGAGGATACTAGGTATAATGCCTAGTACATCTTCATATTCACCATTGCCGGTGAAGGTAGTACATATAATAATAATAATATTTTGGATATTTTTACACAGCATCATCTAGTCCCAAACTAAGCAGAGCTTGTACTGTGGGTACTAGACAATGGATATGGTACTTATATACATTTTTTTTGTAAATACATACTTAAACATAATATGAATCATATGTAATTTATATGTTACCCAGACCAACACAAACAGATTGTTTGTGAATTATAAGAAGCTCAAATTATAGAAATAAACAAGCCACACAACAAGGGCATATGGATATAGTAGGTAGGTATCAACCATGGCGAATATGTCGATCAATAATTTTGGTTATGTAGGTACCAAAATTAGGGAACTCGAATCAAAAATGATTATTTTTAATTAAGGCCAAACTGAGACATGAAGATGGAAAGTCTCATGTGATTGTAATTACACCGGCACCCGTACCATTCTGACCGAAACACAGCAATGCAAGCATCACTATTTGGCGGAGAATAGATACGGTGCTTATTCGTTTTAACATTTGTGCCCATCCATTTTTCTTTAATTAATAACAGCATTTACAGGAAATCTGGAAGTTATGAAGTTAGCCGGTCAATATTTTACAGCATTTTTAGCCCGGCCGCACATTGTCATAAAATAGCA
This sequence comes from Asteroscopus sphinx, assembly GCA_949699075.1. Lineage (NCBI taxonomy): Eukaryota > Metazoa > Arthropoda > Insecta > Lepidoptera > Noctuidae > Asteroscopus > Asteroscopus sphinx. Next base: position 12,773,236 of record OX453024.1, read on the forward strand.
CCGTATTTACATTTTAATATGTCAAAAGCAGACATACGATTCGGAAAATTCTGTCAGTCTGCGGGGCTGGTACTAAAATTAACTGTATAATTATATATGCCATAGACGTACAACATACTATTATAACATCGTAAAAGTACAACCATGGTATAGGTATAGGTTCCGGCGCGTCAGATTTTTTCTATGATCAATGAATGAATCATTGTGATTTCCTTCCAATGTGCGGCCGGACTAAATCAACCTTTCAATACTATCAACCGACTTCAAAAAAAGGAGGAGGTTCTCAATTCGATTGTATTTTTTTAAAGCAGTAACGGACACTAACTTGTGACATGTATGGAGCTAGGTAGTACAAAAAATATATAATTGAAACTATCGACATATCGATATATTTTGAGCAATCCATATGCGAAACGGTTTCATTTTCACGTACACAATATTTTTTTATCTAACACATAATTATTTAAAATAACATATTATATAGAAAATAGGGTATTTACTGCATGTTATTAATGTATTACTAAATAATTTTAAGAATAACTTCTATGAAAATAATCATTATGAAAGTAGTATGGTCCTGCAGATACTTACCTGTGAAACGTCTATTTCTTTAGGTTAATCATGTAAATTACACAGCAGTATAACACAGAACACTACACCAATACGATTATTGATATTAATTGGATAAAATATAGAACGATTGTAAAATAAATCATAAAATAATACGAGATTATATTTTGATGGGACGCTATGGGAGATTACAATTTTCAAAATCGGTTCTACTGACATTTTATTATGTCTCTTTCTAGCATATAGGTTTTTTCGTAAAGATCGGTATCTCAGTCGCACACTGTAGTGGTCTATTACGTCAGTATAGAAATGTCTTTGGTAATATCACAGCGTAAATAATACAACCAGTGGTCCATCGCCTTTGAAGTTGCGGGAAATGCCGCTTCTGTCTAGACATTACGTCATACCGCAGGGTTGTCACATTTATTTTCAGTTTATTATTTTACTTTGTCCCATATTCACTTATTGGTAATAATAATAAATATTAACATAAACATTTTATTTATTATCTTAAATATTATAATACTGTAAATGTCTGTTTGTTTGTTCGAGCTAAAACTACTGGACCGATTTTGATGAAACATTTTTTTATTGAAATATGATGATTATACTTAAAAACTGGTATGGGTTTTAAGAAAGAAAGAAAAAATCGTGACGTGCGTCGGGTAACGCCCGAAAGATACGAAGCTTCTACGCCTTTGCAACTGGACTAGATTGAACTGAACTAAACTGAAATGAACTGGACTGGACTGAACTGAATTGGACTGAACTTGAATGAACTTGACTGAATTTGACTCAGCTTGACTCACCTCGACTCAACTCGACTCCACTCGACTCAGCTTGACTCCACTCGACTCAGCTTGACTCATCTCGACTAAACTCGAAACAAATCGACTCCAGTCGACTTAACTCGACTCAACTGGACTCAACTTGACTCAACTCGACTTCATTCGACTCCAGTCGACTCAACTAGACTTAACTCGGCTCAACTAGACGCATCTCGACTCAACTTGACTCAACTCGACTCATCGACGCGGCCGCCGATTGGCGGTCAGCTAGTTTTCTTTATCCTATATAACATAGAAAAAAACAAACGTCTTTATCACTTTAGACACGTCGTATTTTATAAATTCTATGTACGAGTCACGGACGAATAAAAAAAGGATGGAGCGAGCAAACCTGTTAGGTGCAGATTAACGCAGTTGAGTTTTTTGGTTTTGATAATTATTTACTTCCTATTTACAAAAATGACCCATTTATTCTCCAACTCAATCAAAACAGTAATTCCAACACTACATTATGAGGTAATCTGTGATATTCAAATTCTGATTGCCCCGATCGCGTGACGTGGGGCAGTTTCCGCGTTTTAAATAGCGTGGTGGACATTTTATTCGGGCAATATTTACGAGTTGTACTGTTCATTTTAAATTGTAATCGTACATCGTTATTATAATTAAGGTAATTGTATATTCGTTCAATAAATAGGTCGATTATGAAGTGTGATTTTTACTTCGTTTTAAATAGTTGATATGAACTTATGAACTTATTTTGCTCGAAATTTAATGGCATAATCATTTATTTACAGATAAAGCTCATTGCTTTTACCTTGTCTGTTGCCTAATTTGTTGACAAAATAATTTGTTGTCATTTGTAAAAAAAATAGGGGAGGGTTTTGGTCTATAGATAACTTCAAAAAAACTCTCACATTTAGTGGCATGCATTCCACAGGCGAGCTGCTTGTACAGTGAAGGATTTATCAAAAAAACTGGCCAAGTGCGAGTCGGACTCGCGCAGTAAGGGTTCCGTACCTCTCAACGACCTGATACCCCATAAAAACTGATTTAATTTACGAGAGTTTATCAAAAAATAGCAATATATCCTTTAAAAGCGTTGGTTGCAAGTGTCGATTTAAAAAAAGAAGGCCGATATTTTGCAGTTGAGTGCATTAACTAACATGGACGCGTCTAGTATTTGTATGGAAATATCTAAATGTTGGTTTTGGGAATAAAACGTCATTTTTAGTATAATATAATTAAAAATTATAAATACGAGTCAATAGCTGCAAGTAGGTCAGTAACAACATAATAAAAAAAATTGGGTGGTAAAATAAACAAAATAAAAATTTCTTCTCCGTCGACCGCTTGCGCGCCGGAGGGTGGAGCTTCCGTGTTACACGCTGCTGTGTGTGTAGGATTAGGATGGCTGCTTGAGTGTTGCGGAGACGCACGCCCCCGCCGTAACTTGATCCCTGCGATTACTTGTCCTCACTGACTAGTGAGGACAAGTAATTATATATGTATATATATTATATATATGTATAGATTGAATATGTCTTCATTCTTTATTTTATATACAAAATCACATTACCTTTGAGTGAAACAGATAAAAGAAAAAAAAGAAAAATCCCACTTACCAATAAAAGAAAGTGTCTTATTAATTTTTTAAAGTTACTGCTGTTACATCAAGTCGTAATGTCAGAAATTGGCTTAGGAAATTTAGATATGGCTATTTTATATTTATTATCTAGCTCTACAAATATTATACAGGTTAATTGAAAAATTACCCGAAACCTCTTAAAATTAACTTTGTATTATGACCCTGAACAACATTTGTTCTCTCAGAAAGACTGGTGTGATCGAACTAGATGTGCCTTTAGTAAATCTAAAATGAAATGGGATCCCATTGAGGCAGGGGACGACTCTTTTATGAAACAAAAGGCGTTTGTCGGACACAAAAAAGCTTGACTACATAATATGCCACAAAGGCGAGGAAGCAATTTACGTAAGTAGTCCTATAACGAGGTATCGTCACCGCGTGTACGCCCCACCTACATTACGTAGTATAGTTACCGAGAACCATCGGACATCGAGAAACAGAGGAAATTTTCGGGAAGAAAATGGTACTCAGAAAACTGTAGGCCCACATGTATGTTTGTATAGACTGCTAAGAAATGAGAACGAATAGTTTTGAGCTGATGTCAACTGGAATATTTTCAACATCGATTAAGGTCTTAGAACCCTGGCATACTAACATTTAGCTGATAATGTTTACTGCCAACTCCGCCTCGCACACAAGTCACACGACACGCGGCGCTGCCGAGCCTTATCTGCTTCATCTTGATGGATTATCACACATTGTCTACAGCAGCCTCGTAAAACGAGCCGGCTTCAAACAGCCTACATCTGGCATTGTACCTACTCACTACTAAGCTCAGTAGAAGAGAGATCTTTGACATAAATCTCAGTCTGTTCCTGCATTTCATAAAACTATCTGGTCTTTGGAACCATTTCAGTAATTACGTCTTTTTTTATCGTCATTAGGCTTGCGTTTGACGCCACCTCATCTGATGTTAAGCGATGGTGAAAACCTATTCAATCGTGCCTTGAAGATCACCTTTCTGGTTTGTATGTGAAACTATGCTTATTTTTTTTTTTACCTCTATTATTCCACAGCTGGGTAAAGGCCTCCCTTTTCTTTTCCTCTCTTTTCGCATAGTAAAACCAGGCTTATCTACGAGTTATTTATGTAGATGCATAAATAACACGTGAAAACTATTTTTCATTGATATTCTAAAGTGTCACTTCGACACTTTGTTTAGGCGTGTTGGCACTTTCAGCCACGTGTACTACAAAGTATCGGGGTTAAAATATGCACAAGCAGTAACAGGTTAGTGCCCTTTTTTTTTTCTTTATTTTTTTTTTTTCGCCGTGGGGAAATCCTCATGGACGCACTCCGCCCGGGGTAGGCGGAGCCAGTGTCGGACTCTTACCGATTAAAACCACCACGGTGTTCCTTCAACTACCTTAGCCGGGGGCGTGGGAACCCGTGAGTATTCACACAACCACCCCCGACAGGTCCTGGCCCGCCACAAGCAGGTGAGCCCCTTCTCCCCGTGCGGCCTTACGTCAGCCGCACCCTCCTAGGCGGCGCACACGGAACACTGCACGCCACCTCATCTCATGGGCCTTTACCAGCTGCGCCAACTACGCCGGCTGTGCTAGCTACGCCAGCTGCTGGTCGGGCAGCAGACTACCCCGAGTCTGCTGCTCGCAGGCCCTACCTCCCGTAATTTTTTATAGAGGTTTTCTTCCTCGCGGTCCGGGCGGTGAAGCCAAGACCCTCGGTCCCAAGAGGCGCGAGAACACTACTCAGCGGGCACTCCTGGGGTTACGAGATCGACGGGGGCAGGGAAAGACAGTCCCTCCGCTGCCTGCCCAGTGGCAGGGTGAGTGCACACCGGGCCCGCCCCTGCTCCTCCACTGTGCCCTCTGCTGATATCAGAGGGACACGTGGAGCAACTCCCCACTGGCCCACAACGGGCCCCTCCCGCGCCAGAATATTCGCCACAGGCAATAAAATCCCCCGAAGGTTAATCCCTCGACAGGATTTTATTGCCTGTGCCCAGGATGCACCGGCCAAACAACTGCCGATCCCTCTAGACATGTCCAGAAGGACAAGCAGCCGTTAGGCACACGTGGAGGTTTTCTGGCCAGCACCCCAACAGGTTAGTGCCCTACAAATGCCAGGCTGACCCCTTTACCCCCTGTTGACATTTATACCGCGAAGGGACACAGACGATGCGCTCCCCTGAAAATTTCATTAATCATATCCCATATCCTATAATTTTCTACAGAATGTCGAACATAATTGTCCCAAGTAACCACGGATGATACTGATATAGTAGGTTTTACACGCGTTGCTTGAAAATGTATTTATCATAGGTACTGTTAACATATCCTATTATTTTCCTCGCTTAGGTATATCTAGCAATACAGACCATAACTCAGCCAATTAGTTACCTACCTACTCTACAGTAAAAAAATTCTCATTTCCTGTTTTGATCCTTCTAATGTTCGTAATTGAACATTGAACACTGTGTTAGAATTATACTCAATACTATACCTTATTTAATTAGCACCCATAAGATACTACATCAGAAGAAATCCCTTGAAAAAATCTATTTTTAACGCTTAAATGTGGTCACATGCGCTAACTCCCAAAACAATACAGTATATGTATATGTCGTAGGATAATCTAAAAATCGGATCATTGCGAAAATCCTAGGACGATTGCAAAGGAACGGATAATTGGAATCTATGAAAGTTTTTCGTTATCATCCGAGCAATTTTAGGATCATTGCAAAAATCCGGCTTATCTTTTTTTTTATAGTATAGGATGGCGAAGCGAGCTAAAGGCCCATCTGATGTTAAGCAATTACTTTTGCCCATAACAACTGCAATACTACCTAGGCTGTTGTCTAACGGCCAAAATTAATATTCAATCTATCCACGATTTACCCTACTAGAGTTAGAATTTTGACATATTTTGTATGGAGCTAATGTCAAATTCCTATCTCTAGTAGGGCAAATCGTGGATAGATTGGATATTAATTTTGGCCGTAAAAGTAATAGCCTAGCGGTCGATTGCTTGCCTTGCCAGCAAGGTCTGGGTTTAAACCCGGCCCGGGCTTTTCAGTTTCATATGCTGATCAGAATTTTATAACATGGAAACCTTTTGATTATCGTGGGGAAACCATTTTTGTTTTGTTTTTGGAAATCCTCATGGATACCCTCCGTCTGTGGAGGGCGGAGGGCTATGTCGGACTCTTACTGAATAAAACCATACTGTGGCCATCCTCTGCACAAAAAAGAGGAGCTCCGGGAACTCAAGTAGACCAGAAATGTAGATCGATCGATCAATGCATAATTATGGTTATCCGGTTAATAAATAAAATACAATACACACTGTTTTGTTTCACAGCTTTAAGACTCAACTTTTTCATTGTAACCGTAGTCGCTAAAGTATAGATAATATAGGTTGGTATATTACCAAAGCTACGGCTCATTACGTAATAAAATACTTTTGCACGTACGCGAAATACACGAAAAAAATCCTTATTAGGTACTTTTCAACCTTCCAACCAAACTCAAAGATTCCTTTCTGCCTGTACCAAGTTTTTCTTTACCGTAAAACGAGTGACTATATTTTCGCCATAACATTGTCCATTGTAGGTTTTACAAAGTGTTCTAAATATTATGGCTTTATAAAACACGCAATGGATGCTAAATATACTGATTTTGTCGTTTTGAAAGGCGATGAAGGCGCGGCAGGACCGGTTTCGCGCACTCTGTCTGGCGGGAAAAGTATTCATGGAATGCGGCGAACGCCCGTTCCGAAGCATAGTATGAAATTTTGACTCGCACGATTTTTTTCCAAGGATCTGTAACCACTGGCGATTAAAAATCGTGGTGGAAAAAACATATCCGTGCGCGAATAAAAACAGTGTGAATAAAAATCGCGCGATTAAAATTCGCTGTGCGGGCATGGCCTTAACAATGAACTTGAATGCCTTAACCTCAGATTACTTTACTTGACATTTGATCGATCAAAATCTACGATTAAAGTTGAATACTTCAAATAGTGTTTGAATTGTTCTTACTATAATTACGATAAATTTGAACTGAACTTAGACACCCTCAAAATAAAAATTGTAAAAAGAAGGTGTAATAATTATGTTTTTGTACTTTTGTAGAAAAATAAATAAATAAACAAAATGGATCCGCGAGGTTTAGTGCAATAATATACGGTGGTGTTTCTGGCACGGGCTGGGTCGGGCCCGCGGCGGGTATGTGAACCTGTTTTTATATGGATGACATCACACGAAACGCAGGCGCTGGTCGGGCCGCGGAGTGCCCGCGGCTTGTGGAGCGCGGGAGCCACGCGTGCCGCCCTCCACTCCAGACAGAACGCGGGCCACACACGCTCCACCCAAAGCACTCCTGACCCGCACCCGTCCCGCACCCGCCTTGTATGCGGTTTGCGCTTTATTTAAATAATATAAGGTGGTATATTTTTTTACAAAAAAATACTGGGTTCGTTTTCCGGCTGAAGCAATTGCTTTAAAAAATTCATAAATTGAATTTTTGTGTTAACTCAGATTCAATCTCATGACTTCTTTGACGACTTTTCTCTATACCGAATGGTTTTGGATTGGGCCCATTTGTAAAACTCATCCGGTATAATAACTACCTATCAACTTAATCTTAGAATGTTATATAATAAAGCAGATAAATATAAGTTCCCACATTACTTCATTTTATATCTAATAATAAATTTCGTATAACCTTTGTAGGTTATAAGATATTTATTTTATAATTTTTTGCTGTCGATTCTTAAATCAAACATAACTACTTAGCATAATAACAAAAAATTACTTTTAAACAATATTCCTCTTCCGAGAGCGCGCTTGAGTCAGTCTGGCCGTATGGGCGCGTTAGTGTTGCCATCAATTCGTTTACACTTTTTTGACAGAACTTAATATATTAATCTTTATTACTGGTCAGTATTGAATGTTTCTTCCTGGCGTTGATTGAACATTGCGCCCTCTAGTGTAATTTGAGAGATATTTTTTAATTGATTTCATCAATTTCTGTGGACACTTCCGCGCTTACAAATCAAAGTTTTATGAAGTGAGGTGTACCTACTAGCACGGTAGTGTTCATCGGTGGCTATTTTCACCCTCTTCGCCTTTTACAAGACAGCAGACCCCTAAACAGTCAGAGCTTGCGCGAGCATTTTGACTTAGGAAAAGAGAATTATGTGTATTTTTACATTCAAAAGGTACTTCGTTTTAGTTCACTTTGAATAACACATTTAGTATATTCGATTATAAGTTGTATTTGTTGTGTTTTCGCAAAATCAATCCCAGCCATAATAAAATAAGTTTGTTTGAATAAATTTGCTGTTGCGTCGTTACCCTGTTACCAGAACTGACCTGCTTTTGGTTTGTACAGACCTTTAAAGTGACGCAAATACAAGGTGTTACATATCCTTTTGTCTGTCAAAACATCTCTTAAAGACGATGTGAATTGTTTAACTATTGTTATTTTATTTTGACATATCTACTTATTCTAATCGACATGCCCCACTGTTCACCCTGGATGAGATGTAAAGGAGGCCTGCGCGAGGCGTTAAAAGACGGACACAAGATAATAAAGAACTATAAAATTGTGACTATGGAGCGCTGCATTTTCATTGTGGTAGAATGAACTGTGGGGACCCCGGTTCTACACAATTATTCATTCGACGTCGATGTTTGGACACCTGCGATTGGTGGATTTTTTAACGAATCTTATCTATACATATAATAATACAGGAAAAAAAATTAACCAGTGCGCAAATTTTTTTTGGTGGTTCAGTATGAGTAATAGAACACATTTCCATTAATTGTTCAATACTTTTTTTTATATTTTTATCCGACTTAAAATCAGCTAAATATGGACATAATTTGTTCGTAATAACATCAATGAAAGCGCGCGACGGCTGGCTCATGCGGCTGCGGGTTTGCATCGGGGGTACAAGCCCCACCCGGACGGCCGCATTAGCACCGATTCCCGTAAACATCGGAGAATCTACACTGGAAGTTGTTGACGATTATGTATACCTAGAACAAACTGTCCAGCTAGGTAAGTCCAACTTCGAGAAAGAGGTCAATCGTCGAATCCGACTCGGTTGGGCAGCGTTCGGGAAGCTACGCAATATCTTCTCGTCCAAAATACCGCAGTGTCTCAAGGCGAAAGTCTTTGACCAGTGTGTGTTGCCAGTAATTACTTACGGTACTGAAACGTGTTCGCTCACAATGGGCCTGATAAGAAGGCTCAAAGTCACTCAAAGGGCAATGGAGAGGGCTATGCTCGGAGTGTCCCTGCGTGATCGAATCTGAAATGAGGAGATTCACAGGAGAACGAAAGTAACCGACATAGCTTGAAGAATTGCCAAACTTAAGTGGCAGTGGGCGGGGCACATTGCTCGCAGAACGGATGGCCGATGGGGCAGTAAAGTTCTGGAGTGGCGACCGCATACTGGAAGGCGCAGCGTGGGTAGGCCCCCCACAAGGTGGACCGACGACCTGGTGAAGGTCGCGGGAATCCGCTGGATGCGGAAGGCACAGGACCGGTCGTTGTGGCGATGCTTGGGGGAGGCCTATGTCCAGCAGTGGACGTCTTTCGGCTGATATGATGATGATGATGATGAAGACGTTAGACTTACTTATCGTGTAAGAAACTCTATACTGCGTTCCAAAACACAAATTGCTGATGTAGGCCTAACAGCTGCCAAGCTTAAGTGGAACTGGGTTTTTCACATCTGCTGCATGCTGGAGGAGCTGTGGGCGAAAACAACCACACAGTGGGTTCCAGACAGCAGCAAACGACAACGCGGCAGGCCCAGGAGATAGCGGGACGAACGTGTCTCCTATCTGAAGGATTAGCCCCAGAAGGCAAAAGACAGGGACAAGTGGAAAAAGGGAAGGAAGACCTTTGCCCCGCAGTGGGATACTACAGGCTGATAATAATAGTTTAGTGAGTACATAGATATGTATGTCTGCACCAATATCACAGATCGATCTACCCTAACTTTTGTTGGCGTCTGTCCTAATCCTTTACAGCTTAATAACTTCTACAGTTATAAATATGAGTAAATGAAATTTTGTTAAAAAATGGTTTAGATATAGATCTCAATTTTAAAAGAATAAAAAAATCTTGATAACGTATTTTAGGGGTGGCGCCCATACATGTGAAATGGGGATAAACATTTTTGCGCTGCACCCCCTCTTGTGGGGTATCATTGAATAGGTCTACTAAAATGAAGGTAATGTTTCACACATCACTTTTTTATCAGGTGTACCATCTGCGAAATATAGCCCACCAAAGTGGCTTACAATGTGTCCCCCCCCTGCCATTTCCAAACTATGCAACGTAGAAACTTGTAATCTTCCACGTTCATAGACTTTTATAAAAACTCTCTTTTAAAATTATTTCGAGCATAATGTGATTATAAATTTTTGAGTTATAGTGAGAAAACTGAAAAATACTTAAGACGGTGAAGGTAGCGGGAATCCACTGGATGTGGAAAGCGCAGGACGGGTCGTTGTGGCTATATTTGGGGGAGGCCTATGTCCAGCAGTGGACGTCTTTCGGCAGTAATGATGATGATGATAAGGTACATATTGTCACTTAGATTTAGTGATACCTATCATTAACTCAAAAGATATATGACTTATATGTATAGAAGACATGTACAATGGTCGTTCTTATCGCTCAAGGCGATTTCTTATTATTATTATTATTTCTTATTTTTTTTTCTTTTTTCTTTTTCCTTAGGATGGACTATATGGACAAAAACAATTAGTTTTCTGTACCGGGAAAACAATGTGGGTACATAATATTAGTAAGAAATTAGGTTAGTAGATCAATCGTAGAATCTCCCTTGGAGGCCTGTGATAAAAGCCAGATCCACTCGTACACAAATACTTACGCAAGTTATGCAGTATCATAGATCTATGCCAAGTACTAATATTTCGTTTGTATTACAGATTTGAACATTTGAGTAATTTTTGTATAGAACCAAAAAAATTATCCACTCAAAAGAAACCAGTTGTATGAAATAAAATAATTATATTCTATGAATTCCACAAATACAATACAAATCCTCTTTATTGCACAACAAGATTACATAAATTTCTTAAATAACTACTTATGCGCTAGTGTACAACTGGCGGTCTTATCGCTCCACGGCGATCTCTTCCAGACAACCATTGAATGGACTGGAATGTCATGGAAGAGTCAAAGGGTAGTTACCGGTGCACTTAATTATCGGAAACTTAACTAATTAAACTAACTTAGCTAGTAAAATAAAATAAATACACTTATGAGTTCTACCAATGAAATTGAAAAACTTTACCTAAGAAATATGGGTCGTCAGATGAAAAAAAATTACTTCCCATACAAAAACCTTGTTTATCGCTAAGGTTTTTGTACTGGCACTCAAAATTTTGTTTTCGTCTGACGTCCCATATTTCTTAGAAAAAGTTGTTCAATTTCATTGATAGAACCCACTTTTTAGGGTTCTGTGCCCAAAGGGTAAAATGGCCCTACTAAGAGAAAAGTGGCGCCCCCATCAGTAAAAAAAATGATTACTCGCTGAATACATCATTTATCGAAAATTCTTTTTTAACTATTGAAGTATAGGTACCTACTGTAAAGATTCACCACAAGTTAAAAGTTATGTTTAATATTATAATAAAACAAAGTTTAACCGGATTAAATCGCGTATATTATTTAAATTGGTGTCCCTGACGTTTCGAAAGCTTTGCAGCATGTCGTGGTCGCAGGTAGACTAAGATGACAAGCGTCTTTACAGATATTTCTAAAAAAATATTTTAATCTTAAAATCGTTTCGATGCACGCAGTAATCGTACTAATATTTTAATGTTAAAAACATCAGGAAAGAAGAAGCTGCTGAATATAATTTTAGAGATAATTCCAAAAGCAGACACATTTCTATTTGGGAAATAGATAAGACAGAAAATTTTAGATCGTATCGTGCAGTTTAATCCCCAAAGTCTGTTAATCCAAGCTGACTTTTAGATTCTGTTCGCTTCAATTTTGTACCCTAAAATATCCGACGGCGTGGTCGGATCGAAAATGGACGTTCACCGTGGCATTTACATGAAAAGGGCGAGGGTGCATTGTTTGTATCACGTTATACACGTCGAGGAAAGTTTATGTACCGAAAGGGTAGATAATATGGAAATGGAGGAGTGTTCGTACATTTTAATTTATAAATGAACACTAAAATAATTAACCAGTCGTCGTGATAAAACTAATATTAATTTAGATAATCTCTAAACATTATATAAACCAACAAATCATGCCAGATATTAAAATATGAAACAATATAAAGCGGAACTATCAGAACCACACAATTAAATTAACAACATTTAAATTAATCATTTCATTAATCTAATTAGAATATTCGAATTATAATTATCATAATATTAACATTATTTACAACATTAATTTAATTAATACGGATCATCAAATATTAAACTTTGCCACATCACACACACACACATCACGAAGCACACCACGCAGTGCTAATCTGTTGATGTGATTGTGGTGGGTGAAATAAAAGGCCCTTTTCAGGGCCACATATCTATCTGATTTTGAAAAGTTTCTTTAAGTCGGACGTCACGAGAACGTAAACCACTCTTAGCTGTGTATTAATTTAATTACCTTTACCTAAACATACATTTTCACAAAATGCACTACTAGTAACTACGTCTACGACAATTTTAGATATATACACATGACACGTATCAATTACCTACCTATTATAATAATTAAATACAGAGAGATGCACAGGTACACATACATAACTAACTACATGGCACGCAATTTATTTATTTATGAAATTCTCTATGCACACACTCGCAAAGAAAATATAATAAATACTACTTAATTAACTTTATCTATCTCAGCGGTTCTCAAACTTTTTTGGTCACGGAACCCTTTTGACAAGCAAAATACTTGACGGAACCCTACAATAAAACAATAGTTTTTAAAAGTGTATTCTTTATTATATAAGCATAATAAAAGTACAATGTAACAGTTACTAATTATTACTTACTTTAACCACATGCCAAGTACAATAATAGAAGATATTAAAAATGAAAAAATCTTAACTAATGGGAGGTATGAAACTGTTTTTTATTTTTCATCAATTGGTTGATATCAGGTTTGATAGAAGACATTTGAAGTCTCATATCAGGTTCGGCATCCAGTCTATTGCGATATTTTGTTTTCGTGGCTGCATAGGTTGAGAATCCTGTTTCGCACAAATATGTTGTTGGGAACGGGAGAAGAATATTCAGAGCCATTCTGCCAAGCATTGGATATTCATCACGGATTCTGCACCAAAAATCGTTGAAAGGCGTCGTTTTGAACAGTGACTCCATACTTGTGTCTGATGACATTTCTAAAAGAGATTCATATATCTCGTTTGACATACTTTCGGGCTTTTGCAAGTTGGGTAAAAAAGGATTATGAATCCATGAATTCAGCTTCATTTTTGTATTATGTTCTTCGGGAAAATACTTTACAAAAGATGCGCGCATCGAAGTGAGATATTGGACCAATTCTTCAAACACATCATCTTGAAACATTTCCGAGTCGTTATCGCTAACAAACTCACTGAGTGACGTAAAGCTTTCTATTTCTCTCTTACCAACGCAAATAATCCAAAAATCTAATTTTCTTTTGAAGGCAGTTATTTTGTTATAGGCCTGGAACACTGTTGTCTGTTTACCTTGCAATGATAAATTCAATTCGTTCAGTTTTTGAAAGATATCCGCCATAAAAGACAATCGGAACAACCAAGTTTTATCATACAAACGGTCTTTCAAATTAAAAGAAACTGTATCTGCTGAAAGAAACATTTGTAACTCGGCTCTAAGTTCAAATAGCCTTGTTAAAGTTTTACCCCGAGACAGCCATCGCACTTCTGTATGGAGCAGCAGTGTTTTATGTTTGCTGCCATAATCTTCACACAATAATGAGAACAATCGGGATTGTAGTGGTCGTGATTTGATAAAATTAATTATTTTTACCGCTTCATCCATAACTAATTTTAGATTTGACGGCATTTGCTTCATCGCAAGTGCTTGTCTATGCAGAATACAATGGCTGGAACTACAATTAGGCGCTTTACTTTTTATTCGTGATACTGCTCCTGCTGTTTTACCTGTCATCGCCTTGGCCCCATCTGTACAAATGTCAATGCAATCGTTCCAACTAAGATTATTTTCTTTAAAAAATATGTTTATTTTATTAAAAATTTCTTCCCCGGTAGTGTTTGTGGGCAGCGGTGAACACATAAGCATGTCTTCTTCAAAAGAACGTTCATATGGATATCTCACGATAACCAGCAAGATAGCCAGACCAGTGACATCAGTTGACTCATCCATTTGCAAGGCGAATCGTGTTTTTTGTAGACGTGCAACTAGTTCTTGTTTGACGTAGCTTGCCAGATCATGGATTCGCCGTGAAACAGTATCGTTTGATAGCGGTACAGTAGAAAGATGCTTTGCAGATTTTTCATCGAGCATACATTTTGTTATGTCTAACACACATGGCTTTATTAAATTCTCAGCGATAGTGTGCGCTTCACCTGCTTGTGCAATGCGATAGCTAACTAAATATGATGCCTCCGTGGCCTTTTCATTGATAGTTTGTGTTACATGCATCATATTTTTTTGACTTTCCAATAACTGTTCTTTTTTACGAACAAAAAATTCTTTATTCTTGTCTTTAGACTCGGGGTGTACAGTTTCTAAATGTCTGCGTAATTTGGCAGGTGCCATGGAACTATTAGGAAGCAGTTTACTACATAACATGCAGAGAGGTGAGCCGTTGGAATCAACAAATCCGAAACTGATATATGATTCATCATACTTCCTTCTTTTCGTCTTTGAAACCGTGGAGCTTGACGTCGTGGCATCATCGTCTGGATCGGTAATTGCTGTATTCTCCGCGCGTACTGCTTTTGAACATTCAGCGTCATTAGAAGATGTCGTTGCAACACGTTTAACACCTTTAAGCCAACGTTCCATTCTTCTTTATTAATAATGTTACACGTCAGGATGGTAGGGTCAAAATAATGCACAATCGTTACTGCGTTTATGAGACAAAGTTTAGTCCAAAGAAGAAATGTACAAAACTGATACAATCAGAATACAGCGGGCAGTAGAACTTACAAGAAGGCAGCAGGCTAGCCAGCTTGTAAGTAGGTAGGTACGAACTTATCGCTCCGAACGCTAATCGTCAACTGACTGACGAGGCGCGACTTTTTTTATATAATAGCGCTTTTATACTTAGTCCTAGACTCGAACTCGAACATTCTCAAAAATACTCGAGTGTAGTATTCTCAAAAATACTGTAAAGGCGCCGCCTTTGATAAACAAAAAGCGGAAATAAAAATATAAATACAAAAAAATGCGTTGTAAACAATCTCGACTTTATGCTTTTGAAGATAGAGCCGAAAGTCGCTTGTTCACAACTATAGCGTCTAATTCAGAGGCGGCTTTTATCAAAGGGACTGCGCGCTCACAAGTACGTGGGACACTCAGAAAGATAGATAGATAGATAGAATATTCTTTATTGTACACCAATAACATTATTAAACTTAGGACTAACATGTAAAATAAGGGTACATAGAAAAGGTACATAGGGTAGAAAGTTTTGCGAAACTAAAAAAAATTGTTCTATACGTACATATATTTTTATCAAATCTTTTCAAAGTACTTTCCACCAGCCTCTATACAAAGATTCATGCGCCTAAACCAGTTTTCAAAACACTTTTTCCAGTCCGCCGCAGACACCTCGTTTACAGCCTGCTCGAACGCAGCCAGCGCATCTTCCGGCGACGAAAATTGTATCCCTTTGAGCTGATTTTTTATTTCTGGGTGTAAGGGCATAAGCCTATACATATAATGTTGAGGATATAGGATAAAGTAAATGTTAAAATGTTAGTTAAAATAATGTTTAATGGAAAACTACACCGTAAATAATGTTCTTAAAAATAGTTAAAAAATGTTGAAAAAAGTAATAAAAATGTTATATAAAATGTTAGGTAAAATGTTGCTGGTATGTTTGTACGAGCTCGCGATAAAACGAAGACTAACGTACTTTCGTACGTTATGGTGCAACATTGCTTAAAATAACAAAAATTGCAATACCTATTTCTAACTAAACTAGGCTACGGTACAATGTGCGGATGCTGACCGTACATCTTGGCGGGGCAAGAAAATCATTTTTAAAAATTAACAAAATGTTAAAAAAATGTAAATAAAAATAAGAAAATGTAAATTAAAATTAATAAAATGTCCAAATTAAAAAAACAAACGAATATATGTTAGATGTTAAACGTATGTGGTGTTGCGTAAGTATTATTGCTGATCCTAGTCGGTTCTATGTCGTCAGTGGATGACGCGGCCCTCAGTGGCTTCGGTGGCGGTGATCTGGTGGACACGCCGGCGCCGGCGACGGCGATGCTGCTGCGTTTACAGTATAAGTAAACTCCTCCCGCGACGACTGCTGACAGGATCAGAAGTCCCATCGATGTGTAGGAAACAATGTATTGATGAACATCGTGTTGCGACATTTCAGTTTGTTCCGTTTGATCTTCTAATTCCTTCAACGAATTATGAAGTTTCTCATAATCGTTTCTTACAAATTGCCTGTTTTGCTGCTCAGTTGATAAATCAATCGGCTGAATAGATGTGAGATTGTTGATGTCCTCCAGATCTATTAGTGGTATTTCTGGGTTGACGTAGATGTTGTTTGTGTAATAAACTTGTGTGTAGTATGTTTCTTCATTGTTTCTGATTATACATCCTTCCTTAGCTTCTAAGATTCCTGTTGAATGTATTGTCTTAGAAGTGATAGTATGTCCTGCACAGATGAGTTGTAATGGACAATCCTTACAGCAGACATACAGCCACGTGTTTGGTTTTTGTAATGGTGTCCATTTGTTATTACATGTTTCGGACGCATAGATGCATTTTGAGAATGTTATGTTTGTTATTGCGCCAATTTCACATGGGATTTGCTGACTCCTCATGTTACGTGTTGGTTTGTTAAATGAACACACATATGTACTTGGTTCAATTTTTATACAATGTTCCAAATCACTGCCTGTGAGCTGCATATATGTCTCTTTTCTTATATTGACTGCAATGTATTCTGAGCTTGTTTTCATTTCATCGGAATAGGTACTGGTTGATATAACGTGAATTGAGTGTCGCCTGTTAACGGTAATGTTATTTCTATAATGAAATAATTGTCTAATAATCTAGACTTGACCTCTAATAACTTGTATATGTCGGCCAGTTGCGTTTGCATGTTATCAACAGGAATAGACAGATGTTGTGGCAACTGTCCAGAAATGATGTTGAGTTCCTGAAAGAGCTGGCTTTGCGGTAAGAGTCTGGTGTCCACATGACCATGGTGAATGTTAATGGCTGTGTCTAAAAGCATATGTTGAATGTGGCGGAGTTTAGATGCAATTATTGAAGTCGTTACAGCCATGATGTTGAAGTAGTTCAAATTTTCCTCTTGCTGAACAGCCGTTCCCAATTGCTGTAGATAGCTGTCTGTAGCGTTAAAGTGTTGGGATAAGAGGTTGAACTGCGTATTCATTGCCTCTTCATTTCTCTTTAAAATGTTACTTTGAGCCTCAATTATTGATGTTTGCCCTTTAATCAGGTTCAATAAATGGTCTCTATTTTTATGTAATGTTTCTATGTCCTGTTTGTATTGAATTGCGAAGCTTTCGTCTAGTACGCCGAATAGACTGTTCGCAAGGTAGCCTACCCCATTGATAAGGCCTCGGGTGACGCGCCCCCTGGTCTGCCCATGATGTGTTTTCAACATGTAGTTGTTATGGTTCAGTTCACTGAGCTCCTGTTCGAATTCAGTCATAATGGTTTTGCACATCGTTTGATAGCTGAATTGCTCACATCTTTCCCCTAGGTGTTTCACAACTCTATGGATGTTTTCTATGCCTTGCCAATATGACGTCATGTTGTAGTAGGTAACGATTTTCCAGTCATCATGTACGCTTTGTAAATTGCCGATTCGGTCAAAATACACTGCTCTGTTCGGTTCAAACGGAGTGACATTTATGACGTCACTGTTTTGTTTTGTGGGCTGAAATAATGTTAATAATGTTATGAGCACACATAGCAGGCTGGAACTTATTTTCCCCGATTTGAATCGTTGTTTTTGATTAATGTTTTGTTTTGTTGGTTTATATTTTTCCTTACAATTTGTTACAGTAGCGGTGGTGGTGTCAGGGTTTTCCATCTGGGATTCTGGTATCGGAAGTTTAATTAATTTTGTAATTGGTCTTGTTAGTTGCTTACTTGTTTTGACACCTCGACCTTTGTTCAGTTTGACATTAACGAACTCTGCGAAATCCACCCCTGTGTGGAAGAAAGGGGGTGATTGCGTTGTTCTCTTATTGGGTAAGTCAGCCATCTGTTGATATTGTTTCGATGGTTTAAAACGGCAACACTTTATGCAGCTTTGCAAATGTTTTTTTACAGTATTGTTTCCTCCTACTATCCAATATTTCTGTCTCAATATAGCCAAGGTTAATCTCGCTCCACCGTGTAATGTTGTGACATGTGCACGATCAATGAGTAGGTTCGTCAGCCTTCTGTTTTTTGGTATGATAACAGGATGTTTGGTTTCTTCAGGTATGTTTGAATATCGTAATCGGCCTCCGACGCGCAGTATGTTATTTTCATCGAGGTAGGGGTTAAGTTTTAGAAGTCCACTATTGTTGCTTAACTTCCCCTTTGTTTTAAAATCTTTGATTTCTTGTTCATAATGTTCCTTCTGTACGTGTTTTATAATAATGTTTGTAGCGCGTCGTATGTCGGCGAGTGTTAAATTACATTTTTCATACAAGCCAGTAGACAAGCCGTTCGTATGATTCGTTGTTGCGTCTTCCTGATGACGATTGTTTCGTGACGTGTTTGTGATGAAACGCGACACCCAAGCGATGATGCGTATTATAGTCATAATACAGCTGTTCTTGTTATGGAGTTGTGTTACAATGTTTATGTTTTGGTCAATGGTCTGTGACATAACAGCATGCACCTTTTTATCTTCGATTTCTGGTGTTTTATATGTTTCAGATGTTTCAGGAATATTTTCGCTGTGAAGCCATTCGGGTCCATCAAACCATAGAGAAAAGTCTTGTAACTGAGAAGGTAGTAGTCCACGAGAAGCGCAGTCGGCCGGATTTTGCTCCGATCTCACGTATTTCCAATTATCGGGGGGCACTATCGATGTTATTTCTTGAACTCTGTTTCCGACGTAGGCCCTCCAACACGAGATATCGCCATTTAGCCAACCAAGCACGATCATAGAGTCCGTCCATGCAGTTACTTTTATGTTAGGTTTATCGAGGCAATGTTTTATTTTCTTCACAAGTTGAGCTAACAGCTGAGCGCCGCATAACTCGAGTCTTGGGAGTGTTTGTTGTTTTTGAATTCGAGCAACCTTAGTTTTAGCTGCTACCAATGCAATATGGGGTTTTTGTGTACCCTTTCGAACCATGCTGTAGATCACACACGAAAATGCTTTTTCCGATGCGTCACAGAACGCGTGTAATTTGCAACCCTTGTTTGTTTCAAGACCAAGCCATCGGTTAATTTGAAACGGTTGCATGCTTGCCAGTTCGTATCTCAATGTTCTCCATTCTTTTTCTATTTCATCGGGAACAGCATCGTCCCATTCGGTTTTATACTTCCATATCTGTTGGAATAAGATTTTTGCCTTGACTGTTATTGGGGACAGTAATCCCAGCGGATCAAAAATAGTTGATATATCGCTCAAGATTTGACGTTTTGATGATTTTATGTTAATGTTATGATTGTTTTTGTGTTCAGTGTTTGTTTGGACTTGCTTCATGTGACCCATTCCTTCGTATTCCTCCAGGAAATGTTTATAATCTCTTGCAAACGCAGGGTTTTTTGACATCTTTCGCTCAAGTTGTTGAAATTGAGCGATGGCCTGCGGTTTGGATGTTCCTAGGTGTTCGGTAAAGTTATCCTTAAGAGGAAGACGAACCTGGTATCTCCCATCAGGCAGTCGTGTTGTTGTTTCGTTGTATAATTGTTCGCATTTGTTGTTGGAGTCTATATCTTCCTTATTGTCTTGCAAGGACTCCTGTTCCCAGAATTGGGCAAGATCTTGGATATTGTTGACTATTACATGGCAGTTAAATGTTTTGTAATTACCACACACTATCCATCCTAGATGAGTTTGTTGAGCTATGATGGATGACGATTTAGTTTTTATGAGCCCCTCCAATAATATTTCGGAATATATGTCGGCTCCCAGTAATAAGTCTATGTCCTGAGATATGTTAAATTCAGGATCAGCGAGTTGTAAATGTTGTATGTGTTCAAAGTTGCCTTTATTTAATGTTTTACTCGGCAGTTTGTTTGTTATGGACTTCATAATAAGTGCATTAATGTTAATGTTATAATTATTGTATAAGGCTTGGCATTTGAGATGAAGCACACCCTTACACTTGGTGGTGGCTGAAGGACCAACACCTGACACCACAGCACTCATTTTTTCCCGTTTCAACTGTAATTTTTGCGCAGCATTCTCTGTGATAAGGCTGACT
Source organism: Asteroscopus sphinx (assembly GCA_949699075.1). NCBI lineage: Eukaryota > Metazoa > Arthropoda > Insecta > Lepidoptera > Noctuidae > Asteroscopus > Asteroscopus sphinx. Next base: position 12,793,849 of record OX453024.1, read on the forward strand.
TGCGACCCTTGGTCTAATAAGGCGCGTAGAATGATCGTAGTTCCATCAGAAGTCATTGTCTTAACTTGAGCCGTGGCTAGCAACACTTCATTCGAGCTGTCATATGCTACGTGTGTATTTAATTGTTGACCTACATTAGACTTACTAGGTCTCGATTCTGCAAATTCGATTGCTTCATGTAAAATGCTGCTATGCGGCTCCTCGCAGTGTTTGCATTTTTTCTCTGACGTACATTTTTCGCCTTTATGGCTGAAAAGACAATTTAAACAAACATGTAGGTCGTTAGCGGTCTTCAACCTCTCTTCTGGCGACAGGCTTAAAAAATCTCTGCAATTGTAGAGACCATGTTGCATATTACATTTGGGGCAAGTTATAACAAAACCATGAAATGTTTTCTTGTTATGGAATGTTTTCGGCATGTTCTTGGTTTCAACTTGAATGTTTTGCTGTTGAAATTTAGGCTTACTATACGTCGTGTTATGAACCGTTTTCGATTGAAAGTTTAATTGTTGACTGTTAATGTTACGTGGCCGGTTTGAGTTCGTACTTGACTCCATTGACATAAATTTGATTTCAATGAATTTCAGAAACTCTTTCAGTGTTGGTATGCTCCTAGGATCATCCAAGGATTCCTTAAAGGACTGGCATGTATCTGAGTCAAGCTTCTGCAACAAAATATGAACTACTAAGGGATCCCATGTCGAGGTATCGAAATGTATATTTTTGATAGCCTCGATGCACTCAATGGTTGTGTCATGCATTCTTTTCAGCTGGGAAGCCGATGGGATTTGTATGTTGGGTTGGTTCAAGAGAATGTTAGCTTGGTAGGTAAATAATAACCTTTTATTATCGTACCTCTGCTGAAGGATGTGCCAACAAGTTTCATAATTATCGGCACTAATGTTCATGTGTTGTATCAATCGCTCGGGCTCTCCTTTTAATTTTGATTTTAAATGTTGCATTTTTTGAGCGTTTGAGATAAAAGTGTTACGGTGTACGATTTCTAAAAATAAATCTTTAAATGTTGTCCACTGCGCATAGCTGCCGCTGAAAACTGGAAGTTCAATTTTTGGAGTGGATTTTTCCTGGTGTTTATTATCCCATATTTTTTTGTTAATTTGTTCTTTGCTGTATTCATACAGTCTTTCTAACCTGTTATAATCACTTTCAAATGCTTGCATATCGTCTAATATGTTATCAAGCTTCCAATAAGTACTATCAACTTTTTCCCAGCGTTGTGTGATTGTTCTCAATTTATCTTCAAGTTGCCACTTTTCTTTCAAATTTTCAATGTCCATGTTCCGTACTGCTCTCTCAAAGGCTCTGATGTTCGACCGCTGTTCATTCATGATGTCTTTAGTACGTTGGTCCACAATTTTTTCTTCATTTGAGACGTGTTTAAATCCATCCGCGATCTCATCGCCATCATGTTGTTCAGAAGTTTTCCCTTGAGTACATGTTACGCTACTTTCTCCTTGAAATTGACTGAAAGAACTAAACTGACCATCTTCGATTTTAGCCAATACTCGTTGTTTCGATTTATTTAACATGCACTTCGTCTCTTCATATACTTGTTCCAGACGTTCGTAAACACGTTTCTCGTAGTAAGGCCCAGACTTTTCGCCTTCAATCAAGGATAATTGGGTGTCGTTCTGCTTAAACTCACTCCATAAACCTTCCAGCTTGTCAAGCCTTTCAACATGGTACTCAAGAGTAGTTTTACGTGAAGAACTATCCTTCATAAAATTTTCTTTGATTATTTTTATAGCCTCAAGGGTTGTAGACTGAGAGTTAAGTAATTCTTCGTAAGAAGACATTGCTGTAGCTTATTGGTATTTAATGTACACAATAAAATCCAATATGTAGCCGAAAAGTAGTTAAAATGGAACGAGCTCACCGGATTCGCAGCTTCCGCTTGATTCTTATACTTCACTGCAATCTGGATAATTATCACCCAACGTCACTGTTCTCACTGTTAATGTTCTGTTCAATGTTCAAATGTTCCCGCGAGTGAAAAACGCACCACGGCACTGATTTTATTTTTAAATGCACGAAGGACCAAAATGTAAGGGCATAAGCCTATACATATAATGTTGAGGATATAGGATAAAGTAAATGTTAGTTAAAATAATGTTTAATGGAAAACTACACCGTAAATAATGTTCTTAAAAATAGTTAAAAAATGTTGAAAAAAGTAATAAAAATGTTATATAAAATGTTAGGTAAAATGTTGCTGGTATGTTTGTACGAGCTCGCGATAAAACGAAGACTAACGTACTTTCGTACGTTATGGTGCAACATTGCTTAAAATAACAAAAATTGCAATACCTATTTCTAACTAAACTAGGCTACGGTACAATGTGCGGATGCTGACCGTACACTGGGAATAAAAAGAAGTCACACGGTGCTAGATCAGGGCTGTAAGGAGGGTGACCCAGGAGTTTGACTGGCGTGCTGTCCAGGAAGTCCCTCGTTTTGAGTGCGGTGTGCGCAGGTGCATTGTCGTGGTGGAGCAGTAGCCCGCGGAGCCCTGTGTTTGGTCGCTTGTTGCTTATAACAGAGAAAACTTCTGGCAAACATTTGGTAGTATACCATTCGGCATTAATGCTTCTTTGATCCCGTAAGGGAATTGATACCAAGTGGCCAGTCAAATTAAAAAAGCTAGCGATCAAAATCTTACCCCCGCTTCTAGATCGCTTCACTTTGGTAGGCGTTGGCTCATTTTGAAACACCCAAACAGTCGACTGGCGCTTGGTTTCTGGGTCGTATTGATAAATCCAGGACTCATCACCTGTAACGATGTCGTAAACACGCCGAGACGAGCCTGCTTCAAATTTGTTAAGCATATCACGGCACCATTCCACCCGGGCCTGCTTCTGAGCATCGGTGAGGTTGTGCGGCACCCAGCGTGATACTATCCTCCTCACGCGAAGATGGCTGTGTAGAATCTCGTGAACGCTTCCCGATCCAATCTTCAATATGTGTTGAATCTCCCCATATGTAATTCGCCTATTGTCTTGGATTACATTTTTCACTGCTAGCACGTTTTCTTCGGTAACAGCCGTCAAAGGGCGACCGCTTCTTTCGTCATCCCCCAAAGTTGGTCGACCGCGCTTGAATTCGTTATACCAACGATACACGGTTGCCTTGGAAGGGCCTTCATCCATGAATGCCATTTGAAGTCTATCGTACGATTCATCCGGTTTCAGGCGACACTTGAAATCGTATAAAATCATAGCTCAAAAATGTTCCCGGCGCAGATCCATACCAGGCCCCTCAGAAAGTATTGCGAAAAAAAGTTTTTATATATGGGAGACTGGCCAGTTATAATGTTTTTCGAAAATATGATTATTTATAAGTAAAAATAAGTAAGTTCCAATTTCAAAATTTCCCTCCACATTTTTTGCGAGTTAATTCAAAGTATTGTGTCTCACTGAAATATGGATCTGCGCCGGGAACATTTTAGAGCTATGATTTTATACGATTTCAAGTGTCGCCTGAAACCGGATGAATCGTACGATAGACTTCAAATGGCATTCATGGATGAAGGCCCTTCCAAGGCAACCGTGTATCGTTGGTATAACGAATTCAAGCGCGGTCGACCAACTTTGGGGGATGACGAAAGAAGCGGTCGCCCTTTGACGGCTGTTACCGAAGATAACGTGCTAGCAGTGAAAAATTTAATCCAAGACAATAGGCGAATTACATATCAGGAGATTCAACACATATTGAAGATTGGATCGGGAAGCGTTCACGAGATTCTACACAGCCATCTTCGCGTGAGGAGGATAGTATCACGCTGGGTGCCGCACAACCTCACCGATGCTCAGAAGCAGGCCCGGGTGGAATGGTGCCGTGATATGCTTAACAAATTTGAAGCAGGCTCGTCTCGGCGTGTTTACGACATCGTTACAGGTGATGAGTCCTGGATTTATCAATACGACCCAGAAACCAAGCGCCAGTCGACTGTTTGGGTGTTTCAAAATGAGCCAACGCCTACCAAAGTGAAGCGATCTAGAAGCGGGGGTAAGATTTTGATCGCTAGCTTTTTTAATTTGACTGGCCACTTGGTATCAATTCCCTTACGGGATCAAAGAAGCATTAATGCCGAATGGTATACTACCAAATGTTTGCCAGAAGTTTTCTCTGTTATAAGCAACAAGCGACCAAACACAGGGCTCCGCGGGCTACTGCTCCACCACGACAATGCACCTGCGCACACCGCACTCAAAACGAGGGACTTCCTGGACAGCACGCCAGTCAAACTCCTGGGTCACCCTCCTTACAGCCCTGATCTAGCACCGTGTGACTTCTTTTTATTCCCAAAAATAAAAAATCAGCTCAATGGGATACAATTTTCGTCGCCGGAAGATGCGCTGGCTGCGTTCGAGCAGGCTGTAAACGAGGTGTCTGCGGCGGACTGGAAAAAGTGTTTTGAAAACTGGTTTAGGCGCATGAATCTTTGTATAGAGGCTGGTGGAAAGTACTTTGAAAAGATTTGATAAAAATATATGTACGTATAGAACAATTTTTTTTAGTTTCGCAAAACTTTCTGAGTGTCCCACGTATTTCAGTGAGACACAATACTTTAAATTAACTCGCAAAAAATGTGGAGGGAAATTTTGAAATTGGAACTTACTTATTTTTACTTATAAATAACCATATTTTCGAAAAACATTATAACTGGCCAGTCTCCCATATATAAAAACTTTTTTTCGCAATACTTTCTGAGGGGCCTGGTATTTGCAGAGATCATTTTTCTCTAAGGTCAATGACGTTTGAACTAGGACGTTTTAAGTATTTTTCAGTTTTCTCTCTATAACTCAAAAATGTATTATCAAATTATACTCGAAATAATTTTAAAGGAGAGTTTTTACAAAGGTCTATCAATGTGGAAGATTATAAGTTTCTACGTTGCATATTTTAGAAATGGCTGGGGGGGGGACACATTGCAAGCCACTTTGGCGGGCTATATTTCGCAGATGGTACACCTGATAAAAAAGTTATGTACGAAACATTACCTTCAACATAAATACCGTTTTTGCCCGGTCCGATATGTTTTTTTTTTAACAGTTGCATCGTCACACACATACAGTTTGTGAGATTTGATTGATTTTCAGTTTGTTCCACAGACGATAAATTAAATTTAAAATAATTTGTGAAAAATCTAGTGCACGTATTGTAACTATTGAAAGATTTAATAAAGTATAACCTGGATGTAACGTAAGCTTTCCATCATTGGAGAAACAGACGTACGGAACTCGCCACCCTTAGGGCGACAACATTCATACCGTTTTCACCCGGTCCGGTATGAAAAGAATTGAAAACGGGTGCATCGTCACACTATACCGTATGTGAAGTTTGATTGACACAAACTACATAGAGATACTACCGTATAGTTTGTCAAAGGATAATATACTCTTTGATAATATTACTACCCATAGTATTCTTGATTGTTGACTGTGACCACAGATTATTTGTTTTGTAAATCAATGTTTAGTGAATTAAACTTGTATGTTTATACCCTTTTGTTTTGTATAAATTCCTGTGGTTTGTATTTTTTGCACAGTTATTTCAGAAGTCGTTAGGTTATGTTTTTTATACTTACATTTAAAAGTATCCGTGGTATTAAGAATGATATTTCGGCTTTGCACATTGAGTCGAATTGCTGCAACAAAAGAAATATTTTTGTTAGTAACTAGATAAGATTTACTGCACTAATAGCGTAGGTTCAAATTTTATTTGACAGACTGACTGACGTTTAAAAAATAATGACAGAACAGATGAAAATTAAAACATGTTTGGTAAGCAAGAGCTCAAACTTGAGCCTCAATACAATTTTTTGCGTAGCATAATTTAATGTCATGAATAAAAAAAACTCACAGAACACGTACGGTCGACCGCACGTCGGTGGTAACACTTTGACATTAGCAGCATCTTTATTTCGTAAGTAGTAAGGGCGATTTTCGAATTGAAGTGTTACCACTGTCATGCAGTCGACTGTACAATCTAACAAAGCAATTAGTATCCATCAGGGTTGCCAGATATAAATGAAGTTTTCTCAGAAGATTATGGATGTTTTCGAATGAAATATCATTTTAATAACGGACAAAGTTAAAGTGTATTTATACAAAACCCTAATCAAACCGTTCTATAATAATTTCCTGAGAAATTTTCATCTATATCTGGCGACCCTGGATACTAATTACTTTGTTCGACTGTACTTCGCGTGTTCGTCATATACATCTAATAAGTATAAGTATAAGTATGTATTCGTATATATGGTTAAACGCATATCAACAAATAAATAAAAAAAATATTTTTGGTACATTTTACACATCACCATTTAGTCCCAAACTAAGCAGAGCTTGTGCTATGGTATCAATGGTAACAAAACTGACTTAGTATATAAGTTTAATTTATATGAAACTATCATATGATATTTTATCTTATGATAGGCTTTGCCTAAAGGAAGTAGTAGAGCTCTTAGTGAAGGAGCTCGTCCAGGGAAGTACTACCACCGAACCTACTTCTGCCACCAGACAGTGATGCTTGCATTGCTGTGTTCCGGATAAATAGAATTTTGGCAGTGTAATAAATATGCCTCATTGGTCTAGTGGTTGCAAGCGTGACTGCTGAACCTCTCAGTTGGGTGGTGTGGTATGCGACAAGCATTATCTCCGCAAAAAATGGTGTGCAAAAGAAAAAAAAAGATGAAAAAGTCTCTTAAAGAGCCCGCTCATCACAATATATTATGAGGACAGAAAATTGCTATCTATTGGCTTATTTCGTTCCTCCTTCCCCCCCCCCCCTTATTTTATTTCCCCTTCCGGGGGAGGCCTATCTCTAGCAGGACCTGGACGTCTTTCGGCTGAAATTAAGATGATAATGAAACAAAAAGAAAGTTAACCCTTCTCATTTTGAGAAGTCGGTCCTTGGAGGTCCTGCGTACATCCTTTTGCGGCATCCGGCTTCTTGTCCTGCACAATGCATATATATATTGTCATCACAGCATACTATTCACAAAAAATATAATATCTAAAAATTTGATAGAACTGTAATAATTCGGGAATTTCTATTTTTAGTGAGATTTTCCAAGTTTTTCTAAGCAATTGTAGGGAGTTGTGGAGCGTTGTGTCCAGAGGGACAGGCAACCGTCAAACACACGTGGAGGTTTTCTGGCCAGCACCCGACCCAAAGCTGCTGGTCCTTCTCCATACGTCTGGAAAGAACAGCAGTTTAATGACCCGGTGCAACCCGGGCACGGGAAATAACTCTTTTTCGGTGTACTTTATTTTCCGTAATATACATATAGGATATGTATTTTAATATACTAAGCTAGTTACGTTTAACCTAGTTGGTCCAGTGGCTGCTAAGCGAGAGGTCCTGGATTCGATTCCCGGGTTGGACATAAAAGTATTATTAGGTATTTTCTGTCAAGAAAATTTCGCATTAGTAGCAGCCCAGACTCAGGAAGTTGGCGGTGCTATACTCCCGTGCCTCGGTGAGCACGTAAAGCCGTCGGTCCTGCGCCTGATCTCTCTCCGGTAGTATCAGATTGCCGTCCCATCGGATTATGAGAGTGAGGAAATAGAGAATGCACCTGTGTTTGCACACACACTTGTGCACTTTAATATGTCTCGCGCATGAGTCTCCGTTGAGATTAGCCGTCGTGACCAAAATTCGGAAAAATTCAGTGGGTGAACAAGCACTCATTCCCTGTTTTCCTACCCTTAGGGGTGGATTTTGATTTTGAAATTTAAATGGGACCAACTTCGAGATATACCCTATCCATTAAAAAAAGAATTATCGAAATCGGACCACTCTGTAAAAAGTTATGCGTGGTCATAAAAAAAAAAGTGCGCTGTTGTCTGAGAGACAGATATTTCTTATCTAGTTCAGACACAGATGTTTCTAATAAAATTATGGAATTAATGTAAATCGAATGTGTATGTATTTTTAAGTTGTATAATGTATATTTTTTGCACAATAAATTTATTTATTTATTATTATAAAAAAAAAAAAATATATAATAATATACGCGTCGAATTGAGAACCTCCTCCTTTTTTTCGTCGGTTAAAAAATTTATTCAATGAATAGCAATCTAAGGAAGAATATTTCTCATAATTTAAATTTATTTATTTATTTAATTCTTTATGCACAACAGGGTACAAAGGCGGTCTTAACGCCATAGGCGTTCTCTACCAGACAACCTTAGGGTAATGCAGAGACAAAGAATAGGGTAGGTAGTAAATTTAAGTCATAATGCCATACACTTATATATTACCATAATGCAAACAAAAATAAAGACTATTATTTCATCTCTATCTGGTGCAGTCGTGCTCGTGGTGCGTTTATGTTTATTTCCTACTCACTTCGGGGAAATGTTTTAGTAAACTTTAAAGGCTAATGGTACTCTAACTTCGAACCGTCGATATGATACTCAACACGTGTTGACTATTGGTAACTGGGTCAGGCTTACCACAGTCAATCAAGAGCCGCGTAAAAAATAAACAGATTCACTGCTTCTTAAAATTGCATCACATTCACGATTCATGTTTTAGAAAATGTTGCTGTTTAATTTACAAAAAAAAAAATGATCAAAATTGTTTTGACGCGGTCTCCCTCATCATCATCATCATTTCAGCCGAAAGACGTCCACTGCTGGACATAGGCCTCCCCCAAGCATCGTCATAACAACCGGTCCTGCAACAACACACACACTAACTGTGGGTTTGCACCAAAAACATTTAACATGTAATGTCTCGAAACTTGTCATATGAAACTAATGTCACAACTAGTTTTGTTGATTGTTAAGTTCGCACTGCAGAAAACTGGGTAAATCCTTTGACAGATTTCAAGATTTGTTGTTGGCTGTTTGCACTGACTAAAAACGTATACATTAACATGTTTGTCTATAGATTTGTCACGGCTGACGTTCGCACTGATGCTTAATCATGTGTCAAAACTTGTATAAATCTCGTTTTTTGTGTTATCCAATGAGGTCGCTAAACATGTATGGCCGAAAGCAGATACTTTCAAGTGTATCGAAATTAATTGTGAAACATGTCAATAGACTATGAAAGGTCAAACAAGTATCGTTTTAACAAGTTGTGTGATAATTCGAACGCGATTCGATACATTGACAGAACACTGACTTTTCAACATGTTTTTATGTGAATGTTTCGTCAGTGCAAACTCACAGTAACACTATATTTTCCGACTGTACTTTCCTTATATTTTGTGTGGACTATACTTTCTTTATATTTTATGTGTTTTTTGTTTTACAATGTTAGTTACCTGTGTGTGTTTCTGTTGCACTATTATTTAAATGTTACGCGTCGTTAACTGGGACAATAAATATTTTTTCGTTCTTTCTTACATAACGTTACGCCTGTATTCCCCAAAGGGTAAGCAGAGGTGTATGGCACACCCATATTTCGCCAGTTATAAGTCCCAAGTAAAAGGCGACGAGCTTATTTCCATTTACTGTGCACAAATCCAGACTCTGAGCTCATCATCATTCATCATCATTTCAGCCGAAAGACGAAGATACATAGACGTAGATAAATAGATTGATAGAATATACTTCATTGTACACCGTGAAAATAGTAGTAAACAGGAACACACACGCATACACTGCTGGACATAGGCCTCTCCCAAGCATCACCACAACGACCGGAAATTTTCCAAATGAAAAGACCCAATAACACTGCCCTACCTGGGAATCGATCCCAAGACAAAAAAAAAGCATTGAAGCGTTTTTTATATCGTGTCACGTTAGTGCCATACAGTAACTCACCGACTGTTATTGGATTAGATACCTAATCTCTCTTTTATCGTGTCAACATGAGCTACATATGATAATAGCTCATGTCGTGGAGGAAAAACTAGCCAGTCAGCAGGTTGGTAGCAGGGCTGACTGCTCAGGATGCGCCGGACGATCAATTAAATATCGTCACTCGTGGAGGCTCTTTTAATGCACCCCACCACGCAGATACCTAGATAAATAGATATATAGGTTTATATACCTAATGAGTATAAGGTACTCCGTGCCCACAACGCTATTCCTCCAACTACCATTGGCCGTATTCGCATGCATGCTGAGTAGCCTGTCTACTACGGGAATGTCATTCAGCGAACCAACGACAGTCATTCGCGTAACAATACATTGCTTCCTTAAAATTATCGCAGCTTCGACCGCAAGGAACATCGTACGTAATGAATATTTTTTAAATTGTATTTTGCTATGGAATCTTTTTCAACGACTATTACATATTTTTTCAAAATTTTGCAATATGTCTTAATTATTAAGGTATTTAATACTCATTGCTGAAAATAAATCCTCCTTTTTGATGTACTGAGTACTTGGATTCTTGCTTTGCAACTTATAACAGCACAGGACGGCATTTTAAACTAAAGAAATGTAACACTTATTAACAGGCACTAGAATTGCCAAGTTGCCATCCCTTTCTTGTATCTACTACAAGTAAAAGAGAGCGATAGTTTGAAATAATTTTAGTTTGTGAACAAGAGAATTGACACCAATGGCTCAGTTAATTTCATAATGTTTTGTTCCTGTACAGAATTTTAAAGTTACAAGACATCTGATTTTGGTATATTAACAGTGATTTCGCTATTGTTCATTGTCATCGTCAGCATAAGTATTTGCCAGAAGATGCCTAATGTACGGTCGACCGCACGTCGGTGGTAACACTCACTGACATTAGCAGCATCTTTATTTCGTAAGCAGTAAGGGCGGTTTTCGAATTGCAGTGTTACCATTGTCATGCAGTCGACTGTACTAAAGCTAAAGCCTTTTCACAGTTTTTCATAACACTCTTTCTGAGTTGAGCCTCTTCATCCAAGTAACCTAACGTTTGAAGCTTTGGCCGACAGATCTCCAAACTAAACAGATTTTCTTACTAAGCTATTTCTTGCGACTTATAATTGTTTACCAAGCAAGAAAGTCACGTCACATAACAACTCATGCCTACAATGACTAACGATACAATTTCCCCATTCACAAAGATTGAAGCACTTAATTTTTTCCTAAACCCACTAAAATTTCGAAAACATTCTAACTCACCAGATTATATTGTTATTTTATTTGCGACACAACAATGACAACCGTCACACTAGATAATTGCGTAATCGCAGCTTTTTGGTGCTATGGATGTGAATGTGTGCGTGCCGGCTCGTACTTTTAAGCAAGGCATACTATGGATGCTTCACTTATTGTTTAGCGAGATTCCGTCCGTCTTATTAATTCGTCCTACTTGGGTACTCTCTCCAATCAAACATAGTTGTACTTTTGACAAACATAGTACGTGCGTAACACGAGGTCATGTCAGGTTGACGTAATATTTGACAGATCTGAAGTTTTGAAAGGTCGTTGGTAGCCACTTGGTAGCAGATGTTGGAAACTTTTGACAGATTTGATGGTCCAAAGTAATAGTGTTTTTGACGTGCGTTGGTACGCACGGCTAAAGATCAAGCTGTACATTTCCAGTATAAGCTGATCTCGCATTGTACGGAAAGCCTAAACAATGCGAGGTCAGCTGATACTGGAAATGTACAGCTTGATGGTATACTTATCTCTTTGTTAGATTGTACATAAAAATTGCGATGTTTACAGAATTGTTTGAAGACATAATGTTTACAGAATCGATTTTTATCTTACATGAACGCTAGATTCTTATACAAACAAATGTTGTAAAGTTAGAGTGGAAAGTTTTTTTGAGTTGATGAGTTGATGAAATATGCAAATTCCTTAGTTTAGTAGAAACTATTTACTATTTTCTGCACAAAATCGTTTGCAAAACACACAAGGTTTGGAAACAAACGTTTTTCTTACGTGCTAGTAGTAGTAGTACCTACTTCGCAATAACTTACAAAGTTGTGGAAGGGGGCGATGACCGTTTTCTATATATTTTTAGGCTAGGCACGTATTATTTGATAAAAGTAAAACTTTGGACACTAACTGATACTTTTTTGTGATTTCGATACCGAACAAGAAAAATTGTATGTCTCCGAGGTCGCAAAAACACAAAAAACCGCTCTGAAGAGATTTAATAAGAGTTCATAATTTGAATCCCTCGTTATAATAGCTTTCGCGTCATTGTTTACTGCTATATTATTATAAGTTCCTGTCTAAATAATTATAAGTAGGCATTTCAGGAAAAACCAGTTATTCTTTATTCTCAAACAATGTTACATTGTGTCAGAAATATTGGTACATACATAAAAAAATACATTACAAAAGAAATAAATGATTAGCAATTGATATACCTACAATAATAATTAATCAATACATTACAATAAAATATTTCATTACAATAAACAATGCAGGATATACAATAACAATCAATACACTAGTAAAATAATTTCCAACATTAATTAATTATTACCAATTATAACAACGCCCAATTATGGTCGAAATTCGACCCCAATTCATCAAATTTTTATGATTGAATTATGCAAAAAAAAAAAAAAAACAATTTTCATGTTTTTTTTTTTTTTATAGATAACACCTTGAGTGTTAATCCCCTACATATATCAGTACCTACATATATCATTGGAACTCGTTTTGAAACCGCATTACCGTTCAACTAACAACGAGGATAAATCAAAGTTACATTGTAAATGGTAATTCTAACTAGTATAATTGCATTTTCCTCTGCCAAAAATAAACTTCCTTATCACCATATTCTACTACTACTAGCGATCCGCCCCAAGACGCCGCATAAACAAAGTTTTGCATGAGAACACAGTCGTAAAATGTTGGCGGGGATCGGGGGGCGGACGGCGCGTTATGATTGGTCGGCTCAAAAGTTCGGTGGTGTGATTCCGTATGATTGGTGCAGCTCGCTGACGGACTGACGTCCTGATTGGTGGCGGGGCGTATGATATGCAGTGGTACTGCATATGCGTGGTGACCGGGGGTGTCCGACTAAACGGCGTCTAGAGGCTTACTGATCTGTGGTTAATTTTTACCAAAAATAAAATTTCGTATCATGTCGAGTTTAAAGTTTCATACTTGCAACAACATGCCTATGCAGCTACGTAGGTAACAGAACACGTCATATTATTATCCCTTGGAAGAAGCTGCGGGGGTGCGGAATGGGGCGAGTAGGGCGCGTTGATTTAAATAAGTCACTATGTCAACAAAAACTAACTCCGGGAATGGGTATGCTACCATAGCAATTCTAAAATATTGCTTGAACACAACTCTAGGCTTCGCTTATACCACAGTATACCACCCCACAATTCATAACCGACTTTAAAAAATCTGATTTATTTGGAAACATTCCTCAATTTGTTTCAAAGAATAACTGAGCAATACCTCTAGCAAATTACGTATTCGCTTGCCATATCAATTTGTGTTCGTGAGATTGTGTGAGTACTATAAGAATTCGCAACAACGTTAGAAGAGTCGGCCGGGCTCACGGACTCACGTAACGGACGGTTTTTGGGGCTACACCCCTGTGCCGGGGCGGGGCAGATGTACGCGAACAAGAACGTAATTGTGTGAATTACGGGGAAAGTTTGTGTGCTGTGTGAAAATTAAATTGAATACTGACAAGAGGTAAGGCGGATGCGTGGTGGAGCGCGCGCATGTGTGTCACAATGCGTGCGCGTCGCCGTATGTCCCGCGCGACTGCCCGCTCCACGCTGCACATCGACAGTGAACAAACCTCAGCCAGCTGCGCCGATGCAACTGTAACTTTTATAGTTCCACCAAGAATTCAAACAGGAGTCTGATGCTAGACATCCACTATATAGCGCTCAATTACCAACGCAAAGCATAGGTTAATAAAACTTTTTAACAAAAAATTGAACCGACGAAAACAGAAACTGAAAAGCGAAAAATAACTAATTATGAGTCGGCGCCAAACGAACTTTTAACAAGCATAGTGCGTGTAAGTTGGAAGTGGCCGAGCGGAGAACGCATTTTTGGAAAGTTATTGTTTATCGTTGAAAATCTCACGTTGTATTTGATGTGACGTTGTTTTTATTATTTATTTAAAGTAATTTAATGATCTTCGTTGATTGGTTGTTTGGCGCCGACTCATAATTAGTTATTTTTCGCTTTTCAGTTTCTGTTTTCGTCGGTTCAATTTTTTGTTAAAAAGTTTTATTTTTCATTTTTTTGTGGTTAAACTCTAAATCCAGGTCTCCATTATGTCGTAGTGTCTAGAACTATATTTATGTATGTCAAGTTTCAACAGAATCGGTTAACAGGTAAGAATTCAGTGGGTGAACAAACACTCATCCCCTGTTTTACTACCCTTAGGGGTGGATTTTGATTTTGAAATTTAAATGGGACCAATTTCAAGATATACCCTATCCAATAAAAAAAGAATCATCAAAATCGGACCATTCTGTAAAAAGATATATATGCGTCGAATTGAGAACCTCCTCCTTTTTTTCGTCGGTTAAAAAGTGGGCACTGATTTGTAAAATCGGCAGAGGCCCTGTTGAAGTGCCCGGTTGGGTTGAGGCCAGTTGTAAACTGTGGCTGAAGACACTTTCTCCACACGCTTACATTATCCTGCAGAATAATGATATTTACCTAAAGATTTTCAAGAGTCGTCACTATTTCTTGACTTGACTTAGAAGCACATTTTTCTAACATTGTTTTAGACGAGAAAATAATATAATGATAATTTCCAATGGAGTTTCCTAATAGAGGTATGCAATCATCACAATCTTTTCACAGCTTTCTTTGTCTTAGTCACCTCAAAAAGCGTCATAATTAATGACATAACATGATAATAAAACAAAGTTTAACCGGATTAAATCGCATATATTAACACTGTAAAAGATAATTATAATTTGAGTGTTTACTGCGTGCAAAGAAACAATTTTAATTAATAATATTGAACGTTAGATAAAAAAAAAAAATTTGAAATATCTGTAAAGACACTTGTCATCTTAGTCTAACTGCGACCACGAAATGCTGCAAAGCTATCAAAACGTAAGGAATACCAATTTAAATAATATACGCGATTTAATCCGGTTAAACTTTGTTTTATTATCATGTGTAGTGACCGCGAAAACCTAAAAAAAAAGACATCATAGGTAATAATAATAAAAAATAAAAAAATATCTTTACACATTCTTACACAGCACCATCTAGTCCCTAACTAACATAACATAACATGACATGAAAAACATAATAAAATCCCTGAAAATGTTTATGAATAAAATGACTTTCAAAGTACACAAAATAGAATTACCAATATTGCCATCGCCAGTAAATAGCATAAATACCATGTTAATACTCGCGTTTATACAGCATGAGTTTATTTTCATTATGGTGACATTTGTTTCGCCCGCAAGATGGCGCGACAGTGTCCCTTGTTTGGACCACGTCGAACTCGTTACTAACAGACATGCCATACAATCTTAGAACAACATGCCTGCAACACCATCAATACTTATCCGACCAAATTGACGAGTACTGAAAATGCTCAAACGTCGTTTGGCCACTACGTATTTTGAATTTATCAGTATTATATTTGACTATTGCCAGGGCAAAAACACAGATGTCGCTAGTATCTACGTATTATGCTCCCGAGGCTAATGATCTGACTGACTAGCAAGGTGCTAGGTAAAACTCATGCGCTGTTGTCTAGAAAAGCGTATAGATGGCGTGAATTTAAAATTCTAAGTTGTAGACAAGTATTTACCAATAAATAAGATTTTTTCCAGTTTATTTTCTTTTTTCTGTAAGTAAATTTGCCTATCTGATAGGCAAATAAAAAAAACTATTCTATTTCTATTCTTTCATTATTAAAGTATAATTATGTTGGAAAACGTAATTTTGTAAATAACACCAACATTTAAACTTATCAGTTGCTTTTTCTAACTATACTAATCTTTTTTACGCATTTACGCAATTGAAGTGATAACTATAGACATAAATTGGAAACAAAAGTTCTGACGTCACCAAAAGACGTAACTGAAAGTTAAATTCGATATTGGGCGTAAGAGTTTGGTAGCTTGCCGGTTACTGTTGTGGACTTATGAACTTGGAGTTACAAGTTCGAATCCTACATATAGCTGAACTTTTTGTCTTTATTTTTTCGATTTATAAAAAGGATGAATACAGAGCCACCTAGTGATCCCGGTACATAGTTATCAAAACCTGATTCAAGAGTGATTTCAGGGTTAAAATATAGAGGCGCCACTTGGTGTGAACCTCTATTGGGGGCAGAGATTGGTCTCTATTTCCGTATGTATAAATGTACTCTGTGCTAACAGAGATGTTGAGTTACTAGATAGAGAGTGACGTTTTGACGTCTACACTGGTGGGAACCTTGTCCGAGTTTTTACGATAAATAAATAAAAATACTCAAATATAGTGGCAAATCGATTTATAATCTAGTGTAATATAATATAACAGACAACATACAGTGTAGTGAGTGATGGGACAATCTCCTAAGTGCATTAAAACATACATTTAAGTTCGCTTTTGCAAAAACCACAAAACATATTTTACCCTCACAATTTTTGGTTGTTATTAATTACTACTTCTGACACCAAAGTTTAAAACACTGCCATCTGTCGTGAGAACAATTTCCAATCACCGCTAGCGACATCTAGCAGTAACCTTCGAGACCACTACGCCGACTGCGTTTCAAACTACCACTAGCGCCATCTATTAGAGATCAAGTGTACTTGTGGTACTTAATCAATAGCGATCATGCCTCTTGCAAAGTGTGGTGGTTGCGGTAAATTTTTGTCGCCACTAGATGCCGCGAGGTGTGCGAAATGTAGCGCATCTTATCATCGTGCGTGCGTAGGTGTTCCAGCAAAAGGCCCTGTGGCGCACTCCTGGCATTGCCCAGAGTGTAAAAAAAATGTCCGTAGGGACAACAAGGCCGAAACACCGGTCAGAGGCAACACACTAGACGCACAGAGCGGAGAACGAAAGTCCTTGCAGACGCCTCCAATTGTAACAACACTGTCGCCGGCGATGGCTTCGCCCGTGCCGTCGGAGCTGCCTACACCTGTGCCGTCGGAGCTCGCTTCACCCGTGTCGTCGGCACGGTCACCGGTGCTGCTGATGCGGTCACCGGTGCCGCTGACGCGGTCACCGGCACTGGAGACTGCGTTGCCGCGGGCAGCGACGCCTCCGCCGGTCGCAGTAGTGATCGTGGGCACCGAGGAGAATACTAGTCAGGATTTCCCGCAGGATTTCGGTTCAACGTTAAAGTCCATTATGGAGGAGATACGGAACTTAAGAGATGAATTCCTAGAGCTCAGAATTGAGCTTAAGAAATCTAGCGAATCATGTCAGGCGCGTATGGATAGCATAGAGACTAGAATGGTGGCTTTAGAAACTCGACAGGCAGATCTCCCAGTCGATGCAGGCTCGGTGGAGGGTGTGATCAGCCAATTGAAGCGGGACCTAAATGACAGAGATCAGGAACTCATGGGAAATGACCTGGTTATTGCCAATCTGCCAGAATCTCAGGTGGAAAGTCCGACGCATCTGGTGAAGCTCATTGCCTCCAAGTTGGGGGTTGGTTTAGACGAGCGAGATGTTGTGAGTGCTGAACGAGTTGGTGGTAGGCATATTAATGCGACGAGCCCAGCAAACTCAGTTGAACCCCGGCCACGCGCTATCATGGTGCACCTCGCGCGCCGGGACCTACGCGACGCTTTCCTAGATAGCGCCCGTGTGCGGAGGGGTGCCACAACTGAGGATCTTGGCCTCTCTGGTACGGCCCGTCGATTTTTTGTCAACGAGCGTCTGACCAGATTAAATCAGCAGTTGTTTCGCAAAACGCGGGCAGCAGCTGGACTCCATGGCTGGCGTTTCGTCTGGACGAAACGAGGACGCATTCTGGTTCGCAACAAGCCTGGAGATCCAACTCGCAGAATCACGTCTGAAGAAGATATCCAGCAGATTATTGGACCGTACACAGACACGGAGTAAATTTTTGTTTATATTGTTAATTTTTCATGTTTCAGTAAATAGTTTTCTACTTTATTTTTGTACTTTTGTGGGAATTATGCGTCGTATCTGCCGAAAAATACAGGGGCCTTGTGGAGATGAGAGTGAGTATTATTGTTTAGGGAACACAGCTCTATACTTATTTACAGACTATACATTTACTACACAAATAATATTAAAAACAATTTATATTTACAAAATGTATCTACCCATGCCATACAGATCACAGTATTTATATAAACAGAGTAGATCAATGTATCTCATTTATCCAAACTATAATAATTCATTACACAAAATAAAAATTATATATAAATGATTCGTCCTAAATATTTAAAGTTAGGTTTATTCAATCCGGGATCATTAGGAACCAAACAGGACGAATTCTTGATAGCCATGTCACACAATACAGTGGATATAATGGCAATTAACGAGACGTGGCTGAAACCCGGTGAGGAGGGACGTGCACCGAGTGTACCGGGATATAGGTTAAAGCACATACCACGCCCGAAAAACATTAAAGACGGAAAAGGTGGAGGAGTAGCCTTTTACGTCAAACAGGGAGTTAGGGCGCGTGTTATTCCTCACCCAGAACAACCAGATGTGGAACAGATGTGGTTAAATATAAAAATAAATGGGAAAAAGTTGCTAGTTGGTACTGCTTATAGACCGCCTTGGTTTAACTTGTCCAGGTTTTTAGAGGGAATAACTGACAGTATTAGTGCTTTGGCTCCGTATGATCACATAGTGTTACTGGGGGATTTTAATGTTAATGTTTTGGACCCTAATCACGAAAAAACAAAAAAGCTTTTTGAATTTCTCAATTACACAAACCTAAATCAGATGGTTCGGACTCCAACGCACTTCAAAGGAGATGCTAGCACACTTATAGATATTATCTGTACTGATGTTAGAATCAGCGGCCCAGAAGAACATCTCCAAGACCGACAAGAAGAAGAAGAAGCACAAGAGGAAGGAGAGCTACGCCATCTACATCTACAAGGTGTTGAAGCAGGTGCACCCCGACACCGGTATCTCCAGCAAGGCCATGTCCATCATGAACTCGTTCGTGAACACTGACTTAGTAAAAAGATATAGACCCAGTACTACGAACAATCATATGGAAGCTACAAAACCGTGCTCCTCCCTGTACAAACACGCACACACATACACCTAAACCGTGCTCCCTTTCTCACAGTACGTCTCGCGGCATTGTCCAGTAAGCACTGTGAATAAAAAACAGTAAAATAAAGAAAAAGTGTCACGGAATCACTTTTCACTTGTAACTACTTGAAATAACACCTTTTTTAATGATTAAACTTTAACTTTTTTGGTTACTTTGAACACAAAACATCAACAACTTCGTGACTGACATAAGTGACATAAAGCACGAGGGTTGCCTGGATATGATTTGTCCATTCCCCATACATGCGTTGATCTACCACTCAATTTTTTTTTGCTGGTTTCTTCTGATTAATGGTGATGTATTATTAGTACCATTCATGTTTACTACAAACACAAAACA
The DNA here is from genome assembly GCA_949699075.1 of Asteroscopus sphinx. Taxonomy (NCBI): domain Eukaryota; kingdom Metazoa; phylum Arthropoda; class Insecta; order Lepidoptera; family Noctuidae; genus Asteroscopus; species Asteroscopus sphinx. The sequence goes on from OX453024.1 coordinate 12,813,340, forward strand.
TGGAAAGTTGTTATAATAAAATATTTTTTTCATGTTAAGTATGAAAAAAGTGTAGGTAGGTAATGTCGGGGTTACACCTGCGCATGTTGTACGAATATTATGCTAAGGCCACACTTCCATATATCGTAACGAACCTTCTTGAAGAAGTCATGACTCGACAATAGACAGTATAATAGGTACTTTATAGACGCAACTACAAGCAAGCGATGGGAGATTGTTTATATCTCTATCTAATACTGTTTCGTTAATTTATTGGGTGCATTCAGTTATGCACCCAATAAATTATCGCGGAGCGTACTTTGGACGTTCAATTACTCAGACGACCGCATAGAAATCTTCGATACTCATATCAGAAGTTGATATATTCAAATATTCGCCACAGGCAATAGATCCTCCAAAGGATATTTATTGCCCGTACCCAGGATGCACCGGCCTAATCGCCGTTCCCTCCAGACTTGTCCAGCGGGACAAGCAGCCGTCAGACACACGTGGAGGTTTTCTGGACAGCACCCCGCGTGGAAAACACCTACTCTCACGCTGTCTTACTGCTGGCGGGAATTGAACCTGCCACCCGAGAACCTTAAAGAGCTGATATCTCGGGAACGGGCAGAGATATACGAATTCTGACCACATTTTTGACCCCCTCTGCTACCCCTTAACCGATAGTCTTCTGAGTCACCCATACATAAAAAATACCCTACTCCGTTCCGGGAGTCCCCAAATCCGAAGCACTATCTAGTTTTACCCGCGGGAAACACATTTCCCCTCTTCTGCAACCCTTACCCTAACTCATCCCCTCTCAATTTCATCACCCCCCTCAAGTTCCCCCCTCACCCCTCGACTTCATCCATCCCTCAACCCCTCCCAAACCCCCACTGACGCCTCCGAACTCCAACCTTTGTCGCTCCTTCTCCTGTCCCCCTACCCCCCGCTCTCTCTCTCATCTACGTCAACCCCCTCACCTCACCTCTATGTCACTCCCTGATAATCCCTCCTTACCCCCGAACTCCATCTCCCTCCTTCAACTCCATCCCCCTCCCCCTCCCTATCCCACTCTCTCACGTCTCTCGTCACTCCATACAACCGTGCTTGCGTTGATTTCTCTGTGTCCATTATTCAAATTCGAGTGGCGATTCTGTACGTACTATGATAGGATTTATGAACATAGATCTAAGGTCCGTATTACAGAAGCTTCCTCAAGTACAGTTTAAACTCCAATCACCTGATCACTACTTAAGGATAGAATCGTTACTTGAGTATCGGTCTTATTCCAGAACGGTAATTATAAACTTTAATTCAACAACAAAACACACGAATTTGACCTGAAATATAATAGAAATCTCTACTCAAGAGTAGTCTGGACCACGCTTGAGTGATTACAGATCAAATATCTGCCCAAATACCGAAACAGGTGACAATATAAATACGGGCCTAAACCGTATTCCAGAAGGATACTCAAGCGTTGATCTCTGTTTAAAACTAGTTTTAAGTTGAGCTTTGATTTTAGAACGTCCCTCAAGCAGAGATTTGTTGATCACAGTTCAGCTGAGTTTAGTTTCGTTTTATATTGTCACCTGTTTCGGTATTTGGGCAGATATTTGATCTGTAATCACTCAAGCGTGGTCCAGACTACGCTTGAGTAGAGATTTTTATTATATTTCAGGTCAAATTCGTGTGTTTTGTTGTTGAATTAAAGTTTATAATTACCGTTCTGGAATAAGACCGATACTCAAGTAACGATTCTATCCTTAAGTAGTGATCAGGTGATTGGAGTTTAAACTGTACTTGAGTAAGCTTCTGTAATACGGGCCTAAGTCTAGGATCTATATGAATCAAGGGTTTATCTAACGCAAGTGTTGCCGGTCCGCACCATATTTATTAACGTCACAACTCAAAAATCATAATTATTGGGAAATCACCTTTAAAGTTCAAGAGTTAAACGTGACTTTCTAATGGTCATGATTTTTGAGTTGTGACGGTGTTTTATTACAGATGCGTTCTATCATTTTACTCCCCAAGACGGACAAGTGCGCCGCGCGCGCCTCGTGGTTATAGAAGCTTCGCTTCAAAAATTTACTGACTGACAAAAACGACGTTTTGAATTTTTTTCTCTATGTCAGTATTGTGTTAGTGTGTTTTATCTGAAGTTTTATTCGCGGCCGTTGGTCAGGGGCAAGGTCGAGGCAGCCCGCGCAAGGTTAAGGACACGTTAAAGAACGCAACTCCGAGTGCTACTTAAGGTGGCGTTAAGTATATTTGTACTACTGGTACAATACAATACTTAAACAATATCAAATTCATACGATATTGTCAACCCATACAATATCATACTCATTTAGTACTGCATATTATAACTTTAGACAATTTATGTTTCAAGTTTTTCTTGATTCTTGACGAAACATGTGTCTAAACAAGATCAGGTAAAACATTTACAAAGGAGAATAGCGAGATTGCATGTGATTTGGGACCCACTGTTAGATATAGCGTTCAATAAGGAAACTCATTAATATTTTTTACCTTGTAAGTAGGCGTTATTAGCTATAAGTGATATGTTTTCGATAAATAATTGACAAGATTTTTACATTTACATCATAAGTACAGTCAACTGCATGACTGTGGTAACAAATGAATTATAAAATCGCCCTTACCGCTTACGAAATAAAGGCGCTGTCAATTTCCAAACAGTTACCGTACACACGAACCACGAACACCCAATAAACGTCAGTGGAAGACGTGCAGTCGACCGTACATACTTAGCTATAAAAAGTATGATGTATGTCAGTGGATCGGAATGTAATGCGAACCAGGGGGTGCGTTCAGTCAAATCATCCGACGACGTACGGAACGTACGTTGGTCGTAGTACAGTAGACTGCATGACAACTTTGAGTATATACCATAGGAGGTCGCAACGCGCAAATTCACAAACATTTTTTTCTGCCAACTTTGGTGGGGTACGAGGAAAACACGTACAGCACACATTTACAGGTAATAGCACACAAGTGCAAAAATATATCGTGTCGCAATGAACTCACACTAAAACAAACTCAGAATACAAACAAAAAACACGCACACTAACAACATTATCGTCGTATATATTTGTTCACGTATGTCAACAGACGCAAAAAAACTAGTGATGGGGTATGATTAAAGACTAATAAAGACCGATAAACTGAATGATACAGGAATTGATTTGATATCGTAGAAAACATAATTGTAGTTATTCATTGTTTGAAAATGAAAAATAAAACACTGTGTTAAAATTTATTATATGTAGAATAGAATATAATTATTTGCTATTTTTTTTATAACATTTGTAACAGTCATGTACACGATGATTATGACTATTTTACATATTTTTTTAAAATATTAAGATATACACATATTATACACGCTGAAATTTATATCGATTAAATACCGCGGTGTAGCGACTCCATAACAGTAGGACGTAAGGTCAACCGCACGTCAGTGGCAACACTTTGACATTAGCAGCATCTTTATTTCGTAAGCAGTAAGAGCTGTTTTCGAATTGAAGTGTTACCACTGTCCTGCAGTCGACGTACCTACAAACTTTTTAAACACTGTCTACGTATTTGTCATCTTATGTTTTTACGCGCTTCTGTAAAATTTAGTTACAACCCCTTATTGGGTATTTATTTGGGGCAGCTGTTGTATTCCTGCAAACTTGAACATACCTAGGTACCTACTTATGTCACGTCGATCATTTACCTGCCTACATGGCATTCAAACAAATCTTTAGAAACCACAGAAACATAATTTATTGTCTTTTCTTTAACTTTCCTAAACCATTCATTTACCTACAAATTTATTAATTTATTTAATAAATCCTAAATAAAATACCTACCTAGGTACGATAACGCGCAGTAGCTCCGGCCACCGCCGACGCCGCGCCGCCGCCGACCGGCCGCCGTATTTAACTACTTTCGTGTGTTTGTCCCTTACTACAAATTTCAACGATTTCATAACTTATTTATTTTCACTTGCCAGTTTTTGTATTCTAGGTTTTTTTTTGTAAACTGGTTTGACTAAAAGATAGTAACTACTGAGATAGAGTAGGACACCGCGGGATGAAAGCGATGAAAATTTCAGCGTGTATATTATGTATATAATTCTAGTTCTAGCACAGAATACCTAATAATACTAAAGTACAGAACAGCCTCTCACCGCCCCCCCCGCCTATTTAAGATCCCTCACCCGCGCCCCGCACGCACCCGCAGTTTGATGGCAAGTGGACCACAAGATTGCAATGGATGTCAATCGCCAGTCGCTAATATATATATATATATATATATATTATGTTATGTTATTTAATTAAATTATGATTGTATGCCTCAATGGCGGGACATGGCTGATCCTATTAATAATTTTTACACATCTTATGAACCTGTGATCCACAATAAATGAATTTGAATTTGAATTTGAATTAATGTCGCTATACAAGCACGCCATCTCTGATTACTACTGAAAAGCTTGTAGGTTGTAGTTGTAGATAGGTTATGGAATTACATGTAGGTATTTAGTACAGCATTGTAGGAGATAATAATTGAACTTTAATTTTGATACGTTATTGAATTAAATAAATTTTAGGAAATAAGGCGTATTTAAAAAGAAATCATGAGTATTTAATTTTATAATAATAATTAAAAAGTAGGTATTTACTTTCTCAAATTTTCATGTCACAATTTAATAACTGTACACTTTATGGTAGAAACTGGATGAGAGATGAGTAGCCGAGGATAAAAGTCGGTGGCGTTCTATTGCAGAGGCCTTCGTCCAGCAGTGGAATGCGATAGGCTGATGATGATGATGGATGGATGGATACGGTTACGGTTACGGAGCTCCATAACATCCCTGCTTATTACTTACCCCCAGTTTCTGGAACGCTGATCAATTTGATCTATTGTCATATCTAATGTGAGCTCCTGTGATTGATCGGCAAAAATACTAACAACTAATCACATCGCTTGACAGGTCAAATCTCAGGAGGTTTGACAGTCGATTAGTTAATTTTTGTGATGATCAGCCTTTCGGAAACTGGGGGTTAGTATTGTAGTTTTAAAAAAACCGGCCAGGACGATAAGGACAAAATATTAATCTATCGTCTCCTTCTTTCATAGATATTACGTAATTTAACGTTCTCTATCTAACTAGCTGAAATGTCGGTGATTAACCATCTATAGGTTGTTCATCTGAGTATGTGAATATGACCTCAATCGGTCAAGTCGTTCAGAAGTTACACAATTACTAACAGACGCACTAGCAATTTTTGATATATATACAATTTTTTTCAATTTTAAATTCAAAATAATTTAATTATTTTCAGTTAACAAGGCATTATTATAAAATAAAACAATAAGATAAAGCACCAAGTAATAGTATGACAACCGGTGAACCACTTTTTAATTTGGTTCATTCAACTACTATTCACCATGTCCCCACACTACGTCTTGTACTATAATTTTTCTGTCGTAATAAAACGTGGTACGGAGGTATAATTTTTATTTAGTTATCTTCGATTTTATGCAAAATGTATGCATTTTAGACAGAAATAATATTTACATGTGAGAGGAAACTCCATGCTCCCGCAGGTTTGAGGTAGTAGATCACCTTTTGCACAGAAACACCGAACAAATAACCATTTTTGTATGAGTGGTATAAAGCGACACAAAGCGACACAGAATGGCCAGATATTGCGAGTGAACTAGTTTTTATAAACGTCAATGGGCATACGCCACTTTAACATGGCAGAGGGGTACGCCTGTTATTACTCCCTCCTATGGTATATACTCAAAGGCATGACAATGATAACACGCGAATTAGAAAACCACCGTTATTGCTTACGAAAAAAAGACGCTGTCAATGTCAAACTGTTACCGCGAACACCCAATAAACGCTCCGTGCCGTGCATTGTCCATAGTCGTCGGGCGATATAACTGAATGCACCCCAGGTTGCGTTGCGTTTTGATTAGCAATAACTTTCGATTCCCTTCTCTTATTAACTCAATATTTTTTATATAAATATGTTATAAACTTGTAGTTATAATTATTATATAATTGCACTAGAACGGTGCTTCGTTAATTTTTACATTCTTTGATCCAATTTCGCCACTCTCCTTTACCAAATAATAGGGAAATATTTATCAAATGGCAATACTTCGACACTCGCACATACATAAATTGGTGGCTTCCCTATGATTGTTCGTAGTACTGCGTCTATATCTTTTTACTAAGTCAGTGTTCGTGAACGACATATTCGAGCGTATCGCCGCCGAAGCTTCCCGACTCGCCCGTACAGGCACAAATACGCTCAGGTTGGCCATTGTTATGGTACCTATAAAGTCACGCGGCACTAGTTACGAAACAACACAAGTACGACTGGTAACGTTGTGCGGCGTTTCGGTCGCCGGGGCCGGGGCGGGAGGCAGGCGCCGCCGGCCCCGCACCTCCGCGGTATTATTTGATTAATTCGCCTCCCCCTTCTATACTCGGGATATTTTTTTAAACTTCGAACTTTTGTGTTTGTGTTTCCTGCTTTTGGGCTTTCTGCGACCATTTAGTCGCATATACTAATATAATAAATAATATAGCATGCCAATAAAGTGGACTCTCAGTAAATCAGAGGAGTCGTTATAGACATTGAACGGGAAGTTATTCTATTTTAAAGAAATATGGACCGAATCGATCCTAATAGAATAAAACTTGAGCTCCATGGAAGTAATTTTCCATAATTTTTAAGGAAATGTTCTAACATACGTGTGTAGACAACTGGAACTATATTTTGAAAGTTTTTAATTACGAGAATTGACCACCTTCCGAGTTGTGTGGTAACTATATTGCAATTTTGATAGTTGTTACTCGTATTTATGTACGGCCAAAGTTGCGTCAAAATTAGTGTTGAAATATGTACAAGTTTCGACGCTTGTGACTTTTAAATTCAAATAATTTTTTCAAACTGGTGGAGGGTAGTATTTGTGTTGATACAGGTTGTTCCTACAAATGCAGCAAACTTTTGAGAATTTATTATACTTACATTAATAATGTTATTAATTGTATTGACTAGTTATTTTTATTTATTTATTACTCAGTTAAATATTATCAGACTATTGAAATACCGGCCCTAAGTCTATAGTATTATATTATCTGTGGGTTAGTTGAAGATCAGTTTTTTTTTGTACGGACTTCATTACACAACGCAGAGGGTGGAAATGTGGGTGTATGACTCGTGGTCCCACCAATTTGACCCACCAGTGGTACAAAATATTATTCTGTATGCCTCGTGGTCCCACTGGCCGGTGGGTCTACGAGTCATAAAAATCTGTTGGAATAATGATGACTCGTGGACCCACCCATTTTGAACCACCAACATCCGTGTTTCGGGTGTGTCCCACAAGTTTGGATAGATTTTCAAAGAATATTATTTACTTTTTAGAAAAAAAATATTAAAAATTATGATCTGTGGTCAGTTCCTAATAATAATCTATAATTTTGATGCCTAAAAACACAGTCTTAATAACTTAATTTTGCACCTGCCTCGTCATCTCCGCTTCACCTTATGGTTGACTGGGAGAAAATGACTGGTATTATGGTTGACCTTGACTGAGACTGAGAGTCTGCATATGTACTTTGTTGCTTAGATTTTAACATAACATAACATTACATCACGCCTGTATTTCCCCGAAGGGGTAGGCAGAGGTGTATGGTACACCCACATTTCGCCATTTCGCATTTTGCTTAGATTTTAAATAATTAAATAAAGAAAATATCGTGAGGAAACCTGCACACCTGAAAAGGCTCTTAAAGTTCTCAATTGTGTGTGTAATCCGACCTTCAACATTCGAAAAAAAATATTGAATACTTGCCTACTAAGCTAGCTAAAAAATATTACAACAAAAAGCTACTGCCTGAGATACAAAACGTCTGTTTTTATAGTTATTTAAAAAAAATCCTAATATTTAAAATACTTAGCAACCTAAAAATATAATAACATGTATTACAAAAAAAGCTAATGTTTGATAAACAAAACATCAAGTTTTATAATTACTTATGAAACTCGGATATTTAAAACACTTCGCTAACTACACGAAAAATATTACAAAGAAAAGCTATTATTTTATATAAAAAACCACCAGATTTTTTAGTTATTAAAGAAACCCTGATATTTAGAATACAACCTAATATTTACTGACATGATTTCGTTTTTAAAGCATTCGTGACCAATATATTTACCCCCGTTAAGGGGCAACGGGGCTCCCGTACGGTGCTTAGACCGACATCGAACGGGTCGCGATGTATTTACTAAGAGAGAAGTGCACGCCGTCCGCGGACGTCGACATGTCGTTTTTGGAAAAAATTAAATGATCCAGTTCAAATTTCAACCTTGTAAGATTTTCGCTAAAACAGTGTATTTTTGTAATTCCATGAAGGTTCTATTCCAAACAGTGAAAGGAGAAAATTGGATTGAAATAATAAAGTTTCGTCAAATAGTCGTCTGAACAGCTTGAATTCATACGAATGTCATAAAGATAAAAATAACCTTCGCTTGCTCAATTTAAGACGTTCGCTTATGAAATTTAAATTTAGTATGAAAAGTTTATATGCTACTCCGGGTATATTTTAAGTCGTCCTTAGTGCGTGGTCTTATTGAGATCCTTTAACTATTAGATAGTGAGCAATTATATTTAAAAGTACAGATATGTTACTTCTGCTCGCAATCTGTATCTTTTTTCATTGTTTTTTTTTTCTGTATGACCAGACCACTCATAACTTCTTACAGAATAGTCCGATTTTGATGATTCTCTTTTTAATGGATAGGCTATATCTCGAATCTTCCATCCCATCTAAATTTCAAAATAAAATCCGCCCCTAAGGGTAGGAAAATATGAGTGGTTGTTCACCCACTGAATTCTTACCTGTTAACCGATTCTGTTGAAACTTGGCACACATAAATGTAGTTCTAGACACCACAACATAATGGAGACCTGGAGTTAGATTTGAGTCACAAAAAAAAAAAAAAAAAAAACTTTTTAACAAAAAAATTAACCAACGAAAACAGAAACTGAAAAGCGAAAAATAAAATGAAGCCTTTAGTCTTTTCCTAACTAAACTAATGTAAATAGCTAATTATGAGTCGGCGGCGCCAAACAAACAATCAACGAAGATCATTAAAAGAAATAATGGCTTCGAAGTTCAATGACACCTCAAGCTGTGCAAAGACATAAAACCACAGCTGTTCGTTTCAGTCATTGAAAACAGTAATTGAAACAGTAACCAAAGCGAAATGAATCACGAAAACTATAAACGTAATACACGTATCCCAAGAAGCTTGGAAGAACCAAAGTAGAAAATTAACAAAAACAAAAAACCCGACTGCGTGTAAAAATAACAGAAAAGATATAAACAAGACTTATCAACACGCAGTCGGAGGCTACGTATATTTATGGTCATGAATTACATAATAGTTCATAGGTAGCCTCCGCCTGCGTGTTGATAAGTCTTGTTTATATCTTTTCTGTTATTTTTACACGCAGTCGGGTTTTTTGTTTTTGTTAATTAATTTTTTTATTTAAATTTTTTTAGTTTTGTCATGTTTTATTTATCATACTATTAATGTTTTTTTTGAAAAGCCAAATTCATTTTTAACGTTGAATATTTTGTTGTTTTTTAGCATTTTTCATTCCAAATTACATTTAAACATATAAGTTGTATATATTTTTGTAAAGCATTTATAAAACCCTTTATTTTGATACCCCACTCGATAGTTTTTGACGGAAAAAAAAAATTTTTGATGAGGTAATATGGCGCCAAAAAGCGGCCATTTTAATTTTTTAAATTTTGATATACCCAGTGTCACTCTCAGAATTATGACGAATCTAACGACACCTCTCAATCTCAAATCCATCAAGCCGTTTAGGCTACAGAGCGTGCCAAAGAAATATACATACATACATACACTCGAAAAACATAACCCTCCTTCTGGCGCAGTCGGGTAATAAGTGTGACTTAATTTCGAATCTTGGAGCCTGTGAACACTACGAAAACGGGCGGTGAAAAGAGAGAAAAGAATCGGAGAGAGAAAAAAAAAAAAAAATCTAACCAATCGAAGCGCGTAACAAAGCACGCGCGCCGTCGGTCGAGAAGAAATTCTCGCACAAGTCCCCGCGTTCGTTTTTTGTAGTAAAAATCGAAGTACTGTCGCGGCTACGGCATGCAATTGCCAAATGTCTTATGAATTAACAGAGGATTGTTTTTTTATTAAGTCGTTTTAGGTACTTACCTTACATTTCATGTGTTTTTCAGTTTTATTTGTTTGTATACTTTCCTGTTTTACACTTGTATAGTTATTTAAACGTTGCGCGCCGTTAACTGGGATACTAAACCATTTTTCTTTCTTTCTTTCTTTTTTACACAGGGCAGGGTATCATTATACAAGGTGTCCTGTTATTAATGGCCCAAAGGACATTTCAGCACACAGGGTAGGGTATTAGTATAAACATAAACATAACTGCTTGAAATAATTTACAGGTACAAAAATCACTCCATATCCTACTATAGAGACAAAAAATTTACATAAGTTGTGTGGAGATTAGGTATTAAAAAATTCCTATCTCTAGTAGGGCTAATCGTGGATAGCTAGGCTAATTACATACGGCAAAAATTAATATCCAATCTATCTACGATTTGCGCTACTAGAGATAGGAATTTGACATAAGCTCCATACAAAATATGTCAAATTTCTATCTCCAGTAGGGTAAATCGTAGATAGATTGGATATAAATTATGGCCGATAGGCCATTAAATTGTTTGATGGATCAATATAAAGAGTAGAGTTGAGCGATCTGTTACTTGAATTTACAAGGTATATATTTGCCGGTATATACATATATCATAATTACTCAGAATATTAATCCCATTGAACTACCTGGGTGATCTAATTCCGAGGTAAACCAAGGACACCAATTTATTCCACTTTGTTCACCCAGGTGATATCACCTGGGTGAACAAAGTGAAATATACCCAGTAAAACAGAAACACGTGAATAAAAAGGGAGATTGCGACGGCAAAAACGTCATCCATTGTCAAAAATATATAAGTCGAAAACGTCAGCGCAACTTTAAACACCTGTAGGAGTCTTAGCCTTGGTAGAGCCAATCGGATTGCAGTACCCCGACTCAGCTAGTTGACAGAATTTATTGTACGTATTATATTCAATATTAGGCGTCTATTGGGATGTATGGTCGAATGTTCTAGGTCAACAGGAATAGAAGAGGTTTGGATGAGTGAGTACGAGTATCAAAAGTATGTGACATAAATGACCGTGTCCTTTGATTGCGTTGACGTGGAAGACTTTTTTACCCCAAGGGACCGTCAACTTTAGTATTTGATATTAATTTCAACTTCATACAGCTCTTCCTAATCCTGGTAAAAACATCTTGACAGACGGACAGACAGACAGACGGACAAGAAAGTGATCCTATAAGGGTTCTGTTTATTCCTTTTGAGTTACGGTACCCTAAAAATGTATCTCACCAATAAAGAGGTAATGAAGGCTAAACAAGCGGTTGAAAACGTGACTTCAACTTAAGTGTATTATTTGGAGTTTTAGGTTTTGTAGGTATAGACATTTGGCGAACCGTTGTTTAGCGAGAGCGACATAACCTTAAAACCTTACATTACAAGTACGGCCCTTTCAATAATATACTATTCCTGCCACATTTAATTGACATAAAATATATTTACCACTTATCGCAGTCTTGCTACACCACGAACCGTCTTTTGAATGGTCAGGCTCTAGTTGCACGGATCCAAATTGTGGGTCATATGGAGACGAACCAGCAAGAAACTCCATGGATAAACTCTTTTTAAAATAGGTTATTGTTTATTACATCAAATTTATTCAAATAATGTGAGTGTAATGTAGGTTAATGTCAGAAATGAACAATGAGTTTAAAAGTGAGAGTGAGTGAGTGTGAGTCGAATGAGAATGGCTGATGATCGAGGTCTGAGGCGTGCTATATCTAACTGCTACAGGTTGTTAATGATGATGATGACGAACTAGCTTAGACTGGCTTCGAACATATTTGTAAGCCTTTTAAAATGCATGAAGAATATTGATTTTGTGATTTAAAAGTCTGTGAATTCGATTCAAACAAATATTAATAATTGTTTGGAAGAATATAATTCCTCAAACATTAATTGAAACAAAGAAGCACATTAAAGTAATCGGTAATTTACGTACCTATCTAGAAACAAGTGCACTGACCGCGGCAAGTGCAGCTTAACCTTGCAGAACTAGTAATTAATTTTATTGTTATTTGAATAAAGAGACATGCCAAGATATGAGACAAGAGTAAAAAAAAACGGACTAAACATAATTTTAATATTTCTTTAAATCGAAGAAAATGGTTGGGTTTGTCTAGGGCAGCGGTACTCTAAGTGTGTTCCGCGGAACCCTAGGGTTCCGCGATACCCCTGTAGGGGTTCCGCAAGAATTTAGAAAAAAAAAAACAAAACACCTCTCTCTGGTCACTGGTCGAACGTTTTGAATCCGCCCGCCGCGCGTATACTTGTGAGCGCGCAGTCCCTTTGATGCGAAAAGCCGCCTCTGAATTAGACGCTATAGTTGTGAACAAGCGACTTTCGGCTCTATCTTCAAAAGCATAAAGTCGAGATTGTTTACAACGCATTTTTTTGTATTTATATTTTTATTTCCGCTTTTTGTTTATCAAAGGCGCCGACTCGAGTATTTTTGAGAATGTTCGAGTTCGAGTCTAGGACTAAGTATAAAAGCGCTATTATATAAAAAAAGTCGCGCCTCGTCAGTCAGTTGACGATTAGCGTTCGGAGCGATAAGTTCGTACCTACCTACTTACAAGCTGGCTAGCCTGCTGCCTTCTTGTAAGTTCTACTGCCCGCTGTATTCTGATTGTATCAGTTTTGTACATTTCTTCTTTGGACTAAACTTTGTCTCATAAACGCAGTAACGATTGTGCATTATTTTGACCCTACCATCCTGACGTGTAACATTATTAATAAAGAAGAATGGAACGTTGGCTTAAAGGTGTTAAACGTGTTGCAACGACATCTTCTAATGACGCTGAATGTTCAAAAGCAGTACGCGCGGAGAATACAGCAATTACCGATCCAGACGATGATGCCACGACGTCAAGCTCAAAGACGAAAAAAAGGAAGTATGATGAATCATATATCAGTTTCGGATTTTTTGATTCCAACGGCTCACCTCTCTGCATGTTATGTAGTAAACTGCTTCCTAATAGTTCCATGGCACCTGCCAAATTACGCAGACATTTAGAAACTGTACACCCCGAGTCTAAAGACAAGAATAAAGAATTTTTTGTTCGTAAAAAAGAACAGTTATTGGAAAGTCAAAAAAATATGATGCATGTAACACAAACTATCAATGAAAAGGCCACGGAGGCATCATATTTAGTTAGCTATCGCATTGCACAAGCAGGTGAAGCGCACACTATCGCTGAGAATTTAATAAAGCCATGTGTGTTAGACATAACAAAATGTATGCTCGATGAAAAATCTGCAAAGCATCTTTCTACTGTACCGCTATCAAACGATACTGTTTCACGGCGAATCCATGATCTGGCAAGCTACGTCAAACAAGAACTAGTTGCACGTCTACAAAAAACACGATTCGCCATGCAAATGGATGAGTCAACTGATGTCACTGGTCTGGCTATCTTGCTGGTTATCGTGAGATATCCATATGAACGTTCTTTTGAAGAAGACATGCTTATGTGTTCACCGCTGCCCACAAACACTACCGGGGAAGAAATTTTTAATAAAATAAACATATTTTTTAAAGAAAATAATCTTAGTTGGAACGATTGCATTGACATTTGTACAGATGGGGCCAAGGCGATGACAGGTAAAACAGCAGGAGCAGTATCACGAATAAAAAGTAAAGCGCCTAATTGTAGTTCCAGCCATTGTATTCTGCATAGACAAGCACTTGCGATGAAGCAAATGCCGTCAAATCTAAAATTAGTTATGGATGAAGCGGTAAAAATAATTAATTTTATCAAATCACGACCACTACAATCCCGATTGTTCTCATTATTGTGTGAAGATTATGGCAGCAAACATAAAACACTGCTGCTCCATACAGAAGTGCGATGGCTGTCTCGGGGTAAAACTTTAACAAGGCTATTTGAACTTAGAGCCGAGTTACAAATGTTTCTTTCAGCAGATACAGTTTCTTTTAATTTGAAAGACCGTTTGTATGATAAAACTTGGTTGTTCCGATTGTCTTTTATGGCGGATATCTTTCAAAAACTGAACGAATTGAATTTATCATTGCAAGGTAAACAGACAACAGTGTTCCAGGCCTATAACAAAATAACTGCCTTCAAAAGAAAATTAGATTTTTGGATTATTTGCGTTGGTAAGAGAGAAATAGAAAGCTTTACGTCACTCAGTGAGTTTGTTAGCGATAACGACTCGGAAATGTTTCAAGATGATGTGTTTGAAGAATTGGTCCAATATCTCACTTCGATGCGCGCATCTTTTGTAAAGTATTTTCCCGAAGAACATAATACAAAAATGAAGCTGAATTCATGGATTCATAATCCTTTTTTACCCAACTTGCAAAAGCCCGAAAGTATGTCAAACGAGATATATGAATCTCTTTTAGAAATGTCATCAGACACAAGTATGGAGTCACTGTTCAAAACGACGCCTCTCAACGATTTTTGGTGCAGAATCCGTGATGAATATCCAATGCTTGGCAGAATGGCTCTGAATATTCTTCTCCCGTTCCCAACAACATATTTGTGCGAAACAGGATTCTCAACCTATGCAGCCACGAAAACAAAATATCGCAATAGACTGGACGCCGAACCTGATATGAGACTTCAAATGTCTTCTATCAAACCTGATATCAACCAATTGATGAAAAATAAAAAACAGTTTCATACCTCCCATTAGTTAAGATTTTTTCATTTTTAATATCTTCTATTATTGTACTTGGCATGTGGTTAAAGTAAGTAATAATTAGTAACTGTTACATTGTACTTTTATTATGCTTATATAATAAAGAATACACTTTTAAAAACTATTGTTTTATTGTAGGGTTCCGTCAAGTATTTTGCTTGTCAAAAGGGTTCCGTGACCAAAAAAGTTTGAGAACCGCTGGTCTAGGGCATGTTCACACACTGCAGACTTTGTGGAGCGTCTGTTCTTGACGTCAGCTATATGTTCTTTAATTCTAGTGGCTATAATACGCTTTGTTTGCCCTATGTATGATAACCCACAATCACAATCAATCTTGTAGACCGGTAACAAGCAAGGTGGTAGCAAGAGCCAAGGACTACAGTACCCCAGTAAGACGATGTTTTTTTTTGTCAGTTACTTATTAATCAGAAGTGCACCTAGCGGATACAAGGAGGAACTACCAATTTATGAATGTAGTCATAGAATATGAAGTTCTTAGATATTGATTCGCCCAGTAACTCCAGTATGTGAGGAGCATCCTCGATGTTAATAATTAATTAATTAATAATAATAATAAATAAATAATAATTAATAATAAAAAATAATAATTAATTATAATTAATAAAAAAATAATTAATTTTTTTTTTTAATTAATTGGGGGAGGCCTTTGTCCAGTAGTGGACGTCTTTCGGCTGTAATGATGATGATGATCCTCGATGTTTGCCAGGCGCACTATACCCAGGGGCGGCGGCTTTACTACACGGGCAGCCATTTGTTTATTTAGTCTTTACTAAATATGCTGTTTAAGCTGTAGGTATGAAAACTCGTTTGCATCTGTCAAGGAATTACACTTATACAAATTAAATCGATCATGATTTATTTTTACGAAGCCAGTGTGTATAAACCTACGCCAAGTATACAAGGAAGTGCAAAATTATATCATAGATAACAACAAACCGGTAAACAAAGAACACGAGGTCGGCTTTGGTGAAGAGCCAGCGCAGGAGTACTATCCCCAGCACCACTGGAAGCTTACTGGGCGCCCTGTAGCTCCTCCCCTTCATTTAATTCCTTCGGGACACCGACCGTGCCCTTGCAACATGACCACAGGCTTGTCAACAAACTTGTCACAAGGCACAACACTGTTTACTACACTTATTAATAAAACACGGGTTACTAACTAACCAATGGGGAACTAATATTTATTAAAAGTAAACGGAACCTTATACATTGGATTATTGTATCCAGCCAGTCTTAATTATGCCAAAATGATCGAACTCTCAAATTGAAAATGACAAATTGACAAACAATTGCCAACAAATTCTCTTGTTCACGAACTAAACATAAACTTATTAAACTAACGCTATGTTTTAAACTATCGCTGTCTTTTACTAATAGTAGATACAAGAAGGGATGACAACAATTTTAGTGCTGTCTTTGCTGTAGGGCCTTCATTGATGTGAGATCAGAAGGTATATCGCTATCTAGCAAAAACAGCCTAAGATATACTCAAACCTGCCATAAATATCAAATATATCCCACTCTATGTCGTAATCCGTTCCTGTACAAGATTTTGTACCTATTCGCTAAAACAGAACAGAGCTACGTACTTATATATAAACTGTGACGTATAATTTTAACTAATTATCAATAAAATGTTTATCTGTTTATTTGTTTATCTGAGCAACAACATGCAAAAAGTAAGGAAGTTCAAACATTTTAAAATACAAATTACGTGTCTAACCGAACTTCTTACCAACTTTACATAAGCAAATAAACATAAGTCTTATAGGCGAACAACGACCATTATCTTAATTTTGTAGTTTCATTTGAGTACTTTAAAATCATTTTGGCAGCAATTTACATAGCGCTCCAACAGAACGTATCAACGTAATTACCGAAGTCGACACGTAAACAACGGACGACCTCGAACCCGCTTGACAATGGCCGCGTCCAAACACACTTGATCTCCCTCGACCCGATGGCTATTTAGCACCACTAATGAGTGACAAGGGGTGTTTGTGCGTGATCAGTGTAGCGGTTATCACGTGTGCTTCACACGCACAAGGCCCCCGGTTCGATCCCAGGCGGAAACAGTTTCTTTTTGCGATTTTGTTTTTAGTGAATATATTTTGTGCCTAAATAATACTTGTTTTTTGACTTGGTAAGTAGTGATTAATCTACTAAATTGATAAATTGGCACTTTATCATACTGTATTCTAGCTATTTGTTATGGCTTGAAGAGTATTTTAAAGTCTGTGTAAAATAATATTGATTAGGTTTGTCCCCCGTAACCATAGTGTAAGAATCTTCAAAATCTCATATCTTTGAACTAGTAGGTATAGGTAGGTTCTTCATTTGTGCTTTGCGGCACTAGGGAACTGCAATTTGTTGTTATCACTAAAAGCCTATCCAATTGACATATATGTTACATCAACTTGACCTAAGATAAAAATGATCTATAGGTAGGTATATAAATAGGCAAAGAAAAAAGGGTATAATGCTTTAAGGCGCATGTAGCAGCCAAGTCGCACCCCCATCAGTAAAAAAAATATTACTCGCTGAATACATCATTAATCGAAAAATCGTTTTTAACAATTGAAGCAAGTACAGGTACTGTAGTTTGATCAGAAACTATTAACTCTATTTTACAGAGTTGCTACATGCACATCAATGTTATCAATTGTAAAAAAATTAGAAACATTTTTTTCGGCATAGTTCAATCATAAAAAAAAATGAATTGCGGTCGAATTTCAACTATTGGGTGACCTCTCGTATACCTAAAGCTCGTCCAAAGAGAATTTAACCACTACGTTTATGCTCGTCGTGTATTCTTGTATTTTGGTTGTGGTATTTTATTTTCGTGTTGAGAATATTTTAACTAAGCCGGGGTGCTTGTGCTTGTAGTTTGTAGTATCTTGCTCTTAAAACGAACGTTACATCTACTTTTGTGTAAATATATATTGTTTAGTGATTATACACTCGTTCGTGGAGCACGCACACTTGTTCATGCCCTTATACATACACAGTGTGTCGGTGTGTGCACATTTTCGCGGCGTGCAGTCGTTTGGGCAATGCACTCTTGCGCACAATGCCACTGACCTTGGCAATGCAGCTGCGTAGGGACGATTCGGCCCGCCAGAGAAAACTGAAAAATACTTGAGACGTCCTAGTTCATAGGTCATTGACCTTAGAGAAAAATGATCTTAGCAAATAATGCTCCTTTAGTTACTTTCTATTTAAAAAAATCACAAAAAGAGACTTTGTGTTATATTGATAACACAAAGTAACAGCGCCACCTAGCGCTAAATTTACGAAACGATTTAATATAAAAACTTTTAATAATTATTTTTGATATTTATTTTAGATATTTTGTTTTTGTGAATAATAAATTAATACTTAAATAAGTTTATACTAGACATCGTATAATATTTTATATATTTCACATTTATCAGCGTACCGATATAATATCTGTAATATCGCGTTTGATTATTTTTATATTAGTAACTTATTTCTTTTAAATAATTCAGTTTGTTTTCATTTAATTTTAATAAAGAGAACCATTCGAGATGTTGTTTCTGCTGTATTAGTCTTAAGTCTCGACGTTTCAGCATTTTTTATTTCATGTTAGCGTAGGCGCCAACATCCTCCCGCCGTTGAAATCTTCAGTTTTCAACCATTTAGCTCATCTGGGGTAGGCAATGGGCAGAGACGAACCAAAGGACGTCGCACAAGACCACGTTGGGTTTTTATATCCGCAACTCTGGAAACTCCATCCGATCCAGGAAATAATCTCTGCACTCGTCCAAGTCTCCAGCACAGAGGCGGAGTGTTGTCCTCCTTCAGAAGAACTAAATCGCCAATGTTTAGGCTTGACTTATTGGTTCTCCATTTAGTTCGCTGCTGTAGGTCAGCGATATATTCTTGTTGCCACCGACGCCAGAAGTGTTGATGGATTTGCTGTATTCGCTGGTAGCGTTGTAAATTGTTCCATAAATCATATGTATTATATATATATACGTATTTTATATATATATATATATATATATATATGTATGTGTGTTTTTTATGTACATATGTATGTACCTATTTATGTATATAAGTATATATAACTTAATATAATTATTTTACTTGTAAATAGTTTAATCTTGTTAGATAAGTTATGTAGTCAAAATTTTTGTTATTCTGTTGTACACTTGTTTTTATCCTCTATTAATATATCAACATCTCTCTATCGCTCTAAGGTTTGCTGTAAGAAAACTCATTTTTGAGTTAAGCTCGCCGATGTACATAAGCTTTCCTATTGTAATATTAATGTGTATTTGTGTGTACAATAAAGTATAATAATAATAAGTGCACCATACAGAAGGAATATGCAAACATTTATGTTTCCATAATGTTGTCGATGGTACACAGAGCCTAATTTTGCTAGTCAACTCAGGACGAACAAGTCTAACAGGCAGGCAATTTAATTTATTTGCTAAAGTTGGACCAGATTACATGGAAATAATTTAGCACAGGCTTACAATTCAAGTACTTTAATCTAGTTAAAGCATAGAGTAGTTCTCCTAGATAGGCAACAAACTAACCTGTGTTTAGGAGAGACAGTTCCGATAACTGCCATTTTTCTCTGCTCAAATAGAGAAAGAATGTCAAATAATGTTTTTGTATGTGTTTTATCTTCCCACAACAATATCAATTTGTCATAGAATAATGTAGAAATGTAGTAAATAAGTTTTAAGCATTGGGTTAAGTTGTTTTTCTTTTATATGAAATTACGCTAAGCTACTAGAACTGTATGATCAAGCAGTTATCTATATTCTCCAGGTGGTCAGGGATCCTATCACAGGAGAGATAACAGGTTTAGAAGAAGTAAATATACCAATAGAAGATGATGAAGACAGTCTCTCTATGTCAAGGGCTCCATTGCCCCCAAGCCTTTCAACCAGAGGCACAACTACGCAAAGTCCATTCCTGCCAGCGGGTTTTGAAGTAGAGCTGGAAAAAATGCTGCATGAGGCTGCAAATGGAAATGTTATTATTGATCATGATAATGAAGAGTCTGGAAAATTTTTAGGTGAAGGTAAGTATCTAAAAGGAGGATATTTTTTTCTATGGCCATGCCAATAGCTAGTTATTATAAATAGCTTTCTTTTTTACATTCAAAACTAGCCTACTACACCCACCTATAATTTGGTTTATCACTTGTGGAGTTGTGTGACATTATCATGCATCCCTCTGAAATCTTATATAATATCTTCCTGGCATAAAAATTAGCCTATATAGTAATCCAGGTTATAGTATATTGGTTATCCAAATATGTTTAGCCATTTTAGAGTGATTAAAGGACAAACAAACATCCATCCTATTGCATTTATAATATTAGTATGATGCTTTACTTTGGTATTCTTTATACTCATCTTACATATCATATTATGTATGAGTATGCAACTAACAATTTCAATGTAGCCTCCTTAGTATTTTCAGTTTTTATCAAATTTTTTTTTTTTTTAAAAAAGTCCTGGTCCTGGGTTCGATTCCCGGGTCGGGCAAAGTGTTATTGGGTTTTTTCATTAGGAAATTCTCAGTAGCAGCCTGGAGTATGGATTTGTGCCCGGTTAATGGCAATAGGCTCGCCCCCTATTACATGGGATTATAACATAACTGGCGAAATGTGGGTGTAATATTGCAATAGCTCGTAGATCAACAATAATTTAGTAAGTTATTCTTATTGTAATTAACTTTACAAAAATACACTCTTTTTTTGCAGTCGTGTATCAATATCCGAATTTGAAATAGCGGCGAAGAAAATCTTACTTCCTACCTACTTATATTATAAATACAAAAGTATGGATGTTTGTTTATTTGCCCTTTAATCAAGCTGAAACTAGTGATGCCGAAATATCGATAGTCCTGCTATCGATAGTCGACCTTGAAAATCAGTTAGGATATCGATAGCATCGATAGCGTATTACGTGCTAATACTATAGATAGTATTGGACACTAATAGCACACCTCGGACACTCAATACAATATAAATGCTAGCACCACTTACATACACAAGATTACGTCTCTATACTACGGCACACACACGTGTAGGTTAGGGGTGCTCGCCGCTCGTAATGCCGACTCGCTTCTCAGTAGTTCTCACTGTTGCCTGGCGACTAGCGACTGGCGATTGACATCCATTGCCATCTTGCATTCCAATTGCCGTCAGAATGAGGGTGCGTGCTAGGCGCGGGCGAGGAATCTTAAATTGGCGGGGGGGCAGTGAGTGGCCGTTCTGTACGTAAGTACTATTAGACATTCTGTGCTAATAGTGGTAATGCTATCGATAGTATCGAAATATCGATAGTCTACCGATACTATTGTTTTTTCGTGGACTATCGATGGACAATCAATAGTTGCCTATCGAGTGGCATCACTACCTGAAACGGCTGA
This sequence comes from Asteroscopus sphinx, assembly GCA_949699075.1. Lineage (NCBI taxonomy): Eukaryota > Metazoa > Arthropoda > Insecta > Lepidoptera > Noctuidae > Asteroscopus > Asteroscopus sphinx. The sequence goes on from OX453024.1 coordinate 12,834,761, forward strand.
TCGGATTTGGATGAAAATTAGCACACAGATAGACCATAACTCGAATTAACATATAGGCTACTTTTGTTTACCGGGAAGACAAACATTTCCCGAGGGTTGCGCGATAGCGTATTTCCGTGATAAACCGAATTATAAGCGAGCGAAGACGTGGACATAGTCCTCGTCGACCGCACCATCGCTTATCATCAGGTGTGGTGGGAAGCCAGTTAAGTATAAAAAAATACCGGGATAAAAAGTTAACATGTTAAGCCTGCCCCCCTAGCCAAGTTGACAATCTACACAATCTACAATCGTCAACGCTAATAGAAAACAATCAAAATGTATGGGAATGACATATCTCAACGAAAAAATCATTCGTTCAGATATGTCATTCCCATACATTTTGATTGTTTTCTATTAGCGTTGACGATTGTAGATTGTGTAGATTGTCAACTTGGCTAGGGGGGCTGGTTATGTTCTATCTGTGTGGCAAATTTCATTCAAATCCGTTCAGTCCTTACAGCGTGGTCTCAATAAATAATATGACGGCTTGGGATCAACGAACTTTTGAGCTGACAGTTCAAAAATAATGTGGGTTACGTTCACGTTGCGCGTACATTCGATGCCCGTAAAAGTTGTTTACGGCGAGGAGAGGAAAGTGACGACCGCGTACTGGAAGGCGCAGCGTGGATAGGCCCCCTTCAAGGTGGATCGACGACCTGGTGTACGTCGCGGGAATCCGCTGGATGCGGAAGGCGCAGGATCGGTCGTTGTGGCGATGCTTGGGGGAGGCTTATGTCCAGCAGTGGACGCCTTTCGGATGAAATGATGATGGTGATGATGACATGTGATCGCGAACGTCAGCATAAACTGTGGAACCAAACTTTTCAGCGGTTTTCCCAAAACTATTTTTTATTAATATATTTTTATTAATATTATTGAGGACCGCCAACATAAATACACAAAAAATCACAAATGACAGAAACAGGATTCTATCTGGTGTACTCCTTCAATTACAGGAGGCCACAGCATGCACATAATTAATGACTGAGCTAACTTAAAATTAGGGTGAAAGTATCTAACTCAACTAAAACAAAAAAAAATATGTATGTAATATATATCTTCCTGTTATTCCTCTGGTGAATCCCTTAGTCGCCTTTTACGACACCCATGAGAAGAGATAGAGTGGTGCAATTCTTTATGTCCGGCACCACACGGAACAGTTATCTACTACTGTTATCTAATGTATAGGTTTCGTTTATGTAGTGAGTGTGAAACTCGCTTGTGACTCTTGTGAGTAGCAATCAGCGTTAATCTTACTTGCGGTTATTTTGATTGATTGCATTAAAAAATTCAAGACGTTTAAAAAATATAACATATTAATATCGAAAGAGGAAAGGCAAGTGCTGAAGCGCAAAAAGACCAAATTGGCGCTTTAGCACTTTTATCTTTACAGTTTTTACAGTAAGCATTGATGAATGTGCAGCAATATTGTTTAAAAAAATTAAAATGGTAAATGAGAAATACTGAAAGTCTTATTACTGCTATCTTGTTCAGTTATAATTTGGTCCACTCTAAGTATCAAAATTAAACGTAATTTTATGAAATAGGCGTTTCATAGCTAAGAGTTTGCTGTGCTCCCATCATCATTTGTAATAGGACAGTCCGTCTTAAGGTTATTTTCCTCATACTGGGAGTCTCCTGTACTCTCCGAGGTCTTATCTACTCTATCACTACTTACATTGTCTGATGCATCACTAACTCTTTGGTAATCATCATTACTCTCAATGATTGATTCCGCATTATTAATGGTTCTAGAAAATGGTCCAAGGCAAACATCTACATGTTTTTCTTCTAAATTCACTAGTCCAGCACTAGAGCTCAATGCTGAGATAGGATCTACCATCTATCTAGTCTCAAACTAAGCAGAGCTTGTAATATGGGTACTAGACAATGGATATAATACTTATAGATAGATAGAGTATACTTTATTGTTTGCAAACCATAAAAATAAAAATAAAGTTATAACAAACATGAGCACAGTACTAACAATTGGCATATGCATGTAAGTCTATTAATCTGTTAAAATTATTGTAATCCAAAATGCTAAATTTAATATTATAATAATGTAATTTATTCCTGTAATGAACCTACGTAATATTTCTACACCAGCAATGGTAGTATATGTGAAACCATATAATAACGTAAGCCATCAATGTACCTACCATATACTGAGAAATAAAATTATTCTATTCTATTCTATTTACTTTTATTTACAGACGTCAACGCGGCAGGCCCAGACGGAGATGGCGGGATGAGCTGGACTCCTTCCAAAAGGACTGGACGCTTGTAGCAATAGACAGGGAGAAGTGGAAGGAGAGTAGGGAGGCCTTTGCCCTGCAGTGGGACACTTCAGGCTTATAATAATAATAATAATAACCTCCGTCGTATCCTTACGTTGACGTCGTGGTAGGGCTTGTGCGCCTTAATGAGCGCTAGGGCTATACCGGTAGATACACTCATGCCGGGCAGGTCTAGGGTGAAAGGTCAGACCAAGAGGGGTACAAATTTGTTCTTGGTCCACTCCCAGACCAAGAGCACTTTCCTTGCCCAAATTACCTTTTCCTTATCCCTAATCCTACATTTCCTTTCTTACCTTGCCTAATCCCAAACCCCAATCCCTATCTAAGCTTCTAGTCAACCCCCAGGCTATAAGCTTCTCCATTTCCCAATCCCTCCAAACCAAGGTGAAACAGCATACGCCGAGGGTTTCATGGCTAAGGGAGAGCTTAGTCGCTAGTATGCGAACTCTGGACACTAGGGGACCTTCAGTTTAATTTACCCTTGCCACGGTGAACGCAGGGCTCTGCCGTGGTCGACGTATTTAGTCCCTAGCTTCTCGTGGGAACAATTATGATTACTAGATCTAAAACTAAAAGAGTTAAACAGGCAGAGATGCCACCTTTAGATGATGAAATTACGCAAATGTCGTACGCAACTTCTGACCCTCCGAATTCATTGTTTTCATCTATTCCTTCGACCCGCCCGTCATACATGACTAGAAGAACAGTTAGCTTGTCCACCATCAGCACGCTTGATAGTGTTGTGCAAGATGTCAACCCTGACTCTGAGCTTGCACCCATTACGAGCGCTTCTACAACGCGCAGACGATGGACACCAGAAATGAACAAGTTTATACTGCGAACTTATCTTCAATTAACTGCATTAAATACAGACACAAGAACTTATCTTGAACCACTTCACCTAAAATTCATAGAAAAATACCCAAATATGCAGGTTAGTCGACAGAGAGTAGGAGACCAACGTAGAGCCATAGTACGTAATAAATTACTACCACAAAAAACAATAGACGAAATACACATCGAAGTTCAAGAAGAGCTAAATCAATTACAATCAAACATTCATAACCAACAAACACAAACTCCCATTACTCTTACTCAAGAAACTCTGGTACCCATACAATTAACACAAACACAAATACATACCATACCCTCAGAAGCATGTCAGACACGAAATACAACCCAGTCTCGAATGAGATGGACCAATGAACATAATGAAGCCATAATTCGGTCGTATTATCGAGCAACAGCTCTTGGCACCAACGAAACAGCATATCGAAAAGTTATGTATCAAGACTTCATTAACAAGTTCCCTTCACTTTCCCATTTAAGTGAACAGCGATTAGCTGATCAGAGGAGAGCAATAGTCAACAATAAATATATCAACAATCGTAGATTAAATTTATTAAAATTAGAAGTATCTGAAGAACTAGGACTAAATAATAACTTGAGCATCGATACTAGCGAAAATACAAATGTAATTAACTCTAACAACAGCGTCGGTATTCAATGTACAAATAATATTAGTACAAACGTCACAGAAGGTTACTCAAATAATATACCGGCAAATAGCTTTGAAATAAATCCTGCAGAAGAAATCTTACCTAATCCACACACAGAGCTAGACAGAAATCCTCAAATAGATGAAACATTCCAACGAGCATTTCAATTTTATAAAAACACTAGCCCCACAAATAGAGTTTATATTCCCAAACAAAATCCATCCAAAAATCTTGCGAAAATAGTAAGTTATCTGAACAAAATTATCCTCCCTGAAAATGTTAATAAAGATTCAGACTTTTATACATTACAGACCGCTATATACTGTGCAGCGTGGACCGTTGCTAAGGTTAATGGAGCAAAAATAGAGCTCAAACCTATAGAAAGTCCCCGATGCCTGAAGAAAGAATTTAAACCAAATTGGCAAAGGCGTCTGGAACGCAAACTAGACGATTTACGAGCAAAAATAGGGAGGCTGACACAATTCATCAACGGTAATAGAAGTAGAAAAATAACAAAACATGTTAAAAGTATCATAGAAGAATATAAAATACATACTATACATGAAGAACCAAATACACAAGTAGCACACACACTAGACACACTTAAACAAAAACTCTCAGTCGTATCAGGCCGCTTACAACGATATAAAGCATGTACACTAAGAAAGCAACAAAACACTCAATTTACCCACAATGAAAAACTTTTCTACCGCAACATCAGACAGGCAACAACCAATGCTCAGGGAAACACCGCAAATGACGAGGGACACAACAGTCCGGACACAGAAACACTGCAAAACTTTTGGGCAGGAATATGGGAAGACCCAATTGAACATAACAACCAAGCTGATTGGATACAGACAGAATTGACAAATAACAGTATAAACACCCAGGAAATGTCGTTTGAGCACATCCCCCCTGAAACATTTCACAAAGTACTTTGTCGCTTACACAATTGGAAAGCACCCGGATCAGATTTTATTCATAGCTACTGGTACAAAAAATTTACAGCAGTTCACAATTATCTTTATAATCATATAAATAGTTTTATCCAGGACCCCAACACAATACCAGCCTATTTAACATCAGGCACAACATTTATGATACCAAAAGATTGCAATGACCTCTCTAATCCAGCTAAATATAGGCCTATCACATGTTTGCAGACCTTGTATAAGATTATCACAGCCTGCTTATCTGAAATTATATACCAACATACTGAAGCCAACAACATCTTAGCCGAACAACAGAAAGGCTGTCGAAAATTTAGTCAAGGCTGCAAGGAACAATTAATTATAGATTCCGTAATACTTAATAAAGTTCAGAAAACCAAGACCAACCTATTTAGCATGTACATCGATTACAAGAAAGCTTATGACTCAGTTCCCCATTCTTGGCTTGTGAAAGTGTTAGATATTTATAAAATACATCCAAAAATAGTAACATTCCTAAAGACTATAATGAAAACCTGGAAAACCGTACTTAGATTAACTACTCCGACCGAAACAGTAGAGACCAACCCAATCAAAATACAGAGAGGCATCTTTCAGGGAGATGCACTTAGCCCGTTGTGGTTTTGTCTTGCTCTTAATCCCCTCTCCAATATACTAAACTCAACTTCACTAGGAATTTCTTTAGACCTCGATACAGACAGACATACTGAAACACAAAAAATTGTTTTAAATCATCTTCTTTATATGGATGACATTAAACTATACGCAAAAAGTGAGAATCATCTTTGTGAATTAGCTAACCTGACAGAACAATTCACAAATGACATAAAGATGGAATTTGGAATAGATAAATGCAAAATTAATTCTGTTAGAGCAGGGCAGAACTATCAACACCAATACACCTTAGGAACAGGACAACACATAGAACCATTAAGCGAACAGGATACCTATAAGTACTTAGGATACAATCAATCCCTTCAGATACACTATAAAGACACTAAACAAAAACTAAAACAACAATTCCAACATCGACTTAACACAATTCTAAAAACACAACTCTATTCACGAAACACAATAAAAGCAATCAACACCTTTGCAATACCTGTACTCACTTATTCATTTGGAATAATATACTGGACCAAAACTGACCTTAAAAATTTACAGCGAAAAATTAACACAACAATGACCAAATTCCGTAAAAACCATCCAAGATCCTGCTTACAAAGACTAACACTACCAAGAAAAGAAGGAGGAAGGGGATTAATTGACATTTTAAACTTACACAATAAACAGATCACAACACTTAGACAGTATTTTTTTTGCCAAATCTGAATCCTCCACACTACACAAATCAATAGCACAAAACGATCGGCGGTACACACCTCTCAATTTAAAAAGTGCAGCAGAACAGAAGAACGAAAAACTGACCGATGACAAAACCAAGATTCTAGAATGGAGCCAAAAGTCTCTACACGGAAGACATCGTCAAGATTTATGCCAAACAAATGTCGACAAAGAGGCGTCGAACAACTGGCTTAATCGAGGGGAACTCTTTCCGGAGACTGAAGGCTTCATGATCGCGATACAGGATCAAGTAATTGAGACTAAAAACTATAGAAAACATATTATAAAAAACTTAGCTACTGACACCTGTCGAAAATGCAATAGCTCTGCTGAAACAATACAACATATTACAGGCGCGTGCAAATCAATAGCCCAGTCAGATTACAAACACAGACACGACCAAGTAGCAAACATAATTCACCAGAAACTAGCTTACCAACACAAACTCATAGACACCATAGTACCATATTATAAATACAACCCCGAAACTGTACTAGAGAACCCCACAACAAAGTTGTATTTTGATCGAGCTATCCTAACTGACCGAACAATTCACTTTAACAGACCAGACATAACACTAATTAATAAAATAAGCAAAACTGGATACTTAATAGACATTGCCGTACCAAATACACACAACTTACAGACTACGATTTCTGAGAAACTATCTAAATATATAGAATTAAAAGATGAAATTACCCGACTTTGGCATCTGCAAAAAGTAATAATAGTCCCTATAGTGCTGTCTACTACAGGAGTAATACCCAAACAACTTCACCAGTCCCTTAATACCCTGAATTTACCTGCAAACACCTACAACCTAATGCAGAAAGCGGTGATACTGAACACGTGCAGACTAGTAAGAAAGTTCCTGCAGTGTGAATCCGATAACCCAAACTAATTTATGGTCATCTTTAAGACCTACCCCAAATCCTAACTTCACTGATCAACACTTGGCTTAGGCCCGTGCCATCAGTCATCCCGGTTAGCCGAGAAAAAATAAATGTACAAAAATAATAATAATAATAATTCTATTTACTTATCTTGATCAGCGAAGTTTTTGAGGTTAAACATAAAATACTTAAAAAAGAAGTTTAAGTCTCACTCGTTCAACAATCAGTTTTTTCAGTTTAGTAATAAGCAGTTAGTATTCTTTGGCAGAACCAAGAAAAAAATAATGCAGGCGCGAAGTGTTACTGCCCAATCACCAGTAACAGTAAAATAAAAACCCTAATATTATTAGTAGATTAGTGTATTAGTCGCACGCGAAATGAAGCAAATTCAAGTTGGCCTTAAAAAGCTATATTCAGTACGGCTTACCGCCAATTGTTAGTACTGTGCTTATATTATTTCATCATCATCATCATCATTTCAGCCGAAAGACGTCCACTGCTGTACATAGGCCTCCCCCAAGCATAACATAAAACTTTATTTTTATTTTTATGGTGTAGACGATGGATATAATACTTATATACTTTTTTTTTTGTAAATACATACTTATAACTTTATAATACATAAGCAACACCCAGACCAAAACAAACGCTTATGTTCATCACTCAAATATTTGTGTCCTGTGGGAATCGAACCCACGACCTCGTTAACAGCAGTCCGACACTCGAACCCCTAGACCACAGAGGTCGTCTCAATTAGTACCTATTCCATAAAATCTTCTAGTATCCATAGTGAGAACCTACCTATGAAAATACTATTGTGTCTAACTAACTGAGGCCACGGGCTTCGCTCCCGTGATACCTACGTCGATAAAAAGGAAACATCTGAAGAAGCCTTCATTTTATTTTTTTAAAGAAAATAATACTGCATTTAAGGATTTTTCATAAATATCTTCCCTGAGCCGGGAATCGAACCTTCAAGAATGCAAAAAAAACATCCTGGGCCCTAATTCTCGTAATTTTATGACGCGCCAATCAAAGTTAAAGACGTACTTTTACAAAATAAAAAATTATAATGGAAGTTACAAATATACATATAATTGAGTACCTTATCACTGGAGGAAGCAGCTCATATAAACCTTAGCAAAAAAATTACTTACTACGACTATAACAAGGTTTTTTATCTAATGATTAGCCGCAAACTTTATACGATTTTATGCGGTCTGACGTGTTTTTACGATGTTCACCAATGTTAAAAAAACTTATATCTTCTTAGCAACGTCTCCGACCGACGATAAAACTAAGAGGTGTAGGAGAAAAAAACCGATATTGGCCGGCCATGTGGCGAGATGTGACCCGTCCGTGATCTATGTTGCCATGTGACCCATGTGTCAGCTGTTTCTTCCAACCAAAATAACGAACTGCGCAGCGGATGGATTTAAAACGCGCACTCTAAATATAATTCTTGAAAGCTTTGCACCCAGAGAGTAAGCTTCATACAACCACGCTATGATAGGTACACTACTACAAGCATGAGACGCGTATGTGCGTGAGCACTTACGAATAATTAAACGTAGTAATTATATTATCTTTGCGAATAATATCGTTCGCATGTTTTATCATAACCACAAAATAACGTTTGTCGAATAAATTTGTTTGCACATCATCCTTATTTAAGTTTAAATACTTATTTTAAAATATCGAACTTTCTGATAATTCTGTATTGATCTTGGACGAATAAAAAGAACGGACGTAATCCAGCTAAACAATAAGTGAGGCACCCATAGTACGCCAGCTCGCTTGTCGTACGAGCTGATACGCACACATTCACACCCATAGTATGCCGAGAAAACGTAACGTAGGCAACGTAGGTAGGCCTAGGAAAGTCTGGAGTTTTTACTAATTTAAATTTAAGTAGGTAGGAAGCTACAGGTTTATTAACTTTTATATTAATAATTATAGGAATAGTTTAGTTAAACGTGATCAATATCATGTTTATAAGTCCGAGCTACCTATGCGCTTTTTGCGTCAGATATAAAAACAAAAGTATTAAAACAGCGGCTTTGTTTTTTAGAGCTTGGCAAAACTGATGTTTCTATTTTTATTTTATTTTATTTTATTTAGAAAACCAACAGCGATACATAAAAAAAATTACAGAGTATGTGTATTACAGTATTGTATAACGCGATATCTCGCCAATTGGTAGCTTGAAGCTCACGTAGATCAACCTCCACAGCATCTCCCCAGCGATATCTGGGGCGACCTATTGGTCTACGTCCGGTTGGTTGGCCCAGATACGCTTTCTTGGCTCCTCGATCCGACGTGGCCGAGCCGATAGATGTATCTTTAATGTCGATTTTATAAATAACTATTGATAAAATTTAATTACTAGTTACGCATATGTAAGGGACCTAACTAAAGGCCTATGAAATTAAAAGCAGCGGACTGTAAAAACTGTTATAATAATTTATACTTTGCTGTAGTTGTAGATAGAAAAAGTGCCAAAAGTGGCCGTTTTTCGTACTTTGTCAATAATCCTTCGCTTGCTTTAATAGAAGAAAACGCGCTAAATAACAACTTTACAGTCTTGCATAGCAAATAACTATTTTTTATTATATAGTTATATTCTATGTACGGCCAGGGACACGAATTATTTAGCAAATGGAGACACAAATTTTGCTGTATTTTGCCTTTCTAGCCCTGATCCTAGTCGTTGGTATACTGATAACGAATGACAATGTAATATACGGAAAATTTAAATTGACAGTCAATTTGCTAAACAATCCCTTTCCGTGAATTTTCATAATTGGATCGTATTAATTATTTAAAGACTTACGGGACCCCCGTTTGGCACCCTTTGGGTACGGAACCCTAAAAAACTAGCTGAAAAGTTATTGAACTTCGGTAATTAGCAACTTACCTACTAATTAGGCACACTTAAGTTTAACTAATACAACAAAGGACAAACCATTTAAATATACGAAAATATTTAAACAACAACATCATTTATTCACTTCAGCTGCGATTTATTTGCAAGAGAAATGGGACTATACATTTTTATGTCCCTACTTACCCATGTGTTTTATACCATGTTTTTTTTATTCGGTTTTGATACTAAAGATAAATAAGTGTATCACCGGATCTCGAGTAAGTCCTTGAGGTCCAGGAAGACCAGCGAAATGGGTTTCGGTGTGTTGGGTTACCCCTAAACGGCATCCTGCAACTATCCAGCAACCAACTCAGGAACTTACTGATGCCTAAAAAAAAACCATGTAAAATAGTGATTAAAAAAACAAACCAGACACTTATCATCTTCATCATCATTTCAGCCGAAAAACGTCCACTGCTGGACATAGGCCTCCCCCAAGCATCACCATAATGACCGGTCCTACACTTTCCACATCAAGCGGATTCCGCGGTTCCATGGTGTAACGGTTAGTACAACAGCATCCTGAGTGTGTGGGCCGACAGGTGGGATTCTCCGCTGTTGGCACACTGGATAAGCCTGCACACGGATAGGTGATCAGTTCAGGTTGGAGTTGTGTCCCTCCACCTGACTGTAATTTTAATTTTTTAATTTTAATTTTATTTTAATTGATTTTAATTTTATTTTACATTATTTTATTTTATTTTATTTTGAAAGGTGTGATAACCGATGTTATTTAAATTGTGAAATTTGATTATGTGTGCGAACATTAGGTTAAGTAAAAATATGTAAAACTTTCTATGGGATTTCCTGAAATAAACGATTTATTATTATTATTATTTATATGTACATTTATTTTTCTCCCTTTTAAGGGGTAACAAAAGTCTATTCACACGGGCCGGAGCCAAGCGCGAATAGGGACTAGGTAATAGTATAGGCAGAGGAGACTGATGACGTGGTTAAGAATTTACGAGTAAGCCGACAGGTGTTGAGTATGACTGCTTTCTGGAGAGTGTGAAGTGTGTGCTTAGGAACCTGTAAAATATCTAAACTACGTTGTAGGCTTTTCGGTATAACTCCCGTAGATGAGACAACTATTGGGACTATATGTATGGTTTCTGCTCGCCATTGGCGCTTTAGCTCTATTGCTAAATCTTGATATTTAGTAAGCTTTTCAGCTATAGTGGACCAATCCACTATAGCTGAAAAGCTTACTAAATATCAAGATGTTATGATGTTATCAACATCCAAATGTTATGCGTATTTGGTACAGCTATATCGATAAGGTAAGCAGTCTTGTTATTTTTATCATAAAGTGTGATGTCAGGCCTATTGAAGTGTATGGTTTTGTCTGTGATAATGGTTCTGTCCCAATATATCCTGTAATTGTTGTTTTCTAATATGGTGTCCGGTTTGTACTTGTAGTATGGTGACTTTCTTTCTATGAAATTATATTTATGTGCAATGTGTTGGTGTATGATAGAAGCCACTTGGTCATGGCGATGTCTATAGTCTGTTTGTGCGAGAGACCGGCAGGCGGATGTTATATGCTGTATGGTTTCGGAGCTAGAATGGCAGTGTCGGCATGTGTCTGTGGGTAGGTTAGGTGCGCTTATTATTAGTACTCAGGACTCTGAATCCTGCGATCCAAGTTCAAATCTCGGTGGAACCTGTTCTTTTTGTGATTTTTAAAATGACCACTAAATATGTTTTTTGAATTTTTGGTATATTTTTTTTGGTTTTTGTGACAGTAATTTGTTTATTTTCTTAAAAAAACAATTTTATTCAAAAGTTCATTGTAATTAAGCTGGAGTTACATTCATCTAATAAAAGTTCGTTTTACGTTTCTAATTCAATTAAAAACAATTTTTTTTAATATTTTAATAATCGATAAAATATTTTTTTAACAACCTTGCTACAGTCAGCAACCTCATCAGTGCGGAGCATGACTTCAGCAAGTGATATTAAACTGTAGTAACTATCTTCAAAATGTTCTCGTTGATTTAATTGTTCACCTGATTCACTATCAGAAACTGTTTCTTCTATTTTAGTTTAAATTTCGTTAAATTCAGAAAATAAAGTAGTACATCCTTGAATCCTCAACTTTAAATCAATGCGTTTTTGATTAGAAAAGTCATCTTCATCGCAATCTTTCAAAGACTAAATAATTATTAAATTTGGTAAGCCTGCCCTTAATGATACCACGCTTTCTAACTAAATCACGAACTAACACACTACTCTGTACACTTAACAAATTAGGAGATTTGTCACGGGATTGGCACGGGATTTGTCACGGGATTTGTCACGGGATTTAGCAGAATCAGTAGGCATTTTGGTGGTCAGTGAAAAGAGGAGTACTCACGGTTTTATATTGGTTAGCTCAATCACACACGACACTGATGCTAGCAACGTCACCAGTCTTGTGATTGACTGACAATCCGATATTCCGAGAATATAATGCGGCAATTCCACTGAAATTAGAGCACAGACACAATATAGCACCAATAGAACTCAGGAGGTGATGGAAAGGAATAAGGATTGGCCCCACCGATTTGCGTATGATTTTCGATGAAAATCCAATCAATCTTCAGTTCCAATGTGCGCTTGGCCTCCGTTTGTCTGTTTGGTTGACTTTTCTTCGTAAACTCATCCAAACATGTGCGATTTTTGCGATTTCTTCAAATCAATCCACCACGTGCACGCGGTCTACGGTACAACGGTTGCTCGTCGATCTTGTGTTGGATGCATCGTCAGTGGCACACTTTAAAATGTTGCATTGCACGTTATTGTTGCAAGTCAGAGTGTTGTGGCGCAACTTGGGAGAGGCCTATGTCCAGCAGTGGACTGCGATAGGCTGGGTTGATTGCACGTTGTTTTGCATATTGTGTTGCAAATAATCCGTACCCGACATTGTGATACTCACATTATTCCATCATAAAATAACAAATAGCTAATTTTTACAATTAAAAACAAGGCCATTTCTCTGTCTCCCAATCAACAAATTAGCCGCCAATCCGTTTAAAATGAAAGCTTATTTGAATACAAATCCCTTTGTAAACTTTGTTGTTTATGTAAATAGCTGTAAATATCTACTAACAGACGATTATTCAGTAAATAAACGTTAATTAATTAGTTCGTTCACAAGGAATAATGACAAGCATTTGTTAAACTAAATTAATATCGTTAACGAAATATTTGATGAATAGAACAAACAATCACATGAGACTTTCAATCTTCATGTCTCAGTTTGGCGAACTGACTTGCGGTACCATTTAGGCAACATGGTATTGCAGTTGTTATGGGCAAAGATAACCACTTAACATTAGGTGGGCCTTTAGCTCGTTTCGCCAGCATATACTATAAAATATAAAAAAAATATAAAAAATGTGCCCCGTCCACTGCCACTTAAGTTTGGAAATCAACTGACAGCTGAACTGTTGGAGGCAAGGAACATAATACTAGGGAAGAATTGTAACTCTATACTAGAAAAATTCGAACACAGCCATACACACAAATACGACTAGCGCCATTGCGGTATAGCAGAATAAACAAATATGAGCGGGAATATTCAAAACTATTTTACAGAGTTAATAGTTTCTGGTAAAATCGAATGATGTAGGTACTCAACGAGTTTTTTTTAAGGGCGCCACAACTTTCATAATGCTTATTTTACATTTATACAGTTAATTTTAGTACCAGCCCCGCAGACTGACAGAATTTTCCGAATCGTATGTCTGCTTTTGACATATGCGCCGCTCAACTTGAATGAAAACTATCATTTTTTTTTATAAAAAACTAAATGTTTATTTGAAAAACAGAAACAAGTATGTTTTAGATTATTCTCTTGCTTAAATGTTTTCTTAATTTATAATATTTAGTAAATAATAGAAATTGTTATGAAAACAACATTTAATCGAGTTATTACTCTATAAATATACAATGTAACAAATTCAAAGTGATTTTTAACCGACTTCAAAAAAAGGAGGAGGTTATATATTCCGCGGGTTTTTTTTTTTTTTTTTTTCATGTATGTACACCGATTTCTCCGAGATTTGTGGGCCGATTTACGTGGTTGTTTTTTTATTGGGTAGAGAAAGTCCGCGCGGTGGTCCCATATAAATTTTATTGACTTAGGTTAAGTAGTTTTTTAACCAGCTTCAATAAATCAGTTTATTTTAGCTTTACGTATCTTGATGATCTGCTCATTGGTTCCTCATTCTGAGAATTCTTGGCCGATATGCGTGTTTTTTTTTCACGATAGTGATTGGACGTTTGGAAGAACATGAGCGAGACCTTTGCCCAGCAATGGGATAGCAAAGGTTTATAAAAATATATTCTCAAATTGGTTATATAAACATTTATGAATCAACCCTCAACTAAAAAGTATGAAATAAAAACTTTTTAACAAAAAATAAAACCGACTTCAAAAACCTTAACTAAAAAGTAAAAAATAATCATTGTATGTATTTTAAAATCTTAACTTAAACAACATTTTGAAGGCGGCGCGTGATTTTCATGTACGTTCACATAAACTGTTTTTACTATAGATATTGCGCTGGACTGTACATTACATGACGCAAAGGGTCAACCACGCGCCGCCTTAAAAATGTTGTTTAAGTTAAGATTTTAAAATACATACAATGATTATTTTTTACTTTTTAGTTAAGGTTTTTGAAGTCGGTTTTATTTTTTGTTAAAAAGTTTTTATTGCCTGTTATAGTTTTATCTGAGACAAGGCATGTCCCAGAAGGGAGTGACATAAGCCCTATTCATAGTAGCTACGCTTAGAATAAAACAAAGTTTAACCCTTAGAATAATGAATAATGGATACCTGCATGGTACGCACGGCTACACATCAAGCTGTACATTTCCAGTATAAGCTGATCTCGCATTGTACAGAAAGCCTATAAAATGCGAGGACAGCTCATACTGGAAATGTACAGCTTGATGTGTAGCCGTGTGTACAATGTGACCTGAATTGAAAGGAAACGAAGCACACAGAGAGACTACCCATAATGTACCTAACACCAAAATTACCTGTGTACACAAATAAACATTTTGATTGATTGATTGATTGATTTTTCTAACTGCAGAAATTTGTTTCTGTTTTGTTTCTAGTGTTTGTTTTTGTTTGTTTGTTTGTTTGTTTTTTATTTGTTTGTTTTTAGCTGTAAAGTACAATTGTTTAGTAAAATTGTGATTACAGCCATTCTATCTATTTCTGTGGATTCACGTTTAAACCCGGTCGAATAAACGGTCTTACAAAAATAATTTAAAACAAGCGTTCGATGCCTGTTTAGCGAGACCGTGTTTTAAAAGTTACCCTGTGAACACCCGCTGTGTTTCATTTATTTTACCACAAAACAATGTCTAACTTCTGTTTGCTTTTAGGCGCTGGCCGCAGAACACGGAAACAAACGACGCACGCGCCCCTACTGCGCGCGGGCATTGTTTCATTGCTCCTAGGCAGTGCCCCTTTTTCTGCAACATGGTAAACCCCAGGAAAGGTATTGTTGCAGCCAGTTGCAGGTAGAACTGGTTAGATGAAACAAATACATTTTGGCGTGAAATTTTTCATTTTAGTAAAAGAAAAAATGTTATAAGTTAATAACCCTGGTTATTGTAAGCAGGGGTTTAAATCCTTGTTATTCTGAGCAGGAATTTAAACATTTGCTATTCTGAGCAGCCTGTGCCTGGATTACTGGGAAGGGAATGGGCTGAGAATGCTATTTAAATTCGCATAATTTAGTTTCCCATGACGGTACCTATATACACCATGTTATTGATGCACTAATTAAGCACAAACTACAATAATTTAGGATAACGAATACATATTAAAACTCGTCTGTAACACTAGACTAACATATACTATGTGAGACGTAATTATAAATTTTTTTTTTGGAAATTCGCTATATTTCATCACATGAGATTAAAATAATTTCCTGTGGCTAAGCTATTAACTGGATTCGATTGATTTTTTTTTATACGGTCAGAGGACGTGATACTCTGTACGTGGTTTTATTTAATGCCGTATTGTCATATCCACTCTGTATACCTACCTACTACATACTCGTGGCTGTAACAATCGCGTAGATTGTGCCATTTCCAAAGGTTTATTAGCGCATTTTCGCGTCGAAATTATCGTTTTTCGACAAAATTACAGGAAAAAATATTTTTTTGACAACTTCTGACTTCTGAAATGTCGTTTGACTGTTTGGCGGGATTTCGCCGACTGTTGTAATGTTTTAATAGAAGAATTCAAATTTTTCTGTGTTTTTAGCAAATATTTCTCAATACAATACGATGTATTTTAAGTGTATTCTAAATCAGTTTTGGGCTTTATTTACAGCATGGCTGGATTTAGTTCTTACCGCCCTTGGGCAGATTTAATTAACTGATTCACCAAATGTTCACAAACGTGTATTTAACAGATTTGTTGTAGGTATTACACTGTTGATTTTGTACTGGAGCGACTGAATTCCTATAATTTTTTCGATTTTTAGAAAATATTGATGTTTTGTTTGAAGAAATCTTATTGAGATTTCAAATAGATAAATAAATCATAAAAAATTTAAAGATTTCTTCAATCAAAACTTATTGGCATAAACTTACAGATTTATTGCAACTCGAAACTAAGGAAGTGCTTTTTGTCGCAAGGATATTGTTGAATTGGATGACCATATTGTTAATAATTCTTTCACGCACTTGCGGCTGTTCTCTCAGAGATTGCTTGATGTAAGCCCTTAACATCCATTCGGACCATTCGTAATCGCAAAAGACCTCGTTAGTCTTTAAAGTGGTAGGCAACCACCACCTGTGGTGGTAGTGGCGGTGATGGTAGTGGTAGGTGGTAGTGGTGGTTTGGACTAAATTCATTTCTGATATTTTATCAAAATAAATTGCTTGATTGCCTTGTAATTGTGTTATATTGTATGCACTATGCACGTTGCATACTAAGCATAATAAAAGTAGTAATAAAGACACTATAGTGGTGTAGGTAGAACTAAGGCTTTGACTCGTTCGGGTTTTGAGTTGAGGTGATCTTTTGATATTTTGATGTGATTGATCTGAAGTTGACACTTGTTTGTCTTCTTCGTCGGAGCAATCTGGCAATGGTGTAAGCTTGACGATGGGTCTTCTCATTGATCCGTTTTTTGTTTGCAGTGTGACTACTCTGACGTATCCATCACTGCCGGGGTGCACTTGTGTCACACTTCCCATTGCCCACTTTCCTGGTGGTAGATTGGCGTCATGTATTAACACCAAGTCTCCAATTTTGATATTATTTTGAGGGCGTCTCCATTTGCTCCTGGTGTTTAACTGTGTTAAGTATTCACCACGCCAGCGCTTCCATATATCTTGATAGATTCTTTGGGATAGATTCCATCTTGTTCGTAAATCTTTCTCAGTTTCGTAGTGTTAAATTAGCCCGCCTGCTGATGGCCACGAAGGTGCGTTAAAGTGCCAGTCAATTCCCATTTTGACTAACTCTGCTTGAAACTCCTGATCGAATGTGCTTAATATTTCTTGATACTCTTCCTGTATGACCTTGTTTGCTCCAATGAAGTTAGTTCCCTGATCACTTAATAAATTGCTAGGGAGTCCTCTTCGGGCTATCATCCTACGAAGAGCCGCTATGAATGACGATGCTGTCAAATCCGAAACAACTCCAAGTGAACTGCTTTAGTTGCCTTTATCCCACTTCTTTTTTGAAACTTTCAAATTATTACAGAAATAAATCACCAAAATCTTTAGTTTATAAAATTTATATCAGGCTAAAAAAACTTCTGACCAAACATTATGCTGACAATATCAAAAGGACTATAATTCCGTCGTTATTAGTGATTGTTTGCGAACAAAAGTAAAACTTTTTTGGTAGCTTATGTTTTAGGTAGTTTCGTTCGTTTCGATTAGGTATCAATCAGTGCCACATACTTTTCCCATGGATGTCCGGAGGAAAATCCTGGTTTCTCTCCTCAAATGTCCGTTTTAGAAGTCTTTGTTTCCGCAATGTAGGCAATGGCAGCCCGATGTGCAAGGGATCACAAGTTCGAGTTTTTCCTTGCAGATTCTAGTAATGAATGAAATTTTTCTTATTATGATTTTTTTAAATAACCATGCTTATTTTAACTGGTAAGTGCAGCCAAAAGCTATTAGACACGAGCGTTTCCTGATTCTGATGAAGTGGTTTGTTCTCTTAGAACATTATTCGATGAATTTTGTTGAACGTTGAAAGTTAAATAAAAGCATGTAAAAATAGGTTACTATACTGTATTATTTATTTATAGATCCATATTTATTAGTGACTCTAGTTCATAGAACTGTTGTAGTTTGAGATAATTTTTAGTGAAGTGAAGTGAAGTAAATTTTGGCCGCCTGAACAGTGAATATGGTGACGGTATAATAATCCTCCTTGCGTATGAATCCTCGGTCGGCACGCGACTGAGCGCCGTTTGGTCACAAGCCAGGGGCAGATAAGGGCTGATTGATTTTTATTAGCCCAATAGTGAGCTTAACCTCTCTGCTCGACAAGATTCTGACATTAGTCATATCAGCTGACTCGGCGACTTGTCGCAAATTACGTCATGAAATCTATTGAAAATATCCTTTTTGTTGATCAGTCATGCGATTAATGTTAGAATAAAATATTAATAATTTGATTTATTCCTCCCATTTAGTGGATATTTTGATAATGATATATTAATAATGAAATATTTAAGATACATAATACATATTTGATTCTAAATCCTGATAAAGTGACACTACGTTAGTAATTTAGTCGGAGGGATACTTGTGCCGTGATTATATTTTTAGGTAGGTATATATTATGAAATAATTCCTAGCGTCGGAATTAAAGAAGTGATTAATGTGTAAGCGTGTTATATTTATTGTCGTAACGTAAGTGGAATGCCATATCGATAAAAGGTGAATATCGGATGCGGAGTCAAACTCTTAGTAACTCGTTGCGTTTGTGTTTTGTTGATTGTTATTATCAGTCCCGTGCTAGTGGCTAAGGTGAACACTTCACTTTTATCAATACGGCACTATGAGTCTTAAATATAATAAGTTGTCATTTTATTTTTTGTTGAAATTTATCGTTTCATGGATTATTTGTTGCTGATTATTATGATTATTAATTTATATAATCAAAATTTTATGATCTGACGCATTTATTGTAAGACAATCGATTACTTTTATAATTAATTAGTGTGATAATAATAATTATGGTATCAAATTGCCGTTATGAAATATAGAACATCGAAAGTATCCTTCCTGTTTAGAAGGGACTCTTCTGGCCCAAGGTTTCTAGTGGATTTTATATTTTTCTTTTTGTTGTATTTTTAATGTTGCGTGTGTCTTACACATAATATATTTCATTTTTGTGATATTTTTAACTATAAAGTACTGTTATTATAAATCCAAATGGAATAATGATGACCTAATTAAATATTCAAGAATTTATTTGTAAATCACAAAAAAAAATGTAAAACTGTAAATATATTGACAAAAAAATGAACTGCAACACAATAATTGATTATTATATCTCATCAAATACACTGTAAGTTGTTTGAATACCTAAATAATGGTATCTTATTATGTAGTATGTACCTACAATCTACTTAAAAGGTAAACCGGTCCAGTGAACAAAGTATTGATAATATTGTGAACATTTTTTTATTCACGAACAATCACAGAAAGTACATGACATTGTAACCTTGGACTCGCGACCTGCCGTCCGGCGACCTACTAACAGATAAGCTACAAGTTGTCACACATACCGTTTCCAACACATTTTAATGCCCCGTTTAGTTGTAGGAGCGTTATATTGCTTACGCAAGTACGCGGCTTGTTGCCAGGCGCGCATACGGAACTCATCAGTATGATCGCCAGATGTCTCCGTCTACAGGAAGCACAGATTATCCAGATATAAGATCCGTCGTATGAATTCCCAGCACGGAGATGTAGTCAAAAATATTTCAACAAGTTATAAGTACCCGAATTTCATACGATTAGGTATTCACAAGAAAAATAAATACGTTCGGTGCAAAAAAAAAAGACAAAATTTGATATTATCGCATGCTTGATTGCGATAATGCGTTTTACGTTTACGTTTGGGGGATCGAGTCACCCGTGGCCGTAGGAGAATTAGAATGACACACTCGCGTATGGGTGACGCGTTGTCGCGAACATCATAATTTGATATTATCGCATGCTTGATTGCGATAATGCGTTTTACGTTTACGTTTGGGGGATCGAGTCACCCGTGGCCGTAGGAGAATTAGAATGACACACTCGCGTATGGGTGACGCGTTGTCGCGAACATCATAATTTGATATTATCGCATGCTTGATTGCGATAATGCGTTTTACGTTTACGTTTGGGGGATCGAGTCACCCGTGGCCGTAGGAGAATTAGAATGACACACTCGCGTATGGGTGACGCGTTGTCGCGAACATCATAATTTGATATTATCGCATGCTTGATTGCGATAATGCGTTTTACGTTTACGTTTGGGGGATCGAGTCACCCGTGGCCGTAGGAGAATTAGAATGACACACTCGCGTATGGGTGACGCGTTGTCGCGAACATCATAATTTGATATTATCGCATGCTTGATTGCGATAATGCGTTTTACGTTTACGTTTGGGGGATCGAGTCACCCGTGGCCGTAGGAGAATTAGAATGACACACTCGCGTATGGGTGACGCGTTGTCGCGAACATCATAATTTGATATTATCGCATGCTTGATTGCGATAATGCGTTTTACGTTTACGTTTGGGGGATCGAGTCACCCGTGGCCGTAGGAGAATTAGAATGACACACTCGCGTATGGGTGACGCGTTGTCGCGAACATCATAATTTCAGCCGAAAGACGTCCACTGCTGGACATAGGCCTCCCCCAAAGGGGGTATTAAACAAATTTTATTTCAAAATCTTAATATATATAAATCTCGTGTCACAATGTTTGTCCTCAATGGACTCCTAAACCACTTAACCGATTATAATAAAATTCGCACACCATGTGGAGTTCGATCCAACTTGAGAGATAGGATAGTTTAAATCTCAAATTATAGTCGCAATTTTAATTTATTGCTAATTATTTGTCTGTTATTATTTGACAGTCACAATTATCTGTTAACTCCAAATGATTCTAACAGATGTCGATACCTTTCGACTGGGTTGAGTAAGTAATGAATAGATGGCGCTGCTATGGTAAATCTACGAACGTGTCATATAAGCTACATTTATTTACTTACCCGGTAGGTGGCGCTGCAGTCGTTGTGTCACCAAATTTGATTTGCTGAACAATTGATAACATGGGACGGGACATGGGAAGGACGGGATATGGGACGGGACGGGACGGGACATGTGACATGGGGGACGGGACATGTGACATGGGGGACGGGACATGGGACGGGACGGGACGGGACATGTGACATGGGGGACGGGACATGTGACATGGGGGACGGGACATGTGACATGGGGGACGGGACATGGGACGGGACGGGACATGGGAAGGGACATGGGCCGGGACGGGACATGGGACATGAGACGGGACGGGACGGGACATGTGACATGGGGGACGGGACATGGGACGAGACGGGACTTGAGAAGGGACATGGGCTGGGACGGGACATGGTACATGAGACGGGACGGGACATGGGACGGGACTGGACATGGGGTGAGATAGTGGGATAGTGGGATAGTGACTGGACTGGACTGGACTGGACGGTCCGAATAAAAGGATGGATGGATGGATGGATGGAACTGGACTGGACTGGACTGAATTAACAGGATCCGTCACGTGGGTTAGCAGAATTTAACGCGAGTGAAGCCGCGAATATTTATTTCTTCTGTACATCTGATTGTCGCCTAACTCCTCCTAAACAGCTGAACCGATTTGGATGAATTTTTTTGTGAATATTTCAATGGTTTCCTGGATGGTGTGAAAACACAATTGGATCCGGTAGGTGGCCCTTCTGTCTGTATGTCACTGATCTTCTCCTAAATGGCAGGGACGATTTTAATTATATGTGGCGCTGCTTTTCCGGGCAGGACGACGTCTGCCGGGTCCGCTAGTATTATATAATTTAATATTATTATTCAGCAAATTTATTGGTGCTGAATCAATATTCAATGCATAGTATGTAATTTTTTGTGAAAATAGAACCTTTTTTTTTGCCTTGTCATCTCTGTATCACCCTGAGGTTGACTGGGAGAGAATGCATAACGCATTAAGTCCGCCTATGTACATGTATACACATGTTGCGTGAAGTTGATATAAAAAAAATTAAAAAATAGTGTTACTCGGTGTTGTCGGCGTATTCACTTTATATTATTATTTTTACTTAAATAGAAAAAACAATGAGAAGTATACATATTTAAAAACGAATTTGAAATACACATATGTAGACGTACACGTTGTGGCGATGCTCGGGGGAGGCCTATGTCTAGCAGTGGACGTCTTTCGGCTGAAATGATGATGATGATGGTGATGATGACACATATGTAGCGTAAAATTAGTTGGAAGCCTATCACTTGATAGAACTTGTGTTCTAAAAATATTTTTTATATATTTTTATAAGACATTCATAAATTAAACAAAAAAACAATGTTTCTATTTTATAGCATAAGCATATATCACTATAACATTGTTATACTGAATACATTATTGTTATTAGTTGCTAAGCGGCTACTTCACCCTACTTTAGGGCTGTTTAAAATTCCTCTCACCTCATACGTGTTCGTAGAACATTTCGTTTTATATTTTCATAACAAGATGATATTATAGCAAAAAACTATAAGGGTTCCGTATTTCTACAAGGAACCCTTAAAGTTTTGTCATGTCCGTCCGTCTGTCCGTCTATCCCCGCCCACCAAAGTGGCTTGCAATGTGCCCCTGCCATTTCTTAACTATGCAACGTAGAAACTTATAATCTTCCACGTTGATAGTCCTTAGTAAAAACTCTCTTTTAAAATAAGATTATTTGGAGCATAATATGATTACAAATTTTCGAGTAATAGATAGAAAACTGCAAAACACTTAAGACATTCTAGTTCAAAGGTCATTGAAAATTATCTTAGCAAACATTGCTCCTTTAGTTACCTTATATTTGAATAAATCACAAAAAAGTACCTATGTGTTTTGTTGACATGAGACACACCTTAACTTGGTCCGCTAGATAGCGCTGTATAACAACACTCTTCGAGTCGCCAATGCTGGCGTCTATTGCAAAAACAGAAAAACTAAAATAGCCATAAATAATATTCTATTCGGCTCGTTTGAATTGTGTAATGCAGTCACATTGAAATCAGCTTTCATTCTGAAATGACAGCAATATTCATTGCGTGGCACAGTCTGTTATTTTGCCTTAGTTGCGGCCATGTCCATTTTATGTTTTTATTCGATAGCTATAGTAACGATAAAGGTTTGGCAGAAATACCTATAGTGTTTTTTTGTATAATTATAAAGTTATTAAGGTTTCATTGAAAAGTGAGAAAAACAAAATTAATTTTTATTTTCGAAAATTGTTGTAATACATATTTAGTTAGTCCTTTAAATAAAGTAACAGCATAATATATATTTAGATAAAAAAATGGGGCATCGTACCTTTGATATATTAGGAGATTTTTTACTTTTACCGATTAACACAAAACATTTTTTTTTCATGTTTTCTTATCACGGTCGCATCTTATTTTCATTTAAATATATGCGTAATGTTATTGTCAATAATACACTAAAATATGACATGCGTCAATAGCAGGAATACGAAGATAGAGAGTTTCTAAATATTTTTGAAATTTCTATGGAAATAGGGTTGTCGCAATTGAATAAATAAAAAAATAAAATAAAAGTGCCAGATATTTCCCAAGATTTAAATAAAAAAAAAAAAAAAAAAACATAACATAACATCACGCCTGTATTTCCCCGAAGGGGTAGGCAGAGGTGTGTAGTGTGTTAGTATTTAACTAACTTTGAGTAAACTCTTTCTCGTGTCTTTCTGTGTCTCTTTCTGGGTTTCTGTTGTCTGAAAACAATTACTATAATGTTCTCAATGCTCTAAGACTACAACGATACGTGACGCTAACCTAGCAGTCATCATCGGAGTTTGTCAAAACTTCTTGTGATGATAATACGAGTATATTATCATCAGAAGCGTCTGTTACCAATTCAGTATTAGGAATATCAGCAAAACTTTGCGGTAATGGATCATGGGTAATAATACACGCACACCGTAATTGTGAGCTGGTATTTGTGATGACATTAAAGACTTTTCCGTCAATTATGGTGAGGTATAATTTTGGATCTCCGACAACGACATATCCAGCAAAAATTTCCGAATAAATTAGTGAAAGATTTTCAATTTCTTCTTCTACCCAGTTCCTTTCTTCCAGAATCAGATCTTTTGATTCTGATCTGTATTGTATTTTTATTGGTTGGCAAAATCTAAAAGATTGTGGATTTGGGTTTGACCATAAGACAAAACCATCAAGACTTTTTATGCGCAACGGAATGTAGGTAGTAGCAAAGAGGCAGTGTTCGTCATCAATTTTATCAGAAAACGTTTGCTTATATGTTGACTGTCCTGTGCTACCATCAAAACCCCATGAACCCTCAAAAACGCAGTGAAGTGTATCCAACTGTTTTTGATTGCAATATTCCGAAACCCTTTGGTCGCAAGAGTCAATGATTCGTCGAAACGTGTGCATAAGTAAATCATTTAAAGGTACTTTGGCTTCTCGTTCTGATATTTCAATTTCAACATCAAGATAACAATGTTTTTTAGCTTTTTGTATCTTATAATAGGGAGGGTAAATATTAAATCATCGAGATTTGGCACCTTGTTGCATGTAGATATAGTCCTCCACTGATAGTTTTATATCAATCATTAAACAAAGAGCTTCATCAGGAGAATAGGGTTTGGGTTCCGATTTTGACTTTATGGTTCCTGCGATTTTTTTAGGCCGAGTTGGACTTTTCAAGCATTCCTTTATTATAAACAAAAACTCCTGAGTAGAACTTTTATTTAGTTTTTCGCCGGTTTCGTCTGTTACTATTCTCGACATAACTTTAATTAGTTTTGAATGAGGTTCTCCGTCAAGCGATTCCTAAAGATCTTTACGTGCACGGCGCTTTTGGCGATCACTTAAATTTTCATAAAATGTAGATGTGGAACTGGATGAAGCATCAAAATTAGTTTCAGGTTTCGGATCTATTGAAGGTTAGTCAAAGCTACTAGTTCCCGAAGTCGAAGGATTACTTTGTAATAAATGTGTATTTGATGTGAAACTGGAATGAGCGCCAAAAGAAGTTTCAGGTATCGGGTCTTCCAAGTTCTTGGGGTCTTAAAGTTTTTTGTAAGGCATAGCTACTACTTCTCGAAGTTGAAGGATTATTTTGTAATAAAAAATGTGCCTCATCCAATTCTATAATATTTTGTTGTGGTAAAGGACTTTCCTCGATATTCACTTTTGGTATTTCAATATCAAAAATAGTGGAAAGCCAGTGTTTGTTTTTATTACAAAATCGTTTGAAATTCCGTTTACTACTGCAATATAAAGTTCCACATTTACTTAAAAAATTTGAAAGATTGTAATTAAATTCATTGTTTTGGCTATCGATATTGTTCGGAATTCCATTTGGATATAAAGCGTTTAACACGATTAGGCATCGTTCCTCTGAATCGAGATCCAAAGGTCTTTTATGAACCCCGTGCAAATGTGCCTTATCTACCAAAATTTTATAAATTCCCAATTTCGTGAGTGATTTCTTCAGATCCGTGTTCGTGCTTTCGTTGTTAGTCGTTGGAGTTGCCACTCGCTGACCAGCATGAGGGTTGGCGCCCTCATGCCCCCCTTGCATTAAGTCCTCTGGTCGGGGCCCAGAAGGACATCCCCCAGCAGGACGGGTCAGTACCTGCTGAGGCAAAGCAGTGCCATGGGTCTTTGACGGCTCCATGACACCTCACCCCCGCTTCTCCAGATATTATGTATGGAAATTGGGTTTTGACATTCTATCTAACGAGGGCGGACCCCTTCCCAATTCCACATAATATCCTTCATCGAAGATTCATTTTGATGTAAGTGCATGCACTTACAAAACAAAAAAGAATAATAAACAAGATTTGTTACATGATTTGTTAGTTACAGGTGAATCTAATAAAATCGTGTTTGTTAAGACATGATTAGACCAAGGATAATGCTTCAGAAATAGTAATAGGAAATTATAATAATTGAAGAAGCAAATTTATTCCGAGCGAAATTGGTCGTTTGTTAAAGGCGCCTACATTAGTTGACAACCCTAAATTAAAACTTTAAAAATGAATATCTCCGAGTTCCTGTGTTCGTTGCTTCTTATTTTTTTTGTGGTTATACTTAGTAGTGTACTAAACAGTTACACACAAAAATAAAATGCGACCATGTTAAGAATGACCATAAATAAAATTATTATGAAATCATGGAAAAAATAAAATTGACGCCTAGGAGAACGCATTTTTTTATGATAAAATAGATGTAATGATGCATTAAGTTAATGGCTAGCGTGCCATGAAACATTTATTGTAAAATGTTCATTATGAAAGCCTAAAACACGTTTCTATGGTTTCTATGGATTTTTCTCGATTTTCGAAATATTTTGAAAACTATGACACTTAAAACCACGGGGGTTTTAATAGAAGTTTTGTTTGGTTATTATCTTTCTAAAAGCCTCAAAAAATAAGGATGGCCGCAACTAAGGCAAAATAACAGACTGTGCGTGGTACGTACTTGTCAATATGACGGATTGTCAAAACACACGCAGAAATGAACATTGAAATCCTATTGATTGTGATCGCGAGTGAGTTACGCAATTCGGCAGCAGGTTACTGGGTAGGGACCACTTTAGAGACTGACAAGGTCTTCTGGGATCATGAACGGTTCGGATAGATGTTAGGAGCTTACAATATAAAGCAATCTCTGACAGAACAGCGGCAAGTTATCTCAACATCCTACAAAACGTACTGCCACGCAGTACAAGATATATGTATATCACACAATTCATTATTTCTTCTTTGGTCTGTGTCTATGTGGCTCATCATTGGTATTTTACACAAATATACTGTCTTATGATGCCCTGCACCAACTTGGAAGAGACAATATCTACAATTAAGCCACGAGCCAGTAATTTATTACCTTGAAAGTTAGTCACGGATATTTATTTAAAAATGTTTTAACAGTCACTACTGTAGCCTTGATGTTACAAAGATATCGTAACCTCAAATTCTGATTCAAAAAACCCCAAAATGTGTCACTGTTATTAATAACATGACAAAATAAAAATATCGGCAAAGAAACAAAAATTAATAATGGATCTAATGGTAATCTACATGGAATGGATACAAAAATTAATCAAAATGTATTTAAACCTAGCAATGGAACTGATATTACAAGTGCATCTATAACGCTAAATGATGCTTATAGGATTAAGTTTAATTTAAAATCAAAGAAACTGTCGTAAGTTAAGTTTATTGTTAGATATTTAAGTGAACAGTGAAAAAGAAAATAAAACTAAATCATTTGATGAAAAATACAATTTTTTAATACTATAAAGGAGCTCATGAAGATTTATTTCTGTATTTATATAAAGTATACTTTGGTACTAAATGGCTTTTGACGCTGTATTTGTATTGGCTACCCACAATCTATGAATATTTAATTAACTTATGTTCTTTTGCTAATGTTTTAAGAGTTGAGGTGCTGATATATTTACTTGTATATGTGTATAATCTAAAATCATATCGGCTAACTTATTTTAGCGAACTAGTTATCATTTTAGTTACTCAATTGTTTTATTATTGCGGCTTGATAAGTTATAGGGATGTTCAAGGTAATTTTATATTGATGTGCTATTTAAATGTAAAGTACTAAGTTAAATATTGCCTAATTAAACTATTCTGTTGCCTTGTTCGTATGCTCACTGTTTGTTACTATGGTGTTTTGTTAGTATTTAGGTATTTTGTACATATTTTCGTCAATCTGTTACCGTTCTTATTTTATATTTTGTAACTTCAATTATGTAGGCAGGCATCTACTTATACAATTATCATAATAATTGTACCAACTCGGTGACTTAAAAATGCCCTGCTTTACAAAATGAGGCCTTTGCTGTTTGTGAATGTACAACTTGTACTAGTGTATAGGCAGACAAAATAAATCCATTGAAATTGTGTAATTTAGCGCACCGAGAAATTAAAAAGTTTCCATAGAAAATAAAAATTAAAAATGGATTTTATGACTGTTGTTTTTTTTTCAACAAATTATAATAGTTTGATAATTAGTAAGGGTAGGCATATCTATACGACTTTGAATTAACTGCAAAGTTAGTCGAGTCTTTTAAGAAACACTGTTTCTTAATAAGATATCGCTGACGTCCGCAAAGACGTGCCAAGTGGATGAGAATTTCGATACCACGAGCAGTATTCACGGTAGCTTAGTGGCTAAAGCACTGGCGTTCTGAGCCAGGAGTCGCAGGTTCGAATCCTGCTCGTGTACGGAACCCTCGGTGCACGAGTCCGACTCGCACTTGGCCGCTTTTTAAGTACCTATTTCTTAATCTTGAATTTTACACTATAATTGTAACCTAAGGTCGATTTGTGACTGATGCATTAAACTATATTCAGCAATTTATAAATATGAATCTAAGCCATAAGCGTTTTATTAACCGACTTCTTTTGCTAACCATACACGCTTGGAGCTCTCGGGACAGAAATAGGTAGGTATATTAATATTGATTTAGTTTGTTCTACAAAATTTGGAGCTCTCGGGAACCAATGTATGAAAAATATTTTTGACGAGAACAATAGATTTGGAGCTCATGGGAATAAGCCTAATAGGTTGATGATGATGATGTCTCTTATGTAAAACCTATTGTAAATTATGAAAAAAACACTGAATGTAATTAGTACAGTCGACTGCATGACAGTGGTAACACTTCAGTTCGAAAATCGCCCTTACTGCTTACGAAATAAAGATGATGCTAATGTCAAAGTGTTACCACCGACGTGCGGTCCACCGTACACCTTGATAAAACTTAGAAGTCATTATAGAGTAGTCAGTGTATTAATTATAATGACACGAAGTTAGCCCCCAATGTACATATTTTATTAAATGTAAGCTAAGTCTATTAGCACTTATTGAATGTCGATAATAGAGACAACTCTCGAAAAAAGGCTGCCCTCTGATTAAATTCTGATTAATTATATTTAATTTTTATTTATGATTCTGATTTATGCTGATAATTACCTAATAACCTAACTGCCTCGTTGGTACCGTGCCTACTTCTCCGCCAAATAGTGATGCTTGCATTGCTGTGTTTCGGTCTGAAGGGTACGGGTGCCGGTGAAATTACAATCACATGAGACTTGCCATCTTCATGTCTCAGTTTGGCAAACCGACTTGCGGTACCATTTAGGCAACAGCCTAGGTGGTGTTGCAGTTGTTATGGGCAAAGGTAACCGCTTAACATCAGGTGGGCCCTTAGCTCGTTTCGGCTCATGAGTGGGTTGGAGGTGTGGGTGTTGTAATACGATGTTGTCGTGCAGGCAATCGGAGCGCAGCATCCACGAGATGCTGAAGGATACACCGCCACTGCGCGAGTCCAGCGACTCCATCACATCAGGCACGGAGGCCAAGAGCACAGTCAGACGCTTTGGTCGTTTACCTTTGTATTCGGTACGCCATATGCCTCTCCCAAGTTGCGCCACAACACTGGGTCCTGCCAAGTGGACCGGAAGGCGGTTCTGGTCTACTTGGCTGGTGGGTACCACGCAGTATTTGCCGATTCCTGGTGTCCACTCAAGGACTCTTCTGCTCCAACGATTATCGGTCCTTCGAGTCGTTCGATAGACATGGCCAGCCCACTGCCACTTCAGCTTGCTAATTCTTCAAGCTATGTTGGTCACTCCGCTCCGGTTCTTGTCCGGTCTCGTTACGAATCTTATCCTTCAAAGAAACTGCAAGCATTGCTCGCTCCTTATCTCGCTGAGCGATTTTAAATTTGTGGACTACCCCAAATTATTGACCCCAACTGTCAGTGTAAACATTAAGGTAATAATGGGGTGCATTAAAAGAGCCTCCACGAGTGACGATATTTAATTGATCGTCCGGCGCACCCTGGGCAGTCAGCCCCGCTACCAACTTGCTGACTGGCTAATCTTTTCCCCACGACATGAGCTATTATCATTATGTAGCTCGTGTCGACACGACGAAGAAGGTAATAATAATGTTTCATCATCTCTTCTCGAAGACTAGAACTGTGTGACCACTGCCTTTAAAGGTGTAATTATTATCATCACCTCAGTAATTGAGTTGTTCCAGCTTCCAATGAATATTAATTTTATTATTAGTCGTTTCCGTTTGTTTTAGAACAAATGGCGATTATTCTAGCCGCGTACATTAATTAGTATTACAGGTTCATACAGGCCGTTACTATGAAGGCCTGGTTCTGAGCTGAATGAAACAGTGGACGGTTTTCTTACCTCATAAGTTGAAAAGGTCATTTGGAGGAAACCTGTTAACTAGGTACGTGGGGTAAAGGACTGTGTCTTCTTGGCTGTTTTATCTATGATAGGCTAATTAAAAAGTAAAGTATTCTCCGAATTAAATCTCTAATAGAATTTTGTTTTTAATTAACCTTTAATTTTGAATTTATTTTACACTTATTTTGTTATTATAATTTTATGACATGTAGATGCATGTAGGTATATAAGTTAAACCACAGCAATAAATGAATTTAGTTATTTTTTTAATTATTTAAGAGCGATTTAAAAGCTAATGAATTTAAAAGCAAGCCATACCCGCGCATCGAGAGTTCCGTACCTACCAACTATAGTAGTACGAATTTTTTCGGTATTTTTGACTAGAATTCAATTTTATCAAACTTAATTTGGCATTTACAGGTTAACACGTTAAACCGAAAATTTCCACTTTTCAGGATTGAGTAAATCTTGAGGGGAGCCTCTTTCACACTTTCAAAATTTTAAATTATCTGCTAAGATTCTGCCACAAGAACACACAATCTTTCGATTCACAATCTTTCGATTCACGATCTTTCGATTCACAATCTTTCGATTCACAATCTTTCGATTCACAATCTTTCGATTCACAATCTTTCGATTCACAATCTTTCGATTCACAATCTTTGAAAATTTAGACAGGATTTCTATTACGCGATGTAATCCGGTTAAACTTGTTTTATTATAATGTGTAGTGATCGCGAAAACCTAAGAAATTATTAGGATTTATTTCTATTGTTACCCTTACTGAGATAGAGCCTTGTGACAAGAGCTTGTATAGGCTTTGAGACTTTGAGAATAAGGTTGTAGGCAAGTAATAAGGTAAGAAAGAACTAGGACTGCTTCTCGAGTCTTTCGTCATTGATAATGTTTCATACAATAAACATTTCTTAGATATAATTTATTGTTTTTATATCTACTTTTTATCGGCGCAAAATTATTGGATTTTGGTGATATGTTGTTTATTTTACGTTGATATTGTAAAAGTTTTTTATAGAAACATTCAAAAGAGATATCTAATTAGCAGCATATTTGCTTGGGGTGCGTCTATGGTAACTACTCTCGTTTCTATGGTATTGCCCATAATTTTTAGAAACAATCTTGACACTTGTTTAATGATTGACATTGATGTTGCTCCTCTTGTTTTCCCTTTATTTTTGAACTTGATTCTTTATCTAAAGCTTGTAAGTTCACTGTTCTGTTGTTTTAACGCGAGAGCGAATACAGCTTCTAACAAATGGAATCGCTTCTACATAGCGACGTTGATATTTGTTTTGAGTGACGTCATATTGTTGTCTGTTTTATTGTGGTGTAAAGTATATGTCTCGGACGTAATGCAGAGACTTCTAGTAAGCATCCAACCAATAACAGTGGACTTATTCTTTCCTTTAGTTAGGAGTAATCGGGAATTGTGGCAAGAATTTTTCAAGGAAAGTTCTTCAAGAAATATAATGTTGGATGTTATCGATGCTCACGTAAAGATTTTATGTTTATGTATAGTGATCAGGTGATTAAACTGTTCTTGAAGAACTTGCTGTAATACAGACCTTAGATTAGGTACCTATACAAACCTGTACCTATGTAAAAGTTGTAAAAGTCAAATTTTGTCCTGAATTTGAGGATCAAATCTGAGACCCTAAAAATTATTGAATTTTCTGGCCCTGGAAGGTCGTAGCTGAACGTGCGACACCACGAACCGTTCGTACTGAGCCAAGCTATAGATGTATTTAAAAAAGAAATCGATCTACCGTAGTATTTCCGACTAAATGGTCGCAGAAAGGAACATAACATTAAAATTTAATTTAATTTATGGACAACATCGTGGGATTTTTTTCAAACGGAGGCAGATTCCTCGGCCCTGGAAGGTTGTAGCTGAACGTGCGAAACCACGAACCGTTCGTAATTAGCCAAGCTATAGATCTATTTAAAAAAGAAATCGATCTACGATAGTATTTGCGACTAAATGGTCGCAGAAAGGAACATAACATTAAAACAACAACAACTATTATCTTACAACTATGTTAGTCAAAGAAAGTACCTATGAAATAATCTACATTATAAAATCATCAGGTCATGTTCAGCCTGATGAGTCTCCCCCACAACTGCAGACTCTGGTCTCTCAGCAATCATCCTTAGGATTCCTGCTGCCCCGAATTTGGTGTATGAGTGAGGCTGACTTTTTGCGCATTATAGCGTAAAAGTCACTATAATTTCGACAGAATTTCAACACACCAGATACACAATTTCAATTCAATTTCAATTTATTTCCAAATAAATATAACAGTACAATTTTTGACAAAGGAACATGCAATCAAAAACACGAAAAATAGGGTTAAGACTTTGCTTCCCAAAATAGAGCGGTGAGGCGCTGTGTTATGGGATAAGCAAAACGCTCTGCCCTCCAGAATTGTGATAAAGAAAATTATTGAGACTGATCTGTGTGCAAAAACAGATTCACTGTATACAAGATAAAATTATTAAATTTAGTACAAATGTGGACCTTTTTTTTTTTTTTTTTTTTTTTTTTTTTTTCGTGGGGAAAATCCTCATGGACGCACTCCGCCCGGGGAAGGCGGAGCCAGTGTCGGACTCTTACCGACTAAAAACCACCACGGTGTTCCTCTACCGACCTTGGCCGGGGGCGTGAGAAATACTTCCGTATTCGCCCAACCATCCCCGGCAGGTCCCGGCTCGCCATTGGCAGGCGAGCCCCTTCTCCCCGTGCGGCAACCACAACGGCCGCACCCTCCTCTAGACTGGCGCGCGCGGAACACGACGCTCCACCGTCACGGGCCTTGACTGGTCGGGCGGCGGGCCACCCTGAGTCCGCCGCCCGCAGGCCCACACCTAGGGTGGCTGGAGGTCGGCATACGCCCTCCTACGACGCCCAGGTCGTCTCCTGCGGATGGGAAGAGAGGTAATCGCCTCTCGAACCCTCTCCGCCGCCTCCTTAGCGAGCATTACATCCTCGCAGAAGGAGACGACGCCTTCCCAAGCGCTCTCGCTCCTGACCATAGACAGAACCACGGCCGGAAGCGAGAGATCGCTGCCGCCTACTGCAGTAATGAGGTCACGGCGCTGCGCGGCCCAAGCTGGGCACTCCGCCAGTGTGTGCTGCGCCGTGTCCTCTGGGCAGCTTCCGCAGTGATGACACTCGGGCGTCGGCTCCCGGCCTATGCGACACAGATACTTCCCGAAGCAACCGTGCCCCGAGAGTATCTGCGTCAGCCGGTAGGTGTGGGCACCATGGCCCCTCTCCAGCCACTCCTCCATGACGGGCCTTACCGCCGCTATTGCGGCGTGCCCTGCGCTGGGTTGCGCAAGTCGCTCCTCCCATGCAGCCACTAGGATCTGGCGGACCTCGGTCCGATCAGGCGGGTCCTCACGCTGGTGGTACCTCAGCGCAAGGTCTCTCGCCTCCAGATCCCAGGGCATTGATCCGGCTAGAAGGCTCGCCGCCTCAAAGGAGATCGTACGATATCCCCGTATCACCCTGATAGCCATCGCACGCTGCGGCCTACGCAGCAGCGTGACGTTGCAGCGTGTCAGGGTGTCCGCCCACACTGGGGCCCCATAAAGGGCCATGGACCGTACGATCCCCACGTAGAGCTTCCGGCAGGAGGCGTTTGGCCCCCGCAGGTTTGGGAGCAGCCGCGATAACGCAGCCACGGCCCCCATCAACTTGGGTGCCAACCGCTGAAAGTGGGGCCCAAAGCCCCACCGGCTATCGAGGACGAGTCCCAGATACTTCATCGTCGACCCGATGCCGATGCGGACGCCTCCTACCACTATGTGGGATCCCGGAGGCGGCCCCTTCCGAGGCCCGTGGAAACACAGAGCCTCAGACTTGTGTAGAGCCACCTCGAGACCCAACCGCCGGATCCTTCCAACGACCTGCGCAACCCCCGCTGTCGCCATCATGGTCGCCTGCCGGAGCGTCTTCCCCCTCGCCGTGACCAGCGTGTCGTCGGCGTAGCATGTCACGCCAACGCCTTGGAGGAGAACAGTACAAATGTGGACCTGTATGTAACTAACTATGTAATGGAATCTAAGGTAACTAATTTAACCATCTTCCAAGTGTCGTAGCGTAGTGAAAATTGGCAGCTGTATGTAGTTCTGATGACAATACAATAATATGGTATTTTCGAACTGATCTGATGATGGAGCCGGAAGATATGAACTGGAACTTCATGATGGAAAATCGTATCATAGCTGTTTTGGATTTCTTAGAAAAGTCTTGTAATGAACTTTGACCACGATTAGGTTTCAAGGTCTGATGATGAAGCCGGAAGATAGGCACTGGCATTCCATGATGGAATATCGTATTATAGTCGTGTTTGCACTTGTGAGAAAGGCCACGTAATGGACTTTGAAGCGTGTTTTTCTAGTGTTTTTTAAACTATAAATTTATTTATCATATTATGCTTTATTTAATGGATAAAGGAAATATTTGGATTTGATTCAGGTATGATCTATCTAATTACTACTCGATAATTTGATAGTAAATTAATATTATCAAGCTGATAGAGCTTATAAAACGTGTAATTGAAATAACCGAAAACCTCTGAAGGGGTCATTGTACTCATCAGTATGAACAACTTTTACTATGGGACTAAATCATAAATTGCAAAAAAAAAGGTGTTCCCTATATTTTGGTGATTAATGTGAACACAAATATTGGGAACAGCTGTTTTTTTCGCGATTTCTGGGTTGGGCCCATAGTAAAAGTTGTTCATACTGATCAGTACAATGACCCCTTAAGAGGTTTTCAGTTATTTCAATAACACGTTATAGGTTTTTCTGTTAGTTAAGATTAAGATGATGATGATAACATATTAACATTATTATTAACAGTGATAGCCTAGTGGTTGAATGTTTGCCTTCCATGCAAGAGGGTGCGAGTTCGATCCCGGCCCGCACCTCTGACTTTTCGGATTCATGTGCGGATCAGAATTTGATTATCACTTGCTGCAACGGTGAAGGAAAACATCGTGAGGAAACCTGCACACCTGAGAGTGCTCCATACAGTTCTCGATGGTGTGTGTAGTCCACCAACCCGCACTAGGCCTGCGTGGTGGACTAAGGCCTTAACCTTCTCATACTGAGAAGAGGCCCGTGCCCAGCAGTGGGACAGTAATGGGCTGATTGTGTTTATGTTATGTGATAACATAAGGTGTGTTTGTATTGCAGCACGGGCGGCGGCATCTCGTCGCTGTCGCCGTCGTCGCGCGACGCCGTGGTGGGCCCCATCGCGGAGCTGCTGTCGCAGCTGTCGGGCGTGCGGCGCGGCGCCGGCCAGCCCGGCACGCCCAGCCAGCTGCAGCAGCTGCAGCTCGAGCGCCAGCAGGCCACGGTCAGACCCCCGCTAGCTTACCAACTTATGCACCACGACAAGGCCGACTCGAATCATAGAAGCCTTATAACAATTCAAATCAAATCAATTTATTTGCGAAAATGGGTAAAATTACATTTGATGTTAAAAATTAAAATTACATTTAGAATCACCATATTCAACCTTACGGCATGCAAAGGACAATGCCCACAGATGGGTCTAAACTAGATGTTATTCAAAAATTATGTCTTATTTTTTCATGTTCATTAGTTCTTTAACAACATTTCTTTCACCCTAGCATTAAAAACATAATAAATATGTATTAAACTGAATCGTAAGTATATCCTCCATTCAAACCGAACGTAAATGTTGACAGATATCAGACTATTTCAACAAATAATTAGAATCGATTCTATTTCAAATAATATTAGGGGATGTCTTAAAAACTTTTTTAATAGAACCCCATTTATGATATTAAAATTTAATGTGGTAATTTTTGTTAGAGTTCCCTATAGGCTAAACCACAAATAATCCTGAAAACTATCAAGAATATTAGCAATAATGAATTTAAAAGGAAATCTATTATGTATGCGTAGGTTTGTCTTCTTCACGAGTAACCATCGACTAACTTAATAGCCATGTAGTTGAGTCTGTAAAAAGTTTATAGAAATTCTGTACGAAATTACTTAAATGAACTGCAAAATTGAAAAAATACGAATGTAATTGTCGTACATTTTTTATCTTTGTACAGACTCAGGGCGATTATTAGCGATGTCCTTTGGCAATTAGGGAATAGTGCATTATAGCAAAGTTCAGATATTGCCAATGTCAAATAATTATGATGACCCGATTATAAAATATTATGTAGTTCTGTAAGTGCCTTTGTGAGCACGCCATAAAAATGTCCATATAAAGTTCATGAAAATATTTGGACAGGTTACAAGGAGCTCGTATCCTGCTAAAACTTCTAACATCATATATTTTTCCTACTAGTTGCTGCCATCCAGAGCGATGCTATTCTGAGAGTAAAAGAACAAGAAGCAGAAGAACTGATGGCCGTTGGGGAAGACATGTTCTTGAGTGGAGACTGCGAATCAGTAAACGTAGGGTAGGACACCCTCAGGCTCGGTGGAGCAATGATATTGGCAAGGTGGCTGGTAGCAATTGGATGCGAGTGACCGAGGATCGATGTCAGTAGCGTGCCACTGGAGAGGCCTATGTCCAGCAGTGGACTAATATAGGCTGATGATGATGATGACGCAGAAGAAGAGGGAATATTTGGTAAAATTTTTGTTTTACTAAATTAAGGAGAGTGATTTGAAGAAGAGATGTGCTCTACACGAGTAATCAGGTAATGGCACCCTGAACCTAGAGATATCATAGAAGTATCACCTAGTTAATATCTTATTTCAAACTGAGACACCATGAGCGTTGCTGATTCGAAATAGAGAAAAGATGAATATAATATTATTTTGTGACTTTGATCAAAGAAATTAGATCATTTTTATCAAATGTTGTATTGTATGTAAAAAAACACTTGTCATCAAATAAATTAGATTGGAAAAGAAATTGAACAAAGAAATTTGACCAGTGACATACCACCCTAAGCACTACTGCCAACACAAGTTGAAATAAAACAAATGTTATAACAAAACCGATATTTCAAAAATTGCCCATCTGTATAACAAGCCTAAAGCCTAACAAGGTACATCCCTAGCTATCAAATACAAGATGAAACATAATAAAAATCTTCTTCTTTAAATCAAATCAAATCAAATCATTTATTCGCCACAAGAAGAAAAAAAACAACAAGAAAAAAACAACAGTAAAGAGCACAACTAAATTGGCCATCTTTAAAAAATAAATGGTTACTATAATATTGTTCCTTAGTAACAGAAGCCCGAAGCGTAGGGACAAGTTCTTCGTAAAATAATTTCGATTGCACCAATTCGAAGGGTAGTTAATTTTTACGCGTCTCCTAACGACACAATCAACGTAATTGGAACTCGATCACAACATAATGGGTCCGTCATTTATTATTCAAAGTTTTACGTCGCGGACGAAAATAGATGTATCTGCTTGGCGCATGCGTAGTCAGCGACGCGTCGCTTGAGAGAAAGCAACACTCTTGCGCATAAAACCTCAAGAAATAAGTATTAAAAGCGCTCTTTTTGCTGAAAGACCGAAGAAATGCTTTCAAGAATATGGAATACCATCAACTCCAGGGACATATTTTGTATGTAGCTTAGCAAATCGTGGATAGATTGGATATTAATTTTGGCCCTTAGTAGGGAACAGCGGATCTTTTTTTCGCGATTTCAGAGTTGGTCCCATAGTAAAAGTTGTTCTATGCTATCCCCTGAATGAGCTCTTAAAATATGACCACGCATTTTACAAGTATATATCTCTTATCATCAAAGGTGTACTTAAAAGTAGTTAAAAGATTACCAATAAAGATGAATTGAGACTAGATACTATCTTTGGCACATACTGAAAAGGAATAAAGTATTTAAACGCACATAAGATAAAGCTGCACTTCATCAGTCATCAAGTTAAAGCCAGCACATAGAGAATATACCTTATTCAATATTTATACACGAAAATATATATTAACATGTATTTGAGACTGGTTTCATATGAGTTAGTAAATATATAAATATTTGTTACGCAGTGAAACTTGTCTCATGTACTTGACCTGTCGCTGTGATAAGAAT
Organism: Asteroscopus sphinx; assembly: GCA_949699075.1. Classification (NCBI taxonomy): domain Eukaryota; kingdom Metazoa; phylum Arthropoda; class Insecta; order Lepidoptera; family Noctuidae; genus Asteroscopus; species Asteroscopus sphinx. Next base: position 12,873,314 of record OX453024.1, read on the forward strand.
AGCAACGGTAAAGTTACTGTCTGTCAAATGCTAATGAAATTATGTTATTTTCTCATGAAGCTAGATATAATAAATCACTTTAATAGCAGCAAACAGCTATGTTAGACTTACATCTGAATATATTATATGAGTTGTTTAATCCAGATGTTAGCAATAAATTCGGTGTTATTAATGCTTATTTATGCATTGACGTAAATATCAATACTATTATCTTCATTTTAAATACACAATACTTCCAATCGAGAATGAATTTCATATGCTTGTAAATTTTATACTAACTTAAATAACTTTATAGGTTTCCTTGTATAAAACACCATAGTATTTATCTGTATGATGTATTGAATTTAGTACGCATTATTAAGACAGGTTTGACTAACGTTGCGTAAAATAATTGTATTAATGATGAGTACAATGACCTCTCTTCGTTTTCGAAACGACAAAATTTTCAGAGTCTATAAAAAACAATTATAATCTGCCCATTACTGTACCACAGCTGGGCACGGGATTCTCGAAATAAGAAGGGTCAGGCGTTCGTCCACTACGCTGGCCTAGACACGCCATCGAGAACTGTATGGAGCCCTTTGCAGGCTTACCATGATTTTTTCCAAATGATGATTAAATTCTTATTATTACAATCCTTAATCCTTCACTATCTAAATCACGCCACACACTAAATGTTTGTTTTTATCAATGACACGCTACATACACGCAATTCTGTCCATTATTAATAAAATTAAATAGTTATAGGTCGTGGATGTTGGATTAGAATTAAAAATAATGTTTATTATTTAGTAGAATAAGGTACACCTTGTATAATAATTATCACTGTCCATTTAAGTATAAGCTACATCAATTGTAAGCATTATTGTAAACGTTGCTAAAATTCTTCAATTTGAATTAAAACCTTATTTTGTCATCAGGAACATACCAAATTTTATGGGATGTAATGTAGTACCTGAAGACATTTCCTCTTTGAGTGAAACATAGACAATATAGGGAGGATTATCTAAAGTCGTGTACAATTGTCTTCCGGTAACATTTTTGGCCAACTTAGGAGGGTTATTTACAGAAGCTGGGGGGGAAAGCGCGGGTCTTTTTCGTAACGAAAACCCGCAAAAATGCCTTATTGTCCTGTTTCTAACTGCAGAAACAAAAGCTTTAAAGTACATTTCATTAACGTTATTTTTAATAAATTAATGAAATCAATATGTAAGGCGCAGTTTGTTCGAAAGCCTTTTTTTTTTCTCAAGGGCAAAGGGTCTCCCTGAAGCTCATACATCCAGCAAAGGCAGCATACACTTCCTAGGCTTTCACTGCATACATCCCTGTTGTTTCTTCTGGCCAATCTCTGAATAAAACGTTTAAATTAGCCCTGCTTAAAAAGATTGAAAAAATAAAACTGTTGCCAGCCCAAAGCTTTGACCTCACTCATGTCAAACACCTCACGTGGGTAGCTCTTAGAAACTCGTAAAATATCCTTACGTAACCCTGTTACTACGTCCATCACGGGACAATTCCTTAATCGCATGTAGGCCGAAATAAGGACCAAAATCAAGAGTCGTAAATTAAATCAGTTTCTATGGGGTCGGTGGGTGGTACAGAAATCTTACTGCGTGAGTCCGAATCGCACTTGGCTGGTTTTTACCTATTTACCTCTAATACCTATCTCTAACATAACATAACGTAACATCACGCCTGTATTTCCCTGAAGGGGTAGGCAGAGGTGTATAGTACACCCACATTTCGCCAGTTATGTTATAGTCACATGTAATAGGGGGCGAGCCTATTGCCATTAACCGGGCACAAATCCATACTCCGGGCTGCTACTGAGAATTTCCTAATGAAAAAACTCAATAACACTTTGCCCGACCTGGGAATCGAACCCAGGACCCCACGCTCAGTAGTCGCGCTTGCGACCACTAGACCAACGAGGCAGTGCAGGCTACCTATCTTTAAGCTCATTTTAATAATGACGATTGAGTTCAAATTCCTTGAATTCAACCTTTCCCACAAATTTTACTTCCTAACTCCCTACCCTTAACTCACACAATACACACTCACACAACCATCGACCCCACAACCTTCCAGGTCCTCAATCCTGAAAGTTCCACCACAAACTTTGTTTACACAATGCAGCATTATAACAAGAAAAGTTTTAATAGACGACTACTTGACAGATTTACATACTCTTTGAGCTCAACTAACGCACACATGAAGAACTTGCACATGATCCATGAATCCACGCACACTCGTATCCCTACGATTCTATTGCTTAAGCCACGCAAGTTATTTTGAAGTGTGCATAGAGTATTGTATTATATAAAGATGTGTACTTGCGCAGTCGCACGAACCGAGGCGCCGATCATTATACAAATGTACTCAATATTGTCTACGCTGGAGCTGGACGAGTGAGATGTGTTAGCGTGCGTACCTGTTGATAACTCATTAGCGGCGGTAGTGTGCGCGGGCACGGCTCGCGAAAACGGTTCGCTATCTGAGTTTAGGTGTAATAATGAGTGATGTCTTTTATTGCACGTAAAACATTTAAAATCACTTCGACAATCGGAAGTCGCATGGTTTTGCTTGAGACAATTATGGCACAATTTCAAATGGTCAGCACGGCTGACTCGTTGTGCAGGGCTCAATTCACGGAATTGTACACAACGAAAAATCATATGATTTTGGCCACAATGGAAACAGCTGACATTATTGTTACCACCTGCATTTTGTTTAGAATGCAACGTTTGAGAAAATGCCTTCTTATAATTATTATCACTCGGCCGTTTGTTTACATTAGATGTAGACTGAATTTTATTTTGAGAAACAGAAGAACTTGAAAATGATTGAGAATGTTCCGTATATTATACACATAATATGTATGTGTGTTGTCAGTTACTCTCCAAATAACCTATGATCTTATAGGAAGGTTGGATATATTTTTCCAATAGTACCTTAGGTTATTTACTGAGTCAGTGCATTGCAAATGTAGGATTCTAATTTTCTACATCAACGAAAAAAGATCCATGCATGTCTATACTTGTATGAAAACTTACCTACCTTTAAAACATTCTGAGGTATTATCGATTTCACTTTTCCCATAGGCACCTTTAATGCACTCCATGCATTGGTTGAAAAGCTTTGTTTGTCTCGCCGAAGTAAATATGTATGGCGTAGTTTGTTCGAAAGTTACTACGCATGAATCGCAAGTAACATAACATAACATCACGCCTGTATTTCCCCGAAGGGGTAGGCAGAGGTGTATAGTGAATCGCAAGTAAAATTGTGATTACAACCATTCTACTCTATCTGTTTCTGTGGTACTCACAATATTATTTTATCTAAATCAACATCCCTAATTATAAATAGTACTAAGATTGGACCCAAAATATAATAGGTATCTATCGGATTTACTAATATACAACGTGTATCAGGGGCCTTACGGACTGGATCGAGTGCTGTATCAATCGGATTTGAATTCGAGTTAGTGTCAATTCGTACTACATTCCTCTAGGACAGCGGTACTCTAAGTGTGTTCCGCGGAACCCTAGGGTTCCGCGATACCCCTGTAGGGGTTCCGCAAGAATTTAGAAAAAAAAAACAAAACACCTCTCTCTGGTCACTGGTCGAACGTTTTGAATCCGCCCGCCGCGCGTATACTTGTGAGCGCGCAGTCCCTTTGATAAAAGCCGCCTCTGAATTAGACGCTATAGTTGTGAACAAGCGACTTTCGGCTCTATCTTCAAAAGCATAAAGTCGAGATTGTTTACAACGCATTTTTTTGTATTTATATTTTTATTTCCGCTTTTTGTTTATCAAAGGCGCCGACTCGAGTATTTTTGAGAATGTTCGAGTTCGAGTCTAGGACTAAGTATAAAAGCGCTATTATATAAAAAAAAGTCGCGCCTCGTCAGTCAGTTGACGATTAGCGTTCGGAGCGATAAGTTCGTACCTACCTACTTACAAGCTGGCTAGCCTGCTGCCTTCTTGTAAGTTCTACTGCCCGCTGTATTCTGATTGTATCAGTTTTGTACATTTCTTCTTTGGACTAAACTTTGTCTCATAAACGCAGTAACGATTGTGCATTATTTTGACCCTACCATCCTGACGTGTAACATTATTAATAAAGAAGAATGGAACGTTGGCTTAAAGGTGTTAAACGTGTTGCAACGACATCTTCTAATGACGCTGAATGTTCAAAAGCAGTACGCGCGGAGAATACAGCAATTACCGATCCAGACAATGATGCCACGACGTCAAGCTCCACGGTTTCAAAGACGAAAAAAAGGAAGTATGATGAATCATATATCAGTTTCGGATTTGTTGATTCCAACGGCTCACCTCTCTGCATGTTATGTAGTAAACTGCTTCCTAATAGTTCCATGGCACCTGCCAAATTACGCAGACATTTAGAAACTGTACACCCCGAGTCTAAAGACAAGAATAAAGAATTTTTTGTTCGTAAAAAAGAACAGTTATTGGAAAGTCAAAAAAATATGATGCATGTAACACAAACTATCAATGAAAAGGCCACGGAGGCATCATATTTAGTTAGCTATCGCATTGCACAAGCAGGTGAAGCGCACACTATCGCTGAGAATTTAATAAAGCCATGTGTGTTAGACATAACAAAATGTATGCTCGATGAAAAATCTGCAAAGCATCTTTCTACTGTACCGCTATCAAACGATACTGTTTCACGGCGAATCCATGATCTGGCAAGCTACGTCAAACAAGAACTAGTTGCACGTCTACAAAAAACACGATTCGCCTTGCAAATGGATGAGTCAACTGATGTCACTGGTCTGGCTATCTTGCTGGTTATCGTGAGATATCCATATGAACGTTCTTTTGAAGAAGACATGCTTATGTGTTCACCGCTGCCCACAAACACTACCGGGGAAGAAATTTTTAATAAAATAAACGTATTTTTTAAAGAAAATAATCTTAGTTGGAACGATTGCATTGACATTTGTACAGATGGGGCCAAGGCGATGACAGGTAAAACAGCAGGAGCAGTATCACGAATAAAAAGTAAAGCGCCTAATTGTAGTTCCAGCCATTGTATTCTGCATAGACAAGCACTTGCGATGAAGCAAATTCCGTCAAATCTAAAATGAGTTATGGATGAAGCGGTAAAAATAATTAATTTTATCAAATCACGACCACTACAATCCCGATTGTTCTCATTATTGTGTGAAGATTATGGCAGCAAACATAAAACACTGCTGCTCCATACAGAAGTGCGATGGCTGTCTCGGGGTAAAACTTTAACAAGGCTATTTGAACTTAGAGCCGAGTTACAAATGTTTCTTTCAGCAGATACAGTTTCTTTTAATTTGAAAGACCGTTTGTATGATAAAACTTGGTTGTTCCGATTGTCTTTTATGGCGGATATCTTTCAAAAACTGAACGAATTGAATTTATCATTGCAAGGTAAACAGACAACAGTGTTCCAGGCCTATAACAAAATAACTGCCTTCAAAAGAAAATTAGATTTTTGGATTATTTGCGTTGGTAAGAGAGAAATAGAAAGCTTTACGTCACTCAGTGAGTTTGTTAGCGATAACGACTCGGAAATGTTTCAAGATGATGTGTTTGAAGAATTGGTTCAATATCTCACTTCGATGCGCGCATCTTTTGTAAAGTATTTTCCCGAAGAACATAATACAAAAATGAAGCTGAATTCATGGATTCATAATCCTTTTTTACCCAACTTGCAAAAGCCCGAAAGTATGTCAAACGAGATATATGAATCTCTTTTAGAAATGTCATCAGACACAAGTATGGAGTCACTGTTCAAAACGACGCCTCTCAACGATTTTTGGTGCAGAATCCGTGATGAATATCCAATGCTTGGCAGAATGGCTCTGAATATTCATCTCCCGTTCCCAACAACATATTTGTGCGAAACAGGATTCTCAACCTATGCAGCCACGAAAACAAAATATCGCAATAGACTGGACGCCGAACCTGATATGAGACTTCAAATGTCTTCTATCAAACCTGATATCAACCAATTGATGAAAAATAAAAAACAGTTTCATACCTCCCATTAGTTAAGATTTTTTCATTTTTAATATCTTCTATTATTGTACTTGGCATGTGGTTAAAGTAAGTAATAATTAGTAACTGTTACATTGTACTTTTATTATGCTTATATAATAAAGAATACACTTTTAAAAACTATTGTTTTATTGTAGGGTTCCGTCAAGTATTTTGCTTGTCAAAAGGGTTCCGTGACCAAAAAAGTTTGAGAACCGCTGCTCTAGGAATTGACAACACTTGACAACACATAACAACACATGACATCACGCCTGTATTTCCCCGAAGGGGTAAGCAGAGGAGTAATAGTACACCCATATTGCGCCAGTTATGTTATAGGGGGCGAGCCTATTGCCATTGACCGGGCACAAATCCAGACTCCAGACTAGGAATTGACATTAGCTCAATTTGGTTCAGAACTCGACCTCGATCCGGGGGTAAGGCCCCAGAAATGAATGGTCATATTTGGTGAGCTCATTTAACGTATAGCATAGAACAACTTTTAATGTAGTGACAACCTTGAAAAATCTGATGTTTCATAGAAAAGTGGGATACCTCTCGACTGAGTCTTGACCGAAATGTGGGAAGGGCTGATGAATTTTTCGCAATTTCAGTGTTGACCCCGTTAGTAAAAGTTGGTCAATAGCATTACCCGAACGGGCCCTCCAAATTTGACCAGGCATTTGTGATAGACGTGGTTTAAGGCCTTTCTGCGTCCCCTTCCCATGACTGCTAGAGTTAAAAAGTTTGACAGAAGAAGAGGATAATGCTAAGTTTAGTTGAAACAGTAATTAACCTTCTGGAGTTTCTTGTCGGTGCTCCTCCATAGGAACCACAATTTGAAACCATGCAACTAGAGCCTGTCGTTTCAAAAGTGCCTGTAATTAGGTTTATTTGGAATAAAAAACATTTAAATTTGAATTTGAAATCTAATCTAGCTGACGCGCGTGGCTTGGCTTCCGTGGCACTTATGTCGATAAAAATTATATCTATGGGTGATAACTTATACGAAAGCAAAAACAAAAAAAAGCGATACTTTTTTTAGATTTTTTCATATTTATCTTTTATATACATATAAAAATAAAACTGATTTGCAAAAAAACCCCATTTATTTACTTATTTTTTTAAAGTTCGCAATGTAATTCAAATAAAATATCAGCTGGCGCTAGGGGTGAACGACATCCGCTCGCATACGCAGTCCGTGTCGTAGCGAGCGTAGGTAGGTTAGGTAGGCGCGGCATTGATCCCGAGTTTTGTATGCTTTACATTGCGGGTTTGCAAAATACCAAATCACTAAAACAATGATTATAAGGCTAATGGTTATTGGTATTCGATTGTGTTTAGGTAGTATAATAATAGCCTTTCAGTTTCGGGAGCGTTTCCCTGACAACCAGTATGTGTGTACAATAAAAAATAAGAACCCCTGAAAGAAGATATTGGCTCTACCAAAGCGGCTATTAGCTGTTCATTGACGCGGAAGTATTTACGCGTCACATAAGTGGTCGAAACTGATTTGAAGTTTTCAAGTGGCGAATAGTGGCCACTTACATCAGATCTCAGGCAACCGAAGTCACACATCTGAAATTATTTAGATGTCTGACATCGGTCGCCTGGGATGAGATGTCTATAAAGGAACGTATCCATACTACGTGACCCGTTCAGGGGGGAGGGAGGTCTTCAAAATACCCCGCTTGCCCGGGGGGGGAAGAGGTATAGGTTTTCGTCACGTAGTCAATATCCTCTACGTAGGAGCGATGACAAATTATAAATAAAGGTCTACTACGGTATAACTAGCAAGACTGACTCTTAATTTTTTTAAATTTGTGTAGTAGGTAAACATTTTAAACAAGCTACGGTATAAAAACACACAAATAAATAGTAATTCAAAGGTTATAGTTTATCACAGTTTAACAGATAGTAAAACTGTGTAGATTTTATCATGATTTATCTAGATCTAAGTAGGTACCTACATAATATTAACAAACTTGATAGCTGAAACACTGGACAGCATGTTAACACCGTTAACTTTTCCGTTATACATATGATAGAATGAATATGATCAAGGGTACTAGTGTCTAGTGTGTTACGTACGAAGTATTGATTTGGGTAAGCTAGAACTGATTTGATGAAACAAATATATTTTGGCGTGAAATGTTTCATTTTAGTAAAAAAAAAAAAACAATGTAAATTAAATCCTTTTGCAGGCTTATAAAGTTGTTTCTATTAATAAAAAGACCTTGGAGCACAAAACAATTTTTTTTTGTGAAAATTAACGTTTAATAAAACTACAGCCACTAATAACATTCAAATCATAACTAATAAATTATTATCAGAAAATTATGAAATGACCACAAGCGAATTTTAGGGGTTAGACAAGGGCGTGACACTTTAAAACACACGTCCTGGGCTGTTTAATATAAACACGCAGCGGAAGCGTATTTAACTCAAGGCGAGTGAAAGACGTGGATTTGTAGTAACAATTTTCTGAAACGTCTGTCGGACACATAACTAAGACGTGGTTAAGAGGACGCTCCGAAAAAATAGTTCCCACGCTAGCTCCTCCCTTACACCCCACCACCCGCTAGCTACACTTGTCACTCACCGCTAATATTGAAATATAAAGTCAACACGGCGAACAGAGAAACCATGAAATTGCCTACTAATAAATTTGAATTATACTCACCTGACCATTTTTGTCCTTTTTCCAGAAATATTCTTTTCTTGTCAATTGCTTTATCAATACGATCCATTTTAAAAGGAGCTATGGGACATTTTACTTCTACAACCATATCGACAATAATACCATCAGGCGTGGCTCCAAAAAAGGGATATTTTTCGTCTATGTAGAGGCTACATTTCTTAATTTCAATATTTTGTAATTGTGATAATTGCTCTAGTGCCACTGCTTCATATTGTCTTCCGTACTGTATGAAGGAGACATGTTGGGCAATTAGTGTGCTGTAAAGTATGTTTCTTAAAATATTTCTACAGCTTTGAGTCCTTCTACGTTTTATTACTTTACCAAAATTTGTTCTAAGCTCAAGCCACTCACTGCACTGACTTTGTAAAACTGTCTGTTGACTAATACGGTTGCGTTCTAATTCAGTCTTACGCAAATTATCTATAAAAGTTTCCTTTGACAGTTTGAAAGTTTCTGGATCGATATCTGGCTGCTCTGCATTTTCACCATAATTTAAATCGGAGGGTTTGGCAGCAGTAAATCAACGTTTCTTTTTTCGTTGTGCTAGTCTAGTTCTTTCCCTTGTCAGATAAATTTTATCTTCGCACTTCTTTGTGCTAGTCCTAGATGATGTCTGGTGACTATTTTCGTGGACTATCGATAGCAATCTTTTTGTGTTGAAAGACACTACTGCTCCCCCGCGCATCGAGTTTGGTAGCCTCGGCGTTATGAATAATTTATTCGCTTGTCACCATCTTCACAATCACGGAATTAAATTGTTAATTTCTACTATGTTGCTATCAACATCTTCAATGAGACTTTTGCCGCAAGCATTTTTATTCTTTGGCAGCGTAATTCGTTTGATATGAACGGCGGCACCAACACCCATCTACTATTACTTCAATCATCGGGATGCCTTTCTGTCTCACCAGCCTTCTTCATTTCATCCCAAGCTGTTTTCTCCCATTCTTCTGCTATTTCGTCTTGCATTTTTTTTTGTTTATTTTTTCGTTTAAGCCGACTGCATATGTAAATTATTTTAATTGAGCATATCCACCGCCACTTGCCATAATTCCAGCTACGGCTTCTTTATTTATGTCCCAATCTATTGATTCAATATTAATTTCTTTGTTGCACATTAAAAAAATTTAATTTAATCGCAAATAGAGTCCGTTTTGGTGTTCAGAAACCACTTCAACAGAACTCAACCCACAGTTAAAAAGGGCGGCGTGATCGGCGATAGTTTACAAATTATCGAAAAAACGTTGTGTGTTCACCATCCGTCTCCCACTTAGTATTTTGCTTTCCTAAAACGAAGGCGTAGATGTTAGTGTAATCACAATAAATATAATTAAAGTTAGTATCCCTCTTGGATACTTTGAAACAGAGTTGCAAAAAACAGGAAATTTAAAATGAATGGGATATTGCGTTCGCCTTGGTAATGTCAAACCAAGGCGAACGCAATATCCCATTCATTGCTTGTTTTTTTTTTTAATTATCTCATCGTACTGTTATACGGCCAACCCCGGTTGTCTTTTTAAAAAAAAACTTCATTGACCTACAACACTATTTATTTGGAACACAAACTACTTTACACCGAATTACGTATGACTTCCCAAACTTTGGTACTGCACGCGGTGATGCCCAGATTCTAACTGAATTTATTCAATATGTTCGCCTGAGTATTAAAATGACCAACTAATGAAATTGATACTCAGCACAATATCTATGAACATTTATGACAATAACAATAGGAGTGCTGATGTAGGCTTTACTGCCTTATAATAAGGGTCATAACAGTACGCAAAAGTATGATAATTTTGACGTCTGAAAATTAACCCTTTTTTTCCCGTCCCGGCTAGCCACAATTCAAGTAGGCGAGCCCCTTATCCCCGTGCGGCCAAACGTTGGCCGCATCGACAAGGACCAGCGGCCGTCAGGGACACGAGGACATTTTCTGGCCCAGCACCCCACACGCTAGACCCTAGATACATACATACATACTGGGTTTTAAGTCTCAACTGTCTCAATATATAATAGAACATTTTTCACCTTCCTATTGAGGCTATGAAACTATTGACTGTGTTCGGCGACCATTAGAATAAGTTAACTAAAATGTTAAAACTATTTTCATGTAAGTGGCATATTTATTCTTTTTGAAAATAAATTTCTTTAAACCGAATTCAAATAAAATATCAGCTGGCGCTAGGGGTGAACGATATCCGCTTGCATACGCAGTCCGTGTCGTAGCGAACGTAGGTATGTTAGGTACTCGTGGCATTGATCCCGAGTTTTGTACGCTTTACATTGCGGGTTTGCAAAATACCAAATTACTAAAACAATGAGTATAAGGCTATTGGTTATTGGTATTCGATTGTGTTTAGCTAGTATAATAATAGCCTTTCAGTTTCGGGAGCGTTTCCCTGACACCTAGTATGTATTATCAAGCCTGTTTCCCATTGGGATAGGCCACCATCTCTTTTTTTTCATCTACGTTTAATACTCGTCATGCATATATTATTAATAAAAATACTTTGTTTTTTACGGACAACATAATCCAAGTATACAAATATGATGTTTGTTGTATTGGTCGTGGACCTGAAAAAAGTTTGTTACTTTGAAACCACTGGAAAAGCCCAGCACTGTGTACCGTACTAGGCCACTGTGATGAGATGACCTTTTTGACGTACTCATACGATAATTTTTCACATAATAACTCATAATTTAATTTTAGAACGTCAGTATGATGTCCCTGATGTAACGTTAATGAAAATCAGTTGAATTAAATGTTCCATAATTGCTGTTTTATTTGTTAATCTAATACTTTGTTTAAAACATGTTTTAAACACATTGGCAAAAAAACATTGTTTTTTCCCTCGTGTTTTAAATCAGTTGGTGATTATATTAATCAGATTCAATAGTGTTTAAAACATATGTTTTTTTCGTAACAACTCTGCTTTGAAAAAAAATATAATTATAAACATACCATGTTAGTCGTATCCTGTAACAACTCCATTTTATTATACCTCTCAACAGTTTCGGGAAGAATATTTTCTTTGATCCCATCGTTTCTTGTATTTCCATTTGCCTTAAAATTAAATGTTTTATAACTAATGATGTGCATACCTCATCTCCAAAAAACTCAATCTATTTTATTATTTTAAAACGATTGTAGCCTAAAAAGAAAGTACCTAATATACAAGCTTCTAGTACAGGTGATTATTGGACGCTAAGAGTGGGGGCCTCGAAGCGTCTACTAAGCGACCCTGGGGTGGACAGCAGTACGTGGTGGACGCGTGCTACTGTGGGGGAAACAATATTGTTTTCCCGGAACGTGCCAAAAGCATAGCACTTGAGGGGCTCCGGCACGGTCCAATAGAATTCCCGGAGCTCCTCGATTTTGTGCAGAGGATGGCCACCGTGTGGTTTTAGTCGGTAAGAGGCCGACATACCCCTCCGCCGTCCCCACACGGAGGGTAACCATGAATCTTTCAGCAGAAAAAAAAGGTCTCCACCTTGATCAATTATATTATCAGTGTGATTAGAGCCAAAATTCAATGCTGGCAATCTAAAAAAAGTTAATTAATCATTTTTACATAGCATGGGTACGATGACAGCAGGACAAAACGATGCCTTATGAATAAGGGTAAAAGAGACTCCACTACTAAACATGTATTTGACACCTGATCCGTACCCATGCTATGTGAACAAGATTATAGGTAGAGATTTTATTCTATTTTCAATAAATATGTTACGAGTTATGGCCATTTTCAATAAAAACACAATCGGTTGATTTGCTTACTCAATAAGGATTTTGACATAACTTGTTCAATCCAATCACAAGTTATGTCAAAATCCTTATTGAGTAAGCAAATCAACCGATTGTGTTTTTACTTTTTGTTTAGCGAGATTCCGTCCGCCTTTTTTATTCATCCAAGGTTTTACATAAGTAAACAAAAAGTAAAGCACCCATGACATGCCAATGACCAAAATGGCAGAGGTTATGGTGCCTTTTCTTTGTCTCGCAGACATTCAAGAATCGTTTGTAGGTAAACATACTTGTAATACATAAGAAACACGCAGACCAACACAAACATGTTCAACAAATAAATACTTGTCTTGTGGGAATCGAACCCACGACCTCGTGACCAGCAGTCGCACACTCGAACCACTAGACCACAGACGTATAGTCAAAGTAGTAGTTATAGTTTCATTTCAAGTTTGGCCCTCTCCTAACCTATTCCATAAATTCACGCTGTATAAACCGCTAATACAATATTTCGTGTGTTATACCTACTCAAGTTGTACAATTTTACACTATACATACCCACTTTTCTTTACGTAATAATACTGGAACTAGAATTAAATTTTTAAATTAATTAGTTCAACTGGCGACTCCGGTAGTATCTCTGTTCCGAACAAGTAAATTGCTTCCTATAAAGAAAACGTTTATATTTTAGTTTTATTAAAGCTAAAATAATAATAATACATTTATAGAAATACAATAGATAATAATGCACTTACCTTTTAGATTGTCTAGCGATCATACTTGCTTCTTTATAACGTTTAGCAATTTTTCTTTTGAAACATATTTTCTATTAATTTTATTACCCATGACACTAGTAAAAGACGTCAACGTCTGTCAGAATGATTTTTAAATATTTTATGCTAGTTTTATGGCTATAAAGTCTTTTTTGTTTACGGTATTAAATATTTTCGTAAATTCGTGATAATTCACGCATAGACGCGACAGACACAGACCCTTCCTCTATAGCGCAATGCGCGGCACTGAATGTGAGCATTGCGGTTAGCTCTCGTAAATTTTATGTTAGCTGCAATAGAGCTCACTTTCAAGTAAATCATTCTCACGCGTTTTACCGCGGAAGTAAAGGCCGTAAGTCTCAAAACAATTTTCGTTTATTACATAAATAATAATTAATCAATAGAAATTTCCTTAAAGCTGTATTTAATATACTTTATTATCTGCCTATCTCCATAAATTTTATATACCTTACTTAAATAATAACGAAGAAATATTCGAAAAATCTCTAAAAACGCATGATTTTGAAAAATTAAAAGCATCGAAAAAAAAACAACGAATCATGTAACTGGGATAGTCAAACGGTAGATAAAGGTTCAAAATAACATTTGTTTAAATTTGAAATTCATCAGGCATGTGTACGACTCAGCATATGTTTCCGAAAAGTCACCTCATTTTGGGATCTTTTGTGGTAAGACCGTATGTGTCGTTATTCTCTTTAATTTTGTTTTTATTTTTTTTATTCCCTTAAAAGCACCTCAGCTAATGATGTTACACCTAAAATAAACTGTAAAATTAAAGTATAAGGATGTATAGATGTGAACAAAGTTGTCGGATTTTTGGGATTGTAACAAGACCTACGATAATGTAATAATAATAATAATTTATTCATTTATTCCTCTCATAATGGATTAGATACACATTATTGTAGGTAGGTACAAGACTACATAATTCAAATTGTGAGAGCTGGTGCCTGTTGTGGGTTCGTAAAAACCCGTGTTACAGGTCACCAGAAGATATCAGACAGAGTTGAGTTTAACTCGTTCTCAAGGAAACAGGAGTCTCATGCAAGTAATGTAAAGAGCGTGTAAGAGCGTGTATGTCTAGAGCGTATTACAAAATTAATGACTTTTTGAACGAAAAATACTTTGTAAACTATTAAAATGAAATTTTATAAATTTACTTATTTGACTTCTGATTTATTGATTTTAATTTAATTTACTGACTTGGCATTTTTTATTTTGCTTTTTATTACACCATAATGTCTTTTAATAATGATTTATACGTGGGACACTCAGAAAGTTTTGCGAAACTAAAAAAAATTGTTCTATACGTACATATATTTTTATCAAATCTTTTCAAAGTACTTTCCACCAGCCTCTATACAAAGATTCATGCGCCTAAACCAGTTTTCAAAACACTTTTTCCAGTCCGCCGCAGACACCTCGTTTACAGCCTGCTCGAACGCAGCCAGCGCATCTTCCGGCGACGAAAATTGTATCCCTTTGAGCTGATTTTTTATTTTTGGGAATAAAAAGAAGTCACACGGTGCTAGATCAGGGCTGTAAGGAGGGTGACCCAGGAGTTTGACTGGCGTGCTGTCCAGGAAGTCCCTCGTTTTGAGTGCGGTGTGCGCAGGTGCATTGTCGTGGTGGAGCAGTAGCCCGCGGAGCCCTGTGTTTGGTCGCTTGTTGCTTATAACAGAGAAAACTTCTGGCAAACATTTGGTAGTATACCATTCGGCATTAATGCTTCTTTGATCCCGTAAGGGAATTGATACCAAGTGGCCAGTCAAATTAAAAAAGCTAGCGATCAAAATCTTACCCCCGCTTCTAGATCGCTTCACTTTGGTAGGCGTTGGCTCATTTTGAAACACCCAAACAGTCGACTGGCGCTTGGTTTCTGGGTCGTATTGATAAATCCAGGACTCATCACCTGTAACGATGTCGTAAACACGCCGAGACGAGCCTGCTTCAAATTTGTTAAGCATATCACGGCACCATTCCACCCGGGCCTGCTTCTGAGCATCGGTGAGGTTGTGCGGCACCCAGCGTGATACTATCCTCCTCACGCGAAGATGGCTGTGTAGAATCTCGTGAACGCTTCCCGATCCAATCTTCAATATGTGTTGAATCTCCTGATATGTAATTCGCCTATTGTCTTGGATTAAATTTTTCACTGCTAGCACGTTTTCTTCGGTAACAGCCGTCAAAGGGCGACCGCTTCTTTCGTCATCCCCCAAAGTTGGTCGACCGCGCTTGAATTCGTTATACCAACGATACACGGTTGCCTTGGAAGGGCCTTCATCCATGAATGCCATTTGAAGTCTATCGTACGATTCATCCGGTTTCAGGCGACACTTGAAATCGTATAAAATCATAGCTCTAAAATGTTCCCGGCGCAGATCCATATTTCAGTGAGACACAATACTTTGAATTAACTCGCAAAAAATGTGGAGGGAAATTTTGAAATTGGAACTTACTTATTTTTACTTATAAATAATCATATTTTCGAAAAACATTATAACTGGCCAGTCTCCCATATATAAAAACTTTTTTTCGCAATACTTTCTGAGGGGCCTGGTATAGTATACCTAATAATATTTGAAATACATACAATGTTCATGTCGTGCTCACATTAAATAACTTGTTTTTTTTTTTTTTTGCATGCCAACTGGTAAAATATGGCTGAACTTTGTTTATTATGTTTACCACCATGTTATGTACCATGTAACCATATTTGCAAAATAAAATATCTTTATCTTTAATGTAAGTAAAGGTCAACCGATCCCAAGAAAAAAGTGCTAAAAACGGCCACTTTTGGTATTTTTTCTATCTACAACTACAGCGAACTATATTCTATAGAGTTAATAGTCTCTGATTAAACTACAGTACCTGTAGGTACTTCAATAGTTAAAAACGAATTTTCTATAAATGATGTATTCAGCGAGTAATAATTTTTTTACTGATAAAAATAGCTGCTACGTTAAGAGGTTTCAATCAACTCAGCCTATCGCAGTCCACTGCTGGACATAGGCCTCTCCCAATTTGCGCCACAACGCTCGGTCCTCTGCCTTCCGCATCCAGTCCCCCCCAGCCACGTTCTTTAGGTCGTCGGTCCACCTGGCAGGGGGGCGCCCTACGCTGCGTTTGCCGATACGCGGTCTCCACTCAAGGACTCGTCTGCTCCAACGGCCATCGGTCCTTCGACAGACAATTAAGAGGTTTAGTATAAACTAAGTAAAGTTGTATAGTTGCCTGTACATTTTTCATTAGCTACGAGCTTCTCAATTCTACAATTGTCCGTAGTAAACTTACAATGCCTGAAAATCACAAATTCTCATTAACCGCTGTTGTTATTGCTATAAATCCTATTTATACTTTTGACATAAAGAAGTTTGAGAATTTATGTCCAATTTTTTGTGTAGGTAACACTGAAGAGTCATTTGTTATACAATTACAAAGTTTGTAGTGGAACTGAGAAGTTTGTTTGGGAAAAACGGATTATACAGTAACTTTGATATTGTATTATCCTAACGCGTAATAATCACAATATTCCATTATAGTGGCTAGACTGTTATACAGAGTGAATTTAGAAATGCGTAGTCATATTTCGAGAGCTCACTCAGGGAATGTTATCGAAAAACTTTTACTACCAACCCAACACTGAAATCATCATCATCATCATCATCATTTCAGCCGAAAGACGTCCTTTGCTGGACATAGGCCTCCCCCAAACATCGCCACAACGACCGGTCCTGCGCTTTCCGCATCCAGCGGATTCCCGCGACCTTCACCAGGTCATCGGTCCACCTTGTCCAACCTGGAAATCGCAAAAAAAAAATATCTTCCAGAAATTTATATCGGGTAGGTATTGCAGGTTTCTATGAAACAGCAGATTTTTTACACGTTTTCAGGGTTATCGATATCAAAAGTTGTTCTTTGCTATGCCCTGAATGGGCTCTTCAAATATAACCACGCATTTCTGATACCTACACGTTTCTGTATGGAATATAACTTATAACAAAAATAATCTAGGAACTGACACATAAAAGTTCGATAGGGGCGGCAAAATTTGAATAGCGTACTGGCGGCAAATGTATAAATCCACCACTGATTTTAATGTACTATTTCAATTGTCAATGTGTGATTTTGGCGACACATTTTCCCGTCATTTCATCGTAAGGGCACTTCCATTTGTTTTCTTTATATCGTGGGTGGAACAACCCTTAGTGCGCGAGCCTTTGTGTGTCCTGTTAAAAATGTTCTCGAGTCACAGACATAGTAAAAAAAAAACCGGCCAAGTGTGAGTCGGACTCACGCAGTAAGGGTTCCGTACCACTCATCGACCTGATACCCCACAGAAACTGGTTTATTTACCGACTGGAGGTGATCTGGCAGTTCATTGGCCTCTTCGTACAAACTAGTTACATATTTATTTCGTTTTAACTTATATAACATAGCAATCGAATTCACAGATTACTACTAGTTAGATACTTAGGTACAAATTATGGTTCAAGATATTATATTTAACATAATATCAAATTGCTAGCTAGTAATAATCAATGGGACCTTTTCTTTTCGCGCTTCGCCTTAGTACCTATGGCTCCCGCTGCTCTCCTAAGCATAGATTATACACTAATATGGAAACTCCTAAGATTTCGAGCCCCAACTAAATTCTCAGTAAATAGTTTTTATCTCTGTGTCTCGACACTAAGAAGAAAAAGATGTACTATCAGCAAAATTTCCGGTGAACCACCACTAAGGCTAAAATCGCTTGCGCTCTGTGTTCGACGGCAGCCGTGGGTACGTGTAATGTAGCAGGCTTAGATTAATAACACACAAGATACGAAGAAATTTCTTCTGCAAGGCAGTTCCAATGTACCTACAGATATGTTATTTCTATTAGAATATCTTTTTTTTTTTTTATAAATTATTACGAAATTAGCCGTTTTAGGGTTACGTACCCAAAGGGTGCCAAATGGGACCCTTACTCTCGCTACGCTGTCCGTCCGTCTGTCTGTCACAGGGCTGTATCTTTTGAACGGTAATAGGTAGCCGGTTGAAATTTTATCAGACTATGTGTTGCTATGACTCCTATCACAACAAATACTAAAAATAAAAAAAGTCTAGAACCAAAAGGGGTCCCCAACAAGAAACCTCGAAAAACATGTATTTTTTTCAGAGTTTTTGTTCCTGCTCTACCTTCAAAACGATAATACATAGGTACCAGCCTCAAACTTGTTCTAATTATAGTGCTTACTATGTAGTTTAGCAACAAATACTAAAAATAGGGCAAACATAGACATATATGTGGTGGGACCTGCGTAAGAAAGAGATGCAAAAATTCATATTTCGGGTACGGGGCGTTGATGTCTTTTGATGAACTCTCGTAAATTAAATCAGTTTCTATGGGGTATCAGGTCGATGGGTGGTACAGAACCCAATACTGCGTGATCCGACTCGCACTGGGCCGGTTTGTCAAAATAATGTTCGAATTTCCAAGCATGTTTGAGAAAAATACGTTCTCAGATTTCTCCGCAGTAACCCATTTTAATAATCATCAGCTATTCTCGACATTGTAAGAGAAATATTGTAAAAGTCTCCCAGTATTGTGTGGACAGTCAACATCATAAACATCTACATTGTTGATTTCGTGTTCAACATTATCTATGCGGTTTCATCTCTCAATTAGTCAGATAAATCACTAAATACACTTGCGTGTTTGTCTGCAACGCTGAAGTTATTTAGGAATATTTGTATGCAATTGGACCATCCAATATTTTACTACGATCTGTCTCACGATCGCCAGCTCTATAAATCAAAAATCTATGTATGGCGAGCTTTAATAACATCATAACATTCACCGTCCACGAGTAGCTGTCAACAGCTTAGCGAGACCCCAATCAGGCCCTTACACCAACTATTAACAGTATCAACGAAAACCAGTTCCAAACAAATCGTTCCAAAATAATGCTTTTCTTAATTACATAAGCTTTTGTAATGTATAGAGTATTTTTTTCCATATCATTACGCTAATAAAGCACTAAAAATATGTGCACAAAAATTCGCTTGCCTACTAAAGGTGGATTTGTCGGACACCTAATGTGTAAAAACATGTATATTTAACATCTTCTGTGCCATATCCTTGCGAATAAATATCTTTATCGTAAGAGTGCCTGCTTAAAGTGAGGTCCAATATTTATTTATTTAATTCTTTATGCACAACAGGGTACAGAGGCGGTCTTAACGCCATAGGCGTTCTCTACCAGACAACCTTAGGGTAATGCAGATGTCCAATGTAATATAGTAAGGAGTTTCTAGTTTTAAAATTACTGGCTGAATAGCATTAAAACTATAGTTACATCAAATGGTTGCTATGGTTACTTAATAACAAGGAGAGAAAATTGTTTTAGAAAACTCAATAAGAAACGACATTATTTATTTAATTGTATTATTTTATTATTATAAAAACAGTTTATGTCAAAAGGGACTTTCATTTGAGACCGAGCTTAAGTATTTGTACATGGTCCTAACGAGACGGATCGGAATTCAGTACCTATTTATTGTTTGATTCCGATTGGCATGAAAATCAGTTTTCGACATTGAAGCGCGGCACACTTAAGAAGACTGTTCCTGACCAGCCAGTTGGGAGTCACAGGTGGTATTGGAGGACGCCCAGCGGTTGGACAACGCAACTAAGCGCGCCGTGTGGAGTGAGAATATTTTCGCTTATAATTTGATTTAAAACGATGGATTCCTTATATAAATTGCAAAACGAAAAACAAATTCGAATTGAAAGGGCGCATATTAATTTCAACAAGTCGCCGAAAGATCGAATTACTAAAGTATACATCGAAACTCGATTAGAAGCACTTGAAGTCTTGTGGCAGGGCTTTTGTTCTTGTCACAATAGTATTATACAAGATGCGTCAGATGCTCAGCGAAAATCAGATAAGTATTTTTGTGATGATATCTACAACAACGTAGAAGAAACTTATATAACATATAAAACTCAGCTGAAGGAAGTTTTACATAAATTTTGCAATAGTAAGTCCGAACAAATGTCATCTGAAAATAGTAGTGCAATTCCAAATAATGTTAAACTACCAAAGATTATCATTCCCACGTTTACAGGGAATTATGCGGAATGGACAACATTCAAAGATTTGTTTACATCCTTAATTGATAATAATAGCAGTTTAGATGAGGTGCAAAAAATGCATTATTTAAAGGGTTTATTGTCAGGTGAAGCCGGTCAACTTGTAAGACATATTGCTGTCACTTCTGATAATTATAAGGAATGTTGGGCATTGTTAAAAAGTAGATTTGATAATAAGAGGTTTTTATCTAATTGTTTGTTAAGGCGACTTATGAGCCAATTAAATATTACAGAAGGTTCATGTGGTATAAAAAGTCTGTTGGATACTACAATGGAATGTCTAAATGGTCTGAAAAATCTCGGAATTGATGTAAGTACATGGGACACCATAATTATTTACATCGTCAGCTCAAAATTAGATAGCGAATCCCGAAAACAATGGGAAACAAAAATAAGTTATAAAGATGAATTGCCCGAGCTTTCGGAATTTCAAGATTTTTTGGAAGCCAGATTCCGTGCTCTTGAGTTTTTAGATAAGCCCAGTAGACCTAATCTAAATGTTAACATCATCAACAAGCCCAAGGTTCATCATACAGTCAGCACTGACAATAACACCAATGTAAACATTTATTGCCAATTTTGTAGAGAAAACCACAAGATTGCTAATTGTAAGCAATTTGCTAAGGAGAGTTACGAATCGCGACATGGCTTTGCACAAAATAACCGGTTATGTTTTAATTGTTTGAATGCTAATCACTCCATCAGATTTTGTCGTCAAAACACTTCATGTCGTATATGCAAGCGGAGGCATCATTCATTGTTGCATCCCAAATTGGTCTCAAACTCAGCCGTTCCTAACGAAAATTCTAATACAACGGCTGAAGTTAAATCAGCGGTGTCCAGCGTTTCGGCATCATTGTCAGAAAGCGAACCATCTACATTAAATAATATCGTTTCTCATTTCTCAAAAGAGTCAGTACCTACACAAGTTTTGTTGGCCACAGCTCTTGTCGAAGTACAGACAAGTTATGGTTGTACACAACTGCTGAGAGTGCTATTGGATCAGGGATCCCAGGCATCATTCATGGCGGAATCGGCAGTGCAGCTACTTGGACTCAAGAAGACGCCGGTAAATTCGGTAGTATCAGGATTAGGTGGTGAGAAGAGTGCTTTGGCCTCTAAGTTTACAGTCACAGTGACTATTCACTCACGCTTAGATCCCACTTTTAGTGTCCAAGTTAACGCTTTTGTTCTAGGTACCATTACGTCACTTTTACCTTCTGAGAAACTAAATAATTTCAACTGGCCTGAGTTAGAAACCATAACTTTAGCGGATCCAGAGTTTCACACACCAAACAAGATTGATATCTTGCTTGGTGCTGAAGTTTATGGCCAGGTTCTTAGGGAAGGTTTGATTCAAGGTCCACCAAACTCACCTGTAGCTCAGAATACAGCTCTGGGTTGGATCCTTTCTGGAAAGATTTCAACAAACCTCGATTATATTCATTGTCATCATGTCATTAATAGCAGCTTAGATCAGGCTGATGACAATGCGCCTTTGCGACAGTTCTGGGAAATAGAGTCTATTATTCCTGGAAAAAATATACTTTCTCTTGATGAGCAACGTTGTGAAGATATTTATGATCAAACTACATACCGTGATGAAGAGGGTCGGTGTGTAGTTAACCTTCCATTCCGTGATAAGGATCCTAGATGTCAATTCGGACGTTCTAGAGATCTCGCGATTAAAAGATTACAGCTTCTTGAAAATAAATTCAAGAGCAATCCAGAAATAATGATGAAAATTTTAGGTATTTCATGGGATCATGAGAGTGAAGAATTTAAATATTCAGTGCAGCTTCTTCAACAACACTCTCCAATTACAAAGAGAAAGATCATTTCTGACATTTCTCGCCTGTTTGATCCACTTGGTTGGGTGTCACCTTGCATTGTCACTTCCAAGATCTTTATTCAAAAGCTTTGGCTTTCTAGGTTGAACTGGGATGAGGAATTAACACAGGATTTGCAAGCAAAATGGGAAACTTACCGTAGAAATCTTATGGAAACCAGTAACTTTAGCATCCCCAGATGGGTAAACACAAGAGCAGATGACCTACTAGTGGAGTTGCATGATTTCTGTGAGGCATTGATTTCGGCTTATGCTGCGGTAGTTAACATCAGATTTATTGATGTACACAAAAATATTACCGTATTTTTAATAACATCTCGCACGAAAGTTGCATCTGTCAATCAGCAATCAGTCCCTCGCTTGGAGCTAATAGGAGCAGTCTTGCTTTCCCAGTTGATTACGGAAGTCGCTGAAGTATTAAGAATTCCACTTTCACATATACACGCTTGGACTGATTCGTCAGTTGTGTTAACTTGGCTTAACAGCCATCCTAGTCGTTGGGCTACCTTTGTTGGAAACAGAGTCTCCACTATTCATTCTCATTTTGACAACTCACATTGGGCTCATGTCCAATCTTCGCAAAACCCTGCTGATATTGTATCCAGAGGTTTGACACCATCAGAACTTGCATGCAATGACTTGTGGATTCAAGGTCCCTCATGGCTTCGTGACGAAATAATTGAATACACAAGACCGAACGCTATTATCACTAACATGGAACAAAGATCAATCAAGACTCATGTTGTGACTGAAACTTCACAGGAAGATCCTCTTTGGACGAATTTTCCTACATTCCAAAGATTGGTGCAGGTTATCGCGTATTGTAGAAGAGTTTTGAGTTGGAAGAAACAAGCAGGTGGTAGAGAAAAATGTAAAGTTTATTTAACAAAGCATGAGATTGAAGAAGCAACAAAGGTTTGCATAAGACATGTGCAAGAGCAAGAATTCAGAGAAGAAATTAGAAATATTAGACAAACAAGTAGTGTTAAAGCGAGAAGTAAACATAAATCACTCTGTCCAATTATAGATGATGAAGGAATTCTTCGTGTTAACGGTCGAGTACAAAACGCTAACTTTTATGGGACCGTCAAACATCCCATCATCTTATCACACAGGAGTCATTTTAAAATTTTTGTTATTGATGAAGGTCACAAAAAGACTCTACACGGAGGTCCCACATTAATGTTGAGTCATTTGCGTACTAAATATTGGATTATTTCAGCCAAAACAATGGTTAAGGCTTATGTACGCAAATGCGTTAAATGTAAGCGGTATTCGGCAACTACTCAAACCCAACTCATGGGTCAGTTACCGTCTAGTAGAGTCACTCCTATAAGACCTTTTCGACGTAGCGGGGTAGACTTTGCTGGTCCTATCCAAATTCGGACGTCAAAGGGTAGAGGCCACCAATCCTATAAGGGATGTATTTGTCTGTTCGTCTGTATGGTGCCTAAAGCTGCCCAAGTAGAAGCATGCCTAAATTCAAGGCCGTTATCTATGATGCCTGTTACTGACCCTACTCCTCTAACACCAGGCCATTTTTTAATCGGTGAGTATCTCCTAACGGTGCCTGAACGTAGTTATGAAGATGGAAGTTTAAGTAATTTAAGATGTTGGCAGGTTACCCAACGTATGTTACAGAGTTTTTGGCGACGATTGTCTGATGAATACTTAGTCTATTTATTACAACGTTACAAATGGAATATGATATTGTTGAGATATTGTTTTAGCTATGGAGGACAATTTACCTCCTGCCCGGTGGCTTTTGGACAAAGTTATTGAAAAGCACCCTGGTTTGGATAAAGTCACGCGAGTCGTAACTCTCAAATGTAACGTGACGTTAATTAGACGTCCTACCTCAAAACTGTGCATTTTACCGACCACAAATTAATATAATTTGTTGTTAATGTAGTGTTTCGATTGTTAGATATTTTGATTTTTTATTGTCAGTTTTAGGGAGGTAATATTTTAGCATTTAGCAATTTTTCAATGAAAATAGATTATTTGAATATTACAGTCCATAAATTAGTATCGAAGTTAGTTAGTAGTGAGATTATTGTGTTATTCCAATGTTATCAATATGTACAATTTGTACAACTAGATTGTCTAGATTATTTTAGTTTATTGTATTCAGAAGAACTTGAATGTTTTAGTTGATTTTCTATTGTGCCCCTGACCTCATGGTGGGCGGTTTTAGTATTTTTTTCATATTGTTAAGGACATAAATAGATGTCCTTGGTGGGCGGTATGTCCAATGTAATATAGTAAGGAGTTTCTAGTTTTAAAATTACTGGCTGAATAGCATTAAAACTATAGTTACTTCCAATGGTTGCTATGGTTACTTAATAACAAGGAGATAAAATTGTTTTAGAAAATTCAATAAGAAACGACATTATTTATTTAATTGTATTATTTTATTATTATAAAAACAGTTTATGTCAAAAGAGACTTTCATTTGAGATTTGTACAGCAGAGACAAAGAATAAGGTAGATGCACCAGTAAAGTAGTAAAATATGTTTCGTACTACGGACTTATAATTACATATAATAAAAATAGATAAATACCTATGTACAATATACATATAATAAAATATACATATTATACATACCTACATATATAACTATAAATATATAACATCAAGATAAATCAAAGTCGAGCTACTACAAAACTAAACATATATAAATGTTATGTTTTTTAGGAGATTTATGTATAATTTAAGAAGCACACTGAGTTAAGTTCCCTATCTCTTCTCAAGGGTGTCGTAAAAGGCGACTAAGGGATTCACCAGAGTATGGGCAGCAGCGTTCTCCGAGTATTCGAATTTCATCCTTTGTTTGTAACCAGTAATATTCGTTGTTCCAGGCGTATCAACATCAGATATAGTGGCGCGAATAGTGCGGGACTACGACATATACGTGCGACGGAACCTAGCGCGGGGCTACTCTGCCAAGGAACTCAACGTCAGCTTCCTCAACGAGAAGAAGTTCCGCCTACAGAACAAGATGGATGAGCTAAAAGATAAGGGCAAAAAGGTGAGAATGTAGCTGTTTTTATCTAAATGATGATGATGATGATGATGATGATGATGATGATGAGGATGATGATGATGTTTTTATAACAGTCTAGTTTTTGTGCCATAAACAAATGCAGTTCATAGAAAGGCACTTTTATTTTAAGCAGTGCAGCGGTATATTTTTTATCATAACATGACGTATACAAAATTAGTTTTAGTTTATACTAAACCTAAAAAGGGGTCATTGCACTCATCATTATGAACAACTTTTATTATGGGACCAACTCTGAAATTGCTAAAAATAACAGCTGTTCTTTACATTGCTGTTCTCAGAAAGTACTTGAAGACGTATTCTAACACTATACCTAGAACCTTCCAAGAAAATCAATACAGCCACACCCAGCTTGAATAATTAACTCACCGGGAACACAATCAAATTACATATATAACAAAGAAACATTGAAATATTAACACATGTGAGATCGACATCACCCTGACACTTTTTTTTGGTTAGAAAAATTGAAAACTAAGAAAAAAACTAAAAAGTCCTGTTTTTATGACCTTAGAATACATTTGTAACGAAATTTCCAATTGCTCCTGATAATTATTATTGTAATTAAATGGAAAAATGAGGGAAACACATTTTTCAACAAAGTAAAGTTTGTAAAAAAGTATCAAAACAAAAAACTATCATTACCATTTTTTTTGCTGAATGTGGCGATTCGAAGCACTTGAATAATTCAGATAATAACGCAATAGATTCACAGTCTTAGTAATACACCTCTGTTTCACACACTTATGATTTAAGAGCTAACTAAGCCTAAGCGTAGAAGGTCGAGGAATGGGCCGCGCTGGATGGTTCGCAAATGCTATGCATTACATTTTTCGCGGCTCATCCACCCAAGGTAACAATAAGCACACGGCGCGGAGTTTTTAATGAGTGCGAGCCCCACATAACTGACAATACCATGGGAATATTTTTCACACGGAGGCAGATTCCTCGGCCCTGGAAGGTCGTAGCTGAACGTGCGTCAACACGAACCGTTCGTAGTGAGCCAAGCTATGCAACGATTAAAAAAACAAATCGCTCTACCGTAGTATTTGCGACTAAATGGTCGCAAAAAAGACTGTAAAATAAAAATTTAATTTAATTTACGGACAAAAAAGTTGAATAAATTAGAATATAAGCCAAAAAGTACCACGCAGGATTACAAACACTGTTGCCAGGTCTCCCGATTTTCCGGGAAATTCACAGATTTTCCTAAAAATCTCCCGGTCTCCCGATTTTCGACAAAGATCTCCCGATTTTTTACAATCCCTGTATAAAGCTACTAATAGGAATCAGATCAAAACCTGGCAAAAAAACTGCATAAAATGAAACGGATGGATAAGTTGCTGCCCTGAATATTTCCGTCACTTGTTACACAGTGCAGTAAAATATCAAACTGCTTTGATTTTAATATTATAGCTGGAATGTTAGCACAATGTAATACCGGGATTACTTCAAAAACTTTGATTTTTAGTCTTCAGATGGGTGACCGTTTCTTTGAGACCCTCCGTGCCTTGGAAAGCACGTTAATCTATCAGTCCCGGTTGTCATACGAATATCTATGGCAGTCGTTACGGGTAGTCAGATGCCCGCTAGTCTAATTGGTCTAGACTTTGGATGTTCGTACTACCCAGTAACTGGATTGTGGGGATCTAAAGGTAGTCGCTCCGTGTAAAATACTTATGTTTAGCCGCATCTGGTTTAGACTGGAAGCCGACCCCAACATAGTTGCGAAAAGACTAGGAGGAAGATCTTGCATTTGGTAAGTAATATGCCAGAGAAATGCTTAAATATTTGGGAAGTTTTAGGTGATAATTTTATTATTTTAACGCATTTACGCATGCGCATATATAAGAAACACTGTTTTTAATAAGATATTGCTGACGTCACCCAAAGACGTGCCAAGTGGATGAGAATTTCGATACCACGAGCAGTGTTCACGGTAGCTTAGTGGCTAAAGCACTGGCGTACTGAGCCAGGAGTCGTAGGTTCGAATCCTGCTAGTGAGCGATTTTTTCTTTCCACAATTTAAATCGTAAGTTTTAGGTGCTTTCATAAAGAAAACGACAAAATTATTTGCCAGAATGTCATCCTTTCTAAATATTTAAAACAGTGTGCATTTAAAAAAAAAAAATTTTTATCTGTTTACCATGCAGGGCTTAATGTAGCTAAAAGCAAAGTACCTACTAAACAAAGTAGGTTATAACAAGATGTAGATTTCAACACGTATTTGTCTAACTACAACATAATTTGGTCCGGCTAAACAGAAAATTAAAGCAAGTGCTTGTCCAGTGCCACCCTCGTTACCCCTGTTTACTTTGAACCTATAATGACTCGGTAGGTATTTTAAAATGCCCTTATAATACTTTGAAATACAAGAAAACATTAGGTACAGGTATTTTCGGAGTTTAAATGGCGTTACGAGAATAATAGAGCAACTGGAGCCTGATGTTTCAAAAGTGCCTGCAATTAGGTTTATTTGAAATAAAAAACACTTTTTTTTATATACCTACCTACTATTGTGAGACTAGCTTTTACCCGCGGCTTCCTTCACACAAACGATCATCCTGTAACAAACCAACAATATATTCAACTTTTCTAGTTTTCTTCCACGCCCTTTAGAGCAAGATTTTACATGGTACAGGCCTATGTCCAGCAGTAGACGTCTTTCGGCTGAAATGATGACACAGCGACTAAAGTTACAAAAACTAAATTTAAAAATAAAAACATCATTTAAAAATAATTTCATATATACAATTTTCATAAAGTCTTCCTAATGTAACGTTAATGTATATAATATTCATGTAATATTAAAGATAAAGATATATTTATTTGTCATAGTTATAACATATGTAAAATTACAGTATCCGTCACGCTGATGGATTTTGGAAATATAAACTTTGTGGCAACTCTGTCAAAGCGAATTCACCTCAGCCCTTCTAACCATCTGGCTGTTAGTCTGATGTTGATAAAACCATGGTATAATAACACCAGGCATCAGTCTCTTCCCGTGACAGCTAGGTCACGTGATTGCCTCCGTACTACGTCATCGGCCGTGGAGCCAATAGCGGGCTGTTAGCGTGACACTTGTCAGTTTGATGTGCTGCCACTTTGTGAAAATAAATTACCCGAGCAAAATGCATTTTTTCATTTACTTTCTTCTATAAAGAATCACTTTTTAACTAGTAATTTAATATAGATTCCTTTATTAACTAATTAGATGAATAACACGAGATAACAAATAGTTAGGCTAGTTAGGAATTTATTTTATATTCATTATGATCAAAAATCCCCTTAAGTATATTGAAGATATCAATCAATGGCAGCACTGATCGTGACGTAGCTTGGAGGCATCGCGCTGTCATTGCGGGAAGAGAATACCTGGTGAAACATCTTATTATACCATGGATAAAACCAAATTAAAAGCATTTTCCCTGTGACCCATGGCTCAATTATTATTATCAGAATTTTGGTCCTTCAAACTTTTTAAGAATGGAACAAAGTAGGTACCAATTATTTATATATTTGATTTATCACAGAATCACTGTTACTTTATATTTAAACGGAACAACACCAGATCAGTAAGGGTACTCTTTAAAATAATTCCGATCCCAATCAATTTCCAATGAAAAACAGTATCAAGAATAAACGGGTTTTTTTTTATTACCTAGTCAATACTTAATTTTAATTCTAATAAGGATTTTTTCTATATATTATAGGATGCTGAAACGAGCTATAGGCCCACCTGATGTTAAGCGGTTACCTTTGCTCATAACAACTGCAATACCATCTAGGCTGTTGCCTAAATGGTACGGCAAGTCGATTCAGCAAACTGAGACATGAAGATGGAAATTCTTATGTGATTGTAATTTCACCGGCACCCGTACACTTTGCACCGGAACACAGCAATGCGAGCTGGTAGTACTTTCCCGTACGAGCTCTTTCACAAGGAGTTCTACTACTACTAAATTAAATATAAAAGATTAATTTCTTAGGTTTTCGCGATCACTACACTTTATAATAAAACAAACGAACAGCGAACACCACCACGACCCCGAACGCTGCAAAGCTTTTGAAACGTCAGGAAACCAATCTAAATAATATACGCGATATAATCCGGTTAAACTTGTTTTATTATAAAAGATTAATTAATTCTAAAATTGCTTGGTTAGTCTAGGGGACTATAACATAACTGGCGAAATGTGGGTGTACTGTACACCTCTGCCTACCCCTTCGGGGAAATACAGGCGTGATGTTATGTTATGTTATGTTGTTATAAATCGACTCTTAGCCCCAGTTTCTGGAAGGCTGATCAATTTGATCTGTTGTCAAATCTAATGTCAACTCATGTGATTGGCCAGCAAAAATGTTAACACAAAAACCGTTTAAAGGTAAAAGCATTGGCTTGCCTGGCATGCATCTCCAAGTCTTACAAAAGATGTATAATGACGTCCGCGAAGTATTAAAGTGGCATATACAACTTTAAGTATTGAAAAAATCACTCAGTATACAGAATTAATACTTTGCGGATGCCATTAAACATCTTTGGTAAGATTTGGAGATGCATGCCATGCAAGCCAATGCTTTTATATTTAAACGGTTTTTGTGTTACTTGGGCTGACTTTAAACAGGATTCCCTAAAATGATTCAAGCTAATTTTAGGGTGGGTCAGGAGGATTCTGGAGTGACCAGGGCTATCTGACCCGGCAATTATGAAGATAATGTTTAAAAACTCACCCATCATGTATTGCGAGGCTGGCGGGAAGTGTCCGAAGTGTGAGCCTCCCACCTCCCACGCGCCACGGCCGCGGCTGGAAACAGATATTTTGTATTAAAGTTTAACAACTTTTTGCTATAATCGTAACATTAAGATTAGCTCTGCTTATCGTAATAGACAAAGGCATCTTTAGGCAAGCGTGTTGGTAGTCGCACAGCCTGTAATTTCGCATGAAAAGCTCTACTGACAGATCTAGTAATTATACACATTTTAATTGATTAAAATATATGTAATGAAGATATTCCCCGTCAATGGGCGCAGAGCACTAGCAATCGCCGTGCGTTCTTTGGCAGTTAAAACTTATAATGATAGAAACTCTGATCGGTTACTGTGATAAGGTAACCACGCCCATTATTCGCTCGCATTATCTACCACCCTCTACTGCAAATGGGACACATTCTACCGCCCTCTACTGGAAATGTGATATATTAACTCTAGAGGGATCTAGTGGAAATGTGACATAGTATACCACCCTCTAGTGGAAATGTGACATCATGACATGTTATACCACCCTCTAGTGGAAATGTGAAATATTCTACCTACCTCTAGTGGAAATGTGTTATTTATAAACTGTTGTCAAGATTTATCATACATAGTACGAAAAACTTAGCGGCGATCACAGACATAAACCTATGGACCAGAAATACCTACGAAATACGCGTGGCATAAAAAAGACGTCTATGTGCTATACTTACACTATCCAGGCCCGTAAAATAGCGGCCATTGCAAGGGATGTAAGTAATCGAAACATACTATAATCCACATTACATTTGCATTACTTGTTGTCTACAGCACAAACGATAAATTTAGGACCGTTTTTAGGGTTCCGTAGTCCTACAAGGAACCCTTATAGTTTCGTCATGTCCGTCCGTCTGTCCGTCTGTCCTAATCCTTTACAGCTTAATAACTTCTACAGTTATAAACATAAGTAAATGAAATTCTGTTAAAAAATAGTATTGATATAGATCTCAATTTTAAAAGAATAAAAAAATCATGATTACGTATTTTAGGGGTGGCGCCCATACATGTGAAATGGGGATGAACAATTTTTTTTCGCTGCACCCCCTCGTTTGGGGTATCATTGAATAGGTCTACTAAAATTAAGGTAATGTTTGATACACCACTTTTTTATCAGGTGTACCATCTGCGAAATATAGCCTGCCAAAGTGGCTTGCAATGTGTCCCCCCCCCCTGCCATTTCTAAACTATGCAACGTAGAAACTTATAATCTTCCACATTGATAGACCTTTGTAAAAACTTTCTTTTAAAATTATTTCGAGCATAATGTGATTATAAATTTTTGAGTTATAGAGAGAAAACTGAAAATTACTTAAAACGTCCTAGTTCAAAGGTCGACCTTAGAGAAAAATGATCATAGCAAATAATGCTCCTTTAGCTACTTTCTATTTGAAAAAATCACAAAAAGTAACTTTGTGTTATGTTTACAAGACACAATTCTTAAATTTGGCGCCATCTAGCGGCGTCTAACAACACTCTCTGAGTCGCCAATGCTGCCGTCTATTGCATAAACTAAAATAGCCATGATTAATATTCGATTTGATTTGTTTGTAACTCCTACTTAAGGAACCCACCTAAATAGGTGTACATCTCGATGGCGGCGATAAATAAGTATTGCCATTTTCTTGCTGAGGTACAACAGAAACCACTCACGTGACTATTCGTATCGAAACGAAATATGAAATCGGTTACCTTTACCGAAAGGTTTAGACCTTAAAAGGTCCCTAAAACCGGAATAGGCAGACATAGCGAGAGATTCCATAAGTGTTTCGTCCACCTAATGATGCCAGTCAACGCTAAGACGACGTAAAATTGTGATTACAACCATTCTATCTATTTCTGTTGTCAACAGTATACAATTAAGGATTTATATGATTAGATGAATGACCTCAGAAGCAGAATATTGAAGATTAGTTGACAAAAATTCATTGGTAACCGGAAATACGATAGCATAGCGACCGCAGATACGAGGAATAGTGAATGAATCAATTGGAATAGAAGAAGATTACATTGGATTGATAATAATAGTACGAACAAACGCACACAATGTATGGTATGACGTAACATTCAAATGAACAATACTACATGTACAATCAGATTGTGGAAATTCTGATAAATCTGCATATCCTATGTAGCGATTTGACTAATTCAACCAATGATTTTGCAAGCCACGCTAGGAATTAGTGATGAATTAGCAAAGAGTAAATTGGTACCTACTATACAGATTCACAAATACAGACAATGAACAGTTAAGCTAATTGACATATCGATAACACAAGTGGTGATTTTATTGGTACCGTTAGATTAAATCAAAATAAGTGTATTGGTAAACCGTCGTCGCTGCCTTGAAGGTGGCGACGACGGTTTACCAATACATTTGGTGACCCCGACGTGATTCCTGGATCTGAAGACTGGATGGCGAGATACGTCTGCTGAGGGATTCTACTCATCGGAGAACCGAGGGAAGTAGCCCGATCCATCCGTTATCCATCCTCAGTTCAAAACTAAATTTGCTTCGTAAACCTACGTTGTTGACCTTTGACCTTCATATTCTTTCTAGATAATTTCAATCTAAAGTCCCATATTTCGGTTAAATACCACTTTAAATTCATAATTCCTGCTCATAATTACCCCAGTTACGTAATTTAAACCCTGATTTCACGGTATTTTCGAAATATTAACTTGTGAATCTACGAACATCAACTTACCTACCTATTTTTTTAAATTTCGAAAAGTTCAAATCCTATTACTAATACTATAAAATATCATCTTTTCACGTAGTAAAACATACCGTCTGACTGTTTCGGACTTCTCCGGGAAGTATTTCGGCGAGAAACACGAAATTTCGTCGCTCATACTGCGCGTATTGTCACGGTGCTGTTCTACAAACTCAACGTGTCTGAACGTGTCGGGCTGAGCGGCACCCGAGTCGGCGGTGGATGAGAATCGTGCACCAACCCAGCTGTTAAGAAGCGTTCGGTTTGAGCGCGAGCGAGGTTGTATTCATTGCTTACTTATTTTATAATTTTCGAACATATTGTGTTAATTTTACAAGCTATTCATTGTTTGCGGCACAAAATATGACCATGGCTGAAATAAAGGAACTCATTAAACAACGAGGACAAATTAGAACTCGGTTAACTCTATTTGAAAAATATTTAACTCCTTTATTAGAATCACTTCAAACTTCTTGTCAATCAAAAGAGTTATCTTTACGATTATCTAAATTACAAGATTTATTATGCAACTTCGATGAAGTTCAATCAAAAATTGAATATTTAGCTTCTGATGAAAGTGAACAAATGAAGGAGAGAGAAACCACTGAGAATAACTTCTATTGTTTAATTGCTAAGGCTCAGGATTTGTTGGAATCATTCCAAAATAAGACAAAGGATGAATGTAGCACGACTTCAAAACATAATGTCAAAGTCAAGTTACCACCATTAAAAATACCACCGTTTAACGGGGATTCTGGTAAATGGATTGAATTTCGTGATACATATCTATCTTTAATTCACAACAATGATGACATTGATGATGTCAACAAATTGCATTATTTAAAATCATATTTGGATGGTTCCGCTAAATCAGTCATAAGTTCAGTAAGTGTTTCTTCTGATAACTACAGCTTAGCATGGTCACTTCTGTGTGATAGATATGATAATAAGCGTTTATTGGTCAATGAACATATCAAGTGTCTGTTTTCAATGGAAGCTTTGTCAAAGGAATCTGAACAGGGCATACGTAACTTAATTGATACAGTTTCCAAAAACCTAAGCGCACTGAAATCTTTAGGGGAACCTACTGATACGTGGGATTCCCTCATCATTCATATTGTAACATCTAGGTTGGACTCTGTCACAGTCGGAAAATGGGAAGAGTTTCGGAGCGATTTGGAGTCACCGTTGTTAAAGGATTTATTTAATTTCCTTAAACAACGGGCAACTGTATTAGAGACAGTACATGCTAGTAAATCAACGAAACCTGAAAAACGTCACAGTTTAGGAAGTTCTAAATCATTTGTCACCATTTCTTCTCCTTCCTCTGGATCTCCCATTCAATATAAATGTTTGGCCTGTGATGAACAACACAGATTATATAATTGCACAAAATTCAAGTCGCTACCAGTCATGGAACGTAATGCAAAAGTACTTCAGTGGAAATTATGTGGCAATTGCCTTCGTAGTGGTCATACATCTCATCAGTGTAATCTTCTTGGTGGCTGTCGCATCTGTCATCGTCGGCATAATACACTATTACATAAACAATCATCTTTACAACATTCACAACCACGTTCAGAACCATCTTCTTCACAACAATCACATAGCCGTGAGGAACCTGCTACATCTTCAACTACTACAAACAACAATCAGGTTTCTCAAAACGACTTACATCTTGCACCTGCTGTTAAACCAGCCTGTGGTTCTTCTTCTATCATCAGTATGTCTGCTGTCACCACTAACCAAGCTCTTCTTGCTACAGCTTTGGTTGAGGTGTCAAACAATGGCAAAATTTATAAACTAAGAGCTCTTCTTGACAGCGGTAGTCATTCTTCTTTTATAACAGAAGCAGCTCAGTCTAAACTAAATTCAACTAAATGCAAGAGTGATTTCTCAAGCGTTGCTGGTCTTAATAATGCCATGATTAATATAACAGAACATTGCACCATACAAATTAAATCATCTCATACATCATTCAGTGCAACGGTAAAATGTTATATTCTTCCATTAATTACTGACAATCTTCCTCAAATTGGAATAAGATTCCAAGACTTAGGCATTCCAAGTAATATCAATTTAGCTGATCCTTACTTCTATAATCCTTCAGAAATCGATTTACTGTTAGGTTCTGACATCTTTTGGGACGTCATCTGTTCAAATAAAATAAAATTAGGACCTAACAAACCCTTCCTGCATGAAACATTGTTAGGATGGGTAGTTGCAGGCCCCATGGTGGGGAAACATCTTAATCACACACATCGTTCAGTTTGTAACTTTAGTCAACAAATACAACAACAACTTTCTAAGTTTTGGGAACTTGAAGAAGTACCCACAAACCAATCCAACTTTAATAATAATAGTAACATCTGCGAAATTACGTTTAAGGACACTACTTACCGGGATACTGATGGTAGATTTTGTGTGCAGATTCCCTTTAAAGATTCACCCAATTTATTAGGCGATTCTTATAATATAGCTAAAAAGAGATTGTTTCAAATGGAGAGGAAAATGAAAAATAATACTTCTCTTCGTCAAGAGTATAATAAATTTATGATTGAATACGAGAGCCTAGGGCATATGACAGAAGTGCAAGGTTCAGCACACGGCTGTTATTTACCACATCATGCTGTAATAAAAGAAAACAGTGAGACTACAAAGCTAAGGGCTGTTTTTGACGCCTCAGCCAAGACTTCTAGTGGCACATCTCTAAACGACATTCAGCATGTTGGTCCTGTCGTACAGGACGACTTGTTCTCTATTCTGCTTCGATTTAGACAACACCGGTTTGTGGTGTCGGCTGATATAGAAAAGATGTATCGACAAGTATTGATACAACCTGCACAACGTCACCATCAAATGATTTTATGGAGGGACAACACAGATATGCCTATAAAGACCTTTCAGTTAAATACAGTGACATATGGAACGGCATCGGCCCCATTTCTTAGCACAAGGTGTTTATTACAATTAGCGAATGAATGTCCTAATCCAAAAATTGCTCAGTTAATTAAAGAAGACTTCTATGTTGATGACTTCCTTTCAGGAAGTAATTCAGAGGAGGAATTAGGTCATATCATAAATAGCGTTACTCAAATACTTCATTCAGCATGCTTTCCTTTACGTAAATTTCGCACAAATGCACCATCTATATTTGATAAAAACCCTAGTGCACTCATTCCTAAAGATTTAGACTTGAGTTCACAATCAAACGCACTTGGACTTAAATGGGATCCAGTGCAAGATGTTTTTAAGTTTCCTTCTAAAATCAAATCTTCTTCTGTAACATCAAAGCGTTTGATATTATCCAACGCAGCCAAATTATTTGACCCTCTAGGGCTTCTAAGTTTATGCACCATAATTCCTAAAATCATACTTCAAAGGTTATGGCTTTCAAAATTGGACTGGGATGACCCAGTTCCTACTGAAATAGAAAAAATGTGGTTCAACTTCGTTTCAGGTC
The DNA here is from genome assembly GCA_949699075.1 of Asteroscopus sphinx. Taxonomy (NCBI): domain Eukaryota; kingdom Metazoa; phylum Arthropoda; class Insecta; order Lepidoptera; family Noctuidae; genus Asteroscopus; species Asteroscopus sphinx. The sequence continues at coordinate 12,909,624 of OX453024.1, forward strand.
TCACAACATTAGATTCCATTCAGATTCCAAGATTTGTTCTTAACAGCGATCTTATCACCATTGAAATGCATTCATTTTGTGACGCTTCTCAAGATGCATATGCAGCATGCATTTACCTAAGAACTGTTGATAAGTCTGACAATATAGTTGTTCGTCTGTTATGTGCAAAAACTAAAGTCGCTCCTATAAAACCTCAGACCATACCGCGCCTCGAATTGTGTGGAGCTCTCCTATCAGCACGTTTAGTGTCAAAGGTAGTAAAGGCCCTGCGACTCACCATTAAAAACATATTCTATTGGACTGACTCTTCAGTGGTTTTGTGCTGGTTGTCTTCTCAGGTTCGTGACTTGAAACCGTTCGTTTCAAATCGTATTGCAGAAATCCAACAATTAACATCTTCTGGTTCTTGGAGACATGTGCCAGGAATGCACAATCCTGCCGACTTAGCTTCAAGAGGTTTTGATCCAAAACATTTACTTAAAGCCACATTATGGTGGGATGGTCCACTTTTCTTACTACAGGATTACTCAAGTTGGCCTCAGAATATTCAGCCTTCGGGTGATGTACCTGAAAGAAAAACTTCTAAACCAAAACCTGAAACATGCGCCACAACTACACTAACTACATCCCAACCAACCACTATAATACCTGCTTCGTTCGAAGTGGTGAACTTTGATAAATACTCAAGGTTCACTACTTTGCAAAGGAGCATGGCCTATGTACTTAGATTTATTTGTAATCTAAAGCATGCAAGTTCCAAAGGGTTGGGTCATCTAACTACTGATGAACTAGAATCTTCTTTACAGTACTTAATAAAACAACATCAATATGAGTGTTTTGAACCTGAAATTAAATTATTATCTAATAAAAAACACTTACCTTCTAAGTCACGCATAATTTCGTTAAATCCTTTTCTTGATGACAAGGGTATTCTAAGAGTCGGTGGTCGTATACAAAAGGCTACTGAGAACTACAATAAAATTCATCCAGTTTTACTTGACTCTAACCACACCTTCACAAAATTACTATTTGCTCAAGAACATAAAAAATTACTTCATTGTGGTCCTCAACTTCTACTTACCAATTTAAGACAAAATTTCTGGCCTATAAGTGGAAGACGATTAGCTAGAAGCATAGTTAACCATTGTAAAATATGCAAAATTTTAAAGGCTCGAACTGTCAACCCGATCATGGGAAACTTGCCATCTCCACGGGTGACTCCAAATTGCCCATTCCAAGTTTCCGGAGTTGATTTCGCAGGTCCATTCCTAATCAAAGACCGTAAAGGACGTGGCTGTAGGCTCATAAAAGGTTACTTATGCCTCTTTGTTTGTTTTTCGACTCGAGCGCTTCACTTAGAATTAGCATCTGATCTCAGCACAGAAGTGTTCATACTATGTTTAAGACGTTTTATTTCTCGTAGGGGAAAGCCAAGTGAGATTTATTGTGATAACGGCAGAAATTTTGTAGGCGCAAACAATGAATTAAGTCGTTTTTTAGAGTCATGCAATGAATCAATCTCTTCATCTGCTGCCGGCGTGGGAATAAAGTTCAAATTCTCTCCGGCCTATTCCCCCCACTTTGGTGGGCTTTGGGAGGCGGGCGTAAAGTCCGCTAAATTCCATTTAACTAGAATGTTAGGAAATACTCACCTGACATTTGAGGAACTTTCCTCACTATTTGTCCAAATTGAAGCAATTCTAAACTCACGTCCTTTGACACCTCTTTCTTCGGATCCATCCGATTTCGAACCTTTAACCCCCGGGCATTTTCTCATTGGGAAACCCTTGACTGCGCTGCCATCTCGATCGCTAATGGATATCAGCATCAATAGACTCACCAAGTATCAACAGATCGAACAATTGAGACAGAACTTTTGACAAAATGGCAACACTACCAACTTTCATCGTTTTAACAAACTGGACTTCAAAAAAGTAAAATCGGAAGAAATAATAATATTCATGGAAATATACTAAAGAAATCACATCTACAATACATAAATCATCACCTGAGGTAACCTTCAAGGCAGCGACGACGGTTTACCAATACAATAAGTAACTATACATATTTTTTTAATTTGAAGAAAATTTACCGATGAATGTTAATCCTTGAGCAACAAACCAGTCTATTTTTTTTCTACCTAAAACAAAACTCGCCTCTGTCATATATCTTGATAAAAATATGAAGATAACATAAAAAGTCACTGTGTTTTCTTCCGAGTTTTTCTAGTTCCTTTTTAGGGTTCCGAAGTCCTACAAGGAACCCTTATAGTTACGTCATGTCCGTCCGTCTGTCCGTCTGTCCGTCTGTCCGTCTGTCCTAATCCTTTACCGCTTAATAACTTCTACAGTTATAAACATAAGTAAATGAAATTTTGACAAAAAATGGAATAGATATAGATCTCAATTTTAAAAGAATAAAAAAATCTTGATTACGTATTTTAGGGGTGGCGCCCATACATGTGAAATGGCGATGAAAATATTTTTTTCGCTGCACCCCCTCGTGTGGGGTATCGTTGAATAGGTCTACTAAAATGAAGGTAATGTTTCATACACAACTTTTTTATCAGGTATACCATCTGCGAAATACAGTTCGCCAAAGTGGCTTGCAATGTGTCCCCCCCCTGCCATTTCTAAACTATGCAACGTAGAAACTTATAATCTTCAACATTGATAGACCTTTATAAAAACTCTCTTTTAAAATTAGTTCGAGTATAATGTGATTATAAATTTTTGAGTTATAGTGAGAAAACTGAAAAATACTTAAGACGTCCTAGTTCATAGGTCATTGACCTTAGAGAAAAATGATGTTAGCAAATAATGCTCCTTTAGTTACTTTCTATTTAAAAAAATCACGAAAAGAAACACACTTCTTAAATTTAGCTTCATAAATTCAGCGCTAGGTGGCGCTGTTTGCAAAAACTAAAATAGCAATGATTAATATTCGATTTGATTCGTTTGTAATTAGACCTACTTAAGGAACCCTATAATACTGAGCATGGCCCGACATGCTCTTGGCCGGTTTTTTAAATCTTTTGTCTTTGTATTGTCTTTTTACTCTATGTCTTCTGTCTTGTTTTTTACTAAATAAACGTTTTATCTATCTATCTAGTACCTGTAAAGAGATATCATTCATCCTTCACGAAGATAAGACTGGTACAACTGGAGACCACAGTCATAGATTCTAATGTCCATTTCACTAAATTTTACAGCATATTTAACAGTAATAGCGTCTGTAGATTATTGATCGGTTGGATAAGTGGGATGAGCTCAAATTACTGTCCCAAAAAAACCTTTCTGCTACATAGAAAACCTTTTACTCGTAAATATTTAAAGGGAGTTTTGTAAGTAAGGCACAAAGGGTTTAAAAAGAAATTTTTTATAGAACAGCTGCTATCAATTTAAGATCTTTCGCTTGATTTGACAAAGAAATTAACATAACATAACATAACATCACGCCTGTATTTCCCCGAAGGGGTAGGCAGAGGTGTATTAAGTACACCCACATTTCGCCAATTATGTTATAGTCCCATGTAATAGGGAGCGAGCCTATTGCCATTGACCGGGCACAAATCCAGACTCCGCGCTGCTACTGAGAATTTCCTAATGAAAAAACCCAATAACACTTTGCCCGACCCGGGAATCGAACCCAGGACCCCACGCTCAGCAGTCGCGCTTGCAACCACTAGACCAACGAGGCAGTCAAAGAAATTAATAGAAGATAATTTGCTAAATTGCGCCGTAATATTTATCTAGAATATCAACAAACAAACATACAAAGTTTAGCTATCATACAAAGTTTTGATGAAGCTGTAATGTGTCAATGAGTGCCGTGATATTTATCTAGAATGTGGCGCTACCATACAAAGTGTTGATGAAGCTGTAATGTGCCAATGAGTGCCGTGATATTTATCTAGAATGTGGCGCTACCATACAAAGTGTTGATGAAGCTGTAATGTGCCAATGAGTGCCGTGATATTTATCTAGAATGTGGCGCTACCATACAAAGTGTTGATGAAGCTGTAATGTGCCAATGAGTGCAGTGATATTTATCTAGAATGTGGCGCTACCATACAAAGTGTTGATGAAGCTGTAATGTGTCAATGAGTGCCGTGATATTTATCTAGAATGTGGCGCTACCATACAAAGTGTTGATGAAGCTGTAATGTGTCAATGAGTGCCGTGATATTTATCTAGAATGTGGCGCTACCATACAAAGTGTTGATGAAGCTGTAATGTGCCAATGAGTGCCGTGATATTTATCTAGAATGTGGCGCTACCATACAAAGTGTTGATGAAGCTGTAATGTGCCAATGAGTGCCGTGATATTTATCTAGAATGTGGCGCTACCATACAAAGTGTTGATGAAGCTGTAATGTGCCAATGAGTGCCGTGATATTTATCTAGAATGTGGCGCTACCATACAAAGTGTTGATGAAGCTGTAATGTGCCAATGAGTGCCGTGATATTTATCTAGAATGTGGCGCTACCATACAAAGTGTTGATGAAGCTGTAATGTGCCAATGAGTGCCGTGATATTTATCTAGAATGTGGCGCTACCATACAAAGTGTTGATGAAGCTGTAATGTGCCAATGAGTGCCGTGATATTTATCTAGAATGTGGCGCTACCATACAAAGTGTTGATGAAGCTGTAATGTGCCAATGAGTGCCGTGATATTTATCTAGAATGTGGCGCTACCATACAAAGTGTTGATGAAGCTGTAATGTGCCAATGAGTGCCGTGATATTTATCTAGAATGTGGCGCTACCATACAAAGTGTTGATGAAGCTGTAATGTGCCAATGAGTGCCGTGATATTTATCTAGAATGTGGCGCTACCATACAAAGTGTTGATGAAGCTGTAATGTGCCAATGAGTGCCGTGATATTTATCTAGAATGTGGCGCTACCATACAAAGTGTTGATGAAGCTGTAATGTGCCAATGAGTGCCGTGATATTTATCTAGAATGTGGCGCTACCATACAAAGTGTTGATGAAGCTGTAATGTGCCAATGAGTGCCGTGATATTTATCTAGAATGTGGCGCTACCATACAAAGTGTTGATGAAGCTGTAATGTGCCAATGAGTGCCGTGATATTTATCTAGAATGTGGCGCTACCATACAAAGTGTTGATGAAGCTGTAATGTGCCAATGAGTGCCGTGATATTTATCTAGAATGTGGCGCTACCATACAAAGTGTTGATGAAGCTGTAATGTGCCAATGAGTGCCGTGATATTTATCTAGAATGTGGCGCTACCATACAAAGTGTTGATGAAGCTGTAATGTGCCAATGAGTGCCGTGATATTTATCTAGAATGTGGCGCTACCATACAAAGTTTTTATGTAGATGAGAAAATATAGTGCACAAAACTTCTTAACTATTTCTAGTTGTTTTGTCCTGTATTTTAACGAAACAAAAAAGAAAAACAAGTTGAATAGATCCATCGGTTTAAACTAATCGTTGGAAACAGTTCAAAAAAGAATTTAATTAAATAAGTGGGTACCCATCATACTCCTACTTTGCTAAGCATACACATCCATTAAGCACTGGTCGACTATAACCTAGACCTAAAAACACCTAATTTTTGTAAGTGTGTACTTAAAAACTTCGCTAGCATAATTTAAAAAATAAAAATTGTCCAGCAATTTATATTATTGACGTGCTGGAAATTGCTGGCGTGTTATTTCATTGCGTACGGAAAAGAGCCAAATGATTTTTATTTTTTTTTAATTGATGAACCAATTTCTGAGCAAGTGGGAGAAATTATAATTAACAACAAGCTTATGCCCGCGGCTTCGCCTGCGTAGGTATAATTCGGCTTATCGATCACAGGAAGACTTAGATAGATAGATAAAACGTTTATTTAGTACAAAAACAAGACACAGGACATACAAGTAAAAATACAATAAGAAAGTGTGATATGTGTCTCAATATTGTACCAAATGGGTGTCCAGCTCAGCATGTGCTAGGTATTATACCTGACGCTGGTATTCTGCTGGATCCCTGTGGTGACATACGGACGTCGAGCAGACCAGATACATGAGAAAAATTAAGAATGATTGCTTTGCGTTAGTGTGTTATTTTTAATGTGAGTATAATATCCACAATATATATATATAAGTAGGCAGGTACCTATATTAAGAGTGTGAAAGGAATTAAATAAATAAATATATATTTAAATATATTCATAACCGTAACAGGTAAAAAAATAAAAAATTATGTGAGTAAAATAATAAGTAGATTTTACTTAAGGCCAATAATTAGAACACGGCATGTGCTATTATAATAAATATAATTATATATAATATTTATTTATTATTTTATTATAAGCCTGAAGTGTCCCACTGCAGGGCAAAGAAAATAGCGATGATTAATATTCGATTTGATTCGTTTGTAATTAGACCAACTTAAGGAACCCTATAATACTGAGCATGGCCCGACATGCTCTTGGCCGGTTTTATTTATTGTTGTCAATGAGTTAAAAATAATATCATCAAGCTGTTTTTGGGTATATAAATATAATTACGTATGGTTAATTAATTAGTTAACTTGATTTAAAATGAGAAAACCACAGCAATAGCTTGCAGTGCTTATACAGCACGACTCGATGGACGAGGGACATATTCAATAATATGGTAGAATGTGTGTACACATAATGAAAAGAAACATGTAAAAAAACACGATAGATCACGGAGTAAAATTGCTCACACACGCTCTGTCTAGGGGTTTGCTAGCTAGTACAAAAGGCGGAGAGGGTGGAAATAGCGACCGATGGACACTGCCGTGTTTAGTGTGGTGTGTAGTGTAGTGTAGAGTCTTAAGTTTTACAATAATGAGACTTGAGTTCTCTTTGAAGATTTAGTTGACAAAATGAAAAAAAAATTCGGTGCTCAAGTCCTTTTGAATTTTAAGTCTTTTATAGGAATACTCGATTCTTGTCTAAAAGAACTCGTGACTAGCGGCCAAAATTAATATCCAATCTATCTACGATTTACCCTACTAGAGATAGAAATTTGTCATATTTTGTATTAATTTTGGCCGTAAGTCATCTGAGTCCTTATCTGGACTTAAATGAATGAAGCAGAAAAAAATTTAAATAAAGTAAAAATATTTATACTCAAAGGACTCAAAAGACTGTTTTCCCGGGACGTGCCAAAGGCATAACAATAGAGGGGCACCGGCGCGGTCCAATGGAGTCCCCGTAGCTCCTCGATTTTTTTCGTATCCATGCGGATTTCCACCCGAAAACAAAAAAAAAAGGACTCATAAGACTCAAAGGCCCCTATTACGTGGGACTATAACATAACTGGCGAAATGTGGGTGTACTATACACCTCTGCCTACCCCTTCGGGAAAATACTGGCATGATGTTATGTTATGTTATGTTAATATTTAATTTAAAATATATATTATTTATTTTAAATATGTACTTAAACCTAGTAGTAATCTTTGCAAGAGTTATATCTTAAACAGTGCAAAGTGTAATTTATTAGATGAATAAATACATACAAACATTCTGATTATACCTACTCATAATATTATAATGTGTAAGAAGATTAATTTATAAAATGAAAAGTGGCAGGGTAAACAAGCATTAACTTGCAAAAAGGCATCAATTGACGAATAGCGATTATTGGACGCACATATACACAATCATATCTGACAGGACTTGGACCTATACGAATAGTTTTACTGCTAGTTTTTCGTTATAAAAAATAAATTTTCGATCAATACATAGGATAATTTTTCGATTTTAAGTTAGAACACCGTAATTAAATAACCATTGATCTCTCCAAAATTACCTATAAATATTTATGTCATATAGATATTATAATATACCTAATATTTCTTTTAATTTATGTACCAGGCCCCTCAGAAAGTATTGCGAAAAAAAGTTTTTATATATGGGAGACTGGCCAGTTATAATGTTTTTCGAAAATATGATTATTTATAAGTAAAAATAAGTAAGTTCCAATTTCAAAATTTCCCTCCACATTTTTTGCGAGTTAATTCAAAGTATTGTGTCTCACTGAAATATGGATCTGCGCCGGGAACATTTTAGAGCTATGATTTTATACGATTTCAAGTGTCGCCTGAAACCGGATGAATCGTACGATAGACTTCAAATGGCATTCATGGATGAAGGCCCTTCCAAGGCAACCGTGTATCGTTGGTATAACGAATTCAAGCGCGGTCGACCAACTTTGGGGGATGACGAAAGAAGCGGTCGCCCTTTGACGGCTGTTACCGAAGAAAACGTGCTAGCAGTGAAAAATTTAATCCAAGACAATAGGCGAATTACATATCAGGAGATTCAACACATATTGAAGATTGGATCGGGAAGCGTTCACGAGATTCTACACAGCCATCTTCGCGTGAGGAGGATAGTATCACGCTGGGTGCCGCACAACCTCACCGATGCTCAGAAGCAGGCCCGGGTGGAATGGTGCCGTGATATGCTTAACAAATTTGAAGCAGGCTCGTCTCGGCGTGTTTACGACATCGTTACAGGTGATGAGTCCTGGATTTATCAATACGACCCAGAAACCAAGCGCCAGTCGACTGTTTGGGTGTTTCAAAATGAGCCAACGCCTACCAAAGTGAAGCGATCTAGAAGCGGGGGTAAGATTTTGATCGCTAGCTTTTTTAATTTGACTGGCCACTTGGTATCAATTCCCTTACGGGATCAAAGAAGCATTAATGCCGAATGGTATACTCCCAAATGTTTGCCAGAAGTTTTCTCTGTTATAAGCAACAAGCGACCAAACACAGGGCTCCGCGGGCTACTGCTCCACCACGACAATGCACCTGCGCACACCGCACTCAAAACGAGGGACTTCCTGGACAGCACGCCAGTCAAACTCCTGGGTCACCCTCCTTACAGCCCTGATCTAGCACCGTGTGACTTCTTTTTATTCCCAAAAATAAAAAATCAGCTCAAAGGGATACAATTTTCGTCGCCGGAAGATGCGCTGGCTGCGTTCGAGCAGGCTGTAAACGAGGTGTCTGCGGCGGACTGGAAAAAGTGTTTTGAAAACTGGTTTAGGCGCATGAATCTTTGTATAGACCTGGTGGAAAGTACTTTGAAAAGATTTGATAAAAATATATGTACGTATAGAACAATTTTTTTTAGTTTCGCAAAACTTTCTGAGTGTCCCACGTATAAGAGGTTTATCTGCGATTTTATTTTTATCAGCCTACCGCTGCGGCTGCTGAGACCCACCCTCAAGCGGCGAAAATATAATAACACAATTAGTAATTATATTTTCGAGCCATCTGGGGTTGAAACACTCGGGTCGTGCGGTCCGAGTGCTCGTCTTTTGTTCAAAGCCATCTTCAGGCGGTTGGTCGACACATCACTTGACCAGATTGCTGGACTTTTCTGCGATAAGACTGCCCATTGTATTTATTTAATCTTTCTGTAAACTAATGTCTTTGTTTTCATTTGGTGTAATGTACAATAAAGAATATAATAAATAAATATTTCCAGCAGTGAATGTCTTATGGCTGAAATTATGATGATGAACCTAAAACTCAAAGATTTATTTTATTTTGCCAACATATGCTTGATTTCATCGAAGACGTTAAATCTACTAAATTCTTAGGGATAATCGTAGACAAAAATTGCAACTGGAAAGCACATATTAGTGAACTTTGCACAAAGGTTGATAGATTCGTCTTCGATCTATATAAAATAACACGTGTGGTTGGTGTTGATGCGGCATTGTGTGCGTACCATGGTTATGTCTCATCTATTTTGCGTTATAATTACGTGAATTTGTCCTGCCCTGCCCTGTTTTGTAATTAGCTGTCGTTGACAATAATGCTTGGGTTAGACAAAATAAATGGACCTTCTAATCAAATGAAGTGTTCACTCAATCCGCGTAGAACATATTTTAGACTAGTAAGTATGTTAGTCCTATAAGTAGAGTTCCTTGTGAAGGAGCTCGTCTGGGGTAGTACTATACTTATACCATCGTCCCTAATTCTGCCGCCAAACAGTGATGCTTGCATTGCTGTGTTCTGGTGTGAAGGGTACTGGTGCCGGTGAAATTACATACATGTCCCAGTTTGGCGAACCTACTTGCGGGACTATTTAAGCAACTGCCTAGGTGGAATTGCAGTTGTTATGGGCAAAGGTAACCGCTTAACATCAGGTGTGCCTTTAGCTCGTTTCGCCATCCCAAATTATATAAAAAAAACGCACGTTCATAGATTTGATTCCACCACAATTTCCACAAAGCTTTGAAATTGTCGAAATTCTTCATTAGAGTTTACTGTAAGGTACGTTGCTAAACATACCGAATGAGTTAAGGTACGCTATTCGTAGAACATTCCTGATCAATCAGTTTCAATCGTAACAGGGTGTTATGGGGATGACTGTGTGAGCCGTGGTACGCTGTCGGCGTGTGTGTGTGTGTTTACAATGTTTACTCTGAATATTTTATTGCAAAATATTTCACCACAGGCTTAACTCGGTAAACTTCGTCACGCTCTGAAAAAAATCATCAGCGCAGGCACAACTGTCTGGCTTTTGTTGAGCGTACCTATACAATATTATCCTGATCGCATCCTCAGGCAAACTTCTCCGTTTGCTAAAATGTAAAAAAAACTTCAAGAGAAATTTTCTTCTTTGAAATAATATCTTTCAAAATAAAGACAAAAACGCAGTTTACTAGTAGTAGAGCTCTTTGTGAAAGAGCTCATCCAGGGATGTTCTACTACTAACGTACCTATTTATGCCGCAATTGCTGTGTTCACCGGGCAAAGGGTGCCGGTGAAATTACAATCACTTGAGACTTTCTATCTGATATAAAAGAAAAAAAAAAAAAAGAAAAAAAAAACTGTTGTAGGTATCTACTTTACTCCACTTGAAAGGTTGTCAATGTTATTTAGTTACTGTTGTTATTTTACTAAGATTGTTCTAAAGTCAGGGGGTGTTAAAGCGTAAACTAGATCACACCAAATCGTAACCATATCGCGATCTAATAGTATTGATGTATTGGTAAAAGTTTGACCCTTACCTCGATAGATGGCGTTGGGGTCGAATTAGATCGCGGTATGGTTTCGTTACCTGGATTTTGCTAAGTGTTGAATGTTTTTCGAAAAAATAAAAAAAAATAAAAATTTTTTAGGGTTCCGAAGTCCTACAAGGAACCCTTATAGTTTCGTCATGTCCGTCCGTCTGTCCGTCTGTCCGTCTGTCCGTCTGTCCTAATCCTTTACAGTTTAATAACTATCCTTTACAGTTTAATAACTTCTACAGTTATAAACATAAGTAAATGAAATTTTGTTAAAAAATTGTCTACATATAGATCTCAATTTTAAAAGAATAAAAGAATCGTTTTCCGTATTTTAGGGGTGGCGTCCAAACATGTGAAATGGAGAAAAAAAAATTTTTTTTCGCTGCACCCCCTCGTGTGGGATATCATTGAATAGGTCTACTAAAATGAAGGTAATGTTTGATACACCACTTTTTTATCAGGTGTACCATCTGCGAAATATAGCCCGCCAAAGTGGCTTGCAATGTGTCCCCCCCCCTGCCATTTCTAAACTATGCAATGTAGAAACTTATAATCTTCCACATTGATAGACCTTTGTGAAAACTCTCTTTTAAAATTATTTCGAGTATAATGTGATTATATTTTTTTGAGTTATAGAGAGAAAACTGAAAAATACTTAAAACGTCCTAGTTCAAAGGTCATTGACCTTAGAGAAAAATTATCATAGCAAATAATGCTCCTTTAGCTACTTTCTATTTGAAAAAATCACAAAAAGTAACTTTGAAATGACAAAGGTCTTAAATTTGGCTTCTTGAATTTAACCCTAGATGGCGCTACTAACAACACGCTCTGAGTCGCGAATGCTGCCGATTATTGCAAAAACTAAAATAGCCATGATTAATATTCGATTTGATTCGTTTGTAATTACACCTACTTAAGGAACCCTATAATACTGAGCATGGCCCGACATGCTCTTGGCCGGTTTTATGAGAACAAAATATAGCGCTCGTCTTGCCATCTAGTAGTTTCATTCGGAAACCCCAATTTTTGTGTAGTGGCGTTTTACTTGGCAGACAAGTGTAGTGAGTGGTAAACATTGGTCCTTCGTAGCCGGGTAGTAGTTCCGGGAGAAGGCATTACCGCAAAGTTTTTTGTGTACCGTGGCGCACCTATGGGCAGTGGATCGCTGTTCGGGGCGCACTTTCCAGCATGAGCTGCTGATGCTGACCTGCTGACGAGGAGTCTGGAGACCAGTGGACAGCACGAGACCGGGAAGGAGCGAGCCAGTTGACAAAGCTGGCAGCAGGGAGCGCCGACGGTGACGGAGTGTGACGTCATAATTACGTGTGAGGTGAAGTGTTTGAACATTAAACTGTAAGTAATTTGAACCTTATTCCTAAGAAGAAATTAACTTTAAAATTCGAGTAATAGTGCATGGACTTGTAAAATAAATTGAAAAAGTTTTGGACTTAGAATAATTTGCGAAAAAGTGAAGTGACGGGGAATCCATGCCCGAATTTTACAAGTGTTTGAGAATTTAAAGACTTAGAAAAATTTCAACGATATCGTCTGGGACTTAGAAAAATTTGTGATTCAAATATAGACTTAGAAAATTGTGTGAACTTTATTTTTAAATATAATTTTGCAATATTGTGTTTGAATAATTTGTATTCATAATGGATGCATTTAATAAAATTCAACTTGATGCGAATAAGGCTATACTGCGGGCCAGATCTAATTTTAAAAAATCCTCCAAAGACCGTATTACTAAGGCTTACCTCGAAGTAAGACTGGAGAGATTAGATAAACAGTGGCAGTCATTTGCAGATGTTCATCACCAAATATTATCTAGCATTAAAGATACAGAAATCAACAAATCGCAATACTGTACAGACGATGTTTTCGATTCGATGATTTCGATCTAGATTATAAAACTGAATTAAAAGAAATGTTAAGTAAATTTAATAAACAGGATGTTTCCCAGTCAGTGTCAAGGGAGAGTGATAAGGCATGTAATATCAAATTGCCCAAAATTACATTACCTACGTTTTCGGGCCAGTATACAGAGTGGGTTAGTTTTAGAGTCCTTTTTATATCTCTTATTCATACCAATAAACAGTTGGACGATGTGCAACGGCTCCAATACTTAAAAAGTCACTTATCGGGAGAAGCGGAACAACTATTACGTAATGTTCCAATTACCAGTGGTAATTATACAACCTGTTGGGAGCAGTTGAACAATCGCTATAATAATAAAAAATATTTAGCTAATTGTATACTAAAGCGTTTTTTGAGTCAAAAAAGTATTACTGGTGAATCTGCAAATTATCTGAAAGAATTACTTGACACTAGCAACGTTTGTCTAAATGCCATTCAAAATTTAGGAATAAATATAGACACATGGGATATAATTGTAATACATATTTTAAGTTTAAAATTAGATCAGGAGTCTCGTAAGTTGTGGGAAGCTAAAGTTTGTGAAATTTCAGAAGAGTTGCCCACATTAGATCAATTTAAAAAGTTTTTGGAACAAAGATTTCGCTCATTAGAATTTTTAGATAACAAAGGTTCTCGAAACAATGTCATTAAAAATACTTCAGTTAAAACACTGCATGTTGCAAATGTAACGTCAACATGTACATTTTGTAACGAAGACCATAAACTCGGTGGTTGTAAAAAGTTTAGTAATGAAGATGTCACCTTACGGCGTAGTTTCGTTCAATCGAATGGATTGTGCTTTAATTGTCTCGGTTCGGGGCACGCGGTTTATGCCTGTCGTTTACCGACAAGATGTCGATTATGTAAAAGAAAGCATCACTCTTTACTACACTCTAAGGATACGCCAAAAGTATCAGCTGACCCTATTGCAGAAACCAAGCAATCAGCTGATACCAAACAAGACGAAGTCACTAATACAGTAGCAACTGTGGCTGCTACTTCTGGTGGTCATGATTTATTGCCCACGGCTTTAGTGAAAATTCAATCCGGTACAGGTACAGCGGTTACTCTGCGCTCTTTGCTCGATCAATGCTCCCAGGCTTCGTATATCACGGAATCAGCGGTTCAGCTACTTGGGTTAAAGAAATATGCCTGTTACAACTCCGCACTAAGGCTAGGGGAAGATTGTGAAGGTTCTGCATTGACCTCTAAATATATTGTTTATCTTAAATTGCAATCAATGCATAACCCTAACTTTACTATAACAGTCAAGGCTCAAATTCAAAAGAAGCTAACTTCAGTTTTGCCGGCTCAGAAAATAGATTTTCCGCTGTGGGCTGAACTGAAGCAATATAATCTAGCAGATCCTACTTGGGGTACACCAGGGAAAATAGATATATTGTTGAGTTCCTCGGTGTACAGCAAAGTCCTCAAACAGGGACTTAGCAAGGGTCCTCCCGGATCAATAATAGCACAGGATACAGAATTAGGATGGATCCTGTCAGGAGCGGTCCCGGGAAAGAATAATAATGTAGAGAATAGAAGTCTAAATTATCTAACTCTAGAAGGTGATCAAAACTATATTTTAAAAAGATTTTGGGAATTAGAGGAATCCGTAGCAACTAAAAAATATTTCACCGAAGAAGAACAAGAATGTGAAGCATTCTATAAGAAAACAACGAAAAGAGATTCCACAGGTCGTTACATTGTAAGATTGCCTTTTAAAACGGTTACACCAGACTGCGTTAATGGTCTAACACATGATATCGCATTACGCAGATTTTTTAGTTTAGAGAAACGGTTAGCCAAAGAGTTGGAGTTAAAAAGGCAATATACAGATGTAATTAATGAGTACATTGAATTAGGCCACATGGAAGTCATTCCATCGAATCAAAAAGACAAATCCAATGTAGTGTACCTGCCTCACCACGCTGTAGTAAGAGAGGACAAAACGACTAGTAAAGTTAGGGTTGTTTTTGATGCCTCTTGCCTAGGTAAAAACGGTGCGTCGTTAAACAGCGAGCTAATGATAGGTCCAACTCTGCAGGCAGATCTCCGACACATAGTGATGAGGTGGCGAATGCATCCTATTTGTATTGTTTCGGATATTGTCAAGATGTATCGGCAGGTGAAGGTCTCTGATGAAGATGCGGATTATCAGAGACTATTGTGGCGACAAAATACCAAAGACAACATACAGCAGTTGCGGCTGTTAAGAGTGACGTTTGGTACGGCATCGGCTCCATATTTGGCTGTCAGGACATTACACCAAATTGCATACGATGAAGGAAAACAGTTCCCCATCGCGCGTGATAAAGTCCTGCAGGATTTTTATATGGATGACCTGATGACTGGCAGTCAAACCGTAGCTGAAGGTAAAGAAAATTATAGTCAAACAAAGCAATTATTAGCAAAGGGAGGCTTTCAGCTACAGAAATGGAAAAGCAACAGCGAAGAACTATTAAAACATACAAGAAAGGATAATGAAGAAGAAGAAAATCTAGAATTGAAAATAGATAAAGTAATGAAAATATTAGGACTTACCTGGTGTAGAGAAGCTGATGAATTTGTGTACACGGTGAAACTGCCGCCGCTGAAGATACCTGTAACTAAAAGAAGTGTTATTTCTCACATCTCTATGTTGTTTGATCCGTTAGGTTGGCTGGCACCTGCAATCATAAAAGCAAAAATATTAATTCAAAGGATATGGTTAGCAGGAATTGATTGGGATGAAGAGTTACCAGTTGTTTTAATAAACGAATGGTGTACTTACCGTAATGAGCTCGAACAAGTGGTCCGGTTTCGAATACCTAGATGGATGCATGCTTACCACGATGATCTTCTGGAACTGCACGGGTTTAGCGACGCCTCAAATCAGGCTTACGCTGCCGTAGTTTATATCCGTGTAGTTGATAAACAAGGTGTTATTCATTCTCGATTGGTAACTGCAAAAACAAAGGTAGCGCCGATCAAACAAATCTCCATACCTCGCTTGGAGCTCTGTGGAGCAGTGCTAGTATCCAAATTATTAATCGAAGTTGCCGAAGTCCTGAAAATTGAAATGCTGCATATTCGGGCGTGGACCGATTCTACGGTAGTATTAGCTTGGTTAAGTAAACACCCATCCAATTGGCAAACATTTGTTGCCAATAGAGTTTCAGATATTTATTTATCTTTTATTTATTTATTTATCTTTCTTATAGCTACCATTACAGGTTTTTTTTTTTTTTAACCCAAAGCGGCAGTGTACGGAATATAACATGATACTGTATTAATTAAATTTTGTAACATAAAACATATATTGACAGGCGTAGACAGAAGCCAGTGGTCTCACGTGAAATCTGCCGACAACCCGGCTGATGGCGCTTCTCGTGGCTTAAAAGCACCAGATTTAGTCTCGAATCAATTGTGGTTGGGAGGGCCGTCGTGGCTGAAAAATAAAGATATTGACTATGGAACGAAGAAAGAATGCATAACAAATCTAGAAGAAAAAGCAAAGAAAGCTAGTTTTGTAACAGTAAATGATGAAGAGCTTACAGTATGGACGAAATTTTCGTCACTAAGAAAATTGGTCAGAGTAATCGCTTGTTGTAGAAGGTTTATTTATTTGAAGACAACATCTAGCGTCTCTGACAAATTTCCTTCGTGGCTTACAGCTAAAGAGTTAAATGAAGCGCTAATGGTGTGTATTAAGCAGTGTCAGAAGCAGTATTTTAAAAAGGAAATAGAAAGCTTACTTGGGTCAGGAAAATTAGAAAAGAAAAGTGTACTTACCGCACTTAGTCCATTCGTTGATCACGATGGGATACTCAGAGTCAGTGGACGCTTGGAGAGAGCTGAAATCAATGAAAACATGAAACATCCTATTATTATACCAGCAAAATCTCATTTTACCGACCTGTTGATAGCAGATACTCACCAGAAAACGTTGCACGGAGGGCCTCAAATAATGATAAATCATTTGAGATCGAAATATTGGGTTCTTGATGTGAAAAATAGGACAAAATTTCACGTCCGTAAATGTGTAACCTGCATTCGTCATGCTGCTCGCTTTAGAGAGCAACTTATGGGACAGTTACCCAAAGCAAGAGTAACTCCTAATCGACCGTTCCACCAGAGTGGAGTTGATTATGCTGGTCCGATCAGTATTAGGACATCAAAAGGGAGAGGTCATCATGCCTACAAAGGTTACATTTGCCTTTTTGTTTGTATGGCTACTCGAGCCATACACTTAGAAGTAGTCAGTGACTTAACCTCACAGGGATTTTTGGCAGCGTTTAAGCGGTTCGTCGCTAGACGTGGACATTGCGCTGATCTTTATAGCGACAATGGTACAAATTTTGTGGGGGCTGCAAAGGAGCTGAGAGCGTTACTGGCTGCCGAAAAATCGAGTATTACAAGGGAGATAGCGGATTGGTTAGCTGATAATGGGACCACCTGGCACTTTATACCACCTCACGCTCCCAATTTTGGTGGACTGTGGGAGGCTGGTATAAAGTCTACCAAGTACCATCTCAAGAGGATTATTGGAAACAATACTCTTACTTATGAGGAGATGGCTACAGTCATGTCACAGATAGAGGCGTGTTTAAATTCTCGGCCCATTTCACAATTGAGTGACAATAGTCAAGACCAAACTCCGTTAACGCCTGGACATTTTTTAGTGGGAGAACCCCTTGTGCTTGTACCGGAAGTTAATTATGAACAATCTAACATCACTAGTTTAAAACGATGGCAGCTATAGCTATACCACCATGTTATGTACATGTACCCATATTTGCAAAATAAAATATCTTTATCTTTATCTTTATCTTTATCTTTAGCTGACCCAGCGTATGGTCCAAGATTTCTGGCGTCGCTGGTCTGAAGAATATCTTACTCAGTTCATGAATCGGTATAAATGGGCATATCATGTTCCGGAGCCAGCTATAGGTGATATTGTATTAGTGAAAGAAGACGATTTGCCGCCAGCTAGGTGGCTTTACGGTGTTATTGAACAAAAGCATCCTGGGTTGGACGGAATTACGCGTGTTGTGACCATAACATATAAAGGCTCTCTGATTAAAAGACCTGGGCCCCAATTCCACTAATTTACAACGTTTGATTAGCGGCAACGGTTCAGCAACGGTTCGACTGCGTTCGTCGTTCGATGATAACATAAAAAGTTATTCCACTAAAAACATGAGCTGAAACGAACATGGATCGCAGCTGGAACGTAACCGCAACATAGCCGTTGTCTTGAAATGTTACCATATAAAAAGTATTCATTACTACTGACTCTACTAATCATGAAAATAACATTGAGCTATTATAGTTCAATGATTAAAAACTACTTTTGACTATATTAAAATACTTACATTAATAAAATACGTCTTTTCAATACGTTTAAATAATTTAAAATAGTTAAAAATAGATTTTGATAGAAAATCTAGGCTATCGTTCATTCAATACATAAATTATAATCTATGTTCGTTCATTCTACTTGTCAAAATAACGTAAACAAACCGCGGAGGAAATCGAAATTATTTAAATATTATCAAATCTATGTCTGAATAATACAATATGCCATTGTTATGCAATGTAAGCAAATACAAGCGAGTAGAAATGTAGGCGAGTGAAATAAACAATTACGCCATTGCTTGTATTGTAAAATCAAGCAGATTAGAACAAGCTCCTCTGCTCAAACAAAGACTTACATTTAATATAATCTATTTACACTAAAGTGGATTTAATACTACGTATTTATTACTATTTATACTGGACACATCCCTGGAGCCACCTGGAGCAGTGTTGAGTTTTTGTGAAAGGTGTTCTCGTGGTAAAACTGAGTGTTGACATCCCTTTCCCAGACGATAAGTTTAATACAAAAAAAGTCTAATAAAGTATACAAAATTTCCTATCTGTGAAATAAATTACTCAAAATCAAATCAAATCAAATATTATTTATTTCAGAAACAGGTACAATTCTTCTATCTTTACTAACAATACACAGTTAAATGTTTAAATCTTACCAAGATAGAGTGAACGGCGGTGTCTGTGCTAGTATAAACTGTGTGACAGACACCGGCGCCTTCCTCCCAAAAATTTTATTTACTGTGAGTGTTATATGCATAACTGCTTGTATTTACTTTTAATTTAATAGGAAAATTATTTTATGTCTCATGCTTTATAGACCTAAATGGTACCTACCCTGAAGAAAGTCTACTTCGGCGAGACAAACAAAGCTTTTCAACCAATATATGGAGTGCTTTAAAGGTGCCTATGGGAAAAGTGAAATCGATAATACCTCGGAATGTTTTAAAGGTAGGTAAGTTTTCATACAAGTATAGAAACATAGGTACATCTATTTGTTTATTTGAGAGTAATAATCAATATAGGTACTTTTAATAAAAAAAATTACATGCAAACATTATGTTTACATCAGAATTAGATATTGTGTTATGTATGGTAAATAGAGTTTATAATATGAGTTCAAGTAGGTAAATGTTACAATATGAGTATTACAACATAAAACTTACAAAATATGCATGTAGTATGAAGTTCATGTTACATTAACAAAGAAATAATATTATAATTTATTTCCATTTCAGTTTTGGAATTATTTTAAATATGAATACAAGCCAGGTACAATCCAAAGTGATCCAACTTTTTAAAGAATATTGGAGTAAAGTGGGGGGTGAACCTAGTTTAGCCCTATTTTTAAACAAACTGCAGGACAAGGTGGCTTCTCTCATATGGGTCCTATAATTTGAGTTCGCAGAGATCCGGTTATAAATTTAGAGGTATGCTTATAATATTCATATTTTTTTCTTGTTATGGATCACTTGTGTTTTAGGTACTATAACACTTCATGAATAATAGTTTTTTATATTCATAAGTAGGTAATAGGTAATAGTCCGTGTGGTGCCGGACTTAAAGAATAGCACCACCCTTATCTCTTCTCATGGGTGTCGTAAAAGGCGACTAAGGGATTCACCAGAGGATGGGCAGCAGCGTTCTCAGAGTATTTAACCAACCAACTGCGATCGCCAACCCGCCTGCCAAGCGTGGCGATTATGGCATACCCCCCCTTAATTGGGGGAGGCCTATGTCCAGTAGTGGATGTCTTTCGGCTGAAATGATGAAGTAGGTAATAAGATTTGTTTGTGAAAGTAGAGGCACATGAAAGCATCTAGTATAGCAACTACAATTGTAAAATTTACCCTACTTTGTCCTGAAACAAGTGTTTTTTTGTGTGTATAAAGTTTGTTGCTTGGATTTTAATATTAATATTTGTGTTTCAGATTACTCGTTGATGTTGTTGTTGGACAAACAAGAACCTTTTTACAAGCTTTTGTTTAACATGACATTTCAATTGGCTGATATGTAAACCCAATGACTAAACAATATTATGATGCTTTGGAGTTAAGAGTTGGTCTGATGATGGAGTCGGAAGATGGTCACAGGATCTCCGCTGTGGGTAACGCAGACACATCGAGTTTGGGCTTGTTAGATTTATCTCAATGAGTAGGTAGTTGGCTGACGGATGGTGACACTATTAGTTTGGTGAGATAGGAAGACGTACACTAATACGTTTAAGTAATAACTTAAAAAATAAAATTCAAAGTTTATTAAAAAAACTTTGAAAACAAACTTTAATTTTATGTGGTTGATCCTGATAAAAGTAGTATCAAATTATCGCTGAAATTGATGTAATTTTATTTTTATATTCAAATATACAAAAAAGCTTGTTATATTTACTGTCTAGACTACTCACTTCGAATATTATTTCATTTTAGTAAAACTAAATAAGTTTAAATAGTTTTATTGAACTTTGAACTTTCAACATTGTTTGATATAAAAATATCTGCAATATTTCTCCTTGTCTGTAATTAAATAACAACAAATCAATAATAAGGTTACTATAAGTAGAACTTTGTCTAGTAATACAATATTCTTAATTGACAAAGTGTATATTCAGTAAATAACTTTGGGTGACAATTAATCAATGACATTTCTGTATTTTTTTTAAATTATTTAATTAATTTCTTTCTATTATGTTATGACATGTATGAAACTTTTTTTGTCATGCAAATTGTAGATTAAATTGATAATAATATTGCATGCCTTATAAAAATTTGTATACCTACACTATGTTTTTTCTTACTTGTCTTATTTAGTAAACAATCTTGGCATGTCTTTAACAATTCGTCAATAATAATTATTAAATGACATTGTGTTAACAATTTCACACCCTAAATATATTTTTAATGCTAATTACATGTGCAGAACGAGTAGTTATATTTTATTAGTAGTTTGTTTTAATAAAGAGACATGCCAACATTGTTTACTAAATAAGACAAGAGAGTAAAAACAGACTTTACCTACAACCCGTTATTGAAATAACTAAAAACCTCTTAAGGGGTCATTACTCATTAGTATAAACAATTTTTACTATTGGACCAACCCTGAAATTGCAAAAATTAGATCTTTTTATTCGTGACTTTAGGGTTGGTCCCATAGTAAAAGTTGTTCATACTAATGAGTACAATGACCCCTTAAGACGTTTTCAGTTATTTCAATAACACGTTGTATACTACATAATTTCTGTAGTAGGAAATTCTATTAATGCCTATATCTGTATAACTTAAAATGTTACTGTAGTAACTAGTAAAATAACATAATATTGTTTTAATTTAATAAAAACTGAATTAATGTTTGTTTTCGTTGAAATGGGACTTATTCATCACAATTTTCATATCATCATCATTTCAGCCGAAAGGTGTCTACTGCTGGACATAGGCCTCCCCCAGGCATCGCCAAAACAACCGGCCTTACGCTTTCCTCATCCTAATTTCCATATCCTACTATAATTAATATTATAAATGTGAAAGTTTGTGAAGATATTTGGATGTTCGTTTGTCTGAACAGATTTGGATGAAATTTGGCATAGGTACAGATAGAACATAACCTGGATTAACATATTGGATAGGCTAGGCTTGTTGTCCCGGGAGGATGACCAATTCCCGAGGGAGGTGCGATCAACGACATCCAGGTTGGCGAAGCCGCAGGCAACCGCTAGTAAATAATAAGATTGAGAGAGAGATTTCATTTGAGATACCATGATTAATAAAAAATAGTATGTGTTATGGCAGGAGACATGTGACTGATGTAAAAAAAAGAGAGAGTAATGTTAGGGGAAAAAAACCATAAATATATTTTTAAAGTTTTATTTATTTATTAAGTCTTCCACAGATTTTGCTCCAAACCTTGTTGATAAGTAGGTACTACAACCAATAGTCATCACGGGCATTTAAATCACAAATCTGGAACAATTTTGTTTTATTAAAATTTATTACTGCAGGTATGGCTACAGTATCAACAAATAAAATTAGTAGATGCAATTTAATTCAAACATGCTGCGCCAACCCCAAATAAATTGGGATAAGGGCAGGAGGATGACGATGAGATACAATTTAATTTGCAATAGTAGAATAGGTACCTATACTAGGGTGTTGCAAACCAATGGGCCAGGAGGAGGGGGGCAAGATGATAGATAGAGGACATAATTTAAGCAAAATAAATACAATTTGTAATGTTGTAATACCTTACTATAAGAAAAAAAATCTTAATTAAAACAATCTTTTTGGGTTTTTTGTGAATTTTTGTCTACTTTAATATTAAATTATTCTAGGTTCTGGTCTATGGGGGGGGACAGCTGCCCCCTTGCTCCCCCTTTTAACGCCCATGTAGGTATAAAGTAGGTAGGTAGGTACCTACTCAAAATATGAATGTTCAAGGAATGATATCCCTTTATATTAACAATATTCTCTTCACGCTATTATTATTTAGAAGAACTATAGCGACATCTATGCACCCCATAACACAGGCATGTAAAACTTTCTACATAATCGTAAAATTACACAATACAACTCGGCGAATAAAAAATATAATCACACTTTTATAAATTACTTGCTTGTCATAAGTCACACAAACTGAAATTAATTAATTTTCAGTATAACATACCTTTTCGTTTCTTCATCAAGATCTTCTAGGGAGTTGGAGCTTCACATAGGTATTTATTAGATTCAGTTCATCTTTCACTTGTTATTGGCCAAGGGTCAGAGTTTCGCCTTAGGGACTAGCATTTGGTACCTACGAGCTAGCAAAGAGTATATAACCTAAGACGAGCTAGTTGCATAAAATGCCAGTGTCACCAAAATCTAAAAAAGACAAAGACATTTTACTTTACCTATTAGGTAGGTACAACATATGCAATTACTTGCATCAATATTAACTTATATTACAGGCGATCTTACCTTTGTATCCGTATGAATGCAGCATAATACGAGGGCTAATCTCCTCAGTCAGAGATTTTGCAAGGTTTTCAGTGAGTCTTTATTATATTTTAACTAACAAACTTTCGGTTAGTAAAATTAAATGCATTGTTTGGAACTCGTCGGCTTGTCGACTAATTTCTTTTTTAACTCTTCCAATGTTAACCTTAGTGGCAAGGACAACAAAATACACCCTTTAACTTTTGTAAAATCGTCTAAATCTTCGTCAAAACATTCAACGATCCAGTAAAAGTACAAGTTTATCGACTGATGTTCAGCTGTTAATTTTGACAGCTGAACGGCTAAAGTTCAGTTGCGTGTCAGCCCAAACATCTGTCAGAATTTTAGTGGAATAGGACGAAACGTAACGTTGATGTTCGATCGAGTTAGCGGAATACGAACACTCGATCGATCGTTAGCTTCAGCTGAAACGTAACTGTAGCTGGATCGTTGTTCATTAGCAGAATAAGAAAATAGCTAACAGCCGTCGTTCAGCTGCGTTTTAAACGTAATTTCGTTAGTGGAATTGGCCCCCTGTTTCTAAATTATGTGTGTTACCAATTAATTAGTAAGTTTTTAGTAGCGGCTGCGCCCGCATATATTTGTGTGATCCTAAATAATACTTGTTCTACATTTGTGTCATGTTTAGTTGATATGTTCAGTTTGGTTATAAATTGACTGATACAGATATTAGTATTCTCGTTTATTGTTTAAGGTATAATTACCTAACATTTACCTTCTTGTTTTAGATCATATTTTCATTTGTTAAAATACCTCTTGCTATGGACAAAATATTCGGCCATGGTGGGCGGTTCATAACTATTCACATTTTGTCCATGGTGGGCGGAATGTTAAAGCGTAAACTAGATCACACCAAATCGTAACCATATCGCGATCTAATAGTATTGATGTATTGGTAAAAGTTTGACCCTTACCTCGATAGATGGCGTTGGGGTCGAATTAGATCGCGGTATGGTTTCGTTACCTGGATTTTGCTAAGTGTTGAATGTTTTAAATTCCGGCTAATCAGAAATGGGACTTCGGTCCCACCTGCGAGAGCCCATTCGAAAAAAAAAACAAATTTTTTTTATGAGAACTAAATATAGTGCTCGTCTTGCCATCTAGTAGTTTCATTCGGAAACCCCAATTTTTGTGTAGTGGCGTTTTACTTGGCAGACAAGTGTAGTGAGTGGTAAACAGGGGGTCTACTCACAAAATCGATAATAATGATTTTTGTCGTGTGAAAACCTACTCTGAGTAACGTCGATTTAACTACCTTTTGTTTTCGAAGCAACGAACGATACTATTCTTCAATTTTTGGTCGTAACCCTACTCTTAGCTGTAAATGTCAATGACAGTATTTCTTTTGCTTTTGACTCTTTCAATCCGAAAATTGTCTATGACGTCATAAAAAATCACAACATTTTGTCTGTGATTTCGATAAACAACAGAGGATCTGAACATTTATGAGAGTAGGGTAGTACAACCAATATATTCGGGGCACTTAAAATTCAAATGTTTTTTATTTCAAATAAACCTAATTATAGGCACGTTTGAAACGTCAGGCTCTAGTTGCACAGTTCCAAATTGTGTGTATCATATGGAGACCAACCGGCAAGAAACTCCATAAAGAACTGGCAAGAAACTCCATATATCTCAATATCGTGTCGTTTCGATTATTTCGACGTCGATTTTACGAGTGGACCCCCTAAGTGTCGCCTGGTTTACTTGCATGTTGACCTTTAGGGATCAATTAGTTGAATCGAAAATCGTGACCTACATGTGTAATATGGTGTACGAGCTTTTTGCAATTAAATAAATAAAATGCTCCATTTTGAGGTATCAGAATGTCGGTATTGTCCAATAAAACAAATTTTTTATTGTTTGTTTCATTTTCAAAGATGTTTATGGAGAAAAGCAAAATTTATATTTTTAATAAAGATATTTTTGATTAATTCTTGTCACTTCATTTAAATAATATTATTACTTCTATCACCTTTGTGCGCTATAGTACTTTTTTCGTAAGTTTATTCCATAAAAAACAACCCACCACGGGGCTCTGCCTCACGTGCCCCCCGCACACCGAGGGGGCACGCTGTGACCTCTGCAAGGTAAGATAGATAATAATCGAGCCTTCAAGAAAAAGCATTCGTCTTTATAAAAGTTCGGCAACGCAAGTCGCCATACAATAAATAGTGATGCAACGAATACGAATACGAATATTCGTATTCGCCGAATACCATCAAATTAACGAATATTCGTATTCGCTGAATACTTTCATGACATTCGTAAATAAATAAATTCCTAGAAATTCCATGCAGATATTGCGTTGCGACTTGCATCTATTGCGACCGTGACGGCAAAGACGTCGCGAAATTACCAACGAGAACATTCAAAAACGCATTCACTCGTTCACGACGAAAAATAAA
This sequence comes from Asteroscopus sphinx, assembly GCA_949699075.1. Lineage (NCBI taxonomy): Eukaryota > Metazoa > Arthropoda > Insecta > Lepidoptera > Noctuidae > Asteroscopus > Asteroscopus sphinx. The sequence continues at coordinate 12,935,312 of OX453024.1, forward strand.
CTAAGCGCCAAAGCAAAAGCAAATCAATCAAGGTCAATAACGTTTAAAATGTTTAAACGATACGAAAATAATCAACAAAATAACCTGCACACCTGAGAGTGTTCCATACAGTTTCAATGGTGTGTTTAGTCTACCAACCCACACTAAGCCAGTGTGGTGGACTTAGGCCTCTACTTTCACATTTTGAGAAGAGGCACGTGCCCAACAATAATGAGCTGATGCATGTATGTAATCATTACAAGCTAATTAATATTTTGTACCACTGTTTGATCAAAATGAGTGGGTCAACGAGTCATCATTATTCCAACAGATTTTTATGACTCGTAGACCCATCGACCAGAGGGATCACGAGGCATTCAAATTAATATTTTGTACCACTGGTGGGTCAAATTGGTGGGTCCACGAGTCATACACCGAATAAATTTGTTTTTGTGCGTTTTTTTGCGTTCCTGTATATATGTCCTGAATGTAAAGTAAATTAAAAAAAGAAAAGAAATAATATATTTTATTCATGCGCTCCATTTGACGCACACAACAACCTAATACTACAATACTTATACATAATACTTTATAATAAGAAATAATATATAAAATTTTTAATTAAGAAGTACATTTTATATGGGACTTATAACTAGGAAAATGTGAGTGCACTATACACCTCTGCCTACCCCTTCGAGATACAGACGTGACGTTATATATTTATGTAATTAAAAGGTCCCTCCGAAACCTGGCTGTAAAGAACTTAAACGACAGCACAAACCACAAAACTATCAGACATCAATTTCTGTCAAGTCTTAATTCCTAAGACCAGCACATAAATCAAATTATCCTAGTAAAACAAGCTCCGTTAATTGACCGCCGATGTCCCAAGTTATCCGCCGAAAGTAGAAACTGCGTATGAAGTTGTGGTGCAAGTTGGCGTTCTCGGCAGAGAGTCGCGAACCGCCGCCCGAAACGCACACCGCGCCCGCACCATGTGAGCCAACCGATGCGATCGTACAAATGTCGAACTAACTAAAAAAAACTTAAAATAAGCAACATTATAACACTTCTTTAGAAATCGTGAGGCTGCGAAGCAATACCATTCTTGTTGCAAAATGTTATTTAAGGTGTTAAAATTTCAATACTTAAAATATAGTTGTGAAAATATGCATACGGACCAGCAGGCGTAGCATGACCACTGTAGATAAGGGTTTTCTCTATGAAAGAATAGACAAAATGACAGTTTAAGTTCTGTACAATGTTGTTTTGTAGATTCTTATGTGGACAAATCTCTTGTCTACAGTGGTCATGCTACACCTACTGAAGCAGCTTTCCTCACTATGATCAATTCAAGGCTCCTGAGATATCCGTTTACGAATAGACTCCACTGTGTCTGTCTGTCTGTATTGGGTAAACTAACATGTAATAATTGTTATTTATACTAATACTAGCGACCCACCCCAGCTTCGCATGGGTGCAATGCTGATACTAAGTATAGTTCATTTACGACATCAAATTAGAAACCTTTAAAATTATCAGTGTTTCTCTACTACAATATGCATGTATTATACATATAAACCTTCCTCTTGAATCACTCTATCTATTTGAAAAAAAAGCATCAAAATCAGTTATGTAGTTTTAAAGATCCAAGCATATTATAGGGACGGACAGACAGCGGGAAGCGACTTTGTTTTATACTGTGTAGTAATACTAATAATATTATAGAGGAAGGACTTGTTTGTTTGTAATCAATAAACTCTGAAACTACTGAACTGATTTTAATAATTCCTTCACCATTAGAAAGCTACTTTTACCCAATATAACATAAGCTATATTATATTTCTATACGCAGGCGAAGTCGCGGGCATAGTCTAGTCAATAAATAAATTCAAATCAATATAAAATTCACTTCATATAAAATTATCAACTAACCTGGATGCGATTCATTCTAATTTTAGTGCTGCGTTTCCGAGATTTTTTTTTTAGGTTTTCCCACTTTAGTCGCAGCTGCTGTGGTGTTCGGCGACTTGTTGCCGAGGCATTAAATGTATCCGTCATAACAACCCATTCGTCGTTTTTCATTTTGTTGGTTGCGGCATTGCTGGTTTTAGTAAGGATAGCTTTGCTGGACTCTATTATGTCCAACAAAACCTTCGTTTCTTCTTTACTCAGAGGCTTTCCTCTTGACTGCAATAAAATAGTAAAACGTAATGTTAATCAACAGGAAGAAATGCTTTATAATATAATGGAATAACCATAATTCAAAGAACAACATTTTGATGGCATGATAAATCCAACACAGAATTACTTATTACTTTTTCAATGTCCAATTTAGTGTTGCCAATGAAAAATTTTAGGCGGCCGTGTATGTTCGGTAGAAAAGCCGTGTTTATATGGAAAGATCAATGGTAGGCCGTAGCACTGCCAAAAAAAGGAAACTAAGTATGTGTCAACATCGGCCATATGGCGCTGTTTTTAAGTTTTTTTTGCAAAATTAATTGTTCGTCAATTTAAAAATGCAAAATTCAAATTTTTTGATTTATCAAACATAGGTATGATGTACAAGACATGGTGTTAATTTATTAATATTCCAGTATCACTATGTATGTATCAGTATTTACTCTTTTTGTTTAAAAAAAAAGTATAAACAAAATAATAAAAGTTTAAACGTCCCAATTTTACTATCTGATGCAAGGATTACAGAGCTAAATAATGCCACTGAGAAATAAATATAGGATGTTATAGGCTTATGTGAAACGAGAAGGAACGAAGAAACTATAGAGGAATACCAATGACCATATAGCCCCATAGACGCCAAATGTTGAATATAATGCTTACAATAAATTCTGCCTCTGTCTGCTTGATCTTTGAAACCCTATTACATTTTTTTTTTAATTTTTATTGTTTTGTGACATTCTAATTTGACTCTTGACATTTATTTGCTATTGCGACTTTTATTTTATTTTTGTACAAGTTTATATTGTGAACTTTATGATTTACGGCGGTAAATGTCATGTCTCTGGATTTATGAAACTAGTGACGTGTAAATTGAATTTACAAATAAATGAATATGAATATGAACTTTAATTTTAAAAAAATACTGTTTTAGGCATACCTTACAGGCAGTTTGTGGACTTTATGGAAGCAATTACACAAATGGTTGATTTAAAAATGTAGAGTTAAGACAATCTCACTACAAAACGGTTCAAGTAAAACAATTGTTATTGTAATAAAAAACAATTAAATTCCCGGCATTTTGAGAACTGGGTCGGGCACATACCTGTAGTATGGTTATTCTGCATCTACAAGGTTGTATTTCAAGGCAAGTTGCTGGTGGATAATCCTGGCCACCAGGTTGTGTCTGTGCAAATACTCGCTGTTAGCAAGACGAGAACAACCAGAAATAATATGTCGGATGGATTCCCCGGGACAGTGGCATGCCCGACATACGTGGGACACTCAGAAAGTTTTGCGAAACTAAAAAAAATTGTTCTATACGTACATATATTTTTATCAAATCTTTTCAAAGTACTTTCCACCAGCCTCTATACAAAGATTCATGCGCCTAAACCAGTTTTCAAAACACTTTTTCCAGTCCGCCGCAGACACCTCGTTGACAGCCTGCTCGAACGCAGCCAGCGCATCTTCCGGCGACGAAAATTGTATCCCTTTGAGCTGATTTTTTATTTTTGGGAATAAAAAGAAGTCACACGGTGCTAGATCAGGGCTGTAAGGAGGGTGACCCAGGAGTTTGACTGGCGTGCTGTCCAGGAAGTCCCTCGTTTTGAGTGCGGTGTGCGCAGGTGCATTGTCGTGGTGGAGCAGTAGCCCGCGGAGCCCTGTGTTTGGTCGCTTGTTGCTTATAACAGAGAAAACTTCTGGCAAACATTTGGTAGTATACCATTCGGCATTAATGCTTCTTTGATCCCGTAAGGGAATTGATACCAAGTGGCCAGTCAAATTAAAAATCTAGCGATCAAAATCTTACCCCCGCTTCTAGATCGCTTCACTTTGGTAGGCGTTGGCTCATTTTGAAACACCCAAACAGTCGACTGGCGCTTGGTTTCTGGGTCGTATTGATAAATCCAGGACTCATCACCTGTAACGATGTCGTAAACACGCCGAGACGAGCCTGCTTCAAATTTGTTAAGCATATCACGGCACCATTCCACCCGGGCCTGCTTCTGAGCATCGGTGAGGTTGTGCGGCACCCAGCGTGATACTATCCTCCTCACGCGAAGATGGCTGTGTAGAATCTCGTGAACGCTTCCCGATCCAATCTTCAATATGTGTTGAATCTCCTGATATGTAATTCGCCTATTGTCTTGGATTAAATTTTTCACTGCTAGCACGTTTTCTTCGGTAACAGCCGTCAAAGGGCGACCGCTTCTTTCGTCATCCCCCAAAGTTGGTCGACCGCGCTTGAATTCGTTATACCAACGATACACGGTTGCCTTGGAAGGGCCTTCATCCATGAATGCCATTTGAAGTCTATCGTACGATTCATCCGGTTTCAGGCGACACTTGAAATCGTATAAAATCATAGCTCTAAAATGTTCCCGGCGCAGATCCATATTTCAGTGAGACACAATACTTTGAATTAACTCGCAAAAAATGTGGAGGGAAATTTTGAAATTGGAACTTACTTATTTTTACTTATAAATAATCATATTTTCGAAAAACATTATAACTGGCCAGTCTCCCATATATAAAAACTTTTTTTCGCAATACTTTCTGAGGGGCCTGGTATGTCAACTGTGCCGTCCGTCTTTTTATTATTATTATTTTTTTAGTTTCATATGACAAGTTTCGAGACATTACATGTTAAATGTTTTTTGGTGCAAACCCACAGTAATAGTGCACCACAAGTAATATGTAAAAAATGATCGCCAAACCAAATAATATTTAAATATACTTGTGATCGTCCCGATAATTGGGGATGTTACGTTACGTGATTTGATGATTTTGCTAAAATATTCAATGACATTATCAAGGTAAGTCGCGCTTGGCTCAGCGCAGATCTTAATCTTAAGTAAGATTTCATTAAATTATTTTGGAAAGCTTTTTTCACATGACACCACCGAAACGACAAATCTTAGACACATCACTAGACTCGGACTCGGAACATACTCAGAATAGTCCCATTTTAAACTGACTTTAAAAAAAGGAGGAGGTTCACAATTCAATTGCATTTTTTTCATGTTTGTTACCTCATAACTTCGTCATTTACAAACTGATTTCGAAAATTCTTTTTTTATTTGAAAGGATATACTTCCAGATCGGTCCCATTTTTATCAAAATCCAGTTCTGATGATGGAATCTATATGGAATTGAGGGAACTCTTCAAATATTATAATAAATAAAATAAATATTTTTTTATTCACAAAAAGTTTTACATCAAATATCTGTAAAGTCCCTGACTTCTGAGCTAGGTACAAACCTGTGTTACAGAAGTCAGTGTCTTCTCCCATTAGCTTAACAAAAATAGTGAGTAATAATTACAGTTTACAATTTTATTTTATTTTTTTGTAAATTTATAAAATTTAATGTTATGTAATAAACATGTAATGTGGACTATGTGTTGTGTTTGTGTGAGTGTGTGAGCGGTGTTCGTGTAGGCATACATATAGCAATTTTTATATTTTCATCAACAAATCAAGTATTTGCATTCAGGTGAAGATCTGATGAAGGTTTTTGGAGATAAAGAAGGGAACTCTTCAATGGATGACAGCAATTCATCCGGGATTGCAGCAATCGCTTGTCTTCCTATTGTTAATGCCACTCAAAATAGTAATAAAATAAAATTAACTTTAAAAGAAGTAAAAACAGGCTTCAAAACGAATGAATGAACAAAAATGAATTTAAACGAAAACTTTTTAAATTATTGAATGACAAAGCATATTATTCTGTTAATGATTATCTTAATGACAAATTGTAGTAGGTAACTTATTTTATTTGTGACCAGCTGTGTCCATCTATATGTAGTGAAAATTTAGCTAATTTATTTGACATTTCTTTATTGACAATTTTAAATTTATTTCATTGACATTATTATAATTTTGTAATTAAAATTTTGACATTATTACTGTGTTGACATCTAATAATGTTTTCTTAAATTGTGACAGTGTATTGATACCTAAATGTTTTGTATGCCTTCTGGCGGGACATAGCAAGGATCTTCATTTTTAGGGTTCCGAAGTCCTACAAGGAACCCTTATAGTTTCGTCATGTCCGTCCGTCTGTCCGTCTGTCCGTCTGTCCGTCTGTCCGTCTGTCCGTCTGTCCGTCTATCCGTCTGTCCGTCTGTCCGTCTGTCCGTCTGTCCTAATCCTTTACAGCATAATAACTTCTACAGTTAAAAATATAAGTAAATGAAATTTTGTTAAAAAATTGTCTACATATAGATCTCAATTTTAATAGAATAAAAAAAACGTTTTTCCGTATTTTAGGGGTGGCGTCCATACATGTGAAATGGGGAAAAAAAAAATTTTTTCGCTGCACCCCCTCGTGTGGGATATCATTTAATAGGTCTACTAAAATGAAGGTAATGTTTCATACACCACTTTTTTATCAGGTGTACCATCTGCGAAATATAGCCCGCCAAAGTGGCTTGCAATGTGTGTCCCCCCCTGCCATTTCTAAACTATGCAATGTAGAAACTTATAATCTTCCACATTGATAGACCTTTGTGAAAACTCTCTTTTAAAATTATTTTGAGTATAATGTGATTATAATTTTTTGAGTTATAGAGAGAAAACTGAAAAATACTTAAAACGTCCTAGTTCAAAGGTCATTGACCTTAGAGAAAAATTATCATAGCAAATAATGCTCCATTAGTTACTTTCTATTTAAAAAAATCACAAAAAGAAACACACTTCTTCAATTTAGCTTCATAAATTTAGCGCTAGGTGGCGCTGTTTGCAAAAACTAAAATAGCAATGATTAATATTTGATTTAATTCGTTTGTAATTAGACCTACTTAAGGAACCCTATAATACTGAGCATGGCCCGACATGCTCTTGGCCGGTTTTTTGTAAATAACATCTGTATACCCTGTGTTTACAAAACGAAATAAATGAATTGAATTGAATTGAAAAATAATAAAATAATTTGTGTAAAACAGTTTAGGAAGTAGGTGCCTTTGATTCGGTTTGATTTAAGAAAAAATTGGCACCGACTTCCTAAAGTTTATTTTTATACAGAATAAACTCAGAAGCTCCTAGGTAGTCTACTGGACCGCGACTTGGGAAGAAATACTAGCGGCTTCCAAGTGGCGCCGGCGCTACACCCACTTGTCACCCCTTGGTGCTTGGCACCCAGGGCCGACCATCCCATCGCCCCCCCCCCCCGCCTTACGTCACCACTACCCCGTCGATCTCGTAACGCCATCGCGCCATTAGAACTGCTGGGGGTTTATTCGCGTTTGATGAACGACAAACGAAGTACGACCTTTCGTTCCGACTGATACCTACACAATAAAGATAGGCACATAGCACAGAATACCTAATGGTACTAACGTACACAACGGCCACTCACCACCCCCCGCCAATTTAAGATTCCTCACCCGCACCTCTTACCCACCCGCGGTTTGCCGGCTATTGGACTGCATTGCCCGTGCCCAGCAGTGGGACAGTAATGGGTTGGTTATGTTATGTTAAGGCCTCATTCAGCCGATTTATTAGATATTAGGGTTGCTATACACAGGTAGGCATTGCCGGGCGGTAGAATAAAAAAAAACCGCTCGGCTTGCCTGCACACACTCAGTTCAGAATGGCCATTAAACGGCACAGCCTACACGCCGCCAGCCAATGACGGAGCGGGAATATCACGCGACGTAATTATTATGTAAGAGATTTATAGTAAAGCTGCTTTTTACCCGACTGCGCCAGAAGGAGGGTTATGTTTTTCGAGTGTATGTATGTATGTATGTATGTATGTATGTATGTATGTATGTATATTTCTTTGGCACGCTCTTTGGCCTAAACGGCTTGATGGATTTGAGATTGAGAGGTGTCGTTAGATTCGTCTTAATTCTGAGAGTGACAATGGGTACATCAAAATTTAAAAAAATAAAATGGCCGCTTTTTGGCGCCATATTACCTCTTCAAAAAAAATTTTTTTCCGTCAAAAACTATCGAGTGGGGTATCAAAATAAAGGGTTTTATAAATGCTTCACTAAAATATATGCAACTTATATGTTTAAATGTAATTTGGAATGAAAAATGCTAAAAAACAACAAAATATTCAACGTTAAAAATGAATTTGACTTTTCTAAAAAAACATTAATAGTATGATAAATAGAACATGACAAAACTAAAAAAAATCAAATAAAAAATTAATTAACAAAAACAAAAAACCCGACTGCGTGTAAAAATAACAGAAAAGATATAAACAAGACTTATCAACACGCAGGCGGAGGCTACCTATGAACTATTATGTAATTCATGACCAAAAACATACGTAGCCTCCGACTGCGTGTTGATAAGTCTTGTTTATATCTTTTCTGTTATTTTTACACGCAGTCGGGTTTTTTGTTTTTGTTAATTAATTTTTTTGTTAAGCGTTATTTCAATGATTTTAATTAAAATTTAAAACGCGTTTTGTTAACACCATTTACAAATTATTTTATTTTATATAAGCACTTAGTAGAAATGGTAGGCTGACAGGTAGCCGTTAAATAGTCAACTATTTTAACTACATATGTAATTTAGAGCAGAGATCATGACACTAAAGTACCATTAAACTTAGTTTTAGACACCTTAACGATGGCAGACGGTTTCCCGGAAACAGTTGTTTGCTTATGTAATATCATTGGTTGTTTGCCAACATAAATTAATTCAACTGACCATAATTTAATCGCGCCTTTTCGAGACAAAATTAATCCGCATTTTACAAAGCGAAGTCCATAGAAACTTTTAACCGTATTATTCGTTATACTTCTGTTATCGAGGTATTAGGTTGCTCCTTCTAATAGACACAAAGCTGAGTACGTCTTGGAACTCTTACAATAATACTCAAGCTACATCTACCTACGTAAGATACTAAGCCAGAGGTGTCTCGTAGAAATCGCGTATATTATTTAAATTGGTTTTCCTGACGTTTCGAAAGCTTTGCAGCATTTCGTGGTCGCAGGTAGACTAAGATAACAAGCGTCTTTACAGATATTTCAAAAAAAAAAAATCTCTACCGTACAATATTATTAATTAAAATCGTTTCGATGCACGCAGTAATCACTCACAATATCATTATCTTTTACAGTGTTGTGTGCTGTTTGAATAATTTAGTAATGATTGGAATTCAACCTTATTTGCTTTAACATAAGACTCGAATTTCAATAGCCAAAAAAATTACACTGAGAGGCTCAAAGCGCCGGGAAGAAGGGCGATAAACGTCCAAAAGAGCTAGTGCGAGCTTAGTCGCGCCACCCACCCGATATACCGAAAGCCCGCCACTTTCGGCTACCAGTGGGACATAGCGACGGGGTCCCCCCGCAATGCCCTACTAAGCCGAGGTCCGAGCCCCTCCCTGGTTGATTTTAGTTCATCAGTTAGGTTTAGGGAAATTTTCGGCGGATGGAGTCCCTAACGGGATTCTCCGCCACCCGCCCGAAATGCTCTGGTCTATTTTGATCCCTAAAAGACAATAAGTGCTTATTGTAATATCTGATGCATTTCTGAAATTATGTTTTTATTTGTATGTTGTTATTTATATATGACCTTACCTTATTATTTGATTTAATTTAGAAATAATCTCCTAATTAAGTGCCTACTTAAATTTATCCGTCTCAAATAATAACTTACTTAAATAACCACTGATATTACAGACAGTAGAAAAAAATATAAGGAATGGAATGGACAAATATTTCCGTTGTGCTTACTTTTTCCGGAAAATTAAGTTAATTATCCACTATACATAAAAAGTACCGTCATAGCGTTTAAAGCGATCACTAATACATCCAGAGCGGTCTTTGGTGAAGTCTGTAGTTTTTGCAGTTCACTATTGACATAAATATATTACCAGACAAGGTTCCATGGATACTCCGGATACTCCTGTCTCTCACATTTTTTTTTATAATATCGGATGGCGAAACGAGCTAAAGGCCCACCTGAAGTTAAGCGGTTACCTTTGCCCATAACAACTTCAAAACCACCTAGGCTGGTACCACAAGTCGGTTCGCTAAACTGAGACATGAAGATAGAAAGTCTCATGTGATTGTAATTTCACCGGCACCCGTACCCTTCAGACCGAAACACAGCAATGCAAGCATCACGGTTTGGCGGAGAAGTAGATACGGTGGTAGTACATCCCCGGACGAGCTCTTTCACAAAGTAGCTGTACTACTACTGAAAAAACTTATCTAGAGCATTTAATTTTATGCTGGTAAACGCTCACTGACATTGCCCTGGGCATTCACCTTCCATGTCACACGCGGAAGTTTAACTTCCAGTTAACTACTTACCAAGATTTGAGTTTAACGTTTCATTATCAACAAGGGCAAGTTCACTCGCAGTTTTATTCATACGAAAGTATTTTAGGACCTACTGTTGGCCAAGTTGGCGGTAATACATTTTGACAACTGAGTGTTTGCTGGCCTAGTGCGGTATGGCGGGCAGACTACATACATAATTGAGAACTGTATGGAGCACTCTCAGGTGTGCAGGTTTCCTCACGATGTTTTCCTTCACCGTTAAGGCAAGTTATAATCGAATATAAATCCGCACATGAATTCGAAAAGTCAGAGGTGCGGGCCGGGATCGAAATCAAACCCTCTTGCATGGAAGGCAAGCGTTCAACCACTAGACCTCTTTCCTCAAAAATCGTCCTGGGAAATCCCTGGAATTTCATGCGAGCCCATCCAATCTTGACATAGGTTACTCAACAAAAATGCGTGAGCTGCAGCTCAGCACACGGTTCACGTGTTTGAGCCGGAGCTGTGAACCGGCTCACAGATCAGCTCAATTTGTGCCTCTACTTCGAGTTATGAAGTTATGATCTGTGATGCGAGTTGCTGAGCTTATAGAGCGATTCGAACTATTTGAGCTGCGTTCGCTCTCTCATCTGCATCTCGGCATCTGTCGCTGTTCCCGCTCACCATTTCAAACAATTTTTTATTGATATGGACGTCTTTTATATCTCGTGCAACGAACTATATCGCACAGATTGATACTTTTATCGGAGCCGTGAGCTGCGTATCTTGTCATTGAGCTGCAGCTCAACAGTTCAAGTTTATTGATCTGAATATTTGAACCGGTTCTGAGCTGAGTTACACACCACTAATCCTATCCCATCGCTGCGTATGTACTATGTACTATACACCTCTGCCTACCCCTTCGGGGAAATACAGGCGTGATGTTATGTTATGTTATGAAAATAAAACGAACTCATTTATTACTTTTATTAAACCATGATACCTACATAATCTCTGTTTTTTCATAAGAAAAAATAAATAAATAAATAAGATTTGTAATACTCTTATTGCTGCGGTTACTAAGGTAAGAGTGCGAGTTTAACGGCCGGTTTCTGATTTGAGAATTTCAGCTTTACTTAACTAAGCGGCGCTTAAAAATTGAGTTTACTTAAAACGAATATTTAAGTATTTTGTGTTTCACATGTTGAAAAATTTTCCACTCAAACCTCCATTAACTAAGTAACTACTTAAGTCTAGTGCCAACGTTCAGGCAAACATTTCTACGTTTCGATTCATGTGCGGAAACCGGATATGAAACGATAAATTCAATCATATGTAAGTCTAAAGAAAAGAGTATCGACATTTAGAATTCAATAACATTATGCCGAAATAATTATAAAATGCTACAAAAATAATTATATTCTCTATTTTTTTAACAAAGTATGATGTATAATTTTAGAACGCAGTGGCACGATATGCCTAGAATGGATTGCACTTCCCAATCCCAACGTCAACAATTACGTCAACAATTTAAAGAAAACCACAGTATTTTAATTTACTGTATCATTTGTACCTCTATTGATTTATATACATACATCAATAGAAATGAAATTATTTCTGCAGTAGGTATTCGTATCTTGTCACACAAGAAACGTGTGAGAAATCCAGCAATGATATAACTTCGTTAAATCTTAACCTGCTACCTATAACTAGTGACTGGAATACGAACATACTATTAATTAATAATAAAATCGTTATGTTGGGGTCGTTGGTTGAATTATAACATAAATATATTATTACTGGATTACAACCTTGCATTGGTTGATTCAATATGTGAGATAGTGGACATATGCCGTCACAGATTTAGTGAACTGCGAAGATGAGACGCGAAGAATCAATCTGCAGGCCGTACAAGCATGTTTGTCTTTCGGAGGAGTACATGCTGATAATATCTCATTCCTATTAAAACATCAACTAATATTGAACCAGTTTCTTCCAGTCTGCGCCGATCGCGATAGACAAATAAATCTCTCCAGCTAGGCAGATGGTAGTGATTATATTATCTTTGGGCATCTGCCCATCTGTTTGTCCATCTGGACTACGTAGGTGTGGACCCGAGTACACCAAGGATTGGGATTGTCTACCAAGGATTGGGAAAAACCAGTGATAGTGTCAGTGAAAGTTACAATCATAAGTTAAAACAGTTTAATGTTATATAAGTACCGAATGTTCATAGTTTATTTATTCAAATACCTACTTATCAGATCAAAGACATTCAAGGTATCTATCATAAATCTCCAGTTCCAACAAACATGTGGAAATAAAAATGACAGACTCATAGGTAGTGTGTTTTTTCATTCATCAAAACAATATTATGTTTGTTCCATGTGTGGTTCCATGGATGTATGACCTAATGGTTCTTAGTTTTTTCCATAAACATTGGTTTATTCCAAGTATTTTCATATAGATTTATTTACATAATTTTTCAATATTTTTGAAGTCAACAAATGTATCACCATGACGACGTATGGTTTGTTTTTTCTCGTTTTTCTAGGTGGCATTGATTCCATAAAATACCTAAAGAGGTTGCATAACAATATTCAAACAAAAAGTTTTGTTATTAACTTTTCGTTTTACCATAGAACACTGACTTCATTCTTACGAGGTATTCTATTTTACATACATTCATAATATCACGCCTGTAGGTATTTCCCTGAAGGGGTAGTCCGAGGTTTATAATAGGTACATTCACATTTTGTTAGTTATGTTATCAGTCCCATAGGGGCGAGCTTATTGCCACTAACCGAGCACAGATCCAGACTTCGGACTGCTACTGAGAATTTGCTAATTTAAAAAAAACCAATGCGGTCAGGGGACCCTCGGTCAGGAACGATTCCTCACGCACACACACACACACAGACATACTAGAAAGAAAAAGAAAGAGAGAACGTGCGGTGTGCGTACATGCCTGCACATATCACAAAAATCTTACGTGACGTTACATTTCCTCCAGAATCACACCTACTGCAAGCCTCGTTAAGGAACTTCGTTCGAAAAACTCAAAGCTGCTCATTTTTTTTTTCCGTGGGGATATCCTCATGGACGCACACCGCCCGGGGTAGACGGAGCCAGTGTCGGACTTTTAGCGACTAAAACCACCACGGTGTTCTTTTAACTACCTTAGCCGGGGGCGTGGGAACCCGTGAGTATTCACCCCCGACAGGTCCCGGCCCGCCACAAGCATGCGAGCCCCTTTTACCCGTGCGGCCTAGCGTCAGCCGCACCCTCCTCGGTGCCGCTCATGGACCACTGCACGCAATCTCACCTCACGGGACTTTACCAGCTACGCCAGCTGCGCCAACTACGCCAGCTAATAAATGGCTTATTCCCGCGCGCTCCAGGATTTCCTTCCCACGGGCTCCAAAACGATAAAATATTGTAAGATTAATAAAAAAATCGGTCCCATGAGCTCCAAGGATTTCAAAGTACAGATTGCATAAAAGTTAATACGTTAAAGATGTTTTTTATTTTTTATTTGATGAAACAATCATACTAACGAACTGGAGAACTGCGAGATGTGAGTCTGACCATGCAGGGCTGCTGGCCAGAAAACCTCCACGTGTGCCTGACGGCTGCTTGTCCTTCTGGACACGTCTGGAGGGAACGGCAGTTGTTTGACCGGTGCATCCTGGGCACGGGCAATAAAATCCTATAGAGGTATTAACCTTCGGGGGATTTTATTGCCTGTGGCAAATATTCTGGCGCAAGAGGGGCCCGTACTGGGCCAGTGGGGAGTTGTTTCCAATAGAGGGCATAGTAGAGGAGCAGGGGCGGGCCCGGTGTGTACTTATCCTGCCACTGGGCAGGCAGCGAGGCGACTGTCTTTCCCTGCCCCCGTCGATCTCGTAATCTCAGGAGTGCCCACTGAGTAGTGTTCTCGCGCCTCTTGGGACCGAGGGTCTTGAGGGTCCATGAGGTGAGGTGGCGTGCAGTGTTCCGTGTGCGCCACCTAGGAGGGTGCGGCCAACGTTAGGCCACACGGGGAGAAGGGGCTCGCCTGCTTGTGGCGGGCCAGGACCTGTCGGGGGTGGTTGTGTGAATACTCACGGATTCCCACGCACCCGGCTAAGGTAGTTGAAGGAACACCGTGGTGGTTTTAGTCGGTAAGAGTCCGACACTGGTTCCGCTTACCCCGGGCGGAGTACGTCTATGAGGACTACACCAAGGCAAAAAAAGAAAAGTCTGACCATGCAGTTCACACCGCCATCGTCGCTGCGTCTCGTTACGTTTTTTTGTATAGCATAAGATCGATCGAAGATTGTGATATCCAAAACTGTGTTTTTTTACTTTTGTGCAATTGATATTTTATGTACCTACCTGACCAGTAGCATAATAATGTCTAAGATCGACGTGTAAAATCTGAAACCGATTTTTCATATTTTAACATAACATAACATAACGCCTGTATTTCCCCGAAGGGGTAGGCAGAGGTGTATAGCACACCCACATTTCACCAGTTATGTTATAGTCTCATGTATTAGGGGGCGAGCCTATTGCCACTAACCGGGCACAAATCCAGATTCCGGGCTGCTACAGAGAATTTCCTAATGAAAAAACCCAATAACACTTTGCCCGACCCGGGAACCGAACCCAGGACCCCACGCTCAGTAGTCGCGCTTGCAACCACTAGACCAACGTGGCATATTTTATTTACTTATAAATCATTTTCATTTTAAATATACATAAGGCCGATTTCTGATATCAGAAACATTGATTCCTGGCTAATTTTAACTTATCTGTAATTGATGTTTATAAATTTTTAGGTCGATTTGTGATGACAGAAATTTTTAATTACCTATTTTTCACTCTTGAATTTCACACTATAAGTGTAACCTATCGGTCGATTTGTGACTGATGCCTTAAACTATATTCAGCAAATTATAAATATGAATGTAAGCCATAAGCGTTTTATTTTGCTAACCATACACAATTTCGCTTGGAGCTCTCGGGACAAAAATAGGTAGGTATATTAATATTTATTTAGTTTGTTCTACAAAATTTGGAGCTCTCGGGAACCAATGTATGAAAACATTTTTTGACGAGAACAATAGTTTTGGAGCTCATGGAAATAAGCCGTACCAACTACGCCAGCTGTGCCAGCTACACCAGCAGGCGTAGCATGACCACTGTAGACAACCGATTTGTCTACGGAAGAATCAACAAAACTACATTGTGTAGAACTTTATCTGTCATTTTGTCTATTATTTCGTAGACAAAACGCTTGTCTACAGTGGTCATGCTACGCCTGCAGCTGCTGATCGGGCAGCAGACTACCCCGAGTCTTCTGCTCGCAACCTCCTGTAATTTTTATAGAGGTTTTCTTCCTCGCCGTCTGGGCGCTGAAGCCAAGACCCTCGGTCCCAAGAGGCGCGAGGACACTACTTAGCAGGCACTCTTGGGGTTACGATATCGACGAGAGCAGGGAAGGACAGTCCCCCGCTGCCTGCCCAGTGGCAGGGTGAGTGCACACCGGGCCCGCACCTGCTCCTCCATTATGCCCTCTGCTAGCATCAGAGGGACACGTGGAGCAACGCCCCACTGGGCCCACATCGGGCCCCTCCGGTGCCAGAATATTCGCCATAGGCAACAAGATCCCCCGAAAGTTAATCCCTCGAAAGGATTCTATTGCTCGTACCCAGGATGCACCGGCCTCAAAACTGCCATTCCCTCCAGACGTGTCCAGAGGGACAGGCAGCCGTCAAACACACGTGGAGGTTTTCTGGCCAGCACCCGACCCAAAGCTGCTGGTCCTTCTCCATACGTCTCGAAAGAACAGCAGTTTGATGACCCGGTGCAACCCGGGCACGGGAAATAACTCTTTTTCGGTGTACTTTATTTTCCGTGGTGAATATTCTAGCACGAGAGGGGCCTTATCTGGGCCAGTGGGGCGATGCTCCGCGGGTCCCTCTGAAGTTAGCAGAGGGCACAGTGGAGGATGCAACGCACGGTGTGGTCACGATGTGCAACGAAATGGTCACCCATTCACGGACTGACCGCGGAAACTGTAGCTTAACCTCGCAGATCATACAACCCGCGCAGTTGCTATTGCTACTTAACCACGAGCCCCTCATAGCAACGTCACATTTCATTCATGAATTAAAAATTAATTATTAATAGTTAAATTCATTTAGAAATATACCTATAGACCAAACCACGGACGGGTTTGACTATCATTTATTTAATAAAGAACCGTTAATACCTATTCAAACCTAACCAATAGAAAACTTTGTTAGAACGACTAGAAAAAAAAACACTACTGCAACAAGGTGTTGTATGGTCAATTCTGGACTATAATGACTGTTTTGAGAATACCAGCTACACTTAACAAAGCGGCACTCAAATTTTGAGCAATACTTAACTAATTTTGTGTTTCACACGCCAAAAACTCTTCTGCTCAATCGTCCATCAACTAAGTATTTCTCAAACTCTGCCTGGGTGCAGTACCAACGTTCAGGAAAACATCAATGTACGTTTCAATCAAAGAGGATGTAATACTACGTATAGTTTCAACCCACCCAAATCGAAAACGATTTGAAAAAATAATAATTACATGTTAGTATAGCAATCGATACATCGTTTTTTTATTAATATTATTCCAAAACCATTGAAAATTTCTATAAAAAGGTGTTCATAAAATAAATTGAATGCACAATGTATGAACTAAATGTAGTATATTATATACTCTTTGGTATGTACCTCGCCGACCTTGTTTCGTGCTTGGCCAGTTTGGCCACGTCAAACCTTTGCGTCAAACAGAGAAAAAATTAACGTCTTACGAAAGTCTAGTAAATTGGAATACGAAATAATTATTGTAACATAGAATTACAACCATTGGTTGATATGTGAGAAAGTTATCCCATGTTATTGCAGCTATAAATGCGACGCGAATTCCGTAGGTACGTTGTTGAGCAGTCTTTGATTATATACCTGCCTCTGGGCAGTATACATTGCTCATTTTTATTACTTCATCGACAAAGATCAGCGATTCTCCTCCAGTCTGCTGTCTATACAGATGTCTGAGCTACGACGTGAAGTCATCACTCGCATCATGATATAAATCAATGTCTGACCTCTCCAGCCAAGCAGACTACCAAGGCGTAGACCAAAGTGTAATCAAGGATTAAGAAAGAATTTGTTATAGTGCCAGTGATATTGAAAGTTAATAACCATTGGGTTACAACAGTGTATGAACTTGAAGCAATGTTATTTATGTTATAATGATCAAAATTTTGTAAAGTTATGCAAATTAATTGATACGTTATGACTTTACGACTAAAACCGAAGTGCGGCTACACCCAACGCATCGACGCGGCGACTGTCAGCTGGCCTTCCCCTGGTGTCACCGATGTCCATGGGTGGCGGTGATCACTCACCACTCCGCCCGGTTACCCACCTGCTCGTTTGCCCACTCTATTATTGAAATTAAAGCCAGTTGTATTCGGATATAACTAGTTCTAGCCTTAATCATGCTGGCTACCAATCCAATTGGTATAAACAGTATGGTTAAAACTATGGAGGAGTGGCTGGAGAGGTGCTATGATGTTCTCACCTACTGGCTGACCCAGATTCTCTCGGGGCATGGTTGCGTCGGGAAGTATCTGTGTCGCATAGGCCGGGAGCCGACGCCCAAGTGTCATCACTAAGGAACTTCCCAGAGGACACGGCGCGGCACACACTGGAAGTGCCCAGCTTGGGTCACGCAGCGCCATGACATCACTGCAGTAAGCGGCAGCGATCTGTCGCTTCCGACTGTGGTTTTGTCTATGGTCGGGAGTGAGAGCGCTTGGGAAGGCGTCGTGTCCTTCTGCGAGGAGGTGATGCTCGCTAAGGAGGCGACGAAGAGGGTTCGAGAGGCGATGGCCTCCAGACACCAGGTGCCCAGGTGGCCTGCGGGTGGCGGACTCGGGGTGTCCCGCCGCCTGACTAGTCTCTAGTGATTACATTGTAGGAGAGTGTCGCTTTTACGTATCTATTATAAATCCTATGTTTGTACCATTTTGTAATTTGTAGAACCTACTTATTATTTATAGTCCTATGTTTTATTTAGAATAACACAAGTATGTACATTTAAGACAGTGATTTTGTGGAAATAAAAATAAAGACAATCTTTCACAGAATGTGTGGTTTTTATTCATTATCATCATCTTTCTCCTGCCCTGATTGCAATTTAAGGAGGCTGAGGTGGAAGACTTGGGTTCTTTAGGTTCTCTAGGGTTTCCTCATAAAAGAGCTTGAGTTACTCAAGGAGCTATGGAAAGAATAGCTTTTCAGTTAGGGGTTTGCTCAGTGGGTAAACTTTGGGAGTAAAGATGATAAGGTCATCATCTTTGTTTAAGAATAAAATTAGCAAGTAGACCTGAAACGATTTCCATTAGGAAACAGAACGCAGTATGGCATCAAAGATGGATCGAATATATAGGGAAGGTCGTAGAATGTGCTAGATGATAACCATAATAAAATTGCAGGGAAACGAAAAAACCCCTATTATTTGCCTCCAAAATATATTGAGTGGAGTTTAAGTAGCCAAATTCGGATACTTAAATTTCTTCCGCTCAAATCAGATTTAAGTAAGTATTTGAGCGTAGGTAACGTGTTGTGAAATGCAAATTTTGATTTAAGCGAACGAAATTTAAAATTTTAAAAATACTGACGGTTGAATGCTTATCTTTGAGAAATGCTCAGATTTTTCCTTAAAACCATACTCAAATGATACCTAAGTACTCCGTAAGTAGGTGATGTGAAACGCAATTTTCTAGTTAAGCGGACGTAATGTCAAAATTTAATGGGAATTTGAGAAAACTTATCCTTGAATGCTTAACTTTGAGAAATACTCAGATCAGAAACAGAATTTCGTTAAACCCATACTCAAACCACACTTAAGTACCACTTAACTGAGTTTTCTCAAATCAGAAACCGGCCGTAAGACTCTAGAACAGCATTTTTTTTTACTTCACTGCTAAATATTTACACACACACACATTCTACACACCTCCACTTAAATATAAACACCCACACTCTCACAAACAATACATGGCTTTACTTCTCAAGTGATGCTTGCATTTCTGTTTCGGTCTGAAGGATACGTGTGCCGGTGAAATTACAATCACATGAGACTTTCCATCTTCATGTCTTAGTTTGGCGAAACGACTTGCGGTACCATTAAGGTCATTAAGCCTAGGACAATAATAATAATTTACAATAATAATAAAATAGTTCAATTGGTTTCATCTATACTGGATTTTTGCATGCTTAATACAAGCAGAATATAGCAATGTTCCTAAACCACCAATTTTTATATCTGGTACCACCTGTATTCTACGCAAATAAATGATTCTTTCTTTCTTTCTTTCTACAATATTATTAATTAAAATCGTTTCGATGCTCGCAGTAATCACTCACAATATCATTATCTTTTATAGTGTTGCGTGCTGTTTGGGACTTGATTATTTTTAGGACTGGGTTCCAAACAGGTGGTAGCTGCCAACCATCTTCTCTATTAAAATTAGGATGTTTTTTTAATTTCAATAGCCTCACGGAGCACTGTAAAAGATAATGATATTGTGAGTGATTACTGCGTGCATCGAATTGATTTTAATTAATAATATTGTACGGTAGATTAAAATATTTTTTTTGAAATATTTGTAAAGACGCTTGTCATCTTAGTCTACCTGCGACCACGAAATGCTGCAAAGCTTTCGAAATTTAAATAATATACCCGATTTAATCCGGTTAAACTTTGTTTTATTATAATGTGTAGTGATCGCGAAAACCTAAGAAGTTATTAAGATAATATGTTATACCCAACGACCACACAGCCCATAGACGCCTCATAACAGGCGACCGATGTCTGTAATACATCTATGAATTTCACTAATGTATGTCGCCACTATTCGTCATTGAAATCTTCAAATCAGTTTCGCCCACTTACATGAGCCGTCAAAACTGCTGTGTTAGTGATTAGCCAATAGCCGCCTTGGTAGGGCCAATCGGGTTGCAGTACGCGCCTCAGCTAGTGGCAGAATTTATTGTACGTATTATATTCAACATTAGGCGTCTATTGGGCTGAATGGTCGTTGGTTATAACCTAACAAAACAAATGAAAAAAATATCTGGACGCAGCGGCAGCACTTATACACATAAACCAGCACAAAGTTAACAAGTCTATAGTAACTTTAAGTTACTTTCACATCATAAATAATAATAATAATGTCCTCCCGGCCGAATTTCGGTCACGGCGGCCAATCTCAATGGAGACTAGCCATCTGCGCGGGGCATATTATAGTGCACAAGTATGTGCGCAAACACAGGTGCACTCTCTATTCTCATTCTCATAATCCAGTGCGCAGGCAGTCTTCGACGCTTGGAGCTTTAATTGGCGGACATGTCCGGTATTTTTCGTCGCCGACTCGGATGGCCTGGGACCGGCCTAACATTTGCTAACCCAATTCACTAGCTGTACATATCGTAAATGCGAGAAGTCGAACACAATAGTGTAGTCTATAAACGTTGATAGTTGGTGCGCACATTGAATAGCAGTTGGCTCGGTACAGTTGTCCCATTGCTGACGAATTTGACCCAAAAAATAATCTAGGCAGTCTTGATTTAAGTTCCTTGTAATAAGAAATTTATTACTGATTTTAAGGTTATGAGCCATGAATTAAATTTATGTTTAAACTTTTACTTTCAAGTAATTGTACAGCTTCCAGAAAAAGTTTTTTGGTCGTCTTTTCCTCGATATGCCCTTTTGAACGTGTTATCGTCAAGCACTGAAGCTGAATTTAACATGTCAAACAGATTGTTAACAAAGTAAATTAAGTTGACTGTATCTTTAGCTTCATCTTTAATTAATTTGGCTACCACATAAACATTAATTGCTGAAGCAACGGTTCTGCTGAATAACCAATTATATTATTGCTGGGTTAATTTAACCCGCATTTTATCGAAATTGTTTGGTTTGATATGCTTTTCAGTCAACTTATACCTACATAAGTTTTAAATCGCGAGGGATTCCAACCAACAAATGTCATCAAATGAAAACCAAGAAATGTCATCAATCGGAAATAATAATATTGTTTCTAGTAGAATAAGGCGGCGACCACATTATTTGGATGATTATATTACTGAGTAATTCTTATTGTAATTTGCAACAGCCTGTAAGGGAGCAAGAGATATAACCTTCAGAGCAAGCATCCTGCTTGCCGATATCAACAAACTGTGATCACCACCTTTGCCAAGCGAGTTAATTACAATTACATCTTCGACAGAATATTAATTATCGGCAGCGAATATCAAAGTTAGATCGGTTGTTGTACAGTCATAACACGCGAAAGATGAGCCACGTGCTTATCATCTTAACTTGGCCGTGTTATACAAATTGGGCCACTTTTTCATGTACGAGTACATCCGACTTTGTCCGATTTGCCAACACGGCCGAATTAAGAATATTAGCAAGTGTTTCAACACTCCCGTGATGTGATGGTACGTTATACGCACCTGTAAGGCGTATCGATACACTCCACGGATTAATCCATATTAGGCATGCATCAAAGACTTCAAAACGGAATGGAGTACCCCTGTGATTTGAACAATAGGAATTATGAGAGATCGCTACGTTTGAGAGCTCCTTGACCTATTTATTTGAATATCGAATTACAGATTACGGAGCTATTGTTATGGAGGGAAATTGGACTTTATTTCGTTTGGTGACGATTGAAAATTGTTACTAAGAAAGTAATAACAGTTTGATTGTGGGATTAAAAGTGACTGTGCTGTGAATTTTTTATGCAGATTTTCTATCTTGATTTTAATTTAGAGCGGAGAGGCCTGATTGTCATTTGTACAGAATTAAAAGTTTCTTTACCTTTAAAAGATTCACCTAGTACTTTAGGAGACACTTTCCCTTTGGCCAAACGTAGGTTTCTTTCAATTGAACGTAGGTTAGAAAGGGATGAAATCTTTAAAAATATGTATGTACAGTTTATGGCTGAGTATATTATTTTGGGTCATATGTCATTGTCAATAAATACTATGAATTCTTCTCAGGTTAATTGTTATTTAGCGTACCATGGTGTATATAGGGAGTCTAGTACAACTACAAAATTGCGTGTAGTCTTCGATGCTTCCGCAAAATACTCAACAAATAAGTCACTCAATGACATTCAAAGAGTTGGGCCGACAGTACAAGATGATTTACTGTCTATTCTTTTAAGGTTCCGACAGCATAAATTTGTAGTTTCAGCAGACATCGAGAAGATGTATAGACAAATTGAAATAGATAAGTCGCAGCGTTCCTTACAGCAAATTCTGTGGCGTTCAGATCCGTCACATCCACTAAAGTCTTATACATTAAACACCGTAACATATGGGACAGCGTCAGCTCCTTTTCTAGCCACTAGGTGTCTTTATCAATTAGGCACAGAATCAATGGATGACGACATCAGACGCGCCATTTGTCATGATTTTTATGTAGATGATCTGCTCACAGGATGCGACTCTGTTGCTCAAGCTATTCAATTATGTCAAGGCATTATAACTACCTTATCATCAGCAAAATTCAATCTAAGAAAATGGCATTCTAATTGTATAGAGATTTTGCGAGCTGTTTGTAGTGAACATAGTAACAGATCCCAGTCAGTGAACCTAAGTGAGAATGAACAATCAAAAACACTAGGTCTCTATTGGAAATGTTCTTCAGATAATTTAACCTTCTCTATAAACATTGGTAGCAATGACAAAATTAATAAACGATTAATTTTATCCACCATTGCTCAGGTGTTCGATCCACTTGGTATAGTTTCACCATGCATTATAGAAGCTAAGATGATAATGCAGCAGTTGTGGAAACACCAATGTTCATGGGACGAACAAGTTCCAGAAAATATAAAAAAGGCTTGGCTTACTTTTGTTAGGACATTATCTTCTTTGAATGACTTAAATATACCAAGATGTGTTGTTGGTAATAACCCAATTAATGTGCAAATTCATACATTTACAGACGCCTCGGAGAGCGCATACGGTGCATGCCTCTACGTCCGGTGTGTTGATGGCGATGGGTCCATCAGTGTTCGTCTTTTAGCGTCCAAGAGTAAGGTTGCCCCCATCAAGTCTACTACTATTCCTCGGCTTGAGCTTTGTGCGGCGTTACTGGGGAGTAGACTCTGTAAAAAGGTAACATCTTCAATTACCTTAAAATGTGAGTCCTGTTATTTCTGGTCAGATTCCACAATAACCTTAGCGTGGATTGCGTCACAATCTGCGCAGTGTAAACATTTTGTTCGGCACCGTGTCTGTGAGATACAGGAGAATACAGCGGGTTGCAAATGGCGCTATGTGCCGACAAAAGACAACCCCGCAGACCTAGTATCTCGTGGCTTGAGTGCGGATCTGTTAGGTGACTGCAATCTTTGGTGGACAGGACCGTCGTACTTAAAGTCTGATGAATTAAATTGGCCTACCAGTCCCAACAAAATTTCTCATTCGGAACTGCCAGAAACAATCAACTGTTTTCATACCACAGAACACATTAATAATAATTTATTCATTCGTTTATTTAACAAGTTTTCAGAATTATCTTCTTTACAATATCACATAGCCTATATTTTACGTTTTATTAACAGTTGCCGTAAAAATAGGAGAGTGGGTATGTTTACAGTGACAGAATTAACAAATGCCTTAATGATTTTGATAAAGTTAGCACAACAGCAATCTTTTCCTAAAGAATATCAGTTACTTCTCTCATCTACAAAGCTACCACACAAAAATCGTCTTCTTTCATTATCACCATTCATGGATTCTAATCAGGTTATCCGTGTTGGTGGCAGACTTGGAAATTCTCACTATGAATATAACCTTAAACATCCTATTCTTTTATGTAGCAAGCATCCATTAACTAACCTTATCTTCGAAAGGTTACACAAGATTCATTTACATCCTGGGCCAAGATTATTATTAACTACAGCGAGGCTCAACTATTGGGTCCTGGGAGGTATTTCCTTAGCAAAACGCACAGTCCGATCCTGTGTAAAATGCTGTAGATTCAAAGGGCAAACAATTCAACCAATCATGGGAAATTTACCATCACAACGCGTCCAGCTTGAATTCCCTTTCCTTAACACTGGCGTTGACTAGGCCGGTGATGGTAAGCGACCGCAAAGGTCGGGGTTCAAGGTTAATTAAGTCATATATAAGCATTTTTATTTGTTTAGCAACGAAAGCAGTGCATTTGGAGCTTGTCTCAGATTTGACCAAAGAAGCCTTTACCGCTGCTTTAAATCGATTTATAGCTCGCAGAGGAAAGCCACAGAACATCTTCTCAGACAATGGCACTACCTTTGTGGGAACATTTAATGAGCTGTCAAGGCTTCTCAATCCTGCACTGTCATCTGAGTTTATTGAGCAAGGTATCAATTTTTCTTTCATACCAGCCTACACTCCACATTTCGGTGGTTTGTGGGAATCTTCAGTGAAGTCCACTAAACATCATTTGCGACGTATCTTAGGGCTGACACACTTAACGTTCGAGGAAATGTCTACTTTATTGAGTCAGGTAGAGGCTATTCTTAATTCCCGACCTCTTACTCCTCTATCCGACGATCCTTCAGACCTCTATCCTCTCACTCCCGCTCACTTCCTTATTGGGCGATCTCTAGTCTGTGTGCCACATCCAGACGTCACATCAACAAAAGACATAACGTCCCTTCAGCGGTTTCAGCGAATAGAACACCTTAAACAACACTTTTGGAATAGGTTTTCTAATGAATATGTATCATCGCTCCAACAGAAAACCAAGTGGCACCAGTCACACGGTGACCTCAAGAAAGGTGACATGGTCATCATCAAGGACAAGGCGCTGCCACCTCTCATGTGGCTTCTGGGCCGTGTTGAGCGGGTCTTTCCTGGCAGCGACGGCGTCGCACGAGTAGCCGACATCCGCACGAAGAAGGGCACTCTTCGTCGTGCCTACAACACCATATGCCCCCTGCCCCGAACATCGTGTTGAAGACTCTTCAACGGGGGGAGTATGGTGACGCACGAGCACACGAGGGGGCTGAGGGGTGCGCGGGGCGCACCTGTCCGAGCTCCACTCGTCGCCGGCTGCGCCAGCATTCACCGGAACGTGACACGGGCGACCATACGTCGCTATTATCCTCGCAATTTCATTGTCGCGCCGCGGTTACGTGTATTTATTTACCTATATTCTCGGTATTATATCAGTTAAACCAGCATTACAGTAATTTCAATCAAGACTAAGTTCCCAGCTTAGGGTTAGCGGGCACAGGTCTCAACACCCAATGGGCCTCTGCAACGTCAACAATGCCCGGGCAGTGCTGACTCTGCACCTTCTGCGAACTCTGCCCGTAACACATAGTATATATTTTAGTGTATATATTTGGCTGGTTTTCGTACGTCCTGATTGCCTTGATGCACAAAACGTGGCTATAGACGATCAATTAAATATCGTCACTCGTGGAGGCTCTTCACAGTTTCCACACTTTAAATCGTTAGATTTCGCTTCGAATGCATTAAAATAATTAGTGAGGGTAGGCATATAAGACTGAATTAACTGTAAAGTTAATCGAGACGGTTAAGAAAAACTATTTCTTAATAACATATTGCTGACGTCACCCAAAGACCGATTTATTTTCTCTAATACGACCATCAATTTGAGGCCTAATCTAAAATCGTGACAATTATTTTTTGATGGATGTAGACGGCCAATTTGCCTGTGTAATGGTCTACCATTGCTTTATTAACAGGTAGTTATTTTTAGAATTTAAGTATAGGTACCTAATTTTGTGAGATAATTAATCGTAATAAAGATAAGTAATCCCTCTCTCTTCTCATGGGTGTCGTAAAAGGCGACTAAGGGATTCACCAGAGGGTGGGCAGCAACGTCCCCTAACTGCAATCGCCAACCCGCCTGCCAAGCGTGGCGATTATGGCATAACCAGCCCCCCCCCCCCCCTTTTGGGAGGTCTTTGTCCAGCAGTGGACGTTTTTCGGCTAAAATGATGATGATGAATTAATCGTAGCCGTTTTTTGTAGACGATTATTTTTGAGTTCGTAAAAAGCCAGAATTGCTTTTGTCCAGCACCGGAATTATTTTCGATAATTAAAAAATGTCCAAGGGTGGACCCAGGATTTATTTCTGGGAGAGGCCCAAGGGCCAGAGAGTTAAGGACAGAAAAGGACAGGTTTCATTGTCTTTTAGATTAATTCTTTATAAATTCTCCTATCGTGTCGACATGAGCTACATAATGATGCTTGCCTTGGGGAAAAGCTTAGCCAGTCAGCAGGTTGGTAGCGGGGCTGACTGCCCAATGACAATCTTTATCTATGACATACAAGAATAACTAAAAACCAATGTAATTAAAGCGGTATTAATAACAAGGAGCTGGGTGATTAATAATCTCTCAGCCCCTTGTTTTATTTGAACCGTCTGGGGGGGCGTGCCCCCTATCCCCTCGGCCCTTCTGGAATCGCCCTTGAAACTGTCTTTACCATCACGCATGTATTCCCAAAAGTATTAGCCACTGCATATCAATAGCAAGTAGGTCATTATAGTAGAACCAGCTTAGTATTATAACCGATTCCCACAGGACACAAATATTTATGTGATTAACATAAGTATTTGTGTTGGTCTGGGTATTTCATATGTATTATATATAGGATGATCATTTACAAAAAAAATATGTATACAAGTATTATATGCATTGTCTAGTACCCATAGTATCAAGCTCTGCTTAGTTTGGGACTCGATGGTGCTCTGTAAAGATGTCACAAATATTTATTCATTTATTTTATTTATTTTGTAACAGCTGTACCCGCATATGTGTAGACAAATTACTCTTTTGACATATTTAAAAGTTCCGTAAATATTAAGGTTAACGTCTTATTTTTAAATGGATTTTTGTTCTTAATCATAGCAGATTTTTTTAAGATTTCCATCTTTTAATATTTTACTCCATCAACACCATCTTTTGTAGCTTTGTTGGATTAGGGCTATTATCTCATGGCTTATTATTGTATGTTATTATATTATTAGATCAAACATTTTAATGTAAAACAAGAGATTTGGAATGAAACGCTTTCCCTATTACATGAGACATAACTAGCCAAGTGTTGTGTTGTGTGTGTGGTGTGTGTGTGTGTGTACTAACTATACACCTCTGCCTACCTTTTCGTGAAATACAGGCGTAATATAATGTTGTTATGTTGCACCTTACACTTCTGGAGAGTAAAATTACTGACTCTTATAGAATAATTGTCTATGCAATTAGTGAAAAAAATTATTGTTAAGTATAGTTACATTTCCCTAAATATGCAAAACTGTATTTAAAATTGCAATATTAAATGCGCTCAGCCAATTAATATAAACATAAGTTTAATGTAATTCTCTAGTAGTCTTTGTAATTTTGACAGCACCATCAATTTTAATCGCATCGCTAAAAGCTATCAGTGACCATTAAAAATTTACGACAACTACAAACGAAACCACTCAGTTATTTGGTCAAAACAACCGATTTGTAAACTAAATAAATGCGGTTACCGGTTTAAATATTAAAACTAAATTTAGCATATATTTTTTTAAGGTACATTAATGTTTATTGTTGCATTGCGTTATTAATTATAGTTACGGTGAAATATTGGGTTACTTAACAAAAAATTTACACCTAAAAATCACTCAATACTCGCTGATTCCGATAAATCATATAACATTAGGCCTCATAATTTACACGCATGAATCGCAAGTAAAATTATGATTACAACCATTCTCCTCTATCTATTTCTTTGATAATAATAGTGCTAAAAGTATTCTTCCTTCGTACGTAAGCATAATAAAAGTTCTAACAAGTCCTTCATTTCTATTCTCTTTCTAAATTAAGTATTCTCTATTACAGGATAAATACATCATGAATTCTCCGAGCGGCGGCGGATACGGTCCTGCGTCCGAATCGTCTCAAACTGACAAACAAACAAACAAAGCTAGTGCCTTCATAGAAAGGGGCAGTATCTTCGAATACCGAAGTGCGCAAGAGTCGGTGTAGTTAATAGCATCCAACACTCGTCTCAAGCCGGGGTATGCGAAGAGACGACTATAGTTTGATTCTTGATGTTAAAAGGCTGATTTCAGAGCAATGCGGATTTATCTGCGGACCGTCTGCGCGGAGCTCCGGAACGGAGACATGTTGCGTAACAATATCGTTTTACGGCCAAAATTAATATCAAATCTATCCAAGATTTGCCCTACTAGAGATAGAAATTTGACATATTTTGTATGGAGCTTATTAGTGACGCGGATTGTTCCGCGTGGAGTCCGTACAAGCCAACCTCGCCCCTCGATTCAGAGAACTGTGGACGGCCCGCAGGCGGACAGTCCGTACGGTCGTACGCACTACTCTGAAACTAGTCTAAAGGCAATATTTGCGTGAATTCACGCAATTATCACCTTTATGCGATCCAGATACGGGCCCAGTTCGCGAGTCAGTCCAGTGAGTTAGTTCAGTACTATTTTAAAAACGTGTACCATTAGGGTAGCTAAGTAAAGAACTATTATAAAATTGTGCCTTTTGAAGACACTTGATAACCATAATGTGATAAGTTTAATTATTTAGCTATGCAATTATTGTAGCTCAATGCATTTTATGAGCTCTGTTGAGCTCAGTGCATTTTATCAGCAATGCCATTATTTATAGCTCGATGCATTTTATGAGCTATGCTATTATTTGTAGCTCAATGCATTTTATGAGCTATGCTATTATTTGTAGCTCAATGCATTTTATGAGCTATGCTATTATTTGCAGCTCAATGCATTTTATGAGCTATGCTATTATTTGTAGCTCAATGCATTTTATGAGCTATGCTATTATTTGTAGCTCAATGCATTTTATGAGCTATGCTATTATTTGTAGCTCAATGCATTTTATGAGCTATGCTATTATTTGTAGCTCAATGCTTTTTATGCAGACTTCCGCAACATTGACGTATTTTTTTACTAGCGTTTGGTTAGCCCTGGGGGTCTACTCCCGTTCGACGATATTCGATAAATCGTAAGATTCATCGCACAATTTGCTACTCCGGTCAACCATCGTTCCCTTATCGCATGCGATGATCGTGTTTTTACGTTTGTTTTTCTCATCTCCGGCAAATTGTATACGACTATGAACCGTAGTCTATCTTAATTGTGCCTTTTTTATGTGCCTATCTTTATTATGTAAGTATCCTAATTGCGTGACGACAGCGGGGCAGCGCATCGGGGCGAAAAGGCAAATATGACTTTAGGAGTCGTTTTTAATTATTAGTTAAACATGAGCTATGCTGCTAAATACAAATTCATTTATTCTGAAAATTGGATGTCAAATATCACTTTTACAAGTCGGTTATTTATAAAAACTAGATGACATCGGCATTTCCTATATGACTACCTCAGAGAGGAAATACTGAAACAAACTCAGGGATCATAGTCTATTTTAAAGTCCAGACAACAAGACAACACAAGTTTGTTGTATTATACAATAAATAACAACAACATAACATAACATCATGCCTATATTCCCCGAAGGGGTAAGCAGAAGTGTATAGTACCACCCACATTTCGCCAGTTATGTTATAGTCCCATGTAATAGGGGGCGAGCCTATTGCCATTAACCGGGCACAAATCCATATTCTGCTGCTGGGCTGCTACTGAGCATTTCCTAATGAAAAAACCCAATAACACTTTGCCCGACCCGGGAATCGAACCCAGGACCCCACAATAAATATGCATTGTAAAATGTATATAAACCAAATTGTCAGATTAAAGTGTATAAATAAAATGTCACAAAGGTGTATAAATCATATGTCAAAAAAACGGTATTAATCCAATGTCAATAAAAACTGCATAAAATAAAAGATGATGAAGATATGTAGGTATATAAAAAAATTAAAAATAAACAATATTGCCTGTATCTAGCAAGCAGATCAGTCCCAAGCTTTTTTATCATCAAGATAATCAGAAATTTTATACTACTTGCTTTACAATATTTAAATGTAGCGCGCCGTTAACTGGGACAGTAAACGATTTTTCTTTCTTTTCTTTTTCTATGCTGCTAGTCTCAAAATGAAATGAAATAGTCACACAGCTAATTGCTTTCTATTCCGCACAAATTGTAATATTCAACTGAGATAAATTTAATATGGCTCGTGGTTTTCGAATTGTATTATTAACCTTTTTTACACGATATTTTCCACCCTAATAAATTTTGTATATAGCAGGGGACAAGCCGGTAGCAGTGTGAACAGAGTTACGATAATCCATGAGATATTTTAGTAATTTTACTGATACTTCTTTTGCAGTATGACTCGACAAAAGATAAGATTTTATTCCCTTTTTAACTACCTTGACATAACTTTCGGCTTGGCCGTTACTAGGTGGGTGATAGACTGGTGACGTCATGTGCGAAACTCCGTTTGTTGCACAAAACAGTTCAAATTCCCGCGAACAAAAAGCTGTGCCATTATCACTTACGATGGTTTTCGGAACTCCAAACCTTGACATAAAATCACATAGTTTCCCAATCACCGCCGACGATTCAGTAGCGGTATTCATTTTGTACACTTCTACCCACTTAGTATGTGCACCAACCACTACTAAATAAACACAACCTTTAATTGGGCCCAGGAAGTCTATGTGTATTCTGTAAAAGGGACAAGGTGCAAATTCCCAATGTGCCAGCGATACGCGCGGCGGAGAAGGGCGAAGCTGAATACACACGTCACATGATCCTATCATTGTTTCTACAGCTTGGTCGATTCCCGGAAACCAAAATCTTGATCGAGCTTCGGCCTTAGTTTTCACTATACCTAAATGCGAAGAATGTAATTCTTTTAGAATCACCTGGTGTAACCCTGTGGGTATAACCACTTTGTGGCCTCTCATGACGCATCCGTTTTCATAAGATAACTGTGTCCTACACAAATAATATGGTTTTAACCTTATGTCGTTGACCTTTGGCGGCCAACCATTCAAAATAAAATTTATAACTAGCCTTAAAACCACGTCACTCCTTGTCTGCTCGCGTAATTTCTCTAAAGTCACGGGCATACTTCCATCTACAACAAAACAAACATAAGTCGCCCGGTCGTACGCTACTTCACAGTCGCAACACCTGCACTGCTCGGTGCACGCACACGCGTGCAATGCGCGCGCTACTTCACAGTCGCAACACCTGCACTGCTCGGTGCACGCACACGCGTGCAATGCGCGCGCTACTTCACAGTCGCAACACCTGCACTGCTCGGTGCACGCACACGCGTGCAATGCGCGCGCTACTTCACAGTCGCAACACCTGCACTGCTCGGTGCACGCACACGCGTGCAATGCGCGCGCTACTTCACAGTCGCAACACCTGCACTGCTCGGTGCACGCACACGCGTGCAATGCGCGCGCTACTTCACAGTCGCAACACCTGCACTGCTCGGTGCACGCACACGCGTGCAATGCGCGCGCTACTTCACAGTCGCAACACCTGCACTGCTCGGTGCACGCACACGCGTGCAATGCGCGCGCTACTTCACAGTCGCAACACCTGCACTGCTCGGTGCACGCACACGCGTGCAATGCGCGCGCTACTTCACAGTCGCAACACCTGCACTGCTCGGTGCACGCACACGCGTGCAATGCGCGCGCTACTTCACAGTCGCAACACCTGCACTGCTCGGTGCACGCACACGCGTGCAATGCGCGCGCTACTTCACAGTCGCAACACCTGCACTGCTCGGTGCACGCACACGCGTGCAATGCGCGCGCTACTTCACAGTCGCAACACCTGCACTGCTCGGTGCACGCACACGCGTGCAATGCGCGCGCTACTTCACAGTCGCAACACCTGCACTGCTCGGTGCACGCACACGCGTGCAATGCGCGCGCTACTTCACAGTCGCAACACCTGCACTGCTCGGTGCACGCACACGCGTGCAATGCGCGCGCTACTTCACAGTCGCAACACCTGCACTGCTCGGTGCACGCACACGCGTGCAATGCGCGCGCTACTTCACAGTCGCAACACCTGCACTGCTCGGTGCACGCACACGCGTGCAATGCGCGCGGCAGGCTCGCGCGTGAAAAGTAATCCGCGCTGTTATTATTGCTACGCACATACTCTATTTTGTAGTTATAACTACTTAGGAACAAAGCGTACCGTTGTAGCCTATTTGCTGACATTTCCGGTATCCCCTTATAGGGCCCAAAAATTGTCAATAGGGGCTTATGATCCGTTCGTAAAATAAACGGTTCGGATCTGCCATACAAATATTGATGAAACCGTCGTACACCGTAAACAATGGCAGTTGCTTCCTTTTGTATTTGAGCATATCGTTTTTCCGCCGAGTTTAAAGTACGCGATACAAATGAAACAGGCCTTTCAATACCATCTAACCCTACTTGTGACAGAACTGCTCCTAAGCCACTAGGCGAAGCATCCACAGTCAATATTATTCTCGCGTTCGGGTCAAAATGAGCAAGAACCTGTTCCGATGTCATTAACTCTTTTATTTTCTTAAAAGCCCTGTCATGAATATCAGTCCAAATCCATTTATAGCCCTTTTTTAGTAAATCATACAAAGGACTGAGTATAGTGGATGCGTTTGGTACGAAACTCCTGTAATAATTGATTAGCCCCAAGAACGACTGTAGCTGATTCACGTTTGTGGGAACTGGTGCTTCCAACATAGCCTTTACTTTTTCCGGCGCTTTTTTTAACCCATTCTTAGTGATTATATAACCTAAATAACTGACTTCGTCCTGAAAAAAACTACACTTTTGTTTTTGTAATGTCAACCCTGCGTCCTCTAAGCGCTTCATAACAATATTCAGCCTTTTTAAATGCTCGTTTCTATCCCTCCCAGTTACCAAAATATCGTCAAGCAGGCACAACACTCCGTCTATATCGGATAGCAAGCTCTCAATCGCGCGCTGGAAAATAGACGGCGCGCTGGCTAACCCAAACACTAAACGCGTAAATCTATACAGCCCGCGGTTAATATTTATACAGGTCAGGTTTTTTGACTCATCATCTAATAAAAATTGGTTATATGCCATAGATAAATCGAGTTTGCTAAATTGTTGACCCCCATGGATTTTTGAAAACAGTTCGTTAGTCGTGGGAAGCGGATATTGTTCTACTAATAACTGTTTATTTATACTTATGGAGTAGTCTGCACACAACCTGACCTCCCCATTATGCTTTAGAACCGGAACTATCGGAGATGCGTATTCTGAAAATTCGATAGGTTCAAGAATACCTAAATCGACCAACCTATCGATTTCTTTCTCGACCTTATCACGTAACGCAAATGCTACGGGGCGTGCCTTACAAAAAACCGGTTTTGCATCTTCTTTTAGCGACAATTTTATTTTATACTTGTTGAAAGTTCCTAAGTTATCTGAAAATAACTTTGAGTATTGTTGTTGGAAATTCTTCATACATAAATCTGAATCTACACAGAAATTGACCGGCGTCAACTGTAAGTTAAACAGTGATATAAAATCCCTACCAAGAAGCGGCGGGCCTCCGTTTCGGACCACGTAAATGTCAAGAGTATGCGTTTGTTCCATGTAGCACATTGGTAACGGCAACGTACCAACGCATACTATTTTTTCCCCATTGTATGTCATCAGCTGTTTACACGTACTTGACAATGGCACATCTTTAAAATTACTTTTGTAAAAGCACTCTGAAACTACTGTCACCGCAGAACCGCTATCAATTTGGAATTTAAATGGGACGTTATAAATAAATACTGCTGTTCAATGTCTTTAGGCAATACTAAATCCGTCGCCAATTTAAAAGTACCCTTCGTGAGTGCGCTCAGTAAGATCGCTTTCCTTTTCTCGCCCGCAGAATCCGTCTTCACGTCGATGCCATTAGCCACAAAGTACTGGGCTATACGACCCTTGTACGTCTTCACGTCGATGCCATTAGCCACAAAGTACTGGGCTATACGACCCTTGTACGTCTTCACGTCGATGCCATTAGCCACAAAGTACTGGGCTATACGACCCTTGTACGTCTTCACGTCGATGCCATTAGCCACAAAGTACTGGGCTATACGACCCTTGTACGTCTTCACGTCGATGCCATTAGCCACAAAGTACTGGGCTATACGACCCTTGTACGTCTTCACGTCGATGCCATTAGCCACAAAGTACTGGGCTATACGACCCTTGTACGTCTTCACGTCGATGCCATTAGCCACAAAGTACTGGGCTATACGACCCTTGTACGTCTTCCACGTCTGCGTGTCGTGGTCGAAAGTATGTAAAATTCCATACTGTACACTAGACATTATTACACTTTAATAATAATTATAATCGCGGGTATTTTCTCGTCGCCACTGTTAAGTATGCGGACGGAGGGGCGGACAAGTGAAACAATCGTTAGGTAGAAACGCACTGATGTAATTTCGACAAGTTAGCAATAACATACCAGGAGCGCGTATGAAGGGGTGCGCACGCACACATACATAACACTTAAAAACACATCGGGCACGCCCGGGTCCGTAAACTCGAAATCTTTCAACAATTATGATCCACGAATAAATTTGGTCGACCCATTTCCATATCTTTCGCCACTTCGGTAAAATGCCTGTTTTTGCCATTAAAAAAACTGGGAACGTTCCTGAAATGATAAATATAATTTAGTAATGAATACTAATTGTGCCTGTGTTATATAACCCAAAAACCCGAGGATTACCCTTTGCGTCCGGCGTGCCGCCAATTTACCCTGACATGTGATTATTCAGATGTCGATCGGTTCGGACCGAATATCACAGAATTGAATATGTGCATCAAGCCACGAATATAAATTTGGCACTGACCCGATTTACGAGCCTTCCAAAATGGAATCCTTACGCTAAGCTGACGACCATTCACTACAGTCGGTACCATAACTGCTTCTGTGATAACGGTGCACGGGCACACGGGTCTAACAGAATTACGAAATGCATAGGACAGTTTTATTCAGCAACGTTTATTCATCTGTCCATGAACAAAAGTCGCTTGGCAAAGTATAATTTGTGAACATTGATCGTATAACGTTCGCTCTACAAAGGAATAATTAAAGTCTTCTGCAAAATTCATGCCATAAGTTATTTTTTGCTATATTACGGTTCATACATCTAGTAAGTGATAGTGAGAAGCATTTACATACATTGTCGAACTTTCCAATTAAAAGCATTTCAATGACATGTTCCATGCTCTTGAAAAAAATGTTGTAAAATATATTAAATAGATATTTTATGTAATATTTTTCTAAAAAAGATTCGCCAAACACTTGTTTCTATAAGTTTATACTTTGATTAACTAATATTCTATGTATGAAAAATGTAAATTCAGTGAAACATTATTCTAAGAAAACCAAGACATATTCTTTGTTGAGTTAATAGAAAACTATCAATAACAAAAATTAAAACAAGTAAACTTACTGTTAAATAACTCCACCAAAAAAGCCACTTTTTATAACAGGATGAGTAGTTTATGTGGAGGAACGAGGTGTCATTTACAAATAGTATGTAGGTAATAAAAAAAAATGGTATTGATTTTTGATTTGGTCTTATTCAATATCAGTGGTATAGTCACCTCGTGGTGTAGTCGGCGTATGTAGTTTCCATTAATTATTTTGATGAAAGAGGAAAGGGTCTTGAACGCCCCTGAGCCACTGTGACCTCATAAGATCTATTGTGACGCCTCTTGCAGTATTAAAAATTATTTGAATCTACCGTACAATATTAACAAAATATAAATATATATATATATATTTTCTTTTTTTATATATATTTTTTTTATTTTTTATTTGTATGTATTACCGTTTTTGAGATAGAGTAGAAACAAAAAACGGAAATAAATCTGTTTTGATGTTTGTTGTAAAGGGACCACCTTATAGCTTAAACTTTTTTATTTTTAGTAAGTATTTGCCATCATAGAGGCCATAGTAAGAAATACCTATTCTGTGAAAATTTCGTGGTGGAGTGAGCCAGGCCTGCTTAAACTGAAATACAGTATTTCTGGTAATTTTGACCTACTGTGCACTGAATTTTTGTTTTATCAATCTGGCAACACTGGGTTGAGGTGGCCAAATACTATATGAAAAAAGTGTGAACCATTGCCACGCAAGAAGAAGAATGTATAAATTATAAAAGTCCCAAACTAAGATGCTGGATGCTGTCTTGCATGTACAGCTCATTTCCTAGCGACTTAAAGCTTTATACACTTTATGGTAATCTGTGAACAGCGCTGTGGGCTACATTATTATTTATTTACATAAGTTATATAATTAGTTATATTATATAATGTAGCTGTTTGTTGTTCCTCTTTTAATAAAAATAAAATAAATAAGCAGAGCTTGTACTATGGGTACTAGACGATGGATAAAATACATAAATACTTTTTTTTTGTAAATACATACTTATAATACATAAGAAACACCCAGACCAACATAAACACATACGTTCATCACATAAATATTTGTGTCCTGTGGGAATCGAACCCACGACCTCGTAATCAGCAGCCCCACAACGACCTTGCGTGCACGAAGTGTGGTGATTATATTTAGACAAAGTCATTAGATGGACTCCATTAGGTTGATGTATTGGTTGTTTTGACGGCACTTGAACTTCATCAGTGTTTGATTAAAGAAAGCGACGAGTAGGTTTGAATCAGGCCAGAAAATGTTGTCTTCATTAAAGGTGCATCTCTAATGACGATAGCGGTCAGGACATCGATTGATTCGTGGAGCTGTTGCTAATTGGCACGAGTCTGACCTTCATTCACCTTCAAAACAACAAAACAATATAATCTTTGACAACTTCCTGTAGGTACCTATTAGTATAGTTGCTTTACTTGTCAATTGATGTTTTACAGTTTAATTTGTATGTATGATACTGATACAAATACAAGAAATTTTGGCTGATTTACTTCTTGTGGTTATCTGAAAAGCTTCATATCAGACGGTAAACACTCTTTCACAGTCCAAGCTGCTCGTTACTGGAATGCGTTACCTGTGCCTATAAGACGTGCTCAAACGCTAGTTTATTTTTAAAAAAACTTCTAATGGAACATTACCTTTTTGTATAAATTGATATTTTATCAATATATTGGTATTTAATTTATTTATTTATTATACAGTATTATTTATTGTTAGATTTGTTATTGAATGAATGAATGAATTAATGATTTATTTCTCGCCACAATATTAGTTATTACATTAGTTTTACATGGTATCAGAGTAAGTCATAAAAGTTAAATAATACTGTGGGAGACTGGTGCCTAAACTAAGCTCTAGGCCTGTATTTCAGGACACCAGATCTCCACCCTTTAAATAAAGATTACATTTTTATTTTGCTACGTACTTGTACACTGACAGCCTTAACCAAAATATAGCCTTCTTAATTGGACTAGTGACTCGAGAGTACCGAGGTCCGCCAGATCCTAGTGGCTGCATGGGAGGAGCGACTTGCGCAACCCAGCGCAGGGCACGCCGCAATAGCGGCGGTAAGGCCCGTCATGGAGGAGTGGCTGGAGAGGGGCCATGGTGCCCACACCTACCGGCTGACGCAGATACTCTCGGGGCACGGTTGCTTCGGGAAGTATCTGTGTCGCATAGGCCGGGAGCCGACGCCCGAGTGTCATCACTGCGGAAGCTGCCCAGAGGACACGGCGCAGCACACACTGGCGGAGTGCCCAGCTTGGGCCGCGCAGCGCCGTGACCTCATTACTGCAGTAGGCGGCAGCGATCTCTCGCTTCCGGCCGTGGTTCTGTCTATGGTCAGGAGCGAGAGCGCTTGGGAAGGCGTCGTCTCCTTCTGCGAGGATGTAATGCTCGCTAAGGAGGCGGCGGAGAGGGTTCGAGAGGCGATAACCTCTCTTCCCATCCGCAGGAGACGACCTGGGCGTCGTAGGAGGGCGTATGCCGACCTCCAGCCACCCTAGGTGTGGGCCTGCGGGCGGCGGACTCAGGGTGGCCCGCCGCCCGACCAGTCAAGGCCCGTGACGGTGGAGCGTCGTGTTCCGTGCGCACCAGTCTAGAGGAGGGTGCGGCCGTTGTGGTTGCTGCACGGGGAGAAGGGGCTCGCCTGCCAATGGCGAGCCGGGACCTGCCGGGGATGGTTGGGCGAATACGGAAGTATTTCTCACGCCCCCGGCCAAGGTCGGTAGAGGAACACCGTGGTGGTTTTTAGTCGGTAAGAGTCCGACACTGGCTCCGCCTTCCCCGGGCGGAGTGCGTCCATGAGGATTTTCCCCACGAAAAAAAAGGTTAGGTTAGGTTAGGTTAGGTTTTTTTTTTTTTTTTTTGGCGCCTACCTCTCCGCGCTATGGCGGAGCCTGCGAGCTATTGGACCCTCGGACATAATCCGAGACCTTGGAAGACTACTTTTTATTTTCTACTGTCTCTTATTCTATCTCACAATCTTCCTTAACTATTAGAAATTTGACATATTTTGTATGGAGCTTATGTCAAATTCCTATTTCTAGTAGGGCAAATCGTGGATAGATTGGATATTAATTTTGGCTGTTAGTCTTTCTGTGACCACGAACACTGCAAAGCTCTCGAAACGTCAGGAAAACCAATTTAAATAATATACGCAATGTAATCTGGTTAAACTTGTTTTATTATAATGTGTAGTGATCGCGAAAACCTAAGAAATTATGATGTATGAAACTTTACCTTAATTTTTCGACATCTGTCGTTCGATTCCCACAGAACACAAATATTAATGTGATGAACATAAGTGTTTGTGTTGGTCTGGGTGTTTCTTATGTATTATAAGTATGTATTTACAACAAGAAAAAAAGTATAT
Organism: Asteroscopus sphinx; assembly: GCA_949699075.1. Classification (NCBI taxonomy): domain Eukaryota; kingdom Metazoa; phylum Arthropoda; class Insecta; order Lepidoptera; family Noctuidae; genus Asteroscopus; species Asteroscopus sphinx. The sequence continues at coordinate 12,974,595 of OX453024.1, forward strand.
AAGTATTGTATCCATTGTATAGTACCCATAGTACAAGCTCTGCTTAGTTTGGGACTAGATGGTGTTGTGTAAAAATTACTAAAAATGTCCCAAAAGTATTTATTTATTAATTTTAGTAGACCAATATCAATACGTATTAAAAAACACAATATTTATTAAAGTAAAACTTCTTTAGACACGCTTGACTTGGGGAGTAAGTTGGTGAATGCGTTACGAAAAGTTTGATCGGGCGAGGCGAACGGAAGTTGAGAGGGAGATATAAATTAGTGAAGATAGAGAGAGAGTTGCATTTCGTATATTACTGTAGGGGCAAGAGGGGTGCGAGCACACTTTTTTTTAGTGAAGTTTCACTTCAGTCGTGTGTGCACACTCGTTTTTTTTTTTGTAAAAAAGGGGGTATTATTCAGTCAATTAAAAACAAAAACATAAATAATACCAGTAGGAAAATGCTAAAAGATTAAAAATAAAACCGGCCAAGTGTGAGTCGGACTCACGCAGTAAGGGTCCCGTACCACCCATCGACCTGATACCCCATATAAACTGATTAAATTTACGAGAGTTTATCAAAAGACATCAACGACGTACGCGATATGTGAATTTTTGCATCTCTTTCTTACGTAGGTACCACCACATATGTCTATGTTTGCCCTATTTTTAGTATTTGTTGCTAAACTACATAGTATGCACTATAATCTGACCAAGTTTGACGTTGGTATGTATTACTGATTTGTTTTGAAGATAGAGCAGGATCAAAAACAATGAAAAAAATGCATGTTTTTTGAGGTTTGTTGTATGGGGACCCCCTTTGGTTTTATACTTTTTATTGTGTTTAGTATTTGTCGTGATACTCCTCATAGTAACACATATTCTCTGAAAATTTCAACTGGTTATCTATTCTATTGCCGTTACAAATTACAAAGATAGAGCCCTGTGACAGACAGACAGACGGACGGACGGACGGACGACCAGCGTAGCGAAAGAAGTAATAAGTCCCGTTTGGCACCCTTTGGGTACGGGACCCTAAAACACCAAAATCAATGTGACTAGACCATATCTGTGTAACGAAACCATAGCGACTTCTAATTTTGCCACTAGCGCCATCTAGTTACGTTTGAGGGAACTTATGACTTTGTAAAAGTACGAACAAATAACAGAATAAAGAGGATAAACTGCTTTTGTATCATGTCTTATTCTCTTCTTCTAAAACTAAGTAGGTACCTACTTGTATGTCAGTCTTCAGAATGTTGTAGAATTTTACTGTATAAAATAATGACCCCACCTCGCAAAAACATAAACAACATAAACAGGTACCTATTCTTAGTTGACGACCTCTGTGGTCTAGTGGTTCGAGTGTCGGACTGCTGATAACGAGGTCGTGGGTTCGATTCCCACAGGACACAAATATTTGTGTGATGAACATAAGTGTTTGTGTTGGTCTGGGTGTGTTGCTTATGTATTTATTATAAGTATGTTTTTACAAAAAAAAAAGTATATAAGTATTATATCCATTGTCTAGTACTCATACCACAAGCTCTGCTTAGTTTGGGACTAGATGGTGCTGTGTAAAAATGTCCCAAAAATATTTATTTTTATTTTATTCTTAGTTTATGCCACGTTTACATTCAGCCCCTGCCGCTGCCGCTCGCGCTGCCGGCAATATTTCCCAAAATACTTCTGTGGCTTTGAGAACTCTTTCATAATGCGCACAGCCAAGTTGTGGAATTCACTGCCGGCATCTGTATTTCCGGGCACTTATAACCCTAACGCCTTTAAAGCTGGAGTGAATCGGCACCTAATAGGTTTGCTCGCTCCATCGTCGACCACATCCTGACAAAGCTGTCTAGATTGTGGCCAAGAGCAGATATAAAAAAAAAAAAAAAAACTCAGCATACTTTGACATTTCTTCTCTTGGGTGTCGTAAAAGGCGACTAAGGAGTTCTCCAGAGGACGGGCAGCATCGTTCTCTGAGTATTTATTCAACCAACTGCGATCGCCAACCCGCCCACCAAGCGTTCATTTAAAAATCTACCGTATGCAGGGTGTCCCATCGCTATGCTTCATGAAGGGAAAGTACTTTAAATATTGTTAGAAATACCTATCATCGGGACCCATCCGAAAACCAGCGCTGCAACATTTCGGTGTTGTAGCATATGCTGAGATGGGGGCCTTTTTTAGTCTCATACAGGCATGTAAATTTTAAGTTTATTTTTAATACACTATTTTTAGATATTTTTTCTCTCGCCTGTACCGAGACTGAAATAAATATTTTATTTCTTTCTTTTTTTCTTTCTATCATCATATTTAAATGTGGTACCTAAGCTATGTAAGATTTCGTGGTCTTCCTTTAATCTAGAACACTATGTCTGTGTTGTGATTTATTTCCTATCGACTATATCGATTGGTGGCATAAAAATACAAGATGTTTTTTTTGGCATACCTACTTAAATGTTTGATTCCCGGCTTGGGGATGACACTTTGGCCCTTAAATGCATGCTCTGATTACAAAATTTCTAATAATTCCAAGTGAACGATGACCGAATGATTGACTGATAATAATAAATCGCATTATGTTAACTTCTTTACAAATTTTCACTTTGCGGTAGCCATTTAATATTTTCATTGACTGACAAATCCCATATAATGTAGTATTTGACTACATGCATAAGATTGTTCATCGTCTAATTTGGAAAGAAAATCCCGAAATAGAAGAGCGCCCATGAACTATTATGAGGTATTTATGAGGTAAGTAAAATCATATACGTTATTTGTTAATTTTGCATAAAGAAAATCATGTAATAAATAGGTATCATCATCATCAACTCAGTTTATCACAGTCCACTGCTGGACATAGGCTCTCCTAAGTTGCACCATAATACTCTTTCTTCTGCCTTCCGTATCCAGTCGCCCCCTGCCATCTTCTTCAGGTCATCGGTCCACCTTGCGGGGGCCCGGCACCCAACGCTGCGATTGCCATAGGACCCACAATTAGGAACCGTGCAACTAGAGCCTGACGTTTCAAAAGTGCCTGTAATTAGGTTTATTTGAATTAAAAAACGTTTGAGTTTGAGTTGAGTTGATACTGTGTAGTTCGATCACACGATGTAACATAAGTGACAGATGATCAGATCATTATTTACAGCTTGTATCAAATCAAGCCGCTTCCCCGATTGGCTCTCAATTCGTCAACGACGCGAAACAAATAGGATATAATTATATCCAAGAAGCGTACCAATCGATTTGCGTAACGTATGACATTTAGAATCACGTGCTGACTGCATTGCGATCCGGGAGTAGTGAGATAGATTCGGGGAAACTTTCTATATACGAAAGCAAGAAACAATTTTTAACTATTAAAAGGATCTTGAATTGAATTGCCAAACTTAAGTGGCAGTGGGCGGGACACATTGCTCGCAGAACGGATGGCCGATGGGACAGTAAAGTTCTGAAGTGGCCAAACTTTGGAGTGCCATTCCGATGCTATCAGGGCCCTGACAGTATTAGTTCGCTTTCCTGCCCTTTGTCGCCACTGTCGCGCTTTCGAAATTTGTTATCTGTAGGATTTTTGATGCCATGGGTCGCGTTCATTATTATCGTCCGACGACGCCCAAAGCGTACTTTGGTCGTTCTCTGGTTACTCAGAGCAATCATACAAACGAACGCCCAAGGAACGCTCTGAGCGTCATCCGACGACGTCGGACGATAATACTGAACGCGGCCATGACGTTTTAGTTATTATTGTGTTAACAGCTGATCAAGTGCCGATATCTTGTAATGTCTTTGCTGTTTTAGCTGGAATTAAGTTCTTCGAGACTTCAAATTCGACACAATTTAATGACACGATAATTCGCGATTTACCGCTTCTGTTTTCAGTTTTCAGTGCAATATTGTGCGTGAACTTTTTGTCATAGGAAACAATTGAAACTAATGCTATTTCTTATCCATTGTCGCCGAGAGTAATAATTTAGATCAAAACCACAAAGGTTGACATGTTTCGTGCCTACAAAATCCAACTTATTATATAATATTAAAAACGTGAAAGTTTGTGAGGATGTATGGATGTATGTATGGATTTTTGTTACTCTTTCACTCAAAAACTACTGTATAGCTTTTAATGAAATTTCATTTTGGCAAAGAGATAGAAAATAACCCGGATTAAAATATAGGTTAATTTTTATCCCGGGAAGATCACCAGCTCCTGAGGGATGCTCGATAAACGATATCCACGCGGGTGAAGCCGCGGTCACAGGCTAGTATAATATAACAAGTTCGAGTCGGACTCGCGCAGTAAGAGTTCCGTACCACCCATCGACCTGATACCCCATATAAACTGATTTAATTTACGAGAGTTCATCGAAAGACATCAACGTACAGTGCGCGAAATATGAATTTTTGCATCTCTTTCTTACGCAGGTACCACCACATATGTCTCTGTTTGTCCAATTTTTTGTATTTTTTGCTAAACTACATAACATGCACTATAATCTGACCAAGTTTGACGATGGTATATATTACCGTTTTGAAGATAAAAAAGGAACAAAAACGTTGAAAAAAATGCATGTTTTTTGAGGTTTCTTGTATGGAGACCCCCTTTGGTTTTAGACTTTTTTTTTTTAAATATTTGTCGTGATACACCTCATAGCAACACATATTCTGAGAAAATTTCAACCGGTTACCTATTACCGTTCAAAAGACAGACAGCCTATGACAGACAGACGGACGGACGGACGGACGGACAGCGTAGCTAGAGTAATAGGGTCCCGTTTGACACCCTTCGGGTACGGAACCCTAAAAATGATAATGATCCAGTTTTATTTCCCTTAATTTAATCTTAAAAAGTTCTTACCTTACCTTACCTGTAATTATATGGAGCTGGTAAAATGACCTCTAAACTTGTATAGCTAAAATCCTTATATTTATGTAATATTTGGACTTACCTTTGATGATCTTATATTCCCCAAGTCTTCTACTGCGTTTTCCATGTAGTATTCGTGGCTAGTAGTCTTGTGAGGCCTACTTTATACGTATAATTTTAATTAAATATGGGCCAATGTTGTTTACACAGCCAAAAAAGGATAATACTAATTACGCAATAACCGCCCGTCCGACTGTTTATATGACTCTCACAAGGCTTTATCTTTTTTACCATAATATGTGGCTTGTTAAAATTTTAACAGAATATGTGTTATTGTAACTACTATCTATAACTGCGTCATTGGTCTAGTGGTTGCAAGCGCGACTGCTGAGCGTGGGGTCCTGGGTTTGATTCCCGGGTCGAGCAAAGTGATATTGGGTTTTTGCCTTAGGAAATTCTCAGTAGCAGCCCGGAGTCTGGATTTGTGCCCGGTCAATGGCAATAGGCTCGCCCCCTATTAACTATGACTATAACATAACTGGCGAAATGTGGGTGTACTATTACACCTTTGCCTACCCCTTCGGGGAAATACAGGCGTGATGTTATGTTATGTTATGTTAAAAATCTATATCCAAAGGGGGAAACCTCGAATAAATTAATAAATTGCATTTTGTAAAAAGAATATTGTTTCTGCTTTATCTTAAAAATTGTGATAAATAAGCACAAACCTGAAACTTGGTTTGTTTGTAGTGCACATTCTGTACTTAACAAATAATAAAAAGAGGGTAAACACAGATATAATATGTGTGGACGTGTGGTTGTACGGAACCCTTAGTGCGCTAGTCGTACTCTGGTATCACCTGTATTCTACGCAAATTAAAGAGTCTTTCTTTCAAGCCTCAATCAGCACTATTACACATACAGCTATTTGTCTGTTCAACTACTTGTGTAAGCCGTGGGTACTTACCTACTGATAACAGTAGTTCCAAGGAAGTCGGGTCACGGAGTCAGGTGTTATCTTTGAGGTACTTGCGTCTTCACCGCGCACGTTAATGACGCAATTGTACTGTTACCAGTGGATCTGTAGTTAATTTAGTTAATTATAATAATAATTTAGTCAATTGTATGTTTTGTTTATTCTCTATGGGCTTGCGTTTGACTGGCACCTTACCTGATCTTAAGCAATGGTGCGGTCGACGATGAATATTAAAAGTCGTCACAATAAGTGCCAGTAATTATGTTTTAGAACGGAGTTGACCTAAAATAACAAAATGTAAGACTTTTAAATTAACACAAAAACATCGCGTTACTTACCATTCAGACCATTTGCGTCTGATTTATGAATTTTTCCACCGTTTAGTTCATTATTTCTTGTTTTACTACCCCACTTGGATTTTTCATTTCCATTGGCCAAATCTTTTTGTGCGTCACCGTTTGGTTGAGATGTTTTTCTTGCAAGAGCATCTTTGTGTTTTTCTTGTAGTAGATGCTGTGTTTCGTCTATTACGACTTCTTCTTCTACATGCTTCATGTGCCACTCTACTGGTTGTATTAGCATTGTTCCAAAATAAAATTATTATCTAATAATTAGCATAACTTAAAACTCAAGGCTAGTTATAAAAACATCAACAGGAAAGCAAAACACTATTCAAAAAGTATCAAAAGAGTGCGTCGGCCGGGAATCGAACCCGGATAAAACTTTCCTCGTAACATGCTCCTCATTCCTCCTCATCACATGTCCATACCATGACAGTCTGTTGCTACTTAACTTATCTGTCACTGGCGCTACTTTCAGACTCCCTGTTACATATTCATTCCTTATCCTATCCATTCTCGTTATACCACACATTCCTCTTAACATTCTCATCTCGGTATAACCTGCAGATGGATGTTCCGGATGACTTGAGCATATAGAATATGTCTGTCTGTTAACACACCTATGATATTATAATAAAACAAAGTTTAACCGGATTAAATCGCGTATATTATTTAAATTGGTTTCCCTGACCAAAAAAAAACACCAATATTCTGAGAAAATTTCAACTGGTTACCTATTACCGTTCAAAAGATACAGCCCTGTGACAGACAGACGGACGGACGGACGGACAGCGTAGCGAGAGTAATAGGGTCCCGTCTGTCACCCTTCGGGTACGGAACCCTAAAAAGCACGCGTGCGTTATAAGCTACACTATGAACCTAAAAGCGGTGCAATAAGAGCCACTTTACGAGCATGTGTGTTGAAAATAATAATATTAATAGTTTACTGTTGGAAATAAGAATCGCAGTGCGAAGTATGTAATTTTATTTTAAGAAAAACACTGAAAGTTCGCATGCCAACTGACAAAGACTGCCGGCCACAGGCCAGACAACTCAAGGTGAATAAACATGTTTTAAAAACTTTTTAACAAAAAATAAAACAGACTTCAAAAACCTTAACTAAAAAATAAAAAATAATCCTTGTATGTATTTCTAAATCTTTTTATTTTTTTTTTATTTTTTTTTTTATGATTTATAGATCTGCTCTTGACCACAATCTAGACAGCTTTGTCAGGATGTGGTCGACGATGGAGCGAGCAAACCTATTAGGTGCCGATTCACTCCAGCTTTAAAGGCGTTAGGGTTATAAGTGCCCGGAAATACAGATGCCGGCAGTGAATTCCACAACTTGGCTGTGCGCATTATGAAAGAGTTCTCAAAGCGCTTGGTCCTGATAGTAGGGATTTCCACCAAATGTGGATGATATCCTGCAGTGCGGCGTGTAGTCCGATGAAAGAAAGGTGATGGCGGAATAAGCTCATGGAGCTCTTGCGCACACTCTCCAAAGTACAGCCTGTAGAACACCGACAAACAAGCAACTGTGCGTCTATGGGCTAAGCTTTGTAGCTTTGATTTTGCTAACAGTTCATCACCAATTAACCTCTCAGCTCTGCGTTGAATCGAGTCAAGAGCCGCAAGCTGGTATTTGGCGGAGCCATCCCACAAGTGACTGCAATACTCCATACACGATCGGACTTGAGCTTTATATAAAGTGAAAAGCTGTCCAGGAGTGAAGTATCGCTTCACCTTGTTAAGAATGCCCAACTTTTTGGCCGCAGTTTGAGCCTTTGCCTCGATTGTGGTGCCGAAGTTGAGGTTAGGTGACAACTCCATGCCAAGAAGGTCTAGGTGGTCGGCGATGCTAATAGGTGTACTTTGGAAAGTAGGAGCCAGGTGGAATGGACTCCGTTTTGCGGTGAAAAGACACGCCTGAGTTTTAGAGGCGTTAAAATTGACCAGATTGTCATCTCCCCACTGGGAAACGAGATTTAAGGTCGAATTAGTCCGCTCTATCATGGCCTCTCGTAGAGAACAGATTTCCCGTTGGTTGGCTCTCACACTGGACAGGTATCTCTCTGTGATAGTACTGTCATCTGCGTAGCCAATAAGACCTAACTGAAGCAGGTCATTTATGTGAAGCAGGAAAAGTGTCGCAGAGAGAACAGACCCTTGAGGAACTCCGGCATTTATGGCCAAGAGGTCAGAGGAGCGCCGCCTTCAAAATGTTGGTTTATGAAAAGATTTAGAAATACATACAAGGATTATTTTTTACTTTTTAGTTAAAGGTTTTTGAAGTCAGTTTTAGTTTTTGTTTTGTTAAAAGTTTTTATTTCATACTTTTTAGTTTATAATTGCGATACTTTTTGGGTTGATTCATAAATGTTTATAGAACTCATTTGAGAATATATTTTGATTAACCTATGCTGTCCCACTGCTGGGCAAAGGTCTCGCTCTTGTTTTTCCAAACGTCTAATCAAAAACACGCAAATCGGTTAAGAATTCTCAGAAAAACACAACTGGGTCATTTTCAAAAAAAGTGTAAACTATTAAAAATATGCTACAATTTTTTTATTCGTTCTTTATCCTTTTTCTACTTCTAATTTACAATTGGTAATCTTTTAAGAATCGAAAAATAACAATAAAACGGCTTAATCTGGATTTCTTACTGAAATATAACTCATTTAATGCCCGTAGGGAACAAAAACTATTCCATTCCGCAACCAATAGTTTTTTAATAAAACAAAGTTTAACCGGATTAAATCGCGTACATTATTTAAATTGGTTGGTTGGTTTTTACCTGCGACCACGAAATGCTGCAAAGCTTTCGAAACGTCAGGGAAACCAATTTAAATAATATACGCGATTTAATTGATTTATTTATTATGTGCAATTATTGATTTATTTATCTATTTATAACTACATGATGTTTGACTAAAAAGTATAATATGTAGTAAGTAGTATGTACGCACGGCTACACACCAAGCTGTACATTTCCAGTATAAGATGATCTCGCATTGTACGGAAAGCCTACACAATGCGAGGTCAGCTCATACTGGAAATGTACAGCTTGATGAGTAGCCGTGTGTACATGGAAACAAAATACAAAACAAATATAACTATATTAGATCAGTTCCATCGTTCCATCGAGTTATTGTTTCAATCTATCATACACGTGTTATTGAAATAACTGAAAACCTCTTAAGGGGTCATTGTATTCATCAGTATGAACAACTTTTACTATGGGACCAATCCTGAAATCGCGAAAAAAAACAGCTGTTCCATAAATTTTGTCGATTTATATGAACAAAAATGTAGGGAACAACTGTTTTTTCCGCGATTTCAGGGTTGGTGTTGGACCCATAGTAAAAGTTGTTCATACTGATGAGTTTAATGACCCCTTAAGAGGTTTTCAGTTATTTCAATAACACGTTGTATATTACACTAGATAGCAGCTTAATATTAGTCGGCTATTTACATCCAGTAAGACAAGCATTCGATCCCTAATAATCGAATTCATTATTTTATTCTTCTTCTTCTTCTTCTTCGTGTCGATGATTCAGTCCCAAACTAAGCAGAGCTTGTAATAGGGGTACTAGACAATGGATCTGATACATGTAACAGAATGAACGCAAGACCTGAAAGTAGTTTATTCAGAATCACTAGGAGAATCGATTAGTATGGTTTTTATACCATGTTACATGAATTCAATAAAAAAAAAAAAATCAGTTTGGACACTAAGTATAAGCGGATGCCGAGTAAGTCGTTGAGATCCAGGAAGACCAGCGAAATGACTGCCGGAAATCAGAGTAACTTATTGTTTCCATTCTGCACGAAAACAGTACCTGGGAGTGTATGTTTACTGTCTAACAGACTGTCATAAGCCTCTAAAGTTCGTACTACAGGATTGTACTAAAAGCGTTAGCTGCTGTTTGCACTTGTTTATTATACCAGCTGGTCCGATGAGATCCTTCCAACTAAACCGGCGCGGCGGCACTGTAACTGATGAGGTCGAAAAAACCCAGATGAGAAAGAACGACTCATGTTTTTACATTCATCAAGAGGTACCAAATTACGCTTCTTCACGTAGGTTGGTAGAGTAGTCGAATGTTCGAATTTCGAATGGTAGAGTTATAAAAGTTTGAATGGACGTTTATTACTGAACTAGCTGACACCTACATCTTCGCTCCTATAGTATGTCGATAAGAAGTACCCTACGTGTTAATCCAGGACATGGACTATGTCACAAAAGTGTTTAACCGTTTCAGCTTGATTCCATAACAAACAAACATCCATACTTTCGCATTTATAATATCAATAGGAAGTAGAACAAAAGGCTGCACTGCTTCAATATTATTTTAGGATGGAATTTAGAACGCAACTAGATTTTGATGGAATTAGCAGCACACATTGCAAGCACAGTGATTTATTTACATGGATGATTTATTATTCTTATTCTTTATTCTCACTCTCACTGGGTTTCCGAGAACCTCAAGGACAACACGGACGTAGAAAGGGCACGTAGGGCGTTGGCTGTCCGGTGTAATATGTTGGCCCGCAGGTTCGCACATTGCAGCACCCAAGTAAAACTTACGCTTTTTAAATCTTACTGCCAAACACTATATACTTGCAGCCTGTGGGTGAACTACACACTGGGGACATACAACGCCTTGCGTGTTCAATACAACAACGCGTTTAGGGTGCTGCTGGGGCTGCCACGATTTTGCAGTGCTTCGAATATGTTCGCGGAAGCGCGTACAGATGGCTTTCATGCACTTATAAGAAAGCAATGTGCGTCTCTGTTGAATCGTGTCAGGTCCAGCCACAACAGCATGCTAAGCGTGTTCGCGGATAGGTGGGACTCTCCTCTGCTGCGCCACTGGATTCATTTACACACTGCACTGTGATCAGTGGGTAGTCCCTCTATTTGTTTTAGTAACATTTTTTGGTTTGTTGTTTGTGTCTTGTGATTGTTTTTGTGTGTGTCACTAATTTGTTTTTATTGTGTGTTGTATTTTAACTATGGACAAACGTCTGAAATAAATATTAAATTAAATTAAATTAAATTAAATTTATTGTACACCACGGCCGATCGATCCGAGCTGGGATGCACCTGGAATTAAATTGAATGTCCATGTTCAAGGCTTGTTCAAGGTTTCTTACTACTACAATCAAGTGCAACTACATTCATACGTCATATTGTGTTAAGTAAGATTGTTTGTGCTGTTTATTTGGCGATATATTTTTGAACGCTGCGTGTATTTTAACTTTAGTGCGCTATTATAGGAGTTTGCAACCCGTGTTCAATGGACTTAATTTTACGTTTATAATTTTAACCCTGGTAGGTATACTACGTGTAAGAGTATTTGTATTGTAAATAATAGCTGCTACCTATATTTTTCTGGAATTATAGGTTTGTAGGTTCTCAATTTATTAACAACAAAAGCAAAGATTTAGGAATATACGTGTATCTTACGAAGAGCTCATTTAGGGAGTGCTATCAAACGTTTAATATGGGATTAGTCCCATCAGATTAACCATTTTAGGGTTAGCCCTGAAATCGCAAAAATATAGCTGTTCCCTACAAAATCATCGATGTCGCTGCCCGCCACCACCACCGTCTGACGGAATATTGAAGCCAAACAATACTGATTTCCTGTATAGACTGACGTTTTTCGTCGTCAACAATAGTATTGTATCGGATAAAACTAACAAGTTCAATTCTAAAAGAAATGTGTACCACGACAATTACTTCAGCAAACGAAGTTTGTTGCGTAATGTTAGCTTTTAGACTTACTATGGGTCTGAATGTGTGCGTGCCAGCCCGTACTTTCAAGCGAGCCGACTTACTATTGGGTGCTTCACTTTATTCACTTATTGCTTAGCGAGATTCCGTCCACCTTTTTTATTCGTCCATAGCCATACCTTATACTGCAAGAATAAATTAAAATTGTGTATCTATCTCTTTTGTAGGACAATAACACTGTATGTATATGATGTATATTGTAAATAATGTATGTATTATATAGTCAGTATTTATAAGTATATAGAAGTTATGTGGCATGGTTTTAAGCTGTTTGTTCCTTTATTTGCGTTTGTATGTGATCGTTTTGTTTTTAACTTTCGTGTAAATTATATTGTTATGTTAATGTTGACATATTAAACAAAATTATTCGCAGAGATCTTAGAATTTGATTGTATTAATAAAAAAATATTTGCTATGTACGCAATTTACTAAAGTACAGTCAAATATTATTGCTTCGGACTGTACAGATTACTTTAAGTTTTTGGACACAAGGTATAGAATGAACCGTTGTGTCACTCTTAAGACATGAACAAGCAATTTATCCTGACTGAATAATAAATCAAACAAGACGTGAGAGTGGCTCCATATTCCGCTTAATCTCTACTTGATCTATATTTGAATTTAATACTTCAATGGAGAGAGAACCTACAACTATACTGGGTGCCAGGGAAACGCTTCCGAAAACGAAGATAGGTGATAGCGAAAGCACAAAATAAAATGCGATTCTTTTTTTAATTTTTCATACATAACCAGCTTTGGGCAGTTAAATAAAACTGATTTGCAAATAAACCCCATTTATTTACTTAATTTTTTAAAGTTCGCAATGTAATTCAAATAAAATATCAGCCGGCGCTAGGGGTGAACGACATCCGCTCGCATACGCAGTCCGTGTCATAGCGAGCGTAGGTAGGTTAGGTACGAGCGGCATTGATCCAGAGTTTTGTACGCTTTACATTGCGGGTTTGCAAAATACCAAATCACTAAAACATTGAGTATAAGGCTAATTGTTATTGGTATTCGATTGTGTTTAGGTAGTATAATAAATAATAGCCTTTCAGTTTCGGGAGCGTTTCCCTGACACCCAGTATATTTAACAAGTGTATTCTCGCCAAAGTGCAGAACAGTAGGCCAATTCACGGAAATAAAAAAGTGCAGTGCAGTAAAGTTTCGATCAAAACAACGCTTTTCGTATTCTCTTATCTACGGCGATCGCTGTCAGATACGCTCGCGTCATCTTTTATTCATAACTTCCATAGGCTGGTCTTTAATGGAACTTTGGCAATGTCCTTTTATATGTAAAATTTACGAGCGCTAAATATGCGTATTTGGAAAAAAGTACTAAACAAGTCCCGCATAAAATTTGTCGATAACTACAATATAAGGTTACCTACACGATACCGCAAAAACTCATGCTAGGCCCTTTGCAGGGCCGGATTATCCATTAGGCAGAGTAGGCAACTGCCTAGGGGCCCCGCATCGGCTAGGGCCCCCCCCCCCCCGCGCGCGCGCACAAAAGTAATAATAATTGAAAATTTTATTGCTTTCTTCGCTACATGCTGTCAGTTGACGAAATACTTTATAGTTACAGAACTGAACTATCTAGTATCGAGTAGCAGAACTAATAATATAAATGCGTTACGTAGCGTATTGTATGATAAACAAAAATTTTAAAATGCTTGATCTGTAATTGCGATTTGTGAGTTTTTCGATCGTGATTCCTTCATTAAGGGGCCGAAACCCATAATTCAACAAATTAATGCGAATCCCGCTCAAAAACTACTCACTCTATGGTACTGAAATTAAAATACGTGTTTCTCAACGATAGACGTGACAATATTATTAAGTCCAAAACATGAATTTACTTATTTGGCTCGATCATAAAAAAATCCAAACATACCTCGGAAACTGTTTATTTTCAATCAGTTTCCTAAATATATCCAACATTTATTGGTATTTTGGTATGATATTTTACCTAAATATTGTTTTATTATTTTGAAATAATTTTACTAAGCCATTTCATCGAAAATACACATATTTTCTGAGTAATATATATTTTTTTCCTTAAACGCACTTTCACTCGGAATGGTGTCAACTTTATGCCGCACTACTCCTTCCCGGCGAGGCTCGTATTTTGCGTCGCGCTCACTCTCATTCCGCGGCGTTCTGGGCCTTAACTTGAAAAGAACCGATGATCTTCAAAATTGCCTCGACAATTGCATTACTTAAGGGCCCCGACATGTTTAATCCGGCCCTGACCCTCTGCACTGCACCGGCACATGCAGATGTAGATTTAGATAAGATCTTACATAGGATTAGGATAGGGTTTCGTATCTAGGATTTAGTTTTTTTTTTGTATCTAAAATAATTGTGATAATACTAAGTTCTCATTTCAATTTTTATGTTAGTTATGAAGTTAATTGAGTTTATTTGTTTTAAAAGTTATCGAATCTTGGTTAGAAGAAGTCCGAGTTTTCGTTTTACTTCTTGACTCATTAAAAAGGATATTTTAATGCATTTGAAATTTTGAGTTTTTACTAGATAAGTCAGAAGTTCATTAGTTCAGTTTTTTTTTTTCATTCATTTGTTTAGATGAGTACTATTTTTTCTATTCCTTTATAAACTAATTTAATTTAATACTAAATAATCAGTCAGACAAACTTTAGTTAAAGATACCTGTGTTTAGCAAAACATTCCATATTACACTTGTTGCGGCTAAGCCACGTATCTTAAGATACGCACCGCGTAACAACCAATGTATAGAGAGCTTGTTACACCTATCTCTGTTATCTATACATACATATAATAAAATCGTAGAGATGAAAAAACTGTACATTGAATATTTTTTGAAAAAAATCACTGCTGCGCATACTAGGAACGATACTGATGCCAAAACTAAAATTTTTAGAATTTCTGTCTGTTTGTCTGTTTATCTGTTTGTATGTTTGAGCATGACGCCAAGACTACTGAACAGAATTAGTTAAAATTTGCCAAAAAAGTCGGTTACAGACCGGGTCAGGTTATAGGCTACAAATCATCACGCTTTTGTACATGGGAGGTGAGTAGAGTCACAAAATGTCTGCAAAGTTATGATTTACAGCTAATATATTGAAATGTTATAATTTATAGACTAAAAAAGACTAAAATAATTCGTTATCAGAACGTCAAAATTAATATTTATAGAAATAACCATCACGATATATATAAAGGGAGCTAAACGACAGATATTAACAATGAAAATGCTTATTTCGTAGTTTCCCGTAAATAATTACTCATCCTGGTGGCTTGGCGTGTGGATCATGGTTGTATTGTTCTCAGATCGAATCTCAGCCTCAATCTTAGTTTTTGTTTTTATTTTGCATTTTTTTATTTAAAAAAAAACAACTTCAACATTCTTCAACAAATTAAGTTATTTAGTAACAACGTCCGCTAAATAGCGGATTATTAAGTTATAAAACAATTAATGATCACGCTATTTGGTATGAGGGGTGACTCAACAGTGCGTCAGCTCAACGTACTGACCGACGAGCATTCGCTGGTTGTCACTGCGGTGTTAGGCAACAGGGATGTTATGGATATGAAATTTCGGATCTGGATACGGATACGGATAAAGGATATAAGAAAAATATTATACCGGTTTCAGATACGGTTACGGATATGGAATTATTTTGGATTCGAAATTTTAAAGCTTTTGTTTTAAAAATTTCAACATTCTTTAATCATTTGATAATTAAA
The DNA here is from genome assembly GCA_949699075.1 of Asteroscopus sphinx. Taxonomy (NCBI): domain Eukaryota; kingdom Metazoa; phylum Arthropoda; class Insecta; order Lepidoptera; family Noctuidae; genus Asteroscopus; species Asteroscopus sphinx. The sequence continues at coordinate 12,990,299 of OX453024.1, forward strand.
TATTTTTTTTTGTATATTTTGATGAAAAATTAAATATTAAAAAAATTACTGTTTCAGTCAATTTATTTTCATAATTTGACAATCACTGTTCGTGCTTATATCTTTGCTTAGCTACTAAACTAATATAGTAATCTGTGATATAGGTTTTGAACACACCCACTTTCCTTTTTCCTTCTATGCATCTCTCCTTGTCTATCATAGGTGAAATCCGAACTTTCTGTCTGGCTATTTATTGTTGGAACTTCCAATTCCAATGCTCTGCCGAGCGTTGACATTTCAAAGCCTGTGTACACTCAGCAGTGTGTGTGAGACAGCGTACCCGTTTTCCTGCTCAACTCGCTGTAGTTCCGAATGTTGCACTTTTGAGGGTATTTTGCACTTATTTGTTAGCATTTGTGGGTATTTTGCACTTATTTGTTAGCACTTGTGGGTATTTTGCACTTATTTGTTAGCACTTGTGGGTAATTTCGCACTTATCAATGTTGTTAACGTATTTCAGAGTTTTTTTTTTAATATAGTATAGGATGGCCAAACGAGCTAAAGGCCCACCTGATGTTAAGCGGTTACCTTTGCCCATAACAACTGCAATACCACCTAGGCTGTTGCCTAAATGGTACCGCTAGTCGGTTCGCCAAACTGAGACATGAAGATGGAAAGTCTCATGTGATTGTCATTATCTAGCTTCGTTTTTTCAAGTACAGGTATATTTGAGTAGATTTAGTATTTCCTCAGTTTCTACATAACTTCATTTAGTGACAGTCTGGCTTTTGTGACCGCGTGTCCACTGCGATTTGTTGCCGAGCATTTTATTTCACCTTCGTCACACGGTAAAGTTTGATGGAAGACCAGAACACTCGTGAACTCGCTCGTGGTGATTGCTGTCCTTCTGCTGCTGAAAATTTCATAGTCATCCTTAAACCACGCTATTGTAGGCGGCGGGGTACCAGCGAAAGCAACACGGAATTCTGTTTTATCGTTTTCGAGTGCGGTTAAGTCATCCAAATGTTGGAGAAATAAGGGTGGTTCGTGGGGGAGGCGGTCGTTGCTGACCGTGAGCACGTCGGACAGATCACTGTAGTCGGAGCGTCCGACAGCGTTGAGCGCTGCGACCCGGAACTGGTAGCGGTAAGGTGGCTCGAGGCCGGTTAGCACAAGCTCTGGTCGCAGCACGACGGGCGGCGCCGTGCGGATCCAGTCCGGCGCACCGAGCCGGTTGCACTCCACCTGGTAGCCGAGCAGCGGCGCGCCACCGTCGTGTGCCGCTGACGCCCATCGTAGTGTGATCGAGTTGGGTTCATCATCTAGTATCGGTATTATATCCGGTTTTCCTGGCGTTGCAGGCCGCCCTGGAAATCGAGACGAGACTCGGTGTTACTCAATGCAATTGGATGATTTAAGTTAAAATTAAATATTTCTAGTCGGGCGTTAACCTTTGTTCGGTAACGACTGTGCTACCGGTAAGCCATTTGGCATAAAACTCCTTTCAAAATTAGACGCGTGATAATCGTTACATGAACGCGGACGGTCTTACGATTTGTTTTGTTGTGTCACGCTTTAGGAATCGCAGCGCGCAGTCTTTTTAAAAATAGAAATATAGGCAAGAGGCTTGGATGTGTGCACACATGTTTGTCATGGTTCCGGCGGGAAGGGTGTGGGGGGTGGTTTTACCTGCGGTTTTCCAGCGCACGTTCTTGCTGGGCTTGTGGACGTAGTGTGAGGCGGAGTGCTGGTTGCCCATGGCGGCGACACACTGAGCGCGGCAGTTCTGATGACAATACAATAATATGGTACTGTCGAACTGCCCTGATGATGGAGCCGGAAGATATGAACTGGAACTTCATGATGGAAAGTCGTATCATAGCTGTTTTGGATTTCTTAAAAGAAAAAGAAAAAAAAAAAGAAAAAGAAAAGTCTTGTAATGAACTTTGACCACGATTATGTTTCAATGTCTGATGATGAAGCCGGAAGATAGGCACTGGCAATGGAATATCGTATCATAGTCGTGTTTGCACTTGTGAGAAAGGCCACGTAATGGACTTTGAACACGATCAGGTTTCAAGGTTATAAGCGTGTTTTTCTAGTGTTTTTTTAACTATTAATTTATTTATGTGCACTTACCGCATTTCGTCTTGTTGTGGCAATAAATATTTTTTCTTTCTTTCTTTCATTCGCACCACGCGTTTGGTACTGGCGACTGAGTCAAATCAACTCGATTCCTGATTCGAATCAACGAACACTTCAACTCGAATGATTCGAGTTGAAAAAAATACGATTGGTCCCATCGCTACATCACATTTGATCTTCTCATTTGCAGGTATTGCGAGCCCTAACATGGAACGACTCCCCCTCGTCCCTCCGCGCCACCGCGCTCGCCATGCCCGCGCTCCGGGCGGCGCTGCAAGCGGGCCGCGTCGGTGCTGGGGAGGCTAACGGGGCGCTGACTGCAGTGCTGCAAGCGCTGCGGGTGCACGGACAACACGACGCCAACCAGGCCGCGCTGCTGGCGCTGGCTGTGCAGGTAGACTGACGACTCCCTCGCTGATCCGATCCGCCGCAAGAGGATGGGACGGCGCAAGCGTCTTTATAATATACAGGAATATTTTTTAACCAGTGCGCTTTTTTTTTGTTATCGTTTGTCTAGAACTTTAAGTTTTAATAGCAAATTTTTATTTCTTCTATGGATGTTTAAGATTCTCCTTAACCTTTAAGCTCATCCTCTTATCGCTCTTATAGACGTGTAGTATGAGTGATAATTTTGATTAACAGACGCTTTTAAGTCGCCAGAAGATATAAATGCAACTTCTGTAGCGTCTTTTTCTCTCTTTAGGTTATAAGTAAGGCGTATGTGTTGCCTAAATGTTTGTTGGGTAGTGTTTGCGCACACACTCGTGCACTATAATATTATTTTGTCCCGCGCAGATGGCTGTTCTCCGTTGAGATTGGACGCCGTGACCGAAATTCGGCCAATTGTACTAAGCCAGTTCGCACGTAGTGGTTTTGTTATCATTGGTATTCGGTTAGGTACCAAAAATTAAAATGGCATTTATTCAATGTAAACTAAAGCCAGTTAAGTCCGTGTGTTTCGTGTGGTGCCAGATGTAAAGAATTGCACCACCCTCTCTCTTCACATGGGTGTCGTAAAAGGCGACTAAGGGATTCACCAGAGGATGGGCAGCAGCGTTCTCTGAGTATTTATCCAACCAACTGCGATCGCCAACCCGTCTGCCAAGCGTGGCGATTATGGTATATCCCCCGTTTGGGGGAGACCTTTGTCCAGCAGTGGACTTCTTTCGGCTGAAATTATGATGAAACCCAATTAGCGCGTATTGAACGTCGGCAATAAAGACAGCCCCAAAAACTCGCACCCTTCACCGCTTCCTAATTTTTATGTTGGAAAGAAGGACCGGCGCAACTGATTCCGACATATTTCTGTCTGTAGCATTAAAAACCGGCCAAGAGCATGTCGGGCCATGCTCAGTATTATAGGGTTCCTTAAGTAGGTGTAATTACAAACGAATCAAATCGAATATTAATCATGGCTATTTTAGTTTTTGCAATAATCGGCAGCACTCGCGACTCAGAGCGTGTTGTTAGTAGCGCCATCTAGCGATAAAGTTACTTTTTGTGATTTTTTCAAATAGAAAGTAGCTAAAAGAGCATTATTTGCTATGATCATTTTTCTCTAAGGTCAATGACCTTTGAACTAGGACGTTTTAAGTATTTTTCAGTTTTCTCTCTATAACTCAAAAAATTATAATCACATTATACTCGAAATAATTTTAAAAGAGAGTTTTCATAAAGGTCTATCAATGTGGAAGATTATAAGTTTCTACATTGCATAGTTTAGAAATGGCAAACATTACCTTCATTTTAGTAGACCTATTCAATGATATCCCACACGAGGGGGTGCAGCGAAAAAAAAAAATGTTTCCCCATTTCACATGCATGGACGCCACCCCTAAAATACGGAAAAACTATTTTTTTATTCATTTTAAAATTGAGATCTATATGTAAACTATGTTTTAAGAAAATTTCATTTACTTATGTTTATAACTGTAGAAGTTATTAAGCTGTAAAGGATTAGGACAGACGGACAGACGGACAGACGGACGGACATGACGAAACTATAAGGGTTCCTTGTAGGACTTCGGAACCCTAAAAAAATGAGTCTCGATATTTTTACAAAACAAAATAATATGTAAATAGAAATTGGGAATACTCCGAACACTGCACGATATATGGCATTAGGCTCACTATACACGGGATTGAATGCCGTAACCGATGATATTTGGATTTTAGTGCTGCCCGTATGTGGTCGTATGTGGTCGCGATCCTTAGCAGTGAGGGAACGACGAAGAAGAAGAAGAAGAAGAATACTGCTGCCCATACATAAATGCTTCGAAATCTTAAGTTTTCAAGATTTGTTTTAGTTTTAATATACAGAGTCTTTGACTATATGAGGTATATAATCAAAGTAGTACAGACTATGAAGATAGATAGGTTGAGTTCGAGCCAAGAAACTTGAACAAACAAACTCACTTTCACTTTGATAATATTAATTCAGGTGAAGATGAAAACGTGGTAAATGTTCACAAATGATCATAAGACGAAATCTGTTTCACGGTTGGCTGCACTTTTGTCTCCATTGCACAGTTTTTGTGGCCAAGCTACGCTTCGTAGCGAGGATGGAGAGGCGCACGCGGCGCGCGTCGGGGCCGGGGCGGCGCGGGCGCAGCTCCCCCCGCTCCCCGCCGCCGCCCGCGCGCCGCTTGCAGCGCCGCCGCGCCGCGGAGCCCGCCTCCGAGTCGGCGCCATTTTATGCACTATAATCAATCTAAGGGATCCGATAACCTATTATAGGCTAGTAAATGCACCCTTAGGTGCTAGACCAGAAAACCTCAATTCAATTCTTTATTTGCGTGAATATTGTTACATAAATGGTAAAAAAATATATTGTATTGGTACATAATATTCCGCCTAAAATAGGGCATGCAAACATTGTTGGGTAGTCTAACACAGCACTAGGTATACATACATTTTCAAATCTAACAACTCATTTTAAACATTAGGTTATCTACATCCATTTTATAATAATTCATGTCATATCATATTATTTCTAATTACATGTCTACGGTATAATTTAAATGTCAATTGTTGATAATATAATTTAAAAAGTCACAAATTGTTTACCCATTTTTAAGAAATCCGTGACAGAATAAAACCCTCTTTCTAACAAAAATATTTTCAATTTCTTTATAAATTGTTTGTATGGTAGTTCTTTTAAGTCGTTGGGTATTGTGTTATAAACATATCCACACATTGCGAAGCAATTTCGTTGATACATTGTTGTTTTTGGAATTCTCGGTAGCACAATTCTGTTCCTCCTCGTGTAATTGATGGGATGGCTGCTGGCCCTTCTCGATACGTATGGAAGGAACAGCAGTTTGTTGGGCCGGTGCACCCTGGGCACGGGCATAACTTTTCGGGGGACCTTGTGGTCAATTCACGTAACTAAAGAAATGCAGTTACAGTTAAGTTTCGATCACAACAATGTTTTTCGTATTCTCTTATCTACGGCGATCACTGTCAGAAACGAACTGCAGCGTCACTGCAACTTGATCGGCGCGTCATGAAATTAAAACGTGAATTAGGGCCCTTATCCGTAGCGAACATTCTAGCACCCACGGAAGAGACCCAATCTACGCCAATGGGTCGTTGCTCCGCGTGTCTTTTTGATGTTAGCAGAGGGGCACAATGGAACAGGGACTGGCCCGGTTTTCACTCTCCATTCCGCTGGGCAGGTAGCGGGCCAACTGTGTCTTTCCCTGCACCGTCGATGTCGTAACCCCAGTACGTGTGCTGTGGGCATACACACACCCTCGCAACACACACATGAACGAAACATGAATGCGAGAACATATTCTCGCCACACGGAACAAATAAGCTTAATTTTCTACAAACATGGGTCATGATTCCGATTTGTTGACTGTACCATATAAGAAAATGAAATACAACATACTTAGTTTTTGACTCCCAATATCTTCATTACAGGATGGCATAATCGAAAAGCAGATCAGTCGCAGCTCCATGGCGAACCAGAAACCGAACGAAGTTGTCAACCCCACTTATGTTTACACCACAGCTGACGAGAAGAAAACCACCCCAAAAAAAACTCCGAGGACCAAAACGCCTATGACGCCTAAATTCGGGAAGGAGAACATACAATATCTTAACATGCCCTTGACACCGAATAATAATCTCATGTATACACCGACCAGGCTTACTCGATCCGCCCTAAAGCTTAACAACGACGGCTTCGCAAGTTCCCGCGCTCCCCTCAGTGCAAACAAAGTCAACCTTCAAAGACACAACACAGCCTCTAGTTTAACGGTCAAAACTACCCCCAATAACGTTCTAAAATACGGTAAAACGATTTTTTTATTCTTTTAAAATTGAGATTTATATGTAGACTATTTTTTAACAAAATTTCATTTACTTATGTTTCTAACTGTAGAAGTTATTAAGCTGTAAAGGATTAGGACAGACGGACAGACGGACAGACGGACGGACATGACGAAACTATAAGGGTTCCTTGTAGGACTTCGGAACCCTAAAAAAATGAGTCTTGATATTTTTACAAAACAAAATAATATGTAAATAGAAATTGGGAATACTCCGAACACTGCACGATATATGGCATTAGGCTCACTATACACGGGATTGAATGCCGTAACCGATGATATTTGGATTTTAGTGCTGCCCGTATGTGGTCGTATGTGGTCGCGATCCTTAGCAGTGAGGGAACGACGAAGAAGAAGAAGAAGAAGAATACTGCTGCCCATACATAAATGCTTCGAAATCTTAAGTTTTCAAGATTTGTTTTAGTTTTAATATACAGAGTCTTTGACTATATGAGGTATATAATCAAAGTAGTACAGACTATGAAGATAGATAGGTTGAGTTCGAGCCAAGAAACTTGAACAAACAAACTCACTTTCACTTTGATAATATTAATTCAGGTGAAGATGAAAACGTGGTAAATGTTCACAAATGATCATAAGACGAAATCTGTTTCACGGTTGGCTGCACTTTTGTCTCCATTGCACAGTTTTTGTGGCCAAGCTACGCTTCGTAGCGAGGATGGAGAGGCGCACGCGGCGCGCGTCGGGGCCGGGGCGGCGCGGGCGCAGCTCCCCCCGCTCCCCGCCGCCGCCCGCGCGCCGCTTGCAGCGCCGCCGCGCCGCGGAGCCCGCCTCCGAGTCGGCGCCATTTTATGCACTATAATCAATCTAAGGGATCCGATAACCTATTATAGGCTAGTAAATGCACCCTTAGGTGCTAGACCAGAAAACCTCAATTCAATTCTTTATTTGCGTGAATATTGTTACATAAATGGTAAAAAAATATATTGTATTGGTACATAATATTCCGCCTAAAATAGGGCATGCAAACATTGTTGGGTAGTCTAACACAGCACTAGGTATACATACATTTTCAAATCTAACAACTCATTTTAAACATTAGGTTATCTACATCCATTTTATAATAATTCATGTCATATCATATTATTTCTAATTACATGTCTACGGTATAATTTAAATGTCAATTGTTGATAATATAATTTAAAAAGTCACAAATTGTTTACCCATTTTTAAGAAATCCGTGACAGAATAAAACCCTCTTTCTAACAAAAATATTTTCAATTTCTTTATAAATTGTTTGTATGGTAGTTCTTTTAAGTCGTTGGGTATTGTGTTATAAACATATCCACACATTGCGAAGCAATTTCGTTGATACATTGTTGTTTTTGGAATTCTCGGTAGCACAATTCTGTTCCTCCTCGTGTAATTGATGGGATGGCTGCTGGCCCTTCTCGATACGTATGGAAGGAACAGCAGTTTGTTGGGCCGGTGCACCCTGGGCACGGGCATAACTTTTCGGGGGACCTTGTGGTCAATTCACGTAACTAAAGAAATGCAGTTACAGTTAAGTTTCGATCACAACAATGTTTTTCGTATTCTCTTATCTACGGCGATCACTGTCAGAAACGAACTGCAGCGTCACTGCAACTTGATCGGCGCGTCATGAAATTAAAACGTGAATTAGGGCCCTTATCCGTAGCGAACATTCTAGCACCCACGGGAGAGACCCAATCTACGCCAATGGGTCGTTGCTCCGCGTGTCTTTTTGATGTTAGCAGAGGGGCACAATGGAACAGGGACTGGCCCGGTTTTCACTCTCCATTCCGCTGGGCAGGTAGCGGGGCAACTGTGTCTTTCCCTGCACCGTCGATGTCGTAACCCCAGTACGTGTGCTGTGGGCATACACACACCCTCGCAACACACACATGAACGAAACATGAATGCGAGAACATATTCTCGCCACACGGAACAAATAAGCTTAATTTTCTACAAACATGGGTCATGATTCCGATTTGTTGACTGTACCATATAAGAAAATGAAATACAACATACTTAGTTTTTGACTCCCAATATCTTCATTACAGGATGGCATAATCGAAAAGCAGATCAGTCGCAGCTCCATGGCGAACCAGAAACCGAACGAAGTTGTCAACCCCACTTATGTTTACACCACAGCTGACGAGAAGAAAACCACCCCAAAAAAAACTCCGAGGACCAAAACGCCTATGACGCCTAAATTCGGGAAGGAGAACATACAATATCTTAACATGCCCTTGACACCGAATAATAATCTCATGTATACACCGACCAGGCTTACTCGATCCGCCCTAAAGCTTAACAACGACGGCTTCGCAAGTCCCCGCGCTCCCCTCAGTGCAAACAAAGTCAACCTTCAAAGACACAACACAGCCTCTAGTTTAACGGTCAAAACTACCCCCAATAACGTTCTAAAATACGGTAAAACGATTTTTTTATTCTTTTAAAATTGAGATTTATATGTAGACTATTTTTTAACAAAATTTCATTTACTTATGTTTCTAACTGTAGAAGTTATTAAGCTGTAAAGGATTAGGACAGACGGACAGACGGACAGACGGACGGACATGACGAAACTATAAGGGTTCCTTGTAGGACTTCGGAACCCTAAAAAAATGAGTCTCGATATTTTTACAAAACAAAATAATATGTAAATAGAAATTGGGAATACTCCGAACACTGCACGATATATGGCATTAGGCTCACTATACACGGGATTGAATGCCGTAACCGATGATATTTGGATTTTAGTGCTGCCCGTATGTGGTCGTATGTGGTCGCGATCCTTAGCAGTGAGGGAACGACGAAGAAGAAGAAGAAGAAGAATACTGCTGCCCATACATAAATGCTTCGAAATCTTAAGTTTTCAAGATTTGTTTTAGTTTTAATATACAGAGTCTTTGACTATATGAGGTATATAATCAAAGTAGTACAGACTATGAAGATAGATAGGTTGAGTTCGAGCCAAGAAACTTGAACAAACAAACTCACTTTCACTTTGATAATATTAATTCAGGTGAAGATGAAAACGTGGTAAATGTTCACAAATGATCATAAGACGAAATCTGTTTCACGGTTGGCTGCACTTTTGTCTCCATTGCACAGTTTTTGTGGCCAAGCTACGCTTCGTAGCGAGGATGGAGAGGCGCACGCGGCGCGCGTCGGGGCCGGGGCGGCGCGGGCGCAGCTCCCCCCGCTCCCCGCCGCCGCCCGCGCGCCGCTTGCAGCGCCGCCGCGCCGCGGAGCCCGCCTCCGAGTCGGCGCCATTTTATGCACTATAATCAATCTAAGGGATCCGATAACCTATTATAGGCTAGTAAATGCACCCTTAGGTGCTAGACCAGAAAACCTCAATTCAATTCTTTATTTGCGTGAATATTGTTACATAAATGGTAAAAAAATATATTGTATTGGTACATAATATTCCGCCTAAAATAGGGCATGCAAACATTGTTGGGTAGTCTAACACAGCACTAGGTATACATACATTTTCAAATCTAACAACTCATTTTAAACATTAGGTTATCTACATCCATTTTATAATAATTCATGTCATATCATATTATTTCTAATTACATGTCTACGGTATAATTTAAATGTCAATTGTTGATAATATAATTTAAAAAGTCACAAATTGTTTACCCATTTTTAAGAAATCCGTGACAGAATAAAACCCTCTTTCTAACAAAAATATTTTCAATTTCTTTATAAATTGTTTGTATGGTAGTTCTTTTAAGTCGTTGGGTATTGTGTTATAAACATATCCACACATTGCGAAGCAATTTCGTTGATACATTGTTGTTTTTGGAATTCTCGGTAGCACAATTCTGTTCCTCCTCGTGTAATTGATGGGATGGCTGCTGGCCCTTCTCGATACGTATGGAAGGAACAGCAGTTTGTTGGGCCGGTGCACCCTGGGCACGGGCATAACTTTTCGGGGGACCTTGTGGTCAATTCACGTAACTAAAGAAATGCAGTTACAGTTAAGTTTCGATCACAACAATGTTTTTCGTATTCTCTTATCTACGGCGATCACTGTCAGAAACGAACTGCAGCGTCACTGCAACTTGATCGGCGCGTCATGAAATTAAAACGTGAATTAGGGCCCTTATCCGTAGCGAACATTCTAGCACCCACGGGAGAGACCCAATCTACGCCAATGGGTCGTTGCTCCGCGTGTCTTTTTGATGTTAGCAGAGGGGCACAATGGAACAGGGACTGGCCCGGTTTTCACTCTCCATTCCGCTGGGCAGGTAGCGGGGCAACTGTGTCTTTCCCTGCACCGTCGATGTCGTAACCCCAGTACGTGTGCTGTGGGCATACACACACCCTCGCAACACACACATGAACGAAACATGAATGCGAGAACATATTCTCGCCACACGGAACAAATAAGCTTAATTTTCTACAAACATGGGTCATGATTCCGATTTGTTGACTGTACCATATAAGAAAATGAAATACAACATACTTAGTTTTTGACTCCCAATATCTTCATTACAGGATGGCATAATCGAAAAGCAGATCAGTCGCAGCTCCATGGCGAACCAGAAACCGAACGAAGTTGTCAACCCCACTTATGTTTACACCACAGCTGACGAGAAGAAAACCACCCCAAAAAAAACTCCGAGGACCAAAACGCCTATGACGCCTAAATTCGGGAAGGAGAACATACAATATCTTAACATGCCCTTGACACCGAATAATAATCTCATGTATACACCGACCAGGCTTACTCGATCCGCCCTAAAGCTTAACAACGACGGCTTCGCAAGTCCCCGCGCTCCCCTCAGTGCAAACAAAGTCAACCTTCAAAGACACAACACAGCCTCTAGTTTAACGGTCAAAACTACCCCCAATAACGTTCTAAAATACGGTAAAACGATTTTTTTATTCTTTTAAAATTGAGATTTATATGTAGACTATTTTTTAACAAAATTTCATTTACTTATGTTTCTAACTGTAGAAGTTATTAAGCTGTAAAGGATTAGGACAGACGGACAGACGGACAGACGGACGGACATGACGAAACTATAAGGGTTCCTTGTAGGACTTCGGAACCCTAAAAAAATGAGTCTCGATATTTTTACAAAACAAAATAATATGTAAATAGAAATTGGGAATACTCCGAACACTGCACGATATATGGCATTAGGCTCACTATACACGGGATTGAATGCCGTAACCGATGATATTTGGATTTTAGTGCTGCCCGTATGTGGTCGTATGTGGTCGCGATCCTTAGCAGTGAGGGAACGACGAAGAAGAAGAAGAAGAAGAATACTGCTGCCCATACATAAATGCTTCGAAATCTTAAGTTTTCAAGATTTGTTTTAGTTTTAATATACAGAGTCTTTGACTATATGAGGTATATAATCAAAGTAGTACAGACTATGAAGATAGATAGGTTGAGTTCGAGCCAAGAAACTTGAACAAACAAACTCACTTTCACTTTGATAATATTAATTCAGGTGAAGATGAAAACGTGGTAAATGTTCACAAATGATCATAAGACGAAATCTGTTTCACGGTTGGCTGCACTTTTGTCTCCATTGCACAGTTTTTGTGGCCAAGCTACGCTTCGTAGCGAGGATGGAGAGGCGCACGCGGCGCGCGTCGGGGCCGGGGCGGCGCGGGCGCAGCTCCCCCCGCTCCCCGCCGCCGCCCGCGCGCCGCTTGCAGCGCCGCCGCGCCGCGGAGCCCGCCTCCGAGTCGGCGCCATTTTATGCACTATAATCAATCTAAGGGATCCGATAACCTATTATAGGCTAGTAAATGCACCCTTAGGTGCTAGACCAGAAAACCTCAATTCAATTCTTTATTTGCGTGAATATTGTTACATAAATGGTAAAAAAATATATTGTATTGGTACATAATATTCCGCCTAAAATAGGGCATGCAAACATTGTTGGGTAGTCTAACACAGCACTAGGTATACATACATTTTCAAATCTAACAACTCATTTTAAACATTAGGTTATCTACATCCATTTTATAATAATTCATGTCATATCATATTATTTCTAATTACATGTCTACGGTATAATTTAAATGTCAATTGTTGATAATATAATTTAAAAAGTCACAAATTGTTTACCCATTTTTAAGAAATCCGTGACAGAATAAAACCCTCTTTCTAACAAAAATATTTTCAATTTCTTTATAAATTGTTTGTATGGTAGTTCTTTTAAGTCGTTGGGTATTGTGTTATAAACATATCCACACATTGCGAAGCAATTTCGTTGATACATTGTTGTTTTTGGAATTCTCGGTAGCACAATTCTGTTCCTCCTCGTGTAATTGATGGGATGGCTGCTGGCCCTTCTCGATACGTATGGAAGGAACAGCAGTTTGTTGGGCCGGTGCACCCTGGGCACGGGCATAACTTTTCGGGGGACCTTGTGGTCAATTCACGTAACTAAAGAAATGCAGTTACAGTTAAGTTTCGATCACAACAATGTTTTTCGTATTCTCTTATCTACGGCGATCACTGTCAGAAACGAACTGCAGCGTCACTGCAACTTGATCGGCGCGTCATGAAATTAAAACGTGAATTAGGGCCCTTATCCGTAGCGAACATTCTAGCACCCACGGGAGAGACCCAATCTACGCCAATGGGTCGTTGCTCCGCGTGTCTTTTTGATGTTAGCAGAGGGGCACAATGGAACAGGGACTGGCCCGGTTTTCACTCTCCATTCCGCTGGGCAGGTAGCGGGGCAACTGTGTCTTTCCCTGCACCGTCGATGTCGTAACCCCAGTACGTGTGCTGTGGGCATACACACACCCTCGCAACACACACATGAACGAAACATGAATGCGAGAACATATTCTCGCCACACGGAACAAATAAGCTTAATTTTCTACAAACATGGGTCATGATTCCGATTTGTTGACTGTACCATATAAGAAAATGAAATACAACATACTTAGTTTTTGACTCCCAATATCTTCATTACAGGATGGCATAATCGAAAAGCAGATCAGTCGCAGCTCCATGGCGAACCAGAAACCGAACGAAGTTGTCAACCCCACTTATGTTTACACCACAGCTGACGAGAAGAAAACCACCCCAAAAAAAACTCCGAGGACCAAAACGCCTATGACGCCTAAATTCGGGAAGGAGAACATACAATATCTTAACATGCCCTTGACACCGAATAATAATCTCATGTATACACCGACCAGGCTTACTCGATCCGCCCTAAAGCTTAACAACGACGGCTTCGCAAGTCCCCGCGCTCCCCTCAGTGCAAACAAAGTCAACCTTCAAAGACACAACACAGCCTCTAGTTTAACGGTCAAAACTACCCCCAATAACGTTCTGAAATACGGTAAAACGATTTTTTTATTCTTTTAAAATTGAGATTTATATGTAGACTATTTTTTAACAAAATTTCATTTACTTATGTTTCTAACTGTAGAAGTTATTAAGCTGTAAAGGATTAGGACAGACGGACAGACGGACAGACGGACGGACATGACGAAACTATAAGGGTTCCTTGTAGGACTTCGGAACCCTAAAAAAATGAGTCTCGATATTTTTACAAAACAAAATAATATGTAAATAGAAATTGGGAATACTCCGAACACTGCACGATATATGGCATTAGGCTCACTATACACGGGATTGAATGCCGTAACCGATGATATTTGGATTTTAGTGCTGCCCGTATGTGGTCGTATGTGGTCGCGATCCTTAGCAGTGAGGGAACGACGAAGAAGAAGAAGAAGAAGAATACTGCTGCCCATACATAAATGCTTCGAAATCTTAAGTTTTCAAGATTTGTTTTAGTTTTAATATACAGAGTCTTTGACTATATGAGGTATATAATCAAAGTAGTACAGACTATGAAGATAGATAGGTTGAGTTCGAGCCAAGAAACTTGAACAAACAAACTCACTTTCACTTTGATAATATTAATTCAGGTGAAGATGAAAACGTGGTAAATGTTCACAAATGATCATAAGACGAAATCTGTTTCACGGTTGGCTGCACTTTTGTCTCCATTGCACAGTTTTTGTGGCCAAGCTACGCTTCGTAGCGAGGATGGAGAGGCGCACGCGGCGCGCGTCGGGGCCGGGGCGGCGCGGGCGCAGCTCCCCCCGCTCCCCGCCGCCGCCCGCGCGCCGCTTGCAGCGCCGCCGCGCCGCGGAGCCCGCCTCCGAGTCGGCGCCATTTTATGCACTATAATCAATCTAAGGGATCCGATAACCTATTATAGGCTAGTAAATGCACCCTTAGGTGCTAGACCAGAAAACCTCAATTCAATTCTTTATTTGCGTGAATATTGTTACATAAATGGTAAAAAAATATATTGTATTGGTACATAATATTCCGCCTAAAATAGGGCATGCAAACATTGTTGGCTAGTCTAACACAGCACTAGGTATACATACATTTTCAAATCTAACAACTCATTTTAAACATTAGGTTATCTACATCCATTTTATAATAATTCATGTCATATCATATTATTTCTAATTACATGTCTACGGTATAATTTAAATGTCAATTGTTGATAATATAATTTAAAAAGTCACAAATTGTTTACCCATTTTTAAGAAATCCGTGACAGAATAAAACCCTCTTTCTAACAAAAATATTTTCAATTTCTTTATAAATTGTTTGTATGGTAGTTCTTTTAAGTCGTTGGGTATTGTGTTATAAACATATCCACACATTGCGAAGCAATTTCGTTGATACATTGTTGTTTTTGGAATTCTCGGTAGCACAATTCTGTTCCTCCTCGTGTAATTGATGGGATGGCTGCTGGCCCTTCTCGATACGTATGGAAGGAACAGCAGTTTGTTGGGCCGGTGCACCCTGGGTACGGGCATAACTTTTCGGGGGACCTTGTGGTCAATTCACGTAACTAAAGAAATGCAGTTACAGTTAAGTTTCGATCACAACAATGTTTTTCGTATTCTCTTATCTACGGCGATCACTGTCAGAAACGAACTGCAGCGTCACTGCAACTTGATCGGTGCGTCATGAAATTAAAACGTGAATTAGGGCCCTTATCCGTAGCGAACATTCTAGCACCCACGGGAGAGACCCAATCTACGCCAATGGGTCGTTGCTCCGCGTGTCTTTTTGATGTTAGTAGAGGGCACAATGGAACAGGGACTGGCCCGGTTTTCACTCTCCATTCCGCTGGGCAGGCAGCGGGGCAACTGTGTCTTTCCCTGCACCGTCGATGTCGTAACCCCAGTACGTGTGCTGTGGGCATACACACACCCTCGCAACACACACATGAACGAAACATGAATGCGAGAACATATTCTCGCCACACGGAACAAATAAGCTTAATTTTCTACAAACATGGGTCATGATTCCGATTTGTTGACTGTACCATATAAGAAAATGAAATACAACATACTTAGTTTTTGACTCCCAATATCTTCATTACAGGATGGCATAATCGAAAAGCAGATCAGTCGCAGCTCCATGGCGAACCAGAAACCGAACGAAGTTGTCAACCCCACTTATGTTTACACCACAGCCGACGAGAAGAAAACCACCCCAAAAAAAACTCCGAGGACCAAAACGCCTATGACGCCTAAATTCGGGAAGGAGAACATACAATATCTTAACATGCCCTTGACACCGAATAATAATCTCATGTATACACCGACCAGGCTTACTCGATCCGCCCTAAAGCTTAACAACGACGGCTTCGCAAGTCCCCGCGCTCCCCTCAGTGCAAACAAAGTCAACCTTCAAAGACACAACACAGCCTCTAGTTTAACGGTCAAAACTACCCCCAATAACGTTCTAAAATACGGTAAAACGATTTTTTTATTCTTTTAAAATTGAGATCTATATGTAGACTATTTTTTAACAAAATTTCATTTACTTATGTTTCTAACTGTAGAAGTTATTAAGCTGTAAAGGATTAGGACAGACGGACAGACGGACAGACGGACGGACATGACGAAACTATAAGGGTTCCTTGTAGGACTTCGGAACCCATTAGCATTGGCGACTCAGAGAGTGTTGCTACTAGCCGCTAGATGCTATGCTGCTATGCTAGAGTTTAGAAATGGCTGGGGGGGACACATTGCAAGCCACTTTGGTGGGCTATATCTCGCAGATGGTACACCTGATAAAAAAGTTATGTATGAAACATTACCTTCATTTTAGTAGATCTATTCAATGATAATGCACAGGAAGGGGTGCAGCGAAAAAAAAATTTCATCCCCATTTCACATGTATGGGCGCCACCCCTAAAATAAGTAATCACGATTTTTTTATTCATTTAAAATTGAGATCTATATCTAGACTATTTTTTAGCAAAATTTCATTTACTTATGTTTATAACTGTAGAAGTTATTAAGCTGTAAAGGATTAGGACAGACGGACAGACGGACAGACGGACAGACGGACATACGGACAGACGGACAGACGGACAGACGGACAGACGGACGGACATGACGAAACTATAAGGGTTCCTTGTAGGACTACGGAACCCTAAAAAAGGAAATTAAACAATATTTTTATTTTTCACAGCAACTGATCAAGCGAAGCGAGGCCTCTGAGTGTAATTATGTGTTTTAAAATAATTTGTATTTAATGGTATAAGTGCCAGCGAACTAATCAGATGATGGAGACAACAGAACTCCTCAATGAATAACAGTAGGTAAATCAATGGTGTTTGGGCTCATTTTGATCAGCTCACAGTACCGAATCCGTGTTTTGTAAAAGCTTGTCTAGAAATATATTTTTCTGAAAAAAAAATGTTCATTTAATTTAGAAAATAAGTAGGTATTATACCTAGCCTGCATTTCGCTCGATTTCAATACTTATATACTTTTTTTTTGTAAATACATACTAATAATACATAAGAAACACCCAGACCAATACAAACACTTATGTTCATCACACAAATATTTGTGTCCTGTGGGAATCGAAGCCACGACCTCGTGATCAGAAGTCCGACACTCGAACCACTAGACCACAGAGGTCGTCGAATGTTTTTGTTATGTATACCACTGAACAAATAAATAAATAAATATGTCCCGCGCAGATGGCTAGTCTCCGTTGAGATTGGCCGCTGTGACTGAAATTCGGCCGGGAGGACATTATTACAAGGTGGTGTTGTCCGCAGGCCGCACGGCTCTGTCGGTGTTATCTCCGTCGAAAAAGCCTTCATGGGTTTTGAAGAGCCAGTTCCATCTGACTTAGAGAAACCAAGTTCAATGAATATAGGTACCTACATAATGGTATGTATGACTAGTTCTAGACTACTGAGACGCATCATCATTATTCATTCATATTTTTCGGTAAATTCCAAATAGAAAGTAACTAAAGGAGAATTATTTGCTAAGACCATTTTTCTTTCATTTGAAGGTCAATGACCTTTGAACTAGGACGTCTTAAGTATTTTTCAATTATCTCTCTATAACTCGAAAATTTATAATCACATTATACTCGAAATAATTTTAAAAGAGAGTTTTACAAAGGTCTATCAATGTGGAAGATTATAAGTTTCTACGTTGCATAGTTTGTTCGGTACCTAAATTCACGTTTGTTATGCCTTAGTACACCTTTCTTCTTTGTGTCAATGGAACGACTGATTTTAGGTGAGACTTGGCAAGTCCAAAACTTTGCAACTTCTACGGAGTTATCAGTGACAGCCAAGAGGCGCTGAAGATGCACGTGTATATGCATAGTTTGAGGGTCACTATGTCGGATTCCTATATCTTACCGAACGTAGCTGGTTAAAATTCAGATACTTGTTTCAGAATAATTAAGAATATAATAGCCTCTGTAGCGTTTAGAGAACACGTAGACTATCGTGCTGTCCTGCTCAAACGTTTTGGCTCACGCTCTTTCAATGTTTGTCCTAAAGAGGTTAATATTTTATAATAACTGTCTTCAATTATTTCTACATTTTCGGAATCTCTCGGATTCAAACAAAGAATATCTTTACAACATGATTCATAGTCGCTGAAGGCAGTAATTAATCGCGTCGACGCGCATCGAAGCGGATGGAAGAGTAGTGAAAATGCGCGCGGATCCGTCCGGCTGAAAGTATACAACTGAAAACCTCTTAAGGGGTCATTGTACTCATTAGTATGAACAAGTTTTACTATGGGACCAACATCTGACTGAAATCGCGAAAAAAATAGTTCCCTACATTTGTGTTCATATAAGTAGTTTAAATACAGGCAACAGCAGATTATTTTTTCGTGATTTCAGTTTTAATACAGATGAGTACAATGACCCCTTAAGAGGTTTTCAGTTATTACAATAACACGTATAGTTTCTTTTCATGTCGTGTTAACGTATCATAATTTTATTTGTTTCAAAAATAGTGGAATGGAATGCGCAGGTTACGGGGCAAATCCGTGAATATATCACATGCAAATATGAACTTTAATCGTTAAGTATACATTTCAATTTCCTTTTCTGCATTGTAAAATGCGCTGACGCGCTCCGCTACGTGTGTATCGTATATTAGAGTATTAGAATGTTGCTATTATTATATAGGAAACATGTTAGCAGTCGACTATCAAATGTACTCAAAAAGTTAGTTATTTAAATTCTAATTATCAAATTCATGTTCTGCTTCGGACAACTTTTATTCAGTAAAAGTAATCTCCTTATCCCATTTAGTACAGTCGACCGCACATCAGTGCTAACAGTTTGACCGTGACAGCCTCTTTATTTTGTGAGCAGTAAGGGCGGTTTTCATAATTCAAGTTTTACCACTGGCGTGCGGTTGATCGTACCCGGGAAGCGAAATACAGAGTAAAAATTGGTTCTTTAATAACATTCAATCAAGTCTAGAAGTATTAACTCACTTAACGGCACAACTAGTCAAGCTAGTTTTCGTTGTAAGGACAACAATAAAGTAATATCAAATCAAATGATCTATTTGCTTCTAATAATATTCCTGTCAAATTAGTCCACTTACAACGTGAGTTTCATCGCCATTGCAACAGGTTGCGACTATTTTCCCGAAAATTACAAGGGCTTAGACTAATGACAGTTCTTAATATTTTTTGTCCTTTTTAGGGTTCCGAAGTCCTACAAGGAACCCTTATAGTTTCGTCAGGTCCGTCCGTCTGTCCGTCTGTCCGTCTGTCCTAATCCTTTACAGCTTAATAACTTCTACAGTTATAAACATAAGTAAATGAAATTTTGTTAAAAAATAGTCTACATATAGATCTCAATTTTAAAAGAATAAAAAAATCGTTTTACCGTATTTTAGAACGTTATTGGGGGTAGTTTTGACCGTTAAACTAGAGGCTGTGTTGTGTCTTTGAAGGTTGACTTTGTTTGCACTGAGGGGAGCGCGGGGACTTGCGAAGCCGTCGTTGTTAAGCTTTAGGGCGGATCGAGTAAGCCTGGTCGGTGTATACATGAGATTATTATTCGGTGTCAAGGGCATGTTAAGATATTGTATGTTCTCCTTCCCGAATTTAGGCGTCATAGGCGTTTTGGTCCTCGGAGTTTTTTTTGGGGTGGTTTTCTTCTCGTCAGCTGTGGTGTAAACATAAGTGGGGTTGACAACTTCGTTCGGTTTCTGGTTCGCCATGGAGCTGCGACTGATCTGCTTTTCGATTATGCCATCCTGTAATGAAGATATTGGGAGTCAAAAACTAAGAATGTTGTATTTCATTTTCTTATATGGTACAGTCAACAAATCGGAATCATGACCCATGTTTGTAGAAAATTAAGCTTATTTGTTCCGTGTGGCGAGAATATGTTCTCGCATTCATGTTTCGTTCATGTGTGTGTTGCGAGGGTGTGTGTATGCCCACAGCACACGTACTGGGGTTACGACATCAACGGTGCAGGGAAAGACACAGTTGCCCCGCTGCCTGCCCAGCGGAATGGAGAGTGAAAACCGGGCCAGTCCCTGTTCCATTGTGCCCCTCTGCTAACATCAAAAAGACACGCGGAGCAACGACCCATTGGCGTAGATTGGGTCTCTCCCGTGGGTGCTAGAATGTTCGCTACGGATAAGGGCCCTAATTCACGTTTTAATTTCATGACGCGCCGATCAAGTTGCAGTGACGCTGCAGTTCGTTTCTGACAGTGATCGCCGTAGATAAGAGAATACGAAAAACATTGTTGTGATCGAAACTTAACTGTAACTGCATTTCTTTAGTTACGTGAATTGACCACAAGGTCCCCCGAAAAGTTATGCCCGTGCCCAGGGTGCACCGGCCCAACAAACTGCTGTTCCTTCCATACGTATCGAGAAGGGCCAGCAGCCATCCCATCAATTACACGAGGAGGAACAGAATTGTGCTACCGAGAATTCCAAAAACAACAATGTATCAACGAAATTGCTTCGCAATGTGTGGATATGTTTATAACACAATACCCAACGACTTAAAAGAACTACCATACAAACAATTTATAAAGAAATTGAAAATATTTTTGTTAGAAAGAGGGTTTTATTCTGTCACGGATTTCTTAAAAATGGGTAAACAATTTGTGACTTTTTAAATTATATTATCAACAATTGACATTTAAATTATACCGTAGACATGTAATTAGAAATAATATGATATGACATGAATTATTATAAAATGGATGTAGATAACCTAATGTTTAAAATGAGTTGTTAGATTTGAAAATGTATGTATACCTAGTGCTGTGTTAGACTAGCCAACAATGTTTGCATGCCCTATTTTAGGCGGAATATTATGTACCAATACAATATATTTTTTTACCATTTATGTAACAATATTCACGCAAATAAAGAATTGAATTGAGGTTTTCTGGTCTAGCACCTAAGGGTGCATTTACTAGCCTATAATAGGTTATCGGATCCCTTAGATTGATTATAGTGCATAAAATGGCGCCGACTCGGAGGCGGGCTCCGCGGCGCGGCGGCGCTGCAAGCGGCGCGCGGGCGGCGGCGGGGAGCGGGGGGAGCTGCGCCCGCGCCGCCCCGGCCCCGACGCGCGCCGCGTGCGCCTCTCCATCCTCGCTACGAAGCGTAGCTTGGCCACAAAAACTGTGCAATGGAGACAAAAGTGCAGCCAACCGTGAAACAGATTTCGTCTTATGATCATTTGTGAACATTTACCACGTTTTCATCTTCACCTGAATTAATATTATCAAAGTGAAAGTGAGTTTGTTTGTTCAAGTTTCTTGGCTCGAACTCAACCTATCTATCTTCATAGTCTGTACTACTTTGATTATATACCTCATATAGTCAAAGACTCTGTATATTAAAACTAAAACAAATCTTGAAAACTTAAGATTTCGAAGCATTTATGTATGGGCAGCAGTATTCTTCTTCTTCTTCTTCTTCGTCGTTCCCTCACTGCTAAGGATCGCGACCACATACGACCACATACGGGCAGCACTAAAATCCAAATATCATCGGTTACGGCATTCAATCCCGTGTATAGTGAGCCTAATGCCATATATCGTGCAGTGTTCGGAGTATTCCCAATTTCTATTTACATATTATTTTGTTTTGTAAAAATATCGAGACTCATTTTTTTAGGGTTCCGAAGTCCTACAAGGAACCCTTATAGTTTCGTCAGGTCCGTCCGTCTGTCCGTCTGTCCGTCTGTCCTAATCCTTTACAGCTTAATAACTTCTACAGTTAGAAACATAAGTAAATGAAATTTTGTTAAAAAATAGTCTACATATAGATCTCAATTTTAAAAGAATAAAAAAATCGTTTTACCGTATTTTAGAACGTTATTGGGGGTAGTTTTGACCGTTAAACTAGAGGCTGTGTTGTGTCTTTGAAGGTTGACTTTGTTTGCACTGAGGGGAGCGCGGGGACTTGCGAAGCCGTCGTTGTTAAGCTTTAGGGCGGATCGAGTAAGCCTGGTCGGTGTATACATGAGATTATTATTCGGTGTCAAGGGCATGTTAAGATATTGTATGTTCTCCTTCCCGAATTTAGGCGTCATAGGCGTTTTGGTCCTCGGAGTTTTTTTTGGGGTGGTTTTCTTCTCGTCAGCTGTGGTGTAAACATAAGTGGGGTTGACAACTTCGTTCGGTTTCTGGTTCGCCATGGAGCTGCGACTGATCTGCTTTTCGATTATGCCATCCTGTAATGAAGATATTGGGAGTCAAAAACTAAGAATGTTGTATTTCATTTTCTTATATGGTACAGTCAACAAATCGGAATCATGACCCATGTTTGTAGAAAATTAAGCTTATTTGTTCCGTGTGGCGAGAATATGTTCTCGCATTCATGTTTCGTTCATGTGTGTGTTGCGAGGGTGTGTGTATGCCCACAGCACACGTACTGGGGTTACGACATCAACGGTGCAGGGAAAGACACAGTTGCCCCGCTGCCTGCCCAGCGGAATGGAGAGTGAAAACCGGGCCAGTCCCTGTTCCATTGTGCCCCTCTGCTAACATCAAAAAGACACGCGGAGCAACGACCCATTGGCGTAGATTGGGTCTCTCCCGTGGGTGCTAGAATGTTCGCTACGGATAAGGGCCCTAATTCACGTTTTAATTTCATGACGCGCCGATCAAGTTGCAGTGACGCTGCAGTTCGTTTCTGACAGTGATCGCCGTAGATAAGAGAATACGAAAAACATTGTTGTGATCGAAACTTAACTGTAACTGCATTTCTTTAGTTACGTGAATTGACCACAAGGTCCCCCGAAAAGTTATGCCCGTGCCCAGGGTGCACCGGCCCAACAAACTGCTGTTCCTTCCATACGTATCGAGAAGGGCCAGCAGCCATCCCATCAATTACACGAGGAGGAACAGAATTGTGCTACCGAGAATTCCAAAAACAACAATGTATCAACGAAATTGCTTCGCAATGTGTGGATATGTTTATAACACAATACCCAACGACTTAAAAGAACTACCATACAAACAATTTATAAAGAAATTGAAAATATTTTTGTTAGAAAGAGGGTTTTATTCTGTCACGGATTTCTTAAAAATGGGTAAACAATTTGTGACTTTTTAAATTATATTATCAACAATTGACATTTAAATTATACCGTAGACATGTAATTATAAATAATATGATATGACATGAATTATTATAAAATGGATGTAGATAACCTAATGTTTAAAATGAGTTGTTAGATTTGAAAATGTATGTATACCTAGTGCTGTGTTAGACTAGCCAACAATGTTTGCATGCCCTATTTTAGGCGGAATATTATGTACCAATACAATATATTTTTTTACCATTTATGTAACAATATTCACGCAAATAAAGAATTGAATTGAGGTTTTCTGGTCTAGCACCTAAGGGTGCATTTACTAGCCTATAATAGGTTATCGGATCCCTTAGATTGATTATAGTGCATAAAATGGCGCCGACTCGGAGGCGGGCTCCGCGGCGCGGCGGCGCTGCAAGCGGCGCGCGGGCGGCGGCGGGGAGCGGGGGGAGCTGCGCCCGCGCCGCCCCGGCCCCGACGCGCGCCGCGTGCGCCTCTCCATCCTCGCTACGAAGCGTAGCTTGGCCACAAAAACTGTGCAATGGAGACAAAAGTGCAGCCAACCGTGAAACAGATTTCGTCTTATGATCATTTGTGAACATTTACCACGTTTTCATCTTCACCTGAATTAATATTATCAAAGTGAAAGTGAGTTTGTTTGTTCAAGTTTCTTGGCTCGAACTCAACCTATCTATCTTCATAGTCTGTACTACTTTGATTATATACCTCATATAGTCAAAGACTCTGTATATTAAAACTAAAACAAATCTTGAAAACTTAAGATTTCGAAGCATTTATGTATGGGCAGCAGTATTCTTCTTCTTCTTCTTCTTCGTCGTTCCCTCACTGCTAAGGATCGCGACCACATACGACCACATACGGGCAGCACTAAAATCCAAATATCATCGGTTACGGCATTCAATCCCGTGTATAGTGAGCCTAATGCCATATATCGTGCAGTGTTCGGAGTATTCCCAATTTCTATTTACATATTATTTTGTTTTGTAAAAATATCGAGACTCATTTTTTTAGGGTTCCGAAGTCCTACAAGGAACCCTTATAGTTTCGTCAGGTCCGTCCGTCTGTCCGTCTGTCCGTCTGTCCTAATCCTTTACAGCTTAATAACTTCTACAGTTAGAAACATAAGTAAATGAAATTTTGTTAAAAAATAGTCTACATATAGATCTCAATTTTAAAAGAATAAAAAAATCGTTTTACCGTATTTTAGAACGTTATTGGGGGTAGTTTTGACCGTTAAACTAGAGGCTGTGTTGTGTCTTTGAAGGTTGACTTTGTTTGCACTGAGGGGAGCGCGGGGACTTGCGAAGCCGTCGTTGTTAAGCTTTAGGGCGGATCGAGTAAGCCTGGTCGGTGTATACATGAGATTATTATTCGGTGTCAAGGGCATGTTAAGATATTGTATGTTCTCCTTCCCGAATTTAGGCGTCATAGGCGTTTTGGTCCTCGGAGTTTTTTTTGGGGTGGTTTTCTTCTCGTCAGCTGTGGTGTAAACATAAGTGGGGTTGACAACTTCGTTCGGTTTCTGGTTCGCCATGGAGCTGCGACTGATCTGCTTTTCGATTATGCCATCCTGTAATGAAGATATTGGGAGTCAAAAACTAAGAATGTTGTATTTCATTTTCTTATATGGTACAGTCAACAAATCGGAATCATGACCCATGTTTGTAGAAAATTAAGCTTATTTGTTCCGTGTGGCGAGAATATGTTCTCGCATTCATGTTTCGTTCATGTGTGTGTTGCGAGGGTGTGTGTATGCCCACAGCACACGTACTGGGGTTACGACATCAACGGTGCAGGGAAAGACACAGTTGCCCCGCTGCCTGCCCAGCGGAATGGAGAGTGAAAACCGGGCCAGTCCCTGTTCCATTGTGCCCCTCTGCTAACATCAAAAAGACACGCGGAGCAACGACCCATTGGCGTAGATTGGGTCTCTCCCGTGGGTGCTAGAATGTTCGCTACGGATAAGGGCCCTAATTCACGTTTTAATTTCATGACGCGCCGATCAAGTTGCAGTGACGCTGCAGTTCGTTTCTGACAGTGATCGCCGTAGATAAGAGAATACGAAAAACATTGTTGTGATCGAAACTTAACTGTAACTGCATTTCTTTAGTTACGTGAATTGACCACAAGGTCCCCCGAAAAGTTATGCCCGTGCCCAGGGTGCACCGGCCCAACAAACTGCTGTTCCTTCCATACGTATCGAGAAGGGCCAGCAGCCATCCCATCAATTACACGAGGAGGAACAGAATTGTGCTACCGAGAATTCCAAAAACAACAATGTATCAACGAAATTGCTTCGCAATGTGTGGATATGTTTATAACACAATACCCAACGACTTAAAAGAACTACCATACAAACAATTTATAAAGAAATTGAAAATATTTTTGTTAGAAAGAGGGTTTTATTCTGTCACGGATTTCTTAAAAATGGGTAAACAATTTGTGACTTTTTAAATTATATTATCAACAATTGACATTTAAATTATACCGTAGACATGTAATTATAAATAATATGATATGACATGAATTATTATAAAATGGATGTAGATAACCTAATGTTTAAAATGAGTTGTTAGATTTGAAAATGTATGTATACCTAGTGCTGTGTTAGACTAGCCAACAATGTTTGCATGCCCTATTTTAGGCGGAATATTATGTACCAATACAATATATTTTTTTACCATTTATGTAACAATATTCACGCAAATAAAGAATTGAATTGAGGTTTTCTGGTCTAGCACCTAAGGGTGCATTTACTAGCCTATAATAGGTTATCGGATCCCTTAGATTGATTATAGTGCATAAAATGGCGCCGACTCGGAGGCGGGCTCCGCGGCGCGGCGGCGCTGCAAGCGGCGCGCGGGCGGCGGCGGGGAGCGGGGGGAGCTGCGCCCGCGCCGCCCCGGCCCCGACGCGCGCCGCGTGCGCCTCTCCATCCTCGCTACGAAGCGTAGCTTGGCCACAAAAACTGTGCAATGGAGACAAAAGTGCAGCCAACCGTGAAACAGATTTCGTCTTATGATCATTTGTGAACATTTACCACGTTTTCATCTTCACCTGAATTAATATTATCAAAGTGAAAGTGAGTTTGTTTGTTCAAGTTTCTTGGCTCGAACTCAACCTATCTATCTTCATAGTCTGTACTACTTTGATTATATACCTCATATAGTCAAAGACTCTGTATATTAAAACTAAAACAAATCTTGAAAACTTAAGATTTCGAAGCATTTATGTATGGGCAGCAGTATTCTTCTTCTTCTTCTTCTTCGTCGTTCCCTCACTGCTAAGGATCGCGACCACATACGACCACATACGGGCAGCACTAAAATCCAAATATCATCGGTTACGGCATTCAATCCCGTGTATAGTGAGCCTAATGCCATATATCGTGCAGTGTTCGGAGTATTCCCAATTTCTATTTACATATTATTTTGTTTTGTAAAAATATCGAGACTCATTTTTTTAGGGTTCCGAAGTCCTACAAGGAACCCTTATAGTTTCGTCAGGTCCGTCCGTCTGTCCGTCTGTCCGTCTGTCCTAATCCTTTACAGCTTAATAACTTCTACAGTTAGAAACATAAGTAAATGAAATTTTGTTAAAAAATAGTCTACATATAGATCTCAATTTTAAAAGAATAAAAAAATCGTTTTACCGTATTTTAGAACGTTATTGGGGGTAGTTTTGACCGTTAAACTAGAGGCTGTGTTGTGTCTTTGAAGGTTGACTTTGTTTGCACTGAGGGGAGCGCGGGGACTTGCGAAGCCGTCGTTGTTAAGCTTTAGGGCGGATCGAGTAAGCCTGGTCGGTGTATACATGAGATTATTATTCGGTGTCAAGGGCATGTTAAGATATTGTATGTTCTCCTTCCCGAATTTAGGCGTCATAGGCGTTTTGGTCCTCGGAGTTTTTTTTGGGGTGGTTTTCTTCTCGTCAGCTGTGGTGTAAACATAAGTGGGGTTGACAACTTCGTTCGGTTTCTGGTTCGCCATGGAGCTGCGACTGATCTGCTTTTCGATTATGCCATCCTGTAATGAAGATATTGGGAGTCAAAAACTAAGAATGTTGTATTTCATTTTCTTATATGGTACAGTCAACAAATCGGAATCATGACCCATGTTTGTAGAAAATTAAGCTTATTTGTTCCGTGTGGCGAGAATATGTTCTCGCATTCATGTTTCGTTCATGTGTGTGTTGCGAGGGTGTGTGTATGCCCACAGCACACGTACTGGGGTTACGACATCAACGGTGCAGGGAAAGACACAGTTGCCCCGCTGCCTGCCCAGCGGAATGGAGAGTGAAAACCGGGCCAGTCCCTGTTCCATTGTGCCCCTCTGCTAACATCAAAAAGACACGCGGAGCAACGACCCATTGGCGTAGATTGGGTCTCTCCCGTGGGTGCTAGAATGTTCGCTACGGATAAGGGCCCTAATTCACGTTTTAATTTCATGACGCGCCGATCAAGTTGCAGTGACGCTGCAGTTCGTTTCTGACAGTGATCGCCGTAGATAAGAGAATACGAAAAACATTGTTGTGATCGAAACTTAACTGTAACTGCATTTCTTTAGTTACGTGAATTGACCACAAGGTCCCCCGAAAAGTTATGCCCGTGCCCAGGGTGCACCGGCCCAACAAACTGCTGTTCCTTCCATACGTATCGAGAAGGGCCAGCAGCCATCCCATCAATTACACGAGGAGGAACAGAATTGTGCTACCGAGAATTCCAAAAACAACAATGTATCAACGAAATTGCTTCGCAATGTGTGGATATGTTTATAACACAATACCCAACGACTTAAAAGAACTACCATACAAACAATTTATAAAGAAATTGAAAATATTTTTGTTAGAAAGAGGGTTTTATTCTGTCACGGATTTCTTAAAAATGGGTAAACAATTTGTGACTTTTTAAATTATATTATCAACAATTGACATTTAAATTATACCGTAGACATGTAATTATAAATAATATGATATGACATGAATTATTATAAAATGGATGTAGATAACCTAATGTTTAAAATGAGTTGTTAGATTTGAAAATGTATGTATACCTAGTGCTGTGTTAGACTAGCCAACAATGTTTGCATGCCCTATTTTAGGCGGAATATTATGTACCAATACAATATATTTTTTTACCATTTATGTAACAATATTCACGCAAATAAAGAATTGAATTGAGGTTTTCTGGTCTAGCACCTAAGGGTGCATTTACTAGCCTATAATAGGTTATCGGATCCCTTAGATTGATTATAGTGCATAAAATGGCGCCGACTCGGAGGCGGGCTCCGCGGCGCGGCGGCGCTGCAAGCGGCGCGCGGGCGGCGGCGGGGAGCGGGGGGAGCTGCGCCCGCGCCGCCCCGGCCCCGACGCGCGCCGCGTGCGCCTCTCCATCCTCGCTACGAAGCGTAGCTTGGCCACAAAAACTGTGCAATGGAGACAAAAGTGCAGCCAACCGTGAAACAGATTTCGTCTTATGATCATTTGTGAACATTTACCACGTTTTCATCTTCACCTGAATTAATATTATCAAAGTGAAAGTGAGTTTGTTTGTTCAAGTTTCTTGGCTCGAACTCAACCTATCTATCTTCATAGTCTGTACTACTTTGATTATATACCTCATATAGTCAAAGACTCTGTATATTAAAACTAAAACAAATCTTGAAAACTTAAGATTTCGAAGCATTTATGTATGGGCAGCAGTATTCTTCTTCTTCTTCTTCTTCGTCGTTCCCTCACTGCTAAGGATCGCGACCACATACGACCACATACGGGCAGCACTAAAATCCAAATATCATCGGTTACGGCATTCAATCCCGTGTATAGTGAGCCTAATGCCATATATCGTGCAGTGTTCGGAGTATTCCCAATTTCTATTTACATATTATTTTGTTTTGTAAAAATATCGAGACTCATTTTTTTAGGGTTCCGAAGTCCTACAAGGAACCCTTATAGTTTCGTCAGGTCCGTCCGTCTGTCCGTCTGTCCGTCTGTCCTAATCCTTTACAGCTTAATAACTTCTACAGTTATAAACATAAGTAAATGAAATTTTCTTAAAACATAGTTTACATATAGATCTCAATTTTAAAAGAATAAAAAAATAGTTTTTCCGTATTTTAGGGGTGGCGTCCATACATGTGAAATGGGGAAACATTTTTTTTTTCGCTGCACCCCTTCGTGTGGGATATCATTGAATAGGTCTACTAAAATGAAGGTAATGTTTGCCATTTCTAAACTATGCAATGTAATTGTAATTATAATCTTCCACATTGATAGACCTTTATGAAAACTCTCTTTTAAAATTATTTCGAGTATAATGTGATTATAATTTTTTGAGTTATAACTATAGAGAGAAAACTGAAAAATACTTAAAACGTCCTAGTTCAAAGGTCATTGACCTTAGAGAAAAATGATCATAGCAAATAATGCTCTTTTAGCTACTTTCTATTTGAAAAAATCACAAAAAGTAACTTTATCGCTAGATGGCGCTACTAACAACACGCTCTGAGTCGCGAGTGCTGCCGATTATTGCAAAAACTAAAATAGCCATGATTAATATTCGATTTGATTCGTTTGTAATTACACCTACTTAAGGAACCCTAACAGTAAAGGACGTATTTAACGATTTTAATTTGACAGTGCAATATTCAGTTATCGTAACTGCATCTTTGTTGCCAAAACCGAATATAATGTGTAATAAACCCGAAGATGTCCAACACATGCTAATTGATTGTGTTCGGAATGCTTTGGAAAGGCACCATCTATTTAAAACATTAAAATTAAATTCGTTAGATGTAGGTGTCTTCCAAAGTATATTGGATAACCCTACAGGTGTTGCGGCTAAGTTAGTGTTTAAATTTATGCTAAATAGTCTTAAGAAGTTAAGGTTGTAATAAGTTAATGAATCTATGGGACTGGCATAAGCATTAAATGATTGGAAGTCCATAAAAAATAAAAAAAGAGGAAAAAAAAAAACGATAATCGTTGTATTCTACAAGTAGTAAAATCCTCTAATGATAACCTTTGTTTCAGGTTTCAGGCCTAGACTTATAAAAAAGGATTGACTGCCACAATCAAGTAGGGCACGCACTGATTCAGATTTACCAGTCTTGGGATTCACTATTTCAATCAAAGCAGTACAAAGAAGAGCATGCTTGTTACCTTGATTGTTACAGTTAGTTAACGTCTCAGAAGAACTGTCGGTACTAGTACTAGGTGAATTATCGGTTGTACTAGTTGGAATATGCAATATAGAATTGTGTTTCTTGTTGCATTCACGGCAAAGAATTAAACGACATCTAAATGCAGAATTTCAATTTCGTTGCCTCGTGTATACGCTCTTTTACACTCTTTGCCTTAAACGATAGACAATCAAATATTTTATGATCAGCATTACAGCATGGACAAAGGTATGACGAGGATGATTGTTCCTGTGATTGGTTACTACTACTAATGTATGCATGTGCCTTAGTATGCCGTGTGTGGTGGGGTTTGTTTGAACGGACTTCTGGGCGCTGTCTATATATTTTTTGATTCAATATTATAGACTCCTTTTCACACAAGAAATTCCAAAAAATTGGCATCGACTGACAACTTGATGACAATGTAGGTTGTTTGACATAACAAAAAAAGCAAAACATGACATCAAAATAGCACAGATATCTGTGATTAAATGTGTCAAAATAGTAAATATTTTAAAAATCAGAAATTATAGAGGCTATCCATAAATACATTTGTATCATATAACAAGCGATATATCAGTGTCGTAACTTTATAACTATTGCATACGAAAGATAAGTTAATTGCACCTTGTCTTCCTCCTTGATTATATACAAGTGCACACGATTTAAGCTCTGCCACTTCTCGTTAACCAGTGGGACGCGGAAAAGGACGGACTGAGGTCGAAACCTATTTAGGCGACAAGTTAAATTTATTAGCGAGTTTCACTAAAGCCAGGGGGTCTACTCACAAAATCCGTAATCTGTAGAGAAACGATAGGGTTCATTGAATGAGATCGAGACACCACAGAGGTGGAGTACGCCACAAATCAATATATCGTGATATTTGTCGTGTCGAAACCACGATACGTAACGTAACGTACGAACGTAACGTCTAACGTAACGTCTACGTAACGTCGATTTAATTATAGTTTATACGAAGCAACGAACGATACTAATCAACAATTTTCGGTCGCAACCCTACTCTTAGTTGTAAACGTCATTGACAGTATTTATTTTGTTTTTATCTCATTCATTCCGAATATTGTCTATAACGTCGTAAAAAGTCACAATATTTACCTGTGAATTCGAATAACGACATAGAATCCGAACATTGCTTAGTGTAAATTATTAATAATATTATATTAACATGCTAAAATAAGCTGTGACTGTAACTGTAAGGATAATATTTGCTGTACTTAGGTGAAAACAAATTTCTTCGACAGTCGCTTGGTTCGAGCCTCCAGCTGCATTCTGTGCCGTATACTATCGTAGATTTAGAGTCTTCATTGAAGACTCTAAATCTACGATATTCTCGATCTACGAGATTCTATCATGTATTGTCTATCATTCAGTTTTTGTATTTTATTAAGTAGAAGATAGTTATGATTGAAATATACATGAAGAGTCTTCAATATGTTCCAATTGCTCGACCCTTCGTGTACAAAAAGTAACGGAGCTAGTATGCAAGGTGTATACTGTATACCCATCTCTTCTCCGGAACGACTGGCCATAACACTTCATGGCATGGCCCCTTTTACGATGTATTGTCCTTTATGGAACACGGACGAGCCAGAATTTTAAGAGTCCACCATAGCAGCGCTACGAGATAGATTTCGTGTCTTCCCTTCCCCTCACCACAGCCCTCACGTCTGTCTGTGGGTGAGTCGTTATTTTCTTGTTAATCTGAGGTTTATTTTCATTTATACATAGTTAACTATGATTTGTTAAAATGTAGTTTGTTGATATTCGAAATTACCAAAAAAATACATTAGTTCTGATTATAACCCCAAATTATGTCTTTTTCGTCAAAAACATGAATGATCTCATATTTAAGTTTATAACACCTTTTTATACCATGTTTTATGCAAATAAATATATTCTATTCTATTCTATTCTACGGGTGCCGGCAAAATCACATAGACTTTCCATCTTTATGTCTCAATTTGGCGAACTCGATTTTACTAAAATTTGTTGTAGTTTTTTATTGATGGATCACTTTAGCTTTATCATTCTATATCATGCTGCTTCATTAAAGTGCGGCTTGGATATTACCATCATTTATTGAAGAAATATTAATATTTAAAATGCATAAATCTTTGTGAAGCGATATCTCACTTTATTGTTTGTTTGCACAGACCAAAAAAAATCGAGCTCGCTTCGCTCGTACTGTTACATATACTTCTGCTGATTTCCTCTTCCTTGCCGTAACTATATTGCAAGAATGCAAGTAACTATAGCGTTAAATTTTCATTCACGCTTTCTTCATGTTTTTGCAAAACAACGAAAAACAAAACGAGCTCTCTACGCTAAGCACGAACAAAAGTACTTTGGCACAAAAAATATGTTCACAAAAAAGTATTTCATTATTACTAAATCTTAAGATTAGATTTAGATTAGATTAGAATCTTTAGAAGCGAAAGATGAAAAATTTAATTAAAAAATAACAGTGGCCTTGTGGCCACGGCGTTAACTATTCGCTATCAATTTTATTTCAAAAAGTTTACGCCCGCTTTATCTGATTAACAAGAGTTTTTAAATGCTCTTACCATACTTATTACTTTTCTAGGTCGAATATGTTGGAAATAAATTCTAGAATCGAAAACAAATAAAATAAAAACCATTTCAGTATTTTGACAATAAATACAGAGTTTTCATGGGCCATAGAAAATATAGGAAAGATGTCAATACCAAATTGACATGAGATAATATATAAAGCATTGAGATTAGTTTAGAACTATATTTTGTACGTTTTTTCAGATAAAATAATATCTAATTTCATAAAACTCGGTAGGACCACCCTCATAATCTTAATATCTATGTCTTACGGTAAAAAAAGTAACGAGACTTGCCTATGGTCGGTTGCGAGCGAAGCGGTTTCCGCTCCACTGGTAAGCAAAATGGCTCTGAATTTTCCTAAACCTTCGACGTACAAAAATAAATAAGATACTTAATAAAAATACTTACAAAATTATAATAAATTCAATAAATCATTGAGTTGGTGTCTGTAGTTGAGCGAAGGGAAGGTTTAAAGTTAAGGCACATTTCATTTACTTATATGTAGAAATATGGATGAAATAATTCAAAATAAATGTCTTTTTTTACAAAGATAATATGGTGCCAATTCTCTAGTTTACCGCACTAAACTATTTTTAATCACACTATATCTCGTTCTCACTATCATTATCGAAAAGAGACAGAAAATATTAAAAACTGTCAAATTAGTCTATGCCTTTGTAATTTATAATATGGAAAACTAGTCGCGATCTAAAAAGATGGCCACTAAATTCACGTACACTCGTGCAAATAAATGGAATTGAAAATTGCGGAACTTCTATTTTTTTTACACGCACGATATTGTGTGAGCGAGAGGCAAATACAAATGCCGCCATTTTCAATCCCATTCTTTATCTGCGGATCCGCTCGCCATTATTCACAAATTCAATATTTGCCTAAAATACGTTCATATGTTTTTTCCCTCGCAAGTGTGTTGAAAAACGTCGTATGACACGCGTGAGCATTATAATAAATAATAATAAATAGCCAACTTAGCTTAAGTTACTTGAAGCGAAGTTCTATCTGGATTATCCAAGAAACTACATAGTAGGGCTTGGGATTCGGCCGCACAAAAACTTATGAAGCATAATAATTCAGGGGTTTCAATGGTTGTAAACCAAATAAAACTTAAAAAAAGATTGATCAACTAATAATCTATGTGTGCAGAATACATTTTCCTACAATACTACCTAATACAGTATTGTAGTTTAATTAGCATGAAATACTACAAAATTATTGATAACTGACTATTTCAAAAAATTAATTGAATTATCACATTCTCACGGTCTTTGGACTGTGGGGGCTATCCAGCCGATCCTTGTGGAATGGGTACGGAGGCGACACGGGACGTTGTCTTTCCGTCTAGTGCAGGTGTTGTCGGGGCATGGTTGCTTCGGAAAATACCTGCACAAAGTGGCGAGACGGGAGGCAACTCCCGTGTGCCACCGATTATTTTTTTATGTAACGTTCTCATTTTCGAGATCATTAATTACCAGATTCCACAGAAGGGGAGACAGCACCCCTCCCTGGGGGCAGCCTCTAGCTATCATGGCCATCTGTTGCTCTCCTTCAAGACGAACCACCCGTTTACTTAACATGTTTGCAATCCAGTCAGTTAGTACCTGCTCCACTCGCAGCCGTACTGTGTTACCGTGCTATTGTTGTCGTCACTTTCACAGCTATGTATGAAAATAACGAAAACAACAACACGATTAACCACATTCGCTTGCGGCAAATTCTGTGAGAAGCACATTTTTCAATTTTTTTTTTTAGGGTTAATTTACTTATTCCGAAATGAAATGAATGAATGAACCTTCAGTTTAAGAGGAATTCGGGAGTCACATGTAGTTCCCGTGACCTGCCGCCATTTCAACCATCCTGTGTTAATTCGGTGCTTGACTTGACTAAGAATAATAATAAATAATAAATATCTTTGGGACATTTTTTACACAGCACCATCTAGTCCAAAACTACAACACAACACAAAGTCAAAAGCTATAGAGATTGAAGGAGTAGAATGGAAGATATTAGCGACAGAGTAAACACCAACGCAATACATAGAACGATAAATATTAGCAATATAAACGGTTTCACTCACGTTATTCCATCGTTATTTTTGGTTGTTGTATCAAGTTATGAATAAAATATTCTAAGGGGCGTTTCTCCTCTACTCCGATCCGGCAACCAATAAAATCATTGACACGATGTAAAATTCCTTAGTAAATATGAAGCGTTGTCCAATCTTCTGTTTCGGATGGTAACTATAGAAATTCAACGTCGGATTGGAGTAGTGAAGAAAATAAAAAACGTTGTGTGTTCACATATTTGTTACGTTTACTTGCAGCAAGTCGCAAGCCGTGCAATGTACAAGACACGAATTTAAAAGAAACTCCCTACGTGCTGTGTGCAAGTAATGGCGGATTTACCAGCGGCGAGCATCAGCTAGTCATAATATAAAATTCTAGTCTGGCTCGCTCTTCATAAGCTCCCGCTCCCCGCTATCCGCTCTCCGCTCGTACCTACAATGCACCCGAACATAAAAGACGAACACCGCGCGTTCCCCATGCATGAGGCTCCATGAAAAACCTGTGAAACCTCTCAAAAGTTAGTAAACTGAGTCTATCTATCTAGCAGGCCCCAAAAAGATTTTTCGACAGGCAACAGTTTATCATGAAAACCAAAATAATATTAATTGTAAGTATTTTGTACGTCAAGAGTGTTATTGATAAAATTACATTTTAATGCAGCATCTGCTTTAAAGCCTCAAAGGGTTTTTTCAAAATATTATAATTTTATCCGACAACAAGCTTGCCCAACGAGGCTAATATTTTGTACCTATTTTGTTATTTAAAAGTCCTGGATTGTATCTTTTCAGGTGCTACACTTTAGAATATATTCACAAATTAAATTATCGTCCAGCCAACGGGCCCATACAGTTTATACACAACTAGAAATTAATGTAAAATATGAGAAATAAAAAATAATAAATATTTTTGGGACATTTTTACACAGCACCATCTAGTCCCAAACTAAGTAGAGCTTGTGCTATGGGTACTACACAATGGATATATTTATTTATTTATATTTATTTATATATGCTTTATTGTACACCATAAAAGACATTACATTGAATATGCATTTAAACTATTGTACAAATGGCGGCCTTATCGCGATCAGCGATTTCTTCCAGGCAACCTTAGGATGGACAAGAATGAACTGGATATAATACTTATATACTTTTTTTTTTTGTAAATAGACAAATTCGGTCCTATGATCATGGCAATTGAACATTCGGGGATGAATATAAGTGCAGATGCTATAAAAACGAAGTTGTTAGATATGAGTATAGATTTCGAGGGTAAATCGGAAGGCGCATTCAACGCTAGAAATTCTCCAAAAGCAGGTAGCAGTAAAAATAGTTAAATATTTCATAAGCATCGTGGCGGAAATGGCGGGAACGAAACGCAATGTCAACCGTCTGTCAACGTCAACTATAACAAAACGTCAAAAATGTTTGTTTTATTGTCTCTTATTGTTGCGTGGTCTATGAAGACACAAAATTAAACTTAGGAGTCCACGATTTGATGACGCCGTTTTTATTATACTTACGTGACTTATTGGTAGTTCGAGTTGAGTTTTGTGTATAAATATACCAATAAGTTCGAGTTGAGTTTTGTGTATAAAATTTAAGGTACCCCACTTAAGAATAAATGTTGGACATATTTAGGAAACTGTTTGAAAATAAAGAGTTTCAGAGGTATGTTTGGATTTTTTTATGATCGACCCAAATAAATGCATTCATAATAACTTCTTAGGTTTTCGCGATCACTGCTATTCACTATAATATAACAAAGTTTAACCGGATTAAATCGCGTACATTATTTAAATTGCCTCTGGAACCCTGTCTGCCACCTCCTTTAAAAGCATCAGCTCCTCGCAGAAGGAGACGACGCCTTCCCAAGCGCTCTCGTTCTCGGCTATGGACAGAAGCACGGCCGGAAGCGAGAGATCGCTGCCATCTACTGCAGTTATAAGGTCATGGTACTGTAAACCTTGCAAAACTTTTTACCTGACTTCATAAAACCGTTGATATGGGCACTTTTCACACAAAAACCTCTTATAAATTACAACGTTGGCGACAAAACATTACTTCAAAAAACAGGGACACCTAAAACAAACTGTATACACAAAAACCTTGTAATAAACCTTCCGCGACATAGCTTCCTTTACGGCAGTTGAACGTCAACTCGTCATGCTAAGATAGAATAGAATAGAATAAATTTATTTGCTTAAAATGTAGGTTACATGATGATGGAAAATTGAACATTCAGTACCAGATACATTTTGTTGTTTCACGACATGCATATATTAAAATGAAATAATTTAGTTTATCTTTGACATCAGCAACATAGTTATGATTAAGACACAGCAAGAAAATTAATATTTTTTACTTATTTGAATAATTCAGATACAGAATAAAAACATTTCTCAATTAGCCATATTTTTAGTTTTTTTCTAAATCTATTTATAGGCAATTCTTTAACATTATCAGGAATGGCATTATAAATACGTCCACACAATACATTACAATTTTTTAAATACATTGTTGTCCTTATTTATTTGTACTTAAAACACAATACAGGGGGTCTGCTCCCGTTCGACGATATTCGATAAATCGTACGATTCATCGCACAATTTGCTACTCCGGTCAACCATCGTTCCCTTAACGCATGCGATGATCGCGTTGTGACGTTTGTTTTTCTCATCTCCAGTAAATTGTATACGACTATGAACCGTATTCTATCTTAATTGTGCCTTTTTTATGTGCCTATCTTTATTATGTAAGTATCTTTATTATGTAAGTATCAGTCGGAACGAAAGTTCGTCCTTCGTTTGTCGTTCGTAAAACGCGAGTAGACCTACAGAGCACGAGGAACAACAGCAGGTTGTACAATCAAGTCTTAAGATTTATTGTCATTTTTCCGGCCCCTAAACTAGGTACGCAGACCTGTATCTTAGGAGTCGGGAGTTTCTACGAACCTGAAGGTAGTTTGTTCGTGCAACTAAAATGTTTTTTATTTCTAATAAACATAGTTATAGGCATTTTTGAAATGTAAGCCTCTGGTTCAATCAATCAATCAACTCAGCCTATCGCAGTCCACTGCTGGACATAGGCCTCTCCCAAGTTGCGCCACAACGCTCGGTCCTCTGCCTTCCGCATCCAGTCCCCCCCAGCCACGTTCTTCAGGTCGTCGGTCCACCTGGCAGGGGGGCGCCCTACGCTGCGTTAGCCTCTGGTTGCACTACTATATTACTATTTACTTTATAAATGTATTTGCCAGGCTACTATGTAGGTCAGTAACCTGTATCTGAAGGTAATACTAAATAAACAAACTCTAAATTTACGCGGAGCTTGTTTTCTGATTGATTCTATTCTAGTCTGTAAGTGCGGAGAAACTCTAAAGTACGTGAAGTAAAGCTTCACAAGAGCAAACAATGTAATGAGAAGAATCCATTTGACCTCACCAGTAGCTAGATGTAGAAAAAAATACAATACAACTTGTTTACCCTTTGACAATGCCGCCGATGACTTATGACTTATTGTTATTTTTCGAGTCGTTCGGAATTTATTCTCAAACCCTCGCTATTTTTCTAAGTGAAAATTTGGGTATTAATTAATCATAGAACTTTTCAAGTATTTTTGGGTGACTAAGCACATTATTTAAGCACAAAGCCCGAAGAATTGCCAAACTTAAGTGGCAATGGGCGGGGCACATTGCTCGCAGAACGGATGGCCGATGGGGCAGTGAAGTTCTGGAGTGGCGACCGCGTACTGGAAGGCGCAGCGAGGGTAGGCCCCCACAAGGGGGACCGACGACCTGGTGAAGGTCGCGGGAATCCGCTGGATGCGGAAGGCACAGGACCGGTCGTTGTTCCGGAGAAGAACCGGCGGAGTGACCGACATAGCTTGTAGGATCAGTAAGGTGAAGTGGCAGTGGGCTGGCCATGTCTGTCGAAGGACCGATGGCCGCTAAAGCAGACGAGTCCGTGGGTGGAGACCGCGAATCGGAAACGCAGTGCAGGCCCAGCTAGGTGGACCGAAGACCTGAGCAGGTAGCTGGGGGGACTGGATGCGGAAGGAAGAGGCCCGAGTGTTGTGGCGCAACTTGGGAAGCCTTCGTCCAGCAGTGGACTGCGATAGGCTGAGTTAATGAAGCCATCTTTGGGATGAATGTGTAATCTAATATGCAGGTTTCCTCACGATGTTTTCACCTTCACCGTTAAAGCAAGTGATAATCGAATATAAAACCGCACATGAATTCGAAAAGTCTGTGGTGCGGGCCGGGATCGAACTCACACCCTCCTGCATGGAAGGCAAGCGTTTAACCACTAGGCTGTCACTGCTTACCCCATACAAGAACCTCGAAAAACATGCATTTTTTCAACGTTTTTGTTCCTGCTCTATCTTCAAAATGGTAATACAAACCAGCGTCAAACTTGGTCTGATTATAGTGTACACTATGTAATTTAGCAACAAATACAAAAGACTAAATGGTCGCAGAAAGGAACATGACATTAAAATTTAATTTAATTTACGGACAATATCGTGGGATTTTTTTTCAAACGGAGGCAGATTCCTGTTCTGCACACAGAGCGGACCCAGTGTGTGCCACATTCAAGCACGGTGCGTCGACTACCAAGCTGGTATTTGTTGTCAGTGCAACGATGGATTCTATGGGAACGAAAAATCTTGTCTATCTGTTCCGGGCAGAGTCCACAGAGGGTGCATAGTCAGCACTACCCGGGCATTGTCGACACAGCACATGCCGTCTAAGCAAAGTCTGAATATATGAATTATTAGCGGGCTCTTCCCGGTTTATAATGGGCAATATCAACACTGCCCAAGTGGCGGTGGGCACTGTTGAATGATTATATTTATTTGCGTACTTTGCCTAACTTCGATTGAGCATTATTGACATTGACATACAAAGTGTAACTCTGTTATATGCCAAAGTGTTTAATGAAAGAGCTTTGATGTTCAAGACATAATTATGTTAATAATGCAAGTTAGTAAATAAATGAAATAATTTAACAGTATGTTATATATATATATATTTTTTTTCATAATTTAGGATGACGAAAACGAGGTAAAGGCTGAGGGTCTAGCATGAGTTTTTGCGGTATCGTGTAGTTAACATTATCGTGTTTCAGTATGAAAAACTCTTACTATGGGACCCATGGAACGAATGGCGGCGAAAAAAATATTGGCTCATCCCTGTAGGGAACGAATGTGCGAGCTCACTTAAATCGATAAAATGTAGGGACCAGCTGAATTCTTTTGGGGATTTGGTAGTTCCCATAGTAATAGTTGACATACAGATGAGTTAAATAACCTCTTAAGAAGTTTTTAGTTATTTCAATAACACGTTATATACGGAACCACTCCATCAAAGAACATTATCAAGTCCCTTAGTGTCGTATAATCAACATTTTCTCCCTTATTAAAAAAAAATAGATTTACCCGGTACCAATGTCTTTTTTCCATAGATATATTATACTAGCGACCCGCACCGGCTTCGCACGGGTGCAACTTTTTTTCGAAATTTTTCCTTTCTTGTAAACCTTGACAATTACGAACACAAGAAAAAACAGCCAAATTGGTCGAACCGTTCTCAAGTGACGTTCCATCATACATGTGGCAATTGATTTTTATTTACACGCACACTCTCCACAGACACATTCACAACACATACATGCAAACAAATAAACACACAAATTCATACTAACCATAAATAAAAAATTTTATTTTTTAAATAACTTACCACACTATTGTCAATGTACCTACGAGTAATAAAACTGAAAGAAAAATGTAATTATTACCCAAGGGAAGGAGACCTGGTGTCCTGAAATACAGGCTTACGCCTAGTTTAGGCACTAGTCTCCCGAGACTTATTGCCCGTGCGCAGGGTGCATCGGCCCAACAACTGCCGTTCCCTCCAGACGTGTTCAGAAGGACAAGCAGCCGTCAGACACACGTGGAGGTTTTCTGGCCAGCACCCCATACGACTATGAACCATACTTTATCTTTGTTGTGCCTTTTTTATGTGCCTATCTTTACTGTGCAAACCATCGACCCGACAATATAGATAGTCATTTCCGTATCTATCGATTAAATCAGAACTAACTGGTATCTAATGATAACATGATTGTAATAAATAAATAAGTGTTTGGAGAATAATTTGACTAATACCATGAACTTGGTAAAAATATTTGAATTCCACAATATTTTGATGCGCAAATTCAAAACTGATTTTCTTTTATCCCAGAACGAATTTGTCCGAAACCAATA
This sequence comes from Asteroscopus sphinx, assembly GCA_949699075.1. NCBI lineage: Eukaryota > Metazoa > Arthropoda > Insecta > Lepidoptera > Noctuidae > Asteroscopus > Asteroscopus sphinx. Next base: position 13,031,797 of record OX453024.1, read on the forward strand.
CCTATGTTTGTTTTGATAATCGTTGCAAATCTATGCTTGGAACGGGTGATCGCTAATCAACTAATAAATGCTATTTGTAATGCCAAGACTACTAAGAAACTGATAAGGAATTCGCAAGACATGTGTAGATGTTACACGATTGCGATTGTTGATTATATTGTAAACATATTGGTAAACAATAGTACGTAGCCGTAAACGGAACTGACAGACTAAATATCAATCAAAGGTACTCACTCAGGTTGTACAATGATGTCGAAGATGCAGCAAAACCACCTGATATCAAAGTCAGTCGAGGAAATCCATTCTCACCAAACTAAACTTATCTTAAACAATCGCTCTCTTTATAGTAGATACAAAAAAGGGATGGCAACAATTTTAAATAACTGGCGAAATGTGGGCGTACTATTCATCTCAGCCTAGTGCCTACCCCTTCGAGGGTATTCAGGCGTGATCCCAAAAGCACACCCCAAAAAAGGCATTTAAACAATAGAATAGATGAGTAACTAATATCGTGCTTTAGCAGCTGTAAAGATAAAAAAAAATGCGATATTTCTTTATTTCCCTACAGTTTTGTAGGTGTTGTATGGTACATAATTTTTTGTGTCTACATTTAAGTATTAAATTAATTGAGAATCAACCGGATCACGAGCATGTGCGAACCTAGGTAGGTCACTACTCACTAGTAAGTCGGTCTATACATATATAGTCGGGAAATGGGGTACCCCGAAGAGGACACAATTAAAATGAAATAAATTAAGATTTAGCTACGTTAAAATTAAGGCGAAAAAAATATCAGCTGTTTCCATCTAAATCATCGATGTTGCTTGACAAAATGTAAGGACCAGCAGATTATTTTTTCGCGATTTCAGTGTTGACCCCATAGTAAAAGTTGTTTGATAGCATCCCCTGAATAAGCACTTCAAATGTGACCACGCATTTCTGTTACACGTTGTATAGAAATTACATGTACAAAGGCGATGAGTTACATCGTATACGCAAGCTCTTATTTTAACACTAACTGTGCCCGCGACTCCGTCCGCGTGGATGTCGCAATATAACATCATGTCATATTTTAAGAACACAATGTCTTCTCATATAAATAAGCACCTACACAGACTATTACAAAAAATATAGGTATCTGCTATCTATTTCTTGTTCATGTATATCCTTTCTTTTGTATGTGTCTCAGTTGTGTCAAATAAATATTTTACTTTCTTTATTTTCCGTATCTTCGTTTAAACGACGTAAGCGCGGAAGCTAATGTAATTTACATATAATTAGAACTAACAACGTAGAGGTAACAAAAAAAAAAAACTCATTTTAATTTTTATTTTATTTATCGAAGAAAAAAAATTGTCGTAAGGAAGTCTCCACTTAAAAAAAAAAAACATTTATTTCAATCAAACATTGGATCATAGGAAAAATTGTTAAACACTGTTTACTTTGTACTCGTAGAAGATGTCAATTCCGTATTATTTTGTAATCAAATTAATTGATAAGAGCCCTTAGATCTTTGGATGTAGACGATGTAGTGTAGGGTTAATTATTATTATTAGTAATCTCAATATATATAATAAATATTTCTATGTACCTTCATACGCATACATCACACCTCACCACTTAATCTCTAAGTTGTTTACACTTCATTATGATGTTAGGAAATATTCCTAAAATTATACAGTTTTTATAAATAAGGCAGTGTAGTCATACATTGCGTAGTAACTAAATATAATATACTTTTCAAAATTTAGCTGGTTCCGGTATCGTTTCATGGGGAGTTCGAATCGTTTGCTCATTATTTCATCAGTGATATTGTGATATTAATGGAGCTACAATAAATACCAAACACAAAGTACTTACTTACTACAAAGTAATCTTATATTATGTTAAGACAATAATTCTAAAGTTACTTTATTATCAACCTAAGTTTATATGTATATCAATATTGATGTGTAGGAGTCGTGTAGGTGTGAGAGGTGGGGGTGTTGGTGGGTGTATGTGCGTGTGATAGGATGTTGGGGCGTGTATGTGCGTGCGATAGTGTGTGTTCGTGTTCGGTTATGTAAGAGGAGTTATTTAATGATAATTATGATATTTTCTGTTTCATCGTAATTTAGTGCAAGTAACCATTTATATAATAAAGTTTTACATTTTGAGTGAGTGACGTAACGAGTACGTACGTTACGTACGTTCGTAGAGCAGGATCTGTGCGCTAAGCCCCAGGGCCGGATGGACCTCATCGGAGGACTGGTGAGTTGCGTCGCTTCGCTTCCACAGCATGTGGGTTAAAGGGAAATTACAATAAATAAATTAATATTTTTGGGACATTTTTACACAGCACCACCTAGTCCCAAACTAAGCAGAGCTTGTAATATGGGTACTAGATAATGGATATAATACAATAATACTTATATAATTTTTTTTTTTGTAAATACATACTTATAATACATAAGAAACACCCATACCAACACAAACACTTATGTTCATCACACAAATATTTGTGTTCTGTGGGAATCGAACCCACAACCTCGTGATCAGCAGTCCGACACTCAAACCACTAGACCACAGACGTCGTCAAAATGACATTCACATGAGACTTTCCATCTTCATTTCTCAGTTTGGCGAACCGACTTGCAGTACCAATGATTTAACACAGCCTAGCTAGGATTTATTTATATATGCTTTATTGTACATCTTAAAATACATCATTCTTATTAATTTTCTGGATTATAAATTTTTTGTAGGTAATTTAATTGAATTTAGATTAATGTGTTAATCATTTTTCCTCCAACGTAATACTTTTAATAATATTTGCATACATAAAAATGAATCCCTATTTCCCTTGGTCACGGCATCACGCGTGAACGGCTGGACAGATTTCGCTAATTCTTTTTTTGTTGTGTTTGTTATTGTTAGGAGAAGGTTCTTATGAAAGAAAAAAAATGAAAATCTCGCGGAAAATTAGAAAATTTAAGAATACTTAACCACGACATTAAATTTTCTAATGATTTTCTAAATGTAACCTTATGGCGTTTGACATAACATTGACAGAAAGCATGCTGCAAATAAAATTAAAAAAAAAACAATGTAAAAGAAGTGAATATTGTTTAAAACAAATACTTCGGTCGGAGTTATATTTCGTAAAATGTACGTTATTTTTACTTCCAGTTTACAATTATTATGTAAACAATTTATTAGTCTAAGTATTCAACGTAAATTTTTTTTAATTTTATTTAGTCCCATTTAATTAATTCCTAAATCCGCGCATTCAAGGTCATTTAGCCAGAGAGCGCCTTAACCATAGAATTAATAGAAGTTTTTAAACTTTCGCGAATTTCACTCATATTGAACTAAGTTTACGGGACTTGTCGCGCACAATTAAATCAAAATATAACAAGCATTTTGACTAACCTCGACGTTTCGGTCAAGTTGCATTGGCCGTGGTCACGAGCAGTACTTCCAAGCATTTTGACTAACCTCGACGTTTCGGTCAAGTTGCATTGGCCGTGGTCACGAGCAGTACTTCAGTCTGCTCGTGACCACGGCCAATGCAACTTGACCGAAACGTCGTATATTTTGATTTAATTGTGCGCGACAAGTCCCGTAAACTTAGTTCATAGAATTAATGTTGGTTGGTTGGTTGTGGAAAAATTCAAATTGATGACTTGTAGATTCTGCACGTTGTTCTGTAAGTTTGATAATATGTAGTCTATTTCATTCTTGGTGGTGCCATCTGGAGACCGCCAGGTCCATTTTTGATTATTTTTCTTTTGAAAAAAAGTATTTAATATAGAAAGTTTGTTTTTTCGGCTGAAATGATGATGATGATAATGATGAAGTGTTAATAACTTAACGTTTTAAGAGTCATAATGTAGACTCAATAGGAACGTTGTTATTTAGATCAATAAGTCAATTTTGGGTTTAAAACCTATAGGACAAAATAATTCGTTTAGTTAATTAAATATTTTGATTAGAACTATTATATCTCATCCAAAAGTGAAACTTTTTTTTACTTTACCCTTAGAATATGTTTTATTTCTTTGTTTAAAAGTATGAAGCTTACACATAATAGAGGTTTCCTATGATCGATGTAATTTATCTCCTTCTCAACATTGTAAGGAAAATCAATGAGAAAATTCAAGCAATCATATGTTATATATTTAGAAATATCTGCATTTAAATACTACAGACAATGTGACATGATATTAACTGTATTCAAAACAATTTTGAAATGTGCCTCTCTTAACATTTCAGACGAAGTACAGCGCCAACTTAAGATGTCAGAAGCAAAGATGATAGTAACACTACCAGAGATTGTACCGACTATCATGGAAAGCTTGAAGATCGCCAAACTGAACATTCCAGTCATCGCAATCAAAACGAATGGAGACCCAGCTCCTGAGGGAACAGCACTCTTTAACGAACTGAGCGAAGATATACACGTAGATAAGTCCTGTTTGAAACAAGTCAATCAATAAAAAAATCAAAACCATTTTTTTTTTATATAGGTTCCTGTTCCTACCTATTTGTAAACAAACAAATTCCGTCCGTGTATCGCGGGCGACACAAAAACGATGCGTGTGAATCCACCAAAACAATTTGCAGGTATTTCTCTGAGGACCGGGGCGTGTCGGGTTTGGACGGGAAGCGGATGCGGCCGGTGCCGGGCCTGGTCGATGCTCTCGCGTCTCTCGGGGCGTGATGTTTTATAAGCTAGTACGGTCGAGCACAAGTCAGTGGAAACAGTTTGACATTGACATCGCCTTTATTTCGTAAGCGGTAAGGGCGATTTTTAACCGACTTCAAAAAAAGGAGGAGGTTATGAATTCCGCGGGTTTTTTTTTTTTTCATGTATGTACACCGATTACTCCGAGATTTGTGGGCCGATTTACGTGGTTGTTTTTTTATTTGGTAGAGAAAGTCCGCGCGGTGGTCCCATACAAATTTTATTGACTTAGGTTGAGTAGTTTTTTAACCAGCTTCAATAAATCAGTTTATTTTAGCTTCGCCTATCTAGATGATCTGCTCATTGGTTCGTTTTTCTGAGAATTCTTGGCCGATATGCGTGTTTTTTTTTCACGATAGTGATTGGACGTTTGGAAGAACATGAGCGAGACCTTTGCCCAGCAGTGGGATAGCAAAGGTTAATAAAAAAAAATATCTCAAATTGGTTATTATAAACATTTATGAATCAACCCTCGCAATTTTCAACTAAAAAGTAGATACTTTCGAAATTTCTACATATTGATTTCTTTTTTTTAAATACGATTTTATTAGCTGCAATATATTTCCTCTTATTCCATATGCATCTAGTTTATCAAGTAAGATATTATGATCTACGTAGTCAAAGGCTTGGGTCATATCACAATAAACTGCACTTACAGGTATGTTACTATCAACGTTTGTAATAACATTATTCAAAAATCGTAAACGGCCATATTAATCGTTCTTTTTTTTCGAAACCCTTTTTGATCTTCAGTGAGAATGTTATTTTTATCTAAGTATTGATTTAGTTGGATATATATATATTTCTCAAAGACCTTTGAAAGTACCGCTACAAGCGCAATCGGCCTGTATGACTCTAAGTTTTCTTTATTAGCTTTTTTGAAAAGCGGTTTTACTATGGCAGTTTTTAGATGCGCAGGATATTTACCGGCTGCAATACACAAATTAACAATAAAGCTTATATGGTCACTAACGTCATTCGCTACATATTTAATTATATTTGTAGAAATACCATCATGTCCTATGCTACTAGTATTTTTGAGTGATTTAATTATATTCCTTATGTCATAGCAAGTGCTTGGTGACATAAACATAGAATTATTTAAAACTGGAATATTTGATGTCACTTGAAAACCTGCATGAGGAATAGGCTTTATTTTGTCAATAAAAAAATCATTAAAAGCTTTCGCTATTATTCGTGGGTGCGTTTCTGTTTTATCATCAATTTTGATAGTGTCAATAGAACTTTTTGGTAGATTTAGTTTTGCTTGATTAATTGATTTTTTTTATTCCCCAAGTGGTTTTCGATTTGTTTAGTGAAATTTTTATTTTATATGCATTCTGAGCGCGTTGAGTGAGTTTGATATTTTTTTTTTATCTAGCAGCATATTTCTTATATTCTTTTTTATTTGTGTCATCTGGCTTAAATCTGTATCTCCACAATAATTCCCTTTTCTTTCTACTACATGCACTGATTCCTCGCGATACCCACTGAGGTCTTTTACGTGTTTTTATTGTTACTTTTTGGAAAGGAAAGCAAGGTTATAGAATAAAGAAAAAGTCTCTATAAAAAGGTTATATGCCACGTTTGGATCTTCAGTAGTATATATTTCTGAAAACGAAATGTTTTGTAGGCACTCCCTAAACTTTTTCATGTTATCAATACAATAATCACGTCTTTCTATATACCAATGATGTAGCAAGCAGATTCGTTTCATAGGACACTTTAATATTTGACAGGTATGATCAGATAAGGCTAATTCTAATATATCAGATTTACATTTACTACCTAGATTATGTGCAAAATTATCAATACATGTATTACTTTTTAGTCTAGTCGGCTTATTTATTTCTAATTTAAGATTATAATTAAGCAAAAGACATTCAAATTCAAGTGTTACATTATTACGTTTTAAAATATTAATATTGAAATCACCACATATTATAATATTTCGTTTAGGTTTCTTGTTTATGAACTCCAGTAATTTATTTAATTGTTTAAAAAATAGAGTCAAATTGTTTGCATATGGGGCCCTGTAGATACAAATCACAATGGTGTCAGACAGACTAAGTTCAATGGCACAGCATTCGAATACACTATTTATTGAGAACTTACTAAGATCAGGAACATCGTTCCACTGGTGTCCTTTTTTTACCAAGATGCATGTTCCACCTCTTTTTTTATCTTTTCTACTAAAACATGCTGCCAAGTCGTAGTTCGGGATCGAGAGATACTGTTCGTAGCCAGACATCATAAAATGTTCGGTAATGCAAACTACATCAATGTGTATTTTCTTCTTAATTAACTCCTCTAGGTTTACAGTAAGAGCATCAGATTTATTTATCAGTCCAGCGATATTTTGGTGTAGTATATAAATATATTTTTCATAGAAAAAACTGACTATTCGATTGTTCCTTGTTAGTTTGGAGAGGTTGTGTTTTAATGGATTCACTATTCCCAATATCATATTTCTTGATGCCACATATGAAGTAGTCAATATCTTTGAAAATAATCTGCATCCCATAGTTATTAATTGAACCGATACTCTTCCTAAACATATTGTAGTCATACGTCAGGTTCTGATTTGAGTCTAGGAAATATGCATGTTCATGTTCCAATGTGTCAAGATAGAGTAGGTTGTTAAAATTCTCTATTCTCCAATTATACATATTAGTGTAGTCGCCAAGTTTATAGGTCGGTGTACATATTATAACATTAGTATTTTTGACTTTTTCTAAGGTTGCTCTAATACAGAATATTAACTCGAAGTAATCCTTAGTCGTGTTAAAATCCTCTTCACCTATTAGTATTATGCAGAAATCATTCAATGTAAATGTCTCCAATTTTTTCTCTATACCGTGTATGAGCTGTTCCGTTTTACAATGTGGCATTAAGTAATGACAAATTTCAGTATATTCGTGAAGCGTAGATTCTGCGATTGGACGTATTTTATTTATTTTGTCATTACTTAGAATGCAAACTTTACTTTGTTCTATATTTTGTTGAACTTGCACGTCATTTTTTGTACATGCGATCGCTTCTTTTGTTCCTGTAGAATATTCTGTATCCTTTGAAGAAGGTAATGACTGTTTTTCAATGTTTTTTGTAGTAATTGCTGCTTCTGTCTGGGTTTGTTTATTTTTACACAGCCCCTTTTTATTAAGTGTAGGTTCTTTAATTCTTTGAACAGGGCTGCATGAAATCTTTTGATAAAAGTCATTCTTCCTATGTAGCACGTCATTGTTCAGCTTAAGGTTATTGTTTTCTACTGATAACAATTTAATTTCTTGATGAGCACTATGCAGTTCAAGTTCTAATATATCAATTCGTTCCATCAGTTTAATAGTTTGTTCATGTTGATCTTCAGTTTTCGATAGATCGGGTAGGCTATTTGTTGTTGTGTCATCGGCAGTTTCGTTTAATATTACGCTCTCATCTTTTGCATTTGATACTGACTTTGCACGCGTGCGTCGAAACGTAATGTTTTCTAAGAAATGCATTGTTTATTTTGTTGTCAATTTGAAATGACAATAGGTACTATATATTAAAGTATTATAAAAGAATACTCAGCGTAAGTATAAGTAGGAAGCAAACCTTTTTGTTTTTGCTCCAGCCAACGCCTGTTTTTATGTAACGATAGTTATTGTTCTAAGCACAGATGTTACTGTTGGTTTTTTGCCTAACCGACTCTGCTGGCGCGGCGTCAACATTCAAATTTAAAGGATTTTAACGTAAATGCACTTTGATATTTCACAATGTCAATAAAATTATAGGTATACTTTTGTTGGTTTTACTCACATATCATGTTTTTGAAAGTAATGTTTTATTTACACTGCACTGTATTTTATTTTATATTAAGACAGTTTTTGTTTTGTTTAGATTTCGATAATTTTGCCACTTTTGTAGATTTTCTAGTTGTTAGTTTTGTACTACTTTATCACTGAGTTAATTACTATTTAGTTGATCGTATGAATTAACTTTTACACAATTTTATGAGATTTAAACCACTTTTTCGTAATTAAAAACACGGAGCGATGAAAAATACGTCTGGTTCCGACCGCGCGTCGTATTCGTCGTTGACAACAATCACATGAGACTTTCCATCTTCATGTCTCAGTTTGGCGAACCGACTTGCGGTACCATTTAGGTAACAGCCTAGGTTGTATTGCAGTTGTTATGGGCAAAGGTAACTGCTTAACATCAGGTGGGCCTTTAGCTCGTTTCGCCATCCCATAATATAAAAATATGTAAAAAAAACTTGGCTACTACATTCGCCATCAATTGATGAACGTCGTTGGTAAAATTTCAGGCTAATTGGTTAAAAAAAAACCTTCAAAATTGACTTGCAAGCAAGTAGCAACCAGAGATGCAAACAATAAATAAATAAACGCATTTAAAATTAGTCCGATGACTTCCCTATTAGATGACTCAGTAGTTTCCTTGCTACGATTAATATAGCCGTGTCATTTTATAAAGCCCAGGGGGAATCCGTTTTACCCAGTTTCTGCGAATTTAAGATAACGCCTAATGGGTTCATATTTTTGACCTCAAGTTTTTTAGAATGTCGAATCATCGTGTGAGAGTCATGTAGTCAAATGGAACCCTTTTTAATCGACTTCAAAAAAGGAGTAGGTGAAGTATTCGAAAAATTTTTTTTAGTTACAACAATCGGTCTGTTTGTGTGTTAGAATTAGCTGGCAAAATAATTATTTTATTATTTTAAGGTGAATGCAGGCAGGGCAGCCTTGAAAATTTCTTGCGTTTTTTGTTGTTTGAATGCCACAGACCAGTAAGCTTCAAGACTCCGCATAAACAAAGTTTTGTATTCGAATGCAGTCGTAAAACGTTGGTGGGGTCAGGGGGCGGACGGCGCGTTATGATTGGCCGGCTCAAAAGTTCGGTGGTATGATTCCTTATGATTGGTGCCGCTCGCTGATTGAGTGACGTTCCGATTGGCGGAGGGACGTATGATATACAGTGGTAGAGCATATGCGTTGTGACCGGGGGTGTCCAGCTAACCGGCGTCTAGAGGCTTACTGGTCTATGTTGAATGCAGACGAAGCCGCGAGCAAAGTCTTGTAATTAAAGTTGGGAAAAACGACTTAAAATCGTAAGCGTGTTCTAACGTTGTGCTTTTTTCTGCCAACGAATTTTTTTACGCTTTTGCCGCTTTTAGTTTTTCACTTCTAAAAAAATTGACTTTTATTTGTCTACATTACACTATTCTATTTACATTTAAACTATTTACAAAGTTCACTAAAAACTATACAAACAAACTACAATCGTCGCGTAATTACCAAGGAGAACATTCAAAAACGCATTCACTCGTTGACGACGAAAAATAAACTAAGCGCCAAAGCAAAAGCAAATCAATCAAGGTCAAAAACGTTTAAAATGTTTAAACGATACGAAAATAATCAACAAAATAAAAAAGTGCTTTCTCTAAACAAATTTTACGTAAACGAATAAAATTTAATTCTGCCGGTTTCAAACCACCACCAGTCAACTTTGAAATTGAGTCTTATGAAATAGATATAAGGTTACATTTCAATCGTACTATTGAAAGCATAAGTTTGGTTTACGAAAAAGTCTAAACGAAATCTGCTTTAATCACAAAGCGTGCTTATACGCTTTTTTTTTAATTAGACTTTTTTAAGCGCTTTTTGTTTAAACGCCCACTTCTACTTGTAATGAAGTAATAAGTTTTTGTTGAAAAATCTATTTTTCAAGACAAGCTTTTCTAAGACACGGATTTGGTACGGTAACTCTATTCTATTCTAACCCAACTCGGTGTGTGAACAGTAACTACAGCAGAGATCCTGCTACCACCTTCTGGCTCCATCATCAGATCAACTTGATGGCTCTTTGGAGATCGAGTCACCCACGTCCGAAGGAGAGTACCACTTTTCCGAATCCCTACACGTGATCCCTGGGTGGTGCAAATCAGGTCACATACTGGTAGTAGGCTTGCGACCACCCACCGGGCAAACACGTGCCGCCAAGCGACCTAGTCGTGTTCCGGTATGATGCACGGTGTAGCCACTTGAGAGGATGGGTTGAAATATTTCACTGCCATCCTCTCACCTTTGCTGGCAAGCGTGAACCATCGTCGACTGCACCATCGCTTACCATCAGGTGAGGTGGCGGCCTAACGCAAGCCCGTTAAGTATAAAAAAAACAGCTCTCAAACATCATAATATTGCATTGTCATCGGGTTTACAAATGTGCACAGATTAATGATATATGTACTAGTACAAATGTGTACCAAATTTCCAAAGGCAACTGGTTTAAATTTGGCTTGTAGAATTTGACCTAAACCAACTAACAAAAGCATCATTATTGGTTTCATCTATACTGGATTTTTGCATGCTTAATACAAGCAGAATATAGCAATGTTCCTAAACCACCAATTTTTATATCTGGTACCACCTGTATTCTACGCAAATATATGATTCTTTCTTTCTTTCTTTCTTTCAAGAAAGTTCAACTTGTACCACACACAACCGCTATAGTTTATTAAGCAGACAATTATTATTCTCAAAGGTTTGCAATGATTGGCATTTTATAAAAAAATATCAACAAAGATCCAGTGGAATGTGTTATTGTTTCATCGTCAATAAAGGCGGATAATAAGAAGGGGGGGGGGGGGAGACGGAATCTAACAAAACGATCGGCGGATTAACTCTTAGCTTTCTCGTAGTCCGTTTTTAGGGTTCCGTATCCAAAGGGTGCCAAACGGGACCCTGTAACTCTCGTTACTCGTGAGCGCTGTTTGTACTCGAAGGAGCAGTTTTTTTTGGCTTCAGTAGATTGTTCGCAAGTCTTCATCTATACCTACTTTTTATTTTTACTATGTCTGTGCCTACAATTTAATAAATAATTATTTCTTTTGACACAACAAAATAATATGTAAATATAGACAAGATAATTTACATGTTTCTTGCATTTTATAGAGGCACAGTCATCTAATACTTATGTCTATGAATTGAAAATTTATTATAATAGTTTAATTATACAGGGTTATTTTTAATTCATTAGCTCTTCATTAAGGCATTGCTAAGAGCTAAGTGGCGCCCCCATCAGTAGAAAAATAATTACTCGCTGAACCTACACCATTTATCGAAAATACATTTTTAACAATAGAAGTACAGGAAGGTTCTATAGTTACAAGTACATCAACTCTGTAAATTATAGTTAGCTGTACTTGTAAATAGAAAAAGTGCCAAAAGTGGCAGTTTTTCGCACTTTTTCTGTGTACAAATTAATATCCAATCTATCCACGATTTGCCCTACTAGAGATAGGAATTTGACATAAGCTCCATACAAAATACGTCAAATTTCGATCTCTAGTAGGGTAAATCGTGGATAGATTGGATATTTAGCGTAGCGCGTTTAGCGTAGGGCGCCCCCCTGCCAGGTGGACCGCCACCTGGCAGGGGGGCGCCCTACGCTGCGTTTGCCGATTCGCGGTCTCCACTCAAGGACTCGTCTGCTCCAACGGCCATCGGTCCTTCGACAGACATGGCCAGCCCACTGCCACTTCAGCTTACTGATCCTACAAGCTATGTCGGTCACTCCGGTTCTTCTCCGGATAATCTCGTAACGGATTTTATCCTTCAAAGAAACTCCAAGCATAGCTCGCTCCATAGCTCGCTGAGCGACTTTGAACTTGTGGACTAGCCCAACTGTCAGTGTCCACGTCTCGGCACCGTAAGTTATGACAGGCAGGACGCACTGGTTGAAGGCCTTTGTCTTCAAACTTTGCGGTATAGGCGACGAGAAAATCCCCCAGTTGGTAGCGGAAAAAAGTGAAGAATGTCATGCAGGGACTACCTGATGCACGGAAACTAATCGAGACGAACTTCCTGGACTATTCACGATCCGCTGATGTACTGAATTTAACCATAATAACCAAATTTAGATTCAATTTATTTTTGTTAAAATGTAACATGGTATAAAAATTATCGCAATCGATTCTGAACAAACTTGTTTCTCAAATTGTGTTAAGACGCTGACAATAGCCAAATACCCCAAATAGGCTTTTTTTTTTAAACATTTTTAGCTGTATATATTCAGTTTGTGGCAGTTAAAAAAATATATGTTAATCTTGATCGTATTTTCTGAAACTGTATTGTGCCCAAAACACGTTTTCTTGAAGTTTTCTCTATAGAAAAGAATTGTAAACTAACCTCTTAAAACATGCTTTAAAGCAAACAATCTCTATTATTTACTAAATATTAAAAATAAAATTAAGAAAACATTTGAGAAAGACAATAATCTAAACATTTGTTGTTTCTGTTTTTCAAATATACTTTAAGTTTTTTATTTAAAAAAAATATTGTTTATTTTCATTCAAGTTGAGCGGCGTATCCAACGTCCCTCGGCTCGTTGCCTGTCTTTCAGTTCTGTACGAAACGACAGTGACCGCAGAGGTCTGATTTTTTAGGTGTTGTCAGCCTCTTAACAAAAAGCAACGTTGTCTGTTATAGCGTAGTTTGAACCAGGGCCGGATTAACCACTAGGCAGGGTAGGCAACTGCCTAGGGGCCCCACATCGGCTAGGGGCCCCGCGCGCGCACAAAAGTAATTGAAAATGTTTCATACAGTGAAAATATAATTGGAAAATTTGTATCCTTAATGTCTTCTACTTTCGTGACTTCTACGCCATGGAAAGGATTAAGACGGCCTTGCTTATACAGAGAACACTGTCAAGTCCTAACAGTATTTTGAAGATTTTAGTGAATAAAATAGATTCGCCAATCCTGAATCACTTCATGCAGGTGCTAGTTAGGCAGAAGTGATTACACTACTCGGGTTTGGCTGTAATAATTACAAGTTTTTAGACTACCTATAATACTAACATAGTTTTAAGTCATTTACAACTAACACATAATGGATCATTGTTATCTGATTAATAAATAAATCATGGTATAACAACACCAGGTAGTCTCTTCCCGTGACAGCTAGGTCACGTGATTGCCTCCGTACTACGTCATCGGCCGTGGAGCCAATAGCGGGCTGTTAGCGTGACACTTGTCAGTTTGATGTGCTGCAACTTTGTGAAAATAAATTACCCCAGCAAAATGCATTTTTTCATTTACTTTCTTCTATAAAGAATCACTTTTTAACTAGTAATTTAATATAGTTTCCTTTATTAACTAATTAGATGAATAACACGAGATAACAAATAGTTAGGCTAGTTAGGAATTTATTTTATATTCATTATGAACAAAAATCTCCTTAAGTTTATTGAAGATATCAATCAATGGCAGCACTGATCGTGACGTAGCTTGGAGGCATCGCGCTGTCATTGCGGGAAGAGAATACCTGGTGAAACATCTTATTATACCATGAAATAAATAATAATAATGACAATAGATATTATTGCTTTTTCTGGACGCATGCGGTCAGTTGATAAAATAATTCATACTTACAGAACAGAACCAGAAGTATCGAGTAGTGGAACTAATAATATGGATGCGTTACGTAGCGTATTGTATGATAAACAAATGTTTTGAAATGCTTGATCTGTAATTGCGATTTGTGAATTTTGCGACCGTGATCCCTTCATCAACTTGGAAAGAGCTGATAAGGGGCCCCGAGAATTGCATTGCCTAAGGGCCCCAACATGATTAATCCGGCCCTGGTCTGAACGGCCCTTTACACGTTGCATAACGTTTGACAATCCATCTCTAAAGAATTTAAATAGGTGAAGAAAACTCAGATGGTTCCTGAGATAACACTGGGAAACTCCATCGGGCACACCGCTGGTGTTAAAAATAAAAACACAACATAACATCACGCCTGTATTTCCTCGAAGGGGTAGGCAGAGGTGTATAGTACACCCCCACATATCGCCAGTTATGTTATAGTCCCAAAAAAAAAAGAAAAAAAAAAGTTAGTCTTTTTAATAACTTCTTAGGTTTTCGCGATCACTACACATTATAATAAAACAAAGTTTAACCGGATTAAATCGCGTATACGTGGGACACTCAGAAAGTTTTGCGAAACTAAAAAAAATTGTTCTATACGTACATATATTTTTATCAAATCTTTTCAAAGTACTTTCCACCAGCCTCTGTACAAAGATTCATGCGCCTAAACCAGTTTTCAAAACACTTTTTCCAGTCCGCCGCAGACACCTCGTTTACAGCCTGCTCGAACGCAGCCAGCGCATCTTCCGGCGACGAAAATTGTATCTCTTTGAGCTGATTTTTTATTTTTGGGAATAAAAAGAAGTCACACGGTGCTAGATCAGGGCTGTAAGGAGGGTGACCCAGGAGTTTGACTGGCGTGCTGTCCAGGAAGTCCCTCGTTTTGAGTGCGGTGTGCGCAGGTGCATTGTCGTGGTGGAGCAGTAGCCCGCGGAGCCCTGTGTTTGGTCGCTTGTTGCTTATAACAGAGAAAACTTCTGGCAAACATTTGGTAGTATACCATTCGGCATTAATGCTTCTTTGATCCCGTAAGGGAATTGATACCAAGTAGCCAGTCAAATTAAAAAAGCTAGCGATCAAAATCTTACCCCCGCTTCTAGATCGCTTCACTTTGGTAGGCGTTGGCTCATTTTGAAACACCCAAACAGTCGACTGGCGCTTGGTTTCTGGGTCGTATTGATAAATCCAGGACTCATCACCTGTAACGATGTCGTAAACACGCCGAGACGAGCCTGCTTCAAATTTGTTAAGCATATCACGGCACCATTCCACCCGGGCCTGCTTCTGAGCATCGGTGAGGTTGTGCGGCACCCAGCGTGATACTATCCTCCTCACGCGAAGATGGCTGTGTAGAATCTCGTGAACGCTTCCCGATCCAATCTTCAATATGTGTTGAATCTCCTGATATGTAATTCGCCTATTGTCTTGGATTAAATTTTTCACTGCTAGCACGTTTTCTTCGGTAACAGCCGTCAAAGGGCGACCGCTTCTTTCGTCATCCCCCAAAGTTGGTCGACCGCGCTTGAATTCGTTATACCAACGATACACGTTTGCCTTGGAAGGGCCTTCATCCATGAATGCCATTTGAAGTCTATCGTACGATTCATCCGGTTTCAGGCGACACTTGAAATCGTATAAAATCATAGCTCTAAAATGTTCCCGGCGCAGATCCATATTTCAGTGAGACACAATACTTTGAATTAACTCGCAAAAAATGTGGAGGGAAATTTTGAAATTGGAACTTACTTATTTTTACTTATAAATAATCATATTTTCGAAAAACATTATAACTGGCCAGTCTCCCATATATAAAAACTTTTTTTCGCAATACTTTCTGAGGGGCCTGGTATTATTTAAATTGGTTTCCCTGACGTTTCGAAAGCTTTGCAGCATTTCGTGGTCGCAGGTAGACTAAGATGACAAGCGTCTTTACAAATATTTCTAAAAAATTATTTTAATCTACCGTACAATATTATTAATTAAAATCGTTTCGATGCACGCAGTAATCACTCACAATATCATTATCTTTTACAGTGTTGCGTGCTGTTTGGGACTTGATTATTTTTAGGACTGGGTTCCAAACAGGTGGTAGCTGCCAACCATCTTCTCTATTAAAATTAGGATGTTTTTTAAACGTCAGGGAAACCAATTTAAATAATATACGCGATTTAATCCGGTTAAACTTTGTATTATTTTAAAGTCTTTTTGTTAAAAATAAAAGTCATGTATAAATAAAACTCTATATTAATATAATATAATAATTGTGTGTATATGATCTGGGTTGCACGGGCCCGGCGCCTGAGTCCTGGTCTGGGGCTTGCGGCGTTTGTAGTTGGCGAGGTGGCTGTTGAGATGCTGGGCCAGCTGCTCCGCTTTCACGAACGAAGCCTGCAAACACACGGATATTACGTCAGACTAGAATATAAAATAAATAAATTTTGGGACATTTTTACACAGCACCATCTAGTCCCAAACTAAGCAGAACTTGTACTATGGGTACTAAGACCATACATAAATACTTTTTCTCCCACTTGCTCGGAAATTGGTTCATTATTCAAAAAAAATAATACCTCAATCGGCTCTTTTCCGTACGCAAAGAAATAACAGGCCGGTAATATAATATACAACAATACGATAATATACAACAGGACAATAATAGGAATTGCTGGACACTTTTAATTTTTTAATTTATGCTACCGAGGTTTTTAAGTACACACTTACATAAATTAGGTGTTTTTAGGTACAAAATATTTATCACATATTTAGCACATTCAGCCTGTATAACAGGCTGAATGTGCATTTCTTTTTTAAACTTTGAAAATAGAACAAGAACCGCGCGCGGGCGGATTGGCGTGAATGAAAATGAGATACTGTTGAATTAATTTGTGTTGTGTTTCCTCGCAAATGAGAGAAAAGTACTATACAAGTCTCGGCCGAAATAGCAATTAACGGCCTCGTTTAGTTAAAAAGGACTCGGCTTGCGCCTCGTCCTTTCAAAATCACTCAATTTTACTGGGCCGTTTTTGCTTCATTTCAGGGCTCGACAATTACAAAGTCTATTAACTTTGTCCGTTATTAAAATGATATTTCACTCGAAAACATCCATCATCTTTTGAAAAAACTTCATTTAAATCTCTCTACCCTGTATACCAAATGCTTTGTTTTTTTGAATCATCAAGAATATTAAAATGAACGCACCGAAAAAAGAAGTAAAACTGACAAAATTGGCAGTTGTCACTGTCTTTATAATCTGACAGTTGTGTCAAAATTTACAGGAAAATTTGCAAACCTTGCAAATGACTGCAGATATTGACACTTGACAACACGTTGCGCACGACTCACCTTACAGACCACGCAGCGGTAGAGCTGCTTGGCGTGGTTGTGCATGTGGCGCGTGAGGGAGTGCGCGTGGTAGCGTTTGCCGCACGACTCACCTTACAGACCACGCAGCGGTAGAGCTGCTTGGCGTGGTTGTGCATGTGGCGCGTGAGGGAGTGCGCGTGGTAGCGTTTGCCGCACGACTCACCTTACAGACCACGCAGCGGTAGAGCTGCTTGGCGTGGTTGTGCATGTGGCGCGTGAGGGAGTGCGCGTGGCCGAAGCGTTTGCCGCACGACTCACCTTACAGACCACGCAGCGGTAGAGCTGCTTGGCGTGGTTGTGCATGTGGCGCGTGAGGGAGTGCGCGTGGCCGAAGCGTTTGCCGCACGACTCACCTTACAGACCACGCAGCGGTAGAGCTGCTTGGCGTGGTTGTGCATGTGGCGCGTGAGGGAGTGCGCGTGGTAGCGTTTGCCGCACGAATCACCTTACAGACCACGCAGCGGTAGAGCTGCTTGGCGTGGTTGTGCATGTGGCGCGTGAGGGAGTGCGCGTGGCCGAAGCGTTTGCCGCACGACTCACCTTACAGACCACGCAGCGGTAGAGCTGCTTGGCGTGGTTGTGCATGTGGCGCGTGAGGGAGTGCGCGTGGCCGAAGCGTTTGCCGCACGACTCACCTTACAGACCACGCAGCGGTAGAGCTGCTTGGCGTGGTTGTGCATGTGGCGCGTGAGGGAGTGCGCGTGGCCGAAGCGTTTGCCGCACGACTCACCTTACAGACCACGCAGCGGTAGAGCTGCTTGGCGTGGTTGTGCATGTGGCGCGTGAGGGAGTGCGCGTGGTAGCGTTTGCCGCACGACTCACCTTACAGACCACGCAGCGGTAGAGCTGCTTGGCGTGGTTGTGCATGTGGCGCGTGAGGGAGTGCGCGTGGTAGCGTATGCCGCACGACTCACCTTACAGACCACGCAGCGGTAGAGCTGCTTGGCGTGGTTGTGCATGTGGCGCGTGAGGGAGTGCGCGTGGCCGAAGCGTTTGCCGCACGACTCACCTTACAGACCACGCAGCGGTAGAGCTGCTTGGCGTGGTTGTGCATGTGGCGCCTGAGGGAGTGCGCGTGGCCGAAGCGTTTGCCGCACGACTCACCTTACAGACCACGCAGCGGTAGAGCTGCTTGGCGTGGTTGTGCATGTGGCGCGTGAGGGAGTGCGCGTGGTAGCGTTTGCCGCACGACTCACCTTACAGACCACGCAGCGGTAGAGCTGCTTGGCGTGGTTGTGCATGTGGCGCGTGAGGGAGTGCGCGTGGTAGCGTTTGCCGCACGACTCACCTTACAGACCACGCAGCGGTAGAGCTGCTTGGCGTGGTTGTGCATGTGGCGCGTGAGGGAGTGCGCGTGGCCGAAGCGTTTGCCGCACGACTCACCTTACAGACCACGCAGCGGTAGAGCTGCTTGGCGTGGTTGTGCATGTGGCGCGTGAGGGAGTGCGCGTGGCCGAAGCGTTTGCCGCACGACTCACCTTACAGACCACGCAGCGGTAGAGCTGCTTGGCGTGGTTGTGCATGTGGCGCGTGAGGGAGTGCGCGTGGTAGCGTTTGCCGCACGACTCACCTTACAGACCACGCAGCGGTAGAGCTGCTTGGCGTGGTTGTGCATGTGGCGCGTGAGGGAGTGCGCGTGGTAGCGTTTGCCGCACGACTCACCTTACACACCACGCAGCGGTAGAGCTGCTTGGCGTGGTTGTGCATGTGGCGCGTGAGGGAGTGCGCGTGGCCGAAGCGTTTGCCGCACGACTCACCTTACAGACCACGCAGCGGTAGAGCTGCTTGGCGTGGTTGTGCATGTGGCGCGTGAGGGAGTGCGCGTGGCCGAAGCGTTTGCCGCACGACTCACCTTACAGACCACGCAGCGGTAGAGCTGCTTGGCGTGGTTGTGCATGTGGCGCGTGAGGGAGTGCGCGTGGTAGCGTTTGCCGCACGACTCACCTTACAGACCACGCAGCGGTAGAGCTGCTTGGCGTGGTTGTGCATGTGGCGCGTGAGGGAGTGCGCGTGGCCGAAGCGTTTGCCGCACGTGTTGCACGCGTGCGGTAGTCGCGCCCCGGCAAGAGCCCCGTGTGCGGCCGACAGGTGCCGCCGCAACTGATCGTAGCGCGGGAACGTCAGCCCGCACGTACGGCAGCGGCCTGGAAGAGAACTCGACATCATCAGAGTGCCGATATACAAAGTGGATATAGTCGGTTCAAAGGTAAAATTCACTAACGGCCAAAAAAAATTACTTTTTTATTTTTGGGATAATAATTTTCATTTATTAATACCGATAGTGAAAAAAAAACCGGCCAAGAGCATGTCGGGCCATGCTCAGTATAGGGTTCCTTAAGTAGGTCTAATTACAAACGAATCAAATCGAATATTAATCTTTGCTATTTTAGTTTTTGCAAACAGCGCCACCTAGCGCTAAATTTAAGAAGTGTGTCATATCAATATAACACAAAGTTTCTTTTTGTGATTTTTTTAAATAGAAAGTAACTAAAGGAGCATTATTTGCTAAGATCATTTTTCTCTAAGGTCAATGACCTATGAACTAGAACGTCTTGAGTATTTTTCAGTTTTCTCACTATAACTCGAAAATTTATAATCGCTTTATACTCGAAATAATTTTAAAAGAGAGTTTTTATAAAGGTCTATTTATGTGGAAGACTATAAGTTTCTACGTTGCATTATTTAGAAATGGCTGGGGGGGGGGGACACATTGCAAGCCACTTTGTCGAACTGTATTTCGCAGATGGTACACCTGATAAAAAAGTTATGTATGAAACATTACCTTCATTTTAATAGACCTATTCAATGATAACTCACACGAGGGGGTGCAGCGAAAAAAATATTTTCATCCTCATTTCACATGTATGGGCGCCACCCCTAAAATACGTTATCAAGATTTTTTTATTATTTTAAAATTGAGATCTATATCTAAACCATTTTTTAACAAAATTTCATTTTCTTATGTTTATAACTGTAGAAGTTATTAAGCTGTAAAGGATTAGGACATGACGAAACTATAAGGGTTCCTTGTAGGACTACGGAACCCTAAAAAAGACACACACAATAAGAAACATATACCCCCAGTTTCGAAAGGCTGGTCAATGCAAAAATGTACTAATCAGCTGTCAAATCTCAGGTCAAGCGTTGTGATTGAAAACAGATCAAATTAATTAGCCTTCCAGAAACTGGGGGGGTTAGTGTAATTTTTTGCAAGAATCTCTTTTTCATTTTCGGCATTATTAAATTTCATTTCATTTCATTTATTAATTTGCAATTGTTTTTTTTTGAAAATTACTATTTGATTAATCCATAGCATGGGGTACCAACACGAAGCAAATAGAATTAGTCATAAAAAAATCTCATAGATGGCAGCATAGATAACTCTTGTGATATTATAAATCTTTAAAAAACGTTATACGGCATATTTTCGTGAAATAACTGTTATAAAAAATCAAGGCATCGTCATTTATTGTACATTTATCTATTTACACTCGGTAATAACACTTACACAACGAAAAACAAATTGATCTTTTAGTTCAGTCAAAACCCACCATTGAAATCAACAATGCCGAAACACCCATTGAACTTTCGTTTAGATTTAAGCTAATAGCAAATAGATGGCGCTGTACTCAAATTGTCACATTAATCGTAACGAGAGTTAACGAGACGATTACTGTGTATGTGTAGTACATGATTGTTTTTGGAAAAAATCATATAAGAACCTAGGAAGTTAGGAACAAGACTTAACGAGACTGATGTCAAAAATGAAGTTTCTAGAATTTCTGTACTACAGATTCTACATTCCTAAAAGAAGATCAAACTGAGTAATATGTCAAATCTAAAAATAGAAACGACAATTTCGCCTATTCTTGCAGTGTACGAATAGCCAGGCGGTGTAATGGGTAGGATTAGATTGTTTTGTTCCGAGTACAAATCCAAACTGCAGACTTTCTTTTTGTGATTTCTTTTTCGATATTGGAATATTAATTGTGTTTTTCCAGAGATTTGACATTAGATCGGCAGTAAATGTCAAATCTGTGGTGTTTTTCAATAGTTTAAATTTTATAAAATTGTAATAAATATTTATCTATGGCGTTTGTAGAAAATTATAAAAATACGACATTGTGTTTATGAATACGATATGATGTTATTTTCAGACTCCCACGCGGACAAAGTTGCGGGCACTAGCACTGGAAGTTACAGATAAAAAATCGCAATTCATAGGTATGTTTAAAAAAAAATCGGATATAATATACGGGCTGTTCATGAAAAGAAACACTGACATAGACCCAATGTGGTGCTACTTAAATGAATGGGCTCGATGAGCTCTTCACAAATAAATGGTCAAACCTTCTGATGGTCATATCTTCTAAACTACAGGTCTTAGACCCATCGTGTTGGTACTTAAATGAGAGGAATCGATGAGATCTAGAGAAATAAATGGTCAAAACTTCTGATGGCCATATCTTCTAAACTACATGTCTTAGACCCATCGTGTTGGTACTCATATGAAAGGGCTCGACGAGATCTACACAAAAACACAATAAAAAATTCAGCTAAGCGATTATCGCCTTACTGACATTTTGGGAAAAACCATTTCTTTCCAACATTTGGACTAGTACTAATGATACCCATCAAATTCTATGAAATTAAATATTTGTCAATAAGGGCTAAAATCGATTGGCTGAATTTTTTATTTTGTATTTGTGTAGAGCTCTTCGAGCCCTTTCATTGGAGTACCAACAATCTGGGTCTAAGACCTATGGTTTAGGAGATATGGCCATCAGAAGATTTGGCCATTTATTTGTCTAGAGCTCATCGAGTTCTTTTATTTGAGTACCAACACGATGGGTCTAAGACATATGGTTTAGGAGATATGGCCATCAGAAGTTAAAACCATTTATTTGAGAAGAGCTAATCGAGCCCTTTCATTTGAGTACCAACACTCTGGGTCTAAGACCTATGGTTTAGGAGATATGGCCATCAGAAGATTTGACCATTTATTTGTCTAGAGCTCATCGAGTTCTTTTATTTGAGTACCAACACGATGGGTCTAAGACACATGATTTAGGAGATATGGCCATCAGAAGTTTTAACCATTTATTTGAGAAGAGCTCATCGAGCCCTTTTCTTTGAGTACCAATATAATGGGTATAGCTTAGGAGATATGGCCAATATAATTTTTTACCATTTATTTATGTAGAGCAATGGAGCCCTTTCATTTGAGTACCAACAAGATAGGTCTAAGACCTGTGGTTTAGAAGATATAACCATCAGAATTTGACCATTTACTTATCTAGAGCTCATCGAGCCCTTTTATTTGAGTCTAAGACCTATGGTTTACGAGATATGGCCATCAGAATTTTTTCGACCTTTATTTGTCTAGAGCTCCTCCAGCCCTATCATTATCAGAATTTTTGACCAACTCTGCACGCGTACATTTTCTATCCACGCTTGCAAATGCGTAGGAGCTTCGCATCTGTCGGGCGTCACCCGATGTCACACGCCACAATTTTTTTCTTTCTTTCATAAAAGAAAGAAGTAAGAAAGAAAAATAAAACATACCAGTTTTTAAGTCTAATCACCAGCTTTTAAACACAAAAAGTTTAATCAAAATAGGTCCAGTAGTTTTAGCGTGATGCTCGAACAAATAAACAAACAAACAGACATTTACAGTTTTATAACAGTTGATAAGAAGAAGATAATTTTATTAATATTTAATATCGAAAAAAAAAACACAAAAAAAAGTCGGAAGTTCAGATTTGATCTCAGAACAAAATATTCTATTTCTATCCAATACACCGCCTAGCTACGCAATCACTAGCTTTAGTTGCAAAATTGTCGTTCCTATTTTTACCTGACTGCCCCAAAAGGAACGTAATGTTTATTCGTAAGTCGCATTAGTTAAATTGCATTTTAAGGTCATGCACGGCGCAAGCAACATCGTATCCCAGCCGGGCCCCGAGCGGGCGGTGCCGCGTTGCACGGAATAGGTCGCTAGATGGCGCTGTATAGCAACACGCAACCACGCGCTCTGTGTCGCGGAGCGCCGCCAATGCTGCCGTCTATTGTAAAAACTAAATAACTAAAATAGTTAGAGCAATTGTTAGACTTAGGAAGGTCTCATTTCTTTGTACGGGATTGTGTATCTGTACTATAGTATTATATTATCTGTGTCCATAGTCTCTGCCTAACCCAATGGGAAACAGGCGTGATAATATGTATGTATGTAATGTATGTATGTACTATCTGAAAAATAAAAAGACGTGTGGCACTCGGAGACTGCCGCGGTAAAGCTATTGCATAGCATTTTTTATGTAAATACAAAGAGGAGGTGCCCTAACGCCGAAACTCTAAGCAAGCATGAGTCACCAGATTGCGGGGCGAAGAGGGGGATTACGCATGCGCAGTAACGCCGATACAACCAATGCCACCTAGAGGCGATTTGCAGAACTAAAGAGACAAGCGTGATATTTCAAAAAGTCATTAAAAGTTCTGCTATTCATCGATAGATGGCAAAACTAAAAAGTATCACCGCTGTGCCGGTCGGAGTGGGGGGTGTTAGGTTATTTTCGTTACGGAATTTCTGGATTCGGTCTCCACGCTCAAGGCCCGCGATAGAAGCTATGCAATAGCTTAAAAAACCGGCCAAGAGCATGTCGGGCCATGCTCAGTATTATAGGATTCCTTAAGTAGGTGTTACAAACAAATCAAATCGAATATTAATCACGGCAATTTTAGTTTTTGCAATAGACGGCAGCATTGGCGACTCAGAGAGTGATGTCAGTAGCCGCTAGATGGCGCTATACAGTGCCAAATGTAATACACGGCACTTGACGGCAACATTGGCGACCCAGAGAGTGTTGTACGACGCCGCTAGATGGCACTAAATTTAAGAAGTGTGTCGTCAACATAACACAAAGTTACTTTTTGTGATTTTTTCAAATAGAAAGTAGCTAAAGGAGCATTATTTGCTATGATAATTTTTCTCTAAGGTCAATGACCTTTGAACTAGGACGTTTTAAGTATTTTTCAGTTTTCTGTCTATAACTCGAAAAATTATAATCATATTATACTCGAAATAATTTTAAAAGAGAGTTTTCACAAAGGTCTATCAATGTGGCAGATTTTAAGTTTCTACGTTGCATAGTTTAGAAATGGCAGGGGGGGGACACATTGCAAGCCACTTTGGCGGGCTATATTTCGCAGATGGTACACCTGATAAAAAAGTGATGTATGAAACATTACCTTCATTTTAGTAGACCTATTCAATGATACCCCACACGAGGGGGTGCAGCGAAAAAAAAATTTTTTTCCCCATTTCACATGTATCGGCGCCACCCCTACAGAACGTAAAAACTATTTTTTTATTCTTTTAAAATTGAGATCTATATGCAGACTATTTTTTAACAAAATTTCATTTACTTATGTTTATAACTGTAGAAGTTATTAAGCTGTAAAGGATTAGGACAGACGGACAGACGGACAGACGGACAGACGGACGGACATGACGAAACTATAAGGGTTCCTTGTAGGACTTCGGAACCCTAAAAAGTATTTTTTGCTGATAATGTCACTTAGTGAATTTTACCTTTGAAATGACGATATGACAATACTACATTAAATAAAACCACGTGTTTACCACTCACTACACTTTTCTGCCAAGTAAAACGCCACTACACAAAAATTGGGGTTTCCGAATGAAACTGCTAGATGGCTCTGTATTTTATTCTCATAAAAAATTAAAACATTCAACACTTAGCAAAATCCAGGTAACGAAACCATACCGCGATCTAATTCGACCCCAACGCCATCTATCGAGGTAAGGGTAAAACCTTTACCAATACATCAATACTTTTAGTCGCGATATGGTTACGATTTGGTGTGATATAGTTTACGCTTTAACACCACGTACAGTGTCACGTCCTCTGATCGTATATAAAAAATCAATCAAATCCAGTTAATAGCTTAGCTACAAGAAATTATTGTAATTTCGTTAATTTTGAATGTAGAACTATTTTTTAACCGACGAAAAAAAGGAGTAGGTTCTCAATTCGACGCGTATATATATATTTTACAGAGTGGTCCGATTTTGATGATTCTTTCTTTAATGGATAGGGTATATCTCGAAGTTGGTCCCATTTAAATTTCAAAATCAAAATCCACCCCTAAGGGTAGTAAAACAGGGGATGAGTGTTTGTTCACCCACTGAATTCTTACCTGTTAACCGATTCTGTTGAAACTGGACACACATAAATATAGTTCTAGACACTACGACATAATGGAGTCCTGGAGTTAGATTTTAACCACAAAAAAATGAAAAATAAAACTTTTTAACAAAAAATTGCACCGACGAAAACAGAAACTGAAAAGCGAAAAATAAATAATTATTAGTCGGCGCCAAATAACCAATCAACGAAGATCATTAAATTACTTTAAATAAATAATAAAAACAACGTCACATCAAATACAACGTGAAATTTTCAACGATAAACAATAACTTTCCAAAAATGCGTTCTCCGCTCTGCCACTTGCTACTTACACGCACTTTGCTTGTTAAAAGTTCGTTTGGCGCCGACTCATAATTAGTTATCTAATTAAGTGTTACCACTGTCATGCAGGCGACTGTACGCGCGGCTTCACACCAAGCTGTACATTTCCAGTATAAGCTGATCTCGCACTGTACGGAAAGCCTATAGTATACAATGTGAGGTCAGCTTGATGTGTAGCCGTGTGTACAAGGGCAGAATTATTAAATGAAAGAGCCATCATTGTATCGTTGCGAGAAAGAAACAAAGCTATACAGGAAGAATAGCGCCGTCTCTATCTTGCAATGGAATAACGATGGCTCATCATAATTTGGCCCCTGTATTGGCTTATTTCAAGAAACACAACGAAAACATTACGGCCACTGTATGAACATTTCAGATTTGTGTGTCCAACCCTTTTTGGGATATTCATCAAAAACGTTTTCCGCTGGAACGACGTCTTCCCAGCGAGCCTTTTTTTTTACAAAGGACGTAAGTAAAATAAAATAGTTACATGGATTAGAGTATAACGAAAGGTAAATGTGTATGCATAAATGAGATTTGTGTGTCTAAAGACTCCGAAGATATTCAAGTTTCCGCTGCGGTGACGTTTGGCTGATTGCTGGATAGCATAAACGGTTAGGCGAATAGTTGTGACTTTTTTTACACATGTAGCGATTCTTTTGTGTGTAATGTTTGTCGCCGGCCACCTTAATATGGAAAGTCTCAAGAATCCTTTATTAAATTTCTTGACAATGTTAACCATATTGTAAACTTTGAGGACGATGTTATTATATTAGGCGACTTTAACTTGAGTTCTATAGGATGGCTTAAACAAGGCGACAGTTCTTATACTCTTCCTGTAAATTACCACAACAATTTTGGACATTCCTTGGTTGACTTTATGTCACTGAATAACCTCTCTCAGTTTAATAGTATTCTTAATGAGGATGACAAAATATTAGACTTAATTTTAAGTAATCTGCCACTATGTTACGTAGAAAATGCTCCCCAATTACTGAGTCGACTTGATCGAAAACATCCTCCGTTGCTCTTAAATGTACCCTTTGTTGATACTAAATACCTACGCCCTAAACACAGAGCTGACTTTAATTTTTTTAAAGCAGACTATAAAAACATAATTTTAGAGCTAAAAAATACGAACTGGTTAGAGTTGTTCAGTGATATGAAAGATATAAATATAATGGTATCTAAATTTTATGAGATTCTTACTAATATTGTTGTAAAATTCGTCCCTAAACACGTACCCAAAAGGTCCAAATACCCCCCTTGGTTTAGTTTTACACTTATAAAACTTTTGTCAGAAAAAAACAAATGTAGAATAAGATATAAAAATTTTCATAATCCTAGGGATAAATATGAATTTGAAGTCTTGAGAGGCCATTGTCAATTATTATTACAGAAAAATCTTAGTGAGTACAAAACAAGGATAGAATCTAATATATCTAAAAACCCTAAGCAGTTCTGGCGTTATATTAAAGATAAACGAAAAGGTAGAACTACTATCCCATCATCAGTCCATCTTAACAATACCGTTGTCGCTACTGGGGCTCAAATTGCAGATACCTTTGCCACCCATTTTTCATCGGTTTTCTCTAGTAATAGCCAACAATTGACACCAGTTGAAACTTCCATTACTAATTATAACTCATATATCTCTCTACTTCATTTTAATGAAATAGACATATGTAATAAAATAAAAAAGCTTGATATATTTAAGGGTGCTGGTCCTGACAATATTCCCCCAGTTTTTATAAAACGTTGTGGGCCCGTGCTATCACTACCCTTACGTATTTTATTTAACTGCTCTTTAAAATGGGGTGTTTTTCCAGAAGAATGGAAAAAAGCCAGGATTGTCCCCGTGCATAAGAAAGGTGACAATTCAGATGTTAAAAACTATCGACCGATATCAATTCTTTCCTGTTTCCCTAAGATATTTGAATCCCTTGTATGTCCAGCTATTTCGCTCCACGCTAATTCATGTATCTCAACACATCAACATGGGTTCATGTATGGTCGCTCCACTGAAACTAACTTGGTAACATACTTAAACGATCTTTCACGAGAACTTGATAGTGGACGTCAGGTGGATGCCATTTATACAGATCTAAGCAGTGCTTTTGATAAAGTTGATCACTCTCTGTTAGTAAGAAAACTGGAACTAATTGGTATTGGTGGAGCTTTGTTGCGATGGCTGGAGTCTTATCTGTCAAAACGATCTCAGTTGGTTGCAGTGGGAGGATTTGAATCTCGCTCTTATTATGCTACTTCAGGAGTTCCGCAAGGGTCTCATCTTGGTCCCATACTTTTTCTCATATTTATCAATGACCTCACCTCTAATATTCAATACTGCAAGTTCTCCATGTACGCTGATGATCTTAAAATCTATAGAACTGTCGAAACTTACAAAGATATGACACACATTCAAAACGACCTAAAGAATATTAACCTCTGGTGTATTAATAATGGTATGATCCTTAACGTCTCCAAATGTAATCACATTACATTTACTAGGAAAAAAAATCCCTTAACATTTGACTTCAAGCTGCAGGGTAAAAAATTGGAATCACTTTGTGAAGTTAAAGACCTAGGAATTATCATTGATAGCAAACTGCGGTTCACATCCCATATTGACTCAATAGTAAAAAAGTCAGCTCAGATGCTCGGCTTTCTTAAACGCAACTCTAACGGTTTTAAGCGACCTCAAACCAAGCTACTTCTATACAAAACATTGGTTAGAAGCAATTTAGAATATGCTTGTACAGTGTGGAGTCCTTCCTATACCGTTCATTCTCAGCGTATTGAACGTATACAACGTTCATTCACACGCTCCCTGGCTTTTAATACCCATGGTATATCCCACAGATGTCCTTACGACCACCGGCTATCGTTCTTTAAAATGACATCGCTACGTAACCGTCGCATAATGCATGGTACTATATTTTTGTATAAAATTCTCAATGGTAAAATCGACTGCAGCCAACTTTTAGCACAAATTCCCTTAACAGTTCCCCGTAATGTACCCCGTTCCGCCGTAACCAAAACTTTTTGCCTTCCTTTCTGTCGCACAAATATTGGTACACACGGTCCTCTTAATCGAATTTTCAGTCAATTTAACACACTCAATCATCATCATAGTTCTAAATTAGATATATTTCATGACACCTTGGGTGGCATTCGAAAAATCATATTTGAAAATTTTCGTGTAACTTCATGACATTGTTTCTCTTTATTTTTATTTTATTTTTATTGTATAACATCCTGCTTGTAAGTTTTACTTAATCGTCTTATAAATTATTGTTTAGTTTAATTTTGCAGAAAACGTTGTCGTATTTTTAGTTTTTAGTTTTTATAACAAGGTTCCGTTTATTTTTGTACTTCTTTTAAAAACTTTATTTTTATTTTTGACCGGGTAAGCATAATGATAAAACAGCTCCTATGAATGTTATGTACGCCTTTAATTTGTTTAAGCATCGGATAATGTACCTGTAATATTAGAATAAGATAATGTCTGATGTTTATAACTGTTGGTGTATTATTAATAATAAATAAATAAGTCTCCTGTGATTGTAGTTTCACCGGCAACCGTACCCTTCTCATCGGAAAACAACAATGCATGCATTACTGTTTGGCGGCTGAAATAGGTACGGTGGTAGTACTTCCCCGTACAAGCTCTATAACAAGAAGCTTTACTACCACTAGATTAGGTAGATGACAAGGCAGGAGGAATTCGTATGAGGTAGAAATAAGAATCTATTATACACTGCCGGAACTGTTGTGAAAACTAGGCTGCAGTGTAGGTAAGATCATCCTGGTGATGATTGCTACATGTTTCAGAACAGTCTTGCTGGGCACTATATACTGGTAATCACTTTGCTCATAGCAAAAGCAGGTTACATGGTAGATACAGGTCCGTTACATGGTAGATACAGGCTCGTAAAGTGTGTAATGCTAATGACTTGATTTGAAGAACTCCGTTTTCAAGACCCAGACCAAGACCGTTTGCGAGACCAAAACCTTCCTACACCTTTACGTATAATTTCAATATTCGTTGAACCACTGTATGGAACAGATAATTACACTGTGGTTTCACTAAGATTCTCTATTATGTATATCATTACAGCCATTACACGCACAAATGACACGGCTCGCGCAGTCACCGGTGTTCGCTCCTTCATAATGTAGCTAAATATTATCTGGTATCTACCCACATTGTACTTATTTAATATCCTAACTTGTTAACTATATTTTTGTTTATCTGTTTGCATAGACGAGTCAACCTTAATTTTTTATTTTTTGTGAAATTCATTTATATTCTCAACCGGGTTTAATTTCGATCCTCTGATTGCACCATAGTAAAACGCTCGTTTAAAACTGACAAAATCTATGGAGTTACCGTCAACCCGTACATTATTCATTGACAGTAAGCATATCATTACCGTCGGTAAGTTACGGAAATGATCGTAATGACCGCCGTTTACCGTCCGTCGGTAACCGGTTTTTAAACGGCCCGCCATACATTATTTATACGCCCGACTGTTTATACTATTAAAGTTCTAAAGAATTTCAAAGAATTGTTTGTTCTTTTTCAGAAGGATAGAAATGAAAGGTATTTTGTGTTGATATTCAGCCACTGTTATTGCCGCTTCTGGTTAGAATGAGAACCGACCCCAACATATTTGGGCAAAGGCTAAGAACAAGATGGTAGCAACATTTAAGAATAAAGAAATCGAAACACCATCATAATCAACGTTTATATAAACTCGTTGCACGCTCGACCGCCGCACAGTTGGCTGAAAAAAAAATGCGATTCTCTTTTATGATTTTTTTTTGCATTTTTCATTATGTATGTGTTTTATTTAACTGCCCAAAGTTGGTTATGTATGAAAAATGCAAAAAATTATATATGAAAAAATCTTTTCAATTCAATTCAATTCAAATATTTATTTGCTTTTAAATATGGTTACAGTAGGTGTTACAAATATATTTAGTAGGTAGTTCAGCATATTTTGTCATAACATAATGACATACAAATGTTAGTGTTCACAATAAAATTATATTACTATATTAAATGTTTATCTTCCAAATATTCATTGACTGAGTAAAAGGCTTTTTCAATTAGCAATTTACGCAGAATTCGCTTGAAGTGTGTCATTGGTAACTCTCTGATCTGGGCTGGAAGCTTATTATATATTTTAATACACATTATATAACAACTGCGCCTGTATAGCTCTGTCTTCATTTTAGGAATGGTCAGATTATTTGGAAACCTCGTTTTAAAAGGGCAATTGTCACCAACTTTAATGAAGAGATCTAGATGCAATTTAGTAAATTTACAGACTTCTTCAATATATAGACCAGTTAATGTTAAGATTCCTAGTTTTATAAATAATGGTTTACAGGTCGTAAGTGGATCGACATTACATATGGCGCGAATGCATCGCTTTTGGGCGATGTAAGCTCTGTCGATATGCACCGAGTTGCCCCGTACAAGTATTCCGTATCGTAATACCGAACCAACATATGCATGATAAGCTTGCAACGTTGCTTGTCTATCCGATAGATTGGATAAACGCCAAAGAGCATAAGCAAATTTATTTATTTTTCCACACACTTTATCTATATGATTGATCCAAGAACACCTCTCGTCTAGGACTATTCCTAGAAAAGTCATATTGACGGTTGCTTGTATTTGTTTGCCTTTTGATGTCACGTTTAGATTTATTTTATTCCAATTTTTATTTTGAAACTGTACATATTTAGTTTTATCTATATTCGGCTTTAGGTTATTGTTTTCCATCCAGTCTATAATTTTATTTATTGTATTATTTATTTCGAGATTATAATTTTCATTTTGTTTTGGTATGATAACCGAAACATCATCTGCAAAAAGTATGCAGGGATGGTTAGTGACATTCATTAGGTCATTAATATAGATTAAGAATAGAAGCGGGCCTAAAATGCTGCCCTGTGGGACGCCTGTGCAATTTTTAACTAGCTGGGATTTATATAATTGGTCTCCTAGTTTAGATTTAGCTGCAGAGATTTCTACAAGTTGTGACCTGTCAGATAAATAACTTTTTAACCATGTGTTTGCTATACCGCGAATTCCATAGTTTTCACATTTTTTAAGAAGTAGGTCATGTGATACAAAATCGAATGCTTTCGACATATCAAAAAATACTACGGTTGTCGGAGTTTTCAGGTCAATATATTTAGTAATTTTGTTAATTAAATTAAAAACTGCTAAGGTTGTCGATTTACCTTTTTGAAAACCATTTTGTTCCTATTTCAAAATTTTAAATTTATCAACAAAATTTACTATCCTTGAATGCATAACTTTTTCATAAATCTTAGATAGGATTGGTAATAGAGCTATTGGCCTATAGTTATCGACTAGTCGTTTATTCCCTTTTTTATATATCGGTGTAATAACTGATATCTTCAATTTTTCCGGAAAACACTGCCATGAGTAGCGATTGATTTATAAGGTGTACTAAAACCGGAGTAATGATAGCCCCAACAGATTTAATTATTTTTGTCGGTATTTGATCATAACCCGTTGAGTTAGTATCATTCAGGGATTTTATAATTTTTAGAATTTCATAATTTGTTGTAGGCCTTAGGAATAAACTGCAGTTTAGAGAATCTATATGATAGCGATTAATATTAATTTCAAAGTGATTATTTGTCAATTTTATAAAGAAGTCATTAAAATAATTAGCTATGTCTGTAGGATCTGTCAGTAGTCCCTTTTCCGTCTCTATTTCATTAAATTGTGTTTTATTACATTTCTGTTTATTAGCATTATATTTTATTAGGTCCCATGTAGCTTTGCATTTATTTTTAGCCCGGTTTATGTATGTAGTGTTATGAAGTTTTTGCGCCCTTTGTAGACACTTCCTTAGTAATTTATTGTAATTCAAAAAATTGTGTTTGTTTTCCCTATTAGGTGTAAAGTAATATTTGAATCGGAGAAGTCTTTTTGTTTTGGTAGATATTTTAATGCCTTTGGTAACCCATTTAGTGTATTTCCTAGTCATGTCTACTTTTAGGATAATCTTTGGAAAGCACAAATTATAAAATAATGTAAAATTTTCGTGAAAGTTATCAAAAGCTCTGTCAGCATTTTGGTCAGTATATATTTCTGACCATGTAAGATTAGTTATGCAGTCGTTAAACTTTAGTTTGTTCTCAGAGCTAAAATCACGTTTGTTGATAATGCGAAAACGTATTGGTGGAAATTTGTTTTCTGTTGGAATGGATATCATTTGCGCTGTTTCATGGTCTCTGACAGTCCTAGCGGAATAACTTCACAGGTTGCATCTTTACAATTACTTAGTATCTGGTCCAGGCATGAATTCCGTCTAGTCGGTTGTTTTATATGTATTTCTAAATTGAAATTATTTGTTATTCTATACAATTCATCTACACATATTTTTTGTTTTCTGTCTGTTTTATTTTTGCTTAATATATTTATATTCAGATCACCCAATATAATTATATTTTTTTTCGTTTTGTTTCGAAGATTACATAGCATCACTTCAAGATTCCTTAAGAATATGAACACATTTGAGCTAGGTGTACGATATAAAGATATAACTATAGTATTATACTGCAAGAGCTCTATACCGCAGCATTCGAACTCGCGTTCTGAAGCGTATTTTTTTAATTGTGTTAGTACTTTATATTCAATATGATTTAGGCAGAATATACATATTCCACCTCTTTTTTTGCTTTTCCTTGAGTACCAGTCCGCTAATATATAGTCATTCAAGAAAACACTGCTTTCTTCTCCTGCTTTAATGAAAGATTCTGTTAAGCATAAGACATCAATAATTTTCGACTTATCAAGAAAATTGTCAATAGTGATTTCTAGAAATTCTTTTTTGCTCCAGAAACCCGCTATATTTTGGTGAAGAATATTTAAATTGCTACTATTTGTTAGATTAGAGTCATTTTTATTTTGAGTTTTATTTACGTCATTAACATAATGTAATTTATTCGATAATAGATTGTTTGAGTTATGTATAGTGTTATCATTTTTACCAACGAAAAAATTTTTTATTTTTGTTTTCTTTGTCATTATATAAAAGTGATGGTCGGTATGTTTGCTTAGTCCTCGATTTCATATTCGTATTTAAGGTTAAATTGGTGCATTTCGACTGAACTGTCACTATCTTACTAAAGTTTAAATATTTGTTTTTGTAATCTATGGAGTCAATTAAGATGTTCAGTTTACGACAAGTATTACTGTTTGACCTTAGAAAATAACAATTTTGGTGGTTGTTACATATCAATTCCAATTTGTTATTAATCATTTTTTCATTTAGATATTTATTCTGAATAACACTTAGAACAATAATCGGGCAACTATTAAATATTTTGATAAACATACAAAGCTCACTCAACATCATAATAGGGTTGTGATCATTCTCACCAATACAAATAATAATTTTATCATCTTGACTACACTTGCATTCAGAGTTAAAGTTCAATAGCTGCTTAGCAGTTGCATACGATTTTGTCAATCCTTCTACTGAGTATTTTTCATATATGTTATTAATTCTTAAGTCATGCAATCGTGTAGCTAATCCCTTAATTTGCTGAGTACCCAGTACATGTATTTTCCTAGAGGTATAATTTGTCTGATCTATGGAATAACTTTCTGAGACTGAACTCGTGCTATTAACAGCTTTCGTGTAGAATTTTTTATTGTTATTGTTCGGTGTAGGTTTTATGGTTACTTTTTCAATCAATTTTTGTTCTTGTTCGTTGTTCAGAGGTTGATTTGAGTCGTCTAGTTTCAGAACCCGCATTACTTCTGGTTTAGGGAGTATATGAGTACTTGAAGTCTTGTTTCTGGTTAGGTTTCTAGTTTTCAATGTTTTGTTCAGTTTAGGTGTACTAATTTTTGGTGAACATATTCTGGTTAGATTATTTATTTTTGATTCCTGTTCTTGCAATCTTATTTCTAAGCGACTTTTTTCTAATAGTAAGTTTTCTATTTCGTTATGCGCAGTTTCAAGTTTCTCTTTTAGATCTTTGACGGTATCCTGTAATTCAGTAAATTCTTGACCATTCCATGTAGATAAATCCGGTAAACTTCTTCCTAATATATTGGACTCCGTTGATAGAAAAGAGTGCTCATCGTTACTTGTACACGATTTATTCAAATCCGTTCTCCTTCTTCTAAATGTTATATTATCATCCTCCATGTTTGATGATAGATAATAATGGACTACTAATGCCCTCTTTCGAATTAGATCGATATTTGTGGACGTCTTTCAATTAATATGTCACTAGGTGGCGTTAGTATTGCATGGTATAGTTTATCCACTATAGCCAATATCAATTATTAGCGCCCTCTTGTATCGATTAAATTTAGTAGTGGATAAGTTCTTTATTCTAACACTAGATGGCGTTTCGAACAATTTCATGTAGTGCGATGTTGCAAGAAGTCCAATAAATCTTATACGGAGCTGGAACGCACCCAATCGACTTGCATACTGTGATTGGTGGTTTGTTATTGTTTTGAATTTTATTTCACAACGGTAAAATTTATGATAATAATGGTTTTCAGCACAACTTCGAATAATTTACGTATAATTATAGATAATCTGTAGAAGAACCAGTTTATCCTGTAAATCCACTTTGTTTCAACAAGTTTATTCTTTATCACAGTGAAAAAACAGTTCCGCCACAAAGTCACCGGTCAGATGTTTTCATAGTTACTTTTTGCACTTTGTTTTAATACTAATTAGTTGCAAACGATATCACATAATCGTCACTTGCTATGATTGTAATTTTATACGTTTTAGGTGTTATTAATGCACTTTTGTATTTTTAATCTTCTTATCGGCTTATACGGGAGTATACCATATGTAAAGTTCGAATGAGTTCGAATTCGTTTTTACGCCATTATGCCTACAATGTAAGTAAAGTATGTCATGTTCGTTCTCACATAGAATCAGGATGACTCAATAGACTTTGATAAATTAGTCACAAAACATAAATCCCACGAGGAGAAGTCCAATTATCTGAATTTAACATAGTAGTTGGTTAAAACATGTGCCGAAGCCGAAATTCCGCCGAAGTTCGATAGCATTTCGCGCGCTTTATAATGGTATACCAATTACCAATGTAAACCAAAATTACCAAAGTTGTTAATTACATGTTTAGTTAGCTAGGTAGATTCAAGATGAATCATTGATTTCTCTATTCCTCACTTTACCTGTCGACCATACCAGAAGTAATATAGCAAAAACTATTCAACAATCAAGTACCTGAAACTACTCTTCTCCTCATCTGTTGCTGAGGAGAATTACTACTCATTAAGGGGAATGTAGCATCAAAGTGGCCTAAGAATAAAAAAAAAAAGTCCCAAAAGTTAATTTGAACGTAGCAATTTTTTTGGTTTATTAGCCAAATCTTGTAAAGAAAGCAAATAAAATGAATTGGGAAGGTAAATATTACAAATTAAACAAATACGTCTATCACTAAATGCCATCGCCTACCTATCTTGTAGAAGTTGTAGACACGATTTTAAAAACCATTGATTCTTTCGAGCCTATGATAATAAATATATTAGTTGATCACGTTTATTATGGTTTTGTAAAACTACTGAAACTTACTTAACTAGGAGGCTCTTTCACAAATGTTGAAAATAATTTCAACCATGATTTTATTTTATGCAAATTATAATTATTAATGATAGCCGAACGAAAACGAAAGTAACCGACATAGCCCGAAGAATTGCCAAACTTAAGTGGCAGTGGGCGGGGCACATTGCTCGCAGAACGGATGGCCGATGGGGCAGTAAAGTTCTGGAGTGGCGACCGCGTACTGGAAGGCGCAGCGTGGGTAGGCCCCCCACAAGGTGGACCGCGACCTGGTGAAGGTCGCGGGAATCCGCTGGATGCGGAAGGCACAGGACCGGTCGTTGTGGCGATGCTTGGGGGAGGCCTATGTCCAGCAGTGGACGTCTTTCGGCTGAAATGATGATGATGAATGATAGCCTTATTGAATTATGTCTGTGTGTATTTTTAAAAGGTACTTTTATTGTATGTTATGTATTTATAAGCCTATGTTTGTTATTCAGTGGACATACTGGACACAACACAGTTGGAGTTCGTGGGAGACTTTATGTATAGTACAGAGGTGTACCTCTGCCTAGCCCTTTTGGGAAATACAGGCGTGATGTTATGTAATGTACTTTGTTGAAGCAGAAACTTCCTGCAGGCTTCGAGGTTAAACTGTACTTGAGGAACCTTCTGTAATACGGGCCTAAGAGTACCTATCAAAGGAGATATATTGTTATTATTGCAGCGTATCATATTGTATATCTTAAACAACGAGAAACAGAGCTATTTGCAAAAAACGCGAGGACATGAATTCCATGGGCAATGAATTCTTAGTTGTTGTGTTTGACAGTTCCCAACTACACTATTGATACTTTGTTATAGTTAAGTTGTTATATTGTTTTTAACAACTAGCGTGGAATAAAGTGAATCAAATACGCGCCGCGCGCGCGTTATTTGAGACGATCAAATGTTTATGTTACGTCCTTCATAAATACCCTTG
Source organism: Asteroscopus sphinx (assembly GCA_949699075.1). Taxonomy (NCBI): domain Eukaryota; kingdom Metazoa; phylum Arthropoda; class Insecta; order Lepidoptera; family Noctuidae; genus Asteroscopus; species Asteroscopus sphinx. Next base: position 13,069,451 of record OX453024.1, read on the forward strand.
TTATTTTAGTCATTGTTTTTAGTATTGCACTGTTCTGTGGTTTTGTGCAAAAAATACGCACAGGCAAATATTTTTAACTCACGGCTGCTTACGTAAGCAAATTCTAAAATAAACGTAAAGGAACGATATTTTATATGACGCCTGTATATAAAAGAGCTATTTTGCATATTGGTAACACATAAAATTGCCCTTGACCTACGATAAGTACCAATTTTGATACTCTTACGCATAAATTTGTGTTAATATATGCGCGGGCACAGCGGTGACACTCCCTTGTACGTGTGAACTCGCTCGCCGGTGACTTTGAGGGAGCGCGTGTACATGCAATATATTGGCTGGGGCAGTCGATAGACTGCCCGTTCCACTCGCCGCCCACCGCGCACTGACCCCGCGCTCACCCCGATCCGCACACATAGCCGCGAGCAATTTTACGAGCACACATGCTTAACTGTCGCTTCTTGTCGTTAGTATATATTCTAGTGCTATCAATCAACTGTTACTACAGGATCAACCCTGAAATCGCAAAAAAGAAACAGTTAAAATAAATATTCTGGTTGAGTAGGTAGGTTTAAAAAAAAAAAATCCTGATTAATAAGAACGCAGTTCATAATGCAAATACTTATTAAACAATGGCAAAGAGACTGTTATGTATTTTTCATACTAGAGAATTTTTATCTCTTATGTGCTTGGGCTTGCGTTTGACTGCCACCTCACATGATGTTAAGTGATGGTGTGGTCGACGATGGTACACGCTTGCCTAGAAAAAACCTATTCACTCGAGCTTTGGAAATAAAGCCATTCCTTCTCTTTTTAATCAAGAGTATGGGTAGAGAGCAATGATCCTATACATAATTTTTCTAGTGATAATAACAATATTCTCCTACGACCCGACAAAGCTTTTGCATCGTCACACATCGTCCTTTGTTCAATTCTTAGTTCAAAATCTATTATTTTTAGACATCTTCATAATAAGCATTCTTTCGCATTCTCACTCATACCTTTAAAACTCAACCTAATTTATCTCAGTCATTCAGACATGCATCATGTTACTCAGTATGTTTCATTCCTATATTCAGCACTGAGAACTTACAAAATTATATCTATCATTGTATGGTCAACTACTAATCAATAGTCAACAGTGTAAAACACCATTACTGTCGAGGCCTGAAATGAAGCAATTTACGGCCGAGTAATATTGGAAGTACGAGGCGAAGCCGAGTACCTCCCAAGTGATTTTAAAAGGACGAGGCGCAAGCCGAGACCTTTTTAACTAAACGAGGCCGTTAATTGCTATTTCGGCCGAGACTTGTATAGTACTTTTCTCTCATTTGCGAGGAAACACAACACAAATTAATTCAACAGTATCTCATTTTCATTCACACCATACACCTGCGCGCGGTTCTTGTTCTATTTTCAAAGTTTTGAAAAAAAAATGCGCATTCCGCCTGTATAATGATAAATATTTTGTACCTAAAAACACCTAATTTATGTAAGTGTGTACTTAAAAACCTCGGTAGCATAATTTGAATAATAAAAAGTGTCCAGCAATTTCTATTATCGTCCTGTTGGATATTACTGGCCTGTTATTTCGTTGCGTACGGAAAAGAACCGAGTGTTGTATTCTTTTTTTTGAATAATGAACCAACCAATTTCCGCGGCGCTGGCCACCCGCGCCGTGCGCGCCGCTGGGGTCCAAACATGAAAATGTTGCGAGAATTTCCTAATGAAAAAACCCAATAACACTTTGCCCGAACCCAGGACCCCACGCTCAGCAGTCGCGCTTGCAACCACTAGACCAACAAGGCAGTCTAGTCTAGTCTGTCCGCAGTTTTTAACCTAAACCAAGTAATATTAGATATTCTGTGATGAAACTCTCTTTCGTACTGGGAGAGAAAACAGATTGCTATAATTGTAATGCTTTTCTTTTAACCTTTTCAAGATGAATATTTCAATATTTTATTTGTAATTTTTTTTTTTTTTTTTATTATAATTAATATTTCAAGTGTGGATTTAAAAAGGGTAGGGGTGTGGGCTGTATCTACCCTTGAATAAACAAATTAGAAACTGGTTTACCGGGCCAGATTGATGGCACTGCCGGGCTGGATTTGGCCCGCGGGCCGTAGTTTGGAGACCCCTACTTTAGAGTGTTGTTCAAAGTATGTGCTAGTAAACTGTATATAAATGTGTTCATTGCGTCTAAGATCTGTGTTCCTCAAACGTCTTATATATTGCCATAGGGAGTAAAATGTAGCTTATACAAGTGTGATATTTAATGTAAAGTGAAGCTGTATTTCTACGGTAACGAAACGCAATGTTTTAAAGTTTTCGACATTCATGCACACGGGAGATTTGTTATCGTACTATGGTTTGGTTAATATTTGTCACAAAGCGGTAAAGCTTTGTTAGACATTATTGCTTCAGAGTGTACATCAAAATGATACAAATGTAGACCCAGCTTAAGGTGACCGTGAGTGCGGGCTCTATGCAAACAAGTGTGGAAAAACAATATTAATTTTGATGTTTTTTTATTGTAAATTATATACAAATTATGTTCAAATGACTGATAGATTAGGCTAGTTCTTTGACGAATGGATGAGATCGATCATTTCAATGAATGAGTCGCTTTCCCACCCCCTTCATTCTCGTTCTATTTCTATTTATTAATACTTTTTTTTCTGTTCAATGTACTGTAACCAAGATGATTTTTATTTAATTATGCTCATATTTGGACATTACGAGTTCTGTATTGTAAAATAATATTATTTATGACAAGTTACGTTTTTCATGTTAATATGAAGATAATGCGAAAACTAATTTTGTTTCATTTCCGTCCTAATAGCGTGTGTAATTACTATGGTTAAAAGTTGTTGGGGCACGCTGAAAAACTTGATAGGGATTGCATGCTGTTGTTTATCGACTTTTCTTATAAGCGGTGTAATTTATATTTATAATTTATGATGAATAAAATAATAAATAAAAATAAAATAATAAATAATTTTTATTTTTTTATGCATGTCGTGTTCGCACCTAGAAGGCCGTTCGACTACCATGATTTTCCGCACATGTTATTTATTAAATATAATGTCGTAACGTCCAGTTTGCGAAACTAATAAAAAAATAAAAAAATATAAAAATTACCTACTTTATTAAAACAAAGTTTAGAACCAACATTTTTTTACCGAAACAGGCACTGTTACTCCATGTAGCCCTTTTATATTATGAATATTTTTGATAAGCAATGATTAATTACTCCTTCTGTCCATTACGTGGGATATTTTTACTTTAATTAAAATTGCCTTCTTGGTGTCAGTATTTTGCCGGCCAGCGGACCATTTTATGGATATTTTTTTAACATAATAATGCATGTAATTTAGAGAATACGTTTGAAGATTCTAAAAATTCTCACGTCCTTGGCACACAATATGATGAAATTCTAAATATAATTCATGAAATAATAATTAACCTTCCAACAGATAAACAATGCACTTCAACAAACAATTCGTCATTACCATCTTGATAAAAAATTATAAAGAAACATCATTCAAATATTCATCTAACTTATAGTAACATTTTGTTTTTTTTTTTTTTTTTTTCCACAATTTTTATCTTTAGTATTCGCTTCGCATGCGTAAAATGCGTTAAAATAATAAAATAACATTTTTCAATTAATAATCGGAATAACGATTTTTTAAATGTTATTATATCTTTGGTAACTTTAATAGATTTAGGCAATTTATTATATATGTCAGGAATTAGATAAAACACACTCTTGTGAAATAATGCATACTTAGAAGGTCGTTAGTTAATACTGTTTTTTTTCAAAAAACATCCTACGGTTAATAAAATAATAAATAATTTAATTATAATATCGAAAACAAGCTGAAAATAAAGCAAAAAGATATTGAAAACATTATAATTTCATCAATTTATTTAGACCTTTATTTTGTAATCCAATTATCCGAATTGACAAGTGAAACCTGGCTTTGAACGACCTAACATTAGTTGAATGTGGAGTTAGGTATTGATTAATATTTCTATTATTATTCGAGTATGTAGCATTATCTTAATGTAGGTATTGTGATAATGTGTTACGCAAAATTCAAAAACTCTTTCGTTCTCGTCGAAATTGTAGCTCTATTTCGCGTTGTATATCGGTCAAAATATGATTCGCGGTAGTAATAACAATATATCTCTTGAATAATACTCATAAATAGTAGTTTATGAAACTGTTGCATAACAGGGGTTATTAAAACACGAGTGTGAGTTTAAAAACCGAGCCGTAGGCGAGGTTTTTAATAGTATCACACGAGTGTTTTAATACCTAGTTATGTCAGTTTCATACACTATTTTATCTAAACTCATACAATTTTAAATCAAATACCAAAGTCAAAATCTTGGTAACATTGTTGTAGTTTTTCTCATTCTGAAAGCGATTGCTGAGCGCTCTGACAGTCCTATATTAAAGCATTGGGTGGGCTTAGTTATAGGAGCTGTTAAATAAAATCTGCCTGTATTGTTACTAACATAGTTTTAAGATTTACTAACAAAAATATGGATTATTTATAATCTGAAATAAATTAATAATAATGAACTAATAAAATAATCAGATATATATGATTATGAACGAGCATACTTATTACCAAAACATCAACGAAACTTCAAGCGTTTATACATAAATGTATATTAGAAAATAGTAGCTATGTTATAAAAAAATCTTAAGTAAGCCTCACCCTAAGTAGAACATTCAATACTGCCCATTAAACCAGAAATCAAACGAAGAAGTTGATATATATACCAAACTTAAAACGCTGTAAAAGGTTGGAGCGATCATAAAAAAAACCGCTCAGAATAACGGGGCGACGGAGCGTTGGCGCTGAAGCGGCCATGAATAATCCTTGCGTCAGCTCCACGCGAGCTCACTGCCCAATTAAAAACGTACTCTTTCCACGATTTTTAGCTTAGAATATTGTATAATAAGCCAATAAAATACCCCACTTAACGCCCTCGGGCTCGACGCTATGAAATATGCACTTCCCAACCTCATTATGGCAAGCTGAAATTAAATGCAAGAACTACGACTGGTACACACGGCTACACATCAACCTGTATAAAACCAGTAAAGGCTGACCTCGCGTTGTAAAGAAAACCTATACAATGCGAGGTCAGCTTATACAGGAAATGTACAGCTTGATGTGTAGCCGTGTGTACGTCGCTTACAACTTAACTAATTGAAATTTAACGTTTTCATTTAAATATTTTTGGATTGATTGTTTATATTGAGATAAAATTAAGATTTTTGGAATTTGTGAGCGAAATCAAGCCTTTATCCATGTCGATATCATCCATAAATAAAAATAACTAGGTACTTGTTTGGACTCGGTAAGATCCAATAAGGAGTAAAAGAATCATTTCTTAATTTTTAATAAATATTATATTGTTTTGGTACCGAACCCATTGTATATTTCGGCCTTCATGACTAAGGCCAATAATTCGATAAGAGAAACTAGATGTTTGAAGTTGGAGGAGTTTCTTACAAGGATCTTTCCTGAAGTCATTACTAAAAGCAAGCTACAGGTAATTTCTTAATCCCATTTAATTATTTTTTTGACACTGAACGTTTTTAGCAGCATCTTTATTTCGTAAGCAGTAAGAGCGGTTTTAGAATTGACTTGTTACCACTGTCATGCAGTCGACTGTACCTGCGTAGATGATAATTTAGATACGCGGGAAATTGGTTATCCAATCTGAAAGCACCATCGCTGCGCGCCACAAGCACAGAATATCTAGACAATATAAGCGAATAATGCAATATTTTCGTAATTTGTTGAAATTACGCATGCGCTTTATTTTTGCCACCTTTTCCGCTAGGTCCAGCTCCATTCTGCTTATTTTTAGCATCCGGATTTTTGGGGCCCTTAGGTCCGGGGCCTTTTGGCCCTGGTCCTTGATTTTTGTTTGCGAGGGCATAGATTACCATTAGAAAAAATTATATAATATGGTATAGATAATATTTAATAACTAATAAGTCGATATAGTCAGTGGTTAACAGGTAGTGTTGTCGTTACCTATATAATAAATAAAAATATATATAAATGTAATTCAATTTGACAACTACATTGCAACAAGACCGATGTAACAGGGCCAGAGTTTTATATTATATTGTTCTGTTAAGTTAGAGCCAAAAGCTCATCTGTTGTGTATTTATATTATTAATTAATTAATTCAGCGCAATAGTACCAAGTGAGTTCAGGCACATTTATAAATTATCGGTGCAATATTTTTTTAACAATGGCAACCCTCTGGTAGTTGGGTTATGTGAGGGTGTTGCAAGGTGAATGTATTTATGGTGCAGTGTCTATGAACTCAATTATTAGAGCTGTCAACAAGTTTTCTAAAATAAGAAAAAGATAAACACAGAATAAGTTTTATGATTTTCTAAACTAAAATTTGTAAATTTTAGTTATAGTTAGGTTTAGGTGGGTGTACAAGAGAATCGGCACCAATATCGTCAAAAATATTTAACAAAATCCTACAATTAGAATTAATCTATCAGTCCTCAAAAAATCTAATTAGATAAACCCGGTTTCTGCCGAAGGCTAACCTACATTATTCAGCTCCAATTTTACGACTCCAAACAGGTTACAATACTAAGGTCGAGGTCATTTCCCGGTGTTTAGAGGTCGCGTTATGAGGTTACGCCCGCGAATTGGGGTCTCAATGTCACGCGAAGTGTGTTTCGGGACAACGAGGTTAGTTCGAACGGGAAGTGTTACAAGGTTTTGGAATTCAGGACGCTTTTTAGGGGTCGAGGACTTGGTTTGGTTTTGATTAGGACGGTTCGTGTGTATGTGTGAGTATGTGTTTGTGACGATTTAGATTTAGTATTGGTGGTTATGTGTTGAGGATAAAAATAAATACTTTTTTGGAACGAAGTTCCTTAACGCGGTTTACGGTAGGTGTGGTTCGGGATAAAATGTAACGTCACGTAAGATTTTTGGGATTTGAGCAGCAGCTATATAGATTTATTTAGTTAGATAGATAGATAGATATATAGATAGATCGATAGATAGATAGATAGATAGAATATGTTTTATTGTACACCATGAAAATAGTAGTAAACAGGGACAACGTATAAATTATGGGTACATTGACGGTCTGACATTGACTGCCTCGTTGGTCTAGTAGTTGCAAGTGCGACTGCTGAGCGTGGGGTCCTGGGTTCGATTCCCGGGTCGGGCAAATTGTTATTCCGAAACGAGGTAATCCGACAGAGAACCAAAGTTGTCGACATAGCTCACAGGATAAGCAAGCTGAAGTGGCAGTGGGCCGGCCATATTTGCCGAAAGACCGTTGGGGTAGATGTGTTCTAGAGTGGAGACCTCGAATCGGAAAACGTAGTGTAGGACGCCTTCAGGCTAGGTGGAGTGACGATCTACGCAAGGTGCGCTGGTAGAAACTGGACGAGAGTGGCCGAGGATAGAAGTCATTGTGCAATTGGAGAGGTCTATGTCCAGCAGTGGACTAACATAGGCTGATAAAGATGATGATGAGGCACGGGCGTATATAAGCGGGGGGGGGCGGGCCCCCCTTAGTCTACGCAAAAACTTTAATATTCACCGAATATCTACCGTTTATATCCGTGCCACAAAATAATAATAGTAGGTAGTGGGCTGGTTACAAGGGGCTGGCCATGTCTGTGGAAGGACCGATGGCCGTTCGCACAGACGAGTGAGTGAGTCTCCTTGAGTGGAGACCGTGAATCGTTAAGTGTAGCGTAGGGGGCCCAGCCAGATGGACCGAAGACCTGATAAAAGTAGCTGGGGGGGACTGGATGTGGAAGGTGGAGAATCAAGTGTTGTGGCGCAACTTGAGAGAGGCCTATGTCCAACAGTGGACTGCAAAAGGCTGAGTTAAAGTAACGGGCAAAAACTGGTTTACATTTGTGCATTGTTTGACCCCCCTATGTGTAAGCTATAGCTACGCCCATCGTAGTAGGTACTCCACGTACGATCGACCGTACGTCAATGAAAACCGTTTGACATAGACAAAACAAGATTATTACGCAAAAAAAATATGGACAGGTAAGATCAGCTTATAATATCAATTTCACCAGTAATAAAACAACAAGTAAATAAGGATGTTTGCAAGTTTTCCTCACGTTGATAGGTTTTGTGTATCTTCACGTGAATAAAAATGCAATAGCTGGAAAGAGAACGTACGTAAACGAACATTACTCTGGCGTACTGAGCCAGGAGTCGCAGGTTCGAATCCTGCTCGTGAGCGATTTTTTCTTTCCACAATTTAAATCTTTACATACTTTTCAGTCATGTTACTTTTTGCGACAGTTGTATCTTAATCGTATTTACTTATAAGCGAGATACATCTGAAACAAAGACATAAAGTTATCACATAGTTTTGAGTGATTATTATTTTGGTGATGGGGGCACCACTTGGCTCTTAGTAGGGCCAAGTTAAAAAGAACCGACTTGCGGTACCATTACGGCAACAGCCTAGGTGGTATTGAAGTTTTTATGGGAAAAGGTAACCGCTAAACATTAGGCGGCCTTTGGCTCGTTTCGTCATCCTAAACTATATTTTTAAAAAACATGAATACAATAACAAAAAATAAAACCGACTTCAAAAACCTTAACTAAAAAACTTTTTAACAAAAAATAAAACCGACTTCAAAATCCTTAACTAAAAAGTAAAAAATAATTCTTGTATGTATTTCAAAATCTTAACATAAACCTGTAGATGGGTGACCGTTTCGTTACACATCGAGACCCCTCCGTGCCTCGGAGAACACGTTAAGCTGTCGGTCCCGGTTGTCATACGAATATCTATGGCAGTCGTTACGGGTAGTCAGAAGCCTGAAAGTCTGACAACTGGTCTAACCTCCGAATGTCAGTATTACCCAGTAACTGGGTTGCGGGGGTCTGATGGCAGTCGCTCCGTGTAAAATGCTGATGTTCAGCCGCATCTGGCTAGACTGGAAGCCGACCCCAATATAATTGGGAAAAGGCTCGGAGGATGATGATGATGATGATAAACCAAAATTTTGAAGGTGGCGCGTGACTGTCCCTTTGCGTAATGTAAATAGAATGTACTGTCGAGCGCTTATCTATAGTAAAAAACCGGCCAAGAGCATGTCGGGCCATGCTCAGTATTATAGGGTTCCTTAAGTAGGTGTAATTACAAACGAATGAAATCGAATATTAATCATGGCTATGCTTTTTTAGTTTTTGCAATAATCGGCAGCATTCGCGACTCAGAGCGTGTTGTTAGTAGCGCCATCTAGCGATAAATTCAAGAAGCCAAATTGAAGAAGTGTGTTCAACATAACACAAAGTTACTTTTTGTGATTTTTTCAAATAGAAAGTAACTAAAGGAGCATTATTTGCTAAGATCATTTTTCTCTAAGGCCAATGACCTTTGAACTAGGTCGTTTTAAGTATTTTTCAGTTTTCTCTCTATAACTCAAAAAATTATAATCACATTATACTCGAAATAATTTTAAAAGAGAGTTTTTACAAAGGTCTATCAATGTGGAAGATTATAAGTTTCTACGTTGCATAGTTTAGAAATGGCAGGGGGGGGGACACATTGCAAGCCACTTTGGCGCGCTATATTTCGCAGATGGTACACCTGATAAAAAAGTGGTGGATGAAACATTACCTTCATTTTAGTAGACCTATTCATTGATACCCCACACGAGGGGGTGCAGCGAAAAAAAATTTTTCATCTACATTTCACATGTATGGACGCCACCCCTAAAATACGTAAAAACGATATTTTTATTCTTTTAAAATTGAGATCTATATGTAGACTATTTTTTAACAAAATTTCATTTACTTATGTTTATAACTGTAGAAGTTATTAAGCTGTAAAGGATTAGGACAGACGGACAGACGGACAGACGGACGGACATGACGAAACTATAAGGGTTCCTTGTAGGACTTCGGAACCCTAAAAACAGTTTATGCGAACATACATGAAAAACACGCGCCGCCTTCAAAATTTTGGTTTATGTTAAGATTTTGAAATACATACAAGAATTATTTTTTACTTTTTAGTTAAGGTTTTTGAAGTCGGTTTTATTTTTTGTTAAAAAGTTTTTATTTCATACTTTTTTGTTGATAATTCACAGAAAAACGAAACTATTAGTAGATCATCTAGGTAAGCGAAGCTAAATTAAACTGATTTATTGAAGCTGGTTAAAAAACTACTTGACCTAAGTCAATAAAATTTGTTGGCATTATGCGCGTTAACGTCGAGAAAGTTTTAGGAACATAAGTTGTTTAATACTATGATTTTTGTTTTTTATTCCTAACTAGACGTTTTCCGCGTTTATTTAGGCTTAGCACTAAAAAATATCGCGCATCACTGAACTGTTTATTTTTCCGAGATTAAAAGTAGCATATATTTTAATTAAAATATACCAATGTCTCTATCACATGTGAGTGTCAATAAATATCTTAGTTTTATCGTGAATCCCTTTTAAATAGTAGTAATTCTTGTTTTTGTAAGTATTTTCTATGGTGAATATAAATTTGTGCTTATACGGCGTTACCGCGGTGTGCATTATGTGTAATTTATGAAAATGTAATTATCGATAAATGATGTACTCAGCGAATAATTATTTTTTAACACGCTTGTATTAGGTCGACCTGTATGTAACTAACTATGTAATGGAATCTAAGGTAACTAATTTAACCATCTTCCAAGGGTCGTAGCGTAATGAAAATTGGTTGCTGTATGTAGTTTTGATGACAATACAATAATATGGTACTGTCGAACTGATCTGATGATGGAGCCGTAAGATATGAACTGGAACTTCATGATGGAAAATCGTATCATAGCTGTTTTGGATTTCTTAGAAAAGTCTTGTAATGAACTTTGACCACGATTGGGTTTCAAGGTCTGATGATGAAGCCGGAAGATAGGGACTGGCAATGCATGATGGAATATCGTATCATAGTCGTGTTTGCACTTGTGAGAAAGGCCACGTAATGGACTTTGAACACGATCAGGTTTCAAGGTTATAACAAACCTATTATATATTGAATAGTGTAAATATTGACATAGGTGCCTGTATAAAATATATATAGACCTGTACATGGAGAGTGTAAACAGAATAATATTGATATATCTATATACGATGTATATTGACGTGTAAATATGGCAGAAGCGTGTTAACTAGTGTTTTTTAAACTATTAATTAATTTGTATTTTTTGTAGGCTTATAAAGTTGTTTCTATTAATAAAAAGACCTTGGAGCACAAAATATTTTTTTTTTGTGCAAATTAACGTTTGATAAAACTACAGCCACTAATAACATTCAAATCATAACTAATACATTATTATCACAAAATTATGAAATGACCACAAGCGAATTTTAGGGGTTAGACAAGGGCGAGACACTTTAAATTTTTTTTTTATTTAACTCAAGGCGAGTGACAGACGTGGATTTGTAGTAACAATTTTCTGAAACATCTGTCGGACACATAACTAAGACGTGGTTAAATCTTTTGTGGTAAGACCGTTTATGTTTAAACCCGGACTACAAATGAAGCCCCGCCCGGACGCACCCCGGATGCCCTCTAAACTAGGACAAATCCGGGGAAACCCGGACGGTTGGCAACCCTGGCTAGACTGTACATAGTTTGATGGACAGCTTTACATTACAACGCGACGAGACGGGACAATTTATTTACTGAACAGACTGGAAGACAATACAAAACAGAAATGTTGACTTTCAATTAACTACATTGAGGTTTCGGTTATTTGTCATAGCAGTGACGTTGATGTCTGGAAAACTGTCCACCTCTTTGTCATTAAAATTTTTGTATAAGTGGCTATGTTTGTCAGAGAATTGGTTGTGGTTTTTTTAAACCACACTACGTTTTCTCTTGTATCGTGGGTGCATTTACAAACACATGCCGCACATGCACAAATACCTAGACCCGGTAAAACCATGGTATAATAAGATGTTTCACTAGGTATTCTCTTCCCGCGATGACGGCGCGATGCCTCCAAGCTACGTCACAATCAGTGTTGCCATTGATAGATATCTTCAATATATTTAAGGAGTTTTTTATTTCGTGACCTACACATTCAGTTACCAGAGTTGGTTTATCTATATCAACATTTATGAAGTAAGTAGTTTAAAACTAGTCTAGTAATACACATTTTTAATAATCAAGGTAATCTTTTCTTAATTTTTTGTTCATAATTTCTAAACTAATAAGGCCAAGCCCGCACTGCGATTTCTATTCGCGCGATTTTTATTCGCTTTGTTTTTATTCGGGCACTGAGATGATTTTCCACCGCGATTTTTAATCGCCAGTGCACATATTTTTCATTTATCATTATCATGCCATTAAACCATAAGAAGTACCTTATTTTTTTTTGTATATTTGTTACCTCCGAACTCTGTCATTTATAAACCGATTTCGAAAACACTTTTTTTATTTAATAAATAATAAAATAAATAAATAAAAATTTTATTGGAACAGAAAACACGTTTACATACAATGTGTACGAAAATGACTGCATTAATTATTAAACTGTGTTGCAGTCATTAACGCCCATTTCAGATGGATTAAGGGGACAGCGTTCCAACTGAACTGAAATTGTTAAGTAAGTAGGTATGAGTATGTGGAGGAGTGCGTGTGTGGGGGGGTGTGTATGCGTGTGTGAGTGTGTGGGGGGGTGTGTGTGTAGGGGGAAGAGTGTGATGATTTTGCGTGGGGATGTGTGTGCGCAGGCGAGTATCAGAAACATGAAGTTACGTTTTAACAAATATTTCCAATTCTTCATATGTAACCGTATAGAGCCATTTATCAGTGAGTATTCGACACTCGCGAAGAGTGAGCGGATATATGTTGAGCTTCTTATTTACTTTATTATATAATACTGTACTCAGAAATTGGTACTGTCGACTCACGGCTTTAACTTTTGCAATTTCTGTCTGGCAGACTATGTCAGCTCTACGTTTTTTTCTCACAAATTCAGGATCATATGGAAGGTTTGAGTGTTTACGCAGTATTGTGTTAAGCAAAAATACGTGCCGGACTGACGGGACCTTACATATAGTGTACAGTTCAACAGTAGGAAAACGTATAGGCTTATGAGCCATGACCTTCAGCACGGCCCTCTGTGACCTTTCCAGCCGGAGCATTTGGCATATGCCTGAACTACCCCACGCAGTGATGCAGTACGTCAAGATAGAATGCGCTAGGGCAAAGTATACTGTTCGAAGTGTATTAAAGTCAGCAGATGAACGTAAGTTTTTAAACACAAAGATTAGTTTTCTGACTCTGGATACCAGTTGATCAATTTGTTCCTTCCAAGTCATTGTACTGTCAAGTAAAACACCCAGGTATTTGATACTATGTGTACGCATAATGTGGATACAATCACGACAATCATTGGTCATACGCATACCACATTTGTGAGCCATTAGGGAATAAGGAGAAGCTGGTTGTGAAGTGATTCTTGGGCTAAAGGTAATAAATTTAGTTTTTTCCAAATTAAGGGTTAGTAGGCTTTTACTTAGCCAACTCATAACTATGTTTAGGCTACATTCTGCGTGCAAGCGGGTTTCAGACCAATTTTTGCCGTGTATCAATATGACAGTGTCGTCTGCATATGTTATAATTTTTGAGTTGTTTAAGGAAAGATTACAGAGGTCATTAATATAAATCAAAAAGAGGGTAGGTCCAAGGACACTACCCTGTGGCACTCCGTAGTTGAGAAATTGTTCCCTACTGATGTGATTTCCTATTTTAACGATTTGAGACCGTTCACTCAAGTAACTTTTAAAAATATTCAGAAACAATCCTCTAATACCAATTCGTTCCAATTTCTCAAGCAATTTGAATGGATAGACTTCCAGATTGGTCCCATTTTTATCAAAATCCAGTTTTGATAGTGGCATCCTTGTGGAATTGAGGGAACTCTTCAAATATTATAGACATACATATAGTGATTTTGGTATTTTCATCATCAAGTCGAGCAATGCAAATGCATTCAGGAAGTATTATTTGGTGAAGATCTGATGAAGATCTTCAGAGATAAAGAAGGGAACTCTTCAATGGATAAGATAAGATAAATGTTTATTTGACCCTGAATTTGTTTCTTAAGTCGAGCACAAATATACCTATAGGTATATTTTATTTGCAACCATAATTTGGTTCTGTTTTGGTCAATTTTTAAAAAAACGCGAATGAGTTTCTCTTATGTTCTTCGCATTGATTTCATCGATATTTCTGGAAATAAATGCAAAACAAATCAATTTTGTTGAAATTGGGCACACTTTGGGTACGGAACCTTAAAAAGCATTAATTAAATCTTAATTTGACTCATAACAAGTATATACTTTATCCATTAATACTATGATCAAAATAAATTGAACTAAGTACTAATAAGTATTATGTCCGTTGTATATCCGCTTCCTTATTCAAACAAGAGTCCATCAAACAATAGAGCGACTCCATACAATATGTATTAAGAATCATATCGGACGGGCCATTAGCGATCTGCTTGACTAGTTAGTGTTATTTGGCTACTTAAAAAAAACCGGCCAAGAGCATGTCGGGCCATGCTCAGTATTATAGGGTTCCTTAAGTAGGTCTACAAACGAATCAAATCTAATATTAATCATTGCTATTTTAGTTTTTGCAAACAGCGCCACCTAGTGCTAAATTTATGAAGCTAAATTTAAGAAGTGTGTTTCTTTTTGTGATTTTTTTAAATATAAAGTAACTAAAGGAGCATTATTTGCTATGATAATTTTTCTCTAAGGTCAATGACCTATGAACTAGGACGTCTTAAGTATTTTTCAGTTTTCTCACTATAACTCAAAAATTTATAATCACATTATACTCGAAATAATTTTAAAAGAGAGTTTTTATAAAGGTCTATCAATGTTGAAGACTATAAGTTTCTACGTTGCATAGTTTAGAAATGGCAGGGGGGGGGACACATTGCAAGCCACTTTGGCGAACTGTATTTCGCAGAGGGTATACCTGATAAAAAAGTTGTGTATGAAACATTACCTTCATTTTAGTAGACCTATTCAACGATACCCCACACGAGGGGGTGCAGCTAAAAAAATATTTTCATCGCCATTTCACATGTATGGGCGCCACCCCTAAAATACGTAATCAAGATTTTTTTATTCTTTTAAAATTGAGATCTATATCTATTCCATTTTTTGTCAAAATTTCATTTACTTATGTTTATAACTGTAGAAGTTATTAAGCGGTAAAGGATTAGGACAGACGGACAGACGGACAGACGGACAGACGGACGGACATGACGAAACTATAAGGGTTCCTTGTAGGACTTCGGAACCCTAAAAACGAACATGACACATTATCTGTGGCAATCCATCTCTATCGAGTGTGCTTCTCTAATTCTCTTATTTGCTAAAAAGTAAAGGATAAAAATGGTTATTGTGGTTTATCCCTAAGAGATAGATATATACCATCGCGAACTTTTTTGTAGACCTTTTTAAGTTGTACAATATTGTAGTACATTATTTTGATCTATCTCGTAGGGTTCAGCCAGCGTTTGCAATGTCGTTCCTGGTTAAACTTTGTTTTATTATAATGTGTAGTGTTCGCGAAAACCTAAGAAGTTATTAACTTATCCAAGTGTTTAAAATGCTTCTATACATAGACTAGGAATAACCGTGTTTTCATTTACAAACAAACAAATTCAAAAAAAAAAAAATTCAATGTACAGTTTTTTCGTCTCTACGATTTTATTATATAGATATAGATATGGCGCCAAAAAGCGGACCTTTTAATGTTTGTAATTTTAATATACCTACCCACACTCACAATTAAGACGAATCTAACGACACCCCTCAAGCTAAAATACATCAAGCCGTTTAGGCTACAGAGCTGAAACACGAAACTTATCATCATCCTCCTCGCCTTTTCTCAATTATGTTGGGGTCGGCCAAATGCGGCTGAACATCAGTATTTTACACGGAACGACTGCCATCAGACCCCCGCAACCCAGTTAATGGATAATATTGGTATTCGGAAGTTAGACCAGTTGTCAGACTTACAGGCTTCTGACTATCCGTAACGATTGCCATAGATATTCATATGACGGTTGTTGACGGTTGTTGTTGCTGTTGTTGTTGCTGTTGTCCCGGTTGGGACCGACAGATTAACATGCTCTCCGAGGCACGGCGGGGTCTTATTGTGTAACGAAATGGTGTGAAACATTTTCTTCGCTTTGATAAACCACAAGTTCTGGCGAAGGAAAACCGATATGTACCTAGAATGCTCTGTGAGGGTATTGAAATTAAAAAACATCCTAATTTTAATAGAGAAGATGGTAGGCAATCTGCCTACCCCTTCAGGGAAATACAGGCGTGATGTTATGTTATAATAAAAGAAAACTATAACAACTGAAACTATAACTATGTTATGTTATGTGAGATTAGTTTGGAACTATATTTTGAAAGTTTTTAACTACGGTAATTGGCCTCCTGATAAGCACTATCTGCGAGATAAATTTGCAAATCCGCATCATGCTGATTCACAGTTGTGTTTTGATTGACCCTTAGTCACCAAAAACGTTCTCTCTGACACTAAGCCATAAATCATCTGTAACAGACGTAAAAGCCCTATAATTATCACCTTAATAATATAAAAGAACCAACCTTAGTGTTGAAACATGATCCACATTCGGGACACGCATATCCCGGCGTTGTTTTCTCTGACACTATTTGACCATCCGCGCCTATAACCTGAAAACGAAATAATTCAATTTAGCTACTAATATAGTAATCTGTGTTCTAAACGTGAAAGTTTGTGAGGATGTATGGAATGGATGTATGTATGGATGTTTGTTACTCTTTCACGCAAAAACTAGTGTATGGAGTTTAATTAAATTTGACACTGACAGCGCCTTTATTTCGTAAGAAGTAAGGGCGGTTTTATAATTCAAGTGTTACCACTGTCATGCAGTCGACTGTACATTACAACTTTTCGTCGGAACTATGTTGTGAAGAATGTGCGGTGCCTGATGTTGGCGGACCCTGTACTCAGTCCTGTGTGCCTGTACCCCTGGTACAAACATGGTTTTATAATAATAAAACCGACCAAGAGCATGTCAGGCCATGCTCAGTATTATAGGGTTCCTTAAGTAGGTGTTACAAACAAATCAAATCGAATATTAATCACGGCTATTTTAGTTTTTGCAATAGACGGCAGCATTGGCGACTCAGAGAGTGATGTCAGTAGCCGCTAGATGGCGCTATACAGTGCCAAATGTAATACACGGCACTTGACGCCAGCATTGGCGACCCAGAGAGTGTTGTACGACGCCGCTAGATGGCGCCAAATTTAAGAAGTGTGTCGTAAACATAACACAAAGTTACTTTTTGTGATTTTTTCAAATAGAAAGTAGCTAAAGGAGCATTATTTGCTATGATCATTTTTCTCTAAGGTCAATGACCTTTGAACTAGGACGTTTTAAGTATTTTTCAGTTTTCTGTCTATAACTCAAATAATTATAATCACATTATACTCGAAATAATTTTAAAAGAGAGTTTTCACAAAGGTCTATCAATGTGGAAGATTATAAGTTTCTACGTTGCATAGTTTAGAAATGGCAGGGGGGGGGACACATTGCAAGCCACTTTGGCGGGCTATATTTCGCAGTTGGTACACCTGATAAAAAAGTGGTGTATGAAACATTACCTTCATTTTAGTAGACCTATTCAATGATACCCCACACGAGGGGGTGCAGCGAAAAAAATTTTTTTTTCCCCATTTCACATGTATGGGTGCCACCCATAAAGAACGTAAAAACTATTTTTTTATTCTTTTAAAATTGAGATCTATATGCAGACTATTTTTTAACAAAATTTCATTTACTTATGTTTATAACTGTAGAAGTTATTAAGCTGTAAAGGATTAGGACAGACGGACAGGCGGACAGACGGACAGACGGACAGACGGACAGACGGATAGACGGACAGACGGACAGACGGACAGACGGACAGACGGACGGACATGACGAAACTATAAGGGTTCCTTGTAGGACTTCGGAACCCTAAAAATGAAACCTCATATAAAGCAAGTCAGATACATTAATTACATAACATAACATCACGCCTGTATTTCCCCGAGGGGGCAGGCAGAGGTGTAATAGTACACCCACATTTCGCCAGTTATGTTATGGTCCCATGTAATAGGGGGCGAGCCTAAAAACATTTAGCTAAGACCTGTAATTTCGCCAATGTATCAGGCAATCCTCTAGAAGCTAATCTTCGAGATCAGTTTGTCTCGGGTCTGCAGAGTGATGAAATTCGGGCTAGACTTTTTGCCGAAAAGGATTTAGGGTATAGTCGAG
The DNA here is from genome assembly GCA_949699075.1 of Asteroscopus sphinx. NCBI lineage: Eukaryota > Metazoa > Arthropoda > Insecta > Lepidoptera > Noctuidae > Asteroscopus > Asteroscopus sphinx. The sequence goes on from OX453024.1 coordinate 13,087,832, forward strand.
CTGTGGAACTAGCCCTTGCACTGGAGGCGGCGGACAGGCACGCGATGGTGGCGGCGTCCGGTAGCAGTGCGAGCGCGCTTGCGCCTGAAATGGTGCATCGCATGGGGGCGGTGCAGCCAGCTAGGGTGTCTACACAGCGTGACAGCAACGTCGCGAAATAAACAGTTAGAATATTTAGTTTTATGTAACTTCTACACTGTTTTTTTAAGTTGGTCATAACAAGGTTATACTCAAATATTCAAATAGCATGTAATAGCTCCAATTGTATCAAATTGTTACAATGATAATATTGTCCTGTGATGAACTATTTTGAACTTGAGCGTGATGACCAGATGGTCATCAGTAGATACTGATATACCATATCTTTTTTACTACTAGATTTATTAATGTGAAACTATTTTTGAAAACTAATATTTTATTTAATATACTTACATGCCCCACTCCATAGCAAATGTCTCCATCTTTTTCTAATAATTGCAGTTTTTATTTTCTCGTAAAAAGTAACAAAACTATTATTTTGTTCCAGCTTTCATCTGCATGGGAGAATTGCATAAAGAAAACCGCCCTTACCACTTACGAAATAAAGACGCTGTCAAGGTCAAACTGTTAAAACTGATGTGCGGTCGACTATACCTCGGTTAAAACCTGATTTTGAGATTCTAACAATCTGTTTCATCTTCTTGACGACTTAGGAACAGCTGATTTTTGTTTTTACTTATTTTCGTTACTTTTTTCATAGTTCGATTATATTACAATAACTCATCACAACCTGTTTTTTTTTTCTGATGGAAAATAGTTTTAGGGTCAGCGCAGATTAAGCGGAGAACTACTCGAGAATTTTAGCACTGATAATTAAATTTTTATTTTTTTATTCTATTTGAATTGTCAAATAGAATAAAAACACACACACACAAACGCACACGCTGCTGTCCGCTAGAGAAAATAATCTCGTGCACACTATTTGCAACTCTATTTGAATTGGATAAGAACGGATCTTCAAAATAAATTTTTATATTACTGCTAGAACACTTACTTATTATTTATATATTCTTCTTTTCGTTGTACAGCACGGCTGCTATATGCGCCTTAAGTAATTTGATTGTTATGTGCATAGACCAGTAAGCCTCTAGACGCCGGTTAGCTGGACACCCCCGGTCACAACGCATATGCTCTACCACTGCATATCATACGTCCCTCCGCCAATCGCAACGTCACTCAGTCAGCGAGCGGCACCAATCATAAGGAATCATACCACCGAACTTTTGAGCCGGCCAATCATAACGCGCGTTCCGCCCCCTGACCCCACCAACGTTTTACGACTGCGTTCGAATACAAAACTTTGTTTATGCGGAGTCTTGAAGCTTACTGGTCTGTGGTTATGTGTAAGTAATTGTTTGTTATTTTTGTTCTATGGTTTTGTATTGTTGTTGTTTTTATTGTCTATCGCATTAGGCTAGCCTGTAATGATAGATGTAAGTTGTGATAAATAAATATCGTTCCTTGTATCCAACTTGCGCGGGCCCGCCTTCAACAAAAACCGGCGAGCCCAATTGCGCGAATCATAACAAAAAATTTAAGAGCGAATACGACACCAAACACAAAGCCACAACTGACAAATGCCCGAGAGTAGGACTGGTACCATGCGACTGGTAGGATGCATGTTTGGATGTTTATTACTCAATCACTCTGTAAGGGCTGAACGGATTTAGATGAAATTTGACATTCAGATATAACATAATCCGGATTAACATATAGGCTACTTTTTATTCCGGGAAGATGAACAGTTCCCGAGTGATGCGTGATAAACGACATCCACGCAGGCAAAGCCGCGGGTGTGGCTAGTTTATAATATTACTAGGATAGGATGCACTACAACCAGACCAAGATTTTAAGACAAAGCAGGACAAAATATGTTTTAATAAGTTCTTTTGGAATCAGATTTATTATTATTTTTAGTATTTGCCATAATAATACACATGAACGCGAGATCGACTGCGAAAAACAGAGACGTCAAAACGTGCGGATTGCGCAGATGCCTCCAGTCGACTGCGGCACAGCATCCAGTCCTGCACCTCCCCTGCCCTCCTCAAATTTCCTCCTTCTCGTTCCCTCACGCGCCCTTATCGCGATCCCGTAATTAGATAAATGTCATTGCTTTTGTCTGTGTTTTTTTTGCTCTTTCCCCAACGAATTTTGTCGGCCAATGTAATAGACTCCGCGTCGTTTGAGACGCTCATTTACGTAAATGCTGTTTGTCTTGTGAAGCTGCCTGTGTGTGTGTACTTCAATTCCGCGCGAAAATATGTCTCTGCCGTATTGCTAGTAGTTTACGAGGCTTCCGTCTCGCAATTCGCAGTTTCGTATTTTTCGATATAATTTCATCACCTCGTCCGGAGGCTCGTCTTCACAAAATATCATCTCTTGACTAACATTTTGAACAACTAACGCTAAACTTATGTTAATTTAATTTTAGTCCGATTATTTGCCAAACACTAGACATTTCATCGCGTCGTAAATATAACAAAACGAAATTTGTACGAACCTGCGACTCCTGGCTCAGTACGCCAGTGCTTTAGCCACTGAGCTATCGTGAACACTGCCTGTGGTATTCTCGATGTCTTTGGGTGACGTCAGCGATATCTTGTTAAGAAACAGTGTTTCTTAACAGACTCGACTAACTTTGCAGTTAATTCAAAGTCGTATAGATATGCCTACCCTTACTAATTATTTTATTGTTTTTTTTTCTTTGCTTAATTTAAATCGTAAGATTTCGCTTCGCATGCGTAAATGCTTTAAAAATAATAAAATAATTGACAACACATTATACGTTTTCAACATTCACGACGTAGCTATAGTGATGTATTTATGTCGAACTATCTCTATCTCATAAGCTAGGAACAAATTATAAGACGCGACTAAAGCTAGGAACAAATTATAAGACGCGACTTACGGTCGCGACCGACAGTCGCGTCTTGTTAGTGTGCACAATCCATTGAAATAAGAAACCTAAGGAAGAAGAAGTATAACAAAGCGAGGAAAAGTTATTGACAGTCATGCGCCATGTGTGTCTCATAATTGTGACAAATAGGTGTCCAGCTCAGCATATTACATATAGTTTTAAGATAATCAGTAATTAAGTAAACTAGGAATAGACTGGACCATCACCTCGCCGAGCTTGAAGTAGAGTTAAGTCATATAAAATGGCATATACTGGGGTTATCCGAAGTCCGTAGAGAGGGGGAGGACACGATAACCCTGGAGTCAGGACACTTACTCTACTTCCGCGAAGGTGATCAGCTCTCCCAAGGTGGTGTTGGTTTTCTTGTCAATAAGGCCCTCGTGAACAGCGTTGTGGAAATCGGTAGTGTGTCGACACGGGTAGCGTACCTTGTAGTAAAGCTAAATGATAGGTACAAGCTGAAAATAGTGCAGGTATATGCGCCGACCTCGACACACTCTGACGATATAGCCGAAGCGATGTACGAAGACATAGCTAAGGCTATGAATAGTACCGCTAAGGCTCACTACAACGTTGTTATGGGGGACTTCAACGCTAAAGTGGGAGTACAAGAACGCGGCGAATCGAAAATCGGACCTTACGGTTTGGGGCGCAGAAACCACAGGGGCCAAATGTTGGTCAACTTCTTGGAGTCCCAGGGGCTCTTCTTAATGAACTCCTTCTTTAAGAAGAAGCCCCAAAGAAGATGGACCTGGAAAAGCCCCGATAAGGTGACAAGGAACGAGATAGACTTTATCATGACGGATAAGAAGCACATATTTAGAGATGTCTCTGTGATCAATAGGTTCAACACCGGAAGCGATCACCGACTTATCCGAGGCACTCTAAATATCAATATTAGAGCTGAAAGAACGCGCATGATTAAGTCTACTCTCCGACCTTCGCCGCTCCAAACCAGTTTGGGCTCCGAAAGGTTCCAAGCGGAACTTCAAAACCGATTCGACTCGCTGGAAACCACCGGCAATATTGAGGAGAAAACCAACACCATAGTCAAAACATTGCAGGAACTGTCTCGAAAATTCTTTCCGCCGCAGCGTGGAAGCAAGATGCCCAAGCTTTCGACTGAGACTCTCGATCTGATGAGGAAAAGACGGGAAATGTCAGCCGCGCATTTGTTTTCATCAGATAATAGGTCCTTAAACCTACAGATTAGGAAGCTGATGCGAAGTGACCTCCGCCGCTCCAACACCCGCGCCATTGAGGCTGCGATTGAGCAAAATAGGGGGTCGAAAGTTTTCGCTCAGCAGCTAGGGAGGACCCATCTGATGAAACTGAAAGCCGCGGATGGCAAAATTGTCACCTCTAAGATCGAGATGCTTGATGAGGTCGAAAACTTCTATGGGCATTTGTATTCCACGAAAACGGCGAGACCAGCGGTTCCTAGCAATGACGACAAAAGAGCCCAGCTCACGCGCCATTACACCGAGGATCTTCCGGACGTTGACCAGGGCGAGATTAGGGCGGCCCTCGAGCAGCTTAAGAACAACAAAGCTCCGGGCGATGACGGCATTACTACTGAACTCCTAAAAGCAGGCGGGGCTCCGGTCCTGAAGGAGCTACAGAGTCTGTTTAATTCCGTCATCCAACAAGGCTCTACACCGGAGGCATGGAGCGGGAGTGCGGTGGTACTGTTCTTCAAAAAAGGGGATAAAACCCTTTTGAAGAACTACAGACCCATCTCACTCCTGAGTCATGTGTACAAGCTGTTCTCGAGGGTCATCACGAATCGTCTCGCCGGAAGACTCGACGAATTCCAGCCACCAGAGCAAGCTGGGTTTCGAAAAGGCTACAGCACCATAGACCACATCCATACTGTTCGGCAGATCATACAGAAGACTGAAGAGTACAATCAGCCGCTGTGTATGGCATTCGTGGACTACGAGAAGGCCTTCGACTCTATCGAAACTTGGGCAGTTCTGGATGCTCTTCAGCGATGTCACATTGATGAGCGGTATATAGAGATGCTGAGATGCCTGTACAACGCTGCTACCATGACTGTTCAGCTCCAGGACCAAAAGACGAAGCCAATCCAACTGCGCAGAGGGGTGAGACAAGGGGATGTAATATCCCCGAAATTGTTCACTAACGCGTTGGAGGACGTCTTCAAGACGCTGGACTGGACTGGACAGGGTATCAACGTTAACGGCGAGAACATCTCACATCTCCGTTTTGCCGATGACATCGTTGTAATGGCTGAGTCGCTGGAACAACTGGGCGAAATGCTGCACAGCTTAAACGGAGCCTCTCGACGTGTCGGCCTCGGCATGAATCTGGACAAGACTAAAGTGATGTTCAATATGCATGTCATGCCGAGGCCATTATTCGTCGAAGGGTCGGCACTCGAAGTTGTAACGGAATACGTCTACCTAGGGCAGGCAATTCAGCTTGGTAGACACAACTTCGAGAAAGAAGCCAACAGAAGGATCCGTCTGGGCTGGGCAGCATTTGGCAAACTTCGCCGAGTCTTCTCGTCGCCTATACCGCAAAGTTTGAAGACAAAGGTCTTCAACCAGTGCGTCCTGCCAGTCATGACTTACGGTGCCGAGACGTGGACATTGACAGTTGGGCTAGTCCACAAATTTAAAGTCGCCCAGCGAGCTATGGAGCGAGCTATGCTTGGAGTTTCTTTGAAGGATAAAATCCGCAACGAGATTATCCGGAGAAGAACCGGAGTGACCGACATAGCTTGTAGGATCAGTAAGCTGAAGTGGCAGTGGGCTGGCCATGTCTGTCGAAGGACCGATGGCCGTTGGAGCAGACGAGTCCTTGAGTGGAGACCGCGTATCGGCAAACGCAGCGTAGGGCGCCCCCCTGCCAGGTGGACCGACGACCTAAAGAACGTGGCTGGGGGGGACTGGATGCGGAAGGCAGAGGACCGAGCGTTGTGGCGCAACTTGGGAGAGGCCTATGTCCAGCAGTGGACTGCGATAGGCTGAGTTGATTGAGGAATAGAGAAAAAAACATAATATAGTGTAAATGAAGTTTACGATGATTTTGTAGATGACATAATTTACGAAAAAATAAATATAAATAAAAAAATATCGACCTTCGATATCTACATTTCAGTATCGAACTATCGATATATCGTCCAAAAAAATATTAGTAATAAATATCGATATTTCTAAATAAAAATATCGATATTTCGATATATCGATATTTTATCAACGGTCCTAGTCTGATAAATGATTTCGAAATTATAGTGGGTTTAGGAAAAAATTAAGGAAGATGGAAAGTACGTAGACTAGACCCTTTCTCAACCGAACGTATATTATTATCACATTATTACGTAAAATAACAATCTACTAATTTGTAGGAAAAGCTAATGGCAATAAATTAACTTGTCATCATGTCTGTGAACTTAGCAGAGCATTTCCCAGCAGATCAAAAATAAAAAGGAGTTCTCTTCGCATGCAGCTGAGTTCTATAGTTCCTGATACTTTTCAGGAATAGTTCTGGCATTTTACCTGATAAAAATTCACTTGAAAAAATGATCTGCTAACTTCCCGTAGCAGAACATTTTCAGCAGATCAAAATTTAAAGTAAGTTATTTACGTATGCTTAAGTGTTCTATAGTTCCTGATACTTAATACTGATAGTTCTGTCGATTTAACCTGAAAAAAGTTGATTTTAAAATGATCTGCTGCGTCTGGAAGTTAGCAGATCATCTTTTTTTATAAATTAGGAAATTACTAAAAATGCTCTGAATTATGGTAAAATATGATTGAAATCACTATAGGAGGACAAAAATCTTCGGTTTAACATAGAATACTGATATAGCGCTCTATGAGGTGAGGCTTAAAACCCTCCCAAAACTCAAGGCAACGTGACAGAAGATCAGGATAGAAAGGCAGAAATTACGAAAACCAATCCTGCAAATTTTTTATGTAACTTTGAGGCTAGAACTCTTCAGTTCTCCATAGACTATTGCTACGACTATAACGTAAAGCACAAAAAACACCTGGAACACTGCTGATATGGTAGCAAATCAGTAGGGGCAAAGTTAAAATATCGAAAATACAGCATTTTCGGCAGCGTTTATAGCAGAATCCAAATATACATTTCTTTTATTTTTATTTAATTTTAGGAGGCTAGAACTCTTCTGGTTTTGATAGCGTGGTAAGAGAAATATCTGACAGAAGCTTAAATCCGCACAGAACTCACGCAAAAATACCAGCAGAGCATAGTGGAAAAGTAAAAACATCAAAAATAAAGTTATTCCGACTATTAATTTTTTTGGTGACTGTAATAACTCTAGCAGGCTAGAACTCTTCTGTTTTTGATAGGTTGGTAATAGAACTGTCTGATAGAAGCTAAAATTTGCACAGAACTCACGTTGAAATACCAGCAGAGCATAGTGGAAAAGTAAAAAAATGAAAAATGTTGTACTCTTGACTATTAATTCATATTATGTCTGATATAACTCGAGGAGGCTAGAACTCTTCTGTTCTTGATATCTTGGTAAAAAATCTGTCTGATAGAAGCTAAAATTTGAACAGAACTCACGTAAAAATACCAGCAGAGCATAGTGGAAAAGTAAAAAAATCTAAAATTATCATATTCGGACTATTAATTTTTTTCATAACTGACATAACTCTAGGAGGCTAGAACTCTTCTGTTCTTGATAGTTTGGTAACAGGTTTGTCTGATAGAAGCTAAAATTTTCACAGAACTCACCCTAAAATACCAGCAGAGCATAGTAGAAAAGTAAAAACATCAACAAAAAAAAGTTATTCCGACTATTAATTTTTTTTGATTACTAAGTTAACTCTAGCAGGCTAGAACTCTTCTGTTCTTGATAGCTTGGTAATAGAACTGTCTGATAGAAGCTAAAATTTGCACAAAACTCACGTAAAACTACCAGCAGAGCATAGTAGAAAGTAAAAACATCAAAAATAAAGTTATTCCGACTATTAATTTTTTTTGTTTACAGACATAACTCTAGCAGGCTAGAACTCTTCTGTTCTTGATAGCTGGGTAAAAAACCTGTCTGATAGAAGCTAAAATTTGCACAGAACTTACGGAAAAATACCAGCAGAGCATAATGGAAAAGTAAAAAAAAATTAAAAATTACGTAATCTTGACAATTAATTCATATTATGACTGACATAACTCCAGGAGGCTAGAACTGTTCTGTTCTTGATAGCGTGGTAACAAAACTGTCTGATAGAAGCTAAAATTTGCACAGAACTCACCCTAAAATACCAGCAGAGCATAGGGGAAAAGTAAAAAAAAAAAAAAAAAAGTTATTCCGACAATTTTTTTTTTTTTGATGACTGACATAACTCTAGCAGGATAGAAATCTTCTGTTTTTGATAGCATGGTAAAAAAACTGTCTGATAGAAGCTAAAATTTGCACAGAACTCACGTAAAAATACCAGCAGAGCATAGTGGAAAAGTAAAAAAAAAAAAAAATTACGTAATCTTGACTATTAATTCATATTATGACTGACATAAGTCCAGGAGGCTAGAACTCTGCTGTTCTTGATAGTTTGGTAACAAAACTGTCTGATAGAAGCTAAAATTTGCACAGAACTCACGTAAAAATACCAGCAGAGCATAGTAGAACAGTAAAAACAGCAAAAATAATGTTATTCGGACAACTTTTTTTTTTCATGACTGACATAAGTCTAGGAGGCTAGAACTCTTCTGGTTTTGATAGCGTGGTAACGGAACTATCTGACAGAAGCTTAAATCCGCACAGAACTCACGCAAAAATACCAGCAGAGCATAGGGGAAAAGTAAAAAAATTAAAAATAAAAGTTATTCCGACTATTTTTTTTTTTGGTGACTGAAATAAATCTAGTAGGCTAGAACTCTTCTGTTCTTGATAGCGTGGTAATAGAACTATCTGATAGAAGCTAACATTTGCACAGAACTCACGTAAAACTACCAGCAGAGCATAGTAGAAAGTAAAAACATCAAAAATAAAGTTATTCCGACTATTATTTTTTTTGGTTACTGACATAACTCTAGCAAGCTAGAACTCTTCTGTTCTTGATAGCTTGGTAAAAAATCTGTCTGATAGAAGCTAAAATTTGCACAGAACTCACGTAAAAATACCAGCAGAGCATAGTGGAAAAGTAAAAAAAAAAAAAAATTACGTAATCTTGACTATTAATTCATATTATGACTGACATAAGTCTAGGAGGCTAGAACTCTTCTGGTTTTGATAGCGTGGTAACGGAACTATCTGACAGAAGCTTAAATCCGCACAGAACTCACGCAAAAATACCAGCAGAGCATAGGGGAAAAGTAAAAAAATTAAAAATAAAAGTTATTCCGACTATTTTTTTTTTTGATGACTGACATAACTCTAGCAGGCAAGAACTCTTCTGTTCTTGATAGCTTGGTAATAGAAATGTCTGATAGAAGCTAAAATTTGCACAGAACTCACGTAAAACTACCAGCAGAGCATAGTAGAAAGTAAAAACATCAAAAATAAAGTTATTCCGACGATTTTTTTTTTGGTTACTGACATAAATCTAGCAAGCTAGAACTCTTCTGTTCTTGATAGCTTGGTAAAAAACCTGTCTGATAGAAGCTAAAATTTGCACAGAACTTACGGAAAAATACCAGCAGAGCATAGTAGAAAAGTAAAAAAATTAAAAATAAAAGTTATTCCGACAATTTTTTTTTTTATGACTGACATAACTCTAGCAGGCTAGAACTCTTCTGTTCTTGATAGCTTGGTAAGAGAACTGTCTGATAGAAGCTAACATTTGCACAGAACTCACGTAAAACTACCAGCAGAGCATAGTAGAAAGTAAAAACATCAAAAATAAAGTTATTCCGACTATTAATTTTTTTTGGTGACTGTAATAACTCTAGCAGGCTAGAACTCTTCTGTTCTTGATAGCTTGGTAATAGATCTGTCTGATAGAAGCTAAAATTTGCACAGAACTCACGTAAAACTACCAGCAGAGCATAGTAGAAAGTAAAAACATCAAAAATAAAGTTATTCCGACTATTAATTTTTTTTGGTGACTGATATAACTCTAGCAGGCTAGAACTCTTCTGTTTTTGATAGCTTGGTAACAGTACTGTCTGATAGAAGCTAAAATTTTCACAGAACTCACCCTAAAATACCAGCAGAGCATAGGGGAAAAGTAAAAAAAATTAAATTAAAGTTATTCCGACTATTTTTTTTTTTTTGATGACTGACATTACTCTAGCAGGCTAGAACTCTTCTGTTTTTGATAGCATGTTATAAAAACTGTCTGATAGAAGCTAAAATTTGCACAGAACTCACGTAAAAATACCAGCAGAGCATAGTGGAAAAGTAAAAAAAAAAACAAAATGACGTAATCTTGACAATTAATTCATATTATGACTTACATAACTCCAGGAGGATAGAACTCTTCTGTTCTTGATAGTTTGGTAACAAACTGTCTGATAGAAGCTAAAATTTGCACAGAACTCACGTAAAAATACCAGCAGAGCATAGAAGAACAGTAAAAACAGCAAATATAATGTTATAAATATAATATTAAAAGAAAAACATAAGTATCATTATAAGTACAAAAATTACGGGAATTTATCCGATTACCACTCCTTTTCTATTTTACGTAACCGAGCTAAGCATATAGAGGGGGAATGTTTTGATGCATATATGGTAAAAGTTGAATCTTCTATCGCCAAAAATCCCAAATTTTTTTGGTCGTATATTAAAAGTAAAAAAAATTGTAACACGTTACCTAACGTTATGAGTTATCTGGACTCATTTGCAGACACCGGGGAAGGTATCACTGAGCTGTTTGCCTCTTACTTTCAATCTACTTTTCAGGAACCTGATTCAAAATCTGATGATTTGGATATCAATGCTGGCACACATTCCACTAGCTCGGTGAACCTCAGTACGGTTAGCGTCTGTCCAGATGGAGTACTGAAGTTGTTAAAAGGCCTGGACCCCTCTAAATCTGGTGGACCTGACCTAATACCTCCCACTTTCATAATTGGATGTGCAAATGGTTTAGTGATACCAGTTTGTATACTGTTTGAGCGATCTTTGAGAGAGGGTACTGTCCCTACGATGTGGAAATCAGCATTTATTACACCGGTCTTAAAAAAGGGCGATAAATCGAACATAGAGAACTACCGACCTATATCTAAATTATGCTTATTCTCTAAGGTTCTTGAGCGAGTTGTCTATGCAGAAGTATATTCAGCACTGAAATGTCAATTTGGTGACGAACAACACGGTTTTCTCAGGAAACGGTCAACTACTTCCAACTTGGTACTGTCTAATGAAATCATAACAGCTGGGATGGAGGGACGATACCAAGTCGATGTAATATATACCGACTATAGTAAATGTTTTGATCGTATAGATCACCGTGTGCTTTTACGGAAGCTTTTATCTGCGGGAATACACGGTGATCTATTCAGATGGTTCTCCTCTTACATAGAAAATCGAACGCAAGCTGTAGTTTTGCGAGGTTACACGTCTGGATGGAATATTGTGCCATCAGGAGTACCCCAGGGCTCAATCTTAGGACCTTTATTATTTACAATATTTATTATAGACATAAAAGATTGCTTTAAAAACTCTCATATCCTGCTTTACGCAGATGACATGAAGGTCCTTAAGTGTGTACGTTCATTATCCGATACTGAGCAACTTCGATCTGACCTTGAAAGATTTGTATTGTACTGTAAAACTAACAAATTACAACTAAATGTATCCAAGTGTTTTCATGTAGTATTCACGCGCCTAAAATCTTTAGTTGGTCCTGGATATAGACTGGATGGTCATGGTTTGAGTAAAGTAAGCACTATCAGAGATCTTGGTGTAATACACGACAGCAAACTACTTTTTGACAACCACATAGAATCCATTGTCAAGAAAGCGTCGAAAGCCCTGGGATTTATTATCAGATCTTGTTCCAACTTTCGTTCTCTGAAACCAATAAAAGTCCTCTATTGTTCATTTGTGCGCAGCCACCTTGAGTACGCTTCTCAAGCTTGGAACCCTCAATACGAGGTCTACAAATCTCGTATTGAGTCTATCCAGAAGAAATTTTTGAGATACTTGGACTTTAGGGCGAGGCAATCTTCAGTTGACTATGCACATCGTTGTAAGCGATACCACTTCTTACCTTTGGATGTAAGACGTAATATTAATGATATCTGTTTCTTAGTGAATGTCGCAAACGGTACTATTGACTGTCCGGAACTACTTGGCAAGATACTTCTTCGCACGAATCAAAACAATTTACGAAAGCGTCCGATATTGCACGTACCATTTGCCACGACAAATTATAGACGCAATGCCTTTTGCATACGAAGCGTTATAGCTTTTAATTGTTTACCATCGCACTTGGATATTGATCTATTCTGCACTAGCGCACGTAAAATTAGAAACATCCTAAATAAGGAATACTTTGGTGACGGCCTTATGTAGCTGTTTCTTATTTTTTGCAAGTATTAGTATAATTGCATGACTTGACTTAACTTCACTTTGCTTAGTTTCTATCTTATCTTAGTTTTTCTCTCAGTTTCTATCTTATCTTAGTTTTCTCTCCTTTTTTTTTGCTTGTATGACCGATCTAATAGGTACCGTCGACGGCATGTCACTGGTAACACTTCAATAAGAAAACCACTCTAACTGTTTATGAATAAAGGCGCTGTCAATGTCAAACTGTTGCCGCTGACGTGCGGTCGACCGTACCGTTACATACCGTAACGTTTAAAAAGAAAGAAAATAAAATATTATTCTTTATTCGATGTATATCACTAGCTGTGTATATATATGTGGAAGCTTGTAATTAGCAAATGTCCTTACCCATAACATGTTAGTTATAGTTTTTTATTTGTCTGTAAGCTTTCCTAAAATAAATAAATAAATTATTCGGACAACTTTTTTTTTTCATGACTGACATAACTCTAGGAGGCTAGAACTCTTCTGGTTTTGATAGCGTGGTAACAGAACTATCTGACAGAAGCTTAAATCCGCACAGAACTCACGCAAAAATACCAGCAGAGCATAGGGGAAAAGTAAAAAAATTAAAAATAAAAGTTATTCCGACTATTTTTTTTTTGATGACCTACATAACTCTAGCAGGCAAGAACTCTTCTGTTCTTGATAGCTTGGTAATAGAAATGTCTGATAGAAGCTAAAATATGCACAGAACTCACGGAAAAATACCAGCAGAGCATAGTGGAAATGTAAAAACATCAAAAATAAAGTTATTAAAAAAAATTACTAGTTCGAACTAGTATTTTTTTTTGGTGACTGACGTAACTCTAGCAGGCTAGAACTCTTCTGTTTTTTATAGCTTGGTAAAAATACTTTCTGATAGAAGCTAAAATCTTTACAGAACTCACGCAAAAATACCAGCAGAGCATAGTTTAAAAAAAAATATATCTTAAATGTTGTTATTCGGATTATTAATTTTTTTCATGACTGACGTAACTCTAGCAGGCTATAACTCTTCTGGTTTTGATAGCTTGGTAACAGAACTGTTTGATAAAAGCTTAACTTCGCACAGAACTCACCCTAAAATACCAGCAGAGCATAGTTGAATAGAAAAAAATATCTTAAATGTTGTTATTCGGACTATTTTTTTTTTTCATGACTGACTTAACTCTAGGAGGCTAGAACTCTTCTGGTTTTGATAGCGTGGTAACAGAACTATCTGACAGAAGCTTAAATCCGCACAGAACTCACGAAAAATACCAGCCGAGCATAGGGGAAAAGTAAAAAAAATAAAAATAAAAGTTATTCCGACTATTTTTTTTTTTGATGACTTACATAACTCTAGCAGGCTAGAACTCTTCTGTTCTTGATAGCTTGTTAACAGAACTGTCTGATAGAAGCTAAAATTTGCACAGAACTCACGTAAAAATACCAGCAGAGCATAGTGGAAAAGTAAAAAAAAAAAAAAATGACGTAATCTTGACAATTAATTCATATTATGACTGACATAACTCCAGGAGGCTAGAAATCTTCTGTTCTTGATAGTGTGGTAACAAAACTGCCTGATAGGAGCTAAAATTTGCACAGAACTCACGTAAAAATACAAGCAGAGCATAGTAGAAAGTAAAAACATCAAAAATAAAGTTATTCCGACTATTAATTTTTTTTGGTGACAGAAATAACTCTAGCAGGCTAGAACTCTTCTGTTCTTGATAGCTTGGTTATAGGACTGTCTGATAGAAGCAAACATTTGCACAGAACTCACGTAAAACTACCAGCAGAGCATAGTAGAAAGTAAAAACATCACAAATAAAGTTATTCCGACTATTAATTTTTTTTGGTTACTGACATAACTCTAGCAGGCTAGAACTCTTCTGTTTTTTATAGCTTGGTAAAAATACTTTCTGATAGAAGCTAAAATCTTTACAGAACTCACAGAAAAATACCAGCAGAGCATAGTTTAAAAAAAAAAAAAACATAAATGTTGTTATTCGGATTATTAATTTTTTTCATGACTGACATAACTCTAGCAGGCTAGAACTCTTCTGGTTTTGATAGCTTGGTAAAATATCTGTTTGATAAAAGCTTTACTTTGCACAGAACTCACCCTAAAATAACAACAGAGCATAGTTGAATAGAAAAAAATATCTTAAATGTTGTTACTCGGACTATTTTTTTTTTCATGACTGACATAACTCTAGGAGGCTAGAACTCTTCTGGTTTTGATAGCGTGGTATCAGAACTATCTGACAGAAGCTTAAATCCACACAGAACTCACGCAAAAATACCAGCAGAGCATAGGGGAAAAGTAAAAAAATTAAAAATAAAAGTTATTCCGACTATTTTTTTTTTGATGACCTACATAACTCTAGCAGGCAAGAACTCTTCTGTTCTTGATAGCTTGGTAATAGAAATGTCTGATAGAAGCTAAAATTTGCACAGAACTCACCCTAAAAAGCAGAGCATAGTAGAAAAGTAAAAACATCAACAAAAAAAAGTTATTCCGACTATTAATTTTTTTTGATGACTAACATAACTCTAGCAGGCTATAACTCTTCGGTTTTTCATAGCTTGGTAACAGCACTGTCTGATAGAAGCTAAAATTTTCACAGAACTCACCCTAAAATACCAGCAGACCATAGGGGAAAAGTAAAAAAATTAAAAATAAAAGTTATTCCGTTTATTTATTTTTTTGATGACTGACATAACTCTAGCAGGCTAGAACTCTTCTGTTCTTGATAGCTTGTTAAAAAACCTGTCTGATAGAAGCTAAAATTTGCACAGAACTTACGGAAAAATACCAGCAGAGCATAGTGGAAAAGTAAAAAAATTAAAAATAAAAGTTATTCATACTATTTTTTTTTTTATGACTGACATAACTCTAGCAGGCTAGAACTCTTCTGTTTTTGATAGCTTGATAAAAGAACTGTCTGAAAGAAGCTAACATTTGCACAGAAATCCCGCAAAAATACCAGCAGAGCATAGTGGATAAGAAAAAACATCTTAAAAGTTTTTATTCGAACTATTAATTTATATAATTCTGGAAGGCTCGAACTTTTCGGTTTTTCATTGATCAATAACGCAACTTTAACTTAGAACCTGAATGTGCGCGGTACTTAATAAAAATAAATAAATGTTACACAGCATGGCTATCGGCAGTCGGCTTCCAGTGTAACCAGATGCGGCTGAACATCAGTATTTTACACAAAGCCACTGCCATCAGAACCCCACAACCCAGTTACTGGGTAATACCGACATTCGGAGGTTAGACCAGTTGTCGTCAGGCTTTCAAGCTTTTGACTACCCGTAACTACTGCGATATTTTTATGACCACCGGGACCGACACGACAGCTTAACGTGCTCTCCGAGGCACGGAGGGGTCTCGGTGTGTAACGAAATGGTCACTCATTCACGGACTGACTGCGACAAGTGCAGCTTAACCTCACAGATCGTACAATCCGCGCAGTTGCTACTTCGCCACGAACCCCTCTTGGATGATTATTGATAGTAATATCACACAAACATACTAGGTTTATTAACAGAAATAAAAGTATAGATAACCATCTCGGATATATTTTATAATTCTGGAAGCATAGAATTCTTATTTTTTTTATTAATCAGTAATAACTATAACCTAGAACCCAAAATATGCTCGGAACTCACGCTGCAGTGCCAGGATATCATTGTGGTATATTAATATCACAGAAGTTTTATAATTATTGGAGAATTATTTCTAATCATATCACACAAACATACTAGGTTTATTAACAGAAACAAACATCTTGATAACCGTCTCCGACGTATATTATGATTCTGGAAGGCTAGAACTCTTCAGTTTTTTATTAATTTATTAATCAGTAACATAACTATAACCTAGAACCCGAAATATGCTTGGAACTCACTGTGAAGTGCCAAGATATCATTATGGTATATTAATATCACAAAAGTTTTATAATTCTTGGAGAATTATTTTGCATAATATCACACAAACATTTTAGGTTTATTAACAGAAATAAATATATCACAAAAGTTTTATATAATAACTTCTTAGGTTTTCGCGATCACTACACATTATAATAAAACAAGGTTTAACCGGATTAAATCGCGTATATTATTTAAATTGGTTTCCCTGACGTTTCGAAAGCTTTGCAGCAAGCTTAAAAGTTTTATAATTCTTGGAGAATTATTTCGCATAATATCACACAAACATATTAGGTTTATTAACAGAAATAAAAATCTAGAAAACCGTCTCCGACATTTAATATAATTAAAATGTATAGCAGAATAAAAAAAAAAAAAAAAAAATTGAATTTTTAATTTTGAATAGTTAAAATGTCATAAACTCATAAATATTTCAATGTGGAACATTAATACCATAATAGTTTTTTGTAATTCCTGGACTAGAACTTTTTCATAACTAACATAACTTTAAGGTAGAGCTTAAAACCCGTCTAGAACTACCGCTGACGTGCGAGCATATCAGGGTAGAAAGGTTTACGAAAATGTTATTTTTTTACTTTTATGGAGGCGTGGAATGAGCCGGCTCGTTTTTTTTTAGTTTTTTTTTAATTGTTTTTTTTTTGTATTTTTTTTAATTATTATTTTGTTATTTAAAGTTTTGTACAATTTATTTTATAATCAATGCTTTATTTTTTCATCTTCAACACCATATTTTACCAGTTTGTGGTTACTACATTATTATTGCGTACACGATTAGATGCGGGGTAATCTTTGTCCTGGATGAAGTTGCTTCACGTTTTTTCATTAGGCCGTCGTATTTGTACCAAAACTGGCCTGTTAATCCGTAAGTGACATAATGTTTCCTCTCTATACTATAATCGACGACAGCAGCTATCATATAAGTTTTTCCACCAACTTTAACGATATTTTTCAATGAATCCAACCTTTGAAAAACAATGTTTTCTTTGTTAGGATAACCAGGATCGCTAACAACTGTGGTGTCGATAACCAAATGAGATCCATACTCATTAGAGCAAGCAATATTTTTTTTGCATTTAAAGCAAGACCTTGTCACGGCTATGCAGTCATCGATTGCTTCCTGCATTAGATGAAGACCGCGGCAGAGAATTGTGTCAATATTGACACTTATAAATGTGTATTCTTGCCGTCTTGTATATCCACAAGAACAATCAACGTGACACGTATAACTTGGTTCCTTTTCCAAAAGATACTGCGCTAAATGAGCAGCGTTGCACTCCACATCTAATCGCTTGATATTCTTCTTGTAGGTTGTGACAGTACCTCTAAAAATATAAATGTCTGATAATATTTTTGCTCTTTGCACATAATGTTCTCTTAATATTTTTTTTTTATTACTGACGCTCTGTGCCAGATTGACGATTGGACAGGCAGATGATAATAAATTCTCGGAGTAGGTTTTGTTTGCTAACAGTCCACCAAGAATGACTTGAAAAATTGAATCGAAAGCACACGTTGATGTAACATTTAAATGTTGATCATTCAAATGCACAGATCCTGCGATGTTTCCATTTAAAAGAACCGGTGCGTGGGCAGTCTTTGATCCTTTGATGAAATCCCACTCGGGACAGTCATCCAAACATGTTGGTTTTGTACGTTTTTTGTTCTGTGAGTGATCCTTTTCATCCTTTCGTTTTAAATTTCTGTTTAAACCTCCCCATTCTTCTTGAACATTCCAATCGTTATCAGCTGGGATGTTTTCGTCCCTAGATAACTGCGCCATTTCATACTTCATATTGCTTGATGTCCTCGAAGAGTCGAGGACAGTAATAGTATTTTTCGAATCTATCACTGGAGATTTAAGCGGTGGAAAAACTATTTTTGAGTCGAGAGTGGGTCGGATGTTTTTCATACTCTCATTTGGAGTGCTGCATATATTATGTGCAGTCACTTCAAGTGGGAGTTCGTCAGGTTTAAGCGTTGTGTGCTGAGGATCATCGACTTCCATGCTATTTAGTAGCTCTTCAGCCTTGGAATAAAATCGAGTTTCCAAAGATTCAGTGAGGTCGGTGTTATCCGGAACTTTAGATATTTCGTTTCCGTTGTGTAGTAAACCGTCCGTCACCTTGCAACGTTCCTTTATTTTATCGTCTAAGCGCTCAAGAAGTTGCACGACGAATCGATCTATGCGCATTGGAATTTCGCCTCTAAATTCACGATGTTTTAGATCCGAAAATTCTGACTCAACTGCAGCAGACGTGGCAGTCACTGAGCCTCTTCCGAAAATGGGCACCATGATTGCTGTCCACAGAGGTGAGTATGGAATAAGGTATCTATTTAATCTTTTTGCAAAATCGATGTTGTAGCATGCGTTAATTGTGTCACCTTGTGACGACTGATCAGCGATTTTAACTGCTGTACCATATAATCCATCACGCCACGATTTCCAGCCTGGTTTATCCATTTCATTTTTGACGGTATTCTGTTCCGTATTTAATACAGATTCCTCGTCGCTTTTGTCACCAGCTTCTTCTTTATTATTGTCCTCAGCTTCATCATCGTCATCGTCACTGTCATCGTATTTCATGTCTATTCCTTTTATTTTATTGTTTAAAAAATTTAGTCGATTAACCGATGGCAGGAGTTTGTTATCTATTCCGCATCCAATGCATTTGCTAAGAGCAACAACGAGAACCGACTCTAGAAAGTACGATAAGTGAATGACGTGATGAGTGAAACACCTTTACATACCAAAGAAGATGTGGAGACTGTAGTTCTTGATGAGCCAGGGTCGTCGTCGGCCGGCGTGTTTCTTGGTTCCAAGTCATTAATAACGGATGACACAATCAGTAATGACAAAAAAGGCAAAAGTATGGCGGATGTACTAAGCGGAGAGGGAGAATGGAAGGAGAAAAAGGGAGATAATGAGTGGACTGAGGTGAGACGTCGAAGATACAAGAATCGACTCGAACGCCAAACAGGAAAAGCACAAAATAATCAGGACTGTAAGTTCAAAGCTGCGGACTCCAAAGTACCCCTTTTTATTTCCAACGTTCACAAAGATACCACTGAGGATGATATTGTAGAGTACATATACAAAAACACCAAGGATATGGTTAAGTTGCAAAAGATTAATATGAAGAAGGACAAAATATATAATGCTTACAAGTTATGGGTATCAACGTACAAGTTGGACTTATACCTAAGTGATAATTTGTGGCCGGAGGGTATATCTTTTCGTCGATTTGTGTTTTTTAGGAACGATCCTGCTGTAGCTATGCAATCACAAAATAAGTAACATGGATAGCACGCCCAAAACAAATAAAATAATAAGTTTTAACTGCAAAAATGTCAAAACGTCCGATCACGAGATCAGACTACTTTGCAAGAAGGCGGATATTATAGCCTTACAAGAAACTTGGTTGATGCCCTATGACATTCCATTTTTAGGGCAATTACATGAAGATTTCGGGTTTACCGGAAGGTCAGCTGTTGACGTCTCATCAGGCCTGTTGCGAGGAAGACCGTACGGTGGCGTTGCAATACTGTGGCGCAAGTCATTATTTAATACAGTGGCGGTAATAGAAACGAATAACGACCGTATTGCCGCGATAAAGGTAACGGTAGACACCCGTACTTTTATTGTATGTAGTGTTTACATGCCGACTGACTGTCCGGAGAATCTGGTAATGTTTACAGAGTGCCTGGGAGCGTTAAGTGCGATAGTTGAAAGCTGTGATGTTGAATGTGTGTTTATGCTGGGGGATTTTAATGCACATCCACCGGAAACTTTTGGTAAGGAATTATTAACTTTTACTACAGAGCGTGACTGGCTATGTGCGGACTTGGAGCTGTTAGGTACAAACTCAGAAACATTTACATATATAAGTGAAGCTCACAAATGCAGGAGATGGCTAGATCATTGCATTGTGACGAATTCAGCTTGGAAAACCATAATTAATGTATATGTGGATTACAGTGTATACTCGTCAGACCATTTTCCGCTTGTAATAAATTGTAACCTTAATGTAATTCGATCGAAATTGAAAGAAAGTACTGTAAAGTGTAATAAAATTGTTTGGGGTGTTAAAAGCCCCCAAAAAATTGAAAGATACATTCAATTGTGTCACGAAAAGCTCCGCGATATTAATTTTCCGTCGGAATTTAGTAATTGTGCCGATGGTGTGTGTGTTTGTGAAGAACACAGGCATATTATAGATTCTATGTACTCAAATATTGTAAGTGTTTTGTCGTTAGCGGCGATGGCAACCCACACTAGCAAGGCTCATAATAAGAAAAGAGTGGTGGGGTGGAATCGTCATGTACTTGACGCACACAAAGAGGCCAGGCGTTGTTTTAGTTTGTGGCAGTTTTATGGCAGACCCTCCGTTGGCCAAGTGTATGAGCTAATGAATAGTAGTCGTAAACATTTTAAATCTAAACTTAAATGGTGTTTAAAAAATCAGGAGCAGATAAAAATGGACATTATCGCGAATCATCACAAAAACAAAAAATTTAGTCAATTTTGGAAATGTGCTAAGAATATGGCTCCCAAATCTAGCCTACCTGTCAGTGTTAACGGAGTCAGTGACCCTAAGGGGATAGCAGACCTCTTTATGAAGCAGTTCAGAGTGCAGGCGAGGCCTCTGCCGAATAAGTCCGCGGAGAGGGGGTGGGAGGGGCTCAATGCTGAGCCAAAAAGTGGACTCGTGCCCTTATTTATAAAAACCAGCGACGTTAAACAGATTATAAACTCAATGACGCGTGGAAAATCACCGGGACACGATGGGCTTAGCATTGAGCACCTCAAACACGCCGGTGTGCACATGCCTAGGGTACTTTGTATGTTTTATAACTTATGCATTAGTCACTCATATCTGCCGCGGGATCTGATGAGAACGATAGTGGTTCCCATTGTGAAAGATAAGACCGGGGATGTGTCTGATGGGAGCAACTACAGGCCGATATCACTAGCTACAGTAGCGGCAAAGGTGCTTGATGGTTTGTTAAATAGGCAACTGGATCAATTTTTAGATTTGCACGATGCACAGTTTGGATTTCGCGCTGGACTGTCGACTGAGAGTGCCATATTGACCTTGAAGCAAACCGTCAAGTATTACACGAGCCGAAAAACACCAATATACGCGTGTTTTCTTGATCTTTCAAAGGCTTTCGACCTAGTTTCTTATCAGATCCTGTGGGATAAGCTTAGGGGGACAGGTATGCCAGAGGAACTTATTAATATCTTTAGACATTGGTACGCGCGCCAAGAAAATTGTGTACGATGGGCAGGCGAGTACTCGGACACGTACAGGCTGGAATGCGGAGTAAGGCAAGGTGGACTCAGTTCTCCAAAGCTTTTCAGCCTGTACGTGAACGAGATGATCGTCGAGCTTAGCAGCCTACATGCGGGTTGTTCGATAGATAACCAAATGGTTAATAACATCAGTTACGCGGATGATGTGGTGCTGCTGAGCCCGTCGGTCTGTGCGCTGAGAAAACTGCTCCTCGTCTGCGAAACCTACGCCGAAAAGCATGGGTTAAAATATAACTTTAAAAAAAGCGAGGTTATGGTTTTCGCATCGAGGGGCATCTCTCCGGCCGTTGTACCTCCAATAAGGTTGAATGGCGCGGAACTTAGAAGAGTGGAACAGTTCAGGTACCTAGGACATATTGTCACGGCTGATTTGAAAGATGACTGTGATATAGAAAGGGAGCGTAGGGCGTTGGCAATAAGAGGAAATATGTTGGCCCGCAGGTTTGCTCGTTGCTCAGTTAATAGTAAAATAACATTATTTAAATCTTTTTGTCAGTCTTTTTACACGAGCGGCTTGTGGGTGGACTTCACAAAGAAGACCTTCAACGCCCTACGCGTGCAATATAATAATATATTTAGGATGATGTTGGGACTGCCTAGACACTGTAGTGCATCCGGTATGTTTGCGGATGCCCGTGTCGATGGATTTCACGCCATAATACGCAAAAAAAACGCATCAATTAAAAGCAGAATGCAGGGTAGCTCAAATATCATCCTGAATATATTAGCGGAGAAGTGGGACAGCCCTTTTTTGAAGTACTGGACATCCTCTTGTTAGAGTCTTAGGAGTTATGATTTTTGATTTTATTTTTGAACTATAATTTGAATTAAATTTTGAAATTGATTATTTTAATTGAATGACATTTTAATTTATTGATTTTAATTTATTGATTTTAATTTGGTTTAATGACATTAATTTAATTTAATTTAATTTATTTAATTTATTCAATTTTATTGTAATTTTAGTTAATTTAATTCATTATTTTGATAATTGGTTTTAATTTTATCGTTCAATTTGTAATTTAATCTATGCTGATGTAAATTTTTTAATAAAAAATTTCGTACTAACATAGTATTTTAAGTATTACTAACACTATTGTGGACTGAAGTTGTCTGATTAAATAAATAAATAATAATAATAATAATAATAAAGTCTGTGGGTGTCTCAAGCTTCTCTTCGGTTGCCGATTCACTGTCTCAACTCAAAAACAAATCTACCCCAACGGTTTTTCTGATAACAAAGCCAACCCATTTCCTTGCTTATCCTTTGGGCTATGTCGATAACTTTTATTCTATGTCCTATTAAAATGTACCTAAGCTATTCAAATATGTATATAATTAGGCAACCATTACGTAATTTAATCCTTGACTTTACAAATAAGGATAACTTTTATGTGTAGGAATAAATAAAATAAAATAAAAAATATTCGGCATTTTATTATGATTTTGCGTTTATCTCGCTTTTAACAAATTACAAATAACAGGAAATTTGGAAAATGGTCCATCCGATTTAGCGGAAGGTTTAGAAATTACAAGTAAAGTTGGGAAAAACGACTTAAAATCGTAAGCGTGTTTAAACGTAGTGCTTTTTTCTGCCAACGAATTTTTTTACGCTTTTGCCGCTTTTCGATTTTCACTTCTAAAAAAATTGACTTTTATTTGTCTACATTACACTATTTTATTTACATTTAAACTATTTACAAAGTTCACTAAAAACTATACCAACAAACTACAATCGTCGCGTAATTACCAAGGAGAACATTCAAAAACGCATTCACTCGTTGACGACGAAAAATAAACTAAGCGCCAAAGCAAAAGCAAATCAATCAAGGTCAAAAACGTTTTAAATGTTTAAACGATACGAAAATAATCAACAAAATAAAAAAGTGCTTTCTCTAAACAAATTTTACGTAAACGAATAAAATTTAATTCTGCCGGTTTCAAACCACCACCAGTCAACTTTGAAATTGAGTCTTATCTTCATAGAAATAAGATTACATTTCAATCGTACTATTGAAAGCATAAGTTTGGTTTACGAAAAAGTCTAAACGAAATCTGCTTTAATCACAAAGCGTGCTTATACGCTTTTTTTTTAATTAGACTTTTTTAAGCGCTTTTTGTTTAAACGCCCACTTCTAATTACAAGGAACAGAAAAAAAGGAAAAAATCGCTATTACAGAAAATAAACGACCAATTCAGGAAAAGATTTCAGTGATGCTGGAAACTTTCCTAAATATTAAAAATATGTATGTATGTATCTAACGTACACGTACGTAAAAATAATTATCGTACAACTTTTTGAAGATAAATAGTTCAATTTGATAGAGTAGAATAGTTTAGATAGTTTTTATCTCGCTAATATTCTTAAACGTATAAAAGGGTTATTATTATTATTATTAATAGATAAAAATTAAAAAAAAAAATATGTAGCATAAATCACTTTAGATGTAACGAAACCATAGCGCGATTCAGGAATTGTAACAACGCCATCTATCAAAGCATTGACGAACTAAATTAATATATTTCTCTCAAATTAATAAATATACAGTTAGACGACTGAAATAAAATTGGTGTTATGTTATCTTTTTTAGGGTTCCGTACCCAAAGGGTGCAAACGGGACCCTATTACTCTCGCTACGCTGTCCGTCCGTCCGTCCGTCCGTCCGTCTGTCTGTCACAGGGCTGTATCTTTGTAACGGTAATAGATAACCAGTTGAAATTTTCACAGGACATGTGTTGCTATAAGGTGTATCACGACAAATACTAAAAACAAAAAAAAACAAAAAAACCAAAGGGGGTCCCCATACAAGAAACATTGAAAAACATGCATTTTTTTCAACGTATTTGTTCTTGCGCTGTCGTATAATGGTAAAGCATACCAACATCAAACTTGGTCTGATTAAAGTACATACTATATAGTTTAGCGACAAATACTAAAAATAGGGCAAACATAGACATATACGGTGGTACCTGCGTAAGAAAGAGATGCAAAAATTCGTATTTCACGTACGTTGATATCTTTAATTGATGAACTCTCGTAAATTAAAAATCTGTTTCTACGGGGTATCAGGTCGCTGGGTGGTACGGAACCCTTACTGCGTGAGTCCGACTCGCACTTGGCTGGTTTAAAACATATATCAGTAGAATTCATTAAAATAATATTATTCATATGAAAGATTTGAATATAATGAAATTTATAAGTAAATTAGGGACGCTATTGATTGATAAAGAATTTCATGAAATTAATGAATTTTAAATGCGGTTTTATATAATTTATTTGTTTTCGAATAGTTTGACATTGGTTAAGTATGACATCATTTATTTATTGTTGACAAAAGTTCTGATATTATTCGTTACTAGTATTTTATTGTGTAAAACTTCTTTCTACCTATGTTAACTTTGAGATTGATTTTGAATTTACTTTTAATTATTATTTATAATGGCATATACCCCCCTTTTGGGGGAGGCCTATGTCCAGCAGTGAACGTGTTTCGGCTGAAATGATGATGATGAGGCTACAGAGCGTGCCAAAGAAATATACATACATGCATGCATGCATGATTACTAACATACATACATACACCCCTACATACATATATAAATACACTCGAAAAACATAACCCTCCTTCTGGCGCAGTCAGGTAAAAGAAAATGTATAATCCAAATTACAATATTTTTGATATATTACTTTTCCACAACGATCTGCTGGTATTTTAGCGTGAATTTGGTGCGGATTGAAGCTTCTATCAGATAGGTTTCTTACCAAGCTATCAAAAACAGAAGAGTTCTAGCCTGCTAGAGTTATGTCAGTCTTCAAAAAAAAGTAATTGTCGGAATAACATCATTTTTGATGTTTTTACTATTCTACTATGCTCTGCTGGTATTTTAGGGTGAGTTCTATGCTGATTTTGGATTCTTTCAGGTGGCTTTGTTATTAAACTATTAAAAACAGAAGAGTTCTAGCCTCCTGGAGATATGTCAGTCATGAAAAAAAATTAATAGTCAGATGAAAATTATTTTTTATATTTTTTTTACTTTTCCACTATGCTCTGCTGGTATTTTAGAGAGAGTTCTGTGCAAATTTTAGCTTCTATCAGACAGATCTATTACCAGGCTATCAAGAACAGAAGAGTTCTAGCCTGCTAGAGTTATGTTAGTCATCAAAAAAAATTAATTGTTGGAATAACTTTATTTTTAATGTTTTTACTTTTCCACTATGCTCTGCTGGTATTTTTCCGTAAGTTCTGTGCAAATTTTAGCTTCTATCAGACAGGTTTTTTACCAAGCTATCAAGAACAGAAGAGTTCTAGCCTGCTAGAGTTATGTCAGTAACCAAAAAAAAAAAATAGTCGGAATAACTTTATTTTTGATGTTTTTACTTTCTACTATGCTCTGCTGGTAGTTTTACGTGAGTTCTGTGCAAATGTTAGCTTCTATCAGACATTTCTCTTACCAAGCTATCAAGAACAGAAGAGTTCTAGCTTGCTAGAGTTATGTCAGTAACCAAAAAAAAAAAATAGTCGGAATAACTTTATTTTTGATGTTTTTACTTTCTACTATGCTCTGCTGGTAGTTTTACGTGAGTTCTGTGCAAATTTTAGCTTCTATCAGACATTTCTATTACCAAGCTATCAAGAACAGAAGAGTTCTTGCCTGCTAGAGTTATGTCAGTCATGAAAAAAAAAATTGTCCGAATAACAACATTTAAGATATTTTTTTCTGTTCAACTATGCTCTGCTGTTATTTTAGGGTGAGTTCTGTGCGAAGTAAAGCTTTTATCAAACAGATATTTTACCAAGCTATCAAAACCAGAAGAGTTCTAGCCTGCTAGAGTTATGTCAGTCATGAAAAAAATTAATAATCCGAATAACAACATTTAAGTTTTTTTTTTTTAAACTATGCTCTGCTGGTGTTTTTGCGTGAGTTCTGTAAAGATTTTAGTTTCTATCAGAAATTATTGTTACCAAGCTATAAAAAACAGAAGAGTTCTAGCCTGCTAGAGTTATGTCAGTCACCAAAAAAAAATATAGTTTGAACAACTGTATTTTTGATGTTTTTACTTTTCCGCTATGCTCTGCTGGTATTTTTCCGTAAGTTCTGTGCAAAGTTTAGCTTCTATCAGACAGGTTTTTTTTTAAGCTATCAAGAACAGAAGAGTTCTAGCCTGCTAGAGTTATGTCAGTAAACAAAAAAAAAAAATAGTCGGAATAACTTTATTTTTGATGTTTTTACTTTCTACTATGCTCTGCTGGTAGTTTTACGTGAGTTCTGTGCAAATTTTAGCTTCTATCAGACAGTTCTATTACCAAGCTATCAAGAACAGAAGAGTTCTAGCCTGCTAGAGTTATTACAGTCACCAAAAAAAATTAATAGTCGGAATAACTTTATTTTTGATGTTTTTACTTTCTACTATGCTCTGCTGGTAGTTTTACGTGAGTTCTGTGCAAATTTTAGCTTCTATCAGACAGTTCTATTACCAAGCTATCAAGAACAGAAGAGTTCTAGCCTGCTAGAGTTATTTCAATCATCAAAAAAAAAATAGTCGGAATAACTTTAATTTTTTTTTTTTACTTTTCCCCTATGCTCTGCTGGTATTTTAGGGTGAGTTCTGTGCAAATTTTAGCTTCCATAAGACAGTTCTGTTACCAAGCTAACAACAACAGAAGAGTTCTAGCCTGCTAGAGTTATGTCAGTCATCAAAAAAATAAATAGTCCGATTAACATTATTTTTGATGTTTTTACTTTTCCACTATGCTCTGCTGGTATTTTAGCGTGAGTTCTGTGCCTATTTTGGATTCTATCAGGTAGCTTTGTTATTAAACTATTAAAAACAGAAGAGTTCTAGCCTCCTGGAGTAATATCAGTCATAACATAAATTAATAATCAAGATTACAACATTTTTCATTTTTTAACTTTTCCCCTATGCTCTGCTGGTATTATAGCGTGAGTTCTGTGCGGATTTAAGCTTCTGTCAGACAGTTTTGTTACTAAGCTATCAAAAACAGAAGAGTTCTAGCCTGCTAGAGTTATGACAATCATCAAAAAAAATTAATAGTCCGAATAACATTATTTTAGTTTTTTTACTTTTCCACTATGCTCTGCTGGTATTTTAGCGTGAGTTCTGTGCGGATTTTATTGTCTTTTAGACACCTGCTTTACTAATCTATTAAAAACAATAGAGTTCTAGCCTGCTAGAGTTATGTCAGTAATCAAAAAAAAAATATGTCCGAATAACATTTTTTTAGTTTTTTTTTTTACTTTTCCACTATGCTCTGCTGGTATTTTAGCGTGAGGTCTTTGCAGATTTTGGATTCTTTCAGGCAGCTGTGTTATTAAACTATTAAAAATAGAAGAGTTCTGGCGTCCTGGTGTTATATCGGACATAAAATAAATTAATTATCAAGATTACAACATTTTTCATTTTTAACTTTTCCCCTATGCTCTGCTGGTATTTTAGCGTGAGTTCTGTGCAGATTTTTGATTCTATCAGACACTTTGTTTACCAAGCTATTAAAAACAAAAGAGTTCTAGCCTCCTAAAATTAAATAAAAATAAAAGAAATGTATATTTGGATTCTGCTATAAACGCTGCCGAAAATGCTGTATTTTCGATATTTTAACTTTGCCCCTACTGATTTGCTACCATATCAGCAGTGTTCCAGGTGTTTTTTGTGCTTTACGTTATAGTCGTAGCAATAGTCTATGGAGAACTGAAGAGTTCTAGCCTCAAAGTTACATAAAAAATTTGCAGGATTGGTTTTCGTAATTTCTGTCTTTCTATCCTGATCTTCTGTCACGTTGCCTTGAGTTTTGGGAGGGTTTTAAGCCTCACCTCATAGAGCGCTATATCAGTATTCTACGTTAAACCGAAGATTTTTGTCCTCCTATAGTGATTTCAATCATATTTTACCATAATTCAGAGCATTTTTAGTAATTTCCTAATTTATAAAAAAAGATGATCTGCTAACTTCCAGACGCAGCAGATCATTTTAAAATCAACTTTTTTCAGGTTAAATCGACAGAACTATCAGTATTAAGTATCAGGAACTATAGAACACTTAAGCATACGTAAATAACTTACTTTAAATTTTGATCTGCTGAAAATGTTCTGCTACGGGAAGTTAGCAGATCATTTTTTCATGTGAATTTTTTTCAGGTAAAATGCCAGAACTATTCCTGAAAAGTATCAGGAACTATAGAACTCAGCTGCATGCGAAGAGAACTCCCTTTTATTTTTGATCTGCTGGGAAATGCTCTGCTAAGTTCACGGACATCTTGTCATCCTCGTAATTTATGTTCAACACCTCAGTAATATAAGATTTTCGCGTACGCTAAGAGAAATTATAAAATTATTTTTTTATTTTACAGTCCTTTCTGCGACTGTTTAGTCGCAAATTCTACCGTAGATCGATTTGTTTTTTGAATTTTTTCATAGCTTGGCTCACTACGAACGGTTCGTGGTATCGCACGTTCAGCTACGACCTTCCAGGGCCGAGGAATCTGCCTCCGTGTGAAAAACATTCCCCGTAAAGTCCACTCCAGTTGTTTCATTGTCGAAGAGCACTAAAGCAAAACTATGAGGGATTTTATGTTTAAAGAAAGGCGAGGGGTTTATGGGTGAGTGGTACGTGGGAGAGGGCGAGAGAAACTTTGGCGATTGCCGAAATGTGACCCCGTGAAGAGTCGCGCGCGCGGCTCCGCTCAAAAGTCATAATTTGGAAGTTGAAAGAGCGGCGGCGAAGGTTTAACACCTTCATAATCTGGGTTCATTAAAACGGTCGGGTCGGCCTTTGTTTCAGCGGGTTGTTTCAATGTTAACAGATGTGCGGATTAGCACGTCTACGTTTTGTGGGCGGCGTTGCTTGTTTCTTGGCACTATGTGGGTTAGCGGACTACACACTCTATCAAGAACTTATGGAGTACTCTCTAGTGTGTAGATTTCCTCACGATCCTTCACGCATAACGCAAATGATAGGTACAGTCAACTACTTGACAGTGGTAACCGTTCGACCTTGACAGCGTTTTTATTTCGTAAGCGGTAATACGATGGTTTCGTAATTCAAGTATTACCACTGACATGCGGTTGACTGTACCGATTTTTTTTATTATCGAATAGTGCAGGTCAGGATTGAACTGAGACCTGAGCATGGAGGGCAACCGTTCAACCGGTAGGCTATCACCGCATTTTCCCTGTTAGTTACATAACTTGACATCCATGTCAAGTTCTCGAAGATATCATTAATCTCAGTATACTGACTTGATAATATTTCTTTTAGATTTGCGCCAAATGTCAAGGCCGTATATAAGACAGGGTAATATAAAAAGTAGATTCAGAATATCATTTGTCAAAAGCAAAGGTAAAGGGATTGCGAGCAACATTGAAGATCATTATAATTTGTATGAGGACAGGATGCTTGTACATAGTTATTGAATACTTTCCTGCTTCCGTTTATCAAGTCATACAGTCAAACTAGTATATTACTTGTATTAATTATTTTACATGGATATTAGAAAGTAGTAGGGTTCCTTGTGAAGGAGCTCGTCCGGGGAAGTACTACCACCGTACCTAACTCCTCAGACCGGTGAAGTGTCACATTCCCTTACAAGATGCAGGGGTCTACAAGATTGATTGTGACTGTGGGTTATCATACATAGGGCAAACAAAGCGTAGTATAGCCACTAGAATTAAAGAACATATAGCTGACGTCAAGAACAGACGCTCCACAAAGTCTGCAGTGTGTGCTGTTAATGTAAACAAAATAAAGTTCTTTTTTGCGTACGCACAGAATGGATCGAGACTACTTTCGGATATTATTTATTCAACTATCCGTTACATCCACTAGATTGTTTTTTTTTTTTTTTTTCAAAACTAATTATAAACAAAGAGACAAACACAAACACTTATGTTCATCACACAAATATTTGTGTCCTTCGCTTTTAGGTTCATAATGTGGCTTATAACGCACGCGTGCTTTTTTCATTATAATAATGCACTAGTGCTTTTTACTTTACAGTTTATTTTTAAATCGATGCAAAGAGTTTTTATGCCTGAACTAAATTAAACATTTTTGGGAATAAATCAACTGTATTAATTAAAATATGCTATATAAACATTTCATTTGATCAAATTATTAATTTTTGTCTACAAATTAATATTAATTTGTGTTATAAATAAAAAAATCTATTTAGAACTGCCAAGAGTTGAACGTTCTTTGGGCCAGGTGCTTGAGGCGTCGCAGGAGCTTTATTCAAGAGTCATACAGTCTGGGGCAAATGACATTCAAGCGTAAGAACCACAGTTTATAAACACTCACACATTTTTATCCAACTATTTATTTAACTTTGTTTCGTTACAGGCATCTTTTGTTTGGCTCAAAGGGAATAGATTTGCAACAGATATCTCAAAAATTTCAAACGTACTTTCGAGCCCCTCCAACCAATAGCTGACTCTGATATCGAAAGTTTTCTGAGGAATGAAAGAGAGAATGCTATTTTATCACTTATTGATGAGGTTAACAAAAATGTAAGTATAGACAGGGACAGATTAGATTATCAAGTTTCTGAATAAATAAATAAATATATATTAAATATTTTTGGGACATTTTTATGTAGCATCATCTAGTACCGAACTAAGCTGAGCTTGTACGCACGGCTACACAGCAAGCTGTACATTTCCAGTATAAGCTGATCTCGCATTGTACGGAAAGCCAACGCAACGCGAGGTCAGTTTGTACTGGAAATGTACAGCTTGATGTGTAGCCGTGTGTACTATGGGTACTATACAACGGATATAGTCAGAAAAGTAAAGATTGCCTTGGTCTTCCAATTGGGTATTGTTTTCCCGGGATGTGATTTTGTGCTGAGAATGTCCACCACAGAAATATATAGAGATAGAATGGTTGTAATCACAATTGTACTTGCGATTCATGCGTGGCAATTTTTCGCGAACGCGTACACTACCCGTAAGCTACTTGGCGGCATTCTGATCGGCGAAATTTATTTATAAGGCCGCGAACATTCTTTTCTTCGTGGCCGCGAATCACTCAGGTACAATCACTTGGAATTAACAAACGAGATTTCTACATTCCCGCTCCGAATACATGGGTTTTTTTGGGATCAGTAAGTTACCCAAGTTAGTTGCTGGATAGCTGCAGGATGCCGTATAGGGGTTAACTGACACACGGAAACGGACCCATTTCACTGATCTTCCTGGACCTCAAGGATCTACACGGGATCCACTGATTTTAGCTCTTTAATCTGATCACATTATTCCAATTTATATATTATTGAAAATATAAAACAAAAATGTACTTTATTTGGTGATATGATTTTTTCTTCTTAATTTTAGCGCTGCGCGACGCCGCCTGCGCACACACACACACTACAGTTACAGCCCAATTACATTCAGTGGAATGTTTGTTTACCATAGGTACGGCTACACTTATCCGGCTTCGGCGAAATGTTCGGATACCGCGATAAGTGTGGCCAACAAATTCGTCAGAAATCTGCAAATTGCACGCCTTCCTTCTTCTTCTTGCCTTCGGCCTATCGCGATAAACAAGAACATTCACCAAACACCTTTAAGTGTGGCCTTGCGGCCAAAATTAATATCCAATATATCCAGGATTTGCCCTACTAGAGATAGGAATTTGACATAAGCTCCATACAAAATATGTCATGTTTATATCTCCAGTAGGGTAAATCGTGGATAGATTGGATAATAATTTTGACTAATTTGTTGGCCGTCCGTGTGGTGCCGGACGCAAAGAATTTCACCACCCTATATCTTCTCATGGGTGTCGTAAAAGGCGACTAAGGGATTCACCAGAGGATGGGCAGCAGCGTCCTCCGAGTATTTAATCAACCAACTGCGATCGCCAACCCGCCTGCCAAGCGTGGCGATTATGGCATATCCCCTCATGCAAAGCACAATAAAAAATCGGCCCCTAGTCCCCGGCGGCCCCGCTAGCCCTGGTTACGGTAGCGGCCTAGGTAACGGCGGGGCAGGGGGTGCTAAGAATCCCCGGCAGAGATCCGGCTACCATAACAAAAAAAGACTGGACCTGGCAACATACAACACACGTACACTGCGGACCGACGAGAAGCTTGTCGAACTCGAGGAAGAATTGAGCAGGTTACGATGGGATATCGTAGGGTTATCTGAAGTCCGAAGAGAGGGGGAGGACACGATAATCCTCAAATCCGGTAACTTGCTCTATTTCCGGGAGGGCGATCAACTTTCCCAGGGCGGTGTCGGGTTTATCGTCCACAAGTCTCTTGTGAACAACATAGTGAAGATCGAGAGTGTTTCGACCAGGGTGGCGTACCTTATACTCAGAATAACCGAAAGGTATTCGTTGAAGGTTATACAGGTATACGCCCCGACCTCGAATCACCCCGACGATGAGGTGGAGACCATGTATGAGGATATCTCGAGAGCCATGCATGGCTCTAAAACTCACTTCACTGTTGTCATGGGAGACTTCAACGCGAAACTGGGCAATCGCTACGATGATGAGCTGCGAGTGGGGCAATTTGGATATGGATATCGGAACCACCGGGGTCATCTACTGGCCGGCTTTATGGAGAAGGAGGGACTCTATATGATGAACTCATTCTTCAGAAAGCGTGAGCATAGGAAGTGGACCTGGTTGGGCCCTGATGGTGTAACAAAAAATGAGATTGACTTCATTATGTCGACGAAGAAGCAAATATTCAATGATGTCTCTGTGATCAACGCGGTCAAAACCGGAAGCGATCACCGTTTGGTAAGAGGCACATTGAATCTGAACATCAAGCTGGAAAGATCTCGACTGATGAAGTCTACGCTCCGTCCAGCACCGATCCAAATCCAAAACCCCGAGAGCTTTCAGCTCGAACTTCAGAATCGTTTCGAATGCCTAGGGAGCTCAGTGGACGATTACAGCGATGGGTTTGTGGAAACTGTCCATACGGTCGGGTCTAGGATCTTTAGGACCCGTCGTACAAATAGAAACAAAAAGCTCTCTGACCACACCCTTGAGCTTATGGCGGAAAGACGCGAGATGATTCTGCAGTCCTCAGATGATGCGACTAAGTACCGGCAGCTCAATAGACAGATCTCAAAGTCCTTGAAAAGTGACCTACGCCAATTTAATACGGAACGTATTAAAGACGCGATAGAGAAGAACAAGGGCTCCAAAGTCTTCGCAAGAGACCTGTCTATTGGGCAGAGCCAGCTTGCAAAACTGAGGACCGACGATGGCAGAGTCGTATCCTCCAAGCCAGAGCTATTGAAGGAGGTCGAGAAGTTCTATGGACAGTTATACACGTCCACCCGGACACCCGCTGTAAATCGGGCTCACGACCCAAGAGCTAGATTGACCCGACACTATACCGAAGATATCCCGGACGTCAGCCTGTACGAGATTAGGATGGCTCTGAAGCAGCTCAAAAACAACAAGGCACCGGGTGATGACGGAATTACGGCCGAACTCCTGAAGGCGGGTGGAAAACCGATCCTTAAGGCCCTTCAGAAGCTGTTTGATTCCGTCATTCTCGAGGGAAGAACGCCACAGGCATGGAGCAGAGGTGTGGTGGTACTCTTCTTCAAAAAGGGCGATAATGCTCTACTGAAGAATTATAGGCCCATCTCACTTCTGAGCCATGTCTACAAGCTGTTTTCGAGAGTCATTACGAACCGTCTTTCGCGCAGGTTTGACGACTTCCAGCCTCCCGAACAAGCCGGTTTCCGAAAAGGCTTTAGCACCGTAGACCACATACATACGCTGCGGCAGGTTATACAGAAGACCGAAGAGTATAACTTGCCTCTTTGTTTAGCGTTTGTGGACTACGAGAAAGCCTTCGATTCGATCGAGACTTGGGCGGTACTACAGTCTCTTCAACGGTGCCAGATTGACTATCGGTACATCGAAGTGTTAAAGTCTTTGTATGAAAACGCCACTATGTCAGTCCGATTACAGGACCAAGCCTCGAAACCTATCCTTCTGCAGCGAGGTGTGAGACAGGGAGATGTGATCTCTCCGAAACTGTTCACTGCTGCATTGGAGGATGTCTTCAAGGTTCTGGACTGGAAGGGGCTAGGCATTAACATAAACGGCGAGTACATCACTCACCTTCGGTTTGCCGACGACATAGTAGTCATGGCTGAGACCATGGAGGACCTCGGTACAATGCTCGATGACCTCAGTAGAGCTTCTGATAGAGTGGGTCTTAAAATGAATATGGACAAGACAAAGGTTATGTCGAATTCCCATATAGTACCCATTCCCGTAAACATCGGAGAATCTACACTCGAAGTTGTTGACGATTATGTATACCTAGGACAAACTGTCCAGCTAGGTAAGTCCAACTTCGAGAAAGAGGTCAATCGTCGAATCCGACTCGGTTGGGCAGCGTTCGGGAAGCTACGCAATATCTTCTCGTCCAAAATACCGCAGTGTCTCAAGACGAAAGTCTTTGACCAGTGTGTGTTGCCAGTAATTACTTACGGTACTGAAACGTGGTCGCTCACAATGGGCCTGATAAGAAGGCTCAAAGTCACTCAAAGGGCAATGGAGAGGGCTATGCTCGGAGTGTCCCTGCGTGATCGAATCAGAAATGAGGAGATTCGCAGGAGAACGAAAGTAACCGACATAGCCCGAAGAATTGCCAAACTTAAGTGGCAGTGGGCGGGGCACATTGCTCGCAGAACGGATGGCCGATGGGGCAGTAAAGTTCTGGAGTGGCGACCGCGTACTGGAAGGCGCAGCGTGGGTAGGCCCCCCACAAGGTGGACCGACGACCTGGTGAAGGTCGCGGGAATCCGCTGGATGCGGAAGGCACAGGACCGGTCGTTGTGGCGATGTTTGGGGGAGGCCTATGTCCAGCAGTGGACGTCTTTCGGCTGAAAAAAAATGATGAATTTGTTGGGACGAATTTCATTAATACGTACCTAAGTTCCTAATCTTCTGAAGAGTCAGAAAATAACTGGACTATCAGCATGAATTGAATATGGATAAAATTCTCATTAATATATTGATTATAATTAAGTTACCAAAAAGGCTACATCTTCATTGAATATTTAGTCATTAGCTAAAGCTTCAGAGGTTCAGAGGTTTTAAAAACCGGCCAAGAGCATGTCGGGCCATGCTCAGTATTATAGGGTTCCTTAAGTAGGTCTAATTACAAACGAATCAAATCGAATATTAATCATTGCTATTTTAGATTTTGAAAACAGCGCCACCTAGCGCTAAATTTATGAAGCTAAATTTAAGAAGTGTGTTTCTTTTTGTGATTTTTTAAAATAGAAAGTAACTAAAGGAGCATTATTTGCTACGATCATTTTTCTCTAAGGTCAATGACCTATGAACTAGGACGTCTTAAGTATTTTTCAGTTTTCTCGCTGCACTGGAATCATTTAACTGCACAAGACGTATGCTTTGATATAATTAGTTTGAGTAAAAGAACTGCAAATCCAAACATTATTGAGATACTTAATACCTTCTTTCATAGATTACTGACCAGTGATTTAAATTTTTATTCAGACTAATTTGACAGCACTAAAATTGTTGCCATCTCTTTCTTGTACCTACTATTTATAAAAGAGAGCGATAGTTTAAAATAAGTTTAGTTTGTGAACTAGAGATTCAAACCCATTATCTAATTTAGATAGGTAGTAAAAAAAAGGAATACTACAGTCCCCTCCCGATAGCCGCCAACTAGAGCTAGTGTATGCTTACAAATTAAATAAATAAAAGCACAAAGAATTAAAATTAGTAGTTCTTTGAAACATGAATTCTGTTTCAAAGAAGGACTAATAAGTTTTTAATCTAAATACATGAGGTCGCCGCTCGTAATACCGACTGGGTTCTTAGCGCTTTTCAGAGATGGCGTGCTTGTATGCTTGCAACCACTAGACCAACGAGGCAGTCAGGCAGTCGAGACTGTTACGGCTGTTAATATTATAATATAGACTACTGTAGACTATATTGATATGTACAGTCAATCGCATATTGGTATATACAGTCAATCGTATATTGATGGTTCGAAAACCACTATATACTGCCGCGCTCACTCGCCCCATGCAAAAATTCTCATATACCCTCAACTAATTTATGTTAGGTACTTCATTTGTTCAAATCGAAATTTCGATAAATTATGTATTCAGCGAGTATACATTTTTTTACAGATGGGGGCGCCGCTTGGGTGATTGATTCACAAACAACCAAACATCTTTACAATTGGTTCGTGGCGAGAAATAAACGAAATAAACAATCTTTCACGTACATATTTAATTAGTAAGACAAGGGTATTCCGTAATAAAATTACTCGAAAAATTTGCATTACTTTCACTACTTTCCTGTCTTTGTTTTGCAATTTTCATAATCAACAACAAAGTTTTGTTCTCAGTACCCGTGTCACTCAATGTCATCACACTCAACACTCAATGTTTGAATCGAAGACAATAAAACGGTAGAAGGAAGATGAACGAAGTAGTTATTCACTTCAAATGCCTTGACATATTTCCAGTAACTTATAATGGAGTACAATTTACCTAACCTAGTAGCCGAATCAAGGACCTCAAGTTCCGAAGCCATAAATCACGTTCAATATAAACGACGACAGTGCTTAACCAGGCAGTAAAAAACATCAGATTTTTTTGGAACAAAGTTCTAAACGCGGCTTGCAGTATGTGTTATTCGGGAGAAAATGTAGCGTCATGCTAAGATTTGCGTTTTACGCAGAGAGTACATTGAACAGCACTGATGATCAAGCAAACGGTTCGCCCACTGGTGTCCTAAAAGACACCTGTACGCGGCGACAAGTTCACGCGCCTTTGCCACTTCTATTACCATTATTTAGATTTATATGGTAATAATACATGATCTAGTAGGTATACATCATAATGTATAGGTACATATTTTATTACT
The DNA here is from genome assembly GCA_949699075.1 of Asteroscopus sphinx. Taxonomy (NCBI): domain Eukaryota; kingdom Metazoa; phylum Arthropoda; class Insecta; order Lepidoptera; family Noctuidae; genus Asteroscopus; species Asteroscopus sphinx. Next base: position 13,125,432 of record OX453024.1, read on the forward strand.
AAATGCTTACAATTTATACTTATTGTATGCTTTAAAGTACCGGCAGCTGAATAGACAGATCTCAAAGTCCTTGAAAAGTGACCTACGCCAATTTAATACCGAACGTATTAAAGACGCGATAGAGAAGAATAAGGGCTCCAAAGTCTTCGCAAGAGACCTGTCTATTGGGCAGAGCCAGCTTGCAAAACTGAGGACCGACGATGGCAGAGTCGTTTCCTCCAAGCTAGAGCTATTGAAGGAGGTCGAGAAGTTCTATGGACAGTTATACACGTCCACCCGGAAACCCGCTGTAAATCGGGCTACTGACCCAAGTGCTCGATTGACCCGACACTATACCGAAGATATCCCGGACGTCAGCCTGTACGAGATTAGGATGGCTCTAAAGCAGCTCAAAAACAACAAGGCACCGGGTGATGACGGAATTACGGCCGAACTCCTGAAGGCGGGTGGAAAACCGATCCTTAAGGCCCTTCAGAAGCTATTTGATTCCGTCATTCTCGAGGGGAGAACGCCACAGGCATGGAGCAGAGGTGTGGTGGTACTCTTCTTCAAAAAGGGCGATAATGCTCTACTGAAGAATTATAGGCCCATCTCACTTCTGAGCCATGTCTACAAGCTGTTTTCGAGAGTCATTACGAACCGTCTTTCGCGCAGGTTTGACGACTTCCAGCCTCCCGAACAAGCCGGGTTCCGAAAAGGCTTTAGCAACGTAGACCACATACATACGCTGCGTCAGGTTATACAGAAGACCGAAGAATATAACTTGCCTCTTTGTTTAGCGTTTGTGGACTACGAGAAAACCTTCGATTCGATCGAGACTTGGGCGGTACTACAGTCTCTTCAACGGTGCCAGATTGACTATCGGTACATCGAAGTGTTAAAGTCTTTGTATGAAAACGCCACTATGTCAGTCCGATTACAGGACCAAGCCTCGAAACCTATCCTTCTGCAGCGAGGTGTGAGACAGGGAGATGTGATCTCTCCGAAACTGTTCACTGCTGCATTGGAGGATGTCTTCAAGGTTCTGGACTGGAATGGGCTAGGCATCAACATAAACGGCGAGTACATCACTCACCTTTGGTTTGTCGACGACATAGTAGTCATGGCTGAGACCATGGAGGACCTCGGTACAATGCTCGATGACCTCAGTAGAGCTTCCGATAGAGTGGGTCTTAAAATGAATATGGACAAGACAAAGGTTATGTCGAATTCCCATATAGCACCCATTCCCGTAAGCATCGGAGAATCTACACTCGAAGTTGTTGACGATTATGTATACCTAGGACAAACTGTCCAGCTAGGTAAGTCCAACTTCGAGAAAGAGGTCAATCGTCGAATTCGACTCGGTTGGGCAGCGTTCGGGAAGCTACGCAATATCTTCTCGTCCAAAATACCGCAGTGTCTCAAGACGAAAGTCTTTGACCAGTGTGTGTTGCCAGTAATTACTTACGGTACTGAAACGTGGTCGCTCACAATGGGCCTGATAAGAAGGCTCAAAGTCACTCAAAGGGCAATGGAGAGGGCTATGCTCGGAGTGTCCCTGCGTGATCGAATCAGAAATGAGGAGATTCGCAGGAGAACGAAAGTAACCGACATAGCCCGAAGAATTGCCAAAATTAAGTGGCAGTGGGCGGGGCACATTGCTCGCAGAACGGATGGCCGATGGGGCAGTAAAGTTCTGGAGTGGCGACCGCGTACTGGAAGGCGCAGCGTGGGTAGACCACCCACAAGGTGGACCGACGACCTGGTGAAGGTCGCGGGAATCCGCTGGATGCGGAAGGCACAGGACCGGTCGTTGTGGCGATGCTTGGGGGAGGCCTATGTCCAGCAGTGGACGTCTTTCGGCTGAAATGATGATGATGATGATGATGCTTTAAAGTAGCCATAGTTATGGTAAATTAATTATATTCATACGGTTGCTCTATATATTCATACTTCTTGCAAAGTGCTAGACATTTGACCAATAACAAAATGATATTTACCATAGCATCTTAATTTTAGCTCTGAAAGCTTTGTTTCATTTATATCAGACCTAAAAAAGGCTAAACTTAGTCATTCTAATGCCGTATGTGTTTTTTTGGATGACAAAGGTGCTTTTGATAATATTAATATTGAATGTCTAATTCTTGTTTTGAATGAATTGGGCTTACCAATATATTTTAGAAATAGTGCTGCTGGTAAAGAAAATGGCCACTTTAGGTTCTAATTCCTGTTTTGTTGTTACAATGGTAACATTAATCAATAGAATGTCAGTGTAAGTAATAGCTCTGCCGTATGCTCAAACAAAGAGATCTCAGATCCAAAGTCTGATAAAATTACAAGTGCAATGAAAAAAAACATGTGTTGCCTAGGCACAAGTAGTGCTCGTCAATATTTCAATCTCAAAGTAAACAAACTCAGATAATACTTCGTAGTTTATACTGAACCTCTTAAGGGGTCATTGTAAACATCATTATGAAAAATTTCTACTATGGGACTAACCCTGAAATAGTGAAATAAAAATCAGCTGATCCCTACATTTGTGTTTACATAAATAAACAAAATATAGGGAATAGCTGATTAGTTTCATCTCATCATTATGAACAACTTTTTACTTTGTAAGTAAAAAGTTGTTCATAATTATGAGTATAATGTCCCCTAATGAGGTTTAGTATAAACTATAAACTGAGAATAAGGTTGTAGATAAATATAAACAGAGTACCAATCAGCTGATTGCTTCCTACAATTCTGAGTATCTATCCACTCGAAAGCAAAAACAAAAAAAAAAGGTAAGGTAAAAAGGTAAGGTAAAAAGGTAAGGTAAAAAGCTAGTTCAACGATGTTCTATTTCATAGATTCACTTGAGTAGATAAATCTTTTTTTTGTTTTGAATCAGTGGCGTAGCGAGACCTAAATGGGCCCTGTATGAAAATTTGTTTGGGTCCCTATTTACCTGACTAAGGCGATGCCGAAGGGGGGGGTTATATTTTATGCAAATGATTAATTTGTTCTAGTTGCTATAGACAAAAAACTACCAGTATTTTCATTATTCATTCATTACAGGCCTCTTATCAATAAGAATTTGAGATTGTAGAAAACGTCTGGGCCCCTGTAGCCCAGGGGCCCCGTATCGTTGATACGGCTGATCCGGTGGTAGCTACGCCCCTGTTTTGAATACATTGCTAAATTGTGTGGACCGCTAACTCGCACCAGGCCAGCGTGGTTAACTATAAAACCTTGCTTATAGCAATGCATCACTGTTTGTTCGTACTTACTTCGTTTTGCACATTGTTATTGGTAGTTAAGAATGTTTGATCGTTCCAAAATATGAATCACATGTTCCTAATTTCAGGAATGTTCCCTTTTAAATATTTTTCCTATCAATATACAACGAGTTTAAAAGAATCCAACGTTTTCAATGGGAAAGTTCGCCAGTTCATTTAATTTGCAATGGATTTGTTATTTTATTCTTTGTGTTGAATTAATTTGTTGTGAACTTGTGAGTAAATAACAACAATCGAAAATATCAAAAGACGTAGCATTGTGTTGTGTGATAGCCCTGTATTTATACAGAGACGACACAGCAGTTGGACTTTAAGGTGACTACAGATGAGCCGCCGCCGATACCACCTATTGTGTCCAAGAAGAAGAAGCTAGAGAATGATACGGCAGACAAAGTCAGGCGGGCCAGCGAGTACATGTTCAGTTCCATAGAGTACTATGACGAATCTATAGAGTTTGATGAACCAATGTGACCGTAATCTGTGGTTAGTTGATTTCTCGTGGTTAAACACAACTTCGTTTATAAGCTGAAAATCTGGCAGTTTTTTAGGTTTACACTGAAAGCACTTCGCCTTAAGTTAGGGTGATTGCTACTTAGTAGCCTGCAAATTTTGTTTTTTTGCCTTTTTTTAAAGTATTTTATTCCACGTTGTACCTCATATTGATCAGAATATAATTCGCGGCAATAATAACAATATTACTAGGTATCTACGAATATCATTACTAATAATTAAGCTCGATAATATGAATTTACTATCAAATTATCGCCAGGGTAATCAACGTTTTCCGAATTTACCTTGAAAAACAAAAAGGTTTTCTTTCGATTAGTATTGTTTCTTTCAAATACATAGTAATATAAATTTTTAATCATTAATTTTTGTCATACGTGGGACACTCAGAAAGTTTTGCGAAACTAAAAAAAATTGTTCTATACGTACATATATTTTTATCAAATCTTTTCAAAGTACTTTCCACCAGCCTCTATACAAAGATTCATGCGCCTAAACCAGTTTTCAAAACACTTTTTCCAGTCCGCCGCAGACACCTCGTTTACAGCCTGCTCGAACGCAGCCAGCGCATCTTCCGGTGACGAAAATTGTATCCCTTTGAGCAGATTTTTTATTTTTGGGAATAAAAAGAAGTCACACGGTGCTAGATCAGGGCTGTAAGGAGGGTGACCCAGGAGTTTGACTGGCGTGCTGTCCAGGAAGTCCCTCGTTTTGAGTGCGGTGTGCGCAGGTGCATTGTCGTGGTGGAGCAGTAGCCCGCGGAGCCCTGTGTTTGGTCGCTTGTTGCTTATAACAGAGAAAACTTCTGGCAAACATTTGGTAGTATACCATTCGGCATTAATGCTTCTTTGATCCCGTAAGGGAATTGATACCAAGTGGCCAGTCAAATTAAAAAAGCTAGCGATCAAAATCTTACCCCCGCTTCTAGATCGCTTCACTTTGGTAGGCGTTGGCTCATTTTGAAACACCCAAACAGTCGACTGGCGCTTGGTTTCTGGGTCGTATTGATAAATCCAGGACTCATCACCTGTAACGATGTCGTAAACACGCCGAGACGAGCCTGCTTCAAATTTGTTAAGCATATCACGGCACCATTCCACCCGGGCCTGCTTCTGAGCATCGGTGAGGTTGTGCGGCACCCAGCGTGATACTATCCTCCTCACGCGAAGATGGCTGTGTAGAATCTCGTGAACGCTTCCCGATCCAATCTTCAATATGTGTTGAATCTCCTGATATGTAATTCGCCTATTGTCTTGGATTAAATTTTTCACTGCTAGCACGTTTTCTTCGGTAACAGCCGTCAAAGGGCGACCGCTTCTTTCGTCATCCCCCAAAGTTGGTCGACCGCGCTTGAATTCGTTATACCAACGATACACGGTTGCCTTGGAAGGGCCTTCATCCATGAATGCCATTTGAAGTCTATCGTACGATTCATCCGGTTTCAGGCGACACTTGAAATCGTATAAAATCATAGCTCTAAAATGTTCCCGGCGCAGATCCATATTTCAGTGAGACACAATACTTTGAATTAACTCGCAAAAAATGTGGAGGGAAATTTTGAAATTGGAACTTACTTATTTTTACTTATAAATAATCATATTTTCGAAAAACATTATAACTGGCCAGTCTCCCATATATAAAAACTTTTTTTCGCAATACTTTCTGAGGGGCCTGGTATATAGTAATAAAAAGAAGATAATTTATTACGACACAAAAATATTCGCGAGGATTGCTTGCGTAGACTTAAAAATTACTGAGGCTGTTATTATGAATGATGTTATTATTATTATTGATGTTAAATATCATGTGCCTTTGGGTGATGTATTGAGTTAAAATTGAAAATAGCGAGAGATGATGCTTTCACGAAAGGTTTTGAAGTAATTACATTTTTAATAAACTTTATCATCATGTTTTTCCACTATTTCAGCTATTAAATTATAATCATAGCAGTGTTTTTTTACATTTACGAGCTTTTCACGTTTCACGTAATATTTTGAATGTATCTCGTCTCGATAATACATTAGTAAAATGGACAAAAAATCATACGAATACGATTTAAATCGTACGTCTGGCAATTCAGTTTCACATCAAATACACATTTATTACAAAACTAGCTGTGCCCGCGACTCCGTCCGCGTGTATGTCGGAAGATAACAACACGTCGTATTGATGAACATAAATGTCTCCTTCAGCAGTAGGTATATGTAAGCAAAATAACAATACTATATTCTTAGTTTTTTATATATGTATTATTATGATACTAACACCATTTAGATGGTTATTTGTAACTTAATAAATTCGTAAGGAAAACAAATCGCAATAAATACTCAATACTGTTTAGTTTGATTACTTAGCTGTTTTCTCATGGAAGACGCTGATTTAGAAATGAAATATGAGAAATTATACATAGTTAAGTAAGCTTATTTATGAAAAGTAATTCAAAACTACCCTATATTACATTTAATATTTTGAAAGATAAGAAGGAATAATTTAATAATAGGTACAACATCTGTTTTATGCACTTAAAATTACCGACTCACTTTATGACCGTACCTATCTACCTAAAACAATAGAGGTCCAACTGAATTTCTTCTGTTGTTACCTTGCAGGTGTGTTCCAAAGTATTTGGAAATTAGCTTCTAATATTTTGAAAGATAAGAAGGAATATTTTAACAATAGGTAGAACATCTGTTTTATGCATTCAAAATTACCGACTCACTTTATGACCGTACCTATCTACCTAAAACAATAGAGGTCCAACTGAATTTCTTCTGTTGTTACCTTGCAGGTGTGTTCCAAAGTATTTGGAAATTAGCTTCTATTATTTTGAAAGATAAGAAGGAATATTTTAACAATAGGTAGAACATCTGTTTTATGCATTCAAAATTACCGACTCACTTTATGACCGTACCTATCTACCTAAAACAATAGAGGTCCAACTGAATTTCTTCTGTTGTTACCTTGCAGGTGTGTTCCAAAGTATTTGGAAATTAGCTTCTAATATTTTGAAAGATAAGAAGGAATATTTTAACAATAGGTAGAACATCTGTTTTATGCATTCAAAATTACCGACTCACTTTATGACCGTACCTATCTCCCTAAAACAATAGAGGTCCAACTGAATTTCTTCTGTTGTTACCTTGCAGGTGTGTTCCAAAGTATTTGGAAATTAGCTTCTAGTATTTTGAAAGATAAGAAGGAATATTTTAACAATAGGTAGAACATCTGTTTTATGCATTCAAAATTACCGACTCACTTTATGACCGTACCTATCTACCTAAAACAATAGAGGTCCAACTGAATTTCTTCTGTTGTTACCTTGCAGGTGTGTTCCAAAGTATTTGGAAATTAGCTTCTATTATTTTGAAAGATAAGAAGGAATATTTTAACAATAGGTAGAACATCTGTTTTATGCATTCAAAATTACCGACTCACTTTATGACCGTACCTATCTACCTAAAACAATAGAGGTCCAACTGAATTTCTTCTGTTGTTACCTTGCAGGTGTGTTCCAAAGTATTTGGAAATTAGCTTCTAGTATTTTGAAAGATAAGAAGGAATATTTTAACAATAGGTAGAACATCTGTTTTATGCATTCAAAATTACCGACTCACTTTATGACCGTACCTATCTACCTAAAACAATAGAGGTCCAACTGAATTTCTTCTGTTGTTACCTTGCAGGTGTGTTCCAAAGTATTTGGAAATTAGCTTCTAATATTTTGAAAGATAAGAAGGAATATTTTAACAATAGGTAGAACATCTGTTTTATGCATTCAAAATTACCGACTCACTTTATGACCGTACCTATCTACCTAAAACAATAGGTCTGCCTGAATTTCGGCTGTTTCCTTGCAGGTGTGCTCCAAAGTTTTTAGAAATTAGCATGAATGCATTATTATGACAATAGGTACATGATTATGTATGTACCTACCTATAGTTATATACTAAAGTTTTTTTTTTTTTGCCTGTGATTGAAATGATAGGTTAAAATGATAGATCACACCACATTGAATTTTATTACAAAGACCCAAAGGACATTGCTAAAGATCCTTAGTGACTCCGCCTTAAGGCGTTACAAATTAAAGTTGATGCACACCATAAACAACTTAAGGCGGCGATATACGTGAATTCGGCTTTTTTTCGGTTTTTTAAGTCACTTTTCCTCCGTAATCTTTATCGTAAAAAATCCAAAAAAAATATATGTTAATCTACATCATATAATGCAGTTCCTCTTCGGCTCAGAAAATTGAAAATATTATTTGAAATATCTGAAATAAATATGCAAAGTAACCTCTGTTTAAAATTTTAAGCGTTTTTTTCTCCTAAACTATCAATCACAGGATTTTTTTATTGCTATCAGCATATAAAAAAATACAATACCGAGGGCACCTTCGGCTTACTTTTTCAAATTACTTTCTTAATTATTTTTTAACGATTTTTTTACGTAATCGATACTCGCAAATGGCTTGAAATCCCCTCGCTCGCCCTTTTAGTCAGTGCGGGACGTGTCGCTGTGCTATACGGACCTGTACTACGTTCTCTCATAATTTTCGGTGTGAAAAATACGAAGGATTTTTATTATAATTTTATTTAGAATGGCGCAGCGGCCGAGCGTATAGGTGGCGAGTTCGATTCCCGCATGGAATAAATATTTGTATGGACTATGGCCTACTTATAGTTACTACTTTTTACATTGTGTAATACGTATTAATAACTTTTTTATGTAGGTATGGTATATAATAAAAAATAGCGTACATAATAATTAAGAAGTGTATCCCTAAAACTTCATAGTATAATTGCTACTTTTGTAAAAGTAAATACGATTATTTCATCATAAGTAAGGAAGTGATACCCATAGTCACAGACAGTAAAGAATATAGACGTAATGCTGTGAACAATCATAGTGAAACCAAAAAAACTATGCTCCTTCCTTCGTGTACAACCAGCGCTCACGTACACACCATGCAATTGAAGTATATTTGCTTTCGCGATGCTTACTTGACGATGTCGCGACATGTGTACTGAGAGTGAGCACGGTTTCAGGTGCAAGTGCGTACGTGAGCACTGGTTGTACACGAAGGAGTTTTTTTTGGCTTCACTAAATTATTCGCGGCACTTCTTTTATATTTTGAAGTGAAACTTCTATATAGACGGGGGTATTAGGAATTTTTAGTCACGAAAAAGTGTTACGGTCGCATGGAGGGGGTAGACAATAATCGCTTGGCGAGAGACGGCAGCGGCGGAGGGACAGAAAGGCTGATGATGTTGATGATGGATGATGATGGTGGTAATGATGATGATGATGATGATACGATGACGGTGACGCTGATGATGATTATGATGGTGATGATGATGATAATGATGGTGATGATGATGGTGGTGGTGGTGGTGATGATGGCATTGATGATGGTCATGATGGTGAAACGCCGTCACCGACGGCGACAGTGACTGTGATAATGATGATGATGACGATGATTATGATGATGATTATGGTGATGATGATGTTTATGTTGATGATGACGATGACTATTACTATGATAATAATGATGATGACGATGATGATGATGGTGACGATGATGATGACGATGAAGATGACGATGACGATGATGACAATGACGATTACGATGATGATTATGATGATGATGACGGTGTCGATGATAATGAATATGACGATGCCGATGACGATGATGAATATGATGATGATTATGACGATGACGATGAAGATACAATGACTATGATGATTATGATGACGATTACGATGACGGTGATGATTCTAATGATGGTGATGATGGTGGTGGTGATGATGATGAGGATGATGATGGTGATGATGATGATGGTGAACTTCTATACAACGTGTATCAGACATGCGTGGTCATATTTTAAGAGCTCATTCAGGGCATAGCATACAACTACTTTTATTATGGGACCAACCCTGAAAACGCGAAAAAAATATCAGCTGTTCCCTGCTAAATCATCGATGTCGCTCGACAAAATGTGAGGATCAGCTGATATTTTTTTCGCGATTTCAGGGTTGGTCCCATAGTAAAATTTGCTCGATAGCATGCCCTGAATAAGCTCTTCAAATATGACCACGCATTTCTGATACACGTTGTATAGACGGGGCTATTAGGATTTTTCTCTCACGAAAAAGCGTTAAGGCCGCGTGGAGGGGGTAGACGATATATAGCGGCGGAGGGAGAGAAAGGCTACGCTCTCCTCTTTTCTTACAGACAGGAAAATCAAGGTGGTGGTCGACGGCGCGCTCTCAAGCGCGCGCCCGGTGGCAGCGGGAGTACCGCAGGGAAGCTGCATCTCGCCCGCGTGTTACTCATGTTACACTGACGACATACCTACCACTCCCGACGCGACGCTCGCGCTGTACGCTGACGACGCCGCATTCGTGACGGTTTCGATGAACGCGAAGCATGCGGCCGTCAAAATGCAGCGCGCACTTCAAGCTCTCCCCGACTGGCTGAAGAAATGGAGGCTGTCGGTTAACGTGAGTAAGACGCAGGCCCTTCTCACCGGGAATGCCGCCCACCCACCACCGCTGAAGCTACAAGGAGTCGACATAGCGTGGTCACCCCAGGTAACGTACCTAGGGGTCACCATAGACCGTCGACTCTGCATGGGACCGCACGTCTGCAAGGTCGCCGCCAAGGTGAGGACAACCCGCGCCTTGCTCCACCCAGTGCTCTCATCTCGCCTCTCGCTGCGGACCAAGCTGGGTGTGTACAAAACATACATCCGCTCCCAGCTCACATACGCCGCCCCAGCTTGGCTCGCCCTCACTAGCGAGATCAACAAGAAAATACTTCGCGCGCAGCAATCAATGGCGCTGAGAAAAATAGTTGCTGCCCCTCGCTATGTGAGGAACCATGCCATCCAGCGAGACCTCAAGATCGAGAGCCTGGAGGATTTCACCGCGCGCCTGGCGAAGAAGATGTTCGCGCGTGCTGACGCGTCGGCTTGGCCCCATGTCAAGGACCTGGCGCCCTGGCACGCGCGGCCTCCCGACGCCAAACGCTACCCACGTGACCTCATTGCGGACGATGCTTCCCCCCCACCGGACTGACGCCTGAGTAAGTCATAACATGTAACACGTGACTTACTCAAACACAGAGCACTCCACACCCAGAACATGCACCCTAGCGCGCAACGTGTGCTAAGTTAATATAGGCACGGAGCGCGCTAAACAGACACACATAACTGTACATGCTTTCATACACACACGCAGAATGCGCGTCGCGGGCGCGCACTTCATGCGTTCACATGGGCGGTGTTACTCACAGTACAAACCGTCTATACATACGAAACGGCCCCTTGCTTGGATCGTGATTGGCTTGTTCTGATTACGTTGTAAGCGGGGGTCAACATTTCCCTGTAGAGGGCGCCAAACAAGTCGACGCCTATGTCGCTGGTCGGCATCTGCTGGGCTTCCCTCGGGGCAACCGGGGGTTCCACCTGGTAGGGCCTGACCGCCAAGGCGTCGTGAAGAAACGCACCCGTGAGAACGGTGTGCGTGGCGCTCCTACAGGCACATTCATTGCAACCATACACATAGCTGTGTTGCAACCTGCTCTCACGACAGGCAGCACACAGCATTAGGTTTGGGCATAGCCCAACACAAGGACATGCCCGTTGTCACGGGCATAGATCGATCCCTCGGGAAAGGGATTTATCCCGTGTCCCGATCCTCGCGCCCCCTGACGGGGGCGCCGAGAAGACCCCATAAAGGCTACGCAGGGGTCGTCCGAAATGCATGTTTTTTTGGTTCCGGATTGAATTCAGTTTTTTTGTTTGATAAAATAAAATATTTTTTAATAAAAAATGCATTCATTAAAATGACCTAACCTAACCAAAACATAATTTGCAGTAAACCTGCGAAAAAAAAACGAAATGTGTGCTGGGACACATAGTAGAAGTGAAACTTCAACGGACAAGTGGAAAAACGAATCTCAACGAACAAGTGGAAAAACGAATCACAACGGACAAGTGGAAAAACGAATGGCAACTGACGAGTGGAAAAACGAATCGCAACAAAATTTTAACTTGAAGTTTTACGGGCAGATTGTTAATGTACTTATTCAATTTGAAAACCTGCCCGTAAAACTTCAACATAAAATTTACTATGTGTCCCAGCTAGGGCATGCAATATTCGCTCGATTTTACTATTCGAGTTTTTCGAATAGTGTTAATCAACTATTCGAATATATTCGAGTTTTACGAATACTTGTTAGATTTTTTAAGAAAAATTAATAAATAATCGTTAAAAACTAGTAATGGAGGATGCGGCTGACGTTGGGAAGGCTGCACGGGGAATTCCATCTCCCGGGCAAGCCCTGCTTGCTTACTAATGATGGATCGCGACCAGTCAAGGGTGTTTGGCGAATCCTATCCCATGCCTCGGCCAAAGGTCTTTAGAGGAAACACTGTGGTTGTCGGTAAGACTCAGACTCCGCTTTCCCCGTGCGTCCATGACAATTTCCCCAAGTGAAAACAACGTTCAACACCGGAAGCGATCACCGGCTTATCCGAGGCACTCTAAATAACAATATTAGAGCTGAAAGGATACGCTTAAAAAAGCGTCTTCTTGACCTTCATCACTCCAAACTGGTTTTGGGCTCTAAATCATTTCAATCGGAACTTCAAAATCGATTCAACTCCCTGAAAATCACTGGCAATGGTGTCGATTCTCTTGTTCACGAAATAAACTTATTTTAAACTATCGCTCTCTTTTTATCTGTTGAAGAACCCAGTGCTGATAACATCTCCCGTCTCTTCCTTATAAGACCGAGAGTCTCAGTATTCCACTTGTCCGTTGCGATTCGTTTTTCCACTTGTCAGTTGCCATTCGTTATTCCACTTGTCCGTTGCGATTCGTTTTTCCACTTGTCCGTTGAAGTTTCACATTTACTATGTGTCCCAGCCCAGCACAAATTTAGTTTTTTTTTCGCAGGTTTACTGCAAACTATGTTTTGGTTAGGTTAGGTACATTTTAATGAAAGCATTTTTTGTTTTTGTTTTTAAACACATTTTTTCGCGATTCTCGTTCATAATGATGAGTACAATGATCCCTTTTCGGGAAATAAACGATTCAAATTTCAGCGTGTATAGAAGTTTCACCATCACCATCATCATCACCATCATCATCATCGTCACCGTCATCATCATCATACTGATCATCGTCATCATCATCGTCATCGTCATAATCGTCATCGTCATCATCATCATAATCCTCATCATCATCGCCATCGTCATCATCGTCATCGTAATCGCCATCGTCATCATCGTCTCGTCATCATCATTGTCATCATCATCGCCATCGTAATCGTCATCGTCATCATCGTCTCGTCATCGTAATCGTCATCGTCATCATCGTCTCGTCATCATCATCGTCATCATCATCATCACATCATCACCATCATCATCATCACCATCTTCAATGCCATAATCACCATCGTCAACGTCATCATCATCATCATAATCGTCATCTTCATCGTCATCGTCAGTCACCGTCGCCACCGGTGACGGCGACTGATCGTCATCATCATCGTCAAAGCCATAATCACCACCACCACCATCATCGTCATCATCACCATCATTATCGTCATCACCGTCACCGTCATCGTATAATCGTCATCATCATCATCATCTTTATCGTCTTCATCATCATCATCACCATCATCACCACCATCATCATCATCAGCCTATCTGTCCCTCCGCCGCTGCCGTCTTTCGCCAAGCGATATATATATTGTCTACCCCCTCCATGCGGCCGTAACGCTTTTTCGTGACTAAAAATTCCTAATACCATAGTGCCATATTAAAGGAGGTGACTATACCACTGATACTGAACACGAATCAGTTAAAAAATCAATACCAAAAAAATGTTTTTGTTGTTAAATACCTATTTGTAAACAAATTCCCTCCGTGTGTCACGTGCGACACAAAAACGATGCGTGTGACACCACCAAAACGATTTGCAGGTATTTCCACCCTTTGACAATGCCGCCGATGACTTATTTTAGAGTCGTTCGGGATTTATTCTCGAACCCTCACTATGTTTCTAAGTGAAAATTTAGGTATTAAATAATCGTAGAATTTTTTAAGTATTTTTAGGTGATTAAGCACATTATTTATCATCAGATCTAGAAATATGGCACGATTACAGATCGACACCTTGTATAGAAGTTTCACTTCAATAATTGTATTTCGTGTATCATCATCCTCCGAGCCTTTTCCCAATTATATAGGGGTCGGCTTCCAGTCTAGCCAGATGCGGCTGAACATCAGTATTTTACACGGAGCGACTGCCATCAGACCCCCGCAACCCAGTTACTGGGTAATACTGACATTCGGAGGTTAGACCAGTTGTCAGACTTTCAGGCTTCTGACTACCCGTAACGACTGCCATAGATATTCGTATGACAACCGGGACCGACAGCTTAACGTGCTCTCCGAGGCACGGAGGGGTCTCGATGTGTAACAAAACGGTCACCCATCCACAGACTGACCGCGGCAAGTGCAGCTTAACCTTGCAGATCATACAATTTGATTGCAAATGTGTTTTCATTATTTACAAACTTAAGTAGGTAATATAACTTATTTCTAATTAAAAAAATGCAAAAATATAAATTCTAAAAGAAATGTACTTTACTGGTGATCGATCTCAGACTGTACAGACCCGAAGTCGACACCTTAATCACTAGACTACGTGTACTGTTACGAGACATCCCAAAATAACCGTACATATTGTAAAAATCTACAAGTTACTTGCCGGCTAAAACTTTTTTCATTCGAACTCGCAGGCGAGCGGCGGCGCGGTCACGCGCGGCGCGATGTTATTATGAAGGGTCCCCGCGCTCCCTTTGCATCATTCTGATCGGCCACGCCCATTCGAGCAAGGTCATTCAGATACTGCGCGCCCTTAATGAGGCCATTGTATTGCAATACATTCATAAACACGGACAGTACTAAATATAATTTTAGATTTTTACAATATTTACTATTTTGACACATATAATCACAGATATCTGTGCTATTTTGATGTCATGTTTTGCTTTTTTTGTTATGTCAAACAACCTACATTGTCGTCAAGTTGTCACTCGATGCCAATTTTTTGGAATTTCTTGTGTGAAAAGGAGTCTATAATATTGAATCATAGACTATAGAGTATCGAAATAAAAAATATGGATGATACACAGATATCATGGATGATACAATTTTATCCGGTTACGTCATTAATGTATTGATACTCCTTAAAATATAAAAATTGGTTCTTGTACTGTCCGCATTAAATACAATCTATATTATGAAAGGAAAAAATTCACATGTAATTTTCGTATATTGTTCATCTTTGTAACAGTTTAAGGCTATTTTTATCAATGTCCTTTGACTTTATTGAAACGTAATTTTACAAAAAAGATATCGTTATATACTTCGTGGCATTTTCGTTATACGTCAAGCTATCAAAAACGTTCAAGAATATTTACACACATTATGACATGTAAAACACACATTAATACATGTAAGCCCAAACTGCTGTAACGCCCGGTCCTCACATGGTAGGCATGATTGTAGTATCTAATATTATTATACAACAGAATGTATTATGAATGAAAATAAAAACATAATAAGTTCCTTCTCGTAGTAATGTTATTCACGAAAGAGCTTCCCTATATACGATGTTAGCAGTAGAACCACCTGGAATATATGCAAAAAGTTTGCTGGGGTTGCTAACACGTGAAAGAGCTACATAGAGTTGGCCGTGTGAAAAGCAGCCGATACTGAGATCCACGCCCGCAACGCGTAAGGTCTGGCCTTGCGCTTTGTTAATGGTCATTGCATAACTCAAGCTGACAGGAAACTGCACACGTTTAAAACTAAATGGAAAATTATTGGGAATGAGGGGAATTCTGGGTATAAAAACACTATCACCGGCGCCGCAGCCTGTTAAGATTTCGGCTTCTATAATATTTTGTTGCAAATTTGTCACTTTTAGTCGAGTGCCGTTGCACAATTTGGGTGGACTTAAATTTCTAAGTAGGATTATTGGGACGCCGACTTTTAAATAAATTTTGTGTGCTGGAAGACCGGATGTGCTTAATGAATCCAAAAACTCTCTTGGATAGTGAGTTGCTTCTTCTTCTTCCATGACGGTATTAATAGAAGTGTACTCTACACTTTCTCCATCAACATTTGACAATATCTCTGCATTTATTGCTGCCGCCTGGTCATTCCGAGGGGCCAAAATAGCTCTTTGGCATAGCCAAGGAGCTGCTTGGTTAGCAATTTCCGTGGGATCACCATATACAGAAAAAATTAGGTCACGCAATGTTAAAACGGTACAGCATAAATTATTTGCCAAAATTACTTTACCTGCTTCTTGTGGGTATGTGCCGTCACCAATTTTTAGAAGTAAGTCGGAAAACTCTTGCGCGTTTGGGTTTCCCCCTAATTGCCCACGCATATTTTTACTTAGATGCGTCTTTATAATGTTGCACCACAGAATTGAGCTCTTTAGGCAGGCTCTAATTTCATCTGCCCTCGTTCCTCGGGGTATTACCGGGAGCGTTTGTCTATAATCACCACAAAATAGCACCGTAATGCCACCCATCGGCCTATCAATTTGCCTTATATCCCGCAAAGTTCTGTCTACTGCTTCCACTGCTTTACGGTTTGCCATAGTGCACTCGTCCCAAATGATTAAGCAACAATCGCGTAGAACACTTGCTTTATTGCTATTCCTTGAAATGTTACAAACTGGGCTCTCTGTGCATTCCAAGTCGATGGGGATTTTAAACATTGTATGTGCGGTTTTTCCTCCGGGCAACAATGTGGCTGCTATGCCCGAGGAGGCGACAGCAAGAGCAATTTTATTTTGGTTTCTTATTTGGGCCAAGATAACTTTGGTGAGAAATGTTTTTCCTGTCCCACCAGGCGCATCTAAAAACAGGATATCTCCCAAAGCATTATCTACACTGCAGCATACTCGATCAAATATTATACGCTGTTCCGCTGTCATATTCGATATTCCATTGTGAAGTGTTTCCGCTATTTCCGTGGGATTGTAGTTGACTTCCGATGCGTACTCCCTGTTTATACGTTCTCCATCGACTGTTGGTGCGGGCATACCGTAATGAGTGATAGGGTTACCACCTATACTAATGGTTATCTCTTGAATAGCCAATAAAGATCTATTAAGACAATTTTCACGTAACTGATCAGAAATTTCACCATTATTATTTATTCGCACATGTCTCATAAAATCTTCAGAAAACTTTTCTCGATATTTTTGCCACAACTGTGTGGCATCAGATACTCCACAAAAGGTTAGTAAGATAGCAAACAAATGACGCAAGCGATGTGGACTATCACTGATACATGCTTCGGCTAAAGCGTTATCCCAATGCTGATCCCCATCTAATAAATGACGTGCACGGCAAGCATCCTGGTATGTGGGATATTCAATATTGTTCACTTTTCGGAGCTCAGCAAAAGAAGTGGGTCCTTGCACTGTATGAAGAAGAAGGCGTAAATAATAACACTCCGAATTATTTGGATGGAGTGTAGACTCTTCCAATCACGTGTTCTTTAAAAATGCCGGGCTCACTATCCACAGCTGTTCCACGTCGCCTACGGTTAAAAATACCTTGTTGCTTATTGTAAGTATAATAAGATGGAACCTCGTTATACAAAAGGGATTTCGCAAAATTATCTGTTTCGCAGAGTCGAAAGAATGCTAGTAAGGTGGTTTGTCTCGGGTTGTTCAACCTTTCTGTCACATTTTCAGACTGAAAATATACACGTTGCCCACCTTCAAGGTGCACATCAAGATGGATGACTGGTGGATGTCTCTCATGTATTGGAAAACTTAAAATCCGCCAAACTGCCTCAGAAGAGCTTATGTATCGGCCAGATTGATATCTTGTGACTTCATCGTATTCATTGTTTCTCAGTGCAATCATAGCCTGATCACTACCTTTATTGACGTATTTACAAATATATTTGATGGACTCCACGCTATTGCACATTTCAACGTTAATGTGAGCTTGAAATGTTTTAGATAATACAGGTGAATAGGGTACAATCCACCTATTGTCCAAAACAATTTCTTGTCCACGTAACCTGACAGTAGCTGTGAAACCTCCTTGCAAGGGTGATCTTCGTCGATACAAAGGATATCCATTTTCCCCCGACATGGTTTGTTCCAATAGGGCTCTAGGGTATCTTTTAGAACAGTGACCATCCTGCATGCAAGGTGAGCCGCTATTTAAAGCGCCACATGGCCCGTGAATCATGTGTGTCTTAACAATGTCATGTAAAATTGGATCCTCGTATCGGTCAGGAAATTCAGCACTTATGATAGTGTCAACAGCATCGGGACGAATTTTTTCTTGTAGCCACAGAAGAATATGGGCGTGTGGCAAGCCACGCTTTTGCCACTTCACGCTATACATAAAACAAAGAGCTGATCCAAAAACTTTTTCTTTGGTTAGAAGATCAACCATGAGTTTGAGTTTTAAATGAAAAACTCTGGCAATTATATCATGTCTATCGTAAGACACCTGACCTGTTAGAAGTGATTGGGTAATTTCGTTCCACTTTGGATTTGTTGTGAATGTTCTGAAGAGGTCCGGCCGACCGTATTTTCGAACGTAGCAAAAAGCATCTTGCGTTCGTTCATGCATATAACGTGGACCACCGGTGAAACTGGATGGCAAGATGACTAAACGCCCTAAGTTTTCCACGTTTCTGTCTAATTGCATAGCGTCCCGTAGATGCACGTATTCTTCAGCGCGTAAACGTCTCTGGTTAGTGCGTATATACACTAAACGCTCCGTCTCTATTTTTGCATACATGTCCACAATAATTTGGCTGAACAAACCCCGAAATCGTTGCAAATAGACAAAACGATTACGTCTTATATGCAGAAGATATGAATAAAATTGCTGAGCAGATATTTTTTTATTATAATTGGTTATCCTGCTAGTAGGGTTGACTTGGTAAAGTCCGAAATTATAACCATCTTCGCCATGGAAATGTATTAATGGATATTGTAGGGCGTCGTAAGCTCGATGCGTTTCGTAAATACGTTGCAAGCGATCGTCAAGTGTGCGTAATACTATGTCACGTCTATCGCACTCCTGGTCAACCAAAACCACTGCAACTTCATCTGTGACGGGAGCGTTGTACCTGCCGCGGTGTTCTGCAACGGGACGTCTATCTGCATTGATGACTATCTTATAATTATTAATTAGCCCCTGCGGAATAGATTCTAGGGCAGCTTTAAAACTATGGACGTACGGATTCACCTGATGCAGCATGCTTTGGAGTTGGGATATAAGGTCGATATTTAATCGTGGAAAGTTTAGACTTCTGATGTTAGATTGTTCACTGTAATCGGAAACGAAATAAATCTGGATAAATTTTGGTTCAGTTTGTGGTAACAAAGATCCAATGAGATGATATACTTGACCCTGCACCTTGAAGGTTGGCATGAAAGGTCCCTCTGAAATTTGTTTAGCCCCGAATGATGTCATTTGGAATGCACTGTTATACAAACGAATATTATCCAAAAAGTGTTTGGATTGTGGATGATTTCTGTCTAGAAGTGTTTTAATAAGCTCTGGAGGGTCTTGAAAATTATCAATATGAACCTTTCCACTCGAACAACAAATTATCAATATGAACCTTTCCACTCGAACAACAAATTCCATTTGGTTCTTTTCTCCACTTAATAGCATCACAAATCTGACAACATGCATCCATGCTACCGAGGATAGAAAAATTTGAATATTCAATTCTAGGTGAATACATAAAACCTGCTTTTTCTTTACTAACCCACGGCAAAATATCATTTACCCCACCATATTCCCGAGATTCATCAGAATTTTCAGACGAAATGGACCTTCTGTTAAGGGAATGTCGAATTCGATCAGCTTCTATGCGTGCTTGGTGTTGTTCTATACTTTCTGCCTGCCGTATTTCGTCTACTCTTTGCCTTTCAGTCAACAAAAAACTTTCATGTTCTTGGCGCACGACCGCTGTTCGCACTCTCTGAGAATTCAAGCGTGCTTCTCTGTCGGTGAAAGTTTCGGAATCCCGTGACAGTGCATGTTGTTCTCGATCTGCAGATAGTCGCGCTTCGCGTTCGTCATTGCTCTCTTGATACCGAGAAGCAGCTGTTCGAATTCTTTGAGAGCTTAAGCGAGATTCACGGTCAGTAAAAGTTTCAGACTCACGTGAAAGCGCATGGCGCTCTCGGTCGGCAGATATTCGTGCTTGACGCTCCTCGTCGGTTTCTTGAGACCGAAAAGCCGCTGTCTGACTCCTTTGAGAGCTTAAGCGAGATTCACGGTCAGTAAAAGTTTCAGACTCACGTGAAAGCGCATGGCGCTCTCGGTCGGCAGATAGTCTCGCTTCACGTTGCTCGTTGCTCTCCCGAGACAGAGAAGACGCTGTGTAAGCACGCTGTGTGCAGAGCCGAGACTCATGCTGGGTAAAAGTTTCGGATGCGCGATTTCTAGACTGACGTTGTCTAGCTTCAATAAGTCTTGCCTCACGACTTTCTTCAGTTTCTTGAGACCGAGTTTGTCTCAGACGTTTAGCATTACTGGTATACTGAGAAAGATTTGACCTTCTTCGTGCAGGCATATTTAAGTGAATGTAGAAAACTAATTATTAGCTTTCTCGATCAATGAAATGGTATTTGCAAACCCTTTTTTACTGACTACAACTGAGTATCTTACTCACAAATAAAAACAATCTAGAAACTAAACCCTACTAAACTGACTAAAGCATAAAATAATGTAGTCAATCAGCCGAAAGAAATGTAAACATTTAGGGAGCATGAACACTCGTTTATTTTTACAATGAATTTCAATAATAAGCTTTAGTCAACCGAAATTATGACATGACTTTAAAATGACCAACCCAAACTTGAGACAATTAAGACAATGAGATTGATACTGTGCGACATTGACATTTCACGAATCGAATGAATCGATTCTAACAAAACCAAGTAAATCCAACAATCCAATATTTAGCAAACAACCAATCTAGACCACTTTACGAACGAACCTAAAAGGATTGCAACAAATCAATAATGTATGAGTGAGGGTTACTCGACTGCGGAAAATCTTAACACCGCCGTTCAGAAAATGACGTAATTTGCACAACGCCATCTATTGAGTATAGTGGTACTGATACGTAGGTACTCACTCCTCTCCGCGCGCATTGTGATACCAGCGGCGGTCATTCAAAATTTTAAATATCATTGTATTAAAAAATTATAATATAATATATCGTCATAACCGTCATATCATATAATTTATCATTCCTATCATCTTGTGCCATTCATATAGGTGTACCCGCGAATCCGTCCGCGTGGATGTCGGAAAATAACATCACGTTCATATTGACGAACACAATGTCTTCTTTGGCAGTAAATTATAAGTACATAGACAATTACAACACTATATTTCAATAAAACAAAGTTTAACCGGATTAAATCACGTATATTATACGGTAGATTAAAATATTTTTTTAGAAATACAAATCTGTAAAGACGATTGTCATCAGGTGTTCTAAACCCATATTTATTTGGAATTATGATAAAAAGATGAAAAAACTAATTGCTTTATGTACTCAAAAGTACCGACTTTTATGACCGACTTCCTAAAACAATAGAGGTCCGACTGAATTTCGGCCTTTGTTTCCTTGCAGGTGTGCTCCAAAGTTTTTTTTTTTTTTTTTTAATTGTCATGTTTCTAAGTCAGCTCATAATACTTATAGTACCCGCTTGGTATTATTCTACTATATTATTTTTTGCCTGAAAGTAAATTAATAGTAAAAGATGACAAATCACGTCAGATTGAACCGCGGTGCGGCGCAGACGCGCGTGGCTGCGGTCAATTTGTATTTGTTCAAAATTAATATTAACATTATATTAAACATTTCATTACTTACAAACTCTTATAACTCATGTCATTTATCCATTTTATTCATCGCCGCGCCGGCCACCGCTCGTTTCGTGCCCTCAGCCTTAGCGCTAAAAGTGTAATAGTACCGCTACATGTAAGCAAACTTACTTTCTGGTACACTTTAAATTGACATAACTTCTGATAGAGTGAACCGATTTTTATGAAATAAAGGCTAAGTGTAACCTCAAAATATGCCTAATAATTTTGTTACAAATTATTTCAAACAAATCCAGTAGTTTTAATGTGATGCGCGTTCAAACAAACAGACAAACATAAAAAAAAATGTCGAAATTTATTTTATTACTTATTCTTATTCCTCCCAAATTTTTTTTTTGCAAAAATATACAATGTACAGACACGTCAGACTTACATTCTTATTATATGTATATATATAGAGTATAGAAGATAGAATAGAAGATATAGATATAGATAATCCTTCGACTTCGGGAACAAGTAGCTTTGACTTACAAAAAACTTTAAGACCCCAAGAACTTGAACCTTCAATAGATCCGAAACCTGAAACTACTTATGATGCTTCATCCAGTTCCACATCTACATTTTATGAAAATTTAAGTGATCGCCAAAAGCGGAACAAAACGCTTCGGGAGAAATCTTTGGACATAGTTACCCTTACATTTGTATGAAATATTATATTTATAGTTGTGTAGGTAACCTTTAATAATTTGTTAGGTAGATATAATATACTTAAGGTGAATGCTACAGGGTAGCCCGCGAAATTCAAAATTTTTGTCGTTTTTTGCAAATTGTAGCTTTATTTCGCGTTGTATATCGGTCAAAATATGATTGGCGGAAATAATAACAATATATCTACTGAATAATACTCATGAAAAATATTAACCTAGCTCTATAAGCTGTACAAGCTCAATAATATTAATTTACGATCAAATTATAGATTTTCAAGCTTGTACAGCTTATAGAGCTTGGTTAATATTTTTTATGAATGTTATTCAGTAGATATATTGTTATTATTTCCGCCAATCATATTTTGACCGATATACAACGCGAAATAAAGCTACAATTTGCAAAAAACACCAAAAATTTTGAATTTCGCGGGCTACCCTGTAGCATTCACCTTAAGAAGTTCTTACTTACGTACTCGGGCATTTTCTGTCCTTGTTGTGCTAAACGGACATTGTACAGAGAAATATCAAGTACTATGAAGGTTTTGAACAATAACGTCATACTTTGATAGTGTCGTCTCTGTCTAGTGAACAAATTTAAATCACTTATAACTTGGACATTTTATTAAACATTCAGTTTGATACTTTTAGCCGTTCTCGTTAAAAACAGGAATTAATAGTCGGATGGACAGACAGATAGACTGATGGACAACACAGTGATCTTATAAGTATTCATTCAAAAAATATTATATTAAAATTGTGATTTCTATAGCATAAAATGTTTTGCTTGTAATGGAACGTGAACGAGACAGTTCAGAGTTCAGTATTAACGAAAAATATTTCTTAGCATAATACTGTTACAAGCTAGCTCTTTCTTTCACGTCAGTTTCACATAAGAAATAGAGAGATGGATAAACTATTCATGTAGTAAATGAGTATAAAACATGACACTGGATCGTAATGTCAATTTGTCAAATTCAGTGTTGCCAACCCTTACGAGAATTATGGGGGTGTATGGTAATTTAGCCATTAATACGATAGCGAAGTTCTTAATTACGTTAAACGTATGATAATTTTGAGCATTGCATAAAAAACATCAATGCACAAAATACGCTAGCAAAACGCATTCTTCGTAAGGAAAAATTTAACGCAAACAACACCAACAGGCAAGTTTCTCTCTCCCTAACTCATATTATGCGTTTGTGTTTGTAATAAAACTTTTTGACAAATAATTCAACTGACGAAACAGAAACTGAAAACGAAAAAATAAAATGAAGCTTTTTAGTCTTAATAACTAACTAATAGGCAAGCAACTTTGCTCCGATGCTCGAGACTTTGTAGTTTGGCATCGATCAGCGCGTCGTTGCCAACTAGCCTCTTGACCCACCTCTCAATCGAGTCGAGAGCCGCCGTTGATATTTAGCCGAACCATCACAAAAAAATTATATTTTTTATAGCTGATAATGTTCATTTATAGCTTAATTTAGCTATAAAAGCTCCGCTTGGCAACACTGTTTACAGGCTCGATTCTGGGGTTGGCGGGAAAATTCGTAAAGATCATGTTGTGGGTTTTTTATCATTTTCCAAAATTTGTGTTTCTTCGAGTGTTAATGTGTAATAATGGTGGATTATTAAATGTTAAGTGCTCGTTAACGTGTACAAGTGTGGATAAATGGTACAAAGTTGAAAAACATGACTTTCGTATTATCTCATCATCCCCTCAGAAACCTTGTAAAGTGTCCATCACTTTACTAGGATACAAGTATAATATATTCAATGATTACGACTGAAGGACATGTATCCATGGTCATGAATAAATAAAAATAATAAAAAAAAAGCTCGATTCTGGGTTACCACATAAATAAAGCGTTTTATTTATTATTTATATCGATTCCTAGTATTTGAGCATAAAATCGATTTTTTTGATGTTTATTAATCAGAGCGGCTATCGAATATATGGGAGCGCTAGTGCTGCCAGCAATTTCTTTACACTTTTTTGACAGGACTTTCACAGCTTTCCATAGCTTATAACATTAAAATATTAATTTATACTCGGACTCACACCAATTATTGTTTAATTTATTTAATTCTTTATGCACAACTGGGTACAAATGCGGTCTTAACGCCATAGGCGTTCTATACCAGACAACCTTAATGCAGAGACAAAGAATAAGGCAGATGCACCAGTAAACTAGTAAAATATGTTTCGTACTACGGACTTATAATTACATAATAATATAATAAAAATAGATAAATACCTATGTATGTACATTATACATATAATAAAATCTACATATTATGCATACCTACATATATAACATCAAGATAAATCAAAGTCGAGCTGAATCTGCTAAAAAAATTTAACAGAAATATTTCCTTAACGTGATTTTAAAGGCGAGCCGACTGTTAGCTATCCTGATTTCATGAGGAAGCGCATTCCATAATAGGATAGATTTCACGAAGAACGTAGAGTGAACGAAGGACATTGGAGAAGACGATTATTAGTGCAGCGGAGATATTTAGTGTGACTTGTACATAGAAACTGAAAATGAGAAGTTAAGTAAGAAGGAGAATTGGGAGAGAAAAGTAACGAGAATAGAGTAGTTACTGCCCTCATATAGGCATATGAGGGCAGTAACTACTCTATTCTCGTTATATTTACGAAGATTAAAAACGAATCGAATGCAGTTATTAAGAAGGCGGTCAAGTTTAATTAATAATGTGTTAATTATAGCAATTCGATGTTTTTTTTAATACTGCAGTGTCTCAAGACGAAAGTCTTTGACCAGTGTGTGTTGCCACTAATTACTTACGGCACTGGAACGTGGTCGCTCACAATGGGCCTGAAGAGAAGGTTCAAAGTCACTCAAAGGTCAATGGAGAGGGCTATGCTCGGAGTGTCCCTGTGTGATCGAATCAGAAATGAGGAGATTCCCAGGAGAACGAAAGTAACCGACATAGCCCGAAGAATTGCCAAACTTAAGTGGCAGTGGGCGGGGCACATTGCTCGCAGAACAGATGGCCGATGGGGCAGTAAAGTTCTGGAGTGGCGACCGCGTACTGCGTTCCTATTGGGTCAGGAAATTAAATAAGTAACGTTTTCACAATTACTAACTTTTATTCTTTTAATGCTATACACTTTTTACTTGATACAGTGCTCCAGCGCGACTGCCCCCGCTCGAGGCATCCCCGCCATTATATGTGTATGTCCTCACGTGTCAAACCATCCCACCATTTAAGTGGGGAGGCCTCAATCAAATCAGTAGCTAATAAAAAGTCAATTGATCTACTGAAATACATTGACAAACTAATTAATTACTAATAAATTCGGCTAACAAGAGATAATTCAAATAATTAATTAATCAACCATAAAAAATATAACATATAAATTAATTAGTCAGTGCTTAACTTTCTAATATAGATAGATTGATAGACTATTATAATACTTCACAAAACCAAAGTAGACAATTCAACATCTTTAATGTACTAGGACCTTACAGCTCGGCCATCCTATTTCAAGCGAGTCCCATCGCATTGCTTTTTCAAGCGAATCCCAACGCATTGCTTTTTCAAGCGAGTCCCATCGCATTGATTTTTCAAGCGAGTCCGGTCACATTGCATTTTCAAGTGAGTCCCATCGCATTGCTTTTTCAAGTGAGTCCCATCGCATTGCTTTTTCAGGCGAGTCCCATTGCATTGTTTGCAGGTGCAGCGTGGGTAGGCCCCCCACAAGGTGGACCGACGACCTGGTGAAGGTCGCGGGAATCCGCTGGATGCGGAAGGCGCAGGAACGGTCGTTGTGGCGATGCTTGGGGGAGGCCTATGTCCAGCAGTGGACGTATTTCGGCTAAAATGATGATGATGATGATATTTATTGTTCCCTGTATGTTTCGTTTAGTTTAAATTGTTATATTTCCAACTATATCGCATAAAGTTACTACAATGAGTATAATTATTAATGTATATGCTATATCGATGCTTATACCGCCATCTACTGACATTTTGAGGTAACTTCCCCCGGCAGTTTATGCAATGAATTACTTTTAAATTAAGAAATCGTTTGAAATAAATATTCTTTATTTCCAGAATATGCTATGCTATGTAATTTATTAATCATGAATTTCTGTAAATCATACTGATTTCTGTTGTATTTGTTGTACTTTGCAAAGATCATCAAAGAAGATACCTTTTTTTAGAAAAGTTTAAGAGTTGATGATTCTTATTAATTAAATCCATGTTGTAAATAAAATTAATATTGTGATAATTATAATTCGAATATTCTAATTAGGTTAATTAAATGATCCATTTCATCATCATCATCATCTCAGCCGAAAAACGTCCACTACTGGATAAAGGCCTCCCCCAAAGGGGGGATGATTAATTTAAATGTTGTTAATTTAATTTTGTAGTTCTCTGATACCAATTCCGCTTTATTTTGTTTCATATTTTAATATCTGAAATGATTTGTTGGTTTATATAATGTTTAGAGATTATCTAAATTAATATTAGTTGTATCACGACGATTGGTTAATTATTTCAGTGTTCTTTATAAATTAAAATGTTATTAGTAATTCAGTCAAATCGAATTATACATATTGTAATAATATCAAGATGGAGACACTGTGACACGCAGAGCGCGCGAGCGTGCGATGTTATTGTAAAACTGTTTCTTCTGGTCAGTTCATATAATAACCGGGAAAATACAAAATTTGGAGTAACAAGAAATTTATTTCGTGATGAATCTTGATGAAACCCTGGGCTATGCGCCGACCACAGACATAGTAAAAAATATAGACTAAATGCTGCAAACAACCATAGTGAAGCCAACAAAAACCGTGCTCCTTCATGTACAACCAGTGCTCACGCACACACATGCACTTTAAACCGTGCTCACTCCTCTCAGTTCACATGTTGGGCATCTTCCAGTAAACATCGCGAAAACAAATATCCTTCAGGTGCATGGTGTGTACGTGAGCACTGGTTGTACATGAAGGAGCACGGTTTTTGTTGGCTTCACTATGGTTGTTCGCAGCACTTAGTCTATATTTTTTACTATGTCTGTGGCGCCGACATATATAATATCTTTGCGCCCGTCCGAGTGCGGGATGGGAGTGGGGTCACACTGAGTTTAGTGTTAAAACCGGCTAGGATAGTTGCGGTCTATGAACCGAGAAGCATGCCGCAAACACTGTGTTTGCGGTGGCCGCTCGATACGTAGTCAAAATAGTTCAATGTTTGGTACATGTTTTTATTTTTAATTAGATTTAAACAAATAA
Source organism: Asteroscopus sphinx (assembly GCA_949699075.1). Taxonomy (NCBI): domain Eukaryota; kingdom Metazoa; phylum Arthropoda; class Insecta; order Lepidoptera; family Noctuidae; genus Asteroscopus; species Asteroscopus sphinx. The sequence continues at coordinate 13,153,108 of OX453024.1, forward strand.
AACACGTATATTTATGTATGTAAGTAAATCATTTTACATATATTAAAATTATCAATTCGATTATCGAATCCATAAATCGATTCTTATCAAAATCATTTTTTATTACCTGGCATCACCGAATGCATCTTATGTAGTGATGCGACTCGAGTCCGATTTTACCACTAGTCATTCGAGTCATTTTACAATTTTACTTGAGTACTAGTAAGTGGTCGAGTCACTCGAGTGGTTCACGAGTCACTCAATCACTCGCTTCTACTGAATCACCTGCCACAATCCTTGAATTAATTATTTTTTATTTTGTCAATAAGTTGAGGCTTAAAACCAATGATTTCAAAGGGAGGATAGGCCCGTCTAAACATTTTGATAAATCTTCTTCGTACAAGCAAAAGTAGCGCCATCTGTCATAACTCGCACGAACCCCGTTTCATAGGTCGAGGACGTGACCCTGTACGTACGTACATGATTTTTGTGATCACATTTTACCGTCGGTCAGTATAAGTGAGTTGCATGGCGATATACATAACGATTTGCGATGATACTTTAAAGGATCACAAAGAAAACGTAAGTAAAACAAATTAATATCAATCAGCTTTATTTGAAATTGTAAACAACTTAATATTGTAATAATAATTAAGTATTAGAGTATTTTAAAAACTATAATAAAAGTCAAAATAGTTTGCATTTTTAAATGGTTTTATTTAGCTTGCCTTGGACGAATAAAAGAAGGCGGACGGAAACTCGCTACACAAAAAGTGAAGCACCCATAGTACGACGGTAGGCTTAAATGTACGGGCTGGCACGCACACATTCACACCCATAGTAAAGACCAAAAGCCGCGATTACACAACAAATCTCGTGTCACGGTAGTCATTGTCGTAGTGTCACAAATAAAATAATAATTTACATGCTGTAATTTTAATGGCTTCTTTCCCGAAAAGGGGTACACATCATTATGAACAACTATTAAATGGGACCAACCCTGAAATCGCGAAAAAAAAAAAACAGTTGGTACCACTACCACTGACCACCTGATATATTTTTCGCAATGCAGGGTTGGTCCTAAAGTAAAAGTTGTTCATAATAATGAGTACAACAACCCCTTTTCGGGAAAGAAGCCATTAAAATTTCATCATGTATATCTGGTGAAATTATATTTAAAAGTACAGATATGTTACTTGCACTCGCAACTGAAGACTCGAAAACGTCCTAATTAGGACGTTTATCTATTAAACCGAATCAAGTAGAACGCCGAGCGTGACCGGTGACAAAAAAAAACTAAAATGCCATCGTGTGTGCAATTATGACGCGAAAGTAATTTGAAGTAGTCAACGTACTTATTTCGTACTAGTTTATAAGGTGTATTGTACTGCCGCGGCGTACGGATTTTTTTTTCATTTGTTTTATTAGGGTATGGCATATCTTTACTTTTAACTATCATTGATCTGGTGTGTTAAAATTCTGTCGAAATTATAGTGGGTTTAGGAAAAAACTAAGTGCTTCAATCTTTTCTTAGCGATATTTCCTCCGCCATTTTTTATTCGTCCGAGTAGCTTGCCCTGTTTTTTGTTGTTTGGGTAAAATTTACGTTTCATTAAATTTAATAAAAATGACGTCTGTACAAGGTTACTTTGCGCGCGCTGCAGGCCGGTGCCTTCCACACAATGGCGCCATCGCGGCCTTCGGTAGTAAAATAATTATAGCTTTAAAAATGTTTTTATTTAATAATTTAATTGCAACAAAAGTACTGCGAGGTTACTTAACGATGATACGATATCCCATGTTCCTTTTAAACCTTTGTATTGTAATTTTTGCAGCCTTTGCCACGCAACTAGGAATATTTATGACAAACAAATACTCGCTCTCTCTTGCAAGCCGGACCACTGTCGACTGAGTCGCGTTGGCCCTAAAACTGTAATTTTAGGGCCAGCGCGCTGGTGCCATTTAGTTGCGCACTCGGCCGTGTCCTTACGCTAGTTATATATAAGTCATGCTTAAAACGTAGCAGACATAAAATGGAAAAGAGTTCTTAAGAATAAAAACACACCGTTTCGCATATCTCGGTGAGTGATTCGCGAGTGAATCGATATTTTTATTAATCGAGTGCGTTTTTTCGATGTCACTCGAGTAAAAGTGAAATCGAGTCGCATCACTAATCATATGTCAAAAACGATGAAAAAAATTATCAAAAATAATAAATAAACGTAGTGGTTATATTCTCTCAAGGCCCACAGAGTAAACTATATAACTGAGAACCAACGATTTAAGAAGCTGAGAACCAAGGCTATTATCCAATTGTATGTAATGTAACGCAGCGTAGGGCGCCCCCCTGCCAGGTGGACCGACGACCTAAAGAACGTGGCTGGGGGGGACTGGATGCGGAAGGCAGAGGACCGAGCGTTGTGGCGCAACTTGGGAGAGGCCTATGTCCAGCAGTGAACGTCTTTCGGCTGAAATGATGATGATTCGCCAAGGACTATCATCTAAAACAAACTCCAGTTCATCTATACAAACTGCATCAAAATAATAATGCTTGTGTTATTTACAGGTTAAAGATTCATGCTGGATGTTGGCATTTAATCACTCATCGGTCCCACAAAATAAACAAACACAAGCAGTAGTCATCATCTGTAACTGTGTTAATTGTCGATGCTCCATACTGCATACCAGACCCATGTTCTGCATACAAATACTGATCGAGAAACAGGTGAGCACAGATTTAACTTTTATATGAATACACTTTTTATTTGAAATTAAATTAATTTGTGTATAGTAAGTCAGCATTGTGTTTTGATATTCCACTACTGTCCCACTGCTGGGCATGGGCTTCTTCTCAGTACGAGAAGGTTGAGGCCTTAGTCCACCATGCTGGACTAGGGCAGGTTGGCAGATTACACACACCATCAAGAACTGTATGGAGCACTCTCTGGTGTGCAGGTTTCCTCACGATGTTTTCCTTCACCGTTAAAGCAAGTGATAATCAAATTCTTATCCACACATGAATCCGAAAAGTCAGAGGTGCGGGCCGGTTTCGAACTCGCACCCTCCTGCATGAAGGCAAATGTTCAACCACTACGCTATCACTGCTTAGATTCCACTAACTTAATTTTATTTTGTTTCAAGGTTCATGGATCAAATCGCATCTGCCATCCATGTTGGTTGCAAGCTTATAGAGTCTGGGGCTGTCCAGTTCCTGATCCGGTAGCTGCAAATGTACCAGTTTCAACAAAAACAATTACCTTACCGGATTATTCAAGAATACCAGATACACAAGGCCATTATTTTTGTCCATACTGTAATTTGCCAGAGCGACTGACTGTCCTATGGCTCAGGGTGAATTTATTTGCAGATAATCTATGATTCTGATTAAAACCATTGTAAAAAATAATAGCTAGTTGTTTTATTTTATCCACTGATATGGTAATACATACAACACCCTACCGTGTAGTAACTATTAACTTACACACCCTTAGAATTATAATATATAATTTATTAAATACTTTCTGCATATACTTGCATAAATAAGTTAATATCATTATAACAAAGGAAAATTATTTATTTTAGACAGAAATACTCATTTTCACCATTTATTTTGGAAAAGAAATATATTATTATTTATTATTAAATACTCTCATTCATCATCATCATCATCATTTCAGCCGAAAGACGTCCACTGCTGGACATAGGCCTCCCCCAAACATCGCCACAACGACCGGTCCTGTGCCTTCCGCATCCAGCGGATTCCCGCGACCTTCACCAGGTCGTCGGTCCACCTTGTGGGGGGCCTACCCACGCTGCGCCTTCCAGTACGCGGTCGCCACTCCAGAACTTTACTGCCCCATCGGCCATCCGTATATTATATATCCAATACTCTCATTATAAGTTTTTAATTACCAAGATGACAATATAAAGCATGCTAGAAATGACACTTTTTGCAACTTGCTGCAACCTTATTATAATATTTAATTTCTAATATAAAAGACAAGTTATTTATTATTATAGGTAGTTAATGTCCACGTTAGGCCAGAGCAGCTTTTAACGGATTTCTGTTGCAGAGATCTGTCTGCCATAAGGTTGCTCATACAGCGTGACGCCAGGGAGGTGGGGATCACCTTCGCCTCGGTCTACATGCCTGAGGGGGAGGAGCCACCCCCTTACGACCTCATCCGCCTTGTAAACCATTGCGAGAGAACCGGGATGGAGGTTGTAATTGGGGCCGACGCCAACGCTCATCACCCTTTATGGGGCATGGAAACGCAAAACGATAGAGGTAAAGCTTTAGTTGACTATATTTTTACTACTAACCTATCCTTACTAAACACTGGTTCTGAACCAACTTTTGTAACCAGGCGTAGCCGCACAATCATAGACCTCACTCTGGCATCAGAGGGTGCAGCGGAAATCACCACGGGGTGGCAGGTCTCCAAGGAGGCCTCATGCTCCGATCATAGGTGGATCCGCTTTGACATCCAGGTCTGTATAACACCAACAAAACCTCGTCGGAATCCACGCAATATGGACAAAACTACTTACACGTGCACACTTGAATCTAGACTTGCACCGTTAAACGATTCGCTGACTTTCGTGCACACGACACATATCGATGAGCAAGTAAGTCACCTCACGGAATCAATGATAAGCAGCTACCACACTGCCTGCCCAGAGACCATCCCGCCCAAAACACCGGGCAAACAGCCCTGGTGGGGCGCGGAGCTGGAGCGCAAACGTGTAAAGGTTAGAAGAGCTCTGAACAGAGCCATGAATACTTGTGCGGACGAAGACTGGGATGTGTACTACGCAGCCAAACTCAGCTACAAAAAATGCATCAGATTCAGGAGTACCATGGGATGGCGTAAATTCTGTGGTAACATTGAATCCTGCCAACAAGCCAACAGGGTAAGGAAGGTTCTGGCGCAACAGAGTTCATCTGTGCCTGACACTCTCCGCAAGCCTGACAACACGCTGACAACATCACCAGAAGAAGTAAGACGCGTCCTCATTGAAACTCACTTCCCAGGGTGCGTATTTACTCATGCAATTGATTGGCAAGATGTACCTCAAACACCATCGGATGGCGGCTGGCTCTGCGCGCATAAGATGGTAACTTTGGAAAAACTCCAATGGGCCATCCGGAGCTTCCATCCTTTCAAAGCAGCAGGCCCGGACGGAGTGTTCCCTGCCCTACTACAGTGGGGTGGAACGTCCGTTGCCAGAAGACTGGTGCCCCTAATGAGAGCGTGCCTGGCCTATAGATACGTTCCCAAAGGATGGAGGGAAGTGAAAGTTATATTCATCCCAAAGCCAGGTAAGGGCGATTACACAAACGCCAAATCCCACCGACCAATCAGTCTGACCTCCTTTTTGCTAAAGACCTTGGAGAGGCTCTGCGAAAGGGAGCTGAGGGACGGCGCGCTTAAAACTATACCACTGCACGGCAACCAACACGCATACAGCTCAGGTAAGTCCACAGAATCTGCTCTCCATCTGGTGGTTAGTCAGATAGAGAGAGCGATACACAACAAAGGTACTTGCCTGGGAACTTTTATAGACATCGAAGGAGCATTCGACAAAACAAACTTCTCCAGCATAAGAACAGCCCTCTCCAAGCACGGAGTGGAGCAGGTACTAACTGACTGGATTGCAAACATGTTAAGTAAACGGGTGGTTCGTCTTGAAGGAGAGCAACAGATGGCCATGATAGCTAGAGGCTGCCCCCAGGGAGGGGTGCTGTCTCCCCTTCTGTGGAATCTGGTAATTAATGATCTCATTACCAAACTCAACGACAACCACTACTACACAATAGGATATGCAGATGACCTCGCCATCCTCGTATCGGGTAAGGTGACTGGGACCATCTGCAACCTCACCCAACAAGCGCTTCGTATTGTAGAACGCTGGTGCAGAGAATTTGATCTTTCAGTGAATCCCACCAAAACTGAGTTAGTCATGTTCACCCAAAAGCGAGCATTAGGACCCTATTGCTTACCCAAACTGTTCAGTACTGAACTCCAGCTGGCCAACGAAGTTAAGTACCTCGGTGTCATTTTAGACAGTAAGCTAAGTTGGAGTAATCACCTAGAAAACAAACTAAACAGGGCCTGCATCACCTTCTGGCAATGCAGGAAAATGATAGGTAAGAAGTGGGGCCTATCCCCTAAAATTATACTATGGCTATACAGCGCGGTAATCCGCCCCATGATTGCCTATGGGGCCGTTGTTTGGTGGCCTAGAACCAAGCTGATTACAGCTTCAAACAAATTACAGCGCATGCAAAGACTTGCCTGTGTGGCGATTACAGGCTGCATGAGGACTACCCCGACTGCAGCACTCGAAGCCATGCTGGGAATTCCACCGCTCCACCTTTTTATACAACAGGAGGCAGCGATGGCGGCAGTACGTCTAAAAACACTAAATCTATGGAGTAAGAGTAGTACACAACACACCGCGTTGATAGAGGAACTCAGCAATGAATTCCCTCTGTTGAAACCTCTATTTTCGACAAGAAGTACAAAATCCAGCTGTATGAGGATCACCGATGCGAAGGGCTGTGCCCTGCAGAGGTGCGAATCTTCACGGATGGATCCAAAACAGGCACAGGTACGGGTGCCGGGATCTTCTCGGAAGACCTCAATATACACATAGCCACACCATTGGGGGTCCATAACACGGTGTTCCAGGCCGAGTGCATGGGCATTTCCCTGGCAGCTTCGGCGATTTTAGCCAGGAAGGTTAAAGACTAAGTCGAGTGCCCCTGTCAGCGTAGCGGGCGTGCATGCGCCGGCTGACATAGCCAATGCATTCCGGCGTCATTTTAAGGTTGAGTCACCTCTTACGAGACCTGTTCAGGTGGTCGATGCTGAGGCCAATTCTAGGGATATTTCTATCATCTTTACAGCCCAGGAAGTTTCTAATATTGTAAAGAAAATGGAAAGGGGTAAATGAAAATGAAATAAAGGGGCCATGATGGCCTCAGCATTGAGCACCTAAAGTATGCGGGGAGTCACCTGCCTCGAGTGCTTGCTTTGTTTTTTAATTTGTGTATTAGTCACTGTTACTTACCTGATGACCTTATGTATACAATGGTAGTGCCTATTGTGAAAAATAAAACGGGCGATGCCTCTGACATTTCCAATTACAGGCCCATCTCTCTGGCCACTGTCATAGCAAAAATATTGGACAGTCTGCTTAATAAACAATTAGCTAAACACCTTGAACTGCGTGACGCTCAGTTCGGCTTTAGGCCGGGGCTCTCAACTGAGAGTGCTATCTTGTGCCTCAAGCAGACTGTTCAATACTACACAGACAGGAAAACGCCTATTTTTGCCTGTTTTCTGGACCTGTCAAAGGCATTCGATCTCGTATGTTACGATGTTTTGTGGCGTAAACTACAACGTGAAACTACATTACCACCTGAGATAGAATCTGTTTTTAAGTACTGGTATAATAACCAACGTAATAGCGTGAAGTGGGTTGGCTCGCACTCGGACGTGTACCGGTTGGAGTGCGGGGTTAGGCAGGGGGGGGCTAAGTTCACCCCGGCTCTTCAACCTTTACATGAACCAGCTGATCGTTGAGCTCAGCAGCACCAGTATCGGATGCCATATTGACGGAGTAAATATTAATAATATTAGTTATGCTGACGACATGGTGTTGCTGAGCCCATCGATCGGTGCGCTGAGGCGGTTGATCGCTATATGTGAATCGTACGCGGTGAACCATGGGCTCAAATATAATGTTACAAAAAGTGAGTTCATGGTTTTTAAAGCAGGCAATCTGACATATTCAGATATTCCTAATGTCTCACTATGCGGATTGTCCTTGCGAAGAGTGAGAAAATTTAAATATTTGGGCCATTGGGTCACCGAAGACCTTAAAGACAATTGTGATATTGAGAGGGAACGTAGGTCGCTGGCTGTCCGTTGTAACATGCTGGCCCGCAGGTTTGCACGATGTACGAAACCAGTCAAAGTAACATTGTTTAAAGCTTATTGTCAGTCTTTCTACACGTGCGGCCTGTGGGTCAACTTTACTCAGCGGACATACAGCGACCTGCGTGTCCAATATAATAATGCACTGAGAGTACTGCTGAGGCTGCCGTGGCGGTGCAGTGCATCGGGGATGTTCGCTGATAATAATATTGATGGTTTCGCCGCCACACACACAACCGCCGACGGTTTAGAAAAAGGTGTGCCTCCCTGATGACACGTACCCGCGGCAGTTCCAGCACTATTCTGAGTGTGTTCGCAGATCGGTGGGATTCACCAATGCTGCAGAGGTGGATGCAGCTCCACACCATTTTAAATTGTACTGTTTACTAACACTAGATAATAAGCGAATTGTTACTAACACTATGGACTTTGTCTGATAATAAACGTATTTTAATTTTTTAATTTAATGACCACTCAATTCGTATACTCTCGGACAGCATGTCCGTACTACAAGCACTAAGCAGCCATACGGTAAACTCGGGGCTGATACACGAGTGCCAGCAAAACCTCAACCAGGTAGGTAATCTCAATAACATAACCATTCAATGGATCAAAGGACACAGCAGTTCCCGAGGCAATGACGCAGCGGATGAACTGGCCAGAAGGGGATCGAGTATGGTAGTCGTGGGACCTGAACCCATAGTGCCACTCCCCTTTGGATACCTACGCAACTTGGTAAGGAAACGCACCAAGGACAAACACTACAAACTATGGAAAGACCATGGTGAGTGCAGGCAGGCCAAGGAGGCACTTCCCACAATCGACGGCCGGTTTACGAAACAGGCCCTCCGATTGTCAAAACAACAGCTGCGTACAGTCACAGCTGCTATTACTGGCCACGGGTCCTTTAACAAACATCTTTTTGTCATAGGTGTCACGGACAGCCCACTGTGCAGAGCCTGCATGGTGGAAGACGAGACAGCAGCCCATGTGCTTCTAGACTGCCCTGAGGTCGCCACATACAGGGCCAAGTACTTCGGTAACCCAGGTACCCTCAGAGAGATCACCAGCAACACCAAGGCGTTGCTGGCCTTTTTCGAGGAGTTAGGGTGGATCGAGTAAGTTCCCACCCGTACGCAAAATACACGCTTGATCGTGGAGTTGCGGAAACCAGCCCGTTATACTATACTATATACTATACTAGGACAGAGCACCCTAACAAACTGATCAATTCCCTTTTGATTTGTGTTACACAAATTATTTATAAATCCTCTTCAGATGTTGGTTGACGCTGTTGACTATTAGACCATTGGTTGTAATAACTATCTGCACAAGTCAACAACCTCATTTGATTTCTTTATTCTTCTTGGCCTCCACAATATAAAGAACGTTATGTAGAATAGTTAATAGTTCAGCCCGTGTTTGTATGTCTTGCTTGGACATTGTAGTAGGTACTTGGTACCTCAACCTGAAAAACTAAAAGTACAATTTGTTTAAATTTACACACAATATAATATTTAATACTGGCAGTTTATATGTTAAGCACCTTTGTAGGAACTTCTTCAAGGTTGTTATTCTTACAAATATTGTGTACCACTAAATATTGTGTGGTGTGTGTTGTGTGTGTTTGTGTGTGTGTTGTGGCTACAGTGACAGACGTAACGTTGTGTGCCACAACAGGAAACCATTGCTTCCATACTCCAAATGTTATAAATATGATTAGATTTGATTTGAGAATGTAAAAATATTAGTGTCAGTAGTTAGCTTCTATTTGGATAAGCGCTATCATGAAGCAGCCAGCGGTTGCCAAACTGACCTGTATGATACAGGTCAGTTTGGCAACTGCTGGGCTGTATCACATTGAGCTGCAAAAATTAATGTGTTATTCATTACCTATAAACACTACAACAGTAAAAGTATGAAAATTATTGAAGAAAGTGTTGTTTAACTATAAGAGTTGTTGAAAATGGTGGAATTGTGTGTAAAACCTGGCCAGAAAGCAACCTATTCATAAGCTCTGCATCACATGCAGTTTGAACATTTAGGGAAAGTAACCATTATAGGTCATAAGTTCCTTACCTATGTACCTACCAAAAAAATATTTCACATTGGAAAAAATATGTTATTATAACTTAAAAGAAGCTGTATACGGACATGAGTACAGTCAATTGCTGCAATCACTCTGGGAAATCTACCAATGAAATAAAAAATCTCTACACCACTCAGCAGCATCCAGCAGCTTGTCTACAGTTGTGGCATGACAACAAGGGTTTTGTGAGACAAAATGACATTTTTAGTTCTATATTAAGTAGGTAGTTTTTTTTACAAATCTGTTGTTTACAGTGGTGATGCTACATCTGCAGATGGCAATGTATGTACATCATAATATAGGTATAATTGTTCTATATTTCAGCTTAACTAACCAGTTACACGGACGTGTGGTATTATTCCGTCACCAGAGAACTAACCACACTTTTTGTGAGCCGAATCCTGACGATAAACTCGGCATTTCGGCATCATAACTCTGTTTGTAGTTCGCCTTCTTTAATACACGTGAGAAGCGCATTAAGCACTTGTTAAAACCGGGTGTAATCAAAACTCCATACATAACAAAGGTATTTAACCACCAAAACGAAGAGGAGAGGATATGTGTCGAACAACCAATAGGATTGCGTTATTTTCATATTTCACCGCCTAGCTTCAACATTATTTATTTATTTAAACTTCATACAATATATGTACATAGGTGGACTTAATGCCTTTGGCTTTCCCTCCCAGTCAACCAGCTATTCTATATCTAACGCAGTCTTATTGGTGGCTTGCGACACATCTCGTCTCTGCGTTTTGATGGAAACTGAGCCTAAAACCCGATTTTTAACCGACTTCAAAAAAAGGAGGAGGTTCTCAATTCAATTGTATGTTTTTTTTGTATGTTTGTTACATCAGAACTCCGTCATTTATAAACCGATTTCGAAAATAATTTATTTATTTGAAAGGATATACTTCCAGATTAGTTCCATTTTCATCAAAATCCAGTTTTGATGATGGGATCCATGTGAAATTGAGACAACTTCTCAAATATTATAGGCATACATATAGCGATTTTGGTATATTCATCAACAAGTCAAGCATTTGCATTCAGAAAAAATCATTTGGTGAAGATCTGATGAAGGTCATAGGAGATAAAGAGGGAACTCTTCAATGGATGACAGCAAATTATCCGGGATTACAGCAATCGCTTGTCTTTCTATTGTTAATTCAACTCAAAATAATAAACTAAAAAAAATCCGACTTCAAAAAAAAAAAAAAAAAAATTATTAAATTATATTTTTCTTTTTTCAGTTTTTTCATAAATCAATCCGAATCAAAGGCACCTACTCCCTAAACTGTTTCACACAAATTTTATTCTTTTTTAAGTCGGTTTTTACTTTTTTTAAATGTGGTTTATTTATGATAATTATGATAATTGATAAATATCAAAACTCGAAATTCAATCAATCAATCAACTCAGCCTATCGCAGTCCACTGCTGGACATAGGCCTCTCCCAAGTTGCGCCACAACGCTCGGTCCTCTGCCTTCCGCATCCAGTCCCCCCCAGCCACGTTCTTCAGGTCGTCGGTCCACCTGGCAGGGGGGCGCCCTACGCTGCGTTTGCCGATTCGCGGTCTCCACTCAAGGACTCGTCTGCTCCAACGGCCATCGGTCCTTCGACAGACATGGCCAGCCCACTGCCACTTCAGCTTACTGATCCTACAAGCTATGTCAGTCACTCCGGTTCTTCTCCGGATAATCTCGTTACGGATTTTATCCTTCAAAGAAACTCCAAGCATAGCTCGCTCCATAGCTCGCTGAGCGACTTTAAATTTGTGGACTAGCCCAACTGTCAGTGTCCACGTCTCGGCACCGTAAGTCATGACTGGCAGGACGCACTGGTTGAAGACCTTTGTCTTCAAACTTTGCGGTATAGGCGACGAGAAGACTCGGCGAAGTTTGGCAAAAAAAAAAAAAAAAAAAGTTTTTTTGTAAAACTCGAAATTGCGAATAAATAATTTCGACAAAGAATCTACCTAAAAATAAAATTATTATGCATTTAAAGTAATAAAAATGAAGAATATTTATTTTAAAACAGAAAGTATACACCGAATTAATTATATCGATAATGCATTCAATATGTTACTACACTATCGATACGCGGGGATTTTGGTGACAGTCAGGCAAATAAGGTGAAGGCGACATCGAAAGAAACGCAATACATTACGCGGTTACTCACGTAGTGAAAGTCGATATCCATGTTTTATAAGCAATGTATAATTTTTTATTAGTTTGCGATAACATCGTTTTTGTCATGAATCACATAATACTAAGAAAATATTTGCAAATATCACAACTAATTAAAGGTTTTTAGACTTACCGATCAAAATAAATCCCTCCTTTAGTTAAACTACACACCTCGCTTCTTTTTCGGCATGATATAATGACGCAAGACGGCATAATTATTATTTTTTCACACAGCAACGTACTCTGTCACAGCCTGGCCGCAATGTTTAAGCTGTGACGCGGATTTTGGTTACATTAGCGCGTCTGCTCAAAAGCGCGGCGCGCCTATCCCGCCCACAATTCCCCTCTATTATATTCATTTCCTCTATGGCTAGTACTTTCATCTCATTCAATCACTTTTATATTACAAAGATACCTACCAATCGCATAAAACTGAATTCGGAAACAAATCTTTTTTTAGGGTTCCGTACCCGAAGGGTGCCAAACGGGACCCTATTACTCTCGCTACGCTGTCCGTCCGTCCGTCCGTCCGTCTGTCTGTCACAGGGCTGTATCTTTTGAACGGTAATAGGTAACCGGTTGAAATTTTCTCAGAATATGTTTTGCTGTGAGGTGTATCACGACAAATACTAAAAACAAAAAAAAGTTTAAAACCAAAGGGGGTGCCCATACAAGAAACCTCAAAAAACATGTTTTTGTTCCTAATTATTTTATTATTTTTTAACGCATTTACGCATGCGAAGCGAAATCTAAAGATTTAAATTGTGGAAAGAAAAAATCGCTCACGAGCAGGATTCGAACCTGCGACTCCTGGCTCAGTACGCCAGTGTTTTAGCCACTAAGCTACCGTGAACACTTGTCGTGGTATCGAAATTATCCTCCACTATACGTCTTTGGGTGACGTCAGCGATATCTTATTAAGAAACATTGTTTCTTAACCGACTCGACTAACTTTGCAGTTAAATCAAAGTCTTAGTTTTTTAGTCTTAGTCTTAGTTTTTGTTCCTGCTCTATCTTAAAAACGGTAATATATACCAACGTCAAACTTGGTCAGATTATAGTGCATATTATGTAGTTTAGCAACAAATTCTAAAAATAAGACAAACACAGACATATGTGGTGGTACCTGCGTAAGAAAGACATGCAAAAATTCATATTTCGCGCACTGTGCGTTGATGTCTTTTGATAAACTCTCGTAAATTAAATCAGGTTTTATGGGGTATCAGGTCATTGAGAGGTACGGAACCCTTACTGTGTGAGTCTGACTCGCACTTGGCCGGTTTTTTATTTATAACATAGGGTGGCAAACTAGCAAGCGGGTCACCCGTCTTTGTCCAATTATTTTAAAAACGCAGTAATATTCTGTACTAACTAGAGGTTTCGAGACGGTCAAGCAGCTCGACGGCAAGGGCAAGCACTTACCCAATTTGTTTATTAATGAAGTACAAAAAAAAAGAAATGCCAAATCATTTATTTTCTGATTTATAATTTCCGCGCGATGCAATCTGTACCGCACACCTATTCAAATTTCAAATTCAAATGTTTTTTATTTAAAATAAACCTAACTCCAGGCACTTTTGAAAAGTCAGGCTCTAGTTGCACGGTTCCAAATTGTGGGTCCTATGGAGAAGAACCGGCAAGAAACTCCATGGATATGTGCATGTCAGCGCTTAAAATAAGCGTTCACTTATCATGAACCCTTGGATATATAAATAGGTAGGTAATTTAAGTTACTAATTAAAACAATGTAATGATTGAGCAAAAGTCTGCTTTAGATAGATAGATATCATACAAACGACGTGAATAACTACACAATCCATTTCACCCCAAACAACAATTTGGCAAAAATGGGAGCAGTAGTTACTTCGCAGCGAAAACACGTCTCCCGAAGCGATTTTTGAGTAGGGATAAAAAGGAAAGTGGGGTTGCAAAGGGTTCTCCACGCGAGATATGAACTAGTGCACCCTTCTCACCACCACCCCTATCAATTGTTACCAGTTGCGCATATTTTTACCCGCAAAAACAACCCGCTGGGAGCCGTGAGACCGCGCCGTGTTTTGTGTTAAATCACACGAGAATATTCGCTTTCTTGAGTTATGTAAGTTGCTGTTATATTATTTGAATAAATATTTATTAGTCTTACGGTTGCACATGATGGTACTTAACTTGAATTGTAGGAGTTCTGCCCAGGTTGGTAACTTTATGATTTGTTTTCACACATTAAATAGTCGACAAAAGCGACTACGAAATGGATTTATGTAGGTAGCTATTGTGATATAGATGAGCAATGTACCGGAGTTTAAATCAGCTTGGGTCGGATCCCGATAAACACCTTATAGTGTTCGACCGAAAGTTCGGTTTCGGTCGAGTTACCTACGTACCTTATTGTTTTTTTTTTATATAAAATTAACATCATTATCTTTAACATCATACCAATAAGTGAAAATGTCGAAGACAGCATAGCTAGATAAAAAATAAAGACTGACTGGTTATAACTTTTTCTTTATATTTTCCTCAAAACATGATCCTTGTAAGGAAGTTTCGGTTTTGGCCGAAACTGAGACTTTGCCGAAATTCGGTTTCGGTTTCGGTTTCGGTCGTAAAAACCAGTTTCGGTCGGACACTAAACACCTAGAAAACTGGGTGAATACTGGATGTTTTCTGGGTGTTTTGAGTTTTGTTACCCAAACACGGGATTTCCATCCGCTACGATCCTGACATACCTCTTTCATTTCATCTACTTTCATTGAATTGTTATTTATAGGCTATCTTTTTGGCTACTTCAAATCCACCTAGACCCAACAAACCACTTTCTTTTTGCTACAGTGACGTTTGAAAAATTACCGCAGCAGAATCTGTTTTTCGTGAAAAACTCCAAAACCACGAGAGGCACAAATGTAAAAAATCGGCCACGTTTACAAGAGATGAGGCTCTAATTATCAGTAAGAACAAAATCTCGATAGGAGACAAAATTTTGCTGGGGTGACCAGTGGCGGTTCTAGGGGGGGGGTCGTAGGGGTCATGACCCCCCCCCAAAATCGTACACGTCAAATTGACATAAAATAAATAAAATAAATTATTAACTTCCTGCTTAAACGTCCAAAAGTAAACAATGAAATCAAAACTAGGTAAGTACTACCTACTTACATCACACGACATCTACTCGTACGTCAAAAAATACCTAACATTATTTTAGAGTTTGTTTATGTACTGAAGTTCAATTTACTCAAAATAAAGTATGAATGATATTCCGACTGGAAACAAACTTTTCATTAAACAACAACAACCACTTTTTCATTAAACTTAATGACAAATAATATCACATACGACGGTGGAAGTTAATTTTGTTGAATGGTTTGCGCTACATTACATGAGCCTGCCGTTCTTCTTATGTGGTATCGACATGAGCTACATAATGATAATAGCTCATGCCGTGGGCAAAACATTAGTCAGTCAGCAGGTTGGTAGCGGAAAAAAATTTCGCGCTCGCTTTACTCGCGCTTCTTCATTAACGTACATAGCCTTCAACTCGAAAAGGTACTTAAATTAAAGTCAACTTTACGCATAAATATGAAAAATTCGCACTCGCTTCGCTTGCGTTTGTTCCCAACGTTCGTTTCCTCTTTGTTGACGTTCATTTTGTAAGTTACTATACTATTACATAGTAAACTAATCCAAACTTTACCTTGTCATAGCAAAAAAAAATTTGGACCTTAAAACTAAGTAAGTAGTAAGCCAAGTTGACCCCCCCCAAAATCTTGGGCTGGAACCGCGCCTGGGGGTGACGCCCACGCAAAAAGTCTAGAATGATAATGTAAAGAAATCTAATGGAGGTAATCCCCGAGCAGGCAAACGACAATCAAAAGCAAACGAAGATGAGAAAAATAATCAGTTTTTCCAGTCGACTTCCGTAGGCGGGATTCACAAAAAGTATCGCAGGGTCCGATTAACACAGTATCCTTGAAGATGTCGCTCGCAAAAAGGGGCAAGGGGACAAAAGGCCCTGAAACATTTCTCATTGAGGCGAAGGGCGGCGAGCGGTCGTGGGGTGGCCCCCGGGCCCCGGGACACCCGCCACGTAGCAGTCTCCAGCGACGGTGTCCATAATTTATGCTTTCGAGCGGACCACGAAAAATAAATGAGCACCAGTAACAAGAGGAAATGGAAAAGTAACTTATGTCTTTGTGAAGAACTGTTTATATGCTCATATTTTTTGTATCAGCCTACTAATCATTTTAAAAAAAATCGCAAATCACTTTTTTTCGTGTTTTAAACATAGACTACCTTACCTTATTACTTTTATTAATAGGTTTTGCTTTTGACACCCTTATATGTACGGAGTTTGACGTTTGACCCGGTTTAAAGGGTGTAGACTTGGTCTAAGCTTTTGTAACAAGGGGTTTAGAAATTTCTCGCTGCTGAACTGCTGAGCACTAGGTATTTTTCACGACGCTCATACATCGGGTTATTGAAATAACTGAAAACCTCTACTCATCAGTATGAACAACTTTTACTATGAGACAAACACTAAAATCGCATAAAAAACAGCTGTTCCTACATTTTGTCGATTTATGTGAACACAAATGTAGGGAACAGCTGATTTTACTATTTTGAGATTTCAGGGTTGATTGCATAATTAAAGTTTTTCATTCTGACGAGTACAATGACCCCTTAAGGATTTTCAGTTATTTAAATAACAAGTTGTATCGGTAGATATGTAGGTCTGAGGTCTGAGGCAGGGGATCTATAGGGCTATTCTATATGAACCTACATACCTATTTATTGGTGGCACGCGACATCGAGTCAGACAATTATTTATTTATTCGATTAAAAAATCACTGTGTGCATGTATAAACGGATTTGTAGATGAACTAGTGTGCATTATTCATGAAGCGAGGGGATTCGCGTAACAATCGTTGACGTTGTAATGCATTACAATGAATAGATAGATCAATAGTTCCCTTTACTGTTTTTTACAAGAGAATAATTGGAAAACGTAGCAAAGACGCGATTCTTAATAGAAATAAAGGACGCTAAGAGTCGGCGCAAACTAACGGAATGGCGGCGAAAAAGCTGAAATTAAATCTTATTTACAAAGACTTTCTCTTGTAAAGTTAGTTTCTTATTTACTTCTTTATACGACTGAAATTTGAATAGCGAAATAAAATGACAGGCGGCTGAGGCGGCCCAAAGCGCGGCGAAGAGCGGTCGAGTGGCTACAGCCACAGGCCAATAAGAGTCGGTTTGCCTTGCAACCAGTGAACTGCTCTTCGCCGCCACTCACTCGGTGTGCTCTGACGATAAGGAAGAAAAACATTCATCATCATCATCATCATTTCAGCCGAAAGACGTCCACTGCTGGACATAGGCCTCCCCCAAGCATCGCCACAGCGACCGGTCCTGCGCCTTCCGCATCCAGCGGATTCCCGCGACCTTCACCAGGTCATCGGTCCACCTTGTGGGAGGACTACCCACGCTGCGCCTTCCAGTACGCGGTCGCCACTCCAGAACTTTACTGCCCCATCGGCCATCTGTTCTGCGAGCAATGTGCCCCGACCACTGCCACTTAAGTTTGGCAATTCTTCGGGCTATGTCGGTTACTTTCGTTCTCCTGCGAATCTCATTTCTGATTCGATCACGCAGGGACATTCCGAGCATAGCCCTCTCCAACAAAAACATTATCAGATTCTATTTTGTAGAAAAACTCTGTAGTTCTTCAGATGTGGATACTTCCCAATAATATTTTATATCAACTTAGGTAGTTAATTAAGCCCGCAGAGCGATTTTTATTCGCGTGATTTTAAATCGCCAGTGCGGCCACCTGCATATTATTATGATTCCGTATGCATATTTAGCGATAAAATATCGCGCGAGTAAAAATCGCAGTGCGGTGTCGGCATAAGTGTGTCTGGGCTAGTGTGGTGTATGATGTATGTGTATGGACATCGACCATACAATAGACGCCTATTGTCGAATATAATGCGCACAATAAATTCTGTCAACTAGCAAGAGGTAGGAGGAAACGGGGTAGGTACTGAAATTCGATTGGCCCTACCAAGGCGGCTATTGGCTAATAAGCAGCTTAAAAAGACGTAATTCTATGAACTATATATTTGGTTGTGTGGCACAAACTAGTACAAACTAAACTAGTAACACAGATATAGACGAAGTACTGCGAACTATCTAGTGAAGCCAAAAAAAAACTATGCTCCTTTGTGCACAACCAGCGCTCACGCACACAAATGCACGTCAAACCGTGCTCACCCCTCTCAGTACACATGTCGCGGCAGCGTCCAGTAAGCATCACGAAAGCAAATATCCTTCAGGTGCATGGTGTGTGCGTGAGCGCTGGTTGTGCACAAAGGAGCATAGTTATTTTTGGCTTCACTATAATTGTTCGCAGCACGTCGTCTATATTTTTTACGTCTGTGACTATTAGTAACCGTGGTATGATGATAAAAACTCTGAAAACTGTTGTCATATTTTTTATTAAAATATAATATATATATGTTGATTTTAGTATGTAGATTTTTATTATTTTGTTGTAGTTGATTTTTTGCACGAGTTTTTAAGTACCTATACATACACATATCTACAATTGATAATCATTAGTAAATTGATACTTTTGAAAATAAAACGAATTAAACTGCAGTTGTTTTTCATTTTTACTAATTATTGTGTACGCACCTGTACCAAAGTACCACACCAATAACAATATGTATGCTAACAATTTGGGAAGGTAAGCACCATGTATCGCGCGGCCGCTTTTTAGTACACATTCAAACTTGGTTGGTTTATCTCTGTATTGCGCTTCTCATTGGTTTTTCGATTATATTTCTTTAATTATTAAGTGTATTGGGCTACAATTTTACAGATGGATAATTGAACTAATACACTAACGAATGGGATACCTTTTAATTTGCCAACCCATAGTAAACTCGTCCAATCGAATGGCGAACAACATCGTGACCCAGACCTGGCAATTTTGTTCATAATTCATTATTTACTTACAGTACATCGATGAGACTTAACATGACATTGTGAGCATTTATAAGGTACAAATAAACTTTAACATTTAGGCTTCGGAACTCATATACGCAGTACTAGGACCTAATAACCTGATTTCATTTTAAAATTTATAGCTTCCTAGCGGTAATTTTTTTTCGAAGTCTGTTTTCACAAACATTACACACAAAAGAATCGCAACATGTGTAAAAAAAGTCACAACTATTCGCCTAACCGTTTATGATATCCAGCAATCAGCCAAACGTCACCGCAGCGGAAACTTGAATATCTTCGGAGTCTTTAGACACACAAATCTCATTTATGCATACACATTTACCTTTCGTTATAGTCTAATCCATGTAACTATTTTATTTTGCTTACGTCCTTTGGAAAAAAAAAATCTCGCTGGGAAGACGTCGTTCCAGCGGAAAACGTTTTTGATGAATATCCCAAAAAGGGTTGGACACACAAATCTGAAATGTTCATACACAATTACACGACGTCATACACTAACGATTTACTTATCTCGAATTAAGAAATTCGACACTTTTTCGCTGGGATGACGCACACTGGAAATGCAGTCTTTTGAGCCAACCGAAAATCAGAATCTTTCGACTTACAGACAAGGACCGGAAGCTACCTCTAAATTGCGATTTCTCTAATTTTTTGTATGAAAAGCAATAAAATTTAGAAGTACCTAAACGTTGTTATATTGTATCCATCTTAATATACGAATAAGCATAAAGTTATCTTGGTGTAACTAAAAAAATACTATTTTCAGTCTACAATTTTTAATTACCTTCTTCTTCAAGTATATTATCTTATCTTCTTAACTATTATAATCTTAACTATTATAAAATTGTTAACGTCTGTTTGTTTGTTTGTTTGTTCCAGCATCACGCTAAAACTACTGGACCGATTTTGATGTTTTTTTTTTGTTTGAAAGCTGATGATCTGACTTAAAAACTGGTATAGGTTTTGAGAAAGAAAGAAAGAAAGAAAAAAAGATAAAAAAAATTCGTGGGTTGCGTACTCACCCGACAGATCGAAGCTTCTATGCATTTGCACGAGCGGATAGTAATGTACGATGGAGTGGAGTGGAGTGGAGTGGACAGGGGATGGGACTGGGGACGGGACAGGGGACGGGACTGGGGACGGGACAGTGGACGGGACAGGGAACGGAACATGGGACGGGAAATGGGACGGGACATGGGACAGGACAGTGGGACGGCACATGGGACTGGACATAGGATGGGACATGGGACATGCGACGGGACGATAGTGATAGAGTGAGATAGTGGGACAGTGGAACAGTAGGACAGTGGCAGTGGGACGGTGGGACAGTGGGGTAGTGGGGCAGCGGGGCAGCGGGGCATTGAGCCAGTGGGTCAGTGGGATAGTGTGGCAGTGGGGCAGTGTGGTAGCGGGGCAGCGGGGCAGCTGGGCAGCGGGGCAGTGGGTTACCAGGGCAGCAGGGCGGCGGGGCAGCGGGGCAGTGGGTTACTGGGGCAGCGGGGCGGCGTGGCAGCGGAGCAGTGGGGCAACGGGGCAGTGGGTTACCGGGGCAGCGGGGCAGTGGGGCCGTGGGATGTTGAGGCAGTGGGGCAGCGGGGCAGTGGGCAGCGGGGCAATGGGGTAGCGGGGCAGCGGGATAGTGGGGCAGCGGGGCAGTCGGGCAGTGGGGTAGCGGAGCAGCGGGGCAGTGGGGCAGCGGGGCAGCTGGGCAGCGGGGTAGAGGGGAAGTGGGGCAGTGGTATAGTGGGGCAGTGGGGTAGCGGGGCATCTTGGCAGCGGGGCCGTGGGGCAGCGAGGCAGCGGGTTAGTGGGGCAGCGGGGCAGTGGGGCAGTGGTGTAGCGGGGCAGTGGGGCAGCGGGGCAGTGGGGCATCGGGGCTGTGGTGCAGCGGGGCAGTGGGGCAGCGGGGCAGCGGGGCAGCGAGGCAGTGGGGCAGCGGGGCTGTGGGGCAGCGGGGCAGTGGGGCAGCGGGGCAGTGGGATAGTGGGGCAGCGGGGCAGTGGGGCAGCAGGGCAGCGGGGCAGCGGGGCAGCGGGACAGTGGGACAGTGGACTGGACTGGAATGGACTGGACTGACGTGGGTTAGCAGAATTTAACGCGAGCGGAGCCGCGGGTAAAAGCTAGTAAACACATAAAATCATTTATCATTATTATTTGACACTTTCTAACCTAAAGTTAAGGCACAAAAGAGCTTTGTGCTATAATATTATAGCCAGGTTGTAGAATCATTATCATAATCGTTTCTTACATTTCTATGTTTAAGACTTAAAAATATTTATTTATTTTAATTAGTCCATTTTCATGTAATAAAATCAGCAGAATTTATTAAACGGCCTGTTATCCCAATTTGCGTCTTACGAAATTCGGTCTAAAATAGTCAAATTGTGATAAAGAAACCCGAAAAAATATATGTTACAGATACATGCTTAAGTTAGCGAATTTAAAAGATAAAAACAAGATACTTTGTACTTTTGTCGATTGAAAAAAAATCCGAAACAATGTCGATTTTAAAAGCATTTTTCGTTTTAATGTTCTAAATACAGCACGAAATGCTATAAAAATTACATGCAATAAAAAGAGAATGGTATTACAAAGTAATTTCTACTGTTAATTTTTTGATATTAATAGTTTTGTTTTAATTAAAATTTAAATAAGCGAAATAGCTCGCGCACAGCCAAAGAGATTTAATATAAATATTTAATGTCTTTGCGCACAGCGCATTTAGTGACATTTTAGTGTCCATCCGGACGTCGTCGAGGGTGGACCTGCGTCGCCTTTTTACGATGCGCTCCCCCCGCTTTTGTTCGAAATGCAAAATAAATGAAACAATAAGAGAAAGGTATCTGGTAAGTTACTACATAATAAAAAATAAATATACAACCTTATTCTTAGTTTTTATAAATATTGCGATTTCTGGGTTGGTCGCATAGTAACTAAAGGTTGTTCATAATGATGAGTACAATGACCTCTTATCAGGTTTAATATAAACTAAGAATAAGGTAGTAGGTGTTTTTTTTTTGACAGTATACCTTCTCACTTTTTAATTATTTTGATTGCCTCGTTGGTCTAGTGGTTGCAAGCGCGATTGCTGAGCGTGGGGTCCTGGGTTCGATTCTCGGGTCGGGCAAAGTTTTATTGGGTTTTTTCATTAGGAAATTCTCAGTAGCAGCCCGGAGTCTAGATTTGTGCCCGGTTAATGGCAATAGGCTCGCCCCTTATTACTCTGCCTACCCCTTCGGGGAAATACAGGCGTGATGTTATGTTATGTTACCTTCTCTCGACACGTACCTATTTACAGTCTACCGCACGTCAACGATAACAGTTTGACCTTGATAGCGTCTTTATTTCGTATGCAGTAAAGGTGGTTTTCGCTATGCAAGTTTTATCACTGACGTGCGGTTCACTGTACGTCTATATTATTTATCTACCGGATACCTGTAGATATATACTATAGTAGTTTTATTTTACTTTTTCATAATAAAATTAGTACCTACTTGTTTTATTCAGATAGGTGTATAGTATACCTAGCTCATGGTATAGACCTGCTAGCAGAGAATAATAGTCTTGCTTCCCTCGGCTCGAAATTGAAGTTAGTTGATAATAATTGGTGCAAAGCATGCTAAATCAGTACGACTATTTAGCTCATAGCTTTTTTTGCAATCACCAGTATAAATATTTATAGGAGGTTGATTTAGTTATTACTTACTTCCTTATATACCTAGTTACAAAAAGTGAAGAATGGGAATTCATATGCCTTATGCGCTTCACCAAAGCCGGCAAGGACCAATTGCGTGGAGCTTTCCGACTGACCACAGTATAAGCGTAACAGTACAACCATTATTGTTGCTGAAAATGTATTTATGTTATTTTGGAAAGGAGTGGTCTATGTTACTGTATTCACGTGGCACGCCAATCAGAATTCTTTCGGTGCAAGATGAAGAAAATGTGAACCCTTCATCACTCTCACAGAAACAGTTAAACTGACTATTTTCAAGCGGGTTCTAGCAAACGTTCACTTAGATTCATAGAATTTTATTTGTTGATTTAATGCAAGTAAAAAACTTTATAAGTGGTGAAAAATATTACTGATAATTGGTATTAAAAAAATCCAAATATTTCTTTCAGTTTTGTAATATTACTAAGAGTTTAATTGATTTGTTTAATTTAGTCTATCACAGTCAGTTACCGCACAACTGCCTCTTATCAAGCAGTGTTGCCAGACGTACGATAAATTATCGTACATGTACGATAATTCGCCTCTGGTATGATGTACGATACAAATTGTATTATCGTACGCAAAAGTACGATAATTTTGACTTCTGAAACCGTGGAACTAAAAAGAAAGGTCATCACTATACTCTTTAAAATGGGCGAAGAAAAGAGGAGGCCCTAAAATTTCATATTTGTACGATAATTTTTCGTTTGGTACGATAAAATTTATTTATTTATTTAACCCACCTATACCCGCGCCAATTTTTGTTACACCTATACCCACGCACGGTGTCACAGATCGAAAATTCAGGACCGTATTTCATGAAAATTTTGTAGGCAACTCCATATAGTATAAAACTAGAAGATATACAGAAATAAAAATACCATTTATTACTTATTTATTTATTAAATTAATGTCTAGCCGTCTTGCATAAACAGCCTTCAAAATTTGTTTCTTATGAACAAAAAAAAATATTTTTACGAACATAAATGCCATTATTTGGCTTACACATGAGCTTCGCCATAACAGTCATATACTTACACAAATAAAAACCGGCCAAGAGCATGTCGGGCCATGCTCAGTATTATAGGGTTCCTTAAGTAGGTGTTACAAACAAATCAAATCGAATATTAATCACGGCTATTTTAGTTTTTGCAATAGACGGCAGTATTGGCGACTCAGAGAGTGATGTCAGTAGCCACTAGATGGCGCTATACAGTGCCAAATGTAATAGACGGCACTTGACGATAGCATTGGCGACCCAGAGAGTGTTGTTTGACGCCGCTAGATGGCGCCAAATTTAAGAAGTGTGTCGTCAACATAACACAAAGTTACTTTTTGTCATTTTTTCAAATAGAAAGTAGCTAAAGGAGCATTATTTGCTATGATCATTTTTCTCTAAGGTCAATGACCTTTGTACTAGGTCGTTTTAAGTATTTTTCAGTTTTCTCTCTATAACTCAAAAATTTATAATCACAATATGCTCGAAATAATTTTAAAAGAGAGTTTTTACAAAGGTCTATCAATGTGGAAGATTATAAGTTTCTACGTTGCATAGTTTAGAAATGGCAGGGGGGGGGGACACATTGCAAGCCACTTTGGCAGGCTATATTTCGCAGATGGTACATCTGATAAAAAAGTGATGTATGAAACATTACCTTCATTTTAGTAGACCTATTCAATGATACCCCACACGAGGGGGTGCAGCGAAAAAAAATTTTACATCCCCATTTTACATGTATGGGCGCCACCCCTAAATTACGTAATCATGATTTTTTTATTATTTTAAAATTAAGATCTATATCTATACTATTTTTTTACAAAATTTTATTTACTTATGTTTATAACTGTAGAAGTTATTAAGCTGTAAAGGATTAGGACAGACGGACAGACGGACGGACATGACGAAACTATAAGGGTTCCTTGTAGGACTACGGAACCCTAAAAATTGCACCTATACCCGCGACGGTCTCACGACCGATGGACGCCAAATGCGGCTACACGTGCATCTTGCTCGACCGTGCAGCATGCACTAAAGTGAAGCTAGCAACAAATCCGGCAGCTACCAAAATATTACAATTCGCAACGTTTCTGAGAAAAAAAACTTACGAAAATGTTTTTCGTCGGTCTCACATACCAACGCGCGGGTATCAGAGGGTTAAATTCATGCAAAATGTGTACATAGCAGGGTTGTTGCTGATTCAGAATTTTGTCACAGCGGATGCTGATGCTCATGCAGATTTTTGACATTGACATCAGCGGATGCTGATGCAGATTTTTTTGTATCGGGAATATGTTCTTATCCTTATGAATTTAAATAAAAATGCAATTTAAATTTATATAAAAATCCGATATTGGTTCAAGGCAAAAAATGGAAGGAAAAGCCTTAAAAGGAATTTTAAGGCTTTTCTTTTCATATAAAAGCATTTGAGCCTTCTTTCACTGTGCTTAAAAAAACGAGAGATAAATATACGATGTTTTTGCATATAAAGAAAGAAACCTTTTGTAAGTGAAATTATTTAAACTGGACCTACTTTGAGCGCACGAAAGAGCAGCGCGATCGCAAACGCCAATATTTCTTTGTTTTTAAAAATGTAGAGCTTCCCTTGCTATCTTAACGCTTTTGTTATAATTTGCATTCGTTAGTGCAGAGCTTGATAAAAATAAAAGGAAATCCAGCATAAATTATTTTCATTCTTGGCTTTTTATTAGCTGACTATAATAGCTCCACATTGCCCTTTTTGTTAGAACGCCTCTTTCAACTATACTGTCTGCTGTTGACGTTTGTCGTAATAGACAAGTTGGTTTTGGTTTTGCTAAAAATCACCGAAGCGCAATAATCTAGTACTTGTGTCTAGTACCCATAGTACAAGCTCTGCTTTGCTTTTTTTCTCTCTTTTTTGCTTTGGGACTAGATGGTGCTGTGTAATGATGTCCCAAAGATATTTATATATTATTTATTTAAGATATCTGTGCTACGATTGGTCAAAACCATAAACTTGTTATACTAAAAACTCGCAAGCGAAACAAAACAATGTGCCATAAGCCCCTGCCCCTTTGGTCGCATTACGTTACGACACGAACATCAGCTACAAATATCAGCATCAATTAAAGCAGATGCTGATGTTGAAAATAATGCTCATGAACAGCGGATGCTGATATTCGGAACAACCCTGGTAGATAGCTTGCTAATTTTACAAGCTATGTCGGTCATTTTGATTCATCTCCGAATAATCTCGTCGCAAATCTTGTCCTTACAAACTCCAACCATAGCTTACTGAGGGACGTTGGATTTGTGGTCTTTTTAGGGTTCCGAAGTCCTACAAGGAACCCTTATAGTTTCGTCATGTCCGTCCGTCTGTCCGTCTGTCCTAATCCTTTACAGCTTAATAACTTCTACAGTTATAAACATAAGTAAATGAAATTTTGTTAGAAAATAGTCTACATATAGATTTCAATTTTAAAAGAATGAAAAAATAGTTTTTACGTATTTTAGGGGTGGCGTCCATACATGTGAAATGTAGATGAAAAAATTTTTTGTGGGGTATCATTGAATAGGTCTACAAAAATGAAGGTAATGTTTCATACACCATTTTTTTATCAGATGACCCATCTGCGAAATATAGCCCGCCAAAGTGGCTTGCAATGTGTCCCCCCCCTGCCATTTCTAAACTATGCAACGTAGAAAGTTATAATCTTCCACATTGATAGACCTTTGTGAAAACTCTCTTTTAAAATTATTTCGAGTATAATGTAATTATAATTTTTTGAGTTATAGAGATAAAACTGAAAAATACTTAAAACGTCCTAGTTTAAAGGTCATTGACCTTAGAGAAAAATGATCATAGCAAATAATGCTCCTTTAGCTACTTTCTATTTGAAAAAATCACAAAAAGTAACTGCCAAACTTCTTAAATATGGCTTCTTGAATTTATCGCTAGATGGCGCTACTAACAACACGCTCTGAGTCGCGAATGCTGCCGATTATTGCAAAAACTAAAATAGCCATGATTAATATTCGATTTGATTCGTTTGTAATTACACCTGCTTAAGGAACCCTATAATACTGAGCATGGCCCGACATGCTCTTGACCGGTTTTTTTTATGTGAGGAATCCTCACTCCGCTCGGAGTCATTCGCTCATTATTATGCATAGGTTCAAGGACAATAATGGTAAATACGCAAATACGTCCTTGTGAACTATTTGAAAGAAAGAAAGATAAAACATTTATTAATAAAATTGATTATTTACTAGAACTTGTCTTAAAGCGGCGATAAGTGCATTTTACGTAAAATTAGCTTTAGTAAGCAACTCCACCCGTGTGGACCTATAAAAGGTGTCCTCAATTAATAACAAAACGAAAAACAAATTGTTATAGGCATAATCTACCTCCGCCAAATTTCATCCAAATTAAAGTAATATTTAAAGCAGTGTCTCCTGCGCACAAAAACTTTTAACAGAACATGTTAATATTTAGCTTAGGCCAATCAAATGTAGCCAAACAGCTAACAGCCACGCCCCCATTTTGTTAGAAAACATGTAAGATCAAGGTAGAAATCACAGGGGTGCTGGCCAGAAAACCTCCACGTGTGCCTGACGGCTGCTTGTCCTTCTGGACACGTCTGGAGGGATCGGCAGTTGTTTGGCCGGTGCATCCTGGGCACGGGCAATAAAATCCTGCCGAGGGATTAACCTTCGGGGGATTTTATTGCCTGTGGCGAATATTCTGGCACGGGAGGGGCCCGTTCTGGGCCAGTAGGGAGTTGCTCCACGTGTCCCTCTGATATCAGCAGAGGGCACAGTGGAAGAGCAGGGGCGGGCCCGGTGTGCACTCACCCTGCCACTGGGCAGGCAGCGGGGGGACTGTCTTTCCCTGCCCCCGTCGATCTCGTAACCCCAGGAGTGCCCGCTGAGTAGTATTCTCGCGCCTCTTGGGACCGAGGGTCTTGGCTACACCGCCCGGACCGCGAGGAAGAAAACCTCTATAAAAAATTACGGGAGGTAGGGCCTGCGAGCAGCAGACTCGGGGTAGTCTGCTGCCCGACCAGCAGCTGGCGTAGCTGGCACAGCCGGCGTAGTTGGCGCGGCTGGTAAAGGCCCATGAGGTGAAGTGGCGTGCAGTGTTCCGTGTGCGCCACCTAGGAGGGTGCGGCCGACGTTAGGCCGCACGGGGAGAAGGGGCTCGCCTGCTTGTGGCGGGCCAGGACCTGTCGGGGGTGGTTGTGTGAATACTCACGGGTTCCCACGCCCCCGGCTAAGGTAGTTGAAGGAACACCGTGGTGGTTTTAGTCGGTAAGAGTCCGACACTGGCTCCGCCTACCCCGGGCGGAGTGCGTCCATGAGGATTTCCCCACGGCAAAAAAAAAAAAAAAAAAAAAAAGTTAGAAATCACAAAAATATGGTCGCAGGGGACGCGGCTTCAGGTTGGTTTAGTAGTGTCATGCACTAAAACTTTATCCAGTATAAAAACAGATGCAATAGTAAGGCTCTTGACGCTTCAGATATAGCACGATTACATTATACACTATGAATTTCTAGTTGTTTTGGAAACGGAAAACTTAGGTAGACAGTAACAGAATCGATTAGCAGTGTCAATTTGAAAAAATAACGTATTTTTTCCCCTATAAACAGAACGATTTACTTTTTCGAGTTCAATTTAACAATTTTGATTGATTTATATAAAAAAAAACATCATCATTTCAGCCGAAAGACGTCCACTGCTGGACATAGGCCTCCCCCAAGCATCGCCACAACGACCGGTTCTGTGCCTTCCGCATCCAGCAGATTCCCGCGACCTTCACCAGGCCGTCGGTCTACCTTGTGGGGGGCCTACCCACGCTGCGCCTTCTAGTACGCGGTCGCCACTCCAGAACTTTACTGCCCCATCGGCCATTCGTTTTGCGAGCAATGTGCCCCGCCCACTACCACTTAAGTTTGTCTTTGAACTACGTCGGTTACTTTCGTTCTCCTGCGAATCTCCTCATTTAACATAACATAACATCACGCCTGTACTTCCCCGAAGGGGTAGGCAGAGGTGTAATAGTACACCCACATTTCGCCAGTTATGTTATAGTCCCATGTAAGAAAAAAAAAATATTGTTATTTTTTAAACCAATCGATTCTGTTATTGATATGTTGTATTTTTACGTGAAGCACCCATAGTAAGATGGCTCGCTTAAAAGTATGGGCTAGCTCGCACACTTTCACACTCATAGTAAGACAAAACGACACATATCTCGTGTGACGGTAGTTATTGTCGTAGTGTCACAAATAAAATGAAAATATAATCTGGTGTTAAATTAAAAGTATGGGCTAGCTCGCACACTTTCACACTCATAGTAAGACAAAACGACACATATCTCGTGTGACGGTAGTTATTGTCGTAGTGTCACAAATAAAATGAAAATATAATCTGGTGTTAAATTAAAAGTATGGGCTAGCTCGCACACTTTCACACTCATAGTAAGACAAAACGACACATATCTCGTGTGACGGTAGTTATTGTCGTAGTGTCACAAATAAAATGAAAATATAATCTGGTGTTAAATTAAAAGTATGGGCTAGCTCGCACACTTTCACACTCATAGTAAGACAAAACGACACATATCTCGTGTGACGGTAGTTATTGTCGTAGTGTCACAAATAAAATGAAAATATAATCTGGTGTTAAATTAAAAGTATGGGCTAGCTCGCACACTTTCACACTCATAGTAAGACAAAACGACACATATCTCGTGTGACGGTAGTTATTGTCGTAGTGTCACAAATAAAATGAAAATATAATCTGGTGTTAAATTAAAAGTATGGGCTAGCTCGCACACTTTCACACTCATAGTAAGACAAAACGACACATATCTCGTGTGACGGTAGTTATTGTCGTAGTGTCACAAATAAAATGAAAATATAATCTGGTGTTAAATTAAAAGTATGGGCTAGCTCGCACACTTTCACACTCATAGTAAGACAAAACGACACATATCTCGTGTGACGGTAGTTATTGTCGTAGTGTCACAAATAAAATGAAAATATAATCTGGTGTTAAATTAAAAGTATGGGCTAGCTCGCACACTTTCACACTCATAGTAAGACAAAACGACACATATCTCGTGTGACGGTAGTTATTGTCGTAGTGTCACAAATAAAATGAAAATATAATCTGGTGTTAAATTAAAAGTATGGGCTAGCTCGCACACTTTCACACTCATAGTAAGACAAAACGACACATATCTCGTGTGACGGTAGTTATTGTCGTAGTGTCACAAATAAAATGAAAATATAATCTGGTGTTAAATTAAAAGTATGGGCTAGCTCGCACACTTTCACACTCATAGTAAGACAAAACGACACATATCTCGTGTGACGGTAGTTATTGTCGTAGTGTCACAAATAAAATGAAAATATAATCTGGTGTTAAATTAAAAGTATGGGCTAGCTCGCACACTTTCACACTCATAGTAAGACAAAACGACACATATCTCGTGTGACGGTAGTTATTGTCGTAGTGTCACAAATAAAATGAAAATATAATCTGGTGTTAAATTAAAAGTATGGGCTAGCTCGCACACTTTCACACTCATAGTAAGACAAAACGACACATATCTCGTGTGACGGTAGTTATTGTCGTAGTGTCACAAATAAAATGAAAATATAATCTGGTGTTAAATTAAAAGTATGGGCTAGCTCGCACACTTTCACACTCATAGTAAGACAAAACGACACATATCTCGTGTGACGGTAGTTATTGTCGTAGTGTCACAAATAAAATGAAAATATAATCTGGTGTTAAATTAAAAGTATGGGCTAGCTCGCACACTTTCACACTCATAGTAAGACAAAACGACACATATCTCGTGTGACGGTAGTTATTGTCGTAGTGTCACAAATAAAATGAAAATATAATCTGGTGTTAAATTAAAAGTATGGGCTAGCTCGCACACTTTCACACTCATAGTAAGACAAAACGACACATATCTCGTGTGACGGTAGTTATTGTCGTAGTGTCACAAATAAAATGAAAATATAATCTGGTGTTAAATTAAAAGTATGGGCTAGCTCGCACACTTTCACACTCATAGTAAGACAAAACGACACATATCTCGTGTGACGGTAGTTATTGTCGTAGTGTCACAAATAAAATGAAAATATAATCTGGTGTTAAATTAAAAGTATGGGCTAGCTCGCACACTTTCACACTCATAGTAAGACAAAACGACACATATCTCGTGTGACGGTAGTTATTGTCGTAGTGTCACAAATAAAATGAAAATATAATCTGGTGTTAAATTAAAAGTATGGGCTAGCTCGCACACTTTCACACTCATAGTAAGACAAAACGACACATATCTCGTGTGACGGTAGTTATTGTCGTAGTGTCACAAATAAAATGAAAATATAATCTGGTGTTAAATTAAAAGTATGGGCTAGCTCGCACACTTTCACACTCATAGTAAGACAAAACGACACATATCTCGTGTGACGGTAGTTATTGTCGTAGTGTCACAAATAAAATGAAAATATAATCTGGTGTTAAATTAAAAGTATGGGCTAGCTCGCACACTTTCACACTCATAGTAAGACAAAACGACACATATCTCGTGTGACGGTAGTTATTGTCGTAGTGTCACAAATAAAATGAAAATATAATCTGGTGTTAAATTAAAAGTATGGGCTAGCTCGCACACTTTCACACTCATAGTAAGACAAAACGACACATATCTCGTGTGACGGTAGTTATTGTCGTAGTGTCACAAATAAAATGAAAATATAATCTGGTGTTAAATTAAAAGTATGGGCTAGCTCGCACACTTTCACACTCATAGTAAGACAAAACGACACATATCTCGTGTGACGGTAGTTATTGTCGTAGTGTCACAAATAAAATGAAAATATAATCTGGTGTTAAATTAAAAGTATGGGCTAGCTCGCACACTTTCACACTCATAGTAAGACAAAACGACACATATCTCGTGTGACGGTAGTTATTGTCGTAGTGTCACAAATAAAATGAAAATATAATCTGGTGTTAAATTAAAAGTATGGGCTAGCTCGCACACTTTCACACTCATAGTAAGACAAAACGACACATATCTCGTGTGACGGTAGTTATTGTCGTAGTGTCACAAATAAAATGAAAATATAATCTGGTGTTAAATTAAAAGTATGGGCTAGCTCGCACACTTTCACACTCATAGTAAGACAAAACGACACATATCTCGTGTGACGGTAGTTATTGTCGTAGTGTCACAAATAAAATGAAAATATAATCTGGTGTTAAATTAAAAGTATGGGCTAGCTCGCACACTTTCACACTCATAGTAAGACAAAACGACACATATCTCGTGTGACGGTAGTTATTGTCGTAGTGTCACAAATAAAATGAAAATATAATCTGGTGTTAAATTAAAAGTATGGGCTAGCTCGCACACTTTCACACTCATAGTAAGACAAAACGACACATATCTCGTGTGACGGTAGTTATTGTCGTAGTGTCACAAATAAAATGAAAATATAATCTGGTGTTAAATTAAAAGTATGGGCTAGCTCGCACACTTTCACACTCATAGTAAGACAAAACGACACATATCTCGTGTGACGGTAGTTATTGTCGTAGTGTCACAAATAAAATGAAAATATAATCTGGTGTTAAATTAAAAGTATGGGCTAGCTCGCACACTTTCACACTCATAGTAAGACAAAACGACACATATCTCGTGTGACGGTAGTTATTGTCGTAGTGTCACAAATAAAATGAAAATATAATCTGGTGTTAAATTAAAAGTATGGGCTAGCTCGCACACTTTCACACTCATAGTAAGACAAAACGACACATATCTCGTGTGACGGTAGTTATTGTCGTAGTGTCACAAATAAAATGAAAATATAATCTGGTGTTAAATTAAAAGTATGGGCTAGCTCGCACACTTTCACACTCATAGTAAGACAAAACGACACATATCTCGTGTGACGGTAGTTATTGTCGTAGTGTCACAAATAAAATGAAAATATAATCTGGTGTTAAATTAAAAGTATGGGCTAGCTCGCACACTTTCACACTCATAGTAAGACAAAACGACACATATCTCGTGTGACGGTAGTTATTGTCGTAGTGTCACAAATAAAATGAAAATATAATCTGGTGTTAAATTAAAAGTATGGGCTAGCTCGCACACTTTCACACTCATAGTAAGACAAAACGACACATATCTCGTGTGACGGTAGTTATTGTCGTAGTGTCACAAATAAAATGAAAATATAATCTGGTGTTAAATTAAAAGTATGGGCTAGCTCGCACACTTTCACACTCATAGTAAGACAAAACGACACATATCTCGTGTGACGGTAGTTATTGTCGTAGTGTCACAAATAAAATGAAAATATAATCTGGTGTTAAATTAAAAGTATGGGCTAGCTCGCACACTTTCACACTCATAGTAAGACAAAACGACACATATCTCGTGTGACGGTAGTTATTGTCGTAGTGTCACAAATAAAATGAAAATATAATCTGGTGTTAAATTAAAAGTATGGGCTAGCTCGCACACTTTCACACTCATAGTAAGACAAAACGACACATATCTCGTGTGACGGTAGTTATTGTCGTAGTGTCACAAATAAAATGAAAATATAATCTGGTGTTAAATTAAAAGTATGGGCTAGCTCGCACACTTTCACACTCATAGTAAGACAAAACGACACATATCTCGTGTGACGGTAGTTATTGTCGTAGTGTCACAAATAAAATGAAAATATAATCTGGTGTTAAATTAAAAGTATGGGCTAGCTCGCACACTTTCACACTCATAGTAAGACAAAACGACACATATCTCGTGTGACGGTAGTTATTGTCGTAGTGTCACAAATAAAATGAAAATATAATCTGGTGTTAAATTAAAAGTATGGGCTAGCTCGCACACTTTCACACTCATAGTAAGACAAAACGACACATATCTCGTGTGACGGTAGTTATTGTCGTAGTGTCACAAATAAAATGAAAATATAATCTGGTGTTAAATTAAAAGTATGGGCTAGCTCGCACACTTTCACACTCATAGTAAGACAAAACGACACATATCTCGTGTGACGGTAGTTATTGTCGTAGTGTCACAAATAAAATGAAAATATAATCTGGTGTTAAATTAAAAGTATGGGCTAGCTCGCACACTTTCACACTCATAGTAAGACAAAACGACACATATCTCGTGTGACGGTAGTTATTGTCGTAGTGTCACAAATAAAATGAAAATATAATCTGGTGTTAAATTAAAAGTATGGGCTAGCTCGCACACTTTCACACTCATAGTAAGACAAAACGACACATATCTCGTGTGACGGTAGTTATTGTCGTAGTGTCACAAATAAAATGAAAATATAATCTGGTGTTAAATTAAAAGTATGGGCTAGCTCGCACACTTTCACACTCATAGTAAGACAAAACGACACATATCTCGTGTGACGGTAGTTATTGTCGTAGTGTCACAAATAAAATGAAAATATAATCTGGTGTTAAATTAAAAGTATGGGCTAGCTCGCACACTTTCACACTCATAGTAAGACAAAACGACACATATCTCGTGTGACGGTAGTTATTGTCGTAGTGTCACAAATAAAATGAAAATATAATCTGGTGTTAAATTAAAAGTATGGGCTAGCTCGCACACTTTCACACTCATAGTAAGACAAAACGACACATATCTCGTGTGACGGTAGTTATTGTCGTAGTGTCACAAATAAAATGAAAATATAATCTGGTGTTAAATTAAAAGTATGGGCTAGCTCGCACACTTTCACACTCATAGTAAGACAAAACGACACATATCTCGTGTGACGGTAGTTATTGTCGTAGTGTCACAAATAAAATGAAAATATAATCTGGTGTTAAATTAAAAGTATGGGCTAGCTCGCACACTTTCACACTCATAGTAAGACAAAACGACACATATCTCGTGTGACGGTAGTTATTGTCGTAGTGTCACAAATAAAATGAAAATATAATCTGGTGTTAAATTAAAAGTATGGGCTAGCTCGCACACTTTCACACTCATAGTAAGACAAAACGACACATATCTCGTGTGACGGTAGTTATTGTCGTAGTGTCACAAATAAAATGAAAATATAATCTGGTGTTAAATTAAAAGTATGGGCTAGCTCGCACACTTTCACACTCATAGTAAGACAAAACGACACATATCTCGTGTGACGGTAGTTATTGTCGTAGTGTCACAAATAAAATGAAAATATAATCTGGTGTTAAATTAAAAGTATGGGCTAGCTCGCACACTTTCACACTCATAGTAAGACAAAACGACACATATCTCGTGTGACGGTAGTTATTGTCGTAGTGTCACAAATAAAATGAAAATATAATCTGGTGTTAAATTAAAAGTATGGGCTAGCTCGCACACTTTCACACTCATAGTAAGACAAAACGACACATATCTCGTGTGACGGTAGTTATTGTCGTAGTGTCACAAATAAAATGAAAATATAATCTGGTGTTAAATTAAAAGTATGGGCTAGCTCGCACACTTTCACACTCATAGTAAGACAAAACGACACATATCTCGTGTGACGGTAGTTATTGTCGTAGTGTCACAAATAAAATGAAAATATAATCTGGTGTTAAATTAAAAGTATGGGCTAGCTCGCACACTTTCACACTCATAGTAAGACAAAACGACACATATCTCGTGTGACGGTAGTTATTGTCGTAGTGTCACAAATAAAATGAAAATATAATCTGGTGTTAAATTAAAAGTATGGGCTAGCTCGCACACTTTCACACTCATAGTAAGACAAAACGACACATATCTCGTGTGACGGTAGTTATTGTCGTAGTGTCACAAATAAAATGAAAATATAATCTGGTGTTAAATTAAAAGTATGGGCTAGCTCGCACACTTTCACACTCATAGTAAGACAAAACGACACATATCTCGTGTGACGGTAGTTATTGTCGTAGTGTCACAAATAAAATGAAAATATAATCTGGTGTTAAATTAAAAGTATGGGCTAGCTCGCACACTTTCACACTCATAGTAAGACAAAACGACACATATCTCGTGTGACGGTAGTTATTGTCGTAGTGTCACAAATAAAATGAAAATATAATCTGGTGTTAAATTAAAAGTATGGGCTAGCTCGCACACTTTCACACTCATAGTAAGACAAAACGACACATATCTCGTGTGACGGTAGTTATTGTCGTAGTGTCACAAATAAAATGAAAATATAATCTGGTGTTAAATTAAAAGTATGGGCTAGCTCGCACACTTTCACACTCATAGTAAGACAAAACGACACATATCTCGTGTGACGGTAGTTATTGTCGTAGTGTCACAAATAAAATGAAAATATAATCTGGTGTTAAATTAAAAGTATGGGCTAGCTCGCACACTTTCACACTCATAGTAAGACAAAACGACACATATCTCGTGTGACGGTAGTTATTGTCGTAGTGTCACAAATAAAATGAAAATATAATCTGGTGTTAAATTAAAAGTATGGGCTAGCTCGCACACTTTCACACTCATAGTAAGACAAAACGACACATATCTCGTGTGACGGTAGTTATTGTCGTAGTGTCACAAATAAAATGAAAATATAATCTGGTGTTAAATTAAAAGTATGGGCTAGCTCGCACACTTTCACACTCATAGTAAGACAAAACGACACATATCTCGTGTGACGGTAGTTATTGTCGTAGTGTCACAAATAAAATGAAAATATAATCTGGTGTTAAATTAAAAGTATGGGCTAGCTCGCACACTTTCACACTCATAGTAAGACAAAACGACACATATCTCGTGTGACGGTAGTTATTGTCGTAGTGTCACAAATAAAATGAAAATATAATCTGGTGTTAAATTAAAAGTATGGGCTAGCTCGCACACTTTCACACTCATAGTAAGACAAAACGACACATATCTCGTGTGACGGTAGTTATTGTCGTAGTGTCACAAATAAAATGAAAATATAATCTGGTGTTAAATTAAAAGTATGGGCTAGCTCGCACACTTTCACACTCATAGTAAGACAAAACGACACATATCTCGTGTGACGGTAGTTATTGTCGTAGTGTCACAAATAAAATGAAAATATAATCTGGTGTTAAATTAAAAGTATGGGCTAGCTCGCACACTTTCACACTCATAGTAAGACAAAACGACACATATCTCGTGTGACGGTAGTTATTGTCGTAGTGTCACAAATAAAATGAAAATATAATCTGGTGTTAAATTAAAAGTATGGGCTAGCTCGCACACTTTCACACTCATAGTAAGACAAAACGACACATATCTCGTGTGACGGTAGTTATTGTCGTAGTGTCACAAATAAAATGAAAATATAATCTGGTGTTAAATTAAAAGTATGGGCTAGCTCGCACACTTTCACACTCATAGTAAGACAAAACGACACATATCTCGTGTGACGGTAGTTATTGTCGTAGTGTCACAAATAAAATGAAAATATAATCTGGTGTTAAATTAAAAGTATGGGCTAGCTCGCACACTTTCACACTCATAGTAAGACAAAACGACACATATCTCGTGTGACGGTAGTTATTGTCGTAGTGTCACAAATAAAATGAAAATATAATCTGGTGTTAAATTAAAAGTATGGGCTAGCTCGCACACTTTCACACTCATAGTAAGACAAAACGACACATATCTCGTGTGACGGTAGTTATTGTCGTAGTGTCACAAATAAAATGAAAATATAATCTGGTGTTAAATTAAAAGTATGGGCTAGCTCGCACACTTTCACACTCATAGTAAGACAAAACGACACATATCTCGTGTGACGGTAGTTATTGTCGTAGTGTCACAAATAAAATGAAAATATAATCTGGTGTTAAATTAAAAGTATGGGCTAGCTCGCACACTTTCACACTCATAGTAAGACAAAACGACACATATCTCGTGTGACGGTAGTTATTGTCGTAGTGTCACAAATAAAATGAAAATATAATCTGGTGTTAAATTAAAAGTATGGGCTAGCTCGCACACTTTCACACTCATAGTAAGACAAAACGACACATATCTCGTGTGACGGTAGTTATTGTCGTAGTGTCACAAATAAAATGAAAATATAATCTGGTGTTAAATTAAAAGTATGGGCTAGCTCGCACACTTTCACACTCATAGTAAGACAAAACGACACATATCTCGTGTGACGGTAGTTATTGTCGTAGTGTCACAAATAAAATGAAAATATAATCTGGTGTTAAATTAAAAGTATGGGCTAGCTCGCACACTTTCACACTCATAGTAAGACAAAACGACACATATCTCGTGTGACGGTAGTTATTGTCGTAGTGTCACAAATAAAATGAAAATATAATCTGGTGTTAAATTAAAAGTATGGGCTAGCTCGCACACTTTCACACTCATAGTAAGACAAAACGACACATATCTCGTGTGACGGTAGTTATTGTCGTAGTGTCACAAATAAAATGAAAATATAATCTGGTGTTAAATTGCTGTCGAAATTACAGTGGCTTTAGGAAAAGGTCCGAGTGGGGCCTTTCTTCCACGTTTTTCGTTTCCAAAACACTAATAACGATATTCAGTCACTAATCTTTTCAGGAACCAGCTCAGATTTTTGAAATCCTGGTCAATGACGGCATTGAACCATAGTTTATTATCAGCGTCCCTTGGATCTGTAGCGTTAAATTGTAGGTATGTATAGGGAGCGAAAGCTAAACTATTACTTATGCTCAGCTTAGAATCTACATCAGGAATTAAAGAAGCAAGATTCTTGACAAGTTGTGGGTTCAGCTTGTTGAATACGAACCCTATGTTTCTTTGACTTAAAATTTCTTCGCTGTACAAGCAGTTGATGAGGTCATTTGTGAACATTTCTAGAACCTTAATTTTGGTTTCATTTTCGGGAATTTTCTTTGACATTTTCATTGCTGTGAATATATTCTTGTACCTGAAAATAAGGTGACATTATTATTTAAAGATAGCGTCGTTTTTTTTGTCTGTGATCATAACTAGGTTAACGGGTCTATTGTATATACAGCCGCATCTGGTTCGACTGAAAGCCTGCCCCAACGAACTCAGCAGGAAAGGACGAGGAAGAACCGACTTCTGTCTGCTGTAGGTAGTTATCATGTTGAATTTTAATATATTAGGGTATAGCAAATCGTCAATCAATGTGATATAGGGTGACATCAGAAACAATTCAACATCTTTAAAGATATCATGGCGACACATATGATTGAATGTGCGTCCACATAAAGAAAAAAAGATGAAAAAAATATTCCACGACTAATCATGCGTAGGTATAGTAAGTATCCTGGGAGTGACCAGGACACGGCACAGCACACGCTTGAGGAGTGCCCTGCGTGGAGCCCAGAGCGGCGTGTCCTGGTCAGCGAGATCGGGCAAGATCTTTCTCTGCCAGCAGTAGTGTCGGCTATGCTGGCAGAGCCGACGGCTTGGAGGGCCGTGGCTTCCTTCTGCGAGGCTGTCATGGTCCAGAAGGAGGCCGCAGAGCGGGATCGGGAGAGGGCCGATCCCACTCGGAGACGAAGGCGCCGGAGAGGCAACCGCCCCGGTGCAAGGCCCAGATAGGGCGAATCGCCGCATCCCCCACCACCAAATGATGGTGGGGGACCTTCGGGATCGTGGGTGCCAAGAGTAGGGGGACTCGAGGCATCTATTAAGCGACCCTGGGAAGGACAGCAGCACGTGGTGGTCACGTGCTGCTGTTGGGGAAACCTTGTTGTTTCCCCGGGACGTGCCAAAGGCGTAGCACTGGAGGGGCACCGGCGCGGTCCACTGGAGTTCCCGGAGCTCCTCTATTTTGTGCAGAGGATGGCCACCGTGTGGTTTTAGTCGGTAAGAGTCCGACATAACCCTCCGCCCTCCCCAGACGGAGGGTATCCATGAGGATTTCCACTCGAAAACAAAAAAAAAAAAAAAAGGTATAGTAAGTAGTCAAAATGCTCGCACAAGCTCCGACTATTTAGGGACCCCTAAAAAAGGCATCGAAATTTCTGTGGACACTATTCCGCGCTTACAAACCAAAGCTTTATGCAGTGATGTGATGCACCTAGCACGGCAGTGTCCATCGGTGGCTATTTTCACCCTCTTTGCCTTTTGTACAAGACAGCAGACCCCTAAACAGTCAGAGCATGCGCGAGCATTTTGACTACTATACCTACGCGTGATTTGTCGTAGAATATTTTTTTCATCTTTTTTTCTTTATGTGTAGTTACGCACATTCTACCATATTCTTGAATGTCTCTCATTCACCCGGTCATGCTATATACCACTATTTATTTTCTCGCAGTCGATAGTAAACTAAATGAAATCGTAAAAAAAAGAAAACATCTCGGTCCTTGTATCCCTCGTGAATAGCCACCGATGGACACTGCCGTGCTAGGTGCATCACCTCATTGTATGAAACTTTGATTTGTAAGCGCGGTATAGTGTCCACAGTTTACGAAATCGATTATAAAAATATTTCAAAAAACAAGGTACAATTTTTATACATATTTGGAACGAGATTCAAGTACGTCATTCTCTAAGGCCCTCAACCTGTAGTATTTATATTTTCTTTATTTTATATTTTTTGTAAAAAAAACTATGTAATTTAAATAATTATTATATATATTTGTACTTAAATTTAATGATGTTATAACTTAATGTTATGCTCTTTTAGTGGCACTATTTGCCATACATTTTTTGTTAATATGTGGATAATGTAGTGGGCTACAATATTGTAAAAATAACTAACAGTCAGTTTTTATATATACCAACATATGTATTGTAGCTGTTTATTGTCCCTGAATAAATAAAATAAAATAAAATTTTATGATAGCTCCATTCAGCCAGCCAGTACGTACGTTCAGCACGTTTTATTCATTTCATGTACATAATTCGTGCTTGTTCCAAATTCAAAATGTTTTTACTCACTTGTGAGACACAGAGACACAGATAATAAAATATAGTCTGGCGAAAACATTATAATCGGAACTAATTTTCTATCCTTGTCAGGATTCCGTCAATCTCTGTTTTATCATACAAAAAATGTGCTTGTAAACACTTAACTATAATTAAAAACAATATGACAATCCAAACTTCTGCCAAAAACGCGATTTTAAACGATAAATTTTTTCAATGTATGACTAGTGGCGCCACCCTGAATTTTGTGTACTCATTGGTGCCAAACTGTACCGACTGCTAAAAAAAGGTTTAAAAACTTCTTGGTTGGGTCGAAGTGGCATTAGGATCGTCGCGCGGTCCACCAGTGCGCACGCGTATTTTTGCTATCGGTAATTTTCACACGTCGTACACCGCTCGGACCGTCTCCGCCGACCCGTTGCCGCCGGTGTGTATACAAATACACGCCGCACGGTAGGCCGCGCTCCTATGGCGCCTTCGCCCGGTCCCCGTGGCCCTTCACAGGACCCGGGGCCGAGCACAAAAGGCCCTTCTAAGGGCCAACAACAACAACCACCGCCGCCTCAACAGCAGCTCCACAGGACCCTGTCAAACCCGGAGTTTCGCGTCGCCGGTGCCGGTAGCTCGCTCGCTCATCACACGGCGAGTGACGTAGCGGCCATGCAGCGAGCCCCCGACCCCGGCGGCGCGTCAAAACAACCTGCAACACATCGGCAACAGCGCGATCCGCGCCTCGCCTCACGCACAGCTACCACCTCAGTGCGCCAAACACCGGCCTCAACTCCTGTGCCTAAGGA
The DNA here is from genome assembly GCA_949699075.1 of Asteroscopus sphinx. Lineage (NCBI taxonomy): Eukaryota > Metazoa > Arthropoda > Insecta > Lepidoptera > Noctuidae > Asteroscopus > Asteroscopus sphinx. The sequence continues at coordinate 13,194,754 of OX453024.1, forward strand.
GGTCGCAGGCCCAATCCCATCCACCTCGCGTCACGCAGCTGCCGTTGCAGCCGCCACACGCTCTTCTGCCCGCGCCCCGCCTGGCGCTGCTCCACCGGCCCGCCCGCCCGTGTCGAGCGCGCCCGCGGGTGCCGCAAGAACACCAACTTCACGCTGTTCGCCAAACCGACCGTTTGTGCCTAAGTCGGTCGCGAACATAGCGTCACCCGCCCCACCCCGCGGTTCCGCACCGGCATCTCCGGCGTCCCGAGCGATGTATTCGTCGCTCGTAGGCTCGGATGCATCGTTCGGGTCAAGTGAATCCGTCGCGAGTGACCACAGTGCCGCCACCTCGGATTGCAGTGTAACATTGGATCGCAGTGCAAAGGATCGCAGTGTTAAGGATTGCAGTGTCTTGGATATACCCAGGGCTGCGCTGAGAAAGACCCGGCCCAGCCCAAAGGACCAGCAAAGAGCACCGTCGATGCCGGACCTGCAAACGCAGGCCTTCCCGGAAGTCCAGGTAAGTGCAGTGACATTTGACCTGGACTACGATTTTAATTTGCCTCGCCTAGCACAACGACGTCAGCGCAGCCCCGACGACGACGCGGTGGAGGAGGCAAAGCGCCCATGTGTTGCTGCACCTCAGCCGCAGAGGCCTGCACGCCCACGCGCTGACAGTGACACCACGACTCGCGTGAGTACACAGTCCTTCGCACAAGCGGCTGCACAACAACAGCAGTCACCAAAAGCCTCAACCACCAGCAGTCAGGCAGCCCCCACGCACGTTACACCCACAGGTAATGTTGCAAAAGGAAAGCCGGTGAAGAAGCTCCGCTTCCCACCGCTGGTAGTAGAGACGATGCCACAGTGGGCGCGCCACTTCAAGGCGTTAAAAGACAAACTGGGCCGGGCACCAAATGCGCGCCCATTCGGAAAGGGGGTGAAATTCACCCCCCAACACGAGACCGAGTTCCGTCTCGTGCAGAGCTACTTGACGGAACTCGAGAAACAAGAGAACGTAAGCTGGTTCTCGTACTCTCTACCGGCGGAGAAAAGTGTAAAGGTAGCCATCAGGGGGCTGCCCGTGGACACTACGCCGGAAGAAATCGAGGAGGAACTACATGCGTTAGGTTTTGAGCCGGAGTTTGTCCGCCACATAAAGGCGAGACAGGGTCGACCCGGCTGCATCTTCCACGCCGTCCTCAAACGCACACCCGAGACCATACCGGGCATATACCACGTCACCGAGATGATGTGTATGCCCGGCGTGAAAATCGAGGCCTGGCGTGGGAAAAAGGGCCCAGCTCAGTGTCATCGATGCCAACAGTTCAGGCACTCGTCCGCTCAGTGCCACCGCCCCCTAGCATGTGTGAAGTGTGGCGGGCCGCATCGTGCTAAAGAATGCACTCGCACAAAGGAGGAACCCGCCACCTGCATAAACTGCGGGGGCCCACACTCGGCCAACCACTCTAGATGCCCTGTTCTGGCGAGGGAAACCAGAAACAGGCGAGCGGGCACGGTCGCCATCTCCGGGGACTCACGCCGGCCTCCAGCGGAGGCCACCGAGAGGCTAAACCCCACCCCGGAAGGTGAACCACCCTCAACCACACTGATGGCGGCCGCAAATGGGCCCCAAAACCAAACGCATAAAACAGCCACCAACTCCTCGGGGCGGAGGAAGCGTGGCGGTAAAAAGCGAAAGAATAAAAACGTCGCTGGAAACCAAACCCAGACCGGTGAACGGAATAAAACCGGCGACGAAACGCACACGCCACGCTACGCTATAGACAAAATAGCGAACAAAAACAAGGCCGACCAATCCCGCCCGCCGACCAATCACAACCACCTGTTGAGCCAAAGCAACATGCAAGTGGCGCACGGTCGAACGGCAAAAACCGGTACTACAAAAGTAGGTCAACCACAGTACGCCGCACCTACACCAGGGGGCAGTGCAAGCGATGTAAACAAAGATGGAAACACGCACAGCACGGCCCCCGGTGCACCCAAAAAGCCGCGACCGGCACCAAACGCTTTGGGGTCGGCGGGGGCATCCCGAGAGGTAAATTATACCCAGACTCGGGATGCCAAAAATAATATCCATGGCACAAATAACACCAACATGGATATCATAGAGGTCGCCATACAGGTTCTGCAGGACGTACTGTACGCCCTGCGGAGAGGAGAAGATCCTGTACGCGCGGTCCTCAACGGCATGGCCACCTTGATTGGCCAATCGTCGGCATTGCAATGACCAATCCGTTGAGGATCATACACTGGAACGCCAGCGGCCTCAAGGGAAAGGTCGCCCTCCTCCGCCCACTCTTACAACAACAAAATATTGACGTGGCGCTTATAAGCGAGACACTCCTGGGACCCACGGACAAAGTCCGATTCCCGGGGTATCTCGTTTATAGAAAGGATGAGCACTCGGGAATTTCTATATACCGCGGTCTGGCGGTTGTAGTAAAGAGGAGAGTCGTCCACCAGGAACTACCACTACCCATACTCGGCTCCATGTACGCGCTGGGTGTGCAACTTCACGTCGCTGGCGAACATCTGTGCGTGTACGCGGCCTACAAGCCGCCACTAAACAGACTGAGCGTAGCCGACGTACACGTGCTGCTGGCAGCGCCCCATCCCACGATTATCGCCGGCGACTTCAACTGCAAACACCCGGCGTGGAACTCTCATACTACAAATATCAGTGGACGACTGCTCTTCAACGACGCAGAGGCCCGCGGATACGAGGTGTTTGGGCCCGAGACGCCCACACACTACCCAACAACAGCACGCCACCTGCCAGACGTCATCGACATCGTCGTGCACCGCGGGCTGAACTGCCAGATCGCGCAAGAGACGCTGGATGACGAGCTACAGTCTGATCATCAGGCAGTGCTCGTCACCCTCACAGGACAACCCACCCGACTTGCTCACGCCGCGCCACGTCAACGCACGGACTGGACTGCCTTCGCGGAGAAGCTGGAGACCACCACGCCCACTCGGCCCATCGCAAACGCCGATGACGTCGATGAGCTGGCGAACGAGCTCACCGCCAGCATGCAGCTTGCCCTTAAATCGGCGACAACCACACCCACAGCACCTCAGGGACGCTACGCCACACTCCCCACTTATTTCGTGCGAAAGATCGCCGAAAAAAGGGAGCTGCGCAGGCGGTGGCAAACCACGAGGGACCCGACACTTAAAACCCAGCTCAATCGAGTCACAGACAAGCTCAAGGCCGAGCTACAAGACCACACCACCGAGAGTTGGGAGAACTACATTGAATCCGCAGAGAGCGACTGGGCGTCGGTGCACCGCATATGCCGACGCCTTAAGAACACCCCAACTCCGGTGAGGCCGTTATTAAACAGCGACGGGGCGTTACGCTACACTGCAGCGGACCGGGCAGAGATCTTCGCCTCTCACCTGGAGCGTCAATTTTCACCAAACCCGACCGATGACACGGAGCACGTCGTAGCGGTCGAGCAACACCTTGGGGAGTACCTCAACACGCCGGTAGCCACCGAGGAAGAACCCATCTTCTTTTCACCGGGCCAAGTGCGACGTGCGATTCTCCGCACTAAGCCAAAGAAGGCCCCCGGTGTGGATGGAATTACAAACGCCGCGCTACGTCACTTGCCACAACGCACAGTGGCCGCACTAGCGCGGCTCTACACAGGAATACTCCGCACCGGGAACTTTCCACAGTCGTGGAAAGTGGGGAGAGTCGTCATGATCCCAAAGCCCGGGAAAAACCCCAGGAAGCCGGAGGGCTATCGGCCGATCACCCTCCTCCCGACCACCTCCAAGGTGTTCGAATCGCTCCTGCTACGGCACATGACACCACACGTGACGCCGAGACCGGAACAATTCGGATTCCGGTCCGAACACAGCACGACGCTCCAGCTGTCGAGGGTACTGCACCTTCTGACAGCGGCCATAAATAAGAGGGAATACGCAGCTGCAGTATTCCTCGACATGGAGAAGGCGTTTGATAGAGTCTGGCACACCGGTCTGCTCTACAAACTGACACACACAACAACGCCCCGCCGCATTGTACAGGTGGTCTCCTCCTTCCTACTGGGACGAACATTTAAGGTTGCGGTGGAGGACCAGCTCTCCGGCGCTCGCCCCGTTGCCGCCGGAGTACCGCAGGGGAGCTGCATCTCGCCTGTGTTATACTCTGTATATACCGACGACATTCCCGCCACGCACACATCGACACTCGCGCTGTATGCTGACGACGCCGCGTACATCACGACGTCACTGAACGCCGACCACGCGGCGATCAAAATGCAGCGCGCCCTGGACACCCTTCCCGACTGGCTCAGCAAGTGGAGACTGTCGGTAAATGTAGGTAAGACACAGGCGATGATTGTAACGGCAAGAAGCCGTTCTTACCCACCCAACCTTAGGTTCCAGGACGCCGACATCGAGTGGACCCGCACGGCTAAATACCTGGGGGTCACGCTCGACAGCCGACTCACCATGGGCCCACACGTCCGTAATACTGTCGCGCGGGTGCGATCCACCCGCCATCTGCTTCGCCCCGTGCTCTCGTCGCGCCTCCCGCTACGAGTTAAGCTGGGGGTGTATAAAACATACATACGCCCCCAGCTCACCTACGCCGCCCCAGCATGGCTCGCCCTCACGTGCGAGACACACCGCAAGAAGCTCCGGGCGCAGCAAAACTTAGTGCTGCGCTCCATAACAAAAGCCCCTCGCTACGTGAGGAACGCCGTTCTCCATAGGGACCTGCGCGTCGAGAGCATCGACGACTTCGCCGAGGCAGCGGCGGAGAGGATGTTCGCGCGTGCCGACACGTCCGCCTGGGCCCATATTAAGGGCCTGGCGCCATGGCACGCGCGCCCCCCTGACGCCAAGCGCTACCCGCGCGACCTGATTGCGGACGTGACCGCCCCACCACCGGACTGACGCCTGAGCAGACCATAAATCACGTTACACGTGGTCTGCTCACACAAAATGACTCCACAACGATACTCGCACCCACTACGCATATTGCTACTAAGTTCTCTTAGGCGCAAATATGCGTAGCACACACACGCATTCACTTTACACGCTAAGGTAAATACTGACGTACGCCGATTACGTCTCACGGGCGGGTGAGCGTATGATAGTGTATACTCACAGAGCGACGTACTCACACCTCAATGTCGCTCACACACACATATTCGTCCCGTGTCTCGGAGCGCGATCGGCAAGCTCTGAGAACGCTGTGAGTCACGGGACAATCACTATCTGCAAGCAGGCGCCAAACAAAGCCGCTGCCATTGTAGCTGATCGACCCTCGCCGGGCCTCCCCCAGGGAACTGGGGGTCTCACCTAGCGGGGGTCTGGTCGCTCGGGCAGCGTGAAACACTTCAGGCGCCCCAACAGACACAAAACAAAAATACAAGCTGCCGCGGAGAAATCCCGCGGCCTAGGGACTGAATTTTTAATCCGGCCGCTAGCCAAAAAAAAGGGTTTAAATTAAACCCAATCCAATTACCGGCCCATACTTATATGGGCCGCGAACCTGACACTTCAGGAAAGGGAGTCCCACCCCCGAGCCTGATTCCTCGCGCCCCTTGCAGGGCGATGAGAAGACCCCGAGGAAGTGGCATTAAAATCTCCTTAGTTGGGTTGAAGTGTGCGGTTATGGAAAAAAAAAAATACCGCATTGTTTTGTTCAGCAAACTGTATCGTAATGAAACTTTTTAAATTCATTACAGGTGCATGTGCGTAAAGTATGTCATTATGACATTACTTTCGAGTTCATAATTCGAATTTTACGATACGAGTGTAGATAAAAACATATTCTTACAGTATCATGAGTGCGGTGAGTTTGTCTAACAGCGCCGCGGAGACGGAGAGCAGCGGCAGCGCCAGCGCCAGGCGCGGCGCCAGCGCGCCCACCGCCACCCCCCCGCGCGCCTCGCCCCGCGCGCGCGCCACCGCGCCATGCACCACCGCCTGCAGCGCCAACATGTCCTCTGCCGACACAATCACATCAAATACATATTTAGAAGAACGCTAAAGTTTAATAATATTTTACATCTCTCATATTCGGTAAGTAGGTCCTTATTAGCCCCAAATGGGGCTTTTAGGTAACCAATTAGCGCTCTAGGGTAATAATGTAGCTAGAAAAGCCCTAGGGCGGTAAGTAATTAAAAAAAAACTCTTCACTCTTTCAAAAAGTTCGCGTACATCTAACCATCATACTGGCAATAGACATCATGCATTCAGCCCAATGACAAAAGAGGTCGCTTCGTCATTTAGCCTTGTCTTCGTATGAGTATAATAGTCACCAATTTTAAATATCGAACGGCGAAACTCAATTTCGTTCTTGAAAAATAAAAAATTAAAAAAAAGATGAAAAAAGGCGCAACCAAATAACGAAAACTATTCAGCTTTCAAAAAATGAAACATCTTTCTTAAGAGATGATCCGCAACCATCAACTTCTGCTGAAGAAAGCTTCATCCCGTCAAATTGTATCCATGACCAACAAATATCACAATCTCAAACTATTAACATACCCAAAAAACACCTGTCCCTAAAATTTGAAAATTGTTCTCATTTCACTATAAATTTTAACTAATAAAATGTTTTATTCTTGTAATGCCGGTTTTTTTCTACTTACCTCACAATCGAGATGTAAAGCAGAGTAGTTAGCTCGGGTGTAAGCATCAATTGCACCCTCGAACTATAGGCGCACGAGCGCAATGCCTTACAGTCCTTGGCTACTAATCTACTATTATATGTTCTCATTATAACTTGCTTTCGGGGTGATTGATTTTAATAATTTAATGTAAACCAAGTGAATTTTTATAAAAATCTGTGATTTAAATCAAACTTTTACTTTTTTCCATAAAATTTCATCCATTTATACTAGAAAAGAAAAATACTTATTAAAAATTATACTGTTTTTATTTTTTACTGAATATTGCCGTGCGCCACGACTTTATAACTTTGTACCAACGTCCATACAATATTTATCTTCTATAGAAGACGTGCCGCTGAGGGCACAAAAACCTTTACGATGCCGTGACGGTGAAAAGGTTAACTCACGATAGCTAGGATATAGTACATTAATGCCGCGGCCGGCAACAGGAGCTTTGATGCCATCAACGCCTGGTTGAGGCCAAGGCTTGTATAGTACTTTTCTCAAATAATGCGCGGAAATTCAAACTAAGTGGTACCCATGTAAATTCAAGAATCAATGTCGAACAACAATAATTTTTCACGCGTCATTGGTATCGATTATCTTGTTCGCGAACTAAACTTATTTTTTACCATTGCCACTCGAAAAAGGGCATTTTATTCATCGATAACAGTGAATAAAACTCTCTTTTACTCACAAGAGAATAAAAACATTTTGAATTTGGAACAAGCATGAATTATGTACTAAGAAATGAATAAAACGTGCTGACCGTACGTACTGGCTGGCTGGATGGAGCTATCAAATTTAAATTAAGAAAAAATAAATACTACAGGTTGGCTGGTTCAACGAGAGACTTATTGAACGAGGATGTTTAGTACTTTATTCTCGTTCCAAATATGTGTAAAAAATTGTACCTTAATTTTTGAAATATTTTAAAATCGATTTCATAAATTTCTGTGGACACTATTCCGCGCTTACAAATCAAAATTTCATGCAGTGAGGTGATGCACCTTGCTAGGTCAGTGTCCATCGGTGGCTATTTTCCTCCTCTTTGCCTTTTGTACTAGACAGCAAACCCCGAAAAGTCAGAGCTTGCGCGAGCATTTTGACTACTATACCTACGCGTGATTTGTCGTAGAATTTTTTTTTCATCTTTTTTTCTTTATGTGTAGGTACGCACATTCTACCATATTCTTGAATATGTCTTTCATGCACCCAGTCATGCTATATACCACTATTTATTTTCTCGCCGTCAATGGTAAAAAGTAGAGTACACAACTCGTGAAAAAAAAATTCATTTCGGGCCTTGTATCCTTCGCTGCTCGGGATCCAACTTAGTCCCTCGAATTAAATTCCCTCTTTTTTCACTTGTTGTATAATCTACTATTAAACTATCGCTCTCTTTTACTAATAGTAGTTACAAGAAAGGGATGGCAACAGTTTTAGAACTGTCAAATTAATTCGTTTTCGTGTTACATTTCTTTGTATTTTTGTGGGCACGTTCCGAGGTCACGACTAAACTTGTATGGAAATCTAAATTCAGACTAATTTGACAGTTCTAAAATTGTTGTCTTCTCTTTCTTGTATCTACTATTAGTAAAAGAGAGTGATAAGTTTAGTTCGTGAACAAGATAATCGACACCAATATGGTAATTTTTTTCTTTTTTACTTTAAACAGCTGTATTTGCAAGCCAGTTCGGAATTTAAATAAAATCTTTGATAAGTAACCTCCTTGGTTGCTATTTCTTGGAGTAAAAAGTTCGTTCCATTTTTATATTACACGACAGATATGAGTTTACATCACAGACCTACTAGACTTGCAATACGCATGGCCACTATATGCGCTCTCGCTCGGAGAATAGGGGTTGCCAGAAAATCACATGTCTCTTAACTTTAGGGTAATAAAATCGATTCTGAGAATAAATATTTTAATGACTAAAGATTACATAATCAGCCCATTGCTGTCCCACTGCTGGGCAAGGGCCTCTTCTCAGAATGAAAATGTTAAGGCCTTAGTGTTGTGGCCTTAGTTAGGGCCACGCCTAGTGCGGGTTGGCGGACTGCATACCTACACCATCGAGGCCTGTATGGAGCACTTTCAGGTATGCAGGTTTCCTCACGATGTTTTTCTTCACCTAAGTGATAATAAAATTATGATCCATACAAAAATTCGAAGTCAGAGGTGAGATCTCTGCTTCGTCTAAAACGTTTACCTAATAATCCAAAAAATATAGGGATGAAGAAATAAGTACTTAGGTACAACACACCATTCAACACATTATTAATTATTAATAATAAAAAATACAATCTCGATTATTAAGTAATGAACTGTTTGACTTCCATGGTTTTTTTTGGCTCCCAATTTTGACGTGCAGTCGCATTAATCCCTTTTTTTTAAACTACTGGATCAGAGGGAAACCTGAAATATTTAAAGAACAATAAATTCCTTTGAACACTAGAAATAATTTCACCTTAGGGTAGTATGCCACTCGTCCAATTTCTTTATCCAATCGATTTTTTTTGAGGATCAGTATTAAAATACATACGACATTTGATGAAAATCATCCAATTTAACGATTTAAATTGTGGAAAGAAAAAATCGCTCACGAGCAGGATTCGAACCTGCGACTCCTGGCTTCCACAATTTAAATCGTTAGATTTCGCTACGCATGCGTAAATGCGTTAAAAATAATAAAATAATCATCCAATCTCTTTGATCAAAGTATTATTGAACAAAGAAATTTAACCGGTGGCGTACCACCCTTAATAGGGTAAATAAAATTATTTACTAGCAACACCGATTCTGAAATTGCTATTACGAAGTTACGAATATTAAGAGAAAATATGCATTAAACCCCAATATTTGCAGCAATGAGAACTTTATCCGCATTAACGATATCTTTATTGATACCTACTATGTTACCCATAACCCAAATATATTGAATTTCGTCTACTTACTAGTGAAATGATACGCCGGCACTTTTTTGTGCGTTGTGACTTTTGCAGCACAAGATACTGCAATATCCCATTATCCACACACTCACTTGATGACGGCGTTTTTATATTTATTGAGACTTTGTCTCGGAACACAAAAATACTCACACAAATCACAAAAACATATAGAACATAACCTAAAGTAAAGATTTATTTATGTACTGTGTGTCACATTTGACACTTAGTACAGTAAAGCGGTATAAAAACCGGCCAGGACGATAAGGACAAAATAGTAATCTAGCATCTCCGTCTTTCATAGGTATTACGTAATTTAACGTTCTCTATCTAACTGGCCGAGGACCGAGCGTTGTGGCGCAATTTGGGAGAGGCCTATGTCCAGCAGTGGACTGCGATAGGCTGAGTTGATTGATCTAACTGGCCGTAACGTCAGTGATTAACTATCTGGAGGTTTTTCATCTGAGGTTTACATAGTAATTTATTTGGCCGCTAAACAGGACAGATATGGATTTTCATACAAACATTGCCGGCCGCTTGCTCGCATATATTTGACCAGTACAGCATTTTCGATTAATCTCGAAGAAGGTTGTCAAAATAATGTTCGAATTTCCAAACATGTTTGAGAAAAAGTTTTTTTAAGCAAAGAAAATATTTGCAAGGAAATTGTTATTTTTATTAGCAGAAATATTTGTAAAGTTTTTTTTTACCACAGTTTTCCACACCTGTGTTTTCTCTCTAGTCTCATTTGATAAACAATCTCGGCATGTCTTCAAAGACACTATATTAATAATTTTACACAATAAATAACATGTTTAACCTAATTACATGTGCAGAACAGAACGTACAAACTTTATCAGTAGTTATTTAAATAAAGAGACATGCCAAGATTGTTTACTAAATAAGACAAGTGGGAAAACCAGACTGTAAAAGGCGTTATTTTTTCAGATTTTTATCGGATTTTTACCGGATCTCAGAACTTACCTGGGGTAACTTGCAGCTGTTTGTTGCACATGTCGCTGATGGCCGTCGCGACCTTGGGCAGTACTAGCGAGTAGCTCAACGGAGATGGCGATGTGCCGAAATGTAGACGAGGCCTAGTACTAGCATATATCTAGTAACATCACAAAATTATTAGTTGAGTATTATGAAAGAATTTTAGGAGTTATAGGTTCCATCGAAGCAGTTCAAGGTTAGACCGTCTCGTGTCGTTTTTGTTATACAAATATACAACCTTATTCTTAGTTTATACTAAACCTCTTTAAGGGTTTATTGTACTCATCATTTACTATTGAAAAGAAAGACAGAAAGAAAAATGATGTATTGTACCAGTTAACGGTGAGCAACATTTAAATAACAGTGCAACAGCTTTAACTAGTGCAACAGGTACACAAACAGGTAACTAACAGGACCACAGACCAGTAAGCTTCTATATAGACGTCGATTAGCCGGACACCCCCGGTCACCACGCATATGCAGTAGCACTGAATATCATACGCCCCACCGCCAATCAGAACGTCAGTCCGTCATCAAGCGCCACCAATCATACGGAATCATACCACCGAACTTTTGAGCCGGTCAATCATAACGCGTCGTCCCCCGGTCCCCACCAACATTTTACGACTGTGTTCTCATGCAAAACATTGTTTATGCGGAGTCTGGAGGCTTACCTGGTCTGTGTATGGGCCCAACCCTGAAATCGCGAAAAAAAAACATCTGTTCCCTACATTTTGTCGATTATGTGAACACAAATATTAGGATCACCATTTTTTTTTCCGCAATTTCAGTGTTAGTCCCATAGTAAAAGTTGTTCATAGTGATGAGTACAATGACCCCTTAAGAGGTTTAGTATAAACTAAGAATATGTTTGTACATTATTAATCATGTCTTGACGCCTTGATTGCCGTAGTCAGTTAGCTTTGTAAGTCAAAATTAGTGCTACAGTGACGTATAAATACAGACCAAAAGCCTAAAAACGCCAATAAGCCGAATACAATCACAAAGCTTATGCAGTAGTACTGCATAATATTCGCCCCACTGCCGATCAGTACTTCACTCCGTCAGCGAGCACCACCTATCATACAGCCTAATTTTTTAGCTGACCAATTAAAACACGCCACGCCGTCCACCCCTTGTTCCCTGCCAACATTTTACAAATTGTGTTCTCATGCAAAACTTTGTGTAAGCCATGGTATTATAAGATGTTTCACCAGATATTCTCTTCCCGCGATGACAGCGCGATGCCTCCAAGCTACGTCACGATAAGTGTTGCCACTGATTGATATCTTCAATATACTTAAGGAGATTTTTGTTTCTAATGATTATAAAATAAATTCCTAACTATCCTAACTATTTGTTATCTCGTGTTATTCATCTAATTCGTTATTAAAGGAAACTGTATAAAATTACTAGTTCAAAAGTGATTCTTTATAGAAGAAAGTAAATGAAAAACCGGCCAAGAGCATGTCGGGCCATGCTCAGTATTATAGGGTTCCTTAAGTAGGTGTAATTCCAAACGAATCAAATCGAATATTAATGATGGCTATTTTAGTTTGCGTGTTGTTAGTAGCGCCATCTAGCGATAAATTCAAGAAGCCAAATTTAAGTGTGTCATGTCAAAGTTACTTTTTGTGATTTTTTCAAATAGAAAGTAGCTAAAGGAGCATTATTTGCTATGATCATTTTTCTCTAAGATTGAATTGTTTTTTTTTTTTTATTGATTTTTTTTTTCTTTAATATTTTTTTTTTTTGACATTTGAACTAGGACGTTTTAAGTATTTTTCAGTTTTCTCTCTATAACTCGAAAAATTATAATCACATTATACTTGAAATAATTTTAAAAGAGAGTTTTCACAAAGGTCTATCAATGTGGAAGATTATAACTTTCTACGTTGCATAGTTTAGAAATGGCAGGGGGGGGGGACACATTGCAAGCCACTTTGGCGGGCTATATTTCGCAGATGGTACACCTGATAAAAAAGTGGTGTATGAAACATTACCTTCATTTTAGTAGACCTATTCAATGATAACACAAACGAGGGGGTGCAGCGAAAAATTTTTTTCATCCCGATTTCACATGTATGGATGCCACCCCTAAAATACGTAAAAACTATTTTTTTATTCTTTTAAAATCGAGATCTATATGTAGACTATTTTTTAACAAAATTTCATTTACTTATATTTATAACTGTAGAAGTTATTAAGCTGTAAAGGATTAGGACAGACGGACAGACGGACGGACATGACGAAACTATAAGGGTTCCTTGTAGGATTTCAGAACCCTAAAAATGCATTTTGCTCGGGTAATTTATTTACACAAAGTGGCAGCTCATCAAACTGACAACTGTCACGATAACAGTCCGCTATTGGCTCCACAGCCGATGACGTAGTACGGAGGCAACCACGTGACTTAGCTGTCACGGAAAGAGAGTACCTGGTAAAAGATCTTATTATACCATGGTTTAAGCGGCGTCTTGAGGCTTACTGGTCTGTGTCTATAAATGATAATGCTACACTCACAAGATTGGTGTACATGTTGTTCAAGCTCTTGAGTATGGCGCACTGTTCGATGGGCTGCGCTCGGTGGTATATCTTGGTTAGACGCTCCACCACATACATCACGTGGTCCGGACTGTCCACGCTCACCCATTGGACCAGATCCAGAATCTGTAAGGCACATTATTGAACTTAACTTTCGGTATCTCGGATAGGGATATCCGTTACATCCCTAATTTGGTCTGGATCGTTCAAACGCTTCTGGAGGCTGAGTTCGAACCCGACCCACATCTCCGACTCCGAAATCATGTGCGGATAGAATTTTACTATCACTTACTTTAACGGTAGGCTTATCATACATCCCAGTTTGACCGGGATTGCCCCGGTTTCAGACATTGGTCCCAGCGTCCCAGCCGGTTCGGTGTTTTGCCCCGGTTGTTGACCCGCGTTACGATGAAAGTGTGCGGGCGGTGTCAAGGGTTAGCTACCATTTTTACCGAAACTTTATATCGAATTTCATTTCGCAGAAAACGAATCCACGAATATTGTTTCACATAAAATTCAATTCACATAACTAATTTTCAATTCATCTCTTTTTGTAAATCGAAAAAAGTTTAATCAAAAAACCGATTCGAATTAATCTCGGTTCTTAGATTAACGTTTCACCGAACGTAGAATAAATTTAATTAAAGTATTAACTTATTGAAACAATCATTTAGGGCCACAGTTCTAACCTAACTAGCAGCTATCTCCTGTCAGTTTTATTTCTTATTGCGGGGGGGCTCGGCTCCCCGTAATCATTCTCACGGGGTCTACGCCCCCGGCTCTCTTACGGGGGCCACGAGGGGTCCCGGGGGCTTTTCATTTTTCCTTAGCTCCTGCTCCAGTCACGGTTTAGAGCTACATAATTATAGTAAGCCTATTTAAAGGTGAAGGAAAACATCGTGAGGACAAACCTGCTATCTGAGAGTGCTCCATACAGTTGTTGATGGTGTGTGTAGTCTGCCAACCCGCACTAGGCCAGAGTGGTGGACTAAGGCCTTAACCTTCTGATTCGGAGAAGCTGAAGCGAAGATGCCAGTTCCCAGCAGTGGAACAATAATGGGTTGCTTATGTACAACAGTCAAAGCTGTGAAACTTACCTCAGCAAAGAAATCATTTTCGTTCCACAGGAGCAGGTACTGCGCCAGGAACCTGGTGATGACAGGGACGCCTTGCATCAGCGTGTGTTGCAGTATCGCCAGCCGGTACAGCAGGTCCTGCTTCTCTATGTAGCTGTGACAAGATTTTTCAAAGAAACCTGGGAATTAGAGAAAATGTCTGTTATTAATTTGTTTTCGGGCTTATTTTTTTGGCTAATAAAATATATCTACAATGGCGCCGATCCTCTTATCCACCGCACTAAAATAACTTTTGAAGCAAAGCTTCTATAGCAGCTATACTCAACCTGCGGCCCGCGGGCCGCATCGGGCCGCATGCGGCCCGCTGGGCCTTTGTTATTGGCCCATCTGAAGTTACAAATTTCTGAAGAAACAACGACTCTATCAGAGTTGGCTTCCGTTTTAAATTGTAATTACTCAAGAGTAGTTAGACGAGTTCATCGATTTTAAAAATGATACCAATCTAAAAGTTCTGTTTAAAAAAAAAAGGGAAAAGAAAGAGTAGTAGTAGAGCTCCTTTGTGAAAGAGCTCGTCCGGGGAAGTACTACCACCGTGCCTACTTCTCCGCCAAATAGTGATGCTTGCATTGCTGTGTTTCGGTCTGAAGGGTGCCGGCGAAATTACAATCACATGAGACTTTCCATCTTCATGTCTCAGTTTGGCAAACCGACTTACGGTACCATTTAGGCAACAGCCTAGGTGGTATTGCAGTTGTCATGGGGAAAGGTAACCGCTTAACATCAGGTGGGCCTTTAGCTCGTTTCGGCATCCTATACTATAAAAAAAAAAAAAAAACATAATATGAGGAATTTTGGAGTATTGTTCCCCAAAAATATAAAAGCGTTCAAAGATGTGCCAAAATCCTACTAACATTCTTTGGGTCTACGTATGTGTAAGAATCGTCTTTTTCAAAAATGAAATACACAAAAAACGTTTACAGAAACAAATTACAGATTATCATCTGGATGATATAAGGATAGCATGTAGCGACAAGCCAGATCTTGATAAAGTTTTGAAAAAGTGTTCACAGTATAAAAAATCGTTAAATATTTTTCTTTTTTACAAAAATCATTGAAAAAGGACAAAAAGTATTTAGAAGTATCAAATTAGTCCATACTCTTAAAATTAACTAATAATTTTCCGGAAAATAGTCGTAAACTTTAAAGATGGCAACTAACAAACAAGTGGACTAATTTGAAAGGACTAAAATCTTCTTTCGTTCCGTGTGGTGCCGGACATAAAGAATAGCACCACTTTATCTCTTCTCATGGGTGTCGTAAAAGGCGACTAAGGGATTCACCAGAGGATGGGCAGCAGCGTTCTCTGAATATTTAAACAACCAACTGCGATCGCCAACCCGCCTGCCAAGCGTGGCAATTATGGCACCTTTGGGGGAAGCCTATGTCCAGTAGTGGAAGTCTTTCGGCTGAAATGATGAAAATTTTCTATCCTTCTCTAATGTTTTTTGTTAGAAAGACTAAATTAGTTCAGTTTGTAAACAACAGAATTTTATTAGCACAAATATCTTCTAGTTCTAACTGACAAGAGTCCTATATCTTATCCAGTTCTTTCATTTCCCACTTCAAGACTGAATCCATCTCGGAGCTGTACAGGATGTCCCATCAATACATCTTGATCGGGTAAATCAACTCATCAACTCAGCCTATCGCAGTCCACTGCTAGACATAGGCCTCTCCCATAGGGTCCAGTCGAACAAACATAGTGTCTAAAAGTACAAATAAAATGTGGTGTTTTTTGAGTAAATTGAGTAAAACTTGCTGCCAATATCATCGGCAAGGTTTTTTTTTCTATAAGACAAGATATAATGATACCCAACTAGGCATGGGCACAGATAATATAATACTATACTAGTGCATGGGTAACTCTGGACACATCTATATCTTCGGATATATATCCCAAAGCGGATATGTATCACTCCTTCACTTTCAAAAAATACACATATCCTATAACAGAGTTAATCCGACGCCCGACTTGCGACACTGACAACAACGGTATAGAACGAAAAACTAAGTTTTAGATAATCATTGTACATAATAATTGAATTGATTTTTAAATACGCCTTTTAATATTTTTAATTGATAACAGTTCAAAACCTATAAAGATTGAAAGGAAATCAATTATTATGTTACTGTGTCACTTAATCGTTCCGTGGATTTATCAAATTGGCTACATTACTTCCAGCCTCACTCCGGTGGATTTATTTAGAAGCCGGAGATCTCGGACACAGAAATAGATAGAATGGAAAAGTGGGCAGGGCGCGCGTGCCCACACTCTGCACCATAGTGCAGGGCATTTCAAAGCCTTTCTCAGTACGCCTTATGACCTGTTTCTGTAAATACTGTAACAAAAACCCGCAAAAATGCCTTATTGTGCCGTTTCTAACTGCAGAAACAAAAGCTGTAAAGTACATTTGATTAAAGTAATTTTTTTTAAATTAATGCCGTCTATATGTAAGGCGTAGTTTGTTCGAAAGTTGCCACGCATTATTTGCAAGTAAAATTATGATTACAACCATTCTACTCTATCTACTTCTGTGATCTCAGATATAGCATGCAACGTGAAGTTACTTCAGTCCCGGATATATTAAGCGGATAATGGATATGCTAATCGGAGATATCTTTACTTAGAATGATAATTAGATTACACTAGCCTGTGCCCGCGTCTTCACCCGCGTAGATGTCGTTTATCGCACATCCCTCGGGAACTGTTCATCTTCCCGGGATAAAACGTAGCCCATATGTTAATCCGAGTTATGTTCTATCTGTATGCCAGATTTCATTAAAATCCATACAGTAGTTTTTGCGTGAAAGAGTAATAAACATCCATACATCCTTCCATACATCCTCACAAACTTTCAAGTTTATAATATTAGGTAGGATAGGATAGGATATTAGTAGGATAGGATAGTAGGAAGTAGGATATCCAATAATTTACCGGAGCTAGTTAGCCCATGTCTATAACTTTTTTTTCTCTTTTTGCTGCGAGGAGGAAACCTTCAAAAGGCTGCCGGTCTCATGGGGGACAGAGGCCGGGGTGTGTGGGATTCTTACCCACTAAAACCCCCCAGTGACCGTCTACAGCATAATAAGGAGAGACACCGGGAAATTAATATACCTCCGGAGCCCTCCCTATTCTATGCCTGTAAGGCACGTCTTAAAGAGAACTATTTGTCTCCTTGTGTCCTTCCCAGTGCACATGGCGGCACGTGACCACAGCGTGCCGCCGCCATCCCAGAAGTCACTTAGTGGACAATCAGAGCTCCCACTCTGAATGCCCAGTCCATGTCTATACCTAACCTACCTAAGGAGTTAAATAATCAATACTCACAGCTTTTTAGCAGATGATGCAGGTCGTGTGACAAGAAGACCTGGTCTGCGTGCGGGGCCACCGCCAGCAGAACGGCACCGGTCGGGTTACACAGCAAGCCGCGCAGCCGGGAGGCGGAGCGCACTACACTGCACCGCAGGACTAATACTGGGCTGAAGACAGTGTTACTGATTAAGAGGCTGACAACACCTAAAAAATCAGCCCTCTGCGGACACTGTCGTTTTGTACATAACTGAAAGAAAGGCAACGAGAGGAGGGATGTCGGGTGCGCCGCTCAATTTGAATGAAAATTAACATTATATTTTTTAAATAAAAACTTGATGCTTATTTGAAAAACAGAAACAACTATGTTTTAGATTATTGTCTTTCATAAATGTTTTCTTAATTTAATTTACAATATTTGGTAAATAATAGAGATTGTTTGCTTTAAAGCATGTTTTAAGAGGTTAGTTTACAATTCTTTTCTATAGAGAAAACTTCAAGAAAACGTGTTTTGGGCACAATAGAGTTTTAGAAAATACGATCAAGATTAACATTTATTTTTTCACTGCCACAAACTGAATAGATAGATACAGCTAAAAATGTTTTTAAAAGAAGCCTATTTGGGGTATTTAATAATAAAAATAATAAAAAAATGTTTATTTTCATAAAATATCTTTACAGAAAAAAAGGTAACGTTGGTACCTGTACTAATGAAAAAACATTGTATCACAGGCACCAGCGCCTTCCATTTAGTTACACAGTAAAATTATTACAAAAAAAAAAATGTGAATTAAAACTAAAATAATTAAATTCTATTGGGAGAAAATTAAATTAAATTAAAAATTATGTTTGTAAAACTAAATCTACATTACACAGTTGCTAAAGTAGGATGTGTGTGTATGTGGACGGTGTGTAGTTGGATGTGTAGTGTAGTAGGGGTAAGTATGCGTTGTTTGTGTATGTTTGCGTAAGTCTTCTAATTGAGTAGGGGTTTGAGCAGATTTTCAGTTTCTTGGTAATTTAATGTTTGTATCCAGTTTTGCATTTCTTTTTAGTGAGGTTATATATAAATACTATGCCGTTAACACGGTTGTATAGACGAGAACTATTAATATAAAAACTTCTAACTTCTTCTTCTTCTTTCTTTCTTCTCTTCTATTTGGCTGTTGTCAGCGTCATAAGCCAGTTTTCCTAGAAAATATTGCTGCATCACAGCCACAGAAATAGATAGAATGGTTGTAATCACAATTTTACTTGCGGTTCATGCGTGGCAACTTTTCGAACAAACTACGCCTCCCATATTGACGTCATTAATTTTTAAAAATTAACTTTAACCAAATGTACTTTACAGCTGTTGTTTCTGCAGTTAGAAACAGTCCAATAAGGCATTTTTGCGGGTTTTTGTTACAATATTTACAGAAACAAGTCATAATGCGTACTGAGAAAGGCTTTGAAATGCACTGCACTATGGTGCAGAGTGTTTCACGCGCGCCCTGCCCACTTGGCCATTCTATCTATTTCTGTGATGACAGCAGACATACATTGGCGTCGTTAGGGGGGAGCAGGGGAGGCAGCTACCCCGTAGTAGTCGAAAAAAAACCCAAAAAAAAACGTGTGCGGTCAGAGGACCCCCGTCAGGAACGAGGATCCTCAGGCACACACACAAAGACACACACTAGAAAGAAAAAGAAAGAGAGCGCGCGCTGTGCGTGACGTGATCTTACGTGACGTTACATTTTCTCCCGAATCACACCTACCGAATGCCGCATTCAGGAACTTCGTTGCAAAAACCCAAGAAGATCGTTTTAATTACGATTTTTTTTTTCTTGTGGTAATTTTCATTTTAATATTGTTTTTTTTTTTTAAGTTTTTATATTTGAGATGCTTCAGCCTGGTTTCGGGCATACTCCTTTAATTGTTTGTAGACATCTCTAGTCACTTGTGGACCATAAAATAAGCTTTAGGTGAAGACTAGGATATTAGGGGTTATTTATATTTTTATATTATAGGATGACGAAACGAGCTAAAGGGCCACCTGATGTTAAGAGGCGGCATTGGGAAGATAGGGATTTTAGAATCAAAATATTTTCATTTGTGGATACGACGTTGATCTAATTTTCATATTTAAGATTTTTCATTATATTTACTAGATTTTGTTATAGGGAAAACACGATTTAATTAAATTTGGTGGTTTATTTTCCAAAGTAAGGTCTGTTTTTGCACTATTTCGCATTGCATTTAGAAATTCCAATAGTTTTTACTATTGTTTTTTGTGAATAAGATATATCTTGTACGTATCTAAATTCTGGTGTACCAGATTTTTAGGGTTCCGAAGTCCTACAAGGAACCCTTATAGTTTCGTCATGTCCGTCCGTCTGTCCGTCTGTCCGTCTGTCCGTCTGTCAGTCTGTCCGTCTGTCCGTCTGTCCGTCTGTCCTAATCCTTTACAGCTTAATAACTTCTACAGTTATAAACATAAGTGAATGAAATTTTGTTAAAAAATAGTCTGCATATAGATCTCAATTTTAAAAGAATAAAAAAATAGTTTTTACGTTCTTTAGGGGTTGCGCCCATACATGTGAAATGGGGAAAAAATATTTTTTTTCGCTGCACCCCATCGTGTGGGGTATCATTGAATAGGTCTACTAAAATGAAGGTAATGTTTCATACACCACTTTTTTATCAGGTGTACCATCTGCAAAATATAGCCCGCCAAAGTGGCTTGCAATGTGTCCCCCCCCTGCCATTTCTAAACTATGCAACGTAGAAACTTATAATCATCCACATTGATAGACCTTTGTGAAAACTCTCTTTTAAAATTATTTCGAGTATAATGTGATTATAATTTTTTGAGTTATAGACAGAAAACTGAAAAATACTTAAAACGTCCTAGTTCAAAGGTCATTGACCTTAGAGAAAAATTATCCTGGCAAATAATGCTCCTTTAGCTACTATCAATCAGACTTCTTAAATTTAGCTTCTTGAATTTATCGCTAGATGGCGCTACTAACAACACGCTCTGAGTCGCGAATGCTGCCGATTATTGGAAAAACTAAAATAGCCATGATTAATATTCGATTTGATTCGTTTGTACACCTACTTAAGGAACTCTATAATACTGAGCATGGCCCGACATGCTCTTGGCCGGTTTTATTTAAATGTTTATTCGCTGAGATATTTGCAAACATTTAAAAAAACATCAAAACAGCGCGATTCCGCTCGGTTTTCACACGCGCAATTTGCCGTATGTTAGAAAGGGACGGTTGCAAATTCAATGCAGCACCTTAAGCTTTACCTTTGCCCATAACAAATGCAATATCACCTAGGTTGTTGCCTAAGGGCCAAAATTAATATCCAACCTATCCACGATTTGCCCTACTAGAAGTAGGAATTTGACATAAGCTCCATACAAAATATGTCAAATTTCTATCTGGTAAGGTAAATCGTCGATAGATTGGATATTAATTTTGGCCATAAATGGTGCTGCAAGACGGTTCGCCAAACTGAGACATGAATATGAAAAGTCTCATGTGATTGTAATTTCACCGGCACCCGTACCCTTCGTACTGGAACACAGCAATGCAAGCATCACTGTTTGGCGGCAGAAGTATTTCACAAAGAGGTCTAGGGTGTAACAATACAAGTACACACGGCTACACATCAAGCTGTACATTTCCAGTATAAGCTGACCTCGCATTGTGTAGGCTTTCCGTACAATACGAGATCAGCTTATACTGGAAATGTACAGCTTGCTGTGTAGCCGTGCGTACCTAGTGGTTATCAAGAAATATGGGATAACTTACTCAGTAATATCTAGGAAACTCTCCTGAGATTCATTGTCAGCATACTGCTTTGAGCCAATTCCGAAGAACTCCGTGTTTGGAACCAGTGGGTCTGCTTTTTTGTTTCTGCCGCGGTCCTATAATTTACATAAATTTACAAGTAAAACTGGAATACTTAAGCTTCATCTAACTAAACTATTAAATAACAGCAATACAAAAATTACATGAACGCTTGGGTCATGTATTGTATCCCTAACTGCTTATTAGCATACCATGGCTGCATGGGCGTCGCCAGGGGGGAATAGCTAACGAACCTAGATATTAATAAATTTACAAAAAACTCAAGAAGATAGTTTTAATTTGACAACGCCTGTGGTCTAGTGGTTCGAGTATCGGACTGATGATCACGAGGTCGTGGGTTCGATTCCCACAGGACTAGGAGGAATATTTATGTGATGAATGAAAATAAGTGTTTGTGTTGGTCTGGGTGTTTCTTAAGTATAATAAGTATAGTATATACAAAAAAAAAGTATATAAGTATTATATCCATTGTCTAGTACCCATACCACAAGCTCTGCTTAGTTTGGGACTCGACCTAGATGGAGATGGTGCTGTCTAAAATATCTTAA
Organism: Asteroscopus sphinx; assembly: GCA_949699075.1. Taxonomy (NCBI): domain Eukaryota; kingdom Metazoa; phylum Arthropoda; class Insecta; order Lepidoptera; family Noctuidae; genus Asteroscopus; species Asteroscopus sphinx. Next base: position 13,216,744 of record OX453024.1, read on the forward strand.
ATGTCCCATGTCCCAAAATAACGATATTTTTTTGTAGTAAACAATTAAAACTTTATTTTACCTACAAATCATATCATCTTACTATGGCCTATTGGTTGGCGACGCCCTTGTGTGGCTGATATTCACATACAGTTGTTTTATCTCACGAAAGCGGGTGAGCCATGCTTGTAGTTGTAACGCGTGTCTATAACACGCGCTCTTGTGTGCGTAACTACAAAACTCTGCCAAAACTAAGCGCTCCCGAGCTTACGCGCGCAAAGTGCATGTACACACGCACACAAGTATGGCTCACCCGCTTTCGTGAGATAAAACAACGAACACAATGCCTATCTATAAAGATAAAGTGATACTTACAGAATTAATAGGATTAATCCATCTCAAACGATGTTTCTCCTTATGAATTGTGTTTCTGTGTTCCTAAAACAAAATATTATTTATAAAATATTTAGCGTCCATGATGCTAACACCTTTTTAACCCCCGACGCAAAGTGGGGTGTTGTGTTTAACGTATGTATCTGAAGTATCTGTGTATCTGTCTGTGGCGTCGTAGCTCCCAAACGGATGAACCGATTTTTAATTAGTATTTTTTGTTTGAAAGGTGACTTGATCGAGAGTGTTCTTAGCTATGAGTCAAGAAAATCCGTTCAAGCGTTTGAAGATCATCAGCTCTTTTCTAAAGGGATGTGAGCAACTTCCACAGGTCTGATCGATTCGAAATTTGGTATCCTGTTACTTCAATGATATTGCAAGAATGGTTTCAATGAATAGGTTATAGATAGATGGTGATCGGGGTCTGATGAAGGAGCAGGAAAGAGTAATGAGGATAAATTGGGGAGGGATTCTAAGCTACTTTCACCAGCTCAATCAATATGAAATTTTGGGTATATGATGTAGTATTGGTTTTTGCGAATTGGTGTATGAAAGATAATACAAAACATTTATTTCAAACATACAAATCAGTCATCAGTAACATTAATGAGATCTTATAGCTAGGTAATTTGTACATTTTTCATTGCTTACAGAGTTTATTGGCCGTGGTCCCCACACTTGGCATGAGTGAACCGTTTGTGTCGGGGTTTTTTTCAAATAAGGCTGTAATGATTACATACCTGCTGTATAAGGACCACCAATGCGAAGGGCTGTGCCCTGCAGAGGTGCGAATCTTCACGGATGGGGTACGGGTGGATCTTCTCGGAAGATCTCAATATACGCATAGCCACACCACTGGGGGTCCATAACACCGTGTTCCAGGCCGAGTGCATGGGCATTTACCTGGCAGCTTCGGCGATTATAGCCAGGTAGGTTAAAGATCACTCAATTCGCATACTCTCGGACAGCATGTCCGTACTACAAGCACTAATTAGCCACACGGTAAACTCTGGGCTGATACACGAGTGCCAGCAAAACCTCAACCAGGTAGGTAATCTCAATAACATAACCATTCAATGGATCAAAGGACACAGTAGTTCCCGAGGCAATGATTCAGCGGATGAATTCGCCAAAAGGGGATTGAGTATGGTAGTGGTGGGACCTGAACCCATAGTGCCACTCCCCTTCGGATACTTACGCAAATTGGTAAGGAAACGAACCAGGGGTACAAACACCACAAACTATGGAAAGACCATGGTGAGTGCAGGCAGGCCAAGGAGGCACTTCCCACAATTGACGGCCGTTTCACGAAACGGGCCCTCCGATTGTCAAAACAACAGCTGCGTACAATCACAGCTGCTATAACTGGCCACGGGTCTTTTAACAAACATCTTTTTGTCATGGGCGTTACGGACAGCCCATTGTGCAGAGCCTGCATGGTGGAAGACGAGACAGCAGCCCATGTGCTTCTAGACTGCCCTGAGGTCGCCACATATAGGGCCAAGTACTTCGGTAACCCAGGTACCCTGAGAGAGATTACCAGCAACACTAAGGTGTTGCTGGCCTTTTTTGAGAAGTTGGGGTGGATCGAGTAAGTTCCCACCCGCACGCAAAATACACGCTTGGACGTGGAGTTGCGGAAACCAGCTCACTATACTATACTAAACTATACTACTATACATACCTGCATTCTTTTGAATCTATCCAGGAGATTAGTGTTGATCTTTTTGATGGCAGTGTGGATTGAGATAGCGGGCACATCTTCAGGCACACACTCTGGTTTGTATGACTTGAACAGTCCTAGAAGGACCTGGAGCTGCTTGGACAGCTTCTGTAAGATGAACACAACATAACATCACGCCTTTATTTCCCCGAAGGGGTAGGTGAAATGGTACACCCACATTTCGCCAGTTATGTTATAAGTCCCATGTAATAGGGGGCGAGTCTATTGCCATCAACCGGCACAAATCCCGACTCCGGGCTGCTATTACAATGAAAGAAATGGAAGGAAACAATCTACCTAATGTATCTCAAGTAGCACAAAAACATTTAAAAGTATAAGTACAGCACGCGTAATATAACTGTGCAACCGTTAAGCGAGAAACAGGTGGCTGCGCAGTAGTGAATTTTGTAACCAAATCAGTAGCGCGCATGCGCGGTAATGGCGGCCAAACTCTGATAGGTTGTTCATTGAGGGGCAAGATGGCGGGGGACCGCATGGTCTCGCTGTCTCAGTCGTTCGTTAATGTTCGATGAATCCTTATGTCCTACTCACACTTATTACGCTACTGTACCTGCGCGGCCCTTCGCAAAGCCTGGTTTCAGAGCGGCACAGTTATATTACACGTACTGTAAAAACCAATATACATCTCCAAGTCTTAAAAAAGATGTATAAAGGTGTATGCCTATTGTACTTACATAATCTATCGGTAAACTACTGTCTTTGTTTTCGTTTGGTGTATGTACAATAAAGTATATAATAATAAATTAATTTATTAATAATAAATAAATTAATAAATACTAAATATAATGGCATCTGCAAAGTATTAATTCTGTACTATAGGTTTTCTCAATACTTAAAGTTGTATATACAACATTAATATTTTGCAGATGGAATTAAACATCTTTTTGTATATTGGTTTTTATTTAGGTATAGAAAACCTACCTTTAAACGGTTTTGTGTTACTTGGGATGTCATAAAAGCATTTCGTCACTTATATTACAACAATGCGCATACAACAATACAATTGAGGAGCGTCTTTTCAAAAACAGTTATAATCATAATGACCATAAGGTTAAATTTGTTAATTTTTGTAGAGCAAAGCATCCTAATTTGCACCTAATGATCATTAGCATAAAATACTTTTTGAAGACGCTCCTCAATTTTTCTGTCATATGTAGTACTATTATGTGTTCTGTGATATAGTTTACATTTATTGTGTAGAGAATTTGAACAGGTTTTTTTTAATAATAAAATTTAAACCAAGAAACGCCAATCACAGGCATTTTTTTTAATCACTGCTGACATAGTCGAAAATGCATGTTTGCAGTGTTGTAATATATTAAGGGACGATTTGCGCTCACTAAATATACTACAACTCGTGCGCGATAATTTGAAACCTGGGAATGGTGACGTCATAAGTATGCTGTCACTACGACAAAGGCAATGACGGTTAGGAGCGAGCGAGAGCGATTCCACGCAAGTCTCAAGTTAACGCGCACTGATAGTACGGTCGACCGCACGTCGGTGGTAACACTTTGACATTAGCAGCATCTTTATTCGGTAAGCAGTAAGGGCGGTTTTCGAACTGACGTGTTACCACTGTCATGCAGGTGACTGTACCTTATTAACTCATTGAAATGAAAGTTTTATTAACCTTTTTACCCTCTCTCTTCTGGGGACAGTTTAGTAATTCCAGAACTCTTTGTCGTGTGACGTCAACAGGTCTTGCCAATGTATATACAAGTTTTACTGCACGAGGTGTCTGAAAGTACACATTATACATAATTGTATCCATAATTGAAGGGATTAAAGTTAAAAGGCTTCAACTGAATAAAGGTGATTTCGAGAAAGAAGCTTCTGAAGTTATTTTTTTTTTAATCTGTTTTTTTTAGGCTTCCGTACACTCTGGATGATTATGCCAGCCTCATAGTGTCAATCATATTATAGTATGATTGATAGCATGCAGGCTGCAGTTACAATCAGCATGGAACCAATCACACCATACTAGCACCTACTCACATCTATTATTATCACCCATTAATACCATCATCATTCACTCCATCATACTCTATGACTCCTTTCTTTCAAACACAGTTTCAAAAATTGATAATTACTCTTATAAGTTTGTAATTAGTTTATGTTTTTATATTATCGAATATTGGTTATGTTTCTTTTTTATGGTTCCGTACCCAAAGGGTGCTAACGGGCCCTATTACTCTCACTATGCTGTCCGTCCATCCGCGTCTGTCACAGGGCTGTATCTTTGTAACGGTAATAACCAGTTGAAATTTTCACAGAATATGTGTTACTATGGTGTATATCACGACAAATACTAAAAACTAAATAAAGTCTAAAATCAAAGGAGGTCCCCATACAAGAAATCTCGAAAAAAAATATGCATATTTTCAACGTTTTTGTTCCTGCTCTATTTTCAAAAAAGTAATACATAGCAGCAGCTCCGGATCTAGGGGGGCGGCAGCTTCAGTGAGCGGCAAAATCAAACGTGGCAGACGGGTACACCACCCAGCGTACCGCAACTTTGCGATGAATGAGACCCACAGTACTTAATTATTATCTTTCTCTGCAGGGCAGGGGCGGTAGGCTCTGGGCCTCACCGTCAGGAGAGCCTTAAATCTAGGTCTAAAAATTCTTAACCTTAAAAATATCCTTATGCTTAGGCTTAGGCCTTGAACATTTCTATGAGCTCAAGAAGTCAAAATAAATAAATAAACATTGTAATTAACACATGTAGTGATCGCGAAAACCTAAGAAATTATTAATAAATGAATAATTGAAATATTTGTACAGTTACATTATTAACCTATTAGAATGAGTAAAACCCTTATGGAATGCCATTTCAATTCAATTCTGCTTGGTAGATACAAAACTTCGAGAATGAAGCTTACCGAAAGATTCAATCGAGTAGGATAGCACTTTGAAAACTTCGAATTTTTTTATCACCGGGGTGGTAGTCGTGGATTTCTGGCAGTTTGTTTTATCTCATTTATTTTATTACTTTAAATAATTCAATTCATGTTTGAGCTATATGCAACGATCGATAAAATATAAAAACGTATCGTTAAAGGTTTAAGTGGAAAATTATTAATGAAATAAAAATAAAATTCGCGCTCGCTTCGCTAACGCTCATGCATAAACTTATGGTGTGAGCAACACTTTTTCTTTTTTTCATTTAAATATTACACAAAATATAAAGAAAACAATAATACACTAAATTGAGATCATCTTGTCGCATATATCTAAAAAATTTCGCGCTCACTTCGCTCACGCTTCTATTCAACTTTCATTTGACGGCATGTATCGTACGTAAGCAACTATTTTGTACGATTTTTATATCAAAAGCCTAAAAAACAACACTACACTAACACTAAAATTAAGGTAATGTATCGTTGTGGCGATGCTTGGGGGAGGCCTATGTCCAGCAGTCGGACGTCTTTCGGCTGAAATGATGATGATGATCAATAACAATAATTGAATCAAAAATGCATTTTTCACGTAAAACTAGGGAGCTCCATCTGAGATGCCGTTCCGTCCGGCAAGTATATATGCATAATAATATTTTAAAAAAATGGCTTAGAGAAACATAAAAGTTAAAGGATTGGTGGGGTGGGGGCGGCAGTAAGCAGTTTTTACCCTGCCTCGAAAAAAACAAGATCCGGGGCTGCATACCAGCATCAAAGGTTTGATTATCCCCATAAGCAAAAAAATACGAAAAATAGGGTAGACATGGACATGTGGTGATACCTGCGATAGAATGAGAGATTCAAAAATTCAAATTTCGCTCACGGTGCGTTGATGCCTTTTGATGAACTTTCTTAAATTAAATCAGTTTCTTTGGGGGTATCAGGTAGATGGGTGGTGCGGAACCCTTACTGGGTGAGTCCCGACTCTCACTCACTCTCCCGGTTTTTTTGTCTTGTATTATTTTAAAAGTAGTAACTAACATTGTATTATTTTTAACGCATTTACGCATCCGAAGCGAAATCTAACGATTTCAATTGTGGAAAGAAAAAATCACTCATGAGCAGTATTCGAACCTGCGACTCCTGGCTCAGTACGCCAGTGCTTTAGCCACTAAGCTTAGTGGCTTTAGCCACAATTCGTGGCGTTCTTTCCACAATTTAAATCGTTAGTAACGAACTCTTAAGTAGTTTAAATTATGATTTGTTGATATTTACTTAATCATTAGAGAAAATCTTGTTAAATCCTCGTAAATATGTTACTAGTAGCTGTTGCTTTGCTTTAGGCAAAAGAGTATAAATACTCATAGTTCCTATATCAAGGTAAATGCTACAGGGTACCCCGCGAAATTCAAAATTTTGGCGTTTTTTGCAAATTGTAGCTTTATTTCGCGTTGTATATCGGTCAAAATATGATTAGCGGAAATAATAACAATATATCTACTGAATAATACTCATAAAAAATATTAACCTAGCTCTATTAGCTGTACTGGCTCGATAATATTAATTTACGATCAAATTATCGATTTTTGAGCTTATACAGCTTATAGAGCTAGGTTAATATTTTTTATGAGTATTATTCAGTAGATATATTGTTATTATTTCCGCTAATCATATTTTGACCGATATACAACGCGAAATAAAGCTACAATTTTCAAAAAACGCTTAAACATTTTAATTTCGCGGGCTACCCTGTAGCATTCACCTATAAAAAGTGACAGCAAATAATTGTTGATTGAAGAACAACAACAAGATTTCGTGTTTGTGTCCTACATCCTTTTACAAGTAATTATGGTTTGGTAGTTACAGGTTATGTCGAATTCCCATATAGTACCCATTCCCGTAAACATCGGAAAATCTACACTCGAAGTTGTTGACGATTATGTATACCTAGAACAAACTGTCCAGCTAGGTAAGTCCAACTTCGAGAAAGAGGTCAATTGTCGAATCCGACTCGGTTGGGCAGCGTTCGGGAAGCTACGCAATATCTTCTCGTCCAAAATACCGCAGTGTCTCAAGACGAAAGTCTTTGACCAGTGTGTGTTGCCAGTAATTACTTACGGCACTGAAACGTGGTCGCTCACAATGGGCCTGATAAGAAGGCTCAAAGTCACTCAAAGGTCAATGGAGAGGGCTATGCTCGGAGTGTCCCTGCGTGATCGAATCAGAAATGAGGAGATTCGCAGGAGAACGAAAGTGACCGACATAGCCCGAAGAATTGCCAAGCTTAAGTGGCAGTGGGCGGGGCACATTGCTCGCAGAAATGATGGCCGATGGGGCAGTAAAGTTCTGGAGTGGCGACCGCGTACTGGAAGGCGCAGCGTGGGTAGGCCCCCCACAAGGTGGACCGACGACCTGGTGCAGGTCGACGAAGGACGACCGGTCGTTGTGGCGATACTTGGAGGAAACCTATGTCCAGCAGTGGACGTCTTTCGGCTGAAATGATGATGATGAGTTACAGGTACATAGTTTTGGATTATTACTATCAATGAATGCACAATTAACTCGTTTTGCCCCAAGGCTTTAAACAAAACATGTCAATCAACCCTTTTAGCACTGAAAATCTCCATCATAATGTGTTTAGTGACCAGTGGCGTGCCTACTTAATTTGAATTTAATTGTGGTGTAAGTTATTGATTTATTCATGTAGGAAGATTAAATTAGCATTAATAGGTCTATTAAAAGATAAATAATCATCATACTTTCAAAAAATATGATAACTAGGTTGCCTGGAAGAGATTGCCTTGTGCGATAAGACCACCCATTGTACCAAAGACATTTCCATACTAACGTAATAGACCATCCCAGTGTGCGATTGAGATACCGATCATTACGAAAAAACCTACATGCTAGAAAGAGACATAATAAAATGACAGTAGAACCGATTTTGAAAATTGTAATCTCCCATAGCATCCCATCAAAATATAATCTCGTTTTATTTTATGATTTATTTCACAATCGTTCTGTATTTTATCCAATTAATATCAATAATCGTAATGGTGTAGTGTTCTGTGTTATACTGCTGTGTAATTTACATCAATAACCCAAAGAAAGAGATGTTTCACAGGTAAGTATCTGCAGGACAATACTACTTTAATAATGCTTAATTTCATAGAAGTTTTTCTTAAAATTATTTAGTAATACATTAATAACATGCAGTAAATACCCCATTTTCTATATAATATGTAATTTTAAATAATTATATGTTAGATAAAAAAATATTGTTTACGTGAAAATGAAACCGTTTGGCGTAAGGATTGCTCAAAATCTATCGATATGTCGATAGTTTCAAATATATATTTTTTGTACTACCTAGCTCCATACATGTCACACTCACAAGTTAGTGTCCTATACTGCTTAAAAAAAATACAATCGAATTGAGAACCTCTTCCTTTTTTTGAAGTCGGTTGAAAATATTGAAAGGTTGATTTAGTCCGGCCGCACATTGGAAGGAAATCACAATGATTCATTCATTGATTACAGAAAAATTCTGACGCACAGGAACCTTATACCATGGTTATACTGTTACGATGTTATAATAGTATGTTGTACGTCTATGGCATATATAACAGTTAATTTTAGTACCAGCCCCGCAGACTGACAGAATTTTCCGAATCCTATGTCTGCTTTTAACATATTAAAATGCCCGGCCGGGCTAAAAATGCTGTAAAATATTGACCAGCTAACTTCATAACTTCCAGATTTCCTGTAAATGCTGTTATTAAAGAAAAATGGATGGGTACAAATGTTAAAACGAATAAGCACCGTATCTACTATTCTCCACCAAATAGTGATGCTTGCATTGCTGTGTTTCGGTCAGAATGGTTAATGGTTATGTTACCTTTGCCCATAACGACTGCAATACCAACTAGGCTGTTACCTGAATGGTACTGCAAGTCGGTTCGCCAAACTGACTCATGAAGACGGAAAGTCTCATGTGATCATTCAGTTTATAAAAATATACCATATTTTGAAAATGGGTTCTTGCAAATGCTAGATTGTCAAGTATGCGAATGCTAAGAGATAGATTCTTAGCAGGTTGCAAATTTAGCCTGCCGCTGAGAAAACTCTTTGTTGAGCTGACACGGACTTGATTTTACATGATTCGGTCGTCTGTATCGAATCGAAAATCATGGCCAGGTTCTTGCTCCACCTCCAATTTCATCCTCAGAATTTAGTTGCACGATTCCAAAAACAAAGATCCTATCTTTGTTTTTGGAATCGTGCAACTAAATTCTCGACACACTGATGTTTCTAAATCTAAGTCGATAAAATTATAATGTATAAGTCTGATGTGTAACTTAAGTTGACTGGACAAGAAAACTTGTTAAGTTCATAGATATTGTAATTTTTCATAAAAAATTCAATAATTTGACCAATTCCGGAATCGTGTATAGGAACTTAGTTCCGGGATTGAAAACCTTTCTATACACCTAATTAAAACTAATATGATTAATTGTAAAATGTTCCGTGTGGTGCCGGACGTAAATAATTGCACCACCCTATATCTTCTCATGGGTGTCGTAAAAGGCGACTAAGGGATTCACCAGAGGATGGGCAGCAGAGTTCTCTGAGTATTTAACCAACCAACTGCGATCGCCAACCCGCCTGCCAAGTGTGGCGATTATGGCATATCCCCCCAATATATGCTTGGGGGAGGCCTGTGTCCAGCAGTGGACGTCTTACGGCTGAAATGATGATTAATAGATTTTTTTTATTTCATACTTATGTATTCCTTACCTTCGTGACATTAATAATGTAATTATAATATAGCCCTTAATATCTGTAATTTTAAAATGATAGTTACTTAATAGCTTAGCAGTTTTAAAATACTACAACTCCTTAAAAGTAAGGCCCGGCCGGTTGAACTATATCGATAATGCAATAACGTACATGTCACATCACTAAAAATCACTCCTACACGTGTCAATTTCGCACATATACTCATTTCGTATATTATATATATATATAATTTAGGGTCGTTCCTCGTGGTCCCACTACTTTGTCCCACTGGTGGGACCACGAGGAAATGTTGTTCCTCGTGGTCCCACTCAGCAGTGGGGCCACAAGGAATACTCTTTGCCGTTCCTCGTAGTCCCACTACGTTGCCCCACTGGTGGGACCACGAGGAAATGTAATTCCTCGTGGTCCCACTCAGCAGTGGGTCCATGAGGAATACTCTTTGCCGTTCCTTGTGGACCCACTGATGAAATTACTTACCAAAATAGGCTAAATAAAAATACAACTGAGTTAAAGGTTAGTTAATTGCATTTTGTTAGAATAAAATAAAATGTTAATGTTGGAGTTAAAATGTACGACTAATCGGTTCCACTGCAAGGCAAGCAAGTGCAAGAAAATCTGATTATCTGATGTTCAATGTTCTGTTTTTTTATACATATGACTAGCAAGTAGTATATTGCGTTAATATGTATAGTAGATACTCTTTGATATACATATCATGTACTGGCCATTGCAATTTTATGATAAATGTCTCATGTTCAAGATCAGAAGATAATAATGTAAAATTATGTAATGTCATTTGTGTGTGTGTGTGTTACGCCTCGCGATAAAATGGATATTGACGACAAAGATTTGAAAATAATTGATAGAAAACGAGGTAAAGTTCTACTACACGATGGGTTCCAGTACTATAAGCATAGAACGTATGCCAACAAATCTTCAATTTGGAGCTGTTGTAACAAAAAAGCACGGAAATGCAGTGGGTCAATTACTATTTCCCAGGGTCCCCAGGTGAGTATTATTTTATTTCAAGTCTACGTCTGGTGTGTCAGGTGCCTAGGGAAATCACATAATGTTTTTCTTTCAGAACAAGCATATTATTTTGAAATTAACACAGCATCGAACACCGGAAAACCAGAAGTGTTTGTCAGATATTGCTAAAAATGAAATTGCTTTGGCGCTCTACGATGTAAAACTAAAGGTTCAAACTTCAGAAGAACCAATAACAATGCTATACAAAAAGGCTACCGCTCCATTAAGCAACAAAGGCCTAAATTTAATTTCCGAGGTTCCTTCTTTTAGTAGCTCTAAAACTCTTTTATATAATAAAAGAAAAGGAGCTCTTCAAGTAAAAAAATCGGTGTTTACACAATTATGCGAAGTTGATGTTCCTGCAAAGTTTTCATCTTTACTTTTAGCGGACTACACACAAGAAGATACGCGAATAATTGTGTTCTGTAGACCAGATGCAAAAAACCTAGTAAATAACATAGATGAATACTTTCTAGATGGTACTTTTAAAAGTACGCCGCGCCCATTTTATCAAATGCTGATAATTCATGGTGATTTAGGGAGCACTATAAATACTACATACATAGTACCATTATTTTATGTTCTGATGAGCAACAAAAAGGAGAATTCATATATTACCGTATTTGACATAATAAAAACCTGTATCCCAATGTTTAATCCACGCAAAATTCATGCAGATTTTGAATATGCAATGACAAACGCATTAAAAAAAATATGTGCGGATGTTATCATTAAAAGGTGTTTTTATCATTATACACAAAGCATCTGGAGAAGAGCTAAAAAAAATGGAATAAAAAAGAAATTACATCGACGCATTGTCGGGCTCTGCGCAGTTCTTCCGCTTGTGCCAGTCGATTTAATAGAAGAAGGCTGGAACTACGTAGAATCACAATACCAACGGTTTCCAAACAAAAACTTGAACGAATTCCTGGTTTATGTGAAAAAAAATTATATGAAAAAAGGATTTATAACAGAATGGTGTGTCTATAATGAGCGCCATAGAACAAATAACGTCGCTGAAAGCAAGAACGCTAATATAAACAAAAAAATAAATAAAAACTACGTAACGTTATTAAAGGTGCTCACGGAAATTGAAAATGATATGAACACAACCGCAGTAGAACCAATCGGCCGTCCAAAATTTGAACTCCAAAAAGATGAGTTTATTTTATTCTCACAAATACAATTAATTAACCATCAAATAAATGTTGGTAATTTTTTAGATAGAATGCGATAAGTTCTTACCAACATTTATTTCATGGTTAATTCACTAACAGTTTTAATACAGTGTCTTTTTACTCACTAAATACAAAATATTAGATTTCATTTGTATTTTTATTTAGCCTATTTTGGTAAGTAATTTCATCAGTGGGTCCACAAGGAACGGCAAAGAGTATTCCTCATGGACCCACTGCTGAGTGGGACCACGAGGAATTACATTTCCTCGTGGTCCCACCAGTGGGGCAACGTAGTGGGACTACGAGGAACGGCAAAGAGTATTCCTTGTGGCCCCACTGCTGAGTGGGACCACGAGGAACAACATTTCCTCGTGGTCCCACCAGTGGGACAAAGTAGTGGGACCACGAGGAACGACCCATAATTTACCGTAATTAGGTGACAGTGTCTCTCTTACGTCAGTATAATAACTCTATGCATTATACTTACTTCTTTGTTTCTGTTTGGTGTAATGTACAATAAATATAATAAATAATAAATAAATAACTTACACTACTATTGAATTTGAATGAGGATGGCACTGGGTACTGCCTAATTGCCTATATGCAATGCATGCCACTGTTAGTGATGATCTTATTATTGGTGCCATTCGATAGATGATTAATTAAACGTATGTCAGCTTCAATATACAAAAATCTCATTTTTGATGTAATTGTTAGTTGAACCCTTTTTACTCTGAGGCCTTCAATTAATTTTCCATGATTATTTTATTATTTTTAACATTTTTAACGCACTTATGCAAGCGAAGCGAAATCTAAAGAATAAATTCGATTTGATTTTTTTTAATTCTCCATAATTATTATAACAAAAATTCCTGATACTTAGAAGTTAGAATAATGTAATCTCTGCAAAAAACATTATGTTTCTGATACTTACCAGGACTTCATATTTCAAGCAAGCATAGAATACACAATAACCTGTGGCCAGTGATTCCATATCAATGGATTGAGATTCCATGGCAGCTGTAAACAAGATAAAATTATCATTTTATAAAACTTTTTAACAAAAAATGTAACCGACGAAAACAGAAACTGAAAAGCGAAAAATAAAATTAAGCTTTTAAGTCTTAATTACTATTCATTTACATTACTATTTTATTCTCCTTACTATGTAAATAACTAATTATGAGTCGGCGCCAAACAGATGACTGTTCAATTCATTGTAAAACAAAAATATTTTAAATTTTTTTACAGCTCAAATTTAACTCCAGGTCTCCATTATGTTCTTGTGTCTACAACTACATTTATGTGTGCCAAGTTTCAACAGAATCGGTTAACAGGTAAGAATTCAGTGCGTGAACAAACACTCATCCCCTGTTTTCCTACCCTTAGTTAGGGGTGGATTTTGATTTTCAAATTTAAATGGAACCAACTTCAAGATATACCCTATCCAATAAAAAAAGAATCATCTAAATCGGACTACTCTGTAAAAAGTTTATATATACGCGATATCATCCAGTTAAACTTGTTTTATTATAATATATATACGCGTTGAATCGAGAACCTCCTCCTTTTTTTCGTTGGTTAAAAAATGCTAACAAACTCTGTTCCTAATTCAACAAATATTAAAGCATAATATGCAACAATAAAATAATTATTTTAGATTATACAATGTGTTATTGAAATAACTCAAAACCTCTTAAGGGGTCATTGTACTCAACTTTTACTATGACACCAACCCTGCAATAGCAAAAAAACAGCTTTTCCTTAAATTTTGTCGATTAATGTGTAGGGAACATCAGTTTTTTTTGCAATTTCATTGTTGGTCACATATTAAAAGTTGTTCATATTGATGAGTACAATGACCCCTTAAGAGGTTTTGAGTTATATATGTGTAATCTGGTAAACAAGATGTTGCTGTGAGATTCAGAGTTAAAAAGTTTTGAAAGTACAATAGGTACAGTGGCTGCAGGTACTGATGCAGTGGAGTGAGGAAAGATTATCACAAGGAAACATACCCGTCAGCCAGTCCATTAAAAATCCTATTCTTGAGAAAGGCTTGTCTGCAAGATTAGATAGTATCCAACTCAGTGCATATTGCACTGTTTGGTCCTTGACGCTATCCTGAGGCACAATACAAGCACCCAAGCTTACCCATTTTGTTATAGCTGTGAAATAACACACAAAAACAAATTATGTTTGTTGTTTTTCTGGGTTTGTCTTATCACTTTAATCACATCATCATTACTTACGTATAGATAAATTCAACCAAACTTTAAATAAAGTATGGAAATCATTATATTCTATGCCAGTTGTATCAACTGCGTATGCCAATTCGTCAATTTTACTCTGAAATAAATCTTTGTCAAATCCTTTCTTCAATGATTTTATATAATCAATAATTTCGTCTACGTCCGCCATCGTAAATCACAGATGAATAATAAGGATACTAAATAAACGAGAAATAAACATTAATTATGAAGAAAACTGGGAAAGAAATTCATTCAAACATTTTCAAACTCAATTAACGTTAGTGGACTAGTGGTGTGACTAATATAATCATAATAGTTACAGGTAACATAATATTGAGCATAAATGTGATATTATGTTATTAGTATCTGTAATAATAGTGTTACTCAGTATTAGTCAAATAATAGGGTGCCGTTGCGTAACTTGGAGAGTTGGATAACAGTATAATAGCGCAGCGCCAACCCGCATTGTTCTCGCTCGCTCAGTGCAGATGGTCCAGATGGTACTACCTGACCCTGTCAAAAATATTAAAGTACTTCGAAACAATGCGATCTAACGTCGGTCTGTGTACTAGAGGTCCTAACGGGCCGTGTCCTGCGAGCGCATATTTTCAAAGTCCGGGTACATTATCTCAGATCGTCGAACGAGGTTAAAAACGGAAAAAGTTAAGCAATTGATGTTTTTAAATGTGAATATGTAAATAAAACATATTATAAAAAAAAACATAAAATACAAAAAAATATAAAAACAATAAATTAAATACAAAAAGAGATTTCGTTATATTTTTTTTTTCAATTATTGTAAAAACTAATCAATGTACATATTATTATGGTGATTAAACTTTTAAATACACCTACGAACAAAATAACGTTGACAGTCCTAAGCCTGTAAAAGTATGAAGGAAATCTTAATCACCGTTTCGCAAACTTTATATTAGTTGGTATCGATAATAGCATAATCATGCGAGTACGTTAAATATCAATATTAGGTAGCTAACACTGAATCGATATACTATTATTTGACTATAACTGAGTAACAGTTATAATAACATAATATCAGTAAAGCGTTATATTTCGTAATAGGATTACCAAAAAATGGCCCTAATACCCCATCTCTAATAAACGTTGACCACAGACACAGACTATTTTTTTTCTTTTTTTTTTTTTTTTCCTTCCGATTCAAATTTCATAACCACTGGTTTATATATTCGAAAATCCGCAACCTCATCTAAAACTAAACTCTATGCACTGAGAAAAAATACCCAATTTCGTGTGGCAAGTTGATTGAATCATCAAACCATCGAACTAGTAGAAAGGACAACGACAACATTTTCGACACTTTCTGAAGTACCTGCCTACTCGGTAATTAGTCATATCTAATTATTGCTATCAACTAAAAGTAATCTTTATAGTACGAGAAAAACGCTCAAATTTGTATGGCAAACTGAAAGATGAATGAACTAGCGGTTCGCAAATCGGTAACTATTAACTTATTACTACGAATATCAATTAAAAGTAGACTTTATTACACTACAACATAGGTACCAATTTTGTATGGCAAAGTAAATGAATGAACTAGCGGTTTAATTCGAATTTGCGAACTAGCGATCGATTGTTTTTGTATTCGAATGTTAATATTAGTAGTATCAAACCATTCGATTATTGGAATCAGTAACAATCGCCCATCGCTACTCTTTGGATACTACGTAAACGTAGTGGTTATATTCTCTTTGATACTACGTATCAGACGGACGACTTAGAACATTTTTTTTCGTCAATAGCGGAGTGCTTCCCTAGACTTTGACATTTAACTTTTTTTTAAATCCGGCTTGATTTCGTAGGCACATTGTGGGTGAAGGAATTATCCATACGTCCAAGCGCGGCGCGGGGGGCGGGGGTTAGGCTTTCTATTGAACATTAATATTTATAGGAATAATTCAATAAAAAAACATTTCTTTTAAACAATCTTTTTATTTTTTAACTTTTAGACACAATAGTTAAACAATTCTGTTATGCCGAACACATACTCTAATTTTTTTCCGACTTGTCTTATTTACTAAATAATCTTGACACATCTTTTGCAATTCGTTAATTACAATTATTTTTAAGCCATAATAACTTACAACAATATAGCACAATAATATTGTTACTTAATACGGGATATTTACCATGTACAACATTAAAAGACATGATGTTAACAATTTCATACACTTTTTCTTTTTTTTTGCCTAATAACATGTGCAGAACTTGTAATTATATTTTATCAGTAGTTGTTTGAATAAAGAGACATGCCAAGATTGTTTACTAAATAAGTCAAGAGAGAAAAAACAGACTTAAGGTCCTTTTCATTATGTTACAGCAGCCCTTAGTAGTTTCTTTCTTTTTGCTGACCAATGCAGAACCATTCATGAATGTAAGCTGTGTAACAAATCGTCGAGATATGAACTCCGATGTATTCTTCAGAGCTTCCCTTCCATCAACATAGCAAGCTGTAAAAAATAATAATACATATTATTTTAAACGTATTTATGCAGGTTTTTTTTTCTTTCCACTATTTAAATAGTTAATAATATAGATACTAAGTTATCCACTAAATAGCCCAACAGCTAATGCATTAAACTGATAAGAGAAAGATATGAACTGCATTCCTAAAGTATCTTTAATTTAGCTTAAGCCCAAACAGTGACTGTTCTGTCGCAGCACTGTAACTGTTCAGGTGTTCACACAGTAGCAGTACTGTTATGCTCACTGTTTTGCCTCACTGTCCTGCCGTCGTGTGCAATAGGCATTTCTTAGTTGAAGCAGTCAACAGAAATATAAGTAATATGCAACCCACACTCAAGTCTTTCTTTTAAGTCACAAAAAAAGAAGGTTGTTGAATATATAAAAATGAACTAAAACTTACCGGGTTTGGAGTTTGTCTCAAGTTGTTGTTGGAGCCAATTGGTTCTAGCGGGGCTTAATATGATGTACATACACCGTTTATTGGAAACATTTGGCCCTAGCCGGGGCTGAGCGATTAAATCCAT
The DNA here is from genome assembly GCA_949699075.1 of Asteroscopus sphinx. Lineage (NCBI taxonomy): Eukaryota > Metazoa > Arthropoda > Insecta > Lepidoptera > Noctuidae > Asteroscopus > Asteroscopus sphinx. The sequence goes on from OX453024.1 coordinate 13,234,039, forward strand.
TAAAGGATTCTGAAACAGCTTGTTGTATGTGTGATCATCATTTTTCCTTTTACTCGTATAATCATGATCAACGTGAGGCAGGCGTTTTTCTGTTAAAAATATAAATATGGTTAGGTACTGCAGAGGTTATTCTTGTTCTGTTGGGTCGACATGAGCTACATACTGATAATAGCTCATATCGTGGTGTAAAGATTGGTCAGTCAGATGTCTTTGAAAAACGTGACTTTCGTATTTTCTCATCATCCGCTCAAAAACCTGGTAAAGTTTCCATCACTTTACTAGGGTGAGTAAACTAAAGACTTAGCTGGAGGGTCTAAGCAACCAGGCCATAAAACTACTCACATATAACAAATAAATGACTTGGCTTAAAGGTCTTAGCAACCAGGCCATAATAATTTAAAAAAAAAAAAAAAAAATCCGTAGACGGAGAAACTAATTTTCTAAATGGCCAGCGGGGGGTAAGAGCCGAAGTAAGGGGAGGGCGGTAAATGTCAATATCTAGGTGAGCGCTCATCTATGTTTGTCTATGATTATTCTGTATAGCGCAATTTTTTTGTTCGAAGATAACCTGCCGTGACCACAGAGTCCACAGCAGTCACGGGTGATAAACTTGGAACAAATAATTTCAACCGTATACAGATGTACTCTATGGTTAGAAATTTCATACATGACAGGAGACCCTCGCCCCCTTGTAACAGTCTTCACCCCATTTATGCCCTTTACCAAGACCATAGATAATTTTCGACCGTCATACGTAGTATCTCTATGTAGTCTGTGGTCATTGTTAATTTTTTACGTTAATTTTGGTTGTTTTTGTAAGATTTAGATTTTTCCATATAATGTTGTTGATTAAAGTTTGCGTTGATTAATTTCTGTACTTATCCTCTTAATGGTTTCTAAACTGTGATATTTTGCAGTGATAGTACACACGGCTACACATCAAGCTGTACATCTCCAGTTTATGCTGACCTCGCATTGCATAGGCTTTCCGTACAATGCGAGATCAGATTATACTGGAAAGGTACAGCTTGATGTGTAGCCGTGCGTACAAGCAAGATGTACAACAAGTGTTGTATTGTTGTATCGAACATTGTGATAGCAAACGAAAGGACGCTAAGATGTATTCGCTTCCCGTTAGTGAGATAGGACTTAAAGTGGCTTATTTGCGCAGTTTAGCGTGCAAGATCTTCACAAACTATGTTTGTGTCAGAAGCATTGAAAAAAGGTTCATCAATGAGAAGTATCGGCCTAAAGTTGGTGCTTATCCTACATTGTTTTTGGCCGATGAAATAACTACAGGAATACAAAAGTTTATGAAGGTTCGTACGTAATCAGTAATCTACTTATAAAATGTTAGGTGTACAGCTAGTGTAGTAAAAAAATGAGTATACTCATATCCACTCCAACCCGCTCAAGTTTGGTAGCGAGTACTTATTGCTTTTGATTGGAATTTCTAACAGGCCGTGTCACTAGACCAGGTATCATGTACTATTGGCAAACTTACTGTAGTGGAATATATGCTGTTGACGCAGTAGACTGACTGAGACCCGCAAAATTAATGCCAAACAGTATTGATCACTGATCCATCATCCCATATTGATGTAAAATGAGTGTTACAAGATAGTTTAAAATCTATCTCTATCACTCAAAGGTTTGCTGGTAGAAAACTCATTTTTGAGTTAAGCTTGCCCGCTCGTACATACATGTACCTAATTTCTATTTATAATTTAATAGGTACTGTATTTTTCTGGTGTACAATAAAGAATGAGAATAGTTTATGGAATACTAATGTATTTATTTTTTCAGATGTATGTCAGAATCGTGATAATAATAATTCTTGTAAAAGGAAACATGATGACCATATCTACCCATCTGCTGTTATAAATTGGTAAGATTAATTAACTATTTTAAATCTCTATTTATATGGTACCTGCTGATTCATCATTATGATTTCAGCCGAAAGACGTCCACTGCTGGACATAGGCCTCCCCAAAAAGTGAATATGCCATAATCGCCACGCTTAGCAGGCGGGTTGGCGATCACAGTTGACTTGAAAACTCAGAGAATGATGGTCATTCTCTGGTGAATGAACCCCTTAGTCGCCTTTTACAACACCCATGAGAAGAGATAGGACCTGCTAATTACTATTACGAAATAAAAGTAAACATTAGTGTTTTACTTTATTTAAACCAGATTCATCATCATGAATATTAATATAAAAATATAATATAATTATATTTTTCTAAATCTCGAACTTTCATGTACCATTTGTACCAAGTTTAATTCAAGTGTCATTTGTTCTAGCTCAATATGCTGATGGGAAAGAAGATAGTTTCATCCTAAAAAATACTGCTGAAACAGTATCTTTCTTGACAATCTTTTCAACTTGGAGAATTGTGCTAGCTTGAATAGTAAGACATCAAGAGGGAAACTCTTTCACGTAGCCTGTACATCGGGTTCACCATACCAAGCCAAACTTTGTTTAAGTACCTACTCATTTGACTTCCTTTCTTGTGAAACACACGAAAAAACATAACCCTCCTTCTGGCGCAGTCGGGTAAAAAACTGAAGTGCCCTTCCTTGGCAAGGTAAATTTTTTAATTTTCAACTGGTGTTCATATAAAATATTGAAAGGCACAGATTTATCTAGGTTAATTAGAAAATCTCTTCCGAGAATGCAAAATAAGACATATTGTATTAAAAACTATAATTTAATAAATAAAAATCTGAACAAAATATGTTGTTTCATTTATATATTCTCAGTTCTCGTTTCGAAAATGTATAGTTGGTAAAATATAGCTTCAGTCCTGTGATAGAAGTCAAATACGTAAATTTTAAATGTATTTTTACGTATTTGACATCTGTTACAGGACTCTAGCTATATTTTACGAACTAAAGTTGAATTAACAATATACAACAGCTTAAGGTGAATGCTACAGGGTACCCCGCGAAATTCAAAATTTTTGGCGTTTTTTGCAAATTGTAGCTTTATCGCGCGTTGTATATCGGTCAAAATATGATGGCGGAAATAATAACAATATATCTACTGAATAATACTCATAAAAAATATTAACCTAGCTCTATTAGCTGTACTAGCTTCATAATATTAATTTACGATCAAATTATCGATTTTCGAGCTTATACAGCTTATAGAGCTAGGTTAATATTTTTTATGAGTATTATTCCTTAGATATATTGTTACTATTTCCGCAAATCATATTTTGACCTATATACAACGCGAAATAAAGCTACAATTTGCAAAAAACGCCAAAAAATTTGAATTTCGCGGGCTACCCTGTAGCATTCACCTTAAATAAGGCATACAGTGTGAGCCTTTGCCCAAAAGAATTTAAAAAAAAAACGAACTGTCATGTTCAATTTTTCCTACTACTACGGGCCATTTTTTTGTATGGGAGTGGGTCGTCTGTACGTAGTACACTTCTTAGTCTGTGACAGCAGTGCAGTGCACAGACCATGGGTGGTGATCCATTGAATTAAACCTGTGGAAGTGGCCCATTCTTCTATATCCACCTAGTTTATACAGATATCTATTAAATCGTTATTAAATTATGAAACTATTCTTTGTCTCTTGTTAACCAACGTGTTATGTCGTCTGGTGAAAGAGATCGCATGCTATTTGTATATTCTCTGTTTGGCAACATCTTTACGGGATGTCAAAATACCTACGCCGCGTGGCAACCCCGCTTACCCCGCAATGTGGCCCATAGTACATGAGCTGTCAAGTAAACAAACTAGGGCTGTTGATATTTTTTAAATATCAGATTTTCGATATATCGATATTTTTAAATATACAATCGGAGTTCGATATATTGAAAAAAAAAAGATATTTCGATATATTGGCCAAATTTCATGATTCTAGGTCAATGCGAAGTACCCTATAGGATTTTATGTGAGTTTGCGAGTATCAAAATGTGACATAGCCGTATGCCGTGTGCCTTGACCTAGAAGCTTGATTTTTTAAGTCCTAGGGACAGCCGAACTTAGTATTTGATATAATTGCATTATTTATTACTACTTCAAAATGATTTTAATCAGCACACATCTCTGGTACGAAACACGAGCATCGATATCGATACTTTTTAGTTTTGATTACTTACTTCCCTAGCTATGGCCACCATAACGGTGGCCCGGATATTGTAGGTATACCACGCTTATGTCGTAGGCAGTGATGGACAGTGGATAAATATCAAAATGATAAAAACTCGGATATTTATCCAAAATGGTGGATAAATATATTTTATGCGTCTCTGATAGATATTTTTCTGGTTTTGCTTACTTAGCTCTTCCACCCCCCACGCCCCGTAAAATCTAGAACTTAGCTTTGCGTCGCAAAGTGGTTTGAAACTAGAATTTCATACTATTACCTAGGAATTTCAAGTTCTCTTTGATTTATATATTTTATTTTGTTGAGGGATGGAAATCATTGGAAAATAGATACGCACGATCCGCTTGGCAGTCAAAATAAACATTTTTTTTTTAATGCAAAGAAATGCTCCATGTGCCATATTTCAGAACTGTATGGAACTGTAAAGCGTGTGTGATTGATATAGTGTACTGTCCTAACGTAGTTGTACACCATGAACTTTCCAATCTTCTGATAAAGAATGGAATCAGGCGTTACTCTGCGGAAATCCATGACATACAAAATATAAAGTTACAATATTTAGTGTTAATTCTTCCAAAACTAGGTCGTCAAGCTTTGATGCAATACGCAGCACCGCCCTGCCAGTCCTGCCACCCACTAATATATGCATTTGCAGCAGGTGCCAGAAGGCAAGACAAGGAAGATGAAGTAGGTGGTTTTTCTTTGTGTTAGACTGAGTCAGGCTGGCTACAATCTTCCATTATGAGGCCCCAGTACATTCACAGAGTAAGTTAGTAGGTAGTTCCATAATATCCCGATAAAATAAAAGCAAAAGATCTGATAAACATGTATACAAACTATATAGAGTTGCTATCGCACATGTCTTACGATTTGAACGAACTTGTCTGTCCAACTACTGCAAAAGGCAAAGAACGCTTAAATCAAGATATTGTGAATATCATTGAATACCTCAAGACACCCGGAAGATGCAGTGAAATTATTCGAAAGGTTGTACTGAAAAAACAAAGCTACAAATTCAGTTGAAACGGCATTGGGGATGTTAATATCACCAAATTAACCAAGCCTGGATTGGAATGCTGCTGGAATAATGTGAACCGGCCATAAAATTCAGATTCTGACTCCAATGGGTTACTTTGACTGATCAATCTGTGATTTTGATGAGTATTTTAGATGAATGATACCTAAGTACTCCTTTTTAGCGTACGTAATCTTTAAGCATGAAGGTCTCAGATAAATTCTCTTTTGCTCACTATACAATACACTACAATACAAATACTCTTTATTGTACACAAAAGAAGATAGCAACATATATGACTTATATAGAACACATGTACAATGGGCGGTCTTATCGCTCAAGGCGATTTCTTCCAGACAACCTTAGGATGGACAATATGGGCAAGTAAAGAGAGGGGTAGTACGCAGTGTAACAACATAATAGAATACATATACTACATAACATAAATATATCAAAATTACGACCATTATTTTTATGCGACTGCCCACAATAGAAGGTTCAACACTTATCTCAGGTTCTACTCAACTAATTGAGATAAAACACCTCCAAAAATTGATGGTTTTTGTTATTTTTCTCATTTTTATCCCCCATAGCCGGGTTTCACGAAAATAAAACTCAATAACAACATCTAGTTCAACTATATAACTAGACTAGCTGTATTTTTAGGAAACCGCAACCAACCAACAATCATACCCTCTACTTCATATGCAACTTCATACAATATACCCTCTACTTCGTATGCAACTTCATACAATAGACAGGTCAAGCTGTATTCCAGGATTTACCTAACAGATTGAGATAAATCGCACCTGAATTTGTAAGTTAAGCTATTACATATTGTTACGACGGAGGGTTAAGCAGAGTGGACTGAAATACTTCAACCTCGATTTTCCTGGACTTAGAGACGTTTTCAGCAGGCTGAAATGCATTCTCAGTCCGTATCAGAGGAGGCTCTATCACATACCAAAGAATCGAAATTTTGAGTAAGTTGCCGTTGTTTTCAGGCGCCTGAAACATGTTTTCAGGCCGTTTCAGGAGCCAACAAATCCGATGCCGACATTTCCTGAAAACCCATTTTCAGGCGTTTTCAGGACCCCTTATGGCCATTTGACACCCACATGTAAAATTGTTGATGAGTGAGCGAGATAGAGCTAAATATCAGACAAGGATAGACGAAGAACCTTCTGGAAGAGAGTGAGCAGGATAGAGCTAATATAAGACAAGGATAGACGAGATTCGACAAGCTTCGAGAACATTCCATTCCAGAAGTGAGTGAGTGAGATAGAGGATGGATGAGGTTTGACGAGGGTCGAGAACTTTCTATTTCGAGAATGTGCAAGTGAGAAAGAGTTATCTTATGACAAGGATAGATGACGTTCGAGGACTTTCTAGTACCACGACTCGCGGCCTATATAAACGGCGCAGCTCAGCGCCAGTGGTTATGTAGGGAAAAAACCTTCGGCGAATGGAGTCCCACATGGGACTCTCCGCCAACTAAGTCCGGTTAAGCAGAAATGGGACTTCGGTCCCACCTGCGAGAGCCCATTCGAAAAAAAAAAAAAAAAAAAAAAAAAAAAGCGCCAGTGGAGTTCAGTTGGAGTCCAGTTGAGTTCAGTTTGGATCAAGCGATACAAGCGATAACATCGAAGCGATATTCGGAGCGATTTAACTAGTAACTTTGTGTGTTATTAAGCGATTCAGTGTAATTGTTCAGTAATAAAGTGTTCTCTACGCATTTAATCGGCTTTCTATCCATATACGAACCCCCAGCTCGTAACAATATGTAAGTACAACGTTTCTTTATGATCTGTTCAGCCATTGTTACGTGATGAGGTACGAACACACAGGAATACATAAATTAAAAGAAAATGATTTGTGTTATATTTCTCATTTTTCATGAAAACAAAACTCGATAACAATAGGTATCTAGTTCAACTAAATAACTGGACTAGTTGTAATTTTTAGGAAACCGTAACCGTAACAATCCGCGCGTGCGCCGTTAACTGAGACAATAAACCATTTTTCTTTCTTTCTTTTCTTTCAATCATGCCCTTTACTTAATATGTTACTTCATACAATAGAGGGGTCAAGCTGTATTTCAGGATCTACCACATACCTCAATTTTTCCACACAACAAAGTGGAATATACCGTAAGTTAAGCTAATACCAATACAACTGTAAAGTTTCATCACGATCCTTTCAGCCGTTCTCACGTGCTGAGATAAACAGATAGACAGACATGATTTAAAATAAAGGTTGATTCGTGTTCTATGGACCCGTAGCTAGTTTTCGCGAAAAAAACCTAATAAACAGACTTTTCGACATTTACGACTTAAGTAATAGTGTAGAGAATTGATTATAATAAGGCACAATTCTATAATTTCAGATTTTCATTTAGTAACCAATTATTTTGTGTGTAAAATAAGCAAATTTACGTTACATATCATACAAGAAACAAAAATTGTACGCATAAAATATTTATCCGCTGTTTTGGATAAATACTCGAGTAAAAATGGATATTTATGAGTATTTATCCATTTTTAGTATTTATCCGGATAAATGCCCATCAATAGTCGTAGGTATTACTGGTCCATAGGTACAAGTTGGTGATCTCAGTACATAAAATCCTCGCAATAAGCATCTGATTGTCTATGGAAGCAACTAATGAAAGTGATAGTTTCCCCTCGTACTTCTTTCCTTTGACGTCAATACGCTATATATATATTTGTACATATAATTTTATAGAAAACCGGCAACCGCCATCAGTGTTGCCAGATAACAAGTTTGAAACTATCGAGATCTAGGAAAAAAAGATCATATTTTTATCGCATACGCTTTCTTATACAAAATTGAAATTATATTGATAATTAAAGGTAAATTTTATATAACCCTATTGCACCCTCTTTTAGGAGTAATTTAGGAAAAAGACAAGATAAGTAGGTATTTCATTATTTACTTTAGAGATTATTTTTCCCAAGCATTGTGTGAATTGATCCAGGAGAAATGAATTTTCATACTAACTCTCAACACCCTATTTTACGCCCGTAGGGTTATAATTTCGAGAAATCCTTTCTTAATGGGTGCCTACGTTACAAAAGGAACCTACTGTCAAAATTTCGTTTCCAACTTGAGTAGTTTCGGCTCTGCGTTGATGAATCAGTCAGTCAGGAGCTCAGGACTTTAGTCTTTATAGGTATAATATAGGCTGACAAATAAAATCTAAAAATTATTAGAAAATGAAAACCAAATTTTATTTGTTCCAGCTAGCAGCTTGCAAAAATTAAAACGAAACAAGACAAGACAGGTATAAAAACTGATATTAAACAGAACTAATCCAATAAAACTCAGGCTGACTGTCTGACTCTAGGTCTGACTGAACTAGGAATGACTGACACAGACAGACCGATGAACATAGACTGAACAAAATAAATAAGTAGAAAATGACGCAGCTATGCAGTTGAAAGGGAAGAAATGTTTTTTTCGGCCTTTGTTGTGCATTTTGTTCAGTCTGTCGTATGCATCACGAAAGAGACGAGAATTTCTGGATAAGCTTGTTGTTAATGTTAGTTGTTCTCACTCTGCCTCAAAACTATCGCAGTGTTATGTAAATTATCGTATGAATAAATATATAATAGTAAAACTATCATGCGATAACCTCCTATTATTTTTATCGCAAAGGACTAGAAATTATCGTAAGTGTACGATAATTATCGCACGTTTGGCAACACTGCCGCCATTGTAGAAAGTTGTGGAGGTTGGCGGGAAAATTCGGAAAGATCATGTTGTGGATTTTGTATTATTTTCCTAAATTTGTGTTTCTTCGAGTGTTAATGTGTAATAATGGTGGATTATTAAATGTTAAGTGCTCGTTAACGTGTACAAGTGTGGATAAATGGTACAAAGTTGAAAAAAATTACTTTCGTATTATCTCATCATCCCCTCAGAAACCTAGTAAAGTTTCCATCACTTTATTAGGATATATTTCTAATATGTTCAATGATTACGACTGAAGGACATGTATCCATGGTCATGAATAATTAAAAAAAAAAAAAAATGTAGAAAGTTGAGAGGTTGGCGGGAAAATTCGTAAAGATCATGTTGTGGATTTTGTATTATTTTCCAAAATTTGTGTTTCTTCGAGTGTTAATGTGTAATAATGGTGGATTATTAAATGTTAAGTGCTCGTTAACGTGTACAAGTGTGGATAAATGGTACAAAGTTGAAAAACATGACTTTCGTATTATCTCATCATCCCCTCAGAAACCTAGTAAAGTTTCCATCACTTTACTAGGATACAAGTATAATATGTTCAATGATTACGACTGAAGGACAAGTATCCATGGTCATGAATAAATTAAAAAAAAAAAATGTAGAAAGTTGTGGAGGTTGGCGGGAAAATTCGGAAAGATCATGTTGTGGATTTTGTATTATTTTCCTAAATTTGTGTTTCTTCGAGTGTTAATGTGTAATAATGGTGGATTATTAAATGTTAAGTGCTCGTTAACGTGTACAAGTGTGGATAAATGGTACAAAGTTGAAAAAAATTACTTTCGTATTATCTCATCATCCCCTCAGAAACCTAGTAAAGTTTCCATCACTTTATTAGGATATATTTCTAATATGTTCAATGATTACGACTGAAGGACATGTATCCATGGTCATGAATAATTAAAAAAAAAAAAAATTTAGAAAGTTGAGAGGTTGGCGGGAAAATTCGTAAAGATCATGTTGTGGATTTTGTATTATTTTCCAAAATTTGTGTTTCTTCGAGTGTTAATGTGTAATAATGGTGGATTATTAAATGTTAAGTGCTCGTTAACGTGTACAAGTGTGGATAAATGGTACAAAGTTGAAAATCATGACTTTCGTATTATCTCATCATCCCCTCTCGGAAACCTAGTAAAGTTTCCATCACTTTACTAGGATACAAGTATAATATGTTCAATGATTACGACTGAAGGACATGTATCCATGTTCATGAATAAATTTAAAAAAAAAAAAAATGTAGAAAGTTGAGAGGTTGGCGGGAAAATTCGTAAAGATCGTGTTGTGGATTTTGTATTATTTTCCAAAATTTGTGTTTCTTCGAGTGTTAATGTGTAATAATGGTGGATTATTAAATGTTAAGTGCTCGTTAACGTGTACAAGTGTGGATAAATGGTACAAAGTTGAAAAACATGACTTTCGTATTATCTCATCATCCCCTCGGAAACCTAGTAAAGTTTCCATCACTTTACTAGGATACAAGTATAATATGTTCAATGATTACGACTGAAGGACATAGTGATCACATTAGTGATCAGGGGAATGGCAGAGTCTGCAGTAAAAGATGTGATGTCCGGTTATAGTATTTATTGCAAAAGATAGATATTTAAAATAACGCTTTAACTCTAACAGACAATCATTGACAGACGGAAGTAGACAATCAGTGTTACCATACCTACTAATAAGAAACTCTATAACCATTGGCATCTCAACACACCCCCTCAATGGTTAACTCAGTAACTTGATACAATTTGAAACAAAAATAAAAATAGTACACCCTCTTAACCGTTTCACTCATAATTAAAACCTCAGATTAAAACAGAACACAAAAAAAAAAGTATATCCACACAGAAAAATAAAAAATTGCCTACCTCATATATAGCATAAACCAAGACCTAATCGAAACTTTTCAAATTTTATTTTACCTAAAGGCTTGGTTAAAATATCGCTTATTTGCTCATTTGTACACAAATATTTAACTTGTACAATATTCTTGAAAACATTGTCACGAACAAAATGAACCTTAATATCTAAGTGTTTCAGCTTATGATGAAAACTTGGGTTATTACAAACTTTAATGACAGACTGATTGTCTTCATACATAAGAACAGAAATATCCTCAAGTTCAAGATACTTATACATATTTCTTATCCAACATGCTTCTGCAGTTGCCATACTCAATGCTACATACTCTGATTCGGTTGATGACAAAGCGACAGTTGCTTGTTTTCGTGTATTCCAAGTAACTGTGCACCCAAAAATCTTAAAAAGAAAATCACTAGTTGACTTGCGATTACTCTTGTCACCAGCCCAAACCGAGTCTACATAACCAATTATTTTATTTTCTAAGTTATCACTTATGGTAAAAACTAAACAAAGATTAAGAGTACCTTTGATGTACCTAAGAACTCGCTTTAGGGCAAACCATAATTCCTCACTTGCACATGCCTGATATCTACTTAGTAAGCTTATACTTAAGCACAAATCAGGCCTTGAGCATAACATTGCATACATAAGTGATCCTATTACCGTTCTACATCTACTCTCTACTTCTTTACTTTCCGAAAAATCCCTTTTTAGTACACTATGATCAAACTTTAACACTGTATTTTTATCATTGGTTACACTTTCACATCCCTTAGGCAAGGTAATAAATACATCGCCCTCTACTTCCCCGTATAGAAAAGCACTACAAATGTCTAGCTGGTGAAGTTTTAAACCTCTTTTATTACAAAAAGCTAGGTATATCCTTACAGATGTTAATCTAGCTACTGGGCTATATAATTCAGATAATGAAACATCTGTTTGTTGGAAACCCCTTGCTACAAGTCTAGCTTTATAAGAAACAATATCTCCTTTTTCATTTTTCTTGCATCTAATTACCCATTTACAGTCTATTACTTTACAATCTTCTGGCTTACTTACGCATGTCCATGTATCATTTTCTATTAGGGCATTAATTTCAGTTTGCATGGCTTCTTTCCATTTTTCACTGTCTTTGCTTGATATTGCCTCACAATAAGTTTTTGGATCTTCCTCTTCCATAGCAATCAGAGTCAGATCATAATCTTGAAATCTACTCGGAGCTCTCAGCTCCCTTCTAGGTCTTAAATCATATGATTGTACTATATCACCATCGTACTCGATCGACTCAGCCGAGTGCATGCTGATAGCATCCTCCTCCGGTTCATTTGCACTCTGGTTATCCTCTAAAACAAACTCTGGTTCTGGTTCTTTTTCATCAGCTTCTTCCAGAGTCTTATTTTGATCAACTTTTTCCTGTATTTGTCCTGAAAGAAATATTATGTCACGATGAACTTCTACTTTTCTTTTATGGTCAAAGTAAACTCGGAACCCTTTAACTTCTTCTCCATAACCGACGAATACACCAATAACATTTTTGTCATCCCATTTTAAACGTTTTTCTTTGGGTACGTAAACCGATACTCGTTTTCCAAAAATTTTAAACATGTTCGGATCAATTTTCTTTCCATAGAATGCCTCATAAGGCGTCATGCCCTTTATTGGACTAGGACCTGTTCGATTTAGCGTAAAAGAAGCGGTATTTATTGCCTCTGCCCAAAATTCTTTATGCATATTTTTGATCATTGATCGGGCAGCTTCGACCAACGTACGCATTTCGCGTTCTGCGCGTCCGTTCTGTTGCGGCGTATAAACTACACTCCTTTGATGTGACACTCCATGACGCTCCAAAATAGCCTTCAGCTCTGAATTAACAAATTCTAATCCATTATCTGACCTTAATGTTTTTAGTCTACAACCAGTTTCCCTTTCAGTTTTTGCAATAAATCTCTCAATACACTGCTTCACCTCCGATTTATTTTTCAAAAAATAGACAAACCTGAATCCTGAGTAATCATCTTTTAATAATAGAAAATACCTGGACTTTCCAATAGACAATTGCTCCATGGGACCACAAATATCTGCATGCACTAACTCAAGAATCCCTGAAGCCCGCGAATTACTCAATGGATACGGCATTCGATGCTGTTTTCCAGACAAACAGTTCTCGCATTCATAGTTTTCACTATCATCCTCAAATTCAACGTTGTTACGTACTAAAAACTTTTTTACGCTCGTAAAATTTAGATGTGCCATTTTGTTATGCCATTCACTCAATTTTCTAATTTTCGAACTCAAATTACAATTTTCGAAATTTGAAAACTTCTGTCCGGATGAACACATTTGAGTTTTCATGACATTGACAATCAACCTCGAAGGTTCGTTTCGCAAGCACATTTTATAAAGTTTATTTTCACGCTCAGCTATAGCTCGTACTTCTCTATTCTTTACAAAAAAACATTGCTCATTGTCAGAAACTAGGCGTAAACCTTTGTCGAGCACACAACCCGCAGAGAACAAATTATATTTAAGTTCTGGTACATATAGCACATTTGATAGTACTGTTTTTATGCTTCGCTGGCCGTTCCATGCATAAACAATTACTGTTCCTTTGCCTTTTATGTCCAGAGCATTTCCATTTCCTACTTTCACTTTTCCACAGGTTTCAGTCTCTTTTAACTCTTCAAATAAATCCTTCTTTCCACACATGTGTTCAGAAGCCCCCGTGTCCATATACCAACAGTCTTCAGGCCCTGTAACACTTAACCCCACAAATGCATTTATCTCATTTTTATCTTCTGGGTTTTTACCTTCTCGGTTATTTTCCTTTTTCTTCAGAATCACACAGTTCTGCGTTATATGGCCCCTCTTTTTACAATAGTAACAACTCTTTGTTTCTCTTCCTTTATTTTTATAACAAAACTTTGCGAAGTGACCTCCTTTGCCACAAATATAGCATTTTCTATCCTCTTTTTGATCATTATTGTTACCTTTCATACTTTTACTTGCCAATGCTACTTCAAGTTCATTCGAGTTTAATCTTTCCTCTTCAATCAATAGCCGTGCTGTCATCTCCTCTATACTTTACTTCTCCATTGGTACCGACTCCCAAGCCGAGCGAAAATGTTTAAAACGCTCCGGTAGTGCCATGAGTACCTTCGTCATAAACATCTTATCAGATATTGGTTCTTTAGCTTGTCTTAGTTTGTTTTTAATATCCTCAAGACTGGCTAAGAACTTTGACACTGAATTATCTTCAAAGCTGGCACTAAAAAATCGCTGCTGCAGTAAATGTATGCTGACCTGTGACTCTCTTTCATAAACTGACTTAAGTTTGCTCCACATTTCTTTTGAAGATGTACACGATAATATGTAGGTCATTGGCCCTTCCTCCATTCTCGTAACCATAATCTCTTGTGCTTTAGCATCACCTTTTTGCCATTCTTCCCTGGCATCTGCCTTCTCCGGCTCTAATTTTACTCCATTGACAATATCTAGTAAACCTTTTCCTCTAAGTATGACCTCCGTCTGGAACCTCCAAACCGTCCAGTTTTTTCCTGTCAGCTTCAACCCAAAAATGCTTGTTTTCTCCATGATGACTGTCTGCGTTATCTTTCTTCACTACTACGAGGCTCAACAAGCACAATCAAAAATTTTCACAACCTCAAAAAACAAAAGAGACCTCGCACGACAAATCTTTCAATCTTCTATTGCAAGCCTGACATCACAAAAATATGCTCTGGGCCCATAACCTGTGATCAGGGGAATGGCAGAGTCTGCAGTAAAAGATGTGATGTCCGGTTATAGTATTTATTGCAAAAGATAGATATTTAAAATTTTAATAACGCTTTAACTCTAACAGACAATCATTGACAGACGGAAGTAGACAATCAGTGTTACCATACCTACTAATAAGAAACTCTATAACCATTGGCAACTCAACAGTATCCATGGTCATGAATAAATTTAAAAAAAAAAATAAAAAAAATGTAGAAAGTTGAATATTTGAGTTGATTTACTAAAATTTATTTCCGTAACTTATTTTCTCCATTTTGAACCTATAATACCGTAATAACATTGTGTAGTATGATTCACAAGTGCGATGTTGTGAAGTTTATTGTGATAATAGGCAAAAGGAAGTAAATTTATAACGTTTTCCCAAGACACAAAAATACTCCAAAAATTGTTACGAGTGCATTCTTGCCAGGCTTAACTTTCAAGTCTGGTTAGACCATGGTAGTGATGCGACTCGAGTCCGATTTTGCCACGCGAGTCATTCGAGTCATTTTACAATTTTACTCGAGTACCACTCGAGTGGTCGAGTCACTCGAGTGGTTCACGAATCACTTAATCACTCGAGTGGTTCACGAGTCACTCGGTCATTCACCTCACTCACTCATAAACGTCGATAACTCATTCAACACAACAGTTCACTTGAGTTCACTACACGCAACAAGTTCAAACAAGTGTGACAACAACGCACTTTAACTTATCTCTTTTAAAAAGCAGATTTAAACTTGTTTGTCTCGGAGAATGGTTTGCGAGTGACTCGAGTGGTGGGCGAGTGACTCGAGTCCGAGTGAACTCGAGTCGATATTTTTTTCACTCGAGTACGTTTTTTTACGATGTCACTCGAGTCACTCGAGTAAAATTGGACTCGAGTCGCATCACTAGACCATGGTAGGCCATCTACCGGTCCAATATATAAGAGCATGTCAGAGGCTAGGCGAGTTTTTAAATCAAAGCTTAAATGGTGCCAAAACAATGCAGAGAAGGTCAAGATGGATATTCTTGCATCTCACCACGCTAAGAGTGATTTTAAACATTTTTGGAAGAGCACAAAAAGGCTCAGCCCTAGACCTGCTGTCCCTCTCAATGTTGACGGGCAGTCTGAGCCACGTGACATTGCGAATATGTTCAAAGATAGTTTTTTAATGCAGCCCTCTTCGCAAGCTAGTATTCCTTCCAAGACCTGGGTATACTCGATGTATATCACGCAGCAAACGGCGAAACCTAGCAGCGTCCGTGGGTAGGCTTTTTAAAATATTTTGTCGGTACATGTACTCTCCCATGTACCACTTTAACCGCCGCTGACTCCTACAGGTGCGGCAGTGGCGTTTTAATTCCAGCCATTGCCGCTCTATGGTATTTGTGTGTATTTTGCACTGAACATTGTTAGTACCTGGTACTGGGATCCCCAGGCTGGGATCCACAGGGATATTGACTGTCCCTGCCATAAATTGTCGGCTGTGGTTGACACTGGAATGTCCACGCATACCCAATCTCAAGTGCACGCCCATGTATGCTCGGTGTTGGTCAGACATAACGTAGGAGTCAGGTCTGACATTTTCCTGAATTATCGGGTCTAATGTTGCCCTACTTTTATTTGGTATAAGCTCCACGTGGATTTTTTTTGTGAGTCGACTTATGCAACCAAAGGACCACGTTTGCCGTTGCAATAATCGACCCCTGTGGTATTTATTTGTGTAAAGGTGGGTTTCGTCGACCTCCACTATGTCGTTGTCCCCGCCGATCAATTCGCGGTCATGAGCTTCGGCCACCTCGCAGACCTCACGCAAGTAATGATATACTTGTATGGCCGTTTTGCGCGTCACTCCTACGTCTCTAGCAGCCTGTGACACTTTGTCTCGACGAAAAAAATGGAGCAACAGCCTGAGCAAATTTAAAATCGACACGTTGCTGCGTTCAAAAAAGGTCCCATGTAAAGGAGATCTAATGACGTTGCAGCCGGCCCTCCTGCAACGCCATCTAAACCCCAACTTATAATTAATATTGCGTTCCGCATTCATCGGACGCCTACACGATGGGCAACTGGGTGTCTGCGACGGAACGAGGAGCCATCGTTTCGCCGCTTCAACAGCCCTTTCCTCTGTGGAAATTGCCGCGGCATAATTCCACAAGTTAATAATCCCCCCCTTAATTGGGGGAGGCCTATGTCCAGTAGTGGACGTCTTTCGGCTGTAATGATGATAATTCCACAAGTTAAAATTTTGGTTTAAAATGAGCGAAAACGGATCCATTTTTCTAGCCAAACTACGTATGTACCTATTACTAAAAACTAAACTATTACTACAAACTAAAACTACGACTTAAAACTAATAAGAAGTAATAATAAAAAACTTACAAGCTAAAAATAATATAAATCAAACTAAATCTTACAATCTAAAAATAATATGAAATTAAAATTAAATCAAAACTAAGAAACTACAAAAAATCAAAATAAACTAAAATCTTAAACAAAAACTAATTAATAAAATAACTATGGACTCTAAAAACATGGATCGCATTAACGCTTTGCACGGAAGTATCGAGAATTCCCAATATTTCGTGTATTTCCAGTACTATATACGTAGGTCAAAACTTTACCGTAACGAGAAGTGGTCTTACACTTAGAAAAATTCTTCTTTAAATTAAAAAAATATTGAAGTCATATCGTTTTTTCATCGAATCGTGTAGCCCCTTGAAGGAATCAAGTGTAGCCCCAACCTAGAGAAACAATTTAATAGACGACCTCTGTGGTGTAGTGGTTCGAGTGTCGGACTGCTGATCACGAGGTCGTGGGTTCGATTCCCACAGGACACAAATATTTGTGTGATGAACATAAGTGTTTGTGTTGGTCTGGGTGTTTCTTGTAAAATTGTAAATGTCTGTTTGTTTGTTTGTTTCAGCATCACGCTAAAACTACTGGACCGATTTTAATGAAACTTTTTTTGTTTGAATGCTGATGATCAGACTTAAAAACTGGTATGGGTTTTGAGAAAGAATGAAAGAGCGTGTGGGCGAGTCAGCGAGTGGGCGTGTGGGTGAGTGGGCGAGTCGGCTTGTGGGGGAGTGGGTGAGTCGGCGTGTGGGTGAGTGGGAGAGTCAGCGAGTGGGCGTGTGGGCGAGTAGGCGTGTGGGTGAGTCGGCGTGTGGGCGAGTCAGCGAGTGAGTGTGTGAGTGACTGAGTGGATGGGTGAGTGAGTTGGTGAGTGAGTGTGTGTGAGTGGGTAAGTGAGTTAGTGAGTGAGTGTGTGTAAGTGAGTGAGTGAGTGGGTGAGTGGGTTTCCCAGATGCAAAGTTGTTTCTACGTTGTTGTTGTAGTTGTTTTGTTGTTGTTGTTTTTGTGTGTTGTTGTTTTGTTGTTTCTTGTTGGTGTTGTGTTGTTTTGACGCCTAAGCGTGATCTATGCGACCCACCAAAAATATCAGCGAAATTAAAAAATAATGAAAAATATTTTCAAAAAAATTCAAGCTGAAGACAAGCCAGGACTTAGAAAATTTTTGGAAAAAAAAAAAGCGTTCTAAACTGCTCGTTTTTTCATCGTATCGTGTAGCCCCAACCTAGAGGAACAATTCATTTCTTGAAAACTTTTTCGTGTACGGTACCATACTGGCAATACCGAGGTTTTTGTAAAAATTGAAAAAACTTCAAAGTCCCATATCTTTGAAACGGAGCTTCGGACGACGAAACTTCCCAGATGCAAAGTTGTTCCTTTAGGCGTGATCTATGCGACCCACCAAAAATATCAGTGAAATTAAAAAAAAAAAAAAATATTTTCAAAAAAATTCTAAGTCCTTCGCCCCTAGCGCTACCCAAGCTGAAGACAAGCCAGGACTTAGAAATTTTTTGGAAAAAAAAAAAAGCGTTCTAAACTGCTCGTTTTTTCATCGTATCGTGTAGCCCCAACCTAGAGGAACAATTCATTTCTTGAAAACTTTTTCGTGTACGGTACCATACTGGCAATACCGAGGTTTTTGTAAAAATTGAAAAAATTTCAAAGTCCCATATCTTTGAAACGGAGCTTCGGACGACAAAACTTCTCAGATGCAAAGTTGTTTCTTTGGGCGTGACCTGTACGATCCAGAAAAAAAAATTGTGAAATTGAAAAAAAAAAAAAATTGAATAAAAAATTCTAAGTCCAAAAAAATTTTTTTCTAAAAAAAAATTTTTTTTTCTTCAAAAATTTTTTATTTTATTTTTTCTTGACTTCTCATTGTGCCCCTAAGCGTATACTCCAACATTAACACTCCGCCCCTAAGGCGACACTCTGACCCAACAACCATCATTGTTACCAACCTTTTCTGCTAAGGATGTATCTTCTGTTATAAAATATATGACCAGGGGCAAGTCTCCAGGACACGATGGTCTTAGTGTTGAGCATCTGCAGCATGCGGGTGTTCATTTGCCAAGAGTTTTAGCAATGTTTTATACTTTTTGTGTGAGACACTCATACTTGCCTGATGCTTGCATGAGAACGGTAGTTGTACCAGTAATCAAAAATAAAACGGGTGATCCATCAGATAAAAACAACTATAGACCCATATCGTTGGCTACCATCGTGGTGAAAGTCCTGGACAGTCTGCTTGATCGTATTTTGAGAAGCCATTTAAAACTTAATGATGCCCAGTTTGGTTTTAGGCCTGGGCTTTCTACTGAGATGGCTGTACTGAGTCTCAAGCAGACTGCTCGGTACTACACCGACAGGAAAACTCCAGTCTATGCGTTGTTTCTGGACCTGTCAAAAGCCTTCGATATGGTGTCCTATGAAAGGCTGTGGTATAAAATGAAATCTGAAACGGACCTTCCTGAAGAAGTTATAAAAATATTTGAATACTGGTACAACAACCAGGTAAATGTTGTGAAATGGACGGGCACAGAGTCTGATGCGTACAGGTTGGAATGTGGGGTTAGGCAAGGAGGTATAACCTCACCCAGTCTCTTCAACCTTTACATCAATGGGCTTATCGAGGAACTCAGCAGCACCAGAGTTGGCTGTTCCATAGATGGCAAATTTATAAACAACATAAGCTACGCTGACGACATGGTGTTGCTGGGTCCCTCAATAAGTGGCATTAGAAAGCTCCTAGGAAAGTGTGTGGGCTATGCCTCGACCCATGGGCTCAGGTATAATGTTAGGAAAAGTGAACTCATGGTATTCCAGCCATCATGTGGTTTGAAAATATATACAGTCCCACCTGTCTTTATAAACGGGGTAGCTTTAGCCAGAGTGTCGCAGTTCAAGTACCTGGGCCATTGGGTCTCGGAGGACCTCACGGATGGAGCGGATATTGAGAGGGAGCGTAGGGCGTTGGCTGTCCGAAGCAATATGTTGGCTCGCAGATTCGCACGATGTAATAAGGATGTTAAGATTCATCTTTTCAAGGCGTTTTGCCAGTCTTTTTACACGTGCAGTCTGTGGGTGAAATATACGCAGAAGACAATCAATGCCCTGCGCGTGCAGTATAACAACGCTTTTAGGATGTTGTTGGGGCTGCCAAGGTACTGCAGCGCGTCAGGCATGTTTGCTGAGGCTCGGACTGATGGCTTTCATGCCATCCTTAGAAAACGAGCGGCCTCGATGCTAGGCAGGGTCCGAGGCAGCACCAACAGTATCCTTAGCGTTGTGGCAGACCGAATAGATTGCCCAATTTTGTTGCGGGCTATTCGGCTGCATACGGAGAAATGAGTGTGATCAGCGATATTATTTTAATATCATATGTATCGCTGATTACATCCATCTCCACGATTTATTATTTTTATGTAAGTCGTTATATCTATGTGTATATGTCTCTCTTTTACTAACATAGTTCTTAAGTTGTACTAACAATTATGGACCACGGTCTGAAAATAAATGATTTAATTTAATTTAATTATCAGATATCTATAAAGTATTGTGAAACATTCCCAGAGGATCTTCGCAAGCCTATATGAGGCGCCAAAACATTTTGATAAGAAGTTCATAATCTCGACACCTCTGTGGCCTCGTCTTCGTGTTGACACCTATCTCACGTTGTTTTCCGCAAGTGAAATCAGCTGTGGCATTCTTCAAACTATGCACACTAACTACTGGTAGGTACGTACCTCAATATCACGAATATTTTCTTCATTCCATACCTACATGCTACACAATTTTTTTACTAGATTGCATCATGTGTACTACACTTGGACTTTCGATCTTCAATATTCATGTAGTTTTGACGTTTTGAATTCCAAAATCATCCCCATTATCCTAATTATGTTGGGGTCTGCTTCCTGTCTAAACAGATGCGGCTGAACATCAGTATTTTACACGAAAAGACAGCCATTAGCAAATTATTACTGGGTAATACTGACATTCGGAGGTTAGACCAGTTGTCAGACTTTCAGACTTCTGATCACCCGTAACGACTGCCATAGATATTCATACTATTACTGTGACCAACAGCTTAACATGCTCTCCGTGGCACGGACACAGACATAGTAAAAAATATAGACCAAGTGCTGCGAACAACCATAGTGAAGCCAATAAAAACCGTGCTCCTTCATGTACAACCAGTGCTCACGTACACACCATGCACCTGAAGGATATTTGTTTTCGCGATGCTTACTGGAAGATGCGGCGACATGTGAACTGAGAGGGGTGAGCATGGTTTAAGGTGCATGTGTGTGCGTGAGCACTGGTTGTACATGAAGGAGCACGGTTTTTGTTGGCTTCACTATGGTTGTTCGCAGCACTTAGTCTATATTTTTTATTATGTCTGTGGGCACGGAAGGGTATCGGGTTATAAATTCCAAAAGGCTTTTGCTTAATTCTATTGATACAATTTTGTTGATAAAATTCATTTATTTCATTACAGAGAATACAAATTCAGAGCATGGTTATGCTGAAAATGGCTCATGAGGATCAAACTTTCAAACCTATAAAGAAACATAAAGGACTAAAACTGGTAAGCTCTTCTCCTTGTCTGGTTAGGTGAAATAAATTCAGACATTTGGTTTAGAGCTGGCTAATGCTAATACTATTTCAGACCCGCTTTTGACAAATCAATACAAACAAGGGTGACAATTCAAAATACTTTGATACACAATTAAATAAAAATACATCAAAATATAAATTCATTGTGGGGAAAGAAAGATAAATATGTATAAGCAAAGAATCATTTAGTGGTATTTTTTTTTCCAATCATCATCATCATCATCATTTCAGCCGAAAGACGTCCACTGCTGGACATAGGCCTCCCCCAAGCATCGCCACAACGACCGGTCCTGTGCCTTCCGCATCCAGCGGATTCCCGCGACCTTCACCAGGTCGTCGGTCCACCTTTTTTTCCAATATCCTTTACCAAATGTTTTGTAATATAATTTTGTTCTATCAATTGTATTTTCTTAATGGCCTCTTTGACAAAACTTAAATAATTCAGATGTATACTTTTTATTTTCAGAAATTGATGATGTCTGCTCCTGATAGCTCATCCGCATCAAAGTTGCAAGTCCTAGTCTTCCCTAGCTTTAACCCCGTTTCGTCCTTCTAGCACTCTCTAGGGGTTTACACCCATTGCACACTAGAGACTCAGGGACCTGTTTGCACAATAAGACTGGCAAACAGGAGTACAAGCTTAGGGCTCACCAATAGGCACACAACCTCCCCGTCGGGGAGGGTTTGAACACACTCCCGGGAACACCCACCCGGGATCAAACCCCATGGTAGGTCGCCACTAATTTTTCCCCTTTCATTGTTGCTAGGGTCTTGGCTTAGTCACCGTCTTTACGATGGTGTCTGATGCCGAGTTTTGTGAAAATTTGTGTTATCTCTAATTGTATAACAATTTAAGCAGCGTAAGATGTTTTAGCAATTTTTTTTGGTAAAACTCTGAGTTCTTAACATATTTTATGTGGTATAAATGTTACGGGCAGAGTCAGCACTGCCCGGGCATTGTCAACGTTGCACACACCCTCTGAGCAAAGTCTGAAAATATGAACTATTAGCAGGCTCTACCCAGTTTCTAATGGGCATTGTCAAAACTGCCCGAATGACGGTGGGCTTTGTTGAATGATTATAGGTATTTTTTTTTTTAATAGAATAATAAAGAGCACACATGTATTGTTGTTGCAAAATGCTCGCCTCCAATGTAACAGAAAGTATGAACCAAATGTAAAACCAAAATAAAAAATAATTCATAATATTCAAAGTATTTTATTGTCAACAAATCCTAAAATATCCAAAATTATGAAAAACAAGGGGCACAGAGGGGGGGGGGGGGCTCCTTTCAGATGCTTAAAAGGCTAGTTTCCAAACTATTCTGGCCGTGACAAGCAAAAAGGCCCGAATTCAGGTACGACAATACAGGTAAGATCACCGTCTGATGCGTAGCATCTCTACTTGGTCTGTGGCTATGGCGTCTCCCCTCCCTGGGGTTGCGGTTGCTCTATGATGCCATGTCTCTGCTTTGCTCAATGACAGCACAGACTACTAAGCTGAGATCAACGCTTGAGTATTCCAGAAGGATACTCAAGCGTTGATCTCTGTTTAAAACTAGTTTTATGTTGAGCTTTGATTTTAGAACCTCAAGCAGAGATTTGTTGATCACAGTTCAGCTGAGTTTAGTTTCGTTTTATATTGTCACCTGTTTCGGTATTTGGGCAGATATTTGATCTGTAATCACTCAAGCGTGGTCCAGACTACGCTTGAGTAGAGATTTCTATTCAATTTCAGGTCAAATTCGTGTGTTATGTTGTCGAATTAAAATTTATAATTACCGTTCTGGAATAAGACCGATACTCAAATAACGATTCTATCCTTAAGTAGTGATCAGGTGATTGGAGTTTAAACTGTACTTGAGGAAGCTTCTGTAATACGAGCCTTAGGCCCGTATTCCAGAAGGATACTCAAGCGTTGATCTCTGTTTAAAACTAGTTTTAAGTTGAGCTTTGATTTTAGAACGTCCCTCAAGCAGAGATTTGTTGATCACAGTTCAGCTGAGTTTAGTTTCGTTTTATATTGTCACCTGTTTCGGTATATGGGCAAATAACGATAACGATAACGATTCTATCCTTAAGTAGTGATCAGGTGATTGGAGTTTAAACTGTACTTGAGGAAGCTTCTGTAATACGGGCCTTAGTCTTACTGGTCTGTGGTGTCGTGGTGGTTCATTCCTAGTTCCAGAGACACGTACTGTCTACGCCACGTCTACGCAGAGCAGTGTTGCCAACCCGTACGATAATTATGGGGGCGTACGATAATTTAGCCATTGGTACGATGTAGCCGCCCGTCTGCTGCTGATAAACCTCTATTGTATCACCTTCTTCCATCTCCAGTGATGTAGGCGTGTCATTCTCATTGATTGGCTGCCCGTCGAATCTGAACCGCACTACTTGCATTGATAGGCCCTGAAAAGATTGATAAATAAAGTTTTAGATAATCAGTTTTATAACCCAGCTAGTGAGAATTAGCCTCCTGGTCTTAGATTAAAGGATCGTGAAAAACTAAATCAAGGAAATAGGCTAAAGCCAAGTAACGCTTACTGAACGTCAACAAAAAGAGACAGCCTCCAAAAACGACCGCCTTTTATGGCTTTCTGATGTTTCATCATCATTTCAGCCGAAAGACGTCCACTGCTGGACATAGGCCTCCCCCAAGCATCGCCCCAACGACCGGTCCTGTGCTTTCCGCATCCAGCGGATATCTGCGACCTTCACCAGGTCGTCGTTCCACCTTGTGAGGGACCTAACCACGCTGCGCCTTCCAGTACGCGGTCGTCACTCCAGAACTTTACTGCCCCATCGGCCATCCGTTCTGCGAGCAATGTGACCCGTCCACTGCTACTTAAGTTTGGCAATTCTTCAGGCTATGTCGGTCACTCGTTCTCCTGCGAATATCCTCATGTAATCTAGTGTTTAAGCTGGCAATATTGTCTGTTACAGAACTATAAAATTAAAAATTTACTAACCGGTGCCCTAGGCTGGTAGGGTTAATGGTAATGATGGCGGTGTTCCTGCGAGGACGATGATGATGAAGATTGTACGGATGACATGGAGCCACCGCGGACCACGGCACCGCATTCCGCGCGACGGAGCGAGACAGGACTCGGCACTGTAAAACAAAGACGGGTAAATATTAATTTTATATCGGGAATTACACTCATGAACTGTCTGCTCCAAAAATGATAACCTTTAATAATTTCTTAGGTTTTCGCGATCACTACACATTATAATAAAACAAGTTTAACCGGATTATATCGCGTATATTTATTTATATTGGTTTCCTGACGTTTCGAATTCGTTTCTGATAAAAAAGCTGTTTTATAGATAGATAACATCTTATTATACCATGGATAAAACGTTTATTTATTACAAATTTTTTCTATTGTTTACAGGCAGCAACATGACCACAGAATATATAATAGTAATAACGTACAGAACGGCCACTCACCGCCCCCCGCCAATTTAAGATTCCTCGCCCGCACCCCGCACGCACCCGCAGTCTGACGGCAATTGGACTGCAATATTGCAATGGATGTCTATCGCCTGTTTCTATGCAAGCACGCCATCTATGAGAACTACTGAGAAGCGAGTCGGCATTACGATCGGCAAGCATCCCTAACCTACACGTGTGTGTGCGGTCGTATAGAGTCGTAATCTTGTGTATGTAGGTGGAGCTAGCATTTATATTGTATTGAGTGGCCGAGGTGTGACATGACAGAAACAGCTAGCTACAATTGGCATGGCCTTTTCATTTGAATGACAACCATATGCCAACAGCATAGGGTATATGTTGTAACTTCATCAAATCAGCCTATCGCAGTCCACTGCTGGACATAGGCCTCTCCCAAGTTGCGCCACAACACTCGGTCCTCTGCCTTCCGCATCCAGTCCCCCCAGCCACGTTTTTCAGGTCGTCGGTCCACCTGGCAGGGGGGCGCCCTACGCTGCGTTTGCCGATTCGCGGTCTCCACTCAAGGACTCGTCTGCTCCAGCGATCATCGGTCCTTCGACAGACATGTTGTAACTTACTTGAGTGTAATACTGCTGGTCCTCTTAGGTACTTCTGGGAGCAGGCGCCTGGCATTTGCAGCTTGTATTGCAGCTAATTGTTGCTGTTGTCGCGCCGTTGGAGACGAGAGCGGCTTACCGCCAGATGACAGCAGGTTACCGTATATTGGACCTGGAAGAAATATTTTAAAGTTGGAAGGGTTACTTTTATGCCATTCCTCCTTCCAAGCATGTGAAGCGACAAGGTCAATATGAGGACCAAATACCTCTAATATTTATGATAAAAAAGTCTCTGCTAGGGGCGCTGTACAATCTTTCATATAAATTATTTACGGAGACGCTAGCGAGTTTTGACCGTGTAAACTCATGGTAGGGCTACCGTTTTGTATGGTAACAGCTGCAAAATGTTAGTTACTATCGAATAGATTACGTGAGGTTTCTTACTTATCGAAATCTATAGTACTCATGGTACGAATTTTAATTATTTCTGTGACCGCTAGGGGCGCTGTACAATCTTTCCTATAAATCATTTACGGAGACGCTAGCGAGTTCTGTGGGCCTAGTACGAGTTTCACACTTACGAATACTTTCATCGATTTCGTCGACTTTCATTCATAAATCAGTAGCGCCCCTGGCGGATACGAGGAGGAACTACAGATTTATTAATGAAAGTCGACGAATACTTTGAAAGTATTCGTAAGTGTCAAACTCGTACTAGGCCCCCTGGCCGTGTAAACTAATGGTAACGCTACTGATACCCTTTCAGGGAGCACGTGATGACGTTGACGTTGAGTTTGTATATTTATAGCAGATTTGTTTACTATACAAGGTATCTAATTGTAAACAAACCTCAAGAATCCGTTCACGCGAGATAAAATTCCCTCGCGATAGTGCAATATTTATTTTATGTTGAGGATAGTAATTTCGCGGAAACTTGTAAAAAATGGCATTGGAAACAAATACAGTGGTATTTGCAACACAAATAAGGAAACTCGCTTGTGATTGGTTTTACACTATAAAAAAATAAAAGATTGTTAAGATAATATTACGGAAGAGACATCTTATACCCAATCTTTTGTTAATTGAAGTGTTATGAATTTGATAAGCCGTGTTCAAGCATTTTTTGGACCAACTAAGGCGACGTATGATGACGTAATTACGCGACCATCGCTAGTTCGCGCGAATTTAGCTTATGTGAATCCGCGACCAAACTGGTACAGGTACAGCCGACTGCATGACAGTGATAACACTTGAATCAGAAAACCGCCCTTATTACCTACGAAATAAAGTCGCTGTCAATGTCAAACTGTTACCACTGACGTGCGGTCGACCGTACATGCCGTACATGTGTCGAATAGGTGTCCTAATTGACATCGCACTATCGTGCAACTATCGCGCGAATGTCAATTAGGACACCTGCATGGTTGATCGCGGGTTCTTGTTATAGTCGCATTATCGCGTTGTATTAGGACGACGCCTTAAACTAAGGACAACAACCTACCGTTCGTTTTATCATAAATTTATCGTCGATTTCCAGTAATTTGTTTTTTTTTGTCCTTTTGATAATATTGCCATATTTCATGCCCTCCGATTTTATAGGTAAGATTCTACTTGTATGTGTCCTACATTTGCTATTATTAGAGTATTCGGCCATCTTGTTTTCATTTTGTGAATTTCTTGAAAAAGCAAGAAAATATTAAAACGGATTTAAACAAATGGAAACGATTTAAGCGTAGTGGCAATTATCGAAGAAGAGTTTCGAAAAAGTACCATGAAATGAAATCGGGATCGGAGTTTACTTAAATAAAAGAGTCTGGTCATGTGTTTAATGGTTCCGTACGTGAAATAATAGAAGACTGCGAAGATAATTCTTCTGAAAATTTCAATACTCAAGACGAAAGTGAAAATAATAGCGGGCGAAAAATATTTTATTGCTTTATCTTACCTAAGCCCAGAGCAAATGTAGGTGTTCGTGTCACGTTGCCGTCAAATATGAATACCCTGCGAGTGACAAAACGCGGCTTTTCACTACACTTGCTTACGCGAGACTGATGAAGATTTGAGAAGAGAATATCTGGCTGGTCAGATAGTGGTGCAAGAGCGCGGGTCGCGGAGTGCCTGCAATTTTAAAAAAGCCATCGCGTGTTCGATCCCTTTCTCGTAATAATCAGATCAAAACGACAGAAAAAAACTTAAAAGTATAATGTTTTTTTTTTTTTTTTTGAGTTTTTATCGTTTTGCATCCTTAAACTACGCACTCTTGATCTATGTCGAAATTTATTTTAAACAGAAATGTTAAAAAATGTTTCAAAGTCATCCTGACACAATTCTGAAAATATTAGTACTGATTAAAAAACCCGCGGAATACATAACCTCCTCTTTTTTTAAGTCGGTTAAAAATTACCCTATATTGCCTATATTTATTAGCATGTGGGGTTATTTCTGTTGTATTTTTCTAACAGAACCCTAAAACTTAAATATGGTGGCGAAGTAGATATGTCCTATAATAGTCTTAACTTTGACTAAATAGTTTTGTAAAGGTTCTGATAAATGCAATATTAAGACAAGTGATCCGATCCTATGGCGGATAAGTATTTGTTAATTATTATCGATTAAACAAATAATAAATATGTTTAATTTTGAAGGGGGCATGAAGATATGTTTAATGACATCGAACACTTTATCAATAAAATTAATTATTATTATTAAGTTGAGTAGGCATTCTTAATGACAAAAGTTACCTATGTTATGTTAACAGATATTAATGTGTATTACATAATTGTATTTAAAAATATTTTATATTTTTTTGTCAAGATACCACCACGGCACAGTTACCAAACGAATGATAGTGTTTTCATTAGCTAACCGTAATAGGAAGTGAGGATTCTCGATCACGATAGCTTGCATTTTGTCAATACAGAAATATTCATTGATAGTGTATCGTTGCTGATAAGATGAAATGACATATGGTGCATTGGACATTGGTCTCATTTGATCTTGATACATGTAGACCGTAGCACTCGCTTTGTCTCAATTTACCTATGCTCGCGTTGGATTAGGCTCGACCAACATGTATTGCCGGCTTTACATAAAGCAGAGTTTAGATATAAAATAAATAAATAAATAATAAATAAAATTTTTATTGGAACAGAAAACACGTTTACATAAAATGTGTACGAAAATGACTGCATTAGTTATTAAACTGTGTTGCAGTCATTAACGCCCATTTCAGATGGATTGAGGCGACAGCGTTCCAACTGAACTGAAATTGTTAAGTAAGTAGGTATGTGTATGTGGAGGAGTGCGTGTGTGGGGGGGTGAGTGTGTGGGGGGGTGTGTGTGTAGGGGGAAGAGTGTGATGATTTTGCGTGGGAATGTGTGTGCGCAGGCGGGTATCAGAAACATGAAGTTACGTTTTAACAAATATTTCCAATTCTTCATATGTAAGCGTATAGAGCCATTTATCAGTGAGTATTCGACACTCGCGAAGAGTGAGCGGATATATGTTGAGCTTCTTATTTACTTTATTATATAATACTGTACTCAGAAATTGGTACTGTCGACTCACGGCTTTAACTTTTGCAATTTCTGTCTGGCAGACTATGTCAGCTCTACGTTTTTTTCTCACAAATTCAGGATCATATGGAAGGTTTGAGTGTTTACGCAGTATTGTGTTAAGCAAAAATACGTGCCGGACTGTCGGGACCTTACATATAGTGTACAGTTCAACAGTAGGAAAATGTATAGGCTTATGAGCCATGAGCCTATATTACACACGTACGGCACGTATTTTTGCTTAACACAATACTGCGTAAACACTCAAACCTTCCATATGATCCTATAACTATATATCAGAACAATGCCAGAACCAAATAAGTTACAGTATAAAAAGTCACATACGTCATTGGATTTAAGTTTGCGGTGCGCCGAGGCGCGTTTCTTGGGTCTCGAGGGCACGTGGTCAGTCGAGTTGGTCTCGGTTTTCGATGGCTTCCGAGTCGGCTTGGTCTGCTTGCGGAGATTCCTGTAGGATTTACCTTCAACAAAACATTCAGTCTTGAGTAAAACAAAAGGGATGGGTGCAAAGTAGGGAGATAAAAACATGGTGATGCAGCATTATTCGTCTTTGGATAGGTTAAAATTGCTTAGACAGCTTCAGAGATTTGGTTCTCTCAGAGCTTCAGCGATTAGGTTAACTCTCAGAGCTACAGAGATGAGGTTAACTCTCAGAGCATCAGAGAAAAGGTTAGGTAGTCATTGGTGGCGATTCTCTTGTTCACCAACAAAACATATTTTAAACTATGGCTCTCTTTTACTAATAGTAGATAAAAGAAAGGGATAGCAACTATTTTATAAAAAAAATGGGAGAGATACACGCTTTTTAAGTTTTTGGAAGGGGCATTTTCTGTCCTTGTCGTGCGAAATGGACATTGTTCAGAGAGACGTCAAGTTACTATGAAGGTTTTGAACAATTACGTCATTCTTCAATAGTGCTGTCTCTGTTTCAATCAATCAACTCAGCCTATCGCAGTCCACTGCTGGACATAGGCCTCTCCCAAATTGCGCCACAACGCTCGGTCCTCTGCCTTCCGCATCCAGTCCCCCCCAGCCACGTTCTTTAGGTCGTCGGTCCACCTGGCAGGGGGGCGCCCTACGCTGCGTTTGCCGATACGCGGTCTCCAGTCAAGGACTCGTCTGCTCCAACGGCCATCGGTCCTTCGACAGACATGGCCAGCCCACTGCCACTTCAGCTTACTGATCCTACAAGCTATGTCGGTCACTCCGGTTCTTCTCCGGATAATCTCGTTACGGATTTTATCCTTCAAAGAAACTCCAAGCATAGCTCGCTCCATAGCTCGCTGAGCGACTTTAAATTTGTGGACTAGCCCAACTGTCAGTGTCCACGTCTCGGCACCGTAAGTCATGACTGGCAGGACGCACTGGTTGAAGACCTTTGTCTTCAAACTTTGCGGTATAGGCGACGAGAAGACTCGGCGAAGTTTGCCAAATGCTGCCCAGCCCAGACGGATCCTTCTGTTGGCTTCTTTCTCGAAGTTGTGTCTACCAAGCTGAATTGCCTGCCCTAGGTAGACGTATTCCGTTACAACTTCGAGTGCCGACCCTTCAACGAATATTGGCCTCGGCATGACATGCATATTGAACATGACTTTAGTCTTGTCCAGATTCATGCCGAGACCGACACGTCGAGAGGCTCCGTTTAAGCTGTGCAGCATTTCGCCCAGTTGTTCCAACAACTGCTGTCTCTGTTTAGTGAACAAATTTAAATCGGCTAGAACTTGGCTAGTTATTTCAATAACACATTGTATATTGAGCCAAGCTACCGGGTAAGCTTTTGTTTTACTTCAGGATCGGAATATTATTCTGCACTAAATTATGGTCCATTATGATTATCTTCTTGTAGAATAATAATGTGCACGAAAGTAGCGGTCAATCAATGCGATTTTTGGTTTTGTTTAGATTATCGCTGGTTTACCCTGCTATAATCTTGACCATAAGGCGTCGTTCTAATTAATACAACGCGATTACGCAACCATCGCAAGCTCATGCGAATGTTGTCCTCGCGAACCCGTGATCAAATGTACATGCAGGTGTTAAATAAGTGTCATATTATTATTATTTTTTCAAATATTCCTAATTAAAGGCATTTTAAAACGGATTACTCGTTGCCTAATTGGAATTCGGGTTTGTAAAAATGATAAAATAAAACACTATTTCCACAGGTTTTGTTCAAATAGTTAAATATTATAATTATTCTAAGAGTTATAAGGTTTTATTGTTTCCAGAATGATGTGAATTTCTACTACTCATCAAAATAAATGGCAGCTTTATTTGGATTTACACCTTCAATGATTCTTTAAACGTAGAATTTCGGGCTCAAGATATTTCAGCATCAAATAATTCCATAATCATGTGCCAGTTCATACGTTTTTAAGTAAACTAAATCTTAGTAACGAAATGTTATTATACTATTAATGATTACCTCTCTGACAAATTATAATTATTGAATCTAAATACTAAAATCTGTATCTGTTTTTATACCCCACTGACAAATTATAATTATTGAATCTAAAATTTAAAATCTATATCAGTGTTTTTTATGTAAACTTAAATGTATTGTACGGCAGATATGGCAGGTCATAGCAGCATTTTATTCTGTTATATCAATCAACTCTAAATAAAACACAATATACAATAAATTGAATTGAATTGAATTATTAGGATACCTAGATAGATTTAGTAGGTACCTTATAAGACACTTTTACCGTTCTTTTTTATGTTCCGCATCTTGTTTTGAAATTAATATTTTTTCTTTTTTTCTTTCTTTCTTACTTGCCTCAATTATAATAAGAATAGTCTCGCTTATTTCGAACAAGTGAAGAGAAGTGAACTAATTAGAGGGGTATAGCAGATCAAAGATAGCATGCATACTATTATAATAATTATAATGAAAAACTAAAGGTAACAACATAATTTTACCACACGAAAGAACCTTAGAAATCGCTTTAATTAAGGCAGTCAATTAATAAAGGAATTTTCTAATCAAAGTGTGCAGTAAAAAGATTTATCTTTAGTGCGCAAGAGCAACACACTTCGCCGTTAGACCTCTAGTGTGGGGTAATTGGAATATCGATACCGATATCGATAAATTTATCTCCGTCGAGATTTTCGTCTAATTGGATTGCTGTTTTCGCAATGGCGTGCCCTTTTTTCTAATTAGTTCTCGGAAATTGTTGTGGTTTGCTGTGTTTCTCAAAGTTGCCGCGTTGGTTGGTTCCTGAAAAGCGAAATAAAATATGATTAGGATTATTTTCTTTTGGAAATAACTTATTCGTTCTTGTTTCTATAAAAACAAAACATTGAAGACACAGGTATTCGGAATAGTTTATGCATTTGTTAATTAAATTTAAAACTGAAGCTATATTCGGTATGTTTTGTGTCATTTTACTTAATCATTATTTCAACTAAGAAAGATTTACAAAAGATTTCACATTCTGGTTGATTATAGATACTTATTTCAAACATAATGTTTTTGTGATAGAACGTTGTAAGTTTGACCACCATAACCGACCTAAACACAATTTATTGCAGATTTTGAGGCACTACATCCTATCTAAATATTTTTCTTAAAGACTTTTAGAAAATTCAATGAAAAAATCAATTCAAATATAGACTTGCTTTTCTATGATAGATAACTTTATTATTTTTTCAGTGGTATTTTCCAAATTAGCTTTCGAAAAAAAAGTTCAATTAATTATCGATAAAATATAATTTATTACAACCCTTGTCTAAATCTTATAAGAGTAGGACCGAAGCCGATGCACCAACTACATTGTAGTGAAGAGAATTGGTACTTTAAGATTATGTAACGATTTTGAAAATTTATATATGTCGTAAATTATTTTACCCTACTTTGATTAGAATACATGCTGACCCAGGAACGTTATAATAAATTAGGAAAAAACCATTGCATTAAAGATTACTTATTTGCTACGAAGCGAAACCTATGCCTATAATATGTAGGTAAACAGAACACGTTATATTATTATCCTTTGAAAATATACGCGGGGTGCGGGGGAGTAGGCGCGTCGATTAGATTAAGTATGACAGCAAAAATTACCAGTATCAAAGACAAAGACGTTTATTGCTCAAACTGTGGACATACATATAGGTATTTATCAGAGTTTGGTATGAACAGCCTACCCAATCGGGTGTAGCAATAGTAGGTACAAACAAGGTAGTCTAACACTACAATAACATATTTAAATATTTAACTTATTACTATCAGTTTATACTAAAATATTCATTTGTAGTATAAAAAACTTTTAGAATTAACCACTTTTAAAAAAAAACAACAACAACAACAACAACAACTTCTACAATAAGTTACAAAAATAAATAATTAGGTACTTGCCATATCAATCAATTACAATAATAAAAATTAGATGTTTTAAGCTATTGAAATAATACATTTTATATGGCAGAAAGCCAATTGAAATACCTAGGTCTTCACGAATACAAAACAAAAGTGCAAATCTTAATAACGTAGTACAAACAGGGCAGTCAAATTAAAAACATTTTTTTAAGCAAAATCTTAATATTTTTCAAAAGAATCTAAACTAGGTTCTGGCTTTTTGCCTTAATGCAAATAAAGTCTTTCTTATCTTATCTTATTGGTTCCATATCTTCTATCTATACTATAATAAAACTGTAAAGGTCGAAAAGTCTGTACATTGAGTTTTTTTTCGCGAAAACCGGCTAGGGGGACTAGAAATAAGCTATAGAACACGAATCAATCGTTTAAAAAATTTATGTCTGTCTGTCTGTCTGTCTGTTTGTTACGTCATCACGTGAAAACGGCTGAACGGATCGTAATGAAACTTAGCATTTGTATTGGTATTAGTCTAACTTAAAATATAGGGTATGTTTTATCTGAATCGGTTGAGTAGATCCAGTGATACAGCTTGACCCCTCTATTGTATTAAGTTGCATACAAAGTAGAGGTCATGATTGTTGGTTATATGGAGGTTGCAGGTTCCTAAAAATACAACTGGATTCTATTAGTATTATAGAAAATATAGAATAACATAACATAGCCCATCACTGTCCCGCTGCTGGGCATGGACCTCTTCTTGGAATGAGAAGAGTTAAGGAACTGGATATTGTTAGTGTAATAGATTATCATAACATATCATCATCCTCCGAGCCTTTTCCCAATTATATTGGGGTCGGCTTCCAGTCTAGCCAGATGCGGCTGAACATCAGTATTTTACACGGAGCGACTGCCATCAGACCCCCGCAACCCAATTACTGGGTAATACTGACATTCGGAGGTTAGACCAGTTGTCAGACTTTCAGGCTTCTGACTACCCGTAACGACTGCCATAGATATTCGTATGACAACCGGGACCGACAGCTTAACGTGCTCTCCGAGGCACGGAGGGGTCTCGATGTGTAACGAAACGGTCACCCATCCACAGACTGACCGCGG
This sequence comes from Asteroscopus sphinx, assembly GCA_949699075.1. Taxonomy (NCBI): domain Eukaryota; kingdom Metazoa; phylum Arthropoda; class Insecta; order Lepidoptera; family Noctuidae; genus Asteroscopus; species Asteroscopus sphinx. Next base: position 13,268,569 of record OX453024.1, read on the forward strand.
CAAGTGCAGCTTAACCTTGCAGATCGTACAATCCGCGCAGTCGTTGCATCGCTACGAGCCCCTCAGATTATCATAACATAATCAGCTCATTTTCTACTGCCCCACTGCTGGGCACGGACCTCTTCTCGGAACGAGAAGAGTTAAGAAACCAGAAAATATAGAATAACATAACGTAGTCAACCCATTACTGTCCCACTACTGGGTATGGCCCTCTTCTCAAAATGAGAAGAGTTAATGAACTGGATATTATTAGTATTCTAGAATAACATAACATTACCAGCCCATTACAGTCCCACTGCTGGACACGGGCCTCTTCTCAGCATAAGAAGAGATGTGGTTAGTGTTATAGAATAACATAATCAGCCCAATTACTTCCCACTGCTGGACACGAGCGTCTTCTCAGAATGAGGGAGTTTAGGGCTAATTCCATGAAATTCCATCACCTTAGCCGGTTGGTTGTAAAAACAAAATATAGTATGGTCGGTAAATAGTGTAATCGTCTGTGTAGGCGCTTATATGTATATATTTGAAGACATTGTGTTCATAATTATGACACGATGTTATTTTCCGACATCCACGCGGACGGAGTCGCGGGCACAGCTAGTAATAAATATAATTAATATATGACTTGGTCGTTTCTTACCTTAATATTGTTTAAAGTTATAACATCAAGACTGTCTTATGATTCCGACCACCCCACCTATTCCAGTGGTAGTCACCAAAGGTCCTCACACGGTCATGGATTCAAAGATTCTAATACCAGTGAGAACCAGCATCTGAAATTCGTAAAACAAAATATTTATATTCGAAAAACCATGAAATTTTTCCAAATTGAATGTACCAAAAAATCATACGCATTTCACTATTAGAAGAGGTGCTGCGTACAATCTAGTGAAGTCAAAAAAAAAATGCTCCTTCGTATACAACCGGCGCTCACGTGCACCTCAAACCGTGCTCACCCCTCTCAGTACACATGTCGTGGCATCGTCCAGTAAGCATCGTGAAAGCAAATATCATGTGCATGGTGTGTGCCTGAACGCTGGTTTTACACGAAGGAGCATAGGATTTTTGGCTTCACTATGATTATTCGCAGCACTTCGTCTAAATACCCACAAAAAATATATTTCATAAATAACTAGAATTTGTCCACGGCTTCGCCCGCTTACTGAAATAAAACATAGCCTATGTTACTTCTGGGTAAAGTAGCTTTCTAATAGTGAAAGAATTATAAAAATCAGTTTAGTAGTTTCAGAGTTTATTGATTACAAACAAACAAACAAATAATTCTTCTTTATGATATTAGTATATAGTATAGACTAGCTCATGCCCGCGGCTTCGCTCACAGTGCTACCTATTGGGTCCAAAATTTGTGATTTTAATTTTTGGCACTAAACCAACTTAAGGGGAATGTATTAGCCAAGTGGCCTCCCCATCAGTTGCGGCTGTCCCTTAAGTGCACTCGTGCGCTGCACTACCAGTTCATAAATTCATAATACATTTAAAAAGAATAACAAAATACCTAAAACATCAATATCACGCATCTACTTTATACTTACGAATAGTTATGAAGTAACTAAAAATCAATTTAATGTCTAACACTGTTTATAATTTTGTTAAAGCTTTGAAATCTGTTATAATATTTATGACAGAAAATAATACTCAAATGCAACTGGTGTCGTTATTGTTATAAATTAAGTCGGTGGAATGATAAGATATAATAAATATATTCGAGGGTTAGTAATAAATTATAATTTTAACATATAAACAGTCTAATAAATTCAAAAATAATATGCAACAGTGCAGTGCGATCCACCGTTGCATTCGGACGCGCCTGCACAGTACGCAGAAATTATTTCGTGCCGAGCGCGGCACGTGTCGCTGCTACAATACCATGCGTTCGGAGGAACTCGTGGCGAACGAGGTCCTGGCATTCCTGCAATACCAGCTGGATGTCATGGACGAGGTCAGCGTGACCCAAATCTGTACCTCGAACTTCAGTGAAGAGGAGATACGCAGGGCCAAAACCTTGCTGTACGAGTCGCTTCAAATAGCCGACCGAATGCCGTCCCGCAGGAGGGATGAGAAGGGAGTGAGGAGTCTCCAAGACATCATTAAAGTGCTGAAGGAGACCGACCCAGACGACGTGCCGAGTTTCGTGGCGAAGGACTTGCGTAAGCTGCCCCCTGTCACGTTCGATCACGTCGACGTCACCAGGCTGCTGAAGGACATTACTAGTCTGAGAACAAGCCTGGCCGAGATGCAGTTGAAGTTGGAAGCATCGCAATCCACTATCAGTGATCTACGTACCGAAGTGGCAGATTTACGCAACACGGTATGTTGGCGCCTACGCTAACATGAATAGCAATAAGTGTTTCGCAGTACTTTATCAGGCGTTGATTTTTATTTTAACAATTTTCACAAAAACTACCTACCATCACTTTTTATATATAACATCTCAAGCATTCATTGTTCGTACAACAAAATCATTGTAAATCCATGTTTTAATTGAAATACAAGTATAAAAGCCATTCCAAGGGTTTCATTTATGTCCAATACGAGACATAAATTGTGGCGACCGCGACATTACACCTGCAAAACGGAATATTACAAAAAATACGAAGTCCGGCTAGCTTGATCAATTAAGCTACCGATTGCTGTGTTCAAGAAGACGATATTTTGGAGATTTGGAGGCCCAGCCATTGCAGTCTACACCTGGTGTACGATTTAGACATCAATTAAAGCGAAATAAATCGAAGTCGTACAACAGCCCGGCCAATGCAGCTAAGTGACCTTTGATCCTTATTACGTACTCCCTTCTATCTTCCTAATAATACTTCGTAATTAATAATCCCCTTGGTTTTACATGTGCTTATTTCTATATAGATACCTAAATAACTCAATAATTAGTGATTATTTTACAATTTAAAACATAAATATATACATTTATAGTGATAAAATTAAACGTCATTCCTTGACCTTCATTGTTGTTTGACCTACTTATTTTAAGTGTCTTACACTATTATTTATATTACTAATAGGTCAAATATACATCAATAGACGACTAATATACATTCCAAGCATTAAAGTCTGCATATATTTCCCTAAATTCAAGCATAATAAGATATTTTTTGCAAGTCATTTACATTATTTTGCCGAATATTCCAGGCATTGTTTACCTCACTGCAACAACCCACAATAGTGAAGCCCTATCCACGGAGTGCTGCCGAGTTCAACACCGGTACTTGCAAACTACAGGTGACACCGGGAGAGGGACGTAAGATACAATATTCATTAATAATATTGCATTGTCTTTGCATAGTTGTTGTTGCCATATTAAGCCTTGTTATTGAAGTGAATATTTCCTGTTTTTTATTATTAATTGTTAAAAATGGGCAAGGACAAGGATTATGGAGGTGATGGCTCTGCAAGAGGCGTGCAAGAATTGCAAGATCTCATGGTTAAGCGTAGTTCTACAAAGGGCCAAATTACTAAGTTTAGGAATTATTTAATGAGTTTGACATCAAAAGATTCTGTTACACGCTTAGAACTAGCAGAGTTAACGCTTAAGCTTAATAAATTTGAGTCACTTTCTAGTAGGTTCGATGACTTGCAGAATCAAATAGAGATATTAAATTCAGATAATTTAACTGACGAGATTGACGAAAGGGATGACATCGAGCAATTATTTATAACAAACATTGCAAATGCTCAGAGCTTCATTCAAAGTCATCAGTCGTCTAATCGTCATGATGAATCGGGTAACATTCTCAATTCTAGCCATGTTACAGCCGCGCCCTTTAATAGTGACAATCACGAAGCAGGGTTTAAACTGCCGCGGATGCAAATTGCAAAGTTTAGTGGCACATACTTCCGTTGGCTTGAGTTCCGCGACACTTTTATCTCCGTTATAAATAATAACGATCGCATTGCACCAATAAATAAATTTCACTATCTGTTATCTTATTTGGAAGGAGACGCAGCTCGAATAGTGAGTAATTTAGAGGTTTCTAATTTAAATTATACTACTGCTTGGAAATTGTTGTGCGACAGATATGATAACAAGCGACAGTTAATAAGCCATCATTTAAATTCTTTGCTAAATATAAATCAAATTACGCGTGAGTCCGACAAATCACTTCGGTTTCTGGTGGACCACGTTACCAAGAACCTCAGAGCGTTGTCTAGCTTGGGGCAACCTACTGATAAATGGGATGTTTTATTAATACACATGCTGACTTCTAAGCTGGATAACCGTACTATTACTAAATGGGAAGAGTGGCGTGGTACTTTGGATGATGTTCCTAACTTACAACAATTTAATAAATTTCTCATCAATCGAGCAGATGTGCTTGAGTCTCTTAACCACTCTGCATCAAATAGTTCGTATAAATCATCAGGTTCCACTTCATCTAAAGGTACCAACAATAAGATTGAACGTCATCATAACAAACCTATAACCTGCCAGTCAGTTTGTCAATCTGCTGTTCAGAATAATTCTTCATCTTCTTCATGTTGTGTTGTTTGTCAGGGCGAGCATAGAATTTACGATTGTCCTTCTTTTAAGGCTAAGAGCGTTGAAGATCGTATATCTGAGGTTCATAAATTAAATCTGTGTACGAATTGCTTAAGGTCAGGACACAGTACACGAAACTGCTACCTCAGACCTTGTCGCGAGTGCAAGAAGAAGCATAACGCACTTCTACATATTCCAATTGTAAATGAGATTGCAGATATAGCTACTACATCATCATTATGTGGTATGGTAACCAGTCTTACTACACAAAGTTCTACACATGTTCTATTACCTACTGCCTTAATTGAGGTAACAAACCCATCAACAAATAAAACTGTACAAGTTCGTGCCTTATTATACTGCGGCAGTACACTTTCGTTTATTACACAGTCTCTTAGAGACAAATTATCCTTATCAGGTACGTCATTTAACGAATGTATTAACATTGTCGGCATCGGCAACAGAATCACTAGTAAAGTCACACAGAGTTGTGTGGCGCAACTAAATTCATTAATTAAACCATTTAAAGTCACTTCATCTTTTCTAGTATTACCGGAACTGACAAATCAAACTCCCAGATTTACAATAAATACTCAGCAACTGCAAATACCCTCTGAGGTACACCTTGCTGACCCTAATTTCAATCAATCCTCCGCTATTGATGTACTCATCGGAGCAGATTTGTTTTGGGATATTCTAGGCTGCGAGCAACGTTCTTTAGGTCCGAATAATCCTACATTAAGAAACTCCCAGTTTGGTTGGCTTGTTTCGGGTCCAATTGAAATAAAGGATTTTAATAACAAATCTTACATCCAATGTCATCATTCTTTGATTTCAAAGAATGATGAACTGAATACACAAGTGTCAAAATTTTGGAAGCTTAAGGAAGCTCCAATAAAATCAAAATTAAGTCATGATAACAGGTTATGTGAGAAACATTTTTTTACTCACACTTCACGACTAGATTCGGGCAGATTTTCTGTTTAGTTATCACTCACAGATTAACAATCGTCTTGGTTAATCCTATAGATTAGCAAAAAAAAAAAACGGTTTTATAATTTAGTTAACGATTTCGAAAACACCCACAACTTAAATTACAATATTCAAACTTCATGAAGGAATATGCACAGTTGGGTCATCTTTCACATTCTGATGTTTTAAAACCGGATCTTTCATATCATATAAAGGACACCATATTTATTACAGGCTGAAGACACATGGCCTGTCCTAAATAGTGCTGAACTTAATTTAAATAACCTGCCTGAAACCAAACCAAATACAACAATTGCTCATGCAGGAAAGTCAACAGAATCAATTATTAATTTTCAAAATTATAAAAGTTACGATAGTTTAAATCGAGTATTTGCATACGTGTTACGATGTATTAATAATTTAAAACTAAAATCTTGTAAAAAATCTATAACCTTAGGTCCTTTGAAAGCAAATGAGTTACAGAATTCATTTTTAAAATTATGTCGTTTAGCACAGCAACAATCTTTCCCTCATGAATATGAAACACTCGTGAAGGGCAAATCATTAAGCTCTAAATCTAAAATTTTATCATTGACTCCTTTTTTTAATCCCCAAGATAATTTAATTCGAGTAGGTGGTCGTATTAATTCTTCGGACTACGCCTATGACAAAAAACATCCTATTTTATTAGATGCATCTCACCATTTTACAAAATTGGTGTTTAACTATGAACATATTCGTAATTTGCATTCTGGGCCACAGTTGTTACTGGGCATAATCAGAGAATACATTTGGCCAATCAATGGCAGACGTCTCGCTCGACAAACCGTTCGTTATTGCGTTACATATCGGAGATTTCAAGCAAAGCCATTAGAACCTATAATGGGCAATTTACCCTCCCAAAGAGTCACGCCAAATTTCCCATTTACCTCTGTCGGTCTCGACTTTGCCGGTCCTTTTTTTATTTTAAATCGGAAAGGACGTGGTTCAAAATTAGTTAAGGGTTATCTTTGCCTTTTCGTTTGTTTAACTTACAAATGCTTGCACCTCGAGGCTGTAAGTGATTTGACAAAGGACGCATTTATTCTTACTTTTCGACGGTTTGTGTCACGGCGTGGACGGCCAATGGAAGTATTTTGCGATAATGGCCGAAATTTTGTATCCGGTGCTAAAGAATTAAATCAATTCTTTAAAATTAATGCAGATTTTCTTTCTGATTTTGCAAGCGGGGAAGGGATCAATTTTATTTTTTCACCTTCTTACGCCCCTCATTTTGGTGGAATTTGGGAGGCCGGTGTGAAATCGGCAAAGTACCATGTTAAACGTGTGATGGGAAACTCTCATTTAACTTTTGAAGAGTTGTCTACCCTTTTCGCACATGTAGAATCAATACTAAACAGTCGTCCACTTTGCCCTTTATCCTCCTCACCTGACGACCTTCTTTGCCTTACCCCTGGTCATTTCCTCATTGGTCGGGCCCTCACTGCTCTTCCATCACCTGCTTTTGAAGACCGAAATTCTAACAATTTACAACGCTACCAGCGAATACAGCAAATCCATCAACACTTCTGGCGTCGGTGGCAACAAGAATATATCGCTGACCTACAGCAGCGAAGTAAATAGAGAACCAATAAGTCAAGCCTAAACATTGGTGATTTAGTTCTTCTGAAGGAGGACAACACTCCGCCTCCGTGCTGGAGACTTGGACGAGTGCAGAGATTATTTCCTGGATCGGATGGAGTTTCCAGAGTTGCGGATATAAAACCCAACGTGGTCTTGTGCGACGTCCTTTGGTTCGTCTCTGCCCATTGCCTACCCCAGATGAGCTAAATGGTTGAAAACTGAAGATTTCAACGGCGGGAGGATGTTGGCGCCTACGCTAACATGAATAGCAATAAGTGTTTCGCAGTACTTTATCAGGCGTTGATTTTTATTTTAACAATTTTCACAAAAACTACCTACCATCACTTTTTATATATAACATCTCAAGCATTCATTGTTCGTACAACAAAATCATTGTAAATCCATGTTTTAATTGAAATACAAGTATAAAAGCCATTCCAAGGGTTTCATTTATGTCCAATACGAGACACGGTATGTAGGTCGCTTATGCCTACTAACAACAACACACGTCACAGTGAGGTTAATACATCGCAGCCGAGTTTCGAGTCAGCAAAATTCGACTCGTCGCCGGCCGCTGTACCTGCAAGCGATGCACAACCGCACCCCGCCCTCCCCGCACCCCCCCTCGTTGGGGTGCCGATGAATGTGGGCACGTCAACACCAAGACGTGCTTACTCGGCTGCCGTAACTCAAGCTTCCACCAATCATCAACGGCAACCTAAATCCATGAAGGGAGCCCAGGGGCCCCTCGAACCAGTCCTGAGCACATTACCACCAGTAATCAGCCACGGACTGGCCGATGAAGAAGGCTTCATTAAAGTCATTAAGAAGAAGACGAAGAAGCCTACTTGCCGCAATCAGTGCGGAACTGCACTGACTGGACCAAACATGTTGCTGCGTCCCGCTATCCCTACGACGCAGCTGTACGTGTCGCGACTGCATCACACCACGAAGGTAGAGGAGATCGTGGAATACATCAGAGTGAAGACCAATTTCACCCTGAGGGTTGAGAAGTTGGAGTCGCGCCACAAAGTTAACTTTAAATCTTTTGTGGTGCGGGTTCCGAGTCTCCATCTAGAAACCTTCTCGAAGGAGGAATTTTGGCCGAAGGGTGTCGTGTTTCGGCGTTTTCGCGGAAGGCTACATGATGACACCATGACGCAGCGCAATACGTCGCCGAATCAACGTACTTAAACTTGTTTTATTTTATTTTTATTATGTATTAGTGTATAGCATATTTTTATTATTTAAGTTTTATTGTGTATTGTTTTAATGTATTTTTTATGGGCCTTGATGCCTGAATTAAATGAATTATTATTATTATTATAATATACTATCTAAACTTTAGAGCAACTTATATTATTGTACAAAAATGTTACTAGTATTTAGTTAATAATGTAATTCACTACGGACACGGCGCCAGTTCGAAAGTCAGTCTAGTAGGTCAGTTTAGTACTAGCCTTTCACTGGCCTCGTGTACGAATACATTTGAAGACAGTTTAGTGAAAAAGTGAAGACATTTTTCACTGAACAGTCTTCAAATTTATTGTACCGAACCATACTGGCCAGTACTGAAATAACTCGCGAACTGGCGTCGTGCCCAGAGCGCCTTATACTTTAAAAAAATGTTAATTTATTAAAAAATAGGACGCATTTGAATAAAGACGAAAAATATTAGCTAACGTTTACAATTTACAAAAATGTTGTTTAGTCGCTATTGCTATCACATGCGGACAGATCACTCGTCACACGGCGCGAAAATAAATTACCTGAGCAAAATGCATTTTTTCATTTACTTTCTTCTATAAAGAATCACTTTTTTAATATAGTTGCCTTTATTAACTAATTAGATGAATAACACGAGATAACAAATAGTTAGGCTAGTTAGGAATTTATTTTATATTCATTATGAACCAAAAATCTCCATAAGTTTAGTAAAGATATCAATCAATGGCAGCACTGATCGTGACGTAGCTTGGAGGCATCGCGCTGTCATTGCGGGAAGAGAATACCTGGTGAAACATCTTATTATACCATGCGCGTGACTAGCGCACAGCGGTCACGAAAAACATGCTGAAGCTGTCTGCAAAACGCAGCTCGCGCGCTGTCATACCGCACCTTGACTTCTTTATGCGGTTAGGGGCACTGAGGAATTATAAACTAGAGCGGCCCTCTAAAAGAAATCTTATCACGCACGCTCTGAGGACCATGGGCCACAGTGATCCCAGTCGGTCTTTACGCTCAGTGCGATGCAAACGTATATTACTCCGTGCTTAATGACGACAAAACATTAAAAAAATGCCGTCTTGTGTTCTAAAAACATGTAAAAACCATTCAAGATCGAAACACAATAATAACGGCGTAACGTTTCACCGGTAAGTAAACAAAATGCAATACATTTTGACATTTTCTAGTTTACTTGTACACGCTGCCATTTGTGCCGCCATTTTCTATGCATATCATAGACTAAGAAAAAAAATAGTTACAGAAGAGACACGATGTCTGGTACTCCGATTACTGAATAAGCATTCAGGTAATATGTATACTACGTACTAGAGACGACGCCTCAAAGAAATTTTTTGTAACACGCCTTAGAGCTCCTGCACTCTAACTCACTTGGTCTGTGCCAGGCTGCTTGCCGCAACGTGACGTGACTTTGAGTTGAGTTTCATACATACATACATATATATTATCACGCCTGTTTCCCATTGGGGTAGGCAGAGACTATGGATTTCCACCTGCTACGATCCTGACACACCTCTTTCGCTTCATCTACGTCCATTAACCTCGTCATGCATGCTCGTCGGTTTAGAGAACTCTTAACTGGCATTTTTTGAGAACATCCGCGATTTGATCGCGATACGTTCGCCGAGGTCATCCCCTTCCAACTCTTCCATCCACACTCGCTTCGTATACTTGTTTCGTCAATCTCCTCTCGTCCATCCTCTCTATATGTCCAAACCATCTTAACATACCTTTCTCAATCTTTGTCACTACATCTTCTTTCACTCCACAACACTCCCTTATCACGTTATTCCTTACTTTATCTCTCAAAGTTACACCACACATACTTCTCAAAGCTCTCATTTCTACTGCATTTATTCTGCTTTCAAATTTCTTCTGCCATACCCAACTTTCACAACTTTCATTTTGGAGAGTTTCATTTGAGTTTCAATTTGAATTTCATTTCAACATGAAATGAAATTGACCCTTATTGACATGTAGGGAAAAATTGTTTCCTTTGTATATTTGGACTAGTAATAAATGATAGGTATCAAATTTTATGAAATTAAATATTTGTCAGTAAGGTCTAAAATCGCTTGGCTGCATTTTTTATTACATTTTTGTGTAGATCTCGTCGAGCCCTTTCATTTGAGTACCAACACGATGGGTCTAGGATATATAGTTTAGAAGATATGATCATCAGAAGTTTTGACCATATATTTGTCTAGATTTCGTCGAGCCCTTTCATTTGAGTACCAACACGATGGGTCTAAGAGCTATAGTTTAGGAGATATGGCGATCAGAAGTTTGAACTTTATATTTGGCTAAAATTCATCGACGCCTTTAATTTGATTACTAACACGATACGTCTAAGAGCTTTAGTTTAGAAGATATGGCACCAGAAGTTTCTTCACGCATACGTCCATTCGCGGTAAAGTACATATTCAAATAAAAATTTCTATGAAAAATACACCAACTATCTGTTAGTAACATGACCTTGTAAACAGCATGAAAGCTTATGAAATTATGAATTATGAATAAAATCTAAAATCATTTACGATGAAAAATCACATTATCAAAGTGTTGGTATTACCATATTAAACAGCAGAAACTGACCAAACGTATGTTAGATAAAAAGGTAATTAAAATATTGTATTGTAGTTTAAATAGTAATAGTAGTAGTAGTATTGTCGTTTAATAATTTGTGTTGTGGTGTGGTGATCCCTATGTACACGCAGGTATCAAGTGGGCAGAATAAACAGACTGTCGCATCTGCGCGCATGGATGGGCGTGTTTATGTTCTATGAGAACATTAACACGCCCCGCTTGCCCCGCGTTTGCCCCGCGGTGAGCAAACTGCGCGATATTTTTTCTTTGTGATGTCGTCTCTAGTTTATAATTCCTCAGTGGTTAGGGGCAATATCGTGTTTGACAAGATCTTTGATTTTACGCACAAAGCATTAAGGTTGAACTAGCCGGTCCCTTCTCCTTACAAAAGTCGAAGGGTGATCACTCCATTATTTGATGTTGTAAGTCTATATCATATCGATTTTTCACTTCATTATCTAGCTTTGTATTTGAACAAAACAGTAAAAAGACTTAAAAATTATAATCCTCAAAACATCCGTATTTCAGCACAAATTTTTACGCTTTTTGGACGTAAATAAATGAGATAAGAAGCATGACATATCCAAAATAATTTGCATAGAAACATAGCTTAGTTAGTCTAAATTTTGAATAACGTTCGTTTTAATGGATATATCCAGTAGTTTATTCATAAACACCCTAAAACCAAAGGTCGACTCATAAATTTTGCGCGATCATTTTCGGTAAACACTTGCGTCTCACTTTACGCGTCTACTGCGGGTAAGCGGCGGGCGAAATAGCATGCTTTTTAGCCACGCCCACCGATGAGTTCGAGCCGGCGGCTAGTTCAACTCGACACTGTGAATCGGGCCAAATTCTGACTTGCCATGATTCCCTTTGCGGTCATAACCCTGATTAGCAACTTTTTCGGTACACATTACACATACTGTGGTGAAACGAAATTATATTTAAGAGTTGAATTGGCGATAAGTTTAAGATGACTGTGTAGATTTTTTCTGTGTTATTATTTTTCTCCATGTTTTACAATAACCGTTAAAAAAAATTAAAACAAATAATTGTTCGTTATAGTAGTTAGACCGTATTGATCTTAGTTCGCGGTGGACTCAAAACTACGTATAACTACTTAAATGTGTTGAAACAGATGAAAGTAGGCATGGGTAACTTCAGACACATCTATATCTTCGGATATATATCCCAAAGCGGATATGTATCACATATCCTATATCCGAGTAACTCTGACCCTGACATTCAACACTGAAGACAACGAATGGATCGAAAAACAAATTTTAGATAATCATTGTACATAATACTTGATTTTTAAATACGCCTTTTTTTTTTTTTTTGATAGGCAGTCCTAAGCCTGTGAAGTATGAAAGGAAATCAATTATTATGTTACTGTGTCACTTAATCGTTCCGCGGATCTATTAAATCGGCTACAAATCTACATTGTTTTATTATTTTTAACGCATTTACGCATGCGATGCGAAATCTGACGATTTAAATTGTGGAAAGAAAAAATCGCTCACGAGAAGGATTCGAACCTGCGACTCCTGGCTCAGTACGCCAGTGGTTTAGTTAGCCACTAAGCTACCGTGAACACTACGACTTGGAATTTAACTGCAAAGTTAGTCGAGTCGGTTAGGAAACACTAATTCTTAATAAGATATCGCTGACGTCACCCAAAGACCTCCACTTTGGTACAAATTGGAGGTTTATTTCGATACCACGAGCAGTGTTCACGGTAGCTTAGTGGCTAAAGCACTGGTGTACTGAGCCAGGAGTCGCAGGTTCGAATCCTGCTCGTGAGCGATTTTTTCATTCCACAATTTAAATCGTCATATTTCGCTTGTGGGCAAAGTTAGAGAATTTTACGGTACCTAATTTATGATCAGTTTCAACATAGTTTGTAGTTCTATTTACGTATAACTTCAGTATCTTTTTACTTTTTTTAAGTAGGTACTTTTTTTATTTACATTGACAATTCTCGATGAAATTCTAGATTTATATACGATTTCTTAATTCACTTTTACAACGTTTATTAAGACGCTGACAACAGCCAAATACCCCAAATAGGCTTCTTTTAAAAACATTTTTAGCTGTATCTATTCAGTTTGTGGCAGTGAAAAAAATATATGTTAATCTTGATCGTATTTTCTGAAACTGTATTGTGCCCAAAACACGTTTTCTTGAAGTTTTCTCGATAGAAAAGAATTGTAAACTAACCTCTTAAAACATGCTTTAAAGCAAATAATCTCTATTATTTATAAAATATTATAAATAAAATTAAGAAAACATTTGAGAAAGACAATAATCTAAACATTTGTTGTTTCTGTTTTTCAAATAAGCTTTTAGTTTTTTATTAAAAAAAAAAATTGTTAATTTTCATTCAAGTTGAGCGGCGTACCCGACGTCCCTCGGCTCGTTGCATCTCTTTCAGTTCTGTACGAAACGACAGTGACCGCAGAGGTCTGATTTTTTAGGTGTGGTCAGCCTCTTAATGTTTTAACAACCCAACGTGCAACGTGCGTTATGTTGAAAATTAACGTTAGCTATGACAGTTGAAGTTGTTAGGCGAGCCTATCATCATCATCATCATCATCCTCCGAGCCTTTTCCCAATTATATTGGGGTCGGCTTCCAGTCTAGCCAGATGCGGCTGAACATCAGTATTTTACACGGAGCGACTGCCATCAGACCCCCGCAACCCAGTTACTGGGTAATACTGACATTCGGAGGTTAGACCAGTTGTCAGACTTTCAGGCTTCTGACTACCCGTAACGACTGCCATAGATATTCGTATGACAACCGGGACCGACAGCTTAACGTGCTCTCCGAGCGAGCCTATCATAAGACAAAATTAATTGTGAATTAGTGCTACGGACGTGCTACGTGCGTAAGTAGCAACTTTTAACCAATAGTTTTGTTCCTACATATTTCTGAGACTAAGGCCCGTATTATAGGTATTATTGTAGGCCCGTATTGATCTTTCCTCAAGTACTAAACTTCAATCACCTGATCACTACTTAAGGATATAATCGTTTCTTGAGTATCGGTCTTATTCCAATACGGTAATTATAAACTTTAATACAACAACATAACACACGAATTTGACCTAAAATAGAATAGAAATCTCTACTCAAGCGTAGTCTGGACCACACTAGAGTGATTACAGATCAAATCTCTGTTCAAATACCGAAACGGGTGACAATATAAAATAAAGCTAAACTAGGCTGAACTGTGAATAATAAATCTCTGCTTGAGGAATGTTCTAAAATTCAATCTCAACACAGTGATCAACGCTTGAGTATCGTTCTGTAATACGGGCCTTAGATTCGTTTACAAGACTTATTATTTTATTCATTCCCGAAAATCTTGCATTTTAGCACTAATGTGTCATTTCATTGAACTGGCCAAAAAGACTCAAATTCACAATATATGTTGGTTTAGCTGCCAAAAAAAATATCACAAAATCTGGACCTGATAGGTGGCGCTGTGACCGATCGTGTGGTTTAGTAGTTTCTCTAGTGGTCTCTGTTTAGCCGAGCTCTGTTTGTTTGTTAGTCGAGTCAGTGTGAGATCTCCAATTAATTCTGATTTCCTGTTCGTGACGTGACAAGAATAATTTTCATTTACAGATTCAAAGTCGCCGCGAATAGTGTTGAATATTGTGGGACTCCTCATTACTGTGTTGCAAGACTTACCGGAACATGCTGACGTGGTTGAGAAGATACTCTTTGAAGAAGAAAAGTTCAATTTCATGAGTTTAGTAGAACAGCCCAGCGATGCGCTGAGGATGAGAGTTTGTATATTAATCAGTTTGTTGTGCACATTCTCTTGTACTGCGTTTTCTGTAGCTATGGAGTCCAAGTGGAGTAAGAAAGAGACTGATTCTGTTGAGGGGCTGCACACTCATTGTAATGTTGCTCTGAATAGGGCAGCCCGACTAGCCACTAAGGAGCTCAGCAATATGCCTTTTTATGTTAGCTAGTGAGAAATAAGACTTTATTATACACTCGGATTTCCTTTTTCTATTTTGAATACAGGTAAAAGATTTATTGACTATATGCTATATTCATATGAAAAATGGTCCACCGATGTATCTGCGCAGATTACACAATTTATATACGCGGGAAATCGGTTAACCAATCAGAAAACACCATCGCTCCGCCCAAAAGTTTCCATGCAAAACGTCCTCATCTGTCTGTCTACTTACGCTAATGAGAGCCATTGAGTTTTGCAACGCTTTCACATACGAAAAGATATTCTTTGAAAGATTTTAGGTAAGGCTTTTTATTTCTCTTGTCTAAAGAAATGTCTTTAGGTCTTGAATCGTGCCTACATTAATAAGACAGTACTAGGCTAGGTTTTCGTGCAATAAATTATGTTATTGTGTGTTTTTGCCTTAATCTCTTGGAGATTCATATAGACTAAAAATTAAGACGCTCTTGACTTTAGCTGTTTAGTATTTTCAGTTAAGATTTAGTATAAATTCCATTTACTTTGAATGTGTCTAGTCTAAATTTTGGCGCGGGAGGGGCCCGTTCTGGGCCAACGGGGAGTTGCTCCACGTGTCAACGGCAGCGGGGGGACTGTCTTTCCCTGACCCCATCAATCTCGTAACCCCAGGAGTGCCCGCTGAGTGGTGTTCTCGCGCCTCTTGGGACCGAGGTGAAGCCAAGAGGCTTCACCACCCGGACCGCGAGGAAGAATACCTCTATAAAAAATTACGGGAGGTAGGGCCTGCGAGCAGCAGACTCGGGGTAGTCTGCTGCCCGACCAGCAGCTGGCATAGCTGGCACAGCCGGCGTAGTTGGCACAGCTGGTAAAGGCCCATGAGGTGAGGTGGCGTGCAGTGTTCCATGTGCGCCACCGAGGAGGGTGCGGCCAACGTTTGGCCGCACGGGGAAAAGGTGCTCGCCTATTTGAGGCGGGCCAGTACCTGTCGGGGGTGGTTGTGTGAATACTCACGGGTTCCCACGCCCCCGGCTAAGGTAGTTGAAGGAACACCGTGGTGCTTTTAGTCGGTAAGAGTTCAACACTGGCTCCGCCTACCCCGGGCGGAGTCAGTAAAGAGTTGTCTTTGTCACTCAGACCTATGTGACAGAGATGACGCTAGCTAGCCGATTATCTCTTTCTTAAACTCGATGTTGTAATCTTTAATGCTAGTTGTTGTACTTTCTTCTTACCTGATATTTGATTAAAAATTTATATTTAAAAGAATCATAATAAGAATGAGAAATGAGTGAATCCGAATCATATACGCACATTATAAGCTAAACATCTTGTCATAAACACTATTTAAATTGTTAATTAATGGGGCACGACTATTGACCATTTATAATAACAAGGGTCATTAACGTCACAAAAAGCACCCTCCACCTCTTGACTTTATTACTCCACAGGAGAAGTTACCACCGGGACACGATCTACAGTGGCCAGTGTGGAAGTCACTTAATCGCCTTCGCACCCAGGTTGGTCGCTATGTGTGAATGGGGGTTTAGGGGCCCTAGTCTTGCACATTGTGACTGTGGTGACTCATAGCAATCCATGTCGCACTTGCTAACGTGTCCCTTGTGCCCGAACACCTGCACAAGAGATGACCTATTCGCCGCCACTGAAAACGCCATTGAAGTGGCCACATTCTATTCAAATAAAAAACCGGCCAAGTGTGAGTCGGACTCACGCAGTAAAGGTTCCGTACAACCCATCGAACTGATACTCCATAGAAACTGATTTAATTTACTGGGCATAATTTAAAAATCTCAGCTGCTACTGAGATTTTCACAAAAGAAAACCAATTTAGTTTTGCCAGAATTAGAAATCGGCTACTAAATTCAAATTCAAAAGTTTTTTATTTCAAATAAACCTATTTACAGGCACTTTTGAAACTTCAGGCTCCAGTCGCACGGGTCCAAATTGTGGGTCCTATGGAGAAGAACCGGCAAGAAACTCCATGGATATACTCTTTTTAAAATAGGTTACGGTTTATTAAATCAAATTTATTTAGATAACTATTAGATATGTTATTGGTTTGGAATTAGGCCCTGTCCCTGCACGAATTGTAGGTCCCTGGACTGCGGGGCGCAGTGGGCAGCTGGAGCACTGAGGCGCGCCGGCCAGTGATAACAATTAGTTATGTAAAACATTAAAATAATGTAATTTTAACAAAAAAAAAATCTGAAATGTATTACTTGGCTTGCGACAAAATATATAGTGTAAGTTTCAAAATCATGTTCTATATAAATTTTCGTCATAAAATGAATTCAAAGTGTCAAAAATTGGGTATGTTTGTTTATATTTTTTTTTTCTATCAAGCGAAGTTATTTAAATCGTGTATCGATCTTTCAAAATGGATACATAAACTACTCAACTCCACCATATATTTGTTCCATTCTCCCTACTTCAAGAAATGATGACGAAAAATGGAAAGAAACAATGTACTTTTTTGGAGTTTGCGACCAGATAGGTCCTGAAAAAAGTACATGTTCTAAATAACACATAACATAACATAACATCACGCCTGTATTTCCCCGAAGGGGTAGGCAGAGGTGTATAGTACACCCACATTTCGCCAGTTAATTAATAAAAAATAATTGGTAATTGTAAATAAAAATGTAACTTAGAAACTGCTAAAAACGTATGGCTCACGTTACGGTAAAGTTTAGTAGTACAATAGTAACCACGATCTGTATGGAAATTGTCACTTCAAGGTCCCTAGTACTAATAAATAAATAACAAGAAATCGGGTTTTAATTCAAGATCCCAACAGAAGTTGGTCCTTCGTTAGCCGGATCAAGAACTGAAGCCTGAAGCTGAAGAAAACTCGACGCGCTACGAAGAAATTCGTAGAAACGGCCGAACGGATTTAGATAAAATTTGGCACACACACACCATAACCCAGATTAACAAAATTATAGGCTACTTTTAATCCTGGAAACAAACAGTTGCCGAAGGATAGCGATAACATACAGCATGTAACAAAAACCCTGTTGTTCCTCTGAGCCTAAATCTTCAAAAAAAAAATCATATTATATATTAAATCATTATTAATTGTAAATTGAATGTGATATAATCACTTTTACTAATATTATTATTATATTGAAGAGTTTTTCCAAATGAGTTGTGTCCTTACGTATGAATATCGATTCTGATAACGTAGCTCACAGGAACAACAGGGTTTTTGTTACATATTGTATTTGTGTGTTAAACTGAATTATATGCGGGCGTAGTCGCGGGCATAGGCTACGTATTCGATAAATAGAAGCTGGAAAATATTCTTGGTAAATTACAAACATAAATAAGTTAACAATTAAAATTAATAATATTATTTAAAATTGTAATTAATTTATTTCTTTTTTTCTAAATATAACATACCGGTCTATTTTTAACCGACCAAAAAATGGAGGAGGTTCTCAATTCGACGCGTATATGTATGACCACGCATAACTTTTTATGGTCCGATTTGGATAATTTTTTTTTTATAAATAGGGTATATTTCGAAGTTGGTCCCATTTAAATTTCAAATCAAAATCCACCCCTAAGGATAGGAAAACAGGGAATGAGTGCTTGTTCACCCACTGAATTCTTACCTGTTAACCGATTCTGTTGAAACTTGGCACACATAAATGTAGTTCTAAACACTTCAACATACTGGAGACCTGGAGATTTTAGCCACAATTTTTTTTTAAATAAAACTTTTTAACAAAAAATTGAACCGACGAAAACAGAAACTAAAAAGCGAAAAATAACTAATTATGAGTCGGCGCCAAACAAACAATCAACGAAGATCACTAAATTACTTTAAATAAATAATAAAATCGTTGTGGCGATACTTGGGGGACGTCTCTCGGCTGAAATGATGATGATGATGAAATAATAAAAACAACGTAACATCAAATATCACGTGAAATTTTCAACGATAAACAATAACTTTCCAAAAGGCCACTTGCAACTTGCACGCACTAGTAAATAAAATTATCTTTTCAAAATGATACTCTGACACGGGAGCTAAAGTCACATGGTTCTTTTGTATATTGGAGCGAGTCAAGAGACAGTGAATCGACAAACATAGGGCAGGTCACGCCAACCAGTTGGCCCGACTACCTAAAAAATTAAGCCGAGTTGGATGCAGAACGCGGAGAAACCAGTATTGGAGTGCAACTTGTTCAGCAGTTCAGAATTTATCTGCGATAGGGCGAGTTGAATCCATGGTTTTATTGAACGCTATTGCGACTGTATACCTAACTCGGTCAATCAATACCACTAATATCAAAACGTTACTCGTACAAATATCACAATTAACGTTACTCGAACAAATATCACAATTACCGTTATTATGCTTTTCGTGTCCAGGCTTATTCTTGTGGTGTTCTGGGGGGCGAGGCTTGGCCGGCCAACGCCAACCAGGATTGGCTACCCGCTCCAAGAAGTAAAGCAGCTCTTCCTCCTTAGTGACGACAATACATCCTGTAAAGAGTGTATCAGATTAGATTGTACTGTTTCATGATGCGTGAAAATCACGCCAGGAAGTTTTCTATCTTTGTGGCCTTTATAGACAATTATAATTAATTTAATTTTCATAATTAAATAAGAATATTGCATTATCATCCTTTTGAGCTACATTTAAAGTTTCAAGTCTCTAGCTCATGGGGAAGATTGATCAAACTGTTTATCATGGATGATAAAATTTTAAAATACCATTTTTTTATTATTAATCTGAATTGCAAAATTTGTAATAAATACCTGAACAAGCAAACAGATAGACAAGAAAGCAAGTTAATAAAAACATGGTAAAAAAAATTGCGAAGAATTTGTAGTATGATTGATGTGGTGTGGTGTATCTGAAAATTGCCTTTGTCTATTAATACCGCAATTAATAGCAGTAATATAAAGTATAATATAACAATGAATAATAAGAGAAATATAATTGAAAACATGGGCACTCAAATATTTACCTACTTATACAGTTATTGCAATGTCAAAAAACTTTTTAACAAAAAAAAATCAGCCCAGAAACACTTAAATCGGCCCAGAAATCTCGGAGAAATCGGTGTACATACATGAAAAAAATGTCGTCGTCGAGTACATAACCTGCTCCTTTTTTTGAAGACGCTTAAAAAGATAAAAATCGTTTAAATAAATTGTTACACTATTATTACAGAGTCTAGCCATCTATGTCGTTAAGTACTATAATCTTATTGGGAATTATATCACTCATTAGTGATTGCTTGTTAAGTACTTAAGTATGTTGTACCTGTAATATTGTAGTTTATCTGGATTAAACGTAATAGATTAAAGGCTAATACTTTGAATTATGATTATATCGGCTCAAATTGTTCACTACAAACAACTATCGATAAAACTAATGCTACTTGCTATATTTTCGTTTGATTGTTGCGACATGATTTTAGCGTATTGTATAATAATTGCCGGATTATAATAAAAATATAAGTACCTAGGTATATTGTTAGGAATATTTTCTTAAGCTATTGACAAACTTGGCAACTTTGTTAATCGAAAATGAAATTGCTGAAAATAATAAAAGAGTTCGCCGATAAATAGGCTAGAAAAGTAAAATTTTATCAGTTTTTTTTAAATAAATGATTATTTCTTTTAATGAATGGTTATTTCATTATATCCTTTGGTTTTTTTTGGATGGGTTTGAATTGTAGTTAGGAGGCGCCATAGAATTCTCGCCCAGGGCACTGGTAGTGCTAAAACCGGCACTGAGTACCTAATTTCTCCCAATGCTGGGCACAGATTCTATTTTCGGATATTTATTAAGTCGAAAGAATAACATGCAAAGCCGTCGCCGTCGTCTGAAATCGGATACCTCAAGTAAAGATAGTGTGTAAAGCCCTTATTTAACTGAATGAGCAGACATCGATATGCGTTTACGGCACTTGGAAATTACATAACTGTTCATAAATTGTATGGTTGTCGGCCAAACGAATAATTATATCGATTTGTGTCTAATACCTTGTAATTGTGCATTTTGTTAATAGTTGCTTTATCATGGTGATAATGCAGAAAATGATCGAGTTGGTTTGATTGTATAAGTTTCGTTTTCTATAGCGCCATTTTTGCGGACCATAGAAGAGTACCAACATAACATTTTATTTTGTGGAGATAGTTGTCAATGACTCTACATTCTCTGTGCCTTGTCTACGAGAAAAATAGTGATGTAAAATATATCAAATGCATAAAAATATAATTCAAATATGATAAAATAAATTAATTAAAATTACGAAAATCACGAAAAGTGACCAATGTGACCACACCGTGTGGCGATCATCATCATTTAAGCCAAAAGACGTCCAATGCTGCCACATATAAGGCCTCCCCCAAGCATAGCATCGAAACAACGACCGCTTTCCGCATCCAGCGGATTCCTGCGACCTTCACCCCAAGGCGTAGTATCACCACTGTACACAAGCGTTATGTCTACGAAATAATAGACAAAATGACATATACAGTTCTATATAATATAGTTTTGTCTATTCTTCCGTAGACAAATCTCTTGTGTACAGTGGTCATGCTACGCCTGCAGGTTGTCGGTCCACCTTGTGGGGGGGCCTACCCACGCCGCGCCTTCTAGTAAACGGTTGCCACTCCAGAACTTTATAAGTAGGTACCTATAATTAATGTCGCATTTAATAATAATATCACGTACAACGTATGTTTTCACATGCACATGTTTTCTTTTAATTATCTTCAACGTCGTTTGAATTGTTTGTTATTTCTGTGATTAAATAATAACTAGGTCATTTATAGGCAAGTGAGCAGTTGCAGGCATTAACAGGACGTGCGTAGTTTTCAGCATAGAATAAGGTGTGACGGTCTGTTCCTAGCGTAAGTAAAATAGTGTAAGTTTTAGAAACAGCAAAAGAGACAGAAAAAAACAGTTAAAATAAGTTAAAACAATCGGTTACATCCCTAAAGATAACTAGATCTTCAGTTCCAGATCATATAATTTTGTTATTTCTGTGATTAAATGATAACTAGGTAATTTATAGGCAAGTGAGCAGTTGTAGGCATTAACAGTACGTGCGTAGTTTTCAGCATATAATAAGGTGACGGTCTGTTCCCAGCGTAAGTAAAATAGGTAGTGTAAGTTTTAGAAACAGTGAAAGAGACAATTAAAATAAGTTAAAATAAACTGTTACATTCCTAAAGATATCCAGATCTTCAGATCCAGATCAAATTATTCTGTCAAGTCTGGATACTACACGTACATACCTACATGTGTTCTAAAGATAATTAACGCTTTTATGTAGTCTTCTATGGTATGGGCATTCTTATCAATGTTGTTTCCAATTTTATATCAGTAATTTATTTGCATGAATATGTTAAAAGTCTTATAAAATTTTGGTGTTACAATCATATTCTGCCAAGAGTGGCGTACAAATATACTCGACAGCATTGAGGATTGCGGTTGCTATATGCTCGAGAGCAATGAATCCGGGTCACTAACAAAAACCTTAATAATTCTGAAACACATTAACTCAACTAAACTAAACTTAGCCCTCTGCAACTAAAGACATTGTAGAATCATCCGTTATAAAGTGTCATTCCAAAATTCCGTAACAGTTTAATAACTGTTTTCGCAAATAAGGGCCTTTAACTTTTTTCTAAATAGTTAAATGTTTACAAGCTTCATTAAAGAATATTAATCCTGCACATATAATACATAATAAAGTTTAGTCTATCTATCTACAAATATACAATATTTAAAACACAAAATATATAAAATAAAGTACAAACGATTTAAATTGTGCAAAGAAAAAATCTCTCACGAGCAGGATTCGAACCTCTGAGCTTAAGATTAGTGGCTAAAGCACTGGCGTACTGAGCCAGGAGTCACAGGTTCGAATCCTGCTCGTGAGCGATTTTTTCTTTCCACAATTTAAATCGTTAGATTTCGCTTAAACGCGAAAGTTTGTAAGTACGGATGGATGGATGGATGGATGTTTGTTAGTCTTTTACGCAAAAACCACCGAATGAATTTTAATGAAATTTGGCATACAGATAGAAATTAAACTTTTTTGTTTTGTTTTTTTTTGCCGTGGGGAAATCCTCATGGACGCACTCCGCCCGGGGTAGGCGGAGCCAGTGTCGGACTCTTACCGACTAAAAGCACCACGGTGTTCCTTCAACTACGGAAAAATCTTCAGTAAGTTGAAAATAAGCTTTATTTAAGATGTGTAAAGGCTATTTTTAACTAAACTTGCAATTACAATTTTTTCGGGATTTTAACGTTATCTTTCACGCACCTATGTATTATCGTATTCTGCACTAAAGTCCGTTTTTCGAAAACTTGTCTTATTTAGTAAACAGTTTTGGGAGATCTCTTTAATGTTGTGTTTTTAAATGTCTACTGAGAAAAAAATCATTGCTAGTTCCACACAAAAAAAAAACTATACAGTAAAAAACTTATTTAGTATGCAAAATTGTTAATGCACCCCTACTTTAAAATCACCAAAAAAAAGAGTTGATGTATATGAAAATATGGCACAGTTATAGATCACCATCTTGTATAGGTACTTTATTCCTTGTAAATATATACTTATAATGCTTACATAAGAAACATCCAGACCAACACAAACACTCATGTTCATCACATAATTTATAGTTGTGTCCTGTGGGAATCGAACCCACGACCTCGTTATCAGAAGTCCGTCACTCGAACCACTAGATCACTGACGTCATCGATTTACTCAAGATTTCCGGCGTATACGATAGTAAAATTATTGAGGTGTGGTGATAACATAACATAACATAACAACATAACATCATGTCTGTATTTCCCCGAAGGGGTAGGCAGAGGTTTATAGTACACCCACATTTTGCCAGTTATGTTATTAAAAGTACCATGTAATAGGGTGCGAGTCTATTGTCATTAACCGGGCACAAATCTAGACTCCGGGCAAACTGAAACTGAATTCTCGTTTATTTTTTACAGGTGAAAAGTGTTGGAATACAACAAAAATAATATACGACCCACTTCAGTAGTTTGGGAGTCATTCCCATGCATTCAATATTTCAGTCTTCCGCCTGGATTGAGCGCGAACGCACACCTCTCCTAATTCAATTATGATAAAATAAATTAATTATATTGAAATCATAACACTGCGTCTTTCATTGGTTTTCTCATAACCCAACAGGTTATGGGCCCAGTGATTTAGACTTCATAAATAAAGTATTTTAAATATAAAGGGAATGCTACAGGATGTTCTTTTCTGTTCCGAAATTCCTTAAAACTTGCTCTCGGCTAGTATAGTATTATATTATCTTTGCTCTCGGTAAAGAAAAAGCAACAAGCTGGAATAACCATCATTTTCGGTAATAGTGGTGTGCAAATATACTACAAGGGTAATATGGTAACAAAGGGTGAGTCTTTGAACAATTTAATTGGTGTAAATGTTCTAATCGAAAAATGAGTTTTAAATGGTAGAAGCTCATCAAATAGAGTGTAAAGAATAATTATGGATTATGGCATCAAAGACTTGGTCACATTGGCAAATCTAAGTTTGTGGAAATAAAAAGCAAACAGCAGTTCTCTGATAATGAACAAATAAATCATGTTATACCAAGTGATAAATTATGTGAAGCTTGTATAAGTGGAAAACAAGCATGTTTGCCATTTAATAAATCAAAGTCAAAAATTATAAAACGACCTCTATTTAATGTGCATACCGATGTGTGTGGTCCCATCACCCCTTCAACACTTGATGGCAAAAACTACTTTGTGATTTTTATCGACGAATACACACACTACTGTGCGACATACTTAGTAGCTCATAAATCAGACGTTTTTGCTACGTTTCGAGATTATGTTGCAAAGTGTGAAGCCCATTCGATTCGAGAATTGTCAATTTGTATAGCGATAATGGTGGCGAATATTTGTCTATTGAAATGAGAAAGTACTGTGTGCAAAAAGGTATAAGTTACCACTTAACAGTGCCGCATACCCCTGCTTTGAATGGGATTGCTGAAACAATAACAGAACAAAGTCGTGCCATGGTGTTTGGTGCTAAATTAGACAAAAAGTTCTGGGGCGAGGCTGTGTTGACAGCTCGACGAAAGCACTGAAAATATGTAACACACCATTTGAATTGTGGCATGGTAAAAAGCCGCAACTGAAATATGTAAAGGTTTTCGGTTCAACTGTTTATTTTGTAAATAAACTGGGAAAACCAAGTTCGATGTAAAAATCCTTAAAAGGTATATTAATTGGTTATGAACCGAATGGTTAATAAGGTGTGAGATGTGGTAGACAAAAAGTTTGTAAAAGTCAGAGATGTGATAGTAGTTGAGATTAATTTCTTGTCGAGCAGGCCGTTGAAGCCTGTGAGAGTTTGGCTGAAAATTGCAATAACTCTGATAACTGACAGACTCAATGTAGAGCAAATGTGTAAACAAACGGATAAAATACCTGTAGGGCAACCACCTAATAAGTCTGTAAGTGAAACAGATGTATGCCCTGTATCATTAGGTCCACCACCTAATAAATCTGTAAGTGAAACAGATATGCATTCAAACAGTTCTCCATTTCTAAATAAGTTGACTTTATCTCGAAATGAATTGACTTCAAATGAGCAAAGAAAAGATGACAATTCTATGAACTATTTTCTATACGCTACATCTTTAGTATGAATAATACCTACATCTTTTAGAGAAATCGAAACCAGGGACGATAAAGTATTATGGGAAAATGCTATCAGTGAGGAAATTAAATCACTAACTGATAATGAGACCTGGACACTCGTACCAAAACCCGAAAATAGAAATGTTATCGATTGTAAATGGGTATTTACAATAAAAAATGATGAGTTTGGACAACCACTAAGGTATAAAGCTCGTTTAGTAGTGCGCGGTTTTAGTCAGGAATATTTAATTGATTATAACGAAACTTTTGCACCAGTTGCAAGAATCTCAAGTTTCAGATTTTTATTAGCTTTTGCAAATCAATTTAATTTATTAGCCCACCACATGGACGTAAAAACTGCATTTTTAAATGGGTAACTAAAAGAAGAAATATATATGAAAATTCCTGAAGGAATCCCAAATGCAGGTGACTTAGTATGCAAACGAAACAAAGCGTTATATGGATTAAAACAGTCTGCACGCTGTTGGTTCCAAACGTTCGAACAAGCTTTAATTGAGAAAGGTTTTCGATACTCATCAGCTGATCGTTGTATTTACATTCTAGATGCGGGTGACATTCTTAAAAACATTTATGTTGTACTTTATGTCGATGATCTTATAATTTCAACAGCTAATATAAATACCATGAATAGTTTCAAAACTACTTAATGAAAAAGTTTAAAATGGTAGACTTAAAAGAAATACGTTGTTTCTTGGGAATCAGAGTCGAAAAGTATAATAATAAAGTTACATTAGACCAGAAAATGTACATAAAAACAGTTTTAGAAAAGTTCAACATGGGTGATTGTAAAACTGTCAATACACCCTTGGAAAACAAAGTTGATTATACTGCATTGAATTCAAGTGAACAAACAAAGGCCCCTTGTAAAAAACCTTATCGGGTGCCTGATGTATATAATGGTATGTACCCGTCCCGACTTGAGCTTTAGTGTAAACGTCTTGAGTAGATTTGGTAACAAAAACAATAATACACTATGGTTATATTTAAAAAGGGTATTACGTTACTTGAAAGGGTCATTGGATCTAAAGTTGACTTATGTGCGAAGTGACACTAAAAATAATATATTAAGTGGCTTTGTTGACTCTGATTGGGGAAGTGACGAAATAGGGCGCAAAAGTACAACAGGTTACTTGTTTAAACTATTTGAACAATGCACAATATGCTGGAACACAAAGAGGCAATTACTGTGGCGGCGTCATCCACTGAAGCAGAGTATATGGCTTTATTTGAAGCAGTTAGAGAAGCTCTGTGGTTAAAATCCTTAGTGACCAGTATTAACATTGAAATACCCAATGCAATTCCTATTTATGAGGACAATAATGGGTGTATAAGCATTGCAAGTAATCTTACGAGTCACAAAAGATCAAAACACATCGACATAAAGTATCACTTTTCTAGAGAACAGGTGGAGAAAAATGTTATTAAAATTATTTATGTTTCCACAGGTAATCAGTTAGCAGATATCCTGTCGAAATCATTACCGTCAGTTCGTTTTTCTGAAATGACAGAGAAACTCGGTATGATGTAAATACATATGTAACAGTTAAAGGAAATAAGATTAACTGATAATGTAAATATGTAAATAAGATCTGCTTGTTAACTATAATGAATTAAATTATAGATAAGGATGATTTGGTCTGATTAGGTTTTCCTGGGTTTTCCCTAATCCTGTGCATCGAATGGTGGACCAATATAATTGTACTCCCAGATAAGGAAGGTGTGTGATATTATTATTATTGTAAATATTATTTGATCATTTATTTTGATAAAGAGGATTTATTTTTGAGGGGGCGTGTTGGAATACAACAAAAATAATATACGACCCACTTCAGTAGTTTGGGAGTCATTCCCATGCATTCAATATTTCAGTCTTCCGCCTGGATTGAGCGCGAACGCACACCTCTCCTAATTCAATTATGATAAAATAAATTAATTATATTGAAATCATAACAACGCACACCTCTCCTAATTCAATTATGATAAAATAAATTAATTATATTGAAATCATAACACTGCGTCTTTCATTGGTTTTCTCATAACCCAACAAAAAGAGCATCTACCCAGTGGCGTGCATTAGCCTACTTCACTTGAATTTAATTGTGGTGTAAGTTATTGATTTTTTGATGAAGGAAGATTAATTTACCATTAATAGGTCTATTTTAAGATACATAATCATCGTACTGTGAAAAAAATATAATAACGTACACCACTATTGAATTTGAATGAGGAAGGCAGTAGGTATTGCCTAATTGCCTATATGCAATGCACGCCACTGCATCTACCAGAAACCGGAGCAGAATGGTGAATGCAGTTCAACGAGCAAACGTCAAGAGAAGACTCCATATCGAGAAAATTCCGAAGACGGTATGTAGGAAACGCTTCATTTATTTTATTTATGTATGCACAAACAAAAATCTTTTTTTTTTATATAGTATTATAGGAAGGCGAATCGAGCTCAAGGTCCATCTAATGCTAAGCGGTTACCTTTGCCCATAACAACTGCAATACCACCTAGGCTGTTGCCTAAATGGTACCGCAAGTCGATTCGCAAACTGAGACATGGAGATGGAAAGTCTCATGTGATTGTAATTTCACCGGCACGGACGAGCTCTTTCACAAAGGAGGTCTACTACTACTACTACCTAATAGAAAATATATTTATATTGAAGAAACATACTACCTAGTTCTTTCTCACTCAAGACTCACTATCATTACAAACCGAATTTACATTACGTTGAGGTATAAGTTTGCGTTTTATTGTATAGTCCATTTCACGAAAGAAGTAGGCATGAGGCCAGTCAGGGCGGCCAGCTAGTTATTATAAAAAGCAACTTTATTTAAAATGGTACCTACCTAACACCGCTACCGCCACCACCACCTCAGACCAACATCAGACCCCCGCCCCGTAACAAACCAGCCCTCATCATCGGCAGCAAAGATGGCGAAACAAAGACACGACAAGAGATGGTTGATTCTCTGAAAAGGAGCGTAAATTTTAGAGAAACTCAATATGTACCCAATATCGAGAAACAAATTCGAATTTGAAAACATCACACAGCGCGACGAAACACTTGAAAAGCTAGCAAAATCATCACTCGTAACAGCCGAACCCGCCCGCAAACTACTGCCCATGGTTATACTGAAGGGTATCTCAAACGATACACCAGCCGAGGAGCTCATCGACATCATCCAAACACAAAATAGCCAACTCACTATCGAAGATAGCGACTTCAAACTTATCTTCAAACGCAATAACCGAAACCCCAACCTTTACAATGGCTCCCTAGCAATACAGCCGACCACCTGGTAAAAAATCATCGAGGCGGGAAGAGTGGCGATTGACCATCAAAGGGTGCATGCCGAGAAGTACTCACCATTCATACAGTGTACGCAATGCCTAAAATTCGGGCACACCAAGATCAAGTGCCATACCAAAGAACATCCCTGTGTTCACTGTGCGGAGAAAGGTCACAAGCAGGACAGTTGCCCAATCAAAACAAAAAACGGAGTGCCCAAGTGTGTCAATTGCGCGGATCATAACAAAAAATTTAAGAGCGAATACGACACCAAACACAAAGCCACATCCGACAAATGCCCAAGAGTAAAGTCCATGCGACTCAAAATAAACAATAGGATTCACTACGGACAACAATAGCACAACCAAAAAGAAGACACAACAGAACTAATCACCACCATTACACCGAAGAGCAACACACTGATGTGTGCCCCTGAGAGCACCGTATCAAATAGCAATACCCATTTTATTAGGATTCCGTAGTTTCTACAAGGAACCCTTGTAGTTTCGTCATGTCCGTCCGTCTGGCCGTCTGTCCGTCTGTCCTTTACAGCTTAATAACTTCTACAGTAATAAACATAAGTACTTAAATGAAATTTTGTTAAAAAAACCGGCCAAGAGCATGTCGGGCCATGCTCAGTATTATAGGGTTCCTTAAGTAGGTGTTACAAACAAATCAAATCGAATATTAATCACGGCTATTTTAGTTTTTGCAATAGACGGCAGCATTGGCGACTCAGAGAGTGATGTCTGTAGCCGCTAGATGGCGCTATACAGTGCCAAATGTAATACACGGCACTTCACGCCAGCATTGGCGACCCAGAGAGTGTTGTACGACGCCGCTAGATGTCGCCAAATTTAACAAGTGTGTCGTCAACATAACACAAAGTTACTTTTTGTGATTTTTTCAAATAGAAAGTAGCTAAAGGAGCATTATTTGCTAAGATCATTTTTCTCTAAGGTCAATGACCTTTGAACTAGGACGTTTTAAGTATTTTTCAGTTTTCTGTCTATAACTCAAAAAATTATAATCACATTATACTCGAAATAATTTTAAAAGAGAGTTTTCACAAAGGTCTATCAATGTGGAAGATTATAAGTTTCTACGTTGCATAGTTTAGAAATGGCAGGGGGGGGGACACATTGCAAGCCACTTTGGCGGGCTATATTTCGCAGTTGGTACACCTGATAAAAAAAGTGGTGTATGAAACATTACCTTCATTTTAGTAGACCTATTCAATGATACCCCACACGAGGGGGTGCAGCGAAAAAATTTTTTTTTCCCCATTTCACATGTATGGGTGCCACCCCTAAAGAACGTAAAAACTATTTTTTTATTCTTTTAAAATTGAGACCTATATGCAGACTATTTTTTAACAAAATTTCATTTACTTATGTTTATAACTGTAGAAGTTATTAAGCTGTAAAGGATTAGGACAGACGGACAGACGGACAGACGGACAGACGGACGGACATGACGAAACTATAAGGGTTCCTTGTAGGATTTCGGAACCCTAAAAATGGTCTGGATATAGATCTCAATTCTAAAAGAATAAAAAAAAATCTTGGTTACGTATTTTAGGGGTGGCGCCCATACGTGTGAAATGGGGATGAAAATTTTTTTTTCGCTGCACCCTCTCGTGTGGGGTGTAATTGAATAGGTCTACTAAAATGAAGGTAATGTTTCATACACAACTTTTTTATCAGGTATACCATCTGCGAAATACAGCCCGCCAAAAGAACCAGTTAGCCCTTGACCATGCATTAAAATAAATAATGTATAATATACCTACTTAAATTATTTTGCATAACATTGGCACGATGTGTGAATCAGTATCGCCACGGACGACCACGAGTAGGGGACCCGATGACCTGACACAACCCAATTATTTTTGACAACACAGAAGAAGTTATTAACGGTAAGGTATTGTATATTATATACGGTGGTAAGGATTGACTGTATATTTAGGGTCGTTCCTATATTTTTTTCAGGATGTGGTCGACGATGGATTTTGGTGTTTCGGTCTGAAGAGTACGGGTGCCGGTGAAATTACAATCACATGAGACTTTCCATCTTCATGTCTCAGTTTGGCGAACCGACTTGTGGTACCATTTAGGCAACATCCTAGGTGGTATTGAAGTTGTTATGGGCAAAGGATTTTGCCGAAAGAAAAGTACCATTCACAAAAATCCCTACAAAAAAACTTTATAGAACTCACAAAATATCTTCAAATTATGGAATAGCCGAATATTTATTTATGATAAAACATTTACTTCATCGTGCATTGGAGTGCGGAATTTTCCTTCTATACATACATTTGTTTGAAACAACCAGGCTCCTGGGAATCTTCGTGAAAGCCGATATTTTGGAGCTCATAAATAATTTAATCAAAAACAAAATGGATGAGGATGGAAGACTGGGTGGATATTTTTTTCCTACGCTAATAGTGTTCGGTAAAAGGCCTTTTAGGAAGGCTGGAAGCCTGATTGAGAAGTTATTTGCAAATATACTGTAGATATATATTATACTAGCTGTGCACGCGGCTTCGCCCACACGTACTGAAATAAAATATAGCCTATGTTACTTCTGGATAAAATAGCTTCCTAATGGTGACGAAAATAATTTTATTAATACAATTCAATTTTAATATAAAACAATCAAAATTGTTATGGTAATAATTCTGATTATTGGGGGTTTTTTTTTTTAAATTGACACTACCAATTGATTCTATTTGATATAGTTTGTTTTTTGTTTCCAAAACGACAAAATTTTCAGTGTGTAAATGGAAAAGAAATGGAGTATCATTTGACTTTGACCTAACTGTCAAAGTTTTTGAAAAGGACGCAGGGAGAAAGATAACATTTCTTGCTAAAGCGAAATGGTTGTATACTTTTATGATTTTGTTCGTATTGTAATGTCTTAAACATCCATAATTTATTCTATCTATCGTGTTGCTTGCTATCGTGGAAATGAAATACGCATTTAGCCCCACAAGCTTTTGTATTGTGGTAAAGAGATGGATCTCACAGAGGGTGACTAGATGTCCCGTTTTTAAATGGGCAATACGGGACATGGTAGTTTTTTTTTTTATAAGGAAGGCCAGTATTTAATTTTGTTGTAGTTTGTCGGTTTTTGTACATTTTTGGTCGTTTTCGATTGTGTTCATTTCTATAAAAACACATAACATCACGCCTGTATTCGTCGAAGGGGTAGGCAGAGGTACACCTCTGTTAGTACACCCACATTACCCCAGTTATGTTACAAGTCCCATGTAATAGGGGGCGAGCCTATTGCCATAAAAAATATAGTAAAATGGGTTGTCCCTTTTGAATGCCCCGTAAAATGTAAAATTAAATGAAATTATTTATTCTGCAAATCGGGTGTTACAAATTGGTTATTTTAAAAACTAGATGGCGTCGGCATTGATATGTTACTACCTCTGAGACGAAATACCGAAACAAACTCGGCGATCAGTCTCTTTAAAAGTACAGACATGTTGTATTAAGTATTTGTGTGAGGAAAATGCCCAAATCTCACAAGACAAAGCGATAGATCGACTTTAGCTGTTCTTAAGACATACTTTACGTAATTTTATTCCACGGATTTGACAAAATAAACATAAGTTAAAGAAAGTGCTGTCAAAAGACGACATTGAACTTTGTAGAAGTAAGAATATGAAAGATTTTCGAATACAGGGGCCATGGAGTATTTCTTGTCATTGATTTCACCTCATTGATCATTCAAAATAAAATATTAGAATATAAAATAATATGTACATCTATATGTTTAGTTTTTAAGAGATTATGTATAGTTTGTTACTACTGTATCTAGTTTTAAATACTCTGATTTTTATAAGAAAGGTCTTTTTTTTACAATAATGTAAACCAGCCATTCCCAAACTGGGCTATAACGCCCCCCTGTGGCCGCTGCAGGCCTAAAGGGGGTCGGTAAGAGACCCAGAAAAAAAACGGGGGCGTTGTCTAAGGCTTGGGGGGCGATTTGTTATTTCATCTAGCTAGGAGGACTCTTAGACACCGACTGAACTCTCGACTTTCGATTAGACAAAATAAGTTTGGGAACCACTGATGTAAACTGATGGCCAATTAAAAAATAACACACCTTACATCAGGGGTTCTTAACCGGTGGTCCGCGAAAGGATCAGAAATGGTCCGCAACGTACCTCCCTAATAAAATAGTAATTAATTGAAAATAGTATTCACAGTAAAACAATTGGTGGTCCGCGACAACATAAATGTTTGGGAAAATGGTTCCCCTCAACATAAAGGTTAAGAACCACTGCCTCATGTAAACAATATTGTTCCAAAGAGGTATTTGAATATACCTCTCCGCGTTAAGCCGTCGATCACGGTTGTCATACGAATATATATGACAGTCGTTACAGGTGGTCAGAAACTTGAAAGTCTGACAACTGGTCTAACTTTAGAATGTCGGTATTGCCCAGGAACTGGGTTACGGGGGTCTGATGGCAGTCGCTCCGTGTAAAATACTGATGTTCAGACACATGGAAGCCAACTCCATAATTTTATTAGAAAAGATTCAAGTAAAAATATTGTTATAAATACAATTCCCGATGTATGTGATAGATGTGAAAAAAATCGTTTACATTATTGTGAAATTGACAATTAAATTGTTAAGTTTCTGATTCCGTATTATAACGTGCAAGCTTGCACCTTAGTGTATTAGATTGAAGATAGCCGCGGTTGTATGTTGAGTTGAGTTATGTTTAGAAATGTGGGCGAGACCCTTACCATGGAATAGTAAGCAACTCCCGAGTAGTCACAATTTGCGTGCATAATTCATCTGCTAGCGCATCATTTCTTAATAGTAACGTCGCGACCCTCTCAATAACCAAAAAAATGCGTAAATGCCTTGCGATCCCGTCGTTATAATATTTTAATCGTTGTCAAAGTTTACATTACCAACCCAACAAAGAATCTTTATACTTGCCACAAATTTGGGCAGATTGCCCTTATAAGTAAGCTATCTAAACGTGACCCCCGACCCGGGTCGTGACCCCCATGTTGAGAAATGATGTGCTACTAGCGTGTATCTGCGCAATAGTCTCCTATAATAGGAAATATGCTTTGATTAATTATTATGAAGCAAAATTATAATTACTGAATTTTCTTTGCTACTAAATGCAGTGATTTGTTGTAAAAGTACGCTTATGCCTACTATAATAATTTACTTATTGTTCCATATACGATATACACATATCTACATGTTTTTAAATAATGTTTATACAACGTGTATCAGAAATGCGTGTCATATTTCAAGACCTCATTCAGGGCATAGCATAGAACAACTTTTACTATGGGACCAACCCTGAAATCGCGATAAAATTATCAGCTTTTCCCTACTAAATCATCGGTCGCTCGACAAAATGTAAGCATAAAGTATATAATTTATCAAATTATTCAATAAATAATGGCAGAATATAGCTGCACAAAGATTTTTTGTATGACAATATTCATGTAACACCTACCTTACCTATATTCGCAATTAACGATTGAATTGAATTGAATTAAACATAACGTCTAGCCATTTTGTTTAATTGCTATTTAATCAAATATTCTGTGACATACATAAAAAAACAATAGAAATAAATAGAATTTGAATAATAGATTCGAATTTCGAAAAATTATATTGCTGTACCAGTGCATCACTATTGACAATAAAGTACGGCAATTGTTCCTTCATACGTAGCTGTCAATATTTACGGATCTTCATGAGCAAGCAAACGTCAAAAACGCAATCTATGAAAAACGCTATCATAGCGTGCCGCGATTATAGGCGAGACTGATGTTTAGCAGTCTAAGGGGCAAGTTCACCCAGAAGATAACAGATGTTTATGTAAAAACCAGATGTTTAACCCGAACTTTAGTGTTCACCAACGATAACCAACCGTTATATCATAGTAATCAATCGATTTTTCTAACCGAAGTCGGGGACGTCGTTTAAGTACTAACCG
Organism: Asteroscopus sphinx; assembly: GCA_949699075.1. Taxonomy (NCBI): domain Eukaryota; kingdom Metazoa; phylum Arthropoda; class Insecta; order Lepidoptera; family Noctuidae; genus Asteroscopus; species Asteroscopus sphinx. The sequence goes on from OX453024.1 coordinate 13,303,463, forward strand.
GGTATTTAAACATGACATTTTTGACGTTTGATGGTTGAAATTGTTGAGGTTATTAATTGATATTCTGTATTTCATTGTTTTTCGTAATTTTAGAAGAGTCTATGCTGCATAAAATATTAATATTAGGATTATTACTCTCCAATATAACAAAACAATTGCATTTTATCATATTCGTAAAATTTACAATAAAAACCGAATAAAATAAGGGCCAGAACACGTTGCCGTTGCGTTGCGTGCATTTTTCTTTTACGAACATAAACAAAGAAACATATTGCTTATGCTTTGAGAAAACTTATGAAAGATGTGTAAACATAACTGTTTTTGTCGTATTGAGGTAGTACGTAATTTTTTTATTTATAATTTTTTGTATAATTAATCAAAATAAAAATGAATGCGGCTTATAAACGATGCTCACGCGAAACCTGCACAATGTTACCGCTACTTTTGGGTAAGCACAACTACCAGAATTTTATCATATTTCAAGAAACGCACCCGCCCGATACACTTCCAGTTTGTAGCGGCCTAATATCCAAACATCAAAATGGCGTATTTAATTGGTTGCTATGACAACCAAGACCACTTATCCTGCCAAATTAAAAAGATATGTCAAATGTATAGAGTAGCATTATACTAGGATTTTTAATTTTGGAAGTATTACCTGATATGCAACCGTTTTATATTGTCGTTCTTTTCATAGTGTTGTTGGCATTTAGTTACCATTTTGATTAATCGTGTTACACCATTCGTTCTTTCATTCCCAGAACGCTCGGTTTCAGAATCAATGATCGGATAGGAGTCGTGAACACGAAAATTCCCGCGTCCAGGTTAAACATCTGTTGTTGAATAACAGGTTGATTTTGCAAACAGTGGTTATTTCATTGTCCGTGAACTCGGCCCTAAATATCAGTCTCCTGCCATGAACGAAAGTATTCTTGCCATAATCTTGCATAATATTAAATTTATTAAATAAAAAGAGTTTATAGTGTAAGTAACAATTCACCTAATATCTAGAGTTACTAAGGCTTGATTTCACCAACGATAATGATCTGGTTAAACAACCGTTTACCCACAATTCCAGTAAATTTTTCGAGTAATCGGCCGATTAATTAGAGAATTAACGTTGATGAACACCGGTCTAAGTATAAAACCAGGTATAAAACACAATTGCAACAATTAATAAATAAAATCATCTTTATTCAGGCAATTTACACCCATATACAGAATTACAGAACAACAAACAAGATAATTATAAATAAATGTCACATCAAACGCAATAATAATTAAAGTTACAAATTATCATCAAAACATCGTGTTGGTCACCGACATAGTAGAAAATATAGATGAAGTGCTGCGAAAAATCTAGTAAATACGCAATACTTCGACGTCATATTATTCCATTCCATTGGAAATAGCCGCGGGGGTGCGAGGCGAAGCGAGTGGTCGTTTTTAAGGTTACAACCACAGAATATCTAATAGTACTAACGTATACAACAGCCACCCGGCACCAGACTCGCACCGCCTCGCCTCGTGCGGTTAGTATTCTTTATATGGACTTCTATGGATATAGAATTTCCATCTTTAGGTCTCAGTCTGGGGAACCCGATTTGCAATACCATTTAGCCAACAGCCTAGTTGGTATTGCAGGTATTATGGGCAAAGGTAGCTAAGCCATCAGGTGGGCCTTTAGCTCGTTTCGCTATCCGATGCCATAAAAAAGATTGAGATGTATCTTCTAAACTTTGTATGATATAAGCGTTTTTTATGAGTGACATTATATTATTCTTATTCTTTATTGTACACCAGAAAAAAAATACAGTATTAAACTTACAAATAGACATTACATGTACAAAGGCGAGCGTAACTCAAAAATGAGTTATACCTATGCTAGTTGATGGGCCGTTGCAAAGCGAGATTCAAATCGTAGCACTTAGCGTGCAAAAGACGTGTGCGTATGATCCTACTTTAACATTATAAATGTGAAAGTTTGTGAAGATGTTTGGATGTTTGTTACTCAACACGCTGTAATAGCACAGATTTGGATGAAATTTAGCACACAGATAGAACATAACCCAGATTAACATAAAGGCTAGTTTTTGTTCTGGAAAGACGAACAGTTGCCGAGAGATGCGCGATAACCGACACCCACGCGGGCAAAACCACGGGCATGGCTAGTTAGTTATATTTTACACATAGAACGGTAGAACAAAGCAGGTATAGGTAGCTATTATGGGGCGGCATTGAGAAAAATAGGGATTTTATAATCAAAATATTTTTATTTGTGGATACGACGTAGATCTAATTTTTATATATCTGATTTTTCATTATATTTACTAGATTTTGGTGTAGGGAAAACACGATTCAATAAAATTTGCTCGATCGATTTATTTTCCAAAATATGGTCCGTTTTACCATTATTTTGCATTGCATTTGGAAATCCCAATAGTTTTTACTATTGTTTTTGCGAATAAGATACATCTTGTGCATATCTAGATTATGGTGTACCAGATTTTTATTTACATGTTTATTCGCTGAGATATTAGCAAAAATATAAAAAAACATCAAAACAGCGCGATTCCGCTCTGTTCTCGCACACAAGGCAGTTAAATGGATTGCCTGGAACTTGCATGGTTTTTTAAAAGCTCATAATACGGCCCCTGATCAGCAAATTAAAATGAGATTTTGAGTTTAGAAAACCATATTTTTTCTTGTTTTGTTATCATAACGAAACCCATTACGTCTGTGAAGTTTCGCCGACTAATTTGATTTAACCTTATATATTGAAATAATAATGGTCATGATATTATATCTAATGCAATGAGCATGCTGTCCGTGCATCAACTGCAGTACATCGCTGGAAGCTGATTATACCTATTTGAGTAAAATTGACCCGATCTAAATGTATGGTAAGGTAGGTTATTACGTTTTATTTTTCTCATGGTGCTTTAATACAATTATAAAGATTGATTTAACCTTATATATATTGAAATAATAATGGTCATGATATTATATCTAATGCAATGAGCATGCTGTCCGTGCATCAACTGCAGTACATCGCTGGAAGCTGATTATACCTATTTGAGTAAAATTGACCCGATCTAAATGTATGGTAAGGTAGGTTATTACGTTTTATTTTTCTCATGGTGCTTTAATCTATACTATAATAAAACTGTAAAGGTCGAAAAGTCTGTACATTGAGTTTTTTTTCGCGAAAACCGGCTAAGGGGACTAGAAATAAGATATAGAACACGAATCAATCGTTTAAAAAAATTATGTCTGTCTGTCTGTTTGTTACCTCATCACGTGAAAACGGCTGAACGGATCGTAATGAAACTTAGCAATTGTATTGGTATTAGTCTAACTTAAAATATAGGGTATGTTTTATCTGAATCGGTTGAGTAGATCCAGTGATACAGCTTGACCCCTCTATTGTATTAAGTTGCATACAAAGTAGAGGTCATGATTGTTGGTTGGTTGCAAGTTGCAGGTTCCTAAAAATACAACTGGATTCTATTAGTATTATAGAAAATATAGAATAACATAACATAGCCCATCACTGTCCCGCTGCTGGGCATGGCCCTCTTCTTGGAATGAGAAGAGTTAAGGAACTGGATATTGTTAGTGTAATAGATTATCATAACATAATCAGCTCATTACCTACTGCCCCACTGCTGGGCACGGACCTCTTCTTGGAACGAGAAGAGTTAAGAAACTAGAAAAAATAGAATAACATAACGTAGTCAACCCATTACTGTCCCACTACTGGGTATGGCCCTCTTCTCAAAATGAGAAGAGTTAATGAACTGGATATTATTAGTATTGTAGAATAACATAACATTACCAGCCCATTGCAGTCCCACTGCTGGACACGGGCCTCTTCTCAGCATAAGAAGAGATGTGGTTAGTGTTATAGAATAACATAATCAGCCCAATTACTTCCCACTGCTGGGCACGAGCGTCTTCTCACAATGAGGGAGTTTAGGGCTAATTCCATGAAATTCCATCACCTTAGCCGGTTGGTTGTAAAAACAAAATATTGTATGGTCGGTAAATAGTGTAATCGTCTGTGTAGGCGCTTATATGTATATATTTGAAGATATTGTGTTCATAATTATGACACGATGTTTTTTTCCGACATCCACGCGGACGGAGTCGCGGGCACAGCTAGTACAATTATAAAGATAGTATTTATCAGTCCCGACTTCTCTTAAGACACGTCTGTCTATCCGTTTATTCATGTGCGCCATGTTACATTTAAATGCTGAATGATATTAAAACAAAAGCATGCACTCGTTTATTAGCGTGGTAATGTGATGCACGAAAGGAATTTCATGCGTGGTTAGTCAGTCATTAAATCGAGTGTCCGCTGTGCAGTTCTAACTTTCCGCAGGCAGAGTAGGTTGCAAATAAAACTGAATGTCAAACATTCATATGACATTTACAATTTGACACAGCTTACTTAAGCCGCCATCTTGTGAGTGTTTTGTGTGAATACGAACCTATAATTATTACTTTCTTTCGAACACAACTTCCCTATCCTAATGAACAATATTACTCTACACCCGTTAATCGTGTTCTAATTGTGGTAGATCAGCTATAGAGGATACAAGGAAAAACTTTTTCAAACATAATTACAACCTTGAAGGGCAAAAGACCATTATTTGTGAAAATGCGTGGGAATTCGGATGCGGTATTTGTTACTTATTCACACTGTATCATCTGAACCAATGAAATAAAAAAAAAAAAAAAAAAAGATTCTATACTTTTCTATTCCTAACAAAACCAACGTACCTACTTATCTTGTCTTTAGTCTCAAAAAGGAGATAGCACATCACTAAGATCACTTGCTAAAATTAGTCTGTCAATCAGAAATTTCTGACATCTGAAGAATATATGTTCCATGTCTCCGTCATTTTCTTCACAATATGGACAAGTACTGGTTTGAATTATGCTAAGTCTTGCAAGGTGTGATGGCATAGTGTTGTGGCCAAAACGCAGTCTATTAATGGTGGTAATAAAGTCACGGCTGGCATCTTTAAGTCGATCATACCAAGGTCTAACAGGTAAGCTTTCTTGGATGTTTCCATACCATCTTCCTTTTGTCTCCTGATCTTTCTTCCACATCTCTATCCACAGATTCTTAATATTTTCATTTATAGCTGATCACGAGGTTGTGGGTTCTATTCCCACAGAACACACAAATATTTATGTGATGAACATAAGTGTTTGTGTTGGTCTGTGTTTATTATGTGTTATAAGTAGGTATGTATTTACAAAAAAAGTATATAAGTATTTTATCTATTGTCTAGAACCCATAGCACAAACTCTACTTAGATGAATGGTGCTGTGTAAAAATGTCCCAGACTATTTATTTTGTTTTACTAATTTTTTCACCCCAAGTGGCATAAGTAAACGAAGCAGGCCAACAAAAATACCCTTTTATCTTAATTTCACCTTCAACCTTTCGTTGATATTTAATACACATTAGAATACGGTATTCATCCCTATCAGTTACAAATAGATGTTTCATCTTATTTTCACCTGTGGCCCTTGACCATAACATTGTCATTGGACACAGCATCCCCTCTTAACACCTGACCTGAAATGACCAAACAGTTAAATTGAAATCACAACCTTTGTGCAGATTGAACCGGTTCAGATTCATCTCATGAATATCTCTATTGACAAAATAATTTTGGGTCAAAATGTCCATGTGAATGTATGCGAAGGGTTACTTGACATGTATTGTGTCAGTAGGCATTTTGTAATATATTTTTTTTTGTATTTTTCCATAAAGTTCTTATTTTTGAAACCGTGTATCTGAATCGACGTTTTACACGAGTAAACTGTTAACATAGACCAGTAAGCCTCTAGACGCCGCTTAGCTGGACACCCCCGGTCACAACGCATATGCTCTACCACTGCATATCATACGTCACTCCGCCAATCGGAACGTCACTCAGTCAGCGAGCGGCACCAATCATAAGGAATCATACCACCGAACTTTTGAGCCGGCCAATCATAACGCGCCGTCCGCCCCCCTGACCCCACCAACGTTTTACGACTGCGTTTGAATACAAAACTTTGTTTATGCGGAGTCTTGAAGCTTACTGGTCTGTGACTGTTAATAACACATAGTAAAAAATATTTACTATGTCTATGGCTAATAAAAAAGAAGTTTTTACTTTGTAATTTTATTACGCGTTTTTATTACGAAAGCAATTTTTTTTACTGAATAACTACTATTTCATGCAAAAGTAGAGAATTTAATGCTTTCTTATTTTATTTGAGGTTTCATGTGAGGCAACAGCATATTTACTTGCATACATAAGAGTAAAAATTCCACGAGTGACAATATTTCACTGATCGCACCCTGGGCAGTCAGCCCCGCTACCAACCTGCTGACTGGCTAATCTTTTTTCCAAGGCATGAGCTATTATCATTATGTAGCTCATGTCGACACGATAGAAGAAGAAGTAAAAACGTACTTTTACTTTTTGATTACGAGATTTGAGTTACACGAAGTGAAATGCTGTATTTTTGTAGGCAATTTGCTATTGAGAAGTAATATAAATTAGTTGAGGGTATTTGAGAATTTTTGCATGGGGCGAGCGAGCGTGATGCGTCGTGTTCACTCACTCACATCTTGTTGTTATGAATGTCGACGTACAGAAAAACCTAAACTGGTTTATGTTCTACACTGTATCTGCCAAATTTATGTATTTTTTATTTTTATTGTGGAAATAAATAAATAATATAGGTACGAACATCAATATTCTGAAAAAAAAACAAGTCATTTTTTTACACATCACCATCTATCGTCAAAAACGTTTAATTCTAACGTCGGTCGTCGCAGTATCACTGTTCACACATCTACTCTAAAAATTGCTTCGAATCATCTTCCTATCTCCTTAATCACAATAGTATCCATATAAATTAATCTGCCATATCTCAAAGACAGTTGGGCCCGCTGCCTGAGGCATACTGTTCTAGCCAAAACAAACTTACGTTCATTCGTTACAAATATTACTAAAGTCCCATTTAACTGAGGGTAGTTTTGGCTCGGACGTGACTAAAACGCTGCCGCTAATGGTAAAGTACTTGGTCTATATTTTATACTATGTCTGTGTATAGCACTGAATTGTATTAAGTCGCACACAATATCGCCCACGGCTGTAGCAAAGACGCACTCGTTTGTTAGGCTATTGTGTCATGCGGCGGAATGACACAACGTCGCATAATATAGCACACGGCAGACATATTGACGCAGTATCAGGCGACTCTTTACCAGTGGCGTGCATTGCATATAGGCAACTAGGCAATACCCAGTGCCTTCCTCATTCAAACTCAACAGTGGTGTAAGTTATTATATTTTTTTCAAAGTACGATGTTTCTTTATCCTTTATTAAACCTATTATACTTATTAACGCCTCGTCTGAGATAATTATGTAGTATACGTACTATTCGTATCAACTAACACGCGTTTAAAGAAATTTGGTAAATAAAATACCAAATTTGAAAATAAATAGTGGTCACCCTGCCCACTATGGTAACACTGACCGGTAAACGTCTCTTCATTATGTCATTTCGTGTTAAACGAACCGCGTTTTTTCTCCGTCAGAAAATACTTAAAACTAGTGAAAACAGAGTGAAAATGATATATTCTACTGGTTTTACTGAAAATTGCGTGCGATGCATTTCGAATATGAGAAAGGATACAGAGAAGTTACGAAGAAAACTGATGGATAAGCTCATTTCGTCAGAAGGTATGTATTAAAAATTCGTCAATTTGGCGACAGATTAATGAATGATACACCGAAAAAACACTTACTAGGTACATAAATATACATTAACATATAACTCGCGATATTACGAGCGAGTATAAGAGTGAATTACAGACCTCAGCGATAGGACGAGCGCCTATACTTGGTCAAAAAATTTACTTCCAGTTAACAAGTGCATAAATATACATAAAACATCACTCGCGATAATACAAGCAAATATACGAGTGAATTACAGACCTCAGCGATAGGACGAGCGCCTATACTTGGTCAAAAAATTTACTTCCAGTTAACAAGTGCATAAATATACATAAAACATCACTCGCGATAATACAAGCAAATATACGAGTGAATTACAGACCTCAGCGATAGGACGAGCGCCTATACTTGGTCAAAAAATTTACTTCCAGTTAACAAGTGCATAAATATACATAAAACATCACTCGCGATAATACAAGCAAATATACGAGTGAATTACAGACCTCAGCGATAGGACGAGCGCCTATACTTGGTCAAAAAATCTACTTTCAGTTAACAAAATGTATAAGTATACATCAAATATCACTCGCGATATTACGAGCGAATATACGAGTGAATTACAGACCTCAGCGATAGGACGAGCGCCTATACTTGGTCAAAAAATCTACTGCCAGTTAAATAGTGCATAAATATACATCAAACATCACTCACGATATTACGAGTGAATAAGAGACCTCAGCGATAGGACGAGCGCCTATACTTGGTCAAAAAATCTACTTGTTGCTACCCATCAAACACTAAAAATACGGTACTAAGAGCAAGTACAAATGATTTCTATGAGTAAACTACCACTGCCTATCCTTTACAACCTTATAGGCAGGTATCATACGGTACTACGAGCGAGTACATGTGATACATTAACCCGGTAATCTTCTTTTCAGAGGAGCCAGAACCAGTGAAAAAGAAAAGAAGAATAATTGGTAGTTGAATTAACTTTTACTTAACATAATACACAATTATTACTGTTTCAACACTAAATATGTTTGTCTATGTTGGCTTCTAATAATAATCATTGATTCTGACTCTGAGGAGGAAGTGAAAGATATTTCACCTGTCAATGTCAACATACCAAATTTTTTAGACAAAATGGGCCATATAATACAAAAGAAGTAAACAGCAACATGAAAGACTTGTGGAACAACATAATAAAAAATGGCTCATAGGAGAGCACTAAAAATAACATTATTAAAAAGAATATCAAAATAATTGTGTGTAATGACTGCCTTACACCTGATCCACAGCTCGATTCAGAAATAATGGCTTCAAAGTTCAATGACACCTCAAGCTGTCACTAGGGACAATCATTTAGGTGAAAAACAAAATGTTTTGGTACAATCATCAGTGGTTTTACAGATATATTACCTATATAAAAACTTACATGAAATCCCTGATCAGGATTACATATTGAATACCTTGGTAACTGTATCAGGGTATTATGCCATGTACAATACAAGGAATCACAAAATACATGTGCTGTCATCTTACCTAACCTTAACAAAAAGTTAAGACACTTGAATAATCAGAAATAATGAATGTCCTCTTTGGAAAAAATATTAGAAAAATATTAGATTATAGTAAAGGAAAGTAAAAATATTAAAAACTCAGTTAAGGACTGGAAGAGCACTTTAAACATTTGGAGCCTGCTCTCGCACAGAAAGCAGAGGAGCGGGCAAGACTTCAACCAACAACTGCAACCACTACTGCAACCATGGCCACAACCACAGCAGACTGCTAAGAAGCCACACAAGTCCCAACAACATCAATGACAGCATTTACAATCAATGACAAAACAACCCAAGACACAGACAACAATAGCAGACGTCAACAAGAATAGGTTATGCAAGTAGATTACAAAATTATTAGAAAAACTGGTACTTTGTAATAAACAATAAGAAAAGCATTGCAGTTTATGAAGTTTATTACATGGTATCACTCGAACTGCAAGAGGGTCATTTTTTACTAAAAGTAAATCATGAATCCAAAAAATTCCTAAGATTCCTATTTAATAAATCTGTACAAATTTAATGTCCTACCTTTGGGTTGTCAACGGTACTATGTATTTAAAAAAGATCATGAGATGAGTAGTTACTCATCTAAGATCAAATGGAATCACTAGTGCATTATTTAGATTATTTGTTCTTTATTTCATGTAGTTAAAGTGAAATTAACACAGCTTGTAAATTTTTAGAATCTTTAGGCTTCATCATAAATTTTGATAAAAGCCAGATACAACCTAGCAAAGAATGAAAAATTTTAGGCTTCACAAAACTTATTACATACAGTATCCAAGATATTGCTTCCCTTAAAGGTTAACTTTAATTTGTCTTTCTGTCTCTGGATGTATACTAAAATACTGGAAAGAAAGAAATATTAAAAAAAAAAAAATGAAAAAAAAAAAAAAAAAACAAGAAATTATTCAAGAGTTTCTGTTGATGGAAAGAAATATTTATTCTTGCATAGCATCAATAAAAAGAGAAAAATATAAATTAAAATTTTATACATATGCTTCTACCACAGGTTGGGAAATTGTATGCAACCAAATTTAAATTTCGAAAAACTTTATTGCTGAACACAGTACCTACATTTATTTACATTACAAGATGTTGAGTGAATGTGCAGTTCAGTAACAAGAAAAATTACATGGATATTGCTCAACAGAGAAGAGTAAATATTACATAAATTATTTAACACTTTTAGCATTTTATCTCGCATTAGAACGTTTTGCAAAAATGAGAAAAAATTTAAACATTAATTCAATCTGACAATATTACAGGAATCTCATATATTAGCAAAATGGGTGGCATTGGCATGAAACTTCGCCACAATAATTCAGTATCTATATATTGAAGCGGATGTACAATATTATAGGATATCCAACATAGAAACAGAATGGTATCTAACCCATATACCTATAAAATGACCCAGATTGGTTTTTCAGTAGATACTTTTACCATAACTTGGACAGGTTATAAGTTCCATGTTTTTCCCTGTTCTGCTATGATTTTTCATTGTTTAAAAAATAAAATATCAAGGTGATGATGCTGCCGGTATAATGGTTGTGCTTAACTGGCCTGGACAGGCATGGTATCCCCACTTCATATACTTATTAAGCTCAAATCTTGTTTATTTAAAACCCAGTCTAAATCCACTTTCAGGAGTTATCATCCTTTTCACAAGAAAAAATAAACAAAATAAATAAATATTTTTGTGACATTTTACACAGCAACATCTAGTCCCAAACTAAGCAGAGCAGAGTACTAGTCACTGGATATAATACTTATATACTTTTTTTGTAAATACATACTTATAATACATAAGAAACACCCAGACCAACACAAACACTTATGTTCATCACACAAATATGTCCTGTGATAATTGAACCATGACCTCGTGATCAGCAGTCCGACACCCGACCCACCAGACCACAGACGTCGTCTAGTTCGTAGTATAAGAATCTTATACTGTACTGATTGCAGGCATTTTGCACAAAATATACCTAAGAAAAAGATATATTTTAGAATTTGTCAATTTTATATTAAGTTCATTAACTAAAAATGTTGCAAACAAGCAACAATAAAATTCCTGTTACAAACAATGGTGGAAAGTTTGTAAAACGAATAGAGCTGATCCTACATCTAAATCAGTTCATTTCACCTTACAATTACTCACTGATAAATTCAATGTATGGCATTTTAAATAATATAAAATCAGCTTTATCTCTACTTCTAGATTGTAAAATAAGTGTAAAACGAGATATAAAACGATTTTTAGAGGTGTATTTAAGCTAAGACCTAATAAACCTAAATATAATGAACCATGGGACCCAAGTATTATACTAGATTATATAAGCAATTTCTACACATTACAACTTTAATTTACAATTAATAATATTGCTATAACCAATGATTACATAAAAATAAAAATTAATGGCATTCAACTGTTGTTAACTTTATAATTCTTTAATAAAAATCTTAGGGTTTGCCTTGCAAAAACTTTTTTATTTTATTACCTAGACTCCTATAGGCTACCAAGTGTACGCAAGAACCGTAATAAATTTTAAAAAACCTCACTTCTTCAACCCATATTCTTCACAGATGGATAAAAGATGTTTTGTTAGAGGCTGGAATAGATAGCTTAGTATTTTCTGCATATACTTAGCACAAGGCATGCTGCTACATCAGCCACACATACAGAAAAGGTCGGCTAAATATGGATTTAAATATATTAACAGCCGGATGGTCTCAGAGGTCTAAGATTTCTGCCATATTGTATAATCTACCACTTAAAATAAATGATAAGGTTGGGGAATATTATTCTAAGTAATAATCAATGTTCTAAATATTTTATAGTACTGTAATGTTTTGTACTGATTTTGATTTATAATTATATTACATATATAAATTTTATAATTATATATTATAAAAAATGTATTAGTTATTTTTTCATTATTTCGCCAAATCTTTCAACATCTACATAATTATCTCAGACGAGGCGTTAATAAGTATAATAGAATGATCAAAGTAACTTACCTGTAAGTGAACTTCGATCACTATTATACGCAGTTAACGCCTCGTCTGAGGCTTCCCTCCCGTTCAAAACTTCCCATACCCTGCTCCATAATGAATAAAGTGTGCTTAAATCATAACCCTCCCTTTTTGCAGTCGGGTATATTATGGTGACTATACTTTAAACATAATGAAGAGACGTTTACCGGTCAGTGTTACCATAGTGGGCAGGGTGACCACTATTTATTTTCAAATTTGGTATTTTATTTACCAAATTTCTTTAAACGCGTGTTAGTTGATACGAATAGTACGTATACTACATAATTATCTCAGACGAGGCGTTAACTGCGTATAATAGTGATCGAAGTTCACTTACAGGTAAGTTACTTTGATCATTCTATTAATGCTGAATAAATCTTCCTACATAAAAAAATCAATAACTTACACCAAAAATAAATTCAAGTGAAGTAGGCCACTGCACGCCACTGCTCTTTACGAGGGAAGCATTTCAAAATGGATTTCGACGATGATCAATTTATTTATGATTTTGTATGTACGTAGTCCACCAACTCACACTAGGTCATCGTGCTGGACTAGGCTGGCTCTACACGTTGGGACGAGAGTTGGCCCGTAATTATGCCTTTCGTCCACACGTTTGTATTTATTGTTGCACAGACAGTTTACAGACATGATAATTACACATTTATATGCATAAATTAACAAATATAATAATATAATATAATATATTAACAATACTCTATCTATCTATCTATTTATTTATCTAATATTGTACTGCTGGTACTTAAGAAAGGATCAGAAAAGTACCAGCAATTTTATGGCAAACCTATTAAATTAAACCTAAAAACCTTATAAATTTGACTCTGGTTAGAGATAGCTCGCGTTGGTGTAGGTTCGCCATAAGTTGGGGTGCTGGCCAGAAAACCTCCACGTGTGCCTGACGGCTGCTTGTCCTTCTGGACACGTACAACTATTAGACGTAACTTAACTATTGTTTATTTACTTAAAATCACAAGTCGCCTTGTACCAGTAGGTACTCTTTATTATTATTAGATTAGGTACATAATTAACAATCAGTCTGAACATTGCACAAGGTCTTAGCAGTAATCTTTATTTTATTAGAGGTATATTCTAATGATTTGCAAAAACTTTATGTTACACCTTCCCTGTTTGCCATTGAGGTGAAGGCATGACCTTGAGGTACGTACATACACATTACATTTTCTACATTTCTTGATGTCTATGCCACTGTCTATCATTATTTGTTTAATCCTACGACTAATGGTTTTCTTACTATTGATGAGGTTTATCTGATAAACAATTTTCAGTATTACCTAACTCTGGTTTATCCAGTGTCTATGGATAATTTGTATGATATCTTAATGTCATAACAAGACAAATCTTAGGTCCCAAAGGAAATAAGGTAGCATAATACACACCTGTTGTTTTTCTACATATTCATATTTTGTGACAGACAGACGTACGGATGGACGGACGGACGGACAGCGTAGCGAGAGTAATAGGGTCCCGTTTGTCACCCTTCGGGTAAGGAACCCTAAAAAGACTGCGCAAGAGAAAATCCGCTGGAATAAAGATTAGTATTGGCTGATGTATTTGTGAGCGGCTGTAAGTGGCAGCACAAATCGCTGTCCGCACCAGCTTCACAAAAACTGCCGGCCGGAGGTCGGGCATTGATCTCGACACGATCACTGCTTAAAGAACTTTAAGAGATTCATTTCAATGTTAGGTATTATTTATTTATTTAAACTTCATGCAACATGTGTACATAGGCGGACTTAATGCCTTAGGCATTCTCTCCCAGTCAACCTTAGGGTGATACAGAGATGACAAGGCAGGTGCAATATTGATTCACGACACAAAACAAGATGAGAAATAAAGATAAAAAATGTATGAAAAATTCACCCGTTTCTGGATTATATGTACCTAGCCTAGTTTTCTTCAAATAAACACTTTTCGAATTGTCTTTTATTTAAAGCCAAAATAGTCGTGCAGGGGATGCCGAACAGTACATAGTCGCAACCCTTATAACATAAAAGTTATTAAGGGTGAAAGTAGTAAAAATCCCCTGACACGACTAGTTTTGCATAGAAAACCAAAACCTATGGATAATCTATGACACGTAGAACGATGAGTCATAGATCATTAGATAGCCTAGATTTTTACCTATCCATAGGTTTTGGTTTCATAGAACAGATACGAATAGATACATAAATATAGACAAGAATGTAAAAATAAATAGATGAAATAAAGTTGGAAATGGCTTGAGGCGCCTGCGGCTCTCGTGCCGGTAAAGTTTAGTGCCGTGTTAGTAAACGCATTTTCTATAGATTTCGTAGCGTAATTACCAATAGTTACCAGGTATATAATGATACCTAGCTATGCTTGTCTATAGTACAGAATAGAAAGGGCAGTAGTAGGTAGCAGTAGCGTAATTCTACCACATATAGTCAAGCCTTCAAATGGAGTAAGCAGAAGCCTCAAGCTCTTCATGAACAGTCAAGTCGGTGTTTTCATTTCCTGAAAATTCTCCCGGTGTTCCCGTATCAAGAAATAATCCTTCAGTTCGGAGTGTGAAGTCAAGAATCTATAGGTACAGGGCGTCAGCGGCTCATACACACGGTATCGAGTTTCCGCCCGTCCGGTACAATATTATTAATTAAAATCCGGTTAAACTTTGTTTTATTACAATCTGTTACTATTTATCGAAAGATGTATAAATCGGGATTTTAAATTACTTGTGAGGGAGCTCCTTGTCAGGGAGCTCGTCCGGGAAAGTACTACCACCGTACCAATTCTGCCACCAAACACTAATGCTTGCAGTGCTGTGTTTCGGTCTGAAAAGCACGGGTGCCGCGGTGAAATTTCAATCACATGAGACTTGCCATCTTCATGTCTCAGTTTGGCGAACTGACTTGCGGTACCATTTAAGCAACAGCCTAGGTGGTATTGCAGTTGTTATGGGCAAAGGTAACCGCTTAAGACCAAGTGGGCCTTTAGCTCGGTTCGCCATCCTATACTATAAAAAATACCACTCATATCGTGGCTGAAATTCATCAACACGATGCAAGAAAACGATGAATAAATTAATTCATCGCGCGGTGACAAATTGATGCTTTCTATCTTTGGATATTTTGGAATATCCATTGGTCCTTCGCACATCCACGTTTGTTAGGTATTAAGATTAACATACATTACAGTTACTCTCGCACACAGCTTTTCAGTTTCCTAAGTCACGTGGATATATTTTCCACCTAGCTATCGAGTTATTATTTTAATCCATAAATTCTATTATAGTTCGCGGATCTGACCAGTAAGAATTCGAAGAACAGCAAGATGGATAGTACTTAATCGGAAACTGGATAAAGGAAATAGTCCTAGAGAAAATAAAACTTCTAATATTATCTTGTAATATTAATCATTCATTGTGTTCGATCTATGATAAGATCAATGCAAGCATTTAATTAAAGTTAATTTTGTAGCATTGATGAATAATTTGGAATATCGAACGAACAAAACTGTTTCCGAAAGAAACAAATCTGCAGTACAACGTATGGAAGATACTCGAAAATAAGTAGGTAGAGGATAGAAGAACACTAGAGGCAGCCCAAACATGATATATGTCTAAAGTCAGATCATTGTTTTTATGCTTATGAGATTCACCCACTTTGCTTTGACATCCGCGTGGACTACTTGTCGTGTGCATGACCTGATACTCTTATCAGGGGTTCTCGTTATATATGATTGCTGCTATGGTTTAGTTTTCACGTCTTGCAATAACTGTTTCAAAGATTCTTGTAAATTAGCGATAAGTATGCCATTGTTATTCCATTTGTATTTTGTTGTAGAATTTATGCCATCCTTTTTGCATATTTTATCCA
The DNA here is from genome assembly GCA_949699075.1 of Asteroscopus sphinx. Lineage (NCBI taxonomy): Eukaryota > Metazoa > Arthropoda > Insecta > Lepidoptera > Noctuidae > Asteroscopus > Asteroscopus sphinx. The sequence continues at coordinate 13,319,702 of OX453024.1, forward strand.
TCTTTGCTACTTGTGTTGTAGGTTACTAACGGCCAAAATTAATATCCAATCTATTCACGATTTACCCTACTAGAGATGGAAATTTGACATATTTTGTATGGAGCTTATGTCAAATACATATGTTTATATTTTTGATATTTTACGCACATTGTATTGTCATGATGAACAGGGGTGGACGTTACGTTACAGGATACTTTCAACGAAAATCCCATTAACCAATAGGTACCTTATCTATTAAATACCTTAGGTATTCGGAAATCTAATATAAACTGAGGTCTATAGTACCTACACATTGGCCATCGGTGACGTATTTTGATCTTCATTGACGGATTTAAGAATAAGTAGTTTATAGCATTCTGCTTTCTTTCTTTTTTTTTTCTTTTTAGGGTTCCGTAGTCCTACCAGGAACCCTTATAGTTTCGTCATGTCCGTCCGTCTGTCCGTCTGTCCGCCTGTCCGTCTGTCCGTCTGTCCTAATCCTTTACAGCTTAATAACTTCTACAGTTATAAACATAAGTAAATGAAATTTTGTTAAAAAATGGTTTGGATATAGATCTCAATTCTAAAAGAATAAAAAAATCTTGATTATGTATTTTAGGGGTGGCGCCCATACATGTGAAACGGGGATGAACATTCACTACACGCGTTGGGAACCCTACTGGATAAAAAGGTTGCAACGAGTCACAGTGAGACACGTTGGAAAAAAAATCCCAACGAGTCACACTGTGACACGATTGGGTGTGACTCGTTGGGAACCCATCATGTAACTCATCAGATATCAGTATCATGAGGTATCAGTCATAAATAAAATAACAATATATATCTGGTGTGTTAAAATTATGTCGAAATTATAGTGGGTTTAGGAAAAAACTAAGTGCTTCAACTTTTCTTAGCGAGATTGCGTTCGCCATTTTTATTCGTCCGAGCTTACAATATACTTAAACAAACGTTCAAATCTCGAACGCAAACTCAAGTGCTTGCAATATTTTGGGTTTAAACAAGAGGTACTTGCAAAACTTTGCGCTACAAAATAATTAAGCGCGAAACCAAAATACGGCGGAGCATCATTCACTGAGTGAGCGTCCCGGTGAGAAATATCCCGGCAATATGTTTTCCGGTATATCCGGAATAATCCCGGAACGGAGCGATGCAATTTGTCGGCGATCCCGTGGTTAGAGCTAATATGGTAGCTCGCAGGTTCGCGCATTGTTCTAAGGAGGTGAAAAAAAACCCTATTTCGTGCATATTGCACTTCCTGGTACACGTCCAGCCTGTGAGTTAGTTACATTCAAAAATCGTATAGCGAGCGCCCTTCGCATACAATATAAAAACGCGTTCCGGGTTTTAATGGGGCGTCCAAAATATCGTCCCCGCCGGCGAGGACCGACGCGACACACACACAGAATCCGAGAGTCCGACTCTCGAGAAACAGAAACAGCACCGGCTGCTGGGGGGATCAGTGGCGGGGTCCCCCTGCTGCACCCTGAGTCGAGGTCCGAGCTCCCCCCTGGTCACGGTGTAAGCAACCGGAGATAATCTCGTCACGCGAGACCGGCCCTATGCTCTAGAGTAGTTCCTAGGAGCAGGCTATTGCGTAGCCACTGTTTAGGTTTTAGGTAGGTCTTAGCCTCGCAGGCGAGGCTTGCCGCTTCACGGCGTTTAGCACGTCACCCGATAGAGACCGAAAGTCCGCTACTTTCGAGGAAACCAATTCGATGCAGCAACGGCTGCTAGGGGGACATAGGAACTGCGGGGTCCCCCTGCAATGCCCCAGCGAGGTTCGAGCTCCCCCCTTGGGGGGCGCCCGCTTGCGCGCGGTATTGATGCCGCGCGCATCTCATCATCATCATCATCATTTCAGCCGAAAGACGTCCACTGCTGGACATAGGCCTCCCCCAAGCATCGCCACAAGGACCGGTCCTGTGCCTTCCGCATCCAGCGGATTCCCGCGACCTTCACCAGGTCGTCGGTCCACCTTGTGGGGGGCCCTACCCACGCTGCGCCTTCCAGTACGCGGTCGCCACTCCAGAACTTTACTGCCCCATCGGCCATCCGTTCTGCGAGCAATGTGCCCCGCCCACTGCCACTTAAGTTTGGCAATTCTTCGGGCTATGTCGGTTACTTTCGTTCTCCTGCGAATCTCCTCATTTCTGATTCGATCACGCAGGGACACTCCGAGCATAGCCCTCTCCATTGCCCTTTGAGTGACTTTGAGCCTTCTTATGAGGCCCATTGTGAGCGACCACGTTTCAGTACCGTAAGTAATTACTGGCAACACACACTGGTCAAAGACTTTCGTCTTGAGACACTGCGGTATTTTGGACGAGAAGATATTGCGTAGCTTCCCGAACGCTGCCCAACCGAGTCGGATTCGACGATTGACCTCTTTCTCGAAGTTGGACTTACCTAGCTGGACAGTTTGTCCTAGGTATACATAATCGTCAACAACTTCGAGTGTAGATTCTCTGATGTTTACGGGAATGGGTGCTATATGGGAATTCGACATAACCTTTGTCTTGTCCATATTCATCTTAAGACCCACTCTATCAGAAGCTCTACTGAGGTCATCGAGCATTGTACCGCGCGCATCTAGTTTGTAAGTATGTAGGGAAAAAACCTTCGGCGAATGGAGTCCCACATGGGACTCTCCGCCAACTAAGTCCGGTTAAGCAGAAATGGGACTTCGGTCCCACCTGCGAGAGCCCATTCGAAAAAAAAAAAAAAAAAAAATTAATGGGGCTGTCCCGTTTCTGTAGCGCATCACGGATGTTTGCTGAAGCCTAAAACTATGTTTTCTTCCGAGTTTCTAAAATTCCTTTTTAGGGTTCCGAAGTCCTACAAGGAACCCTTATAGTTTCGTCATGTCCGTCCGTCTGTCCGTCTGTCCTAATCCTTTACAGCTTAATAACTTCTACAGTTATAAACATAAGTAAATGAAATTTTGTTAAAAAATAGTCTACTTATAGATCTCAATTTTAAAAGAATAAAAAAATCGTTTTTATGTATTTTAGGGGTGGCGTCCATACATGTGAAATGGAGATGAAAAAATGTTTTTTGCTGCACCCCCTCGTGTGGGGTATCAATGAATAGGTCTACTAAAATGAAGGTAATGTTTCATACACCACTTTTTTATCAGGTGTACCATCTGCGAAATATAGCGCGCCAAAGTGGCTTGCAATGTGTCCCCCCCCCTGTCATTTCTAAACTATGCAACGTAGAAAGTTATAATCTTTCACATTGATAGACCTTTGTGAAAACTCTCTTTTAAAATTATTTTGAGTATAATGTGATAATAATTTTTTGAGTTATAGAGAGAAAACTGAAAAATACTTAAAACGTCCTAGTTCAAAGGTCATTGACCTTAGAGAAAAACGATGTTAGCAAATAATGCTCGTTTAGTTACTTTCTATTTGAAAAAATCACAAAAAGTAACTTTGTGTTATGTTGAACACACTTCTTCAATTTGGCTTCTTGAATTTATCGCTAGATGGCGCTACTAACAACACGCTCTGAGTCGCGAAGGCTGCCGATTATTGCAAAAACTAAAAAAGCATAGTGCACTAGCAACTAGCAAAGCATGAGCCCATGATTAATATTCGATTTGATTCGTTTGTAATTACACCTACTTAAGGAACCCTATAATACTGAGCATGGCCCGACATGCTCTTGGCCGGTTTTTTTGTTTAGACTTTTGTAAAGTAATTTCATAGTATTATATTTTTACTTGTCTAGTTTTGTACTAAATAAACGTTTAATCTATCTATCTACCATTTAGAACCATGCAACCAGAATCAACTATTCATAAGCGCCTGCAATTAGGTCTATTTAAATAAAACCCTATTTGTGTTCGAATATACGTGTAATAGCTTTGGCAAACCTCAACTTAAACCATTTATTTTGCCACACATACACAAAATATACATATTACATGCAAAGGTAACAGTACAAATTAATGATAACACAACATGTATACAACATAATATGTGTGGCAAGGGATCCAGCTCAGTATTTGATGTGCAACTTATCATTTCATCATCATCATTCCAGCAGCAAGACGTCCACTGCTGGACATAGGCCTCCCCAAGCAGTTTGGGGGGGATATGCCATAATCGCCACGCTTGACAGGCGGGTTGGCGATCGCAGTTGGTTGGTTAAATACTCAGAGAACGCTGCTGCCCATCCTCTGGTGAATCCCTTAGTCGCCTTTTACGACACCCATGAGAAGATATAGGATGGTGCAATTTTTTTTTTTTTTTTTTGAGATTGTTTCTTATGTATTATAATTATGTATTTACAAAAAAAAAGTATATAAGTATTATATCCATTGTCTAGTACCCATAGCATTATTTTATGTCCGGCACCACACGGACAACTAATCATTTATTGGATCGTTATTTCGCATAATTTGACCCCATCCGCGGCTCTATATTGACAAAGAACATTAGAACTAGCCTAGTAATTCTACAATTTATTATACATTATAGCTTTGTATATAATTACATTATCACATATATGATTCGCGGTACATCAGAACTTACAGTTGCTATGAACTCGTTTGGGTTATCATTGTTATGTAAATATGTAAATACAATTTTTTTTATTCAATAAGTTTACGTAATTTAATGGCTATAAGGTTAATGTTTTATAATATAATATCAATGTTACACTACACTTGAGAAGAACCTTGCTGTTATCATGAATGCCGACTGTTGAGCCTATCAACGTTTTAGCTGCGCGAATGAAGATTGACGACGCGCCTTATTTCTTGTGTCGTACTACACAATTAATTCTGTCAACAATCCGAGGGTACGAGGGTGCGGGGCACTGCAATCTGATTGGCCCTATCGATAGTATCGATAGGCCTATCGATTGGTAGGTATCCAACAATACTATCAATTTCAAATTCAATGTTTTTTATTTCAAATAAACCTAATTACAGGCACTTTTGAAAGGTCAGGCTCTAGTTGCACGGTTCCAAATTGTGGGTCCTATGGAGAAGAACCGGCAAGAAACTCCATGGATAAACTCTTTTTTAAATAGGTTATTGTTTATTACATCAAATTTATTCAAATAATGTGAGTACAATGTAGGTTAATGTCAGAAATAAACAAGAGTATAAAAGTGAGTTTATCGATAGTATGAAACTATTGTTACGATACTATCAATAGTATCGATTGTTCGAAATCATGCAATACTATCGATACTATAGATAGTATCGATACTATAGATAGTATCGATACTATCGTGCTATCGTTTAGATAGTATTGATGTATAAGATTATTAAAGAAATGGTTAAGTAGATACACCCTAACAGTGAGAAATAAATTACCACTAAAACAATAGATAAACATACATAGGTATATATATAGAAAGAAAAAGAAAGAAAGAAAAATGGTTTATTTACTACAGCCACACAACACACACAATAACAATAATATACAGTTTTAATCAATATAGACTCCTAAAAGTATAATTGTGTGCCCCGCGCTAATCCTACGTAATACGTAAAATATTGTGATTTTTTTACGACGTCATAGACAATGTTCAGAGTGAATGAGCCTAAAACACTGTGTATCACCGTAATTCCTAAATGTACCTACTGAAGTAATTTTTTATGTCATCTTGTTGTGGCAATAAATAATTTTTATTATTTTTTCTTTCTTTCAAAAACAAAAGAAGTACAGTCAATGACATTTACGACCTAATTTTTTTATTAGGATCGTTCGTTGCTTCGTTTAAACCACACCTCGGACATTCAATACAATATGAATCAGGGGGTACAATCTTAGAACAAAATTCTTGGGATACCATCAATTCTCATCCGACCAAATTGACGAGTATTGATAATACTCAAACGTCGTTTGACCACTACGTATTTTGAATTTACCAGTATTATATTTGACTATATACAAAACAAAAACACAGATGTCGCTAGTATCCACGTGTTATGCTATCGAGGCTAAGATTTGACTAGCAAGATCCAAGATACAAAAAGTTGTCTAGAAAACTGTATAGATGGCGTGAATTTAAAATTCAAAGTGTATACAATTATTTACCAATGTTTTCCGGTTTATTCACTTTCGTTTTTAATATGTTTAATTTAAATGCCTATTTAATAGGCAAATTAAACAAATCAATCCATAAGATTCTTAAAGTATAATTATATTGTGAAAACGTAATTTGGTATACTGGGTGTAAGGGGAACGCTTCCGAAAACGAAGATAGATGCTGGTGATTACTGATACGAAACCACGAAAAAAAAATGCGATTCTTTTTTTAGATTTTTTCATATATATTTTTTTGCATTTTTCATACATAACCAGCTTTGAGCAGTTAAATAAAACTCTTACATAATGAAAAATGAAGAAAAAAAAAAAGAAAAAATCTATAAAAAGAATCGCATATTTTTTTGTGGTTTCGTATCAGTAATCACCAGCACTATCACCTATCTTCGTTTTCGGAAGCGTTTCCCTGACACCCTGTATAACACCAACATTTAAACTTATCATTTGCTTTTTTTAATTATACTAATATTTTTTACGCATTTACGCTATTGAAGTGATATCTAAATATATAAATTGTAAAATAAAAGTTATGACGTTAACGAAATACGTAATTGAAAGTTAAATTCAATATTTGTAATAAGAATCACGGTAGCTTATCTTAGATTGTAGTTGACTTATGAAGTTGGAGTTACAGGTTCAAATCCCGCTAACATTCGAACTTTTTGTCTTTATTTTTTAGATTTCTAATAAGGATGAATACAGAGCCACCTAGTGATCTCGGTACATAGTTATCAAAACTGATTCAAGAGTGACATATATCTATAGACATATGAAATGAAGTTGTAGTTCCAAAACAAAAATATAGAGGCGCCACTTGGTGTGTGCCTCTATTGAGGGCAGAGTGAGGTCTCTATTTCATATATATAAAAGTACTCTGTGAATATGAATGCTAGCGCCACCTACATACACAAGATTACGTCTGTATGAAAACGCACACACACGTATAGGTTAGGGATAGCTGACAACTTCGACAACTTCGGACCGTATTTTCTCGGATTCGGATCGGACGCAGTGTGCCGTGACGTTGGTGAACGCTGGCCATTATTGTCTTGTTGATGATCACCAGATTAGCTAATTCTCTTAAGTGTGTTCGAACAAGCTGACAACAGAATATGGTGTGTTCAAGTTGCAACATATTGGTGTTTTTCTGATGACTAAAGTGTTAAGAGTGAACTTACCATAATTTTTAGAGAGCTTGGCTTGTGCTATTGTGATGCTAAGCCTTGCTGTCAAAGGGGGACCTGTAGCCGGCACCTGTAAAAAAGTAACAAAATATTTTCAATTCGCAACAGAACACTATTAAGGCAATAATACAGATAAATCACAAATTACATCAACATCTATGCATCGGCCAATTTTAATAGATAAATAAATATGCTTTTATTTCATAGCACATGGCTCATAAGTTCCTTACCTATGTACCTACCAAAAAATTATTTCACATTTGAAAAAATATGTTATTATAACTTAAAAGAAGCTGTATACGGACATGAGTACAGTCAATTGCTGCAATAACTCTGGGAAATCTACCAATGAAATAAAAAATCTCTTCACCACTCAGCAGCATCCAGCAGCTTGTCTACAGTTGTGGCATGACAACAAGGGTTTTGTGAGACAAAATGACATTTTTAGTTCTATATTAAGTAGGTAGTTTTTTTTTTACAAATCTGTTGTTTACAGTGGTGATGCTACATCTGCAGATGGCAATGTATGTACATCATAATATAGGTATAATTGTTCTATATTTCAGCATACCTAGCCAGTTACACGGACGTGTGGTATTATTCCGTCACCAGAGAACTAACCACACTTTTTGTGAGCCGAATTCTGACGATAAACTCGGCATTTCGGCATCATAACTCTGTTTGAGGCGCCACTTGGCTGCTACATGCCCCTTAACGAATGCTTGGTCGTTATGCTGTAGATCACCTAAGGAATCCGCAAAATAACTAGTTAATCTTAGAACCGAAACATTTTTTCGCACTTTAACTGACACAGACAGGTAATCTGCAGATTAACCAGTTAATCAACACTCTTAGGCCGGTGTTCATCGACGTTAATTAATTATGATAAGGATTTATATCGTCAGTTCTTACAGCTAGTTAAGATTACATGAGAAAACTAGGTTTATTATAGTGCGCGGCAAATCACTCGAACATGCGTAGTTATCAGTACAGTAACATGCGCAGTGGCACCACCTTTTTTTTGAAGTATTTTATTTATTTATTTATTTAATTCTTTATGCACAACTGGGTACAAAAGCGGTCTTAACGTCATAGGCGTTCTCTACCAGACATATATTTTTAATTAATAATATTATATACTTGAAATATAAATAAATTATTAATTTATATATCTTAATATTATTTATAATTAAATACTTATTTCGTACATGATATACTAATAATTTTCATTTTATTATTTATTTTGATATTGGGTTTTTTCATTAGGAAATTCTCAGTAGCAGCCCGGAGTCTGGATTTGTGCCCGGTCAATGGCAATAGGCTCGCCCCCTATTTACATGGGACAATAACATAACTGGCGAAATGTGGGTGTACTATTACACCGCTGCCTACCCCTTCGGGGAAATACAGGCGTGATGTTATGTTATGTTGTAAAAAGACTACATAATTTATTATGTATGGTAATGAAATGTTGTTGCTCACAATGGGCCTGATAATAAGGATCAGTAGAAAAAAAAAAAAGGGCAAGGGCAAAAAATAATACTACTGCAAAGGGCAGTAGAAAGGGCTATGCTCTGAGTATCCCTGCGTGATCAAATCGGAAATGAGGAGATTCGGAGGAGAACGAAAGTAACCGACATAGCCCAAAGAATTGCCAAACTTAAGTGGCAGTGGGCGGGGCACATTGCTCGCAGAACGGATGGCCGATGGGGTAGTAAAGTTCTGGAGTGGCGACCAAAAACGAACAAAAGTTAAAAGCCCAACTGAAACCGTGAACTCTTTCTGAATAGTTTCCTCTTAAACGCATCGTGAATTTTGTAGTGGTGTACCGTATACCGTTGGTTCGCCGCTCTGCTATTGTGATGCATAGCAATTAATTAATTTGTTAAGTGTACGTGGTCTCTTTACAATATTATAATTTGTTCTTAGTGACCCCATGTCAATAACTGAATAGTACCTACTTATTTTGAAATAATTGTACTGATGACTGTGTAAAGTAAAATGAGAAAATAAAAACTAAAGAATTGTGTACGCACATGTACCAAAATAAAAACGGTACTATACTAACAATTTTGGAAGGTAAGCACCATGTATCGCGCGGCCGCTTTTTAGTACACATTCAAACTTGGTTGGTTTATCTCTGTATTGCGCTTCTCATTGGTTTTTTGATTATATTTCTTTAATTATTAAGTGTATTGGGCTACAATTTTACAGATGGATAATTGAACTAATACACTAACGAATGGGATACCTTTTAATTTGCCAACCCATAGTAAACTCGTCCAATCGAATGGCGAACAACATCGTGGCCCAGACCTAGCAATTTTGTTCATAATTCATTATTTACTTACAGTACATCGATGAGACTTAACATGACATTGTGAGCATTTATAAGGTACAAATAAACTTTAACATTTAGGCTTCAGAGCTCATATTCGCAGTACTAGGATCTAATAACCTGATTTCATTTTAAAATTTATAGCTTCCTAAAATCTTTTTACTTATTTTAGGAATTCTATAATTAATATCAATTATATATAATTAATTCTCTATTCTTTATTAAAAATCATTTACACATTGTAAATGATTTTTAATAAAGAATTAGACAAATTCTAAAAATAGGAACGACAATTTCGCCAATTCTTGCAGTGAAAGAATAGCCAGGCGGTGTAATGGGTAGGATTAGATTATTTTGTTCCGAGTACAAATCCAAACTGCAGACTTTCTTTTTGTAATTTCTTTTTCGTAAACGATGACTCATTTAAGTGTTTTTGCATAACAATCGATAGAAAAAATATAGGTTAAGATCTCAGTGGTATTGTGTTGGGTTTCGAGCGATTTAAAAATATATTGAAAATAGAAATGTATCAACGGGATGCTATATTACATGCACGCAAGTATATGTTATTGTTTATTTATAGTCGCGATGCGGAAATCGCATCGATATGTCATGGTGTTCATTATTCTTTTTTTGGTATAAAAATGTACATAAAAGTTCAATTGTAAGAGATTGCGAAAGCGCTCTAGTATTGTGTGACACCCGCAACCTTGTAATCGGTAAATAGAAAGCAGTTGTCGCCTTTGATTTGTTAGACAATAGCGAAATTTGTCCGAGAGCGGGCCCGGCCGCCTCCGGTTACACGGTACACCACCCGACAGAATATCTTCACGATTCAACATCAACTAACTAATGCTTAAAACAATATGCAGCGCCATCATTAATCTCACTATCTCATTGTACATATTTCTTTGTCTAAATCCATTAAATTAATTACAGCCATTTGGGGAGCCGACTCCGTATTTATTAGGCTCGTTATCATTCATTGAATCTTTCGATAGACGAGTACTCGGTAAATTGGAAGAAATGCCGAGAAGCCGTGATAGATGTTCTACTTACACGTAAATGGGGGGCCAAATTAGCTGTCTACCGAAGAATGCAGTTACGTCCGTGACTGATACCCGTCGATGGATTTCAGGAGCGAGATCCCGAGTGCGACTTAGATTCATAGGTGTCATCGCGTCCATTTAGAAGGGTGTTGAAATTGGGAAATTCCTTACAATATTACACGAGGTGCGAAGAATCGGCAGAACGGAATGAGTCGTTGGTCATTTCGTCCAAAGATTTAACGTCCCAATTGGACGAAACGGTGAATTAAAATATAATGTTATTTTGTGTTCTGCATTTCGTCCAATTACTTTTATTCCTTAAAATCTCTTCCTTAAAATTAAAATGTTGTCGTAATTAAGTACAGTCAGACACAACATTGTTAACTTAATAAATATACTTAACGGGATTCGCAAAAATTTAAGACAACGCTTAATGTAAAATGTACTTTAATCTTTGTCAATCATATAATCTAAATGTAAAGTCAGTCTTAACTTGTAATAAATGTTTTTACTATCACAAACAATTAAAATAAATCAACAGGAAATAATGTAAACAGTTTTGACAAATTGAAGGGATTGTGGGAATCAGATAACAGTACGTAAATAATTTTACAATAAAACCGGCCAAGTGCGAGTCGGACTCGCGCAGTAAGGGTTCCGTACCTCTCAACGACCTGATACCCAATAAAAACTGATTTAATTTACGAGAGTTTACAAAAAGACATCAACGCACAGTGCGCGAAATATGCACTTTTGCATGTCTTTCTTACGCAGGTACCACCACATATGTCTATGTTTGTCTTATTTTTAGTATTTGTTGCTAAACTACATAGTATGCACTATAATCTGACCAAGTTTGACGCTGGTATATATTACCGTTTTGAAGATAGAGCAGGAACAAAAATGTTGAAAAAAATGCATGTTTTTTGAGGTTTCTTGTATGGACCCCCTTTGGTTTTAGACTTTTTTTGTTTTTAGTATTTGTCGTGATACACCTCATAGTAACACATATTCTGAGAAAATTTCAACCGGTTACCTATTACTGTTCAAAAGATACAGCCCTGTGACAGACAGACGGACGGACGGACGGACGGACGGACGGACTGACGGACGGACAGCGTAGCGGGAGTAATAGGGTCCCGTTTGTCACCCTTCGGGTACGGAACCCTATCCTCACGCACACACACACAGACACATTAGAAAGAGAAAAAAAGAGAGAACGCGTGGTGTGCGTAAATAAATGCCTGCTCATAACGCAAAAATCTAATTAACTTATAATCATCATAATATATCCAAATTACTAATATATATATTGCTTATATATATAATATAATATATTATCTATACTATAATAAAACTGTAAAGGTCGAAAAGTCTGTACATTGAGTTTTTTTTCGCGAAAACCGGCTAGGGGGACTAGAAATAAGCTATAGAACACGAATCAATCGTTTAAAAAATTTATGTCTGTCTGTCTGTTTGTTACCTCATCACGTGAAAACGGCTGAACGGATCGTAATGAAACTTAGCATTTGTATTGGTATTAGTCTAACTTAAAATATAGGGTATGTTTTATCTGAATCAGTTGAGTAGATCCAGCAATACAGCTTGACCCCTCTATTGTATTAAGTTGCATACAAAGTAGAGGTCATGATTGTTGGTTGGATGCAGATTGCAGGTTCCTAAAAATACAACTGGATTCTATTAGTATTATAGAAAATATAGAATAACATAACATAGCCCATCACTGTCCCGCTGCTGGGCATGGCCCTCTTCTTGGAATGAGAAGAGTTAAGGAACTGGATATTGTTAGTGTAATAGATTATCATAACGTAATCAGCTCATTACCTACTGAGTACTGCCCCACTGCTGGGCACGGACCTCTTCTCGGAACGAGAAGACTTAAGAAACTAGAAAATATAGAATAACATAACGTAGTCAACCCATTACTGTCCTACTACTGGGTATGGCCCTCTTCTCAAAATGAGAGGAGTTAATGAACTGGATATTATTAGTATTCTAGAATAACATAACATTACCAGCCCATTACAGTCCCACTGCTGGACACGGGCCTCTTCTCAGCATAAGAAGAGATGTGGTTAGTGTTATAGAATAACATAATCAGCCCAATTACTTCCCACTGCTGGGCACGAGCGTCTTCTCAGAATGAGGGAGTTTAGGGCTAATTCCAGGAAATTCCATCACCTTAGCCGGTTGGTTGTAAAAACAAAATATAGCATGGTCGGTAAATAGTGTAATCGTCTGTGTAGGCGCTTATATGTATATATTTGAAGATATTCTGTTCATAATTATGACACGATGTTATTTTCCGACATCCACGCGGACGGAGTCGCGGGCACAGCTAGTATTATATATAATTAATGTTATATTGTTATATTCATTTCCCTTGCCTGTGGTTATATTTTTACGTCTTGCTCTTTTAGAAAGAAAGAAAGAAAATTGGTTTCAGCATCCGAGTCAGAAAACCGCCCTTACTGCTTTTGATTTGTTTATATGCGTAAACAATAACTCAATTCTCAAATACTCAATACGTTTATTGCACTCCACAAGTATTATAGCAACTAACTATCACCTTATCTTGAGAAGAGCAGCAAGTGATTTATCTCTTTATCGAGGCCTTTGATTGGGGCCCCTTTTATCGGGGGCCCCATTTGGAACTACAGCCCCGAGTATAGTTCGCGCTAAAAAAAAGTGATTCACCTCTTTATCTTTTTATTATTCTAAGATTGACCTTACGGTACAATATGAACTCGCAGCTAGTTTTGCTGCCCTACCAACCGGTCGCATGAGTGTTTAAAAAGTTTGTAGGTGCGTCGACTGCATTACAGTGGTAACACTTCAATTCGAAAACCGCCCTTACTACATACGAAATAAAGATGCTGCTAATGTCAAAGTGTTGCCACCGACGTGCGGTCGACCGTACCTAGGTTGGTCAGTGTCTTACTACTAGGTTATGTTTTTACAGAGTCTAAAGTAATGACATGACACACTAGTTATTGAGGTAAGTACTACAATGTTATTAAGATTGGGTAGGTACGGTCGACCGCACGTCGGTGGTAACACTTTGAAATTAGCAGCATCTTTATTACGTAAGCAGTAAAGGCGATTTTCGAATTGAAGTGTTACCACTGTCATGCAGTAGACTGTACCTAAGTAAAGAAAAAAAATTTGCTTACCTACTCGGTTATCTTTAGATCATGAGGAACGTTATACCAGGCCCCTCAGAAAGTATTGCGAAAAAAAGTTTTTATATATGGGAGACTGGCCAGTTATAATGTTTTTCGAAAATATGATTATTTATAAGTAAAAATAAGTAAGTTCCAATTTCAAAATTTCCCTCCACATTTTTTGCGAGTTAATTCAAAGTATTGTGTCTCACTGAAATATGGATCTGCGCCGGGAACATTTTAGAGCTATGATTTTATACGATTTCAAGTGTCGCCTGAAACCGGATGAATCGTACGATAGACTTCAAATGGCATTCATGGATGAAGGCCCTTCCAAGGCAACCGTGTATCGTTGGTATAACGAATTCAAGCGCGGTCGACCAACTTTGGGGGATGACGAAAGAAGCGGTCGCCCTTTGACGGCTGTTACCGAAGAAAACGTGCTAGCAGTGAAAAATTTAATCCAAGACAATAGGCGAATTACATATCAGGAGATTCAACACATATTGAAGATTGGATCGGGAAGCGTTCACGAGATTCTACACAGCCATCTTCGCGTGAGGAGGATAGTATCACGCTGGGTGCCGCACAACCTCACCGATGCTCAGAAGCAGGCCCGGGTGGAATGGTGCCGTGATATGCTTAACAAATTTGAAGCAGGCTCGTCTCGGCGTGTTTACGACATCGTTACAGGTGATGAGTCCTGGATTTATCAATACGACCCAGAAACCAAGCGCCAGTCGACTGTTTGGGTGTTTCAAAATGAGCCAACGCCTACCAAAGTGAAGCGATCTAGAAGCGGGGGTAAGATTTTGATCGCTAGCTTTTTTAATTTGACTGGCCACTTGGTATCAATTCCCTTACGGGATCAAAGAAGCATTAATGCCGAATGGTATACTACCAAATGTTTGCCAGAAGTTTTCTCTGTTATAAGCAACAAGCGACCAAACACAGGGCTCCGCGGGCTACTGCTCCACCACGACAATGCACCTGCGCACACCGCACTCAAAACGAGGGACTTCCTGGACAGCACGCCAGTCAAACTCCTGGGTCACCCTCCTTACAGCCCTGATCTAGCACCGTGTGACTTCTTTTTATTCCCAAAAATAAAAAATCAGCTCAAAGGGATACAATTTTCGTCGCCGGAAGATGCGCTGGCTGCGTTCGAGCAGGCTGTAAACGAGGTGTCTGCGGCGGACTGGAAAAAGTGTTTTGAAAACTGGTTTAGGCGCATGAATCTTTGTATAGAGGCTGGTGGAAAGTACTTTGAAAAGATTTGATAAAAATATATGTACGTATAGAACAATTTTTTTTAGTTTCGCAAAACTTTCAGAGTGTCCCACGTAAAGTAGGTACCTAGGTAGTTAGATTGAATTTATTGTATGTACATGTTGTAGTTGTAGATAGGCTATGGAATTACATGTAGGTATTTAGTACAGCATTTTAGGAGATAATAGTTGAACTTTAATTTTGATACGTTATTGACGTAAGTAAATTTAAGTAAACAAGGCGTTTAAAAAAAAAGAAACCATCAGTAATTAATGTTATAATAATAATTAACAAATAGGTAAGTAGGTATTAATAAGTTATTAACATGTTACTCACATTTTCATGTTTACATTTTTTTTTATCACTACACTTTACGATGGAAACTGGATGAGAGTAACTCTCAAGCAACCATGCGTCCTGGTATCGGATTTTGGTTATATAAACATTTATAAACCTTTTAAAAGTCATCACTTAATTCACCTACATTCTTATAACCACCACTCTCTCTTCTTTTTTACAAAAGTAACAAAATTCAAGATTCATACATATATCTCTCCTTCGCGACACCGCCAACAAAATCCACTTCCAATTCAACTCGTACAAAGTGTGTTTGTTCCACAAATTCTCACCACACTTTCACTTCCACACATACACTCTCACACTCTTTTCAAAAAGTCATTAAAAGTTCTGCTATTCATCGATAGATGGCAAAACTAAAAAGTATCACCGCTGTGCCGGTCGGAGTGGGGGGTGTTAGGTTATTTTCGTTACGGAATTTCTGGATTCGGTCTCCACGCTTAAGGCCCTGTCCCTGCACGAATTGTAGGTATTTGAGGGGGTGAAGCAGAGGAAGCGGTGGACGGGTAGCCCCGCTCGCTGCGGAGTGCACGCACCCGTCCGTTGCCGCCGACGCGTTACTGTTGCTAAGTCTGTACTCTGTATTCAACAACGATCTCTATGTATAGATGAGGCGGTCCAAACACTCACTCTGTTCAACTGAACTGTACTGCGTACACATGCCGTACACCTTGTTTAGTGTGGTTTCGGGATTCGGAAAGCGCAGAGCGGAGCTTGACTTACTCAAAATAATTAAATTACTTTACTAAATAGTGATATTATGACCTACACATTGATAAAATTATTAGTAACGCGTTTCGAATGTATGGATTCGTAATGAGATGTATGACCGATTTTAAACGTAGTAATAATTCACCTATTTAAATCCCTGGTAAGATCACAGTTGGAATATGCTGTACTAATATGGAACCCTTTCTATAAGAAATACATAGGAAGTCTTGAAACAGTGCAATATAAATTTCTCAAAGCCACACATTACCGATGCTTCTGAAAAACTACCTCCTATGCTAATTTATTAAAACATTATAAACTTTGTGGAAGATTATAAATTTCTACGTTGCATATTTTAGAAATGGCAGGGGGGGGACACATTGCAAGCCACTTTGGCGGGCTATATTTCGCAGATGGTACACCTGATAAAAAAGTTATGTATCAAACATTACCTTCATTTTAGTAGACCTATTCAATGATACCCCACAAGAGGGGTTGCAGCGAAAAAAAAAATTTCGTCCCCATTTTATGATTATTCATTCATTATTCATTCATTTCATTTTATTATTTTATTTTATTTTATTTTATGTATGGGCACCACCCCTAAAATATATAATCACGACTTTTTTATTCTTTTAAAATTGAGATCTATAGATATATCTAGGCTATTTTTTAACAAAATTTAATTTACTTATGTTTATAACTGTAGAAGTTATGTAAAGGATTAGGACAGACGGACAGACGGATAGACGGACAGACGGACAGACATGACGAAACTCCTGGGGACGGGTTCCTTGTAGGACTACGGAACCCTAAAAAACGAGGTAGATAGTCACTCCTTTGTTCACGCTGGTTGGGCGAGTCTAATTGTTAGACTTGACAATGTGCAGAAAAAACTTACATAATTGTTGTAATCGGACGATATTGTAATGTAATAATAATTCGTTGTTATTAATACTTGATGCTACTTATTATTCAAGCATAATATCACTATTTAGTAAAGTAATTTAATTATTTTGAGTAAGTCAAGCTCCGCTCTGCGCTTTCCGAATCTCGAAACCACACTAAACATGGTGTACGGCCTGCAGTACAGTTCAGATGGACAGAGTGAGTGTTTGGATCGCGTCATCTATACATAGAGATCGTTGATTGCATCGGTCCCAACAAGTACATCGGGACTAGCTCCAAGAAAAGGATACTTGTTATCCACAAATAGTCCACAGGGTTCTATAACAATATTATTTTGTGCTGACAGTTGCTCTAACGCAATTTTCTCATTGTTTATACCGTGTGCTATAGACGTAAACGGTACCGCAGCACTCGGGCAAAATTCGGCAAGCGTCCTCCCTTGACAGTGTCTCGGGGTGGACTGCGAGGCGCAGTGGGGAGCTGGAGCACCGAGGCGCGCCGGCCCGTGATGACAATTAGTTATGTAAAACATTAAATTAATGTAATTTTATCATTTTTTTTTTCTGAAATGGAT
The DNA here is from genome assembly GCA_949699075.1 of Asteroscopus sphinx. Taxonomy (NCBI): domain Eukaryota; kingdom Metazoa; phylum Arthropoda; class Insecta; order Lepidoptera; family Noctuidae; genus Asteroscopus; species Asteroscopus sphinx. The sequence continues at coordinate 13,337,343 of OX453024.1, forward strand.
TACTTGGCTTGCGATAAAAAATTTCGTGTAAGTTTCAAAATCATGTTCTATATAAATTTTCGTCATAAAATGAATACAAAGTGTCAAAAATTGGCTATGTTTGGATTTTTTTTCTATCAAGCGAAGTTATTTAAATCGTGTATCGATCATTCAAAATGGATACATAAACTACTCAACTCCAACATATATTTTTTCCATTCTCCCTACTTCAAGAAATGATGAATAAAAATGGAAGTCCCCGCAGTCCACCCCGAGACAATTCGTGCAGGGACAGGGCCTTAAGGCCCGCGATAGAAGCTATGCAATAGCTTAAAAATACTTAAAAAAGAAGAAGGTACAGAAACAACAACATTGTTGAATAAAATTATAAAATTGACCAAACATCTAAAATTTTACGCAGTAAAAGAGTTCGACTTGTTTGGGCTGATTAAAAAAATCACTGTTTGGCGGAGAAGTAGGTACGGTGGTAGTACTTCCCCGGACGAGCTCTAAAAGATAAATAAAAGCTCGAAATAAAAGTTTTTTACGTGTCAAGTGTATAATTTCTAATAGATCTCGATTTTTTATCGTCTTTTTGCTCATCTACCTTCTTCTATACTTATAAAGACAGATGTCCTATTACAGATCGTTCCTCGAGTACAGTTTGATCTTCAATCAACTGATCAATTAATGTAATCTTGTTGTGCAATCAAGAGGATTTGTATTATATTGTATTGTATCACTACTTAAGGATAGAATCGTTACTTGAGCATCGGTCTTACGGTAATGATAAACTTCAATTCAATAACATAGCACACGAATTTGATATTTATTACTAATATTTTTTTGGACGATATATCGATAGTTCGATACTGAAATGTAGATATCGATATCGATATTTTTTTATTAAATTTTTATTTTTATTTTATTTTTTCGTAAATTATGTATCTACAAAAGCCGACCTGAATAAAATGGTAGGGGTTGATTGAAATGTTGTTGTAGCACAACTTTGGAGAGGCCTATGGCCCAGCAGTGGGCTGCGATAGGCTGAACCGCTTTCTTCGAAACGACAGGTAATTCGAAATTCAAAACATAATTCCTGCTTTATCAAAAACATAATTTCCAATCCAATTATAAATCTATTGCATTGATAACAAAGCTCAAAATGGCACAGACCTCTGACCCGTATTAATGCAGTTTCTGTAATATTCAAAATGTCCTAAGTGCAGAATAGAAGAAAACCTTACTGTTTTGACGATTTCAAACGACGAAGCCGATGGAAATTGCTACGCGTGTTCCAGTGACACATTACCATGGCGGATTGAGAACTTTTTTATTTAGTTTTTTTTTTTTGTATTGAACTATGTTTACGGGACTTGTCGCGCACAATTAAATCAAAATATAACGAACATTTTGACTAACCTCGACGTTTCGGTCAAGTTGCATTGGCCGTGGTCACGAGCAGACACGTGGCGTTTTTTTTTTGTGTGCTGCGGCACGTTCTTCTCAGCGAGTGGGCCCACTAGTTTGCGGCCGAGAGGGAAGTAACGCTTGTCGGCGCGATCCACTGGGATTTGGACGACGTCGTTTATTTCTACTATCTGTAAAATAAGTATTGCAGTAGTATTGGTGTGCAAGCAACACAGACCAGTAAGCCTCAAGACGCAACATAAACAAAGTTTTCCAAGAGAAAACAGTCGTAAAATGTTGGTGGGGACCGGGGCGCAGACGGCGCGTTATGATTGGTCGGCTCAAATGTTCGGTGATATGATTGATGCCGCTCGCTGACGGAGTGACGTCCCGATTGGTGACTGGGCGTATGATATGCAATGCTACTGCATATGCTTTGTGACCGGGGGTATCCGGCAAATAGGCGTCTAGAGACTTACTGGTCTGTGGCAAGCAATAAGGTATACTCTATCTCTATTTGTTGTAGACCCCAAGTCAACGGTAGGAATTCATTTAACAGTTAGGGTGTAGTTCATTAGTGTTCTTTGGCGTTATTAGCTAAAATTAAGACTTGTAGACAACGATCAAATATATCATAGATGCACGATCGCCGCTCGAAAAACGGCTTCATCAAAACTGAAGGGGAAAATCTATAAGACCATGATAAGACCTGCTGTCCTGTATGGATCGGAATGTTGGGCTTCGAAAGCAATTAATGAAAGGCAAGTGCATGCAGCTGAGATGAGAATGTTAAAGAGGAATGTGTGGTGTAACGAGAATGGATAGGATAAGGAATGAATATGTAAGAGGGAGTCTGAAAGTAGCGCCAGTGACAGAGAAGTTAAGTAGCAATAGACTGTCATGGTATGGACATGTGATGAGGAGGAATGAGGAGCATGTTACGAGGAAAGTTTTAAGTATGAATGTTGATGGCTATAAGAAAAGAGGGAGACCGAAGAAAATATGGATGGATTGTTTTCACTATAGATATTGCGCTCGACTGTACATTACATGACGCAAAGGGTCAACCACGCGCCGCCTTAAAAATATTGTTTATGTTAAGATTTTAAAATACATATAACGATTATTTTTACTTTTTAGTTAAGGTTTTTGAAGTCGGTTTTATTTTTTGTTAAAAAGTTTTTATACATGTTCAATTTAAACCAATCGAAATTTGGTAAAATTCAGCGGTTCAATTAAAAATAAATTTCATATAGGTCTAGTTACAGGCACTTGGCAGGCTCTAGTTGCACGGATAAGATAGGATAACATTAGCTCAAGGTCCAGGAAGTTCAGCTCGATTAGTTTCCGTCAGCTTTGAAACAATTTGACTGAATAGGTACCTACCTTTTTATTAATAGTTTTTGTGATTATATGACGTAAATAAAAGACAAAATATCCACGAGCTTTCTATCTTTAGAAATATTTGATAAATCATGTTGCAATTAAATTATACCGTGGGATTTTTGATTCAGAGTTTACGATGTGATAAATGTATCGCTGTTAGTTATTGAGGTAAATGGGACGAACTAGTTAAATACTAGTCAACAAATGATAGAAATATGGCCTGTGGCTTGCCTGTGCTAATATTTAGCGTGTTGATGGTGATAATGTAGGTCCTACTGACGTCATTATAAGCGAGTCAGCAAGTTTTATTACAGGTTTCCGTTCGCCAAGCTTTAAGTTTACTGCCATGAAAAGTTTGGATATTGATGGTCTAGTCTTCTTCTTTTTTTTCTTTTTTTAATTGTAGTTTTGTAATACATAAAAACGTTCGGTTGGAACGCTGTCGCACTCTCTACTTGTCTCTTATTCGTGATGTTACCTAACACTTAAAACAATTTTGCAAGAAATCGTTCCCGTAGCATAGAACAACTTTTGCTATGGGACCAACCCTGAAATCGCGAAAAAATATCAGCTGATCCCTACTAAATCATCGATGTCGCTCGACAAAATGTAAGGATCAGCTGTTTTTTTTTTGCGATTTCAGGTTTGGTCCCATAGTAAAAGTTGTTCGATAGCATCCCCTGAATAAGCCCTTCAAATATGACCACGCATTTCTGACACACGTTGGAAAAAAATAAGTGTCAGTTTTAAAAAAAGAACAAAAAATACTGAAATGGCGGCATCACCCTCTGCTTTACCGACTACATCTCCATTGAACATAAACGATCCTGAATTAGAAAAGCACATCGAAGACTTAGAAAAATCAAAAGATCAAGAAGAATATGAGACTAAGCTGTCCAAGATTGGGTATTCTGTCGCCAACTGGATGAAGCTGCTGTTCAATACGAGTCCTCAAGAAGAGTTCCACGCTGAATGGTTGACTGTAAGTTTTTTTGTAGAATGTCATTGCTTATGGTATTGTGTCGAAGGCACAGATTTGAACTTTAGTTATTAATCTGTGGATTTGCTCAGATTAATAACTTATTAATCTGTGGATTTGAACTCATTTGACATCGGCGGTAAATGCCAAATTTATGGTCGATGCATATGGGGTGCATTAAAAGAGCCTCCACGAGTGACGATATTTAATTGATCGTCTGGCGCACTCTGGGCAGTCCATTTCTTCCACAACAGTTGTTCCTACTCATGAAAATTTGCGTAATTCTTCGTTCAGACTTCTGAAGGTTACAATAGACACCTTCCAGGCTCAAACTGTAACTATATTACAGTGTAACACGGCGGCAATGTTACAAATAAGATTTGTACTTGTTACAACAAGTTTTGTAAGTCATTATAATGTTTTATTTATATGTTCTGTTGTAAAATTGTCTACTGCGCAGCACCTGTTACGCAATTCACAGGGGCAGAGTTATTTTACGCGTATTGTATAAATATACAACGTGTATCAGAAATGCGTGGTCATATTTTAAGAGCTCATTCAGGGCATAGCATAGAACAACTTTTACTATGGGACCAAACGTGAAAACGCGAAAAAAAAATCAGCTGTTCCCTACTAAATCATCGATGACGCTCGACAAAATGTAAGGATCAGCTGATTTTTTTTTCGCGATTTCTGGGTTGATCCCATAGTAAAAGTTGTTCAATAGCATCCCCGGAATAAGCTCTTCAAATATGACTAAGCATTTCTGATACACGTTGTAGAGTCACAAACTACCAGGACATGTCAAACAGATTATCTAAGTAGCTCAGCATCGTTTAAAATCACGTAATCGGATACTGATTGAGCTTAAAATCAGTTTAGTAGTTGGTTAGTCGCTTACCGTAAGTTATATCTGGCTGCACCGTTACAAATATCATAGTTTGTGCTAACTATAGACAGTTATTATGAAATATAATGCGCACCAATCTTTATAGCGGCTGTGAAGTTAGTGCTGCGCAGCGCCCCGCACCCCTATTGAAACCCGGGCACTTTTAATTTTGAAAGATGGTTTTGTGGATTTTGTATAATTTTCCAAAATTTGTGTTTCTTGGAGTGTTAATGTGTAATAATGGTGGATTAAAATTAAGTGATCGCACAGACCAGTAAGCCTCAAGATGCCGCATAAACAAAGTTTTGCATGAGAACGTAGTCGTAAAATGTTGGCGGGGACCGAGGGGCGGACGGCGGCACGCGCGTCCTGCCCACTTGGCCATTCTATCTATTCCTGTGGAAGCACCCATAGTAAGACGGCTCGCTTAAAAGTACGGGCTGACACGAACACATTCACACCCATAGTAAAACAAAAGCCGCGATTACGCAACAAATCTCGTGTGACGGTAGCCATTGTCGTAGTGTCACAAATAAAATAACAATATATATCTGGTGTGTTCAAATTCTGTCGAAATTGGAGTGGGTTTAGGAAAAAACGAAGTGCTTCAATCTTTTCTTAGCGAAATTTCGTCCGCCATTTTTTATTCGTCCGAGTGTGCTAAATCAATACATTCGCATTTATAATTTTATCAGGAAGTAGTATAATAAGTAAATAAACGATTATTATTCCCTTTATTTTCATAAATATACATATAATAGTACATTTCTGTCGAGGACTGAAATAAAGCAATAAGCCGGGTACTTTCGAAGTGATTTTAAAAGGACTTGGCGCCAGCCGAGGCCTTTTTAACTAAACGAGGCCGTTAATTGCTATTTCGGCCGAGACGTGTATAGTACTTTTCTCTCATTGACGAGGAAACAATACACAAATTAATTCAACAGTATCTAATTTTCATTCGTGGCAATTCATACGCGCGCGGTTGTTGTTCTATTTTAAAAAATATGGAAAAAAAAATAAGCATTCAGCCTTCGTGTACCTATAAACACCCAATTTATGTAAGTGTGTACCTATAAAACATCGCTGGCATAATTTAAAAAAAACCTCCAGCAATTTCTATTATTGTCGTGTTGGAAATTGCTGGCGTGTTATTTTGTTGCGTACGGAAATGAGCCGATTGTTGTATTCTTTTTTTAAAATAATGAAGCAATTACCGAGCAAGTGGAAGAGATTTATATTTTTAAATATTTTCATACAAAACATTCAAAAATATCAAAATGGTGGCCCACTGGTATCGGGTATAGGGTCCAAACTACCGGTGGTCAAGGCTCCAGAGAAAGGAACCTCCTAACATTACGCGCCGTATCAAGGAGTACCACTTTCTGCATCAAGCCCTTGACCCAGCCACCTAACTAGAGCCTCATAAGATGGTGGTCGAGCCTTTTTTCCACAAGGCCATTGGCATTAACAACTATCGGTACAATTATTGTTGAGTCCACCTCCCACATGTCGACAACCTCGTGTGCTAGATCAAGATATCGATTAATATTGTGAGAAAATCTTGACACTTTTTCCCACTATACGCAAAATTATTATACATACATACATGTGCTCAAGATTGTTTACGGCAGCTTTCTAAAAGCACCTCAGCAGCGTTCTCTGAGTATTTAACCAACCAACTGCGATCGCCAACCCGCCTGCCAAGCGTGGCCATTGGCGCTTCCTTCAATAAAAATAGTGAAGCCTGCAACGGACAACGTCAGTCCAACGTATAGCATTACGCTGTACTCCAAGAGTCCTCCTAGGAGATACGATAACAGCATTCCTAATCCATACGACACCATGTTAGTTGCTGCCATGGCAGTGGGCGGGGCACATTGCTCGCAGAACGGATGGCCAATGGGGCAATAAAGTTCTGAAGTGGCGACCGCGTAATGCAAGGCGCAGCTTGGGTAGGCCCCCTACAAGGTGGACTGACGACCTGAAAAAAGTGGCTGATGGGGACTGAATGCGGAAGGCAGAGGACCGAGTGTTGTGTAGACGGGACTGTGTATTCTTAGGCTGGTACATGGTATAATAAGATGTTTCACCAGGTATTCCCTTCCCGCAATGACAGCGCGATGCCTCCAAGCTACGTCACGATCAGTGAAACCTACCTACCTATCCTACCTTGTTAACTATATTTTTGTTTACCTGTTTGTATAGTCGATGATACTGATGTACGGTAAAACTCTAATGAGTTTATGTTTACATCTTTAGAATGTTTTTGTTATGTATACCACTGAACAAATAAATAAATAAAATAAATAATAAAATAAAATAAATATGTTCTGATTAATATAAAAAGTGAAATTGAGCTACATTTTTTTAATAGCAAGAATGTTTTAATATCGATGGCTTCATGCGTAGCAATCACCTTGACAACTGACTAATGCAATGGTACGGAACCCTTACTGCGTGAGTCCGAGACACACTTGGCCGGTTTTTTATAGTTATGAATCTTTTGCTATCTTAATTTAATAGTAGTGATGCATTTTGATGGTATAAAATGTAAATTTCGTGAAGTACCTATCTTTATGCAGCTGACTGTACACAAACCTAAAATCGACCATATGGGTTGGGTTTAATAAACAAAAACTTTTATAACACCGTTAGTATTATCTGCTTTGTCAAAGTTTAACAAAGGAAATCAGGTGACAGGTACCCAGGTGTAGTTCAGATAGACTCATGTTTAGGAGATTGAAGGAGGTACAAACTGTAAAATACGCAATATGTCTTTATTCCTTGAAGGAACGGGCAGAAATGTTTTATTAGACACAGCCTCTAGTACAATCTTGTGGTCTGATTTATAAAAGCAGGACGTGCGTTCGATCCTCACGAAGCGTTTCTCTTTTTGCATTCTTTATTTTTAGATTAGGTGATAGTTTCACACTGAAAGTATCAGATGGCGCTAGTAAGCGGTTACCTGTTTTGTGGTTGAAGATTGGTCTCTATTTCAGTATATTACAATGTACTATTACAATGTACTCTGTGGAGTATATTACAATGTACTCTGTGACCATTCGAATAAAATGGCAGTAACAGACAGTCGGCGTACGGACGGACGGTAATGGCGATCGCAGTAGGTTGGTTAATTACTCGGAGAACGCTCAGTTTAATACAATATAACATAATTATGTTCAAAGTCTATTTAACTTACAGCTATTGAGTGTAAAGTGTATCTTTTCCTTTTTTTTTCAGAATTCTTGGAAGAGACAATAAAGCGGGTATTCGACCCGTCACTCAACTTGTTCCGCGTGACGACTGAAGAGCGACTGTATCCATCACCTACGTACGTCTTCAGGAGAATCACCTGCAACTGTTCGAGTTTATTGGACGGATGCTGGGGAAAGCTGTATATGAGGTCAGTGAAAAGTCATAGACAAATTTCTTTGTATAGCTGCTTTGCATTGTTTAGTTATTTAAATGTTGCTTGTCGTTAACTAGGACAATAAACAATTTTACAATACAATACAATACAAATACTCTTTATTGTACACAAAAGAAAATAGCAACATATATTATGACTTATATAGAACACATGTACAATGGGCGGTCTTATCGCTCAAGGCGATTTCTTCCAGACAACCTTAGGATGGACAATATGGGCAAGTAAAGAGAGGGGTAGTACGCAGTGTAACAACATAATAGAATACATATACTACATAACATAAATACTATACATATATCTATAACAAAACTACATAAATATAAGATACAATAAACATAATAAATACAATATAATATGTCTAAATATTACATAATGTATCTGTCGGAAATTACAGTGATGATAGGTAGTGATCTTTTACCAGTTTTTTTAAATATAGGCAAAGATTGAGCACGCCTCACTTGTACTGGCAAAGCATTCCACAGGCGAGCAGCCTGAACTGTAAAAGAACCAAAGAAATTTGTGGAATGCGATGGTATCGCCAACGTGAGGTTTTCTGATGACCTTAAGAGCCTCGAATGTGTGTCACGAAGAAACTTAAAACGTTCTTTAAGATAGTGGGGAGTTGAGGGATTGAACAGGATACTGTAAAGAAGATGAAGAACGTGAGCATTCCGACGAAGTCGAATTGGTAACCACTTGAGTTTAGTACGAAATTCGGACACATGATCATATTTGCGAAGACCAAATATGAATCTTATACAAGAATTTTGAAGTCGCTCAAGCTTTTCTAGTTGGTCCTCATTATTAATATTAATTTTCCTTTTTTTTCCGCACTATCGCTTAATATCAGGTGATGTGGCGGTCAAACGAAAGACCATTATGAAAAAAAAACTACTGGTAGACGTGCCGTTCGCATCATTCTTCCTGAGTCAAGTGCTGGGGCAGACTCAACAGGCGCTGTACAGCTGGATCGACGAGCTGCCCTCGCTAGATCGTGACCTATACCGCAGTCTCACTTACATCAAACACTTTCAGGTACGTAGCAACAGAAACAATATATAAGGGTGGCTTTCCACCAGATCTATGCGAGGAAGCTAAGCGGTGAGTGAGGGAAATCTCCACCAATAGCGGAGTTGCAACACAATCTAATAAGAGCCTTAGCAAACTTAATTACTGTATACTGTGTATTACAAAACTTCGCACTACATGTCAAGAATCGTGGAATAATTAACAAGAGCCCGCAATTTTTTTAACTACGTACAAATAAACATTACTATAAACACATCTTGTCTTACTTTCTAACAAGCGCAGATGAGAGAGAAAACCGACGGCGACGCAGCGAAGCCCCGTACGACGTGTTAATGAAACCTCTTAAGGGGTCATTATACTCATCCGTATGAACAACTTTTACGTTTACGTTTTTAGCGTAGGTTTTACCCGCCAATCCTATAGACATAAAACGTGTTCTTGAAAATGGCTTTAGGGGTCATTGTACTCATCTGTATGATCAACTTTTACTAAGGGACCAATCCTGAAATCGCAAAAAAAACGAATATGTACAGTGACCCTTTAAGGGGTCATTGTACACATTCGATGTATGAAAAACATTTATTAGGGACCAAAGTAAAAATCACCAAAAAAAAATTATTAAAAAAAAATATGATGGCAAAAAAATCATCGTAAGACGATTGTGGGAAACGTCAAATAACAGTTTTTTTTTTGAAAAAATACCTATATCCTATAGGTACTTTTAGATTGGTCCCATTTTTATCAAAATCCAGTTCTGATATTTGGATTCATGTGGAATTGAGGGAACTCCTCAAATATTATATACATACATATAGCGATTTTGGTATTTTCATCAACAAATCAACCATTTAATTATATGGACTAAATGAATAAATGGTAGAAGATGTTGCTGTATTTATTAAATGTATTTTTATAGTGTATTTAAGAATCCTATAGTAGAATAGATATAAGTGAAAGAAATATAATGGCAGCACTGAAATTTCAACTGACGACTTTGGCATAAAGACTACAGCGTGAATCTACTTCAATCAAACTTTAATCTACAGCGCCTCAAAGGGAGATGGTTACACGGCCATGTGGGCAGGGCGCGCGTGGCACCACCATGCACCATAGTATTTCAGCACGCCTTATGACTTGTTTCTATAAATATTGCAACAAAAACCTGCAAAAATGCCTTATTGTGCTGTTTCTAACCGCAGAAACAAAAGCTGTAAAATACATTTGTTTTTTTTTTTTTTTAATAATGACGTCAAAATTTAAGGCGTAGTTTGTTCGGAAAGTTGCCACGCATGAATCGCAAGTAAAATTGTGATTACAACCATTCTATCTATTTCTGTGGCTACCATGTGTTTACAGAAGTGCAATGGGTTTCGAAACTTGATATGAAACTAGTCCTTTCTCGACTTGTAGTTTTTAAGATATTATGTGAGGGATAATATTTTGGATTAAAGTTTTAATTAATTTTAGTTCTGCTGGTGTAAAACTCATTTTGATGTATAATAATCTTATGTATCACAAGTATGTATTTCCAAAAAAAAAGTACATAAGTAAGTTATATCCATTGTCTAGTACCTATAACACAAGCTCTGCTTAGTTCGGGACTAGATGGTGCTGTGTAAAAATGTCCCAAAAAAAAGAAAAGTTAAAGTGTAAAAAGTTGTTAGAGCGAAAATTGTATTGTATTGATTGCAGAAATGCCTTTCATTCGTAATTTGATAGGCTGGGCTTTAATGGCTCGACCCATGGGCTCAGGTATAATGTTAGGAAAAGTGAACTCATGGTATTCCAGCCATCATGTGGTTTGAAAATATATACAGTCCCACCTGTCTTTATAAACGGGGTAGCTTTAGCCAGAGTGTCGCAGTTCAAGTACATGGGCCATTGGGTCTCGGAGGACCTCACGGATGGAGCGGATATTGAGAGGGAGCGTAGGGCGTTGGCTGTCCGAAGCAATATGTTGGCTCGCAGATTCGCACGATGTAATAAGGATGTTAAGATTCATCTTTTCAAGGCGTTTTGCCAGTCTTTTTACACGTGCAGTCTGTGGGTGAGATATACGCAGAAGACAATCAATGCCCTGCGCGTGCAGTATAACAACGCTTTTAGGATGTTGTTGGGGCTGCCAAGGTACTGCAGCGCGTCAGGCATGTTTGCTGAGGCTCGGACTGATGGCTTTCATGCCATCCTTAGAAAACGAGCGGCCTCGATGCTAGGCAGGGTCCGAGGCAGCACCAACAGTATCCTTAGCGTTGTGGCAGACCGAATAGATTGCCCAATTTTGTTGCGGGCTATTCGGCTGCATACGGAGAAATGAGTGTGATCAGCGATATTATTTTAATATCATATGTATCGCTGATTACATCCATCTCCACGATTTATTATTTTTATGTAAGTCGTTATATCTATGTGTATATGTCTCTCTTTTACTAACATAGTTCTTAAGTTGTACTAACAATTATGGACCACGGTCTGAAAATAAATGATTTAATTTAATTTAATGGAACTTGGCAATGTCCTTTAGTTTGTGAGTAAAAGCTGTTACCGTTGGTCTATAAAATAAAATTTATTTGATAGTGAGATCATACAAATAATAAAAGAGAAAAGTTATTTTATTTTGAAAAATATGGAAACAGTAAAATGGTGATGTAAGTGCAAGTGGGCATTGGGCATGCAAATAGCTTTTTAAAATAGGTATGTCAGTCCACCGCACGTTCAGTGGTAACACTTGAATTATGAAACCGTCGTTATTATTTTCAGTTTCATTGGTAGAACCCAACATTATTTGTCGACTGCATCGAAACATCGTACTATCTCATCATATAATCATAAGACCATCGCAACGTACCATCATCATACCACAGCGCATCGCATCAAATTCAAGTTCAAACAATGATATTACAAGAAATGTAATAGTTATCAAGCGAAAATCTGCACAACCGTACGATTCCGCGATTGCCACGGACTTGCCTTGCCAGTCCACTCAGATAACTTATCAGTTGTACACACGTTCTTGCAATAGTAAAGCTAGCAAAATAAATCTTTGAATCTAGCGAACAAAACGATCAAATCTTGCAAACACAATAACATCGGAATATTTCATAACTGAATAAAATTATTAAATGTGTCTATCCACCAAAGTACACTGTCCTTCAAGACACAGGTTCTTTTCCTAGTTTGAAGGGCAGGGATCTCATATGAAATTGTGATTAATAGTCTTACCAAAACTGTCAAAGGCCACTTGGCTGATACATTCCCCTTAATTGAATTCGATTTTTTTCAAGTTAAATGAGAGAATAGAATTTGTTTCATCAACGGAAGAATATTGCATGTCATGTAATTATAACATCACTCGTAAAGTTAACGTTGACGTTAACGACTTTAAACGTCGCCCTTCACATTACATAATTGCAGACGAAACTTGAAACAAAGCTTACCTACAATGGGAGTTGTAAACCGACTCTTTTTGTAAGTTCGTTTATGAAACTAGCAATTGTTTTATGCTAGCGAAATATTTTTGTCTATCGTTGAATTTATTGTTTGGGCGTTGCGAAGTTCGCTGCACGAACAATAGCCTTGTCAAGAAAATGTACCATTGTACCACAGATACTTACAGCACATTTCAGCTAACTGTTGCTTTATATTTTCGTCTCAATATTCTAGAGCTTGACGTTTCAAAAGTGTCTGTAATTAGGTTTGTGTTAAATAAAAGACATTCGGCCACAGCAAAGCCACTACTTAGTCGCCGCTACCGGTGGCCCAGTGTGCGGCAGAGCTTATTAATATAATGACATGACGTAAAGTATGAAATTCTAGAATACTCTGCTAATATTTCTGCTGTCTACGCCTAAGATCGGAGGCGTGAAGCTCGAAGAATACAGGGTTGTCGTCAGGGGAACCTCCAGCTAGCATGTACTCCAGGTTTTTATTTTCGTGCGGATCGCCACCTTCATATATGTATACGTAGTAGGCTTGGCACATATTGTAAATAATAGGCACATATTGTATTTTAAAGAATAAAAAATATCAAAGTACAGTCGTGAACACACGACGATAAAAAAGATCGAGGTCATCGGTGCATCTCGCATGGGGACCTTGAGACTTGTCTAATACTGAATGCGATTGCGGGGCCCCCATTCAGTCCATGGCCCATTTGCTCACTTGTCCCTTGTGCCCTACTACCTGCACAAGAGACGATTTAAACAAAGCCACAAACAACGCCATAGGGGTGGCCAAATACTACATGAATAAAATAAATAATATTTGAAATTGAAAACTATAAAAAAATTAATAGGTACATATTATTGAATTCGATGTTATGGTTAGTTTTGGAATGATTTTCACAAACATCAATTCTCTGTTTGATAGTTCAATCAATTTTTGACTCATAAAATATATTTTCCAAATTAATGTTATAGTCTTTATGTACTTATTAAAATTAAACGGGTCCCGTGTATAACAACGAACATTCACAACCAACTGACTGATTAAGGACGTTTTGTAAGACTTTGAAATTACTTTACTTTCAAAGTAAAATGTTTCGTTAGATCATTCAGTTAAAAGTTATTTTTCCTCACACATTTGCTTCCGCCTGAAACATAGGTGATTCCAAACTTGTTTAGCCGAAACAGATAGCATTTTAATTAACACCAACTAGAATTTTGCTAATTTACGTGACTTCGTGCAATTGCCGATCGAATGTTTTACTTTTTCCATTATGTCTCCCTTCTTTTCTTTGATTATCCTCTATTACATTATCCCTATATAATATATCTATGTTATAATCTATGTACCAACGGGCATGCGTTTGACCACCACCTCCATAAATCCTTCTTATTCCTAGAAGAGGCTCGTGCGTAACAGTATGACAGATGGGCTGTGAAGAAGTAGCACCGCTTCATTGTTCAATAATGATTACTGATGCCTGATGACGCGTCAAGGGTGATATCCTGATTTTGATTCATAAGTAGGACAGCGTTGCATGTTTGACAAAATGCTTTTGTTATTTATAATATAATAATGATACGGGAATTATCATGCAAATACCTATTTTAACACACATACGTTGTTCGACTTTGACGTTGCGTTTGAAATGCTATTGTCGTATTTTTAGATCGTTTAGATTTTTTACTTTCTTGTAATTTATTTATTTGCCTTCATGTACAAAGTATATGCATGCATTACATTTCCAATTAGTAGTGACGTGTTTGTTTCTGTGGTGAAACGAAGTACAATGTTAAAAATAATCAAGTCCCAAACAGCTCACGACACTGAAAGATAATGACATTGTAACTGATTACTGCGTGCATCGAAACGATTTTAATTAATAAAGATTGTACGGTAGATTCATGGTAGATTAAAATATTTTTGTGTTCTCTTTCTTTTTATCCATATTATCTTTCACACAATCCATCCACATTTTCTTTGATCTTCATCTTTTCTTATAGCAATCCACATTCATACTCAAAACTTTTTTCGTAACATGCTCCTCAATTCCGCCGCATCACAAGTCCATAAAAAAAACAAGGAATCATATCCAGAGCATTTGCGCGATTAAAAATCGCGGTTGAAAAAACATCTCAGTGCGCTCATTGTGCGTTTGGCCTTAATTTATTCTAAACTCGTAAAACAAAATCGTTGTATAATTTTTGTCGGAGATTGCAATAACAGGCTTATTATAACGTCATGGTATTTTGTGTGGTGACATAACAAAGTCAAATACCTACCTAGTTTATATTTTACTATAAACAATACATTTTTCTAAATATTATTTATTTATGGGTCATTTTCCTCGTCATTATGAACAACTTTTACTATGGTACTATGGGACCAACGCCAAAATCGCGAAAAAAATATCAGCCCCTATCAGCCCTATATTTTGTCATTATTATTTCATCATCATCATCATCATTTCAGCCGAAAGACGTCCACTGCTGGACATAGGCCTCCCCCAAGCATCGCCATTATTATTTATGTGAACATTATTTATGTGAACACAAATGTAAGGACAAGCAGATTTATTTTTTCGCGATTTTAGTGTTGGTCCCATACCTGGTAAAAGTTGTTCATAATGACGAGTTCAATGACCCCTTAAGAGGTTTAGTTTAAACTAAGAATAAGGTTATATATAATTTTTTCTCCAGGACATGGTTTATCTGTGTGTCTTTCATCCAAATCGATTCAGTAATTTATGCCGATACGGCTGAATATCAGTATTTTACATTTTATTAAAAAACCGACAAAAAGTCTATAACCTCTTCATTAAAACCATTCCAATAAGCCCAAACAGGATATATCTCCTGTAAGTTGGTGAGGAGATGGGTATACTGCAGATTCCAGGTGATGCTGTAGCATCAAGTTAAAGTAACCATGTTCTTGCAATATTATTGAATAATATCGCAAGATCTAATCGATACGAAATTTCGAAACGATTAGATCTGTGACAGTTGCTCATATCCATCATCATTCTCCGAGCCTTTTCCCAATTATATTGAGGTCAGCTTCCAGTCCAACCAGATTCCTCTGAACATCAGTATTTTAATAAAACTCGAAAAAAGTAGTGTGACTATTGAAACTATGACCTTAATTATTAAGTAAATTACCATAACATACGCCCTAAAAACAAGGATGTCACTATCCAATGGCCTTGGGATGTAAAGTTCACAAGCACATATGTTTACTGATATCACTGAACCCACCTCTTTCTCGGCTATTTTGTCGTGGATCCTCTTTTTCGGCTTCGCCGGAGCCACGGGAAGCTCAGTTTTTTCCTCATCTCTCTTTTCTTCTTCCTCGTCTTCCCAACATTCCTGCAATATCACTGACGTCAACACGTATGCACTAAAATTGAGGTTAAGTACTAAAAATTCTCGAGAAGTCGCAAAACACAAACGTAATATCTTGAAAGTAACAAAAATAAACTTTTTGGCATAGCACACGTTACCTTGACGGCCTCTTCCTCGTCTTCGCCTTCCCATTTATTCGAAGTAGTCAACGTGGTTGGTAGTTTAGGCTCAAAATTATCCGCGTCTGGAAATAACCACAGAAGGACATCACAATACAATTAAACGGAGAAAATTAATAATAAATGTTTAATCCACGACACATCCATGATTGCGGACCCCTGAATAGCGAGTGAGTTACGCAATTTGGCAGCAGATTCTGGTTGATCATGACGAACAAAATATGCTATTAAACCATCTACATGTATTTAATATCTTCTCATGGGTGTCGTAAAAGGCGACAAAGAGATTCAACCAGAGAATGGGCAGCAGCGATCTCTGAATATTTAACCAACCAACTGCGATCGCCAACCCGCCTGCCAACCGTGGCGATTATGGCATATCCCCCCAAACTGCTTGTGGCAGCCTATGTCCGGCAGTGGACGTCTTTCGGCTGAAATGATGTATTTATTCTCATACAAAATAAATTATTCTTGTCGGATGTACACGAGATCCCTAAGTGATGCATCATTGATTATGTATCACTTAATGATACATCATTGGTAATACGAGTATGTACACTAGGTCACTCGGTGATGCATCACTAAATAATCTGTATAACTGTAGACTAGTCACTGAATGATGTGTAATTCAAGTGATGATCAGCCTGTATTTACACTGTATCACTTAATGATGTATCACTCAAGTAGTGAGCATCACTAACGGCCAAAATTAATATCCAATCTATCCACGATTTGCCCTACTAGAGATAGGAATTTGACATAAGCTCCATACAAAATATGTCAAATTTCTATCTCTAGTAGGGTAAATCGTGGATAGATTGGATATTAATTTTGGACGTAAGTGATCTTGTGTACATCCATCTGTATTCTTATACGAAAATAATTGTCATTGGTGGTAATTATACGCGATTTTTTTTATCAACACAACATTTTATTCCATTGGGGTAGGCAGAGACTATGGATTTGCACCTGCTACGATCCTGACACACCTCTTTCGCTTCATCTACGTCCATTAACCTCGTCATGCATGCTCATCGGTTTAGAAAACTCTTAACCTGGCATTTTTTGAGAACATCCGCGATTTGATCGCGAAACGTTCGCCGAGGTCGTCCCCTTCCAACTCTTCCATCAACACTCGCTTCGTATACTTGTTTCGTCAATCTCCTCTCGTCCATCCTCTCTATATGTCCAAACCATCTTAACATACCTTTCTCAATCTTTGTCGCTACATCTTCTTTCACTCCACAACGCTCCCTTATCACGTTATTCCTTACTTTATTTCTCTGTGTGTGCATAAATTTAATAAATAAATAAGCCATACAAACTCTATAATAAAATAAATTTTACCGGATTATAACCGATTCAACCTAAGAAATTATCATATAAACACTGTTAAAATAAGGTGGACTTCCAAGGGTTGTGGCCGATGTTTTACTGACCAAAACGAATACCTAAGAAAAATAATTAATAATAATTTATAATAAAATAAATAAAATAGTTGGATATACCTACTTATTTATTGTAATAAACTTTTTTGAAAGATAGTAGTGCTATTTGATTTATTGATAAGTTAATTGGTCCCTCCCCGTATGTACACGGAAGGTTTTCGTAAAGGTTAAGGTTACAAGACAGCATCCTTTTTTGGACTGAATAAAGTACCTACACTATTAACGTTTCGGTTTCTTAAAAAGAGAGAAAGAGTCCAAACTTTTTGTACAAGATAGCCATGGAGAAAAGAAGGGAGCGGAGGTGTTGCAAGGCAAAATCTCTTTAGAAAGAAGCGTCGCCTGAATGCGGGTGACAGGGGGACGAGGTACAGCAATGGCTCCACCTCACTATGGAAAATCCGCCCATTTTTTGTAAATCCATCTAGCGGTGAAATGAATTATTACAGCGTAACAGCACTAACAATTTTTCATTTTAGTTTGTCTACTCACCACTGTGGCGTACAAAGCACATTATTTTATTCCAGAACATTCTATGTGCGTTTTTGTGGTGAGAACATAACACTAATGAAATTGAATTTTACACAAATGACGTGGTCTTTAAAATGACTGATTAGAATTTGAAAAAAAGTAACGAAGTTGAAAAAGGTTAAAAGGGTATAATGTAAGGGTACCATATGGCACTTGCGGCTTGACCTTCAGATTACCAGTCCAGTATGAGTATTAAATAACGTCTAACTACACAACTTTTGTTTTACAACTTTACACAAAAGTACGTTAAAAACGTGCCATACATAGCGCCTAGCGCAATAAAGTATCCTCATGTAGATCACCTTGAAAATCACTCAAACCATCTTTTTAATTGTATAAACTGATTGCAAATACAACAAAAAAAAAATTGATTGACAAAATTATATATTTTATTATTTTTAACGCATTTATGCATGCGAAGCGAAATCTAACGATTTATTTAGTATTTATTTATTTATTCATACATGTATAAATTTTGCAATATCACTGTGCCCCACAAAACCGTGTTATCGGTATTTAAATAGTGGAAAAAAAAAGAAGAATCACTGTTTCTTAATAAGATATCGCTGACGTCACCCAAAGACTGGCGTACTGAGCCAGGAGTCTCAGGTTCGAATCCCGCTCGTGAGCGATTTTTTCTTTCCACTATTTAAATCATTAAAAATATATATTATAAGAAATTAGTAGAAATACCTACTTATACAAATATCCAATCTTATTCTTAGTTTATACTAAATCTCTGGGATCATTGTACTCATCATTATGAACACATTTTACAGTGGAATCAACCCTGAAATCTCGAAAAAATCTGCTGTTCCCTATAATTATGTCGATTTATGTGAACACAAATGTAGGGAACCGCTGATATTTTTTTCGGTTTCAGGGTTGTTCCCATAGTAAAAGTTGTTCATTATGATGAGTACAATGACCCCTTAAGAGGTTTAGTATAAGCTAAGAATTAGGTTGTAGGTTGTAGGTTGTATATAGAAATATAATAAAAAGTATGTTACATTCTGTTCATAAAAAAATTTTACCTAATGTTATTTTTTTTTATTAATTAAAGTATTCAATACATTTTTGCTAAAATAATGCTACGTAATATTTGGAATTTTTGGATTATGATATATCAAGATTGCAGTTAACTATTGTCATAAAAACTTATTGGATACAAATTGAATAAAAAAAAACTAAATGTGTGCTGGGACACATAGTACAAGTGAAACTTCAACGGACAAGTGGAAAAACGAATCGCAACGGACAAGTGGAAAAACGAATGGCAACTGACAAGTGGAAAAACGAATCGCAACAAAATTTTAAGTTGAAGTTTTACGGGCAGGTTTTCAAATTGAATAAGTACATTAACAATCAGCCCGTAAAACTTCAAGTTAAAATTTTGTTGTGATTCGTTTTTCCATTTGTCAGTTGCCATTCGTTTTTCCACTTGTCCGTTGCGATTCGTTTTTCCACTTGTCCGTTGAAGTTTCACTTCTACTATGTGTCCCAGCACACATTTCGTTTTTTTTTCGCAGTTTTACTGCAAATTATGTTTTGGTTAGGTTAGGTACATTTTAAGTGATTTTAATGAATGCATTTTTTATTTAAACATATTTTATTTTATCAAACAAAAAAACTGAATTAAATCCGGAACCAAAAAAAACATCCATTTTTCTTTCTCTCCCTCCGCCGCTATATATCGTCTACCCCCTCCACGCGGCCGTAACGCTTTTTCGTGAGAGAAAAATCCTAATATATAGAAGAAGATATATATATCTATCTTCTATATATAGAATTTTCACCATCATCATCATCATCATCATCATCATCATCAGCCTTTCAATCCCTCCGCCGCTGCCGTCTCTCGCCAAGCGATATATTGTCTACCCCCTCCATGCGGCCGTAACGTTTTTTCGTGACTAAAAATTCCTAATACCCCCCGTCTATACAGAAGTTTCACTTCAAAAAACGTATCCAAGGTTCCTTGTTTTTATTTCTCACTTAGATACCTTAGAATCACCATCGCCCGCTTCATTCAAGACCTTGTTATGTATTTTTGTTTTATAAAATCATGGTTATGAATGTTGTCCAGCTAGCAAATCATTAGTGTCCTACACATTTCATTCGCGATTAAAGAATTTCATTTGTGTAAAAACTTATTCATTCGTGTTTCTATTTTTTTGGTTTTCTTCTATTTTTAACAAGATGCGCCCTGTATTTTTACATAGTATGTGTATAACTTCATTATAGCAAACGTTAAATACCATCAGATAACAATAAAACGGGGGTTTACAAAAATCGTCAAAAATGTGTCATTTTAATTCGAAACATGAAATCGACCCTATTACTGACTACTCACCGATAGATGGCCTGATGGCCTATTTTTCTTATTTTAAATTGCTCTTATTTCATGTAATTATGTAATTTATCTATGAAATAACTAACATTTTAGAATTTAAAATGAATTAAAACAATGTGTTTATTATTTTCGTCATAATATGCATTGATAATGTAAAAACATGTTATCGGTGAGAAGTGATTAGTATGCATCTTTTCGACGACAGATGTCCCGAGCAACAATTTGGCGAAGAAACGAGAAAATGCATGTTTTAAAATTGAAAATATAAATATATGTGACTTACACATAAAATGTTATACCATCAATATGTTTTAGTTTTGATCCTGAACAATTTTTACATCCAACAACAGCGCACTTCATTGTTAAAACAAGAAAAATATTCAAAATCCTCTCAAAATCTATTTAAATCGAAGAGAACCGAACGCAGTGATGATTCACTTCAAATTAAGCTTTGCGGCTCCGCCCACTGTGACGTCATGACCAAATTGAAGGCGCATGACCAAATTGCCTTGCAGCACCTCCGCTCCCTTCTTTTCTCCATGAAGATAGCCAATACTGTTGGGGTCGGCTTCCGTATTTTGGACGAGAAGATATTGCGTAGCTTCCCGAACGCTGGCCAACCGAGTCGGATTCGACGATTGACCTCTTTCTCGAAGTTGGACTTACCTAGCTGGACAGTTTGTCCTAGGTATACATAATCGTCAACAACTTCGAGTGTAGATTCTCCGATGTTTACGGGAATGGGTGCTATATGGGAATTCAACATAACCTTGATTGCGTAATCGCGTTGTATTAAAAAATTGACAGAATAAAAACTGAGAAAGATGGAGAAAGAAACCAGAAAGATAAAATTGATAAGGAAATTGACAAATTAAAACATTTCGAAGAAAAATCATATAGACATGATCATCATAAAAAAGACCGAAGTGACAGAGAAAAGAGGAAGGATTCTCTAGATAATGATTCCACATCCACCAAGATAAAAAAAGATGAAAAACATAAACATGATCGATCAAGGAAAGACAATGACTCAAAAAGAGAGAGTAAAAGAGAATCAGAATTTTCGAAAAACCGGAAGTCTTCTAGAGATGAAACTTCTAGGGAGTTATGTCGCAAAGATTCAACTGATTCCTCAACATCTAGAGCTTCTCATGAATCGTCTAAATTAAAAGACTTTGAAATTAACGAAACGAAGGATGACTTTAAACCAAAGTTAAAACACATTGAATTATGTATAAAACATGATGGTGACAAAGAAATACTTACTGAAATCAAGGAAGAAAAAGACTCTGGAAATCTTATAAAAAATAAAAGTGAAATTACGCTTGAATATAACTTAAAATATAAAGGAGACATTGCTGAAAAGCAAAGACACTATTCTCTTGACTCTCCTAGTGTCGATTCCAAGCGTAAGGAACGCTTGAACTCGTGTTCAAGTTTACCTTCTAACATTGGGCATAAACGGAGAATGTCATCTCAAGATAGTATAGATTTATTCAACGAGGAGGTAAAAAAGTGTAGAAGTGATACCAAGATTTCTGAAAGTAAAGATTCTAAAGATTCTCGTACTGAAAATAGACATAAAACTGCAAAATTCAGCAAAGGCCACTTTGCTAAGATAATAGAAAGCAAAACTAAAGATGATAAAAAAAATCAGGTAAAACCGAAAAGTATATTTTTCTTAGCTGTTCAGATCATTTTGAACAGTCTATCCATCCCGATATTTTTGACGCTGGTTGTACCTAAAAGCAGTCATTACTCATAACATCACGCCCGTATTTCCCTGAACGGGTAGGCACATGTGTATAGCACACCCACATTTCGCACGTTATGTTATAAAGTCCCATGTAATAGAGGGCAAACCTATTGCCATTAACCGGGCCCAAAACCAGACTCCGGGCTACTGAGAATTTCTAACTAAGATTGAAGTGCAGAGAATTCCTTGTGACGTGGTTGCCTTATGTACTATTTCCGTGTATTAAAATTTTCCATATTTTTTTCGACGTCTGTTGGATGCCATCTAAGCTGTGGGCCAAAATTGGTATGGAGCTCGTCAATAGCAAAGGTCAAAAATGATACCAAGCAAAACCATGCGATGTAGACATCAAGGGGGGAGGCCTTTACCCAGATGTGGGTCGATACTGGTGAAATGATGATGAAGTTCTTGCCATAGATGATGATCTTGCCATAATCTCGATCGGCTAGACCCTCTAACTTTGCGAAGAGACGTTGCATCTCTATGTGTCCTATATCGCATGTACAATGGGGAGTACTCTGAGGAATTGTTCGACCCTATACCAGCCACTGACTTCCACCATCGTACCAAAATAAATCGAAAAATAAATAATAAATATAAATAATAAATCTTCCCGCTATAAATCTAAATTCCATCCTCACCATCTTGATGGCTGGTGGTCAACTATAGTACGTTTCATACGCCATTTTTTGCCTCGTACAAACGTACGTACCTCGTGCCTTTTTTTCCAAACAAATTCGAAATGGAGCCTTCAAGAAAAGAGCATACGTCTTTTTAAAAGGTCGGCGACTGCCCTGGTGTTGCGAATGTCCATGGGTGGCGGAGATTGCTTACCATCAGGTTACCCGCATGCTCGTTTGCCCTCCAAAGTTAGTCTATGGTCGGGAGCGAGAGTGCTTGGGAAGGCGTCGTCTCCTTCTGCGAGGATGTAATGCTCGCTAAGGAGGCGGCGGAGAGGGTTCGAGAGGCGATAACCTCTCTTCCCATCCGCAGGAGACGACCTGGGCGTCGTAGGAGGGCGTATGCCGACCTCCAGCCACCCTAGGTGTGGGCCTGCGGGCGGTGGACTCAGGGTGGCCCACCGCCCGACCAGTCAAGGCCCGTGACGGTTGAGCGTCGTGTTCCGCGCGCGCCAGTCTAGAGGAGGGTGCGGCCGTTGTGGTTGCCGCACGGGGAGAAGGGGCTCGCCTGCCAATGGCGAGCCGGGACCTGCCTCACCAAAAAATCTCCCGTAGATTTTAAACATTTTACACAAAAAATTAGGAATCAAAGCAACAAATCAAAGAAACAATGAGAATTTACTTCATCGCTGCCGATACGGGCCGAATAAAGCCGAATACACCCGATACGCATCTCGGCCGCGCGCAATCATCAATTTCTATCTTTCTACATTTATTTATAAATTTGAGGACTACAGACGTACTTCTAAGCAGTCGTATCCATGAAGAAAATCGCATCGGATCCGGTACAGCCGCGTGTTCAGGTAAGTATTTAGTATGTACAATATTTGTTACACATTCCAGGTCACAGTCTTCCACACGAGGTATAAGTGATCTAAATTGTATGCTATTTGCCTAAAATATCGTTACCAATTTGTACTGCGTAGAGATATATGACTGTTTTCAAGAGTTCCATGTGGCTACGACCGGTAAATGAATAGACCCCTTTCTATCTGCTACGACCACTTTGTATTATACGTAGCACGACGTTGCTGACGTTCTACGTCGTAGGACATAAAGTATAAGTTTAGTTAATAACTCAAAGTAATATTAATAGGGTAGTAGGTAGTATTTAGAGGGTTTGTGGGTAGGCGACTCATAATTAGTTATTTTTCGCTTTTCAGTTTCTGTTTTCGTCGGTTCAATTTTTAGGGTTCCGAAGTCCTACAAGGAACCCTTATAGTTTCGTCATGTCCGTCCGTCTGTCCGTCTGTCCTAATCCTTTACAGCTTAATAACTTCTACAGTTATAAACATAAGTAAATTAAATTTTGTTAAAAAATAGTCTACTTATAGATCTCAATTTTAAAAGAATAAAAAAATAGTTTTTACGTATTTTAGGGGTGGCGTCCATACATGTGAAATGGAGATGAAAAAAAATTTTTCGCTGCACCCCCTCGTGTGGGGTATCAATAAATAGGTCTACTAAAATGAAGGTAATGTTTCATACACCACTTTTTTATCAGGTGTACCATCTGCGAAATATAGCGCGCCAAAGTGGCTTGCAATATGTCCCCCCCTGCCATTTCTAAACTATGCAACGTAGAAAGTTATAATCTTCCACATTGATAGACCTTTGTAAAAACTCTCTTTTAAAATTATTTTGAGTATAATGTGATTATAAATTTTTGAGTTATAGTGAGAAAACTGAAAAATACTTAAGACGTCCTAGTTCTTAGGTCATTGACCTTAGAGAAAAATGATCTCCGCAAATAATGCTCCTTTAGTTACTTTCTATTTAAAAAAATCACAAAAAGAAACTTTGTGTTATATTACACACTTCTTAAATTTAGCTTCTTAAATTTAGCTTCTTAAATTTAGCGCTAGGTGGCGCTGTTTGCAAAAACTGAAATAGCAACTATTAATATTCGATTTGATTCGTTTGTATAGATATATTAGACCTACTTAAGGAACCCTATAATACTGAGCATGGCCCGACATGCTCTTGGCCGGTTTTTATAATATATTATGGACTAGCTGTGCCCGCGACTCCGTCCGCGTGGATGTCGGAAAATAACATCGTGTCATAATTATGAACACAATATCTTCAAATATATACATATAAGCGCCTACACAGACGATTACACTATTTACCGACCATACTATAATTTATTTTACAACCAACCGGCTAAGGTGATGGAATTTCATGGAATTAGCCCTAAACTCCCTCATTCTGAGAAGACGCTCGTGCCCAGCAGTGGGAAGTAATTGGGCTGATTATGTTATTCTATAACACTAACCACATCTCTTCTTATGCTGAGAAGAGGCCCGTGTCCAGCAGTGGGACTGCAATGGGCTGGTAATGTTATGTTATTCTAGAATACTAATAATATCCAGTTCATTAACTCTTCTCATTTTGAGAAGAGGGCCATACCCAGCAGTGGGACAGTAATGGGTTGACTACGTTATGTTATTCTATATTTTCTAGTTTCTTAACTCTTCTCGTTCCGAGAAGAGGTCCGTGCCCAGCAGTGGGGCAGTAGGTAATGAGCTGATTATGTTATGATAATCTATTACACTAACAATATCCAGTTCCTTAACTCTTCTCATTCCAAGAAGAGGGTCATGCCCAGCAGCGGGACAGTGATGGGCTATGTTATGTTATTCTATATTTTCTATAATACTAATAGAATCCAGTTGTATTTTTAGGAACCTGCAACCTGCATCCAACCAACAATCATGACCTCTACTTTGTATGCAACTTAATACAATAGAGGGGTCAAGCTGTATCGGTGGATCTACTCAACCGATTCAGATAAAACATACCCTATATTTTAAGTTAGACTAATACTAATACAAATGCTAAGTTTCATTACGATCCGTTCAGCCGTTTTCACGTGATGAGGTAACAAACAGACAGACAGACAGACAGACAGACATAAATTTTTTAAACGATTGATTCGTGTTCTATAGCTTATTTCTAGTCCCCCTAGCCGGTTTTCGCGAAAAAAAACTCAATGTACAGACTTTTCGACCTTTACAGTTTTATTATAGTAATAGATTATCATCGTTGACAGTGCAATACCACATAACTTTATTTTACTATATCTACTTGAATAGAATAACAGACGGCCTAAATAAGACGGGAATATGCATACAACTTTCATTCTATGAATTTAATGTGAAACTTAGGTTTTTTCTACAATTTAATACCCAGTATCTATTGAGTATTTATTAAATTATCTGTTATGTCTGTAAAACTCGATGCATCTTACAATTTAATTAATATAAAACATAAATTTCTATACCTATGCAATTGTAAGAGGGCTTAGATAAGCTCAAAAAATGCACATTAGTAACCTAACCACTTGTTAAAACGCTGGCAAAAGGGAAACATAAAGATATTTCCTTTTTATTGGCATATTACTTTTTATCATTAACGATACATAATATAATAAATAGCACGATGAAATTTACGTAAAATTCTACGTCGATATAAATGTTAATTTTAAAAAGTTGAGAATTCTTTACTTAGATCAAGTTTTAGACTGAAAATCTGAATTAATAAAAAAAACTTCAATCAGCATGACTGTAATCACTGGATTACACTCATGCTGATTCAAGATTTTTTTATTAATTCAGATTTAAACAGCGCTGCAGTCAGCGCTGTTTGTATTTGAGGTCAACGGACGAATACTTACATGCAAACTGAATACTGAAAACTGTTAAGACTTAAAAGCTCCAAAATTCTTTAAATAATTCCCTCTTATTTACAGGTATTCCATGAATGTTGTGGTCAAATACCAAGTTTTATTACACTTAATGCAAGTATTTAATTAAGTCAAGATGAGTTTTTTAGTAATTACAGTTGGGTTACAGTTTGTTTAGTTATCTGGTTGCAGTTTGTATATGTACGATTCTCACCATACGTCTTTTATCTTATATTTGTATTGAGTCCACTCCTTAACTATTGATAATGATAGGTGTTGCAATGACGCGGTCGGAGCGTGAACTGATTGAATTATTATAATATTGATGAGAGTGCAATAATTGCATGTATGGTTGCACCGTACACACACTTATGTTAAATTCTTAATACTTCATCATCAACTCAACCTATCGCAGACCACTGCTAGACATAGGCCTCTCCCAAATTGCGCCACAACACTCGGTCCTCTGCCTTCTGCGTGGGGGGGCCCCCAACTACTTTCATCAGGTCGTCCGTCCACCTGGCTGGGGGGCGCTCTACACTGCGTTTGCCGATTCGCGGTCTCCACTCAAGGACTCATCTGCTCCAGCGGCCATCAGTCTTTCGACAGACATGGCCAGCCCACTGCCACTTCAGCTTACTGATCCTACAAGCTATGTCAGTCACTCCGGTTCTTCTTCGGATAGTCTCGTTACGTATTTTATCCTTCAAAGAAAATCCAAGCATAGCTCGCTCCATAGCTCGCTGAGCGACTTTGAATTTGTGGACTAGCCCAACTGTCAGTGTCCAAGTCTCGGCACCGTAAGTCATGACAGGCAGGACGCACTGGTTGAAGACCTTTGTGTTCAAACATTGCGGTATAGGTGACGAGAAGACTCGGCGAAGTTTACCAAATGCTGCCCAGCCCAAACGGATCCTTCTGTCAGCTTCTTTCTCGAAGTTGTGTCTACCAAGCTGAATTACCTGCCCTAGGTAGACAGACGTATTTCGTTACAACTTTGAGTACCGACCCTTCGACGAATATTGGTCTCGGCATGACATGCATATTGAACATATTCGATTTTAGTCTTGTCCAGATTCATGCCGAGACCGACACGCCAAGAGGCTCCGTTTAGGCTGTGCAGCATTTCGCCCAGTTGTTCTAGCGATTCAGCCATTACAACGATGTCATTGGCAAAACGGAGACGTGAGATGTTCTCGCCGTTAACGTTGGTACCCTGTCCAGTCCAGTCCAGCGTCTTGAAGAATCCCTCCAACGCGTTTGTGAACTATTTCGGGGATATTACATCCCCTTGTCTCACCCCTCTGCGCAGTTGGATTGCCTTCGTCTTTTGGTCCTGGAGCTGAACAGTCATGGTAGTGGCATTGTATAAGCATCATCAACAGTATCTCTATATACCGTTCGTCAATGTGATAACGCTGAAGGGCATCCAGAACTGCCCAAGTTTGGATAGAGTCAAAGGCCTTCTAGTAGTCTACAAATACCATACACAGAGGCTGATTATACTCTTCAGTCTTCTGTACGATCTGCCGAACAGTATGGATGTGGTCTACGGTGCTGTAGCCTTTTCAAAACCCAGCGTGCTCTGGTGGCTGGAATTCATCGAGTCTTTCGGCGAGACGATTCGTGATGACCCTCGAGAACAGCTTGTACACATGACTCAGGAGTGAGATTTGTCTGTAGTTCTTTAGTAGGGTTTTATTCCCTTTTTTGAAGAACAGTATCACCGCACTCCCGCTCCATACCACCGGTGTAAAGAGCCTTGTTGGATGACGGAACTATACAGACTCTGTAGCTCCTTCAGGACCGGAGTCCCGCCTGCTTTTAGGAGTTTAGTGGTAATTCCGTCATCGCCCGGAGCTTTGTTGTTCTTAAGCTGCTCGAGAGCCGCCCTAATCTCACCCCGATCAACGTCCGGGATATCCTCGGTGTAATGGCGCATGAGCTGGGCTCTTTTGTCGTCATTGCTAGGAACCGCTGGTCTCGCCGTTTTCGTGGAATACAGATGCCGATAAAAGTTTTCAACCTCTTCGAGCATCTCGAACTCAGAGGTGACAATTTTGCCATCCGCGGTTTTCAGTTTCTTCAGATGGGTCCTTCCTATGTGTAATCCTATCATAATCTTCATAAAGCAATATTAATTTGGTATTTCTGGAAAAAGTAGTTTTTTTATGAACTGCTAGAGCTCGCAATCATGCTTTTGGCTTTAGCATGCCATCTAATGATGTGGCATTGCTTCTCCATCTCGTATTACAAGGCAATTTCAACTGTTGGCTACTTTTTTCTTGTATACATTATCATGGCATAAGAGGTTTAGCCCAAGTGCTAGGCATCAATGTGTACAGCTAAATGCATGGAAATAACAACAAACAAAACGTGCCGCTCGCAACTATTATTTAAAATAATCTAAACATCGAAATCACGTCATAAATTATAGACGTAATTTGATTTTTGTATAAAAACATATATTTTACATGAATTAAACATCTAAATGGTTACACATACAATGGAAATTATGTATTATTTTGATTACTTTAATCAAATATTGTCAATTAAGTATTTTCCCGACCAATGGGTTTAAACCCGAGTTTTTTCCCAGTCTGTTGGGAAAAAACTCACCTTTCGGAAAATTCCCGGGTCTAAACCCATCCCTACTAGTAGCACTTTAAGATGTAACTTTCGATAAATGATGTACTCATCAAGTTATTATTTGTTTACTGATGGGGGCACCACTTGGCTAGTAGCGCTTTAAGATGTATTATAGTAAAAGCTGTGAAAACAGCACATACCTGCAGAAATCTTTGGCTGTTGTGTTACTGCTTTCTCAGTTACTTGGACATTGTCACTTTTTATAACATCTTTCACACCAGCAGAAGTTGAAGGCTGGACTTCAGGATATTTGCAACTTTGATTGGTTATATCTCTCATTACTTTTCTTTTCTGGGTTCCTGGAATAGATAAGCAATTTTTACATAACTAACCATTAAAACAGAAGAATCTCCACAAACAACATAAACAGGATTTTGTAGATCTGATAACATATTGTTGCAACAATAAACTTGGCAGAATGCATAATAAATACATAGGATAGAATGCCCTAAACCCGGCCCCCGCCTAAATTCGTCAGTCTTGTCGATAATCTTCCATAAACTATTACACCTTTTATTAGTAACTGTGGTTTTATACATGTAATAATTATGATCATTACTGTTATACTTATGTCTGTCTGTGACTTTGTGTAATAAATACATTTTATAAGTCAGTCTGCCCCAGTCAATTATAGCCGTTGCAGGAGGCATCAATTATTTGCCGTTCCTACGTGCAACACCGTCTCGCGAGCCTTCTCTCCCATACCTCGCACACTCAGTGCACTTAACGCCCTCTTGGACGCCAAGTCTGACTGTGATGTGTTCGCCGACGAATGGAAGACGATTTTGTCAGTATGTCTGGAGTACTGCGAGATGAGTGTATGAAAGTATGTATTATTAATATTTTATATAATTATTTAATTTTTCTTTAATGTTATGTTAATTAATTTAATTTTTGTCTTTAATTTTTGTAATTGGCATCCAGCCGTTTTAATTAAAGTAAAATAAATAAATAAATAAATTTTATTATCAAACGCGTCCGCGGCCAGAACAAGACAGATTCATACTTTTAATAATTGTTTTTTTAAATACGGTCAATCACATGTCAATAGTAACAAAACCACCACGCAGCAGACGGAACTGATTTAGTATTTAAGTTTCATACTGGATTACACACTCTGCTTATACTGGTTTTGTTACCATCGAAGTGCGGTTGACTGAACATCCATAATGTAGATAGTGCATAAAAAAGTGTAACACGATTGAAAAGTCAAAATTGCTTAAGGTGCCGACTTTAGGGCATTCTACCCTACACATTTTTGGAGTAGGCAGAGACTATGGATTTACACCAGCTTCGATCTTGACACACCTCTTTCACTCCGCATCCATAGTATCTGCCTACCCCAATGGGAAACAGGTGTGATAATATGTATGTATGTACTAATTTTTCCTTATGTACTTGCTCATTTGTATAATTTATATGTTGTTCCTGTTTACTACTATTTTCATGGTGTACAATAAAGTATATTCTATCTATTGATCTCATTGCCTAATTAACTACAGATTATTGTATGGACTTCATAGGTAAAATACTAATCAAAATGAAATTTATTTTGAGTGAGAATTGGGCCAAGGTGATTTCTGTGAACCCCAAAGGGCACTTGGTGTAATAATGGTGACAGAAGATGTAATATTGCACATACCTGCAGAAGTCATTGGCTGCTGTATTTTTGCTTCCTTGATACCAGATGTACATGTAGAAGTTGAAGGCACTTCTGGATTGTTGCGACTCTGATCAGTTGTAACTCTTCTTGCTCCTCTAATAACAGAGAATCCTGGAAAAGGTGATGAAATGAGAGATTTTCCACAGAAAACTAAACAAAAATATTTGAAGATTGATTATAATTTGATAATAAATAAAACTTTGGAGGAGCCATTATATCAACTCTCTGTGTGCAGACACAGAGAGTGTGTGGAGTGTAGTGCAAACTTTTCAAAAGGATATGGCCCATTCTCTTAGGAGCTTTAGCAATAACAATTTAAATTTTTTCACCCTCATCATCATCAACTCAGCCTATCGCAGTCCACTGCTGGACATAGGCCTCTCCCAAGTTGCGCCACAACGCTCGATCCTCTGCCTTCCGCATCCAGTCCCCCCCGGCCACGCTCTTTAGGTCGTCCGTCCACCTGGCAGGGGGGCGCCCTACGCTGCGTTTGCCGATTCGCGGTCTCCACTCAAGGACTCGTCTGCTCCAGCGGCCATCGGTCCTTCGACAGACATGGCCAGCCCACTGCCACTTCAGCTTACTGATTCTACAAGCTATGTCGGTCACTCCGGTTCTTCTCCGGATAATCTCGTTTCGGATTTTATCCTTCAAAGAAACTCCAAGCATAGCTCGCTCCATAGCTCGCTGAGCGACTTTAAACTTGTGGACTAGCCCAACTGTCAGTGTCCACGTCTCGGCACCGTAAGTCATGACAGGCAAGACGCACTGGTTGAAGACTTTTGTCTTCAAACTTTGCGGTATAGGCGACGAGAAGACTCGGCGAAGTTTGCCAAACGCTGCCCAGCCCAGACGGATCCTTCTGTGGGCTTCTTTCTCGAAGTTGTGTCTACCAAGCTGAATTGCCTGCCCTAGGTAGACGTATTCCGTTACAACTTCGAGTGTCGACCCTTCGACGAATATCGGCCTCGGCATGACATGCATATTGAACATGACTTTAGTCTTGTCCAGATTCATGCCGAGACCGACACGTCGAGAGGCTCCGTTTAAGCTGTGCAGCATTTCGCCCAGTTGTTCCAGCGACTCAGCCATTACAACGATGTCATCGGCAAAACGGAGATGTGAGATGTTCTCGCCGTTAACGTTGATACCCTGTCCAGTCCAGTCCAGTGTCTTGAAGACGTCCTCCAACGCGTTAGTGAACAATTTCGGGGATATTACATCCCCTTGTCTCACCCCTCTGCGCAGTTGGATTGGCTTCGTCTTTTGGTCCTGGAGCTGAACAGTCATGGTAGCAGCGTTGTATAGGCATCTCAGCATCTCTATATACCGCTCATCAATGTGACATCGCTGAAGAGCATCCAGAACTGCCCAAGTTTCGATGGAGTCGAAGGCCTTCTCGTAGTCCACGAATGCCATACACAGCGGCTGATTGTACTCTTCAGTCTTCTGTATGATCTGCCGAACAGTATGGATGTGATCTACGGTGCTGTAGCCTTTTCGAAACCCAGCTTGCTCTGGTGGCTGGAATTCGTCGAGTCTTCCGGCGAGACGATTCGTGATGACCCTCGAGAACAGCTTGTATACATGACTCAGGAGTGAGATGGGTCTGTAGTTCTTTAGTAGGGTTTTATCCCCTTTTTTGAAGAACAGTACCACCGCACTCCCGCTCCATGCCTCCGGTGTAGAGCCTTGTTGGATGACGGCATTAAACAGACTCTGTAGCTCCTTCAGGACCGGAGCCCCGCCTGCTTTTAGGAGTTCAGTGGTAATGCCGTCATCGCCCGGAGCTTTGTTGTTCTTAAGCTGCTCGAGGGCCGCCCTAATCTCGCCCTGGTCAACGTCCGGAAGATCCTCGGTGTAATGGCGCGTGAGCTGGGCTCTTTTGTCGTCATTGCTAGGAACTGCTGGTCTCGCCGTTTTGGTGGAATACAAATGCCCATAGAAGTTTTCGACCTCATCAAGCATCTCGATCTTAGAGGTGACTATTTTGCCATCCGCGGCTTTCAGTTTCATCAGATGGGTCCTCCCTAGCTGCTGAGCGAAAACTTTCGACCCCCTATTTAGCTCAATCGCAGCCTCAATGGCGCGGGTGTTGGAGCGGCGGAGGTCACGTCGCATCAGCTTCCTAATCTGTAGGTTTAAGGACCTATTATCTGATGAAAACGAATGCGCGGCTGACATTTCCCGTCTTTTCCTCATCAGATCGAGAGTCTCAGTCGAAAGCTTGGGCATCTTGCTTCCACGCTGCGGCGGAAAGAATTTTCGAGACAGTTCCTGCAATGTTTTGACCATGGTGTTGGTTTTCTCCTCAATATTGCCCGTGGTTTCCAGCGAGTCGAATCGATTTTGAAGTTCCGCTTGGAACCTTTCGGAGCCCAAACTGGTTTGGAGCGGCGAAGGTCGGAGAGTAGACTTAATCAAGCGCGTTCTTTCAGCTCTAAAATTGATATTTAGAGTGCCTCGGATAAGTCGGTGATCGCTTCCGGTGTTGAACCTATTGATCACAGAGACATCTCTAAATATGTGCTTCTTATCCGTCATGATAAAGTCTATCTCGTTCCTTGTCACCTTGTCGGGGCTTTTCCAGGTCCATCTTCTTTGGGGCTTCTTCTTAAAGAAGGAGTTCATTAAGAAGAGCCCCTGGGACTCCAAGAAGTTGACCAACATTTGGCCCCTGTGGTTTCTGCACCCCAAACCGTAAGGTCCGATTCTCGATTCGCCGCGTTCTTGTACTCCCACTTTAGCGTTGAAGTCCCCCATAACAACGTTGTAGTGAGCCTTAGCGGTACTATTCATAGCCTTCGCTATGTCTTCGTACATCGCTTCGGCTATATCGTCAGAGTGTGTCGAGGTCGGCGCATATACCTGCACTATTTTCAGCTTGTACCTATCATTTAGCTTTAGTACAAGGTACGCTACCCGTGTCGACACACTACCGATTTCCACAACGTTGTTTACGAGGGCCTTATTGACAAGAAAACCAACACCACCTTGGGAGAGCTGATCACCTTCGCGGAAGTAGAGTAAGTTTCCTGACTCCAGGGTTATCGTGTCCTCTCCCTCTC
The DNA here is from genome assembly GCA_949699075.1 of Asteroscopus sphinx. Taxonomy (NCBI): domain Eukaryota; kingdom Metazoa; phylum Arthropoda; class Insecta; order Lepidoptera; family Noctuidae; genus Asteroscopus; species Asteroscopus sphinx. Next base: position 13,371,239 of record OX453024.1, read on the forward strand.
TACGGACTTCGGATAACCCCAGTATATGCCATTTTATATGACTTAACTCTACTTCAAGCTCGGCGAGGTGATGGTCCAGTCTCAACGTTTTTCCATTGTACGCTGCCAGATATAGTCGTCGGTTTTGGTAGCCTGCCGTAACCCGGAGATTCCTAGCACCCCCCGTCCCACCGTTACCACGACCGCTACCGTAGTCGGGAATAGAGGGACCACCGGGAACTGGGGGCCGTTGTATATGTTGTGCGTTCATAGGGATGTATGCCCATAGTCACCACGCTGGGCAGGCGGGTTGGTGACCGCAGTGGGTGATGTTGCACGATGTTGGTGCACAGAAGGACGCTGCTGCCCATCCTCCTGATTTCAAACCTTAGTCGCCTTTTACGACACCCATGGGTAGAAGGGGGGTGGTCTATTCTTTTTATTTGCCGGATACCACCCGATTTTCACCCTGGTTTAAGAGAAATAATTTTTTTTCCAACTCCATAACTGAATGATAAGTACGCTTTGTGCATAGTTGGGCGATATAACTGAACGCACCCATAAGGACATCCAGACAACATGTATGGTGTTGCAAGATATAATTATTTTGTTAATCGATTTTCGAAATCGATTTTGTATGTATTTTTAAAATAACAGTACAATCTTTTCAAGTTTTTGAGTGTATTCATTAATATCGATTTTATAACTAATATTTCAGTCAATTTAAAATGATTATAACAATATTTACAATAGATGCATAGGTATTTTAAAGCCAAGACTCATCTTATTTGTCTGTATTTGTCTGTACAAATAAACATGAAAAAACAATCAATGATTTAATTGTGCGCGACAAGTCCCGTAAACATAGTTCAATGTGAATTAAAAAACAAGACATAATTTTTGAATAACATATAGTTTGAACATGTGCCGAAAAGTGGGCCCATCCGTGGGCAATCTTCTTTGTAGATAAAATAAATTATAAAATTTAATTTATAAAAAATTCAATGCTTTACTCAGGCTGTCAGCTTACGGCTGCTGTTCTCATCTTATAAAGTATAGAATAAATAAATAAATTCTTTATTGACATAAAACTGGTACAAACATAGTATGACCCTGACTCCAGAGCTAGGCCTAGACCTATGTTTCAGGAGTTAGTGACTTCATCCTGCTAAATTATAATTTGCAAGGTTTTAGGCAACAAATATATAAGATTAAATTAAAGATAAAGTGTAGAAGAATGACATTTCAGAAAACCTACATTCTAAGTAGTAGTTGTAATGTGCCTTGTGAGAGTGTGTTATGTTAGTGTGGGGTGTGTGAGTTTATTTACTTATGAATAGACCTATTAATGGTAAATTAATCATCATACTTGTGGTAACTTCTGTCATACAACAAATATCAGACATTCAGAAAAAAGATCCTGATATGTCATTTTTTAACATTTTACTGCCACATCTATGTCTAATCATAAAAACTACCTAGCAACTGACCTGGCACATATAGAGTTGGTACAGCATTAGCACTAAGCCGCTTACTCCGAGTGTGATATATTTCTTCAAAGTGGCAGTCACACACTTTCCGATACTTCAATATTTTTTGGTTGTCCAAGTTTAAAATATCTCCTCCAATTGTATACAACCATGTTCGGAATCGATCTGCATCATTATCAGGGTCAGGGAACATATGAAGAGTCACATCATCAGAACCTATAAAAGGAAGATCACTATTAAATGCACTATTTAATGCATTATTTATTTAAGGTACCAATAGGTCATCGTCGCCACCTGGGCTGTTGAAATATTTTACATTTCACAAAGTGATTGTACAAAAACCAGTGATCTTAGTATACACAGTAGTTTTTTGGCAAAATGAAAAAGTTCAGATGTTATTCGATTTAAATATTCATTAGATTAGACAAAGATTATGATGCAAGAATAATATTATATTTGTTGGGAATCGAACCCAACAGCGTCGCGCGGCGACAGCGCCGGCAGCACGGCTCACCGACGTGTGATTCATCATCAGCCAGCGGCGCGCTCGGCGGGTCGTCACGGGCCCTGCCCGAACGAACGGACACTCGCGCTCGGACACCACCTACGACGGTCGATTTTATCTATTTTTAATTAATAACTGTTTGTCCGGGAAAGTTAATATTGTAAATTCTAAAGGCAATAAACCACGCCTATTACCTAATTACAGTCCGCTTATTTTAACACCCAATCTATAACATGGTCCTTTGTGGATCTCGCCGGTGGAATTTCAAAAATTAACGGACGCGGAACGACGTGTTCATTTTTCGGTCTCGAGGCTCTTCAGTTGTGGTCTTCAGCGGCGATAGTTCCTGCAGGAGTCATCATTGTCCATTTCCTGACAAAGAAACTTCGCATCGCAACCGCACACGCCGAGAGAACCGGGGCGACCGTTCGACGGACTTTGGAACCACCGAACGTTCGAGTCATCAACGAAGACAAAGAAGAACGAAACTTACAAGATCATCGTTTATCCTATGGATGGTTTAGACATTCTGTGAGTTCGTTCCAATTATTTCCTTATTTTTCTTTCTTTGTCATCATCTTTTAATGTTTAAAAAGCTATATTTTAGTGAGTGCATTCAATTTAAGTTCTTAGTTAACGTATTATCATTCCCATTCATAGCCGTACATTTCCTAATATTCACTGCTTCTGCTTATAAAGCGAATGTAGCATCTTTTAAAAAACATATTAATAAATTGACGTGTTTACGTAAATCCTTCGCTTCTTATCTGATCGCTCGGCGGCCGGCCGGTATCTATGCACCAGCTGATCTTTTGTTCGCACTGTTGACTCATAACTCATTAGCTAATTACCGTGCCGAACGATTTTTTTTCCTTTGCACAAACAGGTTTGTTATTGTAAATAATTATAACTTGAGTTTGTTACCGGTGTTTCGATCGCTATGGCTGACGAAAAGATCGAAAAATTAGTTAAAAAACGCAGCTGTATGAAATCTAAGCTGACTATATTTAGTAACTACCTTAATGTGCTTAAAAGTTGCAGCGATCTTAGTAATTTACAACTGCTAGACTTAGAAACCCGTTTCAGTAAATTTGAAAGCTTATACGCTGATTTTGACAAATTACAGTGTGACATCGAGGTGTTATCAGAGGATCCCGGCGACGAGAGCGAGGAGCGTGAGCAATTTGAAAACCAGTACTATAAACTGGTGGCGGCGCACAGTCTGTTATTTTGCCTTAGTTGCGGCCATCCTTATTTTTTGAGGCTTTTAGAAAGATAATAACCAAACAAAACTTCTATTAAAACCCCCGTGGTTTTAAGTGTCATAGTTTTCAAAATATTTCGAAAATCGAGAAAAATCCATAGAAACCATAGAAACGTGTTTTAGGCTTTCATAATGAACATTTTACAATAAATGTTTCATGGCACGCTAGCCATTAACTTAATGCATCATTACATCTATTTTATCATAAAAAAATGCGTTCTCCTAGGCGTCAATTTTATTTTTTCCATGATTTCATAATAATTTTATTTATGGTCATTCTTAACATGGTCGCATTTTATTTTTGTGTGTAAATGTTTAGTACACTACTAAGTATAACCACAAAAAAAATAAGAAGCAACGAACACAGGAACTCGGAGATATTCATTTTTAAAGTTTTAATTTAGGGTTGTCAACTAATGTAGGCGCCTTTAACAAACGACCAATTTCGCTCGGAATAAATTTGCTTCTTCAATTATTATAATTTCCTATTACTATTTCTGAAGCATTATCCTTGGTCTAATCATGTCTTAACAAACACGATTTTATTAGATTCACCTGTAACTAACAAATCATGTAACAAATCTTGTTTATTATTCTTTTTTGTTTTGTAAGTGCATGCACTTACATCAAAATGAATCTTCGATGAAGGATATTATGTGGAATTGGGAAGGGGTCCGCCCTCGTTAGATAGAATGTCAAAACCCAATTTCCATACATAATATCTGGAGAAGCGGGGGTGAGGTGTCATGGAGCCGTCAAAGACCCATGGCACTGCTTTGCCTCAGCAGGTACTGACCCGTCCTGCTGGGGGATGTCCTTCTGGGCCCCGACCAGAGGACTTAATGCAAGGGGGGCATGAGGGCGCCAACCCTCATGCTGGTCAGCGAGTGGCAACTCCAACGACTAACAACGAAAGCACGAACACGGATCTGAAGAAATCACTCACGAAATTGGGAATTTATAAAATTTTGGTAGATAAGGCACATTTGCACGGGGTTCATAAAAGACCTTTGGATCTCGATTCAGAGGAACGATGCCTAATCGTGTTAAACGCTTTATATCCAAATGGAATTCCGAACAATATCGATAGCCAAAACAATGAATTTAATTACAATCTTTCAAATTTTTTAAGTAAATGTGGAACTTTATATTGCAGTAGTAAACGGAATTTCAAACGATTTTGTAATAAAAACAAACACTGGCTTTCCACTATTTTTGATATTGAAATACCAAAAGTGAATATCGAGGAAAGTCCTTTACCACAACAAAATATTATAGAATTGGATGAGGCACATTTTTTATTACAAAATAATCCTTCAACTTCGAGAAGTAGTAGCTATGCCTTACAAAAAACTTTAAGACCCCAAGAACTTGGAAGACCCGATACCTGAAACTTCTTTTGGCGCTCATTCCAGTTTCACATCAAATACACATTTATTACAAAGTAATCCTTCGACTTCGGGAACTAGTAGCTTTGACTAACCTTCAATAGATCCGAAACCTGAAACTAATTTTGATGCTTCATCCAGTTCCACATCTACATTTTATGAAAATTTAAGTGATCGCCAAAAGCGCCGTGCACGTAAAGATCTTTAGGAATCGCTTGACGGAGAACCTCATTCAAAACTAATTAAAGTTATGTCGAGAATAGTAACAGACGAAACCGGCGAAAAACTAAATAAAAGTTCTACTCAGGAGTTTGAGTTTATAATAAAGGAATGCTTGAAAAGTCCAACTCGGCCTAAAAAAATCGCAGGAACCATAAAGTCAAAATCGGAACCCAAACCCTATTCTCCTGATGAAGCTCTTTGTTTAATGATTGATATAAAACTATCAGTGGAGGACTATATCTACATGCAACAAGGTGCCAAATCTCGATGATTTAATATTTACCCTCCCTATTATAAGATACAAAAAGCTAAAAAACATTGTTATCTTGATGTTGAAATTGAAATATCAGAACGAGAAGCCAAAGTACCTTTAAATGATTTACTTATGCACACGTTTCGACGAATCATTGACTCTTGCGACCAAAGGGTTTCGGAATATTGCAATCAAAAACAGTTAGATACACTTCACTGCGTTTTTGAGGGTTCATGGGGTTTTGATGGTAGCACAGGACAGTCAACATATAAGCAAACGTTTTCTGATAAAATTGATGACGAACACTGCCTCTTTGCTACTACCTACATTCCGTTGCGCATAAAAAGTCTTGATGGTTTTGTCTTATGGTCAAACCCAAATCCACAATCTTTTAGATTTTGCCAACCAATAAAAATACAATACAGATCAGAATCAAAAGATCTGATTCTGGAAGAAAGGAACTGGGTAGAAGAAGAAATTGAAAATCTTTCACTAATTTATTCGGAAATTTTTGCTGGATATGTCGTTGTCGGAGATCCAAAATTATACCTCACCATAATTGACGGAAAAGTCTTTAATGTCATCACAAATACCAGCTCACAATTACGGTGTGCGTGTATTATTACCCATGATCCATTACCGCAAAGTTTTGCTGATATTCCTAATACTGAATTGGTAACAGACGCTTCTGATGATAATATACTCGTATTATCATCACAAGAAGTTTTGACAAACTCCGATGATGACTGCTAGGTTAGCGTCACGTATCGTTGTAGTCTTAGAGCATTGAGAACATTATAGTAATTGTTTTCAGACAACAGAAACCCAGAAAGAGACACAGAAAGACACGAGAAAGAGTTTACTCAAAGTTAGTTAAATACTAACACACTACACACCTCTGCCTACCCCTTCGGGGAAATACAGGCGTGATGTTATGTTATGTTTTTTGTTTTTTTTTTTTTAGTTAAATACTTGGGAAATATCTGGCACTTTTATTTTATTTTTTTATTTATTCAATTGCGACAACCCTATTTCCATAGAAATTTCAAAAATATTTAGAAACTCTCTATCTTCGTATTCCTGCTATTGACGCATGTCATATTTTAGTGTATTATTGACAATAACATTACGCATATATTTAAATGAAAATAAGATGCGACCGTGATAAGAAAACATGAAAAAAAAATGTTTTGTGTTAATCGGTAAAAGTAAAAAATCTCCTAATATATCAAAGGTACGATGCCCCATTTTTTTATCTAAATATATATTATGCTGTTACTTTATTTAAAGGACTAACTAAATATGTATTACAACAATTTTCGAAAATAAAAATTAATTTTGTTTTTCTCACTTTTCAATGAAACCTTAATAACTTTATAATTATAAAAAAAAACACTATAGGTATTTCTGCCAAACCTTTATCGTTACTATAGCTATCGAATAAAAACATAAAATGGACATGGCCGCAACTAAGGCAAAATAACAGACTGTGCGGCGGCGCGGAATCAGCTCGGTGCCCGCCCCCCCCAGTCTTCAAGTGATCAAGATGGTTCCGTGAAGAGTTTCGAGGATGCACAGGCAGGTGGCTTTAAATCTAATTGCGTTAGATTGCCAAAAATTAATTTACCAGTTTTTCACGGTCACTATCAACACTGGCTTGAATTTAGAGACACTTTTACTTCCTTAATTCACTCAAGATCAGATATAGATAACATTAACAAGCTACACTATCTACGAGCTTCTCTCAAAGGTAGTGCATTATTAGTTATTGATAGTTTGGATTTTAAAGCCGAGAATTATGTGTCCGCTTGGAATTTATTATGTAGTAGGTACGACAACAAAAGGTTGCTCGTGAATAATCATGTCCATGCGTTATTTAACGTTGAACACATGAAACAAGAATCGTGTTCAGCAATACGACATCTTATAGACGTCACGAATAAAAACTTGCGTGCGTTGTCCACTTTAGATCAGCCGACTAAATATTGGGACACGCTCATAATTCACATGATGGCAGAAAAACTTGATAGTGTTACTCATAGGGAATGGGAAGAGCATCGAAACACACTTAATAATCCTCCATCTTTAGATATTTTTATCACTTTTCTTAGCAACAGGGCAGACTTATTGGAAACTTTGCAAGAAAGTAAAGGTAATATTAAAACATATATTAAACCAGATACTTTAAAACACAATTCTAATCTACTAACATCTACAAAGTATAATCAAAACAGTAAATACAACATGAATAAAAAACATAACAATAATTTTCAGAAGTCTTTAACGTGTCCTATGTGCAATCAAAACCATTACTTATTTAATTGTGAAGCATTTAGATCCTTGTCTGTTGAAGATCGTAGACAAAAGGCTAAAGAAGCAAAGGTCTGTCTTAATTGTCTACGACCAGGGCACATGGAATCCAAATGCAATCTGGTTCCTTGCAAGTATTGCAAGAAGAGGCACAGTACGCTTCTGCATTTGCACGAAGCACAAATTGCTCTTGAGCCATCTATTCCAGTTAGCAACATTAACAATTTTGCTAATTCAACCGATGTTAAGCAGTTTACTACTCCTCCGAATGTTTTACTTTCCACAGCTCTCGTAAGGGTGGTTGATGGCAAAGGCGGCGTGCACACAGTCCGAGTCCTGCTTGACAACGGTAGCACGGCTAACTTCGTAGCAGAGTCGCTTTGCGGTAAGCTGGGTTTGTCGCGGCGTAGTACGAGCGCCACGGTGACAGGTATAAATAATAATACTTCTTATAGTACACAGTCTTGCAGCCTTACTATTATTTCCATGCACGATGATGACTATAGACTTACAGTAGACTGTCACATCTTACCTAAAATCACTGAAGCTTTACCGTCTTCATTCATAAATATTGATAACATTCCTCTTCCATTGGGAATAAATCTTGCTGACCCTTCTTTTAATATACCGTCAGCCATAGACATCTTAGTTGGGGCCGACGTATTTTGGTCCGTCTTATGTGCTAATTCTATTGACTTGGGTAAAAATCAACCCAAGTTATATGAAACGAAACTGGGTTGGCTGGTGTCAGGGTACGTTGCCCGCCATAAGTCACACTCTTCTTCCCTTGTTTGTAATTTTTTGAACGAGGAAACCAATCCAGACTTAACTCGTTTCTGGGAATTAGATACCGTTGCAGCCAAGCACTCCTTATCTCCTGAGGAACATGCATGTGAGCAGAGCTTTATGAAAAATACTTTCCGTAAGGACGACGGTCGCTTTGTCGTTACCATGCCTCTGAAGAAAGATCCTTCAGTCTTAGGCGATTCCTTTCAAAAGGCAAAGTGTCGTTTCTTATCATTGGAGCGTAAGTTTCAAAGAGACCCTGTCTTCAAAAATAGGTACATGGAGTTCGTGCAGGAATATGAGCGTCTAGGTCATATGACTGAAAATAGGGAGTCTTCGCCAAGTTGTCTTCAACAGGTAAATTTTTTCTTACCCCACCACGGAATAACCAGGGAGTCGAGTACAACGACAAAGCTTCGTACAGTCTTCGATGCTTCGGCCACCTCTGGCACAGGTTTATCTCTAAATGATATCCAGATGGTTGGTCCAACTGTACAAGAAGATCTTTATTCCATCTTATTACGTTTTCGCCAGCACAAGTATGTCGTAACTGGTGACATTGAAAAAATGTATAGGGCGATTGAACTTCATCCTTGTCAACGCCCTCTACAGCAAATTATCTTACGCTCTGATCCTTCAGAGCCTTTAAAAACCTACACTCTTAATACGGTGACTTATGGCACGGCATCTGCTCCTTATTTAGCAACCAAGTGTTTGGTTAGTTTAGCATCCAGTGCTCTTGAAAGCGACGTGAAACAGTCAATTCAACGAGACTTTTACGTTGATGACTATCTAGGTGGCTCGTCGTCTTTAGGTAAAACTGTTGACATTTGCAAGGGAGTCATTTCAACTTTAAAATCAGCACAATTTAACTTAAGAAAATTTAAATCTAATAGTCAAATAATATTAAATGAAGTATCTCCCTCTTCAATAAATAATTCAAATAACGTTTTAGATTTTTTAGACAACACTGTCTCTTCTTCTAAAACTCTTGGTTTGAACTGGATTTGTGATTCAGACACTTTGTCATTTTCTATAAATATAGATCTACATAAGAAGGTAACTAAACGCCATATACTTTCGGTTATAAGTCAGATCTTCGACCCACTGGGTCTTGTAGGCCCGTGTATTGTCGAGGCTAAGCTTATAATGCAGAAATTGTGGATTGATAAATATACATGGGATGATGACGTTTCACAAGACTTGAAAAATTTATGGTTCAAATTTGCTGACACCCTTCTTAATCACTTAAAAATTCCTCCTTGGGTTCTTAGTGATAACAGTGAATTTCATGAAATACACGTTTTTTCAGATGCATCAGAGCGAGCGTACGGCGCTTGTTTGTACATTCGTTCTGTGCAACAATCAGGGTTAGTAAAGGTACACCTCTTAACCTCTAAAAGTAAGGTAGCGCCGATAAAGCCTACGACGATTCCTCGTCTCGAGCTTTGCGGAGCCTTGTTAGCTGCAAGGTTGTGTACAAAAGTATTAACCTCTTTAACTCTTCAAGTTAGCAAACTTCGATTTTGGTGTGACTCTACTATAGTCTTAGGGTGGTTGACAACACCACCACTGCAACTTAAAAATTTCGTGCGCAATTGTGTTCACGAAATTCAAGAGAGCACAGAGGGTCACACGTGGAGCTACGTACCGTCGAAAGACAATCCGGCGGATCTTGTTTCCCGTGGGCTGAAGGCCGATTCCATCAGCAGTTCATCCTTGTGGTGGTCTGGTCCCACTTTCTTATTGAAAGATGAACATAATTGGCCCAAGATTCCCAATCATAGCGAGAAACACGATCTACCAGGATTAGTTTCTAGTTCTGCTGTGATCCTATTTGTAGCTTGATTAATAATTCATCTAATTTCATTCATTTACAAAAATTGATAGCATATTTGCTAAGATTTGTTTATAATTTTAGAAACAAATCCAACAAGCGTACTGGTCACTTTTCAGTTGCTGAACTTAAAGGTTCCTTAAACTTATTATTGCATAAAGCCCAGTTGGAAATGTTTCCTGACGAATATGCTATTCTTAGAGAACAAAAAGTATTGCCTAAAAAGAATAGACTTACTTCCTTATCTCCATTTTTAGATTCCAATAACCTAATACGTGTTGGTGGTAGATTAGATAATTCCCCATATAGTTTCGATACCAAGCATCCCATCCTGCTATGTAGTAAACATAAGTTAACGAAAAGTATTTTTAACCATTTTCATTTAAAATATTTACATGCTGGTCCCCAGCTCTTATTAGCCAACATTAGGCAAACTTATTGGCTATTAGGTGGCAGAAATCTCTCTAAATCTGTTGTCTCTAAATGTGTTCGGTGTTGCAGGTATAAGGCGGAATCTGCTCAACCCATCATGGGGCAGCTACCGTCATCCCGAACCGAGTTAGAGTACCCCTTTTTACATTGTAGCGTTGACTACGCAGGGCCAGTGCTGATAGCAGACAAAAAAGGCAGAGGTTGTAAACTTATAAGGTCTTTTTTGGCAATTTTTGTCTGCAATGCGATTAAGGCCTGTCATATCGAGCTTGTTACGGCTCTATCTAGTGAAGCTTATATAGCCGCTCTTAATCGCTTCATATCACGTCGAGGGAAACCTCAAAGTATCACGTCTGACAATGGCACGAACTTTGTCGGAACTAGCAATGAGCTGGCAAAGATTCTTGCAAAGTCAAACCTTGAGGGTAAATTAGCGCTTGAAGGTATTGAGTTTAAATTCATACCTGCTTATAGTCCCCACTTCAACGGCTTAGCTGAAGCAGCTGTTCGCTCAGTTAAGCACCATTTAAAAAGATTGTTACTCACTACGCATTTCACTTACGAGGAAATGGCTACTTGTCTCACACAAATAGAAGCTGTTTTTAACTCCCGTCCTCTCACTCCTCATTCCTCAGATCCTCTTGATTTTTCCGCTCTTACACCTTCTCACTTTCTAATTGGACGACCACTTAATGCTTTACCTCATTCACAGGTTTCTGATGTAAGCTTGGAGAACATCAACCGCTTGGAGCGGTTCAAGAGAATAGAACACATAAGGCGACATTTTTGGGAACGCTTCTCCCTAGAGTATGTGGCTCTACTGCAGCAGAAGGTGAAATGGCGCTCTTCGAAGACAGAGCTGAATCTGGGCTCTCTTGTCCTTATAAAGGACAGAGCTCTCCCTCCTTTACTTTGGTGTCTAGGAAGAGTCACCAAAGTATACCCAGGCAGCGATGGGATTTGCAGAGTCGCTGAGATTAAGACTCAGAGGGGCACCATTCGGAGGGCTTTTAATAATATTTGCCCCCTTCCAGGTATTTGAAAAGGCTTCCTTTCAACTTGGGGAGCATGTTGGGAATCGAACCCAACAGCGTCGCGCGGCGACAGCGCCGGCAGCACGGCTCACCGACGTGTGATTCATCATCAGCCAGCGGCGCGCTCGGCGGGTCGTCACGGGCCCTGCCCGAACGAACGGACACTCGCGCTCGGACACCACCTACGACGGTCGATTTTATCTATTTTTAATTAATAACTGTTTGTCCGGGAAAGTTAATATTGTAAATTCTAAAGGCAATAAACCACGCCTATTACCTAATTACAGTCCGCTTATTTTAACACCCAATCTATAACAATATTAGTTACTTACGTGACTTTCCACAGCCAGGAACACAACAGATTTTGTGAGCCATCGTATTATTACCGAATCGCAAGGTAGAAATCAAGAGTCCGGTATACAAAGCCACAGTCAAATAGAAAAAGATGAATCGTCGGAGTCCAGTAAACAATGCCACAATCTAATAGAAATACTTGAATCGTCGGAGTCCAAAAACAAAAGCCACTAGATACAACGTAAAGATTCAATAAAATACCACGGAAAAAACACAAGAGCATAAGAGTGTTTGAGTTTTGACAACTGTAAGAAAACAATATGGCGGTCAGCCATTTTCGTTTCGATTATGTTTCGTTCCACTAATCACCAGTATGGATTTTTTTTTCTAACAATAACACCAACAACTCTCAGAAGTCTGAATTAATATTTTAATATAAAATATCTTCAAGATAAAAGTCATCAGGTAACTATTCGGGGATTATATAATATTTGTTTGGGGAAACGCACTAAGCATACTGCTTGAAATGGAACGTATTAAAATCGTCAATGCAGTGTTGCCCTTATTAAATATTATACAAGTGATACCATGTTTTGGTAATTAGTTTAATACAGTGCCATCTGTTGTTAATTTATCAAATATACAAAGGGTCTTTGGTCACGTGACATTGTAATATTTTACCAACAGTTTTCTTCTGACTGAAACGCCCGTGGTGGTGTGAACCGGAGGCATTTTCAGCCTCCGGAGACTATGCGGAGATTTTATTGAATCACCGGAGATTATCCGGAAAAAACACGCTAAAAAAAAAAAAAAAAAATTATTTCGTCTGGTCACACTGGATTGTCGTAGTGTCCGTATCTTACAAATTTTATACATCGTAATCTTGTTCCATTATCAAAGAACGTATTAAAGTACGCTAACTTAACTTAAATATAAAATTAACTTACCGCTCGCGCGACGGCAGCGCCCTCCCTGCCGCTTGTCATCTCGCTCGCTCGCCCAAGGAGCATCGCTCGCCTCTCGCCTCTCCTTCCTGTCATTTTCATAGTGATGTATCAGATCGATTATTTTGATTATCGATAAATCCGCAGAAAAAGAATAATCGATTAATTAATCATACATTAATCGGTTATACACTTCAAAATAACATGGAAAAATCTTTTTGATAATTTTTAATGTTAACATGAATAACTCATAAATAATACCATACTTTTAAAAAGAAGTTATATTTAGTTCGTAAAAGTAAAATTATGATGATTGTGATAATATGGAAACTCTCTGGAGTTTCGATACTAGTATTGTAAGTCATAAGTCATTTATCCATTTGTGTAACATAGGTACAAAAAATAATATAAAGTTCTTAAATAAAATAAAGAGTCCGCTATATTATGCCAGCAGGCGTACAAATGTGTATTTCAAATCTAAATGAGAAATTTGAATCAATATGCTAGTAAAAAATTATTTAATTATACAACTCGAAATGTCACAAAATAATAAAATGTAAAGATGATGTTATAAAATAAAAATGTCAAATAGTTTGTACTCTTGGTCACTAATTATAATATTATTAAATTAATTGGGCATTTAAAAATTCTTCTATTGAATAATAACATTTTTCAAGTAATAGTAGTTTCATGCTGTAGTGTCCTGAAGTGCTAAAATAGCCGTTAGGAGAACACTACATAGGGACAGACTATGAGGGTCCGACGATAGTCGATTTAACTGGTGTGCTGCGCGACAATTACAAGGAATCAGAAAACTTACCTGCCATCCTTGGTACCTGCAGTCATTCGTTGACACGCCGCCGTTCTTCGACTGATTTCACGAGCCGATGGGTTGGACTGCTGGAGTTCTCACTGGGTGAATAGTTCAGGGAGGTCACGGATTCACTCGTGCGGGGCCCCGATTTGACCTCAATGAGATTTCGTCGCTTCGCCGGTAAGTACGTGTGTTCGAAGCGGACGCCGGTAGTAGTAGTCTTTTTCGTAATGGCGGTCAACAGTGTTGCCCACTTAGGACGGCACGTATGACCACCGTAAAAACGGGGTCGTTCTGTTTAATGCAGATCATCGCAACAGAACACCGATTGTCGTAATAATTTACATGATATCGAAACACATGCGTTTTTTAAACTGTACCACATTTAGACGTTCTATGGTATCAGGTATTTTATGTTGAGGGATGTATTTAAAAAAAAGAAATATGTTCAGTCTATGGTCAAGTCTATAATATTATCTTTGTCTTCTTGGTTCTGCACCGCCATTATGGCCGTCTGTAAAATCTTAATAATAATATGTGTGTTATTGTGATTCCATTGATTCCACTGCTTAGTATAATAAAACTCTGCATAATATAAAACAATCGTTTGATTGTAGTCCCTCTGACCTTCAACATTTTATTGTATACATGCTGAAATTTGAGTCGCTTAATTCCCGAAAAAGGGTCATTGTACTCATCATTATAAACAACGACCAACCCTGAAATCGCGAAAAAAAATTCTGTTGGTCCCTACATTTGTGTTCACTTAAATAAATAAAATGTAGGGACCACCTGATTTTTTTTCCGCGATTTCAGGGTTAGTCCCATAGTAAAAGTTATTCAAAAGAAATAAGCGATTCAAATTTCAGCGTGTATACGTGGAGCCATACCTAGAATACTTTTATATAATAAAGCAGTTTTGCATCTATAATTGCACAATGAGTTTTTATATTGACTACGGATTGGAACATCTCGTACTGTCGAAATTTTTTCAAAAAGTTGCATTGACTAACACAAAGATCTCCAAAATATACAGCGAAGGTACAGTTAGAACTTTTAATTATTTAAATAACGGTACACAGCTATCATCTGATTTCAAACCACACATGGCGCGTATGCATCTCTATGAACGTTGTCTATGAACGTTGTTTTTTTATAATTTTATTTTATTTTATTTTATTTAGAAAACCAACAGCGATACATATAATAAATTACAGAATATGTGTATTACAGTATTGTGTGGCTAATAATAGGTTTCCCTGTGTAACCAGGTAAGTATAAAACATGCGAACGGACTACAAAGAAAAAAATTAAAGTTAAAAAATACAATAATACTTATATTTATGTTTAAAATTTAGTCCATTTATTGTTAGATTACTTATATGATGCCGAATAACGAACAGCTGGGTTGCCTGCTATTTGCCTTCATTTATTGTTTTCCATAACTGTGTTTTAAATGTAGGTTTAGTACAGTTAAATATATCAACATGAGAGAAATCTGTGTTATAAGTTCGAGCAATACGGGTCAGTACACTATTTTGGGCGTAATTAGTCGAGTGCCGAGGCACGTGTAACATTGTCGTGTGACGAGTGCGCCGTCGGGGAGTGTTAAAAGTTACCTGCGCGACTAACTCCGGGCTGAATGATATACTTTCTGTCAATTACTATTATCATATTCTCGTATTGATGATTTGTTGATTAAAACCATATAAGTATTGTAATGGTATTAATTTATGTTATCAATTTAATCAACAAAATAAAACGAGAATATGACAAATAGTAATTAACTGAAAATCCATCATTACAAAAACACAACATTCATCGACAATACTAGTATAGAAACTCCAGAGAGTTTCTATATCATAACATTCTTCAATGCTAGAGGAAAGAAACAGCTATCCAGGAAGTGATCGCTGAAAGCTATTCAGGACGTAATCGTTGTAGCGGTTCGGAAGCCTCCGGTCTATAGTTGATCTTCGTTGAACCTCAGTTGGCTGTTCTGTAGCCGGAGGTTCTATCTCAACTGTCAGCGGTTCCTCAGTTTCCTCATCTATGTTCGTAGTCCGTGAATCATAATAAACCTCGTCGTCAACCTCAAA
The DNA here is from genome assembly GCA_949699075.1 of Asteroscopus sphinx. Classification (NCBI taxonomy): domain Eukaryota; kingdom Metazoa; phylum Arthropoda; class Insecta; order Lepidoptera; family Noctuidae; genus Asteroscopus; species Asteroscopus sphinx. The sequence goes on from OX453024.1 coordinate 13,386,890, forward strand.
AAATACCTCGTCGTCATGATACCTATATTAAAACTTTTTTTATTTGGACCAAAATCCCCATTTAAAAAATAATATTCTTCATCATTTTAAGAAAGTAATTTCTAAATTATATTGTACTTTTCATGGGATACAATAACAAAACCTAACTTAAATTGCTATCTTTAGTTAAACTAGTAGGTGAATTGTATCAATTATGTTTTTGAATGATCGATTATAAAAGTCATAATCGATTAGGTTCGAATATCTTGATAATGTATTACGCCCATCACTACATTTTTGTAGTTTCGGCAGCGTTGCCAGACGTGCGATAATTATCGTAAATTTACGATAATTTCAAGTCCTTTGCGATAAAAATAATAGCAAGGTATCGCACGATAGTTTTACTAATTCATACGATAATTTAAGTAGCACTACGATAATTTTGAGGCAGAGTGACAACAACCAAAATTTACAATAAGCTAAGGCATTATTCTCGTTTCTTTCACTCACTCTCACTATGTGTGTCGCATACGACAGACTGAACAAGATGCACAAAAAAGACAGAAAAAAGCTATGTTTTGCTTTCAACTGCATACCTGCGTCCTGTTCTGGCTGTTCTACTCGTTTATTTTATTCGGTCTGTGTGAGTTCATTCCTAGTTCAGTCAGATCTAGAGTCAGACATTCAGACTGAGTGCAATTGGATTAGTTATCTGTTTTGTATGCCTGCTTTGCATTGTTTCGTTTTAATTGTTACACGCTGCTAACTGGAACAATAATAAATATTTATTTTATTTTTCTAATAATTTTCTGATGTTATTTATAACTTATCTATAAATAAAAATGAATGTTTCTTTGTTTGTCACTGTTTGTCCCGTACGTGTTCTTATAACATTCATCCGATTGGAATGACAATCTTGGTAAGTTGTTGTGCGAGAGCCCGCGAAGGTTTTTGTAAAACAAAAATAGCTTTGCAACGCATAAACACACAAAAATAGCTTTGCAGGGCACAGCTATGGTGTTAAAAAGAACACACTAATCGTTAGAACCTTTGAACATAAACCTTATAATATCAATTTTGTATAAGAAAGCGTATGCGATAATTATACGATAATTTTTTCCTCGATCTGCGATAGTTTCAATCTTGCCATCTGGCAACACTGAGTTTCGGAAACTTTTTAATTTTAGTCTCTGAGTTACAGAGTGTACGTGACAAAGAAGTGCCGAAAGAATTGCAAACAATTTTATCAGAATCTTCGTATTTTAAACCTTTATATAAATTTATTGTTAATACTGTAGGAAAATTGTAATACCTAATTGATGTTTCTATTTAAGTTAGGCTTTAAGGACTTGTATCCATGGCCGTTAAATAAATTAAAAAAAAAAAAAAAAAAAAACTTTTTAACTTTGCTGTGCGCGTTCGTGATGTTTTCAACGCTTGTAAGCATTGTGTCATTATCTTTACTATTTTGTGCGCGATAGTGAGGAACAAGTGTTGATAACTGAAGTCTGAAGTGAACAGTGTCGAACATCGGCTGGCGGTGTCTCTTACAGAGTTTTTAATTCTTGTTTTGAAAAGTTTGGACAAAGTTATATACACGGGTTTATCAGTGTGTGTGTGTGTGCATGTTGTCATGTCTTAAGAAAACTTTTTGTCAACACATAAACTGGATTGAAAAGGTATCGTCGAGACAGATAAGGCTCTGAGAAAATGGAGCCGAGTTACGTAGGTAAGTGTACCGAGTGCCGGGTGTCGTGCGTCGCGATCGAAATAAGTTAGCGACGCAAGACCTTGAACAGTCGAATGTTGAAGGTGCAACGGTCTGATGATGCAAGCGTGCAGCGCGCTAAGGCGACACTAGAAAGTAGTACATTCCCTGGGCGACACTACTTAGCGCGAGCCGGTGCCACCTGCCGCCGCCGACGCGCTATCTTATCTACTGTAACATTGTGTACATAGCCATCTGATAAAGATGGAACTCACTCTCTTCTCGCATTTCATAACATAATCCAACAGATTTCATGTAATAACACTGAGATTTAACCCTGATAAATAGGTCAACTTTATAATGATTCTCACAATGGTGTCGATTCTCTTGTTCACGAACTAAACTTATTTTAAACTATCACTCTCTTTTACTAAAAGTAGATACAAGAAAGGGATGGCAACCATTTTAGAACTGTCAAATAAGTTTACGTGTTACATTTCTTTGTATTTTAGTGGGCACGTTCCGAGATCACGACTAAACTTGTATGGAAAATTTAATTTCGCCTAATTTGACAGCTCTTAAATGGTTGCCATCCCTTTCTTGTATCTACTATTAGTAAAAGAGGGCGATAGTTTTAAGGACTTGTATCCATGGCCGTTAAATAAATTAAAAAAAAAAAAAAAAAAAAAACTTTTTAACTTTGCTGTGCGCGTTCGTGATGTTTTCAACGCTTGTAAGCATTGTGTCATTATCTTTACTATTTTGTGCGCGATAGTGAGGAACAAGTGTTGATAACTGAAGTCTGAAGTGAACAGTGTCGAACATCGGCTGGCGGTGTCTCTTACAGAGTTTTTAATTCTTGTTTTGAAAAGTTTGGACAAAGTTATATACACGGGTTTATCAGTGTGTGTGTGTGTGCATGTTGTCATGTCTTAAGAAAACTTTTTGTCAACACATAAACTGGATTGAAAAGGTATCGTCGAGACAGATAAGGCTCTGAGAAAATGGAGCCGAGTTACGTAGGTAAGTGTACCGAGTGCCGGGTGTCGTGCGTCGCGATCGAAATAAGTTAGCGACGCAAGACCTTGAACAGTCGAATGTTGAAGGTGCAACGGTCTGATGATGCAAGCGTGCAGCGCGCTAAGGCGACACTAGAGAGTAGTACATTCCCTGGGCGACACTACTTAGCGCGAGCCGGTGCCACCTGCCGCCGCCGACGCGCTATCTTATCTACTGTAACATTGTGTACATAGCCATCTGATAAAGATGGAACTCACTCTCTTCTCGCATTTCATAACATAATCCAACAGATTTCATGTAATAACACTGAGATTTAACCCTGATAAATAGGTCAACTTTATAATGATTCTCACAATGGTGTCGATTCTCTTGTTCACGAACTAAACTTATTTTAAACTATCACTCTCTTTTACTAAAAGTAGATACAAGAAAGGGATGGCAACCATTTTAGAACTGTCAAATAAGTTTACGTGTTACATTTCTTTGTATTTTAGTGGGCACGTTCCGAGATCACGACTAAACTTGTATGGAAAATTTAATTTCGCCTAATTTGACAGCTCTTAAATGGTTGCCATCCCTTTCTTGTATCTACTATTAGTAAAAGAGGGCGATAGTTTAAAATAAGTTTAGTTCGTGAACAAGAGAATCGAAAAGAAAGAAAAGAAAGAAAGAAAGATTTTATTTAGCACAGGACAGTGACAGCACAACAAATAACATTAAATAAAGTACTAAAATATATATAAGTAAAACATGAATCGACACCATTATCCTATTGTTAGCAACTTAGGCTTTATGTTATTAAAATATTAATTAAGTAATAATTTATGCATGTACCTACTGAATGTTATATTAAGTTTGTATTGTATACAAAAAAAAGATGAAAAATCATTAATAAGCAACTATAGGCCAATAGCTTTAATACCCATTCTCTCTAAAATATTTGAAAAAGTTATATATGACTGCATTTACACATTCTTTGAAAACAATAATTTATTTGCTGCATGTCAATACGGATTTCGAAAAAACAAGTCTATTAATATTGCAATATATAATGGTTTACATGAGGTCTTATTAAGTATGGATAGAAGTGCCCCTGTTACAGCACTGTATATGGATATGTCAAAAGCATTTGACCATGTCAACCACAAAACTCTCTTGAACAAGATGTATGCATGCGGTGTTAGAGGTAACGTCTACGATCTAATTAAATCATATCTCAGTAACAGAAAACAAACTGTAGAAATCAAAAGACTCTCTATAATAACTAAAACTGAAGAGACGTTTACATCTACTATGAGAAATATACACTCTGGCGTACCCCAGGGAAGCATATTGGGTCCACTACTATTTCTAATTTATATAAATGACATGCCTACAATTACAAACCATCATATGACACTTTTCGCTGATGATAGTACCATATTGTTTACTGGTGATGATTGGATTGACTTAAAATCTGACATAACTAATACTTTGACTTCAATTGAAAAATGGCTTATCGAAAATGACTTGAAAATGAATCTTAATAAAACAAAAATTATGAATTTCAAGCAAGGAGTAAAATCTGAAATTAATTTAAATATTTATTACTCTCAAACAGACATTGAAGAAATCGCGGTTAACAAATTTTTAGGACTTTATATAGACAATAAAATGAACTGGAAATCACATATTGACCATGTATGCAAAAAACTTAGCCAGAGCTCTTATGCTCTTTATAGATTGAAAAATATTGTTAATAAGTCGGTTTTGTTAACTGCCTATCACGGTTACGCTGCGTCAACTATACGTTACGGAATCATTTTCTGGGGTAACTCGGTAGAAAAAGAACGTGCATTTAGAGCCCAAAAACGTTGCATTCGATCTATTTGCGATCTACAACAAACGGATTCATGTAAGCCACATTTTATTGATCTAAAGATTTTAACCCTTCCATGTATATACATTTATGAAACAGCATTATTCATAAAATCAAACTCACAATTATTTGAATTTTACACTAGAGCCCGGCATAGTGACAAGTTGTGCATCGTATTCAGTAAAACGCAACTATTACATGAGAGCATTTTTTGTATGGGTCCGCGTATTGTGAATGGTCTTCCACTTTCATTGCGAAATATTACCGATATAAAAAAATTCAAAAAGAAACTTTACGAGATGCTTGTTGAAAAGTGCTACTACTCGATTAGTGATTTTTTTAATGATAAGACACTGAATCCTCCGAAGTATTAGGACAAGCCAGCATAACTAAATAGTAAATTGGAGTGTAAATTGTGACTAAACGGTATTTGTTGTTATAATAATTTGCTTATAATTTTATTATTTACTAGCTTTTACCCGCGGCTCCGCTCGCGTTAAATTCTGCTAACCCACGTCAGTCCAGTCCAGTCCAGTCCATTCCAGTCCAGTCCACTGACCCGCTGCCCCGCTGCCCCACTGCCCCACTGCCCCAATGCCCCGCTGCCCCACTGCCTCGCAGCCCCGCTGCCCCACTGCCCCGCTGCCCCGCTACCCCACTGCCCCGCTGCCCCACCTCCCCGCTGCCCAGCTGCCCCGCTGCCCCACTGCCCCTCTGTCACACCGTCCCACTGCCCCGCTGCACAGCTGCCCCATTGCCCCGCTGCCCCGCTACCCCACTGCCCCACTGCCCCGCTGCCTCACTATCGCTTTGCCCTACTGCCTGCCCCGCTGCCCCGCTACCCCACTGCCCCGCTACCCCACTGCCCCGCTACCCCACTGCCCCGCTGCCCCACTATCCCACTGCCCCGCTACCCCACTGCCCCACTGCCTCGCAGCCCCGCTGCCCCACTGCCTCGCAGCCCCGCTGCCCCACTGCCCCGCTGCCCCGCTACCCCACTGCCCCGCTGCCCCACCTCCCCGCTGCCCAGCTGCCCCGCTGCCCCACTGCCCCTCTGTCACACCGTCCCACTGCCCCGCTGCACAGCTGCCCCATTGCCCCGCTGCCCCGCTACCCCACTGCCCCGCTGCCTCACTATCGCTTTGCCCTACTGCCTGCCCCGCTACCCCACTGCCTCTCTGCCCCGCTACCCCACTGCCCCGCTGCCCTACTATCGCACTGCCCCACTGTGGCCCCGCGAACCCACTGCCCCGCTATCCCACTGCCCCGCTGTCCTGCTGCCCCGCTGTCCTGCTTCCCCACTGCCCCGCTGCTCCACACCGTTGCACCACTGCCCCGCTGCCCAGCTGCCCCGCTACCCCACTGCCCCTCTGCCCCACTATCACACTGCCCCACTGCCTGCCCCGCTGCCCCGCTACCTCACTGCCCCGATACCCCACTGCCCCGCTATCCCACTGCCCCGCTGCCCCACTATCCCGCTGGCCCACTATCCCACTGCCCCACTATCCCACTGCCCCACTGCCCCGGTAACCCACTGCCCCGCAGCCTTGCTGCCCCGCTGCCCCGCTACCCCACTGCCCCACTGCCCCACTCCCCAGCTGCCCCGCTGCCCCGCTACTCCACTGCCCCACTGCCCCGCTATCCCACTGCCCCGCTGCCCCGGTACGCCACTGCCCCGCTGGCACGCTGCCCCGCTGCCCCACTGTCCCTCTGCCTCACAAACCCACTGCCCCCCTACCCCACTGCCCCACTGCCCCTATGCCTCACTACCCCACTGCCCCACTGCCCCACTGTCACACCGTCCCACCGTCCGACTGCCACTGTCCTACTGTCCCACTGTCCCACTATCCCACTGTCCCACTATCTCACTACATCACAATCGTCCCGTCCCACTATCTCACTATATCACTATCGTCCCGTCCCATGTCCCATGTCCTGTCCCATGTCCCATCCTATGTCCAGTCCCATGTGCCGTCCCACAGTCCTGTCCATGTCCCGTCTCATATCCCGTCCCATTTCCCGTCCCATGTTCCGTCCCCTGTCCCGTCCACTGTCCCGTCCCCAGTCCCATCCCCAGTCCCATCCCCTGTCCACTCCACTCCATCGTACATTACTATCCACTCGTGCAAATGCATAGAAGCTTCGATCTGTCGGGTGAGTACGCAACCCACGAATAAAATTTTTTATTTTTTTCTTTCTTTCTTTCTTTCTCAAAACCCATACCAGTTTTTAAGTCAGATCATCAGCTTTCAAACAAAAAAAAAATCATCAAAATCGGTCCAGTAGTTTTAGCGTGATGCTGGAACAAACAAACAAACAAACAGACGTTTACAATTTTATAATAGTTAAGATTAACTAAAAATTGTTGTTTAGTTATTACTGTAGGTATATTATGTTATGTTATTTAATTAAATTGATTGTATGCCTCAATGGCGGGACATGGCTGATCCTATTAATAATTTGTACACATCTTATGAACCTGTGATCCACAATAAATGAATTTGAATTTGAATTTGAATTATAAAGACGGTAGATGTAAAATCTTGTTGGGGCTGACAGGATAAAAAGGCGGGAATTAGTTGATACGGGGCAGTTGTGAATTATCTTTTGAAGTGAATTATACTGGTGTGAACTAAAACTTACATTGTTTTTATTCACGTCCTACAACGGAGCCAACAAATCAGAAGTGAGATATTTTTGAATGCAGACTACATGTAAGTGTTTTTTCATATATTTTTTTTCTCAAGTTTGTCTTCTTTCTTTTCATTTTATTGGGCCATCTAAGTTCATTTATAAACAAGCATGAAATAAAAGTACTGGAGTGTGTCAAGCAAATGTAAAAAAAAAAACGGCCAAGAGCCCGCAGCGCAGCCCGCAGCGCAGCCCGCAGCGCAGCTCGCAGTGCAGCCAGCAGCGCAGCCCGCAGCGCAGCCCGTAGCGCAGCCCGCAGCGCAGCCCGCAGCGCAGCCCGCAGCGCAGCCCGCAGCGCAGCCCGCAGCGCAGCTCGCAGTGCAGCCAGCAGCGCAGCCCGCAGCGCAGCTCGCAGCGCAGCTCGCAGTGCAGCCAGCAGCGCAGCCCGCAGCGCAGCCCGCAGTGCAGCCCGCAGCGCAGCCCGTAGCGCAGCTCGCAGTGCAGCCAGCAGCGCAGCCCGCAGCGCAGCCCGCAGCGCAGCTCGCAGTGCAGCCAGCAGCGCAGCCCGCAGCGCAGCCCGCAGCGCAGCTCGCAGCGCAGCTCGCAGTGCAGCCAGCAGCGCAGCCCGCAGCGCAGCCCGCAGCTCAGCTCGCAGTGCAGCCAGCAGCGCAGCCCGCAGCGCAGCCCGCAGCGCAGCCCGCAGTGCAGCTCGCAGTGCAGCCAGCAGCGCAGCCCGCAGCGCAGCCCGTAGCGCAGCTCGCAGTGCAGCCAGCAGCGCAGCCCGCAGCGCAGCCCGTAGCGCAGCTCGCAGTGCAGCCAGCAGCGCAGCCAGCAGCGCAGCCCGCAGCGCAGCCCGCAGCGCAGCCCGTAGCGCAGCTCGCAGTGCAGCCAGCAGCGCAGACCACAGCGCAGCTCGCAGTGCAGCCAGCAGGGCAGCCCGCAGCGCAGCCCGCAGCGCAGCCCGATGTTCAGCTAGCAGCCCGCAGCCAGCAGCGCAGCCCGATGTTCAGCTCGCAGCCCGCAGCCAGCAGCGCAGCCCGATGTTCAGCTCGCTGCCCGCAGCCAGCAGCGCAGCCCGATGTTCAGCTCGCAGCCGGCAGCCAGCAGCGCAGCCCGATGTTCAGCTCGCAGCCCGCAGCCAGCAGCGCAGCCCGATGTTCAGCCCGCAGCCAGCAGCGCAGCCCGATGTTCAGCTCGCAGCCAGCAGCGCAGCCCGATGTTCAGCCCGCAGCCAGCAGCGCAGCCCGATGTTCAGCTCGCTGCCCGCAGCCAGCAGCGCAGCCCGATGTTCAGCTCGCAGCCGGCAGCCAGCAGCGCAGCCCGATGTTCAGCTCGCAGCCCGCAGCCAGCAGCGCAGCCCGAAGCGCAGCCGTCGAGCGTAGCGGTCAGCGCAACCAGGAGTGCAGCCGGGAGCGCGGACAACGTTCCTCGGCCCACCAGCATGATAGCCAACGAGAGGTACACCTTCTGATAAAACGAATCTGTTTGGGCACTCAAACATGTACTGTAAGGATTTTATTGATTTTATGTCAAATTTTGTTAAGCCAAATCAAACTCAAAAATTACATTATGATGAGAGTATAATCCCTGAATTACCTATTTTATTATTGTTTACGCTACTATAAAAATAAAAAATAAAATTTATCGTAATAATATATATATCTAAAGTTAATGAATGTCCTCAAATAATTATAATTGATATCTCAGTATTTTTAGCCTATATGCCCTAAGGAGCGTCACTCGTTTAGCACCACCCGGGGACACGTGCAGGGATATAATAGGTAACTCCTGCGGACGCGAGTAACAGTCGTCCCGTAGTTGTCACTTTGTCAGTATTATCCGACGAATCCGTTAACTCGTTAACTCCAGCCTCTGTGAGTGCGGCGAAGAGGACCAGACTGTGGACCATATAATCCAACGATGTCCTTTATTGTCGTACCCTGGCTCTCCAGAGGATCTTTTCACCATTACACCTGACGCCACCATATGGTTAAAGAATCTCAATTTGTCATTGTGAATAAAATAATATAGATGTATAGATAGCCTATAAAGATGCCATACGATTAAATAAATATACGGTACGGTATAATATACGGTATTTGATGTCAGATGTCTTCTTTCATTTACTTTTTTTTGTTCTTGTGCGCGTAAATTTCACTTTTAAGATATATAGATGGGAGGGACCAGCTGAAAATCAGTGCTGTGCATACCTACATGCACAGCAAATACAGAGCTGGATCCCTTGCCACACATATTATGTTGTATGCATGTTGTGTTCTAAATTAATTTGTCCTGTTACCTTTGCATGTAATGTGTATATTTTGTGTATGTGTGGCAAAATAAATGGTTTAAATGGTTTAATGGTTTATAAATAAATTATAATCGATTTTGCACTTCCTCGTTTGATAGGACATGCCAAAAATAAAATGGTATTAAGGCTTTCATTCAATCAATCGTACATGGGTAGAATGGCAGGAATACCTTAAACCAGGGATTCCCAAACTATTTTGGGCAATAGACCCCTTTTCCAAAATGAACTGATACCTCAGACCCATAGCCAAATAACTTTAAAAATCCCATCTCTAGTTACAAAATACTAATTTAGAAGAGAATAGAGAATGGACTCAAAACTCAAACTCAAAAACTTTTATTGCATTCATGTGTACATAGGTGTTACATTTATAAGTCCTGTAGGTACTTATAGTATGGTTTCAACATGAAACCCGGTAAGGGCACAGCAACATACTTATAAATAATAGGTTTCATAGCAATGATAGATATAAAATTATTAAAAAATAGAAATTCGATTTGTATTGATAATAACTAATTTTCTAAATCTCAATTTTATTGATAATTTGTTATATAAATTAAATTTGTATGGAATTGTAAAATGTTTTTGTTAAAATTGAAATTTGATTTGAAATAATTAAAATACCTAATTGACCATTAAAATTTACAATTTTTGTTAAGTTCTTAAACATAATCATTTAAAGACTTAGAGTAATAAGACATAGAGTGATAGTTTCAATCAAATTTCTGCTCAAACTTGAAGCACAAAAACAATCGATGTGTGCAAGCGGCACGTACCTATAATGTTCGTTGACACAGCGCGCGTAAGCTGTACTGAACGGAGCCATTTCTGGCTCCAATATAGTTGCTTCAAATTGTGCGCGCGGACTTGGTTTCTATTAGTTATTCTAAGAGAATGGAAGACATTTTTTTAAGGGCGTAAAACTGACCAGTTTTTAGATTGAACAAAGACTAAATAGCTGTTCCACAAGCAGTCGCAATGTATCCCAGCCGCAGTTAACATGCAATTTCATCAAATCGTTATAAGTATAAGTAATGTGTCTCGCACGATCAGTGCGCGCATAGCGTTCAACTCCTGCGCCTAATTAACACGTATCTAAGCAACGGCCTTGACAGCTCGCGCCGCATTCTACAAGATCGTGCGAACTCCACGAATTTACCATTTAACGCAGTGGTGTTTAATGAATGAATGAACGATCAGACCAGGATCAAACGATTGCTTGTCACAGATGATGACACACACTTCGCTGAATCTCGTTCATTTGAGGCTGAAATGCTGAATCGTTAATGTTCACATCTGAGATGAACAAAGGTTCACATTGTTAACCTTTACAAATTGTATTCAGATAGCGAGCGCCGTATGACGTCTGTTATTTATTCTGGATATTTAATTTGAGAGAAGCCTGATTCTGTAGTCTACTGACACTGAAATAACCGTTCCACAATAAAACAATTCCCTACCTATAAATAATTATACTGAAAGACAATGCTACGCAAGTCGAAAATATTAATATTAGTATTTGGAAGACAAAAAGTAGCGCTAAAACATTATTCTCCTTCTGGGACAATCGGGTAACAACAAGCTGTGATAGACTGTATGAACTGGCGGCGGAAGACATCAAGACTATGCTGGCTTCAGTCGTGGCCGACACATTTAATTTGATAATCATTTTCATGTTATTTGGAATAGTATTGCTGTCACCAGGGCAGCAACGATCCGAGGATCGAAGATCAACATATTCGAACAAAATGTTTCATGCACTGTTATATCCATAACCCGCCTGCCAAGTCTTTTAGGGGGAGGCCTATGCCCAGTAGAGGACGTCTTTCGGCTGAAATGATGATGATGACGATGACGATCATAATAATAATAATCACTACATAGGTATAGAACGTATATTATTGCATGTCACGGGATATTTAACATGTAAGTCCTTTTTCACGAGTTCCCGATATTTTGGCGCACGGTAAATATCTCGTGACATCTATCTATATCTGTCTATCTATTCTATATCTATCTATCTATACATATAATAAGAATGTAAGTCTGCTGTGTCTGTACATTGAATATTTTTTGTAAAAAAAATGGGGGATGAATAAGAATAAGTAATAAAATAAATTTCGAGATTTTTTTAAATGTTTGTCTGTTTGTTTGAACGCGAATCACGTTCTGAACAAACTACTTTCAGTACTTGCGTTTATTCTGTTAAGAGTAAATTAAATACTTTAAAAAATTAATTAACAAAAACAAAAAACCCGACTGCGTGTAAAAATAACAGAAAAGATATAAACAAGACTTATCAACACGCAGGCGGAGGCTACGTATGTTTTTGGTCATAAATTACATAATAGTTCATTGGTAGCCTCCGCCTGCGTGTTGATAAGTCTTGTTTATATCTTTTCTGTTATTTTTACACGCAGTCGGGTTTTTTGTTTTTGTTAATTAATTTTTTTATTTTAATATTTTTAGTTTTGTAATGTTTTATTTATCATACTATTAATGTTTTTTTTTAAAGTCAAATTAATTTTTAATGTTGAATATTTTGTTGTTTTTTTATCATGTCTCATTCCAAATTACATATAAACATATTAGTTGTATATATTTTCGTAAACCATTTACAAAACCCTTTATTTTGATACCCCACTCGATAGGTTTTGAGCAAAAAACATTTTTTGAAGTCACATAAAATGGCTCCAAAAAGCGGCCATTTTGATTTATATAATTTTGACATACCCAGTGTCACTCTCACAATTAAGACGAATCCAACGACACCTCTCAAGCTAAGATCCATCAAGCCGTTTAGGCTACAGAGCGTGCCAAAGAAATATACATACATACATACACTCGAAAAACATAACCCTCCTTCTGGCGCAGTCGGGTAATAACACTGTATGCTGTCAGAATTATGGTTCTCTTCTCAGATAGACGCGAGGTCTCAGAATTAGTCTTATTTTGCCTTACAGTGAAATCGTACCGTACCAATAACCTTTAGTTATTATGATGACGATTCCATAGTGGAACAAACCGAATATTAGTTTTCATATTTTATTTATAAAAATCGGGCTTCGGCTTCGTTGCAGCAATTTTAAAAATTGCAGTGATGTTCAGAAGATCTGGTATCTTTAATAACTAGTAAAAAATCGTGACGTTTCATTTATTACAAGTATTTAAAAACGAATGCTTGGACTGACGTTGTCCAAGCTCTCTGCTCTACAACGACAGTTATCTCGCGAATCACACTTGTGCTTTCATCAGGTTGTGTTGAAAGTAAACGTTTTGTTAGTAGGTATAACAAACACGTTAAATTAACTCTATAATATACTATAGACGAAGTGCAAATGTCCTTTAAGAGCTCATTTACATATCGAGGTGCCGTGCGGGTCACCATAAGCTGTTGACCTTCGTTTCTCGCAATCTGTGATGGCTATGCACACTTGGATTACGTAGTCTTCTTCGTCTTCGTGCCGATGGTACAATCTATTGACAATGGCACAGTAATCAGGCCACGTCTTGTGCGTTGTTTGTGGGATTGTTAATGTCGCTCAATGTGCAAGTGTTTGGACATAAAGAGCAACGTAGCAAGTGTGACATTGATGGAGCATCAATGTCACACGTGCAGGCTGTAGCCGTTTGGTCTACACTTACAGCCCCACTTGCTCATGTTAAGCCTGCTTCTGCCTACTTAGGTCCGCAATTGGTTTAGGGACTTTCATTTAGGCCAAGGGAGATTAAACCCTGCTTTCAGTTTCTCGCTGGGTTGGATTTGGTTTGCGCGTGGAGGTAATTTTTCCAGCCACAGCTTCCGATGAGCCTCAGCTGAAGAACCTTGTAGAGCCTCTACGATTGAGATTGCGTAGTGTGTCATGAACTTCTGAAGTTCTGAGTTCTGTAACGATGTACCGGTTTTAAATGAAGTTGAATCTTAAGCAATTTATTTGCGTGGTCTGCGGTGCAAAACATCGAAGGTCGATGTGACTCCGTGATACATCACATTATGCAACGGCCGCCACAAACAAAGCGACAGTAAAGTTCGCTGGAGCGAGGATAACGGGACCACCGTCATCCGTCGATACTACCTATAATGTATTAGTTTTCAGTCCGCACTCGGGAATACAACTAGCTTGTCTATGCGCATTGTCTGTGACTGTGTACATTTGTTGAGTGTCACATTTATGAATATAATTGTGGTGGCGGTGCTAAGCTCGCTGGTGTTGGTGCTACCCCGGGCCCTGCACGTCGTGTGCCGTGCTATGCTCACGCTGCTTAAGACCTGGGAGGCGTTCCTGAAGCCGGCTCCTTGCCACCAGGCTGACGCTGGTCCTCGTACGTCATCCATGATCTAAGAACGACCCCGTCCCTGCACGTCATGTGTTCATAAATTGAGACGTTTATTTTCTGTTGGGGTTCGTTGTATAGCCAACTTTCTTTTGGTTTTACTAACTCAAAAATTCCCGATTTTTTTTTTCTTTTCTCCTGAAAATTCACGTCATTAAAATTGACGTTGTCAGCACCGCTGGATCTCCTTGTTGAAGTCAGACGCGCCACGTCTTATGGTTTTTGAGATTAGGTAATAATATTTATTATTTGTTTGTTTCAGATGAACGGGAAGATGTTCAAAAGAAAACGTTCACCAAGTGGATAAACTCGCAGCTAGTAAAGGTAATGTACTCAGAGTCGTAGAAATAATATTATTAGCTAGCAGTTTAAGTTAACATAAAATTACTTATTAGTCTTGTAGACTAGATCGTAATTATAATAAGCTACTAATAATTAACTTCTTAGGTTTTCGCGATCACTACACATTATAATAAAACAAAGTTTAACCGGATTAAATCGCGTATATTATTTAAATTGGTTTCCCTGACGTTTCGAAAGCTTTGCAGCATTTCGTGGTCGCAGGTAGACTAAGATGACAAGCGTCGTTACAAATATTTCTAAAAAGAAAAAAAATATATTTTAATCTACCGTACAATATTATTAATTAAAATCGTTTCGATGCACGCAGTAATCACTCACAATATCATTATCTTTTACAGTGTTGCGTGCTGTTTGGGACTTGATTATTTTTAGGACTGGGTTCCAAACAGGTGGTAGCTGCCAACCATCTTCTCTATTAAAATTAGGATGTTTTTTAATTTCAATAGCCTCACGGAGCATTCTAGGTACATATCGGTTTTCCTTCGCCAGAACTTGTGGTTTATCAAATCGAAGAAAATGGCTGGGTTTGTCTAGGGCATGTTCACACACTGCAGACTTTGTGGAGCGTCTGTTCTTGACGTCAGCTATATGTTCTTTAATTCTAGTGGCTATACTACGCTTTGTTTGCCCTATGTATGATAACCCACAATCACAATCAATCTTGTAGACCCCTGCATCTTGTAAGGGAATGTGACACTTCACCGGTCTGAGGAGTTGGCTGATCTTTCTTTGGGGCTTGAAATAGGTTTTGAAAGAAGCACGCTTCAAGATATGACCAATTCTGTCAGTGACCCCTTTGATGAATGGTAGAACAGCAGGTCGACGATCAACTGTGCTGGGTTTCAGGCGGCGTTTGCGATGGGGATGTGGAGCTTGCAAGTTATTATGCTTGAGAACATGCTTCACATGGTAAAGTTCCCCTGCCAGGTGGTCGGCATCGCAGATGCGGTGTGCTCTCTGTAACAAAGATTTGGCCACGGTAGCTAACTGACAAGGATGGTGGTGAGATTCACCGTTCAAGTACCTGTCTGTATGGGTAGGCTTTCTATACACTGTATGACTAACAGAATGATCAGGATTATGGATAAGTTGTATATCAAGAAAAGCTAAGGATTTGTTTGTCTCCAATTCCATAGTAAATTGAAATGCTGCAAAGCTTTCGAAACGTCAGGGAAACCAATTTAAATAATATACGCGATTTAATCCGGTTAAACTTTGTTTTATTACTAATAATTATCTATTAACGGCCAACATTAATATCCAATCTATCCTCGATTTACCCTACTAGAGATAGAAATTTGACATATTTTGTATGGAGCTTATGTCAAATTCCTATCTCTAGTAGGGCAAATCGTGGATAGATTGGATATTAATTTTGGCCGTAAGACCTTATACATTAAAAAAAAACCGGCCAAGAGCATGTCGGGCCATGCTCAGTATTATAGGGTTCCTTAAGTAGGTGTACAAACGAATCAAATCGAATATTAATCATGGCTATTTTAGTTTTTGCAATAATCGGCAGCATTCGCGACTCAGAGCGTGTTGTTAGTAGCGCCATCTAGCGATAAATTCAAGAAGCCAAATTGAAGAAGTGTGTTCAACATAACACAAAGTTACTTTTTGTGATTTTTTCAAATAGAAAGTAGCTAAAGGAGCATTATTTGCTATGATAATTTTTCTCTAAGGTCAATGACCTTTGAACTAGGACGTTTTAAGTATTTTTCAGTTTTCTGTCTATAACTCAAAAAATTATAATCACATTATACTCGAAATAATTTTAAAAGAGAGTTTTCACAAAGGTCTATCAATGTGGAAGATTATAAGTTTCTACGTTGCATAGTTTAGAAATGGCAGGGGGGGGGGGACACATTGCAAGCCACTTTGGCGGGCTATATTTCGCAGATGGTACACCTGATAAAAAAGTGATGTATGAAACATTACCTTCATTTTAGTAGACCTATTCAATGATACCCCACACGAGGGGGTGCAGCGAAAAAAATTTTTTTTTAGCCATTTCACATGTATGGGCGCTACCCCTAAAGAACGTAAAAACTATTTTTTTATTCTTTTAAAATTGAGATCTATATGCAGACTATTTTTGAACAAAATTTCATTTACTTATGTTTATAACTGTAGAAGTTATTAAGCTGTAAAGGATTAGGACAGACGGACAGACGGACGGACATGACGAAACTATAAGGGTTCCTTGTAGTACTTCGGAACCCTAAAAACTCAGGGTTGTAAAAAAAAACAGTTTTTTCTTAAATTATAAGACAAATAGTTTAAAATTTTTTAAACATGTGTTCCTGTTTTAATTCAAGTTTTTTATCGTTAAATTCAAACAAGGGTTATTTCAACGGGTTTAAAAAAATTGTGAGTAAGTTTTCGGGGCAACTCCCTTAGATTATATCTAAATGCGTTGCGTATGCGTTTAAATGCATATTCAATGTAATGTCTTTTATGGTGTACAATAAAGCATATATAAATAAATAAATAAATTATATAAAAACTTTTAAATGAGGACTTGACAAAAATAGCTTGACAAAAATACCCTGTCGCCCGATATAGGGGATATTTTGTATGTTTTTTTTTAATTTTTTTTATTAACTTGCATACAATAAGTACATTTGTGAAAATCTTGCTGTGTATATTTTGTTCAATGACTGCTCCGTGTGGTGCAGGACATGAAGAATTGCACCACCCTATACCTTCTCGTGGGTGTCGTAAGAGGCGACTAAGGGATTCACCAGAGGATGGGCAGCAATGATCGGCGCCACGGAATAAAAACACTTATTTCGTAGTTCCATGATCGGCGCCGCCCACTATTGAATCAGAAATCAGAAATCAGAAATCATTTATTCGAAGTAGACTCGTTTCAGCTAGTTCTTTTCGAACGTCATACATAGACAGACCCCCAAAAACGAATGAATTGTATAGTGCGTACACATTGATACTTATTAGTATTGGAGCCTGACTTTTTTACCCGACTGCGCCAGAAGGAGGGTTATGTTTTTCGAGTATATGTATGTATGTATGTATATTTCTTTGGCACGCTCTGTGGCCTAAACGGCTTGATGGATTTTACCTTGAGAGGTGTCGTTAGATTCGTCTTAATTGTGAGAGTGACACTGGGTGTATCAAAATTATAAAAATTAAAATGGCCGCTTTTTGGCGCCATATTAACTCTTCAAATATTTTTTTTTCCCTCAATACCTATCGAGTGGGGTATCAAAATAAAGGATTTTATAAATGCTTTACAAAAATATATACAACTTATATGTTTAAATGTAATTTGGAATGAAAAATGCTAAAAAACAACAAAATATTCAAATATTAAACATGACAGAACTAAAAATTTAAAAATAAAAAGTTAATTAACAAAACCAAAAAACCCGACTGCTTGTAAATATAACTGAAAAGATGTAAACAAGACTTGTGTAGGTATATGTGAAAATATCAAATCAACACGCAGGCGGAGGCTACCTATGAACTACTTTTGTAATTCATGACTAAAAAAATCGTAGCCTCCGACTGCGTGTTGTTTTGATATTTTCACATATACCACATATTTCACAAGTCTTGTATACATCTTTTCAGTTATATTTACAAGCAGTCGGGTTTTTTGGTTTTGTATGATAGACATATTGATAGACTAAAATTTATTATGTGCCTCAGCCCTTGGCAAACCGATAGACTGTTACGTTGCGATGTGTCACTGGCGTTTATCTATTAATAGCGGAGAAATTGGCAGTTTAGTTAAATCATGGTGTGCAACATAGGTAGAATAAGCCGAACTTTATGAACTATCGATCTCTAAACACTGGATGTTTTCCTGAACGCTTGATGTTACGCTGCTCTGTAACCTCAATTTGAGAACTAATAAATAACGCAATCGTCCACAAATGGAAGCGTAGAAAGTTTTAAGTTTTGGTCACATCTGGAGGCGTGATGAACTGTGTTAGCTGTGATGACGTCACTGTTTGTCAACCACTCAGTCTGCGTGGTGGTATCCACGGAGATACTGTTGTGTGTATCAAATTGTGTATATGGAGTAATTAAGGTCAATCCTCGACACACAGCTCGCTCGGCGCCGGCGCAGCGTTTGCAGCTCGCATCATTGTAATAAATACTGTGGAGGTCCAAGCTGTGACAATGCTGCACATACTACGCACTCATGGCTGTCAGTCATTGTATAAAATGTATTAAATTATTTACCGTTCTACTGTAAGGCACACATGTTTTGTTTTGTTTGACGACGTCTGTGGTCTAGTGGTTCGAGTGTTGGACTGCTGATCACGAGGTCGTGGGTTCGATTCCCACAGGACACAAATATTTGTGTGATGAACATGAGTGTTTGTGTTGGTCTGGGTGTTTCTTATGTATTATAAGTATGTATTTACAAAAAAAAAAAGTATCTAAGTATTATATCCATTGTCTAGTACCCATAGTACAAGCTCTGCTTAGTTTGGGACTAGATGGTGACGTGTAAAATGTCCCAAAAATATTTATTTATTTATTATTTATTTATTTATTACCTTTCTATTTGCGCCGTGTCA
The DNA here is from genome assembly GCA_949699075.1 of Asteroscopus sphinx. Lineage (NCBI taxonomy): Eukaryota > Metazoa > Arthropoda > Insecta > Lepidoptera > Noctuidae > Asteroscopus > Asteroscopus sphinx. Next base: position 13,405,651 of record OX453024.1, read on the forward strand.
GGTATCAACACTCAACACTCGCAAGTAATAATATATTAAATGTAGTCATTTGTCCAGTTATGTATTGAGAAATATAAGAATGGACGAGTGCCCGTCCTTAATAGTCTAGATCATTGATTCCCAAACTTATTTTGTCTACTCGAAAGTCGAGAGTTCAGTCGGTGTCGAGTCCTCCTAGCTAGATGAAATTACTAATCGCCCGCCAAGCCTTTACACACCGCCCCCCTTTAGGCCTGCAGCGCCTACAAGGGGGCGTTATCGCCCACTTTGGGAATGGCTGGCTACATTATCAACAGCAGTCAGATGAAACGCGCAATGTCTTTCGAACCGCTGCAGCTGCGCTGGTGTGGTGTGTGGTCGGGCTCTGTGGTAAAGTACTAAGTAAAGTAGGTTTTCTAAAACAACAGTGTAGCAAATAGATGCAAAGTTGAAGGACTACCTACTTGATAGTAGGATGCTTATGTCAGGGAGAACAAAGTGATATTTTTTGATGTAATAAAACCTGGAATTTACACTATGTTTTACCTTCCACATCTAAATATTCAAGTCAATAGAATCAAGGCAAAAACCCGTACCACAGCGTTTCTGTAACGTTACAGAACGACAAGCCGCTGGTGGAAGACCTGTTCCTGAACCTGCGGGATGGAGAGATCCTGCTGTCGCTGCTCGAGATCCTCACCGCGCAGCAATATGTAAGTGTAGCTGTCGCTTGCTTAGCCTGACGGTTCGGAATGTTCCTATACAAGAAGTCGGACGGATAACGATCGGACGATGATGTTAACGGATCTATAGTCGGATGGTTCGGTTAAGCTGCGCTATTCGCGGTCAGTCCTTAGATATTTGGGTCATTTTTTACACAGCACCATCTAGTCCCAAAGTAAGCAGAGCTTGTGTTATGGTTGACCGTTTCGTTGTACATTGAGACCCCTCCGTGCCTCGGAGAGCACGTTGAGTTGTTGGTCTAGTTTGCCATACTATAATCTATGGCACTATTTACAGGTAGTCAGAAGCACGAAAGTTTGACAACTAATTAACCTTAGGGTGTCGACATAACCCAGTAACTGGGTGCGGGGGTCTGATTGCAAATAAAAATTAAATAAAAGGCTCGGAGAAAGAAAGATCTATAGTCGGATATTGCTGGAAAAGTCCTGCACAGGCTGACGTTGCGTGTGTAACTGGGTTTGGAGTCCAAAATGCCTTAACTACAGGTCACAATAATAGTTATTTGTTCTAAAAGACAGACTCGCACTTCTCGGCGCAGGCCATGTCCATTAGCTGTTTAATTCCTGCAGTTACTTTTGTGTGACTGCTTTCACTTTCTCTTTGATTTGTGTAAATTAGCTGCGACTTGGCCTCGTCACACCGTTGTGTGTAAATGTAAGTATATCGGTGTTCTCTTACTGTCTGCGGGAATTATCTGTTAGATATTTAAAACAGCTGACACGTCAGTATCGTAATCTAGAACAAACCAGCCAATGTACACATTTGTAACAGTTGCCTACTAAACCGGACATTAACTAAGAAAGGAGTCTTCATAGCATGTGAGCGTATGTCCCCCCGCTGTGATGCTCTGCCGGTGTGGTGTTGCAGCGGCGCGAGCGCGGGCACCACATCAACAACGTGAACACGGCGCTGCACGTGCTGGACGGCAGCGGCGTGAAGCTCGTCAACATCAGCAGCAACGACATCGTCGACGCCAACCCCAAGCTCACGCTAGGTAACACCACATACAACTTCACTTTAAGACGCTGACAACAGCCAAATACCCCAAATAGGCTTCCTTTAAAAACATTTTTAGCTGTATCTATTCAGTTTGTGGCAGTGAAAAAAATATATGTTAATCTTGATCGTATTTTCTGAAACTGTATTGTGCCCAAAACACGTTTTCTAGAAGTTTTCTCGATTGAAAAGAATTGTAAACTAACCTCTTAAAACATGCTTTAAAGCAAACAATCTCTATTATTTACTAAATATTATAAATAAAATTAAGAAAACATTTGAGAAAGACAATAATCTAAACATTTGTTGGTTCTGTTTTCAAATAAGCTTTTAGTTTTTTATTAAAAAAAAAAATTGTTAATTTTCATTTAAGTTGAGCGGCGTATCCGACGTCCCTCGGCTCGTTGCCTCTCTTTCAGTTCTGTACGAAACGACAGTGACCGCAGAGGTCTGATTTTTTAGGTGTTGTCAGCCTCTTAACTCTTCGTAATCTGTGGCCTGATTCAGAAGCGTTCGAAAAGTTTCCGTTTCCGAAGTGAAATTTGACCGGCAAACGAAACATCGACCACTTCCTGCAACCATGAACGCTGCAAAACATTCGAAACGTCAGCAATACCAATTTTAATAATAATACATGCTGTAATCCGGTTTAAGGTGAATGCTACAGGGTAGCCCGCGAAATTCAAAAATTTTGGCGTTTTTTGCAAATTGTAGCTTTATTTCGCGTTGTATATCGGTCTAAATGTGATTAGCGGAAATCATAACAATAGATCTACTGAATAATACTCATAAAAAATATTAACCTAGCTCAATAAAGTGTACAAGCTCGAAAATCGATAATTTGATCGTAAAATAATATTATCGAGCTTGAACAGCTTATGGAGCTAGGTTAATATTTTTTATGAGTATTATTCAGTAGATATATTGTTATTATTTCCGCTAATCATATTTTGACCGATATACAACGCGAAATAAAGCTACAATTAGCAAAAAACGCAAAATAATTTGAATTTCGCGGGCTACCCTGTAGCATTCACCTTAACTTGTTTTATTACGAAAAAAAAAGGATTCGAGAATCGACCGGATTCGGAAACGGTATTCATCGTGCGAATTGTGGAATCAGCACATTGCATAACTTTTGTAATAACACTCAATTCCGTGACTTTGTCTACCAATTTTCGAGCATCTAAGTCAACTAGCAGTTTGTTGCTTCTTAAAAAATCGGCACCAATGATGGAACGTCGTACGTAAGCATAATATAATAAGTGCTAACAGTTCTTTAATTTTACATCGAATGCTTTGCGACAACAAATGACTCTCGGAAGAGTTTCCGTAACATTCGCATTGCGTTTCCGAAGTCGTTCGGTTCTCAAATCAATTTGTTTCTTAATAAAACAAGATTAACCGGATTACATCATGTATCATTATTAAAATTAGTTTTCCTGACGTTTCGAATGCTTTGCTATGTTCGTGGACGCAGGAAGTGGTCGTTTTGTTTCGTTTGCTGGTGTTTCACTTCGGAAACGGAAACTTTTCGAACGTTTGTGAATCATCATCATCATTCCCTTCTTTAAAAAATATAAAGTACTAACTTTACCATCACTCTATATTCTTGAAGTTGCTGCGTTTGTTAAAACAAATCCCAAACTGTTCCCACGGCTAGCGGACATTGTAACCTGTAACAGACGTGACAATAGTCAACTTTGTTTGCACGCTTCAAAAACTACTCTTATGAGAAATAGCGTCTTCTGTATGGGCCCCATTATTTTTAATAAGATACCACAAGCTTACAAAAAATTAAGCAACAATCTGTTTAAAAAGAAGATGCGAAATTTATTAACAGGCAAGTGCTATTATTGTATAAGTGACTTCCTAACTGACACTATCACATTATGACATGTACTTCTAGAATATTATTTTTTAATGAATTTAATTCAACACTATGATTAATTGAATAATGATTATTTGACATGAATTTCTATTTTATTATTATTTGTTTTTATTTTGATTGATTAAATTATTGATTATTTTGAAATTAATAGACATCCATTATTTAATTTAATATTTTTGTTAAAATACTTAAATTTGTACGCCTTGATAAGCAAAACATGTAGGTGCTTCAATTTATTTTATATCTTGCATGCTTTAATTTGTATGCAAACGCATGTTTGACAAATAAATGATCTTTATCTTTATCATTATGGATGGTGCTTTGAAGAGTAAAGGAATGAAAGTTAATGTCAGTAAGACAAAAGTTATGGTTTTTGAAAAGGAAGAAGTTATGACAGAGTGCAATATTTTGATAGGTGACGAAAAGGTGATGGTGGTGATTTTGTATACATTCCATTACAGAGTTCCATGTTTACGAGAGATGGCAAGCATGTGAAGGACATTGAAAGGAGAGTGAGTGCTGGTAATCAGGTGAATGGGGCACTACACACCTTCATGAACAGCCGCAAAGTGTCTGAAAAGGCACGGCTGGCTGTTCATGGGGGAGTGTTAGTGCCTACACTTATGTATGGTAGTGAAAGTTGGGTATGGCAGAAGAAACATGAAAGCAGAATAAATGCAGTAGAAATGAGAGCTTTGAGAAGTATGTGTGGTGTACCTTGAGAGATAAAGTAAGGAATAACGTGATAGAGCGTTGTGGAGTGTAAGAAGATTAAGTGACAAAGATTGAGAAAGGTATGTTAAATTGGTTTTGACATCTAGAGAGGATGGACGAGAGGAGATTGACGAAACTAGTATACGAAGCGAGTGTGGATGGAATAGTTGGAAGGGGACGACCTCGGCGAACGTATCGCCATCAAATCGCGGATGTTCTCAGAAAATGCCAGGTTAAGAGTTCTCTAAACCGACAAGCATGCATGACGAGGTTAATGGACGTAGATGAAGCGAAAGAGGTGTGTCAGGATCGTAGCAGGTGGAAATCCATAGTCTCTGCCTACCCCAATGGGAAACCGGCGTGATAATATGTATGTATGTATGTGAATCAAGCCACAGGTTGTCCTCCTTGGTTCCCTATGTCTGTAATGGTTTGGTTTTAATAATTTTTCGAAGGAATTATTATTGAGTGACGGTATATAGAAATGGTTCGCGTACGTTGCAGGTCTGGTGTGGAGCATAATCCTGCACTGGCAGGTGCACTACCACCTGAAGGAACTGATGTCGGAGCTGCAGCACACCAACCTGGAGAAGACGCTGCTGGCGTGGTGTCGTACTCACACGCAGGTCTGTACAGTGCGACGTTAAGTATCTGTATTATGTGAACCAGGGTACCTACCTACCTATTTTCCCGCTTGAGGCAAGCCAACCCATTTTCGAGCACTTTTGTAGTAATAATAATAATAATAATTATGTTTATTGCGACTTCAGAAGAACATAACAACAGTGTAGCCCTGGACCCTGAACTAGGATAACCTGTATGACAGGGGCCAGGCCTCTCGGTTATATGGTACAGATTGAGAGACAATAGACTCAATTAAATTATCTAAATCTAGAAAAATTATGTTTAAGTTTTACAATATTCTATTGGCAGATATTAGGAGGGTAAGTCTTAGTGCACATGAGGGGGGACGGTTGGTGATTGTGTGTTTGTGTGTGTGTGGGGATAGTGTTTGTGTTGGGATAGTGTTTGTGTTGGGGGAGTGTATTTGTATGTAGGGGACGGTGGGGGTGTGTGTAGTGGTGTGCAAACGAGATATAAGATACTGGTTTCTAATTAACTACGTTTGGTTACTAATTAATAATTCAATATCGTCGTAGCTAAAGCTTTCCAGCCAGAGTGTAATAGTGTTTTTGATCTGGAAGTTGCTCATGTGTTTGATGGACTTGTGCTTGCTAATTTTGTTGTAAAGGCGAGGTGCAATGTTGGAGTAATGCCTTGTGGCAAAAGTACTTTTCACGAGTGCTACTGGATACCTTTCAGTTCTTTTATTTAATTTCGGCATGAGCGGAATTGTGTGACGGTGGTATCTCCGCAAACATTCGTAGATAAACATTTTTCTTATGCTTAGCACTTGAGCCTTCTCATACACCAGAGTTGTTCTAGTCCTAAACTTCAAAAAAAGAAGCACCTTTAATACTGCCCGCTGGGAACGCTCAATTTCAATCATGTGAGTCTTTGCAGCACCACCCCACGCACAAATTCCGTAACCCAGTACACAGTGGCATAAGGCTTTATACGTTTGAATGAGCAGTTTGTGAGTAGCGACATGTCTCAACGTTTTAAAAACGTATATAAGCTTGCGAACCTTTTTAGGGTTCCGAAGTCCTACAAGGAACCCTTATAGTTTCGTCATGTCCGTCCGTCTGTCCGTCTGTCCGTCTGTCCGTCTGTCCGTCTGTCCTAATCCTTTACAGCTTAATAACTTCTACAGTTATAAACATAAGTAAATGAAATTTTGTTAAAAAATAGTCGACATATAGATCTCAATTTTAAAAGAATAAAAGAATCGTTTTTCGGTATTTTAGGGGTGGTGTCCATACATGTGAAATGGAGAAAAAAAATTTTTTTTCGCTGCACCCCCTCGTGTGGGATATCATTGAATAGGTCTACTAAAATGAAAGTAATGTTTGATACACCACTTTTTTATCAGGTGTACCATCTGCGAAATATAGCCCGCCAAAGTGGCTTGCAATGTGTCCCCCCCCCCTGCCATTTCTAAACTATGCAATGTAGAAACTTATAATCTTCCACATCGATAGACCTTTGTGAAAACTCTCTTTTAAAATTATTTCGAGTATAATGTGATTATAATTTTTTGAGTTATAGAGAGAAAACTGAAAAATACTTAAAACGTCCTAGTTCAAAGGTCATTGACCTTAGAGAAAAATTATCATAGCAAATAATGCTCCTTTAGCTACTTTCTATTTGAAAAAATCACAAAAAGTAACTTTGAAATGACAAACGTCTTAAATTTGGCTTCTTGAATTTATCGCTAGATGGCGCTACTAACAACACGCTCTGAGTCGCGAATGCTGCCGATTATTGCAAAAACTAAAATAGCCATGATTAATATTCGATTTGATTCGTTTGTAATTACACCTACTTAAGGAACCCTATAATATTGAGCATGGCCCGACATGCTCTTGGCCGGTTTTATTTGCTGTTGCTGAGATATGCTGGGCCCATTTTAGTTTGTCGTCAATTAAGACTCCTAGGTATCTAATTGAATTCACTCTATCGAGCCTAGGGCACAGGCAGGAAACTGGATAGCAGGCCACTCTGTTGCAAGGAAAAGTGTAGTAGAGATAATGTTTGGTGCGCAGAACTACGCGGGCGTGAACGTGAAGAACTTCAGCACGTCGTGGTCGGACGGGCTCGCGTTCAATGCGCTGCTGCACCGCTGGCGCCCTCGCCTCGAGCACGCCTTCGCGCTGGCGCACGCGCAGCTCGGCATCGACCGCCTGCTGGACCCCGAGGGTGAGTCACAGTGCTATGCACCGCAGCTGTGCACTACGCGGGCGTGGTGGCGCGCCCCCCCGCCGCGCGCCTCGAGCACGCCTTCGCGCTGGCGCACGCGCAGCTCGGCATCGACCGCCTGCTGGACCCCGAGGGTGAGTCACAGTGCTATGCACCGCAGCTGTGCACTACGCGGGCGTGGTGGCGCGCCCCCCCGCCGCGCGCCTCGGGCACGCCTTCGCGCTGGCGCCTGCTGGACCCCGAGGGTGAGTCACAGTGCTATGCACCGCAGCTGTGCACTACGCGGGCGTGGTGGCGCGCCCCCCCGCCGCGCGCCTCGAGCACGCCTTCGCGCTGGCGCCTGCTGGACCCCGAGGGTGAGTCACAGTGCTATGCACCGCAGCTGTGCACTACGCGGGCGTGGTGGCGCGCCCCCCCGCCGCGCGCCTCGAGCACGCCTTCGCGCTGGCGCCTGCTGGACCCCGAGGGTGAGTCACAGTGCTATGCACCGCAGCTGTGCACTACGCGGGCGTGGTGGCGCGCCCCCCCGCCGCGCGCCTCGAGCACGCCTTCGCGCTGGCGCCTGCTGGACCCCGAGGGTGAGTCACAGTGCTATGCACCGCAGCTGTGCACTACGCGGGCGTGGTGGCGCGCCCCCCCGCCGCGCGCCTCGAGCACGCCTTCGCGCTGGCGCCTGCTGGACCCCGAGGGTGAGTCACAGTGCTATGCACCGCAGCTGTGCACTACGCGGGCGTGGTGGCGCGCCCCCCCGCCGCGCGCCTCGAGCACGCCTTCGCGCTGGCGCCTGCTGGACCCCGAGGGTGAGTCACAGTGCTATGCACCGCAGCTGTGCACTACGCGGGCGTGGTGGCGCGCCCCCCCGCCGCGCGCCTCGAGCACGCCTTCGCGCTGGCGCCTGCTGGACCCCGAGGGTGAGTCACAGTGCTATGCACCGCAGCTGTGCACTACGCGGGCGTGGTGGCGCGCCCCCCCGCCGCGCGCCTCGAGCACGCCTTCGCGCTGGCGCCTGCTGGACCCCGAGGGTGAGTCACAGTGCTATGCACCGCAGCTGTGCACTACGCGGGCGTGGTGGCGCGCCCCCCCGCCGCGCGCCTCGAGCACGCCTTCGCGCTGGCGCACGCGCAGCTCGGCATCGACCGCCTGCTGGACCCCGAGGGTGAGTCACAGTGCTATGCACCGCAGCTGTGCACTACGCGGGCGTGGTGGCGCGCCCCCCCGCCGCGCGCCTCGAGCACGCCTTCGCGCTGGCGCACGCGCAGCTCGGCATCGACCGCCTGCTGGACCCCGAGGGTGAGTCACAGTGCTATGCACCGCAGCTGTGCACTACGCGGGCGTGGTGGCGCGCCCCCCCGCCGCGCGCCTCGAGCACGCCTTCGCGCTGGCGCACGCGCAGCTCGGCATCGACCGCCTGCTGGACCCCGAGGGTGAGTCACAGTGCTATGCACCGCAGCTGTGCACTACGCGGGCGTGGTGGCGCGCCCCCCCGCCGCGCGCCTCGAGCACGCCTTCGCGCTGGCGCACGCGCAGCTTGGCATCGACCGCCTGCTGGACCCCGAGGGTGAGTCACAGTGCTATGCACCGCAGCTGTGCACTACGCGGGCGTGGTGGCGCGCCCCCCCGCCGCGCGCCTCGAGCACGCCTTCGCGCTGGCGCACGCGCAGCTCGGCATCGACCGCCTGCTGGACCCCGAGGGTGAGTCACAGTGCTATGCACCGCAGCTGTGCACTACGCGGGCGTGGTGGCGCGCCCCCCCGCCGCGCGCCTCGAGCACGCCTTCGCGCTGGCGCACGCGCAGCTCGGCATCGACCGCCTGCTGGACCCCGAGGGTGAGTCACAGTGCTATGCACCGCAGCTGTGCACTACGCGGGCGTGGTGGCGCGCCCCCCCGCCGCGCGCCTCGAGCACGCCTTCGCGCTGGCGCACGCGCAGCTCGGCATCGACCGCCTGCTGGACCCCGAGGGTGAGTCACAGTGCTATGCACCGCAGCTGTGCACTACGCGGGCGTGGTGGCGCGCCCCCCCGCCGCGCGCCTCGAGCACGCCTTCGCGCTGGCGCACGCGCAGCTCGGCATCGACCGCCTGCTGGACCCCGAGGGTGAGTCACAGTGCTATGCACCGCAGCTGTGCACTACGCGGGCGTGGTGGCGCGCCCCCCCGCCGCGCGCCTCGAGCACGCCTTCGCGCTGGCGCACGCGCAGCTCGGCATCGACCGCCTGCTGGACCCCGAGGGTGAGTCACAGTGCTATGCACCGCAGCTGTGCACTACGCGGGCGTGGTGGCGCGCCCCCCCGCCGCGCGCCTCGAGCACGCCTTCGCGCTGGCGCACGCGCAGCTCGGCATCGACCGCCTGCTGGACCCCGAGGGTGAGTCACAGTGCTATGCACCGCAGCTGTGCACTACGCGGGCGTGGTGGCGCGCCCCCCCGCCGCGCGCCTCGAGCACGCCTTCGCGCTGGCGCACGCGCAGCTCGGCATCGACCGCCTGCTGGACCCCGAGGGTGAGTCACAGTGCTATGCACCGCAGCTGTGCACTACGCGGGCGTGGTGGCGCGCCCCCCCGCCGCGCGCCTCGAGCACGCCTTCGCGCTGGCGCCTGCTGGACCCCGAGGGTGAGTCACAGTGCTATGCACCGCAGCTGTGCACTACGCGGGCGTGGTGGCGCGCCCCCCCGCCGCGCGCCTCGAGCACGCCTTCGCGCTGGCGCACGCGCAGCTCGGCATCGACCGCCTGCTGGACCCCGAGGGTGAGTCACAGTGCTATGCACCGCAGCTGTGCACTACGCGGGCGTGGTGGCGCGCCCCCCCGCCGCGCGCCTCGAGCACGCCTTCGCGCTGGCGCACGCGCAGCTCGGCATCGACCGCCTGCTGGACCCCGAGGGTGAGTCACAGTGCTATGCACCGCAGCTGTGCACTACGCGGGCGTGGTGGCGCGCCCCCCCGCCGCGCGCCTCGAGCACGCCTTCGCGCTGGCGCCTGCTGGACCCCGAGGGTGAGTCACAGTGCTATGCACCGCAGCTGTGCACTACGCGGGCGTGGTGGCGCGCCCCCCCGCCGCGCGCCTCGAGCACGCCTTCGCGCTGGCGCCTGCTGGACCCCGAGGGTGAGTCACAGTGCTATGCACCGCAGCTGTGCACTACGCGGGCGTGGTGGCGCGCCCCCCCGCCGCGCGCCTCGAGCACGCCTTCGCGCTGGCGCCTGCTGGACCCCGAGGGTGAGTCACAGTGCTATGCACCGCAGCTGTGCACTACGCGGGCGTGGTGGCGCGCCCCCCCGCCGCGCGCCTCGAGCACGCCTTCGCGCTGGCGCCTGCTGGACCCCGAGGGTGAGTCACAGTGCTATGCACCGCAGCTGTGCACTACGCGGGCGTGGTGGCGCGCCCCCCCGCCGCGCGCCTCGAGCACGCCTTCGCGCTGGCGCCTGCTGGACCCCGAGGGTGAGTCACAGTGCTATGCACCGCAGCTGTGCACTACGCGGGCGTGGTGGCGCGCCCCCCCGCCGCGCGCCTCGAGCACGCCTTCGCGCTGGCGCCTGCTGGACCCCGAGGGTGAGTCACAGTGCTATGCACCGCAGCTGTGTACTACGCGGGCGTGGTGGCGCGCCCCCCCGCCGCGCGCCTCGAGCACGCCTTCGCGCTGGCGCCTGCTGGACCCCGAGGGTGAGTCACAGTGCTATGCACCGCAGCTGTGCACTACGCGGGCGTGGTGGCGCGCCCCCCCGCCGCGCGCCTCGAGCACGCCTTCGCGCTGGCGCCTGCTGGACCCCGAGGGTGAGTCACAGTGCTATGCATCCGAGGGTAAGTCACACCATTATTATCCTGAGGATACTGCATACCACCAGCTGCTTACAGGATAATATCCTGTAAACAGCGGGTCAGTTTGACGCAGTTACGCCTGCAGCACAGCTACGATATATTTTTTCCAGTAATTAAATTTTTCTCTTGTTCCGCTGATTAAAACGAATCTTATAACTCCTTCCTCAGATGTAAACACGCCGAACCCGGACAAGTCCAAGTTCCAATCTCTGCCGCACTCCAGCGAAGATGTGGCCGACATGGAGAGTATACACTCCGAACCCAGCACGCCTGTGGCATCACATCCACCTGAGGTAAGCATATATTACACTCTGTATAAAATTTACTTATTCAAAAGAGGATTAGCTAGTGTGGCATACTGCCTTAATTGACAGTTGCACCGCTACATTTACTAATCTACAGTAACATAGTGACGCACGGATTTGGGTCATTAGCATAATATAAATATAATTGAATGTATTAGACTTAAGGCATTACTATGGAGACTTGGATAATATAAACTTGTTCTACATGTATTTTACTGAGCTTCTCTGAACATCAAGACATCCTCTACCAACATATTACACTAGAAAACCCATACTTTGATATTCAATACAACATTAAATGCTAGTACCACCTACATGTATAACATTACGTCTGTATACGAACGCACACACACGTGAAGGTTAGAGAAGCTAGGGTTAGTTAGGTGCTTGTTAGTAGTTCTCAGAGATGGCGTGCTTGTACAGCGATTGGCGATTGACATCCGTTGCAATCGTGCAGTCCAAGTGCCGTCACACTGCGGGCGCGTGCGGGGCCTGGTTGACGAATCTTAAATTGACGAGGGGTGGTGAGTGGCTGTTCTGTACGTTAGTACTATTAGCTATTGTTGATTTGAATAAGGTTCACTTTTGTATGGCGTCGATGGAGAGAAATAAAAATACGTGTGTGTCACGGCAAGTGTAATGAGCGACTCCTTTGCTAGCTCGTAGTCTTCTCTGCGCCCCGCCAGGGGCGCGAGGAAACGGGCTCGGGGGTTTAGGCCCCCTTTCCCGTGGTGTCGTGATCGCGACCCATATAAGTATGGGTCGGTAATTTGGTTTGGGTCGTTGACCCTGTGGTGGGTGAAATATTTCTAGGCCGCGGGATTGCTCCGCGGCAGCGTGTGTTGTTGTTGTGTGTCTGTAGGGGCGCCTGAAGTGTTTCACGCTGCCCGAGCGACCAGACCCCCGTTAGGTGAGACCCCCAGTTCCCTGGGGGAGGCCCGACGAGGGTCGATCAGCTGCGAGGGCAGCGGCTTGTTTGGCGCCCGCCTACAGATATAGTGATTTGACTCGTGGCTCGTTACGCTCTCAGATCTAGCCGATCACGCCACAAGCCACGTGACGAATTGTGTGTTTGAGCGATATTGAGGTGTGAGTACATCGCTCTATGAGTGTACACTATCATACGCTCACCCGCCCGTGAGACGTAATCGGTGTACGTCAGTGTTTACTTTAGCATGTAAAGTAGTGCATGTGTGTGCTACGCATATTGCGCCTAAGTGAAACCTAGTAGCAACATGCGTAGTGGATGCAAGTTTCGTTGTGGAGTCATTTTGTATGAGTGTACCACGTGTAACGTGATTATGGTCTGCTCAAGAGTCAATCCGGTGGTGGGGCGATCACGTCCGCAATCAGGTCGCGGGAAGCGCTTGGCGTCAGGGGGGCGCGCGTGCCAAGGTGCCAGGCCCTTAATGTGGGCCCAGGCGGAGACGTCGGCGCGCGCGAACATTTTCTTCGCCATCGCTGCGGTGAAGTCCTCGATACTCTCTACGCGCAGGTCCCTGTGGATCACAGTGTTCCTCACGAAGCGAGGGGCTTTTGTTATTTGGCGCAGCGTGATGTTTTGCTGCGCTCGAAGCTTTCGGCGGTGTATCTCGCTCGTGAGGGCGAGCCAGGCTGGGGAAGCGTAAGTCAGCTGGGGCCGGATGTACGTTTTGTACACACCCAGCTTGACTCGTAATGGGAGGCGCGAAGAGAGCACGGGGCGAAGCTGGAAGCGGGTAGATCGCACCCGCGCGACCGTGTTTTGGACGTGTTTCGCCATGCTGAGCCTGCTGTCGAGTGTGACCCCCAGTTATTTAGCCGTGGAGGCCCACTCGATGCTGGTATCCTGTAATTTAAGGTTGGATGGGTTGGGACGACCCCTGGTCGTCACTATCATCGCCTGCGTCTTACTTACGTTTACTGACAGTCTCCACTTGCTGAGCCAGTCGGGAAGGTCGTCCAGGGCGCGCTGCATTTTGACCGCCGCGTGGTTGACGTTCATAGACGTCGTGATGTACGCGGCGTCGTCAGCATACAGCGCGAGTGTCGATGTGTGTGTAAAGGTGTGGCTTTACGTGTTGAATCAAAGACGTATATCTCACGAATGTAGTTATAATAATGCTCATTACAGAATATACAGGGGGAAAGCGCGTCACACACTACACCTCCCCCGATGATTTGAGAAAAAAAATACAAAAGTTGGTTTTTTTTTTCTAAATTAAAATTACCAATTAGAATACACAATCATGATAATAGTAATAAAAACATAACATTTTCATTCAGAAGAATAAAATGATGACTGCAATTTGATACATGTTGATAAATAAGCACATGACGTAAACGTTTCATTTACTTAGGTTTTTTTTTTTTTCTGATTACTTTACAATTTTGTATGCATATTCCATAAACATGAAAAAAATAATTTTAGCAACACAAAAATTACTTACCTAACACGATATTTTATTTACTAATAAAACCTATTATCTACTTTATTTAACCTATTAATAATACCGATGCACTGTTGACAATATCAGTTAATATTAAAGAATTTGATACCTATCAATCTTGTTCATTAATTTCTTCTTGAACTTTTCATAATATTTCTCATAAGAATAACATAGTATTACGTACATTCCTTCAAACAAACATCATCATTTCCTTTTCTTCATTTAATATTTTCCGTTCTAATAACACTTCTTTCATATGGGTACATCTTTTATCACTTTGGACCGGCCGGTCTTTCATATAATTATTTCATTTCATAATGAGGTACATTATTATTTATAAGTCGACTTTACTTCACATTATTTATCATTTCCATTTAATATAAGGATCAAGATTTAAGACATTTTAGTCTCCAACAATTCTCACGGAGGAAAGCTCGTTCGCACCATGATCGAATCTGAAGGACCTGACCTTAATTTGTACCTCATTGTGTACCACATATTTAATCAATATCACACACCAATCAAAACAGTAAAACCACTCTCAATATGAATTATTTGGTCCATAAATCCTCCGGGACTCTCGGGTGATCAGTCCGGTGGCGTACCAGAAGCCTATGTAACAAACAATTCCCTTCTACTTCAATCCTTTTATCAAACCAAACTTTCATACAAAATAGCATCGATCGTAATCCAACATCTTATAAACAAAAATTACTAGTATCCGTTATCTTTTCTACATAAACAGGAAAAGTTACTATTTCACTCAAAAGGTGACAAAAGATATTTAAAACAGTTCCTGTTTCATCAAACTTATAATAAAAATCTAACTTTTTATTCTTCTTCACTATTATTTTAAGTGTCAACATAAAAAAATCATACTAATTTGTGAAGTCATACTAGGCACTTCAAGAAACTACTTACATAAATATTTCAAAACATTACGATAAACGGAATCTAATTTCAAAGAAAGAATGTTATCCGGTACTGATTTTGACACCAAACATAAACAATGCTGCGCTTGCATACATGGAATATATACACGGCACACGGACATCGGACTAAAGTATTGCAAAACACTTGATAACAATCAGCAAATTAGGTACTAAGACAATTTTTACTTACGGATTTACTTGATTTTACAATGTAAAATAAAGTAAAGACCATGAACAAAATACATTACGGCTTCCTTTCTGAAATTACGATAAACAGCGAAAAAAAAATATTCCTATAGTAACATTCTACTACAACAACAACATTCTATTACAATATTTTATAGAAAAACTAAGTTAACATGGTAATTATAAATTACGTACCTACTTGGAAAAACGCATTACAGACATCAATAATATAGTGGTAATCAAAAACACAAGCTCATTGAATAAATGAACACTTGAAATTTAAGCTGCGCGGGAACATGCAAATAGTACCTACACTAGGATTTAGATTACTTTATAAAAAAAAAAAAAAAAACTAAATTAACTATCCGAAAATATAGGTATTTAAAGAATACTTTTCTGTTTCAAAAACTTCAGAAACAATTGAATTATGTATTGTCAACAGGCATGATAAACACTTACGTTTTAGGGTGGATTAAGTACTGTAACCCTAACAAAAATAATGTCCACTAAATCGTCCATTAAAAATTAAATGGATCCCCATACCTAAACCGCAGTTCAAAATCACCACACACAAGAACACTTGAAAATATTCACTACATCTTACGTCAGCTGAGCGACCGAAGACTTCCATGCCGCTCCAAATCTACGTTGCAGTCATCCTGCATCGCATCCTTGCTGCACACTTCACCAATCGACGTGGCCCTTGGCCTTGGTAAATGCAAACGCCTCTCATCACAAAGTTTTACTGCACATCGTTGGACGCAATTTCGTCACAAAAATCCTCCTCAAATCTTGACTTTGCCAAGCCGAAAAGTAATCCGAATTCTTGTATTTCCGTCCAGCGCTGCCCACTAGGCAGCACTGGCAGGGTCGCCATGTAAAGGTGTGGCTTTACGTGTTGAATCAAAGACGTATATCTCACGAATGTAGTTATAATAATGCTCATTACAGAATATATAGGGGGAAAGCGCGTCACACACTACATGTGCGTGGCGGGAATGTCGTCAGTGTAAACGGAGTACAACGCAGGCGAGATGCAACTCCCCTGCGGTACCCCGGCGGCGACGGGGCGAGCGCTGGAGAGTTGGTTCTCCACCGCAACCTTAATTGTCCGATCCTGTAGGAAGGAGGAGACCACCCGTACTATGCGGCGGGGCGTCGTTGTCAGGGACAGTTTGTAGAGCAGACCGGTGTGCCAGACTCTATCGAACGCCTTCTCCATGTCGAGGAATACTGCAACGGCGTATTCCCGCTTGTTCACGGCCGCTGTCAGGAGGTGCAGTACCCTCGACAACTGGAGCGTCGTGCTATGTTCAGCGCGGAACTCGAATTGCTCTGGTCTCGGTGTGACGTGTGGCGTCATGTGTCGCAACAGGAGTGCTTCGAACACCTTGGAGGTGGTCGGCAGGAGGGTGATCGGCCGATAGCCCTCTGGCTTCCTAGGGTTTTTTCAGGATCATCACGACTCTCCCCACCTTCCACGCTTGTGGAAAGTTCCCGGTGCGGAGAATGCCGGTGAATAGCCGCGCGAGCGCGGCCACCGTGCGTGGCGGTAGGTGGCGTAGTGCGGCGTTGCTGATTTCATCCACACCGGGTGCCTTCTTTGGCTTGGTGCGGAGAATCGCGCGTCGCACCTGGCCCGGGGAGATGAAAATGGGTTCTTCCTCGGGGGCTATCGGCGTGTTGAAGTACTCTCCAAGGCGTTGCTCGACTGTTGCGACATGTGCAATGTCGTTGGTCGGGTTCGGCGTGAATTGTCGCTCCAGGTGAGAGGCGAAGATCTCTGCCCGGTCTGCTGCAGTGTATCTTAACGCCCCGTCGCTGTTAAGCATCGGTCTCACCGGAGCTGGGGTATTCTTAAGATGCCGGCACACACGGTGTACCGACATCCAGTCGCTCTCTGCTTCGATAAAGTTCTCCCAACTCTCGGTGGTGTGAAACGTTTGGGAGTGGTTCATCAGTCACTACTAAATAAAACTTACTCAACGCTTTCAATAATATTTTATTAGGTCGTAGGTTGATGGACCCGTCATTAATTAATCTACACTATGGAGGTAGGCGCACTATGTACTCTCCTGGCTTCCGGAGCTGACGAAGCGATGATGCCGATGCCGAGGATGTGGCGCAAGGTGGTGAATGACCTGCGAGGATGAAGGTGGACTGGTGTTGGTGGCAGCATAAACACTAGGCACTCCAGGATAAGTGCCCGGACTTTGGACCCTGGAAATATTTTCCATTATGTTAACAGCTGTCCTCTGTTTATCCTTTTCTGATTGTGACGGCGGCAGCGTAAGTGAAGGGCAGGCAGTACTACAGCGCTTAAGGCGAATGTGTGTATTGTCACAATCAGAATCGGAGTTAACATTATGTTTGTGGAATAAAATAGTAAACAGTGAAGTACCTACTATAATATTAAATATATGAATTTATCTACAATTAAAAGCAGATGATAAGCCTAGTGAGAATAGAAAAGGCAAGAAATAGATAATGTAAATTATCTAGCATGTGATGAGAAACATATTTAAAAGGTGACTGTCAAAGGCTAGTCGTTGGCCACACCCAACATGATCTAGCAAGATAGAAATGTATTCGTTCAACACTTACCCAAATACGGGGTTAGACACAGATTTTATAGTTTAACAAAAACACGAATATATGTAGTTACTGATAATAAAGGCGTCACGTAAGACGACACGCGCTTGGTTAGGATTACGTCCGAACAGCGCGTGAACGTGCGCCTCCCGTGAGATCAGTTTAGCAATGACGTGCGGGCGGTGTCACCGGAGGCCGGAATTGCGCTCGCGCACGTCGTAGTGTGCGTATGGTATATTATTGATGTGTGTTGTTGGAAGGGTTAACTAGTCTTTAAGCTTTAAAAAAAATAAAAACGTGTTTACAACGTTACAGGTGTGGTCCTGTAGTTCGGCCTTCACCTTTTCCGTGAGTCGGTTGAGCTGGGTTTTCAGTGCTGGGTCTCGTGTTGTTTGCCACCGCCTGCGTAGTTCCCTCTTCGCGGCGATCTTGCGCGTGAGGTGTGCGGGGAGCGTCGTGTAGCGCCCCTGTGGTGCAGGAGTAGTGTCAGTCACCGCTTGGAGGGCGTTTTTCATGCTGGCGGTGAGCTCGTTCGCCAGCTCATCGACATCAGCGGTATTTGTGATAGGCCGAGTGGGCGTGGTGGTCTCCAGCTTCGCCGTAAAGGCTGTCCAGTCCGTGTGGCGACGTGGCGTAGGACGAGCATAGCGGGTGGTGTGCCCTGTGAGGGTGACGAGTACTAGCTGATGGTCAGACAGTAGTTCGTCATCCAGCGTCTCTTGGGCGATCTGGCAAGGCAGCCCGCGGTGTACGACAATGTCCAGAACATCCGGTGTGTGTTGCTGGATTTGTGGGTACCGTGTTGGCATCTCGGGTCCGGACACTTCGTAGCCGCGGGTGTCCGCGTCATTGAAGAGTTGTCTTCCGTCCCTGTTGGTTGCGTGTGAGTTCCACGCCGGGTGCTTACAGTTTAAGTCACCGGCAATGATGGTTGGATGGGGTGTTGCTAGTAGTACGTGTACGTCGGCGATTTGCAGCGTGTTTTGTGGCGGTTTGTAGGCCGCGTACACGCACAAATCATTGCCGGCGACGTGGAGTTGGACACCCAGCGCGTACATGCTCTGGAGTTGTGGTATAGGTAACTCTTGATGGACAACTCTTCTCTTGACAATGACCGCCAGACCGCGGTATGCTGCGGTAGCCGCTTGCTCATCCTTCCTATAAACGAGATAACCCGGGAATCGCAGCGGGATTTCAGGACTCAGTTTCGTCTCGCTTATAAGCGCCACGTCGATGTCCTGTTCCTGTAAGAGTGGGCGGAGGAGGGCGACCTTTTTCCTGAGGCCGCCGGCGTTCCAATGTAATATCCTCAACGGCTTGGTCATTGCAGTGGCGCTGACTGACCAATCAAGGTGGCTATGCCGTTGAGGACTGCGCGCACAGGGTCTTCCCCTCTCCGCAGGGCGTATAATACGTCCTGCAGCACCTGTATGGCGACCTCAATAATGTCCAGGTTGGTGTTCAGTTCACGCTGGACATCATCAGTGGCACCCCGGGTCTGGGTATAATTACCTTCCCTGGGTGCCCCCGCCGATGCCGCGTTTCCTCGCACCGGCCCGGTTGTTCTATTTGCTCCGAGAGCCGCGTTATACGCATTTCCGTGTTTGTTTACAACGGTTGCGCGGCTGCTCGGAGCCTTTGTTTGGGTGCCGTGGGCACCGTGGGTACCCCCTAAGGTGCCGTAGGCACCCGTGGAATGTGATTGGTGCAAGGATTTGTAACTTTTATTTTCCACCTGTTGCGCGGCCGCTGATTGGTCGGCGCTTTTGAGCAACAGGTGGTTGCGGTTAATCGGCGGTCGGGATTGGTCGACCTTAGTACCGCTCTCTGCCGCCTCGGCAGAGTGGCGTGGCATGCGCGTTTGGGCGTTCTGTTTGTTTTGATTAGTTAAATCGGTATTATTTTCATTTATTATTTTCTTAGCCTTACGCTTTTTGCCGCCACGCTTCTTCCTCCGCCCGGAAGAGGTTGCAGTTTCTTCGCGCGTTTTGGGCCCATTTGCGGCCGCCATCAGGGTAGACGATGGTAGTTCTCCCTCCGGGGTGGGGTTTAGCCTCTCGGTGGCCTCAGTGTGAGGTCGGCGTGAGTCCCCCCCGGTGATGGCGACCGTGCCCGCTCTGCGGTTTCGCAGTTCGCGTACCAACACTGGGCATTTATAGTAATTGGCAGCGTGTGGTCCCTCGCAATTTGCGCAGGTGGCGGGCTCCTCCTTGGGGCGTACGCACTCCTTTGCATGGTGTGGCCCACCACACTTCACGCATGCGAGGGGCCGATGGCATTGGGCGGACGAGTGCCTGAATTTTTGGCATCGGTGGCACTGGGATGGGCCCTTTTTTCCACGCCAGGCCTCGATCTTAATACCGGGCATGCATAACATTTCTGTCACGTGTTATATACCCGGTATTGTATCAGCAGTTCGTTTGAGGACGGCGTGGAAGATACAGCCGGGTCTTCCCTGTCTCGCCTTGATATGGCGGACATACTCCGGCTCGTACCCCTGCGCGCGAAGATCCTCTTCGATTTCCTCTGGGGATGTGTCTACCGGCAGCCCCCTGATGGCTACCTTAAGACTTTTGTCCGCTGGTAGGGAATAGGAAAACCAACTTACGTTTTCTTCCTTTTCGAGCTCCGTCAAGTATCTCTGTACGAGACGGAACTCGGATTCATTTTGGGGGATGAATTTAACACCCTTCCCGAAGGGGCGCGCGTTTGGTGCCCGGCCCAACTTGTCCTTGAGCGCCTTGAAGTGGCGCGCCCACTGTGGCATCGTTTCCACCACCAGCGGTGGGTAACGGGGCTTCTTTGCCGGCTTACCCTGTGTGCCGTTACCTGTGTTGGTAGCGTGCGCGGGGGCTGCCGTGCTGGTCGTCGCGGAGTGTGTTCCGGGAGAGAGCGGCTGTTTTGCTGCTTGGGCAAAGGAGTGCGTGTTAGTACTCACGCGGGCCGTTGTGTCGCTGTCGGCGCGCGGGCGCACGGGCCGCTGCGGTAAAGGTGCAGCGACACACGGCCGCTTTGCCTCCTCCGCGGCGTCGTCGTCGGGGCTGCGCTGACGTCGCTGCGCTAGGCGTGGCAAGTCCAGGTCGTAGCCTAGATCAAAACTCACAGGACCTACCTGCTGGACTTCCGGGGACATCGGCGACTGCAAGTTCGGCAGCGACGGTGTCTTCTGTTGCCCTTGAGGGCTGGGCCGGGTCTTTCTCAGCGCAGCCCGGGGCACATCCATGTCACTGCGATCCAATGCACTGCGATCCAAGACACTGCGATCCAATGCACTGCGATCCAAGACACTGCGATCCAAAACACTGCGATCCAAAGGTCCACTGTGATCCGAGGTGGCACTATGTTCACTCGCGACCGATTCACTGGACCCGAACGATGCATCCGAGCCTACGAGCGACGAATACATCGCTCGGGACGCCGGGGATGCCGGTGTGGAACCACGAGGTGGAGCAGGTGACGCAATATTCGCGACCGACTTGGGCACAATCGGTCGGTTCGGCGAATAGCGTGACGTCATTGTTTTTGCCGCGCCCGCGGGCGCGCTCGACATCGGCGGGCGGGCCGATGGAGCAGCGCGAGGCGGGACGCGGGCAGAGGTGCGTGTGGCGGCTGCAGCAGCAGTCGCATGACGCGAGGTGGTGGGAAGCTGGCCTGCAGTCTCCTTGGGCACAGGAGTGGCGGCCGATGTTGGACGCGCTGCGGTGGTGGTTGTGCGTGGAGCGAGGCGCGGATCGCGCTGTTGCCGGTGGGCTTCCTGGGTGGCTGCCGGCTGCGTTGAAGCGGTGCCGGAATCGGAAGCACGCTGCATGGCCGTCACGTCACTCGCCGCGTGACGGGCGGCCGATGCGAGCGGACCACCGGAACCGGCGTCGCGAAACTCCGGGTTCGACAGCGTTCGTAGTAGCTGCTTCACAGGTGGTGGTGGTGGTTGGCCCTTAGAAGGGCCTTTTGGGCTCGGTCCCGTGCCCTGTGAGGGGCCACGGGTCCCGGGCGACGGCGCCATGGAGCGCGGCCTACCGCGACCGTGCGGCGCGTATGTATGAAAATACACACCGGCGGCAACGGGTCGGCGAGAACGGTCCGAACGGATTACGCGCAACGAAAAATAAAAATATATCGTACGTGCGCACTGGACCGCGTAACGATCCCTCCTTTGCTACAGAGCGGTCAGCCTAATATAAACAATATTGAATGAATCACAACATACCGCCCATCAAAAGGACAGTAGGTCCTTTTCTAAATAAAGTTAAATTAAACATGCTACATTAGCTAAGTTACATCAATGATATTGTTAGTGGTTGAAAATATACAAATTGGTTTATGCATTAAATATTGAATTTAAAAGTTACAATTGCATCATGAACATTATAAAAATATTGTTCTAAGTTAATTCAAACATGTGAATCTATAGGTAGCGGACATAGCTTGGTAACAGTTCGTTTAGTCACAGTAGTGCCACTTTTCACACTATAAACCCTTGTTAGACCGTCTAGACCAGGGTGTTTATTTCCCAGAATGATAGGATTTCTTCTACCATCAGGTAAGTTTGTATGTCTAAGGCGACCGCCCACCCTGAGGATTTGTTTCTCATCTAAGTAAGGGTTAAGGGATCGCAACGGACTGTTTATTTTTACTTGTTTATTTATTTTCAATCTTTCTATTTCTTCCTTGTATTC
The DNA here is from genome assembly GCA_949699075.1 of Asteroscopus sphinx. Classification (NCBI taxonomy): domain Eukaryota; kingdom Metazoa; phylum Arthropoda; class Insecta; order Lepidoptera; family Noctuidae; genus Asteroscopus; species Asteroscopus sphinx. Next base: position 13,427,723 of record OX453024.1, read on the forward strand.
TTCTTCCTGAATCCTTTTTAGGGTTCCGAAGTCCTACAAGGAACCCTTATAGTTTCGTCATGTCCGTCCGTCTGTCCGTCTGTCCGTCTGTCCGTCTGTCCTAATCCTTTACAGCTTAATAACTTCTACAGTTATAAACGTAAGTAAATGAAATTTTCTTAAAAAATTGTTTACATATAGATCTCAATTTTAAAAGAATAAAAAAATAGTTTTTCCGTATTTTAGGGGTGGCGTCCATACATGTGAAATGGGGAAAAATTTTTTTTTTCGCTGCACCCCCTCGTTTGGGATATCATTGAATAGGTCTACTAAAATGAAGGTAATGTTTGATACACCACTTTTTTATCAGGTGTACCATCTGCGAAATATAGCCCGCCAAAGTGGCTTGCAATGTGTCCCCCCCCCTGCCATTTCTAAACTATGCAATGTAGAAACTTATAATCTTCCACATTAATAGACCTTTATGAAAACTCTCTTTTAAAATTATTTCGAGTATAATGTGATTATAATTTTTTGAGTTATAGAGATAAAACTGAAAAATACTTAAAACGTCCTAGTTCAAAGGTCATTGACCTTAGAGAAAAATGATCATAGCAAATAATGCTCTTTTAGCTACTTTCTATTTGTAAAAATCACAAAAAGTATTTTTATCGCTAGATGGCGCTACTAACAACACGCTCTGAGTCGCGAATGCTGCCGATTATTGCAAAAACTAAAATAGCCATGATTAATATTCGATTTGATTCGTTTGTAATTACACCTACTTAAGGAACCCTATAATACTGAGCATGGCCCGACATGCTCTTGGCCGGTTTTATGTAAATACAAAGAGGAGGTGAAACGCCGAAACTCTAAGCAGGCATGAGTCACCAGATTGCGGGGCGAAGAGGGGGATTACGCATGCGCAGTAACGCTGATACAACCAATGCCACCTAGAGGCGATTTGCAGAACTAAAGAGACAAGCGTGATATTTCAAAAAGTCATTAAATGTTCTGCTATTCATCGATAGATGGCAAAACTAAAAAGTATCACCGCTGTGCCGGTCGGAGTGGGAGGTGTTAGGTTCTTTGACCCATTAGGATGGCTCACACCTGTAACAACTACACTTAAAATATTATTTCAAAGAATTTGGACATCACAAATACAGTGGGATGATCAAATACCTGAAGAAATTTATCATGAATGGGTCAAATTTAAAGCCGAAATAGAACATATCAATCAGATACAAATACCAAGGTGGCTAGGAACAAAACCAGAACATAGAGGCGAGTTACACGGGTTCTGTGACTCGTCTACAAAAGCATATGCATGTGTCATTTACTGCAAAGTTTATTACGAAAAACCAAGCATAATTTTAGTCGCCGGAAAATCAAGAATAGTACCATCTAGTAAACAATTATCATTACCACGACTAGAGCTGTGTGGTGCTCAATTATTAGCCAAACTCATGGCTAAAGTCAAGCTTTGCTTAATCGATTACAAGATTGACATTTATGGCTGGATTGACTCCACGGCAGTATTGGGTTGGTTACAAGGAGACCCAGGCCGGTGGAATACGTTTGTATCAAACAGAACAAGACAAATCACGGATACAATGCCGTCTGCCTGCTGGCGGTATGTAAAGTCTGGAGAAAACCCTGCAGACTGCGCAAGTAGAGGTTTATCGATACCTCAATTAAATCAGCATCCCTTGTGGTGGCAAGGACCATCGTGGTTATTAACATATAATGCTACTGGTGAACATAATCAACCCATTTATACGACCACAGAAGAAGCGAAGAAGCAAAAGCAAGTAAATAATATTTTAAAGCAGGAAACAGATAGCAATATTATCATTATTTTGTTAAAGAAACACAGTTCGTTTAGCAAAGCTGTACATATATTAGCATGGATATATAGATTTTTAACAAAAAAGAAGCAAAGCAAGCAGCCTTATCTTTCATTAGAAGAGATAAGACAGGCTAAATTAAGGATAATTAAGCAAGTACAGCAAGAAGAATTTTATGAAGAAATAAAAAGCTTGAGAGAAAAAGGAAAGCTGAGCAATAAAAGCAAAATACTTAACCTAAATCCGTATTTAGATAAGGAGGATCTTCTCCGTTTTGGAGGAAGGTTGGCACGTGCTCATATTAACACAGACATGCAGCACCCTATCATCATACCACACAGAGGACGCTTGACTGAATTGATCATAGATTATGCCCACGAATTAACACTCCACGGCGGAGCACGGTTAACGTTGGGATTTATCAGACAGAAATATTGGATTGTGGGTGGAAATGATGCCACCAAAAAGCAACTACGTTTATGTGTCAAGTGTAAAAAGCAAAGTCCAAACAAGCATAATCAAATAATGGGTAACTTACCTGAAGCCAGGAGCAATCCATCTCGTCCGTTTGCCCACACCGGAATAGATTTTACCGGACACATATGGTTAAAGGCCAACAAGGGTCGTGGGATAAAAACCACAAAAGGTTATGTAGCCGTCTTTGTTTGCATGGCAACCAAAGCGGTGCATTTAGAACTGGTCTCCGACCTGAGTACCTCGACATTCATTGCAGCCCTAAGAAGAATGTCAGCTCGAAGAGGGACCCCTTGCCACGTGTATAGTGACAATGGCAGAAACTTTGTCGGAGCCAATAAACAATTACAACAGGAACATCAAGAACTGCAACAAATATTTAACAAAGAATTTTTGGCTGAAACAATAGAAATGGAAATCAACTGGCACTTCAATGCACCAATATGGCCTTCAGCAGGCGGACTGTGGGAGTCTGCTGTAAAAAGCTTTAAATACCATTTTAAAAGAGTAGTCGGAGAACAGAAGTTGACCTACGAGGAAATGTCAACAGTTCTAGCCCAAATCGAAGCATGCCTTAATTCCAGGCCTCTATGTCCTATAACTGAAGATCCCGAAGATTTAAATTACTTAAAACCATCTCACTTTTTAACTGGAGGCTCTGCGCTTACTTTAGTAGAGACAGAAAGGGACATGAGGACCAGGTGGCAGCTGACTCAGAGAATCATAAATGATATGTGGAAGAGGTGGCGCTCTGAGTATTTAACACAATTAACAACAAGGTGCAAATGGCGGCAGCCTCGAGAAAACATCAAGCTGAATGATGTAGTTATATTGCACGACGACAACTTACCTCCTGGAAAATGGTCCATGGGCAGAGTCCTCGACCTACATCCCGGAGCGGACGGTCACGTCCGAGTTGTTAGCCTGAAAACTAAAAACGGGATTCTCAAACGACCAATCATCAAAATATCAATTTTGCCTGTTAATCAGGATATACCAAATACTTCTCAAAACGACAAGCAAGTGTCGGAATCAAAGGACTCCAAACAAATCTCGAAACCTCTCAAAAGAAATAAACCAGCAAGTTTTAACATATTATCATTGTTTACGTCATTAATATTTTTTATGACAATCATATCAGGAGTCCAAAGCAGTTTCAATGTCACGAGATTTAGACAAAACCAAAGTCTTTATTTTGATAAATTATCCAACATGAAGATAATAAGAGACGAGTGGAAGCTTATTATTTATTACGATATGCAACCTTATTGGGAGGGAATAAGAGCTCTCAATAAATACACTACGTCTTTAGAACAAACGTGCAAAACAGTGCATAATAATTGCGAGATCATATTACTCCAGTTGAGTCAAGGGCTCGCTGAACTTGAATACTACAATCAGATGTTGCTCGGTCAGCATTCAAGCACGCGACAGATCAGAATGCGACGCGGTCTTATCGACGGTGTAGGATCCCTCGCTAACAGCTTGTTCGGAGTATTAGACGCAAGATTCGCCGAACAGTATCAGAAAGATATCACATTACTACGGGACAATCAAAGACACATCGCTTCATACTGGAAAAATCAAACATCTATCATAGAAGTGGAATATAATCTTTTAAAACGAACTGAGCAAACAATGAACAAACAACATAAAATGATCACTCAACACATATTTTCCATGGAAAAAACTTTAAATGAGTTAAAATCAACAACTCAAAATATTTCGCTTGTTAATGAAATAATTGTAGGATCCATAATAGGAAGCAACATGCTACACAACATAAAATCATTACAGAGCACCTTGCTAGATACTGTCACGGACATCTATCACGGCCGCTTTAACCCACATCTTTTGACTCCAGAACAATTGCAAGATCAGCTGAGTACCATCGCAAGTCAGCTTCCAACGGATGTTTCGTTACCTATAGAAAATGTTCACACAGACCTAAGAAAAATATTTAAACTGCTTCAAGTGAAAGCCAGAATGCTAGAACAATTTTTGATATTTGAGATCAGACTTCCTCTCATCAGTAGAGACTCGTTCGAGATATTCAAAATATTACCAGTTCCTCAAGTCAAAGGAAGTGACATGGTTAGCATAAAACCGATATCAGAATACGTAGCAATTAACTTAAAAAACCGGCCAAGAGCATGTCGGGCCATGCTCAGTATTATAGGGTTCCTTAAGTAGGTGTAATTACAAACGAATCAAATCGAATATTAATCATGGCTATTTTAGTTTTTGCAATAATCGGCAGCATTCGCGACTCAGAGCGTGTTGTTAGTAGCGCCATCTAGGGTTAAATTCAAGAAGCCAAATTTAAGACGTTTGTCATTTCAAAGTTACTTTTTGTGATTTTTTCAAATAGAAAGTAGCTAAAGGAGCATTATTTGCTGTGATAATTTTTCTCTAAGGTCAATGACCTTTGAACTAGGACGTTTTAAGTATTTTTCAGTTTTCTCTCTACAACTCAAAAAATTATAATCACATTATACTCGAAATAATTTTAAAAGAGAGTTTTCACAAAGGTCTATCAATGTGGAAGATTATAAGTTTCTACATTGCATAGTTTAGAAATGGCAGGGGGGGGGACACATTGCAAGCCACTTTGGCGGGCTATATTTCGCAGATGGTACACCTGATAAAAAAGTGGTGTATCAAACATTACCTTCATTTTAGTAGACCTATTCAATGATATCCCACACGAGGGGGTGCAGCGAAAAAAATTTTTTTTTCTCCATTTCACATGTATGGACGCCACCCCTAAAATACGGAAAAACGATTCTTTTATTCTTTTAAAATTGAGATCTATATGTAGACTATTTTTTAACAAAATTTCATTTACTTATGTTTATAACTGTAGAAGTTATTAAGCTGTAAAGGATTAGGACAGACGGACAGACGGACAGACGGACGGACATGACGAAACTATAAGGGTTCCTTGTAGGACTTCGGAACCCTAAAAAGGACACTTTTATAACCATGACATATGAGACTTTGAGATCATGCTTAACATCAGATGCATATTTGTGTCACATTCAGAAACCTATTTATCGTTTAAAAGGGGATAAGGATTTCTGTCAGATTGCAGAATCAGAGTGTCAGACACAGACTACTTCCTGTAAAAACAGCTGGTTAGAAAGCAATACCATGAATAATTATATTTATTTTTGTTGCGATCAGTGCCCTTTACGTATAATGTGTGACGATCAAGTTACCGCTCATCAACTGTCGGGTGCAGGTATTATAGTAATAAACAATGGATGTATTATTAAAACACAACTTTTCACGGTGATTGCGCATAAACAGCAATCTAGTGAATTAACCATAAGACCAGATGTGTATGCACCTCTAATACCACCAATAAACCATCTCATCAACATAACGATTCCTCATATGTTTCCATTGAAAGATACGGAAGTGGAGAGTCGTCACAAAGAATTAACAGAGATTGCCGAGAAAATTAAAGTTATGAAAAATAACGCACAGATATCAGAAAGTATTTCGTACCATGATATACACCACTACACATTGATATACTCCGTCATCGGATTGACGGGAATAGCAGGACTTGTGTTCCTGTGGCGTCGAGGGCGCGCCTGGCGCATACCAGCGACGCCAGCGCCTACCTCAGCAGTGCAGGCTCAGGGTGGGCCTGCTCCTCTTCATTGCATCAGTAACAGTACACAGTGCGTGAATCTCAGTGATAGAGTAGTGTATAGTAGTCAAAGTGAATTAAATGACAATAATCAGTGTAGTGGTTCAAACAAAAATAGTGTGCGTGTAAACAAAGCAACATCACCGATTTTTGATAAAATTTAAGGACTCATAAGTATAATAAAATCGCATTATCATTAATCATTTACTGTTTCTCATAATAATTTGGATTAATTGTTATTATTATGTATAAACATCCAATAATTATAGTTTAAACAAATATGAATTATAACATAAATTAGTATCCATATCAATTAGCATTGTCTTCATTTTATAAACTATACATTTTCAAAGAATCAATTTATTTGCGATTCTATTTATTGAATTTTATCATTGTTATTCTTTCTGTCCGGGAGCATGTACGAGCAGACCCGTACAATATCAATTGTATTAATTTTATGCTGACGCTAGCACTGAATGCAGTGCGGTGCGACGCGTTTACTTGTTCAACCATTCAGTACCAATAAATTCGCCAAACATAAAACATCGTTTTTATCATCTCTCCCGGTTCGCGGTACTCACATATCATAATCAGATAATCACATCAAATATCAAGTTTAAAGGTGAATCGGTCTCTAACCGTACATGTGTTATGGTAAGTATTTATTTTTGCTATTTTCATTTCTATGTCTGTTGTCATAACATTTGGTTTACTAATTTTTATTTCTTTTTCAGATAACCAACTTGGACCTCTCCACCACAAGTCACATTTCTTCAATTCTGATAGCAGTATTCCTCGGGAGGCAACATCAGCGGGATTATCACTGGATTGGACATGATACCAGCGTTTGTTATTTAGGTTGTCTATTATTTCGACGACGCGATTAGCAACGAAAGATTTCCATCTAGTAGGTTCGCCGCAGAGCCATGAGATAACGATGGTGGAATCTGTCCAGGCAAACATGTGTGAATTTGGAATTTTCATTGCTGTCCCAATTTGCTTCATGAGCTTAGAAAGGAGCAACGCACCACACAGTTCCAGTCTTGGCAAGGAAATTGTTTTGAGCGGTGCGACTCTTGTTTTAGCAGCAATAAGTTTGGTTTCAACTTTGTGATTTGTTTCAGTTCTTATATAAACTACAGCTGCATACGCACGCATTGAGGCGTCACTGAATCCGTGTATTTGTGTAGTTGTATCATTCATTGTGCCAAGCCATCTATCCACATGTATGTCGCTGACATTAATAAAATCTTTCTTTATATGACTCCATTCTGCACTTAATGTATCACTGACATTCTGGTCCCATGTTAACTTTTCTAGCCATAATTTCTGTAACAGTATTTTTGCCATTACAGTGCTCGGCGCTATCCAACCATGAGGATCGAATAGCCTTTGGACGTCGGAGAGAATATTTCGTTTTGTTATATATGTGTTTTCAGTCGCTGGCAGAGTATGGTTGTATCGAAATGTATCTGTGCTTAAGTTCCATACAATGCCCAACGCTTTGACTGTTCCATCAAGATTCATATTTATATGTGCAGAGTTTGACCTTTTCTCTTCTTCTATGGACTTCATAAATTCAATGTTGTTTGAGGACCATTTGGTTAACTGGAAACCGCCTTTTTGCAGTGTTCTTGTTACCGCTTTAGCCAGAGATATAGCTGCTCCTACATCGTCTGCGCCATAAAGCCAGTCATCCATGTAAAAGTTATTTGTTATGGATTGTACAATGAGTGGTTGAGACTGTCCTTCGTCATGAGCTACTTGATGGAGTGTTTTAACTGCTAAATATGGCGCCGATGCAGTTCCGAAAGTGACTCTGAGCAGACGATATTCTTGTAATTCTGACTCGCCTGTTCTCCAGATAATTCGCTGGAAGTCTGTGTCATCTTTAGTCACTAGTATTTGGCGATACATTTGTTTAATATCGGCCATGAAGCATACTCGTTTCATTCGCCATTTCATTAGCAGGTTCCTCAAATCTTCTTGCAGCTGCGGTCCTACCAGTAATTCTTCATTTAAGGAAATATTGTTTGTACCTTTACAGGAAGCATCGAAGACAACGCGTGTTCGAGATGTCTCTTTGTCGTTGCGAACAACCGCGTGGTGTGGTAAGTATACTGATCTTTTTGTTTCTGTTTCACTTTCAGGTATCTTCTGCATATGCCCTTGCTCCATGTAATCATTTATAACTTTTGTGTATTCTTTTTTCAGGTCTGGTGACTTACTGAACTTCCGTTCCAGCTGCAGAAATCTTTGGATAGCTATCTCTTTTGTGTTTCCTTCAGGTGTTTGTGGACTGTCGGTTTTGAAAGGTAATTTAACTATATATCTTCCTTCTTCATCTCTATTTGTTGTTTGGTTGTAGATATCTTCACAAAGTGTTTCTTCTTTTGTTAAATGTCTGTTATTGTCAACTTCTATTTCCCATATCGACTTCAACACATCATCCACATCAACCTGGTGATGCATAACAATGTGAGTATCTTCTCGTGGCTTTTCACAGATATCTCCAAAAATTAACCAACCAAGGGCAGTTTTTTGTGCAGTCGGGGTGCCTGGTGGACCCTTTATAATGTCTGGTTGAACAATCTGTGCGTATTCCTTGACACCAAGAAGAATATCTATTGGACCTGATGTTAGGTAACTCGGATCAGCTAGGTTGAGCCCGTCGATGTGAAGCGCTAAACTTAGGTAGTTGAATTTTCGGTAAATGTACAATATTGCTCGGTGTATATGGAAAGTTCGCGCTTGAATTTGCTGACCTTTGATCCGATGATGGCTGCTCCGACATGGATGCGAGCATATCTTTCAAGTCTCCTTGCAAAATATTGTACAAGTCTTCGTAAATAAAGAATTCTTTATTCAAAAAATACTTTAAAACTCCCTTTTGTTCTTTGGGTGTTATCTTCACCAACTCATCGTGTGCACTTTTGAATGAAACCCAGTATTCATCAACAATTTTTAAACGTGTTTCTACATAGCCTTTGGTTAACCTCGCTTTTGAACACTTTTTCAAATTAGTCTGTGTTTTTTGTAACAAAATGGCTCCATCTTCCAACACTGAGAGCAATTGTTGTTGTTCCTTCGTAGTAGCCATATTTTACAGCTAAAATATTGCAACAATTCTCCAAAGCAAGTCGCGGGAATGCGTAAACAAACGTATTTTTACTGCAGTTGATTCAATTTATTATAATTCTCACTAATGAGTTGCTCGCGACGAGTCCTTATCGCTGTGGAATGCGCTTCTATTGTTCCACGGCCGGCAGGCACCGACGCTCCGTAGTTTTTTGTATGCGGCTCGAATTCGACCATATGTTGATTTAATAAGGTTCACTTTTGTATGGCGTCGATGGAGAGAAATAAAAATACGTGTGTGTCACGGCAAGTGTAATGAGCGACTCCTTTGCTACAGAGCGGTCAGCCTAATATAAACAATATTGAATGAATCACAACAGCTATTCTATGGTAAAACTGTGGACGACGATTTGACATTTGGTTGTCAACAGTTGTCAAAATAAGCGCTTGTGTTTGTTTTGCAGCAAGTGTCGGTGAGCCGGCCGCTGTCCACCGCCACCACGGGCTCGCTGGAGCTGGGCGGCTACTACGCGGCCTTCGAGGAGGTGCTGGCGTGGCTGCTGGAGGCCGAGGAGCGCCTCGCCGACACGCGCAGCTCAAGCAGCACTTCCACGCGCACGAGGTCAGTGCCACCACACACATTCCTGGAACTTCATTATGTCAAACAATCGGTATTCAGATACGTTTAGCCACCCATCTTCATGGGTGCTGCGTATTTAAATGTTTTTAAGCTATTGCATAGCTTCTATCGCGGGCCTTGAGCGTGGAGACCGAATCCAGAAATTACGTAACGAAAATAACCTAACACCCCCCACTCAGACCGGCACAGCGGTGATACTTTTTAGTTTTGCCATCTATCGATGAATAGCAGAATTTTTAATGACTTTTTGAAATATCACGCTTGTTTGTTTAGTTTTGCAAATCGCTTCTAGGTGGCATTGGTTGTATCGGCGTTACTGCGCATGCGTAATCCCCTTCTTCGCCACGCAATCTGGTGACTCATGCCTGCTTAGAGTTTCGGCGTTAGGGCACCTCCTCTTTGTATTTACATAAAAAATGCTATGCAATAGCTTTACCGCGGCAGTCTCCGAGTGCCACACGTCTTTTTTAGGGTTCCGTAGTCCTACAAGGAACTCTTATAGTTTCGTCATGTCCGTCCGTCTGTACGTCTGTCCGTCTGTTCTAATCCTTTACAGCTTAATAACTTCTACAGTTATAAACATAAGTAAATGAAATTTTGTTAAAAAATGGTTTAGATATAGATCTCAATTTTAAAAGAATAAAAAAATCTTGATAACGTATTTTAGGGGTGGCGCCCATACATGTGAAATGGTGATGAAAAAATTTTTTTCGCTGCTCCCCCTCGTGTGGGTTATTATTCAATAGGTCTACTAAAATGAAGGTAATGTTTCATACACAACTTTTTTATCAGGTGTACCATCTGCGAAATACAGCCCTCCAAAGTGGTTTGCAATGTGTCCCCCCCCCTGCCATTTCTAAGCTATGCAACGTAGAAACTTATAATCTTCCACATTGATAGACCTTTATAAAAACTCTCTTTTAAAATTATTTCGAGTATAATGTGACTATACATTTTTGAGTTATAATGAGAAAACTGCAAAATACTTAAGACGTCCTAGTTCATAGGTCATTGACCTTAGAGAAAAAAGACCATAGCAAATAATGCTCCTTTAGTTACTACCTATTTAAAAAAATCACAAAAAGTAACTTTGTGTTACATTGATTTGACATACTTTTAAAATTTAGCTTTTTAAATTCAGCGCTAGGTGGCGTTGTTTGTAAAAACTAAAATAGCATTGATTAATATTCGATTTGATTCGTTTGTAATTAGGAACCCTATAATACTGAGCATGGCCCGACATGCTTTCTTGGCCGGTTTTTTTTAATAGGTTAGCAAAGTGGAGGTTATTTTCAGAATATAATCTGCGTTCGTTTGTTAAAAGTTAAAGTGCATTAGTAATAAGGCGTAGGTAGGGTATTGGGTGTTGCTAAGGTGGCGCGTGTGGTGTTGCAGAAGTTCCTGCTGGAGCTGTCGGAGCACCAGATGCGCGTGGGCGGCGTGCTGGAGGAGGGCTGTCGCGCGACGAGGCGGGGGGGCGCCGGCGCCGCGCTGCACGACGACCTGCGCGCGCAGCAGCCGCGCGTCGACGCGCTCGCCGACTGCGTCGTGGTGGTGGACGACGACGCGCCCGACAACGGTACAGATACCGGCACGAGTCCTGAGCACACACTTCACCTGCGCAGAAGTTCATTTATACATCTGTTTGGTGGAATGACAGGAGCGCGGGGTGCCGACGCCGAACATTGCATTTACGCGATTGGTCAACAGTCGATGCTCGTCGTCTATTGGACAATTAGGTGTCATTCGGCTACCGTACACTTTCGGTTCAACTTTATTGACTTACATTTTCGAATTTAAAACAGTTTATTTTTATTAATTTATATTTAGATTTTTGAGTGTTTAATGTTTTGAATTAAAAATTGTTTTTTTTTTCATGTTCATATTCCTTTATTTATTACAAGATTGAATTTAACTTGCAATGTATGTAAATATATTTGTTAGAGTGAAATCTTGCAACTCAATTTTGAAGCAAATATCTTCAACCTATTGAGCTGAAATTTTGTACAATATGGGTATCAAATGACAGGACTTGCTGAGAATACGAATGCGAGTTAAAAAACCTATCCATCGATAACTAAATAGTAAACAATAAATTAAAAGTCAAAATGTTTTCTGTTTATTTATCTGTGCGTAAAAAAAAAGTCCCAAAATCATAATATGGGTGAAATTCGAGAAAGTTTGTATTTTCTATAACTACCCATAATCCTTATAAAACGCTAACGGTGAAATTTAGCGAACAAAGATACTAAATAATTTTGATCGAAAGTGTACATGCGCGAACTTGCCCCCACTACTGTCCATCTGTGCTCACGACTAAATACCACAAATAGGCTTCTTTTAAAAACATTTTTAGCTGTATGTAATCAGTTTGTGGCAGTCACAGACCAGTAAGCTACAAGACTCCGCATAAACAAAGTTTTGTATTCGAACGCAGTCGTAAAACGTTGGTGGGGTCAGGGGGGCGGACGGCGCGTTATGATTGGCCGGTTCAAAAGTTCGGTGGTATGATTCCTTATGATTGGTGCCGCTCGCTGATTGAGTGTCGTTCCGATTAGCGGAGGGACGTATGATATGCAGTGGTAGAGCATATGCGTTGTGACCGGGAGTGTCAAACTAACCAGCGTCTAGAAGCTTACTGGTCTATGGTGGCAGTAAAAAATACATGTTAAAGTGAATGCTACAGGGTAGCCCGCGAAATTCAAAATTTCTTGCGTTTTTTGCAAGTTGTAGCTCTACTTGGCGTTGTTTATCGGTAAAAATATGATTTACGGCAGTGATAACAATATATCTACTGAATAATACTCATAAAAAATATAAATCTAGCTCTATAAGCTGTACAAACTCGATAATATTAATTTACGATCAAATTATCGATTATCGAGCTTGTACAGCTTATATAGCTAGTTATAGCTCAAGCTCTGCTTAGTTTGGGACTAGATAGTGCTGTGTAAAAATGTCCCGAAGATATTTGTATGAGCAGTTTGCCCGTACACTGAAGTTTTCAGTATGTTGTCTATGAAAACGGGATGTTTACAGGAATAAAATCACTGATTCGTGTCCGTCTTCAAAGAGAGTATTTATTGTACTAAATAGGTATTAAAATATATTACAAACATTGCGCGTGGAAGGCACGGTTAGGTGCACTTTCAGCGAATGTTAAATAACGCTTGTTAAGCTAAAAAGTTAAACAGTACAATTCATGTGGCGATGCTCGTACAATATTTATATTTATTTATTATTATTATGAGTATTATTCAATATATATATTGTTATTACTGTCGTGAATTATATTTCACTTGATATACAACGCGAAATAGAGCTACAGTTTGCAAAAAACGCAAGAAATTTTGAATTTCACGGGCTACCCTGTAGGATTCACCTTAATCTAGATCATATTTTCTAAAACTCTATTGTGGCCAAAATACGTTTTCTTGAAGTTTTCTCGATATAAAAGAATTATAAACTAACCTCTTAAAACATGCTTTAAAGCAAACAATTTCTATTTTTTTTTTTTTTTTTTTTTTTTTTTTATGATTTATAGATCTGCTCTTGACCACAATCTAGACAGCTTTGTCAGGATGTGGTCGACGATGGAGCGAGCAAACCTATTAGGTGCCGATTCACTCCAGCTTTAAAGGCGTTAGGGTTATAAGTGCCCGGAAATACAGATGCCGGCAGTGAATTCCACAACTTGGCTGTGCGCATTATGATGAAAGAGTTCTTAAAGCGCTTGGTCCTGATAGTAGGGATTTCCACCAAATGTGGATGATATCCTGCAGTGCGGCGTGTAGTCCGATGAAAGAAAGGAGATGGCGGAATAAGCTCATGGAGCTCTTGCGCACACTCTCCAAAGTACAGCCTGTAGAACACCGACAAACAAGCAACTGTATTTACCGAATATTATAAATTAAATTAAGAAAACATTTAAGAAAGACAATAATCTAAAACATAGTTGTTTCTGTTTTTCAAATAAGCTTTTAGTTTTTTATTAAAAAAAAATATTGTTAGTTTTCATTCATGTTAAGAGGCTGACAACACCTAAAAAATCGGACCTCTGCGGTCACTGTCGTTTCGTACAGAACTAAAAGAGAGGCAACGAACCGAGGGACGTCGTATCGCCGCTCAACTTGAATGAAAATTAACAATATTATTATTTAATAAAAAACAAAGCTTATTTGAAAAACAGAAACAACAAATGTTTAGATTATTGTCTTTCTCAAATGTTTTCTTAATTTTATTTATAATATTTAGTAAATAATAGAGATTGTTTGCTTTAAAGCATGTTTTAAGAGGTTAGTTTACAATTCTTTTCAATCGAGAAAACTTCAAGAAAACGTGTTTTGGGCACAATACAGTTTCAGAAAATACGATCAAGATTAACATATATTTTTTTCACTGCCACAAACTGAATAGATTCAGCTAAAAATGTTTTTAAAAGAAGTCTGTTTGGGGTATTTGGCTGTTGTCAGCGTCTTAAGCGGCGCACCCGCGATGTCCCTCCTCTCGTTGTCTCTCTTTCAGTTCTATACAAAACGACAGTGAACGCAGAGGTCTGATTTTTTAGGTGTTGTCAACCTCTTTATTTATTTAATTAGTATGGAAGACTTACAGCTAAAGAAAACAGAATAAGAACAATGTGCTAGACTGACAGTTAATTACAAGTCTCCACGTATAAAAATAGAGTAAAACAAAAATGGCCTCTTAACCTATTTATAATTGGTAGGTGTAACAGAGATCGAGGACGAGCTAACAGCATTAAGCGAGCGTTGGTCTCACACGTGCCAATGGACGATGCAGCAGCTGCAGCGCTTGAGCGACCTGCAAGCGCGTTGGGCGGCCTTGGACGCGCAGCACAGCGAGCTCCTGCAAGCGGCCGACATGTGCGAGACGGAGCTGAAGCAGGTGGAAGCGAACCCCTGCGGCGAGGTGGGCGCCGTGCTGCAGCGCGTGGCGGGGCTGCAGCGCCTGAAGCGCGAGCTGCAGGACAGGCTCGACGCGCTGCTCATGATCCTCGACGTGCAGGCGCAACGGGTGACTCTCGTTCTGCTTGTGACCACCGGCCAAACTTATAAACATTCATACTACTACTTGTATCTACAGATAAAGGACTTGGGCTTCGACATCGACCTGGACGGGGGCGAGGCGCCCACCCCGGCCGCGCCGGAGCTGGCGAATGCAGACGAGGCCGCGCGAGACCACTCGCACAGCGGCTCCAAGAAGCCGCGCCTGTCCTCCGACGCCAGGGCGGACTTCCAGCTCGGGTACAAGGCCTTCGAGACTTGGGCCGACGACGCGGAGAAAGCACTTGACGACGTGAGTATAGCACCCCTTCACTATAACAAATACCGCTATCAGAAGACACGCTGTACGATGAACACCGCTCTAGAATGGAACTATTCATGTATAGGAGCTTTGTAATGAGACTTGCGGGGTGTTTAAAAAAAATCAAAACCCTTAAAATTTTGTATTGTTCATTTGTAAGGAGTCACCTTGAATATGCATCACAAATTTAGAACCCGTGTTATGATAAATACATCAATCGTATTGAAAATATCAAAAAAAGATTTATTAATTTTTTGTTTTCGTCTACGAATACCATATCGTTCTGAAACTTACATAAATCTCTGCAGGAAGTTTCACTTACAGCCACTTGTAAATCGTCGTCGACTAGCTGATTGCACATTTCCATTAAAAATTAAAAATACTATATAATGAAATTGATTGCACAGATCTTCTACAAAAGCTACGATTTAATTTTCCCCGAAAAATGATTAGGTTCAATCCACCTATCTCCATCCCCTTTTGTTCCACGAACTATAAGCAAAATTCATATATCGTGCGGGCGAGCAAAGACTAATGAACTTTGTAAAGAGTTCTCATTTGACCCATTTTCTTCAAAAAGCTCTACGGTACGCAATGTGCTAAACCTTGACTTCTATAGAATGACTGAATAAGTAATATTCAAGTATTTTACGTAATATTTTTCAACTCTAATCAATTGTAGTTTTTGTACTTGCCAGTGATTGTTAAAATCAGTGTTAATTTATCCTATTACTATCCGTGGAAACCTGTAATTGGCTTAATGTAACCTATGCTAGCTGTTTATTAATTTTTATATAGCTGTTGGTTTTCCTAATTATAAATAAATTAATAGTATATTTATATCATTGCATTGTAATTATTTCTAGTGCAAACGAGAGTTGGAAAACAAAAATGGCACAAAGAAAGAAATCCCTTCAATATTAGAGCGAGTGGAGAAGGAGATAGAGACACAACGAGCCGACTTTGCTAACGTGGAGGAAATACAACGACGACTAGCCGCTGAGGCGGGACTCCAGGGTACGTACTACGTAGCATATTAATTCAGTAACCACGACCTGTCCGGACGTTAGTACATCGTGTAGCAGTTCTGACGTGGCGTTACATTTTGTAAAATATTTACTTTTCCTGTACTTTTCATTACAAAAGAGGCCAAACGACATGCAGAAAGCATAGATGACTTAAAAGCACGATGGGAAAACATACAACGAACTTCACTTGACATACGTAACACCATGAACCTGCTCGAAGACAAAGAGAACTTCTACAGGAACCTAGAGGACTTGCAGAGAGAGCTGGATGATACGCACGCCTGGAAGGATAAGATGCTGCTGGAGAAACCGTCCAGCAACCAGCTCATACACCTGCGGAACAGACTGCGCGCCATGCGCCAG
This sequence comes from Asteroscopus sphinx, assembly GCA_949699075.1. NCBI lineage: Eukaryota > Metazoa > Arthropoda > Insecta > Lepidoptera > Noctuidae > Asteroscopus > Asteroscopus sphinx. The sequence continues at coordinate 13,444,121 of OX453024.1, forward strand.
CTCAACATGAAACTCAAGGAACTCAACGCGCAGGCCATCATACTGCTCACCAAGCCCATACCGAAGGCGCACAAAGACGACATCGAGACCGACTCCAAGCGAATCAACGACAACTACGAACAGTTACTACTGCTCCTGACGACACGAGAGGTCGACATTAAACTAGCCGTTCATAAAAAGCCTCCAGAACAAACTGAGGACGAGTTTAAAGGCTTGCAGAACAGAATCCGAGCGATGGAGTCGCAAATCATCGCAGAACACGCAATGATCTCGACGCCTGACGTCATGACTGCTAAGATAGAGCAGTTGACGAAGCTCCAGAAGGAGTTTGACGAACTGCAGTCCACGTACGACAGAGTCGTGAAGGATCGCCGGGACAACTACGAGAAGGGAAGCGTGCAGGAGCTGAACTTCAGAAGCAGTGTGGAGAACTTGGTCACGAAGTTCGGAGACACCCGGACTATATTAGATCAAAAGATTCAGAAATTAGAGAATGGCGAGTCCCAAACATTAGATTTTATGAGCTTGCAGTATAGTGACTTTTTTTCGGATAAATTATAGCTGGGTAAATATAGTAGTTAATGTCCAAATGCATGCCCTATTTTAGGCGGAACATTATGTACCAAATTACAATTTATAGCATCTTATGTATTCCTATGTATTCACGCTAAATCAAGAATTGAATTAACATAAATAAAGCCAATTACAAGTGTTGACATGTAATAATAAAATAGTAATAGCTAGCAGTAAATCGAGTAATTATTTATTAATGCCAATACTTACGTAATTTTTTTCTAGTTAGGTTAAAAACCGACGTGGCAAATAATGTTGGAGTTGGTAAGCATGTTTTCAATGATGTTTTCAGGCCTGGCGCTGCTGCAGCGGCTGCAGGAGGAGGGCGCCGCGCTGCGCCGCTGGCTGGACGCGCTGCTCGCCTTCCTGCAGCAGCACGCGCTCCTGCCGCTGGGCGAGCCGCAGCCGCTGGAGCAGCTGCTGCACGCCAGCAACGTGAGTAGCCCAAGCTCGGTACGGGTTGTGGCGCCGCATGGTACTATAACGCAATGTGATCTGTTCACAGAAATACGAAGAAGAAAAACAAACATACAAAACTAAACTCGAAACAATCGAAAGCACCAAAGAGTCCATTCTCGAAGACTGCGACGATGCCGTCTCTAAAACTATACAAAACGACACGACCGACTTGAAGAAACGATACGACAACGTCACTGACCAGGCGTTCAAGTTCAACGAAAGCTTACGACGAGCGCTGGAACGAACCGAGGCGGTGTTCCGTAAGATCGCGGAGATCGAGGCGTGGCTGCAGAGCATCGAGGAGCAGATGCCCAAGGAGGAGGAGTGCAACATCACGGACTCGGCCGAGCTCTACCAGATGAAGGCGCGCTTCCAGACGCTCAAGGACAAGTGCGACGACCACACGCAGCAGTTCCGCAACCTCAACGAGACCAGTGAGTACACTAATATCATACTCAACTTATATTAGTAGCATGGGTAATACATATACCCGACACGATAGGCAAGAATGTAGTGGACTTTAGAATTAACTCCAGGATATCATCCACATTTGGTAGAAATCCTTACTATCAGGACCAAGCGCTTTGAGAACTCTTTTATAATGCGCACGTATTTCCGGGCTCTTACAACCCTAACGCCTTTAAAGCTGGAGTGAATCGGAGTGCTCGCTCCATCGTAACTTTATAAATATTTGTAACTTGTGCCCCGAAGACATTAAAACAGCCATCAATAAACTTAAGCCTAATAGCTCTATTGGTCCAGATAATATTCCCCCATTTATAATTAAATGCTCGAAAAATATTTTGTGCGATCCTCTTTGCCACATTTTTAATTTAGCCTTGCAATCTGGTACGTATCCGTCTCAATGGAAACTATCAAGAGTAACACCTATACCCAAAACCCTCAACAAAGGATCCGTTGAGGATTACCGTCCAATCGCAATTTTATCCGCGCCAGCCAAAGTCTTTGAGAACATTCTCCACAAGAATATATCAGTACAAATAAATCACTATTTATGTAACGAACAGCATGGTTTTAGGAGTAAAAGGTCCGTTAACACCATAAAGGTATTATACTGACGTAATAGAGACACTGTCACCTCATTATCACGTCACCGAAAGCGAAATGAGTTTATGTGCGAAATTGACACGTGTAGGAGTGATTTTTAGTGATGTGACATGGACGTTTCCGCATTATCGATATAGTTCAACCGGCCTTACTTTTATGGAGTGGTAGTATTTTAAAACTGCTAAGCTATTAAGTAACTATTGTTTTAAAATTACAGATCTTTGAGACATAATTTTATTTGTTTTAAAAGATTGAGTTACGCAATTAAGGGTTATATTATAATTACATTATGAATGTCACGAAGGTAAGGAATACATAAGTAAGAAAAAAAAAATCAATTAATCATCATTTCAGCCGTAAGACGTCCACTGCTGGACACAGGCCTCCCCCAAGCATATATTGGGGGGATATGCCATAATCGCCACGCTTGGCAGGCGGGTTGGCGATCGCAGTTGGTTGGTTAAATACTCAGAGAACGCTGCTGCCCATCCTCTGGTGAATCCCTTAGTCGCCTTTTACGACACCCATGAGAAGATATACGGTGGTGCAATTCTTTACGTCCGGCACCACACGGAACATTTTACAATTAATCATATTAGTTTTAATTAGGTGTATAGAAAGGTTTTCAATCCCGGAACTAAGTTCCTATACACGATTCCGGAATTGGTCAAATTATTGATTTTTTATGAAAAATTACAGTATCTATGAACTTAACAAGTTTTCTTGTCCAGTCAACTTAAGTTACACATCAGACTTATCCTACTAATTTATACTACTACATGTAATACTAATGTAAATTTATAGTATATTTATAATTTGTAGTATATTATTATAGTATATTAAATGTAGTATATTATTTTGCGAGTAAAGTCCACTTCCACCTCCACCTCCACCTCTGCTCCACTCCACTCCGCTCCGCTCCGCTCCACTCCACTTAACTTCACCTTCACCTCCACCTCCACCTCCTCCTCCACTTCCACTCCACTTTCATTCATCCATCTATCCATCCATCGTACATTACTATCCGCTCGTGCAAATGCATAGAAGCTTCGTATCTGTCGGGTGAGGGAGGACGCACCCCACGAATCAATTTTTTTCTTTTATTCTTTCTTTCTTAAAACCCTTACTAGTTTTTAAGTCATAAGCTTTCAAACACAAAAAGTTTCATCAAAATCGGTCCAGTAGTGTTAGCGTGATGCTCGAACAAACAATTTTATATAATTTTGTAATAGTTAAGGTAAGATAAGATAAAAAGTAGCCTATATGTTAATCCAGGTTAAGTTCTATCTGTATGCCAAATTTCATTAAAATCCATTTAGTAGTTTTTGCGTGAAAGAGGAACAAACATCCATCCATCCATCCATCCATCCATACTAACAAACTTTCACATTTATAATATTAGTAGTAGGATAGGATAGGATTTTTGGAACTAAAAATTTTGACATTCTGTCTCCATAATAATTTGTCACTTGTATTATATTTATTTTTAACTTTTACTTTATACTCGTCACTTCGTAGATTTACCACTTTGAATATTTACCATTATTAAAGTAAAGACCTTTATAAGAAACAAACACCGACCCGAACAAATTCCGTAGGTATGGATCATTGGTAATTTCAGTTATCCTTAAAATATCTACTGCAAACCCTGTAATTTTTTCGAGGCTTTCAGCTTTTTTTATATTTTATTTTATTGTATAGGATGGCGAAACGAACTAAAGGCCAACCATATGTTAAGCGGTTACCTTTGCAATAACAACTGCAATACCATCTAGGCTGTTACCTAAATGGTACCGAAAGTCGGTTCGCCAAACTGAGACATGAAGATGGAATGTCTCATGTGATTGTAATTACACCGGCACCCGTACCATTCTGACCGAAACACAGCAATGCAAGCATCACTATTTGGCGGAGAATAGATACGGTGCTTAATCGTTTTAACATTTGTGCCCATCCATTTTTTAGGGTTCCGAAGTCCTACAAGGAACCCTTATAGTTTCGTCATGTCCGTCCGTCTGTCCGTCTGTCCTAATCCTTTACAGCTTAATAACTTCTACAGTTATAAACATAAGTAAATGAAATTTTGTTAAAAAATAGTCTGCATATAGATCTCAATTTTAAAAGAATAAAAAAATAGTTTTTACGTTCTTTAGGGGTGGCGCCCATACATGTGAAATGGGGAAAAAAAAATTTTTTTCGCTGCACCCCATCGTGTGGGGTATCATTGAATAGGTCTACTAAAATGAAGGTAATGTTTCATACACCACTTTTTTATCAGGTGTACCATCTGCGAAATATAGCCCGCCAAAGTGGCTTGCAATGTGTCCCCCCCCCTGCCATTTCTAAACTATGCAACGTAGAAACTCTTAATCTTCCACATTGATAGACCTTTGTGAAAACTCTCTTTTAAAATTATTTTGAGTATAATGTGATTATAATTTTTTGAGTTATAGACAGAAAACTGAAAAATACTTAAAACGTCCTAGTTCAAAGGTCATTGACCTTAGAGAAAAATTATACTGGAAAATAATGCTCCTTTAGCTACTTTCTATTTGAAAAAATCACAAAAAGTAACTTTGACATCAATCAGACTTCTTAAATTTGGCTTCTTGAATTTATCGCTAGATGGCGCTACTAACAACACGCTCTGAGTCGCGAATGCTGCCGATTATTGCAAAAACTAAAATAGCCATGATTAATATTCGATTTGATTCGTTTGTACACCTACTTAAGGTGAATGCTACAGGGTAGCGCGCGAAATTCAAAATTTCTTGCGTTTTTTGCTAATTGTAGCTCTGTTTCACGTTTTATATCGATCGCAATATGATTCGCGGAAATAGTAACAATATATCTAAGGAATTATACTCATAAAAAATATTAACCTAGCTCTATAAGCTGTATAAGCTCGAAAATCGATAATTTGATCGTAAATTAATATTATCGAGCTAGTACAGCTAATAGAGCTAGGTTAATATTTTTTATGAGTGTTATTCAGTAGATATATTGGTATTATTTCCGCCTATTATATTTTGACCGATATACAACGCGAAATAAAGCTACAATTTGCAAAAAAAACGCCAAAAAATTTGAATTTCGCGGGGTACCCTGTAGCATTCACCTTAAGGAACCCTATAATACTGAGCATGGCCCGACATGCTCTTGGCCGGTTTTTCTTTAATTAATAACAGCATTTACAGGAAATCTGGAAGTTATGAAGTTAGCCGGTCAATATTTTACAGCATTTTTAGCCCGGCCGCACATTGTCATAAAATAGCACCGTATTTACATTTTAATATGTCAAAAGCAGACATACGATTCGGAAAATTCTGTCAGTCTGCGGGGCTGGTACTAAAATTAACTGTATAATTATATATGCCAAAGACGTACAACATACTATTATAACATCGTAAAAGTACAACCATGGTATAGGTATAGGTTCCGGCGCGTCAGATTTTTTCTATGATCAATGAATGAATCATTGTGATTTCCTTCCAATGTGCGGCCGGACTAAATCAACCTTTCAATGCTATCAACCGACTTCAAAAAAAGGAGGAGGTTCTTAATTCGATTGTATTTTTTTAAAGCAGTAACGGACACTAACTTGTGACATGTATGGAGCTAGGTAGTACAAAAAATATATGATTGAAACTATCGACATATCGATATATTTTGAGCAATCCATATGCGAAACGGTTTCATTTTCACGTACACAATATTTTTTTATCTAACACATAATTATTTAAAATAACATATTATATAGAAAATAGGGTATTTACTGCATGTTATTAATGTATTACTAAATAATTTTAAGAATAACTTCTATGAAAATAAGCATTATGAAAGTAGAGAAGTAGAGTAAGTTCTGCAGATACTTACATGTGAAACGTCTATTTCTTTAGGTTAATAATGTAAATTACACAGCAGTATAACACAGAATACTACACCAATACGATTATTGATATTAATTGGATAAAATACAGAACGATATATGAATAATACGTGAAATAAATCATAAAATAAGACGAGATTATATTTTGATGGGACGCTATGGGAGATTACAATTTTCAAAATCGGTTCTACTGACATTTTATTATATCTCTTTCTAGCATATAGGTTTTTTCGTAAAGATCGGTATCTCAGTCACACACTGTAGTGGTCTATTACGTCAGTATAGAAATGTCTTTGGTTAACACCAATCTCCTTACGTTGGTGGAATATATTTCTTCTAGCTTAGATCGTGGTCGACAAGTAGATGTTCTTTACTTTGACTTTCGGAAGGCTTTTGACAGGGTCAATAATGACATGCTACTGGCGAAACTTAGTAAAATAGGACTGGCTCCAGCTCTTCTCCAATTTTTCGCGGACTACCTACGTGATCGTCAGCAGTTTGTCAGGCTTGGGATATACGAGTCGAGTCCCTATCATACGCGTTCCGGAGTCAGCCAAGGCTCAATTTTAGGACCTTTATTATTTTTGATAATGATTAATGATCTTCCTACAGTACTTTGCCACTCAAAATGTCTGCTTTATGCCGATGACCTGAAATTATACCTCGAAATTAACTCCGACACACACACTTCACTTCACTTCAGCAAGACATAAATGCGATTTATCAATGGAGTGTAGAGAACAGAATGGAATTCAATTTCTCCAAATGCAATGCCATGACCTTCGGTCGAATGCGGCACCCAATAGAGTTTCAATACAAGTTATGCAATAACACTCATTAAAACTACAGCTATGAAAGATTTGGGAGTCACATTCGATCGAAAGCTCACATTCCATGACCACATGCTGCTAACGGCTAAAGAATCGTACCGAAGATTAGGATTCGTTCTGCGAAACTCAAAAGAATTTCGCAATGCACATGTCATTAAAATATTATTTAATGCATTGGTTCGGACCAAACTCGAGTCCAGTGCATGCGTTTGGAACCCTCACGAAAATACCTACGCGCTTATGTTAGAAAAGGTGCAAAAAGCATTCCTGAGGTACCTTTATAAGCGCGTACATGGTTATTATCCGTTTCTCTACCCAACCAAATTTCTACTCGGGTGCCTCGGTTACAACTCACTTGAGGTAAGAAGAGCATGCGATCAGCTTACAACAGCATGTAAAACTCTTCGCGGGTCCATTGATGCACCAGATCTGCATAATGAGCTGGCACGATTCTTTGCACCGGTCAATTAAAATATTTAAGGTCTAATCTGTAGAGCCAGCGTACAGAATCCATCTTGTCCAGGCGTCAACTGCAGACCTTGATTGGATAGTAATAAACCCGACTAAAGATCAAAGAGAGTTCGGCAGGAATGATCCATTTGTTCGCACTTGGTCGGAGGATTCGCAAATGGTCGGATTCTCATTTCGCCGGAATACAGTTACGAAGAAAACCTGTTCGCCATGTTTTTTATGGAATAGGATTATGAAACGAGCTGAAGGCCCACCGTTAAGCGGTTACCTTTAGCGGTTTTTCTGTAATAGATACCACCTAGGTTACTGCCTAAATGGTATTACAAATCACGTTCGCTAAACTGTGAATTAAAGATGAAAGTCTCATATGATTGTAATTTCACCAGCACTCGCACCCTTCGCACCGAAACACAGCAATGCAAGCATCACTGTTTGGTTTGGCGGAGAAGTAGGTACGGTGGTAGTACTTCCCCGGACGATCTCTTTCACAAAGGAGCTCTACTACTATGAAAAATATCCGATCTAATCAAAATATTGCAGATTAAAGTGAAGAATCTAGGGGTTTAAGAAAACCCGATAAATAACCATTTTTCGTATTTATTTCGGTTTTATCAGTACTTAGAGATAAAAAAATATCTTCATGGGTTGACAGATTCAGTAAAATATTGTAATTAACAGGTTTTTGAAGTAAACCCTCGAAATATAAACTGGCATTTGCCAAAAAGTATCTTATTCTAGATAAAGTAACTTGCAAATTTTACACTACTAGTTATTTACATTGAACTGTCATCTCCGATTAAGTACATAAGTTAAAATTTTTGTCACAGATAATAAATGCGTAGGTACTTTAAAAAATATCTAGAGTGCTACTTACAGTTAATGTCTAAATACCAGTCACACTGTATATATTATACTAGTTTAACTAAACTAATACATGGTTATTTTCATATCCTATATCGATTGATCTGATTTATCTTACAACCAAAATTAATATCCTATCTATCCACGATTTACCCTACTAGAGATAGAAATTTGACATAATTTGTATGGATCTTATGTCAAATGTTTATCTCTAGTAGGGCAAATCATGGATAGATAGGATATTAATTTTGGCCGTTAGTCATTTAGCCACGAGCAACGACAACACGAGGAAAACATTGTTATAACATCATCATCATCATCATCATCATCATTTCAGCCGAAAGACGTCCACTGCTGGACACAGGCCTCCCCCAAGCATCGCCACAACGACCGGTCCTGTGCCTTCCGCATCCAGCGGATTCCCGCGACCTTCACCAGGTCGTCGGTCCACCTTATGGGGGGCCTACCCACGCTGCGCCTTCCAGTACACGGTCGCCACTGCAGAACTTTACTGCCCCATCGGCCATCCGTTCTGCGAGCAATGTGCCCCGCCCACTGCCACTTAAGTTTGGCAATTCTTCGTCCAAAATACCGCAGTGTCTCAAGACGAAAGTCTTTGACCAGTGTGTGTTGCCAGTAATTACTTACGGTACTGAAACGTGGTCGCTCACAATGGGCCTGATAAGAAGGCTCAAAGTCACTCAAAGGGCAATGGAGAGGGCTATGCTCGGAGTGTCCCTGCGTGATCGAATCAGAAATGAGGAGATTCGCAGGAGAACGAAAGTAACCGACATAGCCCGAAGAATTGTTATAACAATCATAATAAATTACCAATTTTATACATTAAATATTTCAAATAAAAACAGTGATTGTTTGATGGCAGAAGTAGGTACGGAAATAATTATTTCCTGTATCAGCTCTATCACAAGGAGCTCTACTACTACTATGCACTGAACCTCTCTTTCCACATCTTTTCTTAAATTATCTAGTACGTTATCTGTCTTTATTTTTCCAATATTTTTTCTAACGAGTATCACTACTACCTAGGAGTTAAGGATATCTCACTTCTAATTAATCTAGAAAGCTGTAAAGCTGTTTTTATTTAACACAGTACATATAATAATTTCCGGTTCTATAAATCAAAACAAATTGCAACGAACAGTAATAAATTATTTTATTATTTTAACGCATTTTACGCATGCGAAGCGAATTCTAAAGATATAAATTGTGGAAAGAAAAAATCGCTCACGAGCAGGATTCGAGGTTTTTTTCTTTCCACAATTTATATCTTTAGTAATAAATTACTTGAAAAATATTGAATATTGCAATACAATCCAAATTACAAAAGCAAGTAAATTGCCTGCAAAAATATTGCAATAGAATTTTCCAAGGAACACATACACACACCCCCACACACACCCCCACACACACATAACCAGGCCATTATTGTCCACTGCTGGGCACGGGCCTCTACTTCCACTCTGGCCTAAAGCGGGTTGGCAGACTACACACACCATAGAGAACTGTACTGAGCACTTTTATTTCAGGTGAACGGTTTCCTCACGATGTTTTCCTTCACCGTCCGTTCCAAGAACCAAGAAGCTTTTTTTAAATAAAGCTATCATCAATGAAATGTTTTACAGTTTGCAGAAATTCTTCGCAGCGATGGTGTGTCCAAGGATGGCCTACGAACAAAAATATATAGAGAACAGATTAGACAACGTCCAGTTCAATATGTTTCAAGAATTTGCTGTCAAGGTATTATTATTTTTATGATGTCAATCTTCTTATTTTTTGGTGATTGTTCTTCATTCATAATTTTTTTTTTCCTAAATGGGCTTTCGTTTAACCGCTACCTCACCTGATGTTAAGCGATCGTGCGGTCAACGACGGCGCACGCTTGCCCACCTTGGGGTGCATTAAAAGAGCCTCCACGAGTGACAATATTTAATTGATCGTCCGGCGCACCCTGGGCAGTCAGCCCCGCTACCAACCTGCTGACTGGCTAATCTTTTCCCCACGGCATGAGCTATAATCATTATGTAGCTCATGTCGACACGAAGAAGAAGAAGCTTGCCCAGCAAAAACCTATTCACTCGTGCCTTAAAGACCACCAGATTATACATATCGGGAAGCATATACGCCGCGCCGGGCGCCGGCAAGGCATTCCACTTCTTAGCGATACGCATAATAAAAGTGTTAGCAAAACGCTTCGTGCGTAAGGGTGGAATATCAACCATATAAGGTTTGGCGTGGGGACGTTTGACGGAGAATCACCAAAATTAAACAATTTCACTGAAATGCATCCGATAAAAGACTGATAAGCTAGCAATTCTGCGCCAATGCTCAAAGCATTGCAGTTTAGCGCCGACCAGCCCATCGTTGCCAATGTACCGATGCTGGCCCATTAATTTTATTTGCCACGTCGAGTGTGACTGTTTTAATGATGGTCTCCTATGCATGTGTCGTGAAAAGGTGTATGTCGTGACAATGGCAGCAGCTTCCTTCTTTGCACCACTAACCATGTACTGCGATAAACATCTCGAAAATTTGTTTACCAAGTTTCGGAGGTGAAGTCTGATATTGTCACTGAATAGGTACATAATAAATCTTGATGATCTCGGTGGTCGCTCACAATGGGCCTGATAAGAAGGCTCAAAGTCACTCAAAGGGCAATGGAGAGGGCTATGCTCGGAGTGTCCCTGCGTGATCGAATCAGAAATGAGGAGATTCGCAGGAGAACGAAAGTAACCGACATAGCCCGAAGAATTGCCAAACTTAAGTGGCAGTGGGCGCGGCACATTGCTCGCAGAACGGATGGCCGATGGGGCAGTAAAGTTCTGGAGTGGCGACCGCGTACTGGAAGGCGCAGCGTGGGTTAGACCCCCCACAAGGTGGACCGACGACCTGGTGAAGGTCGCGGGAATCCGCTGGATGCGGAAGGCACAGGACCGGTCGTTGTGGCGATGCTTGGGGGAGGCCTATGTCCAGCAGTGGACGTCTTTCGGCTGAAATGATGATGATGATGATGATGATGATGATGAATCTTGATACAAACATTTATGCACGGCTTACATTAAATGTCTTAGAAACTCTATCGGTTCTAAGGTACCACTTACGCAATATGATGCACCCTAGAAGGCGAAGACTGATTTAAAACTGAATTCATACCGGTTCTTAGCAGATTTCGTGTTATTCAGGCAGCTCCAACCTGTCCTGAGATCGTGAAGGCCTGCAACTGGCCAACCCTGCATGACACCAAGTGGGAGATGGACAGGTGCTGTGAGCTCTTTCAGCCTATCTACACCAACTACGGACTGTGTTTCGCTTTCAACAGTTTACCACTAAATGCTATGTAAGTAAAGGACTTTACCTGTTAGACCCCCCACATCCTACAGAATTTTAGTCAGCCGATAGTTTATTCTAGACATGAAGATCTAGAAGAGTGCGCATTGAATACATAAGCAACACAAGAGTTGCACTCACCGAGAAACGTATGTGAACCACAAGACAGGGAAAGTAATATAACGTGTTATTGAAATAACTGAAAACCTCATAAGGGGTCGTTTTACTCATCAGTATAAACAACTTTTACTATGGGACCAAACCTAAGATCAGGAAAAAATAACAAATGATCCCAAATTTTTTTGAACACAAATGTAGGGATCAGCAGATTTTTTTTTCCTGATTTCAGTTTTGGTCCCATAGTAAAAGTTGTTTATACTGATGAGTACAATAACCGATGTTTTCAGTTATTTTAATAACACGTATAAATATAAAAACCGGCCAAGTGTGAGTCCGACTTACGCAGTAAGGGTTCCGTACCACCTATCGACCTGATACCCCATAGATAGAAACTGATTTAATTTTCGAGAGTTTATCAAAAGACATCAAAGATCGTACGCGAAATGTTTGCATCTCTTTCTTTTGCTTTGTTTTTAGTATTTGTTGAACTAAACTACATAGTATGCACTATAATCAGACCAAGTTTGCCGCTGGTATGTATTACTGTTTGAAGATAGAGCAGGAACAAAAACTATGAAAGAATGCATGTTTTTCGAGGTTTCTTGTATGGGGTGGGGACCCACTTTGGTTTTAGACTTTTTTTATTTTTAGTACTTGTCGTGATAGACACCATAGTAAAACATATTCGGTGAAAATTTCAACTGGTTACCTATTACCTTTACAAAGATACAGCCCTGTGACGTGTGTGTGTGTGTGTGTGTAGCGAGAGTAATAGGGTCCCGTTAGCACCCATTGGGTGCGGAACCCTAAAAAGGATATTACTCATCGATGTAGGTTAAGATGCTTTGATTGAGTGACATTTATGGCGTTCTCTTTACCGTGTAAATGTCTATTTAATAAATTTAATGTTTATACATTGGATAGCAGTCGTTATTATATCTTAAGTTCTCGTAATTATCTTAGGACTAACGACACCTTAGCTTGGCACAAAACCTTCAACGAGAACGCGAAGCCAGCTGCCTTACAATGGGGATTGGACATCGGGTATCCGAAGGTCTTTCCTCCTGACCTGAAGATGAAGCCACTGAGGGCCATGGCATCTGGGGAAGTCAACGGCTTAAGCGTGGAACTGTTCCTCAATAACACCGAGCACCAGAATGCTTGTGAAGGGAATAGCTTGGGGTTTACAGTAAGTTTTAAAGTACCTACGTAGCTTTTACTGTCTACAGTTTTCAGTCAATCAATAAGATGATCTGAAGTGTAATGCTTGACGACACAATAATCCATACACACACAACACACACACACGCCCCCACATACAACAAACACACACTCAACACACGTTGTTGTACACAGACAACAGACATCCCTTATTATAACATTCATCAAATCTCAGTCTATAAATTAGACGTTTTGCTTTAATACTTTAATACGAAATTACACTATCTTAAGCCATACAGGGGCTCTTGGGTCCACAGTTTTGTGGCTCTTTTTTAAATAAATAAAAAACGTGAATGAAAACATCAGAAGTAGATCTACTTTTGTATAGTCACTCTTCTTCTTCTATCGTGTCGACATGAGCTACATAATGATAACATTGATAACAGCTCATGCCGTGGGGAAAAGATTAGCCAGTCAGCAGGTTGGTAGCGGGGCTGACTGCCCAGGGTGCGCCGGACGATCAATTAAATAGCTTCACTAGTGGAGGCTCTTTTAATGCACCCCAACCCCCCCGTGTTCTTTTATAGTCACTAAACTTTTGTTAATTAATAAAATGACACATTTAAATAATACATAGGCAAAAGTACATAGACTCTGGGTTTCGGTATTTCGAGTCCCCCACCAGCACCGTGTCGCTGTGACCCCGTATGGAAAAGACGGAACTGTGTGTTGTGTTATTTTATGTGTGTAATTATATGTTGTGTTTGTGTATTATGGTATGTGTTCGTGTATTATAGTATGTGTTTGTGTGTTGTGTTATGTGTGTGGTATGTGTATTGTCATGCTCATAACAACAAACTTAATACCGCTACCAGTTCATTTGCTAAGTGTTGTGATAATGGTAAGATTTATTTTCTACGCGACTGTCTGTTGGAAGGTATTCCTGTCATCATTCTCCCCATATTTGTCTATTGCGACGGTGACGCAGGTTAACCACATAATAAATAAATAATAAAGCTTTATTTATTTTTGAGAAAATTTATTTATTATTATTTATTTATTTATTTATTACAATCTTATAGCTTAAAAATATAAAATATACAATGTTTTTAATATGTGGTTTGTATGAACCCCATTCGGGTAAAAGCCTCCTCCAAGAAATGCCAGTAATCTGTTGGCTGAGTTTAGCCAGCTTTGACCCACCATCTCCACCATCTCATCTACCCATCTAGCGCTAGCCCTGCCTCTGCTTCTCGGCTAGCCGCATACACTTGGTTCAATGTCCGATTTAAAAACAAGTTCAAAAAAGTCTCAAGTAGGAGCAAGAAATAGAAGATTAAACTCGACTATGCAAATGAAAAATATTGTAAAGTATTAGAAACTATTTGCTTTTTACAGGGAAATTCATCTGGGAGCCTGTCTGTACTACGAAAAACGACTTCAATTGCATTAGCAGCGTAGAAGGTATTTGTCTAGAATGTTTTAATACTAAGTAACTTGTTTGAACTTGAACTAAGAACATTTGAAATACGTAAAAGACATTTGAATACGTGATGTAATATGAATATGATAAATGTTTTGTTTTAAAAATTACTGAATTTAAGGATATTCTGTTTTTTGTGTGTGGTTCGGGTGAAAATGTAGTGTCACGTCACGCTAAGACTTGCGTTATACCCATGGAACTAAGAAGTAAGAGGAAATAGCTTGAAGCCAATTTTCTACTAAAACCGCCGTCGCCAAACTCACACATTTACTTTATTTCACATAGTATACATACTATAATACTTGCATTATGATTGGCCAAAAACAACAATCACGATAAGACATAACATACAAAAGTGTTGCATTAAATTCAACCTTAATAGAATTGTACATAAATTCACATTCTAAAATTGATCATGTCAATTTACGACCATTTACTTCTCGGATTAAAATAGACTTCAATCCGATCAAGTACGGCTACTGCCCGCTAGATGGTGTTTTATAATATTATTTTAACCTAAGAACTCTATACACGTTGTTATAAGAATAGAATTTGAATGACATATAGCGTTTGATGCATGCGGGTAATAGTGATGTAATCATACCATACTATACAATACATGTGAATTTATCGATAAGGCTTAAAAAGTTTACTCACTAGCTTAAAAAAACATCGGGTGCGTTGAAAGAAAGAAAAGAAAAATAATAACTTCTTAGGTTTTCGCGATCACTACACATTATAATAAAACAAAGTTTAACCGGATTAAATCGCGTATATTATTTAAATTGGTTTCCCTGACGTTTCGAAAGCTTTGCAGCATTTCGTGGTCGCAGGTAGACTAAGATGACAAGCGTCTTTACAAATATTTCTAAAAAAATATTTTAATCTACCGTACAATATTATTAATTAAAATCGTTTCGATGCACGCAGTAATCACTCACAATATCATTGTCTTTTACAGTGTTGCATAATATACGCGATTTAATCCGGTTAAACTTTGTTTTATTAAAAGAAAAATAGTTTATTGTCACAGTTAACGACGCGCAACATTTAAAACACAGTGATAAACACAAGCAGGCAACTTATAGGTGGGGTTACATAGAAAGTAAAAACAAAAGACACATAGGTAAAAAATTAAGAAAGGACAGTCGATACAAAATATAAGAAAAGTATAGTTGACCGCATGACAGTGGCAACACCCGAGTCTGAAAACACCCGTTGCGTTTTGCATTGCGTTGGTTTAGCGTGAAACTTATTATTTATAAACTTTAATGTCAGTGAATCCCTTTTACCGTATTGATTGAAATGAAACGAGACATTGACTGATTTTTTTTTCTTCAAACAGGTGTGTTTCGACTAACTTCGACTACCTACTATAAGTAATGATGTTTTCTTCACTCGTTATTTCCATTTATTCCGGTCACCAATACTTATCTTATCATAAACTAACAACATAACATAACATCACGCCTGTATTTCCCCGAAGGGGTAGGCAGAGGTGTATAGTACACCCACATTTCGCCAGTTATGTAAAAAAAAAAAAAAAACATCATCAT
Source organism: Asteroscopus sphinx (assembly GCA_949699075.1). Lineage (NCBI taxonomy): Eukaryota > Metazoa > Arthropoda > Insecta > Lepidoptera > Noctuidae > Asteroscopus > Asteroscopus sphinx. The sequence goes on from OX453024.1 coordinate 13,459,937, forward strand.
AAACTAATAATAGTGATTTACCAGTTAAAATCTGATTTAGGCGATTAACCGACGAAGTTACGCGGCATCACCTGCTGCGGCGGCAGGTAGGGCCTCTATTCTCCACCGCGTCCGAGACAAGACCAGTTTTATAAGTACGTCCTTCCTCAAGCATGCCCCGCGCCAGTAGCGGATTTACACATTTGACACTAGTAGGCCATTACAATTTTGACGCCCCTACCGACCTCTACAAGTGTAAGGCCCGTATTACAGAAGCTTCCTCAAGTACAGTTTAAACTCCAATCACCTGATCCCTACTTAAGGATAGAATCGTTACTTGAGTATCGGTCTTATTCATCATCATCATTTCAGCCGAAAGACGTCCACTGCTGGACATAGGACTCCCCCAAGCATCGCCACAACGACCGGTCCTGTGCCTTCCGCATCCAGCGGATTCCCGCGACCTTCACCAGGTCGTCGGTCCACCTTGTGGGGGGCCTACCCACGCTGCGCCTTCCAGTACGCGGTCGCCACTCCAGAACTTTACTGCCCCATCGGCCATCCGTTCTGCGAGCAATGTGCCCCGCCCACTGCCATTTAAGTTTGGCAATTCTTCGGGCTATGTCGGTTACTTTCGTTCTCCTGCGAATCTCCTCATTTCTGATTAGATCACGCAGGGACACTCCGAGCATAGCCCTCTCCATTGCCCTTTGAGTGACTTTGAGCCTTCTTATCAGGCCCATTGTGAGCGACCACGTTTCAGTACCGTAAGTAATTACTGGCAACACACACTGGTCAAAGACTTTCGTCTTGAGACACTGCGGTATTTTGGACGAGAAGATATTGCGTAGCTTCCCGAACGCTGCCCAACCGAGTCGGATTCGACGATTGACCTCTTTCTCGAAGTTGGACTTACCTAACTGGACAGTTTGTCCTAGGTATACATAATCGTCAACAACTTCGAGTGTAGATTCTCCGATGTTTACGGGAATGGGTGCTATATGGGAATTCGACATAACCTAGGCTTTAGCACCGTAGACCACATACATACGCTGCGGCAGGTTATACAGAAGACCGAAGAGTATAACTTGCCTCTTTGTTTAGCGTTTGTGGACTACGAGAAAGCCTTCGATTCGATCGAGACTTGGGCGGTACTACAGTCTCTTCAACGGTGCCAGATTGACTATCGGTACATCGAAGTGTTAGTCTTTGTATGAAAACGCCACTATGTCAGTCCGATTACAGGACCAAGCCTCGAAACCTATCCTTCTGCAGCGAGGTGTGAGACAGGGAGATGTGATCTCTCCGAAACTGTTCACTGCTGCATTGGAGGATGTCTTAAAGGTTCTGGACTGGAAGGGGCTAGGCATTAACATAAACGGCGAGTACATCACTCACCTTCGGTTTGCCGACGACATAGTAGTCATGGCTGAGACCATGGAGGACCTCGGTACAATGCTCGATGACCTCAGTAGAGCTTCTGATAGAGTGGGTCTTAAAATGAATATGGACGGTCTTATTCCAGAACGGTAATTATAAACTTTAATTCAACAACAAAACACACGAATTTGACCTGAAATATAATAGAAATCTCTACTCAAGCGTAGCCTGGACCACTCTTGAGTGATTACAGATCAAATATCTGCCCAAATACCGAAACAGGTGACAATATAAAACGAAACTAAACTCAGCTGAACTGTGATCAACAAATCTCTGCTTGAGGGACGTTCTAAAATCAAAGCTCAACTTAAAACTAGTTTTAAACAGAGATCAACGCTTGAGTATCCTTCTGGAATACGGGCCTTAGTTTCTAGATAATTTTTACAATCCTGTTGGATATACAAGTTTTTTTTTTTTTTAAGATTGCACAAGAAATAGTTGTAGGGTATATTCTGAGCTAATAAAATAAAAGCTCAATAATGTACTACTAATAAGGCGGGGTAAGTAATGCCTTAATACTACTTACACAATAATCAAGGGCGGGTGTATGTATGTTACATACTAATTCAACAAGATACACACATCTAATTACTAAATTGAACTCGCTCCCAAACCCATTCGTCCATTGTGAATAATATTCGTAATACTAACACTGTACGGAGGCGACCGGCTGGTGTGGAACGTACCCCCGCATTTTTACCGTATGTGAGGGGCATTACGGACAAGATTGGATACCTGTTACGCCGAAGGTATAGCATCAGGACAATCTACCACCCACCCGGGAAATTACGGCAGCTGTTACGCTCAGCAAAAGATAAAGATCCTCTAGGGGTCCCTGGCGTATACATGATACCGTGCGACTGTGGCCTTAATTATATAGGGGAAACCCGGCGCAATATTAAAACCAGACTTAGCGAGCACATAAGCTGTATGAAAAGCATGGACAGCAATAGGTCAGCAGTAGCAGAACACGTGTGCAATGCGGGTACGGCTCATTTCATACGGTTTGACAAAGCTTCCGTACTAGCGAGGGAGAAGTACTTTATACCGCGGAAAGTACGTGAAGCTATTGAAATCAGTCGTCACCCAAATTTCAATAGAGACGGAGGTTGGAAACTGCCACCTGCCTGGAAACCAGCTCTCAGATCTTCATCAAACAGCCATGTCCCGTTGAGCCTGGAGTATGACACGGTCAGCAGTGTGTGTACCGGTGATAATCCACCTGAAGACTCGGACACGACGAGCGACGAAGATGCACGACCACCACCGAAACCAGGCGCTCCGTCACCGTCTTCGCGAGCGCAGCGCTACGCGGCGCGCTGTGGCCTCTAAATCCACAGTTTGGTGCGCGACGCCGCCGCGTAACCAGCTCATGATTAAGGGCTCCGTTCGAGCTCGAAACCGGTCGGGCACACCCGATGATATAACGTGAGTGAAACCGTTTATATTAATCATTAATAATATTCGTGCGATTCAAATTTTGATTTTGCCGCACCGCCCACGCCGCGAGGTTCTTCTCCAATCTCCCCATCACCGTCACCGTCGATTGAATACTCGGCTAACCATCAACAACATAAATAACTACTTAACTACCATGTTAGCCTTATAAAACCTCGCCCAAGTAAAAATTATTCAGGGGTGCTGGCCAGAAAACCTCCAAGTATGTCTGACGGCTGCTTGTCCCTCTGGACACGGCAGTTTTTAGGCCGGTGCATCCTGGGTACGGGCAATAGAATCCTTTCGAGGGATTAACCTTCGGAGGATCTTATTACCTGTGGCGAATATTCTGGTACAGGAGGGGCCACATGAGGGCCCATGGGGAGTTGTTTCACGTGTCCCTCTGATGCCAACAGAGGGCACAAATGGCGTAGCTGACACAGTTGGCGTAGCTGACACAGTTGGCGTAGCTGGCATGCTGGCCTGGCAGCATGCTGGCGTAGCTGGCACAGTTGACGTAGCTGGCCCAGCTGGCATAGCTGACACAGCTGGCGTAGCTAGGTACAGCAGTGCCGTATGCCAAGAATCGACGAATTATCTACAGAGCAGTACAGGATTTTGAACCGCTCAACCACGTTTTTCCGCGGTATACAGTGCTGCACCGCTCCTTAGGTTAATCGCCTTACCACCACAAATAAACATTATTAATGTTATAAACAGAACCAACAGCTATTTTAATTAAATAAGTTGTCAAATCCCAATCAGAAGTAGGTACGCATAGCTACACATCAAACTAAAAATTTCCAGTATAAGGTGACATTCGCATTGTATTGGCTTTCCGTACAACAAGAGGTCACAGCTTATACTGGAAAATTATAGCTTGATGTATAGCTGTTCGTAAGTAAATTGTTTCAAATTAATAGACAATAATATTGATGGTAATATCATCAACACAAAATAAACTAACTAGGTGTAATAAAAATCTAGACAATCACCATCCTCAGAATCTCAAAAAATTACTCCTATGACGATTTTTTCAAAGAAATCATGGCAGCCGTATTACATTTAAAAATAAATGTTATATACGTAATCGTCACCCCCAAAAACCCTAAAATTATACTCAATTCAATTTTTTAAGGAAATCTTGTTGGCCATTTGGATTTCTAAATAAATTTTATATCCGTTATACACACACGCCTGTATTTCCCCGAAGGGGTAGGCAGAGGTGTATCATCATCATTTCAGCCGAAAGAGTTCACTTCTGGACAAAGGCCTCCCCCAAAGGGGGGGGATATGCCATAATCGCCACGCTTGGCAGGCGGGTTGGCGATCGCAGTTGTTTGTTTAAATACTCAGAGAACGCTGCTGCCCATCCTCTGGTGAATCCCTTAGTCGCCTTTTACGACACTCATGAGAAGAAAAAGGGTGGTACGTCCGGCACCACACGGACGGACGGAGAGGTGTATATTACACCCACATTTCGCCAGTTATGTTATAGTCCCATGTAATAGACTATTGCCATCCGTTAAAACCATCCCAAAGAGGATTCAAATAATATCTAATAATTATTTCTCTGTGTCGTTGTAAGCCAGACGGCAGTTGTTATAATTATTTAATAATGGATGTAATAATTTGGAAATAAACGATTTCATTTCATTTCATTTTCATAACTTTGTTGATAGGTACACTGATTGTTGCCGAAAATCTGAAAAAAATATCCCGGCTTGATGGACAGTATCATTATAGTTCGACCAATTTACACAACATTTTTAGGTACAAAATAATTACCTAAACGTATATCTATTGGTAAAAACAGAATTAAAATCTAAATACAGTAGACACACAGCCAGACAGACGCTGCAGGTACTTTATGTTATATGTATAGAAGATTAACAACTTGCATCACAAGTTTACAAGCAAGCATCGAACCATTTTTCTTAGGCCCATATTACAGAACATTCCTTAAGCAGAGATGATAGCATTTTATCGATATTACATGCACTAATTGAGTAGCGGAGTCAGTCTGATTATGTAAGCAAAAGTTCTAGAAAAATTGTTACCAGTGAAAGAAAATCTACCGTATAACAATACGGTAAGGATTATTTTAGGTTGTCATTTTTGTGCTCTGTTTGCAGAAAGAAATAAAATTAATTTATTTCACTTATTGTATTTAAATATGGAAATCTTACTTATTGATGGTACAAAATACCTCCATGTGACAGATTTTTACTACGGCTATGATTTTTACATTCTAATATGGAACAATATGGCATTTTAATTATTTTAAATGATTTTTAAAGGTAATTGACGGACGTGTGCACATTGATTATCTGTTATCGCGACTAAAATCACTTGAGCTGCAAGTGCGTACATTTGGACTCACTAGTGGCGACAGGGGTTACGCCTACTTACTATTTCCTCTTGTTTTTTTTATTCCGTGGTTATACCCATAGAGTACATTGAATATACGGACATGGGAGTTGTCAGTTGACCTCATCTTTAAGCGCCATCTGGTGGGTAACGTCAAAGTTATAGCTTACTTTTACATAAAACAAACAAAAAGACATGTTTTATTGGAGATCAAACGGGGGTCCTCCTGACCGCCGACTTTTTTTATTTTTCTGTAAAAAAAAAGTTGCCTTTTCAACATTTCTTGGTTGCAAACACATATCTCACATGTTCAAAAAATCCAGGGCCCGAAACAATTGTCTACAGATGCCATGTTATGCCTAAATATTTATTTGTGGGAATCGAACCCGCAAACCCGATCTCAGAAGCCAATCTTTCTACGTCTATCAGATAGGCAGTACAGGCCGTCAGTATAATAATATCTATGGTATAGGCACTCAAACTTCATGAGTATTGTCCCCAGCAAAAGTGGAAGAACACTTGATCTATGCGTACTACGGAGAAAACGAAGACGACAAAGGGACTCAGCCCGAGACCAAGTCTTGTTACCCATCGTGCAATGACGTCATCTACGCCAGCCAAGTGTTCTACTCAGACCTCACTAAGGACATGGAGAATAGTTCGCATAAGTGGGGACAGCAGAGACTGTGAGTACCTCAAAGACTTTGTATATACTGACGTCAGTATAATAACTCTATGGAGTTCCTACTCTATAGAACTAAAATAAATTCAAAATAAACAGCGTCCGTAATAAACCGCGTCAGGTAACACTTGAATTACGAAAACCGACCTTACTGCTTACAAAATAAAGACGCTGTCAAGGTCAAACCAAATCACTGACGCGTTGTCGACTGTACTAGGGATACTGACATTTAACCCTGCCCCCCTAGCCATGTTGACAATCTACAATCGTCAACGCTAATAGAAAACAATTAAAATGTATGGGAATGACATATCTCAACGAATGACTTTTTCGTTGAGATATGTCATTCCCATACATTTTAATTGTTTTCTATTAGCGTTGACGATTGTAGATTGTCAACTCGGCTAGGGGGGCTGGTCGTAATAGTAACTATTGTTCTTCTTTAAAATCCATCCAGTATCTCTATCTAGTATATCAATTATTTCAGTTGATGCTCCAAATATTACTTTCCTCATATTACATTTTGTGCCTTCATAACTTCGAGGATAGGTACTGACTTTTCCCTTAACCCCATAGTAACTAATGTTCTTCTTTAAAATCCCTATCCAATGGTATTATTTTTCAAATATAATAGGTACCGAAATGTCCCATTCTCTTTTACATTACACATATTATGTTGTTATTGTTTTTTATGGTGTAGAATTGTTATATTCACAATGTTATTATTGTTCACAATGTTGTTATTTCATTATGTTTTATTCCACCCTCCTTCGAATATAACAATTGGCGACGGGTAAAAGTCCACGCGTATTACCTATTTACAATGGCGAAAGTAACAGTCGGCACGTTAACAGTGTTTAACCACGAAATTCAAGAGTGGCCGTTGTACAAAGATAGATTAGAACAGTGGTTTCTTGCTAACGAGATTGGAGTAGATGTGGATAAAACCGGTTGCAAACGTCGAGCGATTTTGCTTAGTAACTGCTCGGAATCAAGTTACAAATTGATTCGTGATCTAGCATTACCGCGGCAGGTCGGTACATTGAGCTATAATGAAGTAGTGAGCCTATTGGATGGACATTTCAAACCCAAGAAGTGCACATTTGCGGAAAGGTACAAATTCCATAGTGCCACGCAACATGTTGGCGAGAGCTTGGCAGAGTGGGCGGCGCGAGTTCGTGGTTTAGCGATGCACTGCGGGTTCGTGGCGTCGCATCTGGATGAACAGCTTCGTGACCGTTTTGTACTAGGCATGGCGTCTGGACCAGAAAGAGACAAACTTTTTACCAAGGAGATGTCAGAGCTGACAATTAACAAAGCCTTGGAAATAGCTGAAGGCGTACGTAGTGCACGTATGGGTGCTAGAGAAACATTACAGAATGTGGACGGGGCTACACCACTGCAGGTTATGAAAATGGACACGTCAGCGCACACCGCAGCAGCGCGCTGGGGCCGTGCGCAGCGGCGCGGCCTCGCGACAGCAGCGCCCACGGCTAGCGGAGGTCGCGCTCATGACGTCAGCAGCTGCTCAGCGTGCGGGTTTACTGGTCATGATGCATCGATGTGTCGGTTTGCACGTTATAAGTGCAAAAAGTGCGGCGTTCAAGGGCATCTTAAGCGAGTGTGTAAACAAACTACAAATCAGCAATATTATGTCGAGTGCTGCGAAGATGTTGATGACGATGGTAAGCATTTGTGCTGTAATATACGCAGTTTTCGCGGCGAGCCTATGCGGGAATCTGTCAGTGTTAATGGAGTCGAGTTAACTTTTGAAATAGATACTGGTTCACCGTTTACCGTTATTTCAGAGCATACGTATAATAAATATTTTTTTAATGTAAGTTTGGAACCCAGTGACGTTATTTTGCATAGTTATAACGGGGATAAGTTGCATATTTTAGGTAAAATAAAACTTTTGTTTACGTATAACAACAAATCGTTTATAATAAGTGTGTATGTTGTACGTAATGGCGGCCCACCGTTATTAGGGAGGGATTTCTTTTCTCGTTTTAACCTTCAAATATGCTCTCTGAATAATTGCAACGATTTCCTAGCAAGTTGTACAACTCAGTATCCACAGTTGTTCGGAAGTAGTTTAGGTTGTTTTAAAGGTGTTGAAGTAAGTTTAGCGTTAAAGCCAGACTCGAAGCCAATTTTTTTTAAAGCCAGGCCCTTACCCTTTTCACTTCGTAATAGCGTTGAAAAAGAGCTTAACCGTCTAGTCGAATTAGGTGTTTTAGTATCAGTAAAATATTCGGAGTATGCTAGTCCGGTGGTGCCAGTTTTAAAGCGAGATGGTTCTATACGACTATGTGCGGATTACTCTGTGACCATCAATAAACAGTTACAAGTTGATAAATATCCATTACCGAGATACGACGAACTGTTTACAAAACTACATGGCGGCAAATATTTTAGTAAACTGGACCTTTCACATGCTTACAACCAGGTGTGTCTTAATGAAACGTCACAGATGCTTACTTGTATAAACACACATAAAGGTTTGTATAAGTTTACTCGATTAGTGTTCGGTTTAGCTAGCGCGCCGGCCATTTTCCAGCGAACAATGGAATCTCTTCTATCAGGTTTAGACGGTACTCTTTTATTTCTTGACGATATATTGGTTTGTGGTGTAGACAGGGATCAAATGATGAGCAGGTTGAAAGAAGTTTTTCGTAGGTTACAGGAAGCAGGCTTAGTACTAAACATGGAAAAGTGTTCGTTTTTTCAGGAATCGGTTTCTTATTTAGGTTTTGTTATAGACCGTAATGGTATACATAAATCCCCGGAAAAAATTAAAGCGATTTTAGAATGTCGTGAACCAACTAATATAGCTGAATTAAAATCATTTTTAGGCATGGTGAATTATTATAGAAACTTTATTAAAAATGCATCATCAATATTAAGCCCCCTTCATAATTTGCTACAAAAAAATATACCGTGGACATGGACAAAGGAACATGACGAAGCAGTATCGGTCATTAAACGCGAGTTAGTATCAGAAACGACGTTAGCGCATTTCAACCCTGAAGCTTGTCTAATTGTAACGGTAGATGCATCACCCAGCGGGTTGGGTGCGATCTTATCACAAGTCGAAAATGGCGTTGAAAAACCCATTTGGTATATTTCTCGCTCACTTAATTCTGCCGAAAGACGTTATAGCCAAATACAAAAAGAAGCTACTGCTATAATTTTTGGCATTAGGAAATTTCACCAGTATTTATATGGTCGAACAAAACCTTTTATTCTAAGAACTGATCACAAACCTCTGGTTTCAATATTTAATCCAGACAAGGGCATTCCCGAGATATCAGCAAACCGGTTACAACGCTATGCAATTTTTTTATCAGCATATAACTACAAAATAGAATATGTAAGCAGTATTCATAACTCTGCTGATTATCTTAGTCGAGCGATGGCGGACGAGTCGCCGGCCGCGGCCGGCCGTCTCCAGGAACGCGATGAATCACTAGTTGACAAGTCCGCATACGTACGTTTTGTTTACGAAGGTGAAAGATTTTTGTCCTTGTCGGATGTTAGAGATGCAATTAAGTTAGACAAAGTCATCTCGACTGTCATAGACTATGTACTAAAGGGTTGGCCTAGTATAAATTATGATCCGTTAGTAAAGGATTTTTACAGTCACAGATTAGAATTGTCAGTAGAAAATGATTGTTTGATGCGGGGTTTTAGATTAATAATTCCAAAGAATTTGCAGTTTAAAGTTTTAAACGAGTTACACAAGGGTCATTTAGGAATGACAAAAATGAAAGAAGATGCACGTAATAGGTTTTGGTGGCCGGGTATGGGCGCAGCTATTGAGCGGCACGTCGGCGCGTGCTCCGCGTGTTTCTCCCAGCGCGCCGCCCCGCCGCGCACGCCGCTCACACCGTGGCCCTACCCGGCCCAGCCGTGGCATCGGGTCCTTATAGATTTTTTAGGTTCCATTAATGGAAAAACTTATCTTATTTTAGTGGACGCCTATTCAAAATGGGTTGAATGTTTTGATGTATCGTCAGGTTATAGTTCTCGTATTGTGATTGAAAAACTATGTGAAGTAATGGCAAGATTTGGGTTATTCCATACGATTTGCTCAGATAATGGTACGGCTTTTGTGTCACATGAATTTAAAAAATTCTGTTCCCAGAACAGCATAACAAGAATAAAGCATATATAAATAAATAAATAATAAATAATATTTTGAAATTAAGAATTTTTTTACACTATTAGGTAATTAGGTAGGTATAACAATTTTCAATCGTTTTCATTCCTTTCTCATTGTTTGATGGCAGTTATATTTATGATTTGATATTGAAAGATTTGATTTTAAATACCTACATATTGTTTACACCTTTTCAGTTTTTTTACACGCAGTCGGGTACAAATGGTGACTTTGAATTTAAATATTTCCTTATCCAGTCGGTTCTCTGGTATGGCCTGGTATAAAAAAACATCATAATGATGGGTAGAATAAAAAGCTTTCGGCTGGGTGGTGGGTCTTTTAACACCTGTTGGATTATAATTTTTCGATACTTATTCCTCTCACAGCGGTGAGGTGACGCAGATCAACGTCCACTTCTACGACGACATGTTTCTGGGTCAGCATCGACACGCGCAGTACGATGATTATTATTTTGTTGGTGAGTTCAATACATATAGATTTAAATATCTCGGGCATATTATTACCCCAGACCTTGAAGATGACGAAGATATAGAGAGAGAGCGGAGGGCGTTGGCAGTGAGGAGCAATATGTTGGCTCGCAGGTTTGCACGTTGCACCAAGGAGGTTAAAATAACATTATTTAAAGCATACTGCCAGTCTTTCTACTCCAGCAGCCTGTGGGTCAAGAATTCGCGACGAGCCTACAACGTCCTCCGCGTACAATATAACAACGCATTTAGAATGCTGTTGGGACTATCGCGGCGCTGCGCGTCCGGAATGTTCGCGGAGGCATATACTGATGGCTTTCACGCCATAATCCGGAAGAAGGTGGCGTCGCTGCTTCTAAGAGTGCGCGGTAGTAACAACAGCATTCTAAAAGCGATTGCTGAGCGCCCAGACAGCCCTATATTAAGGAACTGGGTGGCCCTAATTATAGGTGCTATAAAATAAAATCATTTTGTATAAACTTTCCTTTTTCTAACATAGCTATAAGTTTACTAACTCAAATATGGATATCATTCTGAAATAAATGAATAATAATTGCAAATAAACTGACCGGTACCATAGAATATAATAATACATATACTGTCGGTAACTGCTCATCACTAGACATAATTGCAAATAAACTGACCGGTACCATAGAATATAATAATACATATACTGTCGGTAACTGCTCATCACTAGACATAATTGCAAATAAACGGACCGGTACCATAGAATATAATAATACATATACTGTCGGTAACTGCTCATCACTAGACATAATTGCAAATAAACTGACCGGTACCATAGAATATAATAATACATATACTGTCGGTAACTGCTCATCACTAGACATAATTGCAAATAAACTGACCGGTACCATAGAATATAATAATACATATACTGTCGGTAACTGCTCATCACTAGACATAATTTGCGTCCTATACGACCAATTGTCTGCTTGAACTTTTTAACTCACACAATATGACAAGCGAAGCGAGTTCATGATTATTTTTCCCTTTCTCAGGTGCCATCGGTGGCCTTCTCAGCCTGTTCCTCGGGTTCAGCATCATCAGTGTCGCGGAGCTGATATTCTTTGTGCTACTCAAGCCCGCTTACGTCATCATTAGGGAAATTAATTGTCAAAAATAATCATAATATGACATCATGTTTTAGTACGATCTCATCTTAGAAAATAGGGTCCCACATGCCGCTCGGGTTTGGAAAATTTATAAAATTGCTCCTTTCTCCCTTGGTCTGTACGCATCAGTAGCTTCGAGTTTGGTTGATTTGAGTGAGATCATTTCATTGGTTTTTGTCTGAATCACATCAAGTGACATTCAGGTTTTTGTTAAGTTGCAGTTATTTACATCAGTGTAATTATCTGTTCCATACAGTTGTTCAACGAAAATTGACATTGACAGTTTTTAAAGGCAACTCGGGACATTGTTAAAAAGTTTTGAAGGCAGCTTGGGACACTCAACTCTTGCGTTGGATGACTGTTTGAATTTGAAGTGGCTAGACTGTGGTTACATGTTGTGGGTTATTGTTAGTTCGTTATTGGGTTTCATGTTAAAACCGTATAAGTAGTTACCTGTTCTACCTGTAATGTACCTACCTAACAATAAAAAGTTAATACAAAAAATTGGTAATTATGTTTCCCGAGGTTTCCCGCTTACCCGTTATTAGAAAGTTTTTGTAGTTTAATCAGTGGCGGATTTACCAGCAGGCTGAGTAGGCTGAAGCCTAGGGCAGCTAATTTGGAGCCAAAATTTTTTTATGTCTTACAGAAATTAAAAAGAATCATATTTATTAAAAAGAAATTGTAAAAATTTCATAACTTGACTGAATTACATCGTCATCATCAGCCGGATTGTTACCATATAATTGAATATATTGTTTTCAAACTGTACGAAAGCGCAATAAAAATAGTTTCATTAGTTTACACCGCCGTATTAGTAATAGGTACATGATGAGCTTTTCTAAGACAAAAACTATTTTTTGTGCAACCAGTGGCGGCCCTAGGGCGGTGCAAATGGTATCACTGCACCCAGCACAGTAATGGGGGGGGCACCAAAATCGTCAGTAAGATTCATTATTGACCGATGACGATCGTTTTGCGTTCTTATTGCATTCAGTCTTTTTTGCCTGTGCGTTTTTGGCGTATATTTAAAGCAACTATTCTATTACATTTATATCTTCTTCTTCTTCGTGTCGACATGAGCTACATAATGATAATAGCTCATGTTGTGTGGAAAGGATTAGCCAGTCAGCAGGTTGATAGCGGGGCTGACTGCCCAGGGTGCGCCGTACTTACACATATAATAAAATCAAAATATTAATTAAAAAATTTCGCGCGCTATTGTTACATATTTGGGTCCTCGTTGTTCAGGTGCAAAAACACCATGTCATGAATGTTTTCGTAAAACACCCAAAAAATTGCACTGTAGATAATAAAATTCACAATCGGTGATTTTTTCTTGGCGTTTTGCAAAACCTCTCAGACCCTCGTCGATTTCAGAGTAAGTTTAGCCCTAAGCCTTCGAAGGGCTTACTCCACCACTGACCAGTTATTTACACAAATGACACGAAAATTTACCCTCCTCCCTTAATCTTCCATTATTTGGGGGACAACAATGACACCTCGCACCGCCTGAAAAAGTTGCCAGGGCCGCCCCTGTATACAATCTTAACTAAATCGTTGGACTGTAAAAATAATCTAGGAACTGACACTTGTATAGGGGCGGCCAAATTTGAATAGCCTACAGGCGGCAAATGTGTAGATCCGCCACTGAGTTTAATTGTTATTAAAATACTTGGTACCCATATTTTTTTTCGATGAAACAGAAACAACAAAGTTAGAAACAGACAAATAAAAACAAACATCAATAGCGTTGCCTTGAATTGCCAGCAGAGATTAAATTCCGGCGGCGGCGTAATCCCCATGGATAGCTTTTACCACGGTAGGTACGTCTGCATTTTCTCTACTTGTTTCGTAATTGTATCATTATTAATTCATAATATCCTATTGCAATCAACTTAGAGCTTTTGAAGATAATAAACAAGTCATAAAGTGAAGAATGGAAACACAAAGGTAACTAAACCTTTTGCTTCAGGACAGTATAAGTGCTTCAGGTGGAATAATAACCAGCACTACAGCAGCTTCCTTTTTACAAAACAGCAGTAGGTATTTATTGCTAATAAACTACTACTGCTTATACGACGTGTTATTGAAATATCTCAAAACCTCTTAAGGGGTCATTGTACTCATCAGTATGGACAACTTTTACAATGGGACAAAGACATTAAAATACTTCAATGGGACCAACCCTGATATTGCGAAAAAAAAAACTGATGTGCCCTCCATTTGTGTTCACATTAACCGACAAAATTTAAGGAACAGCTGATTTTTTTTTCGCGATTTCGGGTTGGTCCCATAGAAAAAGTTGTTCATACTGATGAGTATAATGACCCTTAAAAGGATTTGATTTATTTCAATAACACGTTGTATGCAAAGACATTTGTTTACTTACGTCAGTATAGTAATTTTATGGTTGTATGCAATTCAATTCAATTCAATCGGTTTATTGCATACATGTTGTAAGAAGATGTTAACAATATTTGAGTTCCAAACATGCACCCTGTAAGGGCACTACAAAATAATATAATTACTTACAGACTAATAAAATCATTAATAAACATGCCATTATTATTATCAAACATTTAAGTAATAATTTTAATTATAATAGTTTTATAACATTATATCTTAATCAATTTATGAAAGTTATTGGAGTATTACTCATAAAATTGGCGGTTATTGAACCGTATGACATTGAATATACGGAATCTCGGATTAAGTTTTGTTTTGCAAGCATTACAATTCATAATAATTGATTCCTCTCTAATCATAAGTAACATTAAACTCTCGCGTTAAGTAGATACCTACCTTTAATAAAATACAATAAATAGGTACTCAAAGGAATCTGCTTTCAAGCTGTAGTGTATTTTGTATGTATGCAACCTTCAAGTTGGAATCTATGTCATAAGCCATTAGATGTTGTCTAATAATTAAAAACATTCTGCGATCGTCCGTGTTTAATTCAATACATTTCATTGGCGCAGTCGGAAAAAAATGAAAATTTAAAATGGTTTTCGGTAAAATTGAAGCTTTTGACGTTGAAAACCATGATTGGGAGGCGTACTGCAGGCGTATCAAGCCATTTTTGGCGCTGAACAACGTCGCAAAGGAAATGCATGTGGCGGCTTTGATCACGCATGTAGGCACGGTATGTTATGAAATCATGTGTGATTTATGTGCACCAGAACTCCCCGAAAACAAAAAATTTGAAGAACTGGAGTCCATAGTTAGGGAACATCTACAACCTAAACGATCGGAGATTGCAGAACGGCATATCTTTCGGCCCCTAAGGCGACACTCTGACCAGGCGGCGGACAGGCACGCGATGGTGGCGGCGTCCGGTAGCAGTGCGAGCGCGCTTGCGCCTGAAATGGTGCATCGCATGGGGGCGGTGCAGCCAGCTAGGCGCTCACAGCTGGTGTCTACACAGCGTGACAGCAACGTCGCGGCACAGCGGCACTGCCCGCGCTGTGGAAGGGAAGGTCATGCCGCGGCCAGGTGCCGTTTCAAGAATTATACTTGCGATCGGTGCGGTGTGAAAGGTCATCTCAAGACAGTCTGCAAGAACAGTGCGAATGTTGCTAAAACTAGCGACGTCGAGGCTCCGAGAGGTCAGTTTTTTTTTGAAGAGTCAAGTGAGATTGATTTGAACTTTTATCACAATGTGAGTAGTAATTATGACGCTCCATATTATATAAAAATGCAAGTGGAGAAACAGTACATTCTGTTTGAAATAGATACTGGTAGCAGAATTTCTGTTATTTCGAAAAGTTTATATGACAAATTATTTTCTTATATACCTATTGTACAAAAAGATTTACGCTTGAAAACATATACGGGCACAATCATAGAACCTTTAGGTTATATTGTTGTCAAAGTCAGTCATGGATCGCAGACTAGTTGCCTTGAATTGTTTATAATTGATAAAGGGGGGCCCCCTTTATTGGGTCGTACGTGGATACGGCAGTTACAGGTAGGCGTTACAAGATGTCATCGTTTAACTGAAGGGAGCTATGATGAAGTAGCAAGTTTAAAAAAAAAGTTTTCAGAAGTGTTTGCTGATGGGCTTGGAACTTTTAGAACTCCAATTCGTTTATATGTTGCAGACCCTACGCCTGTATACGTAAAAGCGCGTCCATTGCCGATAGCATTGCGTGGGCCAGTCGAGCGCGAGCTTGAAAGATTGCAACATGATGGCGTTGTGTATAAGGTAGACCAGTCTGATTTTGGCACACCGATTGTACCAGTTATCAAGAAAAATGGGGATGTACGCATTTGCGGCGATTACAAAATCACCGTTAATCCGCGAATTAAAGATTTCCACTATCCGCTACCGCGTATAAAGGATATTTTCGCAACCTTGTCAGGTGGTCAGCAGTTCTCAAAACTTGACCTGTCAAATGCTTATCAGCAAATTTTATTAACAAAGGATTCACAAGCGATGACAGCAATCACAACACATGTGGGTACGTTTGTTTATAATCGAGTACCATTTGGAATAAAGTGTATTCCAGAAAATTTTCAAAAATTAATAGAGGAAACGCTTAGTGGATTGCCGTCAACGGTTGTGTGGATTGATGACATCTGTGTAACGGGAAAAGATAAAGCTACGCATATGGCAAATTTAAGGGCAGTTTTGACCCGCTTAAGGGATGCTGGTTTACGGGTGAATTTGTCTAAATGTGAATTTTTTAGAAATAGTGTAACGTATCTAGGCTATCGCATTGATAGGCATGGTCTTCACACAGATGAAAAGAAGGTGGAAGCTATTGTCACAGCTCCAATCCCTACTGATGTATCTCAACTAAAGAGTTTTTTAGGATTAGTCAATTTTTATGCTAAATTTTGTATAAATATTAGTGATATCTTAAAACCACTTTATAACATGCTTAAGAAAGGAGCAAAATGGCTTTGGAGTGAGGAGTGTGACATGGCTTTTAGAAGGATTAAAAACAAATTGGCCAGCGCACCCGTGTTAGCACACTATGACGAAAAATTGCCGCTAATACTGTCGGTGGACAGCAGCGCTTATGGATTGGGCGCCGTACTGTTGCACCGCTACCCGGATGGATCAGAAAGATTGGTCAGTTGTGCGTCACGTACGCTAAATGATGCTGAAGTTCATTATTCTCAATTGGATAAAGAGGCTTTAGCCATCATTTTCGGCGTTACAAAACATCATAATTTTTTGTTTGGGAGACGATTCTTACTACGGAGTGATCATCGGGCGTTAAGTTATATTTTCGCTGAAAATAAAGGTATTCCTCAAACGGCTGCTAGTCGTATTCAGCGATATGCAATAAGGCTTGCCGGTTACAACTTTGATATCGAATATGTGCCGTCGGCAAGAAATTGTTTTGCTGATTTTTTGTCTCGTTTACCATTAAAGTCGTTATCAAATGATTCAAATAATCAGGATTTAGCAGAGGGGAGTTACTTGAATTTTATTGAGGGTTCGTTACCAATTACATTTCGCGAAATTAAATTGGAGACAGCAAGAGATGTGTTGCTTAATAAAATAATCGGTTATATTAAATTCGGTTGGCCACAACAATGTAAAGATGATAACGAGAAACCTTTCTTTATTAGAAAAGACAATTTGTTTTTAGAACATGGCTGTGTAGTTTGGGGTTATCGCGTAGTGGTACCAAAAAGTGTTCGGAAAATGATGTTAGACGAACTTCACAGTGGTCACATAGGCATTGTGAAAATGAAACAAGTGGCTCGTAATTATGTTTGGTGGGAGCGCGTTGATGCGGACATTGAGCGTGTTTGTCGCGAGTGTCCCGCGTGTGCAGCGCACAGAGATAACCCACCGGTCGCGCCGTTACACTCATGGGAGTGGCCGACAGAGCCGTGGGGACGACTCAACGTTGATTTTTTAGGACCATATCATAATAGACATTATTTGGTTTTGATAGATGCTCATTCTAAGTGGTTGGAGGTTGAGAGTTTGTCCAGCACAGCTGCCGGTGGAGTTATTGCTTTTCTTCGGAAGACTTTTGCTCGCTTTGGATTACCCAAATGTATTGTTAGTGACAATGGTCCGCCATTCTCCTCAATTGAATACGATACATATCTAAGGAAAAATGGCATAAAGCGAATTTTGGTTTCTCCTTATCATCCGTCTAGCAACGGGGCAGCGGAAAATGCCGTTCGCACCATTAAACAGGTGCTTAAAAAGGCGACTACTGAACATGTTGACTACGATACGGCTTTGAGTAGGTTTTTGTTCAGTTACAGGAACACTGAGCATAGCACCACGAACAAGGAACCGTCGGTTGCTTTAATGGGGCATAGACTACGTGGACGTTTGGACTTAGTGCGGCCTGACACGGGCGCTATAGTGCAAGAGGCACAACGAGCGCAGGAGTTGCGTCGCAGCGGTACGCTGCGAGAGGCGGACGTGGGAGACTCGGTGCTCATGCGTGATTACAGTATTAGTAATAGGGCTAAATGGAAAGAGGGAGAGGTTGTTAGGAGGACTGGTCCAGTGTCTTATGTTGTTAGAGCTAGTGACGACAATAATATTCATAGACGGCACATTGACCAAATTGTTAAAAGAATTCCTACACGGAAGTCACGTCATTCTTTGCCTGGTGTTGAACAGTCGGTTAGTGAGGAAAGTGTCGAGGAAGTTTGCTCAACTCTACCAGGTTTGTTTCCGCGGGCGGAGATAGCCACATTACCGGATACATCAGGGAATGGTGAGCAATCGGTTTCTAGTAAATCAGAAGTTACACCAGTCAAAAAAGTCAGTCACGTCACTCATGTCCCTCACTCCATGACTTTGCGGTCACATGTTAAAGATAGTCCGGGTATGAACAATTCATGTTTTGACTGTCTATTTTGTAGTTTATAAAGTTGATTTGTTTATTTTGTATTGTTATAGATGTCTATTTAAGAGGGGAAAAATGTAGTGTATTTTGTATGTATGCAACCTTCAAGTTGGAATCTATGTCATAAGCCATTAGATGTTGTCTAATAATTAAAAACATTCTGCGATCGTCCGTGTTTAATTCAATACATTTCACAAGCATTACAAGCAAATTATTTTTTCCTTTTTGTCATAACTGGCAAAGTACAAAAAAATCGTTTAATTGTAAAATTAAATGCTCGCTGTTCTGTAGTTCTACCTATAAAGGTTTTATTGTGGCTTACCTTATTTTATCCTTCGGAAATCGAAAAAATCTTCTGTTTCCTTGTCTAGATGTAGACACACATCCGTGTAAAGCACAATACACTACCATTTTCAATTAAAATACAACTACAAACACCAAAAAATATATTACGTAACGCACTCGACTGGCGATTGACATCCATTGAATATTGCAGTCCAATGTGCCGCGAAACTGCGGTCACGTGCGGGGCGCGGGTGAGGAACTTAAATTGGCGGGGGGCGGTGAGTGGCCGTTCTGTACGTTAGTACTATTAGATATTCTGTGCTTTTAAGTTATACAGATGGTAGGGACCAGCTGAAAATCAGTGCTGTGTATACCTACATGCACAGGAAGTACTGAGCTGGATCCCTTGCTACACATATTATGTAGTACACATGTTGTGTTCTCTGTAATTTGTCCTGTTACCTTTTCATGTAATATGTACATTTTATGTGTGTGGCAAAATAAATTGTTTAAATATGGTTTAAAATGGTATGTATAGTCGATGCCTACAGTATTATAAATGTTAATGTGTTCTCACCACACTAACGCACATAGAATGTTCTGGAATAAAATAATGTGCTTTGTACGCCACAGTGGCGAGTAGACAAACTAAAATGGAAAATTGTTAATGCTGTTACGCTGTGATAATTCATTTCACCGCTAGATGGATTTACTAATAATGGGCGGATTTTCCATAGTGAGGTGGAGCCATTGCTGAACCTCGTCCCCCTGTCACCCGCATTCAGGCTAGCTATGTGTCGTTCGTTCAATTTTAGAGATCCAGATCAATACTGACCTGTTGAAAAAACGACCCGGTTCGTACGACCCGTTCAATCGATTGATACTTATTTTGGCGCGCGGAAAGGTCCTTATCTACTTGGTACACTAATGATTTCATTAATCAAGCAAGCACATAATTTAATTCATAGCTACATCAATCAGTAGGTCATGTATACCATTCTCAAATCAATTGGGTACCTACCAAGAAAATACAAGATTTTCTAAGTAAACTAATATAATAATTAGAAAACAAAACATACTTTTACAGTAGACAATTAAAATAGAAAGAAAAATAATAATATAATTTTTAAATGAAAAATAATCATTTTATGTTACTATTAAGGAAAATCAACTGGGCCGCTTTTTCTGCCTTGAGTCGACTTCGATGCTCATTAATTGTATTGCCTGCTTTTGAGAAAATACGTTCACATAGAACGGTGGTAGCTACATTACATGGCCTACGTTCCATCAATGTGAAAAGGCGTGGATATATATTTTTACGTTCTTGCCACCACTTCAATTCGTTCAAATATTTGTCAGTTTCGATTATAGCAGCTGCCGAAGAGCTCCGTACCTCCAAATGCTGCTTTACTTTATCATCAAATGAACTCCATATCATCGAAGAGCAAGGTGCACTTTCTGGAACAATATTTGAGGGCTGTGCTTCCAAACTAGTAATTGAGCAGTTTGAAATCTTCTGGCGTATTATTTTAAGTGTGGATTCAAAACGTATATCATTAGGAAAACCAAGTTTCTTACATCTAGAATCTAAGACCCGTATTACAGAAGCTTCCTCAAGTACAGTTTAAACTCCAATCACCTGATCACTACTTAAGGATAGAAGTATTACTTGAGTATCGGTCTTATTCCAGAACGGTAATTATAAACTTTAATTCAACAACAAAACATACGAATTTGACCTGAAATATAATAGAAATCTCTACTCAAGCGTAGTCTGGACCACGCCTGAGTGATTACAGATCAAATATCTGCCCAAATACCGAAACAGGTGACAATATAAAACGAAACTAAACTCAGCTGAACTGTGATCAACAAATCTCTGCTTGAGGGACGTTCTAAAATCAAAGCTCAACTTAAAACTAGTTTTAAACAGAGATCAACGCTTGAGTATCCTTCTGGAATACAGGCCTAAGAAGGCAGCCCGAGTTGTTAGTTCCTTAAAATTAACGACTTTGAAGCGTTCACTTATACCATGTTTCAATGTCTGAAGTAGTTCATATATTTCCGGCAAGGTATGAGTTTCAGAGGTTTCCATTCTACTAATGTGGTCAATCATGGTTTTTACAAAAAGTATTATTTTGGAGAATGTGACATGTTTTTTACTACTAATTACGTGCGTAATTTCATAAAAAAATCTTAAAATATCTAAAGCCTGTTTTATTACTAACCAGTCATTGGCATTGACTGTGTTAATTAATACTCGGGTTTTCTATGGCAAGAGTACTAACAACAGCGTCTTTCACTGTGTAAATTCTTTGTAGCATATCATCTGCAGAGTTCCATCGCGTTGGACAATCTTGTTTGAGTTTTAATTGCGGAAGATTTAATTGCAATTGAATTTCGCGAAGTCTTACCAGCGCTCAGGAGCGTCTTTTAAAATATTCTACAATGCCTTTTACTTTTTTTAGTTGCGTATCTATGCATTTCAGACTGTCAAATTAGTAGTATGGGCGAAACAAGGAAAGTGTCGCTAATTTGTTAATTTTATCGCAGCGACGATATTAGCTGCGTTATCTGTGATAACAGCGGATACTTTTTGGCATAAATTCCAGTTGTTGGCCTCTTCGATCAAAAAACTAGCGAGATTTTGAGCCGTGTGTCGATTGTTATAAGGAAAACAACCTAATAGTACGACTCTAGTCCTGCAGATTTATCAATGTAATGGGCTGTAATCGCAATATAGCTTTGGTTGGTCAAAGAGGTCCAACCGTCCGTCGTTAAACAAACCGCTACTGCATCTTGTAATTTATTTTGGACTTTCTCTTTCTTTTTTTTGGATGGTTTTTCTAGAAGGTAGTTCATAGCCAAGACCATCGGTCCCAAGAGACGCGAGAACACTACTCAGCAGGCACTCCTGGAATTACGAGACCGACGGGGGCAGGGAAGGACAGTCCCCCCACTGCCTGCCCAGTGGCAGGGTGAGTGCACACCGGCCCCGCCCCTGCTCCTCCACAGTGCCCTCTGCTTTCTCAGAGGGACACATCGGGCCCCTCCCGTGCCAGAATATTCGCCACAGGCAATGAGGTCCCCCGGTCCAAAGGAGACTTATGCCCGTGCCCAGGGTGCACCGGCCCAACAACTGCTGTTCCCTCTAGACATGTCCAGAAGGACAAGCAGCCGTCAGACACACGTGGAGGTTTTCTGGCCAGCACCCCTTCCGTCACTACCCTTCTCCGTCTAATCCAGTGTCTTGAAGACGTCCTCCAAAGCATCAGTGAACAGTTTCGAAAGAGTAACCAAACCCGCCCGAAGGCCTTCTCGCTGTACACAAATACACAGCAGCTGATTGTTTTCTTCAGTCTTTCTTCCAATCTTCCGAAAAGAATGGAAATGGTCTACGATGCTATTCAAGTCAACCCATCTCAATCTACTGCTGGACATTTTTGGTCTCTTCTAAGATTCGCCACAATACTCGGTCCTCCGCCTTCCGCATTTAGTCCACCCCAGATAGTTTTTCCAGGTCTTTAGTCCAGGCAACAGCGTGTGTCATTGGGAGCGTCCTAAACTACATGTGAAGATTCCATTCACGGACTTATTCACTGCCACTTCAGCTTGTTGATTCTACAAGCTATGTCGGTCACTTTGGTGCATTTCTGGATAATCTCGTTACGGAACTTATTTTATCCTTCAAAGAAGTATAGCTTGCTGCGCGAGTTTCAATTTGTGGACTAACCCAACTGTCAGTGTCCACGGCACGATACAGTAGGCCATAACATGCAGAACGCACTGATTAAAGACTTATTTTTCCAAACATTGTGGTTTATAGGCGACGAGAAGAAGGCGAAGTTTGCGAAATGCTGCCCAGCCCAACTGGATCTTTCTGCCTGATACTTGTTGTATCTACCAAACCGAATAACCTGCCCCAGATACCTGCACAACTTCGAGCGAAGTACCTCCAACAAACCTCGGCACGACATGCATATTAAACATGACTTTGGTGTTGTCATGTTGTCTAGATTCATGCCGATACGATGCTGTAGTCTGTTCTAAACCTGGTTTCCTTTCGATTCGTGGCTAAAAATCGTCGAGTCTTCTGACGAGATAATTTGTGACGATCTTGGATGACATGACTCAGGAGTATTGTCTGTAGCCCTCAGCAAGGTTTTGTCACATTTCTTGTAAAACAGAACAAACACACTCCTCTTCATGCCTCTGGTCTTGTTGGATGAGAGAAACAGAGATGAGCTAAGCTCTTTGGTCATCGTTGCTAGAAACGGATTAGGAAAGACAATCCGCCATCCGCGGATTTAAGTTTGATCAAATGACTAAAGCACTGGCGTACTGAGCCAGGAGTCGCAGGTTCGAATCCTGCACGTGAGTGATTTATTCTTTCTACAATTTAAATCGTTTGATCGGGATGAGTCCTTTTTCACTTGTGGAAGTCCTCAAAGAGATACAAATAAATATAAATGGGTTATAATCAAAGAAAAAACTATAATAAAAATGGGTTCTTCGGAACGCTAGATTGTCATAAATTCAGCTGCTGATAAAGATTCTAAGTCGTATTCAAATGCCGCCTGCTGCTGGAAAAGCTCTCCTAATCTAGAGCAGATGTGGAGTTCTATTGACGATTTAACATTACACAGTCTTTAAATAAATAAATTTCGAAATTAGGGATATCAATTTCGAAATTAAAAAACATGCAAATATGGTCCGAAATTTATGAACCGAAAACTATGAAGTTTCGAAATTTCGAAATGCATGCCCTAGTTCGAACACGATTTAAATCCCGCCGCCCGCCGCTCGCGTTCACCCTTTCACCGTTCGCCTACTACGCAGAAATCGAATGAACGAATCATTATTTTCGTAGGGATCCGATCGTTTGCGAAGTGTTTGAGACCCGGGTCAATCGATTCGTTCAATCGCTAACGACACATAGCTAATTCAGGCGACGCTTCTTTCTAAAGAGATTTTGCCTTGCAACACCTCCGCTCCTTTCTGTTCTCCATGAACTTGCCCGAAACGTCGAGTTTAGTCAAAATGTTTGTTATGTTTTGATTTTATTGTGCGCGACAAGTCCCGTAAATATAGTTCAATATGAGTGAAATTCGCGAAAGTTTAAAAACTTCCACCTCTAGTGTTTTCCAACATTATGAAATATTCATAACATAATCATGGATTTGATTGTGGATTGTGATATATTTTCCACAGATAATGTAATACTACAGTCTTTTCTCTATTTAGCTACATTAGGCAGTCAAAAGGCTTGTGTTAGCCAAGTTGTGTAGTTAGATTGTAATATTACAATAGATTCAACCATATAATAAATACTATTTAAATATGTAGGTACACTCTGTTTTCTCTTACTTCTCTTATTTAGTAAACAATCTTGACATGCCTTTTTAATGCAATTTGTCAATTTTAATTATTAAAAGACATTATGTTAACAATTTCATGCACTAAATAACATTTTTAAACCTAATTACATGTGCAGAACTAATAATTATATTTTATCAGTAGTTATTTGAATAAAGAGACATGCCAAGATTGTTTACTAAATAAGACAAGAGAGAAAAAACTACAACAGACTTAAGAAGGCTATGTTAGTGCTGTTGTCTTTATGTATGGACAACAACAAAACAACAACAACAAAATAACAATGACATTTGGTAATAAGATGTCAGTGTATGGAGATCTTATTTTATACATTTTTACACGACTACCCAAAAAAAAGAGTGTAATGTTTTATTGTATTTAAAATTAGTAAATACAAGTTCTATGACGTCGGTGATAGGGCAATTAAGCTAAAGTGGAGTTGGGCGTAACATCTGGCTCGGCGTAGAAATGGCCGATGGAGTACAGCGTTGACCGAGTGGTGGCCAAGGTCAGGTCGGAGAAACCCGGGCCGTCCGTAGGCGCGCTGGGTTGATGATATCGCCAAAGCCGCAGGAAACACCTGGATGAGGGACACACAAGATCGAAGAGGCTGGCAAAAAGAAAGGAGGCCTATACCCAGCAGTGGGTGATACCGGGCTAGAATGACGATGATGATGAAATACAAGTTAAGTAAATAAGTAAGTAGTCAAGTTTAAGTAGCAACAGACTGTCATGGTATGGACATGTGATGAGGAGGAACAAGGAGCATGTTACGAGGAAAGTTTTAAGTAAGAATGTTGATGGCTATAAGAAATAAGAAAAGAGGCAGACCGAAGAAAATATGGATGGATTGTGTGAAAGATGATATGAATATAAAGAAAGTGAACACGGAGATGACGGCTGATAAAGATGTATGGAAGAAAAAAACATGCTGCGCTGACCCCAAATAAATTGGGATAAGGGCAGGAGGATGATGATGAAAATACAAGTACAGTAGGCTAATTCACGTAACTAAAGAAGTACAGTTGCAGTTAAGTTTTGATCAAAACAATGCTTTTCATATTCTTTTATCTATGGTTATCGCTGTAACAAACGAACTGCAGCACCACTGCAACTTGATCAGCGCGTCATGAAATTACGTGAATTAGGGCTCTGGTACTATTTTACAATGGACAATGGGAACATCAAGGTGACAATTTGGTTTGGTAAATACTGCAGACAGAATATAATTTAAGATGTATAATGTTTATATTATTTTCTGGATCTTTGTATACTGGAGGTTAGTTTACCTCCACAGATTTCTTTTCAAGATTTTGTCAGGAGACATTTACTTATACTTAATAAACTGAGATGATTGTCACTGGAAAAATAGCTTTAATAAAAAAACTTGACTTAAGATAGTTTTCTTCCAGTATACAAATCTATACTTATAAATTTTAGTCATCTCCAAAGATATCATAGTCATAATGATCCAATAAAAGATGTGTATTATATGGTATCCATGTTTCATTCCAATTCATTAAAAATTAAAAAGAAAGTACAGAATCAAACAGTCCATTCATTTGAATAATACAAATGTTAATAATGCAATTGTTAAATTCACAACACGAACGATGAGGAGGAATGAGGAGCATGTTACGAGGAAAGTTTTAAGTATGAATGTTGATGGCTATAAGAAAAGAGGGAGACCGAAGAAAATATGGATGGATTGTGTGAAAGATGATATGAATAGAAAGAAAGTAAACACAGAGATGACGGCTGATAGAGATGTATGGAAGAAAAAAACATGCTGCGCCGACCCCAAATAAATTGGGATAAGGGCAGGAGGATGATGATGTTAAATTCACAACAATAAAATAGCTGTAATTTAGTATGTAGTGATATATTTAAGTGAATTGTAACAAATCTTAATAACAGCAAAACAATGCTCAGCGGATCAAACCAATTAATAAAAAAACTGAAAATTACTGAGAAGTTAACAGAACTGAAAATAATACTCATAGAACCCAACTAGCCACTATGGTAACAATGGGGGGTGTTTTCCTATAATCCAAACTGATTCAAATGTGCTTCACTATGCACGTGACTCTCAATATTCTGAGCATTGCAGACAACTTCCATCTGGCACTTGCTGCAATATGCAAAATTCTCATGTTCATTTGCTAAGTAAGACTCAATGGAGACCTCTTGGTTCTCAATCAGATCTTCAATCTCAGACAACCACTCCATATGCTGCTCATCATCATCAATGTGACTAAGAATGCTCTGAACCGTGTTATCAATATATGCATCACACACTTTGCAATAGACCTCATCATCATTATCTACTGGGAATATGCCGTTGAGACGTTTTAAACACTCAGTGATGTTGGTCCGGTGGCTGATGTCGTTCACATGCTCTTCAATACTCTGGAGAGAGCAATTGATGCTGCTGTTGCATACTTCACAAAATACCTCATCCTTCTCACAGGATAGGTACGCGTCTAGAGTAATGGACTCACCGTCGATAAGTTCATCCATCGCCGCCATCCAGTTTGCATGATCCTCGCCTTCTATATGCTTTGTAACGGATTCCTCGTCGGGCAGATCTCGCTTGCATGGTTTGCAGTGCAGTATGTCGTTAGTGAAACATAAGCCATTCTCGTACATCAGCTCGATGTTTTCCTTATGTTTTGCACCGTTTGTGTGCTGCTCAATGCATTTGCTCGCCTTCGGAATATACACACCGCAAAATACGCAACGCACTCGCGTCTTCGAGCAAGCGACTATCCCGTACAACAAACCTGTTTTCATTTTAACTTATTACAATTGTTTTACTGTTTGATACCAATTTTTATTCGTATTAGCAACGAATTGCGGCGTTAAAACTTAAAATTTCGCGAAATTTTTTGCAGTGGGTAGACACTTCCATACATTGAGAATGGTCCAATAATTCTTGAACTATGACATGTTTGGAGATCGTACAAGCCGGGGTTCATTTTATATTGGTTTTTGAAGATCTGTATTGCCAACATTACAAAGTCAACTCAAATTCATAAATTTGTATTTAAATATTGGTACGTCTGACAAAATGACATTTGACAAGATGGCGAAAATCCGTCATCTACAAAGTTATACCGGCCGTTTTTGGATGTGTTTGCGTATTTCTCTTGTTATTTTACAGTTGTTACTAATTTGTGCGTGGATTCTCCGTAATTATCGTTGAGTTGAGACCTTCTCCTCCGATTTACCGTGAAAACTCCGCCTGTCACTCTATTAGTGATACTGCTGTGAGCTTGTTTATAACAAGTGTATTTTCGAGACAGAGACTCTATTTTGCTGTTGAATATGGCTAGCAAATCATTCCAAAAGTGTGTGATATGTGGCAGAAGAAGATCTTCGGTTCCTAGTTTGTTTCTTTCCGCTCTGCCCTTAGAACCTGCCAGGTAAGTGTTTTATCTATTTTTCTGTTTTTTTATCTTCCAAGATCTAAGTCTAGTGCTCACCAAAATAAGTATTAAGACTCTCGAAGGCGACACTCTGACTCGACACTCACCAAAAAACAATGAACACCAAAATAACAAAAATGTACCAATGTTCAAAAAAATTACTATCCTCAATCACATGTGGATGTCAACTTTACAAACTATCTAGAACCGTTTAAGTTTACCTCGACAGATTTATTATTACCGCCTGTCACATACACACAGTTGTCTGTCCTATACAGTCTGAAGGTCCCAACTTTCAGATACACAGCAGCTATTAAGTTAAAATATATGACTATGCCCACAGACGGCAACGATAATGTATATTTTTTTCAGCTTTCATTTAGGTACCAATCAAAATGAAAATGTACATTAATGTATATCTCAATACATCTTGTTAAATTTCAACAACCTGTGCATAAGCTAAATTTTTAAGCCAAGATATACATTGTGTTACGTGTTGTATGTGCTATACCTCGTCATAATGTAAAGGAATACAGCCCGGTATGTAATATAATAATTTATAGCTGCTATGTGTTAGAGCCTTGACGGTCTTATCTGTGCTTATTGTGGTCAAGATAACTAAATAATTTTAATATACAATAATTAATAGCAAGTAGTGTATATTCACTATAATGTGTGGTGTACTGTATAATATTTTTTTTTTGGTGATGTGTTCCCATCGATTATGTTCCATATTATATTCTGATCAATTGTCTGGAATGTTTGACCACCCCTTTGGTGGTTAACTATGTGTAAATATCAATGTACTTGAGGGAGTCTGAGGGGCCTATGTTCGGCAGTGGACGTCTTTCGACTGAAATAATGGTGATGAAATATCAATGTTGTACATTGAAAACATACCTATTATATGTACATTAATATGTTTCAGATGTCAACAATGGGTTCAAGCAATTGGCCAGCAAGATTTAGTATATTTACCCATAGAAAAACTCCATCAGTTAAAATTTGTGTGCGGCATACATTTTGCTGCAGAAGATTTTAATAAGAATGGAAACCGTCTACTCAAAGCTGCTGTGCCCAAATTGAACCTGCCCCATCCCCCTCTGCCACTCGAGTTATTTGTTGATTTTCCTCAGAAAATTGGAAGTCAACCAGCACAATTTCCAAGAGGTGAGTAATTAGCCCTGGGTTTGGATGTTTAGATGTTATTGAACTTATTTTCTAGACTAGAATGTGTCTGACCTGTAGGCCTTACAATACTTGATCTATTTATGTACCTAATGTTATTATTGTTTGTTAATTACTTTTAACTACACCTTTTTTTCCTAAAAGATAAAGCAAGTACAGTAGTAGTAGAGCTCTTTTGTGGAAGATCTCATCCAGGGAAGTACTACCACCATACCTACTTCTCGGTGAAATTACAATCACATGAGACTTTCCATCTTCATGTCACAGTTTGGCAAACCGACTTGCGGTACCATTTAGGTAACAGCTTAGGTGGTATTGAAGTTGTTATGGGCGAAGGTAACCACTTAACATCAGGTGGGCCTTTAGCTTGTTCGGTCCTATATCCTATACTATAAAAACAGACCAGGATTAATTCGTTAATAATCTCTAGGTTACTAAAATCAGTAAAAATCACATATTATAATGATTAATTATTGTTAACCCTGTTCATGCCAAGTGTACACACAGGTGTACACAAGGAGTGCAAAATGTTGGGTGTACACAGTGGTGTGACACAGGTTAATGACACAAGAATACACAGAGGCATCCTGCTGTACATTTGACGTAACAAAAAATGACCAATCTATTTACATGTGATGATTAGTGTAATTGTTTATGAAGTATTAACTGCAATGATGTTAATATCCTAATAAGTATTATTCTTCTGTTCCAGCAATCCTCAGTGATTGTACCAGTAGTGTACTCAATCAAAGTATTATTCGGCCCAATGAGACTCCTACTGCAGTTGAAGGTATGTATTGAAGTGTCAATTAAGTGTCACATTTAAATATAAATTCTTAAGAATTATAACTCTATTGAACTAACTGATCCCGCAACTTCATCCCACAAATCTAAGATTATACCCCCCTCAGTGGCTAGTTTGTAGACTTTTTAGTTCCTGATATTTCGTGATTCGCCAGTGAGTAAAGTCGTATTTCGCTTTTACAAAAACTTTCCTATTTCAGATTTGTCAAAGAATCTGGTTCAGCCTGCAAAGTGTATGGAATTGGAAAATGAACCAATTGCTTCAACTTCTGTTATTGTAACAGAAAGTACATCCAGTGATGTTTCAACAGGAATGAAATATAATCCTAAAAGGAAAATAGGTCTGTATTAATTTACTATGGTATTAACAAAAAGTTACAAATGTTTAAAAAATGACCTCTTTCTCTTGGGTTCTATAGTACTGTCGACTGCACATCAGTGGTAACATTTTAACCTTAACAGCATGTTTATTTCGTAAGCAGTAAGAGTGGTTTTCGTAATTTTAATAACCACTGGCATGCGGTGGAACCCGTATAAGATCTTTCTGTGCGTCCCTTTGTCAGTCTGTTCTAATCCTCTACAGCTTAATAAATTCTACAGTTTTAAATGTAAGTGCATGAAATTTTGCACAAGAATAGCTTAGATAGCATTGTTGTGTTCCGGTGCTCATGGTATAGGTAAAATTACAATCACATGAGACTTTCCATCTTCATGTCTCAGTTTGGCGAACCAACTTGCGGTACCATTTAGGCAAAAGCCTAGGTAGTATTACAGTTTTTACGGCCAATAGTAACCGCTTAACATCAGGTGGGCCTTTAGTTCGTTTCGCCATCTTATAATATAAAAAAAAATCTAGTATGCTCTTAGCCAGTTTTTAATTTTGAAAATATTTTTATTGCAGCTGTCACTGACTCGCAAGAGGTTGAACCTGAACCATCCACCAGTACATCAGTAAAAGTATTTGTACATAGTCACTCACGTATGGGAAAATCTACCGGTAAGCTTTCTATGTGTTCTGTTAATAACATATTGCAACATTAGTCTTAGTTTCCACTAAACCTGAAATGTAACTACACTCATCATTATGAACAACTTTTATTATGGGACCAACCATAACATAACCATAAGTGAACAAAATGTAGGCAACTGCAGATATTTTTATCGTGATTTCAGGTTCGGTCATATACTAAAAGTTGTTCATAATGATGAGTACAATGTATGTACAACGAATAACAATATCCAAGATGTATGTTACAAATAATTGTCTCTGCCTAGAGCCTTGAAAACAGGCAGCAAGGGCTCTACTTCAGAATTTAGTAAAATTATTTTTTATTTCAATAGTGTAGTCATAAACTTTGAGATTAAAGTTTTTAAGGACCCTCTTGTCTGTACTTTAGATCTATACATCATACACCCATCTCCCAAGCATGGCAAAATATTGTTCCTGTAGAGGACTTAAAACCCATTAAGACTAGGCTCCCAAAATGAGGTGACTTTTCGGAAACATATGCCGAGTCGTACACATGCCTGATGAATTTCAAATTTAAACATATGTTATTTTGAACCTTTATCTACCGTTTGACTATCCCAGTTACATGATTCGTTGTTTTTTTTTCGATGCTTTTAATTTTTCAAAATCATGCGTTTTTAGAGATTTTCCGAATATTTCTCCGTTATTATTTAAGTTAGGTATATAAAATTTATGGAGATAGGCAGATAATAAAGTATATTAAATACAGCTTTAAGGAAATTTCTATTGATTAATTATTATTTATGTAATAAACGAAAATTGTTTTGAGACTTACGGCCTTTACTTCCGCGGTAAAACGCGCGAGAATGATTTATTTGAAAGTGAGCTCTATTGCAGCTAACATAAAATTTACGAGAGCAAATCGCAATGCTCACCTTCAGTGCCGCGCATTGCGCTATAGAGGAAGGGTCTGTGTCTGTCGCGTCTATGCGTGAATTGTCACGAATTTACGAAAATATTTAATACCGTAAACAAAAAAGACTTTATAGCCATAAAACAAGCATAAAATATTTAAAAATCATTCTGACAGACGTTGACGTCTTTTACTAGTGTCATGGGTAATAAAATTAATAGAAAATATGTTTCAAAAAGAAAAATTGCTAAACGTTATAAAGAAGCAAGTATGATCGCTAGACAATCTAAAAGGTAAGTGCATTATTATCTATTTTATTTCTAAAAATGTATTATTATTATTTTAGCTTTAATAAAACTAAAATATAAACGTTTTCTTTATAGGAAGCAATTTACTTGTTCGGAACAGAGATACTACCGGAGTCGCCAGTTGATCTAATAAATTTACTTCTAGTTCCAGTATTATTACGTAAAGAAAAGTGGGTATGTATAGTGTAAAATTGTACAACTTGAGTAGGTATAACACACGAAATATTGTATTAGCGGTTTATACAGCGTGAATTTATGGAATAGGTTAGGAGAGGGCCAAACTTGAAATGAAACTATAACTACTACTTTGACTACGTCTGTGGTCTAGTGGTTCGAGTGTGCGACTGCTGGTCACGAGGTCGTGGGTTCGATTCCCACAAGACACAAGTATTTATTTGTTGAACATGTTTGTGTTGGTCTGCGTGTTTCTTATGTATTACAAGTATGTTTACCTACACACGATTGTTGAATGTCTGCGAGACAAAGAAAAGGCACCATAGCCTCTGCCATTTTGGTCATTGTCATGTCATGGGTGCTTTACTTTTGTTTACTTATGTAAAACCTTGGATGAATAAAAAAGGCGGACGGAATCTCGCAAAAAAAAAAGTAAAAACACAATCGGTTGATTTGCTTACTCAATAAGTATTTTGACATAACTTGTGATTGGATTGAACAAGTTATGTCAAAATCCTTATTGAGTAAGCAAATCAACCGATTGTGTTTTTATTGAAAATGGTCATAACTCGTAACATATTTATTGTAAATAGAATAAAATCTCTACCTATAATCTTGTTCACATAGCATGGGTACGGATCAGGTGTCAAATACATGTTTAGTAGTGGAGTCTCTTTTACCCTTATTCATAAGGCATCGTTTTGTCCTGCTGTCATCGTACCCATGCTATGTAAAAATGATTAATTAACTTTTTTTAGATTGCCAGCATTGAATTTTGGCTCTAATCACACTGATAATATAATTGATCAATGTGGAGACCTTTTTTTTCTGTTGAAAGACTCATGGTTACCCTCCGTGTGGGGACGGCGGAGGGGTATGTCGGCCTCTTACCGACTAAAACCACACGGTGGCCATCCTCTGCACAAAATCGAGGAGCTCCGGGAATTCTATTGGACCGCGCCGGAGCCCCTCAAGTGCTATGCCTTTGGCACGTTCCGGGAAAACAATATTATTTCCCCCACAGTAGCACGCGACCACCACGTACTGCTGTCCACCCCAGGGTCGCTTAGTAGACGCTTCGAGGCCCCCCCACTCTTAGCGTCCAATCATCACCAGTACTAGAAGCTTGTATATTAGGTACTTACTTTTTAGGCTACAATCGTTTTAAAATAAAATAGATTGAGTTTTTTGGAGATGTAGGTATGCACATCATTAGTTATAAAACATTTAACTTTAAGGCAAATGGAAATACAAGAAACGATGGGATCAAAGAAAATATTCTTCCTGAAACTGTTGAGAGGTATAATAAAATGGAGTTGTTACAGGATACGACTAACTTGGTATGTTTATAATTATATTTCTTTTCAAAGCAGAGTTGTTACGAAAAAAACATATGTTTTAAACACCATTGAATCTGATTAATATAACCACCAACTGATTTAAAACACGAGGGAAAAAACAATGTTTTTTTGCCAATGTGTTTAAAACATGTTTTAAACAAAGTATTATATTAACAAATAAAACAGCAATTATGGAACATTTAATTCAACTGATTTTCATTAGCGTTACATCAGGGACATCATACTGACGTTCTAAAATTAAATTATGAGTTATTATGTGAAAAATTATCGTATGAGTAAGTCAAAAAGGTCATCTCATCACAGTGGCCTAGTACGGTACACAGTGCTGGGCTTTTCCAGTGATTTCGAAGTAACAAACTTTTTTCAGGCCTACGACCAATACAACATAAACATCATGTTTGTATATTTGGATCATGTTGTCCGTAAAAAACAAGTATTTTTATTAATAATAGGTATATGTATGACGAGGTTAATAAACGTAAATGAAACAAAAGAGATGGCAGCCTACCCCAATGGGAAACCGGCTTGATAATACGTACTGGGTGTCAGGGAAACACTCCCGAAACTGAAAGGCTATTATTATACTAGGCTGCTAAACACAATCGAATACCAATAACCATTAGCCTTATACTCATTGTTTTAGTGATTTGGTATTTTGCAAACCCGAAATGTAAAGCGTACAAAACTCGGGATCAATGCCGCGCGTACCTAACATACCTACGTTCGCTACGACACGGACTGCGTATGCGAGCGGATGTCGTTCACCCCTAGCGCCAACTGATATTTTATTTGAATTCGGTTTAAAGAAATTTATTTTCAAGAAGAAAATATGCCACTTACATGAAAATAGTTTTAACATTTTAGTAAACTTATTGTAATGGTCGCCGAACACTCAGTCAATAGTTTCATAGCCTCAACAGGAAGGTGAAAAATGTTCTATTATATATTGAGACAGTTGAGACTTAAAACCACTAAATGAGCTCATTTTTTTATATTAGATGGCAATTTATTTTATAGCTTTGCTCCTTCATAGGTAATACTTTTTTTTGCGAAGTTTGTTCTTACCTTTGGCAGTACAAGTAAGCTAGGTTGTCGAAGACTTCGTTTACTAATTTGTGATATTTTTACAAAAGACAAGTTAGTATGGATGGGTTTATCGATTATTTTCCTTATTAAGATGCAAGTATTATACATATATAGTTGTTTAATTACATTGCGAACTTAAAAAAAAGAAGCAAATAAATGAGGTTTTTTTTGCAAATCAGTTTTATTTAACTGCCCAAAGCTGGTTGGTTATGTATGAAAAATGCAAAAAAAAAGAGAAAAAATCTAAAAAAAGAATCGCTTCTTTTTGTGGTTTCGTATCACCAGCACTATTACCTATCTTCGTTTTCGGAAGCGTTTCCCTGACACCCAGTATGTATGTATGTATCTAGGGTATAGCGTGTGGGGTGCTGGGCCAGAAAACGTCCTCGTATCCCTGACGGCCGCTGGTCCTTGTCGATGCGGCCAACGTTAGGCCGCACGGGGATAAGGGGCTCACCTACTTGAATTGTGGCAAGCCGGGACGGGAAAAAAAGGGTTAATTTTCAGACGTCAAAATTATCATACTTTTGCGTACTGTTATGACCCTTATTATAAGGCAGTAAAGCCTACATCAGCACTCCTATTGTTATTGTCATAAATGTTCATAGATATTGTGCTGAGTATCAATTTCATTAGTTGGTCATTTTAATACTCAGACGAACATATTGAATAAATTCAGTTAGAATCTGGGCATCACCGCGTGCAGTACCAAAGTTTGGGAAGTCATACGTAATTCGGTGTAACGTAGTTTGTGTTCCAAATAAATAGTGTTGTAGGTCATTGAAGTTTTTTTTTAAAAAGACAACCGGGGTTGGCCGTATAACAGTACGATGAGATAATAAAAAAAAAAAACAAGCAATGAATGGGATATTGCGTTCGCCTTGGTTTGACATTACCAAGGCGAACGCAATATCCCATTCATTTTAAATTTCCTGTTTTTTGCAACTCTGTTTCAAAGTATCCAAGAGGGATACTAACTTTAATGATATTTATTGTGATTACACTAACATCTACGCCTTCGTTTTAGGAAAGCAAAATACTAAGTGGGAGACGGATGGTGAACACACAACGTTTTTTCGATAATTTGTAAACTATCGCCGATCACGCCGCCCTTTTTAACTGTGGGTTGAGTTCTGTTGAAGTGGTTTCTGAACACCAAAACAGACTCTATTTGCGATTAAATTTAAATTGTTTAATCTGCAACAAAGAATTTGATATTGAATATTGATTGATTTGAGATTGGGACATAAATAAAGAAGCTGTAGCTGGAATTATGGCAAGTGGCGGTGGATATGCTCAATTAAAATAATTTACATCTGCAGTCGGCTTAAACGAAATAAACAAAAAAAAAATGCAAGACGAAATTGCAGAAGAATGGGAGAAAACAGCTTGGGGTGAAATGAAGAGGGCTGGTGAGACAGAAAGAGAAGTCGCTTTGAAAGAAGGTCGCGTCAGTAAAGATGGCATCCCGATGATTGAAGTCATAGTAGATGGGTGTTGGTGCCGCCGTTCATATCAAACGAATTACGCTGCCAAAGAATCAAAATGCAGAGCAGCCAGATATCGATCCAGAAACTTTCAAACTGTCAAAGGAAACTTTTATAGATAATTTGCGTAAGACTGAATAAGAACGTAACCGTATTAGTCAACATACAGTTTTACGAATTCAGTGCAGTGAGTGGTTTGAGCTTAGACGCAACTTATTGACCGTATCAAATTTTGGTAAAGTAATAAAACGTAGAAGGACTCAAAGCTGTAGAAATATAATAAGAAACATACTTTACAGCACACCAATTGCCCATGTCTCCTCCATACAGTACGGAAGACAATATGAAGCAGTGG
Organism: Asteroscopus sphinx; assembly: GCA_949699075.1. Taxonomy (NCBI): domain Eukaryota; kingdom Metazoa; phylum Arthropoda; class Insecta; order Lepidoptera; family Noctuidae; genus Asteroscopus; species Asteroscopus sphinx. The sequence continues at coordinate 13,496,202 of OX453024.1, forward strand.
CACTAGAGCAATTATCACAATTACAAAATATTGAAATTATGGAATATGGCCTCTACATAGACGAAAAATATCCCTTTTTAGGAGCCACGCCTGAAGGTATCATTGACGATATGGTTGTAGAAGTAAAATGTGCTCTAGCTCCTTTTAAAATGGGTAGTATTGATGAAGCAATTGACAAGAAAAGAACATTTCTGGAAAAAGGACAAAAATGGTCAGGTGAGTTTTTTTTTTTTTTTTGTATAATTATTAATTTAAATTTGTATATAGGCGCACTGAGTAATTTGAACACCTAGTTCATTAATGTCACCAACAAACGGCAATCAGAAACATCTACTGTCAGGAGATTGAGATTAGTTTGGAACTATATTTTGAACGTTTTTAATTACGAGAAATGGCCTTCTGATGTTCCGTTCAAGTTTTAATTGTATACTATAAACAAATTGTAATGAAATTCTAATTTTAATGTGGTGTGAAAAAAAACATAAATATTAGTAGGCAATTCCATGGTTTCCCTGTTCTCTGTCTTGACTTTATATTTCAATATTAGCGGTGAGTGACAAGTGTAGCTAGCGGGTGGTGGGGTGTAAGGGAGGAGCTAGCGTGGGAACTATTTTTTCGGAGCGTCCTCTTAAAAGCAACATCCATATCATAAGTTTATAATAAAAGTGAGTTTTGACATATCTAAACTATAAGTGAATCCTACAACTTTTTGTTGCAGTTGGGAAAACTCATTTTACTGGACATAAGGAAGAGAAGCTTCTGCAGCGTCTCAAGACTGCTAAGGATGCCCTGAAGGCTCTAGCTAGAACATCTATTAATTTAGACCTACTAGAGTCCAACTTTATGAAAAATATTCTAGCAGATACTTTCAAGAATCAGAAGCGGAAGCCGCATGGAAAACGCTGGGACATAAAAAACAAAATATTATCTTTAGCTATATACAAACGTTCCCCTAGAACATATAGATACCTACAAAAATTACTGTCACTACCTAGTGAGAAAACCTTACACAGAATAATTAAAAGCATTCCCATGGAAACGGGTATTAATTACACGATTATAGAAAACCTAAAGAAAAAAATTGCTGAGTCACCTGCTCGTGACAAAGTATTTGCATTATTATTCGACGAGATGGCCTTAAAAAAGCGCTTGATTTACAATGAAAGCACAGATAAGGTGGAAGGATATGTCGATCTAGGAGATGACATGGGACGTTATCCAAACATTGCGGATCATGTACTAGTTTTTATGGTCCAAGGAATCTGTAAATCAGTCAAGCAGCCTTTGGCCTACTATTTTGTAGAAGGTACTATTTCATCAGAAAAATTGGCTGTAATTATAAAAAACATTATTATAGCCCTTAAAAATGCTGGGATATACATACTAACCACTGTATGTGACCAAGGCCCAACCAATGTCGGTGCTTTAAATTCATTAAAAAAGTTCTCGCAGTTAACTACAGATAGCAATTTTTTCGTTGTTGAAGAAGACAAAATTTTTATAAGTTATGACATACCCCATCTCTTTAAATCCATAAGAAACAATTTTTACCAAGCAGGAGAAATAAAATATGGTAGTAAAACGGGAAGGTGGCGTCACCTTGTAGAAGCAGAACGAATAAATAAGAATTTCCTAAATTTCTACAAATTAAACCAAACAGTGGTAAACCCCACATACAAAATCAAGATGAAAGTGAAATATGCCGCACATGCACTAAGTAATACAATGGCAGCAATCTTAAAGATGATGGCCCTTAAACATGACACTGAAGAAATGGAAATTAATGAAACAGCTCACATCATAGAGGAGTTGGATCAATTGTTTGATGCTACAAATGGGCCATCATCTTACAAAGATATAAAAAAGGGAATCCGTGAGAATGTCTCCAGTAAATCCAATCATGTGGAGAAATGGAATTATTATTTTAAAAAAATGGATTTAGTTAAATTTATAAAATCGGATTCCCAGCTGCAGCTTAGTCATGTGAGATGCATCAATGGCTTTAAAATTTCACTAAGATCTTTAAAGGATATTTGGTCGCAATTAAGTACAAAAGAAAGGGTGAAATACCTAAACCTGCGCCAATTGAATCAAGACGCATTGGAAAACCTGTTTGGTTTGATCCGTCAGCATGGAGTTACAAATAAAAACCCTACATGTTCACATTTTACGGCGGCCTTAAAAACTGTTTTAGTATCGGGGTATACGGCATCAATTAGTCGCGGGTCAAACTGTGAAGAGGATCAAAACAAATTTTATTTAAATTTCCAAGATTTATTAAAAGGAAAAAGAGAGGTCAGTACGGAGCTTGTAAATCCGTCTGTTCAAGAATTACAAATAGAAGAAGAACATCCCACTATATCATTGCCAGAAGTATTTCATGAATACGAAAGCACCTTAACGTCTTTTGAAGAACAACCGGTAGTATATGTAAGTGGATATATCGCTGCTAAACTTCTATATAAGAATCCATGTGAAATGTGTAAAGCATGTTTAAGAAACGAGAATCCTGTAAACGAAGACGGACTGTATAATTATATATCACTCAGAGAATGGTGGCATGACAAACAATCCCTTACATACCCAACAAAAAATCTTTGTGACACGATTGCAATGGCAAAATCTGTCTTCGAAAATAATATTGCCAAAGATCTACATAAAGAAAATTATAGCTGCATAACAAGTTTAGAATTTATGGTTCAATGTAATGTAATTTGGATTGTTTGTTCTGACCACCATGAAAAAATAACGAAATGTTTATTTAATATAATAAGTAAAATGTTCATTCGAAAACACTGTTATAATCTAAATAACACTGCAAAAAAAGGGGAAAATGATTTTGCCGACTTATCTAAAAGAGCTCAGCAGCAAAGTAAAGAAAAATAATACTTTATGAAATGATTTCATCACTTTTAAGCATTATTTTTCTTTACTTTTATCAGCACACATTATTACTGTAAAATGAAACTTTTCAATCTCAATTTTTTTATAGTATTAAAAAAAATGTTTTTGTTGTATAGTTAGTTACAGCTATTAAGTACAAAACATGATACTAATGTAAATTAAGTAAAGAAATTCACTTAGACCCGTATTACAGAAAGTTCCTCAAGCGTTGATCACTGTTTAAAACTAGTTTTGAGTTGGATTTTAATTTTAGGAAATGACTCAAGCAGAGATTTATTAATCACAGTTCAGCTAAGTTTAGCTTTATTTTATACTGTCACCTGTTTCGGTATTTGAGCAGAGATTTGATCTGTAATCACTCCAATGTGGTGCAGACTACGCTTGAGTAGAGATTTCTATTATATTTCAGGTCAAGTTCGTGTGTTATGTTGTTGAATTAAAGTTTATAATTACCGTGTTGGAATAAGACCGATACTCAATTATTTAAGTAACGATTCTATCCTTAAGTAGTGATCAGGTGATTGAAGTTTAAACTGTACTTGAGGAATGTTCTGTAATAAGGGCCTAAGTCTGTTTTTCTCTCTTGTCTTATTTAGTAAACAATCTTGGCACGTCTCTTTATTGAAATAACTACTGATAAAATATAATTAGTAGATTGTGTTTGAAATCGTTAACATAATGTCTATTAATAATTATTATTGACGAATTGCATTAAAAAGACATGCCAAGATTGTTTACTAAAGAAGACAAGTAACAGTGTGTGTCAAACTGGTTGTTTCAGACCACATTCTAAATGTGTTTTTTGAAGTTTAGCAGCTACATATCCCACAAGCATCCTGTGAACATTGCTCACGAATCTGTCCATACATACTGGTTATAATATAAGCCTCTTGTTTTATGCTATTGAACTCTGTCCTGCGCCAATCTCATCCAGGTTCGATCCGCAACTTTGCCAATGTCATCTACCCATGTAGCCACCGCATCGAATGCTTCTGTTAGGCCTAAGCCGCACTGCAGGTGGCACGCTTAATGATATGAGGTAAATTGATCACTTCTCATCCTAGTAATCCAACAAAATGCATGTAACGGACTACACCACACTTGTCATCTAAGAGATCAGCAGATCAGATCCTCTTGCAATAAAATGTGCCACCTGCAGTGTGACCTGCCTGTGCCTGACTGTCTATTTGAATAAATAATATAATTAATTACAAAGTAATCAACGCTCTAAGGCAGTTTTCACAAATATTATTATATTTAGATCTCAAAATAGACAACAGCCGAAAGAAACATTGAATTTAACATATCACGATCACGACGTCTTTAAATTATTATTATCATAGTTTGAGTCTAAATATAATGCGAAGAAACAAATCCATGTAAAACATTTAGATGGTAAGATATTCGAAATAAAGCTATAGTAAAACTAATGCCATTTGCCTTTTATTTACACCTAAAAATATTCTTAACAATAAGTACATAGTAGAGTAGGGCCTACAGCCAACCCTAATATGGACTATCGATATTTTCATTTCAACGTAAGCACAACACTACGTTTCGATAACATTTAGTACATCTCTAGCTGTCATTCGCTACCTACCTGAGTTCGTACGAAAATGTTGGTAGCCCTTCTCTTATTTTTTACAATGTTGGTATTGATTTGTAACGTGAATTTTAGCTACAGATCATAGATTTAGAACACTATAGATAGAAAATCGACGTGCCCCTTTTAGATAGCAATAGTTTTTACTTCAGTGATACCACACTAAGATTTTTACCCCCATTTTTTTGAGATTAAGTTAAGGGCTCTTAGCGTACGTAGAAAATTACTTGAAAATGCGCAGTGATCAGTTTAAACGATTTTAAACTCTATGTCAGTATAGTAACAAGCGCAATCGTACCATCTTTGTTCAAGTTATTTGCCGGATTAACATTTAATGGAAGCCAGTGGCTCCTACACTCTCGTCTATGAATCGCGTATGTATGTAAAAGTAATTTAGAAAAGGGAAATTAAATAAAGTATTTTGGAAAAATAGGATTTATTGTAATTTTTTTTGGATATATTTATACATAGATATATTTTGGATATTGATTGGATGTATAGGATTTATTGTAATTTTAAGTGTAATTTATTGGCCTTTAAACAGAATCAATTTCGTATGAAAGTTTCTCACTCTATCACCTTTCTGTGAAACAGTTTTTATAAGGTGATGTATTCGTACATCTAAATATTTTAATGCAACAGCTTTTATTAGGATTACGAGGTGGCTATCCAGCGGGTTTTGATCTCTAACATGGTCGTTCAACGTAGTAAATGTGGGTTTCTCAATGTTTTTTTTCAAAATGGTCATAACCATATGAGCCATTGCCTTGTTAGTGGCTAAAAAAATTTTATACTACACACATACTACACTGTGTGTACCCTACACATAATACTAAAACAACCATATAAACCAATCTACTTCATCAATAAATAAAGATGAAAATTAAAAACACCCTAAATAATGGGTACATAATTACGTAAATCACAGCAGCACTAATCACGGAATTATTTAAAACATACGTCTCCTTCAACTATTTAATAAAAAGCACCATATAACAGGTAGCACCCTAAATATTGGGAACGTAAACATGTCTATCATGGCAACACTAAACACGGAAATATTTTAGGTTATGTTATTTAGAAAACGCTGAAAACTGCTAATATTTCTATAAGAAATGGGTTCAAAATAGTTAACACTTACGTACTTGTAGAAACACATTGTATGTAGTTAAATAAACACAACAATTTAGATATAAAATGCCACTTACCCGTGGAAAGTTAAACCTTCAATGTGTTGCTCGCTGCGGCTCTTGCAGCCTAACACACTACACCCGACCATATCACGGAACTGTATGAGTGTTTTATCACGAAGTTTCACCATAAAATTATAGAAAACTACGAAGCACAATTAATAAAACTCTTTAGTTTGACAGACCGAACGCTTTGTTTGTCAAACTTTAAAAGTGTGACAACGAAAATATGGGTAACATGTAAGAGATGGCGATATAATATTTGTGTCTTGCTCTATCTTAGCAGCAGTGGCATAAGTCCATTTCTTTCCCACATACTCTAACGTAGTTAGGAATCCATCTGTAGTGTTCATAATCTAAGCTACAGATAATGTTCCAAGTGCCGTCTCTTAAAACGTAGTGGTTATATTCTCTTTGGCTCTGATATTCTGATAATAATATAATTTTTTTATTGACATGACACTATGACACTGTTGCTCAGTGTTGCCAACAATAGTTTTGAAATTCCGTTGAATTTGTTGTATTTTTGTCAAAAACCCCCTGGATAAAAGCCGTACCTGCTATAATTTAAAATATAGGTATATTCAATGCGAATATAATCACTACGTTTGGGTCAATGATTTCAAAAGGGAGGATGCGCCCGTCTAAACATTTTGCATAAATGTTCTTCGTACAAGCAAAAGTAGCGCCATCTGTCCTAACTCACACGAACCCGGTTTCATAGGTTGACGATGTGACCTTGTACGTACGTACATGATTTATTTCATCACATTTTACCGTCGTTCAGTATGAGTCAGTTGCATGCCGATATACATAACGATTTGCGATGGTACTTTACAGGGTCACAAAGAAAACGTAAGTAAAACAAATTAATATCAATCAGCTTTATTTGAAATTGTAAACAACTTAATATTGTAATAATAATTAAGTATTTGAGTATTTTAAAAACTATAATGAAAGTCGAAATAGTTGCATTTTAAATGGTTTTATTTATCTTGTTATGGACGAATAAAAAAAGGCGGACGGAATCTCGCTAAACAAAAAGTGAAGCACCCATAGTTCGACGGCGACGCCACCGACGCGACGGTTCGCTTAAATGTACGGACTGGCACGCACACATTCACACCCATAGTAAGACAAAAAGCCACGATGACACAACAAATCTTGTGGGACGGTAGTCATTGTTGTAGTGTCACAAATAAAATAACAATATACACGATGAAATTTTAATGGCTTCTTTCCCGAAAAGGGGTCACTGTACTCATCATTATGAACAACTTTTACTATTGGACTAACCCTGAAATCGCGAAAAAAAATCAGTTGGTCCCTACATTTGTGTTCACTGAAATCGATAAAATGTAGGGACCACCTGATTTATATTTCGCTATTTCAGGGTTGGTCCTATAGTAAAAGTTTTTCATAATGATGACTACAATGACCCTTTTTCGGGAAAGAAGCCATTAAAATTTCAGCATGTATATTTAAAAGTACAGATATGTTACTTGCACTTGCAAGTGAAGACTCGTAAACGTCCTAATTAGGAAGTTTATCTATTAAACCAAATCAAGTAAAACGCCGAGCGTGACAGGTGACGAAAAAAAAAAACTAAAATGCCGTCGTGAGTATACAGAAAGAGTTCCAATTATGACGCGAAAGTAACTTGACGTAATCAACTTGCTTATTTTGTACTAGTTTATGTGTATTGTACTGCCGCTGCGTACGGAACATTTTTTTTCGTTTGTTTTGTTATGGTATGGCATATCTTTACTTTTAAATATCATTGATCTGGTGTTTAAATTCTGTCGAAATTATAGTGGGTTTAGGAAATAACGAAGTGCCTCAATCTTTTCATTGCGATATTCCGTCCGCCATTTTTTATTCGTCTGAGTAGCTTGCCCTGTTTGTTGTGCTTTGGGTAAAATTTACGTTTCATTAAATTTAATAAAAATGACGTCTGTACAAGGTTACTTTGCGCGCGCTGCAGGCCAGTGCCGTCGACACAATGACGCCATCGCGGGCTTCGGTAGTAAAATAATTATAGCTTTAAAAATGTATTTATTTAATAATTTAATTGCAACAAAACTAATGCAAGGTTACTTAACGATGATATGATATCCCATGTTCCTTTTAAACCTTTGTATTGTAATTTTTGCAGCCTTTTACCACGCAAATAGAAATATTTATGACAAGTAAATACTCGCTCTCTCTTGCGAGCGGACCACTGTCGACTGAGACGCGTTGGCCCTAAAAGTGTAATTTTAGGGCCAGCGCGCTGGTGCCATTTAGTTGCGCGCTCGGCCGGGTCCTTACTATATAAGTCTATGGTTTGGGTATATTTAGACGGTTTAGTTATGATGAAAAAATCACCTATAGCTTGGCAATCCACTTTCTACTCTTTTTTGGCAAGATATTGAAAACCATTGAGCACCATGGACTGCATTTAACAATAATTAGTGACGTTAACGTTACAGAAAATTTAAATGCGTTCATATTATATAAATCTGTATAGGAAAAAAAAAAAACACGTTAAAAAACTCGTAAAATTTTCCGATAAAAAATCCGTCAGCGGACAATGCCAGATCGATGCCAAGCATTGTACGGAAAACATAAATGAGTGAAAATTATTGTATTTTTAGCTATTATCCCTAAGGAAAACAGATATAAAATTTTATTTTAATTTTATATCTGTTCTATAGCAAAAATATCTTTAATAGATATTTGTATAAACTAGGTGGATATAGAAGAATACACCGCCTCCATAGATACAACTCGCTATACTATACTAACTAATATAGTAATCTGGGATCTGTGGTACGCAGGCGCGGATCCAGTATTCCGCTCAAGGGGGGGGGGGGGGGGCAATTTTCATGATGATTAGTATAAACTATTTTTTTTTTCAAATACACATTGTAAAGAAAAACCGAGCATAGCAAACTAGACTACGTTTTTATATAATTTTACAAATTACGTAAGCCAGTTGCTTTTCAAAAATAAATAAACGTAGGTAGATCTTATTTTCTCCAAAATTCAGCTCACGACTTCTTTGACGTCCTACTTATTAATTAAGGATATGACCCTAAAGTCCCAATCCGAAATTGAACAAACCGAAATTTTTTGTGATGTTTTGCAAAATCATGACGTTAACTAGACGCCAGCACACTTAATTCACTACTAATACTGGTAGTGATGTGATTATTTCGAGTTCGGAAGTACTTATGTCGAGGCTCAGGGGGGGCAATTGCCCCTATTGCCCCCCCCCCCCCTGGATCCGCGCCTGGAGGTACGCGTAGCCACTCTAGTACGTCTGTGGTGTTACGTCTCACAGATTGTACGATAATTATGGGGGCGTACGATAATTTAGCCATTGGTACGATGTACGATAGCGAAGATCTAAATTACGTTAAACGTACGATAATTTTGAGCACTGAATAAAAAAAAACAATGAGCATAATACCTCTTTTAGCTACCTCTTTAGCTCCCCTACGCTCCTTATTAAAATGATAGTAAACTAGAAGTTTTTGAGGGATTGATCGTTGCCTCGTATGACTATCCAATGTTCTGCCAGAAAATCAATTTTTAAAGTTAATATTTTATAATGTATGACTACTATTGGTGCCCCTACACTGTAAAATTAATAAAAATTAAGACTTTAATAGCGTCCTGGATTGCCTGTGCGACTGACTTTCAAGTTTATACTCAGAAGACAGACCATTTCATTTATCTTATTATACAGTACCATGGGTATACCCCTTGAGACGGGCCTACCAGTCTTGAACCCTACTTGCCATCCATACACTTAGCTGGATAATTATGAGAAAAGCCTAAATACTGTTGTATTAAATTTTAGATGCAAAATTTGATGTAAAAAAGTGCTTCAAAGAGATCAACAAGTCGAAAAATACGTTTTTCCAAAAACTGCAGTTAGGAACTATTAAAGTCAGCTAACAGCCGACATAGCCCGAAGAATTGCCAAACTTAAGTGGCAGTGGGCGGGGCACATTGCTCGCAGAACGGATGGCTGATGGGGCAGTAAAGTTCTGGAGTGGCGACCGCGTACTGGAAGGCGCAGCGTGGGTAGGCTGTGGCACCTTGTGGGGGCAAGGTGGACCGACGACCTGGTGAAGGTCGCGGGAATCCGCTGGATGCGGAAGGCACAGGACCGGTCGTTGTGGCGATGCTTTGGGGAGGCCTATGTCCAGCAGTGGACGTCTTTCGGCTGAAATGAATGATGATGATAAACAGCCTTTTATTTTTATCAGATTCCTCAATAACGAATACAAATTATAACAGTTCTGTTGCATAAATAGAGTAAGAAAAGCCAAGTAAAGGAAAATAAAAGAGTATTGTGAGAACCAGAGCTTACTTAAACTTAACTTAAGTGTGTGAATCAGTAAATTAAATTTGCTCAAGGGCGCGGTGATAAGAACTAAATCCAGCCATGCTGTGAATAAAGCCCAAAACTACATTATAATAATAATAATGTCCTCCCGGCCGAATTTCGGTCACGGCGGCCAATCTCAACAGAGACTCGCCATCTGCGCGGGACATATTATAGTGCACAAGTGTGTGCGCAAACACAGGTGCACTCTCTATTCCCTCACTCTCATAATCCGATGGGACGGCAATTCGACACGACCGGAGAGAGATCAGGCGCAGGACCGACGGCTTTACGTGCTCTCCGAGGCACGAAGGGGTCTCGATGTGTACCGAAACGGTCATCCATCCACAGACTGACCGCGGCTAGTGCAGCTTAACCTACATAAAACTACATTAGAATACACTTAAAATACATCGTATTGTATTAAGAAATATTTGCTCTTGCGCTGCTGTCTTGTAGCGTATGTGCGCTATACGTAGGTCCAGCTCAACCAGTTTCAAAACAATTTGGATGTACTTTAAACTCCTTTTAAAATGGTATATGTGGTTTTTGTAAACTCCAAAAAAAACTGCAGAAGCTTCGCTCTGCTACTGTGCTTTTGTCTATTTTTCCTTAATGAAAAACGCAATTGATTTAGATGTAGTCCAAAGAGCCTCAAATGGCAAGCATATGAAAAGACAGAGCCTAAAACTCACGCTCGCTCCAGGAATTCCGGTTCCCCCCACCTCCCCCTTGGATAAGTTTTTTTTTTTCATTCTACTATTAAAAATATTATAACAGTCATCGAAATTCCGCCAAAAAGTCAAACGAAATTACAAAAGAAGTAATTTTTTTTTCTTGACAGTATATTTGTTTTGACTGTACGATAATTTTGTCGAATAATGATAATTTCAACGCGAAAATGTGATAAATAATTTGAACTTTTGGAGTTGGCAGCACTGGATCAGAAAATGATAATTAAAGTTGGGAAAAACGACTTAAAATCGTAAGCGTGTTTAAACGTTGTGCTTTTTTCTGCCAACGAATTTTTTTTACGCTTTTGCCGCTTTTCGTTTTTCACTTCTAAAAAAATGACTTTTATTTGTCTACATTACACTATTCTATTTACATTTAAACTATTTACAAAGTTCACTAAAAACTATACAAACAAACTACAATCGTCGCGTAATTACCAAGGAGAACATTAAAAAACGCATTCACTCGTTGACGACGAAAAATAATCTAAGCGCCAAAGCAAAAGCAAATCAATCAAGGTCAAAAACGTTTAAAATGTTTAAACGATACGAAAATAATCAAAAAAATAAAAAAGTGCTTTCTCTAAACAAATTTAACGTAAAAGAATAAAATTTAATTCTGCCGGTTTCAAACCACCACCAGTCAACTTTGAAACTGAGTCTTATGCTCATAGAAATAAGGTTACATTTCAATCGTACTATTGAAAGCATAAGTTTGATTTACGAAAAAGTCTAAACGAAATCTGCTTTAATCACAAAGCGCGCTTATACGCTTTTTTTTTTAATTAGACTTTTTTAAGCGCTTTTTGTTTAAACGCCCACTTCTAATGATAATCATAATAGAAGCTAGACGCCAAAGATAATATAATTCTTGATATAATTTACGCCTGTGCCATATTCTCTTTGCCTGTGCCCAGTTGTTACAATGTACCAGTGATTATATACTCTTTGCAATGTACTCTGTAGTGGTGTGAACCGGAGGCATTTTCAGCCTCCGGAGATTATGCGGAGATTTTATTGAATCACCGGAGATTATCCGGATATTCTCCGGTTATTCAAAATACTCTAAATCTATATATATGAGAAGAAAAAACACGCAAAAAAAAAATGTATATATACCAGGCCCCTCAGAAAGTATTGCGAAAAAAAGTTTTTATATATGGGAGACTGGCCAGTTATAATGTTTTTCGAAAATATGATTATTTATAAGTAAAAATAAGTAAGTTCCAATTTCAAAATTTCCTTTCACATTTTTTGCGAGTTAATTCAAAGTATTGTGTCTCACTGAAATATGGATCTGCGCCGGGAACATTTTAGAGCTATGATTTTATACGATTTCAAGTCTCGCCTGAAACCGGATGAATCGTACGATAGACTTCAAATGGCATTCATGGATGAAGGCCCTTCCAAGGCAACCGTGTATCGTTGGTATAACGAATTCAAGCGCGGTCGACCAACTTTGGGGGATGACGAAAGAAGCGGTCGCCCTTTGACGGCTGTTACCGAAGAAAACGTGCTAGCAGTGAAAAATTTAATCCAAGACAATAGGCGAATTACATATCAGGAGATTCAACACATATTGAAGATTGGATCGGGAAGCGTTCACGAGATTCTACACAGCCATCTTCGCGTGAGGAGGATAGTATCACGCTGGGTGCCGCACAACCTCACCGATGCTCAGAAGCAGGCCCGGGTGGAATGGTGCCGTGATATGCTTAACAAATTTGAAGCAGGCTCGTCTCGGCGTGTTTACGACATCGTTACAGGTGATGAGTCCTGGATTTATCAATACGACCCAGAAACCAAGCGCCAGTCGACTGTTTGGGTGTTTCAAAATGAGCCAACGCCTACCAAAGTGAAGCGATCTAGAAGCGGGGGTAAGATTTTGATCGCTAGCTTTTTTATTTTGACTGGCCACTTGGTATCAATTCCCTTACGGGATCAAAGAAGCATTAATGCCGAATGGTATACTACCAAATGTTTGCCAGAAGTTTTCTCTGTTATAAGCAACAAGCGACCAAACACAGGGCTCCGCGGGCTACTGCTCCACCACGACAATGCACCTGCGCACACCGCACTCAAAACGAGGGACTTCCTGGACAGCACGCCAGTCAAACTCCTGGGTCACCCTCCTTACAGCCCTGATCTAGCACCGTGTGACTTCTTTTTATTCCCAAAAATAAAAAATCAGCTCAAAGGGATACAATTTTCGTCGCCGGAAGATGCGCTGGCTGCGTTCGAGCAGGCTGTAAACGAGGTGTCTGCGGCGGACTGGAAAAAGTGTTTTGAAAACTGGTTTAGGCGCATGAATCTTTGTATAGAGGCTGGTGGAAAGTACTTTGAAAAGATTTGATAAAAATATATGTACGTATAGAACAATTTTTTTTAGTTTCGCAAAACTTTCTGAGTGTCCCACGTATATTGGCACATTTCACAGCACATTTGGGTGCGTTCTGCAACAAATGAAATAACCGGTAGTTTAGTGCAATCACCGATTAGTCTCCGGTACTCTAACCGATTTTTTGAGAACCGGTTCACACCACTAGTACTCTGATGCGTAGCATCTCTACTTGGTCTGTGGTACTCTGTGCCCAGTTGTCACCTGTCAGTTTATTTTTCGGGGATTTGATAAATTAAATTAAAATTACTACTGAAACTATCTTGATTTAGGTGTAAATAAAAGCTTCAAAATGTCTCAAGACTCAGATACAGAAGCAGATATCGTAGAGGATATTGAAGAAGTAATGGACGGCCTATTAGTAAGTTTATAAACATGTTGAGTCTACTGTGGTATACATCAGCGAATCAGCGGTTGATTCTTTACTTTTATGTTTGCTCTTATACGGACAGTTTTTTTGTGATTCTACTAAAACGAATTGCTATTTAGATCAACAATAGAACTCACAAAAAATCAAGGAAGAATAATACTGTATAGCTATTTATTTATTTATTTGCAGAAAGATCTTCAACAATTGTATTCATTTAGGGATTTGTTCTTTGAAAACCATCCTATAGAAATGGCAACAGAGAAGAACAACTGTGTGGAAGAAAAGAAGAATTTACTCATTGAGAAATTTGAATCAATTGATGGTAAAAATTATATTTTATTATATTAGTACATATCCTCTTTTTTTCTGTTGGCATGAGCTATAATTACGAGGATAGCCATTCTGTAATAAAGTATTTCCAGTCGTCAAGGTTTCTAACTGCCCAGAATGAACCAAACATACTAAGGTCTGGTTAACATCAGGTGAGTAGTCAGTCAAGTAGTAGTAGTAGTAGTATAACGGGCAGTGGCGGTAAAGATGGGGCGATGGGGGCAGTCTGCCCCAGGTGCCAAGCACCCAGGGGTGACAAGTGGGTGCGACGCTTGCGCCACTTGGAAGCCGCCAGAGTATTCCTTCCCAAGTGGCAGTCCAGATTTGTCATTTTGGTGGCTTCACGTGAAGCACGAACTTAAGATCCTCAATGAGCCAAGCGTGACTAATCTTGATAATGTCATCAAATATTTTTTTATGAATTAGATATAGATACTGACTCAGATTTGATACAGAGCCCAAATCGCAAGCACTAGAAAATATAATGTTCTTTTTATTTCAAGATTACGATGAGATTTTTTATAAATTATTTTCTCATTTCAATTTCATTATGTTGGCAAAAGTCTGAAGTGTAATGTGGTATATTGATGAGATTTTTTATAAATTATTTTCTCATTTCAATTTCATTATGTTGGCAAAAGTCTGAAGTGTAATGTGGTATATTTTTTGTTTCGTAACTACTTATTTTAGTGCAAAATTGAAGTTCAATTAAAAACTCAAATAATTAAAATTGTCATTTTGCTGAACAGGAGATATTTAAAAAAAAGTTGTACATTGTTTATCAATGGGAACATATTCCGAATACACAGACCAGTAAGCCCTAAGACGCCGCATAAACAAAGTTTTGCATGAGAACACAGTCGTAAAATGTTGGCGGGGACCGGGGGGCGGACGGCGCGTTATGATTGGACGGCTCAAATGTTCGGTGATATGATTGGTGCCGCTCGCTGACGGAGTGACGTCCCGGTTGGTGGCTGGGCGTAAGATATGCAGTGCTACTGCATATGCTTTGTGACCGGGGGTATCCGGCTAATAGGCGTCTAGAGGCTTACTGGTCTGTGTCCGAATATTATAGTCTATTTTTATAACAGTTTATAGTTAAAGGTAACTGTGAGGTGATCCAGGATGTTGAAATAATGCTTCTTAGAGTTTAACCAACATGTCGGTGGGGAAAAAAGGTTAATGTAGTCTTAAAGGCAATAAATTTACATAAAGAAAAATATTGTGTCATGAATAAAACTATCATATACAACCAACAAAATTTAAAATAAATATATCTATTACTGAGATCCACAAAAGTAGCTTAAAATGCAGATTTCTTGTGTTTTTTTAATATGCCTCTTAAGGTTTGAAATACAGCAACAACAAGAGACTCATGTTATCTCTGAATAACATTTGTGCACTATATTACCCCACCATGATGCATATGCAACAACCAATAGCAGATGAAGATTTTTCGCGTAAAAATGTGGTGCATTTTGAGTGGCTAAAATAGGTATTTTTGTGCCTACCGAAAAACTTAATCTGCACTGGTTTTTTTTTTTTAACTTGACAAGCATCTTCTCGAACTTAACAAGAAATAAGAGTGGGGATAAGCAGGATACAGGCACTTATCAGTTGTTTCAACTGCTGCCTGTTTATTTATAATAATAATAATACAATAGAGGCGATGCAAAATGAAGAACTATATAAATACTTAGGATATAATCAGGCACGACTATTAGAGCATAAGGCTATTAAAGATAAACTCAGATGGGAATATTACAGTAGAATACATTCATTATGCAAAATGCATCTTTGGAGTAAAAATTTATTCAAATCAATAATCACATATGCAATACATAGTAACACATAGTAAACACTTTATTGACTTCCACATAACAATTCAAATAAGTCCCTAACTCCAAAATTAGGTTATCCCTGTGTTTCAGGAGTTAGTTCCTTCCCAATTATTGGTACAGTATAAGGCTGGTCATTAGTATTTATTACAAAACAAAAAGAAAAATATAATGGTGAACTAATTAGAGAATAATTATACATTAATAAAATACATGGGTTGTTCACTTGTTTGTGTGTTGTATTTTGTGTAGTGGGCTGTGTTGTGACTTGATTGGGAGTGTGTAAATGTGAGTGTGTATGATGGTGGGGGTGAGTGTGTGAGTGTTGGACGTGACTGATTATTCTGAATGTGAGTAGGTATATATTAATCATGTGTATGTGCTGGAAGTGATTGTATGATAGGGATGCATGTGTTGGCATACTAACGTGATAACGGCCTAGAGACAACAGAGGCCATCACCTAAGCTGCTATGATGGCCTGCAGAAGACTTTCCAATTCGTCATAGGAGTATTTATTTAACCATTCGATAATTTTTTTCTTTACTTGGAAATTGCTAAGGTTTTTGATGTCATGTAAGCCATCAATAATGTTGTACAGTTTCGGTGCCAAATAGTCGTATTGTTTTCTAGCAACACAGCATGTGTTGCTAGAAAACAATACGAGTTAGTATTAGTTATGGGTACAGGACAATGTTTTACTCTTTTGTTTGAAGTTGGTAAGTAGGGGATGGTTTTACGGTGGAACCTGCGTAGACTTTGGTACATAAAAAGTTTCCGCACACTAAGGACTTTTGCTTTTGCGTATACCAGCGTGGTAGGATGTCTGAATGGAAGGTACATCAACACTTTGAGTACTGCTCGTTGTGCCCGCTCAGCTTCGATTAGGAGAGTTTTGGCAGCACCGCCCCAGGAACAAATACAGTAACTTATGACGCATTGACATAGAGCTTTATACGTCTGTATCAAAAAATATTTTAAAAGGACGAGGTTCCAGTCGAGTCCTTTTTTAGGGTTCCGAAGTCCTACAAGGAACCCTTATAGTTTCGTCATGTCCGTCCGTCTGTCCGTCTGTCCGTCTGTCCGTCTGTCCTAATCCTTTACAGCTTAATAACTTCTACAGTTATAATCATAAGTAAATGAAATTTTGTTAAAAAATAGTCTACATATAGATCTCAATTTTAAAAGAATAAAAAAATCGTTTTTACGTATTTTAGGGGTGGCGTCCATACATGTGAAATGGTGATGGAAAAATTTTTTTTCGCTGCACCCCCTCTTGTTGGGTATCATTGAATAGGTCTACTAAAATGAAGGTAATATTTCATACACCACTTTTTTATCAGGTGTACCATCTGCGAAATATAGCCCGCCAAAGTGGCTTGCAATGTGTCCCCCCCCCTGCCATTTCTAAAATATGCAATGTAGAAACTTATTATCTTCCACATTGATAGACCTTTGTGAAAAATCTCTTTTAAAATTATTTCAAGTATAATGTGATTATAATTTTTCGAGTTATAGAGAGAAAACTGAAAAATACTTAAAACGTCCTAGTTCAAAGGTAAACAACCTTAGAGAAAAATTATCGTAGCAAATAATGCTTCTTTAGCTACTTTCTATTTGATTGGGTTTGGCTTTTTGAATTTATCGCTAGATGGCGCTACTAACACACTGAGTCGCGAATGCTGCCGATTATTGCAAAAACTAAAATAGCCATGATTAATATTCGATTTGATTCGTTTGTAATTACACCTACTTAGGAACCCTATAATACTGAGCATGGCCCGACATGCTCTTGGCCGGTTTTTTTAACTAAATGAGGCCGCGCCATTTCGGCCGAGACTTGTATAGTACTTCTCTCTCATTTGCGAGGAAACAATACACAAATTAATTCAACAGTACCTAATTTACATTCGCGCCAATTCGTCCGCGCGCGGTTCTTGTTATATTTTAAAACTTTTGAAAATAAAAAACGCACATTCAGCCTTTAAAGTGATAAATATCGTTTACCTAAAATAAAAACATCTAATTTATTTAAAAAAAACCTCGCTAGCATAATTAAAAAAAACTGTCTAGCAATTACTATTATTGTCATGTTAGAAATTGCTGGCGTGTTATAAATTTTGTAGCGTACGGAAAAGAGCCGATATTGATGTATTCTTATTGATGAATTTGGAGAAAAATTGGTTATTGGAAAGATTTCCGAGTATAACGAATTGAAAACTGAATAGGAAAATGAGACGTCTTTACAGTCACGCGTAGCGCCGTGCCGCGTCTGTGCGTTCAGGGCCCCCTAAAGGTGGTTTCATACCGGCGAGGCGGGGCGTGGATGGGCCGAGCAAGAATTGAAATTTGTATAGAAAAACAATTCACGTCACGCCCATCTTTGGTGTGAAAGGTCTGGATAGGCGAAAATGTACGAGGCGAGAATTGAAATATTTGTTGATACACCATTAAACTTTATTGCTGCATAAATAGAGTATTTATTACATTGCAAAACGGTAGATCGCGATCAGGCGCGTGTCGGCGCGAGACGGCGCGAGACGGTGCGTGCTCGCGATGTACATCTTTCGGTGTGAAAGGGTCAGCGAGATTTCAATTCACGCCCATCCCATCCAATCCTCGCCTCGCCGGTTTGAAACCACTGCAACTGCACTCCTTTAGTTACGTAAATTGGCGTACTGGATAAGCCTCTGCAATTGAGTTGAAGTTACGCAAGCGCAAGTACCTTTATTTTTGAAGTAAAACTTCTTTAGGCACGCTTGACTTGGGGAGTAAGCTGGTGAATGCGTTATGAAAAGTGCGACGAACGCAGGGGGTAGTGCGGGTCGCGGGGAACGAGGCGCGCGCGACTGCTGGCCACGACACAGCGCCGGCAGATGTACGTGCACAACGCCGCCATTCCTTTGAAATACCATTCCATTTTCATTGAAATAGTATTGAGGGAGATATAAGTTAGTGAAGTTTTACTTCAGTCGTGTGCTCTAACGTGTGCGTAGTGCGTAGGTCAAAGTCTGGTCTTAAGATAATAAGCATACTGTGCTTGTGATGCAACCAGCCATTTCATGAAAAAGCATAATTTGACAAGTATACTTAAATTAGGGTGAAATTGTCAACCATACTAAAAGCACCGCAGTCTACTATCCAATTTAAGGTTGAAAATCTCATATTTTCAGTGGAAACCCAAATCCCGTTTTCTCATCGTGCCAAGTTCCTCTACATGAAGGGTCGTTGCTACAACATCAGCCCTACATACGACGCCAGAGCCACCCAGTGCTTGAGTAAGGCTGTGAAACTCAACCCTCATCTGATAGATGCTTGGAATGAGCTGGGGGAGTGCTATTGGAAAAACATGAATGTTAAGGAGGCGAAGGCGAGTTTTGAAGGTGCTTTGAAACATGTAAGTATGATGCTTTTTGAAAAATTTGTTGCCAATGATATTTAATAGTATAGATATGTCATACCCTAACAAAACCAACGACGAAAAATATGTTCCGTACGCAGCGGCATGCGGCAGCACGATAAATACAATACCAATAACATACACTAGTACAAAGTAAGTTAGTTACTTTTTAGACTGATAGTACCCTTTAACAGATCAGCTTAAGGTGACGCACAAAAAAGATCTATGTGTGTGTAAGCGTGCTCGCCAACAGGCACACAAGCATCGCAAATAATGTTGCAACTAAATTACATTTTCCCGAAAAAGTAGGGAAATAGGTTGCGTTCAGAATTGTGCAACGAGTGAATAGTGAGATAATAATTTCAGTTAAGTTAGTTTCGCGTCATAATTAGTACACTTTCTGTACACACATGACGGCATTTTTGTTTTTTCATTTTGTCACACGTCACGCTCGGCGCCTTGCTTGACGCTGACTAGTAGCAAAATGTCTCAATTAGGACGTTTTCGTGTCTTCAGATTGCGCGCGCAACAACATATCTGTACTTTTTAAAATATCATTGTTTGTTGATGTGTCATAAAATATTTAGGTTTGTGTTATTTTATTATAGTCATTCATTTTCATTCTATGAGATTACTTTTAACTGAGCTGAATATGTGTTTTTTGATTAAAAAATGTAGTAAAAACTACTGCAATCGCTACTAAAGCTAATACAACTCATACTAAAAAATAAATTCATTTATTTTAGAATAATTATTCCATAGGTTGTACAAATATTTATAAAAGATGAACATTTTAAACAATATTGCATTTTGTTTAGTCTAATGTTTCAAATTAATAGTAGAAAATAAAAAATGTCAAACTGTTTATATAAAATGATTAAAAATTTATATTTAAAAATAACATGTCAAATTGATTGTCAAATGTTTCAAGTTAAATTATTTAGTAATATATATAAAATTCAGTCCCCCCCAGCCACGTTCTTTAGGTCGTCGGTCCACCTGGCAGAAGGAAGGAAGGCAGAGGACCGAGCGTTGTGGCGCAACTTGGGAGAGGTCGATGTCCAGCAGTGGACTGCGATAGGCTGAGTTGATTGATATATAAAATTATTACGGTAAATTGGTACATATTAAATGTTATTTACCTGCCCCATGCCTGATAAACCGGTACATTTAAGGCCAGCCAATGTTTTGAAAACGGCCTGTCCAGCCTGTCGGCGACGACTGCCAGGAGGCTGTTGCTACTGACCCACACTCTGCCCCGAAGGTCGCCCTTTTACGCATGGTAGCATAAAAACAGTCCACGCGCACCCGATACATACATTCCCGATGCGCTGCAAAAACTGGGCAACCGCAACAGCACCCTTAACGCTTTGTTATAATGTAAAATTAACTTTACGTTCGCCATATAATAGCAAGTTGTCACCATACAATACAAATATGATTAATCATATTTTTCTTAGGAACGCAACCGCTTATCCCTTCGCTGCCTCTCAATCATCCTACGACAAGAGAGTGGAGATAAAAAACGCTCAGAGGCTCATCCTGCTATCTTGAAAAGTGTAGAGCTGGCCAAGGAAGCTGTGGGCCAGGATCCAAAAGATGGTGTGTCTTGGTCCGTGCTGGGCAATGCATACCTGTGCCAGTTTTTTATGGTGGCCCAAGACCCTGCTACTCTGAAGCTGTGTATGAGTGCTTATAAGCAAGCATCATTAGACCCTGTTGCTAAGGGTCAGCCTGACTTATACTACAATAAAGGAATTGTAAGTGAATTACTTATATTTATTTTTATATACTTTACCTTCCATACCTTACTGAAAATTTGCTTACAGGGGCCGTATCTTGGAGAAATAAACTAGCCTGGAGTTGTAGTAATAAGTTGAACTGCTCCCGTATTAGCGGGACTTCTCTATTCCATAAAAGTCACAATGTGGTAGAAAGAGACATATATATGTTATTTGTACTGTCTGAAGTGGAAATAATTTGAATGAAGCCATTTTATTTTCTTGAGTTACCTCATTTTGTATGGATTTAGTTACCTGCTTGGTGACTTGCTAGTACAAGTTTTGACCAAAAAACTGGTTACATTGGTATTTGAAGGCCATGCCGATTGTAAATAACTATCTCTTTCTGATACGTTGCTGCCTGTGTAAGACAAAAGATAGTAGCTATATGAGAAATTTTCATTTCATTACTACCACTCCAGGCTAGTTTATTCCTCCAAGGGCCCTATTATGAAGTGTTAGCGCCATCATTGTTTCGTTGCCAGAGAGAGAGCTATATAGGATCATCCCTCCTGCCTCCTATATCACACTGGAAAACTGATGATGAATACTTCTTAATACGGCCCCGTCATAATAAAATTCATATTAACTTTTTAATTACTATGCTTCACATCCAATTAAAACATTGTACACGTTAAAAGTTACCTGGAATCCTAGTGTGGAGGCTAGTATACTAAGTATTGTAACTCTAATAACTTCTTAGGTTTTCGCGATCACTACACATTATAATAAAACAAAGTTTAACCGGATTAAATCGCGTATATTATTTAAATTGGTTTCCCTGACGTTTCGAAAGCTTTGCAGCATTTCGTGGTCGCAGGTAGACTAAGATTGACAAGCGTCTTTACAAATATTTCTAAAAAAATATTTTAATCTACCGTACAATATTATTACCACCACCACCACCACCACCACCACCACCACCACCACCACCAAACCACCACCTACCCTACTAGAGATAGGATTTTGACATAAACCCCATACAAAATATGTCAAATTTCTATCTGTAGTAGGGTAAATCGTAGATAGATTGGATATTAATTTTGGCCGTTAGTATGTATCATATCAAGGCCAGTGTAGAATAGACGATCGATGCAAGTATCTGTATCGATTGACGACAAAACAAGGCCCTTCTTAATAACAGCAAGTGTTTTGTTATAATTTGTTGCAAAGAACATTGTATTACTTAGCTTATAGCTTACTCCATAAGGTTGCTACTGCTCGATAATAATAAAGCAATATTTGGATGTTTAAATGTTTGTTACTAAATCATAAGATTTTGAGGTGCATTAACCGCCAAAATTAATAACCTATCTATCCACAGTTTGCCCTAAATTTGACATAAGCTCCATACATTTTATGTCAAATTTCTATCTCTAGTAGGCCAAATCGTGGATAGATAGGATATTAATTTTGGCGGTTAAAGAGACTCCATGACTTCCACGAGTGACGATATTTAATTGATCATTCGGCGCTTCTTGGGCAGTCAGCCCCGCTACCAACCTGCTGACTGGCTAATCTTTTCCCACGGCATGAGCTATTATCATTATGTAGCTCATGTCGATGCGATAGAAGAAGATAAGTTTTTTTTCCGCCTATTCTTTTCTCAAAATCTGTACCTAGGATATAGAAGATTCAGGTACTTAGTTACAAGTATCAAATACTTAAACATACATTCATATTGAGATAAATACACGCAAATATAGTAATATACCAGCCAGTATAGTTAAGTGGTCTGATCAGGTAAAAACTAGCAAAATCTCAGTAAATGATTTATTATGCTAACATTAAATTAAATTCAGTACACAGAGAGAAGATCAATTCATGTTGTTTCGAAGTCAGAATTCATGAGAATCGCCATTTATACGCTTGCCAGGAAGAAATATAAAACCTTTACCACCTTCTGCAGGCGTTGAAATACTCTGAGATCTACGACGAAGCGCTCCAAAACTTTGAATATGCCAGCCGACTGGATCCGCCGTGGCAGCCGCCTCAACAGGAGCGCGCTCGATTGGTTGCCGCACACACTCTTGTGCGCACGCGCGGGAAACTGAAGACCAAGCGACTGGCAAATATGGTGCAGGTGAGCAGGGTAAACCTTCTCTTGTTTTTGTTAGGGTTAAATTAAAAAATCATCATGGCAAATAATGCTCCTTTAGCTACTTTCTATTTGAAAATATCACAAAAAGTAACTTTGTGTTATGTTGACGACACACTTCTTAAATTTGGCGCCATCTAGCGGCGTCGTACAACACTCTCTGGGTCGCATATGCTGCCGTCAAGTGCCGTCTATTACATTTGGCACTGTATAGCGCCATCTAGCGGCTACTGACATCACTCTCTGAGTCGCCAATACTGCCGTCTATTGCAAAAACTAAAATAGCCGTGATTAATATTCGATTTGATTTGTTTGTAACACCTACTTAAGGAACCCTATGCATTAAAAGAGCCTCCACGAGTGACGATATTTAATTGATCGTCCGGCGCACCCTGGGCAGTCAGCCCCGCTACCAACCTGCTGACTGGCTAATCTTTTGCCCACGGCATGAGCTGTTATCATTATGTAGCTCATGTCGACACGATAGAAGAAGAAGAAGGAACCCTATAATACTGAGCATGGCCCGACATGCTCTTGGCCGGTTTTTTAGTTTTATTTTTCTTGTTCCACCTCCAAAATCATGGGTATCATTACCTATTGTCTAACAGTTAATTTTTAATACTATACACCTCTGCCTACCCCTTCGGGGAAATACAGGCGTGATGTTATGTTATGTGTTAATTTTTAATAGCCTAATTATTTAAAAAACAACACTTCAAGGCGTCTACGCAACACTGATACGTATGCGAGAATTACATATTATATTGAATGGGTTCACACAAGATCATTGTATGCTCCGGTTATGTGGGCAGACTGCTTTAACGGTTATCACTGCAAGACGTAACTACGGCTTTTATAACCATAAATAACAATCTCATCTTTACCTAGACTGGACTCCAGAATCTCGCGAACTAGTTTGACATTTCAAAAACGTCAAATCCATCCAACCTGTACATATATACTTACGTCGAACTAGCTCCTGAGAGTGTAGTTTCGTGCAAAATGCATCAATAGTAATTGACATGAATTGCAGTACGACGCCGACGTTCCGTAACCCAGATGTCACCCGAGTGGTCGCTCGGTGCCGCTCGGCTGGGCGCGTGTCCTAATGTTCGGAATGCGCGACCCTGACTGCCCCGCTCAGGCCTAGCCCATCTTGGCTAGTGCCCTTTACTACATGCACAATGCTATAGTCTTAAATTATTAAATACTACACTTTTCTCGCGACTTCGCTCGCGTACTGAAATTAAAAATAGCCTATGTTACTTCTGGATAAAGTAGCTTTCTAATGATGAATGAATTATTGAAAATTGGTTCAGTGGTTTCAGAGTTTATCGATTACAAACAAATCTTTCCTCTTTATAATATTAAATATATACATATATATATATATTATAATATTATATATAGTATTGATAAATTTCAGTCATGAAACTTATACCTATATCCGCAGCGAAGCTTCGCTGTATATCCGTATAAAAGCGAAATGCTGTTATTATTGGATAAATAAATAAATAAATAATTTACTTATTGCTTGTAATTACGATACCAAACACATTATAATAGCAATATTTTAGGTTAAGATGTCCAGTGAAGATGCATAATAGGCTCAATTGATTGATATAAACAAAAAAAAATAACCACTAATCTAATCCGCCAATGAACTGTTTGTTTGAATCACTGATGACCGATTAAAGATTAATAATCTTCTTCTTCTTCTATCGTGTCGACATGAGCTATACAGTGATGATAGCTCATGCCGTGGGAAAAAGATTAGCCAGTCAGCAGATTGGTAGCGGGGCTGACTGTCCAGGGTGCGCCGGACGATCCTGTTATATATCACCACACGTGGAGGCTCTTTTAATGCATCCCAAATAATAATAATTAATGTCCTGTTAGGTTGGAGTACTAGTAACAGAATAACAAAATTATATTGGGATTGGGAAATAGTGTTAGGTGTCATATCGAGTGACCAATCGTTGCAACACCTGCATGTCATGTCCGAGAACCGAAAGTGTACGGTCGTGTGTTGTGACGCTGGTTATTATCCGTACGAGGACAAAATATAGTAGGAAGAATAGTTAGTATAGAAGTCCAACTAACAACTACTTGCAGTAGTAAACATGGAACAGTGGCACAAGATTTTAAGTCGAGAGTATATTGTGTAGAGTGGGCCTTCGGTATCTATCCTGTGTTCTAGCGGTCGGCACTAAGCAGAATACGTCGTAACGAGATAATGCGGTGATGGCTCATTGTGAGCGGCATCAACAGTAGTGACTATGGGCGCGTTGTGTTGTTTGTAAACAATAACGTTGTGTCGCGTTCAGTTCTCATCGTAATGTGAATATTGACAACAAGCCGTAGCCGTGATCTCGGTTACCGGATGCACTAGTTGTCTATTACCGTTACAAAGATACAGCCCTGTGACAGACAGACAGACGGACGGACGGACAGCGTAGCGAGAGTAATAGGGTCCCGTTAGCACCCTTTGGGTACGGAACCCTAAAAACGTAGTACACAAAATAAAAACGTTTTCATCATATTAATACACATATATTTTATAGCATATCAAATTAATTTAGTCTATGGTTGTTGACATATTGTAGTTTGAATTAAAGAGAATATAATTACGCTAGTATATGTATAATAAGTTTATGATGTTATAATCACTGTTTGAATAACCTCCGAGTTTTTTTTATATGGTCTTTTATAGTTCGTTGTCAGTAGAAATCGGATAAGTAAATAAAATAAACAAGCAGGCTTAATTTCAAAATGTGCTAAACCTACCATTATGTTATGTGCTTAGTTAAACTCGTGTAATTTATTCCGTGTAGTCGCTAGTCAGTGGCAAGACGTCCGGGTACAGTCCAGCGCGGGGTACAGTCCAGCGCGGGGCACGGTACAGCGCGTGGTACAGTCCAGCGCGGGGCACGGTACAGCGCGGGGTACAGTCCAGCGCGGGGCACGGTACAGCGCGGGGTACAGTCCAGCGCGGGGTACAGTCCAGCGCGGGGTACAGTCCAGCGCGGGGTACAGTCCAGGCTCCAGCGCGGGGCACAGTGCGGCTCGCGTGCGCTCTCATCGCTGACATTGAAAGGATTCTGTGATTCCATTTGTGATTACACCGATATACGAGCCTTATTGACCATGTGGAGTTGGCATATTTTATTATTTACGTACATATGTATAACATCACGCCTGTATGGGGGGTCTCCGAAGGGGTAGAGGTGTATAGTACACCCACATTTCGCCAGTTATGTTATTATCAGTGCCATGCCATGTAATAGGGGGCGAGCCTATTGCCATGAACTGGGTAAAAATCCAGACACCGAGCTGTTAATTTTTTTTCAACAATGTTGTCGTTTCGGTATAAAAACGACAACATTGTTGAAAAAATAATATACCGTTTATGGTATTTTTTAACCGACTTAAAAAAAAAGGAGGTTCTCGATTTGATTGTTTATTTTTTTGTTTGTTAC
The DNA here is from genome assembly GCA_949699075.1 of Asteroscopus sphinx. Taxonomy (NCBI): domain Eukaryota; kingdom Metazoa; phylum Arthropoda; class Insecta; order Lepidoptera; family Noctuidae; genus Asteroscopus; species Asteroscopus sphinx. Next base: position 13,522,703 of record OX453024.1, read on the forward strand.
CTCAGAACTCCGTCATTTATGAAACGATTTGTAAAATTTCATAATTTAGTTCTGATATTGGGATCAATGTGGAATTGAAAGGAATTCCTCATATTATAGGCTTACATATAGCGATTTTGGTATTTTCATCAACAAATTGAGCCTTTGCATTCAGAAAGTATCAGACAGTAGTTGTAGTATTTGGTGAAGATCTGATGTAGATCTTCGGAGATCAGTGGCGTGCATTGGTTTTTGGCCTAGGTAGGCAGTCACTAAGCAGACGGAGCAAGTTACTAGTGTAAAATTATTAAAATATCTGATACTTACCTACACACATTTTATACAAAAAAGACACGAAAACATGACGTTTCAACAACGACATTTAAAAGTAAGAGACACTAGCAAAAGACTATTAAATTTGAATGACGACACCCAGTTACAGTTGTATTAACGTGTTATGTAATAGTCATAACATTTTACCTTTTCTTGAGTCAAATACAGATTTTGATGTGTTTGTCTACTGAAATGCACTTTTTTGTTTTGTCAACAAACGAAAACTGATTGAATGGGTTTCTCGTAATTTCTCTAAGCATAGTCTTCCCCACAAACCGAGCACTCTAATTTATCCATGTTTACATCAATATTTTTACAAAAAACTTCACAATTAAATATCTTCGGGACATCTTCGGGACATTTTTACACAGCACCATCTAGTCCCAAACTAAGCAGAGCTTGTGATATGGGTACTAGACAATGGATATAATACTTATAAACTTTTTTTTTTTTTTGTAAATACATACTTATAATACATAAGAAACACCCAGACCAACACAAACACTTATGCTCATCACACAATTATTTGTGTTCTGTGGGAATCGAACCCACGACCTCGTGATCAGCAGTCCGATACTCGAACCACTAGACCACAGAGGTCGTCAAAAAAAAAAAAAACGAACTAATTATTATTTCGTCACGCATATGTCAAGTTCTGTCACACACACGGTGACAGCTGTCAAGTGTCAACAGCCAATTAGAGTTGAGCCATAGTAAATCTATGAGTTGGGCGTTATTAAACGTCGGTTTGAGAAAATATTTATGAGGGTGATAATCGAATACGTAGTACGTTGGCATAGTAATGTAACGATTATTTTACGTACAAAGTTCCACAATAGATTTTCGGAGCACGAAAACAATAGATTTTCTACAATTATTATACACCATTCGTTATTAGATTAGTTAAATAACGTTATAAATCTATTTATCGTTATTTTGTTATGAGCGTATATTGAGCTTCATTATTTTACGATGAATGTGTAGCAATGTACAAACAATCATCAAAATAATAATAAATATTGTAATCTTTTTATTCGACCCTTCGAATACCATTTACAAATTATAAATGTGAACACTTAAATGCAGTAATTTCAATAAAACAATAATTATCTTTATTTCGCCGCTATTTTTCAAATGTTGGGTTTAGTTTTATTATAACGATCACTTTGTATGGAAATATCTAGTTACAAAATAATAGGATTCAAAACTACTAACGCATAACAGTTACGTGTAAAAAACGTTACGGACAACCCACGACTATTGCCACTAGGGCTACGTTCAGTTATGTCACCTGCGACGTTTTCAGAAGTAGGTGACGCTTGATAAGACGGCTAAATTGCGAAATGTCAAATGTTAGTTATTTACGCATAGCCATATCGTGATTCATTTTTTTGTCGTATGACTTCGGGTATTAGCCTAAAGTAGTGTGTGTGTATAATAGTGTATATGGTTACCAAAAAGGTTTGATTGTGTGTGTGAACGTGACAGGCAATCGTGCGAACGCACATTGCACATTGAGGTACGTTTTGCATTGAATTAATACATTATTATTGAGTACATATGTTAATTGTTTTTTTTAATACGCTGATTAATTGATTTAGTAATAGTTAATATTAAATTCTAACGAGGTAGGCATTGCTTATTTGCCTATATGGAATGCACGCCACTGTCGGAGATGGAGAACGAAACTCTTCAATGGATGACAGCAAATTATCGGTGATTGCAGCAATCGCTTGTCTTTCTTTTGCTAACGCCACTCAAAATAGAAAAATAAAATAAACTTAAAAATAAAAAATTACTAATTGCAAAAATAATTTGTGTGAAACAGTGTAGGAAGTCGGTGCCAATTTTTTCTTAAATGAAACCGAATCAAAGGCATCTACTTCCTAAACTGTTTCACACACAATTTAATTTATTCTTTTTGAAGTCGGTTTTAACTTTTTTTTATTAACAGTACAGTAGTCAACTACCGGATCATAATTTTTTCTGTATTCTTAATTTTGCTAGGCAGTTGTCATTGAGTCACAATCGCGTGACTACGGAATCCAAATGTTGTATATTGTGTTCGTACAAAGTAAATATAACAACAGAGTGCGCGGAGCCCGCAGTGGTGGCCGCACTCGCGCGGCACACGGACACCACTTCCGATTTACAACTTCATTATACTCACAACATGAATTGGGACTCCCTTTATTTAGTTGTCATTTTAAGCATCGCTTTGTACAAATGGCTTGTAAGTACGCATATATTTATTTAGTAATCGCCGGGCATGTACTTCATAGTTGTTAACCTTTATTATTTTCCATTTGACAGAGGTTCTACCGCACCCTGAGTGAAATCAAGTCAGAAGTGGAGTCCATTATCAAGACTGGCCGCAAGATGGTGGAGGACAATGCTGTTCCCGAACCGCAGGAATTCTCCAAGAAGATCGATATGTTGAAAGAACTGTACAACAAGTTAGGTGCTCAGATCACCGAGTCTAAGACGAGGCTGGAATACGCCTTGCTCACAGCGAGGGAGATACAGAACGATCTACATTCTGTGACGTCATGGCTCGATGGACTCGGCACCAACATGGGTAAGCAAACCCTCGAGCTAGAGATGTCCCGCATGGAAGCCATCAAGGACAAGTTGAACGCTAACTATGTGGACTTTGCTAAAAACTGCGACCCAGTGTACTTAGAGAAGCTAAAGGAGCAGATCGAGGGGATCAACTCTCGCTGGGAACATTTAAAGAAGCACGGGCTAGTTCGCCGCGGAAACGACATCGACGTACTGCAGCGGTACCTCGCCGACATGGAGCAGGAACTGGACTGTCCCGACACCATGTCGTCTGCCAAATTGAAGTTGCTCGCCAATGAACTGAAAACTAAGGCCAGCGATGTTGAAGCACTCGACAATAAAGCGCTTACCAAGCAGTGGGAGAAGATTCTCGACAAGATCACGGTAAGTGGGGTTTTATTTTCGTTCTTGGGTTCAGATTGTTATACAACGTGTTATTGAAATAACTGAAAACCTCTTAAGGGGTCATTGTATTAATCATTATGAATAGCTTTTGCTTTGGGACCTACCCTAAAATTGCGAAAAAAAATCAGCTGTTCCAAATTTTTCGTCGATTTATATGAAACACGGTCTTTTTCTTAATAATATGTAGCTGATGTCATCCAAAGACGGATACAAAGTGGAGGTTAAATTCGATACCACGAGCACAGTTCACGGTAGCTTAGCGGCTAAAGCATTGGTGTACCAAACCAGGAGTCGCAGGTTCGAATCCTGCTCGTAAGCTCGTAAAGAATTTTTATTTCCACAATTTATATCATTACATTTATGTGAACACAAATGTAGAGAACAGCTGTTTTTTTCGCCATTTCAGGGTTGGTCCCATAGTAAAAGATGTTCATACTAATGAGTATAATGACCCCTTAGGAGGTTTTCAGTTATTTCAATAACACTTTGTATAAGTAAGTTAACGTGTCAAATGTTTGAAAGTTATAAAGAAATGGTTCGAGTAGTGACAATTTCAAAACTCCTGAATTTGTACTCTCTAACTAGAAAAATAAATAACTCTGAAATCATTAATTCATTCGATATTTGGTGGGCAAACTGACTTCTTGAATGGAAAAAAAAAAGGCAAAAGGTAGATTTTAATTTCATTGTGTCAAAACGTTTAAAGTATGTTTTTTAGATAATAATGCTTTATCGATACACTGAATATACTGCACGTAGTCGCTTCATCGCCACGGTAAGTGATTCATTGGTGCATTGGTGTTCAATAGATGATAATATTAAGAGTTTGACTATTAAAACATGTCCAATAACAAACTAAACGTACTTACGATGTTTGTCGTGGGTCCTCTTGTAAGATGACGTGACATGTGTACGGCGTCGCCGTCTCTATACATATGTAAATACGATGGTGTTGGTGTAAATGTGTGGTGTGAACAACGCTTTGTGTCTCACGGCATACAACCATTCTATACATTGGTGCCACCTCAAGCTTTTAATGGACTCACCTTGGCGGGAATCATGCTTATATCACGCATCTCATACAACACAGCGGCGCTTGGGAAATCACCCGCCACATTCGAGACATCGAGGTACTAGCGACGATCACACGAGTTTGACTAACATGTAAATAACAGTGTGGCTTGTAACACATTAACGATGGTATGGAGACTAAAGTCTGTCCACGGTTTGTGCTTGCAGGCCGCAACAGAAACAAACACTGACGCGGTCCTTGTCGAATACGAGAACGTAACAGATACTATTAAGAGACGCTTAGAGAGTCCCGTTAATACGCCAGAAACTGAGAAACCAGAGTTCAAAAAGTCTAAGATTCCCCTGGCCTTAAAAAGCCTCGTGCCTATCAAAAAAGAGATCAAAGAAGGTGGCAACAGAAGTAGGGGTTCTTCGTTAGAAAGAGGGAAGAGAATATCCGAAAGTCTAATGTCGGACAGTATTAGTAGCGCGATGTCCACAGACTCCATAGAGCCGTCCCTGTCGCGAGTTAGCTCTGTCCCATCCACACCGGACACACATCCCTTTGAGGCGATAGACGCCGTCGTCGAGTTCATACCGCAGAATGTAGAAACTGGAAATTATCGATGATACTGAGAATGAGTCGTTTAGCGAGTCTGACGAAGAAGACATCCCACTCGCTGGTGAAGAAAGACGGCACACTGTTGACTTGGGAACTGAACCCAAGACCTTCGTAGTTGAAGTGAAGACACTCTAACATCGAATGAAACCGACTCTCGGCATTCTTAAGCGAAAGAACAGTTCAGACGACGAGAAGCCAAAAACAATGCGTGTTACTATGGTAACTGTCCCTGATCTCATCCCTAACACAGAGAGGGAAGACGTTGACGGTTCTATGAAGACACCGCCGCCGACGCCGATGGATGAAAGCGAGGCGCCAGAATGCCCGCTGTTATATGACCTCGCGTTAAGACAGAAGGAAGCTCAACGAAACCTGCGACGAGACGAAGTCAACGAGTATCTGATATTAGACGAAGTTCCGAAGGATCAGGCTGCGTTGCCTGAACCCTCGGCTACCGAGACCTTTGCTAGAGATAGCCTTGACGCGAAGCCACAGGATGTGGATGCTACGGACAAGTCGTTGAAGAAGACCGGCACCAGCATCAGTGGGTCCACTCCTGAGAGGATAAGAAGGAGGTCTGGCAGTAGCACTGTTGATGATGAAGTTATTTACTCAGAAGTTGAAGACACGCCGCAGGTAAACGTTTTGTTATCACTCTGTGACCTTCTTTTCAGGTACTTGATGTGTAAGATTGTTGTAGAAAATTATCAGACTTTCAATAGGTTTCATTTTTGTTTTGTCAAAGTGGGACATGACGCGCACCGGTTGTTTACAATATTGACTTGGCTTTAATTGAGGAGACGTACATCAGCACGATTACAGGCATTAGCATGTTGTCAAGTTGTTGATACTTATTAGGTGTTTAAAATAATACCTAACGAAAGATGTTAAAAAAAGACTCGCGATCTAAGTTAGGTTATAAATTAAACCATTTGCAACTATACACAAGGTCGACAATCTCAACCTAACCTATCATTCCAGTTGCGTTCGACGTCATGTAGCGAGTTCGAGGACAAGCAGCCACTTTCGACGTCTACGCCCATCAAGCAGGAGGAGCGCAAGCAGCAGGTGCAGGTGGTGGCCATGTCGCCCAAGCCGCCCGCCTGCAGCGACCAGTCGCCGCCGCACAAGTCGCACATACCCGTCAGCAAGGAGCGGCTCAAGGTGCACAGCGAGAAGTATCAGAAGACTGAGGAGGTCGTCAAGGTAAGCTTTTGCAGGCCTGATTCTGACCAACCTTATGTTTCGTTGATTACGAGTAGTTTTTAACAGACTTCAAAAAAAGGAGGAGGTTATGTATTCCGCGGGTTTTTTTTTACCGATTACTCCGAGATTTGTGGGCCGATTTACGTGGTTGTTTTTTATTTGGTAGAGAAAGTCCGCGCGGTGGTCCCATATAAATTTTATTGACTTAGGTTGAGTAGTTTTTTAACCAGCTTCAATAAATCAGTTTATTTTAGCTTCGCCTATCTAGATGATCTGCTCATTGGTTCGTTTTTCTGAGAATTCTTGGCCGATATGCGTGTTTTTTTTTTTCACGATAGTGATTGGACGTTTGGAAGAACATGAGCGAGACCTTTGCCCAGCAGTGGGATAGCAAAGGTTAATAAAAAAAATCTCAAATTGGTTATATAAACATTTATGAATCAACCCTCGCAATTATCAACTAAAAAGTATGAAATAAAAACTTTTTAACAAAAAAAATAAAACCGACTTCAAAAACCCTAACTAAAAAGTAAAAAATAATCATTGTATGTATTTTAAAATCTTAACATAAACCAAAATTTTGAAGGCGGCAGACTAGTAAGTCATTTATTTCAGACATACACCCATTAAAAAATATCAGATTATACAATTTCATTTTTATATAATTTACGATAAAATAAGTTTAATGTAAAAACTTGTAATTTGTCTTATTTATGTGGCGTTATATACAACTTGTATCAGAAAGGCGTGATCATATTTTAAGAGCTCATTAGGGACCAGACTAGACACAGACAGGACTAAATCATCGATGTCGCTCGACAAAATGTAAGAATCAGCTAATATTTATTTTCGCGATTTCAGTGTTAGTCCCATAGTAAAAGTTGTTTGGTAGCATCCCTTGTACAAGCTCTTCAAATATGAGCATGCATTTCTGATACACGTTGTCTAAAACTATGATATTTGACCTACTTGCCAACGAATTCAATCTTAACGTCAAGGTGGTGTGCGCATTCAGCAGATTATTGTTACATTAGCTAGAATTGCTAGCGTAGGCAGCGTGGTCGGTGGTAGCGGGTGGCAGCTTGGTTCTGTCGAATGATTTCAACTAGCGATTTTAACGAATGTCTTTATTCAGTGAAATTGTCGCTACACAATGATTCTTGATGATTGATGTAGGTTTTCCAATGTAGGTCGTGCCTCGTATTGTTTGAACGACAGTTGTTTGTTTTTCCAAAGTAAATAATTGATAAGTATTAAGTATCAGGGTTGATGGATTTAAAACATGATTTAAATAAAGTGTTTTTTTTTATATAAAAATCAGTGATTTAAATCAAATTTGATTATTTTCCATAAAATTTCATTGATTTATTAAAATCTTAATGTAATGGTTACTTTTTAGTGAATATTGAATAAAATGGCAATAGCAAACTAAAAATAGTCAAGAAAATTGAGTTAGGAGATGCTTGAATTAGATGTTGAATTAACTTTTCGGAACTGATTATAGATCAGCAAAAATCAAAAAACACTGTCATAAATAAAAAAATCATGATTTTTATCAACCCTAACAGGGTAAGTTTATTAGCAAAAATCAAGAACATCACTTAATTACAAATAATAATAATCATGTGATTTGTGTATTCTAGTAGCAGGTAGGTACTGAAACATCAAAATTATTCTTATCAAAACTTCGGTGATAGGTATTATGCGGTTGTTTGAGCCTGATTCACACTGACCTGCGTACTAGTGAAAACTGTTTCACGGTTGGTCAGTCCTCGTTTCCAAATCATCATCATCATCATCATTTCAGCCGAAAGACGTTCACTGCTGGACATAGGCCTCCCCCAAGCAGTTTGGGGGGGATATGCTATAATCGCCACGCTTGGCTTGCGGGTTGGCGATCGCAGTTGGTTGGTTAAATACTCAGAGAATGCTGCTGCCCAATTTCTGGTGAATCCCTTAGTCGCCTTTTACGACACCCATGAGAAGATATAGGGTGGTGTATTTCTTTACGTCCGGCACCACACGGAACACGTTTCCAAATAATTGCAAGCATTCCACAATTTAACAATAAGTTGATTCTAAACGGATGTACGAAACATTTACCCCCAGTCTCTGGAAGGCTGATCAACGCAACAATTAACTAATCGACTGTCAAATCTCAGGTCAAGCGATGTGATTGGCTGTTAACATTTTCGCCGGCCAATCACAGAAGCTGACATTAGATTTGACAATAGATCAAATTGATCAGCCTTCCAGAAACTGGGGGTCAGTGGACATTATTGTTTTATCTCAAGCGATATTTTTGCAGTCATCAGCTGCGGAGGAGTCGGAGCCGAGCGGCGCGGAGGGCGGCGAGCTGCGCGCGCGCTTCGGCGCGGCGGTGGACGGCGAGCTGGCGCGCTGGGAGGCGGCGGGGGGGGGGGGGGGGGGCTGGCGCGCCGCCTGGACGTGGCGCTGCTCACCGTGGGCGGCGTGGCGGCCGAGCGCGACCCCGCCAAGCGCCTCGAGGTGCGTCCCCGCCGCACCACACTATACTTCATACTACTACCACAGTCTAAGGAACTCTAGCTCTGCTCTTTCCTACCAGTCGTCCAACGGACACGTCTAGACAGAGCAATCGTGTGGGGTGTAAGGGGCGAGAGAGGGGAGGGTGCGAGCCCCAACTGCCATACATCTCGCTTGGGACAGGGCATTAAAGGTTGACGAATTTTGTTGTTAGGTATTTCGTTTAAAATGGTTTATATTCCGGGGTGCTGGATTACGAATACAACATCTGCTTCGACATCCAAGATGGCCGACGCGATTTTATATATAAAATTAATACGTATCGTTTTTGAGTTTTCGGGGGAGCAGATTACGAATCATCATCCTCCGCGCCTTTTCCCAATTATATTGGGGTCGGCTTCCAGTCTAGCCAGATGCGGCTGAACATCAGTATTTTACACGGAGCGACTGCCATCAGACCCCCGCAACCTAGTTACTGAGTAATACTGACATTCGGAGGTTAGACCAGTTGTCAGACTTTCAGGCTTCTGACTACCCGTAACGACTGCCATAGATATTCGTATGACAACCGGGACCGACAGCTTAACGTGCTCTCCGAGGCACGGAGGGGTCTCGATGTGTAACGAAACGGTCACCCATCCACAGACTGACCGCGGCCAGTGCAGCTTAACCTTGCAGATCGTACAATCCGCACAGTCGTTGCTTCACTACGAGCAGATTACGAATACAGCATCTATTTCGAGATTCAAGATGGCGGACGCAACTTTTTAAGTTAAATCAATATAGGTATCGTTTTCGAGGTTTTCGGGGGTGCTGATTACGAATATAATATCTACTTTGACATCCAAGATGGCGGACGCGACTTTTTAAATAAAATCAATATGGGTATCATTTTCGAGGTTTTCGGGGGTGCTGATTACGAATATAACATGTATTTTGAAATCCAATATGGTGGACGTGACTTTTTAAATAAAATCAATATGGGTATTGTTTTCGAAGTTTTCGGGGGTGCTGATTACGAATATAACATCTATTTTGAGATTCAAGATGGCGGACGTGACTTTTAAAATAAAATCAATATGGGTATCGATTTCGAGGTTTCCCGGGGTGCTGATTACGAATATAACATCTATTTTGAGATCCAAGATGGCGGACGTGACTTTTAAAATAAAATCAATATGGGTATCGATTTCGAGGTTTCCCGGGGTGCTGATTACGTATATAACATCTATTTTGAGATCCAAGATGACGTACGTGATTTTAAAATAAAAACAATGTGGCCATCAGAAGTTTTGACCATTTATTTCTCTAGAGCTCATCGAGCCCTTTCATTTGAGTACCAACACGATGGGTCTAAGACCTTTAGTGTAGGAAATATGGCTATCAGAAGATTTGACCATTTATTTCTCTAGAGCTCATCAAGCCCTTTCATTTAAGTACCAACACGATGGGTCCAAAAGCTCAAGTTTAGGATATAATTATATGGGACAACACGATGGGTGCTTTAGGAGATAAAACCCATACCAGTTTTTAGGGTTCCTTAGTCCTACAAGGAACCCTTATAGTTTCGTCATGTCCGTCCGTCTGTCCGTCTGTCCTAATCCTTTACCGCTTAATAACTTCTACAGTTATAAACATAAGTAAATGAAATTTTGACAAAAAATTTAATAGATATAGATCTCAATTTTAAAATAAAAAAATCTTGATTACGTATTTTAGGGGTGGCGCTCATACATGTAAATTGGGGGTGGAAATATTTTTTTCGTTGCACCCCCTCGTGTGGGGTATCGTTGAATAGGTCTACTAAAATGAAGGTAATGTTTCATACACAACTTTTTTATCAGGTACAGTGGCGTGCATTGCATATAGGCAATTAGGCAATACCTACTGCCTTCCTCATTCAAATTCAATAGTGGTGTAAGTTATTATATTTTTTTCACAGTACGATGATTATGTATCTTAAAATAGACCTATTAATGCTAAATTAATCTTCCTACATCAAAAAATCAATAACTTACACCACAATTAAATGCAAGTGAAGTAGGCCAATGCACGCCACTGATCAGGTATACCATCTGCAAAATACAGTTCGCCAAAGTGGCTTGCAATGTGTCCCCCCCCCCTTGCCATTTCTAAACTATGCAACGTAGAAACTTATAGTCTTCAACATTGATAGACTTTTATAAAAACTCTCTTTTAAAATTATTTCGAGTATAATGTGATTATAAATTTTCGAGTTATAGTGAGAAAACTGAAAAATACTTAAGACGTCCTAGTCATTGACCTTAGAGAAAAATGATCGTAGCAAATAATGCTCCTTTAGTAACTTTCTATTTAAAAAAATCACAAAAAGAACCACACTTCTTAAATTTAGCTTCATAAATTTAGCGCTAGGTGGCGCCGTTTGCAAAAACAAAAATAGCAATGAATAATATTCGATTTGATTCGTTTGTAATTAGACCTACTTAAGACCCTATAATACTGAGCATGGCCCGACATGCTCTTGGCCGGTTTTTCATTAAGTATAATCATCATATTTCAATCAAAAAATGTTTCATCAAAATCGGTCTGGTAGTTTTAGCGTGATGCTCGAACAAACAAACAAACAGACATTTACAGTTTTATAATATTTAAGATAATAAATAAAATGTTTATGTTAATATTTATTATTATTTATTTTATTTTATTTTATTTATTTATAGTTAATTAACACGGTACAAAAACCAATTACATTAATTAACATAGAAACGATACACAATATAACGATGATATTACAATTTACATATATGACAAATTTATATTATAAATTAATATTATTACCAATAGGTGAATACGGAACAAAGTAAAATAATAAACTGAAAATAAATGTGATAACCCTGCGGTATGACGTAATGTCTAGACAGAAGCGGCATTTCCCGCAACTTCAAAGGCAATGGACCACTTGTAGTTTTAATTACGCTGTGCTACTACTCATGGTATAATAAGGTGTTTCACCAGGTACTCTCTTCCCGTGACAGCTAGCTCGTCATCGCCTGTGGAGCCAATAGCGGGCTGTTAGTGTGACACTTGTCTGTTTGATGTGCTGCTATTTTGTGTAAATAAATTACCCAAGCAAAATGCATTTTTACATTTTCTTGTTTCTATAAAGAAGCACTTTTGAATTAGTAATTTTATACAGTTTCCTTTAATAACTAATTAGATGAATAACATGAGATAACAAATAGTTAGGAATTTATGTTATTGAATATATTATATTTATTTATGAAAAATCGTGACGTAGCTTGGAAGCATCGCGCTGTCATCGCGGGAAGAGAATACCTGGTGACACATCTTATTATACCATGATACTACTAACGTACAGAACGGCCACTCACTGCACCCTGCACCCACCCGCGTCCACCCAATCGCCAGTCGCTATACACTCACGCCATCTCTGATAACTACTGAGAAGCGCTTGGAACCCAGTCGGCATTATAAGCGGCGATCATCCCTAACTTACACGTAGGTGCGCGTTCGTGTACAGACGTAATCATGTGTATGTATGTAGGTAGTGCTAGCATTTATATTGTATCGAGTGTCCGATGCGTGGCCGCACTGTGTCTACTGTCTAGACACCGAGCTCATACTTGTCTCATTTACTAAACAATCTTGGCATGTCTTTGTAACGCAATTCATCAAAAATAATTATTAAAAGACATTAATGCCGATTCTCTTGTTCACGAACTAAAATTATTTTAAACTATCGCTCTCTTTTACTAATAGGAGATACAAGAAAGGGATGGCAACAATTTAAGTGCTGTCAAATTAGTTTAGGTGTTGCATAGTAGTTAGTGCAGGTGGTTGTTTCTTATGTATTTTAAGTATGTATTTACAAAAAAAAAGTATATAAGTATTATATCCATTGTCTAGTACCCATGCCACAAGCTCTGCTTAGTTTGGGACTAGATGGTGATGTGTAAAAATGTCCCAAAAATATTTATTTATTTTATTCATTTCTTTGTATTTTAGTGAACACGTTCCGAGATCTCGATTGAACTTGTATGGAAATTTTAATTCTGTCTAATTTGGCAGCCCTATAATTGTCGCCATTCCTTTATTTTATCCCCTATTCGTAAAATAGAGCGATAGTTTAAAATAAGTTTAGTTCGTGAACAAGAGAATCGACACCATTATGTAGCAATTTTACACACATTTTTTTTTTGTAACCTAATTAATGTGCAAAAATAGTTATTATATTTTATTAGAAGTTATTTGAATAAAGAGTCATGCCAAGATTGTTTACTAAATAAGATAATAGAAAAAACAGACTTAACTTTGTGTTTGCAGATACTGAAAAATCAGCTGGGCCAGTTGGCTCCAGACGCGGCGGCGCTGATCTCTCGTGGCGACTCGCTCGTGTACGACAAACACAAGGACAACCCGCTGCTGGCTGACTACATACAGACTCACATCCAGGTAACTATTTTTAAAGCGAAGCTCCTTATCTTACGTTCGAGATGGGGACCTAACACATAAAAGTGAAACGTGACGAACGCAGCGATGCAACGGACGTCATTGGCTGTGCTGCGCGTATTGTTACCCATGCTAGTGAACGAGACAGAACAAGAGAGAGAACTTCGCTTATTTTGGGTGTTCCACGACACCTTACGTGTTTATCGACATGGTACTTAACACTTTGATTATCCGAAATTGATAACACTATACGTATTTAACAATTGTGTATTGTGTTTCTCACAGGACAAACTTCGCAACAAATGGTCGATGGTATGTCGGAGATCGAACTCAAGCGTAACCTGGCGCTTCAAGCCGAAGACAACCTGAAGGAGCTCAACAAACTAGTTGAAGATCTGCAGACGTGGTGCGATGGGTTCGACGAGAAGTTCAGCAGTGACCCCGTACGTTGACATTATTAATATTTCATTTATTATAGGCAAGTAATGCCCGGTGTTGCCACCCTTTAACATGGAAAATTCTGTTACTCGTAAGAAATTTCGGGTTCTTTAGCTTAGAAGCTTTAATTGTGAATTTGTCTGTGTAGCCTATTACGTGTGATGCTTCCTAGCACAACCACATAGGATTTTTTATTTTCTTTTCGGGTACAAATTCTTTGCTTTTAATGTACTTTATTGTACCGTGCCTTTGGATAATTGTACTCTTATAGTTTTCGAGTAATAATGTATTTAAAATGGTCGTGCCAGGAGGATGCTTCCTAGCACGACCACATTGCCATCAGATTTTTCAGAACAATTGAACGACTTTATAGTATCTAAAAGTAAGTATCTTTATAGTATGGGTGTCGTAAAAGGCGACTAAGGGATTCACCAGAGGATGGGCAGCAGCGTTTTCTGAGTATTTAACCAACCAACTGCGATCGCCAACCCGCCTGCCAAGCGTGGCGATTATGGCATATCCCCCCTTAATTGGGGGAGGCCTATGTCCAGCAGTGGACGTCTTTCGGTTGAAATGATGATAGTATCTAAAAAATATGTACTCTTTTTGTACTCTCACAGGTATTTCTAAATCTATAGATTTCAATGTTTTTATTAAAAAATATTTTTTGCTGAAAAAAATCATGTCGTCTAGATAAATACTAATTTAGTGAGGTAACAACGATGCCGATTGTAGCAAAGTTTATATACAAGTACGTTATCATAGGATTTATTAGAGTTCCGTACAAAGGTAAAAAAACCGACCAAGAGCATGTCGGGCCATGCTCAGTATTATAGGGTTCCTTAAGTAGGTGTACAAACGAATCAAATCGAATATTAATCATGGCTATTTTAGTTTTTGCAATAATCGGCAGCATTCGCGACTCAGAGCGTGTTGTTAGTAGCGCCATCTAGCGATAAATTCAAGAAGCCAAATTTAAGAAGTCTGATTGATGTCAAAGTTACTTTTTGTGATTTTTTCAAATAGAAAGTAGCTAAAGGAGCATTATTTGCCATGATAATTTTTCTCTAAGGTCAATGACCTTTGAACTAGGACGTTTTAAGTATTTTTCGGTTTTCTGTCTATAACTCAAAAAATTATAATCACATTATACTCGAAATAATTTTAAAAGAGAGTTTTCACAAAGGTCTATCAATGTGGAAGATTATAAGTTTCTACGTTGCATAGTTTAGAAATGGCAGGGGGGGGGACACATTGCAAGCCACTTTGGCGGGCTATATTTCGCAGATGGTACACCTGATAAAAAAGTGGTGTATGAAACATTACCTTCATTTTAGTAGACCTATTCAATGATACCCCACACGATGGGGTGCAGCGAAAAAAATTATTTTTTCCCCATTTCACATGTATGGGCGCCACCCCTAAAGAACGTAAAAACTATTTTTTTTTTCCTATAAAAATTGAGATCTATATGCAGACTATTTTTTAACAAAATTTCATTTACTTATGTTTATAACTGTAGAAGTTATTAAGCTGTAAAGGATTAGGACAGACGGACAGACGGACGGACATGACGAAACTATAAGGGTTCCTTGTAGGACTTCGGAACCCTAAAAAGGAACCCTGATGGTGTGATTTCGTCTGTCTAATCGACGAATCGTATTTTAGCGATAAGAGCCGAAATTTCAAAGTGAGAGGGTGGGTACTAGTTCAAGTTGGGTATCACATGTGGGCCTCATTTGTACATTCCAAAACAGGTTTTATATTTTTTAATACCGCGCAGTTTTCGACTTATGATGAAGACTAGCCAAGTGCATATCGGGCTAAGGGTTCCGTAGGTAGGTATAATTACAAAAGAATCAAATAGAATATTAATCATAGCTATTTTAGTTTTTAGGGTTCCGTACCCGAAGTGTGCCAAACGGGACTCTATTACTCTCGCTACGCTGTCCGTCCGTCCGTCGGTCTGTCTGCCACAGGGCTGTATCTTTGTAACGGTAATAGATAACCAGTTGAAATTATAACAGAATATGTGTTACTATGGTGCCTAAAACCAGAAATACTAAAAATAAAAAATGTCTAAAAATATAGGGATCCCCATACAAGAAACCTCAAAAACATGCATTTTTTTCAACGTTTTTGTTCCTACTCTACCTTAAAAACGGTCACAAATACCAGCGTCAAACTTGGTCTGATTATATATATTATATACTAGCTGTGCCCGCGACTCCGTCCGCGTGGATGTCGGAAAATAACATTGTGTCATAATTATGAACACAATATCTTCAAATATATACATACAAGGTGTTGATCTGTAATCGTGCCATATTTCTAGATCTGATGATAAATAATGTGCTTAGTCACCTAAAAATACTTGAAAAATTCTACGATTATTTAATACCTACATTTTCACTTAGAAACATAGCGAGGGTTCGAGAATAAATCCCGAACGACTCGGAAAATAAGTCATCGGCGGCATTGTCAAAGGGTGGAAATACCTGCAAATTGTTTTGGTGGTGTCGCACGCATCGTTTATGTGTCGCACGTGACACACGGGGGGAATATGTTTGTTAACAAATAGGTATTAAAAAAAAAAAAAAAATATTGGTATTGATTTTTTTACTGATTCGTGTTCAGTATCAGTGGTATATTCACCTCCTTAAATATGGCACGAATGCAGAGCAACATGTTGTATAAGCGCCTACACAGACGATTACACTATTTACCGACCATACTATATTTTGTTTTTACAACCAACCGGCTAAGGTGATGGAATTTCATGGAATTAGCCCTAAACTCCCTCATTCTGAGAAGACGCTCGTGCCCAGCAGTGGGAAGTAATTGGGCTGATTATGTTATTCTATAACACTAACCACATCTCTTTTTATGCTGAGAAGAGGCCCGTGTCCAGCAGTGGGACTGTAATGGGTTGACTACGTTATGTTATTCTATATTTTCTAGTTTCTTAACTCTTCTCGTTCCGAGAAGAGGTCCGTGCCCAGCAGTGGGGCAGTAGGTTATGAGCTGATTATGTTATGATAATCTATTACACTAACAATATCCAGTTCCTTAACTCTTCTCATTCCAAGAAGAGGGCCATGCCCAGCAGCGCGACAGTGATGGGCTATGTTATGTTATTCTATATTTTCTATAATACTAATAGAATCCAGTTGTATTTTTAGGAACCTGCAACCTGCATCCAACCAACAATCATGACCTCTACTTTGTATGCAACTTAATACAATAGAGGGGTCAAGCTGTATCGCTTGATCTACTCAACCGATTCAGATAAAACATACCCTATATTTTAAGTTAGACTAATACTAATACAAATGCTAAGTTTCATTACGATCCGTTCAGCCGTTTTCACGTGATGAGGTAACAAACAGACAGACAGACATAAATTTTTTAAACGATTGATTCGTGTTCTATAGCTTATTTCTAGTCCCCCTAGCCGGTTTTCGCGAAAAAAAACTCAATATACAGACTTTTCGACCTTTACAGTTTTATTATAGTATAGATGTAAACTATTTTTGAGCCACATTACTTGGACTAACGTTTATAACTATACAAGTTATTAAGCTGTAAAGGATTAGGACAGACGAATGGACTTGAAGAAACTATAAGGGTTCCTTGTAGGAACTGCGGAACCCTAAAAATTATTTAAAAAAATATCGTTCCCCCTTATCTCCAAAGTTTGTAAAGTGAAAAATCTGAAATAATTACAGTTAATAAAGGTATATTTTATTATTTTAACGCATTTAAGCATACGAAGCGAAATTTAAAGATTTAAATAGTGAAAAGCAAAAATCGCTCACGAGTAGGATTCGAACCTGCCTGCTGACTCCTGGCTCAGTACTGCAAAAGTAAAGTAAAAGTGAAGTAAGTAAGCACTGGCGTACTGAGCTAGGAGTCGCAGTTTTGAATCCTGCTCGTGAGTGATTTATTCTTTCCACAATTTAAATGTTTTGATAAAGATTTATGTAAATACTAGCCTATGCCCGCGTGGATGTCGTTTGTCGCGCATCCCTCGGGTACTGTTCATCTTCTCGGCATAAAAAGCAGCCTATATGTCAATCCGAGTTATGTTCTATCTGTATGACAAATTTCATCCAAATCCGTTAAGCCCTTACAGCGTGACTGAGTAACAATTAACATCCAAACATCTTCACAAACTTTCACATTTATAATATTGGTAGTATAGTAGGACTGCCTCGTTGGTCTAGTGGTCGCAAGCGCGACTGCTGAGCATGGGGTCCTGGGTTGGATTCCCGGGTTGGGAAAAGTGTTATTGGGTTTTTTTCATTAGGAAATTCTCAGTAGCAGCCCGGAGTCTGGATTTGTGCCCGGTTAATGGCAATAGGCTCGCCCCCTATTACATGAGACTTATAACATAACTGGCGAAATGTGGGTGTACTATACACCTCTGCCTACCCCTTCGGGGAAATACAGGCGTGATGTTATGTTATGTTATGTTAGTAGGATGAAAGAAAAAATAAAACGTTGTTTCTAACTAGAACAGTTTTTTAGAAACCTTCAAAAATCTTTTACAAACAAACTTAGTTATGCGGTCCGGTTTTTTAAACACAGTTGTGGCCCAAAGTCAGGAAATACCAACCAATAACTTTTTATACGTCCAAGGCAAGGAACCCACGGTGCATGAGTCTGACTCGCACTTAACCGTTTTTTTACAAGGTTTAATATAACTCCACTTGTTTTATGTTAGTAAGTTTGCGGTCAAAAGCCAATGACCAAAATTGGTGCCTTTTTTTGGTGGCGGCCATTGATGAAATAAAAAAAAATATGTCTAAATTAATATACAAACAAAAAGCGTATAGCGTATACTGTTAAATTCAGTCTGAACTGATCTATATTGGTTTATACAGGATGAGTTGAAATAAGATTGGGTGGTCAAATCGTAAACTATTAGGAATAGAGAAAAGTTTTCAAAGAAAACGTGAGCAAAAGTGATCAAATTATGGATTTTTATCAAATTTTGGAGAAAAGAAAAATAGCATTTTTAGAATTCTTTAAAAGTAACTCGTTTAGCCGGGAATCGAATACTATTTAAAACGACAACGTTTAACGTATAGTAACAACGTTTTATTTTTTGTGTCATCCTACTATCCTACCAATATTATAAATGTGAAAGTTTGTGAAGATGTTTGGATGTTTGTTGCTCAGTCACGCTGTAAGGGCTTAACGGATTTGGATATTTGTCACACAGATAGAACATAACTCGGATTGAAATACAGGTTACTTTTTATCCTGGGAAGATGAACAGTTCCCGAGGGATGCGCGATAAACGACATTCACGCGGGCGAAGCCGCGGGCATAGGCTAGTATTTACATAAACCTTTATCAACTGTAAGTTTAGCGACACACCTGCCGATACGTTATGCTCAATACGCTCGCAGTACCTATATTTTAAGTAACCTGTGACACATCAGCCAAAATTATGTAGCGTTTCAGATTTTTACTTTACAAACTTTGGAGATAAGGGGGAATGGTATTTTTTTGTAATTCTTAGGGTTCCATAGTTCTTACAAGGAACCCTTATAGTTTCGTATTGTCCATCTGACTGTCCTAATCTTTTACAGCTTAATAATTTGTACAGTTATAAACGTAAGTAGGTACATGTAATTTTGTTCAAAAGTAGTTTACATATAGATCCCAATTTTAAAAGAATAAAAAATCGTAATTATGTATTTTAAGGATGGATATTTTTGACGTAGCGATGCAACGTCTTCGCGGATTGTACGATCTGCAAGGTTAAGCTGCACTTGCCGCGGTCAGTCTGTGGATGGGTGACCGTTTCGTTACACATCGAGACCCCTCCGTGCCTCGGAGAGCACGTTAAGCTGTCGGTCCCGGTTGTTATACGAATATCTATGGCAGTCGTTACGGGTAGTCAGAAGCCTGAAAGTCTGACAACTGGTCTAACCTCCGAATGTCAGTATTACCCAGTAACTGGGTTGCGGGGGTCTGATGGCAGTCGCTCCGTGTAAAATACTGATGTTCAGCCGCATCTGGCTAGATTGGAAGCCGACCCCAATATAATTGGGAAAAAGGCTCGGAGGATGATATTTTTGACATGTGAAATGGGGATGAATATGTTTTTTCACTGCACCTCCTCGTCTGAAGAATAGGAATTGAATAGGTCTATTGAAATTAAATAAATAAATAAATATCTTCGGGACATTTTTACACGCACCATCTAGTCCCAAACTAAGCAGAGCTTGTGATATGGGTACTAGACAATGGATATAATACTTATATACTTTTTTTTTTTTGTAAATACATACTTATAATACATAAGAAACACCCAGACCAACACAAACACTTATGTTCATCACACAAATATTTGTGTCCTGTGGGAATCGAACCCACGACCTCGTGATCAGCAGTCCAACCCTCGAACCACTAGACCACAGACGTCGTCAAAAGGCAATGTTTGATTTAACAGTTTTGATCCAGATCAAAACTACCAGTGTACCATCTGCGAAATATAACCCGCTAAAGTAGCTTCCAATGTCCCCTGCCATTTCTAAACTATGCAACGTCGAAACTTATAATCTTCCACATTGATAGATCTTAGTAAAACTCTCTTTTAAAGTTATTTCGAGCGTAATGTGACTATAAATTTTAAAGTAATACAGAGAAAACTGCAAAATACTTAAGACGTCCTTGTTCAAAGGTCATTGACCTTAGAGAAAAATTATATCAGCAAACAATGCTCCTTTAAAGATATAAATTGTGGAAAGAAAAAATCGCTCACGAGCAGGATTCGAACCTGCGACTCCTGGCTCAGTACGCCAGTGCTTTAGCCACTAAGCTACCGTGAACACTGCTCGTGGTATCGAAATTATCCTCCACTATACGTCTTTGGGTGACGTCAGCGATATCTTATTAAGAAACATTGTTCCTTAACCGACTCGACTAACATTACAGTTAAATCAAAGTCGTATAGATATGCCTACCCTTACTAATTATTTTATTATTTAACGCATTTTACGCATGCGAAGCGAATTCTAAAGATATAAATTGTGGAAAGAAAAAATCGCTCACGAGCAGGATTCGAACCTGCGACTCCTGGCTCAGTACGCCAGTGCTTTAGCCACTAAGCTACCGTGAACACTGCTCGTGGTATCGAAATTATTACGAAATTATTAGCACTGGCGTACTGAGCCAGGAGTCGCAGGTTCGAATCCTGCTCGTGAGCGATTTTTTCTTTCCACAATTTATATCTTTAGAATTCGCTTCGCATGCGTAAAATGCGTTAAATAATAAAATAATTAATGCTCCTTTAGTTACCTTCTATTTGAATAAATCACAAAAAGTACATGTTATGTTGACGTGTCACGTGACACACCTCTTCAATTTGGACCGCTAGATGGCGCTGTAAAACAACACGCTCCGAGTCACCAATGCTGCCGTCTATTGCAAAAAGGAAAAACGAAATAATATTTAATATAATGAATATACTATTTGATTCGTTTGTAATTATACCTACCTACGGAACCCTATATGGCCCGACACGCTCTTGGCCAGTTTTCATCATAAGTCGAAAACTGCGCGGTATTGGCCCACATGTGATACCCCACTTGAACTAGTACCCACCATCCCACTTCGAAATTTCGGCTCATATCGCTAAAATACGATTCGTCGATTAGACAGACGCACGACAGACTTAGGGATTTTGAAATCCCTAAGTCTATGAAAGCCGATTTTCAGCCCACCGTGAGACGGAGTCGCAGCATCAGGGTTCCTTTTTTACCTTTGTACGGAACTTTAACTCCTATGATAACGTATTTGTGTATAAACTTTGCTGCAATCGGCATCGTTGTTACCTCACTAAATTTGTATTTATTTAGACGACATAATTTTTTTCAGCAATTTTTTTTTTATAAAGTAATTGAAATCTATAGATTTAGTAATACCTGTGAGAGTACAAAAAGAGTACATATTTTTTAGATACTATAAAGTCGTTCAATTGTTCTGAAAAATCTGATGGCAATATGGTCGTGCTAGGAAGCATCCTCCTGGCACGACCATTTTAAGTACATTATTACTCGAAAACTATAAGAGTACAATTATCCAAAGGCACGGTACAATAAAGTACATTAAAAGCAAAGAATTTGTACCGGAAAAGAAAATAAAAAATCCTATGTGGTTGTGCTAGGAAGCATCACACCCTATTACTACCACATGCATATCAGGTTCCCTGGGCCTAGGTTGGTAAGTTAGAGGTTTTTCTGTCTTGTGTCTTTAGAATTACGCCGGTTTGGGTCCCCTTTACAGGTCGTAGTTGACCAACAGTGTGTATTTGTCTCAGGACGGTGTCCAAACAGAGTACATGGAACGTGAGGGCGCGGTGGAGCGGCTCCAAGCTGTGAGCCGAGAGCTGCGCGCCGCACACGTGGGGCTGCCCGACCGCGCCGTGGGCGCCGCGCTGGCCGCCTGGGCCACTGCCACGCAGAAACACGACGCCCACAACAACACCAAGGCGGTGAGTACACCCTCATGCAGGGCGCGGTGGAGCGGCTCCAAGCTGTGAGCCGAGAGCTGCGCGCCGCACACGTGGGGCTGCCCGACCGCGCCGTGGGCGCCGCGCTGGCCGCCTGGGCCACTGCCACGCAGAAACACGACGCCCACAACAACACCAAGGCGGTGAGTACACCCTCATGCAGGGCGCGGTGGAGCGGCTCCAAGCTGTGAGCCGAGAGCTGCGCGCCGCACACGTGGGGTTCAAAAATCATGAAATTCGTGTGACGTAATTTGTGGATGGCCCCTTACCTGCTGGTCCCACCTCAATTCCTGTAGAAGTGTTGGTTATTGGATACTATATGTGTCGTCTTGTACTCCACCGCTTAGGACGCTTCCTCAACGTCTTACAAATCTTTTCAAGAATCTATATAATATCTACCCACTATTTGCCCTACTAGCGATATAAATTTTACATAAGCTAACATTTTATGTCAAATTAAACTGTCCGCGGCTTCGCTTACTTATAATTTCGCTTACTTATAAGACCAGCTGAAAATCAGTGCTGTGCATACCTACATGCACAGCAAATACTGAGCTGGATCCCTTGCCACACATTATGTTGTATGCATGTTGTGTTCTCATTAATTTGTCCTGTTACCTTTGCATGTAATGTGTATATTTTGTGTATGTGTGGCAAAATAAATGGTTTAAATGGTTTAAATTCGCTTTGTCATGGAAATACTTATGGCGTATCCTTGGGAAACTGCTTATGTTCCCGGGATAAAAGTAGCCGATACGTGGAAGCCATCAGCCAACTACATGTCGCACATTGGGGAGTGGTCTCTGACGCTGGTGTTGCGCAGGGCGGCGAGTGCGTGACGCGCGAGGCGGTGGCCGTAAATTGGCGGTGGACGTACAAGGACGCGCTCTCGGTATGTATTACTGTATTACTGCCCAGTACGTCTATAATTTATTTTTTTAGAGTTAAAGGCCCACCTGATATTAAGCGGTTACCTTTGCCCATAGCAACTGCAATACCACCTAGTCTAGGTTGCCTAAATGGTACCGCAAGTCGGTTCGCCAAACTGAGACGTGAAGATTGAAAGTCTCATGTGATTGTAATTTTTCATTTGATCATGAGTTGTTATCGAACAAATTACTCGCTAGCGTGTTTCAAATAGATTTCCATAATGCTTGCATCATTAAATTTACGGAATCTTACGCAGGCGCTAGAGTAAGCTCAATTGTCTCCGAAATATTATGTTGGTATAACGCAGTTAACTAGCTGACATCATTTATGTTTTGTTTCTTTCTCACTCAGTACAAGAAGAGAGAACGACTCATATGCTCATAATGTAGTGGTATAGAAATATTCCGCCTAAATAGAAAGATCAGTGGTTTATGTTTGTGTTCCGGTTAAACTTGTTTTTTATTAAAAAAGCAGTTATTGTGGCTTATATAGAAAAGCAGATATATGGTGTTGCGGACTTTTTTGTACAACTATAATAACACCTCGTCAATAAGGAGCTCCTGTGTAAAATTTCATGATTCTAGAGAAGACCCACCAGCTTAGAGTGTGCTTTGTCTTTCCGTTTTAGAATTGTAGAAGATTAGTAATTTATATTATCTCCTAAACTTGGTTATACCAAATTATGTACTGAAAAGCGCAAATCTCATCTCTATTAAGGCGAATGTAGCAGCCAAGTGGCTGCTACATTCCATACCATCCGTAAAAAAAATATTACTCTATGTCACTGAATACATCATTTATCTAAAATTCGTTTTTAACTATTAAAGTACAGGTTCTGTAGTTTAATCAGAAACTATTAATGCATTAAATTATAGTTCGCTGTAGTTGTAGATAGAAAAAGTGCGAAAAACGGCCACTTTTGGCACTTTATATGATAAGTGATGTATTCAGTCTTACCCTCTGAAATCAGAAAACGCCAGTTGCCGCAATCTTGCCATTTTATATTTAACCGATTGTTTCTTGTGTGAATGCAGCGCATCAAGGCGAGCATGGCTGAGACCGCAGCGACGGTAGAGGAAGCGGAGCGCGAGTTGTCGAGTGCGGGACGAGTGGGCCGCGCTGCAGGCCGCCTACCAGCAGAGACACGACAGGTAACCTCTACTGGACACGCGGGACAGACAGTGCCCATCTAGCGCAGATGGGGAGTCACGGGGTGCAGAAGAAGAGGTGTATAGTACACCCACATTTCATAAGTCCTATGTAATAGGGAGCGAGCCTATTGCCATTAACCGGGCACAAATCCAGACTCCGGGCTCCTACTGAGAATTTCCTAATGAAAAAACCTTTCTTGTCGTATAGATGGAGTAAATGCCAGTCGGTGTGGGCTAACCTGTACTCGATGCTGGAGTCTTGCGGGGAGTGGATGGATTCAGCCGAGCGAGCGTTGGAATCCGCCAATGATCCTAATCTTCCCTTCAAGGACCTGAAGCAGAAGGTCCGCGACCTGGATAAGCAGGTTAGTATTCTCGACTGTTATATTTGTTCGATTGTATTCGTAGCCTCCACCCGTTTTATTCCCACCTAATACTATGGCAACTGAATAAAACGAGTGTGCACCTTTAAAATTGTTTATTATAAAATTAAATAAATAAAAATTAATCTACGTAGGTATGCTGAGGCACACAAATTTGTGGGTCGTGGGTTAATAGCTGTCTGCTGTCACCTCTGCAGGGATAGGTACTTCCCTGTGGATTCAGTTGGAGGCCCCTGGCCGGAGATGGTAGTCGGCCAATGATGTTTAAATGTACGGCGAGACGGTCCGACTTTCGTAGCAGAGCGTGGTTGCAATCTTGCCGTAGAACCTGGAATCCACCGTTCCAGTACATTAGAACTTGGCCTAATATCTTCCGTGCTGGGGTACCACCAACGTCAACAAGAAGAAAATACCTATTTAATTGTAGTAGTATTGACGTGGTGTTACTGACCAGAACGGAGTTTACATAATAAAATCAAGCTTGAGCAAAAAGGGGGAAAACAGTAAAATCAATAAGTAATAGTTGTGTTAAGAATTAAAATTACTAGGTACACTTTTTAAATATATGTAGGTAGGAGAAAAATAATTAGCATGATGCAACATTCTAGCAATATCTAAGAATGAAGCTAAATGATGCTTATTTACTGAGTTAATTGAAATAGGAAGCTGAAAGTGAATAATTAAACACAAAAACATAGACAACATGGGAATTAGTAAAATATGATGATATCTAAGGTTGTGAGTGATTTGTGTGCTATTTAAAACTTACCCTAAATCGGGATAACAGCAATATCACTTTATTATTAAATATGTAATATTTATTTATATTAATTTAAACACGTGTTTGCTAGGGCGCTTGACAGGTCGCGCGGACGCAAATTCATACGTGCACTTTCAAATCAGCCTAGAAGGGACTGCTGGAGGTGCGCGGGCGCTATCTCCTCATTCTATGTGAACACTCCTCTCACACGGCCACGACAACACCGCGAGTTCTCGGCGCGTTCCGATATGCATACAATCAATAACGACGTATTCGTTTATTGTAAATATCAATTGTAATAGTATCTTAATTATTTCAGTAAACAAATAGTTTATTTATTTATTTTTATAATTATATTATTATTCTCCTTAAGAAACTGTGTACATATTCAGTCTTCTACCAATATAAATTATTAATCATGTAACGTTTCGTTACATTACCCGCCGGTCCCTCATAAGGATTTTATTCTTAAAATAAAATCCGCATCAAACGTTTGTTACCTTTCACTCATTCTTTCACTTCATTCATACCTCGGCGCTCAAAAACCTAACGTATAAAACATCACATATTATTTAAAAATATGCAACGTATCCCAACAAAATGAAATTCAAGTGACTAGTACTCGTCAATGACCTGTAACTGGTCTTGAAGTCGTTTTTTAGTGTTGGGGAAATGTAGCGAGAGTCCATAATTTATTTATAGGTGGATATTTTCAAGTCCTTAATATGCCAAGAACCCAAATTTTTACCCGACATATGCTCTAAGACATACACAAGTGGTGATAGCTTTTGAATTATCCGGCACTTAATGTATTTAGGAGCTATTTTCTTGCTAAAGTGCTTGTCCTTATCACTCAGGACATAAGCACGTTTGTACACGATATCACCAACGTTAAACTCAAAAGCCTTACGCCTTAAATTATAATATGTCGTGTTTTTTATATGGGCGTGATATAAAGACTTTTGAACCTGATCAAATATTGAACTTAGGCATCCAAGGTTCTCCGCATATACATCGCGAGGAAGAAACAAAACCTCATCTCCTAAGTCTGTATCAGCGTAATGGGAACCACATAGTACTATTTCTCGTCCAAAAACTAGAAAAGCAGGAGTAAATCCGGTAGCTTCATTAACTGAATTATTCATTGCGAATTGTACTTTCGGAATAAATATATCCCATGATCTATGATCGCCATCTACGAAAGTAGAAATACAAGTAATAATAGTTTTATTGTACCGCTCTACGGTATTAACTTGAGGCGTATACTTGGGTGAAAAGAATATATTCGATATATTGTATTTTTTTAATAAGTCATTAGTATGACCACTAATAAATTGAGCACCGTTGTCCAGGAAAATACTTTGAGGAACGCCGTGAACCAAGAAAATTTGTTCTTCTAACATTTTTACAATTATCTGTGATGTTGCTTTTTTAATAGGAAAAATATGACAAAATTTGGAAAAACAGCAGGTTATTACTAAAATATAACTATTCTGTTTCCGTGTGACAGGAAGAGGTCCCATTAAGTCGATGGATATCATTTGGTAAGGGCGTTGCTTTGGGCGACCCATTTCACCAAGAGTAGCATGGTTTTGAGTTTTGTACTGAAGACAAGTACAACACGATCCAACGTATTTTGCTACATCTCGATACATGCCCGGCCAGTAATACCTGAGAGCAATACGCCTATACGTTTTAAATATTCCCAAATGACCAGCAGTTGGTTCATTATGGTTTTCCGCAATGATTTTATCTCGAAGCTCAGATGGAACGACTTCTTTCCATGAAAATTCATTCGTTAGCAAACACTTATTTTTACTAAGGCGGAAAAGAGTGCCAGTTTTTATTTGGTAGTTAGGAAAATTTTCAGGTTTTGTAACGCAGTTATTATAAATGTTCTTATACCAATCATCACTAGAAGTCGCGAATGAATTGGCAGTAATCATAGCGGAAATAGGAACAGCTCAAGACAACGCATCAGGGATAATGTTATCAACTCCCCGACGGTGCTTAATGTCAAAATTGAATGAGGACAAACGCACACCCCAACGTGCGAGCCTTCCCGTAGGGTTATTCAATGAAAGAAACCATTTTAATGCACTATGGTCTGTGTAAACAGTGAAAGTTTTCCCGTTTTCTAAATAGCATCGCCAATGCTCTAATGCCATAAGAACTGCCAGCGTCTCCCGCTCCGTAATGCTGTAGTTCTTTTCTGCCGCCGTTAATGATTTGCTCATGTAAGCTATGGGGTGCTCTTTTCCGTTAACGGACTGAGTGAGCATACCTCCTATCCCATAGTTGCTTGCATCCGTATGCACCTCGAATGATGAATTGTAATCGGGGCAAGAAAGAACAGGCGCGGAAACTAGACATTCCTTTAGCTTTTTAAAAGCAGCATCTGCCTCATCAGTCCACTTGAAAGGTGGAGTGTTCTTTTTATTGGAAGTCAACTTGTTAAGCGGCCCTGCAATTGTGCTAAAATTGGTAACGAACCTATGATACCATGTAGCTGTGCCTAAAAAACGCTTTAACTCCTTGCGATTAATGGGAGTTGCGTAGTTGAGGATGGCTTCAACTTTTCCTGGATCAGTTCGCAACCCATTCGCATCAACCACGTAACCTAAGTATTTAAGTTGACTTCGAACACCCTTTTGCTGATCAGCTAATCAATAATGCCGCGTTGAGTGCGAGCAACAATATACACACAAGACAATATTCGGACAGCAACAGGGTACATTCGTCTTCCATTTATTTACATAATACATCATTTTAGCGTAGCTTTCATTCAGCAGTGAAATAAAATATTTTTAGGATCGAACCTAATAAACTATTAGCAGCAGTCAATACCACTTAGGTTGCAATTTGCAATCCGTACATTTTGGCCCTTCCAGCCGGACTGACTGGTTTTTAGGGTTCCGAAGTCCTACAAGGAACCCTTATAGTTTCGTCATGTCCGTCCGTCTGTCCGTCTGTCCTAATCCTTTACAGCTTAATAACTTCTACAGTTATAAACATAAGTAAATGAAATTTTGTTAAAAAATAGTCTACATATAGATCTCAATTTTAAAAGAATAAAAAAAATCGTTTTTACGTATTTTAGGGGTGGCGTCCATACATGTGAAATGGGGATGAATAATTTTTTTTCGCTGCACCCCCTCGTGTGGGGTATCATTGAATAGGTCTACTAAAATGAAGGTAATGTTTCATACACCACTTTTTTATCAGGTGTACCATCTGCGAAATATAGCCCGCCAAAGTGGCTTGCAATGTGTCCCCCCCCTGCCATTTCTAAACTATGCAATGTAGAAACTTATAATCTTCCACATTGATAGACCTTTATGAAAACTCTCTTTTAAAATTATTTCGAGTATAATGTGATTATAATTTTTTGAGTTATAGAGAGAAAACTGAAAAATACTTAAAACGTCCTAGTTCAAAGGTCATTGACCTTAGAGAAAAATGATCATAGCAAATAATGCTCCTTTAGCTACTTTATATTTGAAAAAATCACAAAAAGTAACTTTGAAATGACATAACTTCTTAAATTTGGCTTCTTGAATTTATCGCTAGATGGCGCTACTAACACACTGAGTCGCGAATGCTGCCGATTATTGCAAAAACTAAAATAGCCATGATTAATATTCGATTTGATTCGTTTGTAATTACACCTACTTAAGGAACCCTATAATACTGAGCATGGCCCGACATGCTCTTGGCCGGTTTTTGGTATTCGAGCCGGACTGACTGGTTTTTGGTCCTTCGATCCGGATGGAGTCGTATGGAGTGATTTTAGTTTTTTTGTAAGTTTTGATTAGCTTACTTTGTCTGTTACAAATGTTACAAGTTATTTTAAGCCAGTTACTACATGTACAAAAATGCAGAAATTTTGCATACACATGTAATTCTGATGATAATACAATAATAAGAATTTTGATTTAATGTTTCGTACACGCAGCGGTTTGCATAAGACAATCCGCAAGGTCTCTGACTTCGTTTAGTTTTTAGTGTGGCTTTGTTTGGATTTTTGCTTCAGTTACTGCCAATTAAACAACCATTTGCGCAACTCCATGTCCCATTCTTCGGCTAAGGGTATTTATTTTTAGCTTCTGGTCAGCGTTTTTCCATCAGAAGCAATATACCTCATTCAAACACTGCTCAATAGATCCCAACCAATGCTGTATCTCCGGAGTTGAAATTACTTAATTTTCTCTTCCTGGTCCTGCCTCGGATTTTGGGGCGGTGTCGGTTTTAAAGTGCGTCGCTTCACTCCGCTCCAATTAAAGGGACTGTCATCCATTTTTGTAAAATGTACTGTAATATGTTAGTAGAGGATGTCTTGGTGTTCAGAGAAACTCAGTTAAATACATGAAGAACAAGTTTATAATATCCAAGTCTCCATTGTAATGCCTAAAGTCTAATACATTCAATTATATTAGGTCCTTACAAATGAAATTGAAGACCGAAGAGTATAACTTGCCTTTTTGTTTAGCGTTTGTGGACTATGAGAAAGCCTTCGATTCGATCGAGACCTGGGCTGTACTACAGTCTCTTCAACGGTGCCAGATTGACTATCGGTACATCGAAGTGTTAAATTCTTTGTATGAAAACGCCACTATGTCATTCCGATTACAGGACCAAGCCTCGAAACCTATCCTTCTGCAGCAAGGTGTGAGACAGGGAGATGTAATCTCTCCGAAACTGTTCACTGCTGCATTGGAGGATGTCTTCAAGGTTCTGGACTGGAAGGGGCTAGGCATTAACATAAACGCCGAGTACATCATTCACCTTCGGTTTGCCGACGACATAGTAGTCATGGCTGAGACCATGGAGGACCTCGGTACAATGCTCGATGACCTCAGTAGAGCTTCTGATAGAGTGGGTCTTAAAATGAATATGGACAAGACAAAGGTTATGTCGAATTCCCATATAGCACCCATTCCCGTAAACATCTGAGAATCTACACTCGAAGTTGTTGACGATTGTGTATACCCAGGGCAAACTGTCCAGCTAGGAAAGTCCAACTTCGAGAAAGAGGTCAATCATCGAATCCGACTCGGTTGGGCAGCGTTCGGGAAGCTACGCAATATCTTCTCGTCCAAAATACCGCAGTGTCTCAAGACGAAAGTCTTTGACCAGTGTGTGTTGCCAGTAATTACTTACGGTACTGAGACGTGGTCGCTCACAATGGGCCTGATAAGAAGGCTCAAAGTCACTAGAAGGGCAATGGAGAGGGCTATGCTTGGAGTGTCCCTGCGTGTTCGAATAAAAAATGAGGAGATTCGCAGGAAAACGAAAGTAACCGACATAGCCCGAAGAATTGCCAAACTTAAGTGGCAGTGGGCGGGACACATTGCTAGCA
Organism: Asteroscopus sphinx; assembly: GCA_949699075.1. Taxonomy (NCBI): domain Eukaryota; kingdom Metazoa; phylum Arthropoda; class Insecta; order Lepidoptera; family Noctuidae; genus Asteroscopus; species Asteroscopus sphinx. The sequence goes on from OX453024.1 coordinate 13,553,326, forward strand.
GAACAGATAGCTGATGGGGCAGTAAGGTTCTGCAGTGGCGACCGCGTACTGGAAGGCGCAGCGTGGGTAGGCCCCCCACAAGGTGGACCGACGACCTGGTAAAGGTCGCGGGAATCCGCTGGATGCGGAAGGCACAGGACCGGTCGTTGTGGCGATGCTTGAGGGAGGCCTATATCCAGCAGTGGACGTCTTTTGGCTGAAATGATGATGATGTTGATATGAAATTGGCGTTTTGTACGGGAGGAATATAAAGTTTTTTTTTTTTTTGTAAAATATATTTAATAATCAAAGTATGCACTGTTCTTATCTATGCATTTTTGCCATCTCATAGGTAGTTAATTGATCTCTTTACTAAAATCCATGGGGGCGAGAATCAATAAACTCTATGAAGGCGGTTTGGACTGCCGCCTCAGAGTTAAATTTTTTTCCTTATAAGTTGTCCAAATTTCGAAAAAAATGGTAATCTGTTGGAGCAAGGTCCGGGGAGTAAAAGAAAGAAAGAAAGAAAGAAAAAGATTTTATTCTTGCGCTCCATTTGACGCACTCACTACAAAACTTATACACTAAAACAAACTAACTAACTAACTTATACTTATACTTATACTTATACTTATACTTATACTTAGTACGGTGGATGTCGCAGACATTCCAATTGTAGCTCATCTAACTCAGTGGTTGTTTGTTGTGCAGTGTGTGGTCTTGCGTTGTCGTGAAGCAGCAGTGGCCTAGAGCGATTGACCAATCTCGGTTGTTAAGCAGCTAGTTCTTCCTTCATGGTTTGCAGTTGCTGACAATAGATATCTGCCGTAATCGTTTGGCCAGATTTTAGAAAGCTGTAGTGAACGACACCGGCGCTAGTTCACCAAACACTCACAAGTAATAACTTCTTAGGTTTTCGCGATCACTACATAATAATAATAATAGTTTAAATAATATACGCGATTTAATCCGGTTAAACTTTGTTTTATTACTCACAAGTAACTTTTACTGAGTCAATTTTTGTTTAGGGCAGGATTTGGCTGGGTCTCCAGGGTTCAGCCATTGCGACTAGCGCTTCCGATTATCGTACAGTATCCACTTTTCATCACAAGTAATGATTCGATTTAAAATCCCTTCATTATTGTGTCGGTTGAGCAAAGTAACACAGCAGTCGACGCGTGTTTGCAAGTTCGATCCACTCAATTCATGAGGTACCCATCGTTCAAGTTTTTTTACTTTCCCGATTTGCTTCAAGTGGATTAATACAGTTTTATCACTTACCCCGAAGCCTGCAGCTATCTCTGAAGTGCTTTGTGATGGATCCGCTTCCACAATAGCCTTTAATTCTTCATTTTCCACTTTGGTCTCCGGCTGTCCGCGGGGTTGGTTCTGAAGGTCGAAATTTCCAGAATGAAAACGTTGAAACCAAAAACGTACCGTGCTTTCTTTTGCGACACCAGCGCCGTACACATCATTAATCCTTCGAGCTGTTTCTGCAGCACTGGTGCCACGGTAGAACTCGTACTCGTAAATATACCGATATTTCATGTTTTCCATTGTGCTTACCGCACACTTAAGCGACGCCAAAGAAAAAAAATAATAAGGAAAAAACAAATGAATGACTGTTTTCAAAACTCAAATGTACCAGCTAAATGAATTTATAAATTTGAATTTGGAATTCTTAACCAAAGAGGAGATATTTCAGATCAAAGTGGTCAGTACGACAAAACGCTAATTTAATATGTAAGGACCTAATATTTATGCTATGCTAATGACCCAAATCCGTGCGTCACCATATTACTGTAGATTAGTAAATGTAGCGGTGCAACTGTAAATTAAGGCAATATGCCACAGTATAGTAAATAGTTTTTGAAGTAAAACTTCTTTACGCACGCTTGACTTGGGGAGTAAGCTGGTTAATGAGTTACGAAAAGTGTGATCGGGCGAGGCAAACGGAAGTTGAGAGGGAGATATAAGTTTGTGAAGTTTTACTTCAGTCGTGTGGTCTAAAGCACACTCGTTTTCTATTGAATTGAACGTGATTGATTGTGCACGTGTTTGTCGCGCAGATGTCGTCGCGGGCGTGCGCGGTGCAGGGCGCGCGGGCGGCGGGGCGCGGCGTGGTGGCGGCGTGCGGCGCGCCGCTGGCCCGCGCCGTGCAGGAGCAGCTGGAGCAGCTCGCCCAGCGCTGGCACGCCGCCGCCGCCGCCATACAGGCGCTCAGCGACAAGTACGTACACACACAACACAACATTGGAACCGACACTACACTAACCCCCAGTTTCTGAAAGGCTGATCAATTTGATCTATTGTCAAATCGAATGTACAACCAATCACATCGCTTATCCTGAGATTTGACAGCTGATAAGTTAATTTTTGCGTTGATCAGCTTTTCGGAAACTGGGGGTTAGTCAATCATCCTTCATCAACAACTTCTGACTAATCTTTTGTACAATATTCTGTGTGCATAAATTGTTAAATAAATAAACTTATTTTTTTTGATAGCCTGTACTGTCCCACTGCTGGGCAAAGGCCTCCCTCAATTCCTTCCATGTATCGCGGTTCTGTGCCGCCTCCTGCCAGCTGTGATCGAGAAAGACATCAAGCTCGTCTCTCCATCTCCTGCGTGGTCTGCCGCGACCCCGTTTCGTTGTCTCAGGGCTCTAGTCCCGTGCTATACGGGCCCACAGCTCATTTGGCATGTGGCAGACGTATCCTGCCCAGTCCCACTTCAGTTGGGTGACCTTCTGACCCACGTCAACAATTTGCGTTTTGGAGTGCAGTATTGTGTTTCGAACACGGTCTTTTAATTTAACACCAAGTATACTGCGTTCCATGGCCCTTTGGCAAACCTTGAGTTTGGACTTCTGGATGTTGGTCAAAGACCATGTCTGTGTACCATATGTATTGTCTGTGTGCAAAATCCACTGTATCCGTGCAGCAACATATTGTTGATCTGCCAAAATCCTCTGTATCAGATATTCCACTGTCCTTGTTAGTTGACTCAGGGTCCTCTGTAAGTTTATTAAAGCACTCTTGTATAGAAAAGCATCCAAAACTTGTAAAAGAAACCATTCAGCTAAAAGGCATTGACTCTGCGGAAGAACCTATCCGCACTCGAGGTCATTTCCAATTAAAAATGCAATTCCCTAAATCACAAATATCACATAAATTTCACGTTATTGATGCAATACACCTACCTTATGACGGAATAATAGGGTCCGATATGCTCAATGCGCATAGCTGCAACATAAATGATTACGATAACCTGCTCCGCCTTGGGAAATCATCCATAAGATTACATTTTCATGACCCTGCATATATAATTCCAGCTAGAACTGAAACCGTTATTGAATGCTTCGTCTCAAACCCTGAAATAAAAGAAGGATTAGTCCTCGATCAGAAGCTCTCAGAGACTCTACTAATTGCCAACTGTCTAGTATGTGTTAAAGAAAATAATAGAATTAATATATCCGTTGTAAACACTTCTGAAGAACCCGTTACCTTAAAATCTAACCTAAATCTAAAGCTCGATTCTATTAACCCCTTAGAACTTAAAGAACACCCTTCCGGTTCTATAAACCATATAAGTGTTACAGTGTTAAGCGTACAGAAGAAGTGTTAAAACAACTACGTGTCTCACACCTAAATAATGAGGAAAGAGACTGTCTTTTACAATTATGCTCTGATTTCTCTGACATATTTTATCTTCCAGGAGAAAACCTTACCCATACAAACGCTCTTAAACATGAAATTAAAACTACAACAGACGTCCCAATACACACTAAGGCCCGTATTCCAGAAGGATACTCAAGCGTTGATCTCTGTTTAAAACTAGTTTTAAGTTGAGCTTTGATTTTAGAACGTCCCTCAAGCAGAGATTTGTTGATCACAGTTCAGCTGAGTTTAGTTTCGTTTTATATTGTCAACTGTTTCAGTATTTGGGCAGATATTTGATCTGTAATCACTCAAGCGTGGTCCAGACTACGCTTGAGTAGAGATTTCTATTATATTTCAGGTCAAATTCGTGTGGAATAAGACCGATACTCAAGTAACGATTCTATCCTTAAGTAGTGATCAGGTGATTGGAGTTTAAACTGTACTTGAGGAAGCTTCTGTAATACGGGCCTTAATCTTATAGATTCCCTGAAATCCACAAAGCTGAAATTCGAAGGCAAATTAATAAAATGCTGGAACAAAACATCATAGAGCCCTCTGATTCTCCGTGGTCATCACCTATATGGGTTGTTCCCAAAAAACTCGACGCCTCTAACACACAGAAATGGCGAGTGGTGATTGACTATCGGAAACTCAATGATGTCACAATCGGTGACCCTATTCCTCAAATCACCGAAATCCTGGACCAACTTGGCAATAGCAAGTACTTCACCACCTTAGACCTGGCTTCTGGATTCCACCAGATCGAATTACATGAAGCAGATAAACCCAAAACTGCCTTCACCATCCCTGAAGGCCATTTTCAATTTTCAAGAATGCCATTTGGGCTCAAAAACGCCCCTTCAACATTTCAGAGGCTCATGAATTCTGTCTTATCTGGTCTCCAAGGTATTCGGTGCTTCGTGTATCTCGATGACGTAGTGTCTTATGGACATGACCTAAGATCCAGCATTTGCAACTTAACGGCAATTTTTCAAAGAATTCGAGATTTTAATCTCAAACTACAACCCGATAAATGCGAGTTTCTTCGACGTGAAGTCTGTTATCTTGGGCACATAATCACCGAACAAGGCGTTAAACCAAACCCTGGAAAAGTCAAAGCCGTAACCGAATTTCCAGTCCCAAAAATGCCTAAAGACATAAAATCATTCCTTGGTCTTGTTTCATATTACCGCCGTTTTATTCCCGATTTCTCCAAAACCGCGAAAGCCCTTACCAGCCTTCTGAAAAAAGATGTGCCATTCAAATGGGAAAACCAACAGCAACTTGCTTTCGATACGCTAAAACTTAAGCTCACAACTGCTCCAGTCCTTATCTATCCTGATTTCTCTCAACCCTTCATTCTTACCTGCGATGCTTCGAACTACGCCGTCGGCGCAGTACTCTCTCAAGGACCTGTTGGCAAAGACCAACCCGTAGCTTTTGCCTCACGCACACTTAATAAAAGTGAATACAATTATAGTACAACCGAAAAGGAGTTGTTAGCCATATTATACGGTTGTAAAACATTTCGTCCTTACCTCTACGGGCATAAATTCCTTATCATCACTGATTATAGACCCTTGAAATGGTTATTTAACCATAAAGACCCCAGCAGTAAGCTCCAACGATGGAGACTAAAACTGGAGGAGTACGAATACGATATAGTATATCGTAAAGGCAAACTAAACTCCGCCGCTGACGCTCTCTCCAGATATCCAGTGAATCCCATATATCCTGAAAACCAAGGCTCTTCTAACCTTAATCCTAATGATAATACTAACTCCAATAACGAACTTCCACCGCAACCATCACAGCCCTCGGGCTCACCTAATGAAGCAAACAGTGATTTGCAAAGTCTTCTAACATCTCCGCCATCCAGTCTTGATGCAAATCTTATAAATCCTGAAATTGAAAACGAGGTCATGGATTACCTGAGTTCCATCGGTGATGTACCACGCGCTGAAACGGAACCAGAACCTCAACCCTCAACCAGCTGGCAGAATCCTGAAACCTTACCTGTTCCTAATCAGCCTTCTCCGGATACCGCTCCAGCATCTGAAAACTCACCTTTACCCGACGAAACCTACGGCAAATTCTTAAAATCACCCGTAAAATCATATGATACCTCTATTACAGAACATAACGAAAACCTACTTAAAGGAGCGCAGAAATTAATAATTATACCTACCTCAATAGATATGGACGAGTCCATGCCTTATGTCCAGGAAGTTCTCTGTAACTGTCCAGAACCCGGTCGCGATGAATTCCTGAAATTAGAAAGATCCTTATGCACCTTCTTACCCCTTAAATTGGAAAATAAAACTTACCTATTCCTATTCACGAAAGTGCACCATTTTGATGATTATTCATATCCCGATATATTTAAATCGCTCAAATACGCTCGCGACGAAATTATAATGTCTTACTCTACAATAAACGAAATCAGTACATCTGATTTCAAAAATCCATTTGACAAACACTCTTTCGTGAAAATTTTTAACATGTTTTGCTATCTTTTCGACAGGACTAACATAAAAATTCACATATATCATAATAACATTATATATCCTTCGCTGAGCGAAATCCCAAAGATCCTTAAAGAAAACCACGACATTCCCGTCGCGGGACACTTAGGATCTACCAGAATGCTAAGCCGCATTAAAGAAAGATTTTACTGGAAAAACATGCGCAGTGACATTGAAAATTATGTCAAGAAATGCTCATCATGTCAAACGAATAAAGCTTTACGCAAAATAAATAGAGCACCAATGATAATAACCTCTACTTCGACATCTCCATTCGAAAAAGTATCCATGGACATTGTAGGTCCATTACCCGAGTCTGGCACTGCCAAACTTAGGTTCATCCTTACTATGCAAGATGACCTTACTAAATTCTCGTTAGCCTATCCTCTCCGTAGTACCACCGCCGAGGAATCGTGTGAATGTCTCCTTCATTTTATATTACTATTTGGAATTCCTAAACATATACTCACCGACCAAGGCACTAACTTCACAGCAGACCTATTTAAGAAAACCTGTGAGTTCCTAAAGATCAAACAGTTATGGTCTACCCCTTATCATCCGCAAACGCAGGGCGCTTTGGAAAGATCGCACTCCACCCTTAAGGAATACCTGAAGTCTTACATTAACGAAAAATCAAGATAACTGGCCCCGATATGTCTATACGGCAATGTTAGCATACAACACCGCTGTACATTCAACTACGCATTACTCACCGTTTGAATTACTTTTCGGGCATAAACCTCACATCCCAGACTCTGTCTACGACAATACCTCAAATACTACCTACCCCGAGTATGTAAAAATGTTGCAACATCGAATGAAACATACGCGCAACAAAGCCATAGATTTTATCCGAAAATCTAAAATAAACTCTAAAACCTATTACGACTCCCATACTCGCCCAGTAGTATACAAAGTAGGCGATTATGTTTTATTAAAGAACCATCTCAGGCTACGTAAAGCCTTATCGCCCGTATGGAAAGGTCCGTACAAGGTCGTTAAACTACACAGTAACAATACGTTATCGTTACTTATAAACAGACGCCATGTGAAACACCACTTCGATGAAGTTAAGCACGTGGACGTCCATGAAATACCTACTACAAACTAAAACTATTTTAAATAAACAGGTACCTACCTATATTAAATTAGGTATACATTTTATTTTATTTTACTACTTAGTATGTAAGTAAAGTTGGGAAAAACGACTTAAAATCGTAAGCGTGTTTAAACGTTGTGCTTTATTCTGCAAACGATTTTTTTTACGCTTTTGACGCTTTTTGTTATTCACTTCTAAAAAATTTTACTTTTATTTGTCTACATTACACTATTCTATTAACAGTTAAACTATTTACAAAGTTCACTAAAAACTATACGAACAAACTACAATCGTCGCGTAATTATCGAGGAGAACATTCAAAAACGCATTCACTTGTTGAAAACGAAAAATAAACTAAGCGCCAACGCAAAAGCAAATCAATCAGGTCAAAAACGTTTAAACGATACTAAAATAATCAACAAAATAAAAAAGTTCTTTCTCTAAACAAATTTTACGTAAACGTATAAAATTTAATTCTGCCGACTATCAAACCACTCGTCAACTTTGAATTTGGGTCTTATGCTCATAGAAATAAGGTTGCATTTCAAACGTAGTATTAAAAGCATAAGTTTGGTTTACGAAAAATTCTAAACGAAATCTGCTTTAATCACTAAGCGTGTTTATACGCTTTTTTTTTCATTAGACTTTTTTAAGCGATTTTCGTTTAAACGCCCACTTCTATATGTAAGTATACAATTAGGCAGATAAACGTAGGGTAACTATCTAACTATATTATAACTTTATGTAGAATATGTCTCTTTTCATTACAGCATACTGGCCCAAGGTCACCCGGAATTTGTTCAACAAATCAACATGAGCTCCGGCATATTCTTTGACCCAATTGGTTAAGTCAAAATTCGTGTAAGCCAATTGGATATAGTCACACCATTCGATATCTCTTTCATTGAACCTCATATTCAAAATTTTAACTCGATATTAGGCACAATACGACTTTTATGCAGCCAAATCCAAATCGAAACCTCAAATAATTTAGAATGTCACAATATATTAGAGCCATTGACAGTAAGATATCACGATATTGTTTCCGAGTATTCTGCTATCTCTCATTTAGTAAACAAAAGGTTCAAACGAGGGGCGTGGATAGGTGGTATTGGCATTCTGTCCAAAACTATATTTGGAACTTTGGACGAGGACGACGCTGTCAAATATGACAACGCCATCCAAAATATTCAGGATAATGAAAAAAGACTGGGTTCATTAATTATAGAAAATATTTTAATAACTTCTACAATTTTATCAAAATTTAATAACACGTTACATGAAATAAAACTTAATGAGGCCAGCCTTAATCAAGCTATCGACAATTTCTCTTTAAAATTAAAAAATATTACATTAATTTCTAACGAATTAAATATGAAAGCAAACATTAATTCAATTCTAAACAGTATGGAAGCATCCATACTCACCTTATCTTTTCAATTAGAAGACATAACAAACGCTATTATGTTATGCAGTCAAAACATCTTGCACCCGGCCGTATTATCTCCCGCTCAGTTATACCAAGAAATTGTCGATAACTACAGATACTTACCCGTAGATTTTAAATTACCTATAAGTTTAGCTTTAAGAAATATTCATAGTTTATTGAATATATCTAGTGTAGTATGTTATAGTTTAAACAACAAGATTGTTTTTATTTTGAGAATACCCCTAGTATCACCTAAAGAATACAATTTGTTCCATAATATTGCATTACCGACTCCACACAACAGTAGAAAACCGAATTCTTTTAGTTTTATAGTACCTAACAGTAAATATATTGCAATGACCAAAGATAAATCTGAGTACTGTAACCTTGACTCTATAAAGGAATGCACAGCGATAAGCTCGCTTGAATACATCTGTGACGTCATGACGGTGTTCCCGACTAGTGCGAATCCGAGTTGTGAAAGTGAATTACTATCTAACGTGATAAGTACTTTACCAGTGCAGTGTCAAACAGATTTCCTTCACGGACATATAGACTTGTGGAAACCACTTTATAATAATAATTGGATTTATGTACAATCCCAGAGTAATAAACTTTACATTGAATGTCCGAACCAGAAAATTATCGATATAAGTATTATTTGCACAGGAATTCTAAGTATCCCGAATAATTGTATCGCGTATTGCAAAAGTACAAGGTTAATACCTAAATTTAATAACTTAAAAATAAATGTTACTGTTATTCACTCCGATTTTAATATTATAAACGATTCTTGTTGTAATTTAGATAAGTTTATACACGTAATGAGTAATGAGCCTCCTTTGAAATTACAAAACATTGACTTAGATATTTTTACATTAGAAACGAAATCAAAATTAAATTCCTTGTCCGATGAAACAGACAAAATTATAAATCAACACCAAATAATAAGATACGAGACGCATTACTCAGTCATAATTATTATAATGATTTGTATAATCTCTATTTTCTGTATTTTTAAATTGTTTTTGCTTATTAAATCGCACAACCGTCTTACCCTTCGCTTTCCTACATTTCCTCGATCAGCTCCAGTAAACTCACCTCCAAATCCCGAACCGCTCATCCCTATAAAAATAATTAAACGTCATCCTGAAACAGAAAATCTTCCATCTCCTAATATTAGGAAAAATGTGTAAATTCCCGATAGCTATCTTCCTAAACATCGAAATTTCAACCCCGATGTTTAGTCCACCCCAGGGAGGTGTTATATCTATATAATGCACCCTTTATTGCACACTTGCCTTCCCTTTCTACACAGTCAGCATTTCTGTCTTAGTACTACATTCATTCAATTTCACTTCAGTCTCATCTCGAATCCTATCCAAGACGGTTGTCTCAAATCCTTATATCGAATTTTATTTTTTAAAAACCTAAACTCCTCGAGGCCCATAACAGTACGCACGCATAAATATTTTTATGAAAATCAGACGGCTATATGTATACACAGACATAGTAAAAAATATAGACTAAATGCTGCGAACAACCATAGTAAAGTCAACAAAAACCGTGCTCCTTCATGTACAACCAATGCTCACGCACACACATGCACTTTCAACCGTGCTCACCCCTCTCAGTTCACATGTCGCGGCATCTTCCAGTAAGCATCGCGAAAACAAATATCCTTCACGTGTTTACGTGAGCACTGGTTGTACATGAAGGAGCACGGTTTTCGTTGGCTTCACTTTGGTTGTTCACTTTGGTTGTTTTTTACTATGTCTGTGTATGTATATTTGACATTCACGACCACGTGACGTGAAAATAATAGGACGCCAGTGAATTAAAAATCAAAATAGCTAAATATCTAAATTTGATTTCTTTCATTCTTCTAAAAATATTTCAAATGAATAAAGTAGGATCTATAAACAAACAAGTACATACTTCGTTGTCAACAATTGCTAGAAAAACCATGTGCTTGTAATTTCTTGCCGACTGAATGGTCATACTGTCACATTTCTACGTTGTGGCACTCTAGGCACCTACTAAGTAGAAGTGCGCGTGTGTAACAGCTGAGAATTGTAAACAAAAATTATGCATATTATTTTATTATACATACCTTCGTGCATGAGAAGTCAATCAATATACGATTAGATCATACAAGACTGCCCGCGGTTTCGCTCGCGTACTTACCTATAATTCGGTTTACCACAGTAAGATTTTATCGTGCATCTCTCGGGAACTGTTTGTCTTTGAATAGAAAGTAGCCTTTAGTCATCTAAATATTTGCCTTTAGTTCGTATTATGGTCTATTTTTGTGCCAAATTCATCCAAATCCGTTGTCGTTTCAGGGTAGTTGAAGGACAAATAAACATACAAATATTTAAAATATAACCTAGTAAAATTGTCATAATTATTGGTAGGTACTCTACTCTTATAACTAGGGATCATTTGTCTGCAGCATCGGGTGTCACTTTGTAGTAGTGCACGCGTCATTATCATTTCAGCCGAAAGACATCCACTGCTGGACATAGGCCTCCCCCAAGCATCGCCTCAATGACCAGTTCTGCGCTTTCCGCATCAGTACACGCGTAAAAAATATAATTATAAAATAAATTGAGTAGGTAGTAGGTACAGTCGACTTCATGACAATAGTAACACTCGAATTAGAAAACCGCCCTTACTGCTTACGAAATAAAGACGCTATCAATTTCAAACTGTTACCACTGACCTGTGGTCGACCGTACCTACCTACCTATTTTATTACTTGCCTGATTGCCTTGCCTGTTTTACTTAGATTTTCCATTACAAAAAAAATACTAGGGTATTTTAGTAAAGTTTATAAGTAGGTACCTAGTAATAATAATGGAATGTTCAAAACTTCCTTACTTACATTTTATTTTTATTTAGCCTTCCTAAAGCTAGCGATGATAACTTTGGTTTTTTTATTTGTTCTGCGCATATTTTCCCCATTTTTAGGGTTCCGAAGTCCTACAAGGAACCCTTATAGTTTCGTCATGTCCGTCCGTCTGTCCGTCTGTCCTAATTCTTTACAGCTTAATAACTTCTACAGTTATAAACATAAGTAAATGAAATTTTGTTAAAAAATAGTCTGCATATAGATCTCAATTTTAAAAGAATAAAAAAATAGTTTTTACGTTATTTAGGGGTGGCGCCCATACATGTGAAATGGGGAAAAAAAAATTTTTTTCGCTGCACCCCCTCGTGTGGGGTATCATTGAATAGGTCTACTAAAATGAAGTTAATGTTTCATACATCACTTTTTTATCAGGTGTACCATCTGCGAAATATAGCCCGCCAAAGTGGCTTGCAATGTGTCCCCCCCCCTGCCATTTCTAAACTATGCAACGTAGAAACTTATAATCTTCCACATTGATAGACCTTTGTGAAAACTCTCTTTTAAAATTATTTCGAGTATAATGTGATTATAATTTTTTGAGTTATAGAGAGAAAACTGAAAAATACTTAAAATGTCCTAGTTCAAAGGTCATTGACCTTAGAGAAAAATGATCATAGCAAATAATGTCGCGAATGCTGTCGATTATTGCAAAAACTAAAATAGCCATGATTAATATTCGATTTGATGATTTCGTTTGTAATTACACCTACTTAGGAACCCTATAATACTGAGCATGGCCCGACATGCTCTTGGCCGGTTTTTTTTTTCTTTCCCTGCCCATCTCTAGCTACTAGCCAAGTGGTGCCCCCATCAGTAAACAAATAATTACTTGACGAGTACATAATTTATCGAAAGTTCGGTTTAACGCCTTAACTTGATAATCATAAATTTTTGACCTCTATACTTAAATTCAGAATGTAATACAAAGCGCAAATCACACACAACGCGGGTGCGGCGGCCGCGGGTCGGGTCGGACCCGCGAATGCGAAGCGAAATCTAACGATTTAAATTGTGGAAATAAAAAATCCTAAAAACCAGCCAAAAGCAAAAGCCAAGAGTCGCAGGTTCGAATCATGCTAGTGAGCGATTTTTTCTTTCCACAATTTAAATTTTTATAAGTTTTATTGTTCTCCAATATCAAAAATTATAAACTTCTAATATATTTTATATTTCAGGCCCCAAACGAAATCAGAGACAATCAGTTGTTCACTCTTCAGAGACAAGTTTTCTGTCACGAAAAATCAGGAGCTTGCAGAAAGCAAATGAAGATTACAGCAGCAGACTTAAAAAAGCCCAAAATTTGGCCCAAAATTCAACATTCCAGAGAGCATTTAAAAAGTTTTCGACGTTTGCTCTTATTTTTACAATGCTGCAGTTTAGGGAAATTAATAAGAAAAAGATGGGCCGCAGATTCTCCAAAAACGAGAAAATTATGGCATTAGCTTTGTATAAACAAGGACCTAAATCATATCGTTGGTTAAGGAATATTTTTGTACTGCCGTCGCCACTGACACTAAGCAGATTGCTTTCAACAGCTGCACTGAAAGCAGGCATCAATGAAAGCATTTTTGAAAATTTAAAAATGAGAGTAGAAAAAATGAAACAGACTGACAAACTGTGCTTGTTAATGTTTGACGAAATTTCTATTGCACCTCATTTCGACTACAATAGAAGAAAGGACGAATTAGTTGGCTTTGTAAATAGTGGCAAAAATATTGATAAAAAAATAGCTGACCATGCAATAGTGTTTATGATTAGAGGTATATCAAAAAATTATAAACAGGCAGTAGCATACAGTTTTTGTGCAGGGAGCACAGCAAAAATAGAATTGGTCCGCCAAATAAAAGAAGTGATCCGGAATTTAAATTCAACAGGCCTCAATGTTTTGGCCACTGTTTGTGACCAAGGGGCTTCGAACAAAAGTGCCATAAATTATTTAATAAAAGAAACAAAAGAAAAATATTTAAGAAATAACAAAGATTGGAACAAAAGAAATATATTTGAAATTGATGAAAAAGAAATTGTGCCCCTATTTGATGCACCACACCTCATCAAAGGAATTAGAAATAATTTACTAAACAAGGACCTGATATATGTTAAGAATGGTGTGCAAAAAACTGCAAAATGGGATTTCCTCAATAAATTACACGCAGAAAATCCATCATTTATGGGCTTGAGAATGTTGCCTAAACTAACAGACCAGCATGTTATACCTGATAAAATTAAAAAGATGAAGGTGAAATGTGCAACCCAAGTCTTCAGCAAATCTGTTGCTATAGCTATGGGGTATCTAGCAGGTGAGCTTTATTATTTATTGAATATTCATAATATCATTACTAACTTATTAATGTTTGTTTGATTATTTTGTGGATAACGGTGCTGGTTGCGTGATTACCTAAGTTTTGTATATCTTTTTGTTTGTATTATGCATTATTGCGCAATTGTTTGTTGTCCTGAAGAATAAAAAAAAAAAAAAAAAAAAAAACTACAGTCCATTTTTTACACATGTCTTATTTAGTAAGCAATCTTGGCATGTCTTTAATGAAATTCGTTTTTAAATAATAATTAAAACATAATAATTACACTAGCTAACAAAAAATATTTTCTAACACCTGACTAAGGCTTTTTAGGGTTCCGTACCCAAAGGGTGCTAACGGGACCCTTTTACTCTCGCTACGCTGTCCGTCCGTCCGTCCGTCTGTCTGTCACAGGGCTGTATCTTTGTAACGGTAATAGATAACCAGTTGAAATATTCACAGAATATGTGTTACTATGGTGTATATCACGACAAATACTAAAAATTAAAAAAAGTCTTAAACTTATAGGGGTCCATACAAGAAACCACGAAAAACATGCATTTTTTTCAACGTTTTTGTTCCTTCTCTATCTTCAAAACGGTAATACATACCAGCCTCAAACTTGGTCAGATTTTAGTGCATATTATGTAGTTTCGCAACAAATACTAAAAATAAGACAAACATAGACATATTGAGAGGTACGGAACCCTTACTGCGCGAGTCCGACTCGCACTTGGCCGGTTTTTATTCTTTAATAACAGCATTTACAGGAAATCTGGAAGTTATGAAGTTAGCCGGTCAATATTTTACAGCATTTTTAGCCCGGCCGCACATTGTCATAAAATAGCACCGTATTTACATTTTAATATTTAAATTTTAGTATGTAAAAGCAGACATACGATTCGGAAATATCTGTCAGTCTGCGGGGCTGGTACTAAAATTAACTGTATAAATGTAAAATAAGCATTATGAAAGTAGTATTGTCCTGCAGATACTTACCTGTGAAACGTCTCTTTGCCATAGACGTACAACATACTATTATAACATTGTAAAAGTACAACCATGGTATAGGTTCCGGCGATTTAAGTTTAGCAACAAATACTAAAACTAGGGCAAACATAGACATATGTGTGTACCTACGTAAGAAAGAGATGCAAAAATTCACATTTCGCGTACGTTCGTTGATGTCTTTTGATAAACTCTCGTAAATTAAATCAGTTTTTATGGGGTATCAGGTCGTTGAGAGACACGGAACCCTTACTGCGCGAGTCCGACTCGCACTTGGCCGGTTTTATTTATTTATGACCTGATCCAATAATCACACCGATAAAAAAATGCTTTATTCAGGTGGGAGACAGTCAAATTATTTTTCTCGGCTAGAGAGCCTTTCACGTTTCACAGCCGTCTTGCTCTAATTGTAGCACTTCTTTTTTCAATATTTCAAGAGATTTGAGGCGAAATTGATAAATTTGTTCTATAAACATCCTTCAGGGTAACATTACGAATATTTGAAACACATTTTTGTCTTAATTTGTTGCTTAGAAGGAGGAGGAGAAAGAAAAAAATATTCTTTGTTTTTCTTTATATATAAATCATGTATGGAAATAAAACCATTGTTTAAATATTTGTGATGACACTAAAGGATGTTTATAAAATATTTTTTTCAATTTCGCCTAAAATCTCTTTAAATCTTTCGTAGCCATCTCACTCTAATTTTAAGCCTTTTTTGGCTTAAAATTAGAGCGAGATGGCTACGAAACGTGAAGGACCTCTTAAAATACATAATATTTTTCTTTTACATGTCTAGAATTAGTAATTATATTACATCAGAAGTTATTTAAAAATCAACAGTACAAAGAGACCTACCAAGATTATTTACTAAATAAGACAAGTAAGAAAAAACAGATTGTAGTTTTCTTTTTTGATGAAATTTACTGTAAATTTATTAGTATTCGAATGTACTAACCATTTTATAATGTATTTACTGACACGACTGGATCTCTGTTATCTTATAAATAAACGAATTATTACAATTATTATAAAAACAATGATTCACCTTTATTATAATAATAATTTAATTTATTTATAAGATAACAGAGATCCAGTCGTGTTATGTTATTTTTTTACCAAAAGACAATAATTGTTGTACTATATAACAGTATTACTTTTCAGAAAACGGAATATTGCCTAAAGAAGCCACAGCCACAGCTGAAATACTTGTATTTTTCGATGACCTATTCGATTCTGTTAATGGAAGCTATGAAAATTCACAAAAGCGATCAGGGAAGGTATTATTGCACTCAGTGAGACCAAATTCCCCTAACTTCAATGTCTGGAAAGAAGCCAAAAGAGTAATGAAAACTATGAAATTTGTGACAAAAAAAGGTGGCAAAACTTGTGTTGTGCCATCAATCTCCAATTGGATAATGACTTTAGAAAATTTTGAATATTTGACCAATAAATTGTTCCAGGAGCACAAGTGTAGGTCCATATGGCTCAGACATTTTAACCAGGATCCTTTGGAAAACTTTTTTGGCTGTGTTCGTAGTCATGGGGCAAGGAACACAAACCCGACGAGTGCAGGCTTTGAAAATTCCTTTGCTGCTTTACTTATAAATAATTTAAATAGCGTGCACTCTGCAGGTTCTAATTGCGAGAAAGACATGTGCAACGACAGTTTGTTTCATACATTAGGCCGATTATTTTTTAATAATAAACAAACTTGTGCTCCTGTTGAAATTGATTTTAATATTTTTATAAATAGTGATCATATCATGTTGGACTTTAAAAACAAAATACAAAATGTTAAAATTAAGGCGTAAATTTCTTATGTGACCCACCCTGGGGATGTTGTAAAGAAATTAAAAACAATTTTCAAAAATTGCAAAATGTGCAATGCTTGTTTTTGTACAAAAAATAAAGATGGTTTGAATTATATTCAAATGAGAGATTACTCAATAGATAATAAGTATTTGACATACCCTACTGAAGAAGCCATGGAATGTTTCTCGCAACAGCAAGACATGATTACATATATTATAAAAAACAATGGGACTATTGGTCAAATAAAAAATTATATTAAGACTGTGTTAAGTGCTGTTTGTGATTATAATTTTATTAAATGCCTCGAGCACAAAAGTCTGGTGGTGGCAGAAATGCAAGATTTGTTGTGCAGATTTTTCTTATGTAATAGGTGTAAGGACACAAATAAAATTATAAAAGGTGTAAGAACCGATTACGATGTTGATGACAAAGTACAAGAAATGGCTCGCCAATATTATATGAAAAGAAATAAAAAATAATAATTGTTCTATGATTGTTTTCTTTTACCTATTTTGAGCCATTTTCATTACACCATGTTTTCCATTTGTATGTGATTTTCACTTGAAAACTCATGGTGTAATGAAAATGACTCGAGTAATTCAACTTAAGTAAGAAAAACAAAAAATATATATATATATATATAGGTAGTATAGGTAATTACGTATTACGTTACGTTTACGTTTTGCCATCTATATAATTATGTGCACCAAGGTATGTTGTAGAGTAGTGTAACTCGTTAAATTGACAATAGATGGCGCTGCAACTAAAAAGGTTAGACTGACTACTAAAGATGTTCGTTATATTAGGTAGCAGAAAATATAACCTATTATATACAAAAAGCAGGCGCATACTATTATTTCCTTAACACTAGTACCTGCTATCTGCTATAAATTTTTCGTCGTCTTGTTTACGATATTGAGTCGAGATATTTGTTGCTAGTTTGTGCCATACGATGAAGTATACAATATAAGCAGATTGTAATAAGGTCTATTTTCTAACGCACGTTGCAATTCGAGACTCGGCGGCGTAACTTTTGCTGACTTGATATTCATTATCATTTCAATAGCAGGCGGCTTACATTACACTAACTAACGCAGCCTGCTATATAGCAAGTCAAGGAGCTACAACGCAGACTGTGGTTCACCTATGCGCTCGTGCTCGCACTCGCACATTGCTGATAATGAATATAATAACGCGCACATACTCGTAGCGTTTCGAGCGCCGCGCCGTGCCTAACCCCGAAAGCGGACTGAGATTTCTAACGAGTGCTGTATGCTATATTATAGCATAAAAAATATTATGCGCTATACATATAGCATGTCGTTACAACGCGTCTTTGATATGTAGCCGTTGTGGACACCTTTACTGACTACTCTATCTCAGTCTATTCAATGTACTCTGTGAGTGTCCATCCGGACGTCGTCAAGGGTGGACCTGCGTCGCCTTTTTACGTTGCGCTCCCCCCGCTTTTGTTCGAAATGCAAAATAAATGAAACAATAAGCGCATCGAGAATAAATACGTCGCGCTGAATTGGCGGGGGCTGGGGTAGCGTTATTTAGCTCACAGGTCTGGGATAACCTCGCCTTAAGTGATTCTGATTAAACTACTTTCGGGATTTGCGTTTATTTATTTATTTATTTAATTCTTTATGCACAACAGGGTACAAAGGCGGTCTTAACGCCATAGGCGTTCTCTACCAGACAACCTTAGGGTAATGCAGAGACAAAGAATAGGGTAGATGCACCAGTAAAGTAGTAAAATATGTTTCGTACTACGGACTTATAATTACATATAATAAAAAATAAAAAAAATAGATAAATACATATGTACATTATACATATAATAAAATATATATATTATACATACCTACATATATAACTATAAATATATAACATCAAGATAATTCAAAGTCGAGCTGAATCTGCTAAATTGTTTTCACGGAAATATTTCCTTAACTTATTTTTAAAGGCGAGCCGACTGTTAGCCATCCTGATTATTCTATTACATGTTGCATTATAACTAAACAAGTGCATCGCAATAATAAACGCGATGTAATATGTGGGCGGGGCACATTGCTCGCAGAACGGATGGCCGATGGGGCAGTAAAGTTCTGGAGTGGTGACCGCGTACTGGAAGACGCAGCGTGGGTAGGCCCCCCACAAGGTGGACCGACGACATGGTGAAGGTCGCGGGAATCCGCTGGATGCGGAAAGCGCAGGACCGGTCGTTGTGGCGATGCTTGGGGAAGGCCTATGTCCTGCAGTGGACGTCTTTCGGCTGAAATGATGATGATGATGATGAATGTTATTAAAATATGTAGTGATTGCGAAAACCTAAGTAATTATTATATATTGTTGTATATTATATAAATGATAATTCTGCATGTAAGCCATGTAACAGGTTTCTTTTTCAAGTCTTTACACAAAAGTTCCACTCCGATGCTCGTATCTTAGGATCAGCTATCACTGAAAACCGGCCGGTATCACTGCCTATTTCCGTCGCTCAGCAGTGATTATAGCCCGTATAGGGGATCATGATGTTATTATGGCCTGCGTTAATATTCCCGGGATCAGTCCTCGGCTTAGCCGGCTCAGATCTGTGCCGGATTAATATTTAAACTGCGCCGATCTGAATACTGATGTAAAGTTAGTGATTTTGTTGGTTGTCACCAGTTGTTGGTGACAACTTACAAATTACTTGCCTATTAGGGTCCGAACAGTAGATAAATAATGAAGTTTTTGCTCTGAATTAATCGTTACAGCAGATTTGGTTCCGCTGGGTTCGAACATAGAAATCTAGAAGTGATGGCAAAGGCGCGTAAGCCGCGTACAGGTGTCTCATAGGACACCAGTGCGCGAAACATTTGCTTGATTATCAGCGCTGTTTTGGACGAAGAGTCACTAAAACTGTATTTTGAAGCATATCTAACAGCAGATTTTTTTGAGGCTTTTTTATTTTGCATTAAATGCTAGAAATATGGTGGAAAATTGCGTACTACAACTGCACATTTATGTGTTGGTATCGGAAAACCGAAGAAATGCATTCCGATGGTAAAATACAGTAGATGACATTTCTATTAGGTACCTTATTATTTAGATTTCTATGCGTCGAACGAACCTGCCAATATTCATTTCACGCAAATTTCTAACAAGTCCTAAAAACAACTAGGTTGTACCTAATATTACCTGGACACCGCCCAGACTATAAAAAACTAGGTCGGTACTAAATTCATTAACTCGTCAACGGGCGCAAGACCACCTGCGGCGGCACCAGAATCGATTAGTTTATTATCACTTCTTAGACTGTGCGTCATTACTTAGGCCGCACATCGGTCACACATTTGTAGCACCACAGTCACTTCGCCCAGTGTCAACTCTGTCAACATTTCTTGAAATGTAAGTACAGCTAGCCACATCATTGTGAATCTAGTGTGCGCGTACAAGACATGTGTATCGAGCAAAATAATTATTAGCCAATTTTAGCGAAGTAAATGTGGCGTGCCTACATGTTGTTTGTGTCTGGTGTGCAGCCTGATTAGAGAACATTAAGTTCATAATAAAAAAAAAATTAAAAAATTGATGAATAAGTGTATGAAATTAATAAATGGAATAATAATAACCACCAGCAACTTGCCTTGAAATACAGCCTTGTGGATACAGAAGTACCATACTACAGGTATGTGCCCGACCCAGTTCTCGAAAATCGTCATGATATAGTGATGATAGATCGATCGGAGCGCCGCCGCACGATGATTGTTGATGTCATCGTTCCGCATGACGGGAATCTCGTGAAGGCCGGAAAAGATAAAGAAATAAAATATCTTGACTTGGCACACGAGGTTGTCGACATGTGGGATGTTGACTCAGCAGTCATCGTGCCAATTGTCGTTACGGCCAATGGAATAATGGCAAAGAGCCTCGACCAACACCTGCAGAGGCTCTCATTAGGCAGCTGGGTCAAAGGCTTGATCCAGAAAGCGGTTCTTCTGGACACGGCACGTATCGTTAGGAAGTTCCTCTCTCTGAGGCCCTGACTGCCGGTAGCTTGGACCCTGTTCCTGATGGGGTACTGTTTTATATATTTTTAAACGTTTTTATTTCTTGTTTTTTGTAAAAACGTTTAAAAATATAAAAATATATGTAATTTAATCATCATTTCAGCCGAAAGACGTCCACTACTGGACATAGGCCTCCCCCAATTAAGGGGGGACATGCCATAATCGCCACGCTTGGCAGGCGGGTTGGCGATCGCAGTTGGTTGGTTAAATACTCAGAGAACGCTGCTGCCCATCCTCTGGTGAATCCCTTAGTCGCCTTTTACGACACCCATGAGAAGAGATAAGGGTGGTGCTATTCTTTAAGTCCGGCACCACACGGACTGTAATTTAATGAATAAATGGAATAATAATAAATATCTTTGGGACATTTTTTACACAGCACCATCTAGTCCCAAACTAAGCAGAGCTTGTACTGTGGGTAGTAGACAATGGATATGATACTTATATACTTTTTTTTTGTAAATACATTCTTATAATATATAAGCAACACCCAGACCAACACAAACACTTATGTTCATCACACAAATATTTGTGTCATGTTGGAATCGAACCCACGACCTTGTTATCAGCAGTCCGCCACTCGAACCACTAGACCACAGAGGTCGTCAAAATTGTTATTATAGTCCTCTCTTGTAATCTTTAACCATGCAATAACTTTACACAAATAGCATTAGACCGAGCATTCTACTTACTTTTCTTTATTGTGTATTTATTACTTATTGACAGTTAATTTTATCGTCTATACAGTTCTAGTTTCACCCTAAATACCAGCAGACTACAAACGAAGAACTACAAGAAACTCAAAACTAATTTAACCGGATTAGCCCGTCTCGTCGTGAGCAACCGGCCCAACGTCAGGTTGCTCATCGATATTCTGGACAGGACGATCCTAATTTTATTGAATTTACTTCACATTTATTTGCATTATCTTTTATTGTAAGACCTTTTATTGGAAAGGCTAAATAAAGGAACGTGCCGAAATATAAATGAAATGGTAAATTAGTATAAATGAACTGAAGGTTACGGTTCTGTAAGTTCAGTTAGAAGCCTGTGGGTTAATGCCATTAAGGCTTTAAGGCCCGTACAAACCAAAAGCAGGTCAGTAAAAGCGCCGGGCATGAGCAGCGCGGCACACGTCACAATAAAAGGTACGCAGTTTAAAAGCGTTTTGATAGCGAGCCCACGATATAACTGGTTTCAGTGTGACTTGTTCTGTCAGATGTCAAACAATACTACTGCCTCGTAATCGCTTTGACGTCACACTGACGCGCCGTCCTGCCAGCAGGAACAACGCGGTTGCATTGTATGTATCACTATAGCCACCATACGAGTTAGTATAATATCTTCTCGTCCAAAATACCGCAATGTCTCAAGACGAAAGTCTTGTGTGTTTGCCAGTAATTACTTAAGGCACTGAAAAGTGGTCGCTCACAATGGGCCTGATAAGGAGGCTCAAAGTCACTCAAAGGGCAATGGAGACCTATGCTCGGAGTGACCCTGCGTGTTCGAATCAGAAATGAGGAGATTCGCAGAAGAACTAAAGTAACCGACATAGCCCGAAGAATTGCCAAACTTAAGTGGGCGGGGCACATTGCTTGCAGAACGGATGGCCGATGGGGCAGTAAAGTTCTGGAGTGGCGACCGCGTACTGAAAGGCGCAGCGTGGGTAGGCCCCCCACAAGGTGGACCGACAACCTGGTGAAGGTCGCGGGAATCCCCTGGATGCGGAAAGCGCAGGACCGACCATTGTGGCGATTCTTGGGGGAGGCCTATGTCCAGCAGTGGGCGCTTTTCGGCTGAAATGATGGTGATGATGATGAAAGTGGAGCAATTTTTTTTTAAGAAATAAAATTCAAAATTCAAAATTATTTATTTGTCAAACATAGGTATGATGTACAAGACATGGTGTTAATTTTTAAATAATACAGTATCACTATGTTTTGCCTTGATAGGCGTACAAATTTGGTAACATAAAGATAAAGATAATACCTACTTATTAAGGAGAATCATGAGTATAAGAAAATAATGAAAAAAAAACGACATTAATAAGGATTTAGGTACACTTCCTTCAGTCCGTTGCGCCAGTTAATCTTTTGATCCAGTTACGTGTTGTGTGAGTGAACGGTAATGAGCCGCCAGCGCCGGCGCCGTCCGGGGGGGGGGGGGCACAGGCTTCACTACAACGAGCCGCTTTCATGATACACTAGTTTTAGTAACTAAGTAAAGATAATGAGTTGAATGATAATTATGTAGCCAACGACCTGGAAGACACACGGGATGCACCCAGTGCTAAACCATACTATGTAAAACAATTGAAAATCTAAACAATATTATGTTCTATATTCTAGCCTTGCATCGCGTTTCTAAAGTCGCTAAAATCGCTTTTGAACTTATATTTGTAGTAATAGTTTTTTTTAAATCTCTCAAAATCCTTGCAGCCGATTTTTATGACGTAATAACAAAAAAAAATTATCAACACGTCTGTTAGAAACAATATTTTAACCACATATCTGCTAGTTCATGGCTGACTTTCACCAAGTCTTCTTTTAAAAGAGAGTCATCTAACCTAGGATAAATAATTGGTATGGGTGTGCTTAAGTTGTCATTACTAAGGGCAATGAATCAACGGTTAAACCTACGTTTTATGTAAAACGTGGTTTCAGTCCATCAGACGTCTATAACCGTGATTGTATGTATGTATGTATTCAGATGTCCAATTTCTTGCCTGTCGTGTAGTTACCGGTCACGCCGATCACCATCGAGGGGTCAGCACCCCTAAACGACCGCTCCCTCACAATAATAGGGGAGAGAACAAGATTGCTACTGTCAAAATTCTATACGATACCATGTTGTATTGTGTTGTGTTTGTTCAGAATACTGAATGTTTGTATCCGGCTTATAAATACTTTTTTGTAAAAGATGAGTACAAGCAAGTAATACCGTAAGATATCTTACCTTTTGTATTCTAAAAAATAAACTGAGAAAATATTGTTGAAAAGATTGTTTTTATGAAATAAGTTATTATGAAGTACATTAGAGCTAGAAGTTTGTAAATCTCATCAACATATTATCACGCCTGTTTCCCATTGGGGTAGGCAGAGACTATGGATTTCCACCTGCTACGATCCTGACACACCTCTTTCGCTTCAGCTACGTCCATTAACCTCGTCATGCATGCTCGTCGGTTTAGAGAACTCTTATCCTGGCATTTTTTTAGAACATCCGCGATTTGATCGCGATACGTTCGCCGAGGTCGTCCCCTTCCAACTCTTCCATCAACACTCGCTTCGTATACTTGTTTCGTCAATCTCCTCTCGTCCATCCTCTCTATATGTCCAAACCTTCTTAACATACCTTTCTCAATCTTTGTCACTACATCTTCTTTCACTCCACAACGCTCCCTTATCACGTTATTCCTTATCAAAGTCCAATCAATTCGAAGTTTATGCGTACATGTCTGAAGACGATAACTTTGAACGAATGGATAATAGATAAATACAGAAAGCTCACTCTTATAAATAAAAATTACAAAAACACACGTCATAATGTAAAACACACGGCATCATGTAAAACCATTAATTACTGAAATGGACCGCTCTTCAATGAAAGGTCGTTACGTTCTATTGTCATAATCATCTGGTTGCTGGGTCCATGATCGCAGTTGTTATTACTAGCCTAAATAAAGCCGCGTCTCCTGCGACCATATTTTTGTTATTTCTAACATCTAACATGTTTTTCTAACAAAATGGGGGCGTGGCCTAGCTGTTTGGCGACATTTGATTGGCCTAAGCACAATGTTTACATGTTTTGTTAGAATGTTTTATTAGATTTTGGTCGCAGGAGACACGGCTTAAGGCTGCTACCAATCAACTTGGGATAATCTCTTCAGTTTTTTCTTAGCTTCGTTCTTTGCATCCATACACACAGTCACCTACAGATTTACACACGGTGAACAACTTGAATTTTATTTTTGTTTTTATTTGTGTTTGTGCGAGGAGTATCTCTCTGGAGTACTGAATATAGATAGATAGGTAGAGTATACTTTATTTTTTGCACACCATAAAAATAAAACTAAAGAATATACCTACTTAATCTTCTGTATTATTCTGTGTTATGGTTGAAATTACCAACTTGATGTTTTTTCTAACTCGGAAGCTAGGAGGGTGACAGGCGATCTTGAGCCACTCCCGACTTCACAAATAAAACGAGGACGCGACTTCTGACAAACTCTCACAAAATATCTCCAAAGGGACTCTGTTGTCGGAACATTGCGAACTTGCCTTAATTAATATTAATTCTGTACGAATGCTGCTTGATATTTAATGATGAATTCCAACTTTCTAAAAAGTTAAGTTTGACCGGAATTCAGTGTTGAAGTTGATGTTTAGAGTAATTGAAAAGTTATTGATAAACACAGAGTTAGAGCCAAGGGTGTTGGCTATGACAGTCAATACATGCTACATGCTGACACGGTGATACTAGAAGCAAGAAGGATAAAAGCACGTCAAAACTACAAAACACGCACGTCAAATGGCTGAGCAATCATGCCAAATAAATTGAAAACGTTCAATCATCGTTAATCAATTTTAAAGATGAATATCCCTAATTACCATCCCTGCTATCATCATCATCATTTCAGCCGAAAGACGTCCACTGCTGGACATAGGCCTCCCCCAAGCATCGCCACAACGACCGGTCCTGTGCCTTCCGCATCCAGCGGATTCCCGCGACCTTCACCAGGTCGTCGGTCCACCTTGTGGGGGGCCTACCCACGCTGCGCCTTCCAGTACGCGGTCGCCACTCCAGAACTTTACTGCCCCATCGGCCATCCATTCTGCGAGCAATGTGCCCCGCCCACTGCCACTTAAGTTTGGCAATTCTTCGGGCTATGTCGGTTACTTTCGTTCTCCTGCGAATCTCCTCATTTCTGATTCGATCACGCAGGGACACTCCGAGCATAGCCCTCTCCATTGCCCTTTGAGTGACTTTGAGCCTTCTTATCAGGCCCATTGTGAGCGACCACGTTTCAGTACCGTAAGTAATTACTGGCAACACACACTGGTCAAAGACTTTCGTCTTGAGACACTGCGGTATCCCTGCTATACTAATTACTTAACTAAAACTGTATCAGACCAAACAATTATAAAATAAATGATAAATGCCGTTACTTTGCAAATGAACAGGCAGCTGTAGCGATCAGTCGTTTGGTACAAAAAGTTGCCAACAACTGCTGTGAGTTATTGCTACCACAGCGACTGCTACAAAAACTGCTGACTTTGGGAACATCGCTTAACTGCTGTGTTTGTTTTAGTTACTCTAAATGGGCCACGCCTATAGATTGGGTACTGGTTAATTAGAAAATTGGTTAGGTATCGGCCTCCGAACAATAACTAAAGCAGCTTAGTCATTATTCTGAGGTATTGACTGTTGAAGCTAGAGGTGGTTGAGCACTATGTGTATCTTGGACATGTTCTATCTTTCGAAAAGAAGCATCCCAATAAAGAAATTTCCAGGAGGATACAGCTCGGGTGGACGGCATTTGGAAAGCTGGAAGATGTCCTTCGGTCAAAGAGAATCCCTCAGTGCCTAAAAACACGTTTATTTAACCAGTGTGTCCTGCCAACTATGACTTATGGTGCCGAGACATGGACGCTTACAAAGGAGACTGTCCACCGAGTGCGAGTGGCACAACGGGCCATGGAGCGTGCTATGCTCGGCATAAATCTTCTCGACCGAGTCCGAAACACCGAGATCCGTCGTCGGACGAAAGTCTATGACGTCGGTGATAGGGCAATTAAGCTAAAGTGGAGTTGGGCGGTACATCTGGCTCGGCGTAGAGATGGCCGATGGAGTAAAGCGTTGACCGAGTGGTGGCCAAGGTCAGGTCGGAGAAACCCGGGCCGTCCGAAAGCGCGCTGGGTTGATGATATCGCCAAAGCCGCAGGAAACACCTGGATGAGGGACGCACAAGATCGAAGAGGCTGGCAAAAAAGAAAGGAGGCCTATACCCAGCAGTGGGTGATACCGGGCTAGAATGATGATGATTGACTGTGTAGAACATAACATAACAGATGTGTAGATATTAATAACTAAATTAATATCTACACATCTATTATTGACTACTTGTAAATAAGACTACTACAATATTGCAGATGAATACTACGGCTTTGTTTATTTATTTACTTTATGTATACAAACAGAAAAACTATAATATTTAACAAAACATAGGAATGAAGAGTACGAACTATAAAGAGACTGTTGATACCAACCTTCTTTGATGTAAGGCGTCAATCTGCAGCTTATCTGCAGTCGTCTAGAAACCATAGCTAGAAACCTGCGCTAAAAACAGAAACGCACAGATTTGACATCTACCCGGCCGGCGGTAGATGTCAAATCTGTGCAGAAACGTCAAAGAAGATATGAAGAATGTTGGAAGAAAGTCATCACGTCATCAAAACGAGCTAGCAAAGAGTATAGTAACTATACCAAAAGCCGGGCTAGTTTCATCATATGAGCATTAGTGTTCTATGATCTAAAGAAAGCCTTTTTATAAAATAAAGATTTAAAAAAAAAATGATCTAAAGCTGCCAAATAATTTAAAACCATGTATAAGAACACGATAAAACCAAAACATCGGCGTCGCAAGGCAAAATCACAAATAAACAGCGAAAACGTGTTCTAATACTGCACTTTTACCGTTTTGAATTTCCACGAAACGTGAGGTGATCTAAACAGAAAATATGAATGCCGTACGTTTTACGAGAGGGTCGCTATAGATCAGTCGCCGGGGCGTGTGTGTTCGATCGCGGGTTCGTTTCCTGTCGACGCCGGGCGGCGCAAGCTTCTGTTTGTTTATTTTCTACTGCAGTTGCTACTTTTGAATGTTGGAAGTTGGAATTTTAGTGTTTGTCTGACATTTCCTGACAGTACATACATACATACATACATATTATCACGCCTGTTTCCCTTTGGGGTATGCAGAGACTATGGATTTCCACCTGCTACGATCCTGACACACCTCTTTCGCTTCATCTACGTCCATTAACCTCGTCATGCATGCTCGTCGGTTTAGAGAACTCTTAACCTGGCATTTTTTGAGAACATCCGCGATTTGATCGCGATACGTTCGCCGAGGTCGTCCCCTTCCAACTCTTCCATCCACACTCGCTTCGTATACTTGTTTCGTCAATCTCCTCTCGTCCATCCTCTCTATATGTCCAAACCATCTTAACATACCTTTCTCAATCTTTGTCACTACATCTTCTTTCACTCCACAACGCTCCCTTATCATGTTATTCCTTACTTTATCTCTCAAAGTTACACCACACATACTTCTCAAAGCTCTCATTTCTACTGCATTTATTCTGCTTTCATGTTTCTTCTGCCATACCCAACTTTCACTACCATACATAAGTGTAGGCACTAACACTCCCCCATGAACAGCCAGCCGTGCCTTTTCCGACACTTTGTGCTTTTCCTGACAGTAGATGTTTCTAATTTTATTGCCGTTTATTGGTGACATTAATGACCTTTATCTACACTCGTATCGTAAAATTCGAATTATGAACTCGAAAGTAATGTCATAATGACATACTTTACGCACATGCACCTGTAATGAATTTAAAAAGTTTCATTACGATACAGTTTGCTGAACAAAACAATGCGGTGTTTTAATTTTTTTTCCATAACCGCACACTTCAGCCCAACTAAGGAGTTTTTAATGCCACTTCAACCCAACCAAGCAGTTTTCAAACCTTTTTTTTTTTGCAGTCATACAGTTTGGCACCAAGGAGTACACAAAATTCAGGGTGGCGCCACTAGTCATACATTGAAAAATTTGATTGTTTAAAATCGCGTTTTTGGCAGAACTTTGGATTTTCATATTGCTTTTAATTAATTATATTTAAGTGTTAATAGGCATATTTTTTGTATGATAAAACGGAGATTGACGGAATCCTGACAAGGATAGAAAATTAGTTCCGATTATAATGCTTTCTCCAGACTATATTTTATTATCTGTGAAGGCGCGCACAAGGGCGCGTGCGCGGCCGCGTGCCATGACCTACTGGATTTGGTCATCAATCAATCAAGTCAGCCTATCGCAGTCCACTGCTGGACATAGGCCTCTCCCATTTGGATTTGGTCATCGTTACTTGTAAATTTATTGTAATTGTTTACGTTATTATTATGGTTTTGTATGTCTAAAGTTTTATTCTGGGCAAAAATATCTGACTACAGCAGTGATACTGAACTGAGGAGAATATGACCCCGCCTGAATTTCTGGATGCAGCAACGTAAATGACGAACAATATTTTACCAGCAAAATCAAGAACAACTACGACAATGTTACCAAGATTTTGACTTTGGTATTTTATTTAAAATTGTATGAGTTTATGAATTGTGTATGAAACTGACATAACTAGGTATTAAAACACTGTGATACTACTAAAATCCGAGCCACTGGCGAGGTTTTTAAACCCACACTCGTGTTTTAATAACCCCTGTTATGCAACAGTTTCATAAACTACTAAAGTGTTACAAATAAATGGCAAACAGGAACATCTACCGTCAGGAGATGGCGAAGCATTGAGATTAGTTTGGAACTATATTTTGACCGTTTTTAATTACGATAATCGACATTTGTGTTAACCAGTTTGCTACCTTTGATATGGACTATAGACTTGCTCCGTCAGAGTACTGAAATGTTAAAATGATATTGAAGTAAATGCCACGTATTATTCGCTGCCAGGGAACACATTCCAGCCCTACTATCTCCGCTACTCATCCGTGACTCTCTGTGATATTTCGACAGCCAATCTTCCTTAGCTGTTGCCTTATATAAATGAGCGTATATTCCATGGTTACTAATGCCATCTTTCTGTTTTGTTCCAGATTGGAGCGGCCGGCTGTCGGGGCGGCGCCGCTCCTCGCAGCATTCGCCAGCCGCACTGCTGGCGCACTTCGACACCACCGTGCTGCAGGTATGTGGTTCAACTAGGATTATCATGACTGCTCTGATACCAACTATTTCTATTTCTTAGTTAAGCTTTCTGAATTAAGCTCGCCGATGTACATAAACATTCCTACTCATCAACTCAGCCTATCGCAGTCCACTGATGGACATAGGCCTCTCCCAAGTTGCCACAACACTCGGTCCTCTGCCTTCCGCATCCAGTCCCCTCCAGCTACGTTCTTCAGGTCGTCGGTCTACCTAGCGGGGGGGGGGGTGCCCTACGCTGCGTTTGCCGATTCGCGGTCTCCACTCAAAGACTCGTCTGCTCCAGCGGTCATCGGTCCTTCGACAGACATGGCCAGCCCACTGCCACTTCAGCCTACCTACAAGCTATGTCGGTCACTCCGGTTCTTCTCCGGTTAGATACTGTGCTATATTAACATATCAGGCGTACCTTTGTAACTATCATCTTCATCAGCCTATATTAGTCCACTGCTGGATATAGGCCTCTCCAATGGCACGCCACTGACATCGATCCTCGGCCACTCGCATCCAGTTGTTACCAGTCACCTTGACAATATCATCGCTCCACCGAGGATGAGGGCGTCCTGCCTTACGTTTGCCGATTTGTGGTCTCCACTCAAGAACACCTTTACTACAACGGCTATCTGTTCTTCGGCTAATGTGGCTTATGTGGCCGGCCCACTGTCACTTCAGCTTGCTAATCTTGTAGGCTATCGGCCAAAATTAATATCCAATCCATCCACGATTTGTCCTACTAGAGATAGGAATTTGACATAAGCTCCATACAAAATATGTCAAATTTCTATGTCTAGTAGGGTAAATCGTGGATAGATTAGATATTATTTTTGGCCGTATGTCAACAACATTGGTTCTCTGTCGGATCACCTCGTTCTGGAGTCGATCGGCTGTTCCCAAGAAAATCGAGGCTGATGGTTTAACGTGCTCTCCGAGGCGTCGAATGGTTTCGATGTGTGAAGAATAGTCACCCATTCACGAAATGTGCGCGTGATATGCAGCCACTTCGCAGATCGATCTGCGTGGTTATTATTAACCACGAGCCTCTCAAATAAACTGTATTATTACCACCAAATGGGATTATTATATTTGTTTATCGAATAGATCACTACGAATATGTTGAAATTAGATGTAGACAGCCTTTCAAATATGCGGTTAGCCGTGCATAAAGTGATCCCCGCCACTTGAGATCCGCTGACGGGCGCGAGTCAGGCGGTGTGAATATAATCTGAAGGCGCACGCCAGCGCTCGACCCTCGGGGACAGGCGAAGAGACGGTAAGAAAACACAGAAGGACGAGAATTATACCCACTACAAGAAACTCTGAACTGAATTAGTTGCTGTGGGAAACCAGAAAACTGTAAACTTTTTGGTTGAATAGAATACAAAAACCGGCCAAGTGCGAGTCGGACTCACGCAGTAAGGGTTCTGTACCATCCATCGATACTTGTATGGGGACCCCCTTTGATTTTAGACTTTTTTAGTTTTTTTCAACTGGTTTTCTATTACCGTTAAAAAGGTACAGCCCTGTGACCGACAGACGGATGGACGGATGGACGGACGGACAAAGTAGCGAGTCTGTGAAAGTAATAGGGTCCCGTTGGCACCCTTTAGGTACTGAACCCTAAAAAGTGTACACTTTTGTGAAAGTAAAATGGAACAGTCTATAAATTTGTTTAAATGTCCGTAGTCGCTCAGCTGGGTAAACAGACTTGTAACTGCAAAGAGAATAAAGAATTTAATACAGTCCCGGAGTCGAGATCCCAGGACCCGGATGCTTTTTTATTTGGATTTCATAAAATTGTCATCGAGGGTCGAATAAAGTGAGACTTCTGTAGCTGTCTCTTTGTGGGCCAACCTAGAACCCACTCCGATTTAACGTGATTGAAGTGCCAGCGATCCATTGCTGTACTGTAGATGTCATTATATTGAATATAGAGCGACATGGAGTCAGATATACCATTGACATTACAAGTATCAAGAAACTAAAATTGATCTTCAATTTTATTATTTTTAGAGTTTTATATTGAGAAAAAAAACGAGTGTGCACACGACTGAAGTAAAATCCACTAACTTATATCTCTCTCTCAATACTATTTCAATGAGAACAAAGGAATGGCGGCGCGGCGCGCGTACATCTGCCGGCGCTGTGTCGTGGCCGCTCGCCTCGCTCCCCGCGTCCCGCACTACCCCCTCCGTTCGCCTCGCTTTTTGTATCGCATTCACCAGCTTACTCCCCAAATCAAGCGTGCGTAAAGAAGTTTTACTTCAATAAATCCGAATTCAGTAAAAGCGGCATATTCTTCCATCTATACCATGTACTAAATGAAATGTAAATAAGATTTATTTCTATAGTTCTACAATAAATAACTTTTGATATTTAATGTATTGAATACATGGACAAATAGGTACAATACCAAAAACAATCGTAGCTATTTCTAGAACAAATAATATAGCATCCTATTCGAAATAAAGGATCTACAGAATTAATTTGAAAATTACAATCACATGAGACTTTACATCTTCATGTCTCAGTTTGGCGAACCGACTTGCGGTACCATTTAGGCAACAGCCTAGGTGGTATTGAAGTTGTCATGGGCAAAAGTAACCGCTTAACATCAGGTGGGCCTTTAGCTCGTTTCGCCATCCTATACTATAAAAATAATAATAAAAACCGGCCAAGAGCATGTCGGGCCATGCTCAGTATTATAGGGTTCCTTCAATCAACTCAGCCTATCGCAGTCCACTGCTGGACATAGGCCTCTCCCAAGTTGCGCCACAACGCTCGGTCCTCTGCCTTCCGCATCCAGTCCCCCCCAGCCACGTTCTTCAGGTCGTCGGTCCACCTGGCAGGGGGGCGCCCTACGCTGCGTTTGCCGATTCGCGGTCTCCACTCAAGGACTCGTCTGCTCCAACGGCCATCGGTCCTTCGACAGACATGGCCAGCCCACTGCCACTTCAGCTTACTGATCCTACAAGCTATGTCAGTCACTCCGGTTCTTCTCCGGATAATCTCGTTACGGATTTTATCCTTCAAAGAAACTCCAAGCATAGCTCGCTCCATAGCTCGCTGAGCGACTTTGAATTTGTGGACTAGCCCAACTGTCAGTGTCCACGTCTCGGCACCGTAAGTCATGACTGGCAGGACGCACTGGTTGAAGACCTTTGTCTTCAAACTTTGCGGTATAGGCGACGAGAAAACTCGGCGAAGTTTGCCAAATGCTGCCCAGCCCAGACGGATCCTTCTGTTGGCTTCTTTCTCGAAGTTGTGTCTACCAAGCTGAATTACCTGCCCTAGGTAGACGTATTCCGTTACAACTTCGAGTGTCGACCCTTCGACGAATATTGGCCTCGGCATGACATGCATATTGAACATGACTTTAGTCTTGTCCAGATTCATGCCGAGACCGACACGTCGAGAGGCTCCGTTTAAGCTGTGCAGCATTTCGCCCAGTTGTTCCAGCGACTCAGCCATTACAACGATGTCATCGGCAAAACGGAGATGTGAGATGTTCTCGCCGTTAACGTTGATACCCTGTCCAGTCCAGTCCAGCGTCTTGAAGATGTCCTCCAACGCGTTAGTGAACAATTTCGGGGATATTACATCCCCTTGTCTCACCCCTCTGCGTAGTTGGATTGGCTTCGTCTTTTGGTCCTGGAGCTGAACAGTCATGGTAGCAGCGTTGTATAGGCATCTCAGCATCTCTATATACCGCTCATCAATGTGACATCGCTGAAGAGCATCCAGAACTGCCCAAGTTTCGATAGAGTCGAAGGCCTTCTCGTAGTCCACGAATGCCATACACAGCGGCTGATTGTACTCTTCAGTCTTCTGTATGATCTGCCGAACAGTATGGATGTGGTCTACGGTGCTGTAGCCTTTTCGAAACCCAGCTTGCTCTGGTGGCTGGAATTCGTCGAGTCTTCCGGCGAGACGATTCGTGATGACCCTCGAGAACAGCTTGTACACATGACTCAGGAGTGAGATGGGTCTGTAGTTCTTCAGAAGGGTTTTATCCCCTTTTTTGAAGAACAGTACCACCGCACTCCCGCTCCATGCCTCCGGTGTAGAGCCTTGTTGGATGAC
The DNA here is from genome assembly GCA_949699075.1 of Asteroscopus sphinx. Taxonomy (NCBI): domain Eukaryota; kingdom Metazoa; phylum Arthropoda; class Insecta; order Lepidoptera; family Noctuidae; genus Asteroscopus; species Asteroscopus sphinx. Next base: position 13,587,188 of record OX453024.1, read on the forward strand.
GGAATTAAACAGACTCTGTAGCTCCTTCAGGACTGGAGCCCCGCCTGCTTTTAGGAGTTCAGTAGTAATGCCGTCATCGCCCGGAGCTTTGTTGTTCTTGAGCTGCTCGAGGGCCGCCCTAATCTCGCCCTGGTCAACGTCCGGAAGATCCTCGGTGTAATGGCGCGTGAGCTGGGCTCTTTTGTCGTCATTGCTAGGAACCGCTGGTCTCGCCGTTTTCGTGGAATACAAATGCCCATAGAAGTTTTCGACCTCATCAAGCATCTCGATCTTAGAGGTGACAATTTTGCCATCCGCGGCTTTCAGTTTCATCAGATGGGTCCTCCCTAGCTGCTGAGCGAAAACTTTCGACCCCCTATTTTGCTCAATCGCAGCCTCAACGGCGCGGGTGTTGGAGCGGCGGAGGTCACGTCGCATCAGCTTCCTAATCTGTAGGTTTAAGGACCTATTATCTGATGAAAACGAATGCGCGGCTGACATTTCCCGTCTTTTCCTCATCAGATCGAGAGTCTCAGTCGAAAGCTTGGGCATCTTGCTTCCACGCTGCGGCGGAAAGAATTTTCGAGACAGTTCCTGCAATGTTTTAACTATGGTGTTGGTTTTCTCCTCAATATTGCCAGTGGTTTCCAGCGAGTCGAATCGATTTTGAAGTTCCGCTTGGAACCTTTCGGAGCCCAAACTGGTTTGGAGCGGCGAAGGTCGGAGAGTAGACTTAATCATGCGCGTTCTTTCAGCTCTAAAATTGATATTTAGAGTGCCTCGGATAAGTCGGTGATCGCTTCCGGTGTTGAACCTATTGATCACAGAGACATCTCTAAATATGTGCTTCTTATCCGTCATGATAAAGTCTATCTCGTTCCTTGTCACCTTATCGGGGCTTTTCCAGGTCCATCTTCTTTGGGGCTTCTTCTTAAAGAAGGAGTTCATTAAGAAGAGCCCCTGGGACTCCAAGAAGTTGACCAACATTTGGCCCCTGTGGTTTCTGCGCCCCAAACCGTAAGGTCCGATTTTCGATTCGCCGCGTTCTTGTACTCCCACTTTAGCGTTGAAGTCCCCCATAACAACGTTGTAGTGAGCCTTAGCGGTACTATTCATAGCCTTAGCTATGTCTTCGTACATCGCTTCGGCTATATCGTCAGAGTGTGTCGAGGTCGGCGCATATACCTGCACTATTTTCAGCTTGTACCTATCATTTAGCTTTAGTACAAGGTACGCTACCCGTGTCGACACACTACCGATTTCCACAACGTTGTTCACGAGGGCCTTATTGACAAGAAAACCAACACCACCTTGGGAGAGCTGATCACATTCGCGGAAGTAGAGTAAGTGTCCTGACTCCAGGGTTATCGTGTCCTCCCCCTCTCTACGGACTTCGGATAACCCCAGTATATGCCATTTTATATGACTTAACTCTACTTCAAGCTCGGCGAGGTGATGGTCCAGTCTCAACGTTTGTCCATTATACGCTGCCAGATATAGTCGTCGGTTTTGGTAGCCTGCCGTAACCCGGGGATTCTTCGCACCCCCCGTCCCACCGTTACCACGACCGCTACCGTAGTCGGGAATAGAGGGACCACCGGGAACTGGGGGCCGTTTTTTTGGTTGTGCGTTCATTGGGATGTATGCCCATAGTCACCACGCTGGGCAGGCGGGTTGGTGACCGCAGTGGGTGATGTTGCACGATGTTAATGCACAGAAGGACGCTGCTGCCCATCCTCCTGATTTCAACCCTTAGTCGCCTTTTACGACACCCATGGGTAGAGGGGGGGTGGTCTATTCTTTTTATTTGCCGGATACCACACGGCAAATAGCTCAGTATTATAGGGTTCCTTAAGTAGGTGTAATTACAAACGAATCAAATCGAATATTAATCATGGCTATTTTAGTTTTTGCAATAATCGGCAGCATTCGCGACTCAGAGCGTGTTGTTAGTAGCGCCATCTAGCGATAAATTCAAGAAGCCAAATTTAAGACGTTTGTCATTTCAAAGTTACATTTTGTGATTTTTTCTAATAGAAAGTAGCTAAAGGAGCATTATTTGCTATGATCATTTTTCTCTAAGGTCAATGACCTTTGAACTAGGACGTTTTAAGTATTTTTCAGTTTTCTCTCTATAACTCAAAAAATTATAATCACATTATACTCGAAATAATTTTAAAAGAGAGTTTTCACAAAGGTCTATCAATGTGGAAGATTATAAGTTTCTACATTGCATAGTTTAGAAATGGCAGGGGGGGGGACACATTGCAAGCCACTTTGGCGGGCTATATTTCGCAGATGGTACACCTGATAAAAAAGTGGTGTATCAAACATTACCTTCATTTTAGTAGACCTATTCAATGATATCCCACACGAGGGGGTGCAGCGAAAAAAAAAAAATTTTCTCCATTTCACATGTATGGACGCCACCCCTAAAATACGGAAAAACGATTCTTTTATTCTTTTAAAATTGAGATCTATATGTAGACTATTTTTTAACAAAATTTCATTTACTTATGTTTATAACTGTAGAAGTTATTAAGCTGTAAAGGATTCGGACAGACGGACAGACGGACAGACGGACAGACGGACGGACATGACGAAACTATAAGGGTTCCTTGTAGGACTTCGGAACCCTAAAAAAAAGAATGAGTTTAATTGCCTCTTCGCGATCAAATTCAGAATAAATTTCACAATACAGTCGGCAATGTAATTGGTAACATTTTTCATAAAAGAAGCGACGTGATTGCATTGAGTCCTTTGTTGCGGTTAGAATGAACTGTCCGCGGTCGCGACACGAAGTGAGATAGTTCAGAAGGTAAATAAAATGCGCGATGACAAGCGCAAGGACATGGAAGAAGCCAAAAAATCAACAAAAAAACAGCTATAACTAGCTTTTGGCTAATATGTATACACGTTTTGGTAACAATAAACATGAAAACGGAAGGAAATTTAATTTTGTGTGGCTTACACAGATTTTGTAGTTTTTAATGTAGGTACTTTCACCGTAAGTACCCACGACCGGTTCCCTTTCTTCTAGTCCATCCAAAGGTTGTCTGGAAGAAATTGCCTTGTGCGATAAGACCGCCCATTGTACTTACATAATGTATCTGTAAATTACTGTCTTTGTTTTTGTTCGGTGTATGTACAATAAAGAATATGATAAATAAATAAATACTTGTAATTGCACACATATTTGAAAAATCCTAGAGAGATTTACCTACCTTACCTTACGATATTAAAATAAGATAGCTAAAGAACATTAATAGTACAATTTGAGAATGAGATGTTTTGAGGTTGTTTCTTGTCATCTAAACTAATTAAATGTTTTATTGTATACGTTCCACATCACGCGTCACCCAGATTGGATCTACTGTAGTTTGTTATAGCGTGGTCGCGGTGAGTTTATCTCTTCCGCGCAATTTGGCGGGGCTACAGGGGTAGTCCGGGCTAGTGAGAGGGTAGGTTGGGGGGGGAGGATTCCTTTGAAAACATCACGTTTTATTGCCAGTAATATCTGTGTTGGCAACTCATTCCCGAACCGTAAAAAAAATTATACGCAGAGTTGTAAAATTTTACGTTTCTTATCCACGCTTCGACGGCGAAGTCAATGTAGGTACAGAGGGTAAACGATGCTCTCCTGTAGGAGGCTTGTGTATAGAACTGTTCGTTGGTTTTTATAAGAAAAGAAGCTTCGAATCGTACAGTTGTTGATGTTTATTCAGCAAACATTGGTTGAAATACTTTGCAGTAAAAGTAAAATTATCAGTTCCTTCATTTCGTTTGTTTCCTGTGTGTATTGATAACTTTTGAACTGGTGGCAAATTACCACGAGTAGAACCTGAGCCGGTTAATATTTACCTACACGTAAAACATGAACTTGTGTTCGTAACACAGTTCTTTTATTACATAACTACCTAATTTCCTCAAGCAAAGCCGTTTACCGAATTTAATGTACGAAAATAATAGTTTTTCGCGATACAATCATAATATGAGACCCAGTAATTTTCTTAAAGTCACGCCAAACTTTCCGATTTTCACCGAAAAAGTTCCTCAACCAACTAAATGGCCAGGGAGTAAAGAGAATTCATTACGAGAGAAAGGACGAAAAAGGTAAAAATAGTTAGAAATGGTATTCAATCGAGGACTTAATAAAGTCGTAAGTGAAATTAATCAGTGTCGGTACTAAGGGTGTGCACACATCTACGAACCTGGTAATCTAACATGTAATGTAGGTACTCGAATAGTTTACAATGAAATTGTTTTATCACCCTCAAGTTAAATGATACTTGACGACATGAAACGACAGTTTATTTTCGCCTACAAAACCGATGTGATAGTTACTGTTGTCAATCTTAGTAAAAATTTAATATACCGTGATTTGTTGTCAAAAATGGTAAAGCAATTTTGTGGTTGACTATATAGTCAACACACAATATAAACACTGCAATTCTTAGAATTGTACCACCCTATCTCTTCTCATGAGTGTCGTAAAAGGCGACTAAGGGATTCACCAGAGGATGGGCAGCAGCGTTCTCTGAGTATTTAACAAACCAACTGCGATCGCCAACCCGCCTGCCAAGCGTGGCGATTTTGGCATATACCCCCCTTTCGGGGGAGGCTTATGTCCAGCAGTGGACGTCTTTCGGCTGAAATGATATGTCCAACAGTGGACCGAGATAAGTTGAGTTGATGATGATGATAAGTGGAGAGGAGGCTTCCTATTCTTTTTCTTTCTTTGATCTCCATTAAAAATACATTTTCGTTTGACGAGCATAGATGTGTGCGAACCCTAACAGACAGCTTTGTTCGCTTAGAAAGTTAGTCAAAAGTTTGAAAGATTTTAAACTTCCAGCAAGTAGAGTGAGTCAATCTTTTGTTTGTGGACTCGAAGTTGTTCTGGAGGCCGGAGCTAGTGTTTTGTTGGGAGTTTGTTTCTAAGCTGGACTTTTGCAGACGATAGATAAGTAGTCTTTTGCAGGTGCACTAGAACTTCTTGAGACAAAACCTTTCAACTCATTAGAAGTATAATAAAAAAATAAAAAAATAAAAATATCGAGATGAAACAAACAACAATACGAGTTGTTGTATTTAATAAGTATTGAGGTTTTCGAAATCATCTCGTCTACATATTTGGAATATGAATAGAGAATAACGCCGATATACATAGAAAATTGTGACAAAATGATGCACTAGTAACAAATCCAAAAAGGAAACTCAATAGAGAAATAGACAAACATTATTGAGTTCCCAATGGTGATTGAATACCGAACACTATCCTACTGAACTGGATTTCATCAAAAACTAGCGTCGCGTACTTGAATTTCCGCAGTTTGGAGTGGCAGGCGACGTTGGGAGGTGGCGGCAAGCGACAGGCTGCGACCAAATCGCGGCTCTGCCGAACCATTCTGGCAAGCACCGCTTACCATGTTATATTTTCTTAGACGAAAACTGGGAAACATAGGGCTGAATATTGCGGGCGGGCAAGTTGGTAGAGTTTTTAAAACGTCATCAATATGTTCATCTCTGATAACTTGTACGATTATGAGTTAATTTCGTTTTGTAAGAACTTATTTTTAAATATGACGCATCCCGAAAATTGGTGGGTATATGTTTTTATTCAATTCAATTTCAATTCATTTATTTATTCTGAGAATCTCCATTTATGTTAGTTACAATTTTCTTAAAAACTATGTAAGTACGTTATTATATAATGCTTGTATGTACTGTACATTATTTGAATAAGACATTTCATTCGAGCTCTGGTCAGACAGTTAATATAATACTATCTGATCATAACCCGAATGAAAGTCTTCATTATTGCAGAGTCCACTTTACCAGCAATAACTATTAGTATTTATACAGTCTGCAGAATATTTAGAAAAACATTTAACCTAAACTGGGTGAAGTTTTTCTGAAAAACTCCAACCCTAACAAATAATAACGCGAACACAAATAACAGAGCGTTTATAACTATAAAGGTAGGTAGGTTTATACTTTATAGGAAAGCTTACCTGAGTCGTGCCAATAGTCTGATGAAGCGTGTAAGATAGCGAGGAGCGGAGTGCACTTTTTTGCATTTATATTGGCCAGTGCACTTTACTGTCTGTACTGTGCACTATTAAATGACAGTCGGTTTTACGACCGACATCGAAATAAACCGATTTATTGCAGGAACCTTGATACAAATTTCGTTGCTACGAGTGACAAATATTCGATGATGTAATGAAAACTTACAGAGACATAAAACTGTGTAGTTTATGTCCAGAAGTTGACTGCGATAGACTGAGTTGAATTGCAATTTTCCAAGTAATTCATGGGAACAATCTTACCGTGTCCAAACAAATTTTCGTCACTTGTGTTTCCGAAAAGGTCACAGAAGACCCCAGTAAATCAGAATTGGGTGTTCGGCATTACGGGCAGTGGCGGCCGCAGATGACCCTAGGCCTTTCTATTCCACGAGAAATGGAAAAAATGTGCCGTATTCGCTCTGATTCCTATAAAATTCCTGGCGCGCCTATCGGAAAGCGATGCAGTAAAAACATTTTTTTTGTACAGCCCGAGGCCTTTTTCTCTAGAGGACAGTATTGGAATAAAATCTTATTGTTATCGGTCAGACCGGGGCGTGCGTTGTATTGGTTTTATTGGGAAATTATGTAAAGATGGGTCACCTTTATATTTTGAATGATTCTGAAAAAAGTATCGATTTTGCTAGCATCGCATCGGTTTGTGTTTGTCTTTTGGTTTTACTGCACTATAGATGAAGTCACTGTGAGATTGGCTTTTGAGCTAACTTTTTCGCATAGGTTGGAACTGGGTTCGATTCTGGCCCGGAGCAAATCGTGCAGATAGTTTTATTCAGTCTTGTGTGTCTGTGCATGTGAGATTTTCGTCCGTCAAACTTAGTGTAAAGTGTCTTTAAAAGCATAGTACTTAGGAGAAAATGTTTGTAAACAAACAGTAATGATAAACAATAAATCGGTTAAATCGGTTAAAGTGCATGCTACCGGGTTGCAAAATGTCATGCTTTTTTGCAAAATGCAGCTCTATTTTAGAATAGAATAGAATAGAATATTTTTATTACGTTATTTACGTTATTATATCGATCAAAATATGATTCGCTGCAATAATAACACTATATCTACTGAATAATACTCATAGAGAATATTGACCTAGCTCTACAAGCTCGATAATAGATAATTTGATAGTAAATTAATATTATCGAGCTTGTAGAGCTTATAGAGCTAGGTTAATATCTTCTTTGAGTGTTATCCAGTAGATATATTGTTATTATTGTAGCGAATCATATTTCGATCGATATAATTACGTAACAACAAAAAAAAAGTAAATTTTTCAAAAAACGCAAGAAACTCGTAATTTCGCGGGCACCCCGACCAATATGTATCGTCTTGTTGTTTCCATAAACAATGCATGTAACGGGAAGGATGAGAGGCTTCAGTTCAATGAAACTGATACAATACGTCGTGTTATTTGTTCGTAATTGTAGATAGTACGAAGACAGATATGCCTTCAATGCTGATAAAAGAAAGAAAAATGGTTTTGGTTTTTGTTTTGGTTTTCATGTTGTGCTGTTTTGTTCTAATAATTTTTCGTTTCCTAAATTGAGAGAACGATTAAGTTTTGTCCTAAAAGACACAATATAAAATTCTATGTTGAGAAATAGAAATAGATTTTTTAGTTATGTATTTATTCACAACATTTTTATTTTTTCAATAACATAAATACTTCGCCTACTTATTTTAGGATCTATCTACCATTGTTACATTCACCCAGAGATAATCTTGGTCCCACTTTATACCTTTCTCACTCTCTCTGACTTTCTAGCCTTGGTCAGCTTTCCTTGTTTATCTTCATATTTCACCATTAAACTTATTTGCCTACTCTTAATTTATTATACTCAAAAGTCTAAAACAAACAAATGTCTCCTTACCATCTGCTTTGTAAACAGATCCGTGACTGGGTGTCAGTGGAGGTGGACATGCTCCGTACTCAGGCGGTCGCCGTGGGCGATGCTGAGGACATCCTGCAGCAGCTTGATAAGCAGAAGGTCAGTACACTAGCTTTTATCACCATAACCAGCCCACCACTGTCCCACTGCAGGGCATGGGGTTCGTCGTAGAATGACAAATGTTCACGACTGTATTTAGCCTGCAACCTAGCTGCCAGTTCGCTGCCAGATGCTGTTTAGTGCATTTGAAATAACTGCAACGAAGTTGTTGACCGACTGTTTAGTCTTCAGTCGATCGAACTGCACGCCGACTGCAAGCGGACTGCACAGTTGTCGACAATTGTACTTGTTATTGCACAGTTGTCGACAATTGCACTTTTCGTTACACAGTTGTCGACAATTGCACACTGACCAATTGTTAACTTTATCGTTTAATTATCGACAAATGTTGTATGGTAATTTTACTAGCGAACCGTGTGTCTATTTTTAAATAAACCCATATACAATTTGTCGATAACTACACCATAACGCTAACTACACGATACTGCAAACTCATGCGCAAGGGGCTCAGCCCCCCTAGCCATTTTGATCGTTTTCTATTAGCGTTGACGATTGACGATTGTGTAAATTGTCAACTTGGCTAGGGGGGCAGATATGTCAACTGCACAAAAACTGCATCCAAACTGCTATTTTGCAGCTAGCTTGCAGTCCAAATGCAGAACGTCTGAAAAAGCCTTCAGTCTATTACGTTGTCCTACTGCTGGCTGGCGGATTGCATCATTGAGAACAGTAGGGAGAACTCTCAAGTGTGCTGGTTTTCCGAGCAACTGTTAAACTACAAGACAGATAGGAACATCACGTTTTAGCACCTAAAATTTAGCTAAAGCTCGTGCTTGGTTATGATTATTCATATCGGCCTGAATCACAGGCAACATTACATTTTTTGCATTCCACGCCCCGCTAAGTGTTCTGACTGCCCCGCCGGATTCAGTGTAAACCAGACGGCGAATGTGTGCGTGCGGCGGCTAACGATTGTTGGAAGTTCAATGGTTGTAGTAATATGTCATTGAGACGTGGTGCTTTACAGGCGTTTTCAGAAGAAAGGTAGTTTTCGTGATCATTGTACTACCATAATAAGTTAATATTTCAACGTACCTAATTGAAATATGCTTTTATAACTAAAGTTTAGCTGACTTACTGTTTCTTAAAGCTCCTAATAAGCGCCTGAATTAAGCATGCTAGATACGTACAAAGCAACCCAAATACATTAAAAGTAAATTGAAATTCTCCAGTACATCTTCGACGCGCAAAATATGCAATAAACATAACAAACGATCTCCCACCGAGTACAGACAACCATTCGAGTAATTTAAAACATAACATAGATTATTCTGCTAACATTAGACAAAATATTAAATTTATTACTACCCTCAAATTGTATTAAATTTATTTAAACTTTATCACTTACACATTAGAGTTCATTTCCGCTTGTCTATGTGGTGGGACCCGAGCGTAAGGTCGCTTCCTTAATGGTGCCTGTACACTGGCAGATACGATATGACCCGTGGATATGACAGTGGGGTGTGTATTATTTCCGTAGGTAACACAAATACGAATCAATAAGCTTCACAGGCTGACGTGGATTTCTTAACATATGGTTTTATGTGCCTTTTCAAATGGAAGCTATAGTTTCACTGTGACCACCACAATAATAATTTTGGGAAGCAAAGTCTTAACTTAACCCTATTTTTCGTGTTTTTGATTGAATGTTCCTTTGTCAAAAATTGTACTGTTATATTTTTTTTTTTGGAAATAAATTGAATTGAATTGAAATTGGTCATAACATTGTACCGACTCGTCATCATCAGTACGGTTCATATTCGGGTTTTATAATTAGTTTCAAAACAATCAGTGTATCCGCAATCCGAAATTAACTTTATTTTGTGTCGATACCTATAGTTTTGGATTGTACTCCGTTTATTGGATTGCGGGGTGAAGTAACAAATATTCCCGTGTAATGTAATGACATAGTCAATAACCAATCAATCAATCAATTATGGCTATCTAACCGTTGCAGCTTGGAAACCGTTAAAAAAAAGTTACACAAACTTGGCTAATGGATAAAAGAGTTATAACATAACATAACATCACGCCTGTATTTCCCCGAAGGGGAAGGCAGAGGTGTAATAGTACACCCCCATTTCGCCAGTCATGTTATAGTCCCATGTAACAGGGGGCGAGAAAGTCTATAACTCTTTTAATGATTGTCACGTTGTAATTTCTAAGTAATAAAGATCAATAATATGCATCGCAGTTAACAAAACAAGCAATAAAACTGGCTTGAAATTCCAGGAACTCACTGATGCGTAACTAATTCAACGGAACGAATCGGGCTTTGCTAGTGTGTATAAAAAGAAAATAATCCCTATTATATTGATCGTAGTGTGCTGTCCGTGTGGAGTAAACAAGTCTTATCGGCTCGTGGAATTCTGAGAATCTTTAACCAAATCGACAATAACAACTTTTTCAATATGGACGGGCTTCGATATAAATACATGCACACGGCTGGTGCTCTCATGCGTAGGTCAGCCCTCCCCCCCCCCCATTAGATGACCCTGATGACCCGCTCCCACCGATCACCCCTGACGAAGTTCTTTCTATAGTCAAGGATCTTAAGCCCAAAAAAGCCCCCGGCGCAGACGGCATCACCAATAAGGTGTTGAAACGTTTCCCTGCCACCCTAATCGCTCTAATGACCGTCATCTTCAATGCGGCATTTAAAAATAACATCTTTCCCCAGGCTTGGAAACAAGCTACGGTAATCGGTATTTCCAAACCGGGCAAACCCAAAGCCGAGCCGAGTAGTTACCGGCCGATTAGTCTCCTCAATGTCTTCGGTAAAATCTACGAGAAGCTTATTTATAAGCGACTCAAAGATTTCGCCGACTCAAATAAACTCCTTCCCGACGAGCAGTTTGGCTTTCGTACAAAGCACTGCTGCGTTAATCAACTGCACCGCATTGTAGAACACATCAGTGCAGGATTCGTACGCGGTCAAATGACCGGCACTCTCTTTTTCGACGTAGCAAAGGCTTTCGATAAAGTGTGGCACAACGGCTTATTATATAAGCTGTACACTATGAATGTGCCACATCGTCTCGTGCTCATCATCCGAGACTACTTATCGAATCGTACCTTTCGCTATCGCATAGAAGGGGCTCTCTCCTCCCCCCATCCCATTCACGCCGGTGTGCCACAAGGCTCCGTGCTCTCCCCCCTACTGGGGCCTTACCACAACCTTTTACAAAACAATCTTACTTTAAGAGAGTTTTGTTTCAAGCTTATAATAATCTTACTCATATTCGTACCACAACGTAAATAGTTTAGCTTTGTTTCATTCCTGCTTAGTGCTGTGAAAGAACGAATGATTTGCAGGAATTGTCTATAGCCTGCTAAAAAACGAAAAGAAACAACGCTATACAAACAGTATAGCGCTATCTCTTTTACGCGTTGTTCAGAATCGTACCCAATAAGTCATTCCGAAACATACAATTGTAACAATATAAGTGATTATTTAACTTTAAAAATATTGGTTTGTAAAAATAATAATTCCAATCGAAATGTCTATTAAATTAATACAAATATTTAAAGATTTTGCTCTGGAAAGTAATCAGAAAAATTTAAAAAAGTTAAGGTTAGATTGTAAGATTGTGACATGGTATATTCGGAACGAAATGTTTACTTATCAAGTTTGTAGAGTGCGAGCGAAATTCGAAACTCAATGGGGTTAATTTTTTTGTTATTTATTATGTGTGATTGAAAGAAGTGATTATTTTCTCTGTGAATAAGTGGGCTTTCAAAGATTGGGCTTTCAAGTGGTTAACAAAGTGGTTTAACTTATTTTATCTTACTTATTTATTATTCCTTGCGCAGTCAACATGGAAACAAGGTATGTGAGTTGAACATTTTTATTTGGTCACTGAAATTGTAAAACAAAGAAATATTGTGCTGTTATTGTTTAAGTTGATGCGGTTACATTATATATAATGTGATCAATGTTTTAGTTTCAGTCGACGCGGTTATAAATAATTGTATGTGGATATGTGGATTAAGTGTTTTGTTTTTCATTTTGCAGCCGAAGACTGACCCGGGTTTCAGGGCGGCAGGTAGAGAGGCTATGGGAATTTTCGGACTCCAATAAGGACATGGCTACCTCGTTCAATCGCTCCCTACAAGCAAAGGAGTACTCAGAAAAAAAGTGGCGAGAGATTGCGGATATCCTTAACTCGCAAGGCGATGAAGCCTATAAAGATTGGAGAGGCTGGTCTAAAGTAAATACATATTGTTTTTTTTAAGGTAGGTAATTAAACACTCCCTATAACAATATTAAATAAGCCATTTTTTATTTTTTGTACTGGGTAGATTACAAGGCTAAAATAAAAGTCAGAGTAGCTGCTGTACAATCTTCTCATGCACGTACTGGTGGAGGACCTTCCACTGAGAAGCCCTTGACAGCATTGAAAGAAAATTTTCTCCATATACTAGGAAAAGATTTTGGTCAGGGCTAACCAGGTGTCCGGGTGGAACCATTTGCATAATAAATAAAAATTATTAGGTACCTACTTAAGCTTAATGAAAAAAAACTGTTGTTATAAAGCAAATAGTTTATATTATGTTCTCTTTCTAGCCTCCAGAAATTGGCACTGCTACAACGGTTGTAGATGTGCAGGATTCCCCAGCTTCAGAATCTATTCTGAATCCCATGTTGTTCATTCCTATCCAAAATCTACCCATAGCACCCATCCAAGAGCCATTGCCTCAAAATCCTCCTCTGGAACCTATGGTCCAAGACCCACCGGCTCGTTCCCCCAGGACTCCTTCACGATCCCCACGTCCTGCTACTCCATCTGCAACCCGCTCCCCGAGACGTCGCCGTCAATGGCACGAACCGCTGATGACGCAGGAGGCTGCCAGACGTGCTCTCGTTCGTTCTTCACAAACAGACGCTGAGGCTGCTGTGAGAGCAAACGAAATCCTGGAGGAGCTGGTGCAGAAAATAGGAGACTTCCACAATACTGCATTGAGCATTGAAAGGTACAAAATAATTAAATATCTTTACCTTTAAATCCCCGTCATTCATGCTTTTTAAATAGAATGAAAAACTCAAAGATTGTTCAGGGTAGAGGAAGTAAACTAAAAGAATAATACATTCTCAAATAATTAAAATAATAAAATCATTTTATTTCAAATAGTCCATATTACAGGTACCTACTTATCAAAAGTCGACTCTTATTGCATTGATCATTGCTTGGTACAATAAAAGCATTGAAGTGATTAAAATGTAGATCAATGTCAGAAATTAACTTATTTTACTCCTTTACCAAGGGCGTCGGCAAGGGGGGCAGGGGGGCTGAAGCCCTTCCCCCTAGAGACTAGATAGAATCTATGAGATTTTAAAATTAAGTAGTCTAAAATTTCACCCATGAAGATTATGTTTAAAGTATGTTTTTTTTTCTTGTAGTTTACCATTAAAACTGTACAAATTACATTTATTACAATTCATATCCTCTTTCTATCTTCCCTCTAGTCATTGGCTGGCGACGCCCTTGGCATCTACCTCGTTTTTATCTCTGCATCACCCTAAGGTTGTCTGGTAGAGAAAGTCTATGGCATTAAGCCACCTTTGTACCCAGTTGTGTATAAATTTAATAACAAGTAAACAAGAGTAACAATAAGATGTGCGCTATAAAAAGAAACAATAAATTCTACATCATTATACTCATATTATTATTATCATTTTTTTAATAGGTAATAATATAATAATTGATTAAATAGGTTCTTTGATTGTTTCAGGATCTTGAGAGCCGCCTTACCCACAAATGTTCAACAAGAGAATTCCGAGTAGCCACACCTTGCTGCAATACAAAGCGATGTTGGTACTGCGTGCGTGCGTTCACTCGTATTCATATTTTGTAGTGATTGGGCTTCTTGAATCACATCTTCATAGCTTAATTGTTCCACCGCAATGTTGGCGCTATTGCAAATGTTGTGTTCCCGGTATCCCAAATCTTGTGTAAAATCTGCAATAAATGAATGACAATTATTTTATGTAAATAATACAATTTATACAGAAATATTTTGAGATTTCTGTATTTTTTTTCAATTTTACTGCAAGTTTTTTACTATAAATTATTACAATTAATTGTTAGTTTTCTTTTAGTTTTATTTGTGTTTTTTATGGATAAACTGCACATAATTATTATTGTAACAACCCGTACCTATATTTAATATTCTGTTTCTGATTCTAAAATATAGGGATTTAATTAGGCAATACTTAGTACATTGTATTATTTTAAATAAGTTTGTTACTATTATTTCTGGATTGTTGTCATTTTGCAAAGTAAATATTCAACAAATAAACATGTGGTAGATACATACTGTGTTTTAATTCTGTTGCGTTCTTGATCATTCACTGGAAATTTTATATATTTCTTTCTCATCTGCAATGCATTAAGATATGCAGTAACCTGTGCGATTACTGATGAAACCGTCTGCCGAGCCACAAAATGACCCTCAGTACTGCTTATGCAATCAATACCTAAAAAAATTGAGAAACTGTATGAATAAGAAAGTGGTTCAGGAGCACATATACACTGCTTTAACATGTAATTTGTGGTATAAACAAGGGTATTTACCTTTGTGTCTACAGACAAGTCTGTGGATCTTTTTGGATTCTTCATGAGAGGCCTCAACTCATCGCACAGGTTACGTGAGAGTTATTTTGTAAGTCTGTAACGTTTTATGAACTCCGCATCTACTAAATTTAATTTACATTCCTCACGTAGCTGCATACGACGTCGCTTCCTTCTATTATGAATTTCTGCGTTCAGCTTCTAAGAACTCGAATATTTCGTATTAATTCGCCATCTAGAAGCAAACAAGAAATCAATCACCCAGGTACTAAAATCACTAGATAAACAACCATTCTTCAATTTTAGGTAAATAAATATGATTTACTTACTTTATATGACACGAAAATCGATTTTATTTGTATAATTATGCAAAAAAATGTTAATAAAGTCGCGTCTGAGCAACTTTTTTAAGATTGCTAAATTTGACATAAAAACAACCATGCTAGCTGTCAAAAACGACGTTGTAGTACGATTTGAATGAATGATTTAGAGGTGACGTCACATAACTGCTAAGAAAACAACATTGTTTCAAGCTTATAATAAGCTTATTTTAAGGACGTTGTGGTACGAAAAGACAAAGTAAGATTAAAATAATACTGCTTTAAGAGATGGTGGTCGGCCCCCAGTTCACGCTGTACACCAGCGATATTCCAAAATGCGGTGCAGCCCGTATGGCCCTTTTCGCCGACGACACGGCAATCTATTACTCCGGCATTACCCATGTCGCCATTTCTCGTACCCTCCAATCCGCGGCCAACACCCTAGGTGAATGGTTCCGGAAATGGAGAATCGAAGTAAATCCCGAAAAAAGTGCAGCGGTCCTCTTCGATAAGAGACCCCTGTCACAGTATCGTAAAGAATTAAGCGTACCAGTCTCAATGTTCGGAAAACAGATCCCATGGCAACGAGAAGCCAAATACCTTGACCGTAGACTGACTTTCAGATCGCATATCCGCAAGGTGAAAAACCGTGCCGCCTTCGTCCTCGGACGTCTCCACCCCCTACTCAATGCGCACAGTAAGTTGCCCACTCCTCTCAAAGTAAGGATATACACCACCTGTATCCGCCCCATATTCGCCTATGCTAGCGTTGTGTTCGCACACGTTAAGCCGGTGAGAATTCACATACTCCAAACCCTCCAAAACCGTTTCATGCGAAGGGCCGTAGGCGCCCCCTGGTACGTACGCAACGTCGACCTCCACCTAGACCTCAAACTGCCGACCATCAAGCAGTTTTTCAAGCGTGTCTCAAAACGCTATTTCGATTCCGCTCCCAAGCACCCCAACCCCTTGGTCGTGGCGGCCACCGTCTACCAGCCATCTGCTATTAGCAAAACCCGACGTCCCAGACACACACTCATTGAGCCCGATGACGCTATTACACTCCTCCAGGAGTCAGATAAAAGTACAAGCACACTCCGACGCCGTCGTCCAAAATATCGTCCCCGCCGGCGAGGACCGACGCGACACACACACAGAATCCGAGAGTCCGACTCTCGAGAAACAGAAACACATGCCGACGCAGCACCGGCTGCTGGGGGGATCAGTGGCGGGGTCCCCCTGCTGCACCCTGAGTCGAGGTCCGAGCTCCCCCCTGGGGACGCCCTCACGAAGTAAGCAACCGGAGATAATCTCGTCACGCGAGACCGGCCCTATGCTCTAGAGTAGTTCCTAGGAGCAGGCTATTGCGTAGCCACTGGTTAGGTTTTCTAGGTAGGTCTTAGCCTCGCCGGCGAGGCTTGCCGCCTCACGGCGTCTAGCACGTCACCCGATAGGGACCGAAAGTCCGCTACTTTCGAGGAAACCAATTCGATGCAGCAACGGCTGCTAGGGGGACATAGGAACTGCGGGGTCCCCCTGCAATGCCCCAGCGAGGTTCGAGCCCCCCCCTAGGGGGGCGCCCGCTTGCGCGCGGTATTGATGCCGCGCGCATCTAGTTTGTAAGTATGTAGGGAAAAAACCTTCGGCGAATGGAGTCCCACATGGGACTCTCCGCCAACTAAGTCCGGTTAAGCAGAAATGGGACTTCGGTCCCACCTGCGAGAGCCCATACGAAAAAAAAAAAAAAAAAAAATGGTGCTCTCATTAGGACTGCTCGTGGCCGCCACGCAGTCGAGTCGTGCCTCACTCGCGAGTGTGTTCCCGCCCGGACCGACGTAGTGCTCGCGCGAGCGCTGCCGCAGCTGCCCGGTATCCAATACCGAAGCGGTCGCGGAGGCCACGCATCCGACGATGCCCAGACAGGGTGCCCGGCCCCCCCCCGGGGGACCCGGAATCCCCCATATACCCGACCAGAAGCATGCCGAGGATGGATCGGATGGCGACGGAGCCGGAGCTCCGTCATCGTTCGCCCGGCCCGGAACCTGTGCCACCACGAGCGCAAGCTGCCGCACCAGCGGCGCCCGCTCCGCTGGCGAAGACGTCTCGCCAGCATGCGGTGCCTCACCACAAGACAGCATTTCGTCCGGTACCAATGCAGGAACCGGTACCTGCTGCAGCCGCACGTCGCGTTAAACCCGCGCCCCTGCCCGCACCTGCATCTACATCCCGCGCCCCTCCCCGCCCCGCTCCACCGACGACTCGTGCGCCGGTGTCGAGCTCCGCGAAAGCGACGCGATACTCCACGACTGAGGCTGCTCCGCGGGCACGTGTGCCTGCGTCGAGCAACCCGGCCCCGATCGAGACCAAGAGGACCCCTCCCAGGAGGACCCCCCCGGAGCAGACCACGCGGATGAAGAGGCTACCGGCTGGAGCAGCCTTGCCCGCCGCGTGCGCGTCACCCGCACCACCTCGCATCTCAGCCCGTGACTCACCGGCGATGCGGTCGGCGTGTTCGTCCCGTGTGGGATCAGACGCCTCCATATCGTCGTCAGGGTCGTTCGGACTATGTGGCGTAGCTTATGTTACGCCCATACGTGCCATGAGGGAAATCACACAGGACGAACCAAACATCACCTGTTCGCAGCCTGAACTTCCGCAGCTAGGCCTAGGCCAGCCACCTCAAGATACGCTGGGCTTTGGCTATGAGTTCAACTTGGAACCGAGAGCCCAGCGTAGACCAAGAAGCCCGGAAGAGGACGCCGCTGAAGAGGCAAAGCGGCCCTGCATCGCTGCCTCGCAGCCGCAGCGCGACCCGCGCAGGCTGCGAACCACGCCGACCCCATCGTACTTGGACGTGACAACGTGCCCACCTCCTACTGCCGCAGCCCCCGTGCAGCCCACTGCCGTGCCCAGTGGTAGCACAACAGCAGCAGAGCAGCAAAAGAAAACGAAGAAGCCACGCTACCCACCCTTAATAGTTGAAAAACTACCGAACTGGGCACAGCACTTCAGAGCGATCCGGGACAAGCTGGGCCGCCCGCCTTGTGCCCGTCCATACCAGCAGGGAATACGCTTTGTCCCGGAGACAGAAGACGAATTCCGGCTGGTGCAGCGATACCTGTCGGACCTCGAGAAGCGAGAGAATATCTCTTGGTTCTCGTACTCGCTCCCAGCGGAAAAGAGCTTGAAGGTGGCCATCACGGGGCTGCCGGCAGACACGGATCCGCAAGAAATTGAAGAAGAACTCCGCGCGCTTGGTTTTGAGCCGGAGTACGTGCGCCATATAAAGGCGCGCCATGGAAGACCCGGCTGCGTTTTCCACGCCATGCTCCGAAGGACGCCGGACTTTCGGGAGATCTTTGACATCACGGTGCTGCTGTGCATGCGTGGTGTCAAAGTGGAAGCATGGCGCGGAAAGCGCGGACCCGCTCAGTGCCACAGATGCCAGTTGTTTCGACACAGCTCGCATCTGTGTCACCGCCCGCTCGCTTGCGCACGGTGCGGCGGGGAACACACGTCAAGAGACTGCCCACGCCCACTAGAAGAGCCGCCGACCTGCGCAAACTGCGCAGGCCCCCATACCGCCAATAACTTCAGGTGCCCCGTCTACCAGCGAGAGGCACGCAACAAGCGGGCGGGCACCGTCGCCAAGTCCACTGAGCACCGGCCACGCGCTCAGGTTGACACAAGGCCTCAGCCGTGCGCCGACGAGACGCAGAGTGCGACGCTTATGGCGGCGGCAAACGAGCCAAAAGCGCGCGGAGAAAATACCGAATCCAAGGAGCGGAGGAAAAGGAAGCGCGGAGGGAAGAAGCGGAAGGCTCGCCCCGCAGCTTCCGAGGCAGAGGAACAGGGCGCGCAAGCCCAGTGCGACCTTGCCCCCCCTCCCCCGCCGGAAAAACCCGAGATCTCCACTGCTGCTGCCACCGTGAAAGGGGGCGCCGTGAAGACAAATGTGAATCCACCACCAAAATTGAATCCGATCGCTACCACAAGCGCTCCCCAAACTTCAAAACAAGCGCTGCCCAACAAAAAAGATGCCCTGCAGTCGCGCCAGCAGCAACACAAAAGTGGAGCAGCACCGGCGGGACATGGAGTGCCCACAACGCCCGAGGAATACAAGAAGTATATCCTCGGGGCTGTTATCCGGGTCCTACAGGACGTTCTGCACGCCCTGATGGCTGGACAGGACCCGGTACCCGTCATTCTCGGTGAAATGGCCACGTTGTTTACAACTGGCTAAGCCACCGAGAGTGGCGGGACATGCAACTGCGGTCGCCCTCCTCCGCTCCCACCCATCGGATTGACGCCTGAGTAAGTCATAACATGGTTAACACGTGACTTATTCAAACACAGAGCACTTTACAAACATAACATGCATCCCAGTGCGCGACGTGTGCTAAGTTAATATAGGCACGGAGCGCACTAAACACAGACACACATAACTGTACATGCATTTATACTCACACGTAGAATGCGTGGGCGCGCATTCATACGTAAACATTGAGCAGTGTTACCCACAGTACAAACTGCTCAAACACATACTACGGCCTCTTAGCTGGAAACGTGATTGGCTAGTCCGATTGCGTCGAAAGCGGAGGTCAGCATCCCCCTGTAGAGGGTGCTTAAGTCGACGCCTTTGTCGCTGGTCGGCTTCTGCTGGGCCTCCCCTGGGTAACCGGGGGTCTCACCCGGTAGGGTCTGACCGCCAAGGCGTCGTGAAGAAGCGCTTCCGTGAAAACGGTGAGCGCGGCGCTCCTACAGGAACACATATAGCAACTATTCACAAAGCTGTGTTGCCCGCCAGCCTTACGGTAGGCGGCGCACAGCTATTATGCTTGGACAGAGGTCCAACCCAAGGACATGCCCGTATTTACGGGCATAGATGGCGACCTCGGTAAAGGGATTTAATCCCGAGACCGATCCTCGCGCCCCCTAGCGGGGGCGCCGAGAAGACCTGAAGCTGCTCTCATTAGTTATTTGACCTCAGCGCGGAATTAATAAATCATAGAAGTAATACCAAGTACATTTATCTGTGGTGAAAGAAAGTAGTGGTTTAGTCAAAGTAATAGTATTAATATTTAAGAATCCCCATTGGGTAAGCGTTGCTATACATATTATTAGTTTTAAGTATTTGCTGTTATACTGTGTAATTTACAGGAAAAATATAGCTTGTATTCTATTGGCTATATTATTACTATGTGTTATTAATTTCAGATTAATTGTGGTGAAAAATGTTCATCATAATTAATTTTTGTGTTATTTCTCTAAGAACAATTATTCCTTATAAATTATAATAGTAGACTTTTTATTACTTTAAATTCAGTACCAAGTTTTGAATAACAAAGGCTTGATATTGCCTGCTGTAGAATGGTCTAATTAAACGTCCAAATTAACAAAATATTAATGTGGATAGGTATTGGCTTCAAATTTATAATTCGAGTAAATTCTTTATGTTTTTAAAATATGAAATATAACTAATTATATATTCCAATTAACAGAAAGTAGTTATATTTAAATTAATATTAAAATTGTAATTAAATTCTTAATTTTGTTATGAATATAATTCCATATTAGATAAATAGATCTAATAAATACTGTTATTGGAACCTATATTGCTAATCCATAAATAGTGATTGTAATTAGGTCATAAATAAGTTTCTAGAATAAAATTTGATTATTTTATTATATTCAAATAATATTAGATTCAAAAGATTAATGTATTTACTTCTAACTTAATTAATATTAACCTAGTAATTATCTAAGTACTACCTTACATGATTAGATATTTTAATTATTCTTGTAGCTTCTATCTAATCATTCCTTTGTATTGTATAACACTGACTAGACTGCCTCATCTCAATAGCCAAATAATGAGAGGATCTCTGCTCCAGCAGTAGGCTACATGACCGTCGCGGTTACTGGGATGTTGCAGTCAGTAGTGGAAATTAGGACATTATCAATAATGCCTAATCTCTATTCCAGGGTTCCTACCTACGGACAATTTCCTACCTACGGACAAATTCCTACCTACGGACAAATTCCTACCTACGGACAAATTCCTACCTACGGACAAAGTCCTACATACGGATTCCTACTGTCTCTTCATCGGCGTCTCTTCTAAGTGCAGAACAACGGTACCATCTACGTGGTACCGAGTCTACGGGGTCGGTGCTACCGACCACCTCTTCTGCTGCACTCCTTCTGCTGCCGCGGGTGACTACAAACCTGCGCGCTGCCCTACACGCCGACTAAGAAGAACGCAATTATCGAATCCAACCATCTGCAACTGTCTTCCACAACAGATGAGTAAATCTTCTTTGCGGATTAGATCAAAACACGAGCTCGCTAGAATTATTACTCACGCCCGGCTCTGCCGCTAACTAGCCGTTAGGAAATAGGTATTTATAAATAAATGATTGTGTTGTCTAACCAAGAATTTTATTTCCACTAGTTATTACCACCTATCTACTCTCACTCTCACTCTCTCTCTTTCTAAAAAAATAACTAAAACTGTCACATGATGGCAATAGTGTCATCATTAAAAGAGTTAATTTTTTCTTTAAGTGTTTTTAGGGTTCCGTAGTCCTACAAGGAACCCTTATAGTTTCGTCATGTCCGTCCGTCTGTCCGTCTGTCCGTCTGTCCTAATCCTTTACAGCTTAATAACTTCTACAGTTATAAACATAAGTAAATGAAAATTCTCAAAAAAATAGTCTAGATATAGATCTCAATTTTAAAAGAATAAAAAAATCATGATTACGTATTTTAGGGGTGGCGCCCATACATGTGAAATGGGGATGTAAAAAAATTTTTCGCTGCACCCCCTCGTGTGGGGTATCATTGAATAGGTCTACTAAAATGAAGGTAATGTTTCATACATCACTTTTTTATCAGATGTGCCATCTGCGAAATATAGCCTGCCAAAGTGGCTTGCAATGTGTCCCTCCCCCTGCTATTTCTAAACTATGCAACGCAGAAACTTATAATCTTCCACATTGATAGACCTTTGTAAAAACTCTCTTTTAAAATTATTTCGATCATATTGTGATTATAATTTTTTGAGTTATAGAGAGAAAACTGAAAAATACTTAAAACGTCCTAGTTCAAAGGTCATTGACCTTAGAGAAAAATGATCGTAGCAAATAATGCTCCTTTAGCTACTTTCTATTTGAAAAAATCACAAAAAGTAACTTTGTGTTATGTTGACGACACACTTCTTAAATTAGGCGCCATCTAGCGGCGTCAAACAACACTCTCTGGGTCGCCAATGCTGCCGTCAAGTGCCGTCTATTACATTTGGCACTGTATAGCGCCATCTAGCGGCTACTGACATCACTCTCTGAGTCGCCAATACTGCCGTCTATTGCAAAAACTAAAATAGCCGTGATTAATATTCGATTTGATTTGTTAGTAACACCTACTTAAGGAAACCTATAATACTGAGCATGGCCCGACATGCTCTTGGCCGGTTTTTTATTTTTAATTCCTAATGGGCTTGCGTTTGACCGCACCTCATCTGATGTTAAGCGATGGTGCGGTTCTACGATGGTATACGGTTGTCCAACAAAAACATACCTACCTATCTAGGTTCGCTTCGCGTTCGTAAATGCGTTAAAAATAATTAAGTTAAATTAGTTATGGACTGTTTGTAAGCCTGTCCTTATCACCCTTGGTCTTATGTATCGAGTTTGAAATTTATTGCAATTCCACGTGTTACAAAACAAAACATTTTCTTCTGAAAACGTTTTACATCGTGTTGTGTACGTGCACCCTAAGCCTTCGGGCCGGGCCTTTGAGGCGGCTTCTTGTGACTTCCTTAACAATGGAATGAGATGCTGCGGTACAGCTTGTGTATACTCAGCAAGTACACTGTAAGAGAGCCAATTTCAGTACAGCAGATGCATTCATATTATAATAGATAATAATAAATTCTTTAAGGATTTTATACAGTAAAGATTCCACAGTCTTTTAAATAAGGAGGAGAAATTCGACAACATGTGCAGAGTTGGTGCTAGCTTAGCGGTTTTAAAGCGACTGTACTGCTTTTTTTCAAATTAAAACTTTAGATTTCATAACGTAGATAAGAAGGATTTGTCCTTCATCAGACATCATACAATGGTTGTGGCCGGTTTGTGTACGTTATTATACTTTATTGTAAACACATATGTACATTACATCGACTGCCTCGTTGGTCTAGTGGTTGCAAGCGCGACGCTGAGCGTGGGGTCCTGGGTTCGATTCCCGGGTCGGGCAAAGTGCTATTGGGTTTTTTCATTAGGAAATTCTCAGTAGCAGCCCGGAGTCTGGATTTGTGCCCGGTCAATGGCAATAGGCTCGCCCCCTATTACATGGGACTATAACATAACTGGCGAAATGTGGGTGTACTATTACACCTCTGCCTACCCCTTCGGGGAAATACAGGCGTGATGTTATGTTATGTTATGTTATGTTATATATACATTATTGTTAAAATAGAAAAGCTTATGTACAGTCACGATACTTCCCGGTGGTACATTTTGTCGACAAAATGCCTTGAACGAATCCTGCTACATTATACGTACCTACCACTGCCATTGACTGCAAGCGATTTTAGCCTTAGTGGTGGTTCAACGGAAAGAATTTTGACTGTACATCGGCGAGCTTCAGTTAGATTGTGATAAAATTGTCGTCATCATAACATGAAAACACACAATGGAAATTATTATAGGAAGCAATATGCGATGGTTACCCGCCCACTCAAATTCTTGTATTTGGAAGTCATCAATGCTTTCAGAACTTTATCAGATTTCTTCCAGCTATTGTAAACAAAAGAGCAGGATTGCCATACTCATATGAATGGGCTGACCTCTAAACAACTTTTGTGCTAACCCTTATATTCTATTGAATAGAAAAACCCCATGAAAGGCGAGGGTTCAAGGGGCATTCATACACAAATATATAAAGCCAGGTATACAAATCAATACGTAGAAAAAGAGTATTTTGGGTTAAAAGAGGAACACAAAAGAATGGAATGACAAGAATAAATCCTCGATGTTCATGAGATTTTTAATTTCGTCTCAATAAATACAGTCCAGAGATATGTTTGTAGAAAAAATAATTGCAGTCTACTGTTGTTCATGCATAAGAGTATATATATATGCCCATGCATAGCGTTGTATACCCATACGTACCTTGAGTACCTTCATCCCCGAAATACCCATCTAGCGCCCACATTGTTTTGAAGGCACCCGTGCGCACCATTTCGTCGTGTTAGTATGCGTCGCGATACTTCCCCGCGATTAGTATCCAATGCGCGTCCACTGCGCAGGCTATGAGACGCACGAAACATTTTATGAGCATTCTTTTCAATGTATTTGCGGATTTATGTTCGGTCGTAACTTAAGAGAATAGGATGTGTGGATATTGGATAGCTTTGATGCAAAGCATTTATTTATGTTGGGTGTTGTAAGTTCAAATCTAAGATCTCCTGAGAGTTTATAAAATACGCAACATGGCCTAGAAAGACTATTCGTCAGGATCATCAAAAATAAAAAGAATTTTTCTGCCCATAATAACCAACCCATTACTATCCCACTGCTGGGCATAGGCCTCTTAGAATGAGAAGAATTCAGGCCTTAGTCCACCACGCTGGCCTAGTGCGGGTTGGCGGACTACACACACCATTGAGAACTGTATGGACTACTCTCTGGTGTGCAGGTTTCCTCACGATGTTTTCCTTCACCACGCACGTGCATCCAAAAAGTTTGAACTCGGACCCTCCTAGCAAAGGCAAGCATTCAACCGCTAGGCTTTCCTTCAGTGACCTCTTTTGGTATCTAAAGAAGAAAAAAAAGAAGGAAGGCGTAGTTTCAGGAATAGGTAAAGGTCGCCTTTGCATGAAACCACGAGAGACATTTATTTAGAAGTACAAATCCTCTTTATTGCACAACAAGTCAACAAGAAGAAGATCCAGGTCTTTGTCTTTCGTTACAAGAGTTCTTGAACACATTGATAACCGTAAACTGCCCTAACTTGGCCCACAAGGCCTACTTTGCCTAGTATTTTTTTGAGTAATCTATAATAGCTATGATTTCCGGACATTTAAAAAGAGGGAGATTTAAAAACTATGACAATGCTACATTTTGGTTGAGTTATAAAGTGACAGTGCGTGTAAAAATTAAGTTAATGCCTTAGGCAAAGTAGGCCTTGTGGGCAAAGTTAGGGCAT
The DNA here is from genome assembly GCA_949699075.1 of Asteroscopus sphinx. NCBI lineage: Eukaryota > Metazoa > Arthropoda > Insecta > Lepidoptera > Noctuidae > Asteroscopus > Asteroscopus sphinx. The sequence goes on from OX453024.1 coordinate 13,612,357, forward strand.
TTTACGGAACTGAGTTTGAAAGTGATGGTCATAAAAGAAGTAGCTTAAAAATGAACGAAGCTAAAAAAAATCTCAAGTAACTTAAAAAAAACAAGCTAAGAATTTTCTTAAGTTTGTTCTATTTTCCTTGTGAAGGGAATAATACTGTAAAAATTCCTCGTTCAGTTTTTCAAAGATTCTTGTCAGATTACGAAATGCCTGCGTAAACAAGATATTTAGATAGGAATTCATTTGTTACATACAATACGCTGAAGTCAGATTAAGATCATAAGCCCGCGGTAATATCTCTACACAGAAGTGGAGGTTGGTAGAATACAAACATATCTTGTTTAAAAAAAAACCAACAGCTAAGCAAATTTATTTTACCATGATTCCAGTACTTGATAAAATCTTATCTTAGACTGTCTGAAATAAACATATTATTATAATCGATAAACATAAAAATTAATGTTTCTTTGTATCTTCGTTCTCCATGCGTTCCTAACCCATTCATCCGATTGTGATGAAACTTTGGTGAGTTGTTCTGCGGACGCCCGCAATAGTTCCTGGACCAAAAATATCACATTACAACGTATAGTATGGCACAGCTCGTTATAAATAAACCTCGTAGCTTTTTCAATATACATACAGAAAAATTAAAAATATATTGCAATCGTTTTTTTTTGTCTAATTTTGTTAAGTAATTCAAACAGTTAAAAATAGGTACTCGCTTGAAAAATCCTTAATTAATTATTCAAATGAACTTGATACGACTCACAGCTTCCCATTATTGTAATCAGCTTGTGTGTCGTAACCGTGACGTCACTGCCCCTGACCGTGACCTGTCAAACGTCTCATTACTTATTTAGTTAAGGGTTGAAGTGAACGATCTACTCGTCGGACGTTTGACGTCGTTTCGACGTTGGAAGTCTGACGTGTGGTTTGACGGATGGTTCTAGTGTCAATAATCTACTTCTATGTATGTTTCCCGATATTTTATAACTAATACTATTATTTCTTTTGTTGATACAATACCCTAAATGAGTACGCTCTTACATAGTAATACCAGCTCTTGAAGATCTTGACTAAATCATTAATGAGATTCTCTATAACCAATTTATACTTGGATAAACTGAGCTTACTGATGAAAAAAATGACATAGGTATTCATCATTCATTCATAATTTTAGTCTCTTTCTAGTCCACATCAGAACGTAGGCCTCCCTACGTCCATTTCGTCCGTCTCCCTACGACCTTCATTAAGCCGTCTGTCCATCTAATAAAAATAATCAACGTCCAGTGAATAGCATCGAAGGTCGTATCAGCATCAATTTATTTACCGTACCATATTGTTGTTCAAACTGCGTCGATTGTTTTTCCGCCTCAACCTTATTAGCGAGACAGTAAAGCTTTTAACTGCAGAATTAAAATAAAATGCCTGTAGCGTCACACTATAGCACCTACAAATATATACGTACTGCATTCTACACGTTACTCTAACCCGATTGGTTGAACAGAGAATCAATTAGTGTTAAAACAATGCCTGCAACCATTTTTATTGTATTTTTTTACTTGCAATTAAGCTCCTTTTTAGGGTTCCGAAGTCCTGCAAGGAACCCTTATAGTTTCGTCATGTCCGTCCGTCTGTCCGTCTGTCCGTCTGTCCGTCTGTCCGTCTGTCCTAATCCTTTACAGCTTAATAACTTCTACAGTTATAAACATAAGTAAATGAAATTTTGTTAAAAAATAGTCTGCATATAGATCTCAATTTTAAAAGAATAAAAAAATAGTTTTTACGTTCTTTAGGGGTGGCGCCCATACATGTGAAATGGGGAAAAAAAAATTTTTTTCACTGCACCCCATCGTGTGGGGTATCATTGAATAGGTCTACTAAAATGAAGGTAATGTTTCATACATCACTTTTTTATCAGGTGTACCATCTGCGAAATATAGCCCGCCAAAGTGGCTTGCAATGTGTCCCCCCCCCTGCCATTTCTAAACTATGCAACGTAGAAACTTATAATCTTCCACATTGATAAACCTTTGTGAAAACTCTCTTTTAAAATTATTTCGAGTATAATGTGATTATAATTTTTTGAGTTATAGAGAGAAAACTGAAAAATACTTAAAACGTCCTAGTTCAAAGGTCATTGACCTTAGAGAAAAATTATCATGGCAAATAATGCTCCTTTAGCTACTTTCTATTTGAAAAAATCACATAAAGTAACTTTGACATCAATCAGACTTCTTAAATTTGGCTTCTTGAATTTATCGCTAGATGGCGCTACTAACAACACGCTCTGAGTCGCGAATGCTGCCGATTATTGCAAAAACTAAAATAGCCATGATTAATATTCGATTTGATTCGTTTGTACACCTACAAGGAACCCTATAATACTGAGCATGGCCCGACATGCTCTTGGCCGGTTTTACATTGTGTCACGCTCACTCGCTGAAGCGCGACTACCTCGTTCCCCCTAGGTGCTGATCTTATATAGACTGTATAATTCAATGTGCGCATGCGTGAGAACCAGTGAAGAGAACGTGTCGAAAGATGAATTTATTTTATATCTGCTAGCATGCTTTTTCATAAGAGAGCAACAAATTTTAAGCGATAGCAAGAGCGAGAAACAAAGTCAAGCTTTCAAAAATACTGCACAGCTAATCTAGTCGCATTGTCGAATACCATTTTAATAAACTTATATCTGAATAAAGCTCTGCTCTAAGCAAGAGTTATATTGTTGTAGTTATATTGTTATAGTTTGACGACGTCTGTGGTCTAGTGGTTCGAGTGTCGGACTGCTGATCACGACGTCGTGGGTTCGATTCCCACAGAACACAAATATTTGTGTGATGAACATAAGTGTTTGTGTTCGTCTGGGTGTTTCTTATGTATTATAAGTATGTATTTACAAAAAAAAAGATATACGTATTATATCCATTGTCTACTACCCATAGTACAAGCTCTGCTTAGTTTGGGACTACATGGTGTTGTGTAAAAATGTCCCAAAGTATTGTCTACCGCTTAACTCAGATGGCAGTGCCTGATTTTAAAGAGTAATTGCGTGGTACGAGACGGGTGTGACGCGAGATGCGAGTCTCAGTCCCCTGACACGCACCATAAAACTTAGCCTAGGCAATAGTAGGCGAGTGGCACACCCCTCGCACCGCGCATCTAGTTCTTGCTACTACTGATTACTTGATAAACTCAGGCACCGACCGTCCGAGTTAAGATGTAGGCCTATGTACATACAGTGAAACTACATAGTTTCAAGCTTATTTTGTAATGCTTACTGGGTATTACTGACATTTGGAGGTTAGATCAGTTGTCAGACTTTCAGGCTTCTGACTACCCGTAACGACTGCCATAGATATTCGTATGACAACCGGGACCGACAGCTTAACGTGCTCTCCGAGGCACGGAGGGGTCTCGATGTGTAACGAAACGGTCACCCATCCACAGACTGACCGCGGCAAGTGCAGCTTAACCTTGCAGATCGTACAATCCGCGCAGTCGTTGCTTCGCTACGAGCCCCTCATGATTTATATAGAAAGAAAAACAAAGAAATATATTTTTCTCTCTTCTACTCTTTTAATTTTTTTAATATCGGTGTTAAAATACTTAAAATTTAAATTGTGGAAAGAAAAAATCGCTCACGAGCTGGATTCGAACCATCCAGCCAGGAGTCGCAGGTTTGAATCCTGCTCGTGAGTGAATTTAAATCTTTAGATTTCGCTTCGCATGCGTAAATGCGTTAAAAATAATAAAATAGTTAAAATATTTGATCGGTATTCGTTATATAATATTTTCATCGATAACAGTACCATCGATATCTCAGCTATAGAGACAGTTCACATCACTCTCCCCACCCCACCCCTACGCTACAGTTGCGTTGCTAGGCAACGATGCTGGGCCGGCACGCCACACGTGCTACCGGGCACGCTGGGAGTACGATACGAGTACGACAGTCTGGCCGTGACCACGGCACGCGACAAACGTCTAACCTGTATTTCTTGTAATTATTTTACATATGCTGAAATACATACATTTAGTAGAATGTCAGAATGATATACTACGTTGCCATGTTGCTTAAAGGGCAACTCTAGCGAGGTCACCAACTCTCTTGTATTCACATTAGGTTTGTCAAGCGTGGAGATAACCTTACTATAATTATAGCGCCATCTATGGACTTTATAAGAGACTGGTTCACTGAGTTTGTTTAAGCATAGTAGTCTCAGAGGTAGTCAAATATTACATACATACCAACTGACATAAAAAAGTGAATTTTCTAGATCCAATTCCCAAAGTAAAATAATTACGATAATATTTTTATTTCTGCCAGATTCACGTTTAGCTATGAACATATACAGGATGATATGGTTACTTTTTGATTTTATGTGTAAGGCTTGATTTCAACAACGATAATTATCTGGTTAAACGATCGCTAACAGCTAATTCCAGTATATTTTTCGAGTAATCGGGCGTTTAAACCGAGATTTAACTTTGATGAATACTGGCCTTAGGATAGTATTGATAGTACAGATTCAGTGTTATTCTTTAAAATAAGATACCGGCCATATTACACAAAACGGACCTACCTTTGTACTTGCTAATGAGAAAATGACAGTTTCACTGCATAAAACGGATGCTGGCGACGAGCCAGTTATAAACGACGAACTGGTCTAAACACTGGCTTTATGAATGCTAAACGACCGCTATTTTGGTAACGCAGTAATGTAAGCTTTGAATCGAGAAGGAAATGTCTACTAACTGTTTTAAATTTAGTTCTAGAAACTAGAATGGTGATGAAGAATAGAAATACTTTTATTTGAACAAAATGTAGGTTACATCAAAGATGGATGGTTAAGAAAACAAACAAACATTAATTATATCGCTTTACGATACGTAAATATTAAAATACAATAGTTCAATCATCTTGAATGTCAGCAACAAACTCAAGATTTGCAAAATTTAATAATAGTTTTAGTACGAGAGCTACGAAGTGCTACGACGCTATTCGTAGCTCCTTCGTAGCCACTTCGTAGCGTTAAGCGTAGCCGTGAGATGGCGCTAACCGGAACATTTTTAGGTGTATTAATTCCTGTCATCTTACGCTTATTTCATAAGATTTTTCAGGTTCTTACAAAGGTTATTTGTGGCCAAGTTTGTTCAATACTGCTAGTATAGTGGTACACCTTCCGGGCCCAAAATTAAACGGATTAATTTATCTTCTACTATTTAATAAAATTCTAAAACAGACTGACAGATAACGCACAGTCTGAGCCCACCGGCTATCTAGGAGGATGTAATTTTTCACAGAAGCTCTTTATATGACGTAGGTGGAAGGATTTTAAATTTAAGTGATTGAAAATTTAATCCTCTAAAGGGGTTACATAGGGGCTGAATGTTTTTTTTTTTTGGGACATTTTACACAGCACCATCTATCTAGTCTCAAACTAAGCAGAGCTTGTACTGTGGGTACAATACTTAATGGATATAATACTATGGATATAATACTAATAATGGACAATGGATATAATAATTATAAACTTTTTTTATGTAAATAAATACTTATAATACATAAGAAACACCCAGACAAACACAAACACTTACGTTCATCACACAAATATTTGTGTCCTGTGGGAATCGAACCCGACCTCGTGATCAGCAGTCCGACACTCGTACCACTAGACCACAGACGTCGTATCATTTGTGTCAAATCCTTTATTTTCGAAATTAAATCAATGAAAATTTATATTTAAGTTGGCTTTTTGGTTAAAAATAAAGAAATTAATTAATATTTCATGTTTTCAACAAGATAATATAGAATTCCGAATTCCGCGCGTACGAAGCCGCGGGCAGAAGCTGTTTCCCTCAGTATTTCTGCAATATAAATTATTAGCAAACACATCACATACTCGTTCATTGAATTCAGTGAATACGTAATAAGTTTGAAAGGACCACTTTGATCTTTTGTATAAGTTAATGTACGAATTCCACGCTAATGCATTACTCAATTAATTGAATACATTGATTGATAATTGTTTTTTGATTAATTGTAAATTAATGTTTTTACAGTAATTCTATATATTCCTGCCTATCTGTTGTCTAGCAGTATGAGTTTGTCATGCTCACTTAAATGTCATGCTGATGGTGGCGTTAGTGTCGGGTCGTTAAGTTCCCTTCAATATGGTTGAGTTAAGCGATGGCTGGTACTCGCGTCATGCTCGTGAACGGGTGCCGTCTGTCGGGACAGCTCAGCTCCTACATACTATGGCAACTCTTTTTACGTTTCTTTCTAAAGGCAATAGAATAGAATAGAATATAAATCATTTATTCACATATGATTTTGGGTAAAGTACATAAGTTGGATTATTATTTTAATATTTTCACTTTTAAACTCTTGTTTATTTCTGACATTAACCTACATTATACTCACATTATTAGAATGAATTTGATGTAATAAACAATAACCTATTTTAAAAAGAGTATATCCACGGAGTTTCTTCCCAGTTCTTCTCCATAGGACCCACAATTTGGAACCGTGCAATCAGGCGCGTGCATTGCATATAGGCAATTAGGCAATACCTAGTGCCTTCCTCATTCAAATTCAATAGTGGTGTAAATTATTATCCTTTTTTCAGAGTACGATGATTATTTATCTTAAAATAGACCTATTAATGCTAAATTAATCTTCATACATAAAAAAATCAATAAATTATACCACAATTAAATTCAAGTGAAGTAGGCCAATGCACGCCACTGCGTGCAATTAGAGCCTGACGTTTCAAAAGTGCCTGTAATTAGGTTTATTTGAAATAAAAAAATATTTGAATTTGAATTTGATACACTTTGTTTGTGAAGTTATATTATATCTTAAATTGATGTTGCGTTCGCGATTTTCAAGCCAATTAAGTTTGTTGGCCTTGTAGTGGCCAGTGCGATTGCCTGGCTTGAGGTCCTGTGTTTAATTCCCGATCACGAAAATTTTAAATTGGGGTTTACTACAAAATTCTGATTTGCAGTCCCGATTTTATAATTGTGTCGACAAATGCCATAGACTTGCCCTCATATGAGAATGTACGTATCATCATCTTCATCATCATTTCAACCGATCTTTTACGAAATTTTTATTTATTTATTTAATTATTTGGGTACAAAGGCGGTCTTAACGCCATTGGCGTTCTATACCAGACAACCTTAGGGTAATGCAGAGACAACGAATAAGGTAGTTGTTGGGGTGCTGGCCAGAAAACCTCCACGTGTGCCTGACGGCTGCTTGTCCTTCTGGACACGTCTGGAGGGAACGGCAGTTGTTTGGCCGGTGCATCCTGGGCACGGGCAATAAAATTTTGCCGAGGGATTAACCTTCGGGGGATTTTATTGCCTGTGGCGAATATTCTGGCACGGGAGGGGCCCGTTCTGGGCCAGTAGGGAGTTGCTCCACGTGTCCCTCTGATATCAGCAGAGGGCACAGTGGAGGAGCAGGGGCGGGCCCGGTGTGCACTCACCCTGCCACTGGGCAGGCAGCGGGGGGACTGTCTTTCCTTGCCCCCGTCGATCTCGTAACCCCAGGAGAGCCCGCTGAGTAGTGTTCTCGCGCCTCTTGGGACCGAGGGTCTTGGCTTCACCGCCCGGACCGCGAGGAAGAAAACCTCTATAAAAATTACGGGAGGTAGGGCCTGCGAGCAGCAGACTCGGGGTAGTCTGCTGCCCGACCAGCAGCTGGCGTAGCTGGCACAGCCGGCGTAGTTGGCGCAGCTGGTAAAGGCCCATGAGGTGAAGTGGCGTGCAGTGTTCCGTGTGCGCCACCTAGGAGGGTGTGGCCGACGTTAGGCCGCACGGGGAGAAGGGGCTCGCCTGCTTGTGGCGGGCCAGGACCTGTCGGGGGTGGTTGTGTGAATACTCACGGGTTCCCACGCCCCCGGCTAAGGTATTTGAAGGAACACCGTGGTGGTTTTAGTCGGTAAGAGAAAAAAAATAAGGTAGTTGTACCAGTAAATTAGTAAAATAAGTTTAGAACTACGGACTTATAATAAATAAATAAATAAATAAATATCTTTGGGACATCATTACACAGCATCATCTAGTCCCAAACTAAGCAGAGCTTGTACTATGGGTACTAGACAATGGATATAATACTTATATAGTTTTTTTTTTGTAAATACATGCTTATAATACATAAGAAACACACCCAGACCAACACAAACACGTATGTTCATCACACAAATATTTGTGTTCTGTGGGAATCGAACCCACGACCTCGTCATCAGCAGTCCGACACTCGAACAACTAGACCACAGAGTAAGTCAAAAAAAAAAAAAAAAATAATTAAAAATTAAATTATTTAAATGTTTTTTCTTTATATTATTATTTTAAATGTTGATGTGAAATAGTATGAAATCCCTGGCTACCTCCTTGTTTAATACAGAGTTGGCGTGTATTTATAATACCTATAAAACCGTAGCTGTAGATAAGCGGACTTTACAGTAATCCGCCGAATGGTTCATTAGGATTTATTTGTAAATTTATGAACCCGCGCACGACGATGAGACTTCATTAGATGTTTTCTTAAATTAAATCAGATCTTTTTTATCACATAAATGTCGGCAGAAGGTTCCAATTGCATTCTTGTAAATCTATAACCTAAATAAGAAACAAAGGAGCTATCTTCCCCTGGATTTTGAAGACATGATCAAGGAATCTTTTCATTTGGATGCGCAGCAGGGTTCTCCTGAGTGATATTAACAAATACTTCACATATATGCAGTAATCGGTCAGTATAAAATGTTTGAACTTCTTTCGGATTGTTTTGTAGGTAAATTTTAATAATAAAACCTAATAAACATGGTTCATTTTTTACACAGCATCATCTAGTCCCAAACTAAGCAAAGCTTATACTAGACAATGGATATAATACTTATATACTTTTCTTTTTTGTAAATACATACTTATAATACATAAGAAATACCCAGACCATCACAAACACTTACCTATGTTCATACATAAATATTTATGTCCTGTGGGAATCAAACCCACGACCTCATGATCAGTAGTCTGAAACTAGAACCACTAACGGCCAAAATTAATATCCAATCTATCCACGATTTACCCTACTAGAGATAGGAATTTGACATAAGCTCCATACAAAATATGTCAAATTTCTATCTCTAGTAGGGTAAATCGTGGATAGATTGGATATTAATTTTCGCCGTAAGACTACAGAGTTTGTCATCACACAAAAAGTCGCATCACATGATATAAACACACGGAACCATCTATTGTAAACGTTTTTAGTCGTTCGTTTTGTCTTTTTACTTTTATGTCCTGTGTCTTGTTTTTGCGCTAAATAAACGTTTTATCTATCTATCTATCTAATTAACTTTATAATCCACAATTTCAATTTCTTCAACCTTTTACCTCGATATTTGACCACGACCCATGTTTAGTAATACCTTGAAATGAAACTTTCAGTTATGAACGTTCCACAGTACACACGGCTACACATCAACCTGTACAAAACCAGTAAAGGCTGACCTCGCGTTGTAAGGAAAACCTATACAATGCGAGGTCAGCTTTTACTGGTGATGTACAGCTTAATGTGTAGCCGTGTGTACATTCCGCAATCATCTCAGTTTAATAAATAAAAATATTTATTTCAGATCACAAAACTAAGTAGATCCATATAGCTTATCAGCCAGTACATGAAAGAAGAAAGAAAGAAATATTTATTTGACACAAAGCACATAGATACACAGACACAATTCAACAGGAACACAATTAAATATACAAAAACCGGCCAAGAGCATGTCGGGCCATGCTCAGTATTATAGGGTTCCTTAAGTAGGTGTAATTACAAACGAATCAAATCGAAAATTAATCATGGCTATTTTAGTTTTTGCAATAATCGGCAGCATTCGCGACTCAGAGCGTGTTGTTAGTAGCGCCATCTGGCGATAAATTCAAGAAGCCAAATTTAAGAAGTTTTTCATGCAAAGTTTCTTTTTGTGATTTTTTCAAATAGAAAGTAGTTAAAAGAGCATTATTTGCTATGACCATTTTTCTCTAAGGTCAATGACCTTTGAACTAGGACGTTTTAAGTATTTTTCAGTTTTCTCTCTATAACTCAAAAAATTATAATCACATTATACTCGAAATAATTTTAAAAGAGAGTTTTCACAAAGGTCTATCAATGTGGAAGATTATAAGTTTCTACGTTGGATAGTTTAGAAATGGCAGGGGGGGGACACATTGCAAGCCACTTTGGCGGGCTATATTTCGCAGATGGTACACTTGAAAAAAAAGTGATGTATGAAACATTACCTTCATTTTAGTAGACCTATTTAATGATAGCCCACACGAGGGGGTGCAGCGAAAAAAAATTTTGCATCCCCATTTCACATGTATGGACGCCACCCCTAAAATACGTTAAAACGATTTTTTTATTCTTTTAAAATTGAGATCTATATGTAGACTATTTTTTAACAAAATTTCATTTACTTATGTTTATAATTGTAGAAGTTATTAAGCTGTAAAGGATTAGGACAGACGGACAGACGGGCAGACGGACAGACGGACAGACGGACGGACATGACGAAACTATAAGGGTTCCTTGTAGGACTTCGGAACCCTAAAAAACGGATCATCGATGCTGTGTGTCTAGCGACTGTGCCAAATAGGTCCAGTTCAGCATAAATGCCAGGCAACAATTGCCTGACGCTGGTTTTCAACTGAACCTTCAATGGTAAACGTGACGGATGTGATTTTATTAATAAAAATTATAAAAATTGTGATTCCTTTATGTGAAAATAAAATATAAAATAAAATAAATTTCAAACTGCAACTTAACTGTATGTAATGTAAATAATGAAGTAATAATACATAAACTTTAAATATTTTAAATGTATATAAAAGTAAATAAAATGATTTTAACGTAATAAAAAATCATAATTTACCGTTGTCAATGGGGATACAGCTTACGTTATTGTAACTTGTAACACATCATCCATATACGCTGTTCAACATGCCAATACGAACATAATCCGTATTGTTACACGTGTTGCAATACGCCGGCGTCGTGTGACACAATACGACACGCGATACGATACGACATGTAGTGATGGGCGTACTTGTAGTTCACCTTAAGAAATAGTTCGCGTGCTTCGTTTTAGTTGATGTTATAGTTCTAGTTCATCACTTGGGGATATTTTACGGTTTTGATGAGATGTAAGGAGGAACTTTCCTACTGTAATCTAAATGTATATTTGTGTGTACAATAAAGAATAAGTAAGTATAAGTGATCAACATTCAACTTACTCAAACATCAACATTTGCATTTGACTATTGACCGGTTCCTACCACTTGTTATTTCCTGTAAAAAACGACAAATATTGACATTAAGGTTTCAAGTTTTTTTTTAAAGAAGAATGATGAAAAAGTTCGTTGGTAGAAGTAGATTTATAGGAAAAACAGTACGCTACACTATAAAACATAATGACACTGTGAGTGACTACTGCGTGCATCGAAACAATTTTAATTAATAAAAAATTGTACGGCAGATTAAAATTAATGTTTAGAAATATCTGTAAAGACGCTTGTCATTTTAGTCTTCCTGCGACCACGAACGCTGCAAAGCTATCAAAATTTCAGGAAAACCAATTTAAATAACATACGCTATGTAATCCGGTTAAGAGGCTGACAACACCTAAAAAATCAGACCTCTGCGGTCACTGTCGTTTCGTACAGAACTGAAAGAGAGGCAACGAGCCGAGGGACGTCGGATACGCCGCTCAACTTGAATGAAAATTAACAATTTTTTTTTTTTATAAAAAACCTAAAAGCTTATTTGAAAAACAGAAACAACAAATGTTTAGATTATTGTCTTTCTCAAATGTTTTCTTTCCAGGCACGCTCTCATGATGGCGGCTAGTCTTTTGATGACCACTACACCACCCCATTGCAATAATGCAGGAAAGATGTCATCTGGACCAGCCGCTTTAAAGGGATGGAAGCTTTTGATGGCCCAATGGAGTTTTTCCATTGTTACCAGCTCGTGTACGTATTGCCAATCGTGTGTAGATGGGTTGTTTGGGACATCACGCCAGTTTATTACCTGAGTAAAGACGCATCCAGGGAAGTGAGTTTCAAGAAGGACGCGTCTGGTTTCTTCCGCTGATGTTGTAAACGTGTTGTCCGGCTTGCGAAGAGTTCCCGGCCCCACATCTTTCTGCTGAGCCAGTATCTTCCTTACCCGATTTGCATGCTGGCAGGACTCGATGTTGCCACAGAATTTTCGCCATCCCATGGTACTGTACTACAGACAAACTAACTAACTGACTAACTGACTCTACTAACTGTAGAGCCTGATGCATTTTTTGTAGCTGGATTTAGCAGCACGGTAGTTATCCCAGGTCTCATCTGAGCTGGTGTTCATTGCCCTGTTAAGAGCCCTCCTCACCTTCTTACGCTTACGTTCGAGCTCCGGGCCCCACCAAGGTTGCTTCCCCGGTGTCGCAGGTGGAATTGTCTGCGGACACGCGTTATGGTAGCTCTCCAACATTGATTGTGTGAGGTCGCTTACCTGCTTGTCTATTTGTATTGTGTCCACACAGGTCAATGGACCGTCAATTGACGCAAGCTTGGCGCCAAGAACTCTGGAGTACTTGGTTTTGTCCGTTTTGCGCGGGTTCCGCCTCGGTGGTGTTTCACGAGTGTGGGCTAAGAGGTTGAAGCGGATCCACCTATGGTCTGAGCATGAGGCCTCCTTCGAGACGTGCCATCCCGTTATTAGACTGGCTGCTCCTTCCGATGCGAGGGTCAAGTCTATAATTGTTTGACTTCGTCTAGTGACGAAGGTGGGTTCAGAACCTGTGTTTAGGAGAGATAGATTAGTTGTAAAAAGATATTCAACCAAATTCTTACCCCTGTCATTTGGCGTATCCATTCCCCATAATGGGTGGTGAGCATTGGAGTCAGTCCCAACGATTATCTCATACCCGGACCTCTCGCAGTAATTGACCAGTCGGGTGAGATCAAACGGGGGCGGCTCCTCTGACTCTGGCATGTAGACCGAGGCAAGGACTATCTCGATGTCCATGGCATCTCGCTGTATGTGCAGCCTTATTGCAGAAATATCCCTGGTACAGAATTCTGTTAAGGGTTGTGCTCTAATGTTTTTTGATATGTATATGCATGACCTAGGGTGGTCATGATCTGCAGCAAGGAAGAGCTTACCTCCTAAGTTAGAAAGTCCTCTGATGAGGCCGGCTCTGATCCACGGCTCTTGGATCAGTACCATGGCAGTTTGCTGGACCTCCAACCACTTACGCAGCTGAGCCGTCGCTGTTTGACTGTGGTGGAGGTTGGCTTGAAGGAGGTTAAACTGCAACGAAGGGGACGCCATCGCTGGGCGTATCCTCCTCGCCACTCTCAAGTGTGAGCCCCGCAAATAGGCCTCCAGATTCGGCCACTTCTGAACCCGGTGACAGTAGTTCGTCCAGGTCTTCACCCGACGACAGGGCTGGGTCAGAATCTGGGACGGCAGGAGCGGCTATCCCTTTGTCGGAAGTTGCCGCGTCGCTGACCGTTGGGGCGTTGGTAGGGGCAGTTGCCCCTGTACGTGACAGTGTGGCTGTGGTGTGATCCCAGCCCTGAGGGACGTCGATAAACTTACCGTTCCGACCCCGAAACTTCACGTACACCTTTCCCAAACCAAAGGAGAGACGGCGTCCGTTCTTCATCAGGGTCGGAATTTGGTCCTCAGGGACTCCGACCACCACAAACCACCTACCAGGTTGTTTCTCTGCGTTCTGTAGTGTCCACTTCTTGATCTCCAGCCAACGATTCTGGTAGGCTAAAGCGCGCCCTATGTCACGCGAGTCCACCAGAACCCCCTGCTCATCGGGGATCAGGATGCCACAGCGGGCATGTTGCGGGATCTCTGACTGGCTCCTGACCGTTAGCGAGATGCTGGAGGGGAGAGCCACATCGGCGACTGCACCCTTCAGCCAAGAGAGCGTGTGTTCATTGGAACACCAAAGTTTTAGGACCCCTTCCGCATACGTCGGCTTCCCGTTGAAGTCAGGTCCGTTTTGATCCTCTGGTGAGGACCAGGACTCGCTGATGATCCGTTTCTGGATCTCCGCGAGTACCCTGTCTGCTATGTCCTTCGTCACATGCCCCGTACGCGCGCAGGTGACTGCGACACTTAGGGGTAACTTGACGGCCTGGGCATATGACACGTTTCCAGTCCGATTGGAATCCCCGAGCCGCGGCCGCTTATGCTCCCCTCGAGGCGATGTTGACTCGTCGAGAGCCCGCTTGGCTTTGGCTCGGGCATTCCGACCGGGTCGGTTGGCAGACTTGTTGCGTTTGGTCAAGCCTTTCTCCTGAGCACCAGCCGGCAGTGCGTCAGATTTCGGGCGGTTTGCACCGTCCGTCTGCGCACGCCCACCTGCACTGGAGTAGGGCTGGTTGCTGGCTGGTTTATCCGGCGCTGCAACACTGACCTGGATGGGTGAGGAGGAGACGGTCGCGCTTGCTTGCAAGGTGCAAGCTGCAGCTGCTGGCTTGCGCCGCCTCCTGCGCTTTTTGTTCGCTTTCTCAACACCGCCGGCAGGGGAGCGTCACTAGGTGGTTTAGTAGCGGGGTTCGGGCGATTGCCCTTACCCTTTTTGTGGCTCATGACCTGCCAGGCTGCGGAGAAAGCGTCGTTTATACGTCTGACCTCCGAAGAGGTCGACGCCATCGGGGTGGAAGGATGAGCACCGGTTTTACCCAGCACCTGCGTCCCGCCAAGTTTGGCACTGTCATCGGTTTTCACCGCGGCTGTACCCTTACCACAAACGTCCGTGAGTGGTTTTACGCCAGCAGACAAGGCTGCAGAGCCACCATTTCGGACCGAGTGTTGTTTGGAGGCGTCATCGGTTTTCACCGACTTCGCCCCAGTGACGGTAATAGTTGGCCTGTCATCCATTCTATTAGTGGTTATTAAATTCATCCTTCCGGCTTCCCACCCTCCACGGAGCCCGCACACATTGGGAACGTCCGAGAAATACAAACAGTTTCTCGGACGTTAGGACTACCGGAACAGATATAGAAGCAAGAGGCTGGCTTACAGCGCGACATCGGGCGTTCGATCGGGTTGGCGTCTGGGGCAAATCAGGCCTGCTCCAAACGACTAATCAACCCTCACTTACACCGTCAGCATGGCCTTTGCCCACCACATCAGCCATCTAAGACAGCTTCTGTGGACCCCCCACTTCTCGCCTGTGGCCCTCTGACGGGACACGTGGCCATTTCCCTACCTGTGGCTAGCAGGTAGGGCTGCCGTGTTGCTTGAAATCGGGACCAAAGGGGGCGTGTTGCCTCACGGACGCATTACCGCAAGCGCCGATTAGCTCAACCCCCCAGGACTCCGTCATCCCCGCATACGGCGCTCACTGCGCAGGTCCTAGCACAGGTGACCTGTTACTCCTACCGGTGACTTTTCACTACGGGCCCGTAGCCACCCAGTCACAAGGGGCTACAGTTCGGAGTGGAGTTAGGAGTGGATTTGGGAGTAAAGAGGGGGGAAAACGGGAGATAGGCGTGGAGTATGACAAAAGGGGGGAATGGTTTTAGTGGAGGAAAGCACCGGTGTTAGGAAATTAGGAAAGAAGGATTCGCTGGGAGAGGGAGTGGTGTGATGAGGTGTGGTGCTAATGGCGGTGAGAGGAAATTAGATAGGAGAATAGGGAAAGGAATTGGATACAGCTCTTAGCATAGACTAGGGAGAGGGCCGAAGCCAAGTCACTAGTCTAAGGTCCCGGGTGAGACGCCGTTGTTGCAAGTTGGCTCCCCCAACGGTCCCCAGATTACGGCGAGGCCCAAATTGGTCCCACAATATTCCCCCGGACCGCAATGGAAGCCAACAGGCAACACACACTTGGAGGCGGCTGGGGAGAACGCACCCTTACCTACATGGGACTTATAACATAACTGGCGAAATGTGGGTGTACTATACACCTCTGCCTACCCCTTCGAGGAAATACAGGCGTGATGTTATGTTATGTTATGTTGTTATGTTCACAATTATTTTCTATCGAGAAAACTTCTAGCAAACGTGTTTTGGGCACAATACAGTTTCCGAAAATACGATCAAGATTAACATATATTTTTTTCACTGCCACAAACTGAATAGATACAGCTAAAAATGTTTTTAAAAGAAGCCTATTTGGGGTATTTGGCTGTTGTCAGCGTCTTAAACTTGTATTATTATAATGTTTAGTGATCGCGAAAACCTAAGAAATTGTTAAATTATAGAAACCCTGCGTTTATTACGGCTTCAAGAACTACAAATGGTACTTTAAATACTTAATTTCTTATCTAATTTCCTCAGATCGTTGTTGAGTAGGAGAAACTGTGCTAAAAGATGGCGTCTAAAGACATCAAGCGGCGTACTTAATTAAAAGTAAAGCTAACACGTTATTAGTGAACTAGCAGTTTATATTTTGTTCTTTCGGACTAGTTTACTAGCAAAATGCGAAGCCGACAACACTATCGTAAGCCCGCTACGCTACAAAACACTTATAGTGCAAAACAACACCCTGTAGCCACAAACAAACAAACCGCGCCGTTGTTATTGTTACATTTCACTGTAACATCGTAATTTGCACGACATTGTGTGATTGATTGCGATATTTCTCATTATGATGGTTTACCTTGCGATGTTTTACAATGTTCTTAAAATAAACCGTAAGAACATAATATATTATATAAGAAGATATGTCAAGGATGAGTATATAAAATAAAATATAATTAAAATAAATAGAAGTATCCAACATTGTGCCGGAAACGCAATTTTAAAACTAGTGGCTTCCCCCATTCTGTAGTCTTTTATCGCCGCATCCGATTATTGTTTTTTACACCGTACTTTTTGACAATCCTTCCAAGAGTGGAGGATAAATGTCGCTACTTACGTATCTAATGTATTATAATTATTAATTTGATCAATTACTTTCTATTAACTTATTGAAAAAATAGTTTTAGCTTGCTATGTGTGAATGGTTCATTGGCAATAGGAAAATATGGGAGAAAGAGTAGTGATGCATATTTATTTCACTTTTATGATCATTAAAAGTAATCAAACAATTACTTTTCTGACAGTCGAACGAATGTCGATCTTGGTTCCGTAAACTGCCCTAACTTTGCCCACAAGCCCTACTTTGCCTAAGGCATTATCTTATTTTTTACACGCACTGTCACTTTATAACTGACCCAATATTTAGCGTCGTCATAGTTTTTAAATCTCCCCAAGTACGGAAATCATAGCTATAATAGTTTACTCAAAATACAACTAGGCAAAGTAGGGCTGGTGGGCCAAGTTAGGGCAGTTTACGGTTCTCGATTCGATTTGGTTCCTTTGAATTCGTTTAACTATCAGTTCTTCTAGGAATTGACATTTACTTCGATTTAGTTTAGAACTCGAACCAGTCGGGACTAAGGCCCCAGGCAGGCAATAGTTTTAAGTGCTAATTACCAACAGTCATTAAAACTGCGTCCACTTGTCACAACTTTAAGTGCTCACGCTACCTTAGCGGCTTACCCATTTCAAGTATAGTTTACTATGTAGATTTAAAAAATGACAGTTAAAGGACTTGCAAAATTGCGTTATTACATTATGTGAAAGTTGTTACCATGTCCATTGCTCCGTATATTTTGAAAATCCATCTTATCGGGAACTGCTCACTACGCAATGAATATTACTGCAGTGTAAAAATAAAAGCTACTGCAACTACGGTCGTCATTAACTGTGACAGTGGTTACAGGTAGTGAAAAGTAAGACACTAGCCGTCTGACCAATCTTACGATGTACACACAACAGTCACGTCACCACCAAGTCGGCGATCAGTCACGTCAACGTGACGTGGTGTGTGTGAATCGGTGTTTATATTTCGTTTGCAGCAATAGGTACACGTTTCAAAGTGCCGGTGACGCAATGATGACTGACACGCGCTGGTCGTGTCGTGACTGACGTATGAGACCGATATCCTACGACTTCTACAAAACTATATTTTGAAGCGAAGCTTCTACAACGTGTTATTGAAATAACTGAAAACCTCTTAAGGGGTCATTGTACTCATCAGGACGAACAACTTTTCCTATATGACTAACCATGAAATCGCGAAGAAAATATCAGGTGTTCCCTACATTTTATCTATTTATGTGAACATAAATGTAGGCAACAGCTGATTTTTTTCGCGATGTCAGGCTTAGTCCCATAGTTAAAGTTACGCATTACTTATTATTGCAAATTACTGATACTTGTATGAATTACCTATTTTTAAAGCTCAGTGTCTCAACATCCAGACAAACCTGTGTAAGGTTTTTGTGATGTTCTTATAATCATTTTTGTGTATGTTTTTAAGTTAAATAAATTGAAAAAAAAAAAAAAAAAAAATACGTGACTGATCGGTGACTTGACGACGACGTGAGTGTTGTGTGTGCATGTACCTTAATGGAGTTTCAGTAGCTCCGTGTACAATACTGACATTCATTATTTGCTGAAAAGCAAACACAGTATACATGGCTGAATAAAGGGTCTATATATATAAGATAGTAGTACTGGTAGGAACCTTTCTTTGAATCTACATAACCAACTTGCTTCCAACAAGTACATTTTATTTTCTTACTTCGTTATACTGTTTTATCAGCTTTCCAGCTTGTGCTTATTCTATTTGATTCAATCCCAGCTCGTACTGGATGCCAGCAAACAATGTAAATATTGTCCAATATATTTTGTTGAGCAAGCGCGGCTGTTGAGCAGCTATTCGCAGCTCTTAAAACTTGAGCTTAACTTTCAAACAGAGCAATTTCCTGCCTAAATTGAGTTCAGTAACTTATGCAAAAAGGAAACACATCACACTTTTTCCTTGACACGTCAGTGGGAAAATAAATAAATCGGTTTAGGTAAGATTAGATCTAGTGGTATTATACCTTGGCTTCAGGTAAAGGGTCAATGAGATCAGGTGAATTGAAGGTTGAAGGGTGATGGCGATGGTGTAAAATATCAAACAGCTTCAAAATCAAAATCAAAATCAAATCGGTTTATTGTGAGCATAGGTTAAAGTACAGATGATAATATTAAAATTTCAGTTCCACTATGTCCTGCCTTTTCGGCATACAATAATACCATTAAAAATCATAAATCAAATGAATAAGTTACATGCCATTTTTAATAAGCATATTTATTTTTTTATAACTTGCCCAGTTGTGGGACATAAGATTAAGACGAAAAAACCGGCCAAGAGCATGTCGGGCCATGCTCAGTATTATAGGGTTCCTTAAGTAGGTGTAATTACAAACGAATCAAATCGAATATTAATCATGGCTGTTTTAGTTTTTGCAATAATCGGCAGCTTTCGCGACTCAGAGCGTGTTGTTAGTAGCGCCATCTAGCGATAAATTCAAGAAGCCAAATTTAAGAAGTCTGTCATGTCAAAGTTACTTTTTGTGATTTTTTCAAATAGAAAGTAGCTAAAGGAGCATTATTTGCTATGATAATTTTTCTCTAAGATCAATGACCTTTGAACTAGGACGTTTTAAGTATTTTTCAGTTTTCCGTCTATAACTCAAAAAATTATAATCACATTATACTCGAAATAATTTTAAAAGAGAGTTTTCACAAAGGTCTATCAATGTGGAAGATTATAAGTTTCTACGTTGCATAGTTTAGAAATGGCAGGGGGGGGGACACATTGCAAGCCACTTTGGTGGGCTATATTTCGCAGATGGTACATCTGATAAAAAGTGATGTATGAAACATTACCTTCATTTTAGTAGACCTATTCAATGATACCCCACACGAGGGGGTGCAGCGAAAAAAAATGTTTCATCCCCATTTCACATGTATGGACGCCACCCCTAAAATACGTAAAAACGGTTTTTTTAATCTTTTAAAATTGAGATCTATGTAAAGACTATTTTTTTACAAAATATCATTTACTTATGTTTATAACTGTAGAAGTTATTAAGCTGTAAAGGATTAGGACAGACGGACAGACGGACAGACGGACGGACATGACGAAACTATAAGGACTACGGAACCCTAAAAAGGTGCTCGAGTTTTAGCTAGTGCTGTTTATGTGATTATGGAAATGTTTTTAAGTACACGAGTGCCTTTTCTATTTCATTGATTTTTATTACTTGATAATTTTTCCATTTCTTTGATTTTTTGCTATTTCTTGATTTATTTTTAAATTAAAAGAACATCGTGCTTGACCCCTAAGAGGTAAGTCGTAACAACGTATCTATTGAACACCTACCTACACTGGCCTACAGCTGCCGATGATAGGATTAGGTCGCATGTGCTGGGTCGACTCAATCCACATTTATAGGAAACAATTCCCAGCTCCTAGAATGTAAATAGGATTTTCTGAAACCCAGTTACGAGGAAACGCACTATTGAAGCACACCTCTAGGATAGGATCTTAAGAAAAAGCTTGTTAACAGTGGAACGTACATTATTAAGATTAATTGAATTTTAGCCTATGTAACAATTAGATTCAAGATCTAAAATTCAATAGGAAGATTTCTTGCATTTTATTTTGACGTGTTCATTATTTCTGTCTGAAGCTTTTGATTTGGCATTCAATTTATGTTACGTGTATTTTTAAATTTAAACAATTACGTAAAGATATAATGTTGGAAAGAAAAACGATTCGAACCTACAATTTCTGGTTCACTAACTAGTGATTTTATCCACAATTTATATTTTTGATTTCGCCCCACTAGCGTTGAAATAATAAACTTATTAACAATTCTACGTCGAGGAATCTCTGGTCTAGTGGTTCGAGTGTCGGACTGCTGATTACGAGGTCGTGGGTTCGATTCCTACAGGACAACAATATTTATGTGATGAACGTAAGTGTTAGTGTTGGTCTAGGTGTTGCTTATGTATTCTAAGTATAAGTATGTATTTACAAAAAAAAGGTATATAAGTACTATATCCAGTACCCATACTTGTCTAGTACCCATAGTACAAGCTCTGCTTAGTTTGGGACTAGATGGTGCTGTGAAAAAAAATACAATTATATTATATTTTTAACGCATTTTCGCATGCGAAGCGATAACTAACGATTTATATTTCCACAATTTAAAACAATTATAAGATAAGATAATGTTTATTTCTCGCCACAATATTTCACTTAAAATAACATTTCTTGTATTATTAGTATAAAGATGAGTTTTATTTTATTTGGGTGAACGTAATAATTGAGGCACTTTTCATAAATCTACAGCATCAAATAACATGTGTTTTAAGTAAACAATGTTTTAATGACTGACACAAAGCCTCGCTGATTCGGTTTCAAATAATGAATATTGATTTCATATTGTATGGTTATTAAATTGAAAGTAGTTATTTCTATAGGCACGTAATTTGAAAGTTTATTTGTTAGGTAACAACTTTATAATTGACGATGGATCGATCGGGAATACAGCATGACTGGGTGAACGAGCCACATATTTGTTGAAGAATATGGTAGAATGTAAACCTAGTGAAACAAAATATTGGAAAAAAAATTGATTTATGCCCGGTTAATGGCAATAGGCTCGCCCCTATTACATGGGACTATAATATAACTGGCGAAAAGTGGGTGTACTATGACACCTCTGACTACCCCTTTGGGGAAATACAAGCGTGATGTTATGTTATGTGTTGTTCGAAAAAAATTCAAGATAAGTCATGCGTACAGCAGTAAAATGGTACTCATCTTGGAGTCTGCTGACTAATTCAAAAGGTACCCTCGGGGCACGGTTGCTTCGGGAAGTATCTGTGTCGCATAGGCCGGGACACACTCTGACGATATAGCCGAAGCGATGTACGAAGACATAGCTAAGGCTATGAATAGTACCGCTAAGGCTCACTACAACGTTGTTATGGGGGACTTCAACGCTAAAGTGGGAGTACAAGAACGCGGCGAATCGAAAATCGGACCTTACGGTTTGGGGCGCAGAAACCACAGGGGCCAAATGTTGGTCAACTTCTTGGAGTCCCAGGGGCTCTTCTTAATGAACTCCTTCTTTAAGAAGAAGCCCCAAAGAAGATGGACCTGGAAAAGCCCCGATAAGGTGACAAGGAACGAGATAGACTTTATCATGACGGATAAGAAGCACATATTTAGAGATGTCTCTGTGATCAATAGGTTCAACACCGGAAGCGATCACCGACTTATCCGAGGCACTCTAAATATCAATTTTAGAGCTGAAAGAACGCGCATGATTAAGTCTACTCTCCGACCTTCGCCGCTCCAAACCAGTTTGGGCTCCGAAAGGTTCCAAGCGGAACTTCAAAATCGATTCGACTCGCTGGAAACCACTGGCAATATTGAGGAGAAAACCAACACCATAGTCAAAACATTGCAGGAACTGTCTCGAAAATTCTTTCCGCCGCAGCGTGGAAGCAAGATGCCCAAGCTTTCAACTGAGACTCTCAATCTGATGAGGAAAAGACGGGAAATGTCAGCCACGCATTCGTTTTCATCAGATAATAGGTCCTTAAACCTACAGATTAGGAAGCTGATGCGACGTGACCTCCGCCGCTCCAACACCCGCGCCGTTAAGGCTGCGATTGAGCAAAATAGGGGGTCGAAAGTTTTCGCTCAGCAGCTAGGGAGGACCCATCTGATGAAACTGAAAGCCGCGGATGGCAAAATTGTCACCTCTAAGATCGAGATGCTTGATGAGGTCGAAAACTTCTATGGGCATTTGTATTCCACGAAAACGGCGAGACCAGCGGTTCCTAGCAATGACGACAAAAGAGCCCAGCTCACGCGCCATTACACCGAGGATCTTCCGGACGTTGACCAGGGCGAGATTAGGGCGGCCCTCGAGCAGCTTAAGAACAACAAAGCTCCGGGCGATGACGGCATTACTACTGAACTCCTAAAAGCAGGCGGGGCTCCAGTCCTGAAGGAGCTACAGAGTCTGTTTAATTCCGTCATCCAACAAGGCTCTACACCGGAGGCATGGAGCGGGAGAGCGGTGGTACTGTTCTTCAAAAAAGGGGATAAAACCCTTCTGAAGAACTACAGACCCATCTCACTCCTGAGTCATGTGTACAAGCTGTTCTCGAGGGTCATCACGAATCGTCTCGCCGGAAGACTCGACGAATTCCAGCCACCAGAGCAAGCTGGGTTTCGAAAAGGCTACAGCACCGTAGACCACATCCATACTGTTCGGCAGATCATACAGAAGACTGAAGAGTACAATCAGCCGCTGTGTATGGCATTCGTGGACTACGAGAAGGCCTTCGACACTATCGAAACTTGGGCAGTTCTGGATGCTCTTCAGCGATGTCACATTGATGAGCGGTATATAGAGATGCTGAGATGCCTATACAACGCTGCTACCATGACTGTTCAGCTCCAGGACCAAAAGACGAAGCCAATCCAACTGCGTAGAGGGGTGAGACAAGGGGATGTAATATCCCCGAAATTGTTCACTAACGCGTTGGAGGACGTCTTCAAGACGCTGGACTGGACTGGACAGGGTATCAACGTTAACGGCGAGAACATCTCACGTCTCCGTTTTGCCGATGACATCGTTGTAATGGCTGAGTCGCTGGAACAACTGGGTGAAATGCTGCACAGCTTAAACGGAGCCTCTCGACGTGTCGGTCTCGGCATGAATCTGGACAAGACTAAAGTCATGTTCAATATGCATGTCATGCCGAGGCCAATATTCGTCGAAGGGTCGGCACTCGAAGTTGTAACGGAATACGTCTACCTAGGGCAGGTAATTCAGCTTGGTAGACACAACTTCGAGAAAGAAGCCAACAGAAGGATCCGTCTGGGCTGGGCAGCATTTGGCAAACTTCGCCGAGTCTTCTCGTCGCCTATACCGCAAAGTTTGAAGACAAAGGTCTTCAACCAGTGCGTCCTGCCAGTCATGACTTACGGTGCCGAGACGTGGACACTGACAGTTGGGCTAGTCCACAAATTCAAAGTCGCTCAGCGAGCTATGGAGCGAGCTATGCTTGGAGTTTCTTTGAAGGATAAAATCCGTAACGAGATTATCCGGAGAAGAACCGGAGTGACTGACATAGCTTGTAGGATCAGTAAGCTGAAGTGGCAGTGGGCTGGCCATGTCTGTCGAAGGACCGATGGCCGTTGGAGCAGACGAGTCCTTGAGTGGAGACCGCGAATCGGCAAACGCAGCGTAGGGCGCCCCCCTGCCAGGTGGACCGACGACCTGAAGAACGTGGCTGGGGGGGACTGGATGCGGAAGGCAGAGGACCGAGCGTTGTGGCGCAACTTGGGAGAGGCCTATGTCCAGCAGTGGACTGCGATAGGCTGACTTGATAGGCCGGGAGCCGACGCCCGAGTGTCATCACTGCGGGAGCTGCCCAGAGGACACGGCGCGGCACACACTGGCGGAGTGCCCAGCTTGGGCCGCGCAGCGCCGTGACCTCATCACTGCAGTTGGCGGCAGAGCTCTCTCGCTTCCGGCCGTGGTTCTGTCTATGGTCGGGAGCGAGAGCGCTTGGGAAGGCGTTGTCTCCTTCTGCGAGGATGTAATGCTTGCTAAGGAGGTGGCAGAGAGGGTTCGAGAGGCGTTGTCCTCTCTCCCCATCCGCAGGAGAAGATCTGGGCGTCGCAGGAGGGCGTATGCTGACCTCCAGCCACCCTAGGTGTGGGCCTGTGGGCGGAGGACTCGGGGTGGCCCGCCGCCCGATCAGTCAAGGCCCGTGACGGTGGTGCGTAGTGTCCCGCGCGCGCCAGTCAAGAGGAGGGTGCGACCGATGTGGCTGCCGCACGGGGAGAAGGGGCTCGCCTACTACTGGCGAGCCGGGACCTACTGGGGATGGTTGGGAGAGTAAAAGTTTCCCACGCCCCCGGCCAAGGGTCGTTAGAGGAACACCGTGGTGGTTTTTAGTCGGTAAGATTCCGACACTGGTTCTGCCTACCCCGGCCGGCACTCCGCCATGAGGATTTTCCCCACGGAAAAAAAATGAAGCGACCGATAGGCACTGCCGTGCTAGGTGCATCACCTTACCGCATGCAAAGTTGACTTGTAAGCGCGGAATAGTGTCCATAGTTATTGATGAAATCGATAGTAATTTTTTTTTAAAATTAAGTTACCTTTTTTACATATTTGTAACGAGAATCGAGTATTGAACATCCTCCTTCAATAGGGAACTTCAATAGGATTTTTCCCTTGTCAACCACCACTCGTCACCCAATAAGTCTCTTCGAATATACGTGGGAAATGCGTGGAAATAATTAAATATTTCTCTGAAAGGTAGACTTTATTATAGCTAAGGTTTGTTTTAAAGAAAGACGTCGGTTGTATGAATGTATCATCGCAGTATATTCCCCTCGAGACCGCACTATTCTCTCGGGATATAAGCGAGGTGAACTAGCTAGAAGAGGTTTCATTTGTGTTACATATTTATAACATTGTCTTATTATACTTACGAGTTTCTATACACACCTGTGTATACTGGCAAATGAACAGTAGACAGTAGCATCATGCCTATGACAGGTGCAGGGTAGTCCGCAAACAATTTTAAAGCCATCCTATATTTTTTCAGCTCTTTGTGACATCAAAAATAGAACTTTTGTCCGTGTTTGATACGAATGAATTTTGCTGACATTTTCAAAACGAAAACCGCCGCCATGATAGATTTTCCCGAAAGGCGCAACATGTGAACGATTGCAACGCTACTATGAATTTAAAGTGTTTTTATGACTCTGATGGTTTAAAGCTCGTACGTACACACATGCTGCCTTCTGCATTACGCGATTTGATGGATTTAGGACTAGTAAGATTATTCTTGTACCGTGGACGCGTTTACGGACAAATCTTATACGCAAACAGACAGACCAGACCAGGTCTGTAGGTCATACAGATACTTGTTTCATACGGAAATCGAACCCGTGACACATGGCACAGTAAACGCGAAGCTACTGCGCCAATCAAGTCGTCTAAATTGACCTACTACTACACTTGAAGATAGAACTAAAGAAAAATATTTATTTTGTGGCTAATTCAGTTAAAGAAATATTAAAAGACCTTTTGTTTTTTTCTTCATTATTTTTTTGTTACTATGGTAACAAGAACAGATTGAATGACGTAGATTTTTTATAGAGTATACGAAATAAATGTTTACTAAATTTTTTATCGCTTGCTCTTTAATTTGGGACCAAAACAGCAATAATTTGAGCACATTGACTTACACAGATTGTATCCCATAATATTATTAAACAAAAAAACTGGTACAAAACCCGCACAAGGCCAAAAAGGGCCAAAGGCAAAAAGACTATCTCAGCACAATCTTTGGAAAATATTTTGTCATTTCGTTTAACGTCAGTGTACGAAATTACAGTTCTTTAATCTAGATTCATGCTTGAGCACTTTTCTGGAAAACAGGCCACAAAACACATTCACATATTGTAACAACCCTTTTACCTGAGTTTACAAATAAATAAATTCTATTCCATCTATTCACACACATAATTTCAGTGAGTGGTTCTTTACTTTAGCAATAGTCCTTACTTTGCCTTACCATTTTCCAATGTAGTTACGATACGGTTGGCGCTCAATATGGGTGCGGTGTATACCTGTTACCATTTCTCACATACAGTGATTGTAATCTGAACTTTGCAAACTAACAAGAAACTTTCCAAGGTCAGATGGTACATTCCGTCTAATTGAATCGATGAATATTAAATCGGTATGTTTCTCGATAAATTAAAAATAATAAAAGAAAATCATTTGCAAAGCCCAGAAAAAATATTTAAGAGACGATAATCATCTTCCGTGGGTAGGTGGACCGACGACAAGGTGGACCGACGACCTGGTGAAGGTCGCGGGAATCCGCTGGATACGGAAGGCGCAGGACCGGTCGTTGTGGCGATGCTTGGGGGAGGCCTATGTCCAGCAGTGGACGTCTTTTGGCTGAAATGATGTTGAATCATCTTCCTGCCCTGGTCCCAAATTACTTGGGGTCGGCGCAATATGTCTTCTTCCATTTTTGTCTATCAGCCGTCATCCCATCATTTACTCCCTTTTCATCCATATAGTTCTTCACGCAATCCATCCATCTATATTTGGTCTCCCTCTTCCTCTCCATCCGTGAACATTCATATTCATCACTCTCTTAATAAATTGCGTTTCATCTCTCATTACATGCCCATACGAACCCAAACGATTTTCTTTCAACTTTTCTGTTACTGGCGCCACTTTCAAACTTCCCCTTTTTTTTCTCGTGGGAAAAATCCCCATAGACGCACTCCGCCTGAGGAAGGCGGAGCCAGTGTCGGACTCTTACTGACTAAAAACCACCACGGTGTGTGTTACTCTAACGACCCTTGGCCGGAGGCATGGGCAACTTTTATTCGCCCAACCATCCCCGGCAGGTCTCGGCTCGCCACTAGTAGGCGAGCCCCTTCTGCTCGGATATATTCATTCTTTACTTTATCCATTCAGAGACGATCAGCACAATAATTCTAGCAGGTCCTGTTATCTTTTTAGGGTTCCGTACCCGAAGGGTGCCAAACGGGACCCTATTACTCTCGCTACGCTGTCCGTCCGTCCGTCCGTCTGTCCGTCCGTCCGTCCGTCCGTCCGTCCGTCCGTCCGTCCGTCCGTCTGTCTGTCACAGGGCTGTATCTTTTGAACGGTAATATATAACTGGTTGAAATTTTATCAGAATATGTGTTGCTATGAGATGTATCACGTCAAATACTAAAAACAAAAAAAAAGTTTAAATCCAAAGGGGGTCCCCATACAAGAAACCTCAAAATACATGCATTTTTTACAACGTTTTTGTTCCTGCTCTATCTTCAGAACGGTAATATATACCAGCGTCAAACTTGGTCTGATTATAGTACATATTATCTAGTTTCGCAACAAATACTAAAAATAAGACAAACATAGACATATGTGGTGGTACCTGCGTAAGAAAGACATGCAAAAATTTATATTTCGCGCACTGTGCGTTGATGTCTTTTGATAAACTCTTGTAAATTAAATTGGTTTATGGGGCATCAGGTCGTTGAGAGGTACGGAACCCTTACTGCGCGAGTCCGACTCGCACTTGGCCGGTTTTTTCTTTTTTGTTTTGGTAATTTGTATATTTAGTAATTATATTATGTTCAATACTTTGGTCTTCATTTTTAGGGTTCCGAAGTCCTACAAGGAATCCTTATAGTTTCGTCATGTCCGTCCGTCTGTCCGTCTGTCCTAATCCTTTACAGCTTAATAACTTCTACAGTTATAAACATAAGTATGTGAAATTTTGTTAAAAAATAGTCTACATATAGATCTCAATTTTAAAAGAATAAAAAAATCGTTTTTACGTATTTTAGGGGTGGCGTCCATACATGTGAAATGGGGATGAAAATTTTTTTTTCATTGCACCCCCTCGTGTGGGGTATCATTGAATAGGTCTACTAAAATGAAGGTAATGTTTCATAAACCACTTTTTTATCAGGTGTACCATCTGCGAAATATAGCCCGCCAAAGTGGCTTGCAATGTGTCCCCCCCCCTGCCATTTCTAAACTATGCAATGTAGAAAGTTATAATCTTCCACATTGATAGACCTTTGTGAAAACTCTCTTTTAAAATTATTTCGAGTATAATGTGATTATAATTTTTTGAGTTATAGAGAGAAAACTGAAAAATACTTAAAACGTCCTAGTTCAAAGGTCATTGATCTTAGAGAAAAATGATCATAGCAAATAATGCTCCTTAAGCTACTTTCTATTTGAAAAAATCACTAAAAGTAACTGTGACATGACACACTTCTTAAATTTGGCTTCTTTGAATTTATCGCTAGATGGCGCTACTAACAACACGCTCTGAGTCGCGAATGCTGCCGATTATTGCAAAAACTAAAATAGCCATGATTAATATTCGATTTGATTCGTTTGTAATTACACCTACTTAAGGAACCCTATAATACTGAGCATGGCCCGACATGCTCTTGGCCGGTTTTTTTGATATTTCTATGTTTTTGACCCAAAATAATCAATGATGTACTTATACAGAGCAAACAAACATACCACCACTTCATCCACATACACACAGCCCATTACTGTCCCACTGATGGGCGTGGGCCTCTTCTCAGAGGCGATGAAAATTATACTTGAAAAAGTATTATTATCAAATAAGTACCTAGCAGAAGTGCGTCTCTTTCAGATATTGTTAAGTAAGCTATAAAGTGTACTTATAAAACGGTAAGCCTGGCGTACCCTTTAAGGTAAACTTTCATAACTTGGCTTGTTAAACATATTGTTCGAAACTTTACTAGGTCGTCGACGCTCAACTGAGATTGAAAGAAAAATATAGGTACATAAGCTTCGTAAGGACTTCAATATGAAAAGAAATGTTTAATGAGATTTATAAGGTATTCGAGTTTAGTATTATCATTGTCAGAATATAGGCAATATATGCGACCGAGCAAAGCGACGTATCATAGTTAACTAGGCCGCTCAGCACTATATCTGTCTGTCTGTCAGAACCTTGTAGCTTCCAATCCAAATAATATAATTACTTCAAACTCACATAATAGGCCAAAGTTGAATATGACATATAAAATAAAAATGAAAAATTTGAGGGTGGTATCCCATACATGCAGAGAGGGGGCAATTTATTTTTTCATTCATCAAATGTATGTATGGGGTATCGTTGAAAAGAACTTTTGAAAAAAAGTATAAACCATTAATTTATGTTTAGAATTATTCTAGGTCATAAATTAACAATTTTGCGGTCATCCAAAGTCGCTGTTTTTAATTAAATCAAATAGTTTATCCACCACAAGATATCGTATACAAATATATTAAAATTAGACCTATTATGTCCCGGGGTCCATCTGAAAAATGGCTCCGCGTCAATACATTCAAAATTTGCGATTCGCTCATTTTAAAGAATCGGTTCTATGTAAATCCCATGGCATCAGCGTATGGGAATTCGACTGAAAACTCAGAAAGTACAAGATATCAATTTTAATGACACCTTTCCCAAATCATAGATCTGGAGGAGATATCACCTTTTACCTCTGCGCTATTGTCAGATCGTAATCATGACTACGATTGTTGGGTGCGCCTGGACCCTTATCTCTTCTCATGGGTGTCGTAAAAGGCGACTAAGGGATTCACCAGAGGATGGGCAGCAGCGTTCTCTTGTATTTGACCAACCAACAGCGATCGCCAACCCGCCTGCCAAGCGTGGCGATTATGGCATAACCCCCTTTAATTGGGGAGGCCTATGTTCAGCAGTAGATGTTTTTCGGCTGAAATGATGAATGATGAATCATGACTATACTTCTCTACGTACCCTTTCATGAATTAGTAAGCTTATGGTCTCCTTCTCCGCAGGGTGTGCTCCGCGAGTTGGAACAGAAGAAGCCGCAGCTGGACGAGCTGCTGCACACCGCCGAGAGCCTCAAGGGCACTGAGAACAGGCAGCAACTGCACGGGAAAGGTAGGAATAGTTATAGTTGTTACAGCCCCCCTAGCCAAGTTGACAATCTACAATCGTCAACGCTAATAGAAAACAATCAAAATGTATGGGAATGACATATCTGAACGAATGATTTTTTCGTTGAGATATGTCATTCCCATACATTTTGATCGTTTTCTATTAGCGTTGACGATTGACGATTGTGTAGATTGTCAACTTGGCTAGGGGGGCAGGTTTATACTGTTACAGTGACATTGTGATTAATAATGTGGAATTTATTCGGCGGATTTGTAGCTAAACGGTTAATTAGCTTCTGGTTTTTTTTGGTTTATGGCTAATTGGCCATGTGTGTGTGAATTATTTGATGTGCTCATCAGGTCTCGAACAGAATTTATCGGCAATTCTAAGTTATGGCTTTTGTTGTTTTAACGAACCTATTCAGTAAGTTTTTTCGTGTGCGTAATACCTTTTTTATATTATGTTTAATTCGTTCTTATTTCATGTTTTTATTACCAACTTCTGATGTTTTGTAGGTCTTAAGGAACAAATAAATTAATAAGTACATGTCTCATTTAATTTTCTATTTCTATAAATACACATACAACGGGAACTGTAAATTAAACATTATTTTATGGTCATCTCTAAGATTTTTCAAGAAATCTATACAAACCTTCCTATCAGTAGGTACCTACAATTGTTATAAAAACAATGACAATAACGCCGGTATTGCCCTGTCCCTATTAACTGAAGGTCTCCGGGGAATTAAAACAATTGAAAACGTTTGTAATTCTAGCGAAGAGCATCGCCGGACCTCCGACCGATGTGATTGGAAAGCGTCGACAAATAGCGTGCTATTATTTTTATGTCCGTTGTTCGAAAAAAATCAGTTATTTTCATTTATTGTTTTTTTACATGTTGTACTGGAACATAGAAGAAAGAAAGAAGAAAGAAAAATAGTTTATTGTCACAGTTAACGACGCGCCACATTTAAAACACAGTGATAAACACAAGCAGGCAACTTATAGGTGGGGTAACATAGAAAGTAAAAACAAAAGACACATAGGTAAAAAAATAGCTGTTTTGGTGTATTAAAAATAACATATAAACAATAATATAATCATAACCGTAAGTTGATTTGATTTTATTATTATGATACTTTATTGTACACACAAATAATAATAATAATTAATATTACAATAGGAAAGCTTATGTACATCGGCGAGCTTAACTCAAAAATGAGTTTTCTTACAAATAGAGCGATAGAGAGATGTTGATATATTATTAGAGGATAAAAACAAGTGTACAACAGAATAAAAAAAAATTTTGACTACATAACTTATCTAACAAGATTAAACTATTTACAAGTAAAATAATATTATTATTATTATTTATTATATTATTATTATTCTTGAAGAAGGAAAACCTAATGGGTATGTGTAGTATATACATACATAGATATTATCTCACCTGTTTCCCATAGGGTTATACAGGTCAGATACTATAGATTTCCACCTGCTAAGATCCTGACACACCCATTTCGCTCAATCTACGTTCGTTCATTAACCTTCTCATGCATGTGTGTAAATGGACATGTCGAATTAACTGCGACAGTCTAAATAAACCGGTATTGATGGAAATATTGTAATCGTCTGTATTTTTATTTATTTATAAGTTGTTATATGCTCTCTTCTGGAATTAAAACGCGTGCTAGAGGTTTCCTGTAATATTATCTTCTACTTTAAATTTAAAACACGCAAGCACAGCCGTGTCTACAAACGGTAAGAGATTAATTTAACGGTAAATGATAAATAGCATCGCTCCTACAGACTAAGGATTTTTACTTGAAACTGTAATAAATGGTTAGTAGCGATTAATGCAACGTATAAATGGCGTCGAATCGACGTATTTTATTGCGATATTTACACAGTGTTCACTTATATTTTATGAGCTGCGATAGTTATTAAATGCTGATTGATATATGAAAAATTTGTTCTTTTACAGTCATAGCCCATATCGATAAGAAAGTAAATAAATAAAACAGTGTAAGCAGAGCCAGTTTCATATAAAACTTACATACTAAGCCTGTTTCGCTTGCAATGGTTTTGTTATAAATTTATGTGCGGCTGAGTATTCCGTGTGGTGCCGGACATAAAGAATTGCACCGCCCTATTTCTTCTCATGGGTGTCGTAAAAGACGACTAAGGGATTCACCAGAGGATGGACAGCAGCGTTCTCAGAGTATTTAACCAACCAACTGCGATCGCCAACCCGCCTGCCAAGCGTGGCGATTATGGCATGTCCCCCACTTTTGGGGGCGGCCTATGTCCAGCAGTGAACGTCTTTCGGCTGAAATGATGATGATGATGAGTGTACTTTATAGATCTACAGGTTTTCCCTCACCAAAATAAATCTTCAGATAGATTTTTGGCACGTTTGGCACGTACGTAACCTCATAAATCTTTGCAAAATGGTCAATGTAAGCCGCTGGCTGTGCCACA
This sequence comes from Asteroscopus sphinx, assembly GCA_949699075.1. Classification (NCBI taxonomy): domain Eukaryota; kingdom Metazoa; phylum Arthropoda; class Insecta; order Lepidoptera; family Noctuidae; genus Asteroscopus; species Asteroscopus sphinx. The sequence goes on from OX453024.1 coordinate 13,645,282, forward strand.
GTCAGCTCATTTTTGCGAAACACTATGGTTTACCGTTGGAGAATTTATTTGTTATGATACCCGCAGGCAATGCGTTAGCAAGCTACGGTCCATGACCACATTGTGGTATTTTCGTAGCAACTGATATTAGTATCACTAAAAGCCATGTGGTAAACTCAATAACACGGGATAACGTACCAATATATTTCTATTAAGGTGCACTACAGTGTTTCATATTCATTAATTTCATAAAGCTAGTTTACATGTAGAAAATGTATCACATAATTTATATCAGATAATAATTGAAACAGAACATGTTTACGAATGTCAAAGTCAAAGTCAAAAGTTTTTATTTCAAATAAGAATTTACATGCACTTTCAAAACGTTAATAATGAATCTAGTTGCACGGTTCCAAAAAGTTGATCCTATGGAGAAGAGCCGGCAAGAAACTCCATGGATATACTCTTTTCAATTAATAATAGTCTAATGATTTGTTACATGATTAATTGGAAAGAATTGAATGAGAATAATGTAGGTTAACGACTGAGACAAATTCACTGAAGGAAACTAACATAACATAACATCACGCCTGTATTTTCCCGAAGGGGTAGGCATAGGTGTATAGTACACCCACATTTCGCCAGTTATGTTATAAGTTCCATGTGATAGGGGGCGAGCCTATTGCCATTAACCGGGCACAAATCCAGACTCCGGGCTGCTACTGAGAATTTCCTAATGAAAAAACCCAATAACACTTTGCCCCACCCGGGAATCGAACCCAGGACCCCACGCTCAGCAGTCCCGCTTGCGACCACTAGACCAACAAGGCAGTCGTTGGAAGGAAACTAATTAATGATTAATAATGATTGTTAAGTTTAGGCTCGACCATGATTGGAGGGAACCCAACGATCCGATACTCTCTGCCATTAATAGCTGCATTATGTTCACATTTACAGCGATCAATAAAAAAAAAATGCCAATTTACTAATAATAAAATCAACAATAACAGTTTGTCCTCGTCGATTCTTTAATAATAAAACTTTTTACTTTTCCTTCCTCTTATGATTTAAGGTCATCTAATGATACAGCTAGTTCTCTATCCCGCCACTATAATTACAACAGTTCTACGTACCTTTTTACAAGCTTTAATAAACGATAATTTACGATGGTATTCGCTAAGACACAAACATATTTAACAGTGTAAAACATGAACAAGTCTGTAACATAATTTCGGCACGATCTTACAGCCGGAGTTAAACGACCAAGCCTGGCGGTAATTACGCGGGAGAACTACGAAACAACGAGGTGCAGAAGCACAACTTCTTACAAAGTGATAAGGAACTTGCACGTTGCAAGTTACAACTACATAGCCTATCAAATGCATTGTTCACTTCAAGTCACATATACAATGTATCGATGGCTTAGTTACTAGACTTCATCATCATCATCATCATTACAGCTGAATGACGTCCACTGCTGGACATTGGCCTCCCCAGAATGTTGGGGGGATATGCCATAATCGTCCCGCTTGGCAGGCGGGTTGGCGATCGCAGTTAATTGTTAAATAATCAGAGAACGCTGCTGCTCATCCTCTGGTGATCCCTTAGTCGCCTTTTACGATACCCATGAGAAGAGATAGGGTGGTGCAATTCTTTACGTCCGGCACCAAACGGAACACTAGACTTCGTATTGTGAGATTGACTATCAGATTGTGAGAGCATAACACAAGTTGAATCTTAACATCTATCTAGGTATCTATTATCATAACCAAAGATATGTTACAGTCAAACCTTTTAACCGGTCAAAAGTACTTTTAACCGCAAAAAACAGTCTAAAGAACTTTTGACTAATGAGGTTGGTCAAAATTAGTTTTGACTGTTATAGAAATCAGTCAAAACTACTTTTGACTGAAAAATATCGGGTTAAAACTGGTTTTAATCATGAGCGTTAGTCAAAACTACTTGTGAACACCGGGGTCATTGACCTTGAACATAAGCATGGAAGTGTTTCTGAGTGTGCTCCACCAGAAGACTCACTTCGCTCTTCGCTCCGCTAGAAGCAGGGGCTACAGCCCTTCACGCTTACAAAAAACAGTATTAGGGGTAGGACAGAGTCTGACCACATGCAGCCGGAATGTGGTCAGATTCTGTCCTACCCCTAAGACTGTTTTTTATAAGCGTGGAGCTGGGGCTGTAATTAATTAATCTATCAACACATTTCGATCTATATTACAAGGTCATTATAGTAAGGGTCAAATTAATTTTATTATGAGCTTTGACCGATCCAATTAGTCAAAATTACTTTAGACCGGAATTTCAGTCAAAACTAGTTTTGAACAACCTCCTTAGTCAAAATTAGTTTCGACTGTTTTCGTCAGGCAGTTTTGACCGAGGAAGAGTTTCAAGTGTAACAGATACATTGCAAAAAAAATTGTATTGTATTGTACATTGTAAATGGATTTCCTGTGAAATGTTTCTTGTATAGAGGGTAGGTACCTTTCTTTTTCTGTAGTTGCCTATTCGGTGCCAGAACTGCAGACGTACTGGCGATCTTAACCTAAATATAAAGAGGTATGAAAACTGTCTGCGTTTTGTCCCCTTCAAACTTAACAAGCAGCTCTTATGAGTGTTAGGGTGGAGGTTATTTAACGCGTTCAATAGTTAATCTAATTTATTTTATACAGATAACATATAGTATAGTATAGTATAACGGGCTGGTTTCCGCAACTCCACGATAAAGCGTGTATTTTGCGTACGGGTAGGAACTTACTCGATCCACCCTAACTCCTCGAAAAAGGCCAGCAACGCTTTGGTGTTGCTGGTGATCTCTCTGAGGGTACCTGGGTTACCGAAGTACTTGGCCCTGTATGTGGCGACCTCAGGGCAGTCTAGAAGCACATGGGCTGCTGTCTCGTCTTCCACCATGCAGGCTCTGCACAGTGGGCTGTCCGTGACACCTATGACAAAAAGATGTTTGTTAAAGGACCCGTGGCCAGTAATAGCAGCTGTGACTGTACGCAGCTGTTGTTTTGACAGTCGGAGGGCCTGTTTCGTAAACCGGCCGTCGATTGTGGGAAGTGCCTCCTTGGCCTGCCTGCACTCACCATGGTCTTTCCATAGTTTGTAGTGTTTGTCCTTGGTGCGTTTCCTTACCAAGTTGCGTAGGTATCCAAAGGGGAGTGGCACTATGGGTTCAGGTCCCACGACTACCATACTCGATCCCCTTCTGGCCAGTTCATCCGCTGCGTCATTGCCTCGGGAACTGCTGTGTCCTTTGATCCATTGAATGGTTATGTTATTGAGATTACCTACCTGGTTGAGGTTTTGCTGGCACTCGTGTATCAGCCCCGAGTTTACCATATGGCTGCTTAGTGCTTGTAGTACGGACATGCTGTCCGAGAGTATACGAATTGAGTGGTCTTTAACCTTCCTGGCTATAATCGCCGAAGCTGCCAGGGAAATGCCCATGCACTCGGCCTGGAACACCGTGTTATGGACCCCCAATGGTGTGGCTATGTGTATATTGAGGTCTTCCGAGAATATCCCGGCACCCGTACCTGTACCTGTTTTGGATCCATCCGTAAAGATTCGCACCTCTGCAGGGCACAGCCCTTCGCATCGGTGATCCTCATACAGCTGGATTTTGTACTTCTTGTCGAAAATAAATTGCTTGGGAATCCGGTCGTTAATGGATTTCAACAGAGGGAATTCATTGCTGAGTTCCTCTATCAACGCGGTGTGTTGTGTACTACTCTTACTCCATAGATTTAGTGTTTTTAGACGTACTGCCGCCATCGCCGCCTCCTGTTGTATAAAAAGGTGGAGCGGTGGAATTCCCAGCATGGCTTCGAGTGCTGCAGTCGGGGTAGTCCTCATGCAGCCTGTAATCGCCACACAGGCAAGTCTTTGCATGCGCTGTAGTTTGTTTGAAGCTGTAATCAGCTTGGTTCTAGGCCACCAAACTACGGCCCCATAGGCAATCATGGGGCGGATTACCGCGCTGTATAGCCATAGTATAATTTTAGGGGATAGGCCCCACTTCTTACCTATCATTTTCCTGCATTGCCAGAAGGTGATGCAGGCCCTGTTTAGTTTGTTTTCTAGGTGATTACTCCAACTTAGCTTACTGTCTAAGATGACACCGAGGTTCTTGACTTCGTTGGCCAGCTGGAGTTCAGTACTGAACAGTTTGGGTAAGCAATAGGGTCCTAATACTCGCTTTTGGGTGAACATGACTAACTCAGTTTTGGTGGGATTCACTGAAAGATCAAATTCTCTGCACCAGCGTTCTACAATACGAAGCGCTTGTTGGGTGAGGTTGCAGATGGTCCCAGTCACCTTACCCGATACGAGGATGGCGAGGTCATCTGCATATCCTATTGTGTAGTAGTGGTTGTCGTTGAGTTTGGTAATGAGATCATTAATTACCAGATTCCACAGAAGGGGAGACAGCACCCCTCCCTGGGGGCAGCCTCTAGCTATCATGGCCATCTGTTGCTCTCCTTCAAGACGAACCACCCGTTTACTTAACATGTTTGCAATCCAGTCAGTTAGTACCTGCTCCACTCCGTGCTTGGAGAGGGCTGTTCTTATGCTGGAGAAGTTTGTTTTGTCGAATGCTCCTTCGATGTCTATAAAAGTTCCCAGGCAAGTACCTTTGTTGTGTATCGCTCTCTCTATCTGACTAACCACCAGATGGAGAGCAGATTCTGTGGACTTACCTGAGCTGTATGCGTGTTGGTTGCCGTGCAGTGGTATAGTTTTAAGCGCGCCGTCCCTCAGCTCCCTTTCGCAGAGCCTCTCCAAGGTCTTTAGCAAAAAGGAGGTCAGGCTGATTGGTCGGTGGGATTTGGCGTTTGTGTAATCGCCCTTACCTGGCTTTGGGATGAATATAACTTTCACTTCCCTCCATCCTTTGGGAACGTATCTATAGGCCAGGCACGCTCTCATTAGGGGCACCAGTCTTCTGGCAACGGACGTTCCACCCCACTGTAGTAGGGCAGGGAACACTCCGTCCGGGCCCGCTGCTTTGAAAGGATGGAAGCTCCGGATGGCCCATTGGAGTTTTTCCAAAGTTACCAACTTGTGCGCGCAGAGCCAGTCGCCATCCGATGGTGTTTGAGGTACATCTTGCCAATCAATTGCATGAGTAAATACGCACCCTGGGAAGTGAGTTTCAATGAGGACGCGTCTTACTTCTTCTGGTGATGTTGTCAGCGTGTTGTCAGGCTTGCGGAGAGTGTCAGGCACAGATGAACTCTGTTGCGCCAGAACCTTCCTTACCCTGTTGGCTTGTTGGCAGGATTCAATGTTACCACAGAATTTACGCCATCCCATGGTACTCCTGAATCTGATGCATTTTTTGTAGCTGAGTTTGGCTGCGTAGTAGACATCCCAGTCTTCGTCCGCACAAGTATTCATGGCTCTGTTCAGAGCTCTTCTAACCTTTACACGTTTGCGCTCCAGCTCCGCGCCCCACCAGGGCTGTTTGCCCGGTGTTTTGGGCGGGATGGTCTCTGGGCAGGCAGTGTGGTAGCTGCTTATCATTGATTCCGTGAGGTGACTTACTTGCTCATCGATATGTGTCGTGTGCACGAAAGTCAGCGAATCGTTTAACGGTGCAAGTCTAGATTCAAGTGTGCACGTGTAAGTAGTTTTGTCCGTATTGCGTGGATTCCGACGAGGTTTTGTTGGTGTTATACAGACCTGGATGTCAAAGCGGATCCACCTATGATCGGAGCATGAGGCCTCCTTGGAGTCCTGCCACCCCGTGGTGATTTCCGCTGCACCCTCTGATGCCAGAGTGAGGTCTATGATTGTGCGGCTACGCCTGGTTACAAAAGTTGGTTCAGAACCAGTGTTTAGTAAGGATAGGTTAGTAGTAAAAAGATAGTCAATTAAAGCTTTACCTCTATCGTTTTGCGTTTCCATGCCCCATAAAGGGTGATGAGCGTTGGCGTCGGCCCCAATTACAACCTCTATCTCGGTTTTCTCGCAATGGTTTACAAGGCGGATGAGGTCGTAAGGGGGCGGCTCCTCCCCCTCAGGCATGTAGACCGAGGCGAAGGTGATCCCCACCTCCCTGGCGTCACGCTGTATGAGCAACCTTATGGCAGACAGATCTCTGCAACAGAAATCCGTTAAAAGCTGTGCTTTGATATTACCTGTGACAAAGATGCACGACCTAGGGTGATCGTGATCTGTAGTGACTAAGATCTTACCTCCGAGATTGGATAGTCCCTGTATATGGCCAGCCCTGATCCACGGCTCTTGAATCAAGGCAATGGCCGTGTGTTGAACCTCCAACCACTTGCGCAACTGAGCCGTCGCGGCTTGGCTGTGGTGGAGGTTTGCCTGGACTACCCTACAGGCCGACAAAAGGGACGCCATCACTGGTCGTAGCCTCCTTGTCTCCCCCAAGGTGTAGCCCGGCTAACAAGTCGCCAGTCTCGAGGTCGTCCCCCTCCAGGTCCGAAGCCGAAGACAAATTGATGTCAGGCTCCTCCCCCGAAGATGGGACGGCGTCCGAGATGACGACAGATGGGCCGGCCGACTCTGCTACAGCAGGTTCAGCCACGGCCGTTGCCAGGGTGTTTAGTGGGGGAGCAATCTCCCCTGCTGGTGCAGCTGGCAGCTCTCTACGGATGGTTCCCGTGGCCGGGTCCCATCCCTGAGGGACTTCGGTAAATTTACCTTTCGGCCCCTGGTATTTAATGTACACCGCCCCCAAACCCATTGAGAGGCGGCGTCCAGCCTTCATCAGTACAGATAACATATATATATGAGAAAGTTAAGAATGCATTCAGTGATTCAATGGTTATTTTCCATAATAACTTCTTAGGTTTTCGCGATCACTACACATTATAATAAAACAAAGTTTAACCGGATTAAATCGCGTATATTATTTAAATTGGTTTCCCTGACGTTTCGAAAGCTTTGCAGCATTTCGTGGTCGCAGGTAGACTAAGATGACAATCGTCTTTATAGATATTTCTAAAAAAAAAAAAATACACACAAACAACAACAACACACAAAACAGCAACAACACTGTAAAAGATAATGATATTGTGAGTGATTACTGCGTGCATCGAAACGATTTTAATTAATAAATATTGTACGGTAGATTACATTTTTTTAAATTTTTTTTTAGAAATATCTTTAAAGACGATTGTCATCTTAGTCTACCTGCGACCACGAAATGCTGCAAAGCTTTCGAAACGTCAGGGAAACCAATTTAAATAATATACGCGATTTAATCCGGTTAAACCTTGTTTTGGTTATTTTCCAATTGGTATATAAAGGAAAATAAGAAAATGGAAGGTTTCAAATTTACTTCTGTTTGCATCCTGAGATATAGAAAACATTTGAAAGGTGCTGCATGCTTTTAAGGAAGCTTTACATTTTCAAGTAGGTACTTATTTTCTTATTATTTAAAAAACATTTCCAGAAACTCATTTATAAAGTTATTCCATCCCTTTTCACTGTCTGTCTACATTTCTTTTCTTTCCAATTATCCTCTCACAGATCTGCTGGAAGAGACCGGTACCTTGGTACTTGTATTTTCCTAAACCAATTTTCAGTGTAATTTTATGTGTGCGTGTGTGTATATTGTTAAATAAATAAATGAAGTAAAATTCTTACGTTACAAAAAAATATCACATAAAGGCTTCAAATATTACGAAACCATAACAAAAAGTTTTCTCCTTTATTCAAAGGACACTCACAAGCCTCAACTCCTAAAAAAAATACTCCAATGATCGCGTAAAGTAAACTTCACCCTTAATCTGGTTACGCACCCTCCCACTGCCCTCTCAAGCCGGAGGGACACGTTTTATGTGAGGAAGAGTGCCTGCTCAAGTATAATCAAGTTTAGGGATAGCCCTAGACCTCTGTGAGCAACTCAAAAGGGACCTTCGGCGTAATTGAACCAATTAGCGAGTCAATTTTTGAAGATGTTTCTTCTGTGAGTGATGTTCTTGTGAATCTAAAGCGGGTTTGGTGAAAGGGATTGTGAGGAATTCGGTGTTATTATTATTAATAAAATGTTTATCAAGTGATGTTGGATTATTTATTTATTCTGGTCTACTCGCGACTTTCGATTCAGTTGCATTGATCATTATTGGAAATTCACGGAAGTTTCTAAAGTTCAAATATATATTAGGTGTTTTTACAGATTACAAGAATTTAGAAACGACTTGTAAAAGACTTTTTATGTAGGAACGCTGTAAGATTCTTGTAGGAACTTAGTTTGTGAACATGTTGAAAATGTCAAATCAATCAATGAACTTTAAGTCTGCTACACGGTGACAACCCAGCCTCCCCACCAAGGTGACCTTGCTGGTTTCCAACCATGTAGACAGTGGTTTGTCACCAAATTTTGTTTGACGACGGCTGTCAGCGACCAACCTCCCACTAAGGTCACCTTGGTGGGGAGGCTGGTTGCTCACCGTGTAGCACACGCTTAATCCAAAGTGACGTTTTGAATTCCAATTTGATGTGTCCAAAACATCGTTAATTTACGAATAAGAATAATTTATTTCGCAAAAAATACGGGTCCAGACAGATGGATAAAGAGTCACAGTTAGTTTCCACATATTTTGCCATAATAGACACGCAAAAAATTTATAAAAATAATAATTAAAATCAGATTAGTTTGGCATAAAAGAGTATACAAGGCGCCACTAGTCATACACTAATTCTGGTCAGTCCTCATCGTTTAAATTTAACTGATATATTTATATGCATATTTTTGCATGATAAAACACAAAGTGACACAATACTAACAAAGATAAAAATTGGTTCCGATTATATACATTTTTACTATAGGGAATTAAAAAACTAACTCTGGGATCTATTGCATCAACTCAGCCTATCGCAGTCCACTGCTGGACATAGGCCTCTCCCAAATTGCTCCACAACACTCGGTCCTCTGCATAGAACACTCGAATATAATTCTTCTCTTCTCGTTTCAAGATTATTGTTGCTCAGATATATGTTTTTTAAATAATGATTGTCTACATAAACTCTTAATAATCGCGTGTTACAAACCACGGCGTGCCTCATTACGTAAACCTCGTGCAGTCATAGACATTTATTCTGATTTCGGAGGGACACTGCGATTTGTGGACCTCTGGGCTTAGACAGCAGAACGTTCTCTGTAGTGAATAAGCTGAGAAATAAATAATTAGGTGATATCACACATCAGTTTGGATAAAGTAAAAATTAAATTGAGAAATAAATAATGTAAGAAATCATATTTTTTACAAAACTTACCGGCCAACGTAATGCTCCGATAGTTAAATTACGACTCTAAATTATTTAATAATAATATATAATTTATTGTAATAGCATGTAATAATGATAACTGAAAATGTAATTTTGTTCACTTAAAATGTGACTTATATTAATTACTATTATCAATAAATAACTATGAACTATTTTATCACTCATTTTGGGAGTTGTATAAATTTGGTTATGATTATATCAAACGTTACTGAAGTCATAAAATAAATGTTTTACTCATCCAGACTCAAGATATAGTGCTCGTAAGTTTACGTAAGAGCATTAGTTACCTGAGCGAGGGCAATCTTGAAGCAACTCGCAAAATGAATCTTACTAACGAAATCCCCCAAGCATTCATAATTCCCTCTGCCCCGGATAAATTGATTCACTCCCTTCCTCTCAGCTGTTGATTATAATCCTCCCCACACATTCAACAACAAACCTTATTGCTATTGAAATGAATGTTCATGTCGTGCTCACATATAACTTGTTTTTTTTTTTTTTTTGCATGCCAACTGGTAAAATATGGTTGAACTTTGTTTATTATGTTTACCACCATGTTATGTACCATGTACCCATATTTGCAAAATAAAATATCTTTATCTTATCTTTACAAGTTACAGTTGATTTTTAACCGACTTCAAAAAAAGGAGGAGGTTATGTATTCCGCGGGTTTTTTTTTTTTTTTTTTTTTTTTTTTTTTTTTTTTTTTTTTTCATGTATGTACACCGATTACTCCGAGATTTGTGGGCCGATTTACGTGGTTGTTTTTTTATTTGGTAGAGAAAGTCCGCGCGGTGGTCCCATATAAATTTTATTGACTTAGGTTAAGTAGTTTTTTAACCAGCTTCAATAAATCTGTTTATTTTAGCTTTACGAATCATCATCTAGGATCTGCTCATTGGTTCCTCATTCTGAGAATTCTTGGCCGATATGCTTGTTTTTTTTTCACGATAGTGATTGGACGTTTGGAAGAACATGAGCGAGACCTTTGCCCAGCAGTGGGATTGCAAAGGTTAATAAAAATATATTCTCAAATTGGTTATATAAACATTTATGAATCAACCCTCAACTAAAAAGTATGAAATAAAAACTTTTTAACAAAAAAAAAAAAAAAAAAAAAAAACCCGCCGAATACATAACCTCCTCCTTTTTTTGAAGTCGGTTAAAAAATAAAACCGACTTCAAAAACCTTAACTAAAAAGTAAAAAATAATCATTGTATGTATTTTAAAATCTTAACTTAAACAACATTTTGAAGGCGGCGCGTGATTTTCATGTACGTTCACATAAACTGTTTTTACTTTAGATATTGCGCTGGACTGTACATTACATGACGCAAAGGGTCAACCACGCGCCGCCTTAAAAATGTTGTTTATGTTAAGATTTTAAAATACATACAATGATTATTTTTTACTTTTTAGTTAAGGTTTTTGAAGTCGGTTTTATTTTTTGTTAAAAAGTTTTGTATTGCTAGATTCATAAGATAGCACCATAAGGATGCAACAGAAATTGAATTTTAAATGTTAGGTGGCAAAGTTAATATTTGATTGCGTTTTGGTAAGACGTGCATTCTTGATGGCGCTAGCCGGTGCGTCGTTTATAATGTTGGCAACACTGGCGGGATTCAATTTATGCCCGTCACGAGTCGCGAGCAGTCGCGAGGCGTGACCGGGACGCCGATAGCGTGGTTACTGGGCGCTGCTAATGTGTTCCTAGAAATGAGACGTTTTAAATTTTATACTGGCAATAAAAATGTTGCGAGTATTAAAATTAAATATTCAATTTTATGCGATAATGGCTTCATCACTTATAGAAAATGGAAAGAATTCATACACAACATCAGGCCTGTATACCCCGAAGGGGTAAACAGAGGTGTAGTACACCCACATTTCGACAGTTATGTTATCAGTCCCATGTAATAGGGGGCGAGCTTATTGCTATTAACCGGGCACAAATCCAGAATCCGAGCTGCTACTGCCAATTTCCTAATTAAAAAACCCAATAACACTAAACAAAAAAACTAAATGGAAAATCTATTGTTGCATTTATCACATGATTAAAAAGGAAATTTCTAAATTAACAATTTAACGAAGCAGAAAGGACAATTTTTTTATTGTTGCATTTATTGTTGTAATTACGAAACCCGCAAAATAAAGACTGTCGAGATCAAACTATTACCACTGATGCGAGGTTGACTGTACAAGTAAGGTCATTCCGATGCCGGGATGGTCCGTATTGCTAGTTTTGGAACGAAGCGAGCTCGAACTCTCTCACGAGAGTTGCAAAATATAAATCATTAATCGTCATACACTAGATCTAACTAGATGCTGAATACAACGTGTATAATAAATAAATAATAAATAAATATTTGGGAAATTTTTACACAGCACCATCTAGTCCCAAACTAAGCAGAGCTTGTACTATCTAATGTAATAAAAACGCAGCTCGGGGTACACCAGTGTCCCAGCATTGGAGTGCAATACCACGCTACGGACACTCAATACTATATAAATGCTAGCGCCACCTACATACACAAGATTACGTCTGTACACGAACGCGCACACACGTGTAAGTTAGGGATGCTCGCCACTCAAAATGCCAACTGGGTTCCAAGCGCTTCTCAGTAGTTCTCAGAGATGACGTGCTTGTATAGCGACTGGCGATGGACATCCATTGCAATCTTGCAGTCCAATTGTTGTCAAATTGCGGGAGCGTGCGGGGCGTGGGCGAGGAATCTTAAATTGGCGGGGGGCGGTGAGTGGCCCTTCTGTACTACTACAGACTACTATACTATTATTACTATCACTATTCTGTACTGTTAGTTATCCTGTGACAATACACTGATTCTATAGCCACCAATTCGATCATTACACCAAACACACGTATCTTCAAGAATTATTTTCCCAAGATATATGATATCCACGTATTTCTCCATCTTTTTTATAAGCTTCTTGTGTTTCATACGTGTACTTTCCCCAGAGAGCCACTTTACACTCAAAAAAGTCACGGAGAATGAAGATGAAATTTAGATGAATTCTTTTTACTTTTTTTTCACGTGATGTGATATAATAATTATACATTTTTGTACGGATGTATACTATACTTTTATGTTAACTGTTTATTTACTCCTCTCGCTCTTAACTTAGAAAATAAATTATTAAGCTATTGCATAGCTTCTATCGCGGGCCTTGAGCGTGGAGACCGAATCCAAAAATTCCGTAACGAAAATAACCTAACACCCCTCACTCCGACCGGCACAGCGACACAAATTTTTTTGGTTTTGCCATCTATCGATGAATAGCAGAACTTTTAATGACTTTTTGAAATATCACGCTTGTCTCTTTAGTTCTGCAAATTGCCTCTAGGTGGCATTGGTTGTATCGGCGTTACTGCGCATGCGTAATCCCCCTCTTCGCCCCGCAATCTGGTGACTCATGCCTGCTTAGAGTTTCGGCGTTAGGGCACCTCCTCTTTGTATTTACATAAAAAATGCTATGCAATAGCTTTACCGCGGCAGTCTCCGAGTGCCACACGTCTTTTTTATTTCATAAAGAACAACATTTTTATAATGATCTAGCCTAGGTGCGTGGCTTCTAAGTCTTTCTGTTGTATAATTATGTATACAACAGAAAGACTTTTCCGCGTTATTGTGTATGGTGTCGGAATTTGTGTAAAACTGATTATATTGTACTACCTGCTATTCATAAATATAAGTCTTGGTCAAACCTGCGTATCATTCACATCACGCGTATCTCTCGGGAACTGTGTATATTCCCAGGGTTAAAAGTAAAAATATTATAAGTATATTTTAATCCGAGTTATAGGTCTATCTGTGTCAAATTTCATCTATATCCGTTCAGCCGTTTGAGCGTAATTGAAAGACAATGAAACATCCATACATTCTCATTTATAGTATAAGTAGGGTTAGTAGGATAAATTATATCATCTATATGTATCTGCCTCGTTGGTCTAGTGGTTGCAAGCGTGACTGCTGAGCGGGGGGTCCTGGGTTCGATTCCCGGGTCGGGCAAAGTGTTATTGGGTTTTTTCATTAGGAAATTCTCAGTAACAGCCCGGAGTCTGGATTTGTGCCCGGTCAATGGCAATAGGCTCGCCCCCTATTACATGGGACTATAACATAACTGGCGAAATGTGGGTGTACTATTACACCTCTGCCTACCCCTTCAGGGAAATACAGGCGTGATGTTATGTTATGTTATATATATAGCAAAAATCTCATTTCAGTTTAAATAATCACACAATTTTCACAGTATTATGTTCAATTTAAATTAGCAAAATGCATTCATAACTCCTCAACATAATTGAAGAGCTAAAACCTCTCTGTATTTCAATGTTCAACCGACATGCCCCACAGCGAAGCCTTTGCCTTCAAACCAGAACGCCTTGCCAATCATAAGCCTTAGAGGCGTCTGTTTGGTTTCTCTTTAGACTGAAACAAATTTGTGGTCCAAAATGAATCTTTCAGTATTGCTGCAAAGTTGTACAAATATCTGTTCCCATAATTGTAACGTCTTAATCTAATTTTCCGCAAATTTTGAGCCTTATGAATATTCCCTGTTACAAATGACGATCTTTACTTAGCGTAGAGTTCGTAGCGCTGTGTAGAGGGTGGGGCTACGAGCTATGCAGTGTCGTAGACGGCTACGAGCTACGGAGGGTCGTAGCGCTAAACAGCGAGGGTCGTAGGCGTCTACGTGCTAGTTGTCTTGTAGTGCTGTGTATCTGTCGATGGATTTTATACTAATACTAGGTTATACCCGCGGCTTTGTTTTATTTAAATCAAGGACTATTTGTGTGTCGAATTTCATTGAAATCGGTCCAGTTGTTTTTGTGTGGTGTTCGAGCTAACAAACAATCAAACGGATAGTTACAGTTTTATAAAAGCTAGCAATGGCATGGCATGTCCTATCTAATTTAATTTAAGAAAAGCTTTACGATAAAAACATAGCCGTATAGTTTTATTTACAGTGTGTAGCTATAATCTTAGAAGACCGTTTAGTTTTGCTTGTTAAAAATACATATATGTATACTTATAAGTTAGGAATGCCGATTAACTTAATAGTTTCCCTAATTATGTGTTCGGTTATATTGCCATCACTTCAATTGTCAAATCCACCGGTTTGACTGCATGCGTCACCAAGCAGATAATAGTGGACATATTGGTACTGTTTCATATTATTACTTTATATTATTTTTTGTACCTATGTTACACAAATGAATAAATGACTCATGACTTATGACTTATTGGAAACACAACTCAATCTAAAACTGTTATTAAGCTATCGAGTGTATATCAGTGTGTGTGTCAGAGTTGCAGAAATTAAACTGCCAAACAATAAAACATATGTTAGATCATTAAGAAAATTATGTCCTTTACCGCTTAATTAAACACAATTTTATTTAACTTACCATTTAGGTACTTGTTAGCATTATGCTATATTATTAGTCAATATCCTTCTAAATTTCTAAATTTAAAGTATTTTGTCTGTTTCATGGCCCCGGCCCAATTATGTTTGAAAATAATTAAAACATAAAATAATTTATAATATATTAACGTTAGCAACAATATTTTATTACCACAACTTTTATGTAGTGGCAACATTTTTTGTTCTTATGGATTCCATATTGGTCTGTGCTAACCGGTGTAACGATCTTGTAATTATTTTGTGAAATTTATAAATACAGTATATTGCTTAAATTCAACCAGCATTTTTATTCTACATGCTGTGTGTGCACATCACTAGCCCTTTGAGGCGCGCTCTGCCGGTGAATGTGAACGGAGGCGAGCTGCGGGCGGTGGCGGTGCGGCTGCGGGGGGCTGCGTGGCGGCCGCGGTACGGTTCCGTAGCCAAATGGCAAAAAACGGAACCCTTATGGATTCGTCATGTCTGTCTGTCTGTCCATCCGTATGTCACAGCCACTTTTTTCCGAAACTATAAGAACTATACTGTTGAAACTTGGTAGATGTATTCTGTGAACCGCATTAAGATTTTCACACAAAAATAGAAAAAATAATAAACAATAAATTTTGGGGGTTCCCCATACTTAAAACTGAAACTCAAAAAGATTTTTTCAACAAACCCTGTGGGGTATCTATGGATAGGTCTTCAAAAATTATATTGAGGTTTCTAATATATATTTTTTCCAAACTGAATAGTTTGCGCGAGAGACACTTCCAAAGTGGTAAAATGTGTGTCCATCCCCCTGTAACTTCTAAAATAAGAGAATGATAAATCTAAAAAAAAAAATATGATGTACGGTCAACCGCACATCGGTGGTAACACTTTGACATTAGCAACGGCACTTTGGCATTATTTCGTAAGCAGTAAGGGCGGTTTTTGAATTGAAGTGTTACCACTGTCATGCTGTCGACTGTACATTACCATGTAAACTTCCACCGAAAATTGGTTTGAACGAGATCTAGTAAGTAGTTTTTTTTTATACGTCATAAATCGTAAACCACAGTTTACCTTTCATTCAATCAACTCAAATATAAGAATAAAAATAAACATTTAATTTTATAAACATAAACCTTATTTAACCACAGTTATAGCTAGATGAACAACTAAATAACTTCTTATACGTCCAAGGAAGGTACGGAACCCTCGGTGCGTGAGTCCGACTCGCACTTGGCAGGTTTTTAGGGTTCCGAAGTCCTACAAGGAACCCTTATAGTTTCGTCATGTCCGTCCGTCTGTCCGTCTGTCCGTCTGTCCTAATCCTTTACAGCTTAATAACTTCTACAGTTATAAACATAAGTAAATGAAATTTTGTTAAAAAATAGTCTGCATATAGATCTCAATTTTAAAAGAATAAAAAAATAGTTTTTACGTTCTTTAGGGGTGGCGCCCATACATGTGAAATGGGAAAAAAAAAAATTTTTCGCTGCACCCCCTCGTGTGGGGTATCTTTGAATAGGTCTACTAAAATGAAGGTAATGTTTCATACACCACTTTTTTATCAGGTGTACCATCTGCGAAATATAGCCCGCCAAAGTGGCTTGCAATGTGTCCCCCCCCCTGCCATTTCTAAACTATGCAACGTAGAAACTTATAATCTTCCACATTGATAGACCTTTGTGAAAACTCTCTTTTAAAATTATTTCGAGTATAATGTGATTATAATTTTTTGAGTTATAGACAGAAAACTGAAAAATACTTAAAACGTCCTAGTTCAAAGGTCGGTGACCTTAGAGAAAAATGATCATAGCAAATAATGCTCCTTTAGCTACTTTATATTTGAAAAAATCACAAAAAGTAACTTTGTGTTATGTTGACGACACACTTCTTAAATTTGGCGCCATCTAGCGGCGTCGTACAACACTCTCTGGGTCGCCAATGCTGGCGTCAAGTGCCGTGTATTACATTTGGCACTGTATAGCGCCATCTAGCGGCTACTGACATCACTCTCTGAGTCGCCAATGCTGCCGTCTATTGCAAAAACTAAAATAGCCGTGATTAATATTCGATTTGATTTGTTTGTAACACCTACTTAAGGAACCCTATAATACTGAGCATGGCCCGACATGCTCTTGGGCGGTTTTTTTTTTTTCATAAGTTTGAAAATAGAACAAGAGCCACGCGCGGACCATTGGCGCGAATGAAAATTAGATACTGTTGAATTCATTTGTGTATTGTTTCCTCGCAAATGAGAGAGAAGCACTATACAAGCTAATCAAGCTATACAAGTCTCGAAATAGTAATTAACGGCCTCGTTCACTTATTACCTCGTAAAATCATTCCGAAGTACTCGGCTTCGCCTCGTCCTTTCAATATTACTCGGCTGTCAATTGCTTTATTTCAGGCCTCGAGAGTAATGTACCATTGTTCTAACATATTCCAAGTTTTTTATGACATTGTTTTTGTAGCAAACAGTCACTATATATTCGCTCTCTCGTCTCGAAATTTGACTAATTTTGTCTGTAAAGTAGCGTTTTGTATGGAGAAGTAATGTGTGTATGTTCACTATATTTCTATCTTAACGGTAACATTGACACCCGCATCGAAGAAGGTTGGTTGTAACCCGACTTACGTCCAAAATGAGTATTTACCATGGTCGTATTAGCCCCTAAAAGACCTTCAAGATAGTTAAATCAAATCAGTTAATGTTATGTTTACTTCTGATAAAGTTAAGTCTGAGTAAGTTAAGAATGATGTTAATTTAAAAAAAAAATGACTTGTAACAATTGTTATGAATAAATACAATACAATACAATAAATCGACGTATTTTAAGTATGTTTTTACAAAAACAAGTTTATATGTATTATATCAATTATCTAGTACCCAAGCACAAGCTCTGCTTAGTTTGGGACTAGATGGAATAACATATTGAATAATTTGCAAACGGTCGTGTTTAAAATTACTCCCGTGAAAAAACAAGATAACAGTGCAAATATTTACGTAAATAGTGGTTGTCACATATCATTTTAAAGATAAACCTGTGGACTATAAGTCTGTGTGATAATTTGGAGATAACATCAGTGATTAAGGCAATAATAAAGTGAAAACATCTGTGATACAATTTTAACCTACCTACATTTGGAGTGAGAATTCTAAAAAAATTTTCCTTACTCATTAACGTAAATAGAAAAAGCGCCTACAACTTTTATCATTGCAACAAGTTGTATTCCTGCAATTTTGACTACGAAACAGAGAAGGCAAATAATATCACCGGATTCAAATAAAATGCCGCGTGTTCTCAGATCACCACCTACAACTCCTGATTGTAATATATCCCATTCACAGTCTGAACCAGATGTGACTGCTTCCTCAAGCCCCGAGAAACCCGAATTTTCTAACATTACCATCAGATCAAAGCGAATGCGCGCTGAAAAATCGCCATGCAGTGAACTCAGTGTATTCAAACAAGAAATAATTGACATCTTAACAGCATGGAGGAAGGATCAAGATACGAAACTGTCCAAAATAGTGGCGCAAAACCAGGAGATTAAAACAACAAACCAGGAGATTGAAAAATCCACTTCCTTTCTGAATAATAAGTATGAAGAGGTCAAACAAAAGCTTGACTTAATGGAGAAGGAAAGGAAAGAACAAAAAGAATACATTATGTCACTTGAGAAGAAAATTCAAGACTTCGAGCAAAGCTCACGTTCATCTTGTATTGAAGTAAGAAATATCCCGGTGGCTGAAAAAGAGGATGGGAATGACTTTACTCGCACTGTAACCAATATAGGTAAAGGCATAGGAATAAACATCAAATCATCCGACTTAAGAGACATATACCGGATTCCCGGGAAACCTGGAACCAGCGGGCCCATTATTGCAGAGTTTTCATCTGTGAACACAAAAGTTCAATTCCTCGCAACTGTCCGATCATTCAATAAGGATAAGCCGTCAACAGAGAAGCTTAACACAGAAACCATTGGTCTTTCAGGGAATCGTACTCCCATATATGTAACTGAATATCTTAATCCCTCAATTAAAAAACTATTTTACCATACCCGCCTCTTTGCAAACCAAAACTCATTTAAATTTTGCTGGACAACAAATGGTAAGATATACCTGCGTAAAGAAGTAGGCGCCAAGCAACAGCGCATTCACTCTGTGGAATGTCTTACCAAAATAAAACAGGTACAATGACTAAATAATTGTACCTCTAACACACATTATTGTTGTTCTTGCATTTTTTATCAATCAATAAGTGTTAAAATCTGCCATCTTACTCATATTATAACCATTTTCCCCCATGAAATGGCACACTCTTTTTGCCTTAGTTTAAGTCTTTTTGCTGTATTTAATATAGTAGTATTAACGCAGAACTTTATACTTAACACACAGTACTTACACATCAAACGGATCCACTCAAAACACATTCAAATAGATAACACTCACCATCATTATCGCAGCACTCTCAATATACGCACGATGCGAATCACACAGAATCTATTGTATCCTATGATATTAATAGTATTCTTTAACTGGGAAGACACTGATATTCCTTCATTTTTGTTTCTTGGTATCGCCTTGGTTATTTTTCCGGAAAGTTTCCTCATTACGTGGTGGAACTTAATAGTTACATTAATTCCTGTGGAAACACTTCGCTTGTCGATTTCTTATTTTATTAGATATGGCTAACATTGATAACATTGATACGGAACTTGATAATATACAAGTGTCCAAATCTTATACTTGCCAACCGGACCAATGTTCTGCGATAGTCAGTGACACAAGAAACACTTTAAATATTGTACACATGAATATCAGAAGTCTAAACAAAAATTTTGATGAGTTACAGGCTTTTTTAGCAGTCATTAAAATAAAATGCGACGTCATCGTACTGTCGGAATGCTGGCTCCAATCTTTGCCATTCCCTCCTCATTTAGATGGATATTCATGCTTTCAGTCGTCAAATCCTATTAATCAAAATGATGGTGTAATCATCTACGCAAAGGAATGCTTAAACTGCTCAGTTGCTGAACCATGTATAGACGAAGCAAGTGGGTTGCTCTGCACTATTGACAATTTAATGGCTATTCTTGCTATTTATAGATCCCCGTCATTCACTACAATAGACAAATTCATAAATAGTCTGGATACCGTTTTATCAAACCTAACACATTATCAAAAAAATTGCTCTTATAGGAGATATCAACATTGACATTAAATATAACAACATTGATCGTTTCTCTAATGTATATCTCACTCTAACATCGTCTCATGGACTACTCCCAGCTCACCTATCACCTACGAGATTTGGCAACTGTCTGGATCACGTAATCCTTAAATCTAACCAAATCGCGACAACTTTAGTCATAGAGAGCACCATCACAGACCATTCGGCATTATTGTTATCCATCAAATTGAAAACGCATAATTACAAACCAAACACAACAAGGAGCCACATTAATTACTCAGCTATCGCAAAAGCCATCGAAAAAACTGATTTCAGCGAAATTATGAACATTCTTGACGCAAATATTGCAACGGACAGGTTTATCGCAAAAACTGCATCAATTATTAGTGATCATACATCCATCATAAAAATTCCTCGAAAAGATAGAAATTTAAAGCCATGGATAACGCCTGGCCTTATGCGCTGTATTAAAAATCGTGATAAGATGCACTACGACTTAAAAAAATATCCAAATAATGTCACCCTACAAATTACATATAAGAGATATCGTAATTTTTGTAATGATTTACTTCGCAAACTAAAAATTGCGTACGAAAAAAAAGAATTTGCCAAATCCAAAAATAATCCCAGGGCTACATGGAAGGTCATCAAAAACATAACACATATGAATCAAACTAAAACATCTTGTAACGATCTTCTCAAAATCTGTGAAAACCCAGCAGATTCAGTCAATTTGGTAAATTGTTATTTTGCGGAAGTTGGCACCAAATTAGCAGAAAACATAATATTACAACAGCCCCACATGGCCGATGCTCTGTGCTTTGCAAGCTCGCAGTGTGATTCCATTGTTCTCCGAGAAGTGGATGAATCGGAAGTTGGTACAGTTATCCTTAGTCTTCGCAGTGATACTGCTGTTGGCTGGGATACTATATCTACTAGGGTGATTCAAGCTTCCCCTAATATTTTAGTTCCAGTGATAACACATATCTGTAATCTTTCTATAGCTTCCGGTGTCTTTCCCAAAGCTTTTAAAAAAGCACTCATTCACCCCGTTTACAAATCTGGTGACCGAGGCAGTGTCAACAACTATAGACCTATCTCTGTACTCTCTGCATTGTCGAAGATATTGGAGAGGATTATAAACAATAAGTTAATAAAATATCTAGATGCTTACAACATTATAGCAAACAACCAATTTGGATTTAGATCAGGTGTGTCCACAGAGGATGCTGTGACCGGTCTTAGCGATGTTATTGCTCGCAGCTTGGACCGGGGCAGTAAATGCCTGGGCATCTTCTTAGACTTATCGAAGGCGTTTGACACTGTCTCTGTACCCAGACTACTACTTAAACTTGAAAGCATCGGTGTAAGGGGAGTTACACATGATCTTTTTAAGAGTTACCTTACGGACAGGTCCCAGTGCGTTAAAATAAATAACTACCTTAGCAATGAACAGCCTGTTGGTAAGTTCGGAGTTCCGCAGGGAAGTATCTTGGGCCCAACGCTGTTTCTAATTTATGTGAACCAATTATGCGCTCTAACTCTTCCGAACTGTAATATATTTACATACGCGGACGACACAGCCCTTATTGTGAATGGCCCAGATTGGAGTGAAGTAAAACATTGTACTGAAGAATGTCTTGTCATAGTATCAAATTGGCTTGCTACTAATCTCCTTACTCTTAATATCGAGAAGACAAAATTCATTCCCTTTTCTATAAACCAGAAAGGCCAACCTGTGGAGGACTTCAATATTACATCACATATCTGCCACTCGAGACTTAATTGCACCTGCCCATGCATAAGTAGAGTTTCCTATATTAAATACCTTGGAGTAGTAATAGATGGGCATCTAAACTGGAAAAAACATATAAAATCTCTTACATCCAGAATCCGCAAAATAATATATGTATTTAAATTACTCCGAAACTCAGCTGATTCTGACGTACTTAAGACTGTGTACTACTCTTTATGCCAGTCACTATTGACCTATTGCGTGACTGCATGGGGTGGAGCAAATGTATCTTCTCTTCTACCTCTGGAAAGGGCACAGAGGGCTGTCTTGAAGGTAATGCTACGGAAACCTTTCAGATATCCAACTGAGCAACTATATCTGGACTGCAAGTTGCTGACCGTCAGACAGCTCTTTATTCTCCGTTCCACGTTACGAAAGCATTCCTCCCTGCCACCAAATAGGAAACTCCAAAACAAACGTAGAACAGTTCGAGTATGTCAACCTGAACGCTTCAGGACTACATTTGCTAGCCACCAATATTTTATTATGAGTTCTCGAATATACAACGAGCTTCAAAAGCAGATATCTATAAATAAATTAAACCGTTTTGAATTAAAAAGAAAATTATTAAATTGGCTACTGAATCTTAACTATATTAAAACGGAAGAACTAGTTGCACCCATTAACATTTAATAAATATCTTTTAAACCCTTCAGCTGTGCACTTACACAAACACACCCCAACAAACACACTCACTTACATACACATATCCCCACACACTCTCATACACATCCCCCACCCCCACACAAACTCAATTATTCATGCATTTTTACTACTAAAACAAATTGTATAATGTTATATTCAGAATTGTTACACATATTATATACCTATTAAATTTTATTTTACCTTGTAAAGTGGTTAACCCATATAGAACACTGTCCTACAAGATACAGGTTTTCCTAGTTTGTAGGGCAGGGATCTTACCTGACTGTAAATAGCCATAATTACCTAACTATAGCTAATAACTTTTTGATGTAACTATAGGCTAAGTTTCTGGTGAATAAATAATTTACTTACTTACTTACTTACTTAGATGGTGCTGTGTAAAAATGTACTAAAAATTTTTTTTTTTTCATTGACAAAAATAGCAGATTTATTTATATTTTTTATTATGATATTTTAAACATTTCTGTTGCATGTTTTTGCACCTATTTCAAAACTCATTAAATCACGTTACAACCTTCTTCGATGCGGGTGTCGACATATACACATGAGTTTCTTTTGTTCACATCTATGGCATGGCCTTTTGAATGATTTAAGTTTAATTCCTTATAATCAATGCTAAAAAAACATAACGTTGTCTTTGCTGTTGCGCAGTCGGGTAAAAAGGTACTAACATTTTCAATATTCACGTATTAATTTAAAGATTCTCAGTATGTAGGTTCATGTCGCAGGAAAACTTTCTATAAAATTATTTAACGATTTAAATTGTGGAAAGAAAAAATCGATCACGAGCAGGATTCGAACCTGCGACTCCTGGCTCAGTACGCCACAGTGCTTTAACCACTAAGCTACCGTGACCACTGCTCGTGGTATCGAAATTCTCATCCACTTGGCACGTCCTTGGGTGACGTCATCATCATCCTCCGAGCCTTTTCCCAATTATATTGGGGTCGGCTTCCAGTCTAGCCAGATGCGGCTGAACATCAGTATTTTACACGGAGCGACTGCCATCAGACCCACGCAACCCAGTTACTGGGTAACACTGACATTCGGAGGTTAGACCAGTTGTCAGACTTTCAGGCTTCTGACTACCCGTAACGACTGCCATAGATATTCGTATGGCAACCAGGACCGACAGCTTAACGTCTTTGGGTGACGTCAGCAATATAAAATTATTTAAGTTCCTTTCATGCTGATGTATCTGTCAGTTAGTTTCTTACTTAAGAAATAAATTGAATTTTTCTTTTTAATTTAATGTCGAGTGCTGAGAATCTTGTTTATGTTTACGAATAGTACATGATTGTTTATATTATTGCATAATTGCGTGGGATTTTTACCCACTAAATCCCCGGGGTAAGCCCCCCACAAGGTGGACCGACGACCTGGTGAAGGTCGCGGGAATCCGCTGAATGCGGAAGGCGCAGGACCGGTTGTTGTGGCGATACTTGGGGGAGGCCTATGTCCAGCAGTGGACGTCTTTCGGCTAAAATGATGATGATGAATGATGAAATCCCCGGGTGATCGTCTTTAGCATATTAAGAGGGATCTCCAAGGGAGGTCTCCAGGAATGTATTATGCCTCGGGAGCCAGACACCTTTGCCTACCCTTTAGGGAATACAGGCGTGATGTTATGTATGTATGTGCTCAAATCAAGTTACGCACATTGGGGTCAAGTGAAAAGAGACAATTACGATGATTTCACTTGTACGTGTTTATGAACAGGTTGACAGCATGTTCGCATCGTTCGCAACAAGCACAATACAATGCACGACTTACCTGGTGGTGCTGCTGTCTGCTGCTCAGGGTTAATCTTCTACCGGCGCCGGCGATCTCTGGCACACACACGTTATAAAAGTTTCTTGTGAACACAGCCGATCAGGTGGCGTAATACGCGCTCGCGACGAGAGTGCTTCTAGTGTACTGCGTGGTGTACTGCCTCTATTGTTCGGTCGGGTGGCGGTCACTATAATAACTTAAGGCATAGTACACACATCGCGTGATAGGGCAAGCCGCGCATTGGTCGGTTAAAAAACCGGCCGTTGTGTTTGGCTGAACTTGCAAGACAAGTGTCAACCTGCATTCAGTTTAGATACTGAAGTTTCGTTCGGGAGGAATTTACGTTGTGAGAACCTTACATCCCGCCTACCAAAATACATGCTGGTATTTTCCGATTAATATAGATAAATAAAACGATTACTGCGATAATCCTATGTTACGATTTTTACTAATAACCTACTTGCTAAAACAATTGAACTGGTATATAAACGAGTTTAATCTATGCTGGTGGGTAACGGACAAAGTTACGTTAGTGATCGCTTGAAGAGCGAGCCATTAGCTATACGAACAGTAGCTACACGCACCACTCCGTCTGGGCCAGGATGCAATTCAACTACTCGAGCAATAGGCCAATGTAATGGGATAGTATTTTCGCTTTTGATTAAAACAACAGAATCTACGGCTAAAGGCTTGCAATGCTTGGTCCATTTGGCACGTTGAGTCAAAGATTGCAAATATTCGACTTTCCAACGCTTCCAAAACGATTGTTGAAAGCGTTGAATAAGTTGCCAACGACCCAGTCGATGTATTTTTAATTCAGTTAAATCGCTTTCTGGGATCGTTATCAAGGGTTCTAACGTTAGAAAATGTCCCGGCGTCAGGATGTTGAAATCGTTGGGATCTGAGCTAACCGGGCATAACGGACGCGAGTTTAACATTGCTTCGATTTGTACGAACACGGTATTAAGTTCCTGATGACAGTTTTCGCGGTGAATCGCGTCGATTATGAGGTAAGTATGTTTAGAATCCCGAGGGAGCAATGCAGGGTGCATAAGTTCAAATTCTAGTCCAGATTGCGATAGCCTGCCGCCTACCCTGAGAATTCCACTTTCGTCAATGAATGGATCAAACTTACGCATTGATTTCGAAAGTAATTTGCTTTCTTTGAGGCGAGTGAGCTCTTCGCTGAAATGTACAGCTTGAGTACGTTGAACTAACATCTTCAAAGCTTCATAAATTTCCTTTCGGTTAAGACATCGATCAGAATGATCTGATGACTTTCGATTACGATTGATGAAACGTAGGCAATATGCTACGATACGTTGTATTTTACGGATTGAAGAAAACTTCTCGATAAGATTATCCAGAGGATGGGGATCTTCGTGGACCAGCAGGGTAAGTACACGTTCTTCAGATTTTGCATCAGTTTCATTAGATTCTCTATTTACAGGCCAGAACTCCGGAAGTTGTGGAAGCCAGGATGGTCCCGCCCACCATAAGCGACAGTGGAGCAGTTCCTCAGGAAGCAAACCTCGAGATGCGATGTCGGCTGGATTGTCTTCTGTAGGGACGTGATTCCACTGAGCATTTGGTATCGCATCTTGGACATGGCTAACGCGGTTCGCAACGAATGTTTTCCAGCGGGTGGGAGGAGAATTTAGCCATGCAAGAACAACGGTTGAGTCGGACCAGGCGAAGATGTGGGTTTCCGGGAGTGACGGTAAGTACGTTTCTATGACGAATTTCAACAGATCAGACAAAAGGACTGCTGCACAAAGTTCCAGACGAGGTAACGATACTTTCTTAACAGGGGCCACGCGGGACTTTGCGCAAAGAAAGAAGATTTCGGTGTTGTCATCACTGTCAACGATGCGTAAGTATACGACTGCTCCATATCGAGCTTCAGAACAAAGGATTTGACGGTACATTTGCCGAACATCTGAGGTAAATACTATAGCATGTAAACGAAATGTCATGAAAAGTTCTACTATGTTCGCCTGAAGTTTGGGACCGATAAGTACCGCTTCGTTCAACGAAGAGCCACTAGCGTCCTTCGCGGACGCATCGAAAACCACACGGAGTTTCGTTGTGGCACTATCTGGGCGTATAATACTGTGGTGCGGTATGTAATATCTACCTTTACTTAAGTCTTTGGTTGGTACTTTAGTCATGTGACCGCTGTCTATGTAATCCCTCATGAAGTCATTATATTGCTGTCGTAAAGCAAGTTCCTTTGATAGTTTTCGTTCAAGGGAATCTTTTAAGTGCTACATCAGGTGACCCTGGAAACTCGTTACGTTTGGATTTGAAGGCTAAAGTTATTATGTATCTTCCAGTTTCATCACGCTGATGTTCGTTAATGTATTTAGATTCACAAAGTTCTTCTTCTGGTGTTAACTTCGAACAAGCTGGTATATTTTCCAATTCCCAGAATTTCTTGACACTGTCATCGAGGCGGGCATCGAGGCTGCTGTGTGCTCCGTCATTGCTCACAAAGAATGAATTGACTTCGTCGCGATAACCGTTGACATATTTAGAGTTTCCCATGAGAAGCCAACCGAATACAGAATTAAGTGCTGAAGGTTCATTTGGTCCTCCGGTGACACTTCCAGTAAGCAAAAGCGAAGAGAAGATCTCAGCCCCGAGAAGAATATCGATGTTTCCAGGCAAATGACAATCTGGATCGGCCAACGCCAAGTGTTGTACGTGATTCCATGACGCTTTGTTGAGTTTGATGGAAGGGATTTTACCGCAAATGTTAGGTAACATAAGGGCCTCAATTTTGAAAAGAACCTTTCTACCAACCCCTATCTCAAGAGTAACGACGCTGGATGCGGATAAAGAAGATTGACCTAATCCACTTATGTTTCGATGCGATTCGGTTCGTTCTATACCTAACAACTTTGCAGCTTGTTCTGTAATAAAGTGAGATTGACTACCCGTGTCAATCAATGCACATCATCATCATCATCATCATCATTTCAGCCGAAAGACGTCCACTGCTGGACATAGGCCTCCCCCAAGCATCGCCACAACGACCGGTCCTGTGCCTTCCGCATCCAGCGGATTCCCGCGACCTTCACCAGGTCGTCGGTCCACCTTGTGGGGGGCCTACCCACGCTGCGCCTTCCAGTACGCGGTCGCCACTCCAGAACTTTACTGCCCCATCGGCCATCCGTTCTGCGAGCAATGTGCCCCGCCCACTGCCACTTAAGTTTGGCAATTCTTCGGGCTATGTCGGTTACTTTCGTTCTTCTGCGAATCTCCTCATTTCTGATTCGATCACGCAGGGACACTCCGAGCATAGCCCTCTCCATTGCCCTTTGAGTGACTTTGAGCCTTCTTATCAGGCCCATTGTGAGCGACCACGTTTCAGTACCGTAAGTAATTACTGGCAACACACACTGGTCAAAGACTTTCGTCTTGAGACACTGCGGTATTTTGGACGAGAAGATATTGCGTAGCTTCCCGAACGCTGCCCAACCGAGTCGGATTCGACGATTGACCTCTTTCTCGAAGTTGGACTTACCTAGCTGGACAGTTTGTCCTAGGTATACATAATCGTCAACAACTTCGAGTGTAGATTCTCCGATGCTTACGGGAATGGAATGGAATCAATGCACGTAACGTTTGAAATTGTTTATTATAATCTTTTACTTGTATCTTTGCAGTTGAAAGAAGCACTAATGATTTGTCATTAAGCGTAGTTGGAACCCGCGGTGTCTCTTGTTTTGATATGGTTTCATTGTCATTGTCACGCTGCGAATTATCTAAATCATTATCTCGGTGTAGAAGACTATGATGTCGTTTATGACATTTCTGACAACGGAAGATAGACTTGCAGTCTCGGAGTCCATGAGACGATTTCAGACAGTTGAAACACCAATGATGACTCTTGGCATAATCTAAACGTTCTTGCACAGACTTTTGTGCAAAGGACTTGCAGTGACCAATTGAATGTTCTTCATTGCAGAAGGAACATTTATATACGCGTGTGTTAGATACTGATGAGCCAGCCACTGACGGCGACTTTTCGTTCGTGTTGGATAGAAACGCAGCAGTAGGCTTCTTAGTTGATGAATTATGATTCGGTTTACTATCGTTTGATTTCACGTTTTGGTTACTCCGGGCTCGATCTACAGGAATAGATGTAAAATGCTTGTCACGGACAAGAGCTTCGCATTTGGAATAAAGAAACTGCTTTAGTGTTGCGAACGTTGGCAACTCGTTATTCGGATGCTCTTGTTTGAACTCGCATCGGGTAGCTGAATCCATCTTGGACAATAACTGGTAGCACAAGATAAAATCCCATTGATCAGTGGGTAGTTCGAGCCGTTTCAGAATAGCCAAGTTTTCATTGAACGTATCTAAAATACGACGGAGCTCATGAGCGTTGGTAGACTTCAAAGAAATATGTTGCATTTCTTTCCAACACGTAAATGCTAGCTCACATTTATCTTTGTATCTCGTTAAGAGCGCATCATAAGCTTCTTGATAATATTGAGCAGTAGCTGGGAATATACGAATAAGTGCTAATGCGTCACCTGACAGGCTAGATACTAAATAATGCATACGCTCAGTGTCCGATAGGGATTCATTTTCGTGAATTAACGACGAGAAAATATCATAGAACTCTGGCCATGTCTTGATATTTCCCGAAAACTGAGGGAGATTAATTTTAGGTAGTTTTACTTCTACGTTACGAGATTGGCTCTGATTATGTGATCTATCAAATGATTTATCGATATCGTTATCCTCAGTAAGACGCCGATGTATGGTAAGAATGTCGAAATAATTTTCATCGAATTCGCTTCGAAGTTCATCTTCCGATTCTTCCGAGGAGGGATCGATAAGACTAAGTATGTACGCATGAACCTCTTCGAAACTAGCCACGTGTCGTTTCAGTTCAGAAAAATACGAGAGAAATTTATCTAATTGCTTTCCATCAGATTCAGCGAGCTTCGCAACTTCTAATGTTTTAGCTAAACGATTATAAGCCAAGGTACGTTTTCGACGTAAACTCGGTAAGTCTTCAGGTTTGATACACTGATCCATGTCGATGGACTTTTTTTGTTTAAGTCGACGTTTAGTTAAATAAGACATAACCGTTATTAACAAAGAAAACCGTTACTATAAATAAAAACGTTATGTTCTCGTACCTAGATTAGTTGTAGAATAAATACGTTGTTCATATTTCAAAGCAATGTTTACGAATGGATACTATTACTTAGTTTACGTTGTGACTTATGACTGATCCCCTTGTTCAATGTTTAACCTTGGACGATTGTCGGAGTGTTTAACGATGTTTACAATAGTTCGTTGGTGGTGACAAGAAAGGGTCGATTATATATGATTATATTGCACCGATAGGTAGCTACAAATTACGAATTTTAAAGAGAATATTTGTACTGATTTGCAATACAATCATAAGACAACACAATTCTTGTTACGATCCTAACCTTATCGCGTTTGGCCAATAGGTTGGGAGTGTAGTGTAGTAGGTATACGTTTAGAAGCTACTTTTCTAGGTAGGTAGACCTCTTTTGGAAAAGTAAGCACGATAATGATTCTAAATGTTATAAAAAATGATGCAAGTACGTATTAGGTTAAAGATCGCTGTGTTTATGTTTTAAATGATGACTGTTTAGATTTTTATCGATGAAATATGTGCCCAGAGATTTTACGAAGTTTTGAAAAAGACGGACGGTGAGAAGATTACGACAAATAGAACGAAATAGATAACGTTCTCGGGTTTCGGCACCATTAAATGTGCGCAAATCAAATTACGCACATTGGGGTCAAGTGAAAAGAGACAATTACGATGATTTCACTTGTACGTGTTTATGAACAGGTTGACAGCATGTTCGCATCGTTCGCAACAAGCACAATACAATGCACGACTTACCTGGTGGTGCTGCTGTCTGCTGCTCAGGGTTAATCTTCTACCGGCGCCGGCGATCTCTGGCACACACACGTTATAAAAGTTTCTTGTGAACACAGCCGATCAGGTGGCGTAATACGCGCTCGCGACGAGAGTGCTTCTAGTGTACTGCGTGGTGTACTGCCTCTATTGTTCGGTCGGGTGGCGGTCACTATAATAACTTAAGGCATAGTACACACATCGCGTGATAGGGCAAGCCGCGCATTGGTCGGTTAAAAAACCGGCCGTTGTGTTTGGCTGAACTTGCAAGACAAGTGTCAACCTGCATTCAGTTTAGATACTGAAGTTTCGTTCGGGAGGAATTTACGTTGTGAGAACCTTACAATGTATGTATGTATATTTTTAGTTTAACCAGTCGCGACAAATTGTAAGTACTTTCCTATAGTTTTATTCAAATACTGAGTCTATATTTAGCTTCATGTATGTACAAGGGACATTAAGGCTTTCGAGGAGAAAGTTCAGACGTATCGTGATTTATTCTAGGCTTCAGGCCATAACGACGTCTGGGAAGTTTCGTTAATAGAATCGAACCTCTAACGGCGGCGTGATATTAGACCTTTTGTTTTGGGTAAATGGGTGTTGGCTACAAATTGCAGAGACTGGCGAAGAAAATTAGAAATTAAAAGAAAGGATCAGAGCTCCTATCATGAGTTTTTGCGGTATCGTGTAGTTAACTTTATCGATAAATTTTGTACGGGATTGTTTAATTCCAAATACGCACACGTGGCGCTGATAAAAGTCCTACATAAGTTGTCGATATAAACTGTACCAAATAAAAATAAATTAAAAAATTGTTTAATGTTCCATCCTCTGTACCACATTTTAAACAAATAAAGTTAATTTGAATTTGATAATGTTAACTACAGGATATCGCAAAGACTCGTGCTAGGAACTTTACTCTTAGCATAGTCAGTCCATTAATTTCCTATTGGCATGACTCTCTTCTCTAAATGAGAAGAGTTGGCATTATTACACCGCTGACCTGGGTCTTCTGCCCTATAACTACTTACATATAGACGTCATTAATTTTTAATAATTAACTTTTGTCTACGCCACCGCTTGACCAATCAAGGCTCCCCAAGTATCGCCACACACCACCAGCCAATGACGGAGCGGGAATATCACGCGACGCGCAGCCAGCCAATTACAGAGCGGGAAAATCACGCGACGCGGCGGCTAACTAACGACTTCCATATTATTCATTCAATGTAGAACAAAATCATACGAATAAAAGTTTCATCCTAGTCAATATCAAAAACCAAAGTTTTCTTTTGTTCCCAACGCGAACAACTTTAATCAAATGTACTTTACAGCTTTTGTTTTCGGCATTTTTGCGGGTTTTTGTTACAGTATTTACAGATTCAAGTCATAAGGCGTCAGTACGCCTTAGTGCAAGGCATTTCATAGCTTTTCTCAGTAGAAAGGCTATGAAATGCCTTGCACTATGGTGCAGAGTGTTGGTACGCGCGCTCTGCCCACTATTCCATTCTATATATTTCTGTGGTTTATTCCTACACAAGTAAGCTTACGTGAAAGATGGGTAATAATTCTACTTTCACGTCAAATATCTCACTTAACATAACACTTGAAACACGATCTCTACTAATTCAATACATAGAGATCACACGCGATATGTTTGCTCTACATTCTACATTCGATTGCATGCCCTTATGGTTTAGCATTGCTAATTAGCGCTCTACACACTCTACGTAGCTCTACCGTGCTCTAGGTAGAGTCGACTCTACATGTGTAACACAACGTGTTGATACTGTCTGTCTGGTAGCGACGGGGGTGCGTTATTTCAAATTAACAAATTAATTATGCTATAGTGTAGTCGCTAATAGCTCTCAATTTAAATGATGATAGTTATTTGGAATCTATTTGTGATATTGTATATTTGCTTGTGGTTGCTTGAAGTTTTTAAATAGAAAAATGTTATTATTATTATTCATTTATTTCAGATTGATATCCATATTTTAGTTAGTAAACTTATAGCTATGTTAGAAAAAGAAAGTCTATACAAAATTATTTTACTTAATAGCACCTATAATTAGGGCCACCCAGTGCCCTAATATAGGGCTGTCTGGGCGCTCAGCAAACGCTTTTAGAATGCTGTTGTTACTACCGCGCACTCTTAGAAGCAGCGACGCCACCTTCTTCCGGATTATGGCGTGAAAGCCATCAGTATATGCCTCCGCGAACATTCCGGACGCACTGCAGCGCCGCGATAGTCCCAACAGCATCCTAAATGCGTTGTTATATTGTACGCGGAGGACGTTGTAGGCTCGTCACGAATACTTGACCCACAGGCTGCTGGAGTAGAAAGACTGGCAGTATGCTTTAAATAATGTTATTTTAACCTCCTTGGTGCAACGTGCAAACCTGCGAGCCAACATATTGCTCCTCACTGCCAACGCCCTCCGCTCTCTCTCTATATCTTCGTCATCTTCAAGGTCTGGGGTAACAATATGCCCGAGATATTTAAATCTATTGACCAGTTTTAAAACTGAGCCATCAAGTATTATTGGTGGGACTTCAGTTGGACAATTTTTACCAGCCTTAAAGATGAGAACCTCGCTCTTCTTACAATTGTATTTTAATCCATGTGCCTCTGCATATTTCTCACACACCCCAACTAGAATTCTGAGAGCGTTGATTGACGGAGCCAGCAGGACCATATCATCTGCATAGCTGATGTTACTAACACAGATTCCGTCAATATAACAACCAGTATGTATCCTGCTGAGTTCACCAATCAACTGGTCCATGTACAAATTAAAAAGTATTGGGGAGGATAGACCACCTTGTCTTACCCCACATCTCAGTCTATACTCATCGGACATAGTACTAGCCCATCTAACCTGATTAATTTGGTTAAGATACCAATACCTCAGTAGAGAAACGCACTCTCCCGCTACATTCGAGCCTTCTAGCTTGTCCCATAGCTTGCTATATTCTACTAAATCAAAAGCTTTCGACAGGTCTAGAAAGCACGCATATACCGGAGTTTTTCTGTAAGTATAATATTGAACAGTGTGCTTAAGGCCCAAAATAGCAGTTTCAGTCGACAGTCCGGCCCTGAAACCGAACTGTGCACTATGCAAGCTAATGTGCTTGGTGAGATGGCGATTAAGCAGACTGTCCAATACCTTGGCTGTGACTGTTGCGAGGGAGATAGGCCTGTAATTAGTTTTGTCCCCCATGTTGCCGGTCTTGTTCTTTATAACGGGAACCTCTATTGTTCGTATTAAGGGTGCAGGTAAATAGCTGTGACTTAGACAAAGTGATAGCATCATGGCAAGCACGCGAGGCAGGTGCGGACCCGCATACTTGAGGTGCTCGATACTGAGACCGTCATGCCCGGGAGACTTCCCTCTTTGCATTTTATTGATAGTATTAGCTACAACTTTAGCTCCAAAATTCAGAGTCTGCCCATCCCTGACGATCCCCCCATCGATCACCCCATCGGCAGACGCACATGTGCCCACTGTAAACTGGTCTCTAAACACATTTGCAATCATTTGATGATCACTTGTACCATCGACATTCACAGGGAGGCCTGACTTTGTGTTAAGTTTATTGGTGCCTTTCCAAAACTTTCCAAAATCTTTGGCTGTGTGGTTGGAGGCGAGCCTGTCCATTTTTAACTGCTCCTGCCTATCCTGACACCATTTAAGTTTAGCCTTAAAGATTTTTCTGGCCTCACACATTTCTTTATATACTATGCTACCTATAGGCTTACCTGCTAAAAGCCAGACTTGGTACTTTAGTCGTACTTCGTCTTCGCGCGAACTCGGTAGCGTTCGGGTGACGAAACAAATAAAATGTCATCCGAGATATTAAAGTGTACACAGTGCAACATAGTTATAAATGAGTTGTTATGTTTCGTGCAAAACAAGATCGCTATAATGGACGAAGAAAGTTTGATTCGGTTGAGTGTGAGTTCATATACAACCGCAGAAATTACCACTGCAAAGAATCTACTTTTTGAATCAGTGTCCACAACTACCCGCAATATCTCGCGGCGCAAGAACAAAGAACAGAAGGACATTGAAGATATAATCTCTGTTTTTAAGATTACAGACCCTGACAAGACACCTATCTTTGTTGCGAGAGAATTGGAGAAATTGCCACCCATTTCCTTTGATCATATTGATGTCACCGTTCTTTTAAAAGATATCATTGTTTTAAAATCGGAGGTAAAATACCTTAAAGAAACCTGTGCTACGATCGATCAGCTGAATACCGTAAAACAGGATATCGATCACATGAAATTTGCTTCGGTGATAGACTTGGAACGGAGTACATTTGTAAACAAAAAACGAGGTGCATATCTATTGAATAGCGAATGCGAAAGCGGTCCGGTCGGTATTATAAATCTTTCAAACCATAATAATAACACATCCGAGAATAAAACGCCAGAGCAAGTGTGCTGGCGATCTCCTTTACTTCCACAGAAAACAAGTAGCGTAGCGAGCATTCAAAATAGTACCGCTAAAGTTGAAAGAAGCATTAGTGCGGGTCGCAAAAATAATAACAATAATGCCAACGGTGCCACCGCCAATATGAAGCGGTTACAAAGTGAAAGGAGCGGGGCGGTCAGCTGTTCGGCAGCGCTGTCTCAGACTCCTACGTCATCAAACCGGTTTGCTATCGCTACTGCGTGCGGCTTGGACGAGTGTAGTGTTTTAATGAACGATAATATTGTAAACAATAACAAGTCTATAGCAGATGTAGCGCGTGAAGGAGAAAGGAAATCGGAATGTCCAAATGAAGAGTGGAAAACTATACAGAGAAAGCGGCACAGAAACAGGTATTCAGAAAAAGAGGGAATCGTACGGGGCAAAGCTGTCTATTTGCCCGGAGATAGGTTTAAATCCGCTCGATTGAATTCACATTTGTTTCTATCAAACGTGCACAAGGATACATCGGCAGAGGATATCGCGGAGTATATATTAGATAAAATAAATGAAAAAGTGGTTCTCCAAAAAATCAAAATGAAAAAAGATAAGGAGTATAGTGCCTATAAACTAACGGTTTGTCATGACAAAATAAACTTGTTTTTGAATGACGAGTTATGGCCTGCGGGTGTGACGTGTAGGCGCTTTAGGCCCTATAAAAACCCACAACCGAGCGATGAAGAAGCGAACAAAAATCATGTATAACACGAACTTCGTAACATACAATTGTAAGAACATAAAGCGATCCATAGAAGGTGTGAAACAGCTGTGCATCTTTGCGGATATAATCGCATTGCAGGAGACGTGGTTGCTGCCGGGCGAGCTGTCGTACTTGGGGAGTGTACACGACGACTTTGGCAGCGTAGGCTCGTCTGCTATGAATACGGCTGCCGGTATCCTCCGGGGTCGGCCGTTCGGTGGTGTTGCGCTGTTATGGCGAAAGTCAGTATTTCCGTGTGTCACAACGATACCATGCGCTAATCCGCGTATCGCAGCAATACGTATTACTACGGAAGATCGTCCAGTGCTAGTAATTTGCGTTTATATGCCCACTGATTGTACGGATAATTTGGCCGAATTCACGGATTGTCTCAGTTCAATAAGTGCTATTATTGACGATAGTGGTGTAGAGGCTGTGTTCATTCTTGGTGATTTCAATGCTCACCCAGGAGAGCAATTTTACCGAGAGCTGGTAATCTTCTCGTTGGAGCAGGAGTGGACTTGTGTGGACACTAGTAAGTTGAAATCAATATCAGGAACTTTTACATTCATAAGCGAGGCCCACGGCTGTAAGCGCTGGCTTGACCACTGTCTTACCACAGACGCGGCCCTGTCCTGTGTCACAGACGTGTATGTAAAATATGACGTCTACTGGTCTGACCATATGCCATTAGTCCTTACGTGTAATCTTGATATTGTAAGACAAAAATCTATTGTGAATTACCCGACCATTAGTAAAATACAGTGGGGAGAGAGGAATGTAGTACAATGTAGTTCTTTTGAAAATTTCTGTAATAGTGAGCTTAAAAATGTTGATTTGCCTATAGAACTACAACAATGCTGTGGAAAGTATTGTAGTAATGTTAGTCACCAAAATATTATAAATGACATTTATAGAGACATTATAAACATCTTATGTTTGAGCGCGAGTGAGACTTATAGACATAAAATTACTAGTAAGCGTAAAAAACCATTGGCCGGTTGGAACAAACATGTGAGCGAGGCACACAGGAGTTCTAGGATAGAATTCAACACATGGCTATGGTTTGGAAAGCCATCTTCAGGTGACATGTATGATGCAATGATAGAATCTCGTAAGATCTTCAAAGGAAAGCTTAAGTGGTGTCAAAACCACCAAGATAAAATAAAAATGGATTTGCTAGCAAAACCTCACTCCAGCTCCAACTTTAAAAGCTTTTGGAAGAGCACTAAACAGTTGAATTCTAAGCCGGGCGTTCCTGTGAGTATCGATGGAGTCTCCGGCGCTAAAGATATTGCCGAGGTGTTTAAGACTCAGTTCGACGTAAACTCGCAGTTGGGACCGCCATGCCGGGTGTTTAGTACTGGGCCCAGTGGTAAAGAGATATCAACTCTGATCTTAGCAAAAGACGTTAGGCTGATAATCAAGAACATGAAAAGAGGCAAGTCTCCTGGGCACGATGGGCTTAGTATAGAGCACCTGCAGTATGGTGGGTCCCACATACCTCGCGTGTTCGCTTTGCTGTTTAACTTGTTCTTGGGACATTCATATCTGCCTCCAGATATGATGCGGGCTCTGGTGGTACCTGTGGTCAAGAGCCGGACCGGAGACGTGTCGGACAAGTCGAATTATAGACCAATTTCGCTAGCCACCATCGTAGCAAAGATACTTGATAGTGTGCTTAATTCACATCTGAATAGGCATATCAAACTACACGATGCCCAGTTCGGGTTTCAGACCGGGCTATCAACGGAAACTGCCATCCTCAGTTTAAAGCACGCTGTCAAGTATTACACTGAAAGAAAAACTGATATTTATGCATGTTTTTTAGACTTGTCTAGGGCGTTTGATCTTGTCTCCTTTGACATTCTCTGGCAAAAATTAGAAGAAACAACGGTGCCGTCAGAGCTTGTTTCACTTCTGCGTTACTGGTACATTGAGCAGGAAAGTCGAGTGCGCTGGGCGGGTGAGTTCTCGGAACCATGTAGGCCGGAGTGTGGGGTGAGGCAGGGCGGTCTGACCTCATCTTTACTCTTCGGTCTGTATGTGAACGCGCTGATCGAGCGGCTCAGTAGCACACGTGCCGGCTGCTTTATCGACGGAGTATGCTTTTATAACCTTAGTTACGCAGACGACATGGTGCTGCTGGCTCCCTCGGTTGGTGCCCTCCGTAAGCTTCTCGGTATCTGCGAGTCGTACGCTGCTACTCATGGCCTATGTTACAACGGGTGCAAATCTAAGTACATCGTCTTTAGATCTGGTACCAAGTGTCCCTATACCGTACCTCCTATTCTCCTCAACGGTGTGGAGCTACAAAGAGTAGATACATTTAAATACCTGGGCCACTTGGTGACGGATGATCTTAAGGACGATGAAGATATGGAGAGAGAACGCAGAGCGTTGTCAGTCCGGGCGAACATGCTGGTCCGCAGGTTCTACCGATGTACAGCCGCAGTGAAAATAACGCTGTTTAAGGCTTATTGTACATCACTTTACTCGGGGGCCCTGTGGTTCAGATATACCCAAAGGGCTTACAACGCTCTGAGAATCCAGTACAATAACGCGTTCAGGGCGTTGTTGCGGCTGCCGCGCTATTGTAGTGCATCGGCAATGTTTGCCGAAGCACGTACAGACGGGTTCGACGCCGTCTGGCGTAAGAAGTCTTCCTCGCTACTGCGCAGGCTGCGCGGCAGCCCCAACACCATCCTGCGTGCGATAGCCGCCCGGGCTGATAGTCCGTTAGTGTGGGCGCTGATCAACCGGACTAAATCTCTGCTAGTTATTAAGTACTAACATAGGATAAGTTGCATTTGTTACTAACACATTATAGACCAATTTGTTGTCTGAGGAATAAATAATTTTGATTTTTGATTTAGTCTGGCCTCTCTGTGAAATTCAGCGACGTGTCTATTCCAGCCCGCTATGTACCCACCCCTCCTACAATGTTTCTTACTACATGTTTTGGTTGAAGCCTCCGACAATATTGCGATAAGGGTATTGTATAATTTATCCAATACAATCCTATGACTCATATCACAACACATATGGTCAGCACAACCACTAAGTTCTGAAGGGAAATCTATGTCCCGCAGCCCTGCATGACAGAGCTCACGGTACTCTTCAATTTGTACTGAACTTCTCTCACCCCATATAACATCGTTACAGATATTAGAAGAAATTGCAGTATCACATGTCACTATTGTTTTGTCTAGATCACATTGAACAAACAGAGGGAAGTGGTCAGACCAAAACACATCTTGTTTAACCCATACTTTCTTCACAGATGTTATCGCTGACTCACTTACAATGCAATGGTCTAACCACGTCTTACACCCATGGACATCGCTTATAAATGTATACGTATCAGATTTATCGCCTAACATATTCACATCAATACAACTCCAGTACTGTTCTATACAAAACTGCTGCAATTCATTATGAAAAAGCTCATGAGAGTGGGCATTAAAATCACCCAGAATGTAAATGGCTGACACGGTATCATATTCCTCCACAATCGAGCTTATGGCACTAAGACAGTCGGTAAAGTCCGCTAAGTTCTCCTTGGAATTTGTCGGCATGTAAACACTAAAAAACAGTACAGATCGATCACATACCTGTGCTACAATCCCTGCTATACGCACGTTTTTACAATCTATCACTGACACTGAGTTGAATGCACTATTACGCCACAACAAGGCCACTCCTCCATACGGCGTCCCGCACAGGGGGCCTGAAGACAGGTCAACTGCAGACGTACCGGTGCTTCCAAAATCACTGTCGACTGTGTTCAAAAGTGGCAGGTCAAAGTCCAGTAACCATGTTTCTTGAAGGGCCACTATATCAGCAGATTTACATAACGTTCTTATTCCTTCAATAGACCTTTTTAACGACTTGCAGTTAAAACTAACTAGGTTACTATATCTGCTTGTAGTTGTACTATACATTGGAATTCCTGTAGTAGTCGCCTCTTTCCTCATTATTTACATCTACTGGCCTTCTCTTGAAGTCTACAAAGCGTCTAAATGATATTCCTGACGGCCACAAGTTATCATCTAAGAACACATCAATATTATGTTGCATTACAAATAACTTGAACGCATTATAACCTCTATCTTTCCTCATTTGAATTTTTACTAAAGACACTTTTTCATTTGTTTTGTTATAAATATAATCAATTATATCATTTTCACAAACATCCTGATGAACATTCGATATAAATAATGGGATTTTTGTTTCTGCAGCTATGAATTTATCCTCCACAATTGCTTTACCCCTACATTCTGTAAAACGGTTTCTACTTCGCTTCCGTTGTATTAATACCCATTGTTCATTATTTCTGGAAACATTTTTGAAATCACCATTTTCCGAAGCTTTTTCCGCATACGACTTATTTAACATCTCGCTGTTTGTAGACTTTGCAGATAAATCATTCTGTTTACATTCGTTCGTCGTTGCAGTTGTACCTCTAAACACAGCTGATGTATTGATTTCAGCCTGATGTTGTTCTCTCGTTTCATTGCGCATTTTTGCCTGTCTCGTTATCTCACTCGGACATCGATTCGTAGTTGTGTGAGTAGAAACGAGACGTTGCGTATGCGCACGCGGCGTGCAAGAACGAGACGGCAAGTTGTGATCAGGTTCAAGTTCAAGGTCGGCGTTCTGCTCGGCCGTTGCGCCTTTCTCCGGCGTTAAAATTGCCATCGGCCCACTATCTAATAAATACCCCCCACGTTTGGGATTAATATTGCATTGGCTTATGATTGATGCATATTTGCCATTTAACCATTTATTATTGAGCTCCTCAAGTTGATTGACAGTCGCATAGTTTCGCTTTATGTCTCTCACTTCAGCCCGCATCAACACAAGATCTTTTAACAACGCTGTCACATCGATATGATCAAAAGTTACCGGCGGCAACTTATGCAAATCCTTTGCCACAAACATAGGAATTATCTCGGGATCAACATTCTTATAAAGGTTGATAATATCCTCCAGATTACGCGTAGTTTTGCCGTCCTTCCGTCTCGATATTTTCACTTTATTTGTTTTAACAGAGTCATACAACAAAGACTTAGCCACTTCCACATCTTCACTAGTAAAGGCAGATGCACAAATACGCACTATACTTTCGTTGTCCATAACATCAATCTTGTTTTGAATAAAAGCTAACACCTCGTTAACGACGATATTGCAAGTTGCACATTTTATTATTTTCGATGACATTTTATGTAACCGCACGCTCGCTTGTGACCGCTGTCAAGCGCTGACTGTTATAAGATTAGCTTTCGAATCAATTTGACGACGTCTGTGATCTAGTGGTTCGAGTGTTGGACTGCTGTTCACGAGGTCGTGGGTTCGATTCCCACAGGAAACAAATATTTATGACATGCACATAAGTGTTTGTGTTGGTCAGGGTGTTTCTTATGTATAATAAAAAAAAAACACATAAAAATAATAATAATAAGTAAGTTTAATATTATAAGTATGTATTTACATAAAAAAAGCATTTAAGTAATATATCCATTGTTTAGTACCCATAGTACAAGCTCTGCTTAGTTTGGGACTAGATGGTGCTGTGTAAAAATGTCCCAAAAATATTTATTATTCTTATTATTATTTCTGATAACAATTTCAAGTCGCCCTTTTAACCGCCGACAAAAAAGAGGGGTGTTATGTTTTTAACGTGTGTGTCTGTGTATCTACGTATCTGTGTCTGTTTGTGGCATCGTACCGGCCAGACGGATGTACCGATTTTGATTTAGTTTTTTTTGTTTGAAAGGTGAGTTGATCGAGAGTGTTCCTAGCTGTGATTCGAGAAAATCTGTTCAGCCGTTTCATCCTCCGGTGAATCCCTTAGTCGCCTTTTCAACACCCACGACTTCTCGTGATGATTCTCTTCAGATGAGGTGGTGCTATTCTTCACGTCCGGCACCACACGGAACATAAAATTATACCTGTAATATATATTTTATCATCATTACAGTCGAAAGACGTCCACTACTGGACATAGGCCTCTCCCAATTAAGGGGATATTTTATACATAATTATATATTTTTCTGCACAAACAGAATAAGCTTTAAAATATTTCCCTGCTGTAAGCGAGCATTTGTTAAATAATATTTCAAATACTATCAATTAACTCTCAGCTGATACTGCTTGAAGATTTTCCACCCCATTTGTATCCAGTACCGTAGGACCAGTGTAGCCGCAAGCCCACATGGCTTGGTAAATACTTGTACAAAGTTGGCGAACTGGACGATATGCCTTATCTGCGGGTGAACCTTGAAATAGCCGGCGAATGTTTGGGGATGACATATAAATAGAAACTGATTTACGATAGGTCATGAATAAATCTCAACCAATAGTATAACTGTGCTCAACTCATCATCATCCTCCGAGCCTTTTCCCAATTATATTGGGGTCGGCTTCCAGTCTAGCCAGATGCGGCTGAACATCAGTATTTTACACGGAGCGACTGCCATCAGACCCCCGCAACCCAGTTACTGGGTAATACTGACATTCGGAGGTTAGACCAGTTGTCAGACTTTCAGGCTTCTGACTACCCGTAACGACTGCCATAGATATTCGTATGACAACCGGGACCGACAGCTTAACGTGCTCTCCGAGGCACGGAGGGGTCTTGATGTGTAACGAAACGGTCACCCATCCACAGACTGACCGCGGCAAGTGCAGCTTAACCTTGCAGATCGTACAATCCGCGCAGTCGTTGCATCGCTACGAGCCCCTCAACTGTGCTCAACTAATAACAGAAAAAAGACGTACGTCATCATCATCATTTCAGCCGAAAGACGTCCACTGCTGGACATAGGCCTCCCCCAAGCATCGCCACAACGACCGGTCCTGTGCCTTCCGCATCCAGCGGATTCCCGCGACCTTCACCAGGTCGTCGGTCCACCTTGTGGGGGGCCTACCCACGCTGCGCCTTCCAGTACACGGTCGCCACTCCAGAACTTTACTGCCCCATCGGCCATCCGTTCTGCGAGCAATGTGCCCCGCCCACTGCCACTTAAGTTTGGCAATTCTTCGGGCTATGTCGGTTACTTTCGTTCTCCTGCGAATCTCCTCATTTCTGATTCGATCACGCAGGGACACTCCAAACATAGCCCTCTCCATTGCCCTTTGAGTGACTTTGAGCCTTCTTATCAGGCCCATTGTGAGCGACCACGTTTCAGTACCGTAAGTAATTACTGGCAACACACACTGGTCAAAGACTTTCGTCTTGAGACACTGCGGTATTTTGGACGAGAAGATATTGCGTAGCTTCCCGAACGCTGCCCAACCGAGTCGGATTCGACGATTGACCTCTTTCTCGAAGTTGGACTTACCTAGCTGGACAGTTTGTCCTAGGTATACATAATCGTCAACAACTTCGAGTGTATATAGATTCTCCGATGTTTACGGGAATGGGTGCTATAAGACAAGAAAAAAGACGTACGTAATGAATCCTAATTATTTTAAGACGCATATCTTGAATGATATAAAGTCATATCAAATGTCAAATTTATTGTTTATCTGTTTTATTACTAAAACATTAATAATGTAGGACATACAGTACTAATATAATGGTTACTAGTGCAGCTGTTGAGCGTGTTTCTTGAATGCGAATCATACACGAAAATAAATAAGTTATGAAGCCATTCCAGACACGTGACTCTGAATCGAGTGATCTTTTTTTTTACAGTGATATGATCATGAAACGGACATTTAGTCACAAATTGTCAAAACTCATAGCCAGAATCCAAAAATTTGTCACTCAAAAGCGAATGAAGCTATAGCGCGATATGTGGATCACAATTCAGACATTTGCCAAAACGGCCACGAGCTCAATCACGGCAAATACTTTTGTGAGTGTTTTTATTTTATAACAGCATTACATTTTATTATTCTGTGACATTTTCGAATTGTATAATTAAATATTTTTTTTACTAGCATATTGATTCAAATTTCTCATTTAGATTTTAAATACACATTTGTACGCCTGCTGGCATAACAGCGGACTCTTTATTGTATTTAAGAACTTTATACTATTTTTGTACCTATGTTACACAAATGAATAAATGACTTATGTGACAAATTTTTGGATTCTGGCTATGAGTTTTGACAATTTGTGACTAAATGTCCGTTTTGATCATATCACTGAAAAAAAAAGATCACTCGATCCAGATCCACGTATTCCAGACGAGGGCTTCCTCAGCCAATGGATCAGTATGATATACGTGGGACACTCAGAAAGTTTTGCGAAACTAAAAAAAATTGTTCTATACGTACATATATTTTTATCAAATCTTTTCAAAGTACTTTCCACCAGCCTCTATACAAAGATTCATGCGCCTAAACCAGTTTTCAAAACACTTTTTCCAGTCCGCCGCAGACACCTCGTTTACAGCCTGCTCGAACGCAGCCAGCGCATCTTCCGGCGACGAAAATTGTATCCCTTTGAGCTGATTTTTTATTTTTGGGAATAAAAAGAAGTCACACGGTGCTAGATCAGGGCTGTAAGGAGGGTGACCCAGGAGTTTGACTGGCGTGCTGTCCAGGAAGTCCCTCGTTTTGAGTGCGGTGTGCGCAGGTGCATTGTCGTGGTGGAGCAGTAGCCCGCGGAGCCCTGTGTTTGGTCGCTTGTTGCTTATAACAGAGAAAACTTCTGGCAAACATTTGGTAGTATACCATTCGGCATTAATGCTTCTTTGGTCCCGTAAGGGAATTGATACCAAGTGGCCAGTCAAATTAAAAAAGCTAGCGATCAAAATCTTACCCCCGCTTCTAGATCGCTTCACTTTGGTAGGCGTTGGCTCATTTTGAAACACCCAAACAGTCGACTGGCGCTTGGTTTCTGGGTCGTATTGATAAATCCAGGACTCATCACCTGTAACGATGTCGTAAACACGCCGAGACGAGCCTGCTTCAAATTTGTTAAGCATATCACGGCACCATTCCACCCGGGCCTGCTTCTGAGCATCGGTGAGGTTGTGCGGCACCCAGCGTGATACTATCCTCCTCACGCGAAGATGGCTGTGTAGAATCTCATGAACGCTTCCCGATCCAATCTTCAATATGTGTTGAATCTCCTGATATGTAATTCGCCTATTGTCTTGGATTAAATTTTTCACTGCTAGCACGTTTTCTTCGGTAACAGCCGTCAAAGGGCGACCGCTTCTTTCGTCATCCCCCAAAGTTGGTCGACCGCGCTTGAATTCGTTATACCAACGATACACGGTTGCCTTGGAAGGGCCTTCATCCATGAATGCCATTTGAAGTCTATCGTACGATTCATCCGGTTTCAGGCGACACTTGAAATCGTATAAAATCATAGCTCTAAAATGTTCCCGGCGCAGATCCATATTTCAGTGAGACACAATACTTTGAATTAACTCGCAAAAAATGTGGAGGGAAATTTTGAAATTGGAACTTACTTATTTTTACTTAT
The DNA here is from genome assembly GCA_949699075.1 of Asteroscopus sphinx. Lineage (NCBI taxonomy): Eukaryota > Metazoa > Arthropoda > Insecta > Lepidoptera > Noctuidae > Asteroscopus > Asteroscopus sphinx. Next base: position 13,689,943 of record OX453024.1, read on the forward strand.
AAATAATCATATTTTCGAAAAACATTATAACTGGCCAGTCTCCCATATATAAAAACTTTTTTTCGCAATACTTTCTGAGGGGCCTGGTATAGCGGATATGAATTTTAGGTAAAAAAATAAGTAGTACTAATCGTTTACTACAAGAAAATAATTCTACTTCTACTAATATTATAAACGTGAAAGTGTCTGAGGATGTATGGATGTGTGGATGTTTGTTACTCTTTCACGCAAAAACTACTGCGTGGATCACAAAAATAGATAGAGATAGAATGGTTGTAATCCCAATTTCACTTGCTATTCATGCGTGACAACTTTCGAACAAACTACGCCTCCCATATTGAAGTCATTAATTTAAAAAAAATACTTTAATCAAATGTACTTTACAGTTTTTGTTTCTACAGCACAATAAGGTGTTTTTGCGGGTTTTTGTTACAGTATTTACAGGAACAAGTCATAAGGCGTACTGAGAAAGGCTTTGAAATGCCCTGCACTAAGGTGCAGGGTGTTGGCATGCGTGCCCTGCCCACTTTTTCATTCTATTTATTTGTGGTATGGATTACATACAGATATAACATATAGGCTACTTTTTATCCCGGGAAGATGAACAGTTCCCGACGGATGCGCGATATACGACATTCTCGCGGGCGAAGTCTCGGGCATAGGCTAGTATCATAATAAAAACATAATTTTCATTGGTTTCTTGTGAAATTTTCGACTACTTTATCATTAAAATCTAGTTTCGAGTCTCTAGAGGCTGGGAGGGGGGTGAGCTGCTACCTGCCCCCCTTGGTGACGCTCTTGATTACAGATATAAGTGTAAAGTAAAAGTGTAAGCTATATTTATCTTTAACCAAATGAGTACGGAGTAAATTCAAGTCTATAGCTATATTTGCCTGAACACAGCAATAAACGACAGTTATGAATAAAGCAGTGTTCGTCCATTATTTTATTGACGGTTTCCTCGGCCAGCTCCGCAGCACACTGACAAATACAATGCGTTTGTAGATTCCAAGTCCGGACTATCCAAACAATTGCTTAAACTATTTCCTGATAGTTGCGGTTTGAAAGAAATTTCTTGAATTTTCCTTTCCTTCAATTTGTGAAAAATACAAAGTTATAGGAAATAATGAGGTCGGTGAACATAAGTTATGCAGATACTTATGGTGTTATACTTACAGAAATGCATGAACAAATAAATTGGTTCTTTTTGTTGAATATTCAACGCTCTTATTCGATTACCTGTTTGTTTTAACCGACTTTTTGAGTCATTCCTAAATAATTACTTTGATGATATTTTTCCTACAATAAAGTTATCAGAAGGATGTGAGAACAACAGCCTTGTTATGACTCAAAGGACCACTCCTATTTCATCATCATCATCATTTCAGCCGAAAGACGTCCACTGCTGGACATAGGCCTCTCCCAAACATCGCCACAACGACCGGTCCTGTGCCTTCCGCATCCAGCGGATTCCCGCGACCTTCACCAGGTCGTCGGTCCACATTGTGGGGGGCCTACCCACGCTGCGCCTTCCAGTACGCGGTCGCCACTCCAGAACTTTACTGCCCCATCGGCCATCCGTTCTGCGAGCAATGTGCCCCGCCCACTGGCACTTAAGTTTGGCAATTCTTCGGGCTATGTCGGTTACTTTCGTTCTCCTGCGAATCTCCTCATTTCTGATTCGATCACGCAGGGACACTCCGAGCATAGCCCTCTCCATTGCCTTTTGAGTGACTTTGAGCCTTCTTATCAGGCCCATTGTGAGCGACCACGTTTCAGTACCGTAAGTAATTACTGGCAACACACACTGGTCAAAGACTTTCGTCTTGAGACACTGCGGTATTTTGGACGAGAAGATATTGCGTAGCTTCCCGAACGCTGCCCAACCGAGTCGGATTCGACGATTACGATTACGATTACGACGATCGTCCGTGTGGTGCCGGACGCAAAGAATTTCACCACCCTATATCTTCTCATGAATGTCGTAAAAGGCGACTAAGGGATTCACCAGAGGATGGGCAGCAGCGTCCTCCGAGTATTTAACCAACCAACTGCGATCGCCAACCCGCCTGCCAAGCGTGGCGATCATGTCATATCCCCTCATGCAAAGCACAATAAAAAATCGGCCACTCCTATTTATTGAACAAAATCAACCACTCGAAGACTCAAACAAACTTGTACGGAATTACGAAGTGCTCGTAACTTTTGACCCCAAAACTTGTGGTCATCAAGAAGTTAACCTTCAATCGGTCCACAATCACAAATCAAGCTGAGCATTATCGCTAGAAGTGGGCGTTTAAACGAAAAGCGCTTAAAAAAGCCTAATAAAAAAAAAAGCGTATAAGCACGCTTTGTGATTATAGCAGATTTCGTTTAGACTTTTTCGTAAACCAAACTTATGCTTTCAATAGTACGATTGAAATGGAACCTTATCTCTATGAGAATAAGACCCAATTTCAAAGTTGACGGGTGGTTTAATAACCGGCACAATTAAATTTAATTCGTTTACGTAAAATTTGCTTAGAGAAAGCACTTTTTTGTTTTGTTGATTTTTTTGTATCGTTTAATTAAACGTTACGATTGATTTGCTTTCGTTTTGGCGCTTAGTTTATCTTTTGTTGTCAACGAGTGAATACGTTTTTGAATGTTCTCCTCGGTAATTACGCGACGATTGTTGTTTGTTTGTATAGTTTTTAGTGAACTTTGTAAATAGTTTAATTGTAAGTAAAATAGTGTAATGTAGACGAAGAAAAGTTAATTTTTTTAGAAGTGAAAAACAAAAAGCGTCAAAAGCGCGAAAAAATTCGTTGGCTGAAAAAAGCACAACGTTTAAGCACGCTTACGATTTTAAGCCGTTTTTCCCAACTTTAATTATCGCGGCTGTAAGGAAACGTGATCGTTAACCCATATAGCCGGGGACACCCGCGCCGCCCTTCGCCAGTCAGCGCCCGCCCTCCGGTCCGAACGCACGCGCGCCGCCCGCCCAAACTAATACCCCGAGAATAATGTGCCGCGACCGGCCGGTCATACTAATTCGAGGCCTATATTAAACATATCAGCTTTTTAATTATGTATCCTAGTGTTTTAGTGATAAGGTGTAATTTACAACGAGTTAGTGTTGGTGAGATGGCATAATGAGTGAAGCATTGTGATCACGGTGAATAGTTGAGATTCGCCTTTTTTCGGAGTATTTTTTGCGTGATTAAGCTTTTCAGTTTTGTGTTAGACTTGATTTTAATGTATTCAAGATTTTATTATTTTTTTCACCCTCTTCTTAAAACACGTTCGTATAAGATTACCTTGTGTATTCCCCCCATACATTATTAAGGGAAATTTGTTAGGGGTGATCCTCCGTCACATGTTCAATTTTACTTTATTCTGGTTCTGAAGTAATTTGTCTTCATTTGAACCAACAGGTGACGATCAATCGATATCACACGTTTTGTCGTAATTACAGCTAGTCAATTAAAACTCTCTTTATCATTAAAACTGTTTTCCTATTTGCTGTAAAGTCTGAGGTGATTCTATGGTCTAATTATGTATCTTTTCTTTACATATACAATTAAACTTGATATTCATTGTAGTAAAGAACTTGTTGCTGTACTTTTTTGTATGTTTTGCTTCATTGTTTCACATATGTTCCAAACTTAATGAGTATGCTGTAAATACTATTCAAGTTTCAATTATTTTAGTACAAATAATATATTTAAATCGAGTAACAGAGACGTACTTAACAGGGTGGTTGTTCTAAATACAGGTCACCGTATCATCATACCCATGGTCGTTTTAAGAGGCAATTAAGATATGATTTCTACCGGATAAATCTCGCCATATACCTTTACAAATATAAAAGACTAACGCTTAATGTAAGAAGCTATAATAAAGCTAAGGAAATAACTGATAACACGAAATAATCTTTAAATAAGTTACCCATCACCGGTACTTCCATCTATTTCGGTTGGAAGGACCAAACGAGTCCTATTCATCACTGAAGGAAAACTGGACCTTTAATCAGAACGCAGAAATGTTAGGATGTAGAAAATATGTTTTTATTCATATTCATAGCAACATCTCAACGGCTAATACGTTGGACTTTGATATAGAGTAGTTGCGAGTTCGAATCCCATCCACTGATATAAAACCACTTGTAACACTACTATTTAGCTCAATTAAAAGTGTAACCAATAACGTTGCCATGTTGCTATAGTTATGATAAAACTGTGTTTCTAAATAGTCGCGTATTTCATGTTTGTATGATCATAAATATCCCCCACATACATCCGGCCTCATTAACTAATTGCATTACGTCTTCATTATGTAAACGACACCCCATATTACACAGAGATATGCCGTACATCATGGTTTGAAAGAAGGAAAAAGGTTTTATATTTTCTCCCATGACAAAGAAGTTAACTAAGACCAGTCTTTAATAACTAGTTAAATCATATTTTCTAAAGGAATTTAAAATATGTAGCTTTTTAGGGTTCCGAAGTCCTACAAGGAACCCTTATAGTTTCGTCATGTCCGTCTGTCCGTCTGTCCGTCTGTCCGTCTGTCCGTCTGTCCTAATCCTTTACAGCTTAATAACTTCTACAGTTATAAACATAAGTAAATGAAATTTTGTTAAAAAATAGTCTGCATATAGATCTCAATTTTAAAAGAATAAAAAAATAGTTTTTACGTTCTTTAGGGGTGGCGCCCATATATGTGAAATGGGGAAAAAAAAATTGTTTTCGCTGCACCCCTTCGATAGCCCGCCAAAGTGGCTTGCAATGTGTCCCCCCCCCCTGCCATTTCTAAACTATGCAACGTAGAAACTTATAATCTTCCACATTGATAGACCTTTGTGAAAACTCTCTTTTAAAATTATTTCGAGTATAATGTGATTATAATTTTTCGAGTTATAGAAAGAAAACTGAAAAATACTTAAAACGTCCTAGTTCAAAGGTCATTGACCTTAGACAAAAATGATCATAGCAAATAATGCTCCTTTAGCTACTTTCTATTTGAAAAAATCACAAAAAGTAACTTTGTGTTATGTTGACGACACACTTCTTAAATTTGGCGCCATCTAGCGGCGTCGTACAACACTCTCTGGGTCGCCAATGCTGCCGTCAAGTGCCGTGTATTACATTTGGCACTGTATAGCGCCATCTAGCGGCTACTGACATCACTCTCTGAGTCGCCAATGCTGCCGTCTATTGCAAAAACTAAAATAGCCGTGATTAATATTCGATTTGATTTGTTTGTAACACCTACTTAAGGAACCCTATAATACTGAGCATGGCCCGACATGCTCTTGGCCGGTTTTTTATTGACTGTTTTATAGCCAGTGAAAAATCAAGAACTAGACTGACTGACTGACTGACTGTATGTTTTTTTAGTGAATACCTAAGAGTATTGTTCGATTTCAATGAACTTTCTGCCTTAGCATTTTCTAAGACCAGTATTATTATAATAGAAAAACAAAACCTACACAACTCGTGACCCCATAACATACAGGACATAACCCGTCGGTACCAATTTGGTTAGACTACAGTTACTGTTAGCCTGTGTACAGTCAGAAGCAATAATATCTGCCTATTGATGGTTTTAAAATCGCAAAAAATAGCTGTCTGACTATGAATGGAATTGAAAAATAAGTCTATATGTAGAAAGATGGCTCTTCAAACTATAGTCAGCTATTTACTATCGTAAGGCAAGATATGACGGACTTGTAATTAATTGTAATAACTTTATAATAAAACAAAGTTTAACCGGATTAAATCACGTATATTATTTAAATTGGTTTCCCTGACGTTTCGAAAGCTTTGCAGCATTTCGTGGTCGCAGGTAGACTAAGATGACAAGCGTCTTTACAAATATACCAAACCAAAAACCAAAAAACCAAACCAAAACCAAACCAAACCTATTTTTTAAACCAATTTAAATAATATACGCGATTTAATCCGGTTAAACTTTGTTTTATTATAATGTGTAGTGATCGCGAAAACCTAAGAAGTTATTATGTAATAACTTTGTACATGATATCTTGAGGCGAATAAATAATAATAATAATAAATAATAAATATATGGGACATTTTTACCCAGCACTATCTAGTCCCAAACTAAGCAGAGCTTGTACTATGGGTACTAGACAATAGATATAATACTTACAATTTTTTTTTTAAAACATACTTTTAATATACAAGAAACACACCCAGACAAACACAAACACTTATGTTCATCATACAAATATTTGTGTCCTGTGGGAATCGAACCCACAACCTCATGATTAGCAGTCCGACACTCGAACCACTAGACTACAGAGGTCGTCAATTTGATTGATTGGTCGTTTGGGTCAGTTGGTTTTTAATGGCGATTTTAAATCCGCCGGTAGGCAGATATTATTTCTTCTAACTGTACAATACTTGCATTCAGCCGCGTTTGGTTAACCGGCAGCTGTCCACAGGGTATCGAAAAGGTTAGGCTAATGATTACTGAATATGCAAGACCTATCTCCATACAAGATGGCTAGGACTTTTATTTACCGGATGCGAATGACGTCAGCATCCTCTCTTGACGAGAAACTTAATAATAGTTTCCTTTGATACCGCATCGCATGCTAATCCCGCCGGTAGCTCCGCGAGCACGAAGCGAGCAGTCCTCTTCAGCAGTAGCTGTGAAGATGGAAGAACAACTAAGTTTGATGAGTTTTAGAAAGGCGGTGATAGGAATTTCCTATACTATTTTGATCTTCTATTTATGGGTTAGCTGTTCGAATCCATGTATGGATCAGAATTTGATTATCATGTACTTTAACGGTGAAGGAAAACATCATGAGGAAACCTGCATACCTGAGTGTTCCATACAGTTCTCGATGGTGTGTGTAGTCCATCACCTTGCACCCTGCCAGCGTGGTGGACTTAACCATCTCATTCTGATATGACTAATCTGACATGTTATGTATAAGTTGTCTATAGCTATAATCTCTACAATACAACGCGGCTTATATGGATTATATGTGTTATTCTATTTTTGATTATGAATAAGTCTAGGAAAGGAAAAACTTGTGATTTTTTGCCATAAGATTAATAAATTAATCGCTTAAAAAACTTAAAACACGCTTTTAGAGGTACTGTAGGCCATCGTCAGATCAGCTCGATAGTACAAAATTATTTAATTGTCGTCCGGATTACATTAAAATTACATTAAAGCGGACAAAACCATATGAATTAGTGTAGTGATTAGTGTAGCGATAAAATGAAGTGATAAGTGCTGCTTATAAAGAACACACAAACAAAGTGTCTTGCCCTTAATAGAACCTAAGAAAAGTTATTGGACGCATTCTTAGATTATAGTTTACATAGCAATTTAGGATAGAATTAATTACTCACTAGCCTCAAGGCTAGATTGTAATACAAATAAATTATCACTCGTGTATACTTTATAGTAAAAAAAAAACGAATTACATAAATTTGTAATGTTTAAAATCAATACGACAATTAGAAGTAGGTTAAAATCAACTTCAAAGACTTGTTAACATAGTTAGTTAGTCAGTCAGTTAGTTAGTTACAAGTGAAGCTAATAAAGTGTTTAAAAATAGTGCTGTTTACAAAAACTTAAGTATGGGGCAGTCTTAATTATATGCAGAAGACTGTATGTCCCATGGGACTACTTTGTTGCCATTAATGGGGCACAAGTCGAACCCTGGTGCTGTTAAAAATATCTACATCAAACAGAATCTCGATTGAATGACATGTAAAACATATTCAATTCCCACAGGACACAAATATTTGTGTGATGAACATAAGTGTTTGTGTTGGTCTGGGTGTTTCTTATGTATTATAAGTACGTATTTACAAAAAAAAAAAGTTAATAAGTGTTTTATCCATTTACCCATAGTACAAGCTCTGCTTAGTTTGGGACTAGATGGTGCTGTGTAAAAATGTCCCAAAAATATTTATTATTCTTATTATTATTTCTGATAACAATTTCAAGTCGCCCTTTTAACCGCCGACAAAAAAAAGTCTTACGCAAGAAATAAAATAATTCCTTTATTGAATAAATTGTATGACATTATTCAGCATCATAATTCATATTGGCAGCGGAAAAAAAGGCCTTTGTTAGTTACGGTTCATGAATCACTTAAGATGACGGAGGTTCATGTAAGTCCTCAATTTGAAATGTTTACTTTAAACACTTGGGTCAGCAATGTGGATTTATCTAAAATTATTAGAACGAACATTGAATTTGTTAACAAAGCAAAAAGATTATATAATCCCTATAATCTCAATCAAATGTGTACGCAGTTTATTAATCAGAATTATATGAATTACTATAAAATCTATACCGACGGTTCAAAAGACAATTGCAATGTTGTAGCAGCTATATTTGATCCGCATACAAATTCCGGTATCAAACTAAATATTAAATGTAATATAAACATAATGTATGCCGAACTTATTGCAATTGCAGAAGCGTTGTCATACGTTGATTCTCATGGAAGCGGCGATTACGTTATCTTAACGGACTCAAGGAGCGCCCTCCAGCACTTGGCTCGGTGTTCCTCAAACACTCGAGGAACACCGATAGCCTACACAATTCTCCGATGTGTTTGTGAACTCGTTAGTAAGAACAAAGGTATAGTCCTTCAGTGGGTGCCGGCTCATATTGGCTTGATTGAGAATGAGAAGGTTGACCAGTTGGCAAAAGAAGCTATGGTTGATGGGATTGATTTTCCGTGTGTTCCTTATTTCGCTGATCTTCTATATGTTGTTAGGAGACAATGTGTAAAATTGTGGTCAGAATACTTTGATCAAAGGTCACTTACCAAGGGTATCTGGTACAAAACTATACAGCCTAACATCTCCCGATTACCGTGGATTGATCTAGCTGATATGAGCAGACCCGAAATTGTCATGGCTTTGAGACTTCGATCGGGACACATTCCATTGAACAGTTTTGCACATCTAATGGGTAAAGTGGAATCACCAAATTGTTTAGAATGCAATATAGTAGAAGATGTTCATCATGTTCTGATGGAGTGCGTCCGGAACGAAGTCCAAAGAAAACAATTTTTTTCTAAATTTAAATGTGAGGTAGGAAAGTGTAATAGCATACTCGCTTTCCCCTATCGGAGGAGGCGAGAATGTTGTTTATGCTGGCTAAAATTGCTTTTGTTAATAGACAATAAGTTATATTAGCAATCATTTGAATGTTTTCAATGAGGGTGACATAATCACTGCGTGATAAAACCCTCTTTAAAAAAATTAAGATTATAAAAAAAAAAAAATGTCCCAAAAATATTTATTGATTCATTTATCTTTTTTTTTTAGGACATTTTTACACAGCACCGTCTAGTCCCAAACTAAGCAGAGCTTGTGCTATGGGTACTAGACAATGGATATAATACTTATATACTTTTGAGACTTTATCTAGACACACACTCGGCAGTAACACATGATTCTTTATTACAATTACAACACAGTTTGAGTTGGTTTGATTGTGGTGTCATGTTAAAATTATAAGCTTGCTAAATTATCTGTTATATCATCGGCAGTTAGTGGATAACTGACGCTCTGTGATCAAATGATTACTGATTAATTAGAGTAATTATAGATGTATTGTAAGCCGGTATTAATGGCGTTTCACTCAATTAATTTTAGAACTGTTTGATGTTGGTTATCAGTGTCAATCAATAAATCAAAACTTCACATCAAAAGCACAGTGTGATTATGTTTAGTCGACTAGTTCACGTTCCATCATTTTACACACTAACACAAAAGTGAAAAGGGAGTCTATAAACTTTTTATTGAAGACAGGTTACCTAGGTTAAGTTAAATTCTTTATTTGTTTATATTCTTTATTGCTTTACGTGCCCTACAATCCTTTCACGGGATCGTGACCAATAACTAGTTACCCTGTATATTACTATTTCTATTTATGTAAGGCTAGTAATTTGAGTAAAATGTTAGGAATATGCAAAAAAAACTCGATTGTTAAATGCTAGGTATATGCACGCGAAATAAGTATTTTGCTACCAGGAATACATAAGATATAGAGAGCTATTCACGAAGAAGAATTACCCATTCTTGTTCGCGAATAGCTCGCTATCATCATAAACAGCGAAGCAGTTACCTACTCACCTACTTCCCTCGGTAAAGAAAAGCAAGCGATGCAATTTACAAACTCTGTGGGCTACGGAAACGTTTGACTGAGCGGTTGTCGAGTTACATACAGCGTTTTTGTATTTATATACATAAATAATGAAATATAAGCTTTATTTGATAGCTGCTTCTCTTGTAATTTCCGGAGGAAAAGCTCGAGACTATTACATAACCATTTTCGATGTCAAATGAGTTACAAAACTAATAAATGCAATAAAAAATCTGTAGAAAAAACTTACCTAACTTGAATATTGCTAGGATGGTGCTGTGTAAAAATGTCCTAAAAATATCTATTTATTTGTTTATATTAATTACCTAGTGATTGAACGCTTGCCTGCCCTGCTGGAGGGTGTGAGTTCTATCCCGGCCCGCACCTCTGACTTTTCGAATTCATATGCGGATTTATATTCGATTATCACTTGCTTCAACGGTGAAGGAAAACATCGTGAGGAAACCTAACGCCAGAGAGTGCTTCATAAAGTTCTCAATGGTTTGTGTAGTTCGCCAACCCGCACTAGGCCATCGTGGTGGACTAATGCCTTAGCCTTCTCATAATGAGAAGAGGCCCGTGCCCAGCAGTGGGACAGTAATGGGCTGGTTATGTTATGTTATGTGTTAATTATGTATGGTTCTCAGTTCTGCAGCTGAGGTGCCAATACTACATGAATAAATAATAGCAATTGGTAATACTACAGATAATATAATACTATAGTAGTAATACGTACTAATCTTCCAAATAGTGCCAGCAATAATATGTCCAAAACACTAATAAAATCTACGTTAAAAATATTTTTTAAACAAAATCTTTTAAAGTTTATAATAATTGAATGGTCACTAAAAGTACATATGTCGGCAAAATTTCAGCCTTTTTGAGAAACAGCAACTGGCATAAAAAATATCTTTCCATCCGCGCTTATACACCACTAAACAAACGAGTTATACCTAGTTTTTAAACTTTCGCGAATTTCACTCATATTGGACTATGTTGTTGTTGTCTTTGTTACTAACTATGTTGTTGTGATGTCTGTTCGTGACCACGGCCAATGCAACTTGACCGAAACGTCGAGGTTAGTCAAAATGTTTGTTATATTTTGATTTAATTATGCGCGACAGGTCCCGTAAACATAGTTCAATATGCGTTATACCTAAATAAACGTTAGCGAAACAAGACTACTACATAATCTTAATATACAAACAAATATGCTAATGCATGTAAGCTGTCTGTCTGTCCGTCGATATAGATAACTATAACCAGTATTAGTGGGATGTGTTGAATCGCTGAACACGGACAGAAATAGACTGCGTTTGTTCAAACTATTTGAGTAATGTAGTCATTGATGACTGATGACGGTGAATCTTGCTGACGTTTTGATGAAGAACGTTCGTTTGTCAGGTTGTTATGAGACATACTGGTTGATATGTAACATAACAACATAACATCACGCCTGTAATTCCCCGAAGGAGTAGGCAGAGGTGTATAGTACACCCACATTTCGCCAGTTATGTTGTAAGTCCCATGTAATAGGGGGCGAGCCTATTGCCATTAACCGGGCACAAATCCAGACTCCGGGCTGCTACTGAGAATTTCCTAATGAAAGAACCCAATAACACTTTGCCCGACCCGGGAATCGAACCCAGGACCCCACGCTCAGCAGTCGTGCTTGCAACCACTAGACCAACGAGGCAATCCTAATTAATTTTTTATCCTAATAAGTAAGATTTAAATTATCCTACATTTATATTAAGAAAGTTTCTAGTATTTTCCGATAGAAGATATTAATTTAAACATCCCTATACCTATTTATTGCACTGAAGTAAAAACCGGCTCGAAGGTCATTTTTTTTGTAAAATACTTTTTTATCTATGTCCTTAAGGTCGCGGGAATCCGCTGGATGCGGAAGGCACAGGACCGGTCGTTGTGGCGATGCTTGGGGGAGGCCTATGTCCAGCAGTGGACGTCTTTCGGCTGAAATGATGATGATGATGATCTATGTCCTTCCTGACTTTCACTATCATCAACAACAAATCTGCCTATTTTCCACTGCTACGTCTTTCATGTTACACTAGAATATAACTATTTTTGTAATTATGATTGAAAATTAACAAAATACTGATGGTGTAATCACAAACCATTTAGTTTTAAGCCATTCTCACTAGGAGTTTAGAATTTGGCCGATAAATGGCGTAAACACAGCACTCTATTAATGATTCCTGTATATTAAATAGAGTACTTACATTTCTACATAAACATTAAGGCAAAACGGAAGTTATAGTAGTTATATTATATAGGTACCTAACACAAAAATGTATGTATTCCTCTATCCGACATTCCTTCCTCGAATTTTCAATACATATTGGAGGCAATAGCGAAGTTATACGTAACGGGAACAATAGTATACAATGAATGATAGTCGACTATGAAATTTAAAGCCATTCTCTCCATAGCCAGCTATACCATAAATCTAGTAAAAGCACGCATTCTAGTGATAGCACTCGCGACGGTCAGACCACAGACTACTTAGAGATACTACGTATGGTCAGACAAAGAATTACGTCCACTCTATATTCGTGTCGCATGAGCTCTAGTAAGACTAGTGATGCAAAACAGAAATGTAATTACCGTACCAAATATCGATAATATTTTTAGAAAGTTGATTCTTAATTTGTATATTTTAGTGACTATCATCTTCTTTCTCAATCTCTTGCAACATATTATCACGTGTACAGTTTAAACTGGCATAGCTCGAATAATTTAAACTTACAGAAAAAATACCAATAATTCAGTGGTAATACTTACGTAAATAACAGAATTAGAACATAATAAAACTTGAACTAATTCCAGATTGAAACATAAATCTAGATCAATAATAGTTATTTTTACAGACATTAACAGCAGAACATAAAACGAATCCACAGGTGAAGAACTCCATTTTAACAGCGTTTATTTCTGGCGAACTAATAAAGTTGCATTTTATGGTCTCTCAATTCGCCATCAATTAATGTTTTAAGGCCAAGTTTCGAATGTATGTTTATTGTTTTAACACTTTTTGTCTGCGTAACTGGCTACTGATTAAATCACAATAAAAAAAACACTGGTTGTTAACAAGTCTGCAGACTTTTACTACTTTATTATTATACACTGTATAAATATACATAATAATATGTCTATTATAGAAAGAAAAATATTTATTTTGACATACACAGTTTGTATACAATAATAAGAAGAAAAAAAATATAGCGATAAATTACTTGTAATACTATGTAATACATTAAACTGTGTATGATTCGGTACATTATAATGTTAAATCTGTTGGGAGATGATAATTTTAGTACCGATAGTTCGATTTATAACTTTAATATATGATGTCCCATCACTATTCGAGCGTCTGGTCTCTTCTAGTCTAGGCTGGACCGGGTCAATAAATATGTATGAATCGGACATGTCATGTTTTATAAGGAATAATACGAGTATTCAGTTTCCAGTGGCCGCACCCGATATGTAATAACGTGCTCTTTGACAATTTGATCCTGTACTCAAGTTGTGTAATATGTTATGTGTAAACCTCTACAAGACGAAAGTACAAAAATATTTTGAGTATTTCCTAAATCGTTCATAATTTATGACGCAAGTACTAAAGTTATTATTACCATCTGTGGTTTTATCGTCGCTGTGTTAATTTAGTGTAGCCGAAAGCGATAAAAGTCATATATTACTACCTCTTACATTGTCCAAGAGTTTTAATTAAGAGAATTACCTACACAAAATTATTTTGTAAAGGTAACTGAGGTAGAGCTTTTAATTGAAAAAGAAGAAATTTTCTAATAGCAGTCTGTCATTACTTTGAAGGGACATTTTTTCAGTTCAGTGAAAATCTTAGTAATTAACATCGGCGACACGAAAATTTGGAATCTTTTAGGTCTTCCCAAAGGAATTCAAGAATTTTATTTTAAATATTTGCTTATTGGCGGAACTAGAACAAAAAAAAATTGAAAAGAAAAGTAATTGATTAAAACTTAGCCTTAGTTTTCCTTTTTTTTAAATATTATTCATAATTATATTATGTATACCTATGTTCACTGCGGAACATACGTTTCTCATAAATCCTAATAAATAATGTTAAGTAATCACAGGTAAAGGTTTATAGTTTACCTATATTTCTTCGACATAATACTATTTCGGCTGTGATACAAATCTCGAGTAGTGACAAAATACCGCGTGCGGTAAATCACTCGGTGACACGCGTGTCACAACACTAGTCTGCCAGTACACACAGTAGTGGGCGTGTCGCGCACGTGCCAGTGTTTACATTGTGACGTCACTAATGTGGGGATTATTGAAGACTGGGGGATAGCCAGTCGAAATTAAAATACATTTTCATATTTAGTTGTTTGTGTATTTATGCTAGGTGCAACACTGAATGTTTAAAATAAATATTTGGTCAACACGCAACGGTTTAACTTTGCACATAGGTAACAGTACCTACTGAATGCTACTCAAAGTAGTCTGTTTCTGAGTAGCATCAAAAAAGGACTTAGTAAATAGGTGTCGAAAGCAAGTTTGTTAAAAGATACGTTCTAAGTACTAAATAATTGTGAGATGAATTCAATAATCCAAGGTACTTCACATTTATTATAAATAATTAGCCTTCTGGCCCTATTATGTTATGACACTGTCATAGCACTAGCACTAGCACTGTCATATTATATGCCGTCGCGAAGCGTGGCGTCGTAATGAAGGACGCTCAGCTAACGCGCCTCGATACTGAGCGGCAGGTACCAGGCCCCTCAGAAAGTATTGCGAAAAAAAGTTTTTATATATGGGAGACTGGCCAGTTATAATGTTTTTCGAAAATATGATTATTTATAAGTAAAAATAAGTAAGTTCCAATTTCAAAATTTCCCTCCACATTTTTTGCGAGTTAATTCAAAGTATTGTGTCTCACTGAAATATGGATCTGCGCCGGGAACATTTTAGAGCTATGATTTTATACGATTTCAAGTGTCGCCTGAAACCGGATGAATCGTACGATAGACTTCAAATGGCATTCATGGATGAAGGCCCTTCCAAGGCAACCGTGTATCGTTGGTATAACGAATTCAAGCGCGGTCGACCAACTTTGGGGGATGACGAAAGAAGCGGTCGCCCTTTGACGGCTGTTACCGAAGAAAACG
The DNA here is from genome assembly GCA_949699075.1 of Asteroscopus sphinx. Lineage (NCBI taxonomy): Eukaryota > Metazoa > Arthropoda > Insecta > Lepidoptera > Noctuidae > Asteroscopus > Asteroscopus sphinx. The sequence goes on from OX453024.1 coordinate 13,705,263, forward strand.
TGCTAGCAGTGAAAAATTTAATCCAAGACAATAGGCGAATTACATATCAGGAGATTCAACACATATTGAAGATTGGATCGGGAAGCGTTCACGAGATTCTACACAGCCATCTTCGCGTGAGGAGGATAGTATGAAAATGTAATTTATTTACTTAATGTGACTTATAATAATTACTATTATCAATAAATAACTATGAACTATGAACTATGAACTATCACGCTGGGTGCCGCACAACCTCACCGATGCTCAGAAGCAGGCCCGGGTGGAATGGTGCCGTGATATGCTTAACAAATTTGAAGCAGGCTCGTCGCGGCGTGTTTACGACATCGTTACAGGTGATGAGTCCTGGATTTATGAATACGACCCAGAAACCAAGCGCCAGTCGACTGTTTGGGTGTTTCAAAATGAGCCAACGCCTACCAAAGTGAAGCGATCTAGAAGCGGGGGTAAGATTTTGATCGCTAGCTTTTTTAATTTGACTGGCCACTTGGTATCAATTCCCTTACGGGATCAAAGAAGCATTAATGCCGAATGGTATACTACCAAATGTTTGCCAGAAGTTTTCTCTGTTATAAGCAACAAGCGACCAAACACAGGGCTCCGCGGGCTACTGCTCCACCACGACAATGCACCTGCGCACACCGCACTCAAAACGAGGGACTTCCTGGACAGCACGCCAGTCAAACTCCTGGGTCACCCTCCTTACAGCCCTGATCTAGCACCGTGTGACTTCTTTTTTTTTCCCAAAAATAAAAAATCAGCTCAAAGGGATACAATTTTCGTCGCCGGAAGATGCGCTGGCTGCGTTCGAGCAGGCTGTAAACGAGGTGTCTGCGGCGGACTGGAAAAAGTGTTTTGAAAACTGGTTTAGGCGCATGAATCTTTGTATAGAGGCTGGTGGAAAGTACTTTGAAAAGATTTGATAAAAATATATGTACGTATAGAACAATTTTTTTTAGTTTCGCAAAACTTTCTGAGTGTCCAACCTAACCTAACCTAACCTTTTTTTTTTTTTTTTTTTTTTTTTTTTTTTTTTTTTTTTTAAGCGGAGAAAATGCCTATCGCATGTCACACTACCGGGGAAGCAGTGTGGTTATGTGGGGCTCGCACCCACTAAAAACTCCGCCGTGTGCCTACTTTCGCCTTGGGTGGATGGGCCACGAGAACTGCTACGCATGACTTTCGCGACCCATCCAGCGCGGCCCACTTCAGGGCCTACATACTTTCATTGTACACACTCTTTTGGCGATGTCCGGGCACACCTGGGACATCACCACAACTCAAGGGCCGTGCAATGCGGACGATAGACTCCCCAATCTATCGCCCACTGGCTTTATTTAAGGTGGCATCAGATCGCCATATAGACGCCTGCGCCGACCTGTCCGTCTGCGGCGGATCGGATCAGCGAGAGAGTCTTCCTCCCTGACCCGCTCCGCCGCTTCCTTCTGCGAGATAATCTCCTCGCAAAAGGACGCGACCGCCTCCCACGCCTCTTCACTGTGGGCCATGGCCTTGACCACGGCCGGCAGCGAGAGGTCTCCCCCGATTGCTGCCGTGAGAACACGGCGCTGCATCGCCCAGGCAGGACACTGCGCCAGGGTATGAATGGCCGTGTCCTCACTACAGCTGCACTGGTGGCACACGGGAGTAGCCTCCCGTCTCGCCACTTTGTGCAGGTATCTGCCAAAGCAACCATGCCCTGACAACACCTGCACCAGACGGAAGGACAACGTCCCGTGTCGCCTCCGCACCCACTCCTCAAGAATTGGCTGGATAGCCCCTACAGTCCAGTGACCGGCACTGGGCGTCTCCAGCCGCTCCCTCCACTGCACCAGTACGGCAGCCTGCGCCTCCCTGCGCCACGTCTTCACAACTTCAGGTGGCGGGCGTCTGCCACTTTCCGCCTGATGGTCCGCTCCATTCCGATAGACTTCGGCAAGCACCTGAGCCTCCAAATCCCACGGGGGAGTGCCTGCTAGTGCACACGCTGCCTCTGCAGATATTGTGCGGTATCCGCGTATGACCCTGATTGCCATGACTCTCTGTGGTCTCCGCAGCAGAGCCTTGTTTTGGGCATTCAGGGACTCCGCCCACACTGGCGCCCCGTAGAGTGCCATCGACCGCACCACCCCCGTATAAAGCCGTCGGCAGCTCACGTTTGGTCCACCCAGGTTCGGCAGCAGCCGGCTAAGGGCGGACGCTGTGCCGATCAACTTTGGTGCAAGCTGCAGAAAGTGCTCGCCGAAGTTCCATCGTCGGTCCAAGACCAGGCCCAGATATTTCATACGCGTCCGAACCATTATACTGGCATCACCAATGGTAATGTGGGCGCCAGCCGGTGGCCGGCGCCGGGGCGCATGAAATACCAGGGCCTCAGTTTTCTCTAGCGCCACCCTAAGACCCAGCGCCTCGATACGCCCGATCACCAGGGACGCGCTTTCGGTGGCCAAGCGTGCCGTCTCCTCAAAGTTTTGTCCCCGGGCTGTGACGAGAGTATCATCAGCGTAGCATATGATGCCCTGCCCGGGGGAGAGGCCACCGCGTAAGGCCCAATCATAGCCCACGTTCCACAGAAGTGGTCCCAAAACCGACCCCTGCGGAACACCGCACGTGATGGACCTACGCACGAGTTGACCATCGCGTCCCTGGTAGCTGACGCAACGTCCCCTCAGATAGTCTGCCACCAGCTGCCTCAGGTACATGGGCACCCCGTGAAAACGGAGCGCCTCTCCGATGCAGCTAAATGGCAGAGTATTGAACGCGTTGGCAATGTCCAATGACACCGCCAACAGTATCCCCCCTTGTGCAACGGCATCCTTCGCCTCAACTTTCAGGCGTTGAATGGCATCGACAGTCGAACGTCCTGCCCGAAAACCATATTGGGCGTCCGATAAATTCAGGCCGACCGTGTCTAAGTGCTGGACGATGCGGTTGGCGAGAATCCTCTCGAGCATCTTCCCCGCCTCGTCCAGCAAGACTATCGGCCTGTACGCTGAAGGAGACTCTGGGGACCGTCCAGCCTTCTGCAGCAGCACCAGGCGACCTTCTTTCCAGGTTCTAGGGAACTGTCTTGCCGTCAAACAGGCGTTGAACAGCTCCCTAAGCCTATTTTCCATCGCCCAGCCCAGCGCCAAGGCCAGCACTTTTGCAGGCACACCGTCTGGACCTGGGGCAGTCTTTTTGATGCGTGCCCGCAAAATAACCGCCCCCATCTCTGAATCCGAAATCTGCGGCGGGGTCTCTGACTCTACTTCCTGCTCGCCTTCTGGTGGCGCCATGATCGGTGGTGGACACTCCACCCGGTCAGGGAAAAGGGCCCCCACGACTTGGGTAAGGAACTGTGGCTGGAGACTTTCCGTCAATGGGGGGCCTTGGACGCGGAGTTTATTCCGCGCCGCACGATACGGGCGCCCCCAAGGATCACGGTTTGAGCCATCCAGCACCTCGCTCCTCGAACCTAACCTAACCTAACCTAACCTAACCTAACCTAACCTAACCTAACCTAACCTAACCTAACCTAACCTAACCTAACCTAACCTAACCTAACCTAACCTAACCTAACAATAGCACCGTATCAAATTGCAGTGCTATAAAACCAAAGGGCAAAACACTGACATTAAAATTAAAGACCCAATAATTTAAAAAAAAAAAAAAAAAAAAAAAAAAAAAAAAAAAAAAAAAAAAAAAAACCTAACCTAACCTAACCGTTTATAGCACCGTATCAAATCGCGGTGCTATAAAAAACAAAGGGCAAAACACAAACATTCAAATTAAAAATAAAAGACCCAATTAAAAAAAAAAAAAAAAAAAAAAAAAAAAAAAAAAAAAAAAAAAAAAAAAAAAAACCTAACCTAACCTAACCTAACCTAACCTAACCTAACCTAACCTAACCTAACCTAACCTAACCTAACCTAACCTAACCCGGATCAATATGAAACGGTTACACACGTCCTAACAAACTGTCCCGCCTACGGTCTAGAGAGATACGAGATTGAACAGGAACTGAGCACTGAAATAAGTACAGACAACATTAGATGTCTAATCGAAGACAAGAAAACTAGGGATAGATTTATTGAGTACGCTGTGAAGGTGGCGGCCAAAATAATAAAAAGGAACAAATAGGCACATAGCCACTCTTAGTATTCATATTTAGTTATAATATAAGACAGTAGAGTGGAAATAGACTTAATGTGATAACTTGTGATATTAGGTAGGAATTTGTTTTTAATTGTAAGTGACGACTACTGTGATAATAGAAATAAGGATTTACTGTGATAAGCTAGAATAAGAATAGAACTTAAGACAAACTAGTTATTGTATAGAGTCAGATAGAATAAGGAATTTAAAATTATATAGAATCAAATAGGATAAGTACAAAGATAACTTTTTAAATAAATATACAGCGTAAAAAAAAATAAAAGAAAGACAAACAAAGACCCTGATCAAGTTAGGGGTGTATTAGCTCGCAGGCTCCGCCACAGCGCGGAGAGGTAGGCGCCATTAAAAAAAAAAAAAAAAAAAAAAAAAAAACCTAACCTAACCTAACCTAACCTAACCTAACCTAACCTAACCTAACCTAACCTAACCTAACCTAACCTAACCTAACCTAACCTAACCTAACCTAACCTAACCTAACCTAACCTAACCTAACCTAACCTAACCTAACCTAACCTAACCTAACCTAACCTAACCTAACCTAACCTAACCTAACCTAACCTAACCTAACCTAACCTAACCTAACCTAACCTAACCTAACCTAACCTAACCTAACCTAACCTAACCTAACCTAACCTAACCTAACCTAACCTAACCTAACCTAACCTAACCTAACCTAACCTAACCTAACCTAACCTAACCTAACCTAACCTAACCTAACCTAACCTAACCTAACCTAACCTAACCTAACCTAACCTAACCTAACCTAACCTAACCTAACCTAACCTAACCTAACCTAACCTAACCTAACCTAACCTAACCTAACCTAACCTAACCTAACCTAACCTAACCTAACCTAACCTAACCTAACCTAACCTAACCTAACCTAACCTAACCTAACCTAACCTAACCTAACCTAACCTAACCTAACCTAACCTAACCTAACCTAACCTAACCTAACCTAACCTAACCTAACCTAACCTAACCTAACCTAACCTAACCTAACCTAACCTAACCTAACCTAACCTAACCTAACCTAACCTAACCTAACCTAACCTAACCTAACCTAACCTAACCTAACCTAACCTAACCTAACCTAACCTAACCTAACCTAACCTAACCTAACCTAACCTAACCTAACCTAACCTAACCTAACCTAACCTAACCTAACCTAACCTAACCTAACCTAACCTAACCTAACCTAACCTAACCTAACCTAACCTAACCTAACCAAGTCCCCCGTTTGCCGTGAGCCAAACTGCCACGTTTTTTCTGAGCTCCGCAAACATAAAATCGTGAAAGTGGGTTTTTTACTCGTAAAATAGTCGAGTTATACATCAAAAGTTGCGGGCTCGCGACGCGAACCTAGTGCCGTTTTCGAAATTTACCGGAAGTGACCGAGGAAAAAGTTATCGGTAAAACAGTGGAAAAGTGTTTGTTTACAAAACGAAAAAGTTAAAAAACTTTCGATTAGTCGCCACGACCTACACTTTTTCAAGTGTAGGGAGCTGCCCCTTGGTGGGACACATCCTGTGACAATATCCCGGATTTTTTCTTCGAAAATCCTGGAAGATACAGCGAGAAAACAAAAAACGCGTGGACCCGAAGTCACCGATTTGGTGACCTTCGGCAGTTTGGAGTTCGTATCACGAAGAGGACACTAGGAGCAACTGGGAACTGTTCCAACGGTCGCAATAAGTTAAGTGGTCCAGAAGTTATAGACGTTTGTACGAAGCAGGAAACAACAACAATATTTGGAGACTCATAACTTAAGAAGTAGATCTATAACGCAGTGTTTTTATTATATATAACATTAGTCTACTTCCCCAAGAATATATAGTAAAAATTTCAAGAAATTTCGACAAAAAACAACCTTGTAATATTAATTTTAATACAACGTCAGCAACTTTGTTTACAAAATTTTAGCCCTTTGTTTTTAATTTATTTTAGTCACAATTTATTTATATTTCTTTTATTTTAAATAAGTTCCTCCTGCGACGTCTACTCGGCTGTCCTGGAAAAAAGTTTCACCGGTTTTGGTTCGGTACTTTCCGTGCGATTGGGGTTTAACCAAACCAAGTCTCGAACGTGAAACTGCTTCACGTACCGATCCAGAATCGGGACTTCGATCCCGAATAGCCGAGTCCCGGAGCGTCCCAGGAGGAAAGTATTTATAGATCTGTTATTTTTGAGCCCTTTTGCATCCGGTCTAAAACTTTTATTTTTAAAAAAGGCCCAAAATAAAAACTTCAATTCCAAGTGACGTAATTCTCGGCGAGAATATTGCACAGCATTCCGGCATTCCTAACATTCCTTCCACGAGTGCGCAATCTCTTAGCGGCTGTGGATTTCATTCACTTGTGGACAGCTACTTTGCGTGAATTTTGTGTCGGAACCGGTGCTCCAAAAACCCCTACAACACCTGAACGGGACTTGACGATCCTTGGACAATCAAGGTACGAAAAGTCTTGGTCAGGATCGTCGTCGCCGAGCCCCCGGGAACCCGCATTCCGATCTGTAGTTTACCGAGTTACCAGCCGCTGAGGGATTGCGAAAACTTGGAATTCCGATCGCATGGTAACAACATAGTAACCGGCGTACGGACGAAACTGACTGCCGGAGTGCTGTCGTGTTCTAAATTTAGAATTCTCTTTAGGCTCTTTAGGTATTAGGAATTATTTCGGGAAATCATTTTAAAAAATTATTTATTTCAATTCATTTTATTCATTTTATTTTACTTTTATTTTACTTTATAATAAATAAATAAAATCCTGTATAAATTAAACCGGGAATCGAACCCGCTAATAGTTTGTGTTAAAAAATTGTTGTGTGTATTGTTTGTTTGTTTACTGTGTTGAATTAGACAGAGAACGGACCGGGCATACTGTACCCACGGAACGAGCCCAACATTGGGCAAAATATTTATTGACCAGATATCCAAATCGGCGCCTACTGCAGGCCCCCACTCAAATTCTCCATACCGCTACCCTTCGAAAGTTTCAAAATTTCTGCCCATAAATATATTGTATATAAGTAAATAAACAAAAATATAAGTCCCAATATCGTCCTACCTAAAAAGCCGTATATCTCGGGAACGGAGCGAGATAGCCCGTTTTTGACCGCAGCCTGTATATACTATATATATAGTATATACGGGAATACTCCGCTGGTCATCTCGGGATATACGCCTACCCCTCCCCCCCCCTCTTCTTCAAAATAACATTGTACCTAAATTAACCAACTAACCATACTAACACCCCTTCCCTCAACCCTCTCCACTACCTAAATCACTCCATACCCCCTCCCCCTTAAAAATCCACTTACCCCCCGCGCATCAACTCCGGATCCAGAAGACCTAGAATCTCAGGGTTTTGGGCCCTATAGTCGGAAAGAGAAGCCTGGTCTTTTGGCTCCGCAGGAATCCCTCCCCGCTACCCCCTTCCTTCCCCCCCGGGAGTAACTTTGGAGCCGAACGAGCTAGGCTCCCCGCGCTTTGGGTAACCTAACCGGGAGGTAAAGCGGTATCTTTTGGCTCCAAGGGAAACCCCCTCCGCTACTTCTTTCCTTTCCCCCTCGTACTAACTTCGGAACCAAGGGAGGTAGACACCCCGAGTTTGGAGTCCTTCGAACCAGGGGAACAAGCTCCACCCTTTGGCTCCGACAACTCCCCCCACTACTTACCTCAACCCCCCCCCCCCCGGACTGTAACCAAACAAATCAAACTAACATAATCCTTCCCATATCCCTTTCCACTACCTAAATCACTTTATACCCCCTCCCCTTAAAAATCCACTTACCCCCCGCGCACCAACTCCGGATCCAGAAGACCTAGGATCCCAGGGTCTTGGGCCCTATAGTCGGAAGGAGAAGCCCGGTCTTTTGGCTCCGCAGGAATCCCTCTCCGCTACCCCCCTCCTTCCCCCCCGGAAACAACTTTGGAGCCGAGTGAGCTGGGCTCCCCGAGTTTTGGGCAACCTAACCGGGAAATAAATTGTTATCTTTTGGCTCCAAAGGAAACCCCCTCCATTACTTCCTTCCTTCCCCCCCTCATACTAACTTCGGAACTAAGAGTGGTAGGCACCCCGGGTTTGGAGTTCTTCGAACCAGGGGAACAAGCCCCACCCTTTGGCTCCGACAAACCCCCCCCACTACTAACCTCAACCCCCCCCGGGCTCTAACTTTGGAGTGGAAAGCCGTAGACACCCCGTGTTTTGGCTTGTCAGAACCGGGAGAAAGAGACCTGTCATTGGCTCTACCCAAAATCCGCTCCGCCCCTCCTACACCTCTCCCCTCCTTACTTTTCACTTTCTTATCCGTTTTAAATTCATTAGGCCGTATATCTCTTTCGACCTGCCCCTGTTGTACTGCACCAGCCAACGACCTGACTAAGAGACTTACTTTAATTGACAAAAGCACAGACGTTGCAAAAATTTGACACACATAAAGTAGGACCGGCAGTTACTGGAGTTTATTAGTGGTACGTGGCTTTACATTTTAACTTTAATTTTATATGTTATTTACTTTTTAAATTTTTATATTTGTTACATATTTTTACATTTGTTATTACCTATTGGTGATTTTAACTTTTTTACTTTAGTTTTAAATTTTTTACTTTTACAATTTTTACGTTTTATACATTTTTACTTTTACTTTTACAATTTTATATACAATTTATACAATTTTTAGATAGGCACTTTACACCTGTAAGTTATAAAATAGTTATAAGAAATAGTGAAGCCACTTTTATACAGCACAACCATGCTCGGATTAAGAACGCCAGCCAAACAAAACAAGGCTAGAAACGAGATTACCCCAGAAAAAATGGATGGAAATAAGACCTTCATCCATACTCCAAATGATGCGCCTGCTGGAACATCTACAGTAAGGAGAAGCATAGGGGAGTGGGAGGCCGGGAAATCGGATATTCCGAAAAATCCCCAAACAAAGGCCCAGACCCCTCCCAAAAAGCATCCCTCAACGCAACCCATACCCACATCTGCTACCGCCTCCATATCTACTGCTCTGGTAGAACCTCAAAAACAGAAGGACAGGGTCTCCGAAGCCAGAGCTTGCCTAACGAAAATTAAGCTCCAGCTAGGCAATTCTCGAAACACAAAGACAGAGATTAAAGCGGAGATAACTCTGGCTTCGGAGAGACTGTACCAGATTGTCAGGGAGGCAGAGTCCACAAGGTCCAAAAAGTTGGAACTGCCTCGCGAGGTGCCGCAAATACCTCAAGTACAGCAAGTACAGAAGGCCGACCAGAGCAGAAAGATTGAGGAGGCGAAGGAAAAAGAAGATTTCACCAAACTCCTGGAAGAGCACACCAAACTACTAAACAAAAACATCCAGTGCATGGAAAATCTCCAGACAAAACTGGACACTGTTGGGAAGCATACCTATGCGAGTGTAGCGGCATCCTCTAGGAGACAGGTCCCAGAGAGGAGCGCGCTACACTCGATAGTCGTCACTGCTACAAATGAACAAGAGACAGGAGAAGAGGTGTTAACCAGAATTCGCAGAACCATAAACGCAAGGGAGGGTGGCGTTGAGGTGGAGAGTGTTAGAAAGGCAAAAGATAGGAAGATAATTATGGGATGTAAGACTGAAGAGCAGAAGGAGAATGTTAAAAACAGACTGAGTAAAGACTCAGGGCACCTGAAAGTGGAGGACATGAAAAATAAGGACCCGCTAGTTGTACTGAGAGACGTGCTGACGTATAACACAGACGAGGATGTTCTTGGTGCGTTGAAGAAGCAAAACAGGGCCATCTTCGAAGAACTGGAAGGTCAAGATAGGCTAGAGATTGCCTACCGTAGACGCACCAGGAACCCACACGTAAACCACGTCGTGTTGAGGGTTTCCCCCAAATTGTGGCAGCGACTGACGGAGGCTGAGTCAGTGCACATTGATCTTCAGAGGATCCGTGTGGCTGACCAGTCTCCGCTGGTCCAGTGCTCCCTCTGCCTGGGCTACGGGCACGGCAGACGTTTCTGCCAGGAGGCCCAGGTAAAGTGCAGCCACTGTGGGGGAACCCACATGAAAGCAGACTGCCCAGCATGGATGGAGGGCAGAGCCCCATCATGTAGTAACTGCGCGCACGCAAAGCTAGATCGGGTCGATCACAATGCCTTCAGTCAAGAGTGCCCCATCAGGAGGAAATGGGAAACCATAGCCAGAAGCACGACGTCGTACTGCTAAGGTGGTTCCCGGCGGAGTATCGAACCCTGACACAAGGCCATACCTCGTAGCCCAAGCAAATTTGCAAAGAAAGGCACTGGCAACCAATGAATTGATGCTTGAGGCCTACAAGAGGAAAGTGGCCTTCGCACTGCTCCAGGAGCCGTACATCGGAGGCACAGGTAGAATGAAAGACTACCACGGCGCTAGAATATACCAGTGCAGCAGGACGGACGATGGCGCCATCAAGACAGCAATTGCGGTCTTTGATGGCGATATAGACGTCGTCCAGTGTCCGGAGGTTACCACACCTAACATCACCGTGGTAAAATTGAGGACCAGCGCCTGGGAGATCGTGGTAGTCTCATTCTACCTCGAACCCAAGCCGAAACCGATAGGGCCATACTTGGAGCAGTTGTGCAGTATAGGGCGTAGCTTTGGTCCGAGGATCATCATGGCAGGCGACGCCAACGCAAGGAACTCCTGGTGGGGAAGCCGGAAAACGAACAGCAGAGGAGTTGAAATGGCTGGCGTCATAGAAGAGTTGGACTTACAGGTGCTCAACGTCGGCAGTACTCCTACGTTCCAAACAGTGCGGGGCACTACGCTGTACACCAGCATTGTGGACGTCACGGTCTGCACCTCGGAGCTGCTCGGTCTGGTGGAAGACTGGAAGGTAGAGGAGGGTTTGACAAGCTCTGACCACAACGCGATCACCTTTAGGTTGAGTCTACTTAAGGCAAAAGGCATTCAAATAAAACGAACCACTAGAATATTTAATAGTAAAAAAGCAAACTGGGACCAATTTAATGATAAATTGGCCCAGTTGCAAATCGATAACAAAATTAGTGAAATAGAAATAGACAAAATTAATAACATAAAAAATTTGGAACAAACGACACAAACATACGTAGAAACAATAGTAGAAGCAGCAAATAATAGCATACCAAAACTTAAGCCAAAGAGTGGAATCAACTTACCGTGGTGGTCGGAGGAGCTCGCCAAACAAAAGAAAGAGGTCGCCACCAGAAAGCGTAGAATCCGTTGTGCAGCACCAGTCCGGAGGGAGACCGTCGTCGGTGAGTACCTGAAAGCAAAAGAAGAATATGAGCAAAATGCTAAAGATGCCCAGACGCACAGCTGGAAGGATTTCTGTGGAAAACAGAGTAAGGAGGGTCTATGGGAAGGGATATATCGGGTAATAGGTAGGACAATGAAGAGGCACGAGGACCTGCCTCTGATCAAAGACGGTCAGGTACTGGACCATCTCCACTCTGCCGAATTGCTGGCGGATACTTTTTACCCAGAGGACAGGAAGGAAGAGGATGAAGAAGAACACGGGCGGATCAGGGAGTTAGCTGAAAAAGTAAATGAGGAGGGCCATGATAACGCGCATGACCCTCCCTTTACCCAGGAAGAGCTGGATTCCGCTCTAGGTAGCTTCAACCCCAAAAAAGCTCCTGGAATGGATGGCCTTACGGCCGATATCTGCCAGCAATCGGTAAATCGTAATCCGGAGCTTTTCCTAACACTGGCAAACAAATGCCTTGAGCTGGGCTACTTCCCGGGAATCTGGAAGGAGGCCACAGTAGTGATCCTAAGGAAACCCGGGAAAGAGAGCTACACAGCTCCTAAATCGTATAGGCCGATCGGTTTGCTGCCAGTGTTGGGAAAGGTTTTGGAGAAGATGATCATCGGCAGAGTCAAATGGCACATCATACCTAGGCTGAGTACTCGCCAGTACGGATTCATGCCCCAGAAGAGCACGGAGGACTCTCTCTATGACCTAGTTGGGTATATCCGTAAAAAACAAGCAGAGCGCAAGATTACCGTTATGGTGTCACTAGACATAGAGGGAGCCTTCGACAGCGCATGGTGGCCAGCAATCAGAACCAGACTGGCTGAGGAAAAGTGTCCGGTTAATGTGAGGAGAATAATGGACAGTTACCTCAAAAACCGCAGGGTCAGGGTCAGGTACGCGGGGGAAGAGGTGATTCGCGAAACATCAAAAGGTTGTGTGCAAGGATCCATAGGAGGCCCCATCCTGTGGAACATCCTCCTTGACCCCTTACTCAAGGGATTGGTCGAACGGGGGGACTACTGCCAGGCTTTTGCTGACGATGTGGTGCTGGTGTTCGACGGGGATACGGCGATTGAAGTGCAACAACGTGCCAATGATGCCCTCGCTTATGTTCGGCAGTGGGGTGTCAGAAATAAATTAAGATTCGCGCCGCACAAAACGAACGCTATGCTAATAACGCGGAAACTTAAGTTCGACACCCCGCTGCTGACCATGGGTGGGGTCAACATTGGTATGGTTGAACAGATAAAAATCCTGGGGCTGACTCTTGACAGCAAGCTAACGTTCAACAGCCACGTCGCAAATGCGTGTAGCAAGGCGTTGACTCTATACAAGCAGCTGTCAAGAGCAGCAAAGATTAGCTGGGGACTTCACCCCGACGTCATCCGCACCATATACACGGCAGTAGTTGAACCCGTCATAATGTATGCGGCAAGTGCTTGGGCGCCCGCAGCCGCTAAACGGTGTGTTCAAAAGCAGTTAAATGTGGTCCAAAGGGGATTTGTACAGAAACTGTGCAAATCCTACCGCACCGTCTCCTTAAACTCGGCACTAGTGCTGGCCGGGATACTACCCCTCGACCTTCGAATACGCGAGGCAGCTGCCCTTTATGAGGCAAGGAGGGGTGTACCTCAGCCGGCGCTAGGAGATAGGGACGTCGAGCGACGTACCGCATTTGCTGCTATCCCCCACCCGGCGGAGCATATGAGCCTAAAATTCATATGCCTGGCAGATCAGGAACAACTTGCAAACCACTGCACACAAGAGGTGCAGATCTACACGGACGGCAGCAAAATTGACGGCAAGGTGGGGGCGGCATTGTCCCTATGGAACAATGGCGCCGAAACCAAATGCCAAAAATGGAAACTGTCGTCCTATTGCACGGTCTACCAGGCCGAATTGTTAGCCATATGCAAAGCCGTGTGTGAGATACAAAAACGCCCCGAAACTACATTCGGCATTTTCAGTGACTCAAGATCATCGCTGGAAACGGTCTCAAACCACCACTCTGTACATCCCCTCGCAGTAGAAACCAGGAAGACCCTGAAAAGCCTTAAAAACCAGAACAAAGTAGTCCAATTGTTCTGGATTAAGGCACACGCAGGACTGGAGGGGAATGAAAGAGCTGACCAGTTGGCAAAGGACGCAGCGCTCAAAACTAAAACCAGGCCAAATTACGACCAGTGTCCGGTCTCATTCGTCAAGCGGCAAATCCGTAAGGATTCGCTTGACGAATGGAATCGGAGGTACAAGGCTGGAGACACAGCTGCAACAACCAAGATGTTCTTCCCGGACGCCGTCCGTGCCTATAAAATTGTCAAAGACCTGAAGCCATTAGGTATAGTAACCCAGATAATGACCGGGCATGGTGGGTTTTCCTCATACTTGAATAGATTCAAGTGTAAGGAAACCCCATCATGCATATGTGACCCCGACCAAGACGAGACTATAACCCACATCCTGACTGACTGCCCCGTCTACGGACTGGAGCGATATAACGCGGAGCAAGAGATCGGAATGGAGATACGGATGGAGAATTTGAGTGGGATCATTGACGATGAATTGAGTAGGAATAGATTTGTCAAATTTAGTGTTAAGATAGCAACTAAGGTAATCAATAGAAACAAATAGACAAATGTTAAGTACTAATATTATAAGAATATTGTGACAGTAGCCAAGTCTAATTGTGATAATGTTAAAGATATAAGTAATAAGATACCTGTAGCCAAAGACATAAATATAAGAATTTTAATATTGTTGCTAAATAATTATTGCCTAAATGTATTATATTGTTAACTAGTTTTAAGTATTAATAACATTGGAAACATGACAATAATTATTTTAAGAAAACGCAAAATAACAACTTAACACCTGTAAATATATATTAAGAAAAATAAAGGCTCGGATCAAGTCCGAGGAAAACTAGCTCGCAGACTCCGCCATAGCGCGGAGAGGTAGGCGCCACAAAAAAAAAAAAAAAAAAAAAAAAAAAAAAAAAAAACCTAACCTAACCTAACCTAACCTAACCTAACCTAACCTAACCTAACCTAACCTAACCTAACCTAACCTAACCTAACCTAACCTAACCTAACCTTTTTTTTTTTTTTTTTTTTATCTCGGGGTGGAAAATCCTCATGGATGTCCCCCGCCCCGGGGAGGGTGGGGGGGTCTGTCGGACTCTTACCGACTAAAAACCACCCCGGTGTTCCATCACTCACCTGCGCCGGGGTCGCGGGAACGCGCTATTCTTCCGCAACCCCGGCTGGTGCTGGCCCGCTAGCGCGGGCCCCGTCTCGAGCGGGGGGAGTGAGGCGTTTGACTCCCCCCGCAACGGCTAAGAGGGGCGCGCGTGGAACACTACGCGCCGCCACCTCGGGTCCTGATGTATGGGGGGCGGCGGACGTCCCCGATTCCGTCGCCCCTGGACCCATTTAGGGGGGCTGGAAGAGGGCGTTGTCCGCCCTCCGCCGACGCCCGGTGCGCCTGCTGCGGATCGGGAGGACGGTCTCCACCTCCCTCAACCTTTCCGCAGCCTCCTTCTGGGAGACGACTGTCTCGCAGAAGGAAACCACCGCGTCCCAGGACTCAACGCTGCCGACCATCGAATTAACTACGGCCGGCAGCGACAGGTCACTGCCTACTTCTGAGATGAGGGCACGACGTGGCTCCTCCCAAGCAGCACACTCTGCCAGCGTATGCCACGCCGTGTCCTCCCGGCAGTCGACGCAGTGGTGACACCGTGCGTCTGGCTCCCTGTTTATGCGACACAGGTACTTCCCGAAGCAACCATGCCCCGAAAGCACCTGCGTCGCCCGAAACGTCAGGGAGCCGTGCCTCCTCCCGAACCATTCGTCGAGCACTGGTCGGTCAACAACGTCCACAAACATTGAAGAGCTTCAGCCAGCTGAGGATCAGCGTAGAGAAGACCACGGCTGTTTATGAGAGTTTCACCACATCAGCGAGGTCAGCACCTTTAATTTGACACCCCAATCATTAAATTCCGATTAGTACTTTTCAAGTTATAACCTTTCCCCTAAACTGTGTTTTTCCCCGTTTTTTCCCCGATTACCACCATAAGTGAGAATCGGGTGGGAGCTCTCATAACTCCTCAGCAGATAGTCACAGGAGAAAACTAACACCATAGCATATTGTTTACTCCCTAAGAGCTACCTGATACACTTGCTCCCTTCTTCCTGTGACGTGTTTTAAAAAAAGACGGGGTAAATTTACGAGATTCTCCCATCTCAATTGACTCAATTGACTGTTACTAAGCAAACATAAATTCCTTTGTTCCTTTGTTTAAACTCACGGCCACGCTCACGGGGCCGGCCGATACGTGGACGTATCGTTGGTTAGTCCAACGAGTTGGATTGAGGGAGATTTGT
Organism: Asteroscopus sphinx; assembly: GCA_949699075.1. Classification (NCBI taxonomy): domain Eukaryota; kingdom Metazoa; phylum Arthropoda; class Insecta; order Lepidoptera; family Noctuidae; genus Asteroscopus; species Asteroscopus sphinx. The sequence continues at coordinate 13,721,064 of OX453024.1, forward strand.
TTAGAGTCTCAGAATATTTTTAGTTTTAGTTTTAGAGTTGGTTTAGATCTTTAGTTGGGTATTTATTTATACTCACTGTTTATTTTATAGAAACTTGTTCTTTTGACCGATTTATTTGTTCACTTATTGTGAAGTGACAAAATTTTGTATTGGATTGTAAGTGTGAAGACTGTGAGGAGTGGGCATCTTTGGAACCTGACCGGGAATCGAACTTGTGACCCACGTACATAAATTATTTATTTTATTCTTATTTTGTATTATTGACCGGAAAAGGGTCAAGCCCATTAACGAGCCCAATTCGGGCAATTCTTTTATTGACATTTTTTTTTTTTTTTTTTGACAGGTCCCCTTTGTGGCCACATCAGCGCCCCCTCCTTCAAGTCTTCCCGCTCTGCCTAGGACTGGGAATTCTGGAATTTGAGTCAATACCCCCCCCCCCCCCTCTGTTCCTTTTTCCTCTCAATGACCCTCTCCCGTAAATAAACTCCCTTAAATCTTCCCCAGAATTTAAATTCCTCCCTCACCCTCAGGATATTTCACCCCCCCTAAGCGTAACTTTTGAACCAGGGGAGCTAGAGACCCCGCGTTTTGGGGATTCATATAGTGAAGATAAAATCTACCCCTTGGCTCCAACAGAAATCCCCACCCCTGTCAATTCCCCCTCCGGGAATAAATTTTCATCCCCTCCACTTTTTTGGCCAAACCCCACATTGTCCACCTACCCTGTATCCCCTCCAAAACACATCCCCCCCATCCTCTTTCAACTAGATATCTCGGGAACGGACAGGGTTAGACACCAATCCCGTTCCCTAACCGGCCTAGTACCATCAGACACCCTAAAAGTGACCATATCTCGGGAACGGTTGGAGATATCGAAAATCTGAGGGAATTTTCCCCCCCCCCTAACACCCCCCCTCTCCGTCTTGATTTTAATAAAGATAGGCCGAAAATCCCCCCCCCTTTTTTCATTTTCCCCCTACTTTTTATAAAAATTTGAAAAATCTTTTAAATTAATTTAGGCTCAGAAAACTCCAACTAGCGTCACCCGGTTACCGATCGGAACTTTTTACCCCCTCCCCTTAAATTTTTTATCCTCTACACCCCCCCTCCAAATTAACTTCCCCTATCCAAAATTCCGTTTTAACATTTTCCTTTAATTACCCAATTCACTCCGTAACCCTACCACGCCCTTATCCATTTTCAAAAAATTTACCCCCCTCCCGCTTCCCCTCAGGAAAAAACCCCCTACGGGTATATCTTCGGAACCAGCGGAGCTAAAGCCCTCGTTTTTGGTATCATCCGAATCGGGGGAAAAAGCCCTGCCCCTTGGCTCCGAAATCTACCCCTGTTTTTACACCCCACCTTTTCCCTTACCCCCCTCACTCTAACTTTGGAACCAAGGGTGGTAGACACCCCGAGTTTGGAGTTTACAAAACCAAGGGAACAAGCCCCACCCTTTGGCTCCAACAAAACCCCCCTCCCTTACTAACTTCAACCCCCCCGGGCCGTAACTTAGGAGCCACAAGGCCTAGAAACACCGAATTTGGGCTCAATTGAGAGAAAAGAAAAGGACACGTCTCTTGGCTCCAACAGTTACCCCCCTAGACCCCTCCCTTGACCCCCACCATACCTTGACCCCCTTTTTAGTATTTGTTTCCCCGTTTTTGTTCTACCGGAGCACGCTTCGGACATCCCTGGGTGTTCCCTTAGATTCCATTGACCCCCCCTTGACCCCCTTGACCCCCCTTGACAAAAATCCCAGAATTCATCTAGATTGTATTTCTAGTCATAGTTAGTTTTAAGATTTACATTTTTAAATTTATAATTTATTTTTACAATTTACTTTTACACTTTATTTATACACTTATTATTTACTTTTACAAATTTACATTTATTTACATTTTATTTCATTTTACATTTTACAACTTGCGTTAACCCCTGACTCCCAAGTGAGCCCCAACCTCCCTCTTATCAAATTCCAAAAAATTTCTTACAGTTTCGCAACTTATACTTATACTTTGATTCGACTCTGTTTCCTTGCCAGACTCCTCAACAAGGAAAATCACATATCTCTCTGGACAAAGCCCGACCGGACAACGTCATAGGACGGGATATTGAACAAAGAGTTATAGATAGTGCCAGCTTGCAAGGCCATTTACACCTTGCAGACTGCGACCTCTATCTTTATTTACTCTGATTTTATTAATACTTAATTGAAGACTGATAAAACTAGGCATTATAGCCGGTGATTAGACATAAGACTGATTAGATTAATAATTCACGTATTTTAAATTTTTAAATCTTTTACATTTTAATAATTTTATAATTTATACATTTTGTGTTACAAATTTATACAATTTACATCAATACTTTACATTTTAACTATAAACTTAGTGACAAATCCCAGGCGAGATTATGTTCGGAATAAGGACACCGACCAAAAAAATGGAAGCTAGAGAAGAGGTTATCCCACGAACTTTGGAAGCAAATAAAACTTTCACGAAACCACAGCCCCAAGAAACAGGTCCAGTTACAACCTCAACCGTCAGAAGGAGTATTGGAGAGTGGGAGGCAGGGAAGGTGGACGCCCAAACGTCCCAACCCAAAGCCCAGACCCCTCCTAGTAAACCTACTCGGACTCCTTTACTCTCAGCCCTCACCATTACCTCAGCCACTTCTGTTGCTCCCCCAGCCACACCTGCTGTCTCTTTGGCCCCTCCTGCCCCGATGGAGCTCCAAGCACCAAAAGACCGTACTTCCGAGGCAAGAGCCTGCTTGACCAGAGTCAAGTTACAGCTGGGTAGTTCTCGTAACACAAAGACGGAAATAAAAACAGCAATTACCCAGGCTGTTGAACGATTGTTCCAATTGGTCAAGGAGGCAGAAGCCAGGAAGAACCAAAAGGTCATAAGAAATGACCCCCTACCAACCCAGGAACGAAAAGAGGATAGGAGTGGAGTGATGGAAGAGGCGGGCGAAAGTAGGGAGAGCACAGAATTAACTAAAAAGCTTGAGGATCACGCAAAACTCATGAAAGAAAACACGGAGACCATGAGTAGGCTGAGAGAAAAATTAGAACTTATGGAAAAGCAAACGTACGCGGGTGCAGTGTCGTCTGCTAGGAGGCAGCTCCCAGAGCGGACGGCACTGCACTCGCTAGTCGTCACTGCAACTGACGAAACGAAGACGGGAGAGGAAGTGATGGAAAACATCAGGAAAGCAGTGAATGCAAAGGATGGGTGGATAGTGGTGGAAAAAATTAGAAAAGCTAAAGATAGGAAAGTAATCGTGGGATGTAAAACTGAGGAGGAAAGGGAAAAGCTCAGGACCAGGATACAAGATTCAGGAGCTCACTTAAACACCGAGTATATGAGAAATAAAGATCCCCTCATAATCCTCAAAGATGTGTTAAATTGCAACAGTGACGAGGAGATCCTGGTGGCGCTAAAAAACCAAAATAAGCAGATGTTTGCAAACTTGGGTGAACATGACAAGGTCGAAATCGCTTACAAAAGGCGCACCAGGAACCCGCATATGAGCCATGTCATCATGAGGGTGTCCCCTAAAATATGGCAGCGGATGACGGAGGCTGAGTCTGTTCACATCGACCTGCAAAGGATCCGGGTGGCGGACCAGTCCCCGCTAACACAATGTTCGCTCTGCCTAGGATACGGACACGGCAGACGCTTTTGTCAAGAAACAACGACAAAATGCAGCCACTGCGGGGGTGCCCACATGAGGGCAGATTGCCCAGACTGGCTGGCGGGAACAACCCCGTCCTGTTGCAATTGCACACGCGTTAAACTGGACCACACAGGTCACAGCGCATTTAGCCAAGACTGCCCAATCAGGAGGAAGTGGGACGCAATGGCCAGATCGACCATTGCGTATTGCTAAGGTGGTCTCCGGCGAAAATTCAGACTCGAAAAAATGGCCATACCTGGTAGCCCAAGCAAACTTGCGGAAGAAGGCACTGACAACTGACGAAATCATGCTTGAGGCTCACAAGAGGAGGGTGGCGTTTGCACTGCTCCAGGAACCGTATATCGGGAATCTAGGTAGAATGAAGAACTACCACGGTGCTAGGATCTATCAGCATAACAGCCCTGACGACGGCGTCATCAAGGCTGCAATCGCAGTCTTCGATGGTGATATTGACGTCGTCCAGTGTCCAGACTTCACCACGCCCAACATCACAGTGGTGAAGATGAGGACAAGCGCTTGGGAGATTGTGGTGGTCTCATTCTACCTGGAGCCAAAGCCAGCACCGATAGGGCCATACCTGGAGCAGCTAAACAAGATAGAGAGGAATTTTGGCCGGAACATCATCATGGGCGGCGACGCAAACGCCAAGAACTCCTGGTGGGGCAGTCGTAAGATCGACCAAAGAGGGGTCGAGATGGCCGGTGCCCTGGATGAAATGGGCCTGCAGGTGCTCAACACCGGTGACATCCCAACATTCCACACAGTGAGGGGAACCTCACTGTACACCAGCTTTGTGGACATAACGACATGCACGGCGGATCTGCTCGATCTGGTGGAGGACTGGAAGGTGGACGAAGGCATGACGAGCTCCGACCATAACACCATTATCTTTAAAGTAGGTCTTGAAAGGGCCAAGGGCATGCAAACGAGTAGAACAACACGTAGGTTTAACAGCAAAAAAGCAAACTGGGTCCAATTTCATGAGAAATTGGCCCAGTTGCTTAGAGATAATAAATTAAATAAAATAGAAATAGACAAAATTCACACAGCCGAAGATTTAGACCAAAAAATAGTAAATTATACAGAATCAGTAAAAGAAGTTTGCAATAGTAGCATGCCCAAGGTAAAGCTGGAGAACAAGATTAAACTACCATGGTGGTCGGAAGAGCTTGCCAAGCTGAAGCAAGAAGTCACCACTAGAAAACGCAGAATTCGGTGTGCAGCGTCAGTCCGAAGGGAGTATGTCATCGGGGAATACCTGCGGGCAAAAGAAATATACGAGGAAAAGGCAAGAAAAGCTCAGACAGAGAGCTGGAAGAACTTCTGTACAAAACAAGACAGGGAAGGTATGTGGGAAGGCATCTACCGGGTAATAGGCCGAACCACGAGGAGACACGAGGATCTGCCCCTGACCAGGAACGGTGTAACCCTTACCCACCTGCAATCTGCAGAACTGTTGGCTGAGACCTTCTACCCGCGGGACACAAGGGACGAAGATAATGAAGAGCATAGGCGGATTAGAAGAATAGCCGATGAAGTAAACAGGCTGGGACATGATGAAAACCATGACCCACCGTTTTCCCAAGATGAGCTAAAATCCGCCTTACGCAGCTTCAACCCGAAAAAAGCCCCGGGGGCAGACGGCCTCACGTCTGACATCTGCACTCGCGCAGTAGAAACGGATACGGAGATGTTCCTCGCCTTAACCAACAAATGCCTGGAGCTGGGACACTTTCCCAGTATATGGAAAGAAGCTACGGTGGTCGCACTTCGCAAGCCAGGGAAGGAGAACTACACAGTCCCAAAGTCCTACAGACCTATCGGACTGCTGCCCGTACTGGGGAAGGTCCTGGAGAAAATGACCGTGGCTAGGCTAAAGTGGCACCTGATACCTGGGATGAGTACTCGCCAGTACGGCTTTATGCCACAGAGAAGCACCGAGGACTCCCTCTATACACTGGTGCACCACATAAGACGGAAGTTACGAGACAAAAAGCTCGTGACGATGGTGTCATTGGACATAGAGGGAGCCTTCGACAGCGCATGGTGGCCCGCAATCAAAGTGCGACTGGCTGAGGAAAAGTGTCCTGAAAATATGAGGAGGTTGATGGATAGCTACTTGAGCCACAGAACAGTGGCTGTTCGATACGCAGGCGAGGAGCATAGGACAAGCACGAACAAGGGTTGTGTCCAAGGTTCAATTGGCGGGCCGATCCTCTGGAACCTCTTACTGGATCCACTGTTAAAAGGGCTAGAGATGCGCGGTGACTATTGCCAGGCGTTCGCCGACGACGTGGTGCTCGTGTTCGATGGCGACACGGCCCTTGAGGTCCAGCGATGTGCTAACGCTGCCCTCGCGTATGTTTGGGGGTGGGGTGTCAGAAATAAGCTAAAGTTCGCCCCGCAAAAGACGTGTGCGATGCTTATTACTAACAAGCTTGTGTATGACACGCCACTGCTGAGCATGGGTGGGGTTGACGTTGGCATGTCAGAGGAGATAAAGATCCTCGGGTTAACCATCGATCACAAGCTCACATTTAACAAACACGTGGCGAACGTCTGCAAAAAGGCAATAGCCATCTACAAGCAACTATCGAGGGCTGCAAAACTAAGCTGGGGGCTGCATCCGGAAATAATAAGAACTATTTATGTGGCTACGATTGAACCTGTCATCCTCTACGCGGCAAGCGCATGGGCACCAGCAGCCAAGAAACTGTCTATCCGGAAACAGCTGAATGCGGTCCAAAGAGGATTTGCACAAAAAATGTGTAAGTCCTACCGCACAGTATCCCTAAACTCGGCGCTAGTGCTGGCTGGGATTCTACCACTCGACCTCAGAGTTAACGAGGTAGCCACTCTGTACGAAGCAAGGAGGGGGGCATCTCACCCAGCGCTAGGAGACAGGGAGATAGAGCGACGTATCGCATTCACTGAAATGCCTCACCCGGCAGAATATAACGACCTGCAATTCATATGCCTGGCAGACCGGGAACATCTGGAAAACCACTGCGGACACGCAGTGCGAATATTTACGGACGGCAGCAAAATCGAGGGCAAGGTGGGGGCGGCGTTGTCTCTCTGGAGCGACGACGCTGAAACCAAATGCCTGAAGTTAAAACTGTCGTCCTACTGTACGGTCTACCAGGCGGAATTGCTGGCGATATGTAGAGCCACGAGGGAAATTCTGGATAGAACGGAAAGAACGTTTGGCATTTACAGCGATTCCAGATCGTCACTGGAAACAATAACCAATCACGGCTCCCTCCATCCCCTCGCGGTCGAAACCCGCAGAAATTTAAGTAGATGCATAATCCAGGAAAAACTTGTGAAGCTTTATTGGATTAAGGCTCATGCGGGACTGGAGGGGAATGAGAGGGCAGACGAGCTGGCAAAAATCGCGGCCCTAAAGACCAAAACTAAGCCGCACTATGACCGGTGCCCGATTTCATTCGTCAAGCGGCAAATCCGTATGGATACGCTTGGCGAATGGAATCGTAGGTACGGATCGGAGGAGACAGGGAAAATCACAAAGACGTTTTTCCCGGATGCAGTACAAGCCTACAACATTTTGAAAAAGATACAGCCAACAGGGATAGTAACCCAAATCCTGACAGGGCACGGTGGGTTTTCCGAATACTTGAACAGATTCAAGTGTAAGGAAAACCCATCGTGCATATGCGACCCCGACGTTGATGAAACGGTGCTCCACATCATCATTGACTGTCCAGCTAATAGTCTAGAGAGATTTGAGATTGAGCAGGAGTTAGGCATAGAGATCAGAAGCGAAAATATAAGTAGTTTAACAGCAAGTAGCAGAACAAGGGAAAAATTTATTAAATTCTGTGTCAAAATTGCTGCTAAGACCATAAGAAGGAATAAATAGGAAACTCTATGCTTAGTATCTATATTTAACTATAATATTAAACAGTAGCATAGCCCAAGAAAATCTAAAAAGTCCGTAAATCTATGGTAAAGCAAAAATTTTGTTATTTTTAGAAAAATATAAAAATTGTATATATAAAAATTTGTATGTTAGAATAAGGATGTGTAGACATGTCATATGCATAGAATAATAATGATATTTATGTTTTTCAAAAGACTGAATAACTGTATATAAACCACTATGCTAAGCTAACGATATACAGAATAAGAAAGATGTTTGTGGCTTGCTGAAATGTAACTGACTGATTATTATTGTTTATAAAAAATGGGATAATAGTATAAGAAATAGTTTAAAGACTGAAAGTAATTTAAGATGCATAGTAACGTGCAAATAGATATAAGAAGGATGAAATAAGAATGATAGAAAGTAACATAAAAGAATAAAAGATAAATAATAAGAAAAGATACAAAAAGGCTCTGATCAAGTCAGAGGGTTCACACACGCAAAGCCCTGTGATGACGGGTGCTATTAAAAAAAAAAAAAAAAAAAAAAAAAAAAAAAAAAAAAAAAAAACCTAACCTAACCTAACCTAACCTAACCTAACCTAACCTAACCTAACCTAACCACCACTCTGTACATCCCCTCGCAGTAGAAACCAGGAAGACCCTGAAAAGCCTTAAAAACCAGAACAAAATTGTCCAATTGTTCTGGATTAAGGCTCACGCAGGACTGGAGGGGAACGAAAGATCTGACCAGTTGGCAAAGGACGCAGCGCTCAGAACTAAAACCAGGCCAAATTACGACCAGTGTCCGGTCTCATTCGTCAAGCGGCAAATCCGTAAGGAAACCCTTGACGAATGGAATCGGAGGTACAAGGAGGGTGACACAGCCAGCACGACAAAGATTTTCTTCCCGGACGCCGTCCGTGCCTACAAAATAGTCAAAGACTTAAAACCATTAGGGATAGTTACCCAGATAATGACCGGGCATGGTGGGTTTTCCTCATACTTGAATAGATTCAAGTGTAAGGAAAACCCATCATGCATATGTGACCCCGACCAAGACGAGACTATTAATCACATTTTGACTGACTGCCCAGTCTATGGACTGGAGCGGTATAACGCGGAGCAGGAGATCGGAATGGAGATGCGGATGGAGAATTTGAGTAAAATCATTGACGATAAATTGAGTAGAAATAAATTTGTCAAATTTAGTGTTAAGATAGCAACTAAGGTAATCAATAGGAACAAATAGACATAGCTAAGTACTAATATTATAAGAATATTGTGACAGTAGCTAAGACTAATTGTGATGATATTAAAGATGTAAATAATAAGATAATGTAGCCAAAAACATAAACATAAGTTTTTAACAATGTTGCTAAATAATTATTGCCTAATATTATATTGTTAACTAGTTTTAAGTATTTAAACACATTGGACATATGACGATAATTATTTTAAGAAAACGCAAAATGTAATAACTTAACACTGTAAAAATATATTAAGAAAAATAAAGGCTCGGATTAAGTCCGAGGAAACCCAGATCGCAGACTCCGCCATAGCGCGGAGAGGTAGGCGCCATAATAAAAAAAAAAAAAAAAAAAAAAAAAAAAAAAAAAAAAAAAACCTAACCTAACCTAACCAACACAAACACTTCACAAGCCAAACACACGCGGGCGCCGCCCTGCATTTGCACAAAGTTTCACAAATAAAGTACCGCACCACCAAGGTACTTCGCGTTCCTGTACTCCGCGAACAAGACCGCAGAAAACCAGCGACAACACCGCCACGAAAGCCACCAGTGGAACATCGCGTCATCAAAGAATAACGTGAGTCCATCACACCTAGTTTTAGTTAGAAAATAAGTAATTATAAGTTAGTTGTAATCTATTTATTGACATCACACAAAATGTCATCCAGTTCAGCAACACGCAAGTCTGTCACGGACGCTGCAGCAGCACCAGCGGCGACTCGAACGCTGCGCGAGAAGGTGCTAAAGAACGCAGCCAAGTCGACGATGTCGGAAAAAACGGCGCACCGAGTGCGTACAAACCGCGTCCCGACCTCAGCGAAAGCGGCATCCGTGGCAGATGCAGTAGTAACAGTGACAACAACAGCACACAAAAAGACACCAGAAGCTAAGAGACCGACAACAACAACGCAACCAATTCCCACTGACACTCAGGCGACACCCTCGGAGCTAAGCGACGTCTCCACAATTCCAGCACCGGAGACGGCAGCAAAGGGAGTAGCCGAAAAAGTTATTGAGTGGGAGCAGCTGAGCATTTCGCCCCCGCACCCAGTCCTGTCAGACGAGGAAAGCTCGACATCGTCGACCGCCTTTAACGATAGAAGAGCGAGCCTTATCTACAGGACCCCAAGGCGTAAGACGGGGGTTGTTGAGGACTGTATGTTATTATTAAAATAGATTTACTGATTCTGAATATTTATATTGAAATATTATTTTATTTCACTTGGAACAAAGGAATAGCGGCGCGGCGCGCGTACAATTGGCACGGGTATCGGTTCCTATCGTGAATTTTGCTCTGGCTGCGCTGTGTCGTGGCCGGCCGTCGCGCGCGCCTCCTTCCCCGCGTCCCGCACTGCATCTCCCGCCGCCGATATTATTATTGTTCCAAACAAACTGCCGGGGTTGAAGTAATTTCTTCAATGGGTAGAGGACATATATTATTGAATGCCCTTGTGATCATGCCCCTCCTTGTCTTGATCTGGGCCACCCTCGTGACACCATCTGGACCCGGGAACACCTTGACTATACGGCCCAGCAGCCAAAGTAGTGGTGGTTGCGCCTTATCTCTGATTAGAACTAATTGGTTCAATTTTAGTTCACCGGTAGACACCTGCCATCGGGTTCTTTGCTGCAACATGACAACATATTCATGGCTGAATCGGTTCCAAAAGTGTTGTCGGAGATGCTCAATCCTCTTGTAGCGATCCAGTCGGTTGATGTTGATGGAGTGTACCTGCGGCTGAGGAATCGATATTAGCGGTCGTCCAATTAAGAAATGGGCTGGGGTAAGAGCGGTCAAGTCAGAAGGTGACGAAGAAAGAGGAACAAGGGGACGAGAATTTAAAATCGCCTCAATTTGTACTAAATATGTAACCATTTCTTCATAAGTTAAGTGAGAAGAACAAGTAATGGTTTTCAAATGTTTTTTAGTTGAACGGACAGCGGCCTCTGTTATACCATTAAAATGTGGGCTATAAGGGGGTGCGAAAGTAAACTTAATACCATCCTTTGCAAGATCTGCTTCCAAATTAGAGTTGGATAGGAAACGGGCAAGCTCATTAAAGGCCCCTACAAATGCCGTGCCATTATCCGAATGGATGCTGTGTGGCTTACCCCGCCGAGCAACAAATCTCTTTAAAGAGGCCAGGTAAGCATCTTTGGTAAGGTCCGTTACAAGCTCCAGATGAATGGCTTTTACAGCTAGACAGACAAACACACATATGTATGATTTTATTAGTCGACAACCTCTACCTTTACGGTCGGCTATCAGCATTGGCCCAGCATAGTCCACACTACAATTATAAAAAGGAAATTCAAGCTGTGTCCTCGTACATGGTAACTGACCCATGACTGGTTGCACTGCTTGCGCCCTGAATCTGAAACATTTAACACATTCTCTGAATATGCGTTTAGCCAAAGGTCTACCTCCTAAAAGCCAATAAGTTTGACGAATGTGAGACAAGGCGAGTTGTGGCCCTGCATGCATAAGCTGAATATGTTCATACCGGAAAATAATCTTTGTGATGTGATGTTTACTATCTAACAATATAGGATGTTTGACATCATAACTATAGTACGTGGCGTTTTGCAACCTACCACCTACACGGATGACACCTTGATCATCCACAAATGGAGATAATGAAATTAATCTATTTTTTTTAGACAAGGGTTTTTTTTAAGGCGAGTATTTTGTACTCATCTGCAAACATTTCCATTTGACAGACGCGTAAAATAACCGTTAACGCTTTCTGTAACTCGTTAACAGATAAATATCCTGTTATTTTATTATTAGGATTTTTCAAGTTATGCATATATCTAAGTATATACGCAAAACGACGTTTTAATACAATAATATCTGATGTGCTACTTATTAATCTACTAACTACAGATTGAGTTGGTTGATCATTATTAATTAAATGAACTTTGACCTCTGGTATATTAGAAACTGAGGTTGTGTTTGGCATTTTTGGCCAACAATCTTTACCTAATTTTAAATACTCTGGGCCCGACCACCACAATGAACTAGTGCCGATCTGATCGGCCCTCAGCCCACGAGAAACGAGGTCTGCCGGGTTCTCTTTGGACGAAACGTACCTCCAAGAGTCCTCCCCAGTACTCTCTTGTATCTCGCTTACACGGTTACGAACAAAAGGCTTTAATTTATTGGGCGATGTCGCTAACCAACACAGAACTATTGTCGAATCACACCAGTACTGGAAAGTATTTACTTGAATCGTCAGTGAGGCTGCTACCTTTGCACACAGCCTTGCTCCTAACAAAGCCCCACAAAGTTCAAGGCGGGGTATCGTTGTGTTCTTAATTGGAGCTATTTTATTTTTTGATGTTAAAAGAGTAACGAATATTGTGCCATCAATGTTTATACAACGAATGTAGACACATGCCCCATAAGCGCATTCTGACGCATCTGTAAAAATATGCATTTCAATTAATTTATAGTTAGGATTTATTGCATGCCGTGGTATTTTTAAATTATTAAGATACGGCAGCATTGTAACAAAAAATGACCAACGGTCTTGTATTTCACGAGAAACCGAGTCATCCCAAGAACATTTTTCTAACCATAATTGTTGCATAATTATTTTTGCTTGTACGATACATGGCCCGACAAGCCCTAATGGGTCGAAAATTTGGCTGATAATTGACAAAATATGACGTTTAGTAATTTTGTCACTCAGAGATATATTTATGGAAAATGTTAATACGTCTGAGTCGCAAACCCAATTTATACCCAATGTTTTATGGGATGTGTTTATGGACTGAGTGCGATTTAAGTCAATTATGTTATTGTTACTTGACTCAAGACCGGCAATTTCTTTTAAAACCTGTAAAGAATTAGATTGCCATTTTCTTAATTTAAATTGTGCCGAAGCGAGAATCGAACTCACTTCCTTACACAGTTGTATAGCGTTGGATTCGAAATCACAACCTCCTAAATAATCGTCGACATACATATCACGTTGAATGGCACGCTTTACTTCGTCACTTGAAGCTTGCGCCGCAAGACTCACTAGCGATTTTGTTGCTAGATATGGAGCTGAAGCGGTGCCATACGTAACTGTATTTAGTACGTACGTTTTAAGAGGTTCGGATTCATCAAATCTAAATAAGATTTTTTGTAAAGAACGTTGAGATTTATTTAGTTCTATGGCTCTGTACATCTTCTCAATGTCCGCCGATACTACGATCCTATGCTGTCGGAAGCGTAATAAAATAGAATAAAGATCGTCCTGAACTGTGGGACCGATCATCTGTAAGTTATTCAAAGAAATCCCCGAAGTTGTGACGGCTGATGCGTCGAAGACAACTCGCAGTTTTGTCGTGGTACTTTGCTCGCGTAACACGCCGTGGTGGGGATGATAATAACTTTTTTCATTATCTGAATTAATGTCTTCAGACATATGCCCTAGATCTAGGTATTCGCGCATGAAACCCATATATCTATCTTTAAATAATTGATCACATTTGAACCTACGTTCTAACGAAAGAAATCGTATCTTTGCCATGGTATATGAATCGCCTAATGCTTCTGGTGATTGTTTCAGAGGCATTTTTACAATGAAGCGACCGTCTTCACCACGAGCTGTTGTACGTAAAAAATGTTCCTCGCATGCCCGTTCCTCGACTGATAAGGAATGTTTATCTGCGATCGAATCCAACTCCCAGAACCGAGTCAGTTCAGTTGGTATATCCTGAACCAAATGACAAAATGGTTGGCCGGATGAGTTGGGTTGAACAATGTACCCTGAAATTAACCAACCTAGTTTTGATTCATATAATCTAGGTTTTTGTTTGCCTAAGTTGATAGAATTAGTACCTATAATATTCCAAAACTGTTCAGCACCAAGTAATATGTCCACAGTTGACGGCTCATAATAAGTAGGGTCAGCTAGACAAATACCTGATGGCAGTGAAATATTACTAATATCTATATATGTTGTAGGCAATGATTTGGTAATTTCTGGCAATATTAAACAATCTATGTTTACCTTATAATTACTAGAAAAAGACTCTAATGTTAAGGAACAAGACTGTGTGCTTTTTGACTTTTGCTGGTTAATACCCGTTATTGTGGAATGTACGTAACGTTTAATTGAACCCAGCTTACCACATAGCTCCTCTGTGATAAAATTGGCGGTACTACCGTTGTCCAACAGCACTCGTGCAGTGTGGTAGTCGCCCCTGCTGCATTACCTTAGGTCCTCATTGAAAGGTGCTGCTGCATTAATTATTCGTAGTTTAGATTTTAATTCAGATAACTATAGTACCGCGTGGGATTTATTGTCAAAACGCTATAATAATAATCGTCTGTTAGTGAACAACCATGTGCAAATGTTATTTAATATTGAACAGTTACAAAAGGAATCCAGCAAAGCAGTTCGTTATTTAGTTGACGTAACTACAAAAAATCTTAGGGCTTTGACAATTTTAGAGCAGCCTACAAAGCACTGGGACACCTTGATTATCTATATAATGGCACAAAAGTTAGATTCAAAAACTTACTTCCATTGGGAGGAGCATAGAAACACATTATCAGAGGCACCGACGTTATCACAGTTTTTAAAGTTTTTAAATAATAGGGCGGACTTGTTGGAGTCAGTTGAGGAATCGGAAAACTATAAAAATAAAAATTCGTTTACTAAAACTAATACTAAACAAAAAAGTTTTGCCGTAACCACAAATGATTCCAATAATTCAAATAAAAGCACATACTTTACTATTATATGTCCAATGTGTAAACAAAATCATGGTATGCATAAGTGTGAAAATTTTCGAAAACTATCCACTGAGGTTCGTAATCAGAAGGCAAAAGAGTTGAGTGTTTGTCTCAATTGTTTACGATCAGGCCATGATGAAAAAAAGTGTAAACTTCAAGTTCGTTGCAAGTACTGCAAAGCTAAACACAATACGGTTCGTGCCATCAACCTCATCATTGTGAATTTTCATTAACATGATGTTAAAATATGTCAAATATTTTGTGATTGTGTGTTGTGCAATCAATGATGTTACAGTTCAAAAGAGAGGCTCTTTTCCATATTTTTGATGCCTTGGACGAAAACCAAGATCTCTCAATATCTGTAGGTACTGTCAGTAACAAAAGTGATTGACAAACGTATTTTTATTGTTACTTTTACTTGGGGCTCTGCTTATTTCAACGAAATTTCAACGAGCAGACCTGCGCGAGGAAAAAAATCAAGAAACATATACAGCAGTATAATGTTCGGTTAACACTAACTCTTTAATAGATTCCAGTAAATTTTATATAATTAGGCAAACATAACTAAGTCTGATATATGTATACCATATTCCCAGATATAAGGCAATAAAAACATTAGCTCTATCTGCAAATTTATTAAAACATTCACTAATTAACGAGGCAAGAAGACAAGAATCCGAGAAATTCGCGCTGTTTCCTCGTGGTCATACTAGTTTGTCATATCAGTATGACCACGAGGATATACATTTCCTCGTGGTCATACTGTACATAATATTTTCAGAATAAAGGGTTTCCTTCCCCCTGTATACATATATACTTTTTCGCGTGTTGACTTAATAATGTAAGAGAGTTGGCAATTAAGAAAAATACAAATACATTGACATTCTGAATAATTTACGTCAGGCAAGGATAAATATTGTTATATTATAATATTGTTTCATTGTTATATTATAATATTGTTTCATTTCGTCGAATCGTATTTATTCAATAACTAGCTGTGCCCGCGACTCCGTCCGCGTGGATGTCGGAAAATAACATCGTGTCATAATTATGAACACAATATCTTCAAATATATACATATAAGCGCCTACACAGACGATTACACTATTTACCGACCATACTATATTTTGTTTTTACAACCAACCGGCTAAGGTGATGGAATTTCATGGAATTAGCCCTAAACTCTCTCATTCTGAGAAGACGCTCGTGCCCAGCAGTGGGACTGTAATGGGCTGGTAATGTTATGTTATTCTAGAATACTAATAATATCCAGTTCATTAACTCTTCTCATTTTGAGAAGAGAGCCATACCCAGTAGTGGGACAGTAATGGGTTGACTACGTTATGTTATTCTATATTTTCTAGTTATTTCTATAGTTTAAATCCTAGTTTAGTGGGGCAGTAGGTAATGAGCTGATTATGTTATGATAATCTATTACACTAACAATATCCAGTTCCTTAACTCTTCTCATACCAAGAAGAGGGCCATGCCCAGCAGCGGGACAGTGATGGGCTATGTTATGTTATACTATATTTTCTATAATACTAACAGAATCCAGTTGTATTTTTAGGAACCTGCAACCTGCAGACAACCAACAATCGTGACCTCTACTTTGTATGCAACTTAATACAATAGAGGGGTCAAGCTGTATCGCTGGATCTACTCAACCGATTCAGATAAAACATACCCTATATTTTAAGTTAGACTAATATCAATACAAATGCTAAGTTTCATTACGATCCGTTCAGCCGTTTTCACGTGATGAGGTAACAAACAAACAGACAGACAGACAGACATAAATTTTTTAAACGATTGATTCGTGTTCTATAGCTTATTTCTAGTCCCCCTAGCCGGTTTTCGCGAAAAAAACTCAATGTACAGACTTTTCGACCTTTACAGTTTTATTATAGTAATAAAAGTAAAATATAGAAGATAGATAATGGAAGAATTGGTATTCGTTAAAAGAAAAAGGGGGACAGTCTTGCTGTTAAACAGACGCCAGCATTACAAACAGCGTTCTTACAAAAATGCAAGCACAATTTGAAATTACAGTCGCGTTAGAAAGGATAAGTGCCGGGGATCAGTTACTATTCAGGTAAGTAAGTTGTAATAAAACAAAGTTTAACCGGACTAAATCGCGTATATTATTTAAATTGGTTTCCCTGACCCTGGTTGGTTGGTTTGTCTACCTGCGACCACGAAATGCTGCAAAGCTTTCGAAACGTCAGGCAAACCAATTTAAATAATATACGCGATTTAATCCGGTTAAACTTTGTTTTATTATAATGTGTAGTGATCGCGAAAACCTAAGAAGTTATTAAGTAAGTTGTACCTAAGTAGTATAGTTTTGAGGAACTTGCTCAGAGGGAGTCATCTGGTCTCGTTAATTTCTTTCTGTAGGTACAGTAAGCGTTCGTAAGTCCAGTAGCATGTTATTGATCATATATTTATGAACGTAGCGTGCGGACGTCTGTTTGTATGAGTGATGACTTAACACACTCAATGAGACCTCACACGCATACACCTTCACTCACACACTCAGCCCAAGTAACAAAGAACTGATGAAAGAACCGATGCGATTATCGAGCAAACTAGTCCGTCTGCTCGGTAGTATTTTTTTAGGGTTCCGTAAAAACATAGGAAGGCAAACGAGCAAGCGGGTCACCTGATAGTAAGCAACTAAGTCGCTTTAGTCTTGGTCCTAAAGCAGAAAAAACCGGTCTCGGTAGTCTTTGGTACGCAACAAAAGCATTATTTTTGCCGGTTCATTATTTTGCTAAAATTCGTGATAATCTAATAAACATTGTCAGTAGAAAAAAACCAAGCGTCGGATCGAAGCGTTCGATCCTTATCCAGCGATTTTGGCATTTTCATCAACAAGTTAAGTATTTGCATTCAGAAAGTATCATTTGGTGAAGATCTGATGAAGATCTTCGAGTTAAAGAAGGGACCTCTTCAATGGATGACGGCAAATGTTCCAAAAAAAAAACAGCTTTTCCATCAATTTTATTTTATACTCCCTTTTGAAACCAAAATTTTGAAGGCGGCGCGTGATTGTCATGTACGGTCAACCAGATATCAATAGTAACAAAACCATTATAAGCGGAACTGACTTAGTATGTAAGTTTTATGCAAGACAGGCTCTGCTTATACTGGTTTTTCCATTGAAAGGCACTTGACTGTACATATTTACTGGCCTCGTATACAACGTAAATACGCAAACCCCCTGACTACTTGCGAAATAAAGGTGCTGTCAAAGTTAAGCTGCTACCACTAACGAGCGGTCAACTGTACGGTCGACCGCACGTCAGTGGTAACAGTTTGACATTTACAGCACCTTTATTTCGTGAGCAGTAAGGACAGTTTTCTAATTCAAGTGATACCACCGTCATGCAGTCGACTGTACGTGGTCAGATCGATTTTTCAAAATATTATTATATTTTTTATTGATAGGTCCATGAGTTATGATTGATATAAAGGGTATCTCGAGAATAGGTTCTTGAATATTGAATATTTTTATTTTTTAGGATAACCGCGTTGTCAAATCTATAAGCCATACATGTCAAGCCGACATTACCAAAAATGATATCGATATTACAGTCGACAAAATTAAGGAACAGGCTCGACTCATAGACACACCGATACCCCAAATCTAAAATTTGGGAATAAACACTTTGAAAAGTAAAGGCGACACTTCATCACAGACCTACCTCCGTTAAAAAGTCTAAAAACATCTTTATAAGCACATAGGAATAGAACAAATTTTAAAGATGTAAATGACGTAACAATTCCTAAAAAGTTTAAGAGTTTAATGCTCGCACACTATTGTGATGAAAATTGTCGAATCATAGTATTCTGTTCCGGCGAAGACTGATACGAAACGTAGATGATTTTTTTGTGGACGGGACTTTCAACAGTTGCCCTTGGCCATTTGTGCAACTAGATTATTTTAGATTATTATTATTATTTATTAGATTTTTTTTTCTACATGTATAGAGTACATAATATCGAGATATTTGTAAATCTTCAATGGATACCAATGTCGTACCACTCATTTACGCTCTAATGTCAGACAAGAGACAAGAGTTATACACAGTTTTATTTCAATTGATTAGTTCACAAATTACGGGATGGTTACCAAAAAAAGTGCACTTGGATTTTGAAACCGCTGTTTCAAATGCACTGAGCAAGTCAAGTTCAAGTTCAGTTCAAGTATTTCCAGAAATCCAAATGAAAATAGTTACAACCACTTTACGAAAAGTTTATGGAAGAAGGCAAAGGTTTTAAAATTAAGTAACAAAAATGAAAGAAGAATTGTCGGGCTATGCACGGCATTACCTTTATTACCTGAAACGCTAATTGATGAGGGTATGGCGTATATAAAAGATAACTGTCCCAACACTTCGAAAACAACAAAATTCTTCAAGTACATGGATACGACCTGGCTTAAAATAAATTCTAGAAGACAGTGGTCTGTATTTATACAGACTACTGTCTTCTGTATTTATACAGACCACTGTCTTCTAGAATTTATTTTAAGCCAGGTCGTATCCATGTACTTGAAGAATTTTATTGTTTTCGGAGTGTTGGGACAGTTATCCATAGGACCAACAATGTGGTAAAAAGTTGGCACTCTCAACTCAATAAAGAGGTAAAAAAGCGATCTCCAGTGTCTATTTTGCGTTTACTTAATGTTATAAGTGAAAAGGAAAATGATATAGGTAAGCGAAGAAGCGAAAAAAAGACGCAAAGAGTACATCGATCGAGATGAATTTATTATGAAATGTCAAACGGAGCTTACACACGGAGAAATAAGTGTTGGTTTTTTTTTAGAAAAATTACGGTAATCCTAAGATTTTGACTTATTCGCCGGATCCGTTATTGTTATAATTAAAAGTTATGTTCTGTCTAGTTATTTCTAAATCTTCATTTTTGTTTTCTTATAGACTGCTACATTAACATATTTGTTTTACATAAAGGAGGTGAACAAATGTGAATATGACCACGAGGACATGTATATCCTCGTGGTCATACTGGTATGACAAATTAGTATGACCACGAGGAAACAGCGGAAATTCGCATAACAATAATTCACGCCCGCTCGGCAACTAAGCTAATGAAACAACCCATTCATGGCGCGCAATGTACACTGCAGATTATTAATTCACGAACAACGACGTCGCGATCACGGCATTCAAATTGTCTACAAAACAGTTGTTACAAAAACGAACTCAGACATCGGAAACCATAAAAACATGGGGAATGAACCAATCCTTCAACGATTTCCCCTAAAAACAGAAGCTATTTGCTCCATTTATTGTTAGGTAATGGATATTCGGGCGGTAAAACAAAGCTTCTGTTACGAAATTATAATTTCGTGAAAACGTGAAATTTCTCTGAAATTTTGTAGACAATGTTGATTAAGTTTACTGTGCTATCAAATTGGACCGCCAAATGTAAACTGTTTTGTTTTATCTCATTGCTTTCCTAAATATTATTCAGTTGGAGTACCACTTTAGATTTCACGAAATTTAAATTGAATATGAAAGTTCTAACAGTGTTATGACTTCCAGTAATATAGCTCTAACATAAACCTATCACTGAAAGCAAAATAATTCAGTCATGTTTCATTCGATCTTAAAATTTTAGTGTAACTTCAAATACTTATTTCCAGGCTCAATATTAAAGATCGGGAATTTCCAACACTTGTTGCCTTCAAGCAATATTAAACTCTATCCGGTTCAAATATTGTTGATATTAAGTTGGGTTGGAAGGCTTTGGTACATTTAGCTCAATTCACATCGACCCCATCTTGGGTTTCTTACGATTTCATTTCTCATATAATCTAAGCCGTGCCTAGATATCTGTGTAATATCTTGAAAATGTTTTTTACATCAAATCTTTACTTGAACACTCTTCTTTGGCTTTAGACCTATTTTAAAATGAAGCCAATTATAAGGCAGTTAAAAAGTTTTTATGCATTGGTCTTGCTATTGCCCTATGAGTGTTGTGACCGACTTCTATCAACCCATCGTTTTACTGAAAAATACACATAATAGCTTAATGTTAGATAGTTTTCAACAAACATTAATAACTCAGTACCATCATGAATTGACCTTTGTTTAATTAAAAGTGCGAAGGACGTAAAACGTATCGAATATAAGCTATATTCTTCTTCAGTCCAAGTTGTGCACTAGCAAAGAAATCTAATAAATCCATACATCACGAACGCTGACAGAATATTAATTGTTTGTCTTCCACAGCCAACAGTACCTTCTAACTACAATACTACTGTAATAAGCTAAATGCCTTCCTTTTTAGATCAACGCGGAAACAAAGTTAATGCAATACAACTATACAACACATCACACGACTCACAGGTTTACGATAAAAATAAAATATAAAGATAAGCGCGTTGTGTGCGATAGTACCGCTGTAATTTTAGTACAGACATGCACCGTCGGGTATAATTGTTAACAGCTGTGCTCACAGTTAAATTACAACAGTAGAAAAACTTCGCAGCGCCCTTGAATTTTGTTTACTATTAAAGCGATTTAGGTGGAAATAAAAAGCGCGATCGTTGATATGTCATAAAACCGAATTGCAGGCATTGACCGGTGTGACGTCGCAGTTTGATAGTAACCTGTGCTTGGATTATTTCTGTCAGTGTCGTGACGAATGATTCTATTTTGATGCTTTTTATTTCGGTGTAAATGCTGGATATAAACAATAAAATCTTTTGTTAGTTTGATAGCATTGTCGGCCAATAATTTATAGAAGTTATTTCTAGTGTAGTGTGTGTAGGTAGTTGAGTGAGTAGATAATTTCTTCTTTTTAACCGACGAAAAAAAGGAGGAGGTTCTCAATTCGACGCGTATATTTTTTTTTTTTTTTTTTTTTTTTCAATTTTAAGTTAAGTAGAACAAAGTGCTAGAATAGTTTCATAACATAATTTACATTAGAACCTGTCTCATACAATAAAAACATCGATCAATTAGGCTTAACACCTAATAAACATGAATGAATGATGATGATGATCTAAGCATATAAAAAATCTACAGATTATTTATTGATTTATTTATTTATGTACACTCAACACATTTTATAATAGATAACATACAGAACAAACACTGATTATTTGATTGCCAATATAGACTTTCTGGTTCTCCAATCGACAATGTTATATTTTTATAATGATTCTATTTCCGCAGCTTATTTGCAATAGTTAAACCAATTATGAACATAGAAAACAGTTATCTTACTACACAGCTTGCACGCGTGACGATCATAAACCACACAGAGCGCGGTTTTATGGCATTTTTACTTTTATTGCATTACTGAATTAGATTAACTGGCACACGATGTTATACATGATCGAATAGTGATATAAACACGTGAAATATGTGAACAAAACGCTTTGAAAGTAATTTAAAATAGTCGGGTAGAATCCTTTGTTGATAAAGATTATGAAAGTATGTAAGATTGTTGATTCTCAAACTATTGAGATACAGATATGTTTTTATGCATTTAATGTTGCGCGTTCGTTGGTTATAGTGAAGTATTTATTTTTGTTTCTATGGTTTACGACGCGTTGAAAACGATTATTCTTTGTTACCATATGGGGCGTTAAAATTGAAGGAACGTGAAGTATTGTTACAGTTTGATTGTATGTTTTAACAGTTATGTATAGTTCGGAATCAAAGCTAACAGAAATATTTGGTTTATCGATCGTTACTATTGACTTATAATAATAAATACTTGTCTTTTTAGCCCTTTGTGTTGGGACAGAACAGCGTTCAGCGAACATTGCTCACAGAACAGATAGCCGATGGGGCAGTAAAGTTTTGGTGGGCGAACGCGTACTGGAAGGCGCAGCGTGGATAGGCCCCCCACAAGGTGAACCGACGACCTGGTGAAGGTCGCGGGAATCTGCTGGATGCTGAAGGCGCAGAACCGGTCGCTGTGGCGATGCTTGGGGGAGGCCTATGTCCAGAAGTGGACGTTTTTCGGCTGAAATGATGATGAAATATGAACAGCGTTCTATCGTAGGCTTCTTATTAGTCTTGCATGCAGAGTTCTACAATAACAAATCTGTAGCAACTGTATTTTAACTCTTTAAGGTGCTCCCTGACTGAAGCATTCTCCTGTAATGTAACAATCAAAGATTAAATTTTGAGCATTACGTTAGAACACTGCTTCCCTGACTGAAGAACATTTGCCTGTAGTCGTGCGCATTCATGTTACGAATTGTATCAGGGGTGCTCCCACTAGTGTAACAGTAGTGTTACATTACATGAGAATACTCCCGGTGAGTGTAATGTTACAAATTGTATCATTACAGGTTGCGGACTGTAATGCTCGGTTCTCCTCACTCACTGATGTCATGCTCGAATTTGAATTGTTATATTACAGGTAAATGCTCCCGGTGAGGGAGCATTTTGAGGTGCGTACTCACCGCGAGCATTCGCGTGTAATGTAAAAGCTGGGAGCATTACATGGGTGAACACGTCGAGGCGAGCATTAAAGTGCGCAGACTTAGAATGTTACAACTTTAAACATTACAGCAGTGAGTAGTCGAGCAAGACAGTGCGCGCCACTTGTAACTAACGTCAAAACAAATGAATCAATGTTACACGCAAAATGTTCGCAGTTTGTAAAGAGCGATGCTCAGTGTTGAGCGGTTACGAAAGCAAATGCTCCTCGGTCAGTGCGTTAATTGAGCTGGCGTACTATTGTTCTGTAACGCTCAACATTTGATCGTTAATTTACACGCAAATGCTCGCAAAGAGTACGCTCCTTTCTATAGAACGTAAGTGGGCTATCATTTCTTTACAATCTTATTTCGTTACCCAACTTAATTTTTCTTACAAAAATACAGTAGGTTCTTCAAAAGTTACGCCTGGTAAGGTTGAAATCTTCCCAACAATTTATCAAAAAATTTGCTTCCACTATCATTAAAAATTTCCACTTGAAACTACACAACAGCTGTCTTTTAACCCTATCTTATTCAAAAAGTATTTCTATTTATGTTATTCTCTTGTTTCGGGAACCAAGACCTTTGGGTTGCTGAGTCAACGGAGTAAAGTCTCCCTATTGTACATTTTCTCGTTAACTAGGGTAGTCGGTAACGAGAGCAGATGACGGCGGTCCAGTGGTATCGGAGGCTGGAAGGTTAACCGAGCTCACGTAGTTGACATAGTTTAAATTGTTGCGAGGACGATGACCCTGTTAAAACATTGATGTTATCGATGTTCAGTTGTTTGTTTTTACGTCATCATCATTAATTTAAATCCTACTAATATTATAAACGTGAAAGTTTGTTAAGATGTTATAGATGTATGAATGTGTGGAAGTTTGTTACTCTTTCACGCTAAAACCACTGTATGGATATTAATAAAATTTACCATACAGATAGAACATAACTCGGATTAACATATAGGTTACTTTTTATCCCGGGAAGATGAACAGTTCCCGAGGAATGCGCGATAAACGACAACGCGGGCGAAAACGCGGGCATAGGCTACTACATAATAAATTGCAAGTTGTGTGTTGTACTCAATAACATCATCATCATCATCATTTCAGCCAAAAGACGTCCACTGCTGGAGATAGGCCAACAACAATACTCAATAACATAAATTATACTAATGTTGCGGTTAAAGTTAGGAAGAGGAAGATTAGGAAGACGGAGCCAATGGTATACTCTGACCGACTGAATCTACCACGGTGTTCCTTCTACTTCGCTAGGGGCGAGGGATTCGCTTCGCATTCTGTTTGTACAAACAGGATGCGAAGGGGTACCCCCGGCAGCAATCTTTTATGTGGGAAAATCACGCACTCCACCCAGGAATGACGGAGTCAGCGTCGGACTCTAAGAATTCGACTAGAGTTAGAGTCTTTAAAACCACCACGTTGTCCCTCTAACTGCCTTGGACCGGGGGCGTGGGGTACGCTCTGCATTCTACTGCCTACCCCGGCAGGTCCCGGCTCGCCACGAGTAGGCGAGCAACATCAGTCAAGCGAGGCGATTATACCAATTTCCCTTTTGACCCTTAGTATAGTAGTAGTATAACGGGCTGGTTTCCGCAACTCCACAATCAAGCGTGTATTTTGCGTACGGTCTTTTGACCCTTTTGGAACAGAAGGCATCTTTTCACAACAAAATAAATGTTAAATCAAACGGCTGTTTACATACAAAACCTTTTTATGACTTTCCCGACGATAAATAAAATAGTGATGTAGTATTTGTTTACAGTAATAATACTCGAATAAAATATTGGAGCAATACAAGTTATGTGTGTTTATACAATAACAAATACGTTTTATATGTCAGTAGATTTATGTTGAGGTTTATTATTTATGAGGTTGTTTTATTGCTGTGAAATATTAGAATTTTTACTGATGTCCTAATTTTATTTCCGATCTGTAGTGTCTGATCCGACTGGGTCTTTTCTAGTTTATACTTTTGTAAATAAATTATTTAGAATTTCGGGAGGTTTATACAGTACCCAATTTCATTATGACCTCTGTGGTCTAGTGGTTCGAGTGTCGGACTGCTGATCAAGCTGTGGGTTCGATTCCCACAGGACACAAATATTTGTGTGATATAAGCAAGGAGATCTTCCCGAGAGATGCGCTTACTATCTTTGACAAACCGAATTATATGCGGGCGAAGCCGGACATGCCTATGTCCAGCTGTAGACTGCGATAGGCTTAGTTGGTGATGATGGTGACGATGAAGCCGGAAATATGCTAGTTATCTAATACCTTATATAAGGTGAAAAGTGAACTTAATTATGACAATTAATAAGTGGTTATGAAACACACTGTCACGTCGGTTTGTTATCTTCACATAATATAATTAACTTCATAAATAAGTTTGAGCGTATTTATTCACGTGTATCCTGACACACAAAGTTACCCAATGAATTAACACGAACAATAGCGTTTAAATTAAACCATAGCTAAGGCCGGATTATTTCGAGCTGTTGCTTAAATTCAATTGTACCTTTGTTTCCATGCGTTTGAGTCGCAGTCGCGGGAGAATATTATATTTTGTTCTTTGTGTCGTATTTATTTGTGTATTTATAATGACCAAGTTACAGAATAATGGTTAGGATTCTTATTGGACCTTGGTTTAAAGGAGTCTATTTCTGGTAATCAAAACCTTCCTACAATAGATTTAAAAAAAAAAAAACCACCATCATCACCTGCACACCTGAGAGGGCTCCATACAGTTCTCGATGGTGTGTGTAGTTCGCCAACCCGCACTAAGCCAACGTGGTGAACTAAGGCCTTAATCATCTCATTCTGAGAAGGACATTATTTTGGAACATTTTACACAGCACCATCTAGTCCCAAACTAAGCAGAGCTTGTTCTATGGATACTAGACAATGGATATAATAAAACATAAACATAACATAACATAACCAGCCCATTACTGTCCCACTGCTGGGCACGGGCCTCTTCTCAGTATGAGAAGGCTATGGCCTTAGTCTACTACGCTGGCCTGGTGCGGGTTGGCGGACTACACACACCATTGAGAACTGTATGGAGCACTGTCTGGTGTGCAGGTTTCCTCACGATGTTTTCCTTCACCGTTAAAGCAAATGATAATCTAATATAAATCCGCACATAAATTAGAAACACATCACCACCATTTTTGCATTTTTACACAGCACCATCTAGTCCCAAACTAAGCAGAGCTTGTGCTATGGGTACTAGACGATGGATATTGTACATAATATACTTTTTTTTTGTAAATACATACTTATAATACATAAGAAACAACCAGACCAACACAAACACTTATGTTGATAATGATACAAATACAAATACAAATAATTTATTGAACCAAGCACATGTTTACACAAATGATCATCTAGTTATAAGTAAGCTTAAACATAATGTACAAATGTGTCTGCTTCTTAGCATCCGCTGCCGAACTAGGCTGTAAAAGCCTGTGTTTCAGCATACGGCGCCTCCAACCTTCGGATTTGTGAATACATTTATAACAAAGCCTACGTATAAAAGGACACAATTCTTATTATAATTATTTAGAAACTTGTTTGAGTACTTTAACAGGATCCAAAATAAAAGAAAATGTTGTAACTGTCCTCTCGGTGTGTAAAGTGAAGGGGGTGAGTGTACCAGGCCCCTCAGAAAGTATTGCGAAAAAAAGTTTTTATATATGGGAGACTGGCCAGTTATAATGTTTTTCGAAAATATGATTATTTATAAGTAAGAATAAGTAAGTTCCAATTTCAAAATTTCCCTCCACATTTTTTGCGAGTTAATTCAAAGTATTGTGTCTCACTGAAATATGGATCTGCGCCGGGAACATTTTAGAGCTATGATTTTATACGATTTCAAGTGTCGCCTGAAACCGGATGAATCGTACGATAGACTTCAAATGGCATTCATGGATGAAGGCCCTTCCAAGGCAACCGTGTATCGTTGGTATAACGAATTCAAGCGCGGTCGACCAACTTTGGGGGATGACGAAAGAAGCGGTCGCCCTTTGACGGCTGTTACCGAAGAAAACGTGCTAGCAGTGAAAAATTTAATCCAAGACAATAGGCGAATTACATATCAGGAGATTCAACACATATTGAAGATTGGATCGGGAAGCGTTCACGAGATTCTACACAGCCATCTTCGCGTGAGGAGGATAGTATCACGCTGGGTGCCGCACAACCTCACCGATGCTCAGAAGCAGGCCCGGGTGGAATGGTGCCGTGATATGCTTAACAAATTTGAAGCAGGCTCGTCTCGGCGTGTTTACGACATCGTTACAGGTGATGAGTCCTGGATTTATCAATACGACCCAGAAACCAAGCGCCAGTCGACTGTTTGGGTGTTTCAAAATGAGCCAACGCCTACCAAAGTGAAGCGATCTAGAAGCGGGGGTAAGATTTTGATCGCTAGCTTTTTTAATTTGACTGGCCACTTGGTATCAATTCCCTTACGGGATCAAAGAAGCATTAATGCCGAATGGTATACTACCAAATGTTTGCCAGAAGTTTTCTCTGTTATAAGCAACAAGCGACCAAACACAGGGCTCCGCGGGCTACTGCTCCACCACGACAATGCACCTGCGCACACCGCACTCAAAACGAGGGACTTCCTGGACAGCACGCCAGTCAAACTCCTGGGTCACCCTCCTTACAGCCCTGATCTAGCACCGTGTGACTTCTTTTTATTCCCAAAAATAAAAAATCAGCTCAAAGGGATACAATTTTCGTCGCCGGAAGATGCGCTGGCTGCGTTCGAGCAGGCTGTAAACGAGGTGTCTGCGGCGGACTGGAAAAAGTGTTTTGAAAACTGGTTTAGGCGCATGAATCTTTGTATAGAGGCTGGTGGAAAGTACTTTGAAAAGATTTGATAAAAATATATGTACGTATAGAACAATTTTTTTTAGTTTCGCAAAACTTTCTGAGTGTCCCACGTATGTGTGTCAGAGGGTGAGTAATAGTTAAATAATTGATGCAGATAGATTCTTATATTTTGTCCACAGGTTTATAAAGAAATACAATGTGATGTAAATTTATTAGGATTATTATATTATTCTTTTTAACATATTATTACTATATCTATCTTATCTTTATCTTGTTATTAATGATAATATTGTTAGATATAATGTCAATATCTTAATTCTAAATTACTTGGAAAAGAGGAATATAAAAGAAAAACTAAAATTTTACCAACAACAGCAATCATTTGTCAACTAGACACGCCGAGCTAACTTTTAAAGTCACTTATCTACAAACAACAATAGTTTTAAAAGTCAGACTTTAAACGACAGTT
Source organism: Asteroscopus sphinx (assembly GCA_949699075.1). NCBI lineage: Eukaryota > Metazoa > Arthropoda > Insecta > Lepidoptera > Noctuidae > Asteroscopus > Asteroscopus sphinx. The sequence goes on from OX453024.1 coordinate 13,749,447, forward strand.
TTAAAGTCTTCCGTCAGTGTGCACCGCACCGCCTTCCTCGCACTAAAGTTTAAATGCGTTGTCTTCTATATTATAAAGAGGATAGATTTATTTGTTTGTTTGTAATCGATAAACTCTGAAAATACAGAACAGATTTTAATAATTCTTTCACCATTAAAAAGAGCCTTAATCCAGAAGTAACATAGGCTATATTTTATTTTAGTATACGTGTAAAGCCGCGGGCAAAGTCTAGTGTTGAATAACTTATAATAGTGATGGGGCGATAACGTTGTAAGATAATAAGTATCAATAAATTTACAGAACTATCGATATGTATTGTTTTTATTAGATTATGTAGATTTAAACAAAGACAAGTTGGTTGAAATTAATGGTACCTTAAGTTTTGCAAGCGTAGATGCACATCTGAAGTCTGGATGAACTAATCTAGTTATATATTTAGAGTTTTTAAATGCAGCTTGGAGATCTTTCCCGGTAAATGATGTTGGAAACACGAAAAGTGGATTTACAATATTTTATCTAATTAACCTAACCGTCTTAATAAATTACAACCTAACCATTCATTTAATTATTTATTGGTTATTATTGAGTTAAGTTTAATGGTCTCGGAGAATTTACATAAATTGTAAAAAAATACAATACCTATACACGCTGAAATTTGAATCGCTTATTTCCCGAAAAGGGGTGACAAATGTAGGGACCAACTGATTGTTTTTTCGCGATTTCAGGGTTGGTCCCATAGTAAAAGTTGTTCATAATGATGAGTACAATGACCCCTTTTCGGGATTTAAGCGACTCAAATTTCAGCATGTATACGCTTTCAAAATCCTCAACCTCGCAAAAAGATTTTAAAGTATAAGTTTAATTTTCAGCTAAAACAAAGCATTCCAGCATTTACCTTCAGATTTCCGTAATGTGAACCTCTCTCGGTTACCAACATAAGAAAAGTTGCAAAATGTCCTGTCCCTCCATGAAATTAAAGTCGGGCTACTCTGAAGTCGGACTATTTCTAAAGTCGGGATAAGATCTGAGTGTTATTAAAAAGCCCGTGGAAATATTCGGCAGGTGAGTCGAAGCAATCTAATTAGTCGGTACGGTGATTATAGAGGGGTGCGAGGTAGGGCTGACGAGGATCTGTTCTTGTTTAAGATAAATTGATCCTGAATTAGGATGACCAAGGTTTTCTTGGATAAAACAAGAAAACAGCGTTGTTTTCACTTCTAACTCTAAAATATGTCTCATCATCATCATCATTTCAGCCGAAAGACGTCCACTGTTGGACATAAGCCTCTCCCAAGCATCGCCACAACGACCGGTCTTGCGGTTTCCGCATCCAGCCGATTCCCGCGACCTTCACCAGGTCGCCGGTCTACCTTGTGCGGTAGGACCCACGCTGCGACTTCCAGTACGCGGTCGCCACTCCAAAATGTTACTGCCCCATCTGCTTATTTCTGATTCGATTACGCACGGACACTCCGAGCAAAGCCCCCCTCCATTGCCCTTTGAGTGACTTTGAGCCTTCTTATCAGGCCCATTGTGAGCGACCACGTTTCAGTGCCGTAAGTAATTACTGGCAACACACACTGGTCAAAGACTTTCGTCTTGAGACACTGCGGTATTTTGGATGAGAAGATATTGCGTAGCTTCCCGAACGCTGCCCAACCGAGTTGGATTCGACGACTGATCTCTTTCTCGAAGTTGGACCTACCTAGCTGGACAGTTTCTCTTAGGTATACATAATCGTCAACAACTTCGAGTGTAGATTCTCCGATGTTTACGGGAATTGGAGCGAAAAGTTTACATACTCCTTATTAGCATATTATTGTGACCATACTATTATCCGCTGGCTGGCTATTCCTGCGCCTTTCATGCGGAACGGTCGTTGTGGCTATGCTTGGAGGAGGCCTATGTCCAGCAGTGGACGTCTTTCGGCTGAAATGATGATGATGATGATGATGATGATTATTATGACCGGAGAATCTAAGGACAATCTTCACTTATCCAAAACCAGTACATTGCCTTTGAATGCTAAATAACGTTTTTCATTTTGACCAAATATTTGAGCATCTAAATTAAATAGGCATTAACCTCAACTTTATTGAAAAAAAAAACAAATGGCCAGGACAACCATGATATTCCAAATTCTGTCCGCTCTAACCCAACCCTAAATCTACCGGTGTTCTTAATTTGATTGTGCTCAGTTATTGACGAATCCCGTGACGTCAGCACTTCCACCTGGTCAAAGTAAGAAACTTTGATATTAACTTAAAAATAATTATCTCTGCAACTTTCTGCAACAAAAGAAACTTAAATATTAACTTAAAAATAATTATCTCTGCAGTACGAGCAACAAAACAAAGTGCCGTAGTATTGGTGCATCGTGTTTTCGGCTAGGACTTTCAAAATACTGTTGGAGCTAGCTAACATTTACAAACTAAATAAAAATAAAAAACAATCAATTTTGTAGAAAATGCAACAAAGTTTTAATTAAAAAATATGTAGGTATACAAATCTCCAAAACAACAATAGTAAATAAAACAATACAACAAAACGAAGCCAGCATGCTGGAGGCCACGTCATCTCAACGCAGGAGATCGAATCCTCCTCCAGCTTGGGGAAGTGCTATAATGCTGCAAGAGGCGTGACAATAGATCTTATTAGGTCGCAGTGGCTTAGGGGCGTTCAAAACCCCTACCTCTTTCCTCAAAATATTAATAATAATACAACAAAATAATAACATAGTAAGAAGTATTACTTCTAAATTTGAATTAACAATAATTACAAGATAAAACTGTACTAAAACCCTAAAGATTCCAATGACATAGTCACCTGGTTAAGCAGTTGGGGTATCCATTTTGGGTAACAATTCTGCAAGAGTCCATTCGAAAAAAAAAAAAAAGACAGAGTTTGTAGAGCTACAATGTGTAGTTTCTGAGATATCGTCGTTTTAGTGAAACGCGCCGAACGCCCGAACGCACGGTCCCGTGACGGACGCGCGATGTAACACAAAACGGGCGCCATAACACATCGTTGTATTAGATAATTGCTAATTAACTTTATTTAGATTTTGTGTTGTAATTATTACATTTTCTTAAAAAAAGGAAGAGATGTGATGTTTGCCTAAATAATACTAATATGAAATATCAATACTGATTGTATTTACTTGATTATCTATCTGTAATGTGAATACAATAAATGGTTGTTGTATTGACTCTAAATAAATATATAAGATAAGATAAGATAAATATTTATTTTCTCGCCACAATATTACATTTAAAATAACATTTCTTATATAAGTACATACGTGGGACACTCAGAAAGTTTTGCGAAACTAAAAAAAATTGTTCTATACGTACATATATTTTTATCAAATCTTTTCAAAGTACTTTCCACCAGCCTTTATACAAAGATTCATGCGCCTAAACCAGTTTTCAAAACACTTTTTCCAGTCCGCCGCAGACACCTCGTTTACAGCCTGCTCGAACGCAGCCAGCGCATCTTCCGGCGACGAAAATTGTATCCCTTTGAGCTGATTTTTTATTTTTGGGAATAAAAAGAAGTCACACGGTGCTAGATCAGGGCTGTAAGGAGGGTGACCCAGGAGTTTGACTGGCGTGCTGTCCAGGAAGTCCCTCGTTTTGAGTGCGGTGTGCGCAGGTGCATTGTCGTGGTGGAGCAGTAGCCCGCGGAGCCCTGTGTTTGGTCGCTTGTTGCTTATAACAGAGAAAACTTCTGGCAAACATTTGGTAGTATACCATTCGGCATTAATGCTTCTTTGATCCCGTAAGGGAATTGATACCAAGTGGCCAGTCAAATTAAAAAAGCTAGCGATCAAAATCTTACCCCCGCTTCTAGATCGCTTCACTTTGGTAGGCGTTGGCTCATTTTGAAACACCCAAACAGTCGACTGGCGCTTGGTTTCTGGGTCGTATTGATAAATCCAGGACTCATCACCTGTAACGATGTCGTAAACACGCCGAGACGAGCCTGCTTCAAATTTGTTAAGCATATCACGGCACCATTCCACCCGGGCCTGCTTCTGAGCATCGGTGAGGTTGTGCGGCACCCAGCGTGATACTATCCTCCTCACGCGAAGATGGCTGTGTAGAATCTCGTGAACGCTTCCCGATCCAATCTTCAATATGTGTTGAATCTCCTGATATGTAATTCGCCTATTGTCTTGGATTAAATTTTTCACTGCTAGCACGTTTTCTTCGGTAACAGCCGTCAAAGGGCGACCGCTTCTTTCGTCATCCCCCAAAGTTGGTCGACCGCGCTTGAATTCGTTATACCAACGATACACGGTTGCCTTGGAAGGGCCTTCATCCATGAATGCCATTTGAAGTCTATCGTACGATTCATCCGGTTTCAGGCGACACTTGAAATCGTATAAAATCATAGCTCTAAAATGTTCCCGGCGCAGATCCATATTTCAGTGAGACACAATACTTTGAATTAACTCGCAAAAAATGTGGAGGGAAATTTTGAAATTGGAACTTACTTATTTTTACTTATAAATAATCATATTTTCGAAAAACATTTCAACAAACTGGCCAGTCTCCCATATATAAAAACTTTTTTTCGCAATACTTTCTGAGGGGCCTGGTATTTAGGTCATATACGTGGGACACTCAGAAAGTTTTGCGAAACTAAAAAAAATTGTTCTATACGTACATATATTTTTATCAAATCTTTTCAAAGTACTTTCCACCAGCCTCTATACAAAGATTCATGCGCCTAAACCAGTTTTCAAAACACTTTTTCCAGTCCGCCGCAGACACCTCGTTTACAGCCTGCTCGAACGCAGCCAGCGCATCTTCCGGCGACGAAAATTGTATCCCTTTGAGCTGATTTTTTATTTTTGGGAATAAAAAGAAGTCACACGGTGCTAGATCAGGGCTGTAAGGAGGGTGACCCAGGAGTTTGACTGGCGTGCTGTCCAGGAAGTCCCTCGTTTTGAGTGCGGTGTGCGCAGGTGCATTGTCGTGGTGGAGCAGTAGCCCGCGGAGCCCTGTGTTTGGTCGCTTGTTGCTTATAACAGAGAAAACTTCTGGCAAACATTTGGTAGTATACCATTCGGCATTAATGCTTCTTTGATCCCGTAAGGGAATTGATACCAAGTGGCCAGTCAAATTAAAAAAGCTAGCGATCAAAATCTTACCCCCGCTTCTAGATCGCTTCACTTTGGTAGGCGTTGGCTCATTTTGAAACACCCAAACAGTCGACTGGCGCTTGGTTTCTGGGTCGTATTGATAAATCCAGGACTCATCACCTGTAACGATGTCGTAAACACGCCGAGACGAGCCTGCTTCAAATTTGTTAAGCATATCACGGCACCATTCCACCCGGGCCTGCTTCTGAGCATCGGTGAGGTTGTGCGGCACCCAGCGTGATACTATCCTCCTCACGCGAAGATGGCTGTGTAGAATCTCGTGAACGCTTCCCGATCCAATCTTCAATATGTGTTGAATCTCCTGATATGTAATTCGCCTATTGTCTTGGATTAAATTTTTCACTGCTAGCACGTTTTCTTCGGTAACAGCCGTCAAAGGGCGACCGCTTCTTTCGTCATCCCCCAAAGTTGGTCGACCGCGCTTGAATTCGTTATACCAACGATACACGGTTGCCTTGGAAGAGCCTTCATCCATGAATGCCATTTGAAGTCTATCGTACGATTCATCCGGTTTCAGGCGACACTTGAAATCGTATAAAATCATAGCTCTAAAATGTTCCCGGCGCAGATCCATATTTCAGTGAGACACAATACTTTGAATTAACTCGCAAAAAATGTGGAGGGAAATTTTGAAATTGGAACTTACTTATTTTTACTTATAAATAATCATATTTTCGAAAAACATTATAACTGGCCAGTCTCCCATATATAAAAACTTTTTTTCGTAATACTTTCTGAGGGGCCTGGTATTGTGGGAGACTGGTGCCTAAACTAGGCTCGAGGCCTGTATTTCAGGACACCAGGTCTCCACCATTCAAAATTTGGTACATTTTATTTCAATAAAAATTCAATTCAATTCAATTCAATTCAATTTTTTTTTTTTTTTTTATATGCACCGTAACTGGTGGGGATGGCGCCCCGCTTTCACTGTTTCACATATCGGTGGAGCGGACGTTGAGTCCATCACTCCACCAAGTGCTGTGTACCACTAAATACCGAATTATTGTGTTCTTATTTTATCTCGAATACTACAGTTATAATGCTCAGTTTTAAATTCAATTTCAATTTCAATGATTTTTATTTCAAATAAACCTAATTACAGGCACTTTTGAAAGGTCAAGCTCTAGTTGCACATGGGTCCTATGGAGAAGAACCGGCAAGAAACTCCACGGATAAACTCTTTTTAAAATAGGTTATTGTTTATTACATCAAATTGAAAATTGAAATTGAAATTGAATTACCTACATTATACTTATAAACCAGCACTATTTATTTTTAGTCTTTGTTTTATTATTAGCCTTCACTATTTCATTTATCGAAGTACACAGCCCCGAACAGTTAGATTTCTCCACTGTTTTCTTGCGTCCTTGGAATGAGTTAGTTTCATGCTCCTTAAAAACGTACGACCAGCTTAAGATGTTCGATATTATTCAACGTCTTAGCTGAAATAAGGTCACACAGCATGGAATTGCACTATAAGAAGTATTTCAATGGCAAATAATAATAATTACACCGAGACGCCATAGCGCAACTGGCAATAGTGGTGTCTATACTGGCGGCGTGTGAGACGCCATGCAGCGTTATGCATTTATTTATTTTAACAGCTGCTTACTGTACTTACAGTTGTCCAACACGTACAGTCGGCCAAGTAATAATTTAGCGCATAAATAGGTACACATAATTCTTATAAATATAATCACTTAAAAATTTATGAAAAAAGCTGACAAATTGGTTTATTTTGTTGTAAAAAATATCAACTTCTGGTTGCTGAGTATATATATGTTGAAATTTTAATGGCTTCTTTCCCGAAAAGGGGTCACTGTACTCATCATTATGAACAACTTTTACTATGGGACCTACCATGAAATCGCGAAAAAAAAAAACTGTTGGTCCCTACATTTTTGTACACTTAAATCGATTTTGTTATGATGAGTACAATGACCCCTTTTCGGGAAAGAAGCGATTAAAATGTCAGTATGTATAATAAGTCAATCAATTTAACTAGGTGCGCGACCAGCGCGTTTGAGCTGCCAGTAACATTATGTGCACGCGTTGGTGCTGGTTGCGTGACCAAGCTCTTAATCTATCTACCTACTTATATATATTATTATTGTTGTGGATATTATACTCACATTGAAAACAACACACACAAACGCAAAGCAATCATTCTTAATTTTTCTCATGTATGTGGTCTGCTCGACGTCCGTATGTCACTGCAGTGATCCAGCAGAATACCAGCGTCAAGTATATAACCTGGCACATGCTGAGCTGGACACCCATTTGGTACAATACTGAGACACATATCACACTTTTTTATTGTATTTTTACTTGTGTATCCTGTGTCTTGTTTTTGTTCTAAATAAACGTTTTATCTATCTATACATATTATATTCGCCTTGATTGCGCCGGCAAGGCGTTTCGGTGAAATAGGACACCTAGAGTCTAGTTATTGTGCAGCAATTGCATACCACAGTTTAATATCCACTTAAGCACAAAAACAACGACAATGTTGCCAACTTTTAAAGTATACCGTCTGAACATAATTAGCCAATATCGTGGCCTAACTTTTACCGCCACTATTATGCCAGGCCACTATTATTTGCATTTAAATAGGTACTTAACACAACAATGTTCTTTGTAAAAACACAACTTTTTAAGTAACTTTCCTTGCTTCATCTATATTTATGTACTTGTCTCGGAATGGAAAAGAAAATTATATAGTTCATGTCAATGTGATTAGTAAGGGTGACATTGGCAGCAAAGTTTTGAATACATTTTTCAAGCGTAAATTATTACGTTTTTTGTTATGATAAAACTTTTTAATTAAGAACACAAACAAAATACCGATCTTGAAAGTACAGTTATTTTACACATTTAATGTCAGCACTTTCATTTTTACATTTTAGATAATATTCACAAAAAAAATATCTTACTTATTTATACAAAGTTCTGTAAAAAATAATGGATTATTCCCAAACTACCCACTGTGCTTTCTTAGCATGACAGTGGGGATTTAGAAAAAAAATTGCGATCCCCACTGGTGGGGATTTCTCAGTGGGGATTTTGGTAATAATCCAAAATAACAAAACATAACCTAACATCACGCCTGTATTTCCCCGAAGGGGTACACAGGTGTATAGTACACTCACATTTCGCCAAGTTATTAGTAAAAAAAACAAAAGGCTAAGCGTTTTTATTAACATTACAAAGCTTCGTTACGAAAACAAAGACAAAACAAACTTGTATTATAACAAAATGCAACAATTCGCAAGTCATTGCACCTCTATTTGCTTCACAAGTACTTCGCAAAAAGCACTTACTTCGCAAAAAAGCATTTACTTCGCAAAATCCAATGCTACGCATTTTTCAAGAAATTTATTTTATTTAGATAATTTTAGATTATAGAATGTGGTACGCCAGATGTTGCTGTGCCCTAGCAGGGTTCATGTTTGATACTATTATTCTCCTGTAACACTGAACACCATGAAAGCAATAAATGATTATGATTATGATTGATAGCTGCTGCTTGCTAATTGCTAACTCCGTGGTTTGAATTTTTCATACAAATGCAGGAATGAATTCGTGTAGGTACCTACCTCGAAAGGTTTTCCCGCAACGACGGTCCATTACGTAATGTGGACAGGTAACAGGGAAACATGACTGTTATTTTTTACTAATATTAAATTAGATGAGATAAATATCAAAAGCACAAAATCGTGATATTATACAAAAGGATGTAGTTACTATAGGGAAAATATAACAATGAAGATTCTTGAGAAGCCTTACTATAGTTTGCGTTCTCAAGAAATTGTTTGAATTTGCGGTCCAATATAGCAAAAAAACCGGCTAAGTGCGAGTCGGACTCACGCAGTAAGAGTTCCGGTTCCGTACCACCCATCGACCTGATATCACATAAAACTTTTTAACAAAAAATTGAACCGACGAAAACAGAAACTGAAAAGCGAAAAATAACAAATTATGAGTCGGCGCCAAACAATCAACGAAGATCATTAAATTACTTACTACTAATAAAAATAAAATAACATCAAATACAACATGAAATTTTCTGCACTCAGTGAACATAAAACAAATCCTATTTATCTGCAACCAAATTAAATTGATTTGCTATTAGCAATGGCTATTACTGAAAACAAAAATTCTGAAACGCATAAAACAACTGTCAGTGTCAGTACATACCACTCATCACCATTGACTACATAATAACAAAGATTGAAGAAGGAACTATCCACAGATCTACTACCTAGAACCACTAGCGGCCAAAATTAATATCCAATCTATCCACGATTTGCCCTACTAGAGGTAGGAATTTGACATAAGCTCCATACAAAATATGTCAAATTTCTATCTCTAGTCAAGAACATTATATATGTATGTATTACATACATTCCTGGACAAAGTACTGTAATGTGTGGCGTATGGGTAACAAATCCAGGAGACGTGTTTAACGTTCAAGTCACTTTATTGTACTCACTTAACCTAAGCTTACATACTAATACAGTACATATACGGGTAAGGCTAGCTACACACTACACCTCCCCCGTTTTTAGAAAAGAAAAAAAATACATAACTTTTTTTTTTTCTTTAAGTTACTGAACCACTGTGATTACAAAAATAATATGAAAATATTTAAAGAATAATGCATTGAAACTCATTTAGATATTCAACAAAAACGGAAAAAACAAAAACAGAATTTTAACAAAAACGGAAAAACAATTTTTTTTAACATAATGTTGATAAATGAATTTAAAGTTTTTACTTATGTTGACGAAACGATAAACTAAAAATATAGAAAAAAAAAAAATATTGGTCTTAAAGACTCTTTGTACCCACATCGGTAATTATACAATTTATAAATTATATGTCAAAAAAATAGCGTCGGTACGAAAATAATGTTCTAAAATATTATATCTTGTATTTATCTAACATTTTTATTTTATTTAGAAACCTTATGTAACAAACATATCTATTTTTCTATAATCATGTATTTTATTTTATATAACACTATATACTATATCTTATATGATTAGTATTTTATATCACTAAAGTAAACAGATCTGTTTTACTCCTACCTAATAATGCACTGTTGACAATAAATTATCTGGTAGGTATCTAACAATTTCATATTCAATAAAAAATAATTTTCCACATAACTCTTCTATTTAAAGGTCCTTTAAAAAAACATCATTTCATATTCGTTATGTACTCTCAAAATAAAGTTATAAACGCATTAGGTATGTTATTTTTCTTTACTTCATTAACATTTCATACTGTTATCATAAATTCACATTTCTAAAATCTTCAATAATAGGTAATCATTTAGCTATCCACTTACATAACTCTTCTTACATCTCATGTAAAAAATACTCAAAACTTCAATATCCCGTTCTCAAGAATAAAACTGCTTATAGTATCATCATCCTTTAACTTATGGTAGGTAGGTACACATTTTGTCATTATGGACCGGCCGGTCATATCATCATTATTTATTTATTATGAGGTACACTTTTTTCATTTCATTTTTTATTTTAAGTACCAAGATTTAAGACATCTCTCGGTCTCCAACAGTTCTCACGGAGGAAAGCTCGTTCGCACTATGATCGATCTGAAGGACCTGGCCTTATTGTACCTCTTTATTTGTGTACCATATTATATTATATTATACTTGCCATACCAAAACACAATAAATAAACATCACACAAAATGAATAATTTGGTGTATAAGTTCTCTATCGTTCTCGGGTGATCAGTCCGGTGACGTGTCAGAGCCTTATATACCAAACAATTCCCTGCTGCTATTCAAAACTAACCTTATGCAAACCATAACCTTTTTTCCAAATAACACATATTCATTATCCTAATATCTTTGTAAATAGGAAAAGTAACTAATGGCACTCCAAAGGTGACAAAAGAAATTTAATACTATTCCCATTTCATCTAATCGAAAGCCTTCAGCTTGTAACCACTTCTTTTTATTTGTAACATACCTATCATGTCATATTATAATCATCATATATAATTTCAAAGCAATACCATATTGAACAATCTTATTATAAACAACCGACACCATCCGATTCAGATTTCAACACACCGTGAGAATGCAACGCATGCATAACCGGAATATGCACACGGCACACCTGACTATTTGCTGACTTGACAATCGGAATGGAACATTACCAACATTTTATTTAAAAAATATGAAATGATATAATTCTCATGAATTTTCCTGTCTTTGATCTGATAAAACGAAAGAATTCTACTATCTACTAAATAAGATACTCTCAAATTCATTAATCAGAAATTTGTAAATTTAAAAAAAATATTAGGTTTTTTTTTTTTTTAGAATTTCTTGTAGAAAACTCTGTGAAGAGAAGATAAAATAAATTCAAAAACTACTTGTCGAGATATTGAAATACTGAAAAAAAAAATGATTTCTAGAAAACTTAAACCTTATACAAAACATAACAAATAATTGACAAGCAAATTCATGATTTAATTTAACTGAAACAAATGCACGGTTAACAATACCGCTGCCGCGCTGAGCGAAATTTGAGCTCATACGTACCTACGTCAAACACAATACACTGGAAATACAAATTGGATTGCACTATGCATTATTTAATTTATAACAATAATATTTAAATATGAATTTATATTTTACGCCTTTTTTAATGTGTAATAGTTATCTACTCTTACTTATATATCCTTCAATGGAAAACAATATCTATGCTCAACTTAAAAATTACTTCAAAATTTTAAGTTTTTATTGTCAACAGGCATGTTAGTTCAATAATTATATCTATATTTTGTTAAACATTTCACTTTAGACAAGTAAATCTACGTAATAATCTAAAAGATAGGTACATAAAACCTATACAACTTAGGTTTAAAACCTATATAAAAAATTTCCACGGCATTTAAAAGTTTAGGTGGATATCCACACTTTCATCACAAAGCACTCAGGAAGAGCGGTTCCTAACGCTGCTCCACCGTAACTCAACTATGGTTCATCAGCCATGTTAAACGAATATTTACTGGTTTTGGTGTTACCTATTCTTGATCCTGCATAGTAGGCTGGATAACAGTGGGACGGCTAACTGGCAAGGCAACGGAGACTCTCTCACGCTGTTCCCTTGACGCCAACATCTCCCTGCTGCAAATGTCTCCACACATCGTTCACGTACAACACCCAGCACCCCGCAATACAGCCTCGCATACCATCCATAGCTTCTCCGATTTCAGATGCCCAGGGCTGCCAACGCGGCAGCCCTGGCAGGGTCGCCATGTAATGTGTGGCGTATGGGTAACAAATCAAGGAGACGTGTTTAACGTTCAAGTCACTTTATTGTACTAACTTAACCTAAGCTTACATACTAATACAGTACATATACGGGTAAGGCTAGCTACACACTACAGTACTACATATTTTTATCAATACAAAACTATACCTTAAGTCTATGATTTAAGGTTTATTTTCATGTAATAGTGATGTAAGCAGAAAACCAAAAGAAAGAGGCGACTTGTGTGTCCTTGTCTAAAAAATTGCCAACGTAAAATACAAATTTCTATAGTAGTTTTTAAATCAAAATTATAGTTTTGTAAAATTCGTTATTACCGCACTTCTATAACACGATAATGTAAAATTATTTCCATTAGGTACATGGTATTTTTATTTATTTTATTTCCATTTTATCCGGAGATGTAATTTCCATTTTATTTATTTTATTTTAAATCCATTTTATTCGGTGATATTATTTCCATATTCTTCTTTTATTCATATATTATATTCATATTCTCATATTCAAAAACTGTAGCAGGTACCTACAAAAATTTTACTGCAAGGAGCGCACGCAACAAAACCCAAGTTTAAAAAATCAACACATGTTTAAATGACTACCTGAAGCTAGCCCCGGAACCGACCAATCAAAATACCGAATTCGTCCCTATGCGATCACTGAGTGAAGAAATACTTAAGGGCGCGTTTTCATATCAGGCAAAATTATGCTGTTTTTCGGTACATTTTAAGGAATAACCAAACAAAATCCAATATAACTAATAACTACCTCGTATAGATTGGTTCTTCATCTTCAAATGATAGGAACTTGATCATCGAAAATTTTAGTTTTTTATAATGTAAAATCGATCTGTCGTTGCCATTTTTCACAAATTGGGTTGAGTTTAGGTACATTTTTTGTGCTATTATTAACATATTTTACTATTTCTAAAAATACTATTTGTTGGCAAACATATTCAATTCTTAATGCTATTTTTTTTATTTTATCTAAATGCCATAAATAGTCGCAGAAAAAATTAAAACCGAAACTTATTTTTTCACATTTTTTTCTCTTCTGGATGAATCTTAACCGATTGCAATAGGGGTTATTTTATTTTAGATACCCGTCTTGATTTATTGCACAAGCATTTTGCATGAAACTAGTCCGCGCGCGACCGCCGTCGAGAGTGGACACGTATCGCCTGTTTGGAGCGCCTCGAGTTGAAAAAGTTTATGTTCTACACTGTATCTGCCAACTTTGATTATCACTTGCCATAACGGTGAAGGAAAACATCGTTAAACCTGGACACCTGACACTGACACTGACACTGCTTCATACAGTTCTCGATGGAGTGTATAGTCCTCTAACCGACACTAGATCAGCGTGGTGGACTAAGGCCTTAACTACAGAAAAATTATCAAAAATATTTGGCCTTCACCTTCTCACTCTGAGAAGAGGCCCACGGGCCCAGCAGTGGGATAGAAATGGGCTACTTTTTGCTTTGCTAATGAGTTACTTTTCACTAGAAATAATTCCAATTTTGGGTCTGCCACATCTTTTTTCTTGTCAATCATCATCATCAGCCCTTTACCGTCCCACTGCTGGACACGGTCCTCTTCTCAGAATGAGAAGGTTTCAGGCCTTAGTCCATCACGTTGGCCTAGTACGTATTGGCGGACTACACAAGTACACAGACCGTCGAGAAAAAACAAAGGCTATACCACACAAGTGCGCTAATATCGGTCGATATTATCGCATGGATTATTGCGATAAAGTGTTTTATGAAAATCGCCATCCTGTGGCGAATTTGAGGATGTTGTGCCTACAAAAATATATATTTTTCTATACCAGTGCTTGTTTTGTAATCCTGATTAACCCTGGTATTTATTGGTCACAAAGTCATAACTCGAATTTTAATCTTGATGACACTTTTTTTCCTAGGTTGACTTTTAGTTTTTGGATAGCTTGTATATCAGTTAAGTATAACACAACGCCTAGTTTTATTATGTAAGAGCTAGACATAAAGCTACTAACCTACCTAGTCACAATAAAAATAAAACAAAACACACGCAGGTACCAAAAAAAGAAATAGATCTCGAGGACGAAATAACGAATTTAGGTAGAAATAAAACTAACGCCCCAACTTTTCGTACATAAGAAATTTAATGAAACAAAGGATTTTCTTTCGTCCGGTGAATTATTATCGAATAAAATACTGGCGACAGGGAAGAAAAGTTACAGCTCGTAAAGGGGCTAGGGGACAGTCGGACGGAGCGTCACACGAGATTTTATTACACGAAGTATAAAGGAGACTGGCCGTCACGGCATCCTTGATGGCAGTATACAAACAAAAAAATTGCACCGCTAAGAAAAATGGGAATGATATAAATCTTAAAAACGTATTCTTTTTGTTTGTGAGAAAGATGGTCAGCCTAACAATCTGTATTGTCGCTTGAAGGTTTCCGTGTTGTGTGATATCGAAACCTGATTTATGGAAAGGTGCGACTCGCGCATGTCATAAAAAATATTTGTCTTAAAAAAAAGTAGGGAACTCTTCAATGGATGACTTGTTTTGATGATGATTTGATGAAGACAAGTCTTATTTATTTATTTAAACTTCATGCAACATGTGTACATAGGCGGACTTAATGCCTTAGGCATTCTCTCCCAGTCAACCTTAGGGTGATACAGAGATGACAAGGCAGGTGCAATATTGATTCACGACACAAAACAAGATGAGAAATAAATTACCACTAAAACAATAGATAAACATACATAGATATATATATATAACATACAATAAGTACTAAATATATATAATAATATACTATTATAGTCATAGATAAAATACTAATGAGATGATTCTGCCAAAATTTTATCTAGAAAGAACTTCCGAACTTTCCTTTTAAAAGAGTCCCGACTGGTGGCCATCCTAAGCTCGTGAGGTAGCTCATTCCAAAGAAGAATTGATTGAATATGAAAGGATGAGTGAACAAAATTAGAGCTATGATAAGGGCAATATAGAAGTCTTTCTATTGTTAATGCCAATCAAAATAGAAAAATAAAATGAACATTAAAAAAAAGTAACAGTTTAGGAAGTCGCTGCCAATTTTTTGTTAAATCAAACCGAATCAAAGGCAGCTACTTCCTAAACTGTTTTATACAAATTATTTTATTCTTTTTGAAGTCAGTTTTTCCTTTTTTTATAGTTTTTTTTAAATTTGTATAAAATCAATCTACGTTCCTACTCTATTACATGTGAAATCCTTACTAAACGTTCAGCAGTATAGGTTGTTTCCATTTCTTATTGATTAAAACGTCTAATATACGATCACGCCATCCATTCCATTGACATCCTATCGCCAGGTTTCGTTACTCGATCCAGGCAAGGGAAATAGTCGTGCGAGCGTCACACCAGGACACATCAATAAGCGTCCCATTGTCCAGCATTGTCA
Source organism: Asteroscopus sphinx (assembly GCA_949699075.1). Lineage (NCBI taxonomy): Eukaryota > Metazoa > Arthropoda > Insecta > Lepidoptera > Noctuidae > Asteroscopus > Asteroscopus sphinx. The sequence continues at coordinate 13,765,363 of OX453024.1, forward strand.
GACTAACTGGCAGCCATTGTGTCTGCCTGGACGACTAGGCTGGAATCATCACGTGTTTACACTGCGTTACATGTATTGCGATCCCTTGGGAAATTCGTGAAAGTGCCAGAACAATAATTAAGGTAGGAGGTAGGGATACTAAATTTTTTTAAACAATTAATTAAATTTAAAATAACTCAAATGTTTTGTATTTAAAGGTCAATTCTCGTTACCAAAAAGGTTCAAAATATAGTTCTAAAATAATCTCATTGCTTTAACGACCTGTGGTCTAGTGGTTCGAGTGTCGGACTGCTGATCACGAGGTCGTGGGTTCGATTCCCACAGGACACACATATTTGTGTGGTGAACATGAGTGTTTGTGTTTGTCTGGTTGTTTCTTATGTATTATAAGTATTTACAAAAAAAAAAAGTATATAAGTATTACGTCCATTGTCTAGTACCCATACCACAAGCTCTGCTTAGTTTGGGACGAGATGGTGTTGTGTAAAAATGTCCCGATGTTCGTGCCATATTTAAGGAGGTGACTATACCACTGATACTGAACACGAATCAATAAAAAAATAAACACCTACGGTCTTACCACAAAAGATTTAACCACGTCTTAGTTATGTGTCCGACAGATGTTTCAGAAAATTGTTACTACAAATCCACGTTTTTCACTCGCCTTGAGTTAAATACGCTTTCGGTGCGCGCTTATATTAAACAGCCCTTTTTTTTTTTTTTTTTTTTCGTGGGGATATCCTCATTGACGCACTCCGCCCGGGGAAGGCGGAGCCAGTGTCGGACTCTTACCGACTAAAACCACCACGGTGTTCCTCTTCCAACCATTGGCCGGGGGCATGGGAAACTTATAGTCGTCCAACCATACCCGGCAGGTCCCGGCTCGCCACTAGTAGGCGAGCCCCTCTCCCCGTGCGGCATCATCGGCCGCACCCTTCTCTTGACTGGCGCGCGCGGAACACGACGCGCCACCGTCACGGGCCTTGACTGATCGGGCGGCGGGCTACCCCGAGTCCGCCGCCCGCAGGCCCACTCCTAGGGTGGCTGGAGGTCGGCGTACGCCCTCCTGCGACGCCCGGTCCGTCTCCTGCGGGTGGGGAGGGAGGTCGTTGCCTCTCGAACCCTCTCCACCGCCTCCTTAGCGAGCATCACCTCCTCGCAAAAGGAGACGACGCCCTCCCAAGCGTTCTCGCTCCCGACCATAGCCAAAACAACAGCCGGAAGCGAGAGATCGCTGCCGCCTACTGCAGTTATAAGGTCACGGCGCTGCGTGGCCCAAGCTGGGCATTCCGCCAGTGTGTGTGTGAGGATTGAAGCGTTCGGACGCGGTAAAGAGCTTCCGATCGATGCTGAAAGTAGCCAGTCTCCTTTGGCCTTAGTACAGTTTTTGTGTGGCTAACTAGTTTGTCAAATCTTAATGCACGCTGAACATGGGGCTAATATACTAGTAAGTCCAGTGAGTGTAAGTACGAATACAATTGACGACATTTACTCACTAAAATGTCTTCAAAATGTATTCGTACACGAGGCCGCAAGTATTGAAGTTATTTACAATTACAGGACTGACTCGCGAACTGGTGCTCTGTCTGGAGCGATTAAAGTAATACATAATCTTCTTCTTCTTTATCGTGTCGACATTAGCTACATAGCGGGGCAGACTGCCCAGGGTGCGGCGGATGGGCACGCCGCAATAGCGGCGGTAAGGCCCGTCATAGAGGATTCGCTGGAGAGGGGCCATGGTGCCCACACCTACCGGCTGACGCAGATACTCTCAGGGCATTTAGAACGGCATTTCAGATGTATAAGGCCGGTCTTAACTCATCGTAGACCACATCACGTATAGTAATAGTAGTAAAATAACGGTCATTTATTTATTTATTTTTTATTGGTACCTTCACCGCTTACAATATTATAATCAATTCATTAATCTAGACATTACGCAAATTACGAAGCACACAACTAATTAAAATATTTCACCATCACATCGTTCACATCACAGTCGTCATCACAGAATGTTTTACCATCATCACAGGCCTTATGTCTATTCCAGAAGTTTTTTTTCATAATGCCCATCAATAGTACCTATAGACATTATTAAAGCCATTGTAAACTTTTAAGATTTAGGTAAAGTGTCTTCTCGTGGCTGTACCATAAATCTAGGATGTAATGTATAGACTTAGCCTCCGCTCGTCCCTTAGATTTAAGACACATGCTGTACACTTTTTTATTTTATTTTTTTATTTATTTATTAATATTATGCACACACAGAGAAATAATAATAAAATACATAGAAATGAATAGTACAAAGGCACTGCTTATTTCTTCCAGCAGACCTGCGATAGGAAAATTTGAAGCAAAGAAATGTAGACACAGTGTGTCAAGTAATACTAATAAATATACCTACATATATATATACTCATACATAAACTAATATATAACGTAAAATAAATATAGTATAAAAATAATAAGATGTATTGAAATCTCTTTGTTCCCACCTACGATTAACTTCCTTTGACTATGGAACTATGGACTTGACATAAACGAAAAAAAACCGTGACGATTTTTGAAATGTCCGAGACATATTATGGCCGCCTAGTAGTCTTGTTCTTTACAAAAATATAATTGTAGTACTTATCGATAGAGTTGTTTCAGAAAAATTGTGATGATTCCTGGGTTAAAATGGATAATAAACGTTTTAATTCGTTGATTTTGTGGTTTTATTAACCAAAACAACTCGAGACAAAAAATGGCGGATTTTCAAATAATCGCCACGCTCAGTAATTCATGTCACGGAAAACTGACGTATGAAAGTAGTGTCGTATCTTTCCTTCACATGTGGTTGTACGTATGTTAAAGAGAGAAGACTATAAATATCTTATCTGTAAAATTGCATAGACAATAATGTCGCTTCCATAGATTCCATTTTCAAAGTTAACTTCCCGCTGACTTTTAAATGGGGTGTCGTTCGGAAGCGTAACACATCGAACCATTCATATAAATATACATTTAGCAAAATGTGGTAAAATCAACACATTATTATTTTTGTTGTAGGCAAAATACGATGCTTTAAATATTTCATTATACTTTTGTGTTCATGCAACTAATATTTTGAATTTTTAATATCAATACATTACAAAATTAAAACCGTAACTTACCGACAAAAAAATTAATCTTGTTCCTCAACGTCACCGTCAAAAGTTAAAAGACAGCCATAGACAACTTATCCATCCAGAAGTCAGCCAGGTTTACGCATGTCATAATACGACATTTTACAAGGCAGTTAAATGGATTGCCTGGAACTTGCATGGTTTTTTAAAAGCTCATAATACGGCCCCAGTTATATTACGCGTACTGTACTTCGACAATATTCGTTAGCGCAGAAAGGAATAATCTAATGCCAACTAAAAACGATTGTAAACACCAATGAAATACAGACCTTGTTGCTTTAAATTTAGATTTGAAATACAACAAGACTACTCATGCATAAGACATTTGTTTACTGGGGCCGTATTATGAAGTGTTAAAGCCATCATTGTTCCGGTATTAAGAGGGATGGCGCTATTAGTCATGTATAGCTCTGTCTCTTTTCCGCAACGAAACAATGATGATTCTAAGGCCCGTATTACAGTAGCTTCCTCAAGTACAGTTTAAACTCCAATCACCTGATCAGTACTTAAGTATAGAATCGTTACTTGAGTATCGGTCTTATTCCAGAACGGTAATTATAAACTTTAATTCAACAACAAAACACACGAATTTGACCTGAAATATAATAGAAATCTCTACTCAAGCGTAGTCTGGACCACGCTTGAGTGATTACAGATCAAATATCTGCCCAAATACCGAAACAGGTGACAATATAAAACGAAACTAAACTCAGCTGAACTGTGATCAACAAATCTCTGCTTGAGGGACGTTCTAAAATCAAAGCTCAACTTAAAACTAGTTTTAAACAGAGATCAACGCTTGAGTATCCTTCTGGAATACGGGCCTAACACTTCATAATACGGCCCCTGTGTGGCAAATCACAGCCATGCAGCGTACACCACCGTGACGTGTACGCAACAACCAATAGCGGATGAAGATGTTTCTCGCGTAAATGTGGTGCGTTATGATTGGTTTCATTATTTTGGTGCCTCTGAATCTGGGCAGGTGTTCGTTTGTTCGAGCATCACGCAAAAACTGCGCCCATTGTACTTATATTCTGTAAACTATTGTCTTTGTTTGGTGTATTTACAATAAATTATTAATATAACCATGTTTTATACATTCTCAGGTCTCGGAGACATAGTGATGCCGGGTCTACTGCTGTGTTTTGTGTTGCGCTACGACGCGTATAAGAAGGCTACTCTAGTATGCCAAATAGGACAAGTTCCAGGCCCCAGATCTATGGTACGTTTACCTTATACTGTGTTACATTTACCGTCACAATAATACTGTTTTTAACATCCACTATTGAACCTAGACGAATTGCTGCGAACAATCATAGTGAGGCGAACAAAACCGAGCTCCTCCGTACACAAACCAGCGCTCATGCACACACATGCACCTCAAACAGTGCTCACCGCTCTCAGTACACATGTCGCGGCATCGTCCAGTAAGCATCGCGAAAAAAATATCCTTCAGTTGCATGTGTGTGCGTGCGTATTGTTTAGAAAATAATATGTTTTTTGTTGTTTCCCGAAACCTATCAAAAATAACAAATGGAACTTGGCAGGCGCAGCGACGATAGGTACTTTTATGATTTCTTCAAATAGAAAGTAACTAAAGAAGCATTTTTTGCTAAGATCATTTTTAGACCTATTCAATGATACTCCACAGGAAAAAAAAAAAAGTGAAAAAAAAAATTCATACCCATTTCCCATGTACCAGGCCCCTCAGAAAGTATTGCGAAAAAAAGTTTTTATATATGGGAGACAGGGCCAGTTATAATGTTTTTCGAAAATATGATTATTTATAAGTAAAAATAAGTAAGTTCCAATTTCAAAATTTCCCTCCACATTTTTTGCGAGTTAATTCAAAGTATTGTGTCTCACTGAAATATGGATCTGCGCCGGGAACATTTTAGAGCTATGATTTTATACGATTTCAAGTGTCGCCTGAAACCGGATGAATCGTACGATAGACTTCAAATGGCATTCACGGATGAAGGCCCTTCCAAGGCAACCGTGTATCGTTGGTATAACGAATTCAAGCACGGTCGACCAACTTTGGGGGATGACGAAAGAAGCGGTCGCCCTTTGACGGCTGTTACCGAAGAAAACGTGCTAGCAGTGAAAAATTTAATCCAAGACAATAGGCGAATTACATATCAGGAGATTCAACACATATTGAAGATTGGATCGGGAAGCGTTCACGAGATTCTACACAGCCATCTTCGCGTGAGGAGGATAGTATCACGCTGGGTGCCGCACAACCTCACCGATGCTCAGAAGCAGGCCCGGGTGGAATGGTGCCGTGATATGCTTAACAAATTTGAAGCAGGCTCGTCTCGGCGTGTTTACGACATCGTTACAGGTGATGAGTCCTGGATTTATCAATACGACCCAGAAACCAAGCGCCAGTCGACTGTTTGGGTGTTTCAAAATGAGCCAACGCCTACCAAAGTGAAGCGATCTAGAAGCGGGGGTAAGATTTTGATCGCTAGCTTTTTTAATTTGACTGGCCACTTGGTATCAATTCCCTTACGGGATCAAAGAAGCATTAATGCCGAATGGTATACTACCAAATGTTTGCCAGAAGTTTTCTCTGTTATAAGCAACAAGCGACCAAACACAGGGCTCCGCGGGCTACTGCTCCACCACGACAATGCACCTGCGCACACCGCACTCAAAACGAGGGACTTCCTGGACAGCACGCCAGTCAAACTCCTGGGTCACCCTCCTTACAGCCCTGATCTAGCACCGTGTGACTTCTTTTTATTCCCAAAAATAAAAAATCAGCTCAAAGGGATACAATTTTCGTCGCCGGAAGATGCGCTGGCTGCGTTCGAGCAGGCTGTAAACGAGGTGTCTGCGGCGGACTGGAAAAAGTGTTTTGAAAACTGGTTTAGGCGCATGAATCTTTGTATAGAGGCTGGTGGAAAGTACTTTGAAAAGATTTGATAAAAATATATGTACGTATAGAACAATTTTTTTTAGTTTCGCAAAACTTTCTGAGTGTCCCACGTATTACCCCTAAAATACAGATTTTCCGGATAATGGAACATTATAGCTCTATTGATTTCTATTCATTTTCTCTTTTTTGTTTACTGCTCCGTTCTGAAATGTATCATTGTCCATTTAGTACCCATGGTAAATTAATATGTTTTACCAGGTAGTCTCTTCCCATGACAGCTAGATCACGTAATTGCCCCATAACTATGTCATCGGCTGTGGAGCCAATAGCAGGCTGTTAGCGTGACACTTGTCAGTTTGATGTGCTGCCACTGTGTGTAAATAAATTACCCGAAAAAAATGCATTTTTTCACTTATTTGTTTCTATAAAGAAGCACGGTATTTTATACAGTTTCCTTTAATTACTAATTAGATTAATAACACGAGATAACAAACGGTTAGGCTAGTCAGGAATTTATTTTGTATTCATTATGAATAAAAATCTCCTTAATTGTATTTAAAATGTCAATCAATGGCAACACTGATCGTGACTTAGCTTCGGGGCATCGTGGGAAGAGAATACCTCACCGATATTTTTGATTCACATTCATTGTTGCCGTCATAAGTAGCGGTGGGCGATTATGAATGATTCCCATAATCGAATTATTTTGTAATACTAATGTTGATAATCGATTATGAAATTAGTAACTAATTTATTTTCATAATCGAATGACGTTACTAATTTGAACTACTAATCCTGTAGTAAAAACTTTTTACAACACGATAGTAGTACAAATTAGTAGGTACTAAAAAGTGTGGAGACTGGAGTTTTTGTACTACTAATTTGAATTACTAATCTTGTTGTAAAAAGTGGCTTTTTTGGTTGAGTCATAACAGTAAGTTTACATAATTTAATTTTTGTTACTGATAGATTTCTATTAAATCAACAAAACGAGTCAATGGCAATTAACCACACCTAAATTTAATTTTTTTGTGTAGGTACCTGACCGACTATCGTGTTTCGCTCATTCTGCTCTGCGTTGACTCGGGATCACGATTACTAACTAAATTAGTAACTACTAACTGCTATAATCGAGAAATCTCGAGACATCTTCATAATCGAATGATTTCATTAGTACATCTCATAATCGCCCAGTGTACGGTTTCCCGACGTGAGCCCAGGGTTCCCGGCTGACGTACGTCCACTGCTCGCTGCTGGGCTACTTCCTGGGGCTGCTGACGGCCACGGTGTCGGCCGAGGTGTTCAAGGCGGCGCAGCCCGCGCTGCTGTACCTCGTGCCCTTCACGCTGCTGCCGCTGCTCACCATGGCTTATGTTAAAGTTAGTCCTTTATACTATAGTTTTGCATTTGTATGTCTACAGCGTCAGCGTAACGCTAAAGGCTCGTACAGACCAAAAGCAGATCAGTATAGGGCCCGCGCAATTTGTAATACAAGGAACACGGCACACCAAATATTAGCGCGGACCTGCTGGCAAACTTTGCCGCTCCTGCCCTGCTCTGGACCCGCCGGTGAAAAACCGGGCAGCGCGGTGCAGTTGCGTTGTATCACTACGTCCACCATACTAACTGGCCACACCGGAGCTCCTGCTCCGGTGTCTCGTCAGCGTGACGTCAAAGCGGTTACGTAGCAGTTGTATTGTTTGACAACCGACACGACTCAGTTGGGCAGTGGGGTAGTGGGGCAGCGGGGCTGTGGGGCAGTGGGTCAGCGGGGCAGCGGGGCAGCGGGACAGTGGACTGGACTGGACTGGACTGGACTGACGTGGGTTAGCAGAATTTAACGCGAGCGGAGCCGCGGGTAAAAGCTAGTTATGTTATAAAACCCAAGTAATAGGGGACGAGCCTATTGCCATTAACCGATCACAAATGCAGACTCCGGGCTGTTTATTTTCCCGGATTATGGTAATTAGAAGCTGATTCAATCTGAGACACTATAGGTAGGTATGTGTATTACATATGTTGTAAACCCACTATCCCACTGCCCCACTGCCCCGCTGCCCCGCTACCCCTCTGCTCCGCTGTCCCGCTGTCCCGCTGCCCCACTGCCCAACCGCCCCTCTGCCCCGCTAACCCACTGCCCCGCTAACCCGCTTTCCCACTGCCCCACTGCCCCGCTGCCCCACTATACCATTGCCCCACTGCCAAAATTATTAAAATGATAAAATAATAATTATTAATAATAATTAAACATACATATATTATAATCAATTAAAAAAAAACGAAATATAATAAAAAAAAAAACAATAAACATTAATTCAATAAATCAATAAAAATATTTAATTAAATATAATCATAATATAAAAATTTAACGAAATTAAAAATATATAATTATTATAATAAATTATTATTTATTAATTATTATATTATTATTATTATTAATTATTAATAATAATAATAATAACCCTCCGTCGTATCCTTACGTTGACGTCGTGGTAGGGCTTGTGCACCTTAATGAGCGCTAGGGCTATACCGGTAGATACACTCATGCCGGGGCAGGTCTAGGGTGAAAGGTCAGACCAAGAGGGGTACAAATTTGTTCTTGGTCCACTCCCAGACCAAGAGCACTTTCCTTGCCCAAATTACCTTTTCCTAATCCCTATTCCTACATTTCCTTCCTTATCTTCCCTAATCCCAATCCTCAGTCCCTACCTAAGCTTCTAGTCAAACCCCAGGCTATAAGCTTCTCCATTTATTTATTTATTTATATATAGTTAGTTTCCATTTCCCAATCCCTCAAAACCAAGGTGAAACAGCATACGCCGAGGGTTTCATGGCTAAGGGAGAGCTTAGTCGCTAGTATGCGAACTCTGGATACTAGGGGACCTCCAGATTTATATACCCTTACCACGGTGAACGCAGGGCTCTGCCGTGGCTGACTTATAAAGTCCCTAGCTACTCGTGGGATTAAAATGATTACTAGATCCAAAACAAAAAAAGTTATTCAGGCAAAAATGCCACATATTAATGATGAAACCACTCAGGCTTCTTCGTCATCTTCCACGAAATCTCTTTTCCCATCAATTTCATCATCATCACCATCATTTTGCATCTCTCCAACACCATCATCATCAACCAGTAGACAGTCAGTGGATGTTGCACAGGAGACAAACTCTGTCAACGAACCTTTGCCCACCACAAGCACTGCAACAGCTCGTAGGAAATGGAGTATTGATATGAATAAATTCATCCTACGCACCTATCTTCATCTAACTAATATGGAAACAGATACCAACGCATATCTTCCACCCCTTCACACAAAATTCTTAGAAAAATATCCTATGATGCAAGTAAGCCGACAGAGAATAGGAGATCAGCGTAGAGCAATAGTTCAGAAGAAATTATTACCGCAAGAGATGATAGATCAAATCTACGAGGAAGTTAGAACAGAATTACAACTTACACAATCGCAAATACAACAACACTCTACACAGTTTAATACACCAGTCAATATACAACCAGGAACACGTATGAAATGGACAAACGAATACAATGTAGCCATAATAAAAATATATTACAAGATAATACAACTAGAAAACAATAAAACAGCTTATAGAAAACATTTATACGAAGAATTTATAAACCTATTTCCAGAAATGTCACATATAACAGAACAAAGATTGGCTGATCAAAGAAGAGCGATCATAAATAATAAATATATTAACGACGACAGATTAGTAGAAATCAAAAAGCAGGTATCTGAAGAATTAAGTTATACAAACACAGAAACAGACAACGAAAACAATGTTTTACAACAAGAAAGACACACAGAAGAGTATTTTGTTGAATACACTCACTCACTAATTACTTCACGTACAAATACATACATAAACTCTGGCACTCTAACAAGCAGTATACATACTGACCACAATACACAAACACTCACAGATTCCCTAGATAACAGCAATTTTTTGAACAACATAAATATTGAACAATTAGGCTCCACGCAAACTAATCTTAATGGCATCCTAGAAACTAACCCAGAAATAGACAACACTTTCAAACAAGCCCAAGAATACTTTACTGATACACACCCCACTAATAGGCCATACATCCCTAAACAAAAAACATCGAGAAAATTTTCTACTATAGTAAAATATATAAATACTATTATACTCCCAACGTACGTAAATATCGATACCAACTTCATCACCTTGCAGAGTGTAATCTACTGTGCAGCATGGACAGCAGCTAAATGTAATGGCGCAAAAATATCTCACCTTACACAAACTGAGCATCGAACACAACCATTTAGAAAACCAAATTGGCAGAAAAGATTAGAAAAGAAAATAGGAAGTCTAAGAGCGAATATAGGTAGGCTAACACAATTTATAAGGGGTAATAGGAATCAAAGAGTAGTAGCAGCAGTAGAAGCAATAAAAACAAAATATCAACTACACGCACAACACGAAAACTTAAACACACAGATCGAACACTTTTTGGACACCTTAAAACAAAAATTAAATGCAGCATCTAGTAGACTCAAACGATATAAAACATGCACAGATCGTAAAGTACAGAATATAAAATTTACCAATAACGAAAAAATATTTTATAGAAACTTAACATCTGTTAACAGAGATACTAGCAATCAAACCTTAGAAACACCTTCTACTGAAACACTTCGAGAATTCTGGGCTAACATATGGGAAAAACCTGTACACCATAATAATCATGCAGAATGGATTAACGAAACAACTTCACAAATCCCAGAAATGGAGTTCGAATTCATACCAATAGACACATTCATAGACGTCATAAAACGCACACACAACTGGAAATCGCCAGGTACAGACAACATCCACAACTATTGGTACAAAAAGTTCACTAGCTTGCACCCATACATACACAATCACTTAAATGCATTTATTCAATCACCCCATTCATTACCAACATACATAACACAAGGAGTAACATATATGATACCCAAAGACACCAATGACACCATAAACCCAGCTAAATATCGACCAATTACTTGCTTACAGACCCTATATAAAATCCTAACAGCTTGTATAAGTGAAGAAGTTTACAAACATTTAACTGAACATAACATATTAGCAGAGCAACAAAAGGGATGTCGTAAAAGTAGCCAAGGATGTAAGGAACAGTTGACTATTGACGCAGCTGCGATGAACAGCGCAATTAAAAACAAATAACTAATTATGAGTCGGCGCCAAACGAACTTTTAAAAAGCAAAGTGCGTGCAAGTTGCAAGTGGCCGAGAGGAGAACGCATTTTTGGTAAGTTATTGTTTATCATTGAAAATTTCACGTTGTATTTGATGTGACGTTGTTTTTATTATTTATTTAAAGTAATTTAATGATCTTCGTTGATTGGTTGCTTGGCGCCGACTCATAATTAGTTATTTTTCGCTTTTCAGTTTCTGTTTTCGTTGGTTCCATTTTTTTTTTTAAGTTTTATTTTAAAAAAAATTGTGGTTAATATCTAACTCCAGGTTTCCATTATGTCGTAGTGTCTAGAACTATATTTATGTGTTTTGGACAATTCTAGTAGTAGTAGAGATCCTTTGTGAAAGGGCTCCGTCCGGGGAAGTACCTACTACCACGGTACCACCGTACCTACTTCTCCGCCAAATAGTAATGCTTGCATTGCTGTGTTTCGGTCTGAAGGGTACGGGTGCCGGTGAAATTACAATCACATGAGACTTTCCATCTTCATGGACACATGAAGATGGAAACCGCAAGACGCAAGACGGTTCTTCAAACTGACAAGTTTGAAGAACCGTCTTGCGGTACCATTTAGGTAACAGCCTAGGTGGTATTGAAGTTGTTATGGGCAAAGATAACCGCTTAACATCAGGTCTCGTTTCGCCATCCTATACTATAAAAAAACAAAAAAAAACCTTGGAATTTAGCTTCTACTGCAAACAACAACAAAAAATCACGAAAATCACCAAATCAGAGTCGGACTCGCACTCTAAGAGCTCCGTACTATCACACTTTTTTTATTAATTTTTGTATTTGCTATGAAGCCACATTAACACATATTCTGTGAAAATTTCAACTGGCGGTTAAGACGCTGACAACAGCCAAATACCCCAAATAGGCTTCTTTTAAAAACATTTTTAGCTGTATCTATTCGGTTTGTGGCAGTGAAAAAAATATATGTTAATCTTGATCGTATTTTCTGAAACTGTATTGTGCCCAAAACACGTTTTCTTGAAGTTTTCTCGATAGAAAAGAATTGTAAACTAACCTCTTAAAACATGCTTTAAAGCAAACAATAGAGATTGTTTACTAAATATTATAAATAAAATTAAGAAAACATTTGAGAAAGACAATAATCTAAACATTTGTTGTTTCTGTTTTTCAAATAAGCTTTTAGTTTTATATTAAAAAAATAAATTGTTAATTTTCATTCAAGTTGAGCGGCGTATCCGACGTCCCTCGGCTCGTTACCTCTCTTTCAGTTCTGTACGAAACGACAGTGACCGCAGAGGTCTGATTTTTAGGTGTTGTCAGCCTCTTAAGGTTACGGTAATACGGTTAAAAAGACAGAGACCTGTGACAGACAGACGAATAGACGGACGTATGGACAGACGGGGGTGACGTTAGCAACCATTGGGTAAGGAACCCTAAAATCGTGTTTATATTTTCTATTACCATCTTCATCTACATTCATGATACACTGAAAAAAAGTTTGTTTAAATGTAGCCAAACTTTAAAAACCTTTACCTAACTCGAAAAAGTGCCTACAATACTATTGTAACTAAACTAACCATTTATTTTTGTTATTTTTAGGTCAGTTTTGTTAAATCAAATTAACTTTAATAACGCCTTACAAAATTGTTTGTTAAGGTGAATGCTACAGGGTAGCCCGCGAAATTCAAAATTTGTTGCGTTTTTTGCAAATTGTAGCTTTATTTTGCGTTGTATATCAATCAACATATAACTCGCGGTAGTAATAACAATATATAACATAACATAACATCACGCCTGTATTTCCCCGAAGGGGTAGGCAAAGGTGTAATAAATAGTACACCCACATTTCGCCAGTTATGTTATAGTCCCATGTAACAGGGGGCGAGCCTATTGCCATTGACCGGGCACAAATCCAGACTCCGGGCTGCTACTGAGAATTTCCTAATGAAAAAACCCAATAACACTTTGCCCGACCCGGGAATCGAACCCAGGACTTCACGCTCAGCAGTCGCGCTTGCAACCACTAGACCAACGAGGCAGCAAAATTTCTTGCGTTTTTTGCTAATTGTGGCTCTATTTCGCGTTGTATATCGGTCGATATATGATTCGCGGCAGTATAACTACTACTACTACTAGTATATCTACTGAATAATACTCAAAAAAGCTCGAAAATCGATAATTTGATCGTAAATTAATAGTATCGAGCTTGTACAGTTTATAGAGCAAGTTTAATATTTTTTATTAGTATTATTCAATAGATATATTGTTATTACTGCCGCGAATCATATATCGACCGATATACAACTCGAAATAGAGCCACAATTAGCAAAAAACGCAAGAAATTTTGAATTTCGCGGGCTACCCAGTAGCATTGACCTTAAGCTCCAATATTTTTTTCAGTATTCCCTTAATTTTGGCCTTCATTCATTCATGGAATATACCCATTTACAACAATCCAAAGTTTTTGAGATATAAGCTTCATTCGCAGAACTAACAGAGGAGCGGTGTCCATCAAATTCGTTCAGATGTGGAGGCCCCGGTTCACCGTGTGTGTCTCGAGCGTCAAGGTGTGATGGTACTCCTCAATGTCCAGGTGGAGAAGACGAGAAGAACTGCAGGACTACTCGACGAAAGGGGTAAGTTCTTTACGTAATATCCTCTAGTTTGTCCAAACGTCTACGTTCGTGGCGACGCGTGACGTCTATTGTTTCAAGTTGAACTCTTAAGATACACTTATCACTAAGGTCCCGTCTAAATTTAGGTTTATTTAAATAAAAAAACAATTTCAATTTGCACATATCGGTAACTTCATCACATACGGTAGATAAAATCCTTAATAATCGAATCAATGTTAAAAATATTATTAGAATTTTTGCCTAAACCTGGAAAAAAGCTTTGTTTTTCGCGAATATTGCACTCCTATCCGAAGTAAAGGGTTGCTATCGGTGGGTGCCTTAGGTTAGTAAAAAACAGATCGGATAATCTAGAAGTTGAAGTGCTAATAGGAATTTTGTTATTAAGAATCTCGTTAACGATAGTGGCCTTCCTTCGAGACACCTCACTATGTCGAAGAATAGACAATGGATATAATACTTATATATTTTTTTCTTTTTTTTTTACTTTTAATACATAAGAAACACCCAGACCAACACAACATGTTCATCACACAAATATTTGTGTCCTGTGGGAATCGAACCCATGACCTCGTGATCAGCAGTCCGACCCTCGAACCACTAGACCACAGACGTCGTCGTTAAAACTTAGGTCGCTAGTAGTAGCACTGATATATATACAGTAAGCCCCCTGCTAGGTCTTAACTAGGCTCACGATTCTCTAGACTTTTAAGTGTTAACAGAATGTTATTAACATACCATACCTACAAAATGAAATGGATGAATAGAATTGATGGAATAGTGGCCGAGACAAGGTAGAAGAAATATCATTTTTTTATCTTTTAGGGGGTCGAGTCATCCACGTCCGTAGGAGAGTACCCCTTTTCCGAATCCCTACACGTGATCCCTGGGTGGTGCAAATCAGGTGACATACTGGTGGTAGGCCTCAGCCGACGGCTTGCGACCACCCACCGGGCAAAGACGTGCCGCCGAGCGACCCAGTCGTGTTCCGGTACGATGCCCAGTGTAGCTACTCGAGAGGATGGGTCGAAATTGTTGTTTCACTGCAAGCAGACCAATCTGACGCGCGCTGATACTGTCACATCGGGAGGCTAATCGCGGAGGGTAGCGGGATCCGAGGCACGGTGCACCGCTGGCCGACCGCAGGTAGTAGGGGGCCCAATTAGTGTGCTAGCCACACATGAAAGGCTGCCCCGCCAACTAGCGAAAAATCCCGGGATGCGCCATCGTGCCGGTCGGCGACCGGTTGAGAGGGCCCGATGGACACTCCTGGGGGGGCTCGGGCGTCCCCGCAGTCTCCGGCTTAGTCCCCCAATGTTGTGACTTGTCAGTGTGTGTCTGAACGTTAGCAGCGTGGAACCTCATTTCACTGCCATCCCCTCACCTTCCTTCACTCGATCAAAATAATGACAAAGAGAAGCAAGAGAAAAATGGTTTCACAGCGGCTGCACTCCCTCTCTCTCAAAGTGCACCTCCACAACATCCGAGGTCTGCACTCAAATCTCGTTGCAGTCCACCACCACCTCGAGACTGATAAACCATCACTCCTGTTTCTCTCGGAGACGCAGATCGGATGTCCGTCTGACGTGTCGTACCTTTCCTGCCCAGGGTTTACCCTGGAGCACAACTTCAAACCACGTGCGGGCGTATGCCTGTACACCCGGGACGACATCTGCTATCGGCGTCTCCGAAACCTTGAAGATCCCAGTTTCTCCATACTTTGGGTTTTGGTTTCCATCGGTTGGTAGATGTAGGCCCGATGTAGGTTGTACGTAGAGATTTATCTTTGTGATTCATATGTATTTCTTGTGTTATATCTTTTGTTCTTTGGTTTCGTAGCTTTTAACTTTAAAGAAAATGGTCGCTTCGACATTACACTTACAACATAAAACTTTTTTAATTTACAAGATTGTTTAAAATTGGTTACTAACCCATCCAAAAATTCAACAGTGAGAAAATTAGTTTTTCAAAGACACAGTAACGCAGAATAAAATAAATTAATCTTATTTTAAGACACTGATGAAAATCATTCATTCATAGTTGCGTTACCGCTCATCATCACAATGTGACTGAGAAAACTTATTGGACGCATTCTTAGAACATTTTTACATAGCAATTTAGGTTAAAATTAAATTACTTACTAGCCTCATGGCTAGATTGTAATTCAAAAAAAGTATCTTAAAGGTACTGTATAGTAAAAAAATAAAAAAATAAAATAGTATTAGAGTTCATCAAAGTTAAAGTGAGCAGCTTTGATACTGCATTTGGCTTAATATTTTTGACCTATCCCTTGTAAGTACTCAATGGTTTTGTAAAAAAAATATGTTGGCACCACTGTTAAAGACATCACTTTTAAGCACCTTTACATCTACAGGAATAAAATAGTAAAACTGTTTAGTTGCTAGGCAACCCCTTTGTTTAACATAAGTTTTGTAAGCAAAACACCATTAAAATAGTTTTAGTTATTATTTCAATTTCAAATTAAGAAATCTTTCCGGTGAACCACCACTAAGGCTAAAATCACTTGGACTCAATGTTCGCTGGCGGCAGTAGCTACGTGTAATTTAGCAGGATTCTTACAAGGGATTTTGTCGACAAAATGTACCACCGCGAAGGATAGTGACCGTACATAATAAAAAGCTGATAAACGTTTTGTTAATTTAATTTTATCCACGTGTGCCAACCCTACCAAAACAGGTATAAATGCACAATTTAAGTTATGAGCTTATTTCTAGTTAAGACTTGCAAAATATTCATATTCATATTCATTTATTTATAAAGTTAATTTACACGTCAGTAGATTCACATAACATAACAATTTTTTTGATAAAGTGTTGTCCTTGGAATTTAGGGCAAAACAATTCTTTCAGGATTTATTATTAAAATTAGGATGTTTTTTAATTCCAATAGCCTCACGGAGCATTCTAGGTACATATCGGTTTTCCTTCGCCAGAACTTATGGTTTATCAAATCGAAGAAAATGATTGGGTTTGTCTAGGGCATGTTCACACACTGCAGACTTTGTGGAGCGTCTGTTCTTGATGTCAGCTATATGTTCTTTAATTCTAGTGGCTATACTACGCTTTGTTATATTATTGTTCTGATATTTCAAAGATTCAGTAACAATATATTCTGTAATAACTTGGTATCATAGAAATGTAAAATCTTTGAAAAATGCTATCTCTTGCTATGTAAACTTGAAATACAGGGTGCGGTTGCAATCTGATGTCGATAATGACGTGAAATTTGACCGGCAAATAAAACAAAACGACCACTTCCTGCGACCATGAACGCTGCAAAGCATTCGAAACGTCAGGAAAACTAATTTTAATAATAATACACGATGTAATTTGGTTAAACTTGTTTTTACACGGAGCATTCTAGGTACATATCGGTTTTCCTTCGCCAGAACTTGTGGTTTATCAAATCGAAGAAAATGGAAATAAAAAAAAAAAAAAAATTAAGTCAAATGAATTGAATATCTCCGGAGGCTGAAATTGCCTCCGGTTCACACCACTAAGAACTGATACAATACATGTTCTTAGTGGTGTGAACCGGAGGCAATTTCAGCCTCCGGAGATTATGCGGAGATTTTATTGAATCACCGGAGATTATCCGGATAATCTCCGGTTATTCAAAATACTCTAAGGCCAGTATTACAGAACGATACTCAAGCGTTGATCTCTGTTTAAATCTAGTTTAAAGTTGAGCTTTGATTTTAGAACGTTCCTCAAGCAGAGATTTGTTGATCACAGTTCAGCTGAGTTTAGTTTTGTTTTATACTGTCACCTGTTTCGGTATTTGAGCTGAGATTTGATCTGTAATCGCTCTAGTGTGGTCCAGACAATTTTAATAACAACAATACAAGAGGAATAACAATAGAAGTGGAATTAAAAGCAGAATGAAATTACACCTGTTACTCAGCAGTAATACCATGGTAATAGCATATTATTTATTCTATGGTAAAACCGCATCTGGTTAAACTGGAAGTCATCCCCAACATAATTAGGAAAAGGATCGGAGAAAGGAAGGAAGAAGCCTTAGGGACTCAGCAGCAGTGAGCCAACGTTCACGGCACGGGTTAAGCCTCTATACATATAGATCACTATTCTAGTTAGATCACGAGCCCCATTCTTGTAATTAATGATAGCCTGGTAGTTCTGGTACCGAATGAACGAACTGAGTCCTGTTCCCTGTTCCGTCTTTATTTTCACTATTCAGAAAATAGTAAACGCACTACGCAGATTATTTCCAGTTTGCATGTGATTATAGCAATAAACTATTATTTTCTTACGATAATAATTATATTATGGGTGCTACTACTGGCAATAAAGTTACACAGAGCGGGACTGAATTCTATTAAAATGAAATTATTATCAATTCAATAAAACGCTCCACAAAGCAACTTTATCAGCGCAAATGAGCGTCAGCATAGCAACGTTGTCACATGGAAACCTAATCGACTTGTTTCAAAGAGTCTTATTTAATAGAATAGATTTATATTATAAACAATTATAAACGGACTCGGCTTAGTATGATGTTACTTACAAGACGGCTCTGCTTACAATGGTATTGGTACTGCGCTTGACTGTACCTACAACGTGTTACTCAAATAACTGAAAACCTCTCGAGGGGTCATTGTACTCACCAGTATGAACAAATTTTACTATGGGACCAATTCTGAAATCGCAAAAAAAATATCTGTTCCCTACATTTTGTCGATTTATGTGAACACAAATGTAGATAACAGCAGATTTTTTTCGCGTTTTCATGGTTGGTCCTATAAGTAAAAAAAAAATCATACTGATGTGTACAATGCCCCTTAAGAGGTTTTCAGTTATTTCAATAACACGTATAGTTTTACTCGAAAATATTTACTTTAAAATTTTTGATATTACATTAAACAACACATAGGTACCTATAATTGCAAAAATGTCGCAGCTAAAGGTCGCTGTGTGAAAAAGCATTAAAAGTCTTAAAAATAATAATGTTTCGAAAAGGATCATACAATATACATACATAGTGTGTATGTGTGATTATACATCGCAAAGTTACAGTATGGTACCTAAAAATAAAGTAGTTAAAATATTACACTCTAAGGAACCCTAAACTTTATGCGTTTTTTTTACAAAATGGTAGTATGAATCGGGGTATGGTAACACTAATATAAGCATCGTTCAACGCCATTTTTTAAATAATTCGCGCGCGATTTTAACGACAGCTGTTGGATGTTTTATTTTCTATCTAGTCACACGGCAGTGTGTCAGCCAAGTTCGTAAAGGAAATTATATTTACACGACCGCTCCCTTAGAATGTAAGTAGATAATATGGAAATTAAAGTTACTATACCTATAAATACATATTTTGTGCTTAACAACTTCATTGCTCGAGACAAGTATTTGTAATAGGTATTTTATAAGGATTTTGTGCATAGGTAGGTATGACCGTTAACAAACCCACGATAAGGGTAATCTTTACATTGTGCAGAAGACTGCGCACTTCTGGTACTATTGGCCATACGTGGTGGAGACTCTATCTCATCCTGAGGCAGCTGGGTCGGTTGAGCACTTGTCCCTGGTTGACTCCACATAACAAAAGCTGCAATGAAACAGAATACTATTGCAAATGTGTTTCCAATAACAAAAAAATAAGATACATGACTGCTTTGTCGGTTACTGCCTTGTGGTCGCAAGTCCGACTGTTAATCATGAGATCTCGGGTTAAATTATCAAGATAGGATTGGGGGTTAATAGGATTTTTTGAATTTCTCATTTGCAGCTCAGATTTTGAAACATTCCCGGTAGGCAGCAATATGCTCGCCCCCTATTTCATGGGACCTAATAACATTAATGGCGATATTTGGGTGGAACAGCACCTTTGCTTAGCTCTTAATGGAAATGTAGGCGTTATGTTAATGTAAGGTAACTACATTTATACATTAAGTTGTGGAAATGTGTAAATAAGTATTTTTTTAATGTTAACTGGTTCCAGTAGCATCTCTGTGTATGCGAGCGGCTTTCTTTTTTGTGTTATTCTTCATATCACTCCACACCTTCACATCAAGCATAAACCATCACCAAAGTTACATTCGTCAATTGTATTGCATGAAATTTATAATAAAATAGATGAAATCTAAACACTACAAAGTCAAAATAAAATGATGGTGAGAAAGAATATCAAGCCTCATTATTATATTGATAATGATACGCACCTTTCTCCATTTTTCAGCTGATTTTGTATCGCCAGTTGAATCAGCGTTTAACAAATCGGTTAATTGAGCCCAACGTTGTATATTGCTCAATCTTCCATGCGGACCTTCGGTGGGTTTGCTAAGATCACCGTTCCTGAAAAATTTGTAGATATTTTGTTACCTAACAATCTGATATTTTTTACACATTTTACCTAGACCATACTATATTATGAATATCTATTACGATAACAATATCTATTTTAACTATGGCTAAGTGCCTACATATCAAGCTGCCAAGCTGTGCCTTTAAATTAAATGTAGTCATAAATCAAAAATGTTTTATTGTTGCATTCTTCATGTTTTAAACAAACAACGAAAGAACAGGAATAAGTAACTTGAATGTTTATAGAATATAGACACTTAAGCTTAGCTAACTTTACACTTTCAAAGTTTCAAGTAAAGTGTTATGTGTGTTGAATTGGTTGAATTCTTAGTATCAGCCCAGAGTTTAAAATTGTGCCTGTTAAAAGGCTTAAAGTGTACTTCGTATAACTTATATGGACTTAACAAAACATTTTTTTTTCTTCAATGAATACATTTAAATAAAATAAACAAGTTGATTTTCTAGCACAGGCTCGCTCCGAACAAATTTACTGAAACTGTTCACTTATAAAGTACTTGTCAAATTTATATTTTAGTTAAACTAAATGCGCTTTTTAGCTTTACATTTTAAATTATGTTTGAACTGTGATATTTCGTGCTTTTGTACTGGCTCAATTTAAATGAACTCAAAATAAACCTAACTAAAACATTTATGTAATGACTTTCAAAAACAAGAATACAAATGTAAACACATTAAATATAAATTATGAACAAATAAACATAGATAAAATAAACTCAACAAAATTTTTAGGACTACACATCGATTCAGATATGACATGAAGAACACATAATGAACAAGTATGTACAAAACTAAGCCGGTATTCATATGCCTTATATATGCCTCGTAAAGTTGTAAATCAAAGTGCACTCCTAACTGCCTATCACGCTTAATGTTGGTTTGGTACTAAGATATGGTATAATGTTTTGGGGGAATGCCACTGAGAAAGAAATTGTCTTCAAGGCCCAAAAGAAATGTATCCGGGCGATTAATTGTAAAATGTTCCGTGTGGTGCCGGACGTAAAGAATTGCACCACCCTATATCTTCTCATGGGTGTCGTAATAGGCGACTAAGGGATTCACCAGAGGATGGGCAGCAGCGTTCTCTGAGTATTTAACCAACCAACTGCGATCGCCAACCCGCCTGCCAAGCGTGGCGATTATAGCATATCCCCCCAATATATGCTTGGGGGAGGCCTGTGTCCAGCAGTGGACGTCTTACGGCTGAAATGATGATTAATAGATTTTTTTATTTCTTACCTTCGTGACATTAATAATGTAATTATAATAATAGCCCTTAATTGCGTAACTCAATCTTTTAAAACAAATAAAATTATGTGTTAAATATCTGTAATTTTAAAACAATAGTTACTTAATAGCTTAGCAGTTTTAAAATGTTACTGCACTGTATAAAAAGTGACAGAAATATATATTCAGGGCAGAAACTTATCCGTTTCATTTTTGTCTAAAATCGGGAGATCGGGAGATTTTTAGGAAAATGCCCGACCAAATTAAGACATTAACAAGATCTGTATATTATATTAATATTCAGTCTTGATCTTCTTAACAATTCATGTAATTATCTGTTGAAACTGTAGCCTCAACTTTATTTAAAGTTTCAACAATTAGAAAGCATTATTAAAACCGTAGGCTTAGATTTTGCAGACTAGGTTACGAAGTATCCTACTCAACGCGCCAAAATTCAAATCGTCTCATAAATTATTACTTTTCTTTTTCTAATAATGTATCATGATTTTCAAATTTGGAAACATATTCCAGACAATTAGAATAATCTGTAGATTTTAGCTACGTCACTACAATCAGCTGACGCTTAAATAACTCAAATATTAAAACATTGGTTTAGCAAGGTGAAATGTTTAGGTACTTAATCTATCTATAATATCTGTAGTATATAATTCTAAATCTTGATACATATATAAAAGTATCTTATATTTCAGGTAAAGTTCAATGAACATAGAAAAAAACAATATTTGAGGTTATTTGGAGATAATACTGTAAGAAGGAATTATGTAAGAAGAAATCAACAATATTTTGCAAGAATCTACAATAAATTGATGCAGCGTTATATCAATTAGTAATGCCAGGTAAGGAATTAGTATATACTTTGGATAATGGTTAAGTATTTAACTAGAGAATTGTGACTACAAAACCGTCACAATACAAATATTACATGTTGGGTTTTTAAATAATCTGACTCCAATATTCAATAAAAGTTTCTTGTATTTTTCATTAATCAATGTTTTACAGAAAAGAGAAGATGTCAAAGATAAAAATAGACGACGAGCGTGGAATTGGTGAGAACGCATAGATAGTAATAAAAAAGGTTAAGGTTGCGCCGCAACATCTTCGGGGGCCGTGAAAGCTCCAGTTTTCACGAAAGTAACTTCTTCAGGTTCCAGCAGAGGGCAAAGATATTTGATCCCACGTCGATAGATGCCCACTGCAGTTTTGATTTCAGCGACACGTGCCACCTCATCCTTGCCAGGAAAAAGAGCAGTGATTCTTCCCATCTTCCAGCGCATTGGTGGGGTACCGTCCTCCTTCAGAAGCACTAGTTCTCCCACCTGTAAAGGTTTACTGGGAACACGCCATTTGTGTCGTTGCTGGAGCTCTGCTATGTACTCCAGCTGCCAGCGATTCCAAAAATGTTGACGTATCATTTCCAAACGCTGGAATCGGTCAAGCCTATTTGGGTTGGCATTTATAAAATTCGGCGATGGCAGCGATGTTAAGGGCCGACCAATCAAAAAATGCCCCGGGGTTAAGGGTTGGAAATCATCAGGACTAGAGGATAAAGGGCATAAAGGTCTGCTGTTAAGTATGGCTTCGATCTGACTAAATAGAGTTGCCAACTCTTCAAATGTGAGGTGGGTATTCCCCAAAATTCTTTTTAAGTGATGCTTCGCTGATTTAACGCCGGCTTCCCAAAGCCCTCCGAAATGTGGTGCATAAGCCGGTTGAAACATGAACTTAATGCCTTCCTCCGATAGAAAATTAGTGACATAAGTCAAATGTGAATTTAGAAAGTTACTTATTTCTTTAGAAGCTCCTAAAAAGTTCCTGCCGTTATCACAGAAAATATCAACTGGCTTTCCTCTACGAGAGATAAAGCGACGTAAGGATAATATAAAAGCATCCGTTGATAATTCGCTAACAGCTTCTAAATGTAAGCATTTATATCTGAAGCAAACAAATAGAGAAAGGTAACATTTTGTTATCTTACAACCTCTTCCTTTGCGATCCGTTATTAAAAATGGTCCAGCAAAATCGACACCAGCACTAGCAAAAGGAAAATCTGGGTTAACGCGTTGGTGCGGCAGTGCGCCCATGATAGGCGTGAACGTTCTGCCACTGGCTCTTCTGCAAACTACACAGTGCCTTGCAGTGGTACGTGCCAGGTCTCGACCAGCTATAGGCCAAACGTATTCCCTTACAGATGACAAAAGCAGCTGCGGCCCAGCATGCAGAAGTCGCAAATGCTCCTGTTCAAATAATAATTTGGTAAGTCTGTGCTTTTTATGCACTAGCATGGGATGACGTTTTTCATACGTATAACATGAAGATTCTAGACGCCCTCCTACTCTCAAAACATTGTTTTCATCAATAAATGGTTTTAAAGACAACAAAGGATTCTTTGAAGGAAGACTTCCTTTATTTCGAAGAATGATTATCTCCTTTGGAAACATTTCTTGTTGTAATAAACGGACTAAGTTAACAAAGGAAGCTGATAGCTCTTCAGGCTGTAAAATGCCGGTTTTTTTATTTAAAGGATTTCTACAGTTGTAGATAAATCTGAGTAAGTATGCAAAGGAACGTTGCAAAGTTCTTAGTTTAGAATATCGATTAAAATCTATAACCTGTTGTTTACTAATTTCATTTTGTATAGTAACAGTGTTAGCCTGTACTTGAGGTATAGTATCATCATCATTATATTTTTTCATACTAAGCAAAGGCCAAGAAGACTCAGGTTGACCTAAAAAAGTAGGTCCATTCCACCATAAACTTAAATCTTTTATTTTGTCAGCGTCTACACCGCGGGATGCTAGGTCAGCAGGATTCAACGTGGTGGGTACATGCCTCCAATCAGAGCCTTCAGTGAGTTCTAAAATCGTTGCAACTCTGTTGGCCACAAAAGTGTCTAATTTGTCATATCTAGCAACTAACCAAGTAAGCGCAATAGACGAATCGGTCCAAAAGACTCTTCGCTTAATTATACATAGCATAGCGCGACACACGGCGCCCGCGAGCTGTGCTCCTAATAGACACGCACATAGCTCTAAACGAGAAATAGTAGTTGGTTTCACAGAAGCCACTCGAGCTTTAGCACATTGCAATCGGACTGTAACATTGTCATGCATATCCACAGACTTGAAATAGATACACGCTGCGTATGCACTTTGCGAAGCGTCGCAAAAACAGTGTAACTCAATATGAATAGGTGAATTTCTTAAAGTGTGCCTTGGTATTCGTAGTGCATGTAAGTGTTTTATGTTATTGATGAATGAATACCATGATTGACATACATCATCAGGGGCCGGTTCATCCCACTCAATTTTTTGTACCCATAACTTCTGTATTAAAATTTTTGGTTTTATTGTAAGAGGACTCAATAAACCAAGGGGGTCAAAAACCTTGCAAGATTCTGATAAAATTGAACGCTTAGTAGGAATAACTGTATTGTTTTCATAGTTATTAGGAAAATGTATATAATCACTATTCGGATCCCATCCTACCCCTAATGTATGAGATGAAGAGCTTAAAATGAGCGCCCTTTGACTATTAATTGAATCAGATAATATAGATGGTAAATTACAGCGATATTTACGCAAGTGAAAACATCCCGCTGCTAATGCACTTTCTACAGTATTTTTGATATATAATAAATCATCGGGACAATCACTGCCCGTTAGCAAGTCATCTACTAAAAAATCGTTCTGAATTATAGTTTTAATATTTTGATCAGTGCAATCTTCGCCTAATTGCCATAGGCAACGAGTGCTCAAAAAACTTGAGCTCGTTAGGCCATAGGTGACTGTATTGAGTCTTAGTGATTTTAATGGTTCTTTATCATTATTGCGCCATAATATCATTTGTAAGTTACGATCACAATCCTGAATTTGTATCTGACGGTACATTTTCTCCACGTCTCCTGATAATACGTAGGTGTGCTGACGAAATCGGAGTAAAATGTTAAATAGAGAATCTTGAATTAGAGGACCTGTCATTTGAATATCATTTATTGAGTAACCAGAGGTGGTCTTAGCACTACCATTAAATACGACACGTAGCTTTGTTGACTCACTAGTAGGTTGTAACACTGCATGATGTGGAATAATGTACGATTGTTCCGGCACTAAAACACTTGATTCCGACAAATGTCCTAAATCTGAATATTCCTTTATAAACTCAAAATATAGTTTTTTAAGGCTAGGATTTTTAATAAATCTTTTTTCTAATGACAAAAATTGCCTCTTAGCTAATCTGTATGAATCACCCAAGCAATCAGGTTCCGAAAGAAGAGGAAGCCTTACATGAAATCTTCCTTCATTGCTGCGGTAAGTATGGGCCACAAAATGTTTCTCGCATTTAATTTCCTCCTCTGTTTTCACAATAACAGATGGAGGAATCTGTTCTAGCTTCCAGAACCTGGTTAATTGTTTATTTAAAGATTGATTCGATATACAATTACTATTGTTACATGACAATATGGATACATGATTACATTGAACAAAATTGTCTTGCGAATTATTGTGAGTTAACAGTGGGCCTGCTAAAATCCAACCAAGCTTTGACTTACGTACTATTGGTAGGTTAGGGCCGAGAGACATTTGTTCAGGTTCAATTAAATTCCAAAAAATATCTGCACCTATCAACAAATCTATAGGCGCGGGCTGATTGAAGGTAGGGTCAGCAAGTGAGATATTAGATGGTAAGTTTAGCTGTGAAATATTTATTGACTTGTTCGGTATATTTCCTGTGACATGAGGCAATACCAAGCATGATATATTTGTACCATAATTATTATGTTTTGATTTCAAGTGAATGGTGCATCGATGTATGGCATTAGAGAGAGGCATGTTTCCGACACCAACAATATCGACTCTGGATGGCTGAGGAGCCAATTGTAATTTATTTTTCAACCTATCTGTAATTAAAGAAGATTGACTCCCGCTGTCTAGCAGAGCTCGTATGGTGATATGATTCTGTGTATCTGGATTATATATTTCTACTAATGCCGTAGATAATAGCACACAGTTATTTATAATTACTGACATATTGACTATCTTGCCTTTGCTGACGTTTAAATCCTGCTGATGCTTAGTATCTGCCGCAGAAATAGGTGATTCTATGTTTGCTACATTTACAACCTGAGAGCTATTTCTATGAAGTAACGAATTGTGACGCCTTTTGCAAACAGAACATGGTCCTATCCTGCATTGACGAGAAGAATGTCCCTTGCGTAAACAGTTAAGACATAACCTTAAACGCATTGCTTCTGTGATTCTGTCCTCCACGGGTTTAGACAGGAACGAAGAACAATCCCTCTGCACAAGACACATGCAGCAGAAGAACCAGCAGCAGAAGAGCCAGCAACAGAAGGGCCAGCATCAGAAGAGTCTGAAGCAGTAGAGCCAGAAGCAGCTGAAAGAACAAGCGATTTTGCTTGAGACTTTTCATTTTTATTATAATAGGACGAATTGTTTTGACGATCGAGCTTGTTGACTTGGACAGATTCTAGAATATCAGCTCGACTTCTAAGGAATCGGAAGAATTCCTTCAAAGAAGGTGACTTACTTAGAGTATTTTTATGTTCTTCCCATTTAAAACTACTGCTGTTGTCGAGCTTTGCAGAGATCAGGTGGATGATGAGGGTGTCCCATGAATCTGTTTGTTCACCCAGGGTATTTAAAGCCCGCAAGTTTTTAGATACATGATCTATTAAAAATCTCAATGATTTAACAGACTCTCGAGGTACTGAGTGGAAATTTAGTAATGAGTTTAAATGATGATTGATTAACTGTTTTTCATTATTATATCTCTCGCAGAGGAGACGCCAGGCTTCCTTATAATTTGCAGCACTTACTTCTAAGTTACCTATAACACGGGAAGCCTCTCCTTCTAAGTACGAGCTAAGATAGTGGAATTTATGAATTGATTCGATCCTGTTATTGTTGTGTATAAGTGAGGTAAATGTATCACGAAACTCCAACCATTTGAAATAAGCACCATCAAAGTTTGCTATTTTTATAACAGGCAACTTAAAACTCAGATTACTACAATTGGGTTGACATAAATTATTACCGCTTGAATCAGAATGTGCAGAACCAAATTCATTTTTATTGGGCTGATTTTCATCTAAAAATACACGAGTTTTAGCAATTAATGAAGAAAACTCTAATTCTATGTCATCTCTAATATCAATCTCACTGTCCAGGTTACTAGAATTAATTAATTCTATTTGTGATTGTATTTCATCAAAGGCGGACTGCAATACTTGGAACTTTTCATACCTCTGAGTAACGGCGTAGTAGTCTGTTGATGTGATTGATTTACCAGATTCTGTAAATTTCGTTAAAAAGTTTCTGTACTTTGTTAATCTGCCTTTGATGGAACTTCGTTTTGTGGTAAGATCTTTGAATCTTATGTCACTTTCCACTTGCTCACTAGTTTGTGGCATTATGATAAATTAAGTAGTACCTAATTAATAATTTTAGAAGTAAATAATCAGAAGAGAGAATACAATACGCTAATGAAGCAATCCGGCTCATGCACCAAACAAACACGTGTCAAGTCAATTGGCAATCGGCTGATGGGGGCGTTCTTCAGTATAGAAATGTATTTGGTTCACGCAATGGCTGGCAATGGTCGTCACATGTGCACGCTTATCAATCTATGTAATCGGAAATAAATGAAGGAATCAAATGGGATGAGGCACTTTCTTAAGCACTGGCTGCGGCGCTGTATATTATTATTATCCTGGTTAGGTTGGCGTTGGCTGACCGGCCGGCTTCAAGCAATCGGTGGAAAATAATAGATGGCCTTCCTTTGATATTCCTTATGTCTGGATTCAATCACGAGATTTTATCACGTTCGTGGTCACCAATGTTGGGTTTTTAAATAATCTGACTCCAATATTCAATAAAAGTTTCTTGTATTTTTCATTAATCAATGTTTTACAGAAAAGAGAAGATGTCAAAGATAAAAATAGACGACGAGCGTGGAATTGGTGAGAACGCATAGATAGTAATAAAAAAGGTTAAGGTTGCGCCGCAACATTACATTTTCCCATATTTTCACTTATTTATGTAGTTGAACTAAAAGTTCTTACTATCCCCGTGTTAGGATGACAATGTGAATATGAGAACTATAACAACCCTAGGGTTTTATTCAAGTTTAACAAAATATTAGTCTAAACCAATTCTACCATGTAGCCTTAATTGAATCTAGTTAACTGACCCCTCCATTTGCCTGTGACTAAAATAGTAATTTACAAGGTAACTAGGCATGGGATTATTAATAATTAACTTAATAAATTCATAGGTTCCTTTGTTAAGAACAAAACAACTTCTCAATATTTGACAATAGAATTGACTTTACATTATATGATTTTATTTCTATTATACGCTATGAATTTAATAGTTGTAATATATACACATTTGGTAGGATTAATTTACAGTCTAATTTGACCAACAGAATCCAAAATAAATTAATATTTAGAACAAAACCACTATACTTTTGATTTCAATATGAGGTTACTTGTGATTGACATCAATTTGTTTTATTTCAGGAATTCTCATATAAATCAATGATGATTCGGCTATCAGAGATTACTAAGGGATCAGAAGGATCAGTACACATCAATTTAGTAATGAAAATATATAAATTTCAAGGAAAATATGGATAATTTCCAAGGTGTTTGTTACACAACACATCAAACAAGAGATTTCAACCTGTAGCTTGGAAAACTTGAAACTATCCACAGTAACAGCTATGTATAATTGTTTAATTAAGTAGTTAGCCTGTAATTTAGTCAATTTACATGGGCGGAGTGAAAAATGAGTTTTCCATGAAAACCCCTTTTCTCGGTGATTACTTTACACAGCGCCATCCATTGGGCCAGAAGTAGTACTAGAGTAAAGATTGAACTTGCAAGCAATAGTACACGCGTTGTCTAACAGATGGCAGTATTACCAATTTCCGTTTAGCCGCAATTTATGGAATGAAAACGTAAGCCTAGGTGGTATTGAAGTTGTTATGGGCAAAGGTAACCGCTAAACATCAGGTGGGAAATTAAATAAATAAATAAAATAAATATTTTTGGGACATTTTTACACAGCAACATCTAGTTCCAAACTAAGCAGAGCTTGTACTATGGGTACTAGACACTGGATATAATACTTATATACTTTTTTTTTTTAAATATATACTTATAATACATAAGAAACACCCAGACCAACACAAACACTTATGTTCATCACACAAATATTTGTGTCCTGTGGGAATCGAACCCACGACCTCGTGATCAGCAGTCCGACACTCGAACCACCAGACCACAGACGTCAAGTTGTTTATGTCCAGTGTTGTCAGTTGTCAATTTAACTGTAAAGTTATACTAATTTGTCATGGAATTGTAAAGTATTTATGTATTGTAGTGTGTGCGTCAAATGGAGCGCTAGCTAGAATAAAATATTTTTCTTTCTTTTTTTTTCTTTTTCTAAGCCCCAGTTTCTGGAAGGCTGATTAATTTGGTCTGAAGGTCTATTCTTGTAATTAAAAACGTTCAAATATAGTTCCAAACTATATTTATTTGACAGTAGATGTTTCTGATTGCCTTTTATTGGTGACTTTAAGTGGCTGACAACAGCTAAAAAATCAGACTTCTGCGATCACTGTCGTTTTGTACAGAACTGAAAGAGAGGCGGGACGTCGGGTGCGCCGCTCAACTTAAATGAAAATTAACTTTTTTTTTAAATGAAAAACTAAAAGCTTATTAGAAAAACAGAAACAACTATATTTAGTTATTGTCTTTCTTATGTCTTCTTAATTTCCTTTATAATGTTTTGTAAATAATAGAGATTGTTTGCTTTAAACTTCTAAAGCATGTTATAAGATGTTAGTTTAAATTTTATTTTGCATCAAGAAAACTTCAAGAAAACGTGTTTTGGGCACAATAGAGTTTTAGAAAATACGATCAAGATTAATATATATTTTTTACATTCCCACAAACTGAATAGATACAGCTAAAAATGTTTTTAAAAGAAGCCTATTTGGGGTATTTGGCTGTTGTCAGCGTCTTAATGACCTAAAGAGTCACAAATAAACAGCAAACAGGGACATCTACTGTCAGGAGATTCAGATTACTTTGAAACTGTATTTTTACCGTTTTTAAATACGAGATTGGCCGGCAAAAATACTCACAACCAATCACAATACTTAACATGAGATTTTACAGCTGATTAGTTTAATTTTTGCGTCGATCAGATTTTGGAAAACTGGGATTTACCTCCAGTCTCTGAAAAGCTGATCCTATGTCAAGTGTTTTTTTTTTTTTTTTTTTATATATAGGATGGCGAAACGAGCTAAAGGCCTACCTGATGTTAAGCGGTTACCTTTGCCCATAACAACTTCAATACCACCTAGGCTGTTACCTAAATGGTACCGCAAGTCGGTTCGCCAAACTGAGACATGAAGATGGAAAGTCTCATGTGATTGTAATTTCACCGGCACCCGTACCCTTCAGACCGGAACACAGCAATGCAAGCATCACTATCATCAGTTCTAAAACGAAGGTCCTGTCTATCGAGAAATTCCTTTATTCTGTTATGAAAAGCGATTACCACCCGACTTCCTTCATCAACCGAGAATCATTAGTAGTTGCCTACTAAGTACCGAAGTCTTCCTACCCACAACAATGGTAAGCCGTGTCTAATCAGGAAGCGATGCTATCTGTTACTGAGGCCTAAGGTGTCTGTTATTGTGTTCTGGAAAATTGTTACAGTTACTATACAATCCATCAAATCTGATTTTAAATCGAAGATAGGAAAAGTTTCTATCTGTTTCATCAACTCAGCCTATCGCAGTCCACTGCTGGACTTAGGCCTCCACCAAGTTTTTTTTATTTTTATTTTTTTTTTATTTATTCAGATGGAACAGCAAACAGCTACAATATAAAAACTAATAATAAGACTATACATATTCAGTATAAACAATATTGCAGCCCACAGCGCTGTTCACAGATTAACTGTAGTACATGCAGTAAAATTATGTAAACCACTAGGTTGATTAAATTAAAAACTAAACAAACTAAACTAAAATTGCTAGACATAATTCCTAAAGTTAAATTTAAAACTGATGAAGCAGCTCTTTAAGAATTAGGCCTTTGAATTTATTTGGAGTACATATGAAGATATCCACATGTTCAAAAGTCTTATTGTAGGAGTCGACCATTCTGCGAACAGGTGAGCGCAATCCAGAATTGGACCGGCATGCGCCCACTGAAAACAGCATGCCTGCACGAACCTCTCGCCTGTGGACGGTCCTAGGGACCGCATAGCATAACATGTTAGTCAGTTCTGTGCAGTCAAATTTATTTTGGACAATATTATATAAATTTAGTGCTTCTAAGTACTTTCGTCTATTTTCGAGTGTTGTGAGTCTGTACTTAATGAGTAATTGGCTGTACGATAAATAATGCCTATGGCATCTATAGTGCATAGCTCGTAAAAACTTGTACTGGACGCGCTCTATCATGTTCACATATTTTTTATAGTAGGGAGTCCAGACGGACACGGCGTACTCTAGTTGAGAACGTATAAGAGCCTTATATAGACAGATATAGGACGATATCTTCTTAAAGTCTCTCGTCGATCTCATCACGAATCCGTACAATTGATACGCCTTATTGACAATTTTTTCAATGTGCAAGTCCAAACACAATCTAGAATCGAGAATAACCCCGAGATCACGTATGGATTGTACTTTAGTTAAGGGAGCATCACACAATGTGTAAGTATAGTTTATAATGTTTTTGTTCTTAGTGAAGTTCAAGTAATTACATTTCGGTAGACTTAATTGTAATTTATTTCTTTGGCAATAGATGGTCAGTCGGTCCAAATCTTGTTGAAAGAGAAAACAGTCGTTCAAATTCTTTATGGATCTATATACCTTGAGGTCATCAGCATATAGTAAAAACTTAGTATGTTGAAAGCATAGGGAAATATCATTTACAAACATAACGAACAATAGTGGACCTAGAATTGACCCTTGAGGCACCCCAGAAGTTGTGCCACAACACTCGGTCTTCCGCCTTCCGCACCCAGTCCCTCCAATCCACCTTCTATTCTTCTATCTGTTTGGATACAAATTATTATTCAAATTCAAATTAACTTTATTTGCTTAAAATGTGGTACAGAAGATGGTACATTCTAAATAGGTGCAAAGACACATTTTGCCATATAACACACAGCATGCAAAATTTTACAAAATACGTAAATTAATTTAACTAAAGTAAGTAGTAATAGCTATCAGTAGACCGATGGTTGTTTTTACCGACTTCAAAAAGAAGAAGGTTATTAATCAATGAATTATTATTATTATTATACAACTTCAAAACGATCTCACATCTTACATTGCTCAAATTATAATCCAGTTATGAAATGTCATTAGCTACAATTTGTCAGTTGGAAAATGTCAGTATATGCAATTTCTAATAATAATTCTATTATTTTAACGCATTTACGCATGCGGAGCAAAATCTATAGTTTTGCTTTTTTAACCGACGAAAAAAAGGAGGAGGTTCTCAATTCGACGCGTATATATTTTTTTTTTTTTTTTTTTTTTTTTTTTTTTTTTTTTTTTTTATGTATGACCACGCATAACTTTTTACAGAGTGGTCCGATTTTGATGATTCTTTTTTTATTGGATAGGGTATATCTTGAAGTTGGTCCCATTTAAATTTCAGAATCAAAATCCACCCCTAAGGGTAGTAAAAAAATGAGTGTTTGTTCACCCACTGAATTCTTACCTGTTAACCGATTCTGTTGAAACTTGACATACATAAATATAGTTCTAGACACTACGACATAATGGAGACCTGGATTTAGAGTTTAACCACAAAAAAATGAAAAATAAAACTTTTTAACAAAAAATTGAACCGACGAAAACAGAAACTGAAAAGCGAAAAATAACTAATTATGAGTCGGCGCCAAACAACCAATCAACGAAGATCTTAAATTACTTTAAATAAATAGTAAAAACAACATCACATCAAATACAACGTGAGATTTTCAACGATAAACAATAACTTTCCAAAAATGCGTTCTCCGCTCGGCCACTTCCAACTTACACGCACTATGCTTGTTAAAAGTTCGTTTGGCGCCGACTCATAATTAGTTATTTTTCGCTTTTCAGTTTCTGTTTTCGTCGGTTCAATTTTTTGTTAAAAAGTTTTATTATTTATATATTTGGATACAAATTGTAATCATCATCTTGAAATTTGTTTAACAGTTCAAGCAAAAGAGTTTAGAGCCCTACGTCATCGTCAGTAAAAAAACAATCTTAAATAATATATTTTAAAGATGAATAAATGGGTAGTATGATGAACTTGAATTAAAGCAAAGCAAAGATTTAAATAGTCTATTTAACGATTTTTTATTATTAATTCATTGTAACCACCAAATAAAGGTTATGGTTTTGTTAAAATCTCAATATTATGCTAGTGTTTACTTTGCATGAAGGAAGCGATCGTTCATTGGTTATTAGTCGTTTATTGGTTACCTTTGAAGACGCCCATGATCACAGATGCTCAATTTATAATATGCGAGACTTCCTGATTTAACACCTTGCCACTACACTTTGATAAAAGTTTAGCTAGAGGCTATTTCTACAAACCTCCTGGCACTCTGGCATATTTTGACACAACTTACACAATAAATGAAAATTTACTGTTTACACACCTCAGAACCGCAAAAACTTAACACTTAAATTCTCAATAATTTTTACAGTTTCATAGAATTCGTTCCATCGCTGCAGTGTATGCAGAATGATTAAAGTGACATTGGCAACATAAGACTTCATAAAGTCTTAAAAGTTGTGTTTGAGAATTCGGACTTCAGTCTATCACACTGCCCTCTTTTCTTTAAAAAAGATAAAATTCCCAAAGACCACACGCAGTAGCAATATAACTTATTATTATAACGACAATTAAAATACTACTTATCTAGGTATTTTAATACTCTCTACAAAATCACTGAAGCAATTTCGATAAGCCTTACATTGTTGGGTACATCCGTTTAATTAGTGGCCGCAAGTCGTGTGAAGCTAGCAAGATATTCGTAGTGATAGCACACAATACGTGCGTGAGAGTGCGTATGCGCACTTTCTAATGCACAATTACGTATAAAAGTTGCGACTTTATAATCGTGTTCGTTGGTGAAAATATTGAGGGTATTTGGGAATTATTACATAGGCCGAGCGAGCGCGATGCGTCGTGTTCACCCATCCACATCTTGTTATAATGAACGTCGACAGACCAAGCAGTGTACAGAAAAATCTAAACTGGTTTATGTTCTACACTGTATCTGCCAAATGTATGTATTTTTTGTTGTGGAAAATAAATAAATAAATACATAAGTAACAGTTTGTGAAAGTGTTTGGATGGCTGAATGGATTTGGATGTTATTTGGCACAAACATAAACCGTGTCCTGGATTTACCAGATGCTCCGGGGAGATAACCGCACCAGCGCACAGCCCAGATAGGGTGACAGGCCCTGTCGCCATGTGCTGGCCATGGGGATCATAGGTGCTAAGAGTGGGAGACTTGAGGCGTCCATTAAGCGACCCTGGGGAGGACAGCAGCACGTGGTGGTCGCGTACTGCTTTGGTGTGGAAGACACTGCTTTCCCGGGACGTGCCAATGGCATAGCACTAGAGGGGCACTGGCACGGTCCACAGGAGTTGCCGGAGCTCCTCTATTTTGTGCTGTGACAGCCACCGTGTGGTTTTAGTCGGTAGGAGTCCGACATACTCCTCCCGCCTTCCCCAGACGACGGGTATCCATCCATGAAGATTTCTACTCGTAAACAAAAAGGAAAGAGGTTACCCTCTCTTGTATTGTCTTTGAGGTTACCTGTATGGGCACATCACGAAAGTGGAGCCGAGGTTGTCAGCTACGTAGATTCATTAATAAATAATTCTAAAGATAGAAGTATAGATACCATGAAATAAAATTGACGTTACAGATTCCCACCCATATTTTCTTTGGTATCAGAACGAACCCTTTATATCGTTGGTGGTCGCCAAAATATGAGCTATGTAAAGACACTTATCCAATAACTCGATTCGTTCATTCATAAAATGTACTCAGAATTCATAACTCAGATTGAATTTGTTGGCTGTATCGTATGGGGAGTGAACGAATGAATGGAGTGAATGGACTGTGAATGTACGACGTATGCTTCATCTGTGAGATTGATCGATCTTTTTGTGGTCTAACGTTTAAAATCGGAACAAATTTTCTCTGCATTCATGCTACATTTAAGGACGTGACTATACCACTGATATAGAACACGAATTAATAAAAAAATCTATACCAATTTTTTTTATTTTTATTTAAATACCTATTTGTAAACAAATAAATTCCCTCCGTGTGTCTACAGCTACATGATATAAGTGGCCTACACCATAAACTTTCCCGATCCTTCTATCGGTTTCCCGTTGTTCACGACATCTTGAGGAATAGATCGGACGTGCATCCCGACGCACTGCGTTTGGCACGGAAACATCATTATAACTCGGAAACTGCCGAACACAATCCAAAATCCTTTCAATTCTAAAGAAAAATAGAATTGTTTGCGTTTCCACATACTGATGTGGACTAAAACATTTTACTTGCATGCATTTTGATATTGAAATGGAACTAATATTGCAGAGTGACTTGTTTTATTCTTCATGTATTTTGTACCTATTGATTTTTGTTGTACAGTCAACAAATCGGAATCATGACCCACTCAGCCGATAATTCGTATGAAATTGTCAAAACAGTAAAATTTTCTTCATATTAGCATCGTGCTGCACTTAGGACATTTTGAATATTAAGGAAACTGCGTTAATACGGGACAGAGGTCTATGCAATTTTGAGCTTTGTTATTAAATGCAATAGATTAATAATTGGATAAAAAGTTAAGCTAGAATTACGTTTTGAATTTCGAATTAACTGTCGTTCCGCATAGTTTACCTATAAAAAGAAGTAAACATTTTTTTTTTCAAAAACCTATACTAACTCTTTCAATTCCAGAAGAATATTAATCAAATAAAAAGAAATTTGTAAACTAACTGTCACTGGCCAATAAAAATGATAACAAGTTTGTTGCCAGGGAAATATCTATAAGCGAAATTCGACCTAATTGTATTAGAATGTTTGTAGAAAATTAAGCTTATGGTGGGTCATGATTCCGTTTGGTCGAGTGTACATAACTAGAAAATGTTTTTTGTTTTTCTCAATGGAGCCTTTAAGTAGGTTAGGTAATAATTAGAAGGAATGGATAAGAGAAAGTAAGAGTGGCCAGTGGGAATCAAGAAGTTTAAAGTCTACTATAAGCTACACACTGAACCAAAATTGTTGTGTCAAATAGCACAAATTTTTGCTGCCAGTAACATAAAAAACCGGCCAAGTGTGAGCCATCGACCTGATACCCCATAGAAACTGTTTATCAAAAAACATCAACGATCGTACGCGAAATGTGAATTTTTACATCTTTTTCTTACGTAGGTACCACCACATATGTCTATGTTTGCCCTATTTTTAGTATTTGTTGCTAAATTAAATAGTACGAACTATAATCAGACCAAGTTTGACGCTGGTACGTATTACCGTTTTGAAGATAGAGCAGGAACAAAAACGTTGAAAAAAATGCATTTTTTTTTTACGAGGTTTCTTGTATGGGGACCCCCTTAAGTTTTAGAATTTTTATATTTTTAGTATTTGTCACGATAGGCACCATAGTAACACATATTCTGTGAAAATGTCAACTGGTTATCTATTATCGTTACAAAGATACAGCCCTGTGACATAGTAATAGGGTCCCGTTAGCACCCTTTGGCTACGGAACCCTAAAAAGGCAACTTATAAACTGACGCTGCTAGTTACTAAATAGTTTGAAATGTGGCAGCAAATCAGTTTAGCTGTTTTAACAAAAAAAAAAATTCTACTTATTAAAATTTGGCAATTTTTGATTTAGCTGAACTAGTCGGCTATTTTTTTTCATGGCACTTCAATGGTCCGCAGAGTCGTGACCATTAAAGTGTACTGTACATAATGACTGGATAATAACAGTTTAGAAAACAGTATAGGTAAAGGACATTGACCTCTCTTACTGCTCAGTCTGATGGTAAAAATCTCTGCAAATAAATAATCATCAGTCATCATCACGCTGAGTCAATCCATAGTCTGTCCTCTTTCATCAGTATATGCTTCTGATCTAACTCCTTTATTATATTACTATCAAACCTTGCGCTGATCATTCACTCTTTCTTTTATTTCGAAAGCAAAAGTAAATGTTACCTTTATCTCGTGGTATTTCGAAGAACAGAGCAAGGAAACGAACAGGGAAGTGACGATGCAATAAAAAAGTTTAAAAGGTGACGGTCACAACCTTGGAAGGGCTGATTTGTTGTATTTTTTAATTAAAACTTCTTAGATTTAAAAACAATCTTGTCTTTGTGCAAAGTGCAACGAAATTTACATAGTCAGCTCATTTCTGGGCTTCTGCTACTTCTCATAATGAGAAAAGTTTAGGTTATAGATTACTTTGGCTGGCTAGTGCGGGTTGGTAGACTAAACACACCATCACATTCATCGTCTTCAGATGACGATGTCTGAAAATGAGTGCTGCAACATTTCGTGTACTTTTTTACCAAGAATGGGCTTGCGTTTGGCCGCTTGTTGAAGCATATATTATGCTGAGATGAGAACCTTTTTTGGTCTGGCATGATCTTTTTTTTTCTTGTTTGTTTTGCCTGTTATGGTCCCTAAATATAATACCATTTCTCTCAAAACTATTTCAAAACTTTCTCCAAAGTTTCCTCGTGTCTGCTCGTTTACTCAAATTCAATTAAATTCTAACTATCGCCTAACGGCCAAAATTAATATCCAATCTATCCACGATTTGCCCTACTAGAGATAGGAATTTGACATAAGCTCCATACAAAATATGTCAAATTTCTATCTCCAGTAGGGTAAGTCGTGGATAGATTGGATATTAATTTTGGCCGTAAGCTAGGTTCAAACTCGGATTTTGTAGTATGGAAAGCAAACGTTTAGCCGCTATGCTATATATTACTGCTTTTAAAATCATATTTAGGTACATATCTCGTTTAAATCACAATTCTATTTGGAGCTGTTTTTTACTTATTAATAGATCTCCCGTGTTGAATAAATAAAAACATTTAATAATAAAACTGCCATTAAAAAATAACATAACATAACACATAACATCACGCCTGTATTTCCCCGACGGGGTAGGCAGCGGTGTAATAGTACACCCACGTATTATTTTTTTTGGAACATTTTTACACAGCACCATCTAGTCCCAAACTAAGCAGAGCTTGTGCTATGGGTACTAGACAATGGATATAATACTTATACATATACTTTTTTTTTTGTAAATACATACTTACAATACGTAAGAAACACCCACACCAACACAAACACTTATGTTCATCACACAAATATTTGTGTCTTGTGGGAATTGAACCCACGACCTCGTGATCAGCAGTCCGACCCTCGAACCACTAGACCACAGACGTCGTCAAACGTCGACGTCGTTTCGCCAGTTATGTTATAGTCCCATGTAATAGGGGGCGAGCCTATTGCCATTGACCGGGCACAAATCCAGAATCCGGGCTGCTACTGAGAATTTCCTAATGAAAAAACCCAATAACACTTTGCCCGACCCGGGAATCGAACCCAGGACCCCACGCTCAGCAGTCGTGCTTGCAACCACTAGACCAACGAAGCAGTATTAAAAAATAAAGAAGTAAAAAATTGTGATATTCCCTGTTCTTTTCCTGTACCCTTCATCATTAATATATAAACCCCCGCCCCTCCAATCCCTCCCTCGCTTTATCATTATTTTGTAAGTTCGTTAAAGTATACAGGACAAAAACACAAATTTTAATGGTGGATCTACAAATGAAATTAAACAACTTTTCCTCAGGAATAGTTTTTCAGTTTTATTTGTAGATCCACCTTTATTTTTGTTGCATGTACTTGATTTCATTCTGTAGAAGCTGAAGGAATAAGAAAATTTCGTGAAAAGTCGTTATGTTGAATAAAATTAATTAAGTACAGTCACTGCATGACAGGCAGTGGTAAAACTTTAATTAGAAAATCGCCCTTACCACTTACGAAATATGTTATTGGATTATATTTGTGTGATGAAATTATGTTTGTGTTGGTCTGGGTGTTGCTTAGGTATTATAAGTAAGTATTTACAAAAAAAAAAAAGTTTATAAGTTTTATATCCATTGTCTAGTACCCAAAGCACAAGCTCTGCTAAGTTTGGGACTAGATGGTGCTGTGTAAAAATGGCCCAAAGATATTTATTTATTTTAAAATTACGAACTCCAAGAGTTATCGTCGTGGCACCAGGGACTTGTTCGCTCGCAGGCTCCGCACCCATGGAACTATCCCTCTTTCCACAAGTGTACAAAGTCTGTAACATCGTTTACATCAGGGGAAAAGGTGCAGTCTAGAAGAGTATGCCTCACAAAGTCTACCACGGAAAGACTGGTCGCGTCTACAACATCACGTCTTGGCGTCATTGTCAACAAGCGTGTCCGCGGTAGGATGCTACCCAAGCTCATCAATGTCCGCGTTGAGCACATCAAGCACTCCAAGCCCTGACTTCCTCGTGAGGGTGAAGGAGAATGAGAGGCTCCTGAAGGAAGCTAAGGCTGCCGACAAGCTCGCAAACTTCAAGAGACAACCTGCTGGTCCTAAGCCCGCACATATTGTCATCATTCATCATTTCAGCCGAAAGATATCCACTGCTGGACATAGGCCTCCCCCAAGCATATGTATGTTGGGGGGATATGCCATAATCACCACGCTTGGCAGGCATATTGACATATTGTCAGCGGTACTGAAAAACCAATGTTACTGGCCCCCATTCCCTACGAGTTTGTAGCTTAAAAATGGAAATGAAAAAGTATTTACTCTAGTTTCGTGTCTTTACCCGTTATCACGTTTATATTTATCCATTGCTGGGTACATATATATTATTTCTAAGTCATGTTATACCACAAAAGAAATTATATCCTTGGGTATACCCTAGTTTAGACTATAAAATTGACCTATCTACGATCAACATAAAACACCACCCCACATTCACTTATCGCAACTATGATACAACTGCAAGATAGGACACCAAAAATATGGATAATACAAGATACTGGGACCCTATTGTTATGAAAAAAAAACCGAAAGTGGAGATACACTACTTCAGTTTGCATTAGAAGATAAACTTGAAGTTATAAAAACAATTTT
This sequence comes from Asteroscopus sphinx, assembly GCA_949699075.1. Taxonomy (NCBI): domain Eukaryota; kingdom Metazoa; phylum Arthropoda; class Insecta; order Lepidoptera; family Noctuidae; genus Asteroscopus; species Asteroscopus sphinx. The sequence goes on from OX453024.1 coordinate 13,806,189, forward strand.
CAGAAAGAAGAGAAAAATCAGTAAATGGAGGAGGCCTTAACCCAAAGAGGGGTCCTTGATTAATTCAACCACTAATTTAATTAAGGAATAAAGAGGTTTTATTATTATTATTACCAGTGGCGAAGGGTCCATGTAACACGATTCCCACCGGCTTCCTTTTAGGAATTGCTTAAATACAGATCAATGACATTATTATGCTAATTTATTGTTCTAAAGTACAAAAAAAGAATGTTAATTTAAATTAAAAGTTGTTAAATTGATTTTTTATGTTAGTAAAGTGCGATCCTAGCTATTTTAGGATTGTTAGGTACCTACGGCTTCCCTTCTGAAAATATTCACCCTTCGTCACTCATAAATACGCAATCATGCCCACCATGTTTCTAGAATTAATTAAAAAATAAATTAAACCTGAAAAAAATCCGCTGCTAGATATGCTGCAAAATACAGTTGTAGTGACTCTGCGTCCAAAACAGCACTGATGATCAAGCAAGCGGTTCGCGCGCTAGTGTCCTAAAAGACACCGGTACGCGGTGACAAGCTCACGTGCCTTCGCCACTTCTATTACCTTTATTTAGATTTCAATGGTATAACCACTTAAATGTTACCACTAAGGTTTCCCTTCGAAACCTAGTATGGGAATTTTTCTTCAAAAAATGTTTTATGTATAATTTTAATGACGTAATAAGTCCTCCCAGAAAAGCGAAAACACCTGATTTAAAATCTCACAAGAGATCGTACCACTCCAATGACTAGTAAGTAGTCATTACTATCGTAGACTTTGTAAAAAGCTAGTATGATGCTTTGACCAATTCAATACCTAGTAAGTCCCAGTCCTTAAGACTTGTCTTAGAGCTTTCAAGGACTGTCTCGACTCATGTTTTTACGATTTCCTGAAACCATTAGCTTAAAGCTAAGCTAAGCCTTATTGGGTTTTCATTTGGGCAGCCGATCAGTACCTATAAAAATTGTAATATACATAAGTAGTTATATACATAGGTACTACAATTCATCATCCTCCTGCCCTTATCCCAATTTATTTGGGGTCGGCGCAGCATGTTTTTTTCTTCCATACATCTCTATCAGCCGTCATTTCTGTGTTTACTTTATTTCTATTCATATCATCTTTCACACAATCCATCCATATTTTCTTCGGTCTCCCTCTTTTCTTATAGCCATCAACATTCATACTTAAAACTTTCCTCGTAACATGCTCCCCATTCCTCCTCATCACATGTCCATACCATGATAGTCTGTTGCTACTTAACTTCTCTGTCACTGGCGCTACTTTCAGACTCCCTCTTACATATTCATTCCTTATCCTATCCATTCTCGTTATACCACACATTCCTCTTAACATTCTCATCTCAGCTGCATGCACTTGCCTTTCATTAATTCCTTTCGTAGCCCAAAATTCCGATCCATACAGGACAGCAGGTCTTATCATGGTCTTATAGATTTTCCCCTTCAGTTTAAGAGGAATTCGGGAGTCACATGTAGTTCCCGTGACCTGCCGCCATTTCAACCATCCTGTGTTAATTCGGTGCTTGACTGTCCGGTCAATTTCACCATCGCTTTGCACAAGTGAACCAAGGTACCGAAAGTCGGAGCAGACTGGCAAGGGCACGCCATCTAGCGCAATAGCAACAAAACCGGAAAGACCGCCGAAATCGCAGAACATGTATTCCGTTTTAGTTCTGCTGATTTTCAAGCCAACGTTCTCCAGATTTTGTTGCCATTTTGCCAATCTACTCTGGACCTAAGTCCATCTTCACCAACAAGGACAATGTCGTCAGCAAACAGCATGCACCAGGGTGCCTCTTCCTGGATTTCTGATGTCAAGGCATCCATTATCAGCAAGAAGAGGTAAGGACTTAGAGCCGACCCTTGGTGCAAGCCTACAGCCACACTGAACTCGTCGGTGTTGCCAGCGGCCGATCGAACGTGGGTACTAGATTGGCTGTACATAGCACGAATTAACTCCACATACTTTGCAGGCACACCTTTCTCTTTCAGCGCCCACCACAAGACCTCGCGGGGTACTCTGTCGTATGCCTTCTCTAGGTCAACGAACACCATATGCAAGTTCTTATGCGCACGTCTATACTTTTCGCATATTTGGCGAAGTGCAAATATGGCATCCATTGTCCCACGACCTGGCATAAATCCCATCTGGTTTTGGGTGATCTCACTCTCCTCTCGCAATCTTTTCTCTATCACCTTCTCCCATACTTTCATACTGTGTGACATGAGCTTTATTCCTCGATAGTTGTTGCAGTCTTGTACATCACCCTTATTTTTGAAGATGGGCACTAACGTACTATTACACCATTCTTGTGGGATCGTTTCTTCATGCAACAACTTATTGAAGAATAAAGTCAGCCAATAACATCCATCTTCTCCTAATAATTTCCATACTTCTACTGGTATACCATCTGGTCCCAATGCTTTCCCATTTTTCATACCTCGAATCGCCCTTCTGACTTCATCCATACTAATTTCATTCACCAAACCCCTATTTACATGCACCTCTTTAAGTAGGCCAGACCATACATTCTCTTCATTCATCAACCTTTCAAAGTATACCTTCCAACGCTCTTTTATTTCATCATCTTTTGCTAAGACCATACCTGCATCATCTTTTATACATTTTATATGAATTATATCTCTTGCTCTCTTTTCTCTAGACTTTGTTATGCGATAGAGCTCTTTCTGGCCACTAGGGAATTCCAACGTGTTATACAAGTCATCCTGAGCCCGAGTTCTCGCCACAGCTACTGTTCTTTTTGCCTTTCCCTTCCATTCTTTGTAGATATTCTTCTTTATCTCTTTTAAATCTACATTTATGTTTTCAACATCCTGCCATTCTTTAAACGCACTCTTTTTTTCCTTAAGTATCTTTTGCACTTCTTCATTCCACCACCATGTATCCTTATCAATTATACCCTTTCCTTTCGATTCTCCACACACATCTTTTGCTATTCTTCTTATACCATCCGCTATTTCATTCCAACATTCATTCACAGACTTCCCTTCCATTTCCTTCATTTTATCTACCACTTTTTCCCTGAAAACATTCGCAAACTCCTTCTTTTCCAGCATGCGCCATCTTGTTCTAGGTGGGGGTCGTTCTTTGTTCCTGTTAAGCGGGACACTGATTTTCACCTCCATTATGAGCAGTCTATGTTTCGAGACTAAACATTCGCCCGGCAGCACTTTACAGTCTTTGACTCGATTAAAACTATTTTTTTTAATGAGAAAGTAATCAATCTGAGTCGTGTGGTGGCCACTTTTATAGGTTATGAGGTGTTCGTCTTTTTTCTTGAACCACGTGTTTGTTATCGCCAGGTCGAATGCGGTAGCAGCTTGTAACAGTGTCTCGCCGTCGGCATTACGGTTTCCGTACCCCCACCCCCCATGCACTCTTTCATACCCCTGATTACATTTGCCTACATGCCCATTAAAATCACCGCCCACAAATATCTCTTCACTCTCTGATATATTCATCATCATAGCATCAAAGTCCTCCCAGAATTTTTCTTTCACTACATCTTCACACCCTGTCTGGGGTGCATACACACTAATTACATTCAAGACCAAACTCTCCACAATCACTTTTACAACTATTATTCTATCGCTAACCCTTATAACATCCGTCACACATTCTTTCAACTCACTATCTAACACTATGCCTACACCATTACGCTGTCCATCGCTTCCACAGTAATAAAACTTATAACCTTCTCCTATCTCTCTCGCCTTTGAACCCTTCCACTTAGTCTCTTGCAAACACGCTATGCTTATTCGTCGTCTTTTTAACACATCCGCTAACTCTCTTCCTCTTCCAGTCATCGTACCTATATTCCAACTCGCACACCTCAGTCTAACATCCCTCATTCTCCGAGCTTGCTTCTTACGTCGCACCCGCCCGTTATGGTGCGACAACCCTTGTCCGCTTCCCACAGTGGCCGGGTGCTGCCCCTGCGCGTCGCCTACGGGGTACGCCCTAGTCCTAACATCACAACAATCTTTTATACTCATCATGCTGCTAAGGGTTTCGGCTTCAGTTTTACGACCGGCCGCCTGCCTGACATCAACCCTCCTTGGGAATGCTGTTGTTGGTGGGCTGGCCATGTCAGTCGAAGGACCGATGGCCGTTGGAGCAGACGAGTCCTTGAGTGGAGACCGCGAATCGGCAAACGCAGCGTAGGGCGCCCCCCTGCCAGGTGGACCGACGACCTAAAGAACGTGGCTGTGGGGGACTGGATGCGGAAGGCAGAGGACCGAGCGTTGTGGCGCAACTTGGGAGAGGCCTATGTCCAGCAGTGGACTGCGATAGGCTGAGTTGATTGATGCGTTAATGCGGTTAATGTGTTAAAATAATTAGATGTTTCATTATTTATTTTAAAGATTATTAAATTAGATTATTATTATTATTTTTCCCAAGTTTTGAATGAATCGATCCAGGAGAAAAGATTTTTCATACAAACTCTAATACCCTACTTCACCCCCAAAAAGAAGCTTACGTTACAAAAGGAACCTCGTGTCCAAATTTCGTGTTTATAACTTGAGTAGTTTCGACTATGCGTAGATGAATCAGTCAGTCAGGAAATCAGTCTTTATAAGTATAGTTAAAAGATAGAAGCCAAAAAAAATACTATGCTTCTTCGTGTACAACCAGCGCTCATACACATGAACCTCAAACCGTGCTCTCCCCTCTCAGTACACATCACAGTCGTGGCATCGTCCAGTAAGCATCGCGAAAGCAAATATCCTTCAGGTTCATGGTATGTGCGTGAGCGCTGGTTGTACACGAAGGAGCATAGTTTTATTGGCTTCACTATGATTGTTGGTAGCACTTCATCTATATGTTTTAATATGTATGTGATGTAACCCGCGCCTCAACATGCGTATGATACCCGCACCGTGTACATGCACCATCATCCTCCGAGCCTTTTCCCAGTTATATTGAGGTCGGCTTCCAGTCTAGCCAGATACGGCTGAACATCAGTATTTTACACAGAGCGACTGCCATCAGACCTCCGCAACCCAGTTACTGGGTAATACTGACACTCAGAGGTTAGACCAGTTGTCAGACTTTCACCCCCTTATTACAAAACCTGGACTAAGGTGGTTTAAAATTTTAAACCATGGTTTTTGTAAATTTCTTATTACAAAAGCAGGTTTATCTCATAAGCGTGGACAAAGTACGGCACTAAAATTAAACCTACGCGACCCCTAGTTTAACTCCACTAGTACCATACAATAAACGTCAAATTGTCATTTTAGGTTATTTTCAGCTGGTTTGTTTTATTTACTTATTACTTATTACATTAAAAATCATTAAAATTCCGTGAATATGGATGTTTTCGTTTGTGCAGCTAGTGCACAAGCTGCTAGTGTTTCAGGTTGTGGGCCATCAAGAGCGAAGCTTCCTACTTTGGATATTCCAATGTTTGAAGGGAAGGACATTGGACAATATAAGCCCTTCATGGAGATGTTTGAAGCAGTCATTCATAAGGATAATAGTCTTACTGATGTTCAACGATTGTGTTTTCTCAAAAAGCATCTCATGGGCGAGCCGCTGCAGATAATAGATAGTTTACCAATTTTAGGAGAATCATATGCTTCTGCTTTAAGTTTGTTAAAAAAGCGATATGATAATCCTGCTTTACTTGTTCATAACCATGTCAGTGTGTTACTAGATTTGCCTGTGATGCAAAGGGGCAGTGCCCAGCAGATACGTGAGCTAGTAGTTAAAGCAAGGCAACAAATAACTGCATTAGGAAACTTAAAGCAACCAATTGAACACTGGAATGCTATACTGTCATGTATTTTAATAAGAAAGCTTGATTCTTTTACTGCTAGATTGTACCATACAGACAGAGATTTAACTTCCATTCCATCTACTGAAAATCTGTTAGAATTCCTTGATAAAAGAGCTGCATCACTAGAAGCTACAAGCAATAATAATGAGCGCTATCCAGGTAAACAGTATAATAAACAGGTCACTTTGGTTTCAGCTTCAACAGCTTCTTCGCACAGTTCCAATCCTGAACGTTCTAAATGTAAAATATGCTCTGAGCAGCATAAACTATTTAAATGCCCACGTTTTATTGCAATGAACCCTAAACAGAGACTTGAGTTTGTCAATCAAAACAATTTGTGCAAACTTTGTCTTACATTTCATCTAAAAACCTGTAGATATCATTTTAAATGTACTGTATGTAACGCTAACCATAATGCTCTTATTCACATTTCAGATTACAAAAATAACACTAAGTTAACTAAAAATACTAACACTAACAATAATATAAAGCAAGCGGAGGAGGTCCCGCCAGAGGTTTAATTTGAAAGGCTGTGACTGAGAGTGCTTATTAATGTAGAAAACAATCGGAGTATAGATGTCATGAAAATGTCTTTAATTAATGGAACACTGAATACCTCACGATATTCTTTGGAGCAAAGCACGTCACTCAACATATCCAATGTTTTACAAGTTTTTACATAAATCGATTGAAGATCTTGTGGAAATTTTCTCTCAGCTTTATACATTACCATGGTTTCAAATGCTTTCTTTTGAGTGTCTGTCAGAAGCTGCTCAGGTACTGCCCCCTTACAGCGACAAATGATACAATTGGTGCAAACTATTTTAAAATGGCATAACAACATTTTTTCACGCTTCATAAATAAGTGTGTGTTCCCATCTTCTGGCTCCAATTCTAACCAATGGCACCTGTAAAAGAAGTATCATATTAATTTTTTTTCTTTTTTTGAGTCACAAATGTAGGTAAAAGAAATTTGGTTTGTTTTTCCTTAATTTTCGCGATCATTACACATTCTAATAAAACAAGTTTAACCAGATTACATCGTGTATATTATTTAATATGTAATTTGTAATTGTTTGTAATTTTTAAATAATTCAGGGGTCCCTAAATGACGTTTCTTATGGCAGCCGCCAGGCGGCGCCCCTGTCGTGCACATAGCCAATAATAAACCTCAAAAGGGGTCATTGTTACTCATCTTTAGTATCGGACAAATCCTAAAATCGCGAAAAAAAACAGCTGTGCCATCATATGTTTGTGTTCACACAAGTCGACAAAATGTAGGGAACAGCTGTTTTTTTCGCGATTTCAGTTTTGGTCCCATAGTAAAAGTTGTTTATAATGATGAGTACAATGCCACCTTTTCAGGTTCATCATATATATAAAACTGAAATTAAATTGGATACTTACAAATTATACATGGTTAATTCAGCTCCCTGTTTGATTGGCATTAGTGCCACCAGTACAACATTGTTTCTTATCCCCAGCACATACCAGGCCCCTCAGAAAGTATTGCGAAAAAAAGTTTTTATATATGGGAGACTGGCCAGTTATAATGTTTTTCGAAAATATGATTATTTATAAGTAAAAATAAGTAAGTTCCAATTTCAAAATTTCCCTCCACATTTTTTGCGAGTTAATTCAAAGTATTGTGTCTCACTGAAATATGGATCTGCGCCGGGAACATTTTAGAGCTATGATTTTATACGATTTCAAGTGTCGCCTGAAACCGGATGAATCGTACGATAGACTTCAAATGGCATTCATGGATGAAGGCCCTTCCAAGGCAACCGTGTATCGTTGGTATAACGAATTCAAGCGCGGTCGACCAACTTTGGGGGATGACGAAAGAAGCGGTCGCCCTTTGACGGCTGTTACCGAAGAAAACGTGCTAGCAGTGAAAAATTTAATCCAAGACAATAGGCGAATTACATATCAGGAGATTCAACACATATTGAAGATTGGATCGGGAAGCGTTGACGAGATTCTACACAGCCATCTTCGCGTGAGGAGGATAGTATCACGCTGGGTGCCGCACAACCTCACCGATGCTCAGAAGCAGGCCCGGGTGGAATGGTGCCGTGATATGCTTAACAAATTTGAAGCAGGCTCGTCTCGGCATGTTTACGACATCGTTACAGGTGATGAGTCCTGGATTTATCAATACGACCCAGAAACCAAGCGCCAGTCGACTGTTTGGGTGTTTCAAAATGAGCCAACGCCTACCAAAGTGAAGCGATCTAGAAGCGGGGGTAAGATTTTGATCGCTAGCTTTTTTAATTTGACTGGCCACTTGGTATCAATTCCCTTACGGGATCAAAGAAGCATTAATGCCGAATGGTATACTACCAAATGTTTGCCAGAAGTTTTCTCTGTTATAAGCAACAAGCGACCAAACACAGGGCTCCGCGGGCTACTGCTCCACCACGACAATGCACCTGCGCACACCGCACTCAAAACGAGGGACTTCCTGGACAGCACGCCAGTCAAACTCCTGGGTCACCCTCCTTACAGCCCTGATCTAGCACCGTGTGACTTCTTTTTATTCCCAAAAATAAAAAATCAGCTCAAAGGGATACAATTTTCGTCGCCGGAAGATGCGCTGGCTGCGTTCGAGCAGGCTGTAAACGAGGTGTCTGCGGCGGACTGGAAAAAGTGTTTTGAAAACTGGTTTAGGCGCATGAATCTTTGTATAGAGGCTGGTGGAAAGTACTTTGAAAAGATTTGATAAAAATATATGTACGTATAGAACAATTTTTTTTAGTTTCGCAAAACTTTCTGAGTGTCCCACGTATGTATTCGGCAGACAGGAATGACTCGGGTTACCAGTGAATGGAAAATAACCTATATTTGGATATTTGTGCAGACTTATTGTAGACTCATAGGGCATACACGTATAATGTTGTAGTACCACCGCTGTAGAGTACAGAGCCAAGTGCATCATTATCCTAGATATAGCACATATTGCTGCATTCTTCTGTTCAGGAGCGCTTGGTAGAAATGATGTCCTTTTTTCCAAACAATGTATTACTTTAGCCAGATTCACACATCTGTTAAACATTGTTCCATATATGAAATGTGTATCCTTGTGTGAATTTAGTAAAGAGAACTTTTGAGAACCAAACATATCAGCCACTGAACTGTTTTTCATTCTATCGACACCCAAATCTTTAGACTCCGATATTAACTCGTCCCATGAGCTACACATCTGGCGCATTTTGATAACAGCTTTAATGCACAGATCAACTTCTGGCGACATAATACCGATCATTTTGCATTCAATGCTATGTCCTTCTCTCATACTCAGTTCTTTGCAGTTTTTATTGGCACACCTAGTTATACATTGCGTGTATTTACGCAGCCACGTACAGAAACTGTTTATTATAACTATGATTGCATGTGTGTGAGCAATTGTTTATAAGTGACCGTTATACAAAGTCAGATCGAGTGGAAATCCTCATGGATACCGTTTTCTGATATCGATACAGAAGTTTCTCATCATCTTTGTTAGCGGCCAAAATTAATATTCTAACTGTCCACGATTTGCCTCCCTAGAGATAGAAATTTAACATAAGTTGTATGAAGCCTATGTCAAATCGGTATGCAAATAGATATGACATATTTTGGCCACTTATGTACAGGTGGATTTTTTAAAGGTTATGAAATTACCACGTTCTGAAACTTTCGGTTTAGCCAAGTACTTTTTTTACTAGGATTTGTAATGCAGTAGTTTTACTTATTTGTCGACCTTTTTTATTTTTAGTATTTGTCGTGATAGGAACCATAGTAACACATATTCTGTGAAAATTTGAACTGGTTATCTATTACCGTTACAAAGATACAGCCCTGTGATAGGCAGACGCACGGACGAAAGGACAGCGCAGCGAGAGTAATAGGGTCCCGTTTGAGTACGGAACCCTACGGACTTTCGTTTGACTGCCACCTCACGATGTGATGCCCTTTATGGCACTTACATACAAAAATGGGGGCGGGGGGGGGGGGGGTGCGGGATCGTACCAAATCGATAGACGCTGCTTGATATCGAGTTCATGGAGTATGGAGACATTTGTTCGATGCTCAGTCCACGACATAGAACTACAATTCTCTAGTAGATTATTTTTAAGTACGTACCTCTTAATAATAATTTCGGTCACGGCGGCCAATCTTAATGGAGACTACCGATCTGCGCGGGACATATTATAGTGCACAAGTGTGTACGCAAACACAGGTGCACTCTGTATTCCCTCACTCTCATAATCTGATGGGACGGCAATTCGACACGACAAGAGAGAGATCAGGCGCAGGACCGACCGGCACCTCTTAATGTTAGCCTACGTAAGCTATGTAAATTTATTTTTCGGAAACTTGGGTGCAAAATATTCTTTTTTTCTACTTACAAAAAACTTAATTAGACTTTATTATTATATTTCTATGACATATAAGCTATCTGTAAAAAATCGTCTATATGATGGTTAAAACCGCATGAAAATCCATTGCGTGTTTTAGGAGGAGTTAGCGGATAAACAGACGGACAGAAAAGCAACTTTGTTTTATACTATGTAGAGATAGAGATAGTAACCACACTGATAATAGGGGATGGTGCGACTGACGATGGTACACGCTTGCCCAGCAAAAACCAATTCACTTTGCTTTCTTTCTTTCTTAATGCGTTAAAATAATAAAGTAAGACAAGTTAACACAAAGTAATTGAAGATCGAATATCCATTTAACGTGAGATATATGGACTTCTAATGCACTAGTAATACCAATTTGTCTATAAAATATTGAAGTTTCTCGGCTTTCCTCGTTCACTCTGTAGTTAATGTAGCTACAATGTATTTAATCTGAGATAATATCGCCAAAATTACTGCATTTGGCAAACGCATTGGTAATTACGGCATGATGAATTACGCGGATATTGCCCATTTTCCTTTTATTATGGTTGGTCTGATCTGATTGTAGCCAAACTTGGCGTTTATTTACGCACAAACGGGTAAATGTAGTCAGGTAGATTTACTCTTCAGTTAAGTGGTTTATTCTTTTGTTAAATTCCAGATGCGGCTGAACATCATTCTGTATTTTACACGGAGCGACTGCCATGCCCCCGCAACCTCAGTTACCGGGTAATACCGACATTCGAAGGTTAGACCAGTTGTCAGACTTCCAGTCTTCTGACTACCCATGAATTATGTACTAATAATTTATTTATTAGCGGATATTTTCTTTACAGACACGCGGGATCATTCCTTTTGGTCTCCTCCATAACTCAGCAAGTATGAAGATTTGTTGAATCTAGAAAAATGTGGCTAATACAACGTGTTATTGAAATAACTGAAATCCTCTTAAGGGGTCATTGTACTCATCAGTATGAACAACTTTTACTATGGGACCAAGTCTAAAAATAAAAAATCAATCAAAATCAGCTGATCCTTACATTTTGTCCATGTATGTGAACACGAATGTAAGGATCAGCAGATTTTTTTTTCGAGATTTCAGGGTTGGTCCTTCCTACTGCATGAGTGTAGATTTAACGTACCCACTTATATTTCTTAAAGAACGCTTAAAATAATTTATTATTGATTATTGATTTTCCGTGACAGCTAGGTCACGTGATTGCCTCCGTACTACGTCATCGGCCGTGGAGCCAATAGCGGGCTGTTAGCGTGACACTTGTCAGTTTGATGTGCTGCCACTTTGTGAAAATAAATTACCCCAGCAAAATGCATTTTTTCATTTACTTTCTTCTATAAAGAATCACTTTTTAACTAGTAATTTAATATAGTTTCCTTTATTAACTAATTAGATGAATAACACGAGATAACAAATAGTTAGGCTAGTTAGGAATTTATTTTATATTCATTATGAACAAAAATCTCCTCAAGTATATTGAAGATATCAATCAATGGCAGCACTGATCGTGACGTAGCTTTGAGGCATCGCGCTGTCATTGCGGGAAGAGAATACCTGGTGAAACATCTTATTATACTATGATATAACCTATCTATAAAAAATCTACTGCTGGACAAAAACCAATACCTATCGAAACCGCTTATAACATGGGTCATCTGATAGAACGCTACATTAAAAGAGCGACAGAGAAGAGAACATTTACATAATCAATAGGTGCCGTCTGTCGGGACAGGTCAGCTCCTACATACTATGGCAACTCTTTTTACGTTTATTTCTAAAGGCAATATTCTCACTTTTAAACTCTTGTTTATTTCTGATATTAACCTACATTATACTCACATTATTTGAATAAATTTGATGTAATAATCAATAACCTATTTTAAAAAGAGTATATCCATGGAGTTTCTTGCCGGTTCTTCTCCATAGGACCCACAATTTGAAACCGTGCAACTAGAGCCTGACCTTTCAAAAGTGCCTGTAATTAGGTTTACTTGAAATATAAAAAAAATGATTTGATTTGATTTGAAGAGGCAAAAAAACAACCAACATCAGAAAATAAGAGCAAAATTATAATTTGATATACGTTCAAATATTATCTAATAAACAGTGAGCAGTTACATAGTGCACCACAACTACATACGTAAAAAAACATCACGAAAAAAACCAAAAAAATTTTTATTAGTCGAGTTTATTTTTCTTCCTTAAGTTACATACAACTTAAGGAAGAAAAATGAACTCCCCTAAGAAAAAATGGGCCTCGGTAACCGACTGCCCCGCTGCCCCACTGCCCCGCTACCCCACTGCCCAGCTACCCCACTGCCCCGATGCCTAACTGCCCCGCTACCCCACTATCCCATTGCCCCGCTGCCCCGCTACCCCACTGCCCCACTGCCCCGCTGCCCCACAATCCCACTACCCCACAGCCTGCCCAGCTTCCCCAATGCCCCACTGCCCCGCTGCCCCACTGCCCCACTGCCCCGCTTTCCAACTGCCCCGCTGCCCCGCTGCCCCACTATCCCGCTGCCCCACTATCCCACTGCCCCAATGCCCCACTTCCCTGCTGCCCCACTTCCCCGATGCCCCGTTACCCCACTGCCCCGCTGCCCCACTGCCCCGCTGCCCCGCTGCCCCACTGCCTGATGCCCCACTGCCCCGCTGCCCCACTGCCCTGCTGCACCACTGCCCCACTATCCCACTGCCCGATCTACGGGCTTGTAAAATAGCCCTTTTGACCAGCACTTGCAATACGCTGAAAAGAAGTATAGTCAAGTTTGTTTATTTATAAAAAAGATCGTGAATTTCTCTCACCAATCATGATTTTTTTATTTAATAAAGCTAATAAATCTGAGTGAGCCTTAAGCTTCAGCCATATTTTTTTTTCACAAAATAAAGTAACTGGGCATTAAAATTTAAAAATTTAAAATGGCAGTCTCATTTGTATGCGTAGGTTATAAAATCGAGGTGTTTCTTTGGATCTGCCTATAAAATCCTGGAACAATATCCGCTGGGTATTATTTACTTTGTATTTTAAATTCTCTAAGGATCTCCTTTAGATTAACTTACAAGTTTTGAATACTAACATGATAGGTAGCCAGTGGAGATTATAAGTGGGTTCCTCCCTTTGAGGCCCTGACCACCGGTAGCTTGGACTCTGTTCCCGATGCATGCCGGTGGGCTACTATTTTTTATTTTATTTTTATTTTTTTGTGTGTCTAGATATATCGAAATTTTTAACATTAAAGTTGGGGAAAACGGCTTAAAATCGTAAGCGTGTTTAAACGTTGTGCTTTTTTCTGCCAACGAATTTTTTTACGCTTTTGACGCTTATCGATTTTTACTTCTAAAAAAATTTACTTTTAGTTGTCTTCATTACATTCATTTACACTATTCTATTTACAATTTCACTAAAAACTATACACACAAACTACAATCGTCGCATAATTACCGAGGAGAACATTAAAAAACGCATTCACTCGTTGACAACAAAAAATAAACTAAGCGTCAATGCGAAAGCAAATCAATCAAGGTCAAAAACGTTTAAACGATACGAAAATAATCAACAAAATAAAAAAGTGATTTCTCTAAACAAATTTTACGTAAACGTTTAAAATTTAATTCTGCCGCTTATCAAGCCACCCGTCAAATTTGAAATTGGGTCTTATCTGCATTGAAATAAGGTTACATTTCAATCGTACTATTGAAAGCATAAGTTTGGTTTACGAAAAAGTTCTCCAGTAGGGTAAATCGTGGATAGATTGGATATTAATTTTGGCCGTTAGTGCTATGAAGGAAGTGTTTGCCAACAAAAGACATCAACGCACGATCAACATGCGGCAGGTTTTATAAGGTAAAAAAACCTGCCGCATGTTGAACTCAGCCCATCTCACCATGACCAGATCGTGCGTTGATGTCTTTTGTTGGCAAACGCTTGCTGTGGGGGAAACAATATTCTTTTCCCGGGACGTGCTAAAGGCAATAACACTTTGCCCGACCCGGGAATCGAACCCAGGACCCCACGCTCAGCAGTGGCGCTTGCAACCACTAGACCAACGAGGCAGTTTTATTTTAATACAATAATATAATAATAGTGTTGTATCGTGGGTGCCTTTAATTTTACAGACACAAATCTGGACATGGACAAATAGCCTGAACTATAACAATTATCAGAAGACATCTGTGTCTGTTGCTCCATTCGGGAATCAAACAAGAAGTTGAGTAGCATTCACGCAGCTCCAAGATTGAACTGTTTTTCTGCAAAATTTTAATTTATCTGTTGCCTATTTTGATATACAGAATATGGAGTTACAATATTTTCTGTTGATTCCGCCAAACCACATCCAGGCTTCGTTCGTTCCGTATGGTGCTGGACATAAAGAATCGCACCACCCTATCTCTTCTCATGTGTGTCATTAAAGGCGACTAAGGGATTCACCAGAGGATGGGCAGCAGCGTTCTCAGAGTATTTAACCAACCAACTGCCATCGCCAACCCGCCTCCCAAGCGTGGCGATTATGGTATATATACGTGGGACACTCAGAAAGTTTTGCGAAACTAAAAAAAATTGTTCTATACGTACATATATTTTTATCAAATCTTTTCAAAGTACTTTCCACCAGCCTCTATACAAAGATTCATGCGCCTAAACCAGTTTTCAAAACACTTTTTCCAGTCCGCCGCAGACACCTCGTTTACAGCCTGCTCGAACGCAGCCAGCGCATCTTCCGGCGACGAAAATTGTATCCCTTTGAGCTGATTTTTTATTTTTGGGAATAAAAAGAAGTCACACGGTGCTAGATCAGGGCTGTAAGGAGGGTGACCCAGGAGTTTGACTGGCGTGCTGTCCAGGAAGTCCCTCGTTTTGAGTGCGGTGTGCGCAGGTGCATTGTCGTGGTGGAGCAGTAGCCCGCGGAGCCCTGTGTTTGGTCGCTTGTTGCTTATAACAGAGAAAACTTCTGGCAAACATTTGGTAGTATACCATTCGGCATTAATGCTTCTTTGATCCCGTAAGGGAATTGATACCAAGTGGCCAGTCAAATTAAAAAAGCTAGCGATCAAAATCTTACCCCCGCTTCTAGATCGCTTCACTTTGGTAGGCGTTGGCTCATTTTGAAACACCCAAACAGTCGACTGGCGCTTGGTTTCTGGGTCGTATTGATAAATCCAGGACTCATCACCTGTAACGATGTCGTAAACACGCCGAGACGAGCCTGCTTCAAATTTGTTAAGCATATCACGGCACCATTCCACCCGGGCCTGCTTCTGAGCATCGGTGAGGTTGTGCGGCACCCAGCGTGATACTATCCTCCTCACGCGAAGATGGCTGTGTAGAATCTCGTGAACGCTTCCCGATCCAATCTTCAATATGTGTTGAATCTCCTGATATGTAATTCGCCTATTGTCTTGGATTAAATTTTTCACTGCTAGCACGTTTTCTTCGGTAACAGCCGTCAAAGGGCGACCGCTTCTTTCGTCATCCCCCAAAGTTGGTCGACCGCGCTTGAATTCGTTATACCAACGATACACGGTTGCCTTGGAAGGGCCTTCATCCATGAATGCCATTTGAAGTCTATCGTACGATTCATCCGGTTTCAGGCGACACTTGAAATCGTATAAAATCATAGCTCTAAAATGTTCCCGGCGCAGATCCATATTTCAGTGAGACACAATACTTTGAATTAACTCGCAAAAAATGTGGAGGGAAATTTTGAAATTGGAACTTACTTATTTTTACTTATAAATAATCATATTTTCGAAAAACATTATAACTGGCCAGTCTCCCATATATAAAAACTTTTTTTCGCAATACTTTCTGAGGGGCCTGGTATGTATGTGTATGTATCCCCGAATTATAATAGTGCAAACATTCCAAAAACAAGGAAAAACAATTTTATTCATAATTTTAAACAGAAAAAATGCAATATTTAATATTTTATAGTAAACTAGCTTTTACCCGCGGCTCCGCTCGCGTTAAATTCTGCTAACCCACGTCAGTCCAGTCCAGTCCATTCCAGTCCAGTCCACTGTCCCACTGTCCCGCTGTCCCGCTGTCCCACTGCCCCACTGCCCCGCTGCCCCGCTGCCCCACTGCCCCGCTACCCCACTGCCCCGCTGCCCCACTGCCCCGCTGCCCCACTGCCCCATTGACCCACAGCCCCGCTGCCCCACTGCCCCGCTGACCAGCTGCCCCGCTGCCCCACTGCCCCGGTACCCCACTGCCCCACTGCACCGCTACCCCACTGCCCCGCTGCCCCTCTATCCCACTGCCCCACAACCTGCCCCGCTGCCCCACTGTCCCGCTGACGCACTGCCCCGCCACCTCGCTGCCCCACTGCCCCGCTGCCCCGCTGCCCCGCTGCCCCGCTGCCCCGCTGCCCCTCCGCCCCTCTGCCCCACTGCCTCGCTGCCTCACTAACCCACTGTCCCACTGCCCCGCTGCTTGCTGCCCCACTGCCCGCTGCCCCGCTGCCCCGCTACCCCACTGCCCCGCTGCCCCACTGCCCCGCAGCCCCACCATCCCACTGCCCCGCTGCCCCACTAACCCAATGCCCCACTGCCCCGCTGCCCCACTGCCCCACAGTGTGCCCCGCTTCCCCACTGCCCCGCTGCCCCACTGTCCCGCTGCCCCACAGCCCCGCTGCCCCGCTGCCCAGCTACCCCGCTGCCCCACTGCCCCACTGCCCGCTAACCCACTGCCCCACTGTCCCGCTGCCCCACTGCCCCGCTGCCCCGCTGCCCCGGTAACCCACTGCCCCGCTGCCCCACTGCCCCGCTGCCTCGCTACCCCACTGCCCCACTACCCCACTGCCCCGCAGCCCCACTGCCCAGCTGCCCCGCTACCCCACGGCCCAACTTCCCCGCTGCCCCACTATCCCACTGCCCCGCTGCCCGGTACCCAACTGCCCCGCTGGCACGCTGCCACACTGCCTCGCTGCCCCGCTTCCCCGCTGCCCCACTGTCCCGCTGCCTCTCTGCACCGCTGCCCCACAACCCCACTGCCCCACGGCCCCACTGCCCCACAGCCCCACTGCCCCGCTACCCCGCTACCCCACTGCCCCACTATCCCACCGCCCCACTGGCCCACTGCCCTGCTGCCCCGCTGCCCCACTACCCCACTGCCCCACTGCCCCACTGTCCCACCGTCCCACTGCCACTGTCCTACTATCCCACTATCCCACGGTCCCACTGTCCCACTATCTCACTATATCACTATCGTCCCGTCCCATGTCCCATGTCCTGTCCCATGTCCCATCCTATGTCCAGTCCCATGTGCCGTCCCACTGTCCTGTCCCATGTCCCGTTTCATGTCCCATCCCATTTCCCGTACCATGTTCCGTCCCCTGTCCCGTCCACTGTCCCGTCCCCAGTCCCGTCCCCTGTCCCGTCCCCAGTCTCATCCCCAGTCCCATCCCCTGTCCACTCCACTCCACTCCACTCCATCGTACATTACTATCCGCTCGTGCAAATGCATAGAAGCTTCGATCTGTCGGGTGAGTACGCAACCCACGAATTTTTTTTTTCTTTTTTTCTTTCTTTCTTTCTCAAAACCCATACCAGTTTTTAAGTCAGATCATCAGCTTTCAAACAAAAAAAAAAACATCAAAATCGGTCCAGTAGTTTTAGCGTGATGCTGGAACAAACAAACAAACAAACAGACGTTTACAATTTTATAATAGTTAAGATTACATGTACACACGGCTACACATCAAGCTGTAGTAACCAGTAAAGGCTGACCTCGCGTTGTAAGGAAAACCTATACAATGCGAGATCAGCTTATACTGGAAATGTACCGCTTGATGTGTAGCCGTGTGTACAAAGGCGAGCTTAACTCAAAAATAAGGTTTCTACCAGCAAACCCTTGAGCGATAGAGTGTTGAAGAGGCTGTAGTAAACTGAGTGCACAACTATTCACGTCTGTATAATTAAACATACATAAAACTACATGAATATACTACAAATAACATAAGCATATACCATGCCTAACATATTTTATCTTTCATTAAAGAAAGATTTGTTCCATGTTACCTAAAATTAATTATCTTCGGCATCCTAAAACAAAAACATGATTGTCATAGTATTACTAACAAAAATATGGATCTATGTGTCTGATTTAAACAATAAATAAATTAAAAAAAAAAAAAAAAAAACCGCATCAAACTACTTACAACTTAAAGTACTCATAAAATATGGCGTACAGGATCAACTACCCGACGGTGACAAATTGCAAGAATTTTGTCGCGCCTCGAAGGACCACGAAAGTTTGGTCCTCAGGCTCCCTAGGGCAAGTGTTTGGAAGCTCTCGGAGGAAGGGTGTTTGTTTTGTCTGCCTTGTCTGACCTTAAGCTTTCAATAACTTGGCCATAAGTGGCTCAGTTTGTTAGCAGTTCATGTTTTTCTTATAAGTTTAAGTCGTTTGTTAATTGTTATCTTTGGGAACGTTAATAAGATAACAAATCTTGTCTTACTGAGTACGTAATATATATTTATACAACTTCATAGATATTTAATGTTCTTGGTAGTTATCTTAAGGAATAATTAAATTTGAATATTTTAGAATGTGGTATATAGAATTAAGCTTTTGTCTTACTACGTGTTATCAGTACATAGAATTTTAAATGGTTTAGACGCTATGTAACAGTGTCAAAGTTGAATTCTAATCTAAATAATATACGCGATATAATAAATAAATAAATAAATATCTTTAAGACGTTTTTCACAGCACCATCTAGTCCCAAACTAAGCAGAGCTTGTGCTATGGATACTAGACAATGGATATAATACTTATATACTTTTTTTTTTGTAAATACATACTTATAATACATAAGCAACACCCAGACCAACACAAACACTTATGTTCATCACACAAATAATTGTGTCCTGTGGGAATCGAACCCACGACCTCGTTATCAGCAGTCGGACACTCGAACCACTAGACCACAGAGGTCGTCAAAAATAATAATCCGGTTAAACTTGTTTTATTATAATCAAAGTCAAAGGTTTATATTTCGAATAAGCATATTATAATTTTTAACGCATTTACGCATGTGAAGCGAAATCTAACGATTTAAATAGTGGAAAGAAAAAAATCATAAAATAATTAGTAAGGGTAGGCATATCTATACGACTTTGAATTAACTGCAAAGTTAGTCGAGTCGGTTAAGAAATACTGTTTCTTAATAAGATATCGCTGACGTCCTCCAAAGACGTAGGTACTAAGTGGAGGTTAAATTCGATACCACGAGCAATGTTCACATTGCTCACGGTAGCTTAGTGGCTAAAGCACTGGCGTACTGAGCCAGGAGTCGCAGGTTTGAATCCTGCTCGTGAGCGATTTTTACTTTCCACAATTTAAATCGTTAGATTTCGCTTCACATGCATAAAAATAATAAAATAATAACTATATTACTTAAAGAGATCCTGAGACTCCACAAATTCAAAGTCGTTCAGCGAGCTATGGAGCGAGCTATGCTTGGAGTTTCTTTGAAGGATAAAATCCGTAACGAGATTATCCGGAGAAAAACCGGAGCGACCGACATAGCTTGTAGGATCAGTAAGCTGAAGTGGCAGTGGGCTGGCCATGTCTGTCGAAGGACCGATGGCCGCTGGAGCAGACGAGTCCTTGAGTGGAGACCGCGTATCGGCAAACGCAGCGTAGGGCGCCCCCCTGCCAGGTGGACCGACGACCTAAAGAACGTGGCTGGGGGGGACTGGATGCGGAAGGCAGAGGACCAAGCGTTGTGGCGCAACTTGGGAGAGGCCTATATCCAGCAGTGGACTGCGATAGGCTGAGTTGATTGATTACTTAAAGAATAGGCTATTGCCTCCTAAGGGTCGGTCTCTCAATAGCCAGTTAACTTTTAACTGAGGATTAAGTTTGACATTTTGACAGTTGTAGTATAGAAAATCTGTAAATATGTCACATTTATTCCTCAGTTAAAAGTTATCAGACTGTTGAAATACCGGCCCTGAGTGTCGGCGTAGACGTATTACTAAATAGATGTATTGGGTACTTAGACGTGTAGCGATATCTATCCGGTGACATGTGAACTATCCTACATCGCGCAAGCAGAGTTTACACGCAAGTTAACATATATACAAGAGCCCAACTTCAACCGTTGGGCAGTAGCCTGCCAGGCGCAGACCCAGCCTGGTCGGAGGATCCTCCCATTGTGTTGGAGGAACATGTACCTCGTTCCTCCACAGACGTTTTGTTACTTCTGATTTGAAACTTCTTAAGTTAAGGATGCTGTTTGCGCTGGACATCATCTAAGAGCTCAACTGTCCAATCAATTAACACAATAGCTAAACAATGGACGTAAGCATTAAAAAAAAAAAAAACGACCTCAAAAACCTTAACTAAAAAGTAAAAAATAGTCATTGTTAACCCAAAATTTTGAAGGCGGCGCGTGATTGACCCTTTGCGTCATGTAATGTACAGTCGAGCGCAATATCTATGGTAAAAACAGTTTATGTGAACGTACATGAAAATCATGCGCCGCCTTCAAAATTTTGGTTATAGTAAATTTATTGAAATAATTGAAAACCTCTTAAGGGGTCATTGTACTCATCAGTATGAACGACTTTTAGGTTTTTTTGCGATTTCAGGGTTGGTCCCATTGTAAAAGTTGTTCATATTGATGAGTAAAACTACCCTTTAAGAGGTTTTCAGTTATTTCAATAACACATTGTATATCAACATCAATATCAATGGTAACAATTCTATTATAATCGGAACTGGCTTAGGTCGACGGTCGACCGCACGTCGGTGGTAACACTTTGACATTAGCAGCATCTTTATTTCGTAAGCAGTAAGGGCGGTTTTTGAACTGAAGTGTTACCACTGTCATGCAGTTGACTGTACGTTAAATTCATACAAGACAGGCTCAGCTTATACTGGTTTTGTTACCTTCGATACGCGGTTAACTATATTACTTGCTGATACTATTATATGATGAACATGAATAAGTTAATGGAGATAGCATGCAGCGAAGCAAAATATTGACATAAAATGAATTATTTTTGGACTTCATATCGAAGTAAATTGCTTTCTATTTTCGCTACATATTGCTAAGAGCGTAGTTATTAAATCATAATGCAAGAGACTTGTACTGCTAACGAGATATGAAATACATATTTTTTTAAATAACAGTACAGGCATTTTTACTGCCCCATCGGCCATCCGTTCTGCGAGCAATGTGCCCCGCCCACTGCCACTTAAGCTTAGCAATTCTTCGGGCTATGTCGGTTACTTTCGTTCTCCTGCGAATCTCCTCATTTCTGATTCGATCACGCGGGGACACTCCGAACTGGAGTGGCGTCCGCGTACTGGAAGGCGCAGCGTGGGTAGGCCCCCCACAAGGTGGACCGACGACCTGGTGAAGGTCGCACAGGCACAGGACCGGTCGTTGTGGCGATGCTTGCGGGAGGCCTATGTCCAGCAGTGGACGTCTTTCGGCTGAAATGATGATGATGATGATGACAGGCATTTTTGAAAGAAAATATTTTCAGTATATTATTAATGTAAATGCTGGTATCAGCATAAATATAAGTATTAAATAGAAAAAATATTACAGTTTTTCTTATGAAACAATAAAAAAATCAAAGCCTGGCTTTCGTTTCGCGGCCAGAATACAAATGATAAGGCTTTTGACAAACAAAAGGGATTGAAAGTATGATGTGTAAACTTTTTCAATTGTATTAGTTTATTTGAATAGGATTTATAAATAAAAAGCCGCAGTTTTTATTTATTTAAACAATACCCTGACTTTTATCTGACCTATGAACATTTTTTATCTACTTTAAAATATTTTTACTTTGTTAAAAAAGAAAATTTATATGAATATTACTTTTTATACCTAGAGCTAACATTTGTTGTGATATTATTTTTAAGCTTTAATTTCAATGTTCTTTTTTTTTTTCTTATTATTATTAGGATTCTGATCTGGCCAGTATGCAAGCCGGTCTAAAGGCTTTTTATCCATGTTTATTCTAAATAACAATTTATTTATTAGCATTGATGATACGAACTTTTTAAAATATCCAATCATACTCATCCTCTGAGCCTTTTCTCAATTATGTTGGGGTCGGCTTTCAGTCTTACCAGATGCGGCTGAATATCAGTATTTTACACAGAGCGACTGCCATCAGACCCCCGCAACCCAGTTACTGGGTAATAATGATATTCGGTTAGATCAGTTGATAGACTTTCTGCCATATATTATATTAATATCTATAAATATATATTATAAAACTCAAACACGTGAACTCACGTGGAAAATTTAATTCATTCAATTAACCCAAAGTTCTGAACAAACCTTTAAATAAATTCCAATCAACTATTGCCATAACTAAAAACATCAGCCAATCACAGTGCGTCATGAAGATTAAATCATTCCAACAGAATGGAGATCAAAGTAAAGAGGGATCGATAACTAATTATTATTAATTAACGTTAAATATAATAATAATTGTAACTGGATTGTTATAATTTAATCTTGTTAGTGCATTTGAGTAGGGTTTTGCTATTTATGCTGAGCCTACCTATGTGGTAAACATTTTTATTATTATTTTACTGGCTGTGCCTGCGGCTTCGCCCGCTTACTAATATATAATATAGCCTTTGTTACTTTTGGATAAAGTAGCTTTCTAGTGGCAAAAGAATGATTAAAATTGGTTCAGTAGTTTAAGAGTTCATTAATTTTAAATAAACAAACAAATATTTCCTCATTACAACATTTACTGGACCTATTGGACTTGACCTATACCTGCACAGTCGCTAGGTACACAACATTTTTTATGTTCTGTTAAACTGTGTCGATTTATCTGTGTCCAAATAAATATTTTATTTATTTATTATTATTTATATATGCTTTATTGTACACCATAAAAAACATTACATTGAATATAAAGAATAAAAAAAAAATAAAAAAAATATATAATTATTTTATTATTTTTAATTGTCGAAAGAAAAAATCGCTCACGAGCAGGATAAAAAATAAATATAATAAAAAAAAAAAAATTTTTTTTAAGAATATTTTATTTCTTTTTTCTCTTAATAAATCTGAAATAACAGTGGTATGTAGTTTTGCATGGAACTAAAAGTGAGTGCAGAGATATATTACTAAACAGAAAGGAAGATAGCGATCAGCGTGTATTATCTTGATGACTACATTCGATCCCGTGCGTACAGCCCTATCAAATTAGCCAATTCGTAAGCGTGCCTTCCGATTGGGCGGTGATCGATTACAACTCGCTCTCGATACTCTGTATCGATGGATTGCGATAGATTACGACGAGTGATGGAGGCTGTGTGCATACACGTAACAAGTTGTCTTAAGTTCTACCTGTGCCGTGTACGTACAGTACAGGTAATTGATGCTGCAATACTGGGAACTCCTACGAGTGATAGACTGGGGCGGACTTGATAATGTGGTTGATGCTTTCATGTACCTACATCTGCTACTCTAAGTTAAAAACCGGCCAAGAGCATGTCGGGCCATGCTCAGTATTATAGGGTTCCTTAAGTAGGTGTAATTACAAACGAATCAAATCGAATATTAATCATGGCTATTTTAGTTTTTGCAATAATCGGCAGCATTCGCGACTCAGAGCGTGTTGTTAGTAGCGCCATCTAGGGTTAAATTCAAGAAGCCAAATTTAAGACGTTTGTCATTTCAAAGTTACTTTTTGTGATTTTTTCAAATAGAAAGTAGCTAAAGGAGCATTATTTGCTATGATAATTTTTCTCTAAGGTCAATGACCTTTGAACTAGGACGTTTTAAGTATTTTTCAGTTTTCTCTCTATAACTCAAAAAATTATAATCACATTATACTCGAAATAATTTTAAAAGAGAGTTTTCACAAAGGTCTATCAATGTGGAAGATTATAAGTTTCTACATTGCATAGTTTAGAAATGGCAGGGGGGGGGACACATTGCAAGCCACTTTGGCGGGCTATATTTCGCAGATGGTACACCTGATAAAAAAGTGGTGTATCAAACATTACCTTCATTTTAGTAGACCTATTCAATGATATCCCACACGAGGGGGTGCAGCGAAAAAAATTTTTTTTTCTCCATTTCACATGTATGGACGCCACCCCTAAAATACGGAAAAACGATTCTTTTATTCTTTTAAAATTGAGATCTATATGTAGACTATTTTTTAACAAAATTTCATTTACTTATGTTTATAACTGTAGAAGTTATTAAGCTGTAAAGGATTAGGACAGACGGACAGACGGACAGACGGACCGACGGACAGACGGACAGACGGACAGACGGACAGACGGACAGACGGACGGACATGACGAAACTATAAGGGTTCCTTGTAGGACTTCGGAACCCTAAAAAGTACTCTAAGTTTGCTCTAAGTTAAAAACATAGTCTGTGAGTGAGTAACATTGAATTTATAAATAGCGCGCATAATGTTACTCTATTAAGATTGAGCGCTATTTTTATTGCATAATTGTTGAACGTGTGTAAAATAAATAGTTAAAAATTTTTTTTTTTTAGGTTTCCTTACCCGAATGGTTTCAAACGGGACCCTATTACTCTCGCTACGCTGTCCGACCGTCCGTCTGTGTCACAGGGCGGTATGTTTTGAACGGTAATAGATAACCGGTTGAAATTTCCTCAGAATATGTGTTGCTATGAGGGGTATCACGACAAATACTAAAAACATAAAAAGTCTTAAACTTAAGGGGATACAAGAAACTTCAAAAATATGCATTTTTTTCAACGTTTTTGTTCATGCCCTATCTTCAAAACGGTAATACATACCAGTGTCAAACTTGGTCAGATTATATAGTGCATATTATGTAGTTTAGCAAAAAATACTAAAAATTTTTTTTTTTTTTTGACTTTAACATATGTGGTGGTAAGAAAGAGATGCAAAAATGTATATTTCGCGCACTGTGCGTTAATGTCTTTTGATAAACTCTCGTAAATTAAATCAGTTTCTATGGGGTATCAGGTCGATGGGGGGCGGAACCCTTACTGCGCGAGTCCGACACGCACTTGGCCGGTTTTTTTTTACTTATTGTCATTCCCTAAGGAGGGTAAACAGAAACACTTTTTACTATAATTTTTGCACTGCTACTCGATAGTGCAAGAATAACTCTTACGTTTTAAATTACAGTTAGACAAAGTCAAACTATGCATATCACTTTTATAACCAAGTTATGAAACCTGGTTTGCAACGGACCTTACGTAAAAAATATATTAGAAATCAAACGAACCCAATAAGAATCGCTGAAATCTCCAAATAATAATATTTTCCCTCTAGCAATAACGGAATCAAAGTAAAACAACACTAAGTGATCGGAACAGTCGCCGTAGAAACCAATTACGTTCGTCCAAAGGAAATTATTCGCTGTGCCGATCCGCAGATTAGTTTTAAGAGCTCCTAAACACGAGTTAGTCGATTTGGAAAGGTAATTAGTTTAATTCGAACGATTTGTTGAGCGAGGTACGACAGCAAGCGGGGACCTCCCCTAGACTGTAGTGTGCTGTGAACGATTCGTAGTTTGTTGAAGATCTTTAGTAGTCACTTAAATTGTGATTAATTTGGGTTGGGAATGTAATTTTAATGGTGATTAGAACTTCTTGTCCTATATTGGCACTAACCAAAAGCCAGTTGGCATACGTATGAAGTTTTTATACCAATTACAGTCGGGGTGGGTCAGTATAAGTGATTAGGGCTTTAAAAGGCATAAACTTTAATAAAAATTAAAAGTCCTCCGTTACAAGTCTTATTAGAACTCCCACTACCTGACCAATCATAGGTCTACAATAGAAGCGCGACTTGCGGCAATTACTATCCTAATTGGTGGGCGCGATACGCATGCGCGGTGCGTTCGGAAACACGTTAGCGCCAAGGAGAATAACGCGTAGGCGCCTTACCTCGACATATGCGATGGGGGAGCATCCTGTGGTTGAGTTCCTTCGCTATACAATTTAAATATCTATTCTACTCTGTTGGAAATGTAGTAAAAAATTATAAACATTTATTTAATGTAGACGGTGGAACTTGACGTAGGTATGACGGGTGTGACACGCAACGGTCACAGCTGTTCTCCCCGGATATCCCCTCCTCACAGGATTAGTTAAGTTGGGGGACATGGGAGAATAATATTACTGCGTCAAGTTGTTCTTCCTGACAGTCAGGTCACGAAGACAACGGCATAATTAATTGAAGTAAACCCTTCAGTTCATTTGTTTATTGTAAGTACAGTAAAAACAAAAGATTAGCAAATGTGCTTGCGAAATTTCAGGCTGTGCGGATGACAGGAACTGGCTCAAAATTAACAGGATTGATAGCAGACAGACAGAGAGAGAGATAATAATAATAATAATTAACGGGTGGCGATGACGGTAGAAAAGCTTCTATACAAGTGCGGATAGAATGTGAGCACGCATGTGTGTGTGTGTGTGTGTTTTCGAGACAGTAGTGTAGCTACTCGTGAAGGTAATGGTGACGCTGACGTCACGTTTTTTCTTGGTTTATTCCCTAGCGGCCGAGCACGCTACGAGGTTATAGAAGCTTCGCTTCAAAAAGTTTTTAAAATCGGCTTCTATTAACAATCAGTTCTAAATCATACCAATCAATAAATCACACATCGAAATACAACAATCTCTTTCAATAATCGCTTGCCGCTTATCTTAAGAACCATTAAAAGACTTGCATTA
Source organism: Asteroscopus sphinx (assembly GCA_949699075.1). Taxonomy (NCBI): domain Eukaryota; kingdom Metazoa; phylum Arthropoda; class Insecta; order Lepidoptera; family Noctuidae; genus Asteroscopus; species Asteroscopus sphinx. Next base: position 13,833,106 of record OX453024.1, read on the forward strand.
TTATTTGTATTGACTTTACAAACTGCCTTAAAACTCAGCCCATACAATTAAAACTTATCTGTTTAGACTGAAACTGAATAAGATTACTATATTAATGGCAATCTTGAAACTTTGCCTCTGCAAGTTAAGTAAGTTGCACGGTTATACTTTTCTTTTTTTTTTTCCGTGGGGAAATCCTCATGGACGCACTCCGCCCGGAGTAGGCGGAGCCAGTGTCGGACTCTTACCGACTAAAACCACCACGGTGTTCCTTCAACTACCTTAGCCGGGGGCGTGGGAACCCGTGAGTATTCACACAACCACCCCCGACAGGTCCCGGCTCGCCACAAGCAGGCGAGTCCCTACTCTCCGTGCGGCCTAACAACGGCCGCACCCTCCTCTGTGGCGCACACGGAACACTGCACGCCACCTCACCTCACGGGCCTTTACCAGCTACGCCAGCTGCGCTAACTACGCCAGCTACGCCAGCTGCGTCAACTACGCCTGCTACCCCAGCTGCTGGTCGGGCAGCAGACTACCCCGAGTCTGCTGCTCGCAGGCCCATCCTCCTGTAATTTTTATAGAGGTGTTCTTCCTCGCGGTCCGGGCGGTAAAGCCAAGACCCTCGGTCCCAAGAGGCGCGAGAACACTACTCAGCAGGCACTCCTGGGATTACGAGATCGACGGGGGCAGGGAAGGACAGTCCCCCCGCTGCCTGCCCAGTGGCAGGGTGAGTGCACACCGGGCCCGCCCCTGCTCCTCCACTGTGCCCTCTGCGTTCTCAGAGGGACACGCGGAGCAACTTCCCATCGGCCCACATCGGGCCCCTCCCGTGCCAGAATATTCACCACAGGCAGTAAGGTCCCCCGGCCCAACAACTGTCGTTCCCTCTAGACGTGTCCAGAAGGACAAGCAGCCGTCAGACACACGTGGAGGTTTTCTGGCCAGCACCCCTGCACGGTTATACTTGCAATGTCTTGAAGTCTTGCAATCTATATCTTTTATGACATGAAGCGAAAGAGGTGTGTCAGGATCATAGTAGGTAGAAAATCCATAGTATCTGCTTACTTTAATGAGAAACAGGCGTGGTAATATGTATGTTTATATCTTTTATCTTTATGGGTGGGTAGACTATACATGATTACGGAAAAACAAAACCTTAATATTTTTGTGATGTTCCCGCTACTCGCTTTCAAACAAACCTTGCCTTAACTGATTTACTTTTCTTGCCTCTAAACAAAGTAATCCTTAAAAGCTTTCTTTTCAACATTACCTAAGTGATTTTTCAGTAAACGACCTGAAACACTTTGATTTTGTTCAAATTTATTACCATTTATGTAAACAACGTTTTAATTAATTTGAAATACTTTTGTTGACTATTTTTTGTTTTGATGGAGAAAAAAGAGGTTGAAAATTATTTAGAAATTTTTGGCTCGACTAGAATTTAAAACTAATAATTAGTTTATTTCACAATTCATCAACTGTTAGCGCGACAATTTGAATAATTAGGTTCTTACGTTGCTTTAATTTAGTAATTAGGTTTCAAAAAATAACCAGTATTTTTATAGTATTTCTTAACCTAGTTAACGGATGTGACTTCGCTCCCGTGGTATGTCTATAAAAAAAACTATGTGTTAATCCAGGACATGGTCTATCTGTGTGCTAAATTTCATACAAATCCGTTCAGCCGTTTCGTAGTAATTGAAGAATGCTCAAACAGTACAATAACCATTTGTACACTAGTTTAAATGTATATTCATCGTAATGTATTTTATGGTGTACAATAAAGCATATATGACTGGATCCGGAAGGCAGAGGACCGAGTGTTGTGGCGCAACTTGGGAGAAGCCTATGTTCAGCAGTGGACTGCGGTAGGCTGAGTTGATGAATAAAGCATATATAAGTCACACGAACAATGCACAGTATGCACACACTTAATTTAGTCAGCGAGAAAGTCGATTTGTTCACGTGTTCACTGAGTGAATTCACAAGAGTGATATTGTATATATTATGTTAATTGTGATCTTAAATTTTTTTTTTTTTTAGTAACATTGTAATTGTTTGGAAACATGTGGTTTAGTAAAACCTAGTCATCAGATCAGTGGCTGCACTATCGATTTGGGAATTCCTGTAATGGTAGCTGTATGTAAGTTAATAAATAAATAATAAAATAATAAGTAATAATACCCAACTAACTGCCTCGTTGGTCTAATGGTCGCAAGCGCGACTGCTGAGCATGGGGTCCTGGTTTCGATTCCTGGGTCGGGCAAAGTGTTATTAAGTGTTATATAAAATTGTATCCCTTTGAGCTGATTTTTTATTTTTGGGAATAAAAAGAAGTCACACGGTGCTAGATCAGGGCTGTAAGGAGGGTGACCCAGGAGTTTGACTGGCGTGCTGTCCAGGAAGTCCCTCGTTTTGAGTGCGGTGTGCGCAGGTGCATTGTCGTGGTGGAGCAGTAGCCCGCGGAGCCCTGTGTTTGGTCGCTTGTTGCTTATAACAGAGAAAACTTCTGGCAAACATTTGGTAGTATACCATTCGGCATTAATGCTTCTTTGATCCCGTAAGGGAATTGATACCAAGTGGCCAGTCAAATTAAAAAAGCTAGCGATCAAAATCTTACCCCCGCTTCTAGATCGCTTCACTTTGGTAGGCGTTGGCTCATTTTGAAACACCCAAACAGTCGACTGGCGCTTGGTTTCTGGGTCGTATTGATAAATCCAGGACTCATCACCTGTAACGATGTCATAAACACGCCGAGACGAGCCTGCTTCAAATTTGTTAAGCATATCACGGCACCATTCCACCCGGGCCTGCTTCTGAGCATCGGTGAGGTTGTGCGGCACCCAGCGTGATACTATCCTCCTCACGCGAAGATGGCTGTGTAGAATCTCGTGAACGCTTCCCGATCCAATCTTCAATATGTGTTGAATCTCCTGATATGTAATTCGCCTATTGTCTTGGATTAAATTTTTCACTGCTAGCACGTTTTCTTCGGTAACAGCCGTCAAAGGGCGACCGCTTCTTTCGTCATCCCCCAAAGTTGGTCGACCGCGCTTGAATTCGTTATACCAACGATACACGGTTGCCTTGGAAGGGCCTTCATCTATGAATGCCATTTGAAGTCTATCGTACGATTCATCCGGTTTCAGGCGACACTTGAAATCGTATAAAATCATAGCTCTAAAATGTTCCCGGCGCAGATCCATATTTCAGTGAGACACAATACTTTGAATTAACTCGCAAAAAATGTGGAGGGAAATTTTGAAATTGGAACTTACTTATTTTTACTTATAAATAATCATATTTTCGAAAAACATTATAACTGGCCAGTCTCCCATATATAAAAACTTTTTTTCGCAATACTTTCTGAGGGGCCTGGTACGTCAGGGTACTCATTCCACCCAGGGTTTCCCGATTAGTTTAGAATTCAGTTTCAATTTTGAGAAAATAGCTGTCGAGAATCGAACCCGACCCTCGACATCTGAAGCGGTGGCGGCGCGGCGTACCAGCCGGCTCGGCACCGCGCCCGTGGACGACGGAGACGCAGGCGGCGGGGCGAGGGCGGCGGACGACGAGGCGCGCGCCATCGCTACGGCCTACCTCTTCGCTCGGGACCACCGCCCAGTGCACACATACTTTTGTTGATATTGAATATATTTACCAGCGTGTTTAGTACAGTCCGCATTTTCCTTTCACGACCACCGGTGAAACCCCAACATAGCAATAGCTAACTTGAGGATGTCTATTCTAATCTTCGCTCACAGCGCCATATATTGGGTCCAGTGGGGTAATTGTGTAATGCATTCACATTGACATCAGCTTTCATTTTGAAATTACAGCAATATTCATTGCGTCGTACGTAGTTGTCAATATGACGGATTGTCAAAACACACGGAGCAATGATCATTGAAATCCAGATGAATGCGATCGCGAGTGAGTTACGCAATTAGGCAGCAGATTTTGTATATTTATTTTTTGGCACTTAACCAACATAATATTTATAATATTAATATTATTTTAAGTCATTTTGGGCCACAGAATATAGAATTAAATAAATAAATAATAAATATCTTTGGGACATTTTACACAGAACCATCTAGTCCCAAACTAAGCAGAGCTTGTGCTATGGGTACTAGACAATGGATATAATACTTATATACTTTTTTTTTTGTAAATACTTACTTATAATACATAAGCAACACCCAGACCAACACTAACAACCAAGGCTCGGAACCGGTTTAAGAAATACCGGTTAGTACCGGTTTATAGCGGTTTAGCTCCGAACTTTTCTTGAGAACGTGAACGTTTAAAGAACTTAATCTTAACCTAAATTAACCGGTTTAATCGCCGAGCGCCAATTAAGCAAGAGAAGAAAAGTATATACTTTTCCATTTTTGGATGTTTTGCAGCGGAACTGATTGAAGCAATGAAATAAATGTTCGTCCCGAAACAGAAATTTTCTTTCTACTGAATAAAGATAAAAACTAAACGGCGTTTGTTTGTATTAACCGGTTCTTATTGCTCTTAACCGGTTAATCTGAAAAAACCTTTATGTAAAGTTCCCTCAAAATACCGGTTTAAAAAACCGGTTTCATCATTTCAGCCGAAAGACGTCCACTGCTGGACATAGGCCTCCCCCAAACATCGCCACAACGACCGGTCCTGTGCCTTCCGCATCCAGCGGATTCCCGCGACCTTCACCAGGTCGTCGGTCCACCTTGTGGGGGGCCTACCCACGCTGCGCCTTCCAGTACGCGGTCGCCACTCCAGAACTTTACTGCCCCATCGGCCATCCGTTCTGCGAGCAATGTGCCCCGCCCACTGCCACTTAAGTTTGGCAATTCTTCGGGCTATGTCGGTTACTTTCGTTCTCCTGCGAATCTCCTCATTTCTGATTCGATCACGCAGGGACACTCCGAGCATAGCCCTCTCCATTGCCCTTTGAGTGACTTTGAGCCTTCTTATCAGGCCCATTGTGAGCGACGGTTTTTTCGAACGAAACCAAAATTTTAAGGTTTTGCATCAAGTACATGATAACGGTTTCAAAATTTAACCGGTATCCGAGCCCTGCTAACAACTATGTTCATCACACAAATATTTGTGTCCTGTGGGAATCGAATCGAAATTGTTAATAAATTGACTACAGCGCCACCTATAGAATAGCATAGCTTCATAGCTAGTTCATACTAAGGTCTTGAAAACAATAAAAAATTCACCACTAGCCGCGGGCACTTCTACTCTCCGTCACAAGATATTAAGTATCTCCTCAAAATTAATATCAAACTTGCTTTCTGAATTCAAAACATTCGGAATGTTCCAATATTCAGCAACTCATGAGCAAACTTCGTGTGGGTAGACGCTAATTTCGGCGGGAATCGTGACGTCACCCAATCGATCATGGCCGCCGCGCCGTAATGACAAGTCTTTTATAACAAAGATCCTATTATCAGCCAGCCTTTTGTAACCAAAGCCACAGTGAAAAATTGTTTTGTGAGAGTTTTTATAAAAATTAAAAATGTTCTGTAGATAAATTCATCTGGCGCAGAGACCCGCCCCGCCCTCGGTCAGTTTTGCCATTGTTTATTGCAATCCTGTCATGTTACTTATAATGACAAAAATATGACATTGGAAGTTCGTCCTGTTTATGCATTGCGTTTGACAAGCGGCGTATTAGCAACGAAGTCAAAAGATTCATTTCAAAAGCAATTTACATGTATTGCATATTTTTGAATTGTCAAGAAAAAGTTACTGCCGTAGTGTAACGTTTAGGTCGTGGGTTCGAATCCCACAGGACACATATATTTGTGTGATGAACATAAGTGTTTGTAATAACTTCTTAGATTTTCGCGATCACTACACATTATAATAAAACAAAGTTTAACCGGATTAAATCGCGTATATTATTTAAATTGGTTTTCCTGACGTTTCGAAAGCTTTGCAGCATTTCGTGGTCGCAGGTAGACTAAGATGACAAGCGTCTTTACAATATTATTAATTAAAATCGTTTCGATGCACGCAGTAATCACTCACAATATCCTTATCGTTTACAGTGTTGCGTGCTGTTTGGGACTTGATTATTTTTAGGACTGGGTTCCAAACAGGTGGTAGCAGCCAACCATCTTCTCTATTAAAATTAGGATGTTTTTTAATTTCAATAGCCTCACGGAGCATTCTAGGTACATATCGGTTTTCCTTCGCCAGAACTTGTGGTTTAAACTCTGCAGTGTGTGAACATGCCCTAGACAAACCCAACCATTTTCTTCGATTTGATAAAACAGAATTGTGTCTGATGACAGGACAATAATAAATAACGGCGTGCATAACACAGTACATAACTAGGTATATTTTTCGAACGTTTTCAATAAAATTTCAAGGCAATAAAATCTATAGATGTATTCTATAATATGAATAGTAACATTTTCAAGATTAAGGTAAATATTACGGCAAAAACGGTACTTATTAGCCAACAGCAGCATCTAGAAAGAAGATATAAGAAATAGATGCAAGGGGTCTGCTCGCGTTTGACGATATTCATCGCACAATTTGCCACTCCGACATTTGTCTCTCTGCTCTCCGTGATTGAACGACTATTAGTATATTTATTATGTACGTACTAGATGGAACCAAAGTTCGTAGGTACGTCGTTCGTCGTTCAGCAAACGCGAATAAAACCCCAGCACTGGAATTTCTTCTTCTCTAACCATTTATTATCAGTTTCCCGTATCGAAGCCTACTTACCAACTTGCAATGTTATAAGTCCAGTTCACTCGCATGCTTACCAGCATTCAATTATTAGGTACATACCTGCAAACAAGAAAAAAAATACAAATTAAAATTGTATAATATAAGGAGATAAATAAAAATAGTAAGGATTGTATATTCTAGTGACACATCCTAGTTGAGTTAAAAAAAATGTTATATGAAAAAAACGAAAATTAAAAAACACGAAAAAAATAGTAAGTAAGTATTACATGTCGTGTTTTGTCGCCAAGTTATAAGTTCAGTCGCACGTAACGCGCAATGTATCGGAAAAAATGCTGAAAACGTCGTAATAACAACACTATTCTTTTAGACGGCGCCGACGTCTTACTGCGTAAACCACAACAAAAATATTAGAGCACTTACATTGTTTACATAATTTGGCCTACAAAAATAATTATTAAATTTTGTAATATGGCAAAACATTTTTACAATACACGCTTAAAGGTTTATTAATTTCAATTTTATTAACCGACGAAAAAAAAGGAGGAGCTTCTCAATTCGACGCGTATCTTTTTTTTTTATGTATGACCACGCATAACTTTTTACAGAGTGGTCTGATTTTGATGATTCTTTTTTTAATTGATAGGGAATATCACGAAGTTGGTCCCATTTAAATTTCAAAATCAAAATCCACTCCTATGGGTAGGAAAATAGGTGATGAGTGCTTGTTCACCCACTGAATTCTGACCTGTTAATCGATTCTGTTGAAACTTGGCACACATAAATGTAGTTCTAGACACTACAACATAATGAAGACCTGGAGTTAGTTACAAACCACAAAAAAATTTAATACATATAAAACTTTTTAACAAAAGATTGAACCGACGAAAACAGAAACTATAAAAGCGAGAAGCTTTTGGTCTTCTCCTAACTAAACTAATGTAAATAACTAATTATGAGTCGGCGCCAAACAAACAATCAACTAAGATCATTAAATTACTTTAAATAAATAATAAAAACAACATAACATCAAATACAAGGTGAAAATGATAAACAATAACTTTCCAAAAATGCGTTCCCCGCTCGAGCACTTGCAACTCGCACGCACTTTGCGTGTTTGTTTGACACATTATTAGTTATTTACATTAGTTTAGTTAGGAAAAGACTAAAAGCTTCATTTTATTTTTCGCTTTTTAGTTTCTGTTTTGTTAAAAAGTTTTATTTATTTGCTAATATGGGTACAAAATGGTGTTATTAAGATTTAAATAGTGGAAAGAAAAAATCGCTCACGAGCAGGATTCGAACCTGCGACTCTTAATAAGATATCGCTGACGTCAACCAAAGACGTATAGTGGAGGATAATTTCAATACCACGAGCAGTGTTCACTGTAGCTTAGTGGCTAAAGCACTGGCGTACTGAGCCGGGAGTCGCAGGTTCGAATCCTGCTCGTGAGCGATTTTTTCTTTCCACAATTTAAATCTTTAGAATTCGCTTCGCATGCGTAAATGCGTTAAAATAATAAAATAACTGGTGTTATTAATTTTATAATAGTAGATATGCAACATTTATATTTGGTTTAAACTCAATATAATTGTAGTTAAATAAGGTACAATTGTTACATGACGTCTTTTAAAGTCGTCTAAGGAAACCACTACTTGCTCAAGTAACAGTCGTACCAGGTAAATAATTTGAATTTGATTCTCAATAAACAAACAAAATGATACTATACGTAGAAATAAGATACATCTATGATGTAAAGACTAGATTGAGAAAATATCAGAGCCTACTACCAGACGGTTGTAGGCTAGACTCAGATATTTTCTCAATCTTGTCCTTTCGCATCAATTTCGTTGACACGCGCATAGAGACGATAAAATTCTAATATTCTTTACGTCCTCAGATTTCAGTATGAAATATGAAGATAAATTAATGTATCGAGAATAATAAAATTGCGATTCTTTTCAAGGGCGGTCACGAACATTGTGTCAAATATTTTACGCTGTTAAACACATAATGTGAGCGTTTTGCTGGTAAATGTTTTAGCCGGCTTTTAACGTATTTTCTTAAAAACTGATCATAAATATCGGCTTTTCTTGCTGTTATATGGTTATAAGCTCTTCAAATAATGGCTCACGTTGCGTATTTTAATGTAGACTGGTCGTTTTACACAGTAGGTATCTTTTTTATAAGTATTAAGTAAATCTTCATTGTATTTCAAAGTGTCATTTCAGTCATTGTCTGCAGGATAGACCAATGTAATAAACTCACATTTTCATGGTCATATCTTTGTGGTAAAATCCAAGTTTTACTCTATTTTGCACTAGAATTTGCACGCAGCTTCGCTCCCGTACTGAATTAAAATATAGCCTATGTTATTTCTGGATAAAGTAGCTTTCTAATAGTGAAAGATTTATTGAAATCGGTTCAATAGTTTCAGAGTTTATCGATTACAAACAAAAAGAAACAAATCTTTCCTCTTTATAATATTAGTATAGATTATCTGACGTCTGTGGTCTAGTGGCTCGAGTGTCGGACTGCTGATCACAAGGTCGTGGGTTCGATTTCCTCAGGTCACAAATATTTGTGTGATGAACATAAGTCTAGGTGTTGCTTATGTATTATAATTAATTAATTACGTATTTACAAAAAAAAAGTATACTTATAAGTATTATTATCCATTGTTTAGTAAATATTTTTGGGACATTTTCACATCTAGTGCCAAACTAAGCATAGCTTGTACTATGTGTACACACGGCTACACATCAAGCTGTAAATTTTCAGTATAAGCTGACCTCGCATTGTATAGGTTTTGTTTGAAACGCGAGGTCAGCTTATACCGGAAATTACAGCTTGTTGTGTAGCCGTGTGTACACATAGTACAAGCTATGCTTAGTTTGGCACTAGATGTGAAAATGTCCCAAAAATATTTATTAAGTATTTATTATTATGAAAAAAAAGAAAACGGTGCAGTTGCTAAACACACAAAAATACCCAGACTTTCAAGTAAGCTACAGCGCCTATCGGGGCTTATTGACTTCTAACCTCACCCACCCCCGGCGCGACAGAGCGTGATCATAATTAAAGTGCGCATAGCCGGCGTCGCCTGGCTAATGGCCACGTATCGTTGGCACGGGCATCGAACCGGCAACCATTTGGCTCGCGCGCGATAACAACTGGACCATTTTATGTGCCCTTTGTTTTTATCTACATACGGATAGAAAATATGTGTATGTGAAACGGACTGGTAACTTAATTTTTTTCACATCAAACTATTCAAGCAAAGTAGCTAAATACTTTTTAATGCCACATGACCATTGGCGTAGTGGCAGAGGAAAACGATCGACTGTTGTGCATGTGTGCAATTCGGTTTTTTTTTCAAATTTAAATCCTGGTGTTTTAAATTTAAATCCGTGTGGTGCCGGACTAGTCCGTGTGGTGCCGGACTTAAAGAATAGCACCACCCTTATCTCTTCTCATGGGTGTCGTAAAAGGCGACTAAGGGATTCACCAGAGGATGGGCAGCAGTGTTCTCTGAGTATTTAACCAACCAACTGCGATCGCCAACCCGCCTGCCAAGCGTGGCGATTATGGCATATCCCCCCTTAATTGGGGGAGGCCTATGTCCAGTAGTGGACGTCTTTCGGCTGAAATGATGAAGTCCTGGTGTGGTACAATCTATACTACTTAAACATATACTAACAATAATATATTAAGAATAATATTATAAAGATGCAAGACCTGTTTGTTTGTTTGTGATCGATTAACTCTGAAACTACTGAAACAATTTTAATAATTCGTTGACTATTAGAAAGCTACTTTATCCAGAAGTAATATAGGCTATATTTTATTTCAGAACGCGGGCGAAACCTTGTTTTTCAAAGTTGCAAAGTCTTGTTTTATACATATTAATGAATAAAGTTTAAATAACTGCAAAAAACATTTTCTCGAAAAGAACATAAAGCGACCTATTCATTACTTGATGTCGTTTAAAGTGTATTTTGTTTATGTTTTATGAAGGGTATTTACATGATGATATTATCACAACAAGAATTACTTGAGTATTATTTGAAACCAAAAATCAAACCACAGGGTTCCACCACCATAAAAACCCCCTAAAATATATTGAGCCACTTGACAAAACACTTTACTGTACACTCGTGTACGCGGCAGCCCTGGAGTGTCTCTATTGTCCTGTTTACGATCGTCATTGATTGACTGTACGGACACATGCGTCCCGCTTTATGTTCTCCTAGTTCCTCTCACACTTTATATGAAGATCTTGGAATTGTTGTGGTGTTTAAACTGTGTATAAATAAATTCTCTAGTGTTTATGTGCGCCTAGCATTTATACAGGTCTATTGTATGAATAAAAAAAAAAATCATGTCTGCACGTAGGTATACTCGAAAAACAGAATAATATTTAGTGTGACCTGGATCGACTCCAGGACCTCATGCTTGGCAGCCGTACTCAGGACTAGGTCAATGAGACATATAATATTTTTTAAATATTAGTATTCTCATAGATTTTTGGACTGGTACTCTCATTTGAACGGAAAGTTCACGTTCAATACGAAACTCAAATATTAGTGTTTGCATGATGGTGCTACGGTCGGCATTTTTGGTATTACCTACCCGGGGCTGTACCTTTCAAAAGTGTGCCGGGGATTATGCGAACCCGCCGTTTAGCAAGCTACACAGTGAGTGGTTTTAAATGTTATCCCTTTCATGCTATAAGAATTTTCGGGAAAATTGCGTTAAAAGTGAACACTTTACCTTCTGTTTATACTTTTTGTAAATAACTCTCGGTGGGAGGTAATGGTGTTATCATTACTTGAAGGTATGTTTAGCGGTGAGAGGAGGGATACAATGTAAGAACAGTGATATTAAACAAAGCTCTAAATACCTAGCGATGCTTCCCGGTCGTTTTAAAGAAAAAAAACTATTATCACACGCACGCACTATTTGTACGTAAAGCAGTACATCCCTACGTACCTCTTGGAACTGAAGTTGAACAGACTTGACGAATAACTACAACGTACCAACCCTAGTCAAAAGGGTTGCCAAGTAGCTAGCTAGTCCGAATATCGTCCTACCGCACGTTTAGGGGAGGCCCTGAGTGGCCGGCATCACCGCAAACATTGTGAATCAATTGAGGTCTAGTGGATTTATTACTGTATCAATATGTTGCAACCCTACAAATAACCTGAATATAGTGTTCTTGATTGTTCTTATAGAAAGAGTCACTTCATCTTAACAAAAATTAAAAAAAAGGGGATTGCTTACCATCAGGTGACCCGCATGCTAGTTTGCTCTCCTATGTTATAAAAAAAAGAAGTTTATTTGTGTAGGTAGATATGCAGGTATGTAGGTACACACGTATTTTTGAAGTTTTTGGTATTGTTGGTGTTTGATATCTGTCGAAGGACCAATAGCCGTTGGATAAGACGAGTCTTTGAGCTGAGACCTCGAATTGGCAAACGCAAACGCAGCGTAGGGCGCCCCCCAGCCAGGTGTACCGACGACCTGAAGAAGGTAAATGGGGAGACTGAATGCGAAAGGTGGAGTACCAGCGTTGTGATGAATCTTGGGAGAGGCCTATGTCCAGCAGAGGACTTTATTAGGCTGAGTTGTTGATGGACTCTTCAGAGACAAAAGCCAAAAAAAAAAGCCAAAAAGTATCAATCTAAAGGCTACCCCGCTGTTGAGGCATAGTTATGGTTTTACAGAACAAATCAGCGCCATTAGAAGATGACTAGTAGAAAAAGACGAGAGAAGAAGATATTCATTATGTCTGTTACTTGTCTCTGCGTGACGCTTTCGTAAAAAATTAACACGACATTTTTGAGACAAATAATCTGTTGATACCTATTTTACATGGCCAGCCCTATTGCTCGTAGGGTTGTCAAGTAGCTTTCGAGTCCGAGTGGTTGTCATTGCCGCAGACATGTGAATCAATCGAGAGCTGACACTAACGAGTCGGTTTGTTGTTCTAACTGTATGTTGAAACCCCTGTTGATGAATAATTCTCTCTAATGAGACATAATACATTTTTTATTTTTCTGCGGCCACTGGTGGCTTTGCGCTCATTGATAGAAGATTTAAGAAATTATCCGTTAAATGGACAATTAATGATTCGTCGTGATAATCACGGTCACTCACCCCCAGTTTAGGTCACTCACCCCCAGTTTAGGTCACTCACCCCCAGTTTAGGTCACTCACCCCCAGTTTAGGTCACTTACCCCCAGTTTAGGTCACTCACCCCCAGTTTCTGGAAGGCTGATCAGTTTGATCTATTGTCAAATCTAATGTTAGCTCCTGTAATTGGTCGGCAAAAATACTAACAACACAACTAATCACATCGCTTGACTTGAGATTTACAGTCAATTAGTTAACTTTTGTTTTGATCAGCCTTCCGGAAACCGTGGCACATATATAGTTCAATTTACAGTACTATTCCAACGCTCAACACAATTCTAAAACAAGTTATTAAAATAAATGAAAACCTCTTAAGGGGTACTCATCAGTATGAACAACTTTTATTATGGGACCAACCAGGATTTCAGGATTTCAGGAAATCGCGAAAAATAAATCAGCTGATCCCTATATTTTGTCGATTTATGTGAATATAAATGTAAGAAACATCTGTTATACTTTTCGCGATTGTAGCGTTGGTCCAATAGTAAAAGTTGTTCATACTGATGAGTACAATGACTCCTTAAGAGTTTTTCAGTTATTTCAATAAGACTTTGTGTATTTTGTCTAACATTACCACTTTACCTGAAACATTTATCCACATGTTTCATACAAAAGAAGTAATGTACATCGCCATGTTAGTCCGTCGCTCGTACAGCACCATTAGAGCACATGTTTGTATGACAGTAACAAGTGGTCAGTCGCGCAGGGGACGGCGCTCATTACTTGTGTTGTGTTCGGAACCAGACACGTGTACACATCAACAGAACATATATACTACACAACTGCAGCTGTTCATTTCAACTACGTGAAATTTTGTACCCGTCACACTAGAATAAAAAAGAAATGTGTCCGTTTGTTAATTAACTAATAGTCTTGTTGTAATTGTGAGGTTATATCATCACAATCTTAGAATTTCTGTGGTAAATACTCCAACATCACAATCTACATATGTGGCTAGAAGTGATGGTGTAGAAATGTGTAGTGACTGAGCAATTGGATACTAAACCGCGGGCCGCTGGTTTGATTCCCGTGAAAAAGAAGTATTTTTATGGTATAAAGATACCTAATTGTTCTGCATCTGGGTTGGGAGCATGTAAAGTGTTTGTAAACACATCCACGATAGACGAGAAAAAAAAGAAAAACTGGTATAGTCAAGCGCATGTCGTTGGCATAAAGTTGGCAACAAACCAGTGTAATGGTTATGTCTGGCGAAGGACCGATGGCCGCTGGAGCAGACGAGTCCTTGAGTGGAGACCGCGAATCGGCAAACACAGTGTAGGGTACCGCCGCCCCGCCAGGTGGACCGACGACCTGAAGAACGTGGCTGGGGGGGACTGGATGCGGAAGGCAGAGGACCGAGTGTTGTGGCGCAACTTGGGAGAGGCTTTTATCCAGCAGTAGACTGCGATAGGCTGAGTTGATTGATGATTTAACTAGTATAAGCAGAGCCTGTCTTGTACGAAACTTAAATACTGAGCCAGTTCCGCTTATATTGGTAAGTTATTCCATTAATGTACTGTCTGACCATAATATTTTATGCCTATAAATTTTTAGGTGAGATGAAACAAACTCAAGTGCTAATTTAGGTGAGATGAAACAAACTCAAGTGCTAATTTAGGTGAGATGAAACAAACTCAAGTCCTAATTTAGGTGAGATGAAACAAACTCAAGTGCTAATTTAGGTGAGATGAAACAAACTCAAGTGCTAATTTCGTTCCTGATCAATATGTATCAGATTATTCAATAACAGCAAAATTACAAGCAACTAGATAGTCGTAGTTTTTTTTTCTATCCAAATCCACGTAGATAATCTCAGCTACTCCCAACACCTGCATATTTAATTGTCTCTTAGTGCCCAGATGTGTGCCCACAAGTGACCGCTATTTGCGCCATTACCGGTCATTACGGCCCGGTCACATACCATATGCGGTCGATACACACTATTGAATAATGTTCGTTGGGAAGCTGGTGGAAAAATTACAATATTATTGATAGCTTGTTGTATAGGATATTTCTACATAATATTAAGAATTTTGTGACTTTGAGAATTAGCTACTTTCTTAGATCAAATTTACTATAGATGCACGATTGCCGCTCGAAAAACGGCGCCATCAAAACGGTACAATAATCAGTCGCATGTACAGTTTCGCTCTCAGCCACTTCACGACTGCTCTAGCGGTGAGGCGATGCTAAAATGAGTAGAAAATGTATAAAAACTATACTACAAATGTGCAAACAAAGGATAGAGAGTCATTCTTGTCGTCGTAAATATAATTGCCAGTACAATTTATCGCGGAGACGTTTATTGGGTTTGATTTTGTACAAGACCGTGCATCTATAGTATATTTTATCGAAGGCTACTTTATATTGGTTCATGAGATTTTCGTGCCAGTGATCGGTACGTGAGTCTGATTGAAGAGGTTTTTTCATCTTTGCAGAGACCCACACTATGACCTCCAGACTAGTTTCTCTTCGAAAGTACACACCAATTATGTGTCTATTATTCCCCAAAATACTAGGAAAGTAACATTGTCTGTATTTACGCAGAGGCTACATGTATATTATTGAGAATGTCCAATTGTCGTCGTGGGCAGGCGTTTCACTTGTTATTTGTTCAGTTATTACCAGTAGTTACCATCATAACGATGGCTATTGATCGAGTCTCGCTGTCTGTGTTGACTCCAATATTTCTGGAATTGTTTGATGTAGGACGAATACTATATCTACTACACGTTTGAGTATGATATGACGTTGAAAGTTCGCCCACTGTTTTATAAAATGTATTGTACTTAATATAATTTTACTCAAAAGAAACAAAAAAAAATCCGAAAATATAAAAAGTAGTCTGTCCTTAATATCTTCTTTATGTTATTATAAATATATAATCGTTGTGTGCGTCTGTTCTTGTTCTTCTGTCGTGTTGACCTGAGCTACATAATGATAATAGCTCATGTCGTGGTGTAAAGATTAGCCAGTCAACAGGTTGATAGCGCGGCTGACTGCCCAGGGTGCGCCGGACGATCAATTAAATACCGTGCGCATGTTAGTAATTACATGACTTCTGAAAGACTTGGCCAATTGAAGTCATATTCACAGAATATATTTTTTATGTTAAGACAATATTTCATAGCTACATGAAAATCTGATAGATAACGCTGTGTGTGGTTGAGTTATTAATGAATATTATACAATTCGAAGCGAATAATTTCATAACAGTGATCAAAGTTCGAGTTTCGTTCTACAATACGGGCCTAATGCAATTATGAAATCTTTTTCGGTGGAAAAGGGCTGAATAATGTCTTCTGCTCATATATCGTGTATAGACACTACCGTCATTTAAGAAGGCAATGTTACGAATCTGATTTGTATTCGAAGCTTTTTACGTTTTTACAATACAATTGAGCTTCTGCTACAATGGAACTATTGTCCATGGCCGGCACGCTTGGCTGACGGCTGACCTCTACAACAAAGAAGTCAGACTCCACCAACGCACACCAAGAACAGTTCCCAAAACTGGCACAATGCCTGTTACTGTACCATTATATGAACTGTACCGTAAATGGCAAATATTATACACAATCAAACTGGAGCCGCGCGGAACTTACTTATTGCTACAAAAAGTTCGCCAACAAATATAATAAATTGAATATATTGGGTTCACAAGGAAGATATTACAATAACAATGGCCGCCTAAAATAAGGCACGTTTGCAAAGTTCCACACTACTCAACTATTCTATCCAATTTCTATGAAATGGAATAAAAAATATGTAAGAGGCAGATGGGTTCACGAATTATAGTTTTTCTTTTCCTTTTATGAGGAAATAGGATGTTTGGCAATACCATAAGGTTAGTTGTAATTTTTACTTTTTAAAACCTTTTATGTAAGTAACTTTTTGTAACCTTTATGTGTTTTTTAAATAAATAAATTTTGTGTATGTTCCTAATCTTGGACTTATTTTAGTGTATGCCATGTTCCTTATCTGGAACTTAAAGTTCATCAACTCAGCCTATCGCAGTCCACTGCTGGACATAGGCCTCTCCCAAGTTGCGCCACAACGCACGGTCCTCTGCCTAGTTAGTTAGTTGTGTATAGTTCCTGGGGTCAATTCCGGGGCAATTTCCTAGTTTAGACGACAGGGTTTCACTAATTGCTCTTACTTTTTGACTGTGTTGTATCCTGATTGTAAAATGTTTATTGTTTGTATTGCAACTATTTCTGTGTACCATAATAACTCAATGTACGGTCGACCGCACGTCATTGGTAACAGTTTGACATTGACAGCACTTTTATTTCGTAAGCAGTAAGGGTGATTTTCTAGTTAAAGTGTTGCCACTGACGTACTTCAAAAGGTTTTTGAATGAATAAATAATCATTATTATATTATTATTTCATGTTGAAATAGTGAATAGGTATGTCAATAATATGTATAATTAGTTGTTACACAGGACGCCCCCCAGCCAGTTATACCCACGACCTGAAGAAAATAGCTGGGGGGGCTGAATGCGAAAGGTGGGGGCCAAGTGTTATGACGCAACTCGGAAGAAGACTATGCCCAGTATTGTCCAACAGACTGAGTTGCTTGATGTATAACTATAGAAATTACTTAATATTTATAATTTGTTACTATTAAATTCCTCTTTTATAACACACAAGAAGTATTTACAAGGGCAACATTAACAATAAACAACTCTTCCACCAGTGAGGAAAAAATAAAGCTACAATGTTTTCGAAAACAAAGGAACCAATGTAATCTCAAATGAGCCAGAAAAATGCCTTTCTGACAACAAAATCACAGCCTCATTACATCGTTACCAATCTCATTTGCCTGCTACGTATTCACGCAACGTTTTTCATGCGTCATGATTACGCTGTGGCCCTGAACATTTTGCACATGGCTATGAATATTCGCATCATGTCTGTCTGTACAACGTTGTTAACAGAAAGGCTTTGAATTCATATACATAACAACAATCCACATTATTTTATGAATGGGACAGTCAGCTCGAGCTAAATCAACATTACTTTTTACGTGCTTTGATTGTGTTGCCGTCTCTGTCTTGCAGTTGTAGTGTGACAGTTACAGGGTTACTTCTTAGGGTCCATTCAACTCGGTGGCACTAGGTTGGGTGCCTGGACACTGTGGCATTGGGGGCATCGAAGCTGCTGATGAACTGGCTAGAGCTGGTGCTGAAAGCCCCACTGTGGGCCCGGAGCCAATCTGAGGCATTCCTAAATGCACCACTACAGCCTACCTTAAAAACTGGGGAACTGACCAAAGTATTAGCCTTTGGGAAAAATCCCCAGGCCAAAAACACTCGAAAGCGCTACTTGTGGGCTTCAAAAAAAGGTTTACGAAAGAAGCGCTTTCGATGAACAAGAATCAGATAAGAATCCTGACAAGAACCCTTACTGGGCACTGCAAGCTGAATAAACACCTTCACAGGATGGGCCTCAGTGATACCACAGTTTGCAGGTTTTGTCGCGATAAGGATGAGACGCCCATCTATATCCTATGCGAATGTGATGCACTGCACCACATCAGAAGCCAGCATCTTGGAGGCCACGTCATTTCAACGCAGGAGATTAAATCCTCCTCCCCCAAGGTCATAGTCGACTTCATGATTGACTTGCAGCTTGGGGAAGTGCTATAGTGCTGCAAGAGGCGTCACAATAGATCTTATCAGGTCGCAGTGGCTTAGGAGCGTTCAAGACCCCTACCTCTTTCCTCAAATAATAATAGGGTCCATTCAGATGGGACACGCCACAACCACACCACAGCGGCAGGCAGTGGTCGTGTGTGGATAGTCTCGCTATAGCTGCCTGAAGTTGCGTTGTCGCAGCTACACATAATGTGTGGTTGTGATGTAGTTGCGTTGTGGCAGCTACAGAATCAAGCGGAGGTAAGGCTCGCGTACGATACTCACTTGCGTGAAAGTTCCACGAGTGGTTGTATCGTGGTCGCAATGTCGTCGGTATTGACTACAACTTCGCGTAACCGTTGAACACGACTGCAAATGGTCGTTCATATGAATCGAACTACTCGTTTTGATACAATTGTACGAAACATACATCATGTCATGTCATGTACATCAGGCCAGTTACAGATTAATTAAGTGTATAGAGATTATTTTAATGTATGTGATATGGCTGTACTTTTATAAATAAATAAACATATTTTACTACTTTACTGGTGCATCTACCTTACTCTTTGTCTCTGCATTACCCTAAGGTTGTCTGGTAGAGAACGCCTATGGCGTTAAGACCGCCTTTGTACCCTGTTGTGCATAAAGAATTAAATAAATAAATACATTTTACGGCTGGCTACTTTTTTGCCACTATGGCGTGGTTGTGGTCCTGTGCACGTCTGAATGAACCCTTATTCAAAGCATGTGCTACGTAGCGTCTATTTATCTTAAGTCTGTTATTGACTCAGGCCGAGACAAAATGGAAACAAGCAACTTTGTCAAGGCTAAAATTCTACACGCTTTTCGAAGATTGTACTAAGTTTGATATAAGTTGATTTCCACTATGGAACACGGGCGACCAGAAAAGAAGGCACAGCCATTGTTTTACAAATTCAACAGTCTATTTGAAATAAACGGTTTAAGAGGTATGAAAATGTATTTATCTATATTATAAGTTGTTTTGGCGCGAGTTTCGAGAATGGATCAAATTACAATCTTTGGACTCGGCTTAAGATAATATTGTGTGTACAAAGCATATAAGATAACCGTTCAACTTTTTCATATTTACTTGAAGATACTTTTTAACCTAATTTTTGGGCGAAGTAAATAAAACTTTTATCAAACAATATGCTATGTAGTATATAATTATGTTGTTGATAAAAATGCATTATTGCTACGACGTAGCTTATGCAATGGAACTGCTGCCGAATTGCGTAACTCACTCGCGATCGCAATCATCTGGATTTCAATGTTCATTGCTCCGTGTGTTTTACAATCCGTCATATTGACAACTACGTACCACGCAATTTCAAAATGAAAGCTGATGTCAATGTGAATGCATTACACAATTACCCCACTGATCACGAATCCTATGCTACGCTACGACTACGCTTGCTACGCACCGACTACGCTTGCTACGCACCGACTACGATTGCTACGCACCGACTACGCTTGCTACGATGTCGTAGCAGATGCGCTACGCATGTAGTTATTATTACTACTTTGAACCTCCAAAACATTCCTAATGAGATTTTTTTGAACTCTTAATCATAGCCTACATAATGTAAGTAGCCTTTAGGCCTAATTTCAAGTTCAAGCATATTCAATTTCTCGATAAACAAAAAAACGGCTCTTGCATGCTAAATACAAAACAACAGCTAGGTACTCAAAACCTCAAAAAACTTTTAAGAATTATTCCAGGCTTACATTAAAACGCGCTACCAGCACAAAAATAATCACTTCACGTATCATAGAAAACAAAGTAAGGATTCCACGAAGCCATAACGGAAAATATAAATCCCCGGCGGCAAGGCACGGGGACTGTTTGCCTGCAGGGGCACAGGCAAGTGACGACTTTGAAGTAAACCGCCGCGGCTATGGTCGATGGTACAGTGTCGAGGACTTTCGACTCAACAACCCTCCGATGAAGTGATGTTGAAAACTCTGCTTTATTATTAAGTAATTTGTTGATGACAAACAGTCGCGGGGCAGCCCTACTGCCGTTTCATGTTGGTTGTGATTACCACGTTGTGATGATTTTAATTGAATATTTTTCTGTCGTGAACATTCAATTTGATTTTATTTAAAATCAAATTATGGTCTGGCTAGACAACAGACGTCGTCAAACCAAAAGCTCATAAGCATAGGATAAGCTCAGACTAAAAGAATAATCTTTAACATGCCCTTGACAAACCCAACCATTTTCTTCGATTTGATAAACCACAAGTCCTGGCGAAGGAAAACCGATATATACCTAGAATGCTCCGTGAGGCTATTGAAATTAAAAAACATCCTAATTTAAATAGATAAGATGGTTGGCTGCTACCACCTGTTTGGAACCCAGTCCTAAAAATAATCAAGTCCCAAACAGCACGCAACACTGTAAAAGATAATGATATTGTGAGTGATTACTGCGTGCATCGAAACGATTTTAAATAATAAAAATTGTACAATCAACTCAATCAACTCAGCCTATCGCAGTCCACTGCTGGACATAGGCCTCTCCCAAGTTGCGCCACAACGCTCGGTCCTCTGCCTATTGTAAAATTGTACGGTCGATTAAAATATTTTTTTAGAAATATCTGTAAAGACGCTTGTCATCTTAGTCTTCCTGTGACCACGAACACTGTAAAGCTTTCGGAACATCAGGACACCAATCTAAATAATACACGCGATGTAATCCGGTTAAACTTGTTTTATTATAATAATCTTTTAGTCTGAGCTTAGAAGACAAGGAATAAACTAATTTCCGCTTTGTCCGTCAGTGCCACATGTCATGGTCACCGTACAGGCCGGCGAGGGCTGGCGCAAATAAATCGGAGTCTGTCTGTGAGCGCCTGTCAGGTACGTCACGTTCACACGACGATAAATATGTAGTAAAGGCATGTATGGCGCGGGGATGGGATTCCATCTGGTAAATGGATACACAGGCTATGTGTAGGCTGCACCTGTACTTCAAATATAATTGATAGAGAAGAACCTTCTACGTATTATTTCATCATCATCATCATTTCAGCCGAAAGACCTCCACTGCTGGACAAAGGCCTCCCCCAATGGGGGGGATATGCCATAATCACCACGCTTGGCAGGCGGGTTGGCGATCGAAATTGGTACTCAGACAAGACACCCATGAGGAGAGAGAGGGTGGTGCAATTCTGTACGTCCAGCACCACACGGAACACGTTACCCGTTGTATTATTTGTTAACACATTATTATTATATTTATAGTAATTCTTGTAGAAAATGGACCTGCGAATTTGCGAAATTCTTCATGCTCAGCGAACTTAACGAAGGTTTATTAATTCCAATATATATTATAAAACCTGTTGAAGCGAATAATTTCTATATTTAGAAAGCTTATTAGAACTAAGAGATTTCTAAAAATAACATTTGCAAATATTTTCATAGTTGATCGAACTTCGACTTTTTAACGGCTATAAACTACGATGAACGATGATGAAGCAATATATGCTATTATGATTTATTATTTATCGTAAGCAACTCAGTGATAAATTGATTATTCATACATATTTAAATTCACTTAATTTAAGTTTTTTTTTGTGTGTAAAGTCATTTGTTTTGATTTCATACAGACCAATGGTCCACTTTATGTGCATCGCTGTAAATTCGTTGTTTTATGTAGGTAACTAATTTTTGTATTCATATTAATTGCACTTAATGTGTGGCATGCGGTGTTCTTCTGTAAGTAATGGGGCACTTAGATTAAGTTTGAAATGTGTTAAGTTTTTCATGTACAGTTTACTCATTGTTGAAGAGCTAAACTAAAGATTTTTTTCTACTCGGAAAAATTAAACCGTGAGCTAACTCATATCTGCGAAATTTGGATGTAAAATTTTCTTGATCACAACACAACAGCCAAAAAAAAATGTTTACCTAGACAGCGCAAATTGCATCAGGTAAGTGCGATGAGCAAAAAAAGCGATTGAAATAAACATTTCTCGTTTAGTGACGGTTTTGTTTTCAAGGTATCATTTGTGCATATGTTCCGATTTCACAGCTATACAGCGATTATGTAACAATTCCGATATTCGCAGCAGGTGAGATCATGTCGGCCTGTTCCTGGGAGGGAGCCGCAACAGGTGTGCTGCGCGGATAGCACTCGCCTTCAACGGGTAGTGTATGTACCACTTGGTTCTAGTGTTTTTAGACTTCGTACCAGTACTAGGACCGGTTTACTAGTACTATCGTAGTTTGTTGTTTTGTTTCGTCACCGTTAAGAAATAGGCCTCCCTTTATTTACACATAGGGGTCTTAACTGACTAAAAGGTTATTACAAGAACAGAGGATAAGCGCCCTCCTGATTGCTAATAAAAAGAAGAGGAGAGAAGTTTCCTCCTCTCTGCTGCGATCACTAATTCATGTTTTGAAAGTGAATGTAATCATCATCCGAGCCTTTCCCAATTATATAGGGGTCGGCTTCCAGTCTAACCAGATGCGGCTGAACATCAGTATTTTACACGGAGCGACTGCCATCAGACCCCTGCAACCCGCTAATACTGACATTCGAAAGTTAGACCAGTTGTCAGACTTTTAGGCTTCTGATTACCATTAACGACTGCCACAGATAATTATATGACATCCGGGACTGACAGCTGAACGTGCTCTCCAAAGGACGGAGGGGTCTCGACGTGCAACGAAATGGTCACCCATCCACGGAGTGACCGCGGCAAACACAGCGCGGTTGTTACTTCGCCACGAGCCCCTTCGAGTACATGTAAATGCTTATTCGAAATAAAGACTTTTGAATTTGTATCCGTCTGCTAAGCCTGACGATTGTTTATCATTGACAATTCATTGTTTTTAGCAGTTGGTGGTTTTTATGATAATAATGATATGATAGAATATAACCACAATTTATTAGGAAATGTTACAGAAGAATATTTAAAAGTGTTATTTATTATTGTTTACTAACGGAATTGTAATAATCTGTAACTTGAAGACCAGGTAGATAAAACTCTTATTGACGAAAAAAAAATACAGAAAAACTTACTTAGGTAGTAAAAACATGAAGAAATAGTTGCTTATGCAAGTAAATAGCTCAATAGAATAATGTGATATACCTACTTCTGAAACTTGTCTTCTACAGTAACGTTCACTACACAACTAAATAATCTCTTTGAGAACGTTGAAACGAACATAATCCACAAAGTTTCTCAAACGACACGAAAAGAAGGCGAAAAAGCAAACAATTTTTAATATAAAGTTATTTTAAAAATGGCAACATTGTGGTCTCCATACAGTTTCGTGATTACAGTATTTTGGTATTCTGCCCGCCTTTGCAACTGACAGGTTTTATATTAGCTATCGCGGATATGCATGTGTTTGTAATCTACATATACATGTGTGTAATGTATGTGTATGAAGATGCTTTGAAGTCAATTTCGTTGTCATATTTTTGCTTCTACCGGCGGTAAATGTCATATCTCTGTATTTTTGTTACAGAATTGGGTAGTTTTGAGGCAAAAAATCAATCTCGGACGAATAAAAATGGCGGACGCAATCTCGCTAAGAAAAGATTGAAGCACTTCGTTTTTTCCTAAACCCACTATAACTTCGACATAATTTGAACACACACGTTCGCATTTATGACACTACGACAAAGACTACCGTCATACGAGATTTGTTGCATAATCGCGGCTTTTTGTCTTACTACGGGTATACATGTGTGCGTGCCAACCCGTACTTTTAAGCGAACCGTCTTACTATGGATGCCTCACTTTTTTTAGCGAGATTCCGTCCGCCTTTTTTATTCGTCCAAGCATTCAATCATGTTTCTAGTATCGTAAGCCATGACTGATTTATCCGCAGTATTGTATACGGCAAAATGCAGGCTTACGTCTCTTGGCTTGTCACAAAAGGTGTATTTTACTAAATGTAGACATTACTAACATGTCCCCGGGTACCTACTAATTACAGCATAATTGCAGTCATGGTGGCCCATTTACACAATGCCCGGAGTAGGCAGACAGCATAATTAAAAGTTTCCACATGACACGAGAACAGCATGTTTTATATTTTACCATGCCGCATGGATTTGTATATAACGGGTTTTGGTTAAAATTAAGTACTTGCGTTTTAACATTTTATTCTGAGTTTTTTTTTCAATAACTGGCCACAAGCAGGATATGAGAATGTAGAAAAGTTTGCAGTAGACTTTTCCCCAGCAGTGGGACACTATATGATGACAAAAAAGTATTCTGGTATTTTATCAAAGCATATATCATCATCAATCAACTCAGCCTATCGCAGTCCACTGCTGGACATAGGCCTCTCCCAAGTTGCGCCAAAACAATCGGTCCTCTGCCTTCCGCATCCAGTGCTCCCATATAAAGGTATTTGAAAATCTGGGTTTATTATAAGATCATCCATCATCATAGAATGTAACATCTATAAGTCTAAAAATAAAATAAATATGTGTTAAAACGCATTAAATATTAGTAGCTAAATTGACGTGGAGTCAAATTAACCGAGTTATAATTGACTGAAGCTGCGGTTATGAGACGACACCTCGAGTGAAGGGGGAGGGGGAGAGAGCAAACAATATTACATTCATAATGATCTTGTCAACGATTTGAGATAACACATTACTATGCATAGAACTGGGTAAGCCAAGAAATATTCAGCCGAATATATAAATAATATGACTGTAAGCCATATAAATATTGTTTCCGTGCAGGCATCAAACCCGCGACCCATAAACCCTCGCTACACATATTTTTTATCCGACTGCGTCACAGCAAAGACAGGGTAAGTTTTTCTCGCGGATCTATGTGTGTATGTACGTGGAATTCGTTATACCCTCGAAGCATCAATGCCTGGATGGATTTTAATGACTGAGACGTTTATCGACTCGGCTAAGCCTTGCGATAGTTATAGGCTAGGTTTTGTTTTTACAATACTAAAATGGCGCTCGTGGAATGCAAAATAGCAATTACTTTTCAAATCAACATCATAATGTTTCTTTGACCATTTTATAACCATGAGCTCCATTTAAAAATTAAACAACGGAAAGTTGTGTACGATTCAGATGTAATTATTACATTATGATATTTTATGTGTGTGTGTGGAAAAATAAATGGTCTAAATAATACAGCAAACCAAAAGCTGAACCCCTGCACTATACTTATGACATAAATTAGACTAAGAAAGGTCCAGTATTTTAGAAATATCAGATATCTCATCCGGGGCTTAGAATAGTAAAAATATTTAGGTCCATACCTATACTTTACTTTTCCATTCCAACACAGACTCCAAACATTCAGCGAAGGCGAATGTAATATTGAAATAGATAGGCCGGGACTATCTGTAATACAATCTTTGATTTCCATTCCTTACTGGTTAGATGGCTTCGCCGTTTTTCTTCAACACTTAGAATAGAATCCTTGAAATAGGTTCGACGGAATCTTTCAATAGATACATAATATAGACATAAATTTACGTTACTATTGACCATGGAACCGGAGGGTTGTGTCCACTGGTAAACTTGGAAAGATCTCTGGATATAGTCACTACATTTTCTTAAGTAGTTTGGTAATCGTAATTATATATATTTAACCAGAAAACCTGCTGACTGACTAATCTTTTCCCCACAGCATGAGCTATTGTCGTTATGTAGCTCATGTTGACACGATAGAAGAAGAAGAAGACCAGAAAACAAATAAACAATCAAATCCCGTGACTGTATTTGCAACAAAGTTCAAACAAAAGCGTAACGTCGCCATGTGTCTGTGACAAAAAAATCGGAACACACGATAGTATAATAAAAAGTAATATACCTATATTTGATCAGTCCCGGTTCTGGAAACAAACAACATTGATTGCTAGCAATTGATTTTTTTCTCTTCCATAATTGAATTATTATAATTAAACCTGAAGAAATTTACCCTTTTCGAGTTAAGTGGTATCTGCCTAATAATTTGAAGATAAAATTAAATTTAAATTCAATAACTGTAGACACTAACAATCGATTATCATGCCAAACACACGCCAGCAAACTGGCGTTAAGCTAAATAGACAAAAGTAGATTAGTAATCGTGGTCTCAACGTTATCACCGATAGAGTAGAATAACTTCAAGATTTCATCGTCCAGATAAAGTGAGCACGTACGACGTCTGGCATGACCGACTTCTAGTACTTGTCTATTTAACATTTTTTTATAATACCAAATTGAACCATAAGATAATTTTGGACAATCTTATTCTTAGTTAAATTCAAGGAACATTGGTAAAAAAAAACTTGCACCAATTTATTAACCAAAATATTACATAAGGAGCGTTGTGGAGTGAAAGAAGATGTAGTGACAAAGATTGAGAAAGGTATGTTAAGATGGTTTGGACGCATAGAGAGGATGGACGAGAGGAGATTGATGAAACAAGTATACGAAGTGAGTGTGGATGGAAGAGTTGGAAGGGGACGACCTCGCCGAACAAAAAAATGCCAGGTTAAGAGTTCTTTAAACCGACGAGCATGCACGACGAGGTTAATGGACGTAAATGAAGCGAAAGAGGTGTGTCAGGATCGTAGCAGGTGGAAATCCATAGTCTCTGCCTACCCCAATGGGAAACAGGGGTGATAATATGTATGTATGTAAAATATTACTTATGTTCAGTGTTATTTGTAATTCCTTACGCTATCGTTACCACGCTTGTTTGGATACAAAATAAATGAGCTGAAGCTTTTACATTAATTTAATTCAACGCGCAATATCTTACAATTGCTATCGTATAGCGTGGGTGGCTTCGCTCTGAGATAAACGTATAGACTGACAATAATATAACACACTTCTGCCTTCTTTTTTTCTTCTTCTTCTTCTTCTCTTATGTACTACATAAATACTACAACTCGTAGACGTGAATCGGCTACAAGTTGACGTAATCGTCATTACTTAGGTTTATGAATTCAATTGATGGAACTCCTTTTCAATTAATTTTGTGGAAGAGTTCATGCGAAATAATTGTCTTATAAGCTTATATTATGCTACAAAACTTCTTGTTTTTTAAGTCGTCTAGTATAAGCCCGTGAGAAGAGGGTCGTTGGTTGGATCTTATTATTCACCGTTCGTTCAAAAAAGTCGTAAAGAAATATTAAGCGTGTTGAAAACCAAGTATAAATATTGAATAAAATCAAGAAACACTTAGCCCAGAAAATGTTATGACCAGGCAAACAGGAGTGCCAGTAGCGTTCATTTTATAGTAAATCGGCCCCAAGTTTGTACGCCGTGGGTTCTCCTTGGACATTTTGGTCTTTCAGTATTCGTGACTACATACTAGGAGAGCTGAAGTGGTCAGGGACATTAGTATCCGAGATACAGAAGCAAAATTGTATTCTCTAGCTCTCATAATTTAAAATCTCTCCCCACTCCCTATTGAAGTGAATCAGCCTGTACAGTGTATCTATCTATATCTTCTATCTATCTATACTATAATAAAACTGTAAAGGTCGAAAAGTCTGTACATTGAATTTTTTTTCGCGAAAATCGGCTAGGGGGACTAGAAATAAGCAATAGAACACGAATCAATCGTTTAAAAAATTTATGTCTGTCTGTCTGTCTGTCTGTCTGTCTGTCTGTCTGTTTGTTACCTCATCACGTGAAAACGGCTGAACGGATCGTAATGAAACTTAGCAGTTGTATTGGTATTAGTCTAACTTAAAATATAGGGTATGTTTTATCTGAATCGGTTGAGTAGAACCAGCGATACAGCTTGACCCCTCTATTGTATTAAGTTGCATACAAAGTAAAGGTCATGATTGCTGGTTGGTTGCAGGTTCCTAAAAATACAACTAGATTCTATTAGTATTATAGAAAATATAGAATAACATAACACAGCCCATCACTGTACCGCTGCTGGGCATGGCCCTCTTCTTGGAATGAGAAGAGTTAAGGAACTGGATATTGTTAGTGTAATAGATTATCATAACATATTCAGCTCATTACCTACTGCCCCACTGCTGGGCACGGACCTCTTCTCGGAACGAGAAGAGTTAAGAAACTAGAAAATTTAGAATAACATAACGTAGTCAACCTATTACTGTCCCACTGCTAGGAGAAATGAGAAGAGTTAATGAACTGGATATTGTTAGTATTATAGAATAACATTACCAGCCCATTACAGTCCCACTGCTGTACACGGGCCTCTTCTCAGCATAAGAAGAGATGTGGTTAGTGTTATAGAATAACTTAACATAATCAGCCCAATTACTTCCCACTGCTGGGCACGAGCGTCTTCTCAGAATAAGGGAGTTTAGGGCTAATTCCATCACCTTAGCTGGTTGGTTGTAAAAACAAAATATAGTATGGTCGGTAAATAGTGTAATCGCCTGTGTAGGCGCTTATATGTACATATATATTTGAAGACATTGTGTTCATAATTATGAGACGATGCTATTTTCCGACATCCACGCGGACGGAGTCGCGGGCACAGCTAGTATACTATAATAAAACTGTAAAGGTCGAAAAGTCTGTACATTGAGTTTTTTTTCGCGAAAACCGGCTAGGGGGACTAGAAATAAGCTATAGAACACGAATCAATTATTTAAAAAATTTATGTCTGTCTGTCTGTCTGTCTGTCTGTTTGTTACCTCATCACGTGAAAACGGCTGAACGGATCGTAATGAAACTTAGCATTTGTATTGGTATTAGTCTAACTTAAAATATAGGGTATGTTTTATCTGAATCGGTTGAGTACATCCAGCGATACAGCTTGACCCCTCTATTGTATTAAGTTGCATACAAAGTAGAGGTCTTGATTGTTGGTTGGATGCAGGTTGCAGGTTCCTAAAAATACAACTGGATTCTATTAGTATTATAGAAAATATAGAATAACATAACATAGCCCATCACTGTCCCGATGCTGGGCATGGCCCTCTTCTTGGAATGAGAAGAGTTAAGGAACTGGATATTGTTGGTGTAATAGATTATCATAACATAATCAGCTCATTACCTACTGCCCCACTGCTGGGCACGGACCTCTTCTCGCAACGAGAAGAGTTCAGAAACTAGAAAATATAGAATAACATAACGTAGTCAACCCATTACTGTCCCACTACTGGGTATGGCCCTCTTCTCAAAATGAGAAGAGTTAATGAACTGGATATTATTAGTATTCTAGAATAACATAACATTACCAGCCCATTACAGTCCCACTGCTGGACACGGGCCTCTTCTCAGCATAAGAAGGGATGTGGTTAGTGTTATAGAATAACATAATCAGCCCAATTACTTCCCACTGCTGGGCACGAGCGTCTTCTCAGAATGAGGGAGTTTAGGGCTAATTCCATGAAATTCCATCACCTTAGCCGGTTAGTTGTAAAAACAAAATATAGTATGGTCGGTAAATAGTGTAATCGTCTGTGTAGGCGCTTATATATGTATATATTTGAAGATATTGTGTTCATAATTATGACACGATGTTATTTTCCGACATCCACGCGGACGGAGTCGCGGGCACAGCTAGTTGGTAATACGCGTGCTGACCAATCCTTTGAAGTTTCCCCAAAGATGATATTTCACCTAAGCCGCTGCAGAGAGTAGGCTACCTCTTTTTACTGAGAACCACCAACCATCTAAATGGACTTTTAATTTTAGGTACCTATAACCTTACGAAACCATTTACCAAACATAGTGATATTCACACAAACACCACGCAGGTACCAGGCGCACAGAAGTATTGGACAAGTTCGCTTCAAAAGCAATCGGTGTATTGGTTTCTATGGTATTGTTCAAATTTGAGGGGCGAAGGGAATTCAAACGTGGTTAGTCGTCGTGTTGACTTAGGCCCGAGGGTGTCAATTGACTTAGGCTGGAGTATCGATTTCGGCTTTCCAGAAGAGAGAGTGTTTGTGATGACGACGGACGGTTGGCGCAGTCAAGTTCTTCGCAACGTGTCGCTTGTTCGATTCCCACACAAAACAATGTTTTTGTAAGACTTACAGATTTAATTTTTTTATTATATTCTTTATTGTACATACACCAAACGAAAACAAAGACAATAGTTTACAGAAAGATTAAATAAGTACAATGAGAGGTCTTATCGCACAAGGAAATCTCTTCCAGACAACCTTTGGATGGACCAGAAGAATGGGAACCGATTGTGATTTATTATTCCAGGTTAGTGTGTGTTTGTGTCTGTAAATGAACCCACGGTACAGGAGTTATCTTAGCGTGAGGCAATTATATTATTTTAAAAAGAAATAAATGATAGGATTTGAGCTCTCTGGTTCAGATTTAAATTTTTTTCTGAAGAAGACTGAATATTTAATAACTGCTTCAAGGGAAATGTTAATATTATACTTAGTTTTAAGATCCAAAACATCCGGTCCACGATCATAGTCTATTAGGTTCCCTATAGAATTCACGGAAAGCTCCCAGGAAGATCGAACTGTTCTCAATTGTATAAAAATTATCTTGATAATAGAAAACAGTAAACTAGGTTATTAAAAATATCAATGGCATGGGCGATACCGCGCGAAATCGTTGCATTACGCGATCCAATGGGAGCGCGCCCTGGGTCGCTTCTATTGGCAATCGCGCTCGTGGCGGAATTGTACAGCCTCACAGCCCATAAGTCATCTCTAAAGGGTCAATAACTCTACCTGAGTAATAACAATAGACAAAACTCTATAAATTATTATAATAATGTCCTCCCGGCCCAATTACAGTCACGGCGGCCAATCTCGATGGAGACTAGCCATCTGCGCAGGACATACTATAGTACACAAGTGTGTGCGCAAAGACAGGTGCACTCTCTATTCCCTCACTCTCATAATCCGATGGGACGGCCATCCGACACGAGTGGAGAGAGATCAGGCGCAGGACCGACGGCTTTACGTGCTCTCCGAGGCACGAAGGGGTCTCGATGTGTAACAAAACGGTCACCCATCCACAGACTGACCGCGGCTAGTGCAGCCTAACCTTGCAGATCGTACAATCCACACGGTTGCTACTTAGCCACGAGCCCCGAAAAGTCTATAGGTAAGAAGGCACACGACTAAAGTAATAATCAAATCCATAGAGTTACTTATGTATAGAAATGTCTTTGATTTTATTACAAGCAACATACATTATATTTAGGTAACCTACATAAGTTAGAGTTATAAAGTAATAACATAGCTAACTTCCACACGACGCGTGGAACAAAGAGAACGTTGCTAACTTAACTGTCAGTTACAATAGCTAATAGAACGTTAGGGCTCGTTGCCATGGCAACCAAGTCGGTAGCTGTCTTTAGTTACACATAACTGAAGGAAACTTTCCTTTTTTGTACTAAAATAGTCTGAAAAGCCAGGCTCAGCTGTCTTGTACGATATGTCAACATATTCATAAAGTTGAAATTTATAAGTTGTACTGAGCAATAATAATTCTACTTTTGTGTTGGCTTTAAATAGCTGTAGGTATACATAAAATACCGCGGCTAATGTGAATGAGAAAACTCAAGAAGAGACGAATGACACCCAATCTTCTCAAATGTATAGTTTGCTCGAAATGCGACGTCACAACAGGGATCCAGCAGAACACCAGCATCAGGTTTAATAACCTGGCAAATGCTGAGGTGGACATCCATTTTTCCAGCTATATAATATATTATTCTCTTAAAATGAGAATTTAATTGATTTATATACTGATTCATTCGTTTCTCACTTGAAGTTTATATTTTATTTAGATTTTTGTCTTTTGATACATATTACATAACACAACACACAAACAAACATACTACTACAACATAACATAACTGGCGAAATGTGGGTGTACTATACACGTCTGCCTACTCCTTCGGGAACACAGGCGTGATGTTATGTTATGTGTTATGTGATACATATTTTTTCCTTTATTTTAACCAACAACTTCTAGTCTAAAACTGCTGCTACTCGGTTCCCAAGATACAGGCTTGCCTAGTTTGGGAACCACTGCTAAATTCTCAACAGAGCTAACGAGTTACTTATTGCTACCTGCTTTAAATTGTTAATTTTAATGTAATGTTTTGTGCCTTATGTATCGCAGTAAATAAACTATTTTATTATTATTCCTTTATTCATCTGTATACTTATTATTTACATATTTAAATATTTCTATAAAAAATATATTTAAAAATATAAAAAATAGTAGCCCACCGGCATCGGGAACAGGGTCCAGTCTACCGGTGGTCAGGGCCTCAGAGAGAGGAACTTCCTGACGATACGAGCCATATCCAGGAGTACCGCTTTCTGTATCAAGCCCTTGACCCAGCTGCCCTTATTATTATTAGCTCAACACACATTTGTCTGAGGCCATACATTGGGAAGTCTACCATCTATATTACCATTATGCATTGCACGGCCCCCGAGTTGCGGTAATGTCCCAGAAGTCGCCGAAGGAGAGTCTTCTTCTTCTTCGTGTCGACATGAGCTACATAATAATAATAGCACATGTCGTGGGGAAAAGATAGAAGAGAAGGAAGGAGAACGAAGGAGAGTGTAAAGAAAGAAGGTAGGTCCGGAAATGGGCCGCGCTGGTTGGGTCGCATGTGGACGTCATGCGTGGCAGTCGTACTCAGGCCCTTCTACTCAAGGCGAAAGTAGCGCATGACGGAGTTAAAGTGGTTGCGAACCGCACATACCCACACCACCTCCCCGGTGCAAGATGGTGTGACTTGTGAAAGGCATTTTCCACGCTTAAAAAAATGTACACCCATTTGTCACAAGTCACACGTTGCAGGATCTTCTGACAGCTGCAAATCGGAAAGTATTTATTTGCTCTTCTTTATCGATTAAATACTCGTACAGTCGACTGCATGACAGTGGTAACACTCCAATTGGAAAACCGCCCTTACTGCTTACGAAATAATGGCGCTGTCAATCTCAAACTGTTACCACTGATGTGCGGTCGACCGTACTACTTCTTAGTGTTTTAATCTATTTAGTTTTTATGTACCCAGATGGTTGATAGCGTGTAAATAGCATGTAAAGACTTTGACCGGTGTGTGTTGCCAGTAATTACTTACGGCACTGAAACGTGGTCGCTCACTACGGGTCTGATAAGAAGGTTCAGTCACTCAAAGGACAATGGAGAGGGCTATGCTCGGAGTGTCCCTGCGTGATCGAATCAGAAATGAGGAGATTCGCAGAAAACGAAAGTAACCGACATAAACCGAAGAATTGCCAAACTAAAGTGGCAGCGGGCGGGGCACATTGAGCGGATGGCCGATGGGGCAGTAAAGTTCTGGAGTGGCGACCGCGTACTGGAAGGCGCAGCGTGGGTAGGCCCCCCACAAGGTGGACCGACGACCTGGTGAAGGTCGCGGAAATCCGCTGGATGTGGAAAGCGCGGGACCGGTCGTTGTGGCGATGCTTGCTTGCTAGGGGGAGGCCTATGTACAGCAGTGGACGTCTTTTGGCTGAAATGATGATGATGATGTTGATGAAATAGCTTCACCCTTAACAAAGACATTTTTGAGACTGATGATGGAAATTAAAAGGCAGACAATGGAGAAATACGAATAAATAATTATTTTACATACTTTACTGAATAGTTTTGTAGCTGACTTAATCTCAGTCTCTTCAGGACAGGTTCTCGACGGTATTGGCTCTAGAAAGCACTTCACCTAGCACTCTAAATCTAGATTTCTTGTAAGACTGCACTGTGCGTGCGATTGCAGGGTGAACCAACTTTTAGTTATAACTTTGATTAATTTTACCATATCTTGACATCGATATACCTACAGGTAATGCATTTCAATGAGTCAGTGGCGAGCAATCATAAAACATGAGAGCTTGAGCATAGGAGTCACGGACGTCGATTGTAGAATTAATTAAATGCTCTATTCAAGGGTTTTAAGAACCAATACACAGCGCGGAAATAGAACCTAGTAATTATCTTTGAAAAAATCTTGTGTCGTTTTATCGTAGTAATTGGTAATTTAGATTTTCAGGTAAAGAATAAAATTTAACAAAAGAACCCCATTGTGGCATTATTGCTTTTCACATTGTTCACTGCATTTGAAATTGTCTAGTTCTAAACAAACTTTGTATACGTACGAGTATATACTCGTATAGTGAGAAGTACATGAGTGTATATTGGGGCAGGACACAGTTTCCGTCGCCGGTCTCTAGGGGACGCGGTAATCTTACAACCGGACCGTAATACAGCCGGTACCATCGTATTATAACACGTCATGGTGTAACACCCCTTATTGACTGTAACTTACGGCGCCGTGATGTCATATTTATGTGCATCTATACTATATTATTTTAAACCATAAACCATTTAAACCATTTATTTCGCCACACACACATAAAATATACATATTACATGAAAAGGTAACAGGACAAATTACAGAGGACACAACATTATACAACATAATATGTGCAAGGAATCCAGCTCAGTATTAATATATCATAATGTCACTCACTAAACTTCAATGATTAAAGTATTATTTACTCTATAAATTTTCATTCATAAATCTTCCCAGCAGTCCCAACCGCGTCATGGCTATGACAGCATGCCGTTTGGATTCCCTGTACATGTATCATTGTATAGCGATGCAAGGCAAAACGTAGATAATAACTTGTTGTTAATAATAGTTTTTATGTACTCACTAACATACTATGTGTCAAAGTTATCGAAATAAATATTTTTTATAATTATAAATCACGTTTGAAACTTTAGACAGTGTTAACCTGCTTTTGTTGCTGACTGTACTGCTTATTTCATCGCTGACTGGGAAATACGAGCAATGAGGGATGTGAGAAAGTTTTCAAGTTTTATAATAATAATAATTGTTTATTAAAGACAACAATCGGTCCAGTGATAGCTATTACTACTAAGGGTCGGTCTTTCAATAGCCAGTTAACTTCAGTGGCGTGCATTCCATATAGGCAAATAAGCAATGCCTACCTCGTTAGAATTTAATATTAACTATTACTAAATCAATTAATCAGCGTATTAAAAAAAAAACAAATAACATAGGTACTCAATAATAATGTATGAATTCAATGCAAAACGTACCTCAAAGTGCAAAACATCATACTGTGCGTTCGCACGATTGCCTGTCAAATTCACACATACAATCAAACCTTTTTGGTAACCATATACTCTATTATAAACAAACACTACTTTAGGCTAATACCCGAAAACATACGACAAAAAAATGAATCACGAAATGGCCATGCGTAAACCACTAACATTTGACAATCCGCAATTTAGCCGTATTATCTAAGCAATACCTGCTTCGTCAGGTGACATAACTGAATGTAGCCCTAGTAGCAATAGTCGTATGTTGTCCGTAACGTTTTTTACACGTAACTGTTTTGTGGGAACGCGTTAGTAGTTTTGAATCCTATTATTTTGTAACTAGATATTTCCATACAAAGTTATCGTTATAGTAAAACTAAACTCAACATTTGAAAAATAGCGGCGAAATAAAGATAGTTATTGTTTTATTGAAATTACTGCATTTAAGTGTTCACATTTATAATTTGTAAATGGTATTCGAACGCTCGAATAAAAAGATTACAATAATTTTTATTATTGTGATGATTGTTTGTACATTGCTACTCATTTATCGTAAAATAATGAAGCTCAGTACACGCTCATAACAAAATAACGATAGATTGAGTTATAACGTTATTTAACTAATGTTATAACGAATGATGTATAATAATTGTAGAAAATCTATTGTTTTCGTGCTCCGAAAATCTATTGTGTTACTTTGTACGTAAAATAATTGTTACATTACTATGTCCACGTTCTACGTATTAGATTATCACCCACGTAATTTTTTTCTCAAACCGTCGTTAAATAACGCCCAACTCATAGAATTACTATGGCCCAACTCTAATTAGCTGTTGACAGTACTTGACATTGACATATGCGTGACGAATTGCATGAATCGTGTAATAATTAGTTCGTTTTATTGTGAATTGTGAAGTTTTTTGAAAAAATATTGATGTAAACATGGATAAATTAGAGTGCTCGGTTTGTGGGGAAGACTATGCTTAGAGAAATTACGAGAAACCCATTCAGTCAATTTTCGTTTGTTGACAAAACAAAAAAGTGCATTTCAGTAGACAAACACATCAAAATCTGTATTTAACTCAAGAAAAGGTAAAATGTTATGACTATTACACGTTAATACAACTGTAACTGGGTGCTGTCATTCAAATTTAATAGTCTTTTACTAGTGTCTCTTACTTTTAAACGTCGTTGTTGAAACGTCTCGTATTTGTGTTTGTTTTGTATAAAATGTGTGTAGGTAATTAAGTATCAGATTTTTTAATAATTTTACACTAGTAACTTGCTCCGTCTGCGTAGTGCCTGCCTACCTAGGCCGAAAACCAATGCACGCCACTGGTTAACTTTTAACTGAGGAATAAGTTTGACATTTTGACAGTTGTAGTATAGAAAATCTGTAAAGACGTCACATTTATTCCTCAGTTAAAAGTTATCAGACTATTGAAATACCGGCCCTTACTTTAGTTAAATTGATTTACGTATTTTGAAAAAATTTGCATGCTGTGTATTATATGGCAAAATGTGTCTTTGCACCTATTTAGAATGTACCATCTTCTGTACCACATTTTAAGCAAATAAAGTTAATTTGAATTTGAATAATAATATTTCTTTCTGTAACAGGATAGTAAGATGACAGGCGTAGACTCAATGAGTAGAGAGAAAGAGAATGAGTTTCAGTTTTCTCCATTAGTAGTTGTAGAGAACAGCAGACACTCCGATTTAAATTCTGATATTCAATCGCATCTGCTTAGGCTACAAGTAATTAATAATTAATTAGTTTCACTACAGTTTAACTCTACATTGCTCTAACAATAAATCCACTATAAAATACTCATACATATAAATAAACGAGTGAGAACCAAGTGTAACGTGTCACCGAGCGTTGGGTTAACAGCCTCTCATCACTCGCGACCTGGAGAGGTTGGAACACAACTAATAAACAGGTACTGAGCCCACTCGTAAACCTTACAATTTACTGAAACGAAATCTGGAATGATTCGAAGTGGAATCGATCACTTTGTGGCGGTTAGCGATACTTCAGACTGATTTGTAGATCGTAATTAAGATTTAGATTCGGAGATAGTGGCAGCTCTTGAGAGATCGTTAGTGTCTAATGCTGAACATTGATCCATCTAGAATACACGACTGCTCTGATGGATTGTGATGCTGTCATGATTATGGAGAATCAAAGACAAAAACAAAGACAAACACATTTATTGCTCAAACTGTGTACATAAATGTAGGTGTTTATGAAAGTTTGGTATCAACAGCCTACCCAATAATCACCACACCACCTAATCTTTTGCCAAAATTAATTCCTACGAACTTCGCAAACGCACAGGTGATAGTAGTACAAATTGACAAGAACATATCCTTTATCTACACAGATCTTTGGGGTGCATTAAAGGACCCTACACGAGTGATGATATTTAATTGATCGTCCGGCGCACCCTGAGCAGTCAGCTCCGCTACCAACCTACTGACAGGCTAATCTTTTTCCCATGGCATGTGCTGTTATCATTTTACTAGCTTATATAGACACGATAGAAGAAGACGGATCGTTTTTTTTATCTAGCCCTACTTATTTTTCCTGGATGTTTTCAGACACAAAGATAACATGCACAAACGCCCATATCCCTTTTTACAGTGAGTGTTTACCCTATAGTTGCCATAATTTTGACAAATCCTTACAGAAACATAAGATTTTTTTTTTTTTTTTTTTATTCTATTAATATTTATTGAGGGTTTAATCATACCTGATTATGCCACTCTCATCGGTACAAACCAAATCTTAAGATCTAAAATTATAATTACTACAGTCTAGTTTTTATATGAGAATATTTCTTCAATTTTTATTCACTTAATGGTTTTCTTATTGCTTAATCGATTCTCTTGTTCACAATCTAAACTTTTTTAAACTATCGCTCTCTTTTGCTAATAGTAAATACAAGAAAGAGATGGCAACGATTTAAGAACTTTCAAATTAGTTTACGTGTTACATTTTTTGGTATTTTAGTGGGCACGTTCCAAGATCACGACTAAACTTGTATGGAAATTTTAATTCTGACTAATTTGACAGTTCTAAAATGTTGCCATCCTTTTCTAGTATCTACTATTAGTAAAAGAGAGCGATAGTTTAAAATAAGTTTAGTTCGTGAACAAGAGAATTGACACCACTATCGATCGCTATTTATTGTCTCTCACAGAACGCTGTCCGTATTAGCAACATGTGTAAGCACCCTCCATTACAGCCAGTAATGGACAATGGAGCACACTCCACACATGTTTGCACAGCCGCAGTGCGCCGGACACTCGCGGACACTCTCCGACAACGTCGGACAGACGCTCACTGAATGAGGCACACACACGCCATTCAATTTAGTTAATCAACAGACTCTTAATAGGGACTTGTGGCGATGTAGCAACCACGCGGATTGTATAATCTGATAGTTAAGCTACGCTGGCCGCGGTCAGTTAGTGGATGGGTGACCGTTTCGTTACACATCGAGACCCTTCCGTGCAAGCACGTTCAGCTGTCGGTCCCGGTTGCTATCCGAATATCTATGGCAATCGTTACGGGTAGTCGGAAGCATGAATGTTTGATAACTGGTCTAACCTCCGAGTGTCAGTATTACTCAGTAAAGGGTTAGAATAGAATAGAATAGAATAGAATCTTTATTGGTGTGCTTTTGGTACAGAAGATCTTAATTCTAATGTAGGCAGGTACACATACATATTTTATAATTCA
The DNA here is from genome assembly GCA_949699075.1 of Asteroscopus sphinx. NCBI lineage: Eukaryota > Metazoa > Arthropoda > Insecta > Lepidoptera > Noctuidae > Asteroscopus > Asteroscopus sphinx. The sequence continues at coordinate 13,872,425 of OX453024.1, forward strand.
CAAAATCTGCCAGTTGGCTTACACTCATGCATTACAATTATTCAAATTTAACAAAATCATAATCAATGTCAATTTAAAAAATAATAATTAAAAGTAAATCAAATCAAACCATACTAAGTTTAACGAATAATCACAATTTGATGTCAGAAAAATTATTATATAATGTCATACCCAATCAATGTCAAACAATTTGTAAATTAATAAATTATAAAATATCAGGAATACATCAATTGTATAATAAGCTTTGGCAATCAATACGGTTCATCAATCAATCAGTATGGTTGCGGGGGTCTGATGGCAGTCGCTCCGTGTAAAATACTGATGTTCAGCCGCATCTGATTAAACTGGAAGCAGTTCACAACATAGTTGGGAAAAGGCGCGGACTCTTAATAGAACCATCAATCGATAGATGATAGCTTCTGAATCTCGACCTACTTGTCCTTAACTCAATACGATACGCCGCCCCACACTAAAATTTCGTGCGTCTACAGACACAAATCCCATATGCACAAACACAACCCGGCGGGAAATCTAACAGGTCATACATTTATATTTGTTTATTGCACAAAGAGAACCAGTGACTCGCAGCACAAAAGCCAATTGCTCAGCCACAGCGTGTAGTTACTTCTACCGCGCTACATACGAACCGCTGACGTAGTGGATGATGTCACAAATCCTGGGGGTCTACTCGCAAAATCGATATACTGTGATATTGGTCGTGTCGAAACCGACTCTAAGTAACTTCGAATTAACTATTGTATAATATACGAAGCAACGACGACAATTTTCGGTCGTACTCCTAAACCTACTCTTAGTTGTAAATGTCATTGACAGTATTTCTTTTGTTTCCGACTCGTTCACTCCGAACATTGTCTATGACGTCGTAAAAAATCACAATATTTTGTCTGTGAATTCGATAAACGACGTAAAATACGAATATTTATTAAAGTAGGGTACGAACGATATGTTCGGGGCACTATCGTGTCGTTTCGATTATGTCGTTGTTGATTTTGTGAATGGACCCCCTGAATTATGCTACCAAGATTTGACACGCAGTTAGTACAATTCCAAACACCCGATATCAACCGTTGGGCCGCGGCCCGCCAGGCAATAAGACCCAGCCTGCTTGAAGGATCCTCCCTTTCTGTTGGAGGGACATAACACCTCATTCCTCCACACTGCGCATAATGCCACTATCACAACCTGACTTCAGTTGCTATTGCTCAAAATTATGCTGTTGTTCATCTTAACATTTACAAAAAAAAGGATATAAGTATTATATCCAATTGTCTAGTACCCATAGCATAAGCTCTGTTTAGTTTGGGACTAGACGGTGCCGTGTAAAAATGTCCCAATTTTTTTTTATTTTTTTTGTATCATACCCTTTTGCGTATAATTATCATATTATGTCAGAGAAGGAGATAGACTAGCCTATTCACGGCTGGAAACCACACGACATCTATTTAATAGTTTATTAGTATACACAGAACAATACATGTGTTTAGAACGCAAGTTAATCTAGCGATTAATTAACAAAGTTTAACGAATAGTTTAGTCGGTCGTGTGTGCGCGCCCTAATTCGTGAGTACTGATTATATCGGGCTATTGTACGCTTCGATAATTATCTTGAGAGTTATCTCCAGATTAATAATGTGCCTATTGATTGCTCTAATGAGAAACTGCGAAGTAGTTAATTCGAAAGTATTTTAGTTGAATGAATTAAATTAATTAATTAATTAAGCCCTTTCCATCATAGGACGACCTGCAGACGCACAGCAATGCGTCACCCTTATATACTAAACATTTCATGCGAAGGTACGCATACGAAGTGATTTGCTAACATCTTTGTCATGCGTTCCGCTAAGAAGTGGAACTCCTTATAATCATAATAAGTATAATCTGGTGGTCTTCAAGGCTCGTGTGAATAAGTTTTAGCTGGGCAAGCGTGTACCATCGTCGACTGCACCTTAACATCAGGTGAGTGGCGGTCTAACGCAAGCCCATTATTAAGAATAATCTGGTTAAATACTGGACAAATAAAACAGAAGAAGTTTCATAAAAAAGCTGATTAAGTTTTATGGTGTAAATACCTGCGAAGTCACTGAAATCATTAAATAAAAACGAAGATACACTACTTTTTGTTAGATACTTCTTTTTGAAAGAAATGGTATGCTTGATCCATTAGTCATGATGCTTTTGACTTCTAAACTCAATTACGAGCTAGAATAACGACTTTTAGGGTATTCCATGATCTACTAATGTTTTATAGGACGAATAAAAGTCTGCCGTGCACTAATTACTTGTTTAATTAGATTAACTCTGTTAGGTACAACTTTCGTGTTTCCGCGGAGAGCGTTCCAGAGTGACTGCCCGACAATGGCCAGTATTCACGGGAGCTATATCTGTGGATATTATAATATCCCTACAATATTCCCCCCTTAATTTGAAACAAAACAAAACCTTGAATTTTATATACAATCACAAATTTATAAGTAATTACAATCACAAAGGTATCATTACAAGTGCAATTTAATCCTGTGCCGCTACATAAACAATTGTTATCTACTTCTCGGAACGTCACCGCTCGTGCCTTAGCTTACCTTAACTATGCTACAAGTACTTTCATTACACAACTGGTAGGTACTTACTTTACTAAAACTTATTTTTCCACGATACATTGTTGTTAAGACGAGTGTGTACGGTTAATGAATGTTTACAATTATAAAAGTTAAACTATTGTTACTGCTCACACTTATAATCCTATAACTATTCTCTTAGGTACCTAATTAACGTTAACACTACGCTACAGAAACATACAACAGCCACAGAGACACAAAATGCACAGATTTTACAGGAACAACACGATAGAATGTTACACATAATCTGCCGTAGGCTGCGCGGCCTGTACAGGGGGCCTATTCGAGCCTACAACAGCAACTTGTTTACGCACCCAACCTTTCATCGCCGAATTGCAGCGACTCCATATAAAGTACAGTGATATCAGTACCAGAAACCCAGCAATAACAAGTAGCCAAATGTTGAATTGGTCTAACTTATGTTCAATTTGACCTCCTGATTGAGCCACGACAATTTCTTCTTTTGCTTGGTATTGGCCCATATTATTATATTAGAGAAATTGAGGTAAAATAAAGTTACGTGGTAACGATTCAAGATAAAATAGTTGTGTGTGGCCTGTCATATATATACTTAGGATTAATACTACTAACTATCTAACTAGGGTGATCAAGTCATCAAAAATCGGATTGGTGTTTTCACTGCTCTTCCGCTACGTGTGCGATATTGTTGTTTTTCAGGGCCACGCGTAAGTGTGTCAGGTGTGTCACTAGGTAAATTAATGTGAGATGTTGCATTATCGACATCATTATCCACGCTATCCATAGTGGTGTAAGCAGGTTTTAACCGATCGACTGAAATACTAGCTTTCCTATTGGGTAATTGAATTACGAAAACCTTAGACCTTCTTTCTAAAACCCGGTACGGACCGTCATAAGGAGGTTTCAAAGGTCTTCTAATTGTGTCATCCCTAACGAAAACATATTGGACCTTGGATAGGTCCGGATGAATGAAGAATGCACTACAGTTACTGTGCGGCTTAGGTATCGGTTTGAGGGACTTAATATGTTCCTTAATTTGTTCTACCAAGCTACTAGGATCTGAAGGACTCGTTTGGGTAGAATCGTAAAAATCACCGGGAAGGCGCAATGTACGGCCAAACACTAACTCAGCTGCCGAAATTCCACTATCGCTACGACTAGCTGCACGTAAACCTAGTAAAACCGTAGGTAGCTCATCTACCCATGACTTTCCATCTAAACGCGTCATGAGTGCGGCCTTCAGAGTTCTGTGCCAGCGCTCTACGGCTCCGTTACTCTGTGGGTGATATGGCGTTGTGCGTATTCTCTGAACGCCTAAAAATTGCATCAACTGTTTAAACAAAGAGCTCTCAAACTGACGACCTTGGTCGCTCGTTAACCTTACAGGACACCCATAGCGACATATCCAGTTGATGTACAGAATTTTTGCTACCGTGTCGGCGGTAATGTCACAAATAGGAAAAGCCTCCGGCCACCGTGTGCATCGATCGATTATGGTTACGCAGTACTTAAATCCTTCTGGTGAAATGGGTAATGGTCCAATAATGTCGATATGTATATGTTCAAAGCGTTCGACATTGGGAAACTGACCTAAATTTGATATCGTGTGTCGATCGATTTTGGAACGCTGACATTTCAAACATGTTTTTGCCCAATTATTTATGTCATGATTCATGTTTGGCCAAAAATACTTTTTAGTTACCAATTTCCGCGTTGCTCGAATTCCTGGGTGACTTAAATTATGAATACTCTCAAACGCTAATCGCCTAAAATCGCCCGGAATGTATGGTCGTGCTACATCATTAGATACCTCGCAGTAAATCATTTTATCGCAAGTAGGTAAGTATAATTTCTTTAAGCAAACATTATTGTCACACGGTTCTGAACTAAAGTTAGTCACGTACTCATCGTCTTTTTGCAAGTCTGCTATTTTGTCGTAGTCGAGTACCGTGGGACAGAATACGGTTTCTATGCGGGATAATGTGTCAGCCACCGTGTTATTGTTACCGCTAATGTGTCGTATGTCCGTAGTAAATTCGCTAGTATATAACAACTGCCTAATCCGCCTAGGAGTTTCGACACTATCTTTGCCTAATTTCGAGAATGCATACGTTAGTGGCTTATGATCGGTATACACTATTACTTGTCGACCTTCAAATAACTTTCTAAAGTGTTTTATTGCCATGTAAATGGCTAATAATTCACGGTCGTAGGTCGAGTACTTTTGTTGAGCCGCTGATATGCCCTTGGAAAAATAGCCCAACGGTTCCCATGAGCCCTTTACCTGTTGTTGCAACACGGCGCCAACGCAAGAGTCAGACGCATCGGTCATCAGCGCAAGGGAAGTGTTGATCCGCGGATGAGACAACGTAGCAGCCTTTTTCAGACCGGCTTTACATTGCTCAAATGCCTCGCTAGCCTCTGCCGACCAAATGATCTTACTTTTGTCCCTTTTCTTGGAGCTACCGAGATACTTATTTAATATAGCCTGATGAATCGCGGCGTTCGGTAAATGCGACCGGTAAAAATTAATCATACCTGTAAAACGTCGTAGTTCCTCTATAGTCTCTGGTTTCGGGAACTCTACTATGGCCTTGACCTTCTCCTCTAACGGACGAATACCTGTCGTTGTGATCTCATGTCCCAGAAACTCTAACCTAGATTGACCAAAACAACATTTAGAGAGATTAATAGTTATGCCATATTTATCTAATCTCTGAAATATGATCTCTAAGTGTTTTAAATGTAAGGTCTCGTTTTCGCTCGCTATGAGAGCGTCATCTATGTAATTAAATACGAAATCTAGACCTTGGAATACTGAATCCATAAAGCGTTGAAAGGTTTGGGCTGCGTTGCGCAAACCGAATGTCATTCTGGGAAACTCGAAAAGTCCGAAAGGCGTAATAATCGCAGTTTTCTCTACGTCTTCCGGTGCGGTCTCTATAACATGATACGCTCTGTTAATATCAATTTTGGAAAACACCTTTTTCGTAGCCAATATGTATGTAAAATCGTGTAAACGTGGAATTGGGTATCTGTCCGGCTTGGTGATCGCATTGAGCCGACGGTAGTCGCCGCACGGTCTAATATCGCCGTTTTTCTTTTCGACTACATGCAAAGGGCTCGCCCACGGACTTTTAGAAGGACGACAGATTCCCAGTTCCTGCATCTTTTGAAATTCGTCTTTTACCTGCTTATATCTAGCTGGAGCAAGCGGCCTGGCCCTAGCGTAAACTGGCGGGCCCGTGGTATCGATATAATGACGTACAGGAATTTGCGAAGTTTCCTTGAATGACATTGGTTTGGTTATACTTGGGTATTTTGATAACAAACTATGGTATGGGTGGTCACAATTAACAGACTGTATCGTACATGGTTCACTTAAGCTAACGATAGATGCAATAACATTCAAATCGGTTACCTGATCCACAAGTTTCCTTGAGTTTACGTCCACTAGCAACTTATGATAACTAAGAAAGTCTGCGCCTAAAATAGGTTGTTTAACGTCGGCTATGATAAAGTCCCATCGGTATGCTCTGCGTAATTTTAAGTTTAACACTAACGATTTCACTCCGTATGTTTTTATTTCAGTTCCATTTGCCGCAAATAGTTTGTAGTCACTGCTCTCGAGGGAACTAAGTTTTCTTGTGACGGGTAATACCGATACGTTCGCGCCCGTATCTATTAGAAAATGTAGTCCACTGTTCTGGTCTGTAATGCGAAGGCGGTGACATGGAGTGATAGTACAGACCTCCGCCGCAGTCTGCACTTTCTTTAGTTTCCCTGTCGTGACTTCCAGGTACACGGCTCCCTGCAATTCCTCGCGTTTTCACGGAAACGGTAATGATAAAAACATAACCAGTCTGGACTTTCCGGTGTTCTCAGAGTACGTTGTTCTGGCGGAGTCTGACTGCGATTACGAGACGCGGAGCGCCCTCGATTGTCCCTATTCCATTGGTTATTTCGGTAATTCTCTCTAGATCGTTCTATGTCTGCTACCTTGACGCTTAGTTTTGCTATCTCCGCCATAATCAGTTCCGTGTCCTTGGAGACGCTGGAGCTCGGCTGCTGCTGCTGCTGCTGCTGAGAAACCTCGTTAACGTGTGCGGTGCGTGTGGACTCCAAAACAGTATCGGCTAAATTCGCTAAGCTGTCTAGCTCCTTTGTATCTGAGACTGCTATGACAGCTCGGATGTTAGTAGGGAGATGACCTTGCCACATTATTTTCAATGTTTCGTCGGGAATTTTGTCTTTCGCCAGTTCTCTCATACGACGCAGAAGCTGTGACGGTTTTTGGTCGCCTAGTTCCATCTCACCCACTAATTTTTGCAGTTGTCTATTTTTAGATTCTTCATAGGTCGTCAATAGTCGTGTTTTCAAGGCCTCGAACTTCTTTGCCTCTGGAGGCTCCATCAGTATATCGGTCACCTGTTGTATAGCCTCCTTTGATAATTTTGACACGACGATGTCGAATCTGGCATCGTCTGACAGTTTTTGGGGTGCCAGCATGGACTCGATCCTGAAGAACCAAACACGAGGTTGGTCGGTCCAGAAGTCTGGAATCTTAGATGACAACGTAATGGCAGCCAGCTCCGCAACTATCGATGGTGATGTAGCCATTTTCACTCGCCCGCTTGTTTCACAGTTGTACCACTTCCAACAATTTCAGGGTCGCGCGCTATGTCCGAGGTTGCACAATTCACTTGACGGGGTCACCAATTTAGGGTATTCCATGATCTACTAATGTTTTATAGGACGAATAAAAGTCTGCCGTGCACTAATTACTTGTTTAATTAGATTAACTCTGTTAGGTACAACTTTCGTGTTTCCGCGGAGAGCGTTCCAGAGTGACTGCCCGACAATGGCCAGTATTCACGGGAGCTATATCTGTGGATATTATAATATCCCTACAGACTTATTGCCACCATCGACACACCACTCACAACTAGTTCAGACAATAACGTTAATTATCTTTTTAACGAGCTCAACACAACAAACTACCAACGCCTTGAACCTTAACCTTGGCTTCGCACTCAATCCTAGCAAAGAGTCCATTTTGATCCGTAACATACAAAATCGACGGCCATCGAAGTAACCCTTACTTACTACTCACTTGTTTGATGTTTTATAGCAAATGTACTCGTAAATAACGAGTTAACAATTCAGGTGAATTCGGTAAAACCCGAGGGAAGGCGACTCAGAAAAACTGGCCAAGTTTATATCATCTTGGATTAGGTGCAGAGCCGAGTTTTCACTGGAAGGACCTTTTTATGTGGGCTTTGCGATAACACTGAACGTAAGAGGCGCCCTCTACAGAACCCGGTGATTATATTAAATTTTACTTTCGCTCGTAAAAAAAGGATCTTTCAACCATCGACTTCAATTGAGAATGGAGTTTTGAATGAAAAAAAAGTGAGTACTGACGTGAAGCTTATAGTTTATTCCAGCACCAGGCACAGACATAGTAAAAAATACAGATTAAGTGCTGCGAACAACCATAGTGAAGCCAACAAAAACCGTGCTCCTTCATATACAACCAGTGCTCACGTACACACCATGCAGCCGAAGGATATATATTTTTTACTATGTCTGTGGCACCAGGTTGCTTATTCAAAGATTTTGATAGGTTTATCACATTGGTTAATGTGATTTTTAATTTTATAGCATTAAGAAAAAAATAACATGCTGTATTTTTGTAAGCAATTTGCTATTGAGAAGTAATATAAATTAATAACTTCTTAGGTTTTCGCGATCACTACACATTATAATAAAACAAAGTTTAACCGGATTAAATCGCGTATATTATTTAAATTGGTTTCCCTGACGTTTCGAAAGCTTTGCAGCATTTCGTGGTCGCAGGTAGACTAAGATGACAAGCGTCTTCGTTCTTCGATTTGATAAACCACAAGTTCTGGCGAAGGAAAACCGACGACGTCTGTGGTCTAGTGGTTCAAGTGTCGGACTGCTGATCACGAGGTCGTGGGTTCGATTCCCACAGGACACAAATATTTATGTGATGAACATAAGTGTCTGTGTTGGTCTGGGTGTTTCTTATGTATTACAAGTATGTATTTACAAAAAAAAAGTATATTAGTATTATATCCATCGTCTAGTACCCATAGTACAAGCTCTGCTTAGTTTGGGACTAGATGGTGCTGTGTAAAAACGTCCAGAAGTATTTATTTATTTATTTATGTACCTAGATGCTCCGTGAGGCTATTGAAATTAAAAACATCCTAATTTTAATAGAGAAGATGGTTGGCAGCTACCACCTGTTTGGAACCCAGTCCTTAAAATAATCAAGTCCCAAACAGCACGCAACACTGTAAAAGTTAATGATATTGTGAGTGATTACTGCGTGCATCGAAACGATTTTAATTAATAATATTGTACGGTAGATTAAAATAATTTTTTAGAAATATTTGTAAAGACGCTTGTCATCTTAGTCTACCTGCGACCACGAAATGCTGCAAAGCTTTCGAAACGTCAGGGAAACCAATTTAAATAATATACGCGATTTAATCCGGTTAAACTTTGTTTTATTATAATATAAATTAGTTGAAGGTATTTGGGAATTTCTGCATGGGGCGCGTGAGCGCGATGCGTCGTGTTCACCCACATCTTGTTGTAATGAATGTCGACGGACCAAGCGTGTACAGAAAAACCTAAACTGGTTTATGTTCTACACTGTATCTGCCAAATGTATGTATTTTTTTATGTGGAAAACAAATAATTAAATACGTACTTTCTAATGACTGACTGTGAAAATCTCCTAACCATTTAAACCATTTATTTTGCCACACACTCAAAATATACATATTACATGCAAAGGTAACAGGACAAATTAATGAGAACACAACGTGCATACAACATAATATGTGTCGCAAGGGATCCAGCTCAGTATTTGCTAACATACGTAATCGATCCGCCAATTAAAGTACTTGGCATTTGTAAGCGGTTTACCGGCTCGTGCGCATGCATTGTTTGGCTGGCTGTTTATATCCGTGTGTTTAGTAAGTATTTCAAAGAATTTTTGGCTTTCTCAGCATTGCTATGAGTAAGCGTGAATTATCTGGTAATTGTTTTACTAGGCGGTTCCTTGAAATCATCAATTTTCCTTAATTATTTATTATTTATTTATTTATATATGCTTTATTGTACACCATAAAAGACATTACATTGAATATGCAACAACTAACTAATTATTAATTAACTACTATTAAAAGCGCTACAGCTTCTTACATTCGTTTCAAATCATTTTGTTCTATCATAGTCACGGTCATGACAACAAAATTAATGGCTACATGTCAAATTCATATAAATTACAAAATTAATAAAACAAATCAATACGATACGTATTTGTCATTGTATAAAACATTAAATTACAAAAATAAATAGAAGTAAACTTTATAATAAAACAAGTTTAACCGGATTACACCGAGTTTAATTTATTGGGTTTTCCTTACGTTTCTAAAGCTTTGTAGTGTTTGTGGTCGCAGAAAGACCAAGATTACAAGCGTCTTTACAGATATTTTAAAAAAAAAATCAATCTACCGTACAATTTTTCAGTGAAGTATAAGAACGTGTGCAAAACTCAACTCCTGTCAAAACCTCAAATCAATAGTCTTAAATCGTGAGCACGCGGAGAGCAAGTGATCAATTCATTGTCTGCGCGGACACTCGCCTCCACCCTACAATGGAATCTTTCCATATTGGAAACTGGGTGATAAAACACAAACTGGAAACGATACTGAATACATGAAAACGTTAATTCCTCGATCGTGTTAATACAATACGAGTTTGTTTTCATTCTCGTGAACGCTCCCCAGGCTGTACACAGCCATTGGGATTCCGAATACGATTTATATTCAGAGGTCTCGATTTAATCGACAAACCGATTAATGTTTTTATCGGATCGCACTAATTCTCGAATGAAAACATCACTCGAATAAAAGTAAATTTGTTTTGTGGAGTATCATCAATCAAAATGTGGAGCTCTGAGCAAACTGGGAGCGGAGCACACTCAGGTTGTTAGCGTCGACTTAGAATGAAGTATGTTTTTCATCATAATTACAAGCACAAATCGACTACTGAGCGAGCATGGGTATTAATTGTTTATTTATTTATTATTATAGAATGGTCCATTACCACTTATACTATTCAACAAAAAGGTATTATAAAAGTATACACACCCAGGAGTAAGATCGTCTTAGTTCGTGAGGGAATTTGGACAAAATCTACACTATTGGTCATCGAGTTGATGATTACAGTATAAACATAAAGTAAGATGCTACTGCATATATGATCTTGATATAATCCCCAAGTTATCCCAGGGAAGGGAGAAGGGAAGAGAAAGGATAAGAGTGAAGGGAAAGGGGAAGATGGAAGGGAAAAACATGGGGAAGATATGTAGGGAGCAATTAGTTCATCATTATTATGTTATTTCCAAGTATATTCAGATAGATTTTCATTTTGTATGCTACCAATATTATAAATGCAAAAATATGGATGTAAGTTTGTTTGTTCTTCAATGAAGCTGAAACGGCTGAACAGATTTAGATATTTGGCACACAGATAGACCATGGTCTGGGTGATTACACAGGATACTTTTATCGACATACCACAGGAGCGAAGCTGCCGGCGTCAGCTAGTTTGAATATAAATATTTATTTGTAGAATAAAGGAAACAAAAACGTTTTTTTATCCATTTTAATAAATTTCCACGTCTAGCAGTTTTCATAAGGAAGGTACAAGTGAAGCAGGCCAGCTCCCTTCTGCTTAATAATTCATCGGCGATACTCCGGGACTCCGGGACTCACATTAGCGGGAACTATTCCCGGGGTTGTGACGTCAGGGTACACAGGAATTGTATAAATAATATAAATACTTAAACGGAACAAATGGACTTTGTATGGATAAGAAAATTTGTTCGCCTTTTTCTGGGATACATTTTGTAGTGTACGTTTTTGAGGGTAAAACTTCAACAGGTTTGTAAACATATAAATTTTGTTGGTATTTCTGTCATAAAAATTACAATTAAACTTCTACTCGTATTGAAGAGTTACTAAATGTATTTAAGTAAGAAGAAAATATAACCGTAATATTTGCAATATTTAGATTTAGGATCTAATATTAGCCTTTGTTAAAAGCAAGTCTTCACAAATCTGTCTAATTATTAAAAATCTTTCAATTACAAAAAGTGCTTACAATCTAAATATAACCTAGTAACCAGCTAGATCTTTTAATCCCCAAGTATAATTAAAATGATTCCAGAATCACGAGTGGCCTCATGAAAGTGGAACCAAAACAAACGAACTGGGGTGGAAGACAATTGGGAGCGCCGAGGTCGCGACCCACACCACAGAGTATGAAGACGAAGACTAGTGCGACAAACATGTAATAAAACGAAAAATAGAAAAAAATACATAACGTGCATTAACGTTTATTTTTATATTATGACTTTATTTTATTCTTTTACAATGTTTATCATTACTATCTACTTACGATATTACTAACCTACTTATTATGAGTTTAGAAAATCATATTTTTTATTGTTTTATTATCATTAGATATCGATACTCATCACGTCTGTGAAGTTTCGCCACCTAATTTGATTTGACCTTGTAGCTTGTATAATAATATTAGTATACTCTATATCTGATGGCCATACTCTCAGAGCAGACAGGGCCGCTGTGCCGGACGCTAAAGAGACCCTCGACGCCCCCTCTTCGTCATCAAACTCCTCGCAATAATTGTCGCGAACAATCATTTTGATAAATTGAACAAGCACTGACAAACAAAACAAAAGGTACAAACGATCGCGGGCTGAGCTGTGAGATGAAGCCGTGCAAACATGATGAAATTGAGACAGATCCAGTGTCTGTATTAAAGGTTTATGAATATTTTAGGATTTGGAAATTATTGTTTATTTTCGGGACTATTATAATGGATTGAGATAAAGATAAAGATAAAGATCATTTATTTGTCAAACATGCGTTTATTTGTAATATTAAGGTCATGTTCAATAGACATATCATGCCGCCGGGGCCAATATTCGTCGAAGGGTCGGCTCTCGCACTATATGGAACAGTTAAGCAATAAATTATTTCTGATTCTGATTCTTGAAGTTGTAACGGAATACGTCTACCTAGGGCAGGTAATTCAGCTTGGTAGACACAACTTCGAGAAAGAAGCCGACAGAAGGATCCGTTTGGGCTGGGCAGCATTTGGCCAACTTCGCCGAGTCTTCTCGTCGCCTATACCGCAAAGTATGAAGACAAAGGTCTTCAACCAGTGCGTCCTGTCTGTCATGACCTACGGTGCCGTGACGACAGTTGGGCTAGTCCACAAATTCAAGTCGCTCAGCGAGCTATGGAGCGAGCTGTGCTTGAAGTTTCTTTGATGGATAAAATCCGTAACGAGATTATCCGGAAAAGAACCGGAGTGACCGACATAGCTTGTAGGATTAGTAAGCTGAAGTGGCAGTGGGCTGGCCACGTCTGTCGAAGGACCGATAGCCGCTGGAGCAGACGAGTCCTTGAGTGGAGACCGCGATTCGGCAAACGCAGCGTAGCGCACCCCCCCGCCATGTGGACCGACGACCTGAAGAACGTGACTGGGGGGGACTGGATGCGGAAGGCAGAGGACCGAGTGTTGTGGTCGCAACTTGGGAGAGGCCTATATCCAGCAGTGGAATGCGATAGGCTGAGTTGATTGATGGAGATATTAAGGAGGCCTGAATCTTCTCATGCACAAAGACCCAGACCCGAGGTAAGTTATAAGTAGACACAAATACTAGTTCCATGTGGAAGATTTGCAGATAGCCAAGCGATTACACTTGCATTGCGCTGATCGCGTCATCAATATTTATATTTACTGGTGGAAAAATAGTTGTGTATGCAGATGTAGTCAAGTGTCACTGGTACTGTGTGCTCAGAGCTTAGTATGCACACGACATTATAAGAGTTCTTACACAACGCATTGAGGCAAGTACATTTAGTAGACTGTATAGTTAGTAATTCGGTAAACGTAGGGTAGGACGCCCTCAGGCTCGGCGGAGCGATGGTATTGGCAAGGTGGCTGGTAGCTACTGGACGCGGGTGGCCGAGGATCGATGTCAGTGGCGTGCCGTTGGAGAGGCCTAGTTTAGTCCAGCAGGGGACTAATATAAGCTGATGATAATGATGATGATGATAGTTATTAATTTACTATTCGTACAAGTTCATAACACCAGCAATAAAAGATTTTTGCTTCCCTCAAAATCTACTTTAATTCAGTAAAATCAAAACTTAACTTATGACTATGTTCCACGAAACATGAAACACAAGCTACACGTGTAATAATATATTATTATGTCTAGAATAGTTAAGCCGTGAAATGTTCACATTTAAATGATATGTAACTGTCACAATAGAGGTACTACTACGAAATACTGATATTAACAAGGAGCGCTGAACTCTCAATAAACTAGGTAATTATTAAAATTTACTATACAATAGACACAGTAGTGTGTTTGTCACTAACGTGCCAGCTGAGCATGGGTTCGGTTCCCAGGAAAGAAAAGAACACATTATAATTTATTGATATTTATTTTGTATTTTTCCTTTGATTTTTTTATTTGGTATTGTTAATTTTTAAATTAACATCTCTTTTATTTTTGTGATTTTGTGTAATTTTAAATTAACATTTTATTTATATTGAGATAATTATTAAATTACAATTTAATTTTGTACTTTAATTATAACATTCAGTTATATTATAACACTTATGTATGGTAGTGAAAGTTGGGTATGGCAGAAGATTCATGAAAGCAGAATAAATGCAGTAGAAATGAGAGCTTTGAGAAGTATATGTGGTGTAACTTTGAGAGATAAAGTAAGGAATAACATGATAAGGGAGCGTTGTGGAGTGGAAGAAGATGTAGTGACAAAGATTGAGAAAGGTATGTTAAGATGGTTTGGACATATAGAGAGGATGGACGAGAGGAGATTGACGAAACAAGTATACGAAGCGAGTGTGGATGGAAGAGTTGGAAGGGGACGACCTCGGCGAACGTATCGCGGTCAAATCGCGGATGTTCTCAAAAAATGCCAGGTTAAGAGTTCTCTAAACCGACGAGCATGCATGACGAGGTTAATGGACGTAGATGAAGCGAAAGAGGTGTGTCAGGATCGTAGCAGGTGGAAATCCATAGTCTCTGCCTACCCCAATGGGAAACAGGCGTGATAATATGTATGTATGTATGTATATAAACGACGTGTAATTCAAATTACCAATAAATGACTATTAATAAAATTGAGATAAAAAAACTGCGTAACTAACTATTCAATTACTCATATCGATTTTGGAAATGAGCTCAGTATATGCTAAAAGGCTTACCTCATTACATAGGACTTAGCATCATCCTCGGAAAGATAATATGGTTGTTTAACAGTGTACCTCTGCGTATTCCCCCGGGAAATATGGTATGATATTGTAATATAAGAGATTAGTGTATGTACTTTACTTGTAATTCTGTCTTGATATTATCCAACGCAAGCCAACGCTAATGTTAGCTGTTACACGGGAATCTGAGTGTCGGAGCACTCTCAGAGGGAATGTGCCCGACGCTGACTAACTCATGGGGAGTCACGAAGCAAATACATTACATGGACAACGAAACGAAACTTGCGTAACAGTACCTATTGAGACTGTTGAATTGGTAGGTATTCTGCTGCTGAGTGACGAGGCTCCGAAAACGTACAGATACTTGTCAGTTTACGAAGTACTTGGATGTAACAATGTTGGGGCAATCTTTTCTAAGCGCTTATGACATTACTGGTTGTCGAAAGTTGGGGAGTATGTTTATGGTCGTTTGTGTATTATGTAGGAATAGGGGCCAATGGATGAGGTTTTCATGTTTGTGTAACACTTCAAGACGCCACATAAACAATTTTTTCCATGAGAACGCAGTCGTAAAAAGTCTAAAGGTACGAGAGAGGCACACCTGGCACACGTTAAATGATGTTTATTTTATTTTTTAAAGCATTACCTAACTAATTGTCACATTTGTCTCATATACAATAATACACAGTTTAGGTTTACTGTAATTATATTTATTTGCTCGTTTTTTACCTGTGGCCTCACTATCGGGACCCATCCGAAAACCAGCGTTGCAACATTTCGGTGTTGTAGCATATGCTGAGATGGGGGCCTTTTTTTAGTCTCATACAGGCATGTCAATTTTAATTTATTTGTTAAATATTATTTTTAGTTTTTTTTCTCTCGCCTGTACCGAGACTGAAATAAATATTTTCTTTCTTTCTTTTTCTTTTAAATGTTGGCGGGGAACGAGGGGTGGACGGCGCCTTATAATTGGTCGGCTCAAAAGTTCGGTGCTATGAATCCGTATGATTGGTGCCGCTCGCTGACGGACTGAAGCCCTGATTGGCGGCGGGGCGTATGATATCCAGTAATACTGCATATGCGTGGTAACTGGGGTTACTGGCTAATCGGCGTCTAGAGGTTTACTGGTCTGTGGTGTAATATTAATAAATAGGTATTTATAAACAAACATACATCCAGGCTTTACGATTAAACCTCTTATAGGTAAATCAAAAATACAATTGCATTTTGGGGAAAAACAAAGCAAGTTTGATAAGTTTCATATCTATTTAGTTCATAAAATTTTACATAATAACAAATAACTTTGATTT
The DNA here is from genome assembly GCA_949699075.1 of Asteroscopus sphinx. NCBI lineage: Eukaryota > Metazoa > Arthropoda > Insecta > Lepidoptera > Noctuidae > Asteroscopus > Asteroscopus sphinx. The sequence goes on from OX453024.1 coordinate 13,888,734, forward strand.
ATTTTGATGTTATATATTTATAGTTATATATGTAGGTATTTTTACTCTGTAGATGAATTCATGACTCTTAATACCTAGTTGAATTATTTTAATCTTATTTATTTTTGAAACGTAGTAATGAGTTTTGTGTTGTATTGTTCATTCATCATCATCATCATTTCAGCCGAAAGACGTCCACTGCTGGACATAGGCCTCCCCCAAGCATCGCCACAACGACCGGTCCTGTGCCTTCCGCATCCAGCGGATTCCCGCGACCTTCACCAGGTCGTCGGTCCACCTTGTGGGGGGCCTACCCACGCTGCGCCTTCCAGTACGCGGTCGCCACTCCAGAACTTTACTGCCCCATCGGCCATCCATTCTGCGAGCAATGTGCCCCGCCCACTGCCACTTAAGTTTGGCAATTCTTCGGGCTATGTCGGTTACTTTCGTTCTCCTGCGAATCTCCTCATTTCTGATTCGATCACGCAGGGACACTCCGAGCATAGCCCTCTCCATTGCCCTTTGAGTGACTTTGAGCCTTCTTATGAGGCCCATTGTGAGCGACCACGTTTCAGTACCGTAAGTAATTACTGGCAACACACACTGGTCAAAGACTTTCGTCTTGAGACACTGCGGTATTTTGGACGAGAAGATATTGCATTGTTCATTAGTACTTGAATTTATGAATTAATGTCTAGAGCTGCATCGAATGTTTATATTTTTTGCCATCGTGTACCTGCTGAAATATTCAGACACAATTGAAATTGTTAATGAATAAATAAATGAAATGAAATGAAATATGTATAATATGTATATTTTATTTTATGCTGTAGTCTGTAAGCCTTTAAAGCTGGAGTGAATCGGCACCTAATAGGTTTGCTCGCTCCATCGTCGACCACATCCTGACAAAGCTGTCTAGATTGTGGCCAAGAGCAGATCTATAAATCATAAAAAAAAAACCTTAGTATGAAACATATTTTACTACTTTGCTGGTGCATCTACCTTATTCTTTGTCTCTGCATTACCCTAAGGTTGTCTGGTAGAGAACGCCTATGGCGTTAAGACCGCCTTTGTACCCTGTTGTGCATAAAGAACTAAATAAATAAATAATAATAAACTACTAGGTTGGTGCTGCTATCCCTTTATTTCAATTTTAAGTTTAAATTACAGGAGTTAAAGCTACGTACAAATTAATAATTTATATTATCATCATCCTCCGAGCCTTTTCCCAATTATATTGGGTTCGGCTTCCAGTCTAGCCAGATGCGTCTGAACATCAGTATTTTACACGGAGCGACTGCCATCAGACCCCCGCAACCCAGTTACTGGGTAATACCGATATTCGGAGGTTAGACCAGTTGTCAGACTTTCAGGCTTCTGACTACCCGTAACGACTGCCATAGATATTCGTATGGCAACCGGGACCGACAGCTTAGCGTGCTCTCCGAGGCACGGAGGGGTCTCGATGTGTAACGAAACGGTCACCCATCCACAGACTGACCGCGGCAAGTGCAGCTTAACCTTGCAGATCGTACAATCCGCGCAGTCGTTGCTTCGCTACGAGCCCCTAATAATAATAATAATTTATATTATGTGTGAAGCAATTAAAATGAGTATTGTTATTTACATGATTCAAAACTACTTGTACTTGGCTACAGATATCTCATTATTTAAAGTATGTCAATGACTTAAAAACAGGAAAATATTTGCACCACATTTCATCTACTCAAAAAATAAGTTTCTTTTTAGGGTTCCGGGAAGGAGGAACAAGGAACCCTTATAGTTTCTTCTTGTCCGTCCGTCTGTCCGTCTGTCCTAATCCTTTACAGCTTAATAACTTCAACAGTTATAAACATAAGTAAATGAAATATTGTAAAAAAATAGAATAGATATAGATCTCAACTTTAAAAGAATAAAAATATCATGGTTACGTATTTTAGGGGTGGCGCCCATACATGTGAAATGGGGATGAATTTTTTTTTCGCTGCACCCCCTCTTGTGGGGTATCATTGAATAGGTCTACTAAAATGAAGGTAATGTTTCATACATAGCTTTTTTATCAGGTGTACCATATGCGAAATATAGCCTGCCAAAGTGGCATGCAATGTGTCCCCCCCTGCCATTTCTAAACTATGCAATGTAGAAACTTATAATCTTCCACATTAATAGACCTTTATAAAAACACTCTTTAAAAATTATTTCGAGCATATTGTGATTATAATTTTTTGAGTTATAGAGAGAAAACTGAAAAATACTTAAAACGTTCTAGTTCAAAGGTCATTGACCTAAGAGAAATATGATAATAGCAAATAATGCTACTTTAGCTACTTTGTATTTGAAAAAATCACAAAAAGTAACTTTGTGTTATGTTGACGACACACTTCTTAAATTTGGCGCTATCTAGCGGCGTCTAACAACACTCTCTGAGTCGCCAATGCTGCGGTCAAGTCCCGTCTATTGCATTTGGCACTGTATAGCGCCATCTAGCGGCTACTGGCAACACTCTCTGAGTCGCCAATGCTGCGGTCAAGTCCCGTCTATTGCATTTGGCACTGTATAGTCTATTGCAAAAACTAAAATAGCCATGATTAATATTCGATTTGATTTATTTGTAACACCTACTTAAGGAACCCTATAATACTGAGCATGGCCCGACATGCTCTTGGCCGGTTTTACATTCTACTCCCAACGGGGTGGAAAATGGTTATGGCGGAAACTTTACCTCATTTCAACGTTAGGCCCCTTTTCATGCTATTTTGGGTCAAAGAAATATTTAATTATTTATAGGATTCAATTACTTAATCAAGTTGACCTAAAAGCGTGAAAATATTTTTGTACGCTTCATACATTTGTAATTTCATCATCTTTAGCTTTTTGTTTGTTTATTTATTTACTTTTTTACACAGCAAGGCAGATAGGTACTGAGTTTAGTTTTGTTTGATAAATATTAGTATTTAGCATAAAAGTTATCTTTTTTTTTAAATTTCACTGCACTGTTTTCTTTTTTTGATCTGTACTCTATTTCTTATTCATGAAGACCTATTCTTGGATTTCTTCCACATACAGGAATGTTTTTTAACTACTGCTCAAATTTTTTTTGGTGGTTCGGTATGTGTAATAGAACACATTTCCATTAATTTTTCAACACTTCTTTTTTTTTTTATCCGACTTAATATCAGCAAAATATCGACACAATCTGTTCGTAATAACATCAATGAAAGCGTGCGACGGCTGGCTCACGCGGCCGTCCGGGATTTATCCCGATGCAAACCCGCAGCCGCATGAGCCAGCCGTCGCGCGCTTTCATTGATGTTATTACGAATAGATTATGTCCATATTTAGATGATTTTAAGTCGGATAAAAAAAAAAAAAAAGTATTGAACAATTAATGGAAATGTGTTCTATTACTTATACTGAACCACAAAAATAAAATTGCGCACTGGTTAAAAAAAATGATTTCCTGTATAGCTGTAGTATTTAACGGACTGTTAAATGGTCTTCCAAATAAAAATAAATAAATAAATATACACCAATTGTTAATAAGTAAAGAAATCTAGTGGCTAAAAGCAAAACAAGCTCAACCTACCAAGTAGAATTAACTTGCAACTCGGTACCTAGTATTTAGGCTCAATTCAAGAAACCAGCAATTTATATTATTAATGCAATTTTACCTAAAATTATTACAAAAACCATAGTAATTAATGAATAAATTCAAGATAGACATCAAGTTATTCCTTACAACAGAATATTTTATCAAACGTTAAAACAACCATAGAAATTATAATAAACAAGATTTGATACAACACAGGGACAAAGAACTTAATGAAATTGGTGGATATTATCTTGAAACATTTACTTTACCTAACTTAACTATTTTATTCACTGATCCCTAAGTAGCTTAAATCTCGAGCAATAAGGATTGCTTTCAAAGAATTCTATAACATAACTGGCGAAATGTGGGTGTACTATTACACCTCTGCCTACCCCTTCGGGGAAATACAGGCGTGATGTTATGTTATGTTATGTGTTGTTTAGAGATTTCCCAAAATGATGTACCGATCAACACTGTACTTTTCTACTAGTTCAACGTCCATGTCATGCCACCTTCATACTTCACGAAACGGCTCAAAATTCATAACAGAACAAATATTTCAATCATGGACGAATAAAAAAAGGCGGACGGAATCTCGCTAAAATAAAAGTGAAGCACCCATAGTAAGACGGCTCGCTTGAAAGTACGGGCTCGCACGCACACATTCTCAATCATGGTATCACAAAAAGCCGCGATTACGCAAAATATCTCGTGTGAGTCGTTTGTTGTAGTGTCACGAATAAAACAACAATTGTATATCTGGTGTGTCAAAATTCTGTCGAAATTATAGTGGGTTTAGAAAAAAAAGAAGTGCTTCAATCTTTTCTTAGCAAGATTCCGTCCGCCTTTTTTAATTCATCCGAGAATGTCATAGGATGTTCGGACAAATCGAATCTTTGCGAAAATCATAGGATGATTGCAAAATACCGGATAATTGGAATCTCAGAAAGGCTTTCGCCATCATACGAGCTATTATCAGATGATCATTTAAGATGATTGGAAACTTGAATGCTGATTGGCTAATCTAAGAGTCGATTTATAACATCTTCATTCTGGTTGGTCAGAACATGGCTCGAAAAACGAAGGAATGTAGCGGTAAGACAATCAGCACATCCGTCAGTGCATAACGTTCATATCAGCCAATCAGTGTTCATTACGTGAGCGGTTATTCGCGACTAACCTAAGATAAGCCGAATTTGATGCTATGAATCGAAACCGAATATGATCCTAAAAATAGCTCGGATGATAACGAAAACTTTCATAGATTCCAATTATCATCCCGTCCTTTGCAATCGTCCTAAGATTTTCGCAAAGATCCTTTTTTTCGATTATCCTACAACATATACACTACTACGACAAGTATCAATACAAACCATCTATTAGACATTACAACAACATAATACCAGTTTTTTTAATATCATTATATAGTTTTAAGGGCACTTTTTACTCCACTTTGTCGCTAACTGTCAAACTTTTCATATTACTGAGAACATCCACTTAAAACCAAGTCTCGTTTAAGGGGGTAGACCGTACAAAAACTTTTTCTTCGGCCCTCCTCAAAACAACTGAGACCCTAATCCTTTTCAATATTAAATGTGAATGGGCCTAAATTGCGAAAAGTGCCATTAATTAGCTTTGAATATAAAACAAAACTTCTTTAGCTTCGCGTTTCCGAAGTTTTGTGTGACCGTGTAAAACTGGGTCGTGTTATGACAAGTATTGTCCCCTTTCATTTGCAGTTTAGGCAGATTTATGAGTATCTGTTATTAGAGGTATTGAATAAATGACGAAGTTATTTCCAGTATAACGTGACGAGCTTGAAATACGTGTTGGGAATTTATTATGAATGCGTTTATTCCCATAAAAATAGTTAACACTCTGGTTCAAAGTAGTACCAAACATACTTTATGTCACACTTTTAAAGCACTGACTATAATAGCTGCTTCATTATTAATTAATAGTAAGGGATGTTATACATTACAATAAATGTGGAATTGAAATTTTGTTACAATTATGATTTTCTTTTCATTTCAGGTAAGCAGCAGTAATACCTTTCACACAAAAAGAGACTGGTAATGTATTAATTAAAACCTAAAATATAGGGCATGATCTCGAAGTAATTTAAAGTTAGAGCTTACATTTTCAACATTAAATACGAAATAGCCACAAATTGTGTAAAAAGGATGAACTTCTAGAAGCGGAACTAAAAGTCATTATTTTAGCAGTTAGTTAAATTTAGTATAATTATAGGAAGAAATACGACCTACATTCATATTTGAAGTAGCTTGCGATATTTTACAATTACCTAAAAGCCCATAAAACACATTCAATACACTTTCCTTATCACAAAGTCACACACAGAATCAGTAAAAAAACAAACCAATGAATAAGCAAAAGGCGTAGAAGAGGAAACTTTCACATTTTTCGTCCAATCATTCTATCTAATGCTTACTACAATGTCAACATGGGATCCCATCAATATTCGGACCATTTCGGCCGGTTCCATCCTTGCCTAGTGTAAAATTCGAAAATATTATGCGTTCAGACCCTACGAGAGGCTTACACACTCCATTAGGGTTTGATTTATTGGTGGCCACTAAAAGGGTCCCTCAAGGAACTATCCTCAGACCCTTACTATATGTATCACTTACATTAGACGTATGGAAATTTTGTCCTGAAATATTATTTGCTTTGATCGTGTTATATGATACGAGTTCATCGATTTTGTATTAAATCAGATTTCGTTTTTCATGTTTGTGGGAAGTTAGTTTGAAGGATATGGTCAAAATTTATGAAAGCGTAAATCACTTGCCGTTAAGAATGTAACTGGATATAACTCAAGACAGTTCTAGCAGTAACCTAAAGTAATTGGAATATGGACATTACTCACGATTTATTGTCCGTATATAAACAATGTAATGGTATTTACATTGGTATGTAGGAAATATAACGGCAATTGAGCGAATATTTACTGCCATCAGTGAACTGAAAATTACTAGAAGATATGCTGCGCCGACCCCAATTGTATTGCGACAAAGGCCCGCTTGGATGATGATGATGGTGTAAGACATATTGGGTTGGAAAAAGGGTTAAAAGCAGTTTTTTTTATAAACGAATACCACGCACATTTTGTGGTGCGAGTTGAGTTACATACAATTATTACGTGAATAATACAGTTCATCATTTTGCCTACAACGCTTGTATCAGTAGTGCACGCAATGTCTTTTGCAAAGAATGAATTCTCTGCAAAGTAATTTCACATCCTTAAACTACTTGACTATGAAAGTATAAAACAAAACATATTATATTAAAGTATCGCAGTAGAAGTTCAACTTGCAGACAGTGACGTAACGAATGAGAACTTTGTAAAGTTTTGGTGCACAATTAATGTCTGCCGGATCTCTATTTCTATACGGAACATTTTGAAATGCATGCAACAGTGGGCTGTTGTTGGAATTTCGTACAGTGTGTTTCTTGTACAAAGATTTTCAACTGTAACTGTGTCTTTGTGAGTTACTCGTAGTTTCTGTACATAGACTTACTGACATACGTCATAATAATAATAATATGTATTTTCCATAGCGTTATTGGTGAAGCATTCTTCCCGTTATATTTTTTTTATCCTTAGGATTAAACTAATATTTAGGTGTTGTGACATTACAATCGAATAACTATCTCCAAGAGTGGACTGTGAAAGACTTGATTACAAAATTTGAAGGGGTAGGCAGAGGTGTATAGTACACCCACATTTCGCCAGTTATGTTATAGTCCCATGTAATAGGGGGCGAGCCTATTGCCATTGACCGGGCACAAATGCAGACTCCGGGCTGCTACTGAGAATTTCCTAATGATAAAACCCAATAACACTTTGCCCGACCCGGGAATCGAACCCAGGACCCCACGCTCAGCAGTCGCGCTTGCAACCACTAGACCAACGAGGCAGTCAGAAAAGAAATTACAACTATTATAATTTTTATTAATCACATCCGTCAGGTTTACGAATGAAGGTTCAGTTGAAAACCAGCGTCAGGCACTAGTTGCCTATCATTTATGCTGAACGGGACCTATTTGGCACAGTCGCTAAATACACAGCATCTATGATGCGTTTTTGTATATTTATTTGTGTTCCTGTTGAATTGTGCTTTGTGTAAAATAAATGATTCTTTCTTTCTTTCTATGTCTTTTAATACCAGAACGTATTTACTTATTTCGTAAGCAGTGAGAGCGTTTTTCGTAATTCACCAGTGACACCACTGACAGCTGGTTGAGTGTACCAGCTTACGCGCTTGATTAGGCTCATTAGGTCCTTTGGCAGGCAAAAAAGGACCGTCCTTCATTCTTACAGAAGAATTTACACTCCAAAGGAAAATTATAGATGTTTTTTTATAGTATATGATGGCGAAACGAGCTAAAGGCCCACCTGATGTTAAGCGGTTACCTTTATCCATAACAACTGCAATACCACCTATACTGTTGCCTTTTACCATTTATGGTACCGCAAGTCGGTTCACCAAACTGAGACATGAAGATGGAAAGTCTCATGGGATTGTAATTTCACCGGCATCCGTACCCTTCAGACCGAAACACAGCAATGCAAGCATCACTATTTGGCGGAGAAGTAGGTACGGTGGTAGTACTACTAATAAAAAATAATGTTTTCTCTCTCTGTTTTCTTCCTTCAGTCGATTTTGGGTGTAACTATGGATCTTTTATTTATTTTTTAACAAAATAACTTTGTTAGTTACGTCAAATAAAAGTTTTTTCATTCTTTCATCTCTATTTGTTAAACAACAGAGATCCCAATGGCAGAGTTTCATGTAAGGTTGAATTGCAACATCGGAACAAATATTTGTGTGGTTTCAAAATAAATACACTCGAGAGCAGTGAATTCGGGTCACCAACATAAACCTTAGTAACATTTGGGAAACTAAGAATGACAGCTAATTTTAATAAAAAGTTGATCATAAATATGTCTATAAAACAATAAAAAAAAACAAAAAAAAATAATACAAATCGCGGATGTTCTCAAAAAGTGCCAGGTTAAGAGTTCTCTAAACCGACGAGCATGCATGACGAGGTTAATGGACGTAGATGAAGCGAAAGAGGTGTGTCAGGATCGAAGCAGGTGAAAATCCATAGTCTCTGCCTACCCCAATGGGAAACAGGCGTGATAATATGTATGTATGTATGTAAAACAATAAAAAATCTGTTGTTGTTAATAAATAGTTTATAAAATACTTTTTATATGAATAAGCTATCATTCTCAGTTTACGAGATATTACGGTTTTTGTTGGTGACCCGGATTCATTGCTCTTGAGTGTATTTGTTTCAAATCTGTATGTTTCCACTTTCGATTCATATTTCTGTTGCACCCACTACATGAAAACCTACCAGCAATAGTTTGAAGCTTTATTCTCACCTCATTTTCCGAGAGTAAACTTTATGTTACAGTAAGTTGTTAACTGGGATAATATGCCGTTAAAGCCATACTTTGATGACGTGCCATGGCTAAAACTCCCTCAGCAAACTCATCATGTTTGTATGAACGAGTATTAAAGCAACAACGGGTTACCTGTTTCAGTAAAGGCTTGAAGTTATTATGATTAAGTGTGTGGGAGACGAACGAGTAATATGCTCATAACATTTTCACTTCATGTCTGATGTGGGAGTAAAAAAGATGGAATTTTAAAGATGTTATTTATGACGAAGATAATGAATACCTTTATAATCCTCACTATTAAAAAACTGGAAATGTCTGTTTGTTCGAGCACCGATTTTGATGAAACTTTTTGTGTTCAAAAACTAATGATTAAGACTTAAAAACTGGTATGTGTCAATTGAGAAAATTGGTTTGTACGCTAGGCTATATACATTTCCAGTATAAGCTTACTTCTTATTGTACGGAAAATCTACAATGCGAGGTCAGCTTACACTGGATGTGTATAGCTTGATGTGTAGCCGTGTGTACCCAGATAAGAATTTGATTATCACTTGCTTTATCGGTAAAAGAAAACATCGTGAGGAAACCGACACACCTGAGAGTGCTCCATGCAGTTTTCGATGCTGTGTGAAGTCCGCCAACGCTGTAACCTTCTCATTTAGAGAAGAGGCCAGTGCCCAGCAGTGGGACAGTAATGGGCCAATTTATATTATGGTGTAGCATAAAGAGTTACGCCGAAAGTAGATAAAGTATGTGTCAATTTGGTGAACCAACTGGCGGTACCATTTAGGCAACAGCCTATGTGGTATTTCAGTTGCTATGGGCAAAGCTAACCGCTTAATATTAGGTGGGCCTTTAGCTCGATTCGCCATCCTATACTATAAAAAAAAAACACTCTATTACACTCACTTTATAAAGGAAACAACGTGAGAACTTACTTATAAAACTTTCTAACACACATTATTTGTAGTTACTCCACCAAGGTACACAAATATACTCTTGAGTCCCGCACAACCAAATTTCCCCTTGCAAAATTCAACCCGACACGTTTCTTTAAAAACTCTCCCAACGTATGCTCTTACGTCGTTGAAATATTTCACACTGGAAAACTTCGCGAGAATAAATATATATCAGCTATATTCAAATTAAATAAGCCATAATTTCAAAAAGTCCCAAGTTACGGCGTGGTTATGCAGTTTCTTTGGTATTACAAGCGTTCGCATAATGTGATGTGTCTGCTGAGTACGTCTAACTTGCCGTAAGAATTGCAGGACTTTTTTTTATTATCTCCTTAGTTAAATGTGAGCATAAAGGTTTTAGATGGTGTTCAGTTCTAACTTTTCATAAAGTGGCTCTTTAAAACTTTTATATAGTCTTTATTCAAAGGATGCACAATGGCATCTAGGAGCAAAATTGTTTTTGCGAATGGTTTAAGTATTTTAATAGCATGCACATGAAGAGCGTCAGCTGCATGCCAACTCGCAAAAGTTTTTAAAGTAACCTAAATGGAAATGAACTAGTTATATTTCATTGAAATTAATTCAATGAAATATAACTCGTTCTGTATGGTGCCGGACGTAAAGAATTGCACCACCCTATATCTTCTCATGGGTGTCGTGAAACGCGACTAAGGGATTCACCAGAGGATGGGCAGCAGCGTTCTCTGAGTATTTAACCAACCAACTGCGATCGCCAATCCGCCTGCCAAGCGTGGCAATTATGGCATATCCCCCCAGCATGCTTGGGGGAGGCCTATGACCAGCAGTGGACGTCTTTCGGCTGTGGTGATGATGATGATGATTAATTAAATGATATTTAAAAGTAGAGATATACCACTGAGCTCGCAATCTGCAGAATCGAAAACGTGCTAATTAGGACGTTTTTCTATTAATCCGCGTCAAGTAAGGCGCCGAGTGTGACCGGTGGTAAAAAAACTGAAATGCCGTCATGTGTGTACAGAAAGTATTCCAATCATGACACGAAAGTAACTTGAAGTAACTAACTTACTTACTAAAACAAAGTTTAACCGGATTAAATCGCGTATATTATTTAAATTGGTTTCCCTGACGTTTCGAAAGCTTTGCAGCATTTCGTGGTCGCAGGTAGACTAAGATGTCAAGCTTCTTTACAAATATTTTTTAAAAATTATTTTAATCTACCGTACAATATTATTAATTAAAATCGTTTCGATGCACGCAGTAATCACTCACAATATCATTATCTTTTACAGTGTTGCGTGCTGTTTGGGACTTGATTATTTTTAGGACTGGGTTCCAAACAGGTGGTAGCTGCCAACCATCTTCTCTATTAAAATTAGGATGTTTTTTAATTTCAATAGCCTCACGGAGCATTCTAGGTACATATCGGTTTTCCTTCGCCAGAACTTGTGGTTTATCAAATCGAAGAAAATGGTTGGGTTTGTCTAGGGCATGTTAATATTATATATTTTTTTAAATATTTGTAAAGACGCTAGTCATCTTAGTCTACCTGCGACCACGAAATGCTGCAAAGCTTTCGAAACGTCAGGGAAACCAATTTTGATAATATTTTATTTGTTAATAACAATAGGAATACTATAAATGATATCTTCTAGGCGCTTTCACAGAGTTTCTTTTATTGAACACAAAAAAATCTATAGGTACTTATAAAACGCAAGATTTCTCGTCAATCTACGTCAGATTTATTTAAAAAAAGGTTTTTGAGTTAAATTTGATGATTCATTGAAAAAATTCAATTATTCGCTTTGTGATTCGTTTTTATTGGTCATTTCGACGTATTGAAGATGAATTTCGTTTGAAACATTTCGTCAAAAAGATATTCGCTTTCATTCAAAATAATTTAAAAAAGAAATGTGCTAAAAGAAGAACTCTCTGCAGATTTTAAAGGTATTTAAGACTTAAGCAACGCAATTGACGCAAAGGTTTTTTATTCCGAGATAATTCTAACCAGCACCAAACTATATTGGTTTAGCGGCATAAATAAGAACTTTGAACAATTGATTAAACAAAAACAATTATTGATTATTTTGAAATTTATAGACATTATTTAAATGGTACCGCAAGTCGGTTCACCAAACTGAGACATGAAGATGGAAAGTCTCATGTGATTGTAATTTCACGACACCCGTATCCTTCAGATCGAAACACAGCAATGCATTCATCATTATTTGGCGGAGAAGTGGGTACGGTGGTAGTACTTCCCCGGACGAGCTCTTCCACAAAGGAGCTCTACTACTTTTATTATTCGTACCGTCAAGGAGTGGAATTCCTTGCCAGTTCTGTGTTTCTCGATAGGTAGGTGTAATGTAGTTGTTTTCAAGCCACAGAGTACATTGTAATATACTGAAATAGAGGCCAATCTTCAACCTCAAAACATGTAACCGCTTACTAGCGCCATCTGATACTTTGAGTGCGAAACTACATCAACTGAACTAAAAATAAAAAATGCAAAAACCGAAACACTTCTTGAGGATCGAACCCACGCCCTGCGATTATAAATCTGACCGCTGGATCACACAGGTACATTCGACCAAACGGAATCATGACCCACCATAAGCTTAATTTTCTACAAACATTCTAATACAATTAGGTCGCATTTCGCTTAAAGATATTTCCCTGGCAACAAACTTGCTATAAATTTTATTGGGCAGTGACAGTTAGTTTACCAATTTCATTTAAATTGATTATTATCCTTCTGGAATAGAAAGAATGAAAGAGAATTAGTATAGGTTTTTGAAAAAATGTATTTGTTTACTTTTTTTATAGGTAAACTATGCAGAACAACAGTTCATTCGAAATTCAAAACATAATTCTAGCTTTATCAAAAACGTAACTTTTTATCCAACTATAACCTATTGCATTTAATAACAAAGCTGAAAATTGCATAGACCTCTGACCCGTATTAACGCAGTTTCCTTAATATTCAAAATGTCCTAAGTGCAGCACGATGCTAATAAGAAGAAAATTTTACTGTTTTGACAATTTCATACGAATTATCGTCTGAGTGGGTCATGATTCCGATTTGTTGACTGTACATACGCTTAATTCAAACTTTAGAATTTTACGACTATAACCAACCAGTCAAAATCAATAAAAGTAGAATACTTTTATATTCGATTCGATTATATACGATTTTTATTATTATATTCAAAAATCAATAAAAATGGCTCTGAAATAGATACTTATTTATTATTGTAATATTTGGTGAAAAATCAGTATAATTATCTCTTGAAATGAAATCTTATCTCTTTGGAGCAATTATCAAATATGGGGTCATGTAGCGACATCTACCGAATATTAAATAAACTATACCACCATCTTACGTGTTAGCTACAAGCATTTGAAGTACTACGTTTTTTTGCAGCGTTGTAAAAGCTGTTGTACCCGATTATTTGTTCGAAGATTGAGGACCCTTTTTCAAGCCGTACGTGAATAGGTTTCCAGTAGGCAAGCATGCATTATCTTCAACCCCACGATTGCTTAACATCAGGTGAATGATTTTTTTTTTTACAAAATTTGCCATCGACTCGCTAAGAACAAGAAGAAGTTGAGATAGCGGTCAAACGCAAGCATATTCAGGATAAAAAATAAATCCTCCGGCCCAATTTAATATTATAAATGCATAGACATAGTAAAAAATATAGACGGAGTGCTGCGAACAGTCATAGTGAAGCCAAAAAAACCGTGCTCCTCCGTGTACAAACCAGCGCTCACACATGCAAATTAAAACCCTGCTCACCGCTCTCAGTACACATGTCGCGGCATGGTCCAGTAAGCATCGCCTAAAACAAATATCTTTCAGGCGGTATTTTTATTGGGTGCGGGCCCAGCATAACCACACTGCGACCCTGGTGGTATGACAAGTAGGCATTTTCTCCGCTTAAAAAAGTATAAGCAGACCAGAGTAATCATGATATAAATTAAGCTGTAAAATCCAAACATGAAGCAGAATAACACCAACTAGGAACATGTCACGCTACAGAAAAAATCGTAACCATAAATAACATGGTTTCACAGGGTAATATTAAAAAGTATAACCAGCCAGCACATTTATTACGAAGCCACAAGGATATTACAACGTCTTATTACAAGTTGGTATTTACAAGTAATACGTGGTCTAGACGTTATTTATTACCTTAGACCATAAGTCTATATATTACACCGGTCTAACTGGTCTCGGGAAATATGTTTAATGTTTACGTAAATCAGGATTTAGGAAAGCGGCCATGAGTCTTTAGGCTTCGGACAGACAACCTTCTAATTTTTATTAGTTGTTGCTTCTAATTTGTTATTATTACCTGTAGGTATTTAATATGATATTCAAAGATCACATCATTACGACGTGACGTGGACACTGACAGTTGGGCTAGTCCACAAGTTCAAAGTCGCTCAGCGAGCTATGGAGCGAGCTATGCTTGGAGTGTCTTTGAAGGATAAAATCCGAAACGAGATTATCCGAAAATGAACCGGAGTGACCGACATAACTTGTAGGATCAGTAAGCTGAAGTGGTAGTGGGCTGGCCATGTCTGTCGAAAGATCGATGGCCGCTGGAGCAGACGAGTCCTTGAGTGGAGACCGCGAATCGGCAAACTCAGGGTAGGACGCCCCCCTGCCAGGTAGACCGACGACCTAAAGAACGTGGCTGGGGGGGACTGGATGCGGAAGGCAGAGAACCGAGCGTTGTGGCGCAACTTGGGAGAGGCCTATGTCCAGCAGTGGACTGCGATAGGCTGAGTTGATGACATCATTACATAGCATAACATCACGCCTGTATTTCCCGAAGGGGTAGGCAGAGGTGTACGTACACCCACATTTCGCCAGTTATGTTATAGTCCCATGTAATAGGGAGCGAGCCTATTGCCATTGACTGGGCACAAAACCAGACTCTGGGCTGCTACTGAGAATTTCCTAATGAAATGGCCTAATAACACATTGCACGACCCGGGAATCGAACCCAGGACCCCACGTTCAACAGTCGCACTTGCAACCACTAGACCAACGAGGTAGTCCGAAGATCACATCAAACTGTTTAATACCGAACTACAGAGTATTCATTGTCTGTGGCTCTCTGTTATTTTTACATTATCTGTGGCATCGTGAAGTTGGTTCGTCATACGTGCAGCGTGTATTTCGTATGAAATTAGCTTCATACACAGACATAGTAAGATTAGTAAGACAAGATAGACGAAGTACTGCGAATAATCATAGTGAAGCCAACAAAACCGTGCTCCAGCGCTCAAGCAAACATATGCACATAATACCGTGCTCACC
Organism: Asteroscopus sphinx; assembly: GCA_949699075.1. Lineage (NCBI taxonomy): Eukaryota > Metazoa > Arthropoda > Insecta > Lepidoptera > Noctuidae > Asteroscopus > Asteroscopus sphinx. The sequence continues at coordinate 13,904,015 of OX453024.1, forward strand.
GCTCTCAGTACACATAACACAGCATCGTCCAGTAAACATCGCAAAAAAATATATCTTTCAGATGCATGTGTGTGCGCGAGCGCTGGTTTCTACACCGAGGAGCATGGTTTTGTTGGCTTCACTATAATTGTTCGCAGCACTTCGTCTATATTGCTACATGTTACTGTTTTTATCTCCCTTTGTTCTCAAATTGTGCGTTAAGTCATGAATAATATAATATACACTTGAAAAGTTTATCAAAGGACGCATCCTTATTTACCTGCTCCCGAACAATTCTGAAAAAGAAGTTGAAGGTCGGTCATTCAGTAGGAAGGCTCATTTGTTCTTTTGTAACAATCATAACGCATTATCACAGAATCAGATGTAGATATTTTACGAAACCAACGGGGTCAGACATTATGAAGGTAAGAATTGGACCCTTGTTGTCTGAAAGGAAACAGTTTTAAAAACTGCCATCGATGATATTATATCCAATGCTAATCAATTTTTTCAAATTCAAATGATTTTTTTTATTTAAATTAAACCTAATTACAGGCACTTTTGAAACGTCAGGCTCTAGTTGCACGGTTCCAAATTGTGGATCCAATGGCGAAGAACCGGGAAGAAACTCGATGGATATACTCTTTTTAAAATAGGTACATAATTGTTTATTACAACAAATTCATTCAAATAATGTGACTATAATGTAGGTTATTGTTAGAAATAAACAAAAAGATAAAAAGTGAGACTATTGCCTTTAGAAATAAAAATAAAAAGAGTTGCCATAGTAGTAGTGGACTTACAGGCTGAAATAAAATATATTTTTATAGTATGTAGGAGCTGACCTGTCCCGACAGACGGCACCCGTTCACGAGCATGACGCGAGCATCAGCCATCGCTAAGCTCAACCATATTGAAGGGAATTATAGGGTTATCGATAATTACCCCAATGTAAAGAATGAAGGATAAATTATTATGGGAGGCATTTTCTAGAAGATTCCGCTGTTTACCGAATCTTTGCTTATCCCGCAAGGGAATAAACAATAAAACACTTTATACATGAAAACAGCACTGGCATTTCTCGTCTATGGCGTTATTTACAGCGTCCCGCCAATTTTCTACGTCATCAGACCGTCGAATGTCGATTCGTGTTATTAAACTCACCTCACTACTGCAGCATTTCAAATGAAACCTTATCACGTAAGCAATAAAGCGCACATTGGATATAATTTTCTTATTTATCAAAATATTTACATACATTACCTGTTTGATACATAGTAATTTAAACTTTATAGTGTAAATGACAGGGTTTAGTTTTGATCATATATATTTTTGAGAAAATATTGACACAGATCGTGAGATTAAATACGCAAACGACATTGGCTGATCTCGACATGAAAGTATACCTGGAATGAACCTGTTTACTTTCTTTAATAAACCTGGGAATATTTTATGTGCTAATACTATTTATTTATATTATCTGTGAATGTTTACTAAGCTGTCACACCTGTGACCTTGTGAAGGTCAGGCTGATGTCGTAACGTGTCGGAACTTTATGGTTGCCTGCCTTACCTGCTGTTTTTGTCAATAATTTTATCAAATAAGTACTTTTGCTAACATTTTTCCTTAAATTTCAAAAAGCAGTACTCCCAAACACTGGTCCCATACCTGCCAATAACAATCAATTTGCCAAACATCCACAAAAAGTACAACATGGACGAATAAAAAAAGGCAGATGGAATCTCGCTAAACAATAAGTGAAGCATCCATTGTAAGACGGCTCACTCACTTAAAAGTACGGGCTGGCACGCACACATTCACACCCATAGTAAGACAAACAGCCGCGATTACGCAACAAATCTTGTGTGACGGTAATGGTTGTCATAATACAAATATAATAACAACATGATGTCTAGTTTGTACTTACTTTCGAAATTATAGTGGGTTTAGGAAAAAAAACAGTGCTTCAATCTTTTCTTAACGAGATGCCGTCCACCTTTTTTTATTCATCCGTGATGTACAAGCAAGAAAATTTTATTTAAATCAAGAAAATGCGGGTAGTCGTAACAATGGTTTGTTGCTTCAACATTTACTTCAATTGATCACGAACTTCGGAGCCGGTAGCGAGTCGCTTCGCGTGTTATTCGATTTCTCTCTTCAAAACCAAGTGGTTTGTTTCATAGAGTGAAACAAGAAAAAGTGGGTTTAATCGTGTAATTTGAAAACTCGTCTTATTCATCTTGTAAGTAGTACTTCTTGCCGAGTTAGTGAAGATTGGGTAATTGGTTTTGCTGATTGGAAAATTCTTGGGTAGGTATTCTTGCCTAGGTTGGGGTTCTATAGAATCAAAGAATGGCGAGACGTCAGCTCAAATTACACATGAAATCGATTTTTCCGTCTTTTTTATAGGTTTCTCTGTAATCCTTCACCAAAACTTATTATCTTATTTTATTTCATAACCGTACTACATTATGATCATAATTAATTAGATAAGTGGAAAGATTCATTTTCTATACTTTAATATTATTTTTATGGTTAACTTTTATTAGTTGTTATGTAGTTCGTAGTTTTAATCACACGGATGACTCGGTCCTCTGCCTTCCGCATCCAGTCCCCCTCAACCACCTTCTGTAGGTCGTCTTATGTTGTAATACCAATGATTATTATTTACTGTTGTTTGATTGTTTTATTATGTCAACTGTCATGACAATATTAGATATAGCGATTAAATGGTTACGTTTAGTATCTCAAAGCTAGATTTTTCAAGTGATTTATTTTTAACCTTAGAGATTATCTAATGGTTTATTTTAGTTTTCCTTTCTAGGTTGTCACTTGTATTTCAGAAATACATTAGATGATAAACATTTATTTTGCTAACATTACTTTTTTAAGTTTATATTCCGTTAGTCTATTTTTATTTTTATCTGTACCTTGTCACATACACTTTCTCAGAAATACAAGTCTAGAATTAAGAAGCCGTGTTCCGATCCATCTTACTTTATTGTTTTTTTTTGCGTTTTCTTTTCTTATTTTAGAAATGTTCTATTTACCTTAAGCTGGTGCGTTCACTAAGCCGCTTGCCCGGCGTAGCGTAGTCTTGCAAGATGCTTGGAGCTATGTATGTATTTATATATTGTTCCTGTTTTTTGCGATTGTTATGGTGTCCAATAAAGCATATTCTATCTATCTATGTATGTCTTACAGTACATTGCAGTAGGTTTTATTTGTTTACCTTTTGTTTCAACAACTATGAATTCTTTTTTTGAATTATATATCCTGAATATAGACTATACTTAAAATAAATTATTTGTAAAAAATATCTTTAAGAGTGCAGGTACAAAACTTCAAATTGATGATCGTAGATTTATGTTATATACACAGGTATATTTAACTAATCATCATTTCAGCCGAAAGACGTCCACTGCTGGACAAAGGCCTCCCCCATAATCGCCACGCTTGGTATGCGGGTTGGCGATCGCAGTTGGTTGGTTAAATACTCAGAGAACGCTGCTGCCCAAAGTCTGGTGAATCCCTTAGTCGCCTCTTACGACACCCATGAGAAGAAAGAGGGTGGTGCAATTCTTTACACCCGGCACCACACGGTCGTAACGACGTAATGATTTAACTAATAATATTCACAAAACAATCCGTTAGTTAGGTTTTACGACCACTTACGGCCAAAATTAATATCCAATCTATCCACGATTTACCCTACTAGAGATGGAAATTTGACATATTTTGTATGGAGCTTATGTCAAATTCCTATCTCTAGTAGGGCAAATCCTAGATAGATTGGATATTAATTTTGGCTGTTAGGGATTCCTAGGATACCTGACCTGTATATAAGCATAAATAGATACTAGTAGTAAATATTCTGAAGTCAGAAAAAATACATTCTGAATTTTGCTTTCAAGACCTATATTCTGTATTTAAGTGGTGACGGCTGAAATGTTATCTTGTCTAGACCGTGTAGGTACTGGTAATGGATATATAAAGTTTTATTGAAGTCGGTAACAAGTTATCTGGGCCCCAAGTCTGCTAATTACACTAAAAAACCAACCATCGCCATTCCACCGACACCCTACTGACACTCATAAACAACTGTGACAAAATGGGTAGTCTGCTAAAACTTAAATATCGACGGAATGGCAATAGAATGGTAATGTCAAATCGATGTTGCCAATTAAAATCTACCATTAGTTGTATTGTTTTTTATCAACCTTTTTTTTAGTTTTTATCAATGAAATATTTAAATTAAGGATTTTATTGATATTACCTACCTCTTAAGGGGTCATTATACTCATCCGTATGAACAACTTTTACATTTACGTTTTTAGCGTACTAAGCGGCAATACTATCCACATACGTGTTATTGAAAATCTCTTAAGGGGTCATTATACTCATCTGTATGAACAACTTTTACGTTTACGTTTTTAGCGTACTACGCGGTAATACTATCCGACATACGACGTGTTATTGAAAACCTCTTAAGGGGTCATTGTACTCATCCGAATCATCATCATCATCATCATCATCAGAATAATAGTTATTTAGAGACCAATGGCTATCCAATGACTTTCCACTGAACTACAATAAAATTGAAAACCATAAAATCAAAATCAAAATTAAAATCAAAATAATTTATTTGTGAAACATAGGTAAAAGTTAAAAACTTTGTGGAAAATTAAAATATTAAGTCACACTATATTTAACCTTGAAAGGCATACAAATTACATAGTATAGAACACAGCATACATAGCATTTTCATTTTTATTCCATTCGTTTCTACCATTCAAGTGCCATTGGACTATTTGCTATTCTGTAAACCAATAGTGTATCAATGTCTTCTCTATAGCTTAAGTTTCGGTAGTCTACTTGTTATTTGACGTTTCTGACAATCGTCTCTCAATGACTTTTTGCCATCGAACTACAACTGAGAGGTCATTTTGCAAACATACCTTTTTTGCAGTTATTGTTGTAACAATTGAACTTTTTTTTTGTAAAATAAAGTTGAATTGTGTAATGTAGTGATTTAATTCGACGATAATATTCAATTTTAGACTATAAATGCGACCTTGAGAATCAGTTACACAATCGATGGGCATGTACTATTGACTATCGACATATTATAGCAATACTATCGTTAGTGTCTATATAGTATTTGACACTAATAGTGCTATGAATAGTATTGCATAAAAAGCTATCAATACGGTCGATAGCAACGATCGCTTCGATAGTATCTAAAGCTAACCTTAAGAATCAGTTACTCTATCGATAGTATCGATAGCATGGTACCTGCCAATATTATCGACATATATATTATCGTCAGTATAAACAACTTTTACTATGAACACAACCCTGAAATCGCGAAAAAAAAACAGCTTATCCCTACATTTTCCTGATTTCGCGGCCCTACATTTGTGTTCACATAAATCGACGAAATGTAGAGAACAGCAGTTTTTTTTACGTTTGAAATGTTTCAATTATTTTTCAACACACTTACTCGTTAAGTGGCTCTTATTGCACCACTTTTAGGTTCATAATGTAGCTTATAATAACGCCCGCGTGGTTTTTACTTTATATTATCGCACTAGTGCTTTTTAGTTTTTATTTTAGGTACTTACAGTTTATTTTTTAATTTTATAAAAGCAGCAAAATATTTTGATGTCTACACAAAATTTAAAAAAATTGTGAACAAATCAACTATTTAATTTGTGTTATATAAACATTTAATTTCATTAAATTATTTATGTTTGTCAACAAATTAACATTAATTTGTGTTATAAATAATAAATTATATTTTTAATATTAGGTTGTTTGGCGGTTTCCTTCTACCAACTGCCCGCGCATACCTATACATCACCGTGCGATTACAGTGATCCGCTCGCCATTATTCACAAATTCAATATTTGCCTAAAATACGCAAGTGTGTTGAAAAACGTCGTATGACACGCGTGAGCATTATAATAAATAATAATAAATAGCCAACTTAGCTTAAGTTACTTGAAGCGAAGTTCACTACGTCGCCGCGTCGTTTACGTAACTATTGGAACATGAAGCAACTACGTGAATCCTTAATTGATAAAAACCAACCATCGCCATTCCACCGACATCCTACTGACACTCCTATACAACTGTGACAAAATGGGTATTCTGCTAAAACTTAAATGTCAATCTCGTCGGAATGGCAATAGAATGGTAATGGGATATCAATTGTTTTCAAATCGATGTTGCCCATTTAAATCTACCATTAGTAGTTGTATTGTTTTTTATCAAACTTTTTTTAAGTTATTATCAATGAAATATTTAAATTAAGGATTTTATTGATATTACCTACAAAATTTTCATGTCTATAAAATAATTAAAACACATCAAACGTAAAAAAAACAGCTGTTTCCTACATTTTGTCGATTTATGTGAACACAAATGTAGGGAAGAGCTGATATTTTTTTGGCGATTTTAGGGTTGGTCCCATAGTAAAAGTTGTTCACACGGATGAGTACAATGACCCCTTAAGAGGTTTTCAATAACACGCATATCGATAGCGTACTACGCTACGCGGTTATACATCGACACACGTGTTATTGAAAACTTCTTAAGGGGTCATTGTACTCATCCGTATGAAAAACATTTACGTTTACGTTTTTAGGGTACTACGCGGCAATACTATCCACATAAGACGTGTTATTGAAAACCTCTTAAGGGGTCATTATACTCATCCGTAAGAGCAACTTTTGGTACTTTTACGTTTACGTTTTTAGCGTACTACGAGGCAATACTATCGACGTACAACGTGTTATTGAAAATCTCTTAAGGGGTGATTATACTCATCCGTATGCACAACTTTTACGTTTACGTTTTGAGCGTGCAACGCGGTAATGCTATCGACATACGACGTGTTAATGAAACCTCTTAAGGGGTCATTATACTCATCCGTATGAACAACTTTTACGTTTACGTTTTTAGCGTAGGTTTTACCCGCCAATACTATAGACATAAAACGTGTTCTTGAAAATGGCTTTAGGGGTCATTGTACTCATCTGTATGATCAACTTTTACTAAGGGACCAATCCTGAAATCGCAAAAAAAAACTAATATGTGCACATTTGATGTATGAAAAACATTTATTAAAGACCAAAGTTGAAATCACCAAAAAAAAATTATTAAAAAAAAATATGATGGCAAAAAAACCATCGTAAGACGATTGTGGGAAACGTCAAATAACAGCAGAATAGCAAATAGTCCAATGGCAGTTGAATTGTAGTCAATGGCAGTTCAGTGGAAAGTCATTGGAAAGCCATTGGTCTCAAAATAACTAGTAGAATACCAAATGGCTAAAACTATTCCACCGACACCCAACTGAAGCGTTTGTCAATTAGCAGACTCGGGGCCCTGTAAACATGATTAATGGAGCAAAAATGTCGATGGGAGTGAAAGAAAAACATGTAGCTGTTTCTTATCTCTCCAAGAGCCAATTGAAAGATGTGGTTGGCTATGAAGTTTGAAGAGTAGTTTTGGCGTTCATTAAAAGTCAGATTTTATTTACAACGTGTATCAGAAATTCGTGGTCATATTTTAAGAGCTCATTCAGGGAATAGCATAGAACATCTTTTACTTTGGGACCAACCCTAAAATCACGAAAAAAAATTTGCTGATCCTTACATTTTGTCTAGCGACATCGATAATTTAGTAGAGAACAACTGATATTTTTTTCGCGATTTCAGGGTTGGTCCCAAAGTAAAAGATGTTCTATGCTATGCCCTGAATGAGCTCTTGTTCGTTCGTCGAACCTGTTGTTCGATAACATCCTCTGAATGAGCTCTTTAAATATGATCACGCATTTCTGATACAATGTGTATAGTCAGCGTTTTTCACTTCCTAATTTAAACGTGAAATCTTTAAAACAAAAATCTTGTTTTATCTGGTCTTAGTCATTTTTGAACTTCAAGACTCGTGACTTTCTCTGAAACGTAGGTACATTTAGCCAATTTTTTCTAACGCAATTTTAATTGACTCTTTGTATTTGTCTTAGTAATAACGTTCCGCATAAAGAACTTCGTGCAGCTCATTACATTTCTTCTCTCATACAGTATTTAATAAAAACTTTGTTGTTCCTGTGAGCTACATTATCAGAATCGATATAACAACAATAGGGTTTTTGTTACATACTGTATAGACTCAATAACTACTCACATACACTCTTAAAACAGGATGCAAATAAAATTCATTATGTATTCGCGAAGCATCTTGCGTTATATCTTAGCTTGGGATAGATATCCAATTAGGAGAGCATTGTGCCTGACAGGTCCATTCAAGTAAGTCTTGGAGTGCATAATTTAGATAGGACTCAAACTAGTCCAAGTTTAGTTACTGACATAGATCGATCTGTATAGTTTAAGCGGAAGGTTTCAGGTGAAAATATGGGTAAGAATTACATACCCAGGATAATTTATAATTCATAAATAGAAAAGAATTAAAATAATTTAAATTAATTAATAAATATTATAATAAAACAAAGTTTAACCGGGTTAAATCGCGTATATTATTTAAATCGGTTTTCCTGACGTTTCGAAAGCTGTACAGCATTTCGTGGTCGCAGGTAGACTAAGATGACAATGGTCTTTACAGATATTTAAAAAAAAAAAAATTTATCTACCGTACAATATTATTAATTAAAATCGTTTCGATGCACGCAGTAATCACTCACAATATCATTATCTTTTACAGTGTTGCGTGCTGTTTGGGACTTGATTATTTTTAGGACTGGGTTCCAAACAGTTGGTAGCTGCCAACCATCTTCTCTATTAAAATTAGGATGTTTTTTAATTTCAATAGCCTCACAGAGCATTCTAGGTACATATCGGTTTTCCTTCGCCAGAACTTGTGGTTTATCAAATCGAAGTAAATGGTTGGGTTTGTCTAGGGCATGTTCACACACTGCAGACTTTGTGGAGCGTCTGTTCTTGACGTCAGCTATATGTTCTTTAATTCTAGTAGCTATACTACGCTTTGTTATTGTACGGTAGATAAAAATATTTTTTTAGAAATATCTGTAAAGACGATTGTCATCTTAGTCTACCTGCGACCACGAAATGCTGTAAAGCTTTCGAAACGTCAGGAAAACCGATTTAAACAATATACGCGATTTAATCCGGTTAAACTTTGTTTTATTATAATGTGTAGAGATCGCGAAAACCTAAGAAGTTATTAATTTAATTAATAGATTTTTTTTTAAATAATGACAAGGATGTGATAGGTTGATCAAAGTACAAACTTATAACCAATGGATCGGTTGACACACAATTTTGCAGCAGATGAGATTTTTCATACCAAAGGACTGGACTTGACAGGATTGTATCGTTAAAATTTCTAATAGACATTTTAATATTATCATAAGCGTACATAAAATATTGTCTCACAATATAGATACGAATTCTGATTTATGTTTCTACATCTTACACAGGTAAGTGTCATCATCATCATCATTTCAGCCAAAAGACACCTCGTACTAGACATAGGTCTCCCCAAAAAGGGCATATGACATTATCGCCACGCTTGGCAGGTAGATTGGCGATCGCAGTTGGTTGAATAATTACTCAGAAAACGCTGCTGCCTATCCTCTGGTGAACCCCTTAGTCGCCTTTTACGACACCCAAGAGAAGAGATGGGGTGGTACCAATCTTTATGTAACTGTATTCTTTGTGTGTGCTATCGTGTTCTTCAGGTAAGTGTACTTTCATGATAACTTTTATGCTGCTGTATCAACACGTCCACGTCCATTATTATCATTCCCTGAAACAGAACGGTACAATATTAGTACATAACATTAAAAAAAATTAACATATAAATATATTTTCTTTTGACCATCGTTAATCTGTGGCACACTTCCCAGCTGACATTTTATCCTTTTCATGCCTATGCTTACGTCGCTGTAAATGATATATTTTTTACTTTTTTGTTCTTTAACATTACGTCACTTAAACAAAAACATTTAGACATAATAATATTTATTCTCTAAAACGGCTCAGAATGTTTGTAGCAAATAGTTGTAATATAAAAAGTGAAAACGCTAATTAAATAACGCTAGTTAAATCAACCATAGTTATTCAGTCGCACTTTTTCGGGATAATTCCTATTTGATTTTATAGTTAAAAGTAATACATCTAAGTAAAAAAAAACTTTACAAGAAAATAAATTTTAATTTAAATTTCAGATTATATGTAACAATTCATAGTGTAATTAGTCTAAATCTAAAAGCATATTATTACTTTTATTCGTATTTTTTTTAAATATTGGTTTTTATCAATCCCACCACATGATTGGTTTAAATTGATCCTCTTACATTGTTATCTAATAGGTAATAATCAGTAGAGAGAAAACATACAAAGTATTTTTGCTTGCTCTTAAAATAAACTGTTGATAAATTGAGTTACTCTGTAAAATTTATTTTGATTAAATCCTTCAGGTTCATTCCATTGTTTCATTGTTTACATAATTTAAACTAGATTTTATTTTCGTCCAGGAAGAATTGAAATGATTCTATGATTACTCTTTTTTTTACAAAAATCTGTAAAAAAAATTAAGTCAATAACTTGATTTACTACATTGCAAAAAAAAACTACAAATTATATAATTTCTCCATTTATGAAACGGAAACAACGAATAAAAACGTCCAATGGTTTAAACAGTTATTAACAGCATGAAGTTTCTATATAATAAAAGTTATTTGGAAAACACAAAAATGCTGCAAATTTATAGTTATACGTGGGACACTCAGAAAGTTTTGCGAAACTAAAAAAAATTGTTCTATACGTACATATATTTTTATCAAATCTTTTCAAAGTACTTTCCACCAGCCTCTATACAAAGATTCATGCGCCTAAACCAGTTTTCAAAACACTTTTTCCAGTCCGCCGCAGACACCTCGTTTACAGCCTGCTCGAACGCAGCCAGCGCATCTTCCGGCGACGAAAATTGTATCCCTTTGAGCTGATTTTTTATTTTTGGGAATAAAAAGAAGTCACACGGTGCTAGATCAGGGCTGTAAGGAGGGTGACCCAGGAGTTTGACTGGCGTGCTGTCCAGGAAGTCCCTCGTTTTGAGTGCGGTGTGCGCAGGTGCATTGTCGTGGTGGAGCAGTAGCCCGCGGAGCCCTGTGTTTGGTCGCTTGTTGCTTATAACAGAGAAAACTTCTGGCAAACATTTGGTAGTATACCATTCGGCATTAATGCTTCTTTGATCCCGTAAGGGAATTGATACCAAGTGGCCAGTCAAATTAAAAAAGCTAGCGATCAAAATCTTACCCCCGCTTCTAGATCGCTTCACTTTGGTAGGCGTTGGCTCATTTTGAAACACCCAAACAGTCGACTGGCGCTTGGTTTCTGGGTCGTATTGATAAATCCAGGACTCATCACCTGTAACGATGTCGTAAACACGCCGAGACGAGCCTGCTTCAAATTTGTTAAGCATATCACGGCACCATTCCACCCGGGCCTGCTTCTGAGCATCGGTGAGGTTGTGCGGCACCCAGCGTGATACTATCCTCCTCACGCGAAGATGGCTGTGTAGAATCTCGTGAACGCTTCCCGATCCAATCTTCAATATGTGTTGAATCTCCTGATATGTAATTCGCCTATTGTCTTGGATTAAATTTTTCACTGCTAGCACGTTTTCTTCGGTAACAGCCGTCAAAGGGCGACCGCTTCTTTCGTCATCCCCCAAAGTTGGTCGACCGCGCTTGAATTCGTTATACCAACGATACACGGTTGCCTTGGAAGGGCCTTCATCCATGAATGCCATTTGAAGTCTATCGTACGATTCATCCGGTTTGAGGCGACACTTGAAATCGTATAAAATCATAGCTCTAAAATGTTCCCGGCGCAGATCCATATTTCAGTGAGACACAATACTTTGAATTAACTCGCAAAAAATGTGGAGGGAAATTTTGAAATTGGAACTTACTTATTTTTACTTATAAATAATCATATTTTCGAAAAACATTATAACTGGCCAGTCTCCCATATATAAAAACTTTTTTTCGCAATACTTTCTGAGGGGCCTGGTATATATAATTGGGGGAGGCTTATGTCTAGCAGTGGACGTCTTTGGGCTGAAATTATGATGATGATGATGATGATGACATCCAAGCTTGACAAACTAGTTTGGCGGAACAACACATAATCACAACCGCTGAATCACAATCAAACACTTGTAACTCCATATTTTGTATGTCATGGATTTCCGCAAATTAACGCCAGATTTCTTTACCTTTATGAAAAAAGGGATGTAGAGGTTACTCACCACCTCCTCAAAATTCTCTTTATGGGTCTGGTTTGGCGGAATCAACACAAAATATTGTAACTTCATATATTGTAGGTATGTCATAGATTTCCGAAAAGTAACGCCTGATTCCATTATTTACCCATGTTGATGAAAAAAGGGATTTAAATTTACTTACCACCTCCTCAAAATTCTCGTCATGGGTCTTAATGTCAGCATACGGTATTATCATGTACTAGTAGACGGTGTTGCCACTTAAATGTTAAGATCTACATAAACAGCATTATTTATATAATGTTGCAAGTAATTACAAATTACTTTTTATGTTGTTGCCAACACCGTACCTTAAACTATAAATTTACATGAAATTTCCTCTGGCAATATGTACATTTGTGCTTCTAGATTGATCTCTTCAGGTTGTGTAAGATGTGGGTGGTATTTTTTTTTTTCGGTTTTTCGTAACGTCGAGGTTAGTCAAAATGTTTGTTATATTTTTATTTAATTGTGCGCGACAAGTCCCGTAAATTTAGTTAAATATGAGAGAAATTCGCGAAAGTTTAAAAACTTCTAGTGGGAATATTTTTCACACGGAGGCAGATTCCTCGGCCCTGGAAGATCGTAGCTGAACGTGCGACACCAGGAACCGTTCATAGTAAGCCAAGCTATGCAATGACTTAAAAAATAAATCGCACTACCGGAGTATTTGCGACTAAATGGTCGCAAAAAAGACTGTAAAATATTTTTTTATTTTTTATTTACGACAATACCGTGGGAATATTTATCACACGGAGGCAGATTCCTCGGCCCTGGAAGGTCGTAGCTGAACGTGCGACACCAGGAACCGTTCGTAGTGAGCCAAGCTATGCAATGACTTAAAAAATAAATCGCACTACCGTAGTATTTGCGACTAAATGGTCGCAAAAAAGACTGTAAAATATTTTTTTATTTTTTATTTACGACAATACCGTGGGAATATTTATCACACGGAGGCAGATTCCTCGGCCCTGGAAGGTCGTAGCTGAACGTGCGACACCAGGAACCGTTCGTAGTGAGCCAAGCTATGCAATGACTTAAAAAATAAATCGCACTACCGTAGTATTTGAAACTAATTGGTCGCAAAAAAGACTGTAAAATAAAAATTTAATTTAATTTACGGACAATACCGTGGGAATATTTTTCACACGGAGGCAGATTCCTCGGCCCTGGAAGGTCGTAGCTGAACGTGCGACACCAGGAACCGTTCGTAGTGAGCCAAGCTATGCAATGACTTAAAAAATAAATCGCACTACCGGAGTATTTGCGACTAAATGGTCGCAAAAAAGACTGTAAAATATATAATTTTTTTTAATTTACGGACAATACCGTGGGAATATTTTTCACACGGAGGCAGATTCCTCGGCCCTGGAAGGTCGTAGCTGAACGTGCGACACCAGGAACCGTTCGTAGTGAGTTAAGCTATGCAATGACTTAAAAAATAAATCGCACTACCGTAGTATTTGCGACTAAATGGTCGCAAAAAAGACTGTAAAATATATTTTTTTTTTAAATTTACGGACAATACCGTGGGAATATTTTTCACACGGAGGCAGATTCCTCGGCCCTGGAAGGTCGTAGCTGAACGTGCGACACCAGGAACCGTTCGTAGTGAGCCAAGCTATGCAATGACTTAAAAAATAAATCGCACTACCGTAGTATTTGCGACTAAATGGTCGCAAAAAAGTTGCCTCAGTAATACGCAGAGTGAGGGGAAGCACGAACAGCATCCTGAAGGTATTTGGAGAGAGACTGGATGGGTCTACAATGGGAAGGTTTGTCAAGCTTCATGTTCTACATGGAGCTTGACGATGCTTCCTGTGACTGTGATGTTTGTTTTTTTGTGTAATGTGTGTGTTTGTTGAGTAGATATCTCCATTTACATGAATGTTTACATATGTCACGCGAAAAATTCGAGTTAAGATTCTGAATTATTCATTATCCTTTATTATGTTAAAATTTGCAAGAGATCTTCAGTAGCTTGGTAGTCACAAGTAAGCAAGAAACTGGATACTTTGTTTTTGCATTCTTTTTTACTAAATGAATAAAAGTTGAGAGTGGTATTTAGTTTATTATATAGAAAAGGTCCGATAAAACAGAAGAACCTGTTGACAAAAGAACGTTTAAATTTATGTGGCATGGGGACTACGGCATTGCAGCGACGTTTCAGCAGATTTGTTGGTATGTAGGGGTGGAGGAAATGTTGTTTGAGGACCGAAGTAATTATAAATAGTTGGCGAACAGTTTGTAATTTCCAGGATTTGTAGAGAGTATGAGTGCGGTAATAAATAGGTTGGAAGGAACTCACTTTCAGGATCGCTCTTTGTGCTATTTCCAGAGGAAGAAGAATAGTTTTTGAGGCTCCGCCCCAGCACAAGATACAGTATGAGAGTTGTGACTGACAGAGTGCCATATATACTTTTTTTAGTACGTTAATGTCAGCAACATATCGTAAATTTTTGAATACGTATATCAACTTTCTTAGTCTTGTTTGGAGTAAAGAAATGTGAGCGCAGAAATTCAATGATGAGTCGAGTATGACACCTAAATATTTAATTTCTGATTTTCTAGATAACGCAGGACATTTACAATTTTTTCCATTTGGTGGAAGATCATGTGCGTCTGAATGTGACTTTATGATTAATTCAGCAGGAGGGGATATTCTCATAAAGAAGGGCATATACATCGTCTTATCAGCATTTAACGTGAGTATATTTCTTTTTAGCCAGTCAGAAACCTTATCAAATCCTTTTTGTGCCAAGGTGAAAGTGTCTGTTAACGCGCCATCATCGATAGTCGAGGGGCGCGCGCAGATGACGGTTGCCATGGGAACGGTCTTATTGACAACCTGTCTTTTGCATCAATTGTTTCCTACTACAAATTTTATTATATTAAAGCCATATTTCTTATAATGGTTTTCTTAGTTTTCCTGAACATTTGGCGACCGTGATTAAAAGAAGACCTGCAGTCTTCAGATTTCGGAGAGAGAAAACAACCGCAACAGAAAATAACGTTTGCCTGAACGCGCTGGTGGACCCAGTTTTTTTGCTTGTGTGGCAACGTGGAGATTGTTGGTGTTCGGAGGCTTACCAGGACAAGGCGAGGCATCGCGTCAGGTGGTCTTTCCGAGGGAAGTACGCTCATTATTCGTTTTCCCACCCCAATTTCCGTCTCTGTTTGCGTGATTAGAGTTTTTTCTTCTCAAGTTGCCTTTAAATCCCAAGACGTCGTAAAGGCCGATAATATTTGACGTGTCTATCTTTTAATTTAGCACGTAAAATTTAATTTAAAGGGATTACCTAGTGTATTCATATTTTTTTTTTCAGGTTTGGGTATTGACCAACCTACAATTTTCTATAGGCGTGCCATCGCCATAGTTATCGCTGTTAAAACTTTGCATCTTAACTTCTATATTGAATATTATTTCCCATGTCTGCAAAGCAATCCTTTTAATAAGATAGTTTTTTTAATTATTCTTGCATTATATTTCCTTCTAGTCGCTGAGTCACGCTGATTGACGTCAGTGGCCATCTTATTGTGACGACCACGAGTGGAGCGCAATCGACCATTGGGTTTGATTTTAATGCACACATTATTTACCTAGTTCAGTGTTTATAATTTAACTTAAAGATGTCGGATGCTGAATTTAGTGAATTGATAAGAAAACGAGGTAATATTAGAGGTCGTCTAACTAAAATTTGTGAATATGTGCAGGAAATGCAGCAGATGGAAATTAATACTTTAAATAGTATTAAAATACGTGAATTAGGAAAACGTTTCTGTCAAGATTTGTTTAAGAAGTTTGATGACATTCAGACATCAATTGAAAGTAATTGCAAAGAAGCAGATGTAGATGAACAAATAAATTTAAGAGATTCTATTGACGCTAAATTCTTTTCTGTAATGTCTATAATAGAAGACATACTTGAAAAGCATAAGGTTGAAAAGGAAAAATTCAGCGATGCTTGTAGTGTTTCAAAAGCAGAGTCTCTTTGTTCTCATTCTCAAGCTCATGGATTTCAATCCATTAAGTTGCCAACAATTAAATTGCCAACATTTAATGGAACATACCTGAAATGGCTTGAATTTAGGGACACTTTTCAGTCGTTGATACATTCAAATGCACAAATTCCGAACATTAATAAATTTCATTATCTGAGGTCGTCACTAGAGGGCGGTGCTGTTGAAGTGATGAAATCATTGGAGTTTACCTCAGATAATTATGTAATAGCGTGGGAATTATTGTGTAAACGATTCGATAACAAAAAGATTCTTATAAATAATCACCTTAAAGCGCTATTCAGTCTTGAATCGGTGAGTACAGAATCATTTAAATGTTTGCGTTATTTAATAGATAACGTTTCTAAAAATTTACGAGCTCTCAACACATTGGGTCAGCCGACTGACCAGTGGGACGCTCTAATTATATTTATGGTTACGGCGAAATTAGATTCCAGTACGAGTATGAAATGGGAGGAGCATAGGAACAGCTTGCCAGACATTCCTAAGTTGGATGATTTTAATAACTTTATACGCAGTCGTGCTGATATTTTAGAAACTGCAGCAGTCGCTATAAACACAAATGACAAGGGAGATGTAAATAAAAATAAGCGAAACTTTAATAATAAATCGCAAAATAATTGGAACAAAAATGATTCTGATTCCAATTTTAATAAGGACAAATATAATACTTTTGTTTCGTCTGTTGAAAACTTATGTGAATATTTGTGTTTATTGTGCAGTGAGCAAGGACATCGAGTGCACAAATGTACTAAATTTAAGAACTTGAATTTAGAAGATAGGACGAAGGAAGTGTCTAGATTAAAATTGTGTACAAATTGTTTGCGTGAAGGTCACAATGTATCTCGTTGCCGTATGAAGCTGTTCTGTAGGTTCTGTAACAAAAAGCATAACTCTTTATTGCATGTTAATAAAACATCTCATAATAATAGCAATAATACAGAAGCGACCTTACCGCTTGCCATTCCTTCTACGTCATCTCGTACTCCTCCTGTATCACTATCCGTAGTCTCCATCAGCCAGGTTCTGTTGTGTACTGCTATGGTAGAAGTTGTTAATGAATGCACTAAACACACTTACCTGGTTAGGGCGCTATTAGATACTGGCAGCCAATCTTCTTTCGTGACTGAAAACCTGAAAAGAAAGTTGGAACTTACAACATTAACTACTGAACCTGTGCGCATTTCAGGTATCAATAATTTAACTTTCAATATATCTGAACGATGCTACCTGAATATAAAGTCGCGCATTAATTCGTTCAATAGTAAAATAAAATGTCTTATTGTACCTCAAATAACAGGTATTTTACCTAGTGCACCTGTAAACATTCAATCACTGAATTTACCCAAAAATATCAAGCTTGCCGACCCAGAGTTTCATCACCCCTCTGAAATAGATGTTCTTCTAGGGGCAGATGTTTTTTGGAATATTGTTGGACAAAAGCGTATTTCATTGGGTGTAGGTAAACCTATCCTACAAAACTCTGAGCTAGGGTGGTTAGTCAGTGGCCCATTGGGAGAATGTAACCCTAGTCTCGTTGCATGTAAATTTACTAAAGAAATTCATGACGACCTAAAAAGGTTTTGGGAAGTTGAGGAAATGAATTCGTCTAGTGACACTTTGTCACCCGAAGACAGATTATGTCATTCGCATTTTTTGGAAAATATGAATCGTCTTCCTAATGGACGATTTTCTGTCAAGATGCCATTCAGAGAAATTCCTGAAGAGGCACTTGGTGATTCTTATTTTTTAGCTAAAAAGCGTTTCATGAGCCTGGAGAGGAAATTAAATAATAACCCTCAGCTGAAACGAAGATATACTGAATTTATTGAAGAGTATCGTAGCTTAGGCCATTTGAATAAAATTAAGAGGCCTAAGTTTGGGTATTATTTACCGCACCATGCGGTATTAAGAGAGAACAGTGAAACTACTAAGTTGCGTGTCGTTTTTGACGCATCAGCCAAAAGTACTTCAGGAAAATCATTAAATGACATACAATATGTTGGTCCTGTAGTACAAGATGATTTGCTCTCGATCCTATTAAGATTCAGAAGTTTTAAGTACATTCTTACTGGTGATATACAAAAGATGTATAGGCAAGTTGAAATTGACCCATCTCAGCGGCATTTACAGCTTATCTTATGGAGGGATGATGAATCTCTACCTCTCAAAGTGCTGCAGCTAAATACAGTGACTTACGGGACTGCTTCTGCTCCTTTTTTAAGCACGCGATGTCTTTTTCAATTAGCTCGTGAGTGTCAGGATCCTTTTATTTCTAATATCATAGAACATGACATCTACATGGATGATTTGAATACTGGATGTCAGTCCAAAAAGGACATTAAAGTAATTTATGATGGTATCAGTAAGGTTTTATCTTCAGCATGCTTACCTCTACATAAAATACGCACAAACTGTCCCCAGGTGTTACAAGGAGAGACCACTTCTAAAACTCTTGATATCAGTAAACATTCCACGGTTTTAGGACTTAATTGGTCACCTTCACCGGACACGTTACATTTTACTATTGATATGGATACTAATAAAACAATTACAAAGCGTTCAATTATATCATCAACTTGTAAAATTTTTGATCCGTTAGGACTATTATGTGCATGTACTATAAAGGCTAAAATTATTTTACCAAGAAATTCACTATGTGATTTTCCAATTTCTATTGAATTGCATTGTTTTGTAGATGCGTCACAAGAGGCATATGGAGCCTGCGTCTACATGCGATCTGTTGACAGTAAAAATAACGTCACTGTCAGACTACTATGCGCTAAGGCGAGGGTTGCACCTCTAAAAGCTATGACTATTCCTCGCCTAGAGTTGTGTGGCGCTCTGCTCGGTGCTCGGTTGTCCACAAAGGTACTTAAGTCCATTCGATGTCACAACATTGTGCATAAAGTAATTTGGACAGATTCAATGATAGTACTTGGCTGGATTAAAGCACAACCAAAGCTTTTAAAAACCTTTGTAGGTAATCGAGTGATAGAGATTAATGAACTAACGCAGGGATTTTCGTGGCGGCACATAGCAACGGAACTCAATCCTGCCGATCTGGCCTCCAGGGGTGTAGATCCACAGCGTCTGCAGGATGAATCTATGTGGTGGGAAGGACCCTCCTTCTTAAAGGAGGATTCATCCTCCTGGCCACCACAACTAAATAAAATAGTTGAATTACCTGAATTAAAGGTACATACGCAAATGTTATCTGTCAACGGTTCTAGTGGCAATTCAATCATATTTTTTTAACAACTATTCTAATTATAATAAGTTACTAAGGGTACTAGCTTATGTACTGAGGTTTATATATAATTGTAAAAATGTAAATAAATTACATGATACTTTACAGGTAGACGAAATAAATAAATCTAGAGCTACCCTGATAATAATTTGTCAACATGAATCCTTTGACATTGAGATAAAGGCTCTAAGCAACGGTTCATGCTTACCTAAGAAATCTAAAATCTTATCTTTAAATCCTTTTCTTGACGCGGAAGGTTTGTTAAGGGTAGGAGGTCGTATTGATAATTCAAAATTTAATTACAATAAAAAACATCCTATTATTTTGGACAGTAAACATAGGTTTACGTTTTTACTAATGCAACACGAACACTGTCGTCTATTTCATGCAGGTCCGCAGCTGCTGTTGTCTTCCGTGCGGGAAATGTATTGGCCAATAGGCGGAAGAACCTTAGCACGCAAATTATATAAGCAATGCGTAGTGTGTACTCGTTTTCGTGGTAGGACTATCCAACCAATTATGGGAAACTTACCATCAGCTAGGACAAATGTATCCTTTCCTTTTTATTCGACTGGTACTGATTTCGCTGGACCATTTCTTATATCTAGTAAGAAGGGGAGAGGCAATCGGATAACAAAATGTTACCTCTGTTTGTTTGTTTGCCTAAGTACCAGAGCGGTACACCTAGAGCTGGTTAGCGATCTAAGTACTCAAGCGTTTATACTTTGTTTACGCAGGTTCGTATCGCGAAGAGGTAAACCCCATGAAATCTATTGCGACAATGGAACTAACTTCGTGGGCGCATACAATGAACTGAGTAAAGCTTTGCGCTCCAGCCGTGAGTCGGTAACTGACTTTGCCAGTAATGAAGGGTTCAAATTTAGATTTAGTCCAGCATACTCACCACATTTTGGTGGTTTATGGGAGGCAGGCGTAAAGGCTGCCAAATACCATTTAAAAAGGGTAGTCGCTAACGCCTCTCTAACCTTTGAGGAGATGTCAACTCTATTCGCGCAAATAGAGGCGATCCTCAACTCTCGTCCTCTTTCCCCTTTATCATCCGAGCCCGATGACTTAAATCCTCTTACCCCCGGGCACTTCCTTATCGGACGGCCACTGACGTCGGTGCCTTCGTTTTCAGCGGGGGACTCCGGACCCAACTACAATGCCATTCAAAAGCTACGCCTTGAATTTTGGAAGCGATGGCGAATGGAATATTTAACGGAACTACAGCAAAGAACCAAGTGGAAGCTTGGCACTGCAATCCCGAAAGTCGGAGATATGATAATTGTAAAGGAACCGAATCTGCCTCCACAACGCTGGCGGTTGGGACGTATCACGCGTCTACATATGGGCGCTGACAACGCATGCAGAGTGGTCGATATATATACATCTAGAGGAACCATCCGGAGAGCGGTACATTACATTATCCGCCTACCTATGGAGGAACCTGAGATTAGTGTTGAAGATACTTCAAGGCCCGGAGTATGTTAACGCGCCATCATCGATAGTCGAGGGGCGCGCGCAGATGACGGTTGCCATGGGAACGGTCTTATTGACAACCTGTCTTTTGCATCAATTGTTTCCTACTACAAATTTTATTATATTAAAGCCATATTTCTTATAATGGTTTTCTTAGTTTTCCTGAAGTGTCTTTCCACGTTTCGGCGGAGAATATTAATGCGGTATCATCGGCATAAGATATTATAGTGCCTTGTTCTAGTTTGAGCTCGTAAAGGTCGTTTAAATACACTAGAAATAGTGTAGGTCCTAGCACCGAGCCTTGAAGCACACCAAAAGAGATGGGTAAATCTGAGCATAGTTTAAAATAAGTTTAGTTCGTGAACAACAGAACCGACACTACTGTCTATTGAGCTGCTTGTTATAATTTATTTAAAATATCTATTAGAAACATTGCTAGATATTGCGTACAGTCTAACAAAACAATTAGTATACAGGGTCGCCAGATAAAGATGAAGATTTCTCAGGAAGTTATTATAGACTGGATTGATTAGGGTTTTGTATTAAATACAGTTTAACTTTGTCCATTATTAAAATGATATTTCACTCGAAAACATCCATAATCTTCTATGAAAACATAATTTATATCTCTCTACCCTGTATACCAATTGCTTTGTTAGACTGTACAAACATAATACGTCACGCCTGTATTTCCCGAAGGAGTAAGCGGAGGTGTAGGTACAGTGCACCCACATTTTGCCAGTATGTTATCAGTCCCATATAATAGGGGGCGAGCCTATTATCATTATCCGGGCACAAACCCAAATTCAGGGCTGCTACTGAGAATTTCTTAACGAAAAAACCCAATAACACTTCGCATGACACGGGAATCGAACCCAGGACCCCACGCTCAGCAGTCGCATTTGCGACCATTAGATCAACGAGGCAGTCAGTAATGTAATAAATATGTATTGAATAATTGTACTTAGCATTTTTTAAAGAATAATTCATTCTGCATCACCGTCAACCCATTACTGTCCCACTGCTGGGCACGGGCCTCTTCTCAGAATGAGAAGATTAAGGCCTTAGTCCACCACGCTGGCCTAGTGCGGGTTGGCAGACTACACACACCATTGAGAACTGTATGGAGCACACTCAGGTGTGCAGGTTTCCTTACGATTTTTTTCTTCACCGTTAAAGCATGTAATAATGATAGATATTAATTAAATTCCGTTCATTATAGCTTATGTTCATTTGCTATAAAGCGCGTTTAGAGGCTGCCAACACTAAAAAAATCGGGCCTCTGCGAACACGCTAGAGAGAAGCAACTTGAATAAATTTTAACAATATTTTTTTAATGAAAAGAAAAATAGAAACTGCTTTGTCATTAGGTACTATGCTATGGCTATTATTATCATTCATAAATGTTTTTTTTTTATTTCGTTTATAAAATTTCGTAAATAGTTGAGGTTTTTTGATCTAAATCATATTTTGTTTAGTTTATAATTTTCTATCGCAAAAAATGATTGAAAACGTGTTTTGTACTCAGTAGTGTTTATAGAAAATTCAAATTCAAATTAAAAAAAAAACCGGCCAAGAGCATGTCGGGCCATGCTCAGTATTATAGGGTTCCTTAAGTAGGTGTAATTACAAACGAATCAAATCGAACATTAATCATGGCTATTTTAGTTTTTGCAATAATCGGCAGCATTCGCGACTCAGAGCGTGTTGTTAGTAGCGCCATCTAGCTATAAATTCAAGAAGCCAAATTTAAGAAGTGTCAAAGTTACTTTTTGTGATTTTAACAAATAGAAAGTAGCTAAAGGAGCATTATTTGCTATGATAATTTTTTTCAAAGGTCAATGACCTTTGAACTAGGACGTTTTAAGTATTTTTCAGTTTTCTCTCTTTAACTCAAAAAATTATAAGATAAGATAAGTCTTTATAATCACATTATACTCGAAATAATTTGAAAAGAGAGTTTTCACAAAGGTCTATCAATGTGAAAGATTATAAGTTTCTACATTGTATAGTTTAGAAATGGCAGGGGGGGGGACACATTGCAAGCCACTTTGGCGGGCTATATTTCGCAGATGGTACACCTGATAAAAAAGTGGTGTATGAAACATTACCTTCATTTTAGTAGACCTATTCAATGATACCCCACACGAGGGGGTGCAGCGAAAAAAAATTATTCATCCCCATTTCACATGTATGGACGCCACCCCTAAAATACGTAAAAACGATTTTTTTATTCTTTTAAAATTGAGATCTATATGTAGACTATTTTTTAACAAAATTTCATTTACTTATGTTTATAACTGTAGAAGTTATTAAGCTGTAAAGGATTGAAGGCAAAAAAAACAACCTCACCTGTCTGACATCCAGCCTGATACTATCATGGACAACAGCATGCCGGTGCTGTGGATGGTGCCAATCAGATTCGACTTCCATGGCTGACATGCCAGGTTCAGCTGGAAAATATAGGTTATACGCAAGCTTCAATGAGACAACTAAATGATTTCAAGATTAGTAATTTTGTTTTTATTTAGTATTTTTTTTGAGGTGTCGATTCTCTTGTTCACGAACTAAACTTCACCATCAACATTTCAGCCGAAAGACGTCCACTACTGGACATAGGCCTCCCCCAATTAAGGGGGGGGGGATATGCCATAATCGCATCGCTTGGCAGCCGGGTTGGCGACCGCAGTTGGTTTGTTAAATACTCAGAGAACGCTGCTGCCCATCCTCTGGTGAATCCCTTAGTCGCCAGTGAATTAAACATTTAAAACTACATTAACATTTTAAACTATTGCTTTCTTATACTAATAGTAGATACAAGAAAGGGATGGTAACAGTTTTAGAACTGTCAAAATATGGGTTTGCGAGTGCGCACTCTTGAGGTTTGCTCCCGTGAAGCCAGCAGGCGTAGCATGACCACTCCAGACAAGATATTTGTCTACGAAAGAATAGATAAAACTACATTGTATAGAACTTTATCCGTCATTTTGTCTTTTCTTTCGTAGACAAAACGCTCGTCTACCATGGTCATGCTAAGCCTGCAGCTTCTACACGACTGGCTACGACACTGCTTAATGTAACTTTATCGAATAAGATATTACCTCAGCGATCACAGTGTTGTTGTTCTCATAAACCCAGTCTGTGCAGGTCTCCAACTTATCAGAAAAGCTGCTGTTGGAACAGACCTGCTCCTCTGGACGAAGCACTGGGGATGAGCATCGGTCTATGGTGGTATTAGGCCACCAGCTTGGATAGAAACTCGTTGAGTTTGTACTTTCGCATTCGTCGATTCGACATCTGTGGAAAAAAAGTGACGCAAATAAAATTGTTGAAAGGAATAGATTTGTATAATTGGTCTATAGATTAATTATTTGTATAATTGGTCTATAGATTAATTATTTGTATAATTGGTCTATAGATTAATTATTTTTATTAAGTTAATTTTAACGAATAAGACTTTTTTTCTGTAACGTCACTTCATTGTTTCATGAGCAGTACGGCTAAGTAGCAAAACGTCCAAGACTTCTCTCTGAGGGTTGTATACTTATTTTAATATAACATTTTTTCCCAATTATATCTAATACTACTACACAAAAAGACATGTTACAAATGTAAAAACACAACATACTTTCAACAACACCAGTTCCCGTTTATGTTCATTTATGACAAGTCTCTGTTCCGCCAACTCCTGTTCATAATCATTTAACTTTCCTTGATGTGTTGCAATGAGTGCCCGTAGTTCACGGACACAGTTGTGCTCTGCCAATTCATCTTTCGGTATCACAAGTCCGCAGCCCGCTTCACATGGCATTGGCCTTTTGGGATTGTATTCACCTGTAAACATGATAGTTAAAATGGTAATCAAACCAAAGATTGAATATTGTTTTGAGTGTGAAATTATCAAATCAGCAGTACAATCATAAACCTTAATGGGTCTCATTAATTTTTGTGATTAGATCAGCAATCAATTTAGATTACTAAAAAGATACAATTTTATTATTACTGTTATTTTATTATGAAGTCATTAAGTCATTTTTAAATTGTAAAATCCTAGTAAAAATATGAGCTCATCTGTCCAATTAACAGACACAATCATTTGCACAGACAAGAGGATATGTGCTGATAAGATTTAGACAAGTTTTTATATTATTTTCTATTGTTGCTGTAACCTAAAAGCATTCCACACCAATGCAAAAGTTGCCTTTTATATCTTTGAAACTAAGAATATCAATCTACAACATTGTCCTTTACCGTAAAATGTAGGTAATAATTTTAAGGATATTATTTTCAATTGATTAATTATTGTTAATGGCTACCCCGAGGCCTACGATCACCATTTACTTCACTTAAAATTCAGTTGATAGGGCGAAATGTAGTTAGTCAGACTTTTCTTTTATTTGTTAATTAAAATAGTAATTAGAGTTATAACGGAACAAATTGTGTACAACTTATTACTCCATCGCTCATCATCATTGACAAATCAATTAACTGAACGGTGCTACTTAAAAAAATATGTTTTCTATATACGTTCGTTTGTGTGTGTTTTGTTTGTTTGACGACGTCTGTGGTCTAGTGGTTCGAGTGTCGGACTGCTGATCACGAGGTCGTGGGTTCGATTCCCACAGGACACAAATATTTGTGTGATGAACATAAGTGTTTGTGTTTGTCTGGGTATTTCTTATGTATTATAAGTATGTATTTACAAAAAAAAAAGGAAGTATATAAGTATCGTATCCATCGTCTAGTAAAATTTTATTGTTAACCTTTACTTGTTCCCACAGACCAGTAAGCCTCTAGACGCCTACTAGCCGGTTACCCCCGGTCACAAAGCATATGCAGTAGCACTGCATATCTTACGCCCAGCCACCAATCGGGACGTTATTTAATTGATCGTCCGGCGCACCCTGGGCAGTCAGCCACCTTTAACACCGACATTATAATATAAATCGTCCACTAAAAAGGTTTTATGTCACCACTCCTCCGTTTGTTTGTGATAGAGCGATTTTGTGGAAAAAACTGCGACATAAGACCTTTGGGATCCCGACAGGGGATTAGTGCAATTAGGGTGACCAAGCTAGATAAAGCACGGGTGTGCGTAATTTATTAATAAAAATAATGGCACACTCATCGTGCAATAAAAAAGTGTTTTAATGTGTTTATCTACACTCGTATCGTAAAATTCGAATTATGAACTCGAAAGTAATGTCATAATGACATACTTTACGCACATGCACCTGTAATAAATTTAAAAAGTTTCATTACGATACAGTTTGCTGAAAGAAAATTGTACTACGTAAGGCGATTTAAATGTTGCCATGATCGTAAAAATAAAAAGTACCAGTTTTTGAACGAGTGGGTATAATAATAATATATTCATGTCAGCCGATTTATTTTTTATTTTATTGAGCCTGGTTACTAACAACTACAACACTAGGTTTACTTTATAACTTACTAACCTGTCCCTGAAAGCTGTCTCTGAATGAGGTGATGCTAACTTGGTCAAGTTAAATGCTGTTAAACCCCAGGCGTGCCTTTTTCCTGCTAAACGGAGTCAATTCAAACTGACTCCAACTTTCCATGATGTATCCGTGCCGGTAACAGACCAAATGGTTCGGCCAAATATCAGCTTGCAGCTCTCGAGTCGATAGAGACGTATGCCAAGAGGTGTTTTATTGGTATCGATGCGCTAGTCGACGCCAAACCACAAAGCCTCGAGCGTCGACGCAGAGTTGCTAGCCTATCGGTTGTTTATTGAATGCATTTTGAAGATACTATGTGAGCCTACAGGGTCACGCATCCCATGACCCTTGATTAGTTCACTTGAAATTACAAGTCTAAAAAAATATATTTTGTATTGTTTTATTATTATAAAATATCGATACCCATCACGTCTGTGAAGTTTCGACAGTTAATTTGGTTTAAGCGTATACAATATGTACCAAAAACCCTGTTGTTCCTGTGAGGTACGTTATCAGAATCAATATTATTACAAAAATCTAAATCAAAATTGAAATCGAAATTAAATATTAAATCATTATTAATTGTAAATTGAAAGTGATTATAAATACAAAATGGATGCAAATCTGAAAATAAATGATTTTATTTATTATTTTTATTTATATCACTCAAAGCTTACTCACTCAGTGATTATATCAATAAAAATAATCAAATTAAATATTAAATCATTATTAATTGTGAATTGAAAGTGATTATGTAACTTTAATATCACATTTAATATTTGATTTAATTGTTTCGTACCTCACAGGAACAACGGGGTTTTTGTTCCATACTGTAGACACTCACACTATGTTGAAAAAAAAAACGATCCTACCTCTCGAGCGTAGCTCTGGTCGAGTGTGCGAGGGAAGCGAAGAGGCGACAGAGCGAGTCTTCTAGCTTCTTATCAAAATTATTTTAATGAAACCAAACTTTTTTAGAAGCGGGTATTTTATTAGAGTAACAAAAGGTTCAATTTTGAAAATCTGGACAACCATTCATTAAGACGAGAGGTCGTTCTAAGTAAGTATATTATCTATGGGTCGTTCAATGGTCGAAAGTCGACCGTAATTCATAAAAATATTATGATGGAGATGATTGATGAAAAAAAAAAACGATATCCAATATTTTTTATTGATAACACTGAAGCTCGTCAATATTTAAATAATAAAACAAAATCGGTTGACAAACAGAGGACAGCAAAGGTACTGAACTGTTTTGTCTTTGCCTTTTTATATAATAAATAATTTAAAACTATTTTTTTTAGTAGGGTTCTATATATTTTGGGTTGCTATGAAATGAGCGGCTCATTTCATTTAAAATAATTTTCTATTCACGGTTATGGCCTTCAATTTTCATACACATTTAAATGACAGGCATAGATAAAAAGCAGTCAAATATCTTAGTCCATCACAGTCCACTGTTTGGACATGAGCCTGTCCCAAGATCCCCATAACATCCAATTTCACAAACCTATAACTATTCCTAAACATTTACGAACATAACCAAGCTACCCAAATTGGCCACCACGTAGATCGTTTTCGGTACAGGCCGAATTTATTTGTATTCTTCGGTCGAAAACTAAAATTGCCGAAAATAGCCGAAAACAAAAAACGAAAACGAAATTCAGTCGGACTCTACTATGAAGACATTCTTCCTCTTTATAAGAGTTTCGAGACTCGAAGAATAGACCTCGGACGAATAAAAAAGGCGGACGGAATCTCGCTAAACAAAGACTGAAGCACTTATTTTTTTCCTAAACCCACTATAATTTTGAAAGCATTTTCACACCAGTGGCCTGATTCACAAACGTTCGAAAAGTTTCCGTTTCCGAAGTGAAATTTGACCGGCAAATAAAACAAAACGACCACTTCCTGCGACCACGAACGATGCACAGCATTCGAAACGTCAGGAAAACCAATTTTAATAATAATACACGATGTAATTCGGTTAAACTTGTTTTATTAAGAAACAAAACGATTTGAGAACCGAACGGATTCGGAAACGCAACGCAAAATTCATGGAAACTCTCCCGTGAGCCATTTGCTGTCGGAAAGCACTTGATGTAAAATTAAAGAATAGCGTTTCCGAATGCTTTCGATTCTCAAATAGTTTTTTTTCGTAATAAAACAAGTTTGACTGAATTACATCGCGTATTATTATTAACATTGCTTTTCCTGATGTTTCGAATTCTTTGCATCATTCGTGGTCGCAGGAAGTGGTCGTTTTGTTTCGTTTGCCGGTCAAATTTCAATTCGGAAACGGAAACTTTTCGAACGTTTGTGAATCAGGCCACAGATTTATACAGTTATTTTATTTGTGACACTAAACAAACTACCGTCACACTGAATTTTTCCGTAATCGCGGCTTTTTGGCATACTATGGATAAAACTAGGTAAGTACCTACTACCTACTTACTCAAACACGACATCTACTTATACGTAACAAAATATGTAACATTATTTTAGAGTTTTGGTTATGTACTGAAGTACAGTTTACAGCATAGGTATTATTTTGCTCAAAATAAATTATGAATGATATTTCCAATTTAATGACAAATAACATCACATACGACGGCGGTAGTTCATTTTTTTGTTGAACGGTTTGCGCTGCTTTATATGAGCCTGTCGTTGCGATCACTAAGTATATCAAAGGCGCAAGCGATTAAAGCATTATCGGTGAAAAAAAAAATCACGCTCGCTTCGCTCGCGTTTCTTCGTTAACGTACATGGCCGTTAACAATAGTTATCGAAAATTGATCAAAGAGCAAAATCCAGTAACACTCGGTATTGTACACTTGCGTTTCCCCTTAAGCAAATACGGCGATAAGGAGTATTTGAATTTACATTATTATTTTCAAGCAAAAATTCCCACTGACCCTTACTAAAACAAGATTACATTTTGGTAAAAAAAAACTCCCTGTGCCCACATAAATTGACTAAACAAAGCATTCTCCACACCCTTATATGAACATTAAAAGTAAAATATTCCCACATTACAAAAACCGCGATATAAAATAATTCTATTGAATAATCATTTAAGTATGAAAAAACTTCTAAATTATCTGTAATTCAGTTTCCACAAGACCTTATTGGATAGCTGATTTCCGTAGTAATTTAGTTTGAGTGTCACTGACAAATTACAATTTCCCTGTAAGAGATGAAACTCCTTCGTCGTCGTCGTATTTTTGATAGATGATTTTTGTGGTTTTCTAATTTGTTTCCCAAGCTATTATTTTACTTCGCTTGTTCTTAGTGTGTTCTGTGTAATTTGTTAGTATATTTGTGACAAATCTTGCATGGAACTTTTGAACCAGTTTCCGTTATCAGAATTGGTAGTACATATATATATGAATGGTGCCAGCCCATACTTTTAAGCGAGCCGTCTTACTATGGGTGCTTCACTTATTGTTTAGCGATATTCCGTCCGCCTGTTTTTATACGTCCATGCACATAGTATCATGGTCAAATACATTACGCATTGCTTCCCTATAGTCGTGAGTAAAGACAAGGAACGATTATTGTAATTATTTTAACTTTAGAACACCACTATGATATCATGGTTCATGGATAATTGCATCACTTTTGTTATTAAATAAGCATTTAAGTAGGAGTGAAATGCTGTTTAAAAATACTTGAATAATGGATGGCCGATGGGGCAGTAAAGTTCTGGAGTGGCAACCGCGTACTGGAAGGCGCAGCGTGGGTAGGCCCAAGGTGGACCGACGACCTGGTGAAGGTCGCGGGAATCCGCTGGATGCGGAAAGCGCAGGACCGGTCGCTGTGGCGATGCATGGGATGCATGTCTGTGTCCAGCAGTGGACGTCTTTCGGCTGAAATGGTGATGTTGATGATGAGATAAAAAAAAAAATACCGAAGAAAAAATAAACTGCAAAGGGAAAAATAAAATAAAAACAACTAAATTATAACACATAATAATAAAACAAGGTTTAACCGGATTAAATCGCGTATATTATTTAAATTGGTTTCCCTGACGTTTCGAAAGCTTTGCAGCATTTCGTGGTCGCAGGTAGACTAAGATGACAAGCGTCGTTACAAATATTTCTAAAAAACAATTTAAATAATATACGCGATTTAATCCGGTTAAACTTTGTTTTATTATAATGTGTAGTGATCGCGAAAACCTAAGAAGTTATTATAACACATAGTAAATGTTGAATATTTAATTCAATAGGAAGTGTTGGTGGCAGACGGAAGTTCTAACAGTTGATCGATGGAAATGGAACAGCAGTTTTTTTTTTAGATTTCAGTCCCATATTAAAAGTTGTGTAGAATAATGAGCAGAAACTACCCTTAGTGTTTTTGATACATATTTAAAAAAAAATCCTCGTTACCACGGTGAATGCCGATTATTGCACGGTTTAGAAACTAAAAAGATACATTATTATCTGACACTGCTGCTCATCGCTGACCGCAAAATATAATGCCAACTTGGCCATATAACCTGGATCTGTCTACCCTTTTTTTTTTTTTTTTTTTTTTGATCTCGGGGTGGAAAATCCTCATGGATGTCCCCCGCCCCGGGGAGGGCGGGGGGGTCTGTCGGACTCTTACCGACTAAAAACCACCCCGGTGTTCCATCACTCACCTGAGCCGGGGTCGCGGGAACGCGCTATTCTTCCGCAACCCCGGCTGGTGCTGGCCCGCTAGCGCGGGCCCCGTCTCGAGCGGGGGGAGTGAGGTGTTTGACTCCCCCCGCAACGGCTAAGAGGGGCGCGCGTGGAACACTACGCGCCGCCACCTCGGGTCCTGATGTATGGGGGGCGGCGGACGTCCCCGATTCCGTCGCCCCTGGACCCATTTAGGGGGGCTGGAAGAGGGCGTTGTCCGCCCTCCGCCGACGCCCGGTGCGCCTGCTGCGGATCGGGAGGACGGTCTCCACCTCCCTCAACCTTTCCGCAGCCTCCTTCTGGGAGACGACTGTCTCGCAGAAGGAAACCACCGCGTCCCAGGACTCAACGCTGCCGACCATCGAATTAACTACGGCCGGCAGCGACAGGTCACTGCCTACTTCTGAGATGAGGGCACGACGTGGCTCCTCCCAAGCAGCACACTCTGCCAGCGTATGCCACGCCGTGTCCTCCCGGCAGTCGACGCAGTGGTGACACCGTGCGTCTGGCTCCCTGTTTATGCGACACAGGTACTTCCCGAAGCAACCATGCCCCGAAAGCACCTGCGTCGCCCGAAACGTCAGGGAGCCGTGCCTCCTCCCGAACCATTCGTCGAGCACTGGTCGGATCGCCCCGACGGTAGCGAGACCGGCGGAAGGGCGCAAAAGCCTGTCCCGCCACTCAGCCACCAGGACCTCGCGGAGCTGCGACCGACGCAGCTCGATCTCTCGCTGCATCGGTCGCTCGCCCCGCGACCTCGCGTCCTCACGCCACCGATAGAGTGACGCGAGCACCTTCGCCTCCAGGTCCCAGGGCGGGGACCCGGCCAGTGCACAACCCGCCTCGTAGGGGATCTGTCTACCCTCACCAAACCTACTAACCTCCAGTTTCTGAGTTTCTAATCAACGGTTAAATTTAAATTTTGTTCGACCAATCACATCAACAAGGCCTATGTCCAGCAGTGGACTGCGATAGGCTGAGTTGATGAATCACATCAACAATGCTACCGAATAGATAAACTATGTTGGTTCTCTTGTTCATCAACTTAATTTACACTCAAAGACACTCACTCACTCTTGTTATACTATCCATATCTTTTTAGGGTTCCGTACCCGAAGGGTGCCAAACGGGACCCTGTTACTCTCGTTACGCTGTCCGTCCGTCCGTCCGTCTGTCTGTCACAGGGCTGTATCTTTTGAACGGTAATAGGTAACCAGTTGAAATTTTCTCAGAAATTGTGTTGCTATGCGGTGTATCACGACAAATACTAAAAACAAAAAAAAGTCTAAAACCAAAGGGGGTCACCATACAAGAAACCTCAAAAAACATGATTTTTTTTTCAACGTTTTTGTTCCTGCTCTATCTTCAAAACTGTAATATATACCAGCGTCAAACTTGGTAAAAATGTAGATTAGCAACAAATACTAAAAATGGGGTGCTGGCCAGAAAACCTCCACGTGTGCCTGACGGCTGCTTGTCCTTCTGGACACGTCTGGAGGGATCGGCAGCTGTTTGGCCGGTGCATCCTGGGCACAGGCAGTAAAATCCTTTCGAGGGATTAACCTTGGAGGGATTTTATTGCCTGTGGCGAATATTCTGGCGTGGGAGGGGCCCGTTCTGGGCCAGTGGGGAGTTGCTCCACGTGTCCCTCTGTTGCCAACAGAGGGCACAGTGGAGGAGCAGGGGCGGGCCCGGTGTGCACTCACCCTGCCACTGGGCAGGCAGCGGGGGGACTGTCCTTCCCTGCCCCCGTCGATCTCGTAACCCCAGGAGTGCCCGCTGAGTAGTGTTCTCGCGCCTCTTGGGACCGACGGTCTTGGCTTCACCGCCCGGACCGCGAGGAAGAAAACCTCTATAAAAAAATTACGGGAGGTAGGGCCTGCGAGCAGCAGACTCGGGGTAGTCTGCTGCCCGTCCAGCAGCTGGCGTAGCTGGCAAAGCCGGCGTAGTTGGCGCAGCTGGTAAAGGCCCATGAGGTGAAGTGGCGTGCAGTGTTCCGTGTGCGCCACCGAGGAGGGTGCGGCCAGCGTTAGGCCGCACGGGTAGAAGGGGCTCGCCTGCTTGTGGCGGGCCGGGACCTGTCGGGGGTGGTTGTGTGAATACTCACGGGTTCCCACGCCCCCGGCTAAGGTAGTTGAAGGAACACCGTGGTGGTTTTAGTCGGTAAGAGTCCGACACTGGCTCCGCCTCCCCGGGCGGAGTGCGTCCATGAGGATTTCCCCACGGAGAAAAAAAAAAAAAAAAAAAAAAAAAACAAATACTAAAAATAAGATAAACATAGACATATGTGGTGGTACCTGCGTAAGAAAGACATGCAAAAATTCATATTTCGCGCACTGTGCGTTGATGTCTTTTGATAAACTCTCGTAAATAAAATCAGTTTTTATGCGGTATCCGGTCGTTGAGAGGTACGGAACCCTAACTGCGCGAGTCAGACTTGCAATTGGCCGGTTTTTT
Source organism: Asteroscopus sphinx (assembly GCA_949699075.1). Classification (NCBI taxonomy): domain Eukaryota; kingdom Metazoa; phylum Arthropoda; class Insecta; order Lepidoptera; family Noctuidae; genus Asteroscopus; species Asteroscopus sphinx. The sequence continues at coordinate 13,937,641 of OX453024.1, forward strand.
TAGTAGTAGAGAGTGAAGACAAGAAAGACCCGATGACATGAATTTTAGAACTGTTGAATTAGTTTACGTGTTAATACGTCTTCGTAATTTTTATCGGCACGTTGTGAGATCACGACTAAAGTTGTACATACATATAGAAATTTAATTCCAACTAGTTTGATAGCACTAAAATTGATGCCATCCCTTTCTTTTGTCTAAAAATTAGTAAAAGAGAGCGACGATTTGTGAACAAGACAATCAAAACCAAACTTTAGAAACGGGGCAGAAAATGGCAAAGGGCTTGGTAAGGAAATCTGAATCGAAGTTACGACCTTTTATATACATAAAACACACACACGCACACACTAATTTTTTTTTGGTCTTATACAGGCATGCCAATTTTAAGTTTATTGTTAATATGTTATTTTTAGTTTTTTTTTCTCTCGCTTGTACCGAGACTGAATTTTTTTTTTCTTTCATTCTTTCTTTACATGCTGAAATTGTGTTCACTTAAATCTATAAAATGTAGGGACCACCAGATTTTTTTTCGCGATTTCAGGTTTGGTCCCAAAGTAAAAGATGTTCATAATGATGAGTACAATGACCGCTTTTCGGAAAAGAAGCCATTTAAATTTCAACATGTATTTAAGGTACCTAGCTAGTTTCGCTGACCCGGATAGCGTTCGAAGGTATATTTCACAAGTTGAAGAAACACAAAAAGAAAAGAACTACTTTATGGATTCATTAAAATATTGTTTAAACTTCAAAACTATGAATGCAGTGACACGTAGAGAAATAAATACCTCATACCTCATATTTATAGCTTTAACAAGTCAAAGTGCTATTCCAAAAGCCATTGCTTCTACAAGTGACAAACCAAATGGTTTTAATTTGCATACAAGTCTCAGATCAAACAACCTACAGCATACAGCTATGGGCATAGGCGCGCAGGTGGACGAAGGAAACCGCCAAACAGCGTAATATTAAAAATATAATAAATTGTTTTTTTTTATTTATAACACAAATTAATGTTAATTTGTTGACAACAATAAATAATTTGATGAAATGAAATGTTTATTTATCATATTTTAATTAATGCAGTTGCTACTATGGGTTAAGGTAACCGCTTAACATCAGGTGGGCCTTTAGCTCGTTTCGCAATCCCATACTATAAAAAAAACCCATTTTTTTTAAATTTTGTTAAGGCATAAAAACTCTGCTGCGATTTAAAAATAAACTGTAAAGTAAAAAGCACTAGTGCCAGCGATAATATAATGTAAAAAGAACGCGTACGTTACATTACGTTAGCTACATTATGAACATAAAAGCGGTGCAATAAGAGCCACTTTACGAGCAAGTGTGTTGAAAAAAAATTTGTTATCACAGCAAAACAGACAAACTTATTTAAAACTTAAATCTGGTTTCCAACGCCACAGGCAATAGTAATTTCCAAGGAGCATGTTTGATACAAGCTTAGAACGATCTTCAAAGTTCAATCTAAGTTGATTCACCTTTAAACTTGATATTTGATGTGATTATCTGATTATGGTATGTGAGTACCGCGAACCGGGAGAGATGATTAAAACGATGTTTTATGTTTGGCGAATTTATTGGTACTGAATGGTTGAACAAGTAAACGCGTCGCACCGCACTGCATTCGGTGCTAGCGTATGCATAAAATTAATACTATTCCCCGTTGCTTGTTTTCAATGTATTTTCCCGTAATTCTCGCAAACGCAGTCATTCGCAGTCGAACAGGCTTCATGCATCAATTTGTTTCTTAATTGGCAGGCCCCCAAGTGTTATTAGACCAGGGTCCCACAAACTCTCGGTCCGCCCCTAAGGAGCATTTTACAAAAACAGTTTTATATATAAAATTGAATGTATCTGTAAGAAAAGAAGCAAACCAAAGATAACATGGATAGATTGTGTGTAAGATGATATTAATAGAAAGAAAGTGAACACTGAGATGACGGCTGATAAAGATTCTATGGAAGATATAGAAATCTAAGTAATAATGTAATAGAAATGTTATTACTACGGGAACGCATGTCGCCGGTTTTCCGTTACCAACACATAAATACATAATCACGCCCACCATGTTTCTAGCATTCAATGCAAAATAAATTCAACGTAATAGAATAGTATAGTATAGTAATCTGGTGGCCTTCAAGACTCGAGTGAATAGGTTTTTGCTGGGCAAGCGTGTATCATCGTAGACCGCACCAACGCTTAACAATTAGGTGAGGTGGCGGTCAAACGCAAGCCCCATTTGATATAAATAATAATAAAAATTAAGCCTAAAAAACGTCCCGCTGCTAGATACCTATGCTGCAAAATACAATTTTAGTGACTGCGTCTAAAACAGCATTGATGATCAAGCAAACGATTTGCGCACTGGTGTCCTAAAAGACACCTGTACGCGGCGACAAGTTCATGCACCTTCGCCACTTCTATTACCTTTATTTAGATTTCTATGATGGAAGAGAAATATAACTGGGATAAGGGCAGGAGGATAATGGTGACTCATGGAAAATTATATTGAATATGTATTAGGGATTGATTTATTGTACGTACATACTGTAAGAGATATGCTAGTAGAGTAGGGATTAATCGAGTGTCATCGCGATGAATAATTTAGTATTCGATACATCCTTGAGTCGCTGCGATAAAATGTAGCAAATAATAGCAAATATAATAAAACTATTTTGAAGGTCGTACATATTTAATTCAACTTAGGCTTGAAAAAGGTAAATCTGATTTTGAGCCGAAAAGGATCAAGATTCTCCAGTTTAGATTATGTTTTGGTCCAAAATATAAATAAACCGGCCAAGTGCGAGTCGGACTCGCGCAGTAAGGGTTCCATCGACCTGTTACCCCATAGAAACTGATTTAATTTACGAGAGTTCATCAAAAGACATTACAGACAGAATATTTGCATCTCTTTCTTACGCAAGTACCACCACGTATGTCTATGTTTGCCCTGTTTTTAGTTTTGTTGCTAACATACATAGTATGCTCTATAGTAAGACCAAGTTTGACGCTGGTATGTATTACCGTTTTAAAGATAGAGCAGAAACAAAGACGTTGAAAAAAATGCATGTTTTTCAACAACCAACATAACCACTGAGGCATCAAGTGTTGGTACACCAAGTGAGGCAATTACTGAACCAATAACCAACTCAACCACTGAGGTATCAAGTAATGGTACACCAACTGAGGCAGTTACTGAACCGGTTTTCAGTTTCTGTTTACGTCGGTTCAATTTTTTGTTAAAAAAAAATATACGCGTCGAACTGAGAACCTCCTCCTTTTTTCGTCGGTTAAAAAGAATTACGACCATCAGTAGCTCAGCAGCACACTGAATTTATTTCTTTTGATAATGCACCTGTGGATGTGCATGAGCCTACTAATCCACAAACAATAGACAATACCCTTACAATAAAGATACCTGACACAGAAAGTAAGAAAACGAAGGATAAGAGGATACAAGTAGAACAGGAAAAAAAAGATGCTCAAACTCAAAGAATAAAAAAGAGGGAAAATGTTGAATTGCTTTCACGGACTTTGGATACCAGTTTTAGCAGTGATGAAAAAGACTGTAGCGGCAGCGGCAGTTCAGATTCGTCATCATCATACAGTGATGCTATCGAAACCTGCGAAGTATATTCGGATAATCTGAAAAGCACTGTTTTAAAAATTGAGAATCATTCTAAACTATATTTGGGGATTCCAAAACAATCCTATTTTGTCATTAGCCTACTAGTAGAAAATATAAGATGCCCATTAGTCAATATATTTTGTCATTAGCCTACTAGTAGAAAATATAAGATGCCCATTAGTCAATATATTTTGTCATTAGCCTACTAGTAGAAAATATAAGATGCCCATTAGTCAATATATTTTGTCATTAGCCTACTAGTAGAAAATATAAGATGCCCATTAGTCAATATATTTTGTCATTAGCCTACTAGTAGAAAATATAAGATGCCCATTAGTCAATATATTTTGTCATTAGCCTACTAGTAGAAAATATAAGATGCCCATTAGTCAATATATTTTGTCATTAGCCTACTAGTAGAAAATATAAGATGCCCATTAGTCAATATATTTTGTCATTAGCCTACTAGTAGAAAATATAAGATGCCCATTAGTCAATATATTTTGTCATTAGCCTACCAGTAGAAAATATAAGATGCCCATTAGTCAATATATTTTGTCATTAGCCTACTAGTAGAAAATATAAGATGCCCATTAGTCAATATATTTTGTCATTAGCCTACTAGTAGAAAATATAAGATGCCCATTAGTCAATATATTTTGTCATTAGCCTACTAGTAGAAAATATAAGATGCCCATTAGTCAATATATTTTGTCATTAGCCTACTAGTAGAAAATATAAGATGCCCATTAGTCAATATATTGATCACACTCAAAAAAATTAAATTGTAAAAGTAAACAGCTGTATCGACTGTTCTATTATAGACTGTAAAAACTTTCATTCGATGTGTGTGTGTGATGTGTGGATGTCGAAGGTGTTTATGTTTATGAAAGAAGGGGTTTTCTTTTATTACCCATATCTTTGGCTTTAATAAATTTCAACTGGGATCCAACTTGCAACAGTTTAGGTTTCATCCAATAACAGGCTATTTCGGTAAAAGCTGGCTCCTCACTTCGTCTATGTAACCACATGACCAACGCCATGGTATGCTTACATCCTCCTCTTCTTGCCATACAACCTTCGTACTCCAATTTTATTTTAATTTTCATCACAAACAAATGTAGAACGATATGCCATGATGGCTCGGACCATGTGCTCAGGTGTAATCCTTGCCATTACGGTACATAGCGGATGTTCTCTTTTCACCTGTATAATGTACAGGTACAGTGTACATATCCTATTGCGTTATCTCCATAACTATCGAGTCCCGATCTGTAAAACATAGTAGAAAACTCTTTTTCTATCGATAACAGACTGATAACAGCGGACACCACTACCAACACGAAGGGTACAGATTTGCTGCACATGCGAGTTTGTATTGCAATAACAAAAGTTATACCTAAACGGTAACAATAAGCTCGTAATCTAGTGAACAACTGCTGGGAACTCAAACATATTGTGTCAAATAAGGCACTTTGCAAGTTTTTGTCCTTGGATTTCTGTACTTATGTATTTCGCGTGATTTAAAAAATAATCCCCAACCATAAGAAGGTCGACTTTCGGGCAAATTATTTGTTTGTCCACGCGAAAATCCTGGTTCCATTTTGACAGCACGATCACCAGTTCTAGCAAACAAATGTACAAACGTATGCAGCGTTTAAAATCTCAAAATTCAATAAAGAAAAGAAACTTCTCCGCACGTACAATGAAACACAGCAATGCAAACATCACTAAATAGTGTTTTTTTTTCCGCCAAATGGCGGAGAAGTAGGTACGGTGGTAGTACTTCCCCGGAAGAGTTGTTTCACAAAGGAGCTCTACTACTTCTATAAATGCCTCTCTCATTCGCTCTCTTGCTCATTGAATAGCTCACCGACTCAATCAGCCCACCAACTCAAATCGCGCGCCGTGCATTGTAAATTAATCTTTGCGGCTATTAGAATAAAGTAGAAATGGTTACATTAGTATCAAAAGTTAGCTCTAGCTCTTTGGACGGCTCACCGCCTTAATCTGCAAACCGTGTTTGTAAATTGAGCTTTACGTTTATCGAAACAAAGTAGAAAACGTTTGAAAACGCCATTGACGGCTCTTTAGCCCATTTTACTCGGCTAAATGAGCTAAACAGCCGTTAAGAGCTATTGAGGGAGTCGTCGCCTAAAGATAAGCGTAGGCTAGGCGTAGGTTATTTTATCTGTATACCCGCGGCACGCCATGATGGCGTTTCTGACATTTTCCAATAGTATTGTGACAAATTTCAAATTATTAGCGATTGAGACCAGGTTTATTACTTTGACCAACTCCAACTAGCTATTATGAATAATAACTACATAAAGTAAATAATTAAGGTGAATGCTACAGGGTAGCCCGCGAAATTCAAAATTTCTGTCGTTTTTTGTAAATTGTAGCCTTATTTCGCGTTGTATATCGGTCGAAATATGATTCGCGGAAGTAATAACAATATATCTACTGAATAATACTCATAAAAAATATTAAACTAGCTCTATAGGCTGTACGGTCGACCGCACGTCGGTGGTAACACTGACATTAGCAGCATCTTTATTTCGTAAGAAGTAAGGGTGGTTTTCGAATTGAAGTGTTACCACTGTCATGCAGTCGACTGTACAAGCTCGATAATATTAATTTACCATCAAATTATCGATTTTCGAGCTTGTAGAGCTTATAGAGCCAGGTTTATATTTTTTATGAGTATTATTCAATAGATACATAGTTCATAGTTATTTATTGATAATAGTAATTATTATAAGTCAGGAAGATAATGAAATAGTTGATCAACTAGCTAAAGATGCTTATAATGTGGATTTGGTTTGTTCATATCTTCCGGTACACAATGATTTCCTATATATCGTGAAAGAGCAATGCACCAAAATGTGGAACGAATACTTCGATCACAGGTCATTGTGTAAAGGAATATGGTATCGAACGATCCAACCAGCCCTTTCTCGGTGTTCATGGATCGACCAAGCCAATATGTGCCGGTCAGAAATAGTTATAGCTCTTCGGCTTCGTTCGGGACACATTCCATTGAATAGTTTCGCTTTCCTTATGGGTAAAGCTATTTCACCTAATTGCCCAGAGTGTAACGTGGTAGAGGATGTTTACCATATACTGATGGAATGGCTCCATTAGTTTCGAAAACATACAAGACAAAAGCGATCGTCATCACTCCGAACGCGTGTTATTTACTCACCGGTAATTGCGTAAAAAATATAACACATCGATGCCTGTTGATGACAGGACCGATGTGATTAGGTGGATACTAGCCTGTAACAAGTAAAATTACGAATATTTTAGCATCATGAGCCTCCAAAATCAGGAAGAAATATTAGTACTCACCAGAACTAAAATTCAGCAATCCACATTAACAAAAGGGTTCATCCCCTTGAATAACAATATTCTAGCCCATTCCGACGATAAAAACGTGGTATGGGACTGGATTAAAAATTAAATTGAAATAAGACGAGAAAAATCAATCCATCTTGTAAAAAGGTTTTGTCGCAAAGTGACATATCGCTCCAATGTTGCCACTACGATAATTAAAAATTACACTAAAAACCACAGAAATTTTATAATTTTATTCAACATGTGACGACGTAAAAAACGCACGTTACATTACACCCCTCCCCGAAATAAAAAAGAAAGGAACTTTCTTTTTGGTGTAAAAGACCAATAAACAAAAACTAAAACAAACCTACAGAAGACAAAAAGTAAGAAAGGAAAAGCTTTATAAACAACTATAGATTTTAATTAAATATCGTCACTCGTGGAGGCTCTTTTAATGCACCCCAATGCACCCCATTTTTTTAATTCTTTTAATGTAATCCAGTTAAACTTGTTTTATTAAAATGTGTAGTGATCGCGAAAACCTAAGAAATTATTTTCATATTTTTGTATCATTAGCAGTAGCATATGCAGCATTATGTGTAGCAGTGATAGCCTAGTGGTTGAACGCTTGACTTCCATGCAGGAGGGTGTGAGTTCGATCCCGGCCCGCACCTCTGACTTTTCGAATTCATGTGCGGATGTATATTCGATTATCACTTGCTTTAACGGTGAAGGTGATATGATGGGTCATAGGAATAAACAGTGTTTTTTTTTTTCTTATCTTCCGATATTAATCCTACCAATATTATAGATGCGAAAGTATGGATGTTTGATAATTTGTTCGTTTGTCCTTTGAAACGGTTGAACAGATTTGGATGAAAGGCACACAGACCATAACCCGAAGGCAACTTTTTTTCACGGGAAGATGAACAGTTCCCGAGGGATGCGCGATAAAATACTTATTTGAGAAACCAAATTATAAACGGGCGAAACCACTGTCATAGACTAGTTAAATCTTTACTTTAAAAAAAAGTAAAAACCGACTTCAAAAAGAATAAAATAATAATATTTGCGTGAAACAGTTTAGGAAGTAGGTGCCTTTGATTCGGTTTGATTTTAGAAAATACTGGCACCGAGTTTATTTTATTCTTCTATTTTGAGTGGCATTAATAACAATAGAAAGACAAGCTATTGCTGCAATCCCGGATGATTTGCTGTCATCCATTGAAGAATTCCCTTCTTTATCTCCGAAGATCTTCATCAGATCTTCATCAAATAATACTTTCTGAATGCAAATGCTTGACTTGTTGATGAATATAGCAAAATCGCTATATGTACGCCTATAATATATGAGGAGTTCCCTCAATTTCACATGGATCCCATCATCAAAACTGAATTTTGGTAAAAAATGAGACCAATCTGGAAGTATATCCTTTCAAATAAAAAAATAATTTTCGAAATCGGTTTATAAATGACGGACTTCTGAGGTAATAAAAATAAAAAATACAACCGAATTGAGAATCTCCTCCTTTTTTTGAAGTCGGTTAAAAAAATACTCCAAAGAAGTTAGTGTTCAATAATTTTGGACACAATTCATTGAATAACTTCCGATATCAATTTTGGACATTTTCCTTTCTCCCACTTATCCACGAAGGCTAGCCCATTGTTAATTGTAAATTGAAAGTGATTTTAATCACTCAAAACTCACTCGCTCAGTGATATATTTATCAATAAAATAATCAAATTTAATATTAAATAATTATTAATTGTAAATTGAAAGGATGTAATCACTTTTAATAATGATTTAATATTTAATTTGATTATTTTTATTGAAGAGTTTTTCCAAATGACTTGTGTCCTTACGTATTAATCTCGATTCTAATAACGTACTTCACAGGAACAACAGGGTTTTTGTTTCATGTTGTATATGTTAGAAATCCAAGACTCGTAGCAAAACAATATCTTTTTGACTATTGAGACTAAACGTTTAAATCAAAATTATGATACCTGGTAGATATTAATGGTAAAAATCTATTATTAGTGGAACAGGCTTCGTATGTAAGTCTCGTACAAGACAGGCTCAGCTTATATTGGTTTTTGTACCATCAATGTGAGCTTAACTGTACAGGAATTGGAGGTTTTAAAATACCGGCGACCTATGCCAAGCCAAAAATAAATCGCTAACTTACGAGATTTATTAAGAAGTTGACAATATTATCAAATTGGAACCGTGCAACTAGAGTGACTTCACAGTGAGCTTCTATAATAAAATCATTGGAGTCAGACGTGTCAGAAGTGCCTGTAGTTAGGTTTATTTTAAGTAAAAAACATTTCAATTTGAAATGCTATGCGATGTCCACAGAATAATGAAGATATAAATACATTTTGGAAAGAAAAACTCCACAATTTTATTTATCTCCAACGTTTAACACGCTTACGATTTTAAGTCGTTTTTCCCAACTTTAACTACAGCCCCCTACACCAAAAGTGGCAGTTCTTTCACACACCGATCACTTAATTTCAAAGATTCAAAGATTTATTTTGCCAACTAAGTGTACATATTGGTGGTAGGTTATAAATATAGTTCTTACAAACTTAGTCGCCTTTTTCAGGCATTGCAAAATTATTGGACTTAATTAATTACAATTTAATATATTAATATTAGATAAGTATTAAGCTTATACATCTAAAATAAACTTAGTAGATCGCCGTATTAATTTTGGCGGAAATTTATTTAGATAATATAAAAACTACTGGATAATTTTAAAGTATAACATATTAATTAAAGTTTTTATTTCCATCATGAATATAGTAGCAAAATTATCTTATTTTAATTCAATTTATTCAAATTTGATTTAATATGTCCAATTTTATTAATTTCATTTAAATATTTTTTATATTTATTAATTGTTTTAATACGTATTTTTTATTTAATTTATGCAATTTTAATTTATTTCATTATATTTTAATATAATTTATTACGATTTAATTTTATTTAGGTTTATTTTGAACTTACATAGTATTTTAAATATTACTAACACATAGTGGAATAAAGCTGTCTGATTGAATAAAAGTTATTTTTATTGTATATGTTTTATTATTAATATTGTGTTTTATTTTTTGTACTTATTATGTTCCAAATATTCTTCAATTGTATAGAAGCATTTTTGGATTAGAAATGTTTTTAATTTTCTATTAAATATTGTCAATTTTGTTTCTAGTTTTATATCGGATGGTAAACTATTAAATATTCTGACTGCCATGTAATAGGGACTTTGGTTTAGCATTTTGATCCTGGAGGGTGGTAAGTATAAACTGTCTTTGTGGCGTGTGTTTATGTTATGTATGTCTTTTACTTTTGTGAAGTGACTAATATTTTTAAATACGAACAGACACAAGTCATGTATATATATTGATGGGAGTGTTAATAATTTATATTCAATAAAAAAACCGGCCAAGAGCATGTCGGGCCATGCTCAGTATTATAGGGTTCCTTAAGTAGGTATTACAAACAAATCAAATCGAATATTAATCACGGCTATTTTAGTTTTTGCAATAGACGGCAGCATTGGCGACTCAGAGAGTGATGTCAGTAGCCGCTAGATGGCGCTATACAGTGCCAAATGTAATACACGGCACTTGACGCCAGCATTGGCGACCCAGAGAGTGTTGTACGACGCCGCTAGATGGCGCCAAATTTAAGAAGTGTGTCGTCAACATAACACAAAGTTACTTTTTGTGATTTTTTCAAATAGAAAGTAGCTAAAGGAGCATTATTTGCTATGATCATTTTTCTCTAAGGTCAATGACCTTTGAACTAGGACGTTTTAAGTATTTTTCAGTTTTCTGTCTATAACTCAAAAAATTATAATCACATTATACTCGAAATAATTTTAAAAGAGAGTTTTCACAAAGGTCTATCAATGTGGAAGATTATAAGTTTCTACGTTGCATATTTTAGAAATGGCAGGGGGGGGGACAAATTGCAAGCCACTTTGGCGGGCTATATTTCGCAGTTGGTACACCTGATAAAAAGGTGGTGTATGAAACATTACCTTCATTTTAGTAGACCTATTCAATGATACCCCACACGAGGGGGTGCAGCGAAAAAAATTTTTTTTCCCCATTTCACATGTATGGGTGCCACCCCTAAAGAATGTAAAAACTATTTTTTTATTCTTTTAAAATTGAGATCTATATGCAGACTATTTTTTAACAAAATTTCATTTACTTATGTTTATAACTGTAGAAGTTATTAAGCTGTAAAGGATTAGGACAGACGGACAGACGGACAGACGGACAGACGGACAGACGGATAGACGGACAGACGGACAGACGGACAGATGGACGGACATGACGAAACTATAAGGGTTCCTTGTAGGACTTCAGAACCCTAAAAAGGGTCTGCAGCTTTCTAAATTGTCGATTTGAGCTATAATTCTAATGCACTTCTTCTGTAATACAAATAAGTCATGAACGTCCACGCTATTTCCCCACAGCATCACACCGTATCTCAGCCATGAGTACGCATACGCATAATAGGCAGACAACGATGTTTTTATGTCTGTGCTACATTTTATTTGAAAAAGAGCATAAGTGAATTTGGACAATTTAGACTTAATATGTGCAATATGATTTTTCCAATTTATGTGTGTATCAATGTTTATGCCGAGTAAATTAAATGTTTCTACTGTTTCTAAGGTATTATTCCGAAAATTTGTGTCCATGACTAAAGAGGGTTTTTTATATGATCTAAATTGTATTGTTTTTGTTTTGCTATAATTTATCTCTAAGTTATGGTCGTGGAGCCAACGTGTTACTGTTTGTAAAGTTTCTTGTAAAATGGGATTAGGTTTGATGGTATTATCATATTTTATGAGTATAGATATATCATCCGCAAATAAGATTGGTAAAGTTATTTCTTTATTTAGTATTTTAGGTAGGTCGTTTATATAAATTAAAAATAATATACATCCCAGTACACTTCCCTGTGGGATAGAGCATGTCATTTTTAGGGTTCCGAAGTCCTACAAGGAACCCTTATAGTTTCGTCATGTCCGTCCGTCTGTCCGTCTGTCCGTCTGTCCGTCTGTCCTAATCCTTTACAGCTTAATAACTTCCACAGTTATAAACATAAGTAAATGAAATTTTGTTTAAAAATAGTCTACATATAGATCTCAATTTTAAAAGAATAAAAAAATCGTTTTTCCGTATTTTAGGGGTGGCGTCCATACATGTGAAATGGAGAAAAAAAAAATTTTTTCGCTCCACCCCCTCTTGTGGGATATCATTGAATAGGTCTACTAAAATGAAGGTAATGTTTGATACACCACTTTTTTATCAGGTGTACCATCTGCGAAATATAGCCCGCCAAAGTGGCTTGCAATGTGTCCCCCCCCCTGCCATTTCTAAACTATGCAATGTAGAAACTTATAATCTTCCACATTGATAGACCTTTGTGAAAACTCTCTTTTAAAATTGTTTCGAGTATAATGTGATTATAATTTTTTGAGTTATAGAGAGAAAACTGAAAAATACTTAAAACGTCCTAGTTCAAAGGTCATTGACCTTAGAGAAAAATTATCATAGCAAATAATGCTCCTTTAGCTACTTTCTATTTGAAAAAATCACAAAAAGTAACTTTGAAATGACAAACGTCTTAAATTTGGCTTCTTGAATTTATCGCTAGATGGCGCTACTAACAACACGCTCTGAGTCGCGAATGCTGCCGATTATTGCAAAAACTAAAATAGCCATGATTAATATTCGATTTGATTCGTTTGTAATTACACCTACTTAAGGAACCCTATAATACTGAGCATGGCCCGACATGCTCTTGGCCGGTTTTTCTTTCTTGAGATCGTATTGCTCTTATCTCATTTTTACTAGCGTCGTAATTTTCAATTTGAACTATTTGTATTCTATTTTGTAAATATGATTTAAACCATGAGTAGGCTGGACCTCGGATACCTGAACCGTACAATTTTTTAAGTAATATATTGTACAAAACTTTATCATAGGCTTTTGTCATGTCTAATAAAAGTCCTACGACATATTTTTTATCATTTATGTTCTGAAGAGCCGTTTGTACATATTTATATACCGCTAATGTAGTGGATCTTGATTTTCTAAATCCGTTTTGACAATCAACAAGAATACTATACTTTTCTAAAAAATTGTATAATCTATTGCACATTGCCTTTTCGAAAACTTTTGAGAATGTCGGTAACAAAGCTATGGGTCTATAATTGCTGGGGGTTTGGGTATCACCTTTTTTATGTATTGGTTTAACAAGTGATATCTTTAAAAGATCTGGAAATTGACCGTCTTTAAAGCTCTGGTCAATTAAAAAGGTTAGGGGAAGCGAGAGTTCATAGGCACATTGCTTTAGTAAGATGGGTGGAACGTCATCTATTCCACAACTGTGTTTATTTTTTATTGAACGGATTATGTCGATTATTTCCTTCCGATCCACGGGGCTTAGATACATTGAACAAGTTGGTGAGTTAAGGACAGGTCGACCTACTATGTTATTATTATTATTTATACTATTTGGGTTTTCTCCGACTGTCGCAAAATAATCATTTAGGAGGTTGGATGTGGTTGTTGGACATGTAATAAGGTTATTATTTATTTTTAAAGATATGTTTTTACGTAGATTATTTTTCTTTTTGCCTGTTTTTGTATTTACTATATTCCACATGGTTTTTACTTTGTTGTCCGAATTTTTCATTTGTTTAATATATTCTATTTTTTTTGAAATTTTGACACTTCGTTTTAGTGTTTGACTAAATACTTTGAAGTATTTTCTAATAACGGTACTATTTGTTTCGTTAAGTATAGTCTTTAGTATTCTTTTATGTTCGCATGATTTTTTGAGACCACTAGTTAGCCATCCTTTTTTAGGTTTATTTTTTATTTTTATTTTTTGTGTAGGTATATGTATGTTTAAAAGTTGTTGTACAATAGTAATGAATGAATTGTAATTTGTATTTACATCAGTATTTTCGTTTAAAATATTTTCCCATTTAATAATTTTTAAAGATTTTTTAAAGTGTGTTATATTGTTTTTTGTAAATAATCTTTTTTTAATATACCATGTTTTGTTGTTGTTTTGTATAAAGTCAGTATTTATTTCTATTTTCAGAGCCTTCTGGTCTGATAAGCCGTAATCTTGAACGTAGGATTTGTTTATGAGGGGTGTGTAGTTAGTAAAGAGTAAGTCTATGCAGATGGACGTATTTTTTGTTACTCTTGTAGGTTCGTTAATTAATTGTTTAAGATTATTTGACCGCATTATGTTCGGAAAGTCTGCCGTTTCTTTGTTTCTTTTTAGTATATTTATATTAAAGTCGCCTCCTATAATTACGTATTTATTTAACTTTTTTGTATTTAACTTATACAAAACTTTTCCCAATTGCTCAAAAAATATATTAATATGACGATCTGCTCTATATAATCCTATAATAATACAGTTTAATTTAGGAACTTCTATTGCACTAAATTCAATCACAAACTCTTTTGAACAATCAACAATATCTTTCCTTTCAATATATTCTATAGTTTCTTTAACAATTAAACATACTCCTCCGCCTTCGCGGGTTTTCCGACAGAAAATGGATGCAATTGTATGTCCCGGTAACAATATTGAGTCACAGTAATCTTTGGTTCTCGACACTTCCGATAATGATATAATGTCAATTTCCGAGTCTACCAGTAGCTGTTCTAACAAATCTAACTTATTCCCTACACTTTGAATATTTTGGAAAATTATAGTATTAATGCTAACGAAATGGCTTATTCTGTTTGTTAATTTTATTTAATTTTTGTGTTGATGTATTATTCTGTTGCGTCTGTGTATATATTTTATTTGCTGGTTGTTGTATCTCTTCGTTGTACGTAAAATCTCCGTTTCCCTTGTTGTTATCGGTGTCTTGGTTGTTAATTTGTTGCGTCGTTGAGGTGTTTGGGCTTATATATTCCTTCCCATTGATTAATAATTTATTGTTTTTAATTATTGCGTAATCGCCATTTTGTCTAGCGATCTGCATGTTTCGTCTAAGTTCATGTCGTTGCTGTAAGGTTTTTTTATCCATGAAGGGACCCACCCCCAATCCTGTATTCTTGAAGTCTCTTGCATTTTCCAGTATATATTTTGACATCCGTTTGTTGGTAAGTTCAATCTCTAAAGGTCGTCTTTCGCCTCTTTTCCCAATACGTTTTATATCATCCATGAAGGGGTTGATGTTTATGTTCATAATTTCGTGGAAAACTCTTGTTACGCGTTCGTATAGATCATACTCGGTCTCCTTATATTCCTCATTTAGTCCATACAGTACAATTTTATTTTCATTTTTCAAGTGCTGCAATTGCTCTTCTATGTTCTCAATTTTTACATCTATGGTATGAATTTTTTCATGTATTATTTCCTGTTCATTTAATAGGTTGAGTGTTCTATTTTCCATGTTAACTTGAAGCTTTTTTATGGCAATATTTATTTCTATCTGAATAGTATTTTTGATATCTTGTAGAAAAGATGTTTTGATGTTTTCTAATTTTAAATCCAGTAACTGGCTGAATTTTTCCAAAGTTATGTTGTCATTTGAAGGCATGATTGTAGGGGCCTGATTAATGAGTAATGAGATGTCTTGATTATCAGTGGTATTTATTAATGTATCACCTATAATATCATCCACAGATAAATCATTTTCACTGTTCTGAGGTTTGTATTCCGTTGAAATCAAAGTAACATTTTGTTGTTTTCGTCTTATCGTAACGTTCATATTATCGGCCTCTTGTTGAGGAAGCTTTAGGGGTGTGTTTGTGTTGTTTCCCTTTGGCATTTGACACATGCAAGCCGGGCATTTCCATGTAAGTTTGTGACTTATCGTCATAGCTTTAAACGTTTTTGTGGGAATGTTTCCGCATTGTAGGTCATAGTATTCATTACAAAGGGAGCATCTGAGTTGTTCTTCATTTAAAATGATTTGTTGACATCCTGCACATTTCAAAACTTTATCCATTTTCGGTCAAAAATAACACTGTTATTTTTAACAGGAGCTCAAAATCGGAAGTATAGTTACACAATGCTGCAAAGGGATCCCTTTAATAAAAACCCCCGTACTGCACAGATAAGCGGTCGTATTTTATTTTATACGGACTGTCTTATTGCTACTGGTACAATTTGATGAAAACAATTCTAAAATGTCAACGTTAGTGTGACCGTGTATCGAACTCGAGTCACTAAGCGCAGTGTTAGTGTCGCGTATAAAACCGCAACGCCAACCGACTTCTTAAATGAGACGTCAAATTAAATGTTCCAAAAAAAATTAAATTTGTATATATTCGTTGTTTGTTTGTACCTATTTGTAATCTATTGTAAGCCAGACGGCAGTTGTTATAATTATTGGATGTAATAATCTGGAAATAAACGATTTCATTTCATTTCATTAATAACAAAATTTTCACACAGAAAAATAGCGAGGGTTTGAGAATAAATTTCGAATGACTTTGAAAATAAGTCACCGGCGGCATTTTCAAAATGTGGAAAATTCTGCCAATTTTTTTGTGGTTTCGCACAAATCCTTTTTGAGTCACGCGCGACTCCCTAGGCGATTTTTTTTGTTTACAAACAGGTATAGTTATTAAGACTAAGAAGCTTCATTTTATTTTTCGCTTTTCAGTTTCTGTTTTTGTCAGTAATTTTTTTTGTCAAAAAGTTTTATTTTTAATTTTAAAAAAAATGGTGTTGATTTTTCTGATTCTTGTTCAGTATCAGTGGTATAGTCACGTCCTAAAATATGGCACGGATACAGATCAACGTTTAAGAAGCTATTTTTATCACGTTTTTATTATCCCTCTTTCAGTTGCTGTTTGGTACAAATTTTGCAATTGATTTTAAACTAACTTCTCGATGAGCTAGAGACTTAAAATTTTCAAACAAGGAATTTTTTGGTAGGTACAAAAATTCCTTGCTTTTAACATAGCACAAAACTAGATGACTATGCAAAAACATGTTTTAAAATTGTGTTGTATTTAAAATCTTCTTCAACTAATTATTATTTACTAGCCTATGCACGCGACTTCGCCCGCGTTAATGTCAATGTAATGAATTGTTCATCTTTCCGGGATAAAAAGTAGCATATATGTTAATCCGAGTTATGTTCTATCTGTATACTAAATTTCATTAAAATCCGTTCAGCTTTTCTTGAGTTATAAATTATGTAACTAACCCGACTTTGTTTTGATAAAGAATTCATGATTATGATTTTATTGACGAATAGATAACAATGAACATCTTTTAAAACATTAAACTTATCCACACATATACAGCCCATTACTGTCGCACTGTTAGGCACGGGCCTCTTCTCAGAATGAGAAGGTTAAGGCCTTAGTCAGTGTGAGTTGGCGGACTACACACACCATCGAGAATTATATGGAGTACTCTCAGCTGTGCAGGTTTTCTTATAATGTTTTCCTTCACCGTTAAAACAAATGATAATCAAATTCTAATCCGCACATGAATTCGAAAAGCCAGAGTTACGGGCCGTTCGAACTCAAACCCTCCTGCATAGCAGGCAAGCATTCAACCGCCAGGCTATCACTCAATTATTATATTCATGCTTCTTAGTAACTTTTATTTTAATACTAAGAATAAAGAACACATGGAATAAATACTGGGCCATGAAATAAATTTTCAAAAGTTCGTTTCTACTTAGATTAAAAGCAAAAGCAATGAGTATCTGTTTAATACCATGCCTCACATATGCGTGCCAAACTTGGTCACTAACGAAAAGACATCAAATCAAGATTAGAATATGCCAGAGAGGAATAGAACGTAGTTTCATTAATATAAAACTAAGAGACCGAGTGAAAACTACGTTGATCAAGAAAATAACCAAGTCGAGAGATGTGATAAAGCGTAATCGCGGCTGTTAGATTATTAGACTGTTTTTTGAGTAATGCTAATAGTTAATTCGTTTCTGATGAAAAAGCTGTTTTAAAAAGCCGTTCTTTGATTCAATGCCCACCGCTAGTTTGTGTTAATATTGTGCAATTTTTATTGTAGGCAAATATCTGTGGCAATTTGACTTTGACAAGAATTTGACTCGATATTCCATTCTGGAAGCAGCAACGAAAATCACGAACAATCATTTATCAGAAAAATTAAGAAACTTTCTAACACATAACATAACATCACGCCTGTATTTCCCCAAAGGGGTAGGCAGAGGCGTATAGTACACCCACATTTCGCCAGTTATGTTATAGTCCCATGTAATAGGGGGCGAGCCTATTGCCATTAACCGGGCACAAATTGAGACTCCGGGCTGCTACTGAGAATTTCCTAAAGAAAATACCCAATAACACTTTGCCCGACCCGGGAATCGAACCCAGGACCCCACGATCAGCAGTCGCGCTTGCGACCACTAGACCAATGAGGCAGAAACTTATTAAAAATGGCAGATTTAACTTTGGTCTTTTATTTTAAATAGATATTTACATATTGCATGACTTTAGATAAAATGGTGTATGAAACTGCACATAACTAACTATTTAAACACTTTGTAAAAAAATATTATAGGTAGTAACTATACAAGTGAACCGGAGGTGCTATCACGATTTTGCACACTGCAATCAAAGCTCTAAAATCATGGACATGAATAAAACAATGCACGTAACTGCTTTAAATACAAAGTGACCTAATACTAGCAATTACTAGAATGTGGTTTATTTACTAAACAGCTCTTATAAAGTGTTTCATGTAATTAATGACAATTTATTACGTTCAAGTCAAAAGCTTTTATTCCGAATAAGCATTTCCTTGCACTTTCAAAACGTTAATTATGAATCTAGTTGTACGGTTCCAAAACGTTAATTATGAATCTAATTGTACGGTTCCAAAACGTTAATTATGAATCTAGTTGTACGGTTCCAAAACGTTAATTATGAATCTAGTCGTACGGTTCCTATACGTTAATTATGAATCTAGTCGTACGGTTCCAAAACGTTAATTATGAATCTAGTCGTACGGTTCCAAAACGTTAATTATGAATCTATTTGTACGGTTCCAAAAAGTTGCCGGCAATAAACTCCATGGATATGCTCTTTTCAAATAATAAATGGTACACACGGCTACCAAACTGTTACTACTGGTTAGTACTGCGTGTGGACGACCCTACATCTCCAAGTCATACAAAAGATGTTTAATAGCATCCGCAAAGTATTAATTCTGTATTATAGTTTTTCTCAATACTAAAAGTTATATATACAACTTTAATACTTCGCAGATGCCATTAAACATATTTTGTAAGAATTGGAGATGTATATGTCTTTTTATTTTACCTTTAAACGGTTTTTGTTACTAGGGGTATTACGGTTAAAAAGATACAGACAGACCTGTGACAGACAGACGGACGGATGATAGCAGATCGACAAACCAAACTAGCCTTTTTCGAAGTATGGACAACTTCAAGCAACATTTCATCACAAACGATACCTTTCTCACAATTGATTCACACCTACAACCCTATTTGCTTACGTGAAGCTTCATACATAACATGAAAGCATTTGATAGAGTGGCTCCTATAACCTTTAATAATTCAAGCGCTTTCTGAAATGAGAGGACCTCTAGACGTTTGTTCTCCTCGTATGAAGGTCTTTAAGACGGAATCACAGTGACGCGACTTTACAGCAAACTTTAGCGAGGATCTCGCTTATTTTCTTACTGATAAGTTCATGTTTATTTTTGGGTTTGAAACATGTAATTTTAACATGTATGGACAGTGGAATCGTATTTGATAGTTGTCGTTCTAAGCATCAGATTTGTGAGCGATCATGGTGTCAAGATTGGTTCAATGAAATTGAATTGTGGGTATCTATCGGAAAGTCACATATGTATAACGAAAAAAGCTGGCAAATTATTTTATATCTTTTAAGTCCTTTGCTATTACGACTGGGTCTAAAAAGTATTAAAATTGCACGAAATTATATTGTAACTCCTATTTTTTACTCCCTATTTCGCGGGATTCTCAAGTTTTTGCAAATATTTTATGACGTATGTTAGCAACACAGCAGTCGAGCATGGTAACAAGATCGGGTGCTGGCGTCATCATGCCTTGCGCGGGCCCCGGACGTCTAGTGAGATCTAATTTCACCTGGGATGAAGAACAAGAACAGCGTTGTTTGAATTTGAGTGTGACTGTTTGTTTTATATTGTAGATTATGTAGATGGTCTGTCGTGATCCGAACCTTGGCGGAATCACTTGTTAAATTGTTGTCCTAGCTCTGCTCTTATTAATTATATGATTTAATACGGTATCGAGTAGTTTCAATACATTACTCCGTCTGTTAAGTTGTTGTTATTTGTTCTTACATCAGAAGTGCGACGCGTAACTCACGTACATCATGGGTACACGAAATAAGCGTAATAAGCGGTCAAAATAAAGAAAACAAACGGGCACGAGTTCCAGTTCGAGTGACTGTAGCAGTGCCGAGATCCGTCATGGAGGTGGAGACCAAGACACAGGAAACAGGTATCACGTAAAGGTGATATTACAACTGTGAGTACAATAATACTTTGAACAAAAATAGCAGCCCTACGCTTAAACTTTTGCATGATCCGACGAAATCACCAAAATCAAGCTATCAATTGTCTCTATTGTTGTCAGAAATATACGTAAAGTATTATAGGCGCACCTATTGAAGATAGTAATTTTGTGACAGGTCAAACTGCTTTTACTCAAATGCAGTTTAGTAAACAAAGTAAGTGCTATGTCTGTGGTGGTAATCATTGGAAATCAGTGTGATACAAACAAAATTAAATGTAAACATTGGGGCAAGCGAGGCCATTAAGAATCGGCATTCTACCATAAAAAAAAAAATGCAGTTAAACCTGAGAAACTATAATTCATAAATTAATTTTGTAATTTATTATTTCATTTTAAATGAATGATTATAATTTATAATTTATCTTATTGTTATTTGAATCTTTGACATATATGAAATAATTTAGTAATTTAATTAATACAATTTATTACAATATTATTATGTTAAAGTCATGCTTTATTTTTGTATGCCTAAAGGCTTACAAAAATAAAGCATGACAAAAAAAAAATGCATAATTAAAATTGGCTGATCATAGAGCACTTAAATGTTTAACTATGTACTACCACCATTTTACCTATGGATCACAAATAAAATTCTGATTCTGATTATGAAACTAGAAACCGAATGGGCCATAAATAAACATATACATGGAAATCAGTTAAAAACATCCAAAAAGCATTTTTGTTGCAGACCTGTGTAATAAATTGATATTTTGTTTTGTTTTTAAATTTAATTTTAATGAATTTTAACGAATAAATAAATGGTTCTATGAATCTTTACTTGAGAAATAAATTTGTGAAAACAGAATTTATTTGTATTGTATTAATCAATTACATACGTCAAGAAGGAATACAATACAATACAGCTTATCAATACAGGAAGTAGCTCAAAATTCAAAAGTTTTTATTTAGAACTAGCCTGTGCCCGCGGCTTTGCCCGCGTGGATGTCGTTTATCACGCATCCCCCGGGAGCTGTTCATCTTCCCGGGATAGAAAGTAGCCTATATGTTAATCCGAGTTGTGTTTTATCTGAATGCCAAAATCAATTAAAATCGGTGCAGCCGTTCTCGAGTTATAAATGATGTAACTAACCCGACTTTATTTTATATACCTATTAAGATTAGCATTTACATGCATTTTCAGAACGTTAATAATCTAGTTGCACGGTTCCAAAAAGTTTTTCCTATGGAGAAGAGCTGGCAAGAAACTCTGGATGTAGGTACTCTTTTCAAGTAATAAATGGTACAATGGTTTGTTACATGATTTGGTAAGAATTGTGTGAGAACGATGTAGGTTAATGAGTGAGACAAATAATGATATTCAGTCTTATTACAAAAACTCTAAAGTACTGGGATTAAACAGATTATTTAAATTTAAATTTATTTATTCATTCAAAAACCTTTTGTAGAACACTGAGTTATTATGGTACCTACACATAGAAATAGCTGCAATACAAACAATTTAATCTAAAAGTGTTCTATAGTCGAATGGTGCACACATTATGTCTTGATTACTTTGTGTACACTCACTGTCAGTTGAAGGGAAAACATTATCCTACATTTACTAACTCGAAGCGTTTGATTCAGGTGGGTATGTTGAGCATTTTTTTTCTCTGCAACTGATCGTGTGATAGTTATTGTTTACCTAACCTAAATCAACAATATTTTAAAGTTTTATACAAGTGTTGTAACTTAAGAAAACATCACAAACAATTATGTATACTTACTGGACTGTGTCTGGTTTTTGTATCAATTTATGTAAACATTATAATAATAAAGACCTTTTGAAACAAAAACAAAACAATACAAACAATAAACATTTGTAAAAACCAGAATACAACAGTCATAAAAAGGTAAGAGCAATTAGTGAAAACCTGTCTCCTAAACTAGGATACACTGTATCTTAGGAGACATTATGGTCGAGCGACTTTTATCATTGTTCTGAGCGACATATTGTGCGTTTGCAAAACTGTGATGTGATATATAAAACAAAGATGTGTATACAGAGATTTATTAATAATAAATAATAATAAATAAATATCTTCGGGACATTTTTACACATCACCATCTAGTATTAGTACATACAGATGATGTGTATACAGATCTAGGGTTGTTACAGTATTAAAGTTAGTACCAGGATTATAGTGTGTTCCCGTTACAAAACAAGGACCACCTGAGGATCAGCTAGTACTAAAGATGTTATATCTTAAATAATATCCACATATAAGAAACAAAAAATGGCATTCTGTCATTTGTTCATTACCGACTTCATTCGAAGCAACATTCTATTTCTCTAAATATTGATATTATCTACACACTTGAAATATTTTACTATTTAATTATCAGAACAAAAATATACTATAAATTGTTCTTTGTTAAGGTTACAATCTATTGAAAAAGCACAACTACACTATTGATACTTTGTTATAGTTAAGTTGTTATATTGTTTTTAACAACTAGCGTGGAATAAAGTGAATCAAATACGCGCCGCGCGCGCGTTATTTGAGACGATCAAATGTTTATGTTACGTCCTTCATAAATGCCCTTGTTATTTTAGTCATTGTTTTTAGTATTGCACTGTTCTGTGGTTTTGTGCTGGATAGTGAATAGTGAGTACTGAGTAAGGTTAAATTAATTGTGAGCTAAAAACAACAACAAAAAAGAAGGTGATGAAAGTTGGAGTTCTGAAGAAAAAGTTAGTGAAATTTACTTTTTATCATCCTTATTTCGATTAACGCGAATGTTCTTATTATTATAGGAAATATTACGTCATCTTATTGCTCAATCAACATATTAATATTATAGACTTATTAAGTCGACGAAAACGTTAGTAAATATGTCCAAAACTTCCAAATCCATCAAGTCAATCATGTTAATATTAATTTTTAACGATTTGCTAATAAAAACATAATATCAACGATATACACATGCGAGATACAAAATAATATCAATGATAATCTCAAATAAGGTTGTTACTGAAGTTAGTGTCAAAGTTAAACTAGGGCTCTCAGTGTTACCATAGATAGTACGAGGACTAGTGATAATCTTCGTTTTATCTATATACATATAGGTAATAATGTTTTCTTTAGTTCATAGCTTAAACCTAGTTTGGTCCTAGTACTAAATTTAGTCTGTGTTTTGGAATAAGGCTGATTATGTTTAGGCTCAACCATAATAGGGAGGAGCCCATCGAGCTATTACTTAATATCGGAATAAATAATAATAATAATAAAATATATTTATTCATCAGGAATCATTAGCTAATAAGTGTTCCTCCGAGAATCATGAAGCTACCTAAAGCTGATTGCAATGCTGTGATGTGCCGAGTGTGCTGGTATTGACAAAACAAAAGATTGGCATGGTTACAGGGAAGGCACGCGAATGCAACACGTTTATGCCTTGAGTCTAAACCCCGTGATTTCCGAGGGAAAATCAGATACCATGATTATAATAATATTATTACATAATACGGGATGTTTAGCAGTAAAATTAAAAGATCCTGAAATACAACACATTTGTGCAATCATAGAAACAGGAAAGACCGACGAGAATAGTCATTTTGATAAATGTATGGTACCTACTAGGTGGCAAAGTGTATAGAAGTACAACCTGCAATCGTCAATGGGTGGTTACAAAACCTGTAGTGGTTTATAAATGTTGGTAAGGCAAAGTAAAATCAAGTAAAGGTTTTTTATTTTTAATAAAATTCAGGGATACTGTTTTGTTTGCGAGTCAAGATAAAATGATTCAATAATATATCATAATGAAAATGACAATAAAGCTAATTAAAAACTGAAGCGAAACTTAAAAACTGAGTGTTAGGTAGAGGTCACAGAAACTTGGTATAATTTGCGGCAAATGCTCTTTTGGTGCAAGTGGTTAAAAAACGAACTTGGTACGCTTAAGTGTGGTAAAAGCCCTTTGAGTGCAAGTGGTTTTAGATCTAACTTGGTACGCTAAAGTGAAGCTATAAGCCCTTGGATTCCACGGCAAATGCTCTTTTGGTGCAAGTGGTTAGAAAACGAACTTGGTACGCTTAAGTGTGGTAAAAGCCCTTTGAGTGCAAGTGGTTTTAGATCTAACTTGGTACGCTAAAGTGAAGCTATAAGCCCTTGGATTCCACGGCAAATGCTCTTTTGGTGCAAGTGGTTAGAAAACGAACTTGGTACGCTTAAGTGTGGTAAAAGCCCTTTGAGTGCAAGTGGTTTTAGACCTAACTTGGTACACTAAAGTGAAGCGATAAGCATGGAGTCCAAGTGAAATTATTAACGCAAGTGAAATTATTAATAAAACGTGAACTCTTAAGTGCGGCAAAGTCCCTTTAAGTGCACAGGGTTGAATAAACTACAGCCTACTCTCAGAGAAAGTTCGTAGGTACCTCAGATTCAGTGAATATAGAAGTAAACTGACTAATGCCTTTATGTTACAGCGTTTTATCTGAACTCGTGAGGTGCCTGATGGGACAGCCACCATGCAGGAGGGCCGTGTTAGCAACACAGCAGTCGAGCATGGTAACAAGATCGGGTGCTGGCGTCATCATGCCTTGCGCGGGCCCCGGACGTATAGTGAGATCTAATTTCACCTGGGATGAAGAACAAGAACAGCGTTGTTTGAATTTGAGTGTGACTGTTTGTTTTATATTGTAGATTATGTAGATGGTCTGTCGTGATCCGAACCGCCAATCACTTGTTAAATTGTTGTCCTAGCTCTGCTCTTATTAATTATATGATTTAATACGGTATCGAGTAGTTTCAATACATTACTCCGTCTGTTAAATTGTTGCTTACACGTATTGGAATGTCTGCCCCAGGCGCATCGTAATAATATTTTTGCAGAAATATGTAACAATATTTTCATAATATTATATAAATAATTTGCCATATATCAGAGTAAGACAGCTGTAACATTATACTCGATGTTTATTAGTATTACCTTTCGTATAATATATGTAGATAACATCCAAGAATAATATTAGTGGCATGTTAAATAAACAAAATAGATTCAGCCAGTCACAAAGTCAAGCTAAATAATCACGATAGTGTTTTATCAAATAACTATAAAACACGTACTACGAGGTATCATAAATAACATCATATATCTTGGACCAAGAATTGTGAGACTGCTAGGGAATTTTTAACTTTATCCTTTAAATCGTAATGTTTAAATTACTTTGTTGGCTAAAGTGTGAGGTTCCGAGAGAAATTATCGAGGAGTCCGAACAATCTTTAAGGATATTTATCAAGGCGACACTACTTGCTACCGGCAAAACAAACAACTTCACTGTTAGTCGTTCAACAATTTATGAGAATGGTTTAAAAGTAAAAACAGTCGTGGTGTTGAACTTTGTTTTATATTGATAATGATAAAGTGATTAATTATATCAATGTTTATTAGTATAAACTCATCATCGCTATGCTAGGCTTTTTCCTGAGTTTTTTTAGGTCTGCTTCCAGTTTTGCTTGATACGATCAGTACTTTTTGGTGTTAAGTGTGGACTTAAAAATGTGAGGAAATCTTGATGATAGCAAATGTGAATAGGGTTTTAAGGACTGGCTGCAGTCAGGTATCAGGCAAACTGATTAGTTTACCCAGAATCGTGACTAAAGGAACTCCCTTTCCTGTAAAACGGCTATGTCCAGCTGTGAACAGCCATAGGTTAAATTAATGTGAATGATAGGATCAAGTGATAAAAATGGAAAAGTGCACTAATGATTCATAGCTTTTTGTTCTGTTATCTGTTTTATATGATTGTTAGTGGAATTTAAGTATTTTCTTGTGTTTAAACAGTCACGAATTTCGTGAAAATTAAAATAAAATCATATGATCGTAAAAATGCACTGATTACAAGTCATGAATAACATGCAATTCCAATTTAAAGTTATTATTTCAAATATATGTGCCTGGTGAAAGTTGCGGGAATCCGCTGGATGCGGAAAGCGCAGAACCGGTCATGGGGGAGGCCTATGTTCTAAAGTCTATAAAGACGTCTTCGGGATCGGGACGCGGGATGTATAGGCCTTCCGAGACATGCTATAAAATTGCGGGAACTCCTTTAGGTTTGTGACATACGAGCAGTAAGGAATAACAGAATATGTAGTATAAAACGGGGTGAAAAAGGTTCAGAGGTTAATAAGTACAAATGTGAGCAAGGATTTTAACATTGAATTAATACAGCTTGTTACAAACAAAGACTTTTAATGTTTTCCAAATTACCTACAGCAGTTCATTCTGAAGTCTTTGTGTAAAACGTGTGTGAAGGAATGAGGTATCATAATCCTCCAACACAAAGGGAGGATCTTCCAACCAGGCTGGGTCCCACGCCTGGCAGGCTACTGCCCAACGTTTACTGTAGGGCGCTTGTGTTATATGCTAACTTGCGTGTCATATTCTGCCTGCGTGATTCAGGATAGTTTTCATGTATTGGGATAGATGTCGCTACATTACTCCAGCCATTGCTTACGTCTCTATTAGTTTCCATGTAACGAGATAGATGTCACTTCGGGATCGTGGATGCTAAGAGTGGGGGGACTCGAGGCGTCTTTTAGACGACCCTGGGGAGGACAGCAGTACGTGGTGGTCGCGTGCTACTGTGGGGAAAACAATATTGTTTTCCCGGGACGTGCCAAAGGCATAGCACTAGAGGGGCACCGGCGCGGTCCAATGGAGTTCCCGGAGCTCCTCTATTTTGTGCAGAGGATGGCCACCGTGTGGTTTTAGTCGGTAAGAGTCCGACATACCCCTCCGCCATCCCCAGTCGGAGGGTATCCATGAGGATTTCCACCCGAAAAAAAAAAAAAAAAAAAAAAAAAAAAAAAAGGTGTTGCTTATGTATTATAAGTATGTATTTACAAAAAACTGCCTCGACTGCCTCGTTGGTCTAGTGGTTGCAAGCACGACTGCTGAGAGTGAGGTCCTGGGTTCGATTCCCGGGTCGGGCAAAGTGTTATTGAGTTTTTTCATTGGGAAATTCTCAGTAGCAGCCCGGAGTCTGGATTTGTGCCCAGTCAATGGCAATAGGCTCGCCCCCTATTACATGGGACTATAACATAACTGGCGAAATGTGGGTGTGGCATTTTATAAAAATACTGAAATGAATTTTTTTTACAAAAAATTGAACCGACGAAAATAGAAACTGAAAAGCGAAAAATAAATGTAAATAACTAAATTATGAGATGGCGCCAAACAAACAAGCAAAGTGCGTGCGAGTTGCAAGTGGTCGAGCGGGGAACGCATATTTGGAAAGTTATTGTTTATCGTAGAAAATTTCTTGTTGTACCTATTTGATGTTATTTTAATTTTATTAGTGGTAAGTAATTTAATGATCTTCGTTTATTGTTTGTATGGCGCCGACTCATGATTAGTTATTTACATTTATTTTTAACTTTTCTGTTTTCGTCGGTTAAATTTTTTGTAATTTTTTAATTTTTGTGTCTATAGTCTAACTCCAGGTCTCCATTATGTTGTAGTGTCTAGAACTACATTTATGTGTGCCAAGTTTAAACAGAATCGGTTAATAGGTATGAATTCAGTGGGTGAACAAAAAAAAACACTTTTTTTTCCCGACCCGGGAATCGAACCCAGGACCCCACGTTTAGCACTCGCACTTGCGACCACTAGGCCATAGAGGCAGTTGAACATAATTGATAAGAATTATAGTTTCTCAATTTATACTCATTTTAGCCTCACCTACATTATTAGTGCCAAAGAGAGTTTGCTCATTTACCTTCAAG
Source organism: Asteroscopus sphinx (assembly GCA_949699075.1). Lineage (NCBI taxonomy): Eukaryota > Metazoa > Arthropoda > Insecta > Lepidoptera > Noctuidae > Asteroscopus > Asteroscopus sphinx. The sequence goes on from OX453024.1 coordinate 13,965,957, forward strand.
ACTACGCTACGAATCCAATTTCGATGAAATTTGGCATCGGGCTAAATTGAAATCTGGAAGAGAGTACTACCTACTCCTTACATAATTCATTACTGCATTCTTTTTCATTATTTACATATCAGTCCTAAGTTAATGGTGTACAATAAAGAACAATATTATATCTATCTATATATAGAGGGGCTCGTAGCGATGCAACGACTGCGCGGATTGTACGATCTGCAAGGTTAAGCTGCACTTGCCGCGGTCAGTCTGTGGATGGGTGACCGTTTCGTTACACATCGAGACCCCTCCGTGCCTCGGAGAGCACGTTAAGCTGTCGGTCCCGGTTGTCATACGAATATCTATGGCCCTGTTGGATACTACCGCCCTGTTATTTCGTTGCGTACGGAAAAGAGCCGATTGTTGTACTCTTTTTTTTGAATAATGAACCAATTTCCAAGTGGGAGAAAAATATATTAATGGATAGCTGTGTGTCGGGGTGTGTGTATGTGTGTGTGGCGGGCGGAGTGCGTCCGTGAGGATTTCACCACGGCAAAAGAAAAAAAAGGTGTGGGGTGTTTGAGGGGGTGTGTTTGCGTGTATGTGCGTACTTAGTACTTAGTGTACAAGTGTAAGGATATTATTACGTGAATTTTAATGTTTCATTTAATAGGTACTCAGTTGATTCTGAATAAAATACTTCATTAATTACTTTTTTTTTTTTTGAACTATCTGTAAAGACGATTGTCATCTTAGTCTACCTGCAACCACGAAATGCTGCAAAGCTTTCGAAACGTCAGGGAAACCAATTTAAATAATATACGCGATTTAATCCGGTTAAACTTGTTTTATTATAAAATTACTTCATTTTATTCGTTCTTACATAAAATATAAGATCCATTATTATGATTTCGTGATTGTTTTATTTATTATTAAACTTAAACTTTCGCACTCATTTCACTTTCTATTCATTCAAAGGTTCCTTTATTGTTTGCAAGTAAATTGGTAGCAGCTCTAAATGTCAACAGCACAACAAATAATTTTGGTAAAAGATCAAGACGAGAGTAAATACTTTGTAGGTGGGTCAAAAACCAACAAACTTGTTTATACGTTTTACCGTTATGACGTGGGTAGTATACAATGTTATTTTTAGTAAAGTGCAAACCTGAAAGCTCGGATGAATAAAAAAAGGCGAACGGAATCTCGATAAGAAAAGATTAAAGCACTTCATTTTTTTTCCTAAACCCACTATAATTTTGACACCATTTTAACACATATTTTATTTATGACACCACGACAATAACTACCGTCACACAAGATTTTTTGCGTAATCGCGGCTTTCTGATTTTAATTAATGCATTTGTACTACCTACATAATCGACCTGTGAAGATTTGTAAATGGCACAGGATTACCTATTTTCAGCATTATATAGATTCTGTTTGACTGTAAATCTTCCAAACTTTAAATAAAAAAAAAATAAAAAAACTTGCTATGGGTGTGAAAGTGTACGTGCCAGCCCGTACTTTTGAGCGAGCCGTCTTACTATGGGTGCTTCACTTATTGTTTAGCAAGACTCCGTCCAACTTTTTTTATTTGTCCATGCCTGAAAGTAGTTTGTAGTGATGCAACGAATAGTACTTTTACGAATACGAATACGAATACGAATATCAATTGTCCTATTCGGCGAATACGAATACGAATATCAATTGTCCTATTCGGCGAATACGAATACGAATATCAATTGTCCTATTCGGCGAATACGAATACGAATACGAATATCAATTGTCCTATTCGGCGAATACGAATACGAATATCAATTGTCCTATTCGGCGAATACGAATACGAATACGAATATCAATTGTCCTATTCGGCGAATACGAATACGAATACGAATAGCTGACTCTACTACAATAATATATAATAAAGCCTCTTTATTCCTTAATTAATATTGTTTAAAAGTACAAAGTAATTATTTTATAATTTTTAACGCATTTACGCATGCGAAGCGAAATCTAACGATTTAAATTGTGGAAAGAAAAAATCGCTCACGAGCAGGATTCAAACACTTGAGTGTTCACGGTAGCTATGTGGCTAAAACACTGCCGTACTGAGCCAGGAGTCGCAGTTTCGAATCCTGCTCGTGAGCGATTTTTCTTTCCACAATTTAAATTGTTAATAACAAAGTACTTAAGATTTTTATAATTAGTAGGTGAATTAATCCCTCCTTTTTTGCCACTCTTGCCAGTCTTGTGCTGTTGTAGGACTTGTAGGCCAGTTTTGGCCCGCCAACAAAAAAAAAATAAACAAAATACAAACATGCTAGCGCGCAATGGAATGAAGCCTACTGAATATAAAACTTATAGACAAACAAAAAAACACCACCATTCGTAAGAAGACAAAAGTGATAGACGCTTTAAAACACTCTCAGAAGTTGAAGTGGAAATGGGCAGGGCACGTAGCACGTTCTGTTGACACAAAATGGGCTAAAAGAGCAACCACGTGGACAGGCCCGAAAGGCAAAAGAAGACAAGGACGGCTCTGCTCAATTTTAGTACACAAGTTGATGAAATACAGCAGTTTTATTATAAATCATTGAAATACAGTTAACACACAGAAAATTGCTTTGTGGTGACTGATCCTTGTAACTATTACATGCTCACTCCTACCTACCAATTTTAGTCTCTACAAACAAAAACTAAAAAAAGGTCGCCACAATTGCTGACCATCTGTAGATGTAAACAAAAGATGAGAAAGTTTTATGATTTTATCAATGAATCTTTGTGTTTTTGCCGTCACGGTCGCAATAGATGCAAGTCGCAACGCAATATCTGCATGAATTTCTAGGAATTTCGTTATTTACGAATGTCATCAAAGTATTCGGCGAATACGAATATTCGTTAATTTGATGATATTCGGCGAATACGAATATTCGTATTCGTATTCGTTGCATCACTAGTAGTTTGTATGGAACCAATCAACTTCTGTCAGCGGTTTTCCCGAGCAAATTTAACATGGGAGCCTTCAGAGCATATGTTTTTTAAAGGTCGGCCACGCGGCGACTCCCCTGGTGTTGCGGATGGGTGGCGGTTATTGCTTACCATCTTGTGACCCGCTTGCTCGTTTGCCTCCCTCTATTATACAATCTTGTTTCTTGTTTATACTAAACCACTTTAGGGGTCATTGCAATAAATAATAATAAATATTTTTGGGACATTTTTACACAGCACCATCTAGTCCCAAACTAAGCAGAGCTTGTACTATGGGTACTAGACAATGGATAGAATACTTATGTACTTTTTGTTTTTGTAAATACATACTTATAATACATAGAAAACACCCAGACCAACACAAACACTTATGTTCATCACACAAATATTTGTGTCTTGTGTGGGAATCGAATCCACGACGTCGTGATCAGCAGTCCCACACTCGAACCACTAGACCACAGACGTCGTCGTCGTCGTCGTCGTCGTAATCATCATTATGAATCACTTTCATTATGGTACCAATCCTGATACCGCGAAAAAAATAACCATCTGTTCCCTACGTTTTGTCTATTTGTGTTAACACAAATGAAGGGAACAGCTGTTTTTTCGCGATTTAAAGGTTGGACCAATAGTAAAAGTTATTCGTAATAATGAGTACAATGACCCCTTAAGAGGTTGGTTTTCAGTTATTTCAATAACACGTTGTATACAACCTCATTATTAGTTTATACTAAATCTATTAAGGGGTCAATTTAATCTTCATTATGAACAACTTTTACTATGGGACCAACTCTGAAATCGCGAAAAAATATCAGCTGATCCTTACATTTGTGTTCACATAAATCGACAAAATGTAAGGATCAGCTGATTTTTTCTTTTTCGCGATTTCAGGGTTGGTTCCAAATTGGATGTTAAAATGACTTATACATGTCGGTTATTTTAAAAAAAAGATGGCATCGACATTTACTGTGACTACTTCTGAGAAGAAATATCGAAGTTTTCGCCTTCGTGAGAAAAAGTTTGTGTGCTTATCATTATGAAAAACTTTTACTATAGGAACAAGCCTGAAATCGTGAAAAAATGTCAGCTGATCCCTACATTTGTGTTCACATAAATCGAGAAAATGTAGGGATCGGCTGATTTTATTTTCGCGATTTAAGCGTTGGTCCCATAGTAAAAGTTGTTCATAAAAATGAGTAGAGACTACCCTTAAAGTTCTTTTAATTATAAAAAATAGGAATGTATAATAAAAACGTTGACTGATTATTGTTTTGATCTACAGAAAATGGTTGATATTTCAGAAAGACTAGCTAATCTATGGAGAAATACAGACAACATAAATTGATAGTTTATAAAATTGCTGCTATTCATTTAAAATATTAACACAATATTTTCAATTTAGAATAGACACTAGTGATACTATACTTTGTAAATAAATTTTTTATTAACAAAAACAAAAAACCCGACTGCGTGTAAAAATAACAGAAAAGATATAAACAAGACTTATCAACACGCAGTCGGAGGCTACGACGTTTTTGGTCATGATTTACATAATAGTTCATAGGTACGGTATTGTACGTAAATTAAATAAAAAAAATATTTTACAGTCTTTTTTGCGACCATTTAGTCGCAAATACTACGGTAGTGCGATTTGTTTTTTAAATAATTGCATAGCTTGGCTCACTACGAACGGTTCGTGGTGTGGCACGTTCAGCTACGACCTTCCAGGGCCGAGGAATCTGCCTCCGTTTGAAAAATATTCTTACGGTATTGTCCGTAAATTAAATAAAAAATGTATTGACTCATAATTAGTTATTTATCGCTTTTCAGTTTCCGTTTTCGTCGGTTCAATTTTTTGTTAAAAAGTTTTATTTTTCATTTTTTTGTGGTTAAAATCTAACTCCAGGTCTCCATTATGTCGTAGTGTCTAGAACTATATTTATGTGTGTCAAGTTTCAACAGAATCGGTTAACAGGTAAGAATTCAGTGGGTGAACAAACACTCATCCCCTGTTTTACTACCCTTAGGGGTGGATTTTGATTTTGAAATTTAAATGGGACCAACTTCGAGATATACCCTATCCATTATAAAAAGAATCACCAAAATCGGACCACTCTGCAAAAAGTTATGCGTGGTCATATATAAAAGATAAAAATAAAAAAATAAATAAAAATATACCCGTCGAATTGAGAACCTCCTCCTTTTTTTCGTCGGTTAAAAATTACGATTTTTTACGCAAAAAAAAACAACGTTAACGTTAAATAACAACGTTAGTTTTTGTTTACGCAATTTGAGAAATTGGTTTATTCAGAATCACCAGGAGAATCAATTGGGATAATTTTTATCACACCTTGATGGCTATCCGTTTTGCAAAGTAATAAATACTCTATTCATGCAGCAATAAAGTTTACCAAATATTTCAATTCTCGTCTCTCACATCCTCGCGCAACCAGACCTTTCACACCAAAGATGGGCGTGACGAGAATTGAAATTTTGCCCTACAAATTTCAATTCTCGCTCGGCCCATCCACGTCACGCCTCGCCGATGTGAAACCGCCGAACCGCCACCGAAACAGCGCGCAGCGGAGCGTACGTGAACCAGCTGGTGAATGCGCGCACACATCGCCGCGCTATGTGTGAGTTTACCACAGCGGCTAGCTTTGCTTCTGCTTTGATTTTTATTCGTATGGTAGAAGACAGACAAGTGATACTTACCGCAGCATTATTTCCAATAGTCACAAGTAATTCCGCGTGTATGTGGATGTAGTAGACAGGGTCGTTGCGACTATATCGTCGACTAACCACCGTCACATTTTTTATGAACTTCCTGTCAAAGTATACCACAGTAGGATGCTCAGTTGCTATGTAACTTACCTGCAAGAATATGAAATACATATAGGTATAGGCGATAATTGTATCAAACGAATTGAAAAAAAAAAAGAAATTGTAATAAATTGCTATTGTAACCAAAAAAACTTAGAGAAATTAAAAATGTACCCTCGAATCGTTCCTAGTGAACCAAGCTATGCAATGATATAAAAAGCAAAACGAAATTCCGTAGTATGCAGAACAAAATTATCGCAGAAAGGTCTGGAACATTTAAATTTAACGATTTTTATAATGAATTCGAATAATCTAGACTTATTTTTTACAGGAGCAGCGACGCTACCAGCAGCAGACGGGAGCCAGGTGACCAGGTGATGTTTTTAGGTCTTGCGAGAGGGACCCGGCTGACAGAGCAAGCCGTTATACGACGCTGAACGAGAATTCCCTTATAAAACTGGAAATTTTGATAAAAATGAACAATTTTTGACACTAATTAAACAATAATACTGTTAATTACTAAGAAGGCTACTAATTATCAGTAAAAAAGTCGAAAACCGCGGCCAAATGCAATGAGAAATGACCGATATCTTCAACTTAGTACTAACGATCTTATACCTATTGGTGTTATACCATTAATTGCTACAACATCTCCAGACTATCCAGAATCTGTAACAAAAACAATAAACTCAGCCAATGCCACTTACAATGAATTTATGAAATCTGAAGATGGAAAAGGATTTAATGGCCAAGTATGCATTGTTGGTGACAGCATGGGTTCCGTGTTAGCTTATGATGCTCTTGTTAGAACTTTGCAATATCAATCAAGACATGACAGTGAAAATAGTATATTGGATACCGAAATTACTATTCCAAATGATCCAATAGAACCTCATTACCTTAACAAGTCACACTTGCAAGCTCCAACACCCAGGAGGCGTTCATCATCCACAAGTGACAACCATATAAAATTTGAATTCGAAGTGAGTGACTTTTTCACCTTTGGCAGCCCTTTGTCACTTATATTAGCGTCAAGAAAAATTTCTGATGATAAATCCCGTGACATTATGAAACCACCAATACAACAAGTATTCAACTTGTTTCATCCTACAGATCCTGTTGGCTCAAGATTAGAACCATTGTTGTCAGCTAGATTTACTAATTTACTACCAATAAATGTTGCCAGATATACAAAATATCCTTTAGGTAATGGGCAACCTTACCATTTAATGGAATTGATACAGAGTCATCCTCAATTATTTGGAGATCAATTGCAAATGCCGCCAACTCCTGTGTTAAGAAGACTTTCTGAAGTATCTGTACAAAGTGCAAACAGTGGCTTAGTGGATAACATTCCTTTAATTACTATGAACGCGTTACAGCAGAAATGGTGGGGATCTAAAAGACTTGACTATGCCTTGTATTGTCCTGAAGGATTGACGAATTTTCCCACAAATGCTTTACCTCATTTATTCCATGCTAGTTATTGGGAAAGTTCAGATGTAATTGCTTTCATTTTGCGACAAATAGGTCATTTTGACTTAGCTCTGTATGGACATTCGGAGGATAAAGAGTGTTCAATGTTTAAACCCGGGCAAGAGAGAGAAAAATGGATGAGAAAATGAACTTCGGTTAAATTGAAAAATGTAGCTGCAAATCATAGGGCTAATGACGTTATCGTCAGAGAGGGGTGCCCGCAATCGTTTTCAGCCCGATTTATGTACGGGCCATTAGACATGATAACTTTGACAGGCGAAAAAGTTGATATTTATATGATGAAGGATCCTCCTGCGGGCGAATGGACGGTGTTGTCTACTGAAGTCACTGACAAAACTGGAAGAATTACATACACATTACCGGAACGACAGAGTGTCGCTTGCGGTATATATCCATTACGAGTTGTTGTTCGAGGTGATCACACCATGTGTAATTTCCATCTAGCCATTGTGCCTCCCCAAACGGAATGCATAGTGTTTAGTATTGATGGATCGTTTACACAAAGTAGGTCTTAGATGTGTCACCACAACTTTCATGATTATTAAGTACAGAGCCCAAGCTATAAGGGAGGGCAGTAAACTCATACAATTGAGACCTGTAACACAGGTTCATCTAGTAAAGGCTCCAGCCTCTATAACATATGTTAAGTGAATACTGATGTTAATATCCTTAATGTGCTGGAGAAATAAATGTTTTTATTATTAGTATTAATAAATATGATTTCTTCAAATAAATTATTGCCACGTAATCTCCCGAAGACAGTGGTAATGTTGCCATCCTATAGTCCCCCATCTTGAAATGAGATGTGTCTACAAATCATTACAAATGTATTCAGAGACAAGTTTAATATGAACTTTCTCGTAAACTGCCTCGTTGGTCTAGTGGTTGCAAGCGCGACTGCTGAGCGTGGGGTCCTGGGTTCGATTCCCGGGTCGGGCAAAGTGTTATTGGGTTATTTCATTAGGAAATTCTCAGTAGCAGCCCGGAGTCTGGATTTGTGCCCGGTCAATGGCAATAGGCTCGCTCCCTATTACATGGGACTATAACATAACTGGCGAAATGTGGGTGTACTATACACCTCTGCCTTCCCCTTCGGGGAAATACAGGCGTGATGTTATGTTATGTTATGTTCTCGTAGGTACACTAAAAATATATGGCATGGCTTGTAAGGGGATATACACCCAATTTTATTATATTGCAGATAGCAGAATTCCAATGCAATAATAAGAACACTGCGGAGATTTTGGTAGTTATTGCTGTGTTGCCATTATTCCAATGCAGCGATAGCGTAACAACAGAAGCTACCGACAGGACACGATTTGCAGTGGCCAGTGTGGAAGTCATTTAATCGTCTTCGCACTCAGGTTGATCGCTGTAGACTTAACATGTGCAAATCGAGGTTAAGAGATCCTAATGTTGCTCAATGTGACTGCGGTGAACCAGAGCGATCTATGTCACACTTGCTGGTATGTCCCTTGTGCCCGAACACCTGCACGAGAGACGATCTCTACGCCGTCACTAATAACACCATTGAAGTAACCACTTTTTATTCCAACAATATTTGAATAATTGACAAGTTCTTAAAGCTCGACAAAATAGGTTCTGTGAAGCGAAAGTGTTTTACAATTGAAGAAAAAAATTAAATTAAGCATACGTGATTCCTACAAAATGTTTTATTTACCTTAATAGGAAAATCAAACATTCGCATTTATTGTACATATGTATTCATAAGTTAAGTACATGTATACTTGAGAAATGATCCTGCCGTTTTGTACGTCATCCGGTTAGTACGACATAGTATCGCCGGTCCCTTGAAGGTCGTTATATCCGGATTCTACTGTATTTGCTTAAAAACATGTTATAAAAAGGTTTTATAGTATCTTATAGTGAGTATTGTATTGATGATCATCAGATAATCACTGGGTATTTTCCATACTTTTTTTACACCCTAAAGCATTTAATCGAGAAAGAAGTGTTTACAAATTTAAATCAACATTCACAGAATCAGCCATCAACATTCAACCACAGAATCCATTTAATTCGGGCCATAATAAATCAGCACACAAAAATTAGATTGCACCACGAAGCAAGATTACCATACTAAACGCCAGAAACTAACTAAACTTATTTTATTTAAAGGAAATTAAAATATTGTGTTGCAGTTTAATACTCCTTTTATTTATACGCCTTGTAGACACAATAGGTACCTACCTATCAAGTAGGCAGAATAAACAAACTGTCGCATCTGCGCGCATGGATACCACGAACCGTTTGTAGTGAGCCAAGCTATGCAATGATTTAAAAAACAAATCGCATTACCGTAGTATTTGCGACTAAATGGTCGCAAAAAAGACTGTGAAATAAAAATTTAATTTAATTTACGGATAATATCGTGGGACTTTTTTTCAAACGGAGGCAGATTCCTCGGCCCTGGAAGGTCCTAGCTGAACGTGCGACACCACGAAACGTTCGTAGTGAGCCAAGCTATAGAATGATATAAAAAAGAAATCGAAATACCGTAGTATTTGCGACTAAATGGTCGCAGAAAGGAACATAACATTAAAATTTTATTTAATTTACGACACGATAGAAGATTAGGGGGCCTTTAGCTCGTTTCGCCATTCTATTGTATAACAAATACACCTTATTTGTATAAAAATTTGACTATCACAGTTAAATTGTTAAAATAATAAAAAATCATTAATTAAGCATGTCACAAATTTAACATCAATAAAGTATTCGGGATGTTATTTAACAAAAACACAGATTTGTTTAATATATAAGCCTGTTACCGTATATATTTCTCTAAGACGTCGAAGTGCGTAACTATATCTACTGAGTCTATCACACACCGATGCAACCTGAAGTTTCCAATTACAGTTTTCGTCAATAAGTAGCCCAAGAAATCTTGTGCAATTTAGATTCTCAATAATATAAAAATAAAAGATCACTATACTTTAATTATAAGGTCCTTGGTTTTCGAATAGCACACTTTAAAGCATTTGCTTAACCTTGTACAGTTCTTGGTGCAGACCACTGTGCTATTTTGAAGATAAAGAAAAGATAGAAAATAACTACCTATAAAATAATATACGTAATTACAGGATACATAAATTTCAATCAATCAACTCAGCCTATCGCAGTCCACTGCTGGACATAGGCCTCTCCCAAGTTGCGCCACAACGCTCGATCCTCTGCCTTCCGCATCCAGTCCCCCCCAGCCACGCTCTTTAGGTCGTCGGTCCACCTGGCAGGGGGGCGCCCTACGCTGCGTTTGCCGATTCGCGGTCTCCACTCAAGGACTCGTCTGCTCCAGCGGCCATCGGTCCTTCGACAGACATGGCCAGCCCACTGCCACTTCAGCTTACTGATTCTACAAGCTATGTCGGTCACTCCGGTTCTTCTCCGGATAATCTCGTTTCGGATTTTATCCTTCAAAGAAACTCCAAGAATAGCTCGCTCCATAGCTCGCTGAGCGACTTTAAACTTGTGGACTAGCCCAACTGTCAGTGTCCACGTCTCAGCACCGTAAGTCATGACAGGCAGGATGCACTGGTTGAAGACTTTTGTCTTCAAACTTTGCGGTATAGGCGACGAGAAGACTCGGCGAAGTTTGCCAAACGCTGCCCAGCCCAGACGGATCCTTCTGTTGGCTTCTTTCTCGAAGTTGTGTCTACCAAGCTGAATTGCCTTTTTTTTTTTTTTTTTTTTTTTCGTGGGGAAAATCCTCATGGACGCACTCCGCCCGGGGAAGGCGGAGCTAGTGTCGGACTCTTACCGACTAAAAACCACCACGGTGTTCCTCTACCGACCCTTGGCCAGGGGCGTGGGAAACTTAACTCGCCCAACCATCCCCGGCAGGTCCCGGCTCGCCACTAACAGGCGAACCCCTTCTCCCCATGCGGCACCCACATCGGCCGCACCCTCCTCTTGACTGGCGCGCGCGGAACACGACGCGCCACCGTCACGGGCCTTGTCTGGTCGGGCGGCGGGCCACCCCGAGTCCGCCGCCCGCAGGCCCACACTTAGGGTGGCTGGAGGTCGGCATACGCCCTCCTGCGACGCCCAGGTCGCCTTCTGCGGGAGGGAAGGGAGGTAATCGCCTCTCTAACTCTCTCCGCCGCCTCCTTAGCGAGCATCACCTCCTCGCAAAAGGAGACGACGCCTTCCCAAGCGCTCCCACTCCCGACCATCGACTGAACCACGGCCGGAAGCGAGAGATCGCTGCCGCCTACTGCAGTGATGAGATCACGGCGCTGCGTGGCCCAAGCTGGGCACTCCTCCAGTGTGTGCCGCGCCGTGTCCTCTGGGCAGCTCCCGCAGTGATGACACTCGGGTGTTGGCTCCCGGCCTATGCGACACAGATACTTCCCGAAGCAACCGTGCCCCGAGAGTACCTGCGTCAGCCGGTAGGTGAGGGCGCCATAGCTCCTCTCCAGCCACTCCTCCATGACGGGCCTTACCGCCGCGATTACGGCGTGCCCTGCGCTGGGTTGCGCAAGTCGCTCCTCCCATTCAGCCGCTAGGATCTGGCGGACCTCGCTCCGATCAGGCGGGTCCTCGCGCTGATGATACCTCAGCGCAAGGTCTCTCGCCTCCAGATCCCAGGGCATTGATCCGGCAAGAAGGCTCGCCGCCTCGAAGGAGATCGTACGATACCCCCGTATCACCCTGACGGCCATCGCACGCTGCGGCCTACGCAGCAGCGCGACATTGCCTGGCGTCAGGGCGTCTGCCCACACTGGGGCCCCATAAAGGGCCATGGACCGTACGATCCCCACGTAGAGCCTCCGGCAGGAGGCATTTGGCCCTCCCAAGTTTGGCAGCAGCCGCGATAGCGCAGCCGTGGCCCCTAACAGCTTGGGCGCCAACCGCTTAAAGTGCGGACCAAAGTCCCACCGGCTGTCGAGGACGAGTCCCAGGTACTTCATCGTCGACTCGATACCGATGCGGACGCCTCCTACCACTATATGGGATCCCAGAGGTGGCCTCTTCCGAGGCCCATGAAAACACAGGGCCTCAGACTTATGTAGAGCCACCTCGAGACCCAACCGCCGGATCCTCGCAACGACTAGCGCAACCCCCGCTGTCGCCAGCATGGTCGCCTCCCGGTGTGTCTTCCCCCTCGCCGTGACTAGCGTGTCGTCAGCGTAGCACATCATGCCAACGCCGTGGAGAAGAGCACCGCGCAGCACCCAGTCATAGCCGATGTTCCACAGAAGCGGTCCCAAAACCGATCCCTGTGGGACACCGCATGACATCTCTCGCCGACCCCATACTTCCCGACCCGGGTAGATGACGGCCCTGTCCGTCAGGTAGGCCCCGATAATGTGGCGAAGGTAAGTCGGCACCCGATGGAATTCAAGTGCCGCCCTAATGCAACTCCAGGGCAAGGTGTTGAAAGCGTTGGCGATATCAAGTGATACCGCCAAAACCACCTCCCCCCGGGCCACTGCTTCCTCCGCCAGAGCCCTCACGCGCATGATGGCGTCCACAGTGGAGCGCCCCCGGCGGAAACCAAACTGGTTGTCCGATAGATCCGGCCCCATCCTAGTCAGGTGCTGGACAAGGCGGTCTGCAATTACTCTCTCAAAGAGCTTGCCCACCTCGTCCAACAACACGATGGGGCGGTACGCAGATGGCGAATCTGCAGGGCGCCCCTCCTTCTTCAGCAGGACCAGTTTTCCAGTTTTCGTCGTTTCACCGCAGCCATCAATTCTTCCCGGGTCACTTCGGGCACGTCGTCGTCATCGTCCGCGCTAGGCACCATGTCAGGAGGAACCATCGGCGGAGGTGTGTGCTCCACCCTTGAAGGGAACAGAGCGCTCACCACACCCTCCAGCAGCTCGGGCCGGAGACTCTGGGATAGTGGGGGGGCCCACGGGCGAAGTTTGCCCCGTACCATACGGTATGGACGCCCCCATGGATTTGCGTCCAGAGTCGCCCTCATAGCAAGCTGAATTGCCTGCCCTAGGTAGACGTATTCCGTTACAACTTCGAGTGTCGACCCTTCGACGAATATTGGCCTCGGCATGACATGCATATTGAACATGACTTTAGTCTTGTCCAGATTCATGCCGAGACCGACACGTCGAGAGGCTCCGTTTAAGCTGTGCAGCATTTCGCCCAGTTGTTCCAGCGACTCAGCCATTACAACGATGTCATCGGCAAAACGGAGATGTGAGATGTTCTCGCCGTTAACGTTGATACCCTGTCCAGTCCAGTCCAGTGTCTTGAAGACGTCCTCCAACGCGTTAGTGAACAATTTCGGGGATATTACATCCCCTTGTCTCACCCCTCTGCGCAGTTGGATTGGCTTCGTCTTTTGGTCCTGGAGCTGAACAGTCATGGTAGCAGCGTTGTATAGGCATCTCAGCATCTCTATATACCGCTCATCAATGTGACATCGCTGAAGAGCATCCAGAACTGCCCAAGTTTCGATAGAGTCGAAGGCCTTCTCGTAGTCCACGAATGCCATACACAGCGGCTGATTGTACTCTTCAGTCTTCTGTATGATCTGCCGAACAGTATGGATGTGGTCTACGGTGCTGTAGCCTTTTCGAAACCCAGCTTGCTCTGGTGGCTGGAATTCGTCGAGTCTTCCGGCGAGACGATTCGTGATGACCCTCGAGAACAGCTTGTATACGTGACTCAGGAGTGAGATGGGTCTGTAGTTCTTCAGTAGGGTTTTATCCCCTTTTTTGAAGAACAGTACCACCGCACTCCCGCTCCATGCCTCCGGTGTAGAGCCTTGTTGGATGACGCCATTAAACAGACTCTGTAGCTCCTTCAGGACCGGAGCCCCACCTGCTTTTAGGAGTTCAGTAGTAATGCCGTCATCGCCCGGAGCTTTGTTGTTCTTAAGCTGCTCGAGGGCCGCCCTAATCTCGCCCTGGTCAACGTCCGGAAGATCCTCGGTGTAATGGCGCGTGAGCTGGGCTCTTTTGTCGTCATTGCTAGGAACTGCTGGTCTCGCCGTTTTGGTGGAATACAAATGCCCATAGAAGTTTTCGACCTCATCAAGCATCTCGATCTTAGAGGTGACTATTTTGCCATCCGTGGCTTTCAGTTTCATCAGATGGGTCCTCCCTAGCTGCTGAGCGAAAACTTTCGACCCCCTATTTTGCTCAATCGCAGCCTCAATGGCGCGGGTGTTGGAGCGGCGGAGGTCACGTCGCATCAGCTTCCTAATCTGTAGGTTTAAGGACCTATTATCTGATGAAAACGAATGTGCGGCTGGCATTTCCCGTCTTTTCCTCATCAGATCGAGAGTCTCAGTCGAAAGCTTGGGCATCTTGCTTCCACGCTGCGGCGGAAAGAATTTTCGAGACAGTTCCTGCAATGTTTTGACCATGGTGTTGGTTTTCTCCTCAATATTGCCCGTGGTTTCCAGCGAGTCGAATCGATTTTGAAGTTCCGCTTGGAACCTTTCGGAGCCCAAACTGGTTTGGAGCGGCGAAGGTCGGAGAGTAGACTTTATCATGCGCGTTCTTTCAGCTCTAAAATTGATATTTAGAGTGCCTCGGATAAGTCGGTGATCGCTTCCGGTGTTGAACCTATTGATCACAGAGACATCTCTAAATATGTGCTTCTTATCCGTCATGATAAAGTCTATCTCGTTCCTTGTCACCTTGTCGGGGCTTTTCCAGGTCCATCTTCTTTGGGGCTGCTTCTTAAAGAAGGAGTTCATTAAGAAGAGCCCCTGGGACTCCAAGAAGTTGACCAACATTTGGCCCCTGTGGTTTCTGCGCCCCAAACCGTAAGGTCCGATTCTCGATTCGCCGCGTTCTTGTACTCCCACTTTAGCGTTGAAGTCCCCCATAACAACGTTGTAGTGAGCCTTAGCGGTACTATTCATAGCCTTAGCTATGTCTTCGTACATCGCTTCGGCTATATCGTCAGAGTGTGTCGAGGTCGGCGCATATACCTGCACTATTTTCAGCTTGTACCTATCATTTAGCTTTAGTACAAGGTACGCTACCCGTGTCGACACACTACCGATTTCCACAACGTTGTTTACGAGGGCCTTATTGACAAGAAAACCAACACCACCTTGGGAGAGCTGATCACCTTCGCGGAAGTAGAGTAAGTTTCCTGACTCCAGGGTTATCGTGTCCTCTCCCTCTCTACGGACTTCGGATAACCCCAGTATATGCCATTTTATATGACTTAACTCTACTTCAAGCTCGGCGAGGTGATGGTCCAGTCTCAACGTTTTTCCATTGTACGCTGCCAGATATAGTCGTCGGTTTTGGTAGCCTGCCGTAACCCGGGGATTCCTAGCACCCCCCGTCCCACCGTTACCACGACCGCTACCGTAGTCGGGAATAGAGGGACCACCGGGAACTGGGGGCCGTTGTATGTCTTGTGCGTTCATAGGGATGTATGCCCATAGTCACCACGCTGGGCAGGCGGGTTGGTGACCGCAGTGGGTGATGTTGCACGATGTTGGTGCACAGAAGGACGCTGCTGCCCATCCTCCTGATTTCAAACCTTAGTCGCCTTTTACGACACCCATGGGTAGAAGGGGGGTGGTCTATTCTTTTTATTTGCCGGATACCACACGGCAAATTTGCCGGATACCACACGGCAAATACATAAATTTGAATCAAACTAAATAATATTTCTGTTGAACAGAATGTCAAATTTCATAGAAAACAAATGCCTTATACAATGGTGCTCTGAATATGCTAGCAATGCGCCCCATAACTCATAATTGTGTAAATTCTTTATTTCCCTGAAAATGAAGGTTAATTTCATGTAGTTTTAACGCCTTTTACCGGCACGCAATCATAGACAACGGACTGGAAATGTCATTCGTTTTTATTGTTTAATTTATAACATGTCTGCTTACCGGCTGTATTTTTAAACAACTGTAACTACATATGTTACTATTAGAAGAAAAATGTTTCTAAACTCAACCCGATATCATTAATTTGTAAGAAGAGGTAACCAACGGAAACTCGTTTTTACAATGTTAAAAACAAACAAAAACAAAAATTTCAAGAAAGAAAAATACACATATTTAAGATAAAGAAATAATCTATCCGTGGTAATTATTAGTTACTTACATATGATTTCGCTTTATTTTGTCACAAAATCTACCGAAAAATAGCTTATTTCTGTCAGATTTGCAAACGCGTCCTTAAGACGCTGACAACAGCCAAACACCCCAAATAGGCTTCTTTTAAAAACTTTTTAGCTGTATCTATTCAGTTTGTGGCAGTGAAAAAAATGTATGTTAATCTTAATCGTATTTTCTAAAACTGTATTGTGCCCAAAACACGTTTTCTTGAAGTTTTCTCGATAGAAAAGAATTGTAAACTAACCTCTTAAAACATGCTTTAAAGCAAACAATCTCTATTATTTACCAAATATTATAAATGAAATTAAGAAAACATTTAAGAAAGACAATAATCTAAAACACTATTGTTTCTGTTTTTGAAATAAACTTTTAAGTTTTTTATTAAAAAATATATTGTTAATTTTCATTCAAGTTGAGCGACGCACCCGACGTCCCTCCGCTCGTTGCCTCTCTTTCTTTTCTGTACAAAACGACAGTGACCGCAGAGGTCTGATTTTTTAGGTGTTGTCAGCGTCTTAAGGCAAATTACCGTGAAGATAAACGCGCAATAAGGAAATCTGAAGATTAATGATTCAGCGTCACAAGGATTCGTAAACTTTATCTGTACTCGTCAAAAATTTTCCCGAAACCCATGATGATCTTAAAAAGTTCCCGTAAACACCGACACTTTTACTTTTAAATAAATCAGAGTTGAATTAACTTTACCAAGTTTGCAGCTTTGAAGTCAGAAACATCGAATTGTCTGATATAATCATAACATTTTTAGCGCTTCCAAACAAGTTTAACTTCGTTTTTAGGGTTCCGTACCCGATGGGTGCCAAACGGGACCCTATTACTCACGCTACGCTGACCGTCCGTCCGTCCATCCGTCCGTCCGTCCGACCGTTCGTCTGTCTGTCACAGGGCTATATCTTTTAAACCGTAATAGGTAACCGGTTGAAATTTTCTCAGAATATGTATTGCTATAAGGTGTATCACGACAAATACTAAAAACAAAAAAAAAGTCTAAGACAAAAGGGGGTCCCCATACAATAAACCACGAAAAACATTTTTTTATCAACTTTTTGTTCCTGCTCTATCTTTAAAACGGTAATACATACCAGCGTTAAACTTGGTCGGATTATAGTGCATATTATGTAGTTTAGCAAAAAATACTAAAAATAAGACAAACATAGACACATGTGGTGGTACCTACGTAAGAAAGAGATGTAAAAATTCACATTTCGCGTATGTTCGTTGATGTCTTTTGATAAACTCTCGTAAATTAAATCAGTTCCTATGGGGTATCAGGTCGATGGGTGGTACGGAACCCTTACTGTGTGAGTCAAACTCACACTTGGCAGGTTTTTTTATTTTATCCTGATCACAGTTTGCGAAGCCAAAAACACGGAACGTTTGTGTTATACCAGGCCCCTCAGAAAGTATTGCGAAAAAAAGTTTTTATATATGGGAGACTGGCCAGTTATAATGTTTTTCGAAAATATGATTATTTATAAGTAAAAATAAGTAAGTTCCAATTTCAAAATTTCCCTCCACATTTTTTGCGAGTTAATTCAAAGTATTGTGTCTCACTGAAATATGGATCTGCGCCGGGAACATTTTAGAGCTATGATTTTATACGATTTCAAGTGTCGCCTGAAACCGGATGAATCGTACGATAGACTTCAAATGGCATTCATGGATGAAGGCCCTTCCAAGGCAACCGTGTATCGTTGGTATAACGAATTCAAGCGCGGTCGACCAACTTTGGGGGATGACGAAAGAAGCGGTCGCCCTTTGACGGCTGTTACCGAAGAAAACGTGCTAGCAGTGAAAAATTTAATCCAAGACAATAGGCGAATTACATATCAGGAGATTCAACACATATTGAAGATTAGATCGGGAAGCGTTCACGAGATTCTACACAGCCATCTTCGCGTGAGGAGGATAGTATCACGCTGGGTGCCGCACAACCTCACCGATGCTCAGAAGCAGGCCCGGGTGGAATGGTGCCGTGATATGCTTAACAAATTTGAAGCAGGCTCGTCTCGGCGTGTTTACGACATCGTTACAGGTGATGAGTCCTGGATTTATCAATACGACCCAGAAACCAAGCGCCAGTCGACTGTTTGGGTGTTTCAAAATGAGCCAACGCCTACCAAAGTGAAGCGATCTAGAAGCGGGGGTAAGATTTTGATCGCTAGCTTTTTTAATTTGACTGGCCACTTGGTATCAATTCCCTTACGGGATCAAAGAAGCATTAATGCCGAATGGTATACTACCAAATGTTTGCCAGAAGTTTTCTCTGTTATAAGCAACAAGCGACCAAACACAGGGCTCCGCGGGCTACTGCTCCACCACGACAATGCACCTGCGCACACCGCACTCAAAACGAGGGACTTCCTGGACAGCACGCCAGTCAAACTCCTGGGTCACCCTCCTTACAGCCCTGATCTAGCACCGTGTGACTTCTTTTTATTCCCAAAAATAAAAAATCAGCTCAAAGGGATACAATTTTCGTCGCCGGAAGATGCGCTGGCTGCGTTCGAGCAGGCTGTAAACGAGGTGTTTGCGGCGGACTGGAAAAAGTGTTTTGAAAACTGGTTTAGGCGCATGAATCTTTGTATAGAGGCTGGTGGAAAGTACTTTGAAAAGATTTGATAAAAATATATGTACGTATAGAACAATTTTTTTTAGTTTCGCAAAACTTTCTGAGTGTCCCACGTATATGTTTCGATCTGGAGCGAATCGCCGTCGGCTCGGCACTAAAATAAATTTAGGACCAATAAAACGCACAATGGCTTTGATTTCCTTTTATTATGTCTGCATATAGAGTCTGTTTGTTTGGTTGAACGCACTAATCTCAGGAACTACTAGTTGGAATAGAAAAATTATTTTTGTGTTGGACAGTCCATTTATCGAGGAAGGTTTTAGGTTATACAGCATCACGCTATGACCAATAGGAGCGGAGCATAAATGAAAAATGTTGCATAAACGGGAAAATATACTATTTATTTTTATATTAATTTAAAATATTATTATATACATTAAATATATTATATTTATGTATATTTATATTTTATATATTATATTATGAAACTGAAGAGTGTGTTTGTTTGGTTGAACGCACTAATCAAAAAACAATAATAACAATAAACAATAATAAATAACAATAATATCAATAACACTAATCACTAATCAAATCTAAACTTCTAGTTGGAATTGAAAAATTATTTTTGTGTTGGATAATCCATTTATCGAGAAATGCTTTAAGCTATATAACATTACGCTACAACCAATATGAGCAGAGCGTAAATGAAAAATGGTGCAAAAACGGGAAAAAATATTCCCTTGAGAGCTTCGCAGTGGCGTGCAGTGTTCCGTTTGCGCCACCTAAGGGGGTGCGGCCAACGTTAGGCCGCACGTGGAGAAGGGGCTCGCCTGCTTGTGGCGGGCCGGGACCTGTCGGGGGTGGTTGTGTGAATACTCACGGGTTCCCACGCCCCCGGCTAAGGTAGTTGAAGGAACACCGTGGTGGTTTTAGTCGGTAAGAGTCCGACACTGGCTCCGCCTCAGCGGGCTGGTGAGCTCAGTATCGCGTTATCCAATTCAGTAATGGAAATTCCTATAGATCTTTCTATCTAATAGTATGAGAACGCCAAAAATCCACTTTTAGTTACTTTTAATGTCAAAAAAATGTTAAAGGGCTCTTAACTATATTAGTTGTAATTCTTTTTTCAGAAAATATATTTTTTACTATTGTTTCAGGACCTTTGCCCATAGCAACTTCAATACCACCTAGGCTGTTGCCTAAATGGTACCGCAAGTCGGAACGCCAAACTGAGACATGAAGATGGAAAGTCTCATGTGATTGTAATTCTGGGTAAATCAGGATTATAATTGCTTTTTCCTAAGCACAGGCCGTTATCAAAACAAGCATGAACATACAAAGATGCAGGTCAATCTTGGCAACGTTTACTGCCCAAAATCTAATATTCTCATAAATATATTTATTATCAAGATGGCAATGACTAGCTCTATTCGAAGGGCTGTTATTATATATTGGAACAAAATAAGATACTCCATGGATATTATTTGGTTTGCACTTCAGCCCTTCGTTTAAGGATGTTCGGTGATAATAACGTTTTGTATGGGAGTTTTTATGAGTTTACATAACACTTATTGGTTGTGATGTTTAAAATATTGCTGTTGAGAGTATAAGACCACTAATAATGTTATTGTGTGTGCTCTTTATTTATTTAAAAACATTATTTGCAGTTCACAGTCACAGAATATCTAATAGTACTAACGTACAGAACGGCCACTCACCGCCCCCCGCCAATTTAGGGTTCCTCGCCGGCGGCGTCCCGCACGCGCCCGCAGTCTGACGGCAATTTGACTGCAAGATCGCAATGGATGTCAATCGCCTGTCGCTATACAAGCACGCCATCTCTGAGAACTACTGAGAAGCGCTTGGAACCCAGTCGGCATTACGAGCGGCGAGCATCCCTAACCTACACGTGTGTGTGCGTTCGTATACAGACGTAATCATGTGTATGTAGGTGGTGCTAGTATTTATATTGTATTGAGTGGCCGAGGTGTGTCACAGTTATAAACAGAACAACAGAAACTGAACCGAACTGAACTGGATCGCAACCATAGAAAGCTAAATAATAAAGATATAGAACTATAATGTATGTCTGTTAATACCAGAACACGTGTCACCGGTTTTTTGTTACCCTAAGTGTAATCAAGGATTAAGAAAGAATTTGTTATAGTGCCAGTGATATTGAAAGTTAATAACCATTGGGTTACAACAGTGTATGAACTTGAAGCAATGTTATTTATGTTATAATGATCAAAATGTTGTAAAGTTGTTCAAATTAATTGATACGTTACGACTTTACGACTAAAACCGAAGTGCGGGATCATTCAACTATGCCTTCAAATAAAATTCTTATTTGCAATAGGTATCTCATCATCATCATTTCAGCCGAAAGGCGTACACTGCTGGACATCGGCCTCCCCAAGTAGTTTGGGGGGATATACCATAATGCACACGCTTGGCACACGCTTGGCACTTGCTTGGTGATCGAATCAGAAATGAGGAGATTCGCAGGAGAACGAAAGTGACTGACATAGCCCGAAGAATTGCCAAGCTTACGTAGCAGTGGGCGGGGCACATTGCTCGCAGAAATGATGGCTGATGGGGCAGTAAAGTTCTGGAATGGCGACTGCGTACTGGAAGGCGCAGCGTGGGTAGGCCCCCCACAAGGTGGACCGACGACTTGGTGAAGGTCGCGGGAATCCGCTGGATGCGGAAGGTGCAGGACCGGTCGTTGTGGCGATACTTGGGGAGGCCTATGTCCTGCAGTGGACGTCTTTCGGCTGAAATGATGATGATGATGACACGCTTGGCAGGTGGGTTGGCGTCCGTAAATTAAATTAATTTTTTATTTTACAGTCTTTTTTGCGACCATTTAGTCGCAAATACTACGGTAATGCGATTTGTTTTTTTAATCGTTGCATAGCTTGGCTCATTACGAACGGTTCGTGCTAACGCACGTTCAGCTATGACCTTCCAGGGCCGATGAATCTGCCTCCGTGTGAAAAATATTCCCACGGTATTGTCCGTAAATTAAATTATATTTTTATTTTATAGTCTTTTTTGCGACCATTTAGTCGCAAATACTACGGTAGTGCGATTTGTTTTTTTAATCGTTGCATAGCTTGGCTCATTACGAACGGTTCGTGCTAACGCACGTTCAGCTATGACCTTCCAGGGCCGAGGAATCTGCCTCCGTGTGAAAAATATTCCCACGGTATTGTCCGTAAATTAAATTAAATTTTTATTTTACAGTCTTTTTTGCGACCATTTAGTCGCAAATACTACGGTAGTGCGATTTGTCTTTTTAATCGTTGCATAGCTTGGCTCACTACGAACGGTTCGTGCTGACGCATGTTCAGCTACGACCTTCCAGGGCCGAGGAATCTGCCTCCGTGTGAAAAATATTCCCACGGTATTGTCCGTAAATTAAAATAATTTTTTATTTTACAGTCTTTTTTGCGACCATTTAGTCGGAAATACTACGGTAATGCGATTTGTTTTTTTAATGGTAGCATAGCTTGGCTCACTACGAACGGTTCGTGCTGACGCACGTTCAGCTACAACCTTCCAGGGCCGAGGAATCTGCCTCCGTGTGAAAAATATTCCCACGGTATTGTCCGTAAATTAAATTAAATTTTTATTTTACAGTCTTTTTTGCGACCATTTAGTCGCAAATACTACGGTAGTGCGATTTGTTTTTTTAATCGTTGCATAGCTTGGCTCACTACGAACGGTTCGTGCTGACGCACGTTCAGCTACGACCTTCCAGGGCCGAGGAATCTGCCTCCGTGTGAAAAATATTCCCACGGTATTGTCCGTAAATTAAATTAAATTTTTATTTTACAGTCTTTTTTGCGACCATTTAGTCGCAAATACTACGGTAGTGCGATTTGTTTTTTTAATCGTTGCATAGCTTGGCTCACTACAAACGGTTCGTGCTGACGCACGTTCAGCTACGACCTTCCAGGGCCGAGGAATCTGCCTCCGTGTGAAAAATATTCCCACGGTATTGTCCGTAAATTAAATTAAATTTTTATTTTACAGTCTTTTTTGCGACCATTTAGTCGCAAATACTACGGTAGTGCGATTTGTTTTTTTAATCGTTGCATAGCTTGGCTCACTACGAACGGTTCGAGCTGACGCACGTTCAGCTACGACCTTTCAGGGCCGAGGAATCTGCCTCCGTGTGAAAAATATTCCCACGGTATTGTCCGTAAATGTACACATTTAACGTTCCGCGTTACAGCTGAACGTTTGAGTAGTAAAATGACTAACTAAACGACTGTAACAAAGTCTATGATTACGGTTAACTATGACGTCCGCGTTTGTGTTATACCGCTCTTTGACTGTTAAGATGCTGCGGGCAATATTAGCGATTACATGCATGGGTAGGTTAAAGTTTATAGTCAAATTATATTTTATTGCAAACGAAAAAGAAAAGATGGTTTAGGGGTTATCCGAAAATATTGAATTTATCAGCTGCTTATCTCGTCAAAGTTATGAAAATGATTTATCATCATCTTCATCATCATCGACTGCCTCGTTGGTCTAGTGGTCGCAAGCACGACTGCTGAGCGTGGGGTCCTGGGTTCGATTCCCGGGTCGGGCAAAATGTTATTTGGTTTTTTCATTAGGAAATTCTCAGTAGCAGCCCGGAGTATGGATTTGTGCCCGGTTAATGGCAATAGGCTCGCCCCCTATTACATGGAACTATAACATAGCTGGCGAAATGTGGGTGTACTATACACCTCTGCCTACCCCTTCGGGGAAATACAGGCGTGATGTTATGTTAATTTTATTTATAATATTTAGTAAATAATAGAGATTGTTTGCTTTAAAGCATGTTTTAAGAGGTTAGTTTACAATTCTTTTCTATCCAGAAAACTTCAAGAAAACGTGTTTTGGGCACAATACAGTTTCAGAAAATACGATCAAGATTAACATATATTTTTTTCACTGCCACAAACTGAATAGATACAGCAAAAAATGTTTTTAAAAGAAGCCTAGTTGGGGTATTTGGCTGTTGTCAGCGTCTTAAGAGAAACAAATTAAATCATGAGGAATTATATTTTGAAATTGAAAATTTTACCATAGTCTTTTGTCGTTGACTGTACTTCCTTGGGCGAATTCTTACAGAAGTAGTCCTACTACCTACTACCACAGATAATACTTAGAAGTATTTGCAAGTAATTCAATTGCAAGGTCTATTCGGGTCATTTCTTGATACGACTATGTGCTTCACAGATGTGGAGTGATCTAATTAATAAGCTAAACTTCTCATTAATATTGAATTCTTGCTAACTCGAGTGACTCTCAAAATCTGCTTAGTATTCCCTGTACGTCCCCAGGCCCAGCTTTACGCAAGGGGTCGCTGGGCATGAGCCCAGGGCCCCGCGGTCTATGGGGCCCCCAAGCCCCTACGACAGCAGACCAATCA
Source organism: Asteroscopus sphinx (assembly GCA_949699075.1). Lineage (NCBI taxonomy): Eukaryota > Metazoa > Arthropoda > Insecta > Lepidoptera > Noctuidae > Asteroscopus > Asteroscopus sphinx. The sequence goes on from OX453024.1 coordinate 13,990,353, forward strand.
ATGTACAATTTTTACCCAGTTAATAATTTTGCGAATAAAAAATCACATTAATTTGTAACTTTTGAAATATATAAATACCTAGGTAACTACACTGTTGTGTTGTTAATAAAATTCAGGTTGATGAAAAAAAACTATTAAAGGATCCTAAAGTGCCCAAGGCCTCCATCAGGCAGATTCTGGCTCAATATACTTAAGGAGATTTTTGTTCATAATGAATTTAAAATAATTTCCTAACTAGCCTATCTATTTGTTATCTCGTGTTATTTATCTAATTAGTTAATAAAGGAAACTATATAAAATTACTAGTTAAAAAGTGATTCTTTATAGAAGAAAGTAAATGAAAAAATGCATTTTGCTCGGGTAATTTATTTTCACAAAGTGGCAGCACATCAAACTGACAAGTGTCACGCTAACAGCCCTCTATTGGCTCCACGGCCGATGACGTAGTACGGAGGCAATCACTGAGGGAGAGAAGAGACTACCGGATACGGACGCTAAAAAGTCTACATCGGGCCCATGAAGGGCCCGGAAAAAGCGTCCATGAAGCTCCTTGCTCTGCCATACCTCCCTGCGGTCATTAGTATCAAGTACTACTGGTTTGCGCCAGTTCTCTTTAGCCAAGGAGAGCGGGGTCAGCCCTTTGTCCACTGCAACTACATCTCGATGCATCCCCACGTCGGATTGGGAAAAATACTCCCTGAGATTGCACACCTCACGGTTGTGAAGGGTCTTGGCATTAAGAAATCCTCGACCCCCACACTTCCGTGGGATGTACAGCCTCATCACCGATGAGCGTGGGTGATGCATTCGATGAGCAGTCAGCGGCTCCTGGCACCCGAAATCCATTTTTTTATATATTTTGGAGCTCACACACCTTTAATCTATGCTATTAAACAACAGAAATAAATTATTTAAATTTTTTATTTTATTATTACACTACTTTAACCGGATTATATCGCGTATATTATTTAAATTGGTTTTCCTGACGTTCTGAAAGCTTTGCAGCGTTCGTGGTCGCAGGAAGACTAAGATGACAAGCGTCTTTACAGATATTTCTAAAAAATCTTAATCTTAGTCTTCCTGCAACCACGAATGCTGCAAAGCAACATAAGACTACCTCTTTTACGAAACCCAGTCTGATAATTATCTGATAACATTTTTCAAAAAGAGCTTCTAAAGTTGCCACACCGGTGTTGACAAACAATGTTCCTCAACATTTAGAAACATCTGGAGTGGGAGCAGTTTGCCTCCTCTGATGTTTCTAAATATTCACAAATGTTTGTGAATGTTTATGAACACCAGTGTGGTAGCAGCTTTACTTGTTGTTTACTCACAAATAAATTGTGAACAAAATACGTCTTTCACATTTTTTTCACATTACCGCAGCACATAACACAAGTAAAAGAAAAAACCGGCCAAGAGCATGTCAGGCCATGCTCAGTATTATAGGGTTCCTTAAGTAGGTCTAATTACAAACGAAACAAATCGAATATTAATCATTGCTATTTTAGTTTTTGCAAACAGCGCTGAAATTAATTGAATAAAATTAAAATACGTAAATAATTAAGAAGAAATACAAAACCCACGCAAGTGAAGTTTTTAAGTGGCTGATGAATGACACAACCGATGTATGAAATAGGAATAATTATTCAATGCATGGTGCCGGACATAAAGAATTGCACCACCATTATTTCTTCTCATGGGTGTCGTAAAAGGCGACTAAAGGATTCACCAGAGGATGTGCAGCAGCGTTCTCTGAGTATTTAACCAACTAACTGCGATCGCCAACCCGCCTGCAAAGCGTGGTGATTATGGCATATCCTCTTAGGGGAGGCCTATGTCCAGCAGTGGACGACTTTCGGCTGAAATAATGATGATGATGATGATTCAGTGCATCCCACATAAAAATGAAAACAAGGAAAAATCATGCATCAAACACATAGTAAAAAATATAGACGTAGTGCTGCAAAAAATCTAGTGAAGCCAAGGAAAACTATGCTCCTTTGTGTACAACCAGCGCTCACACACACATGCACCTCAAACCGTGCTCACCCCTCTCAGTACACATGTAATGGCATCATCCAGTAAGCATTGCGAAAGCAAATATCCTTCAGGTGCATGGTGTGTGCGTCAGCGCTGGTTGTACACGAAAGAGCATAGTTTTTTTTGGCTTCACTATGATTGTTGGCAGCACTTCTTCTATATTTTTTACTATGCCTGTGGCATCAAATTAAAATGCTACATCGCTATGGCTACTTACTTAGAGTCCAACTCTTGGTCAACAGTTTCGAATACTTGGATGACATTCTCGTTACACTCATTGGGTTTCGCCAAATTATAAGAAGTAAAGTTAAGGTAGATCTGAAACAAAGATTTTATTCAAGTTTCATCTTCATGTCTCAGTTTGATGAACGCGAATCGCAATACCATTTAGAAGAAGAAAGAAAATAAAAAAAATGATTTATTGCCACAACAAGACGACATGCGGTAGGTGCACATAAAAAATAACTTAATTAGGTACAGTCAACAAATCGGAATCATGACCCACTCAGCCGATAATTCGTATGAAATTGACAAAACAGTAAAATTTCTTCTTATTAGCATCGTGCTGCACTTAGGATATTTTGAATATTAAGGAAACTGCGTTAATACGGCTCAGAGGTCTATGCAATTTTGAGCTTTGTTATTAAATGCAATAGATTAATAATTGTACAAAAAGTTACGTTTTTGATAAAGCTAGAATTATGTTTTGAATTTCGAATTAACTGTCGTTCCGCATTGTTTACCTATAAAAAAGAAGTAAACAAATTCTTTTTATTCAAAAACCTATACTAACTCTTTCAATTCCAGAAGAATATTCATCAAATTAAAAGAAATTGGTAAACTATCTGTCACTGCCCAATATCTTTTAGCGAAATTCGACCTAATTGTATTTGAATATTTGTAGAAAATTAAGCTTATGGTGGGTCATGATTCCGTTTGGTCGAGTGTGCTACTCCGGTCAACCATCGTTCCCTTATCGCATGCGATGATCGTGTTTTGACGTTTGTTTTTCTCATCTCCGGTAAATTGTATACGACTATGAACCGTAGTCTATCTTAATTGTGCCTTTTTTATGTGCCTATCTTTATTATGTAAGTATCAGACTGCATTTCTCTAGGAATTGAAATTAGCTCGATTTGATTCAAAGCTCGAACCAGTCGGGAGTAATACCTGTTTAGGACACCAGTGCGTGACTTTGAACCGTTTGCTTGATTATCAGTGCTGTTTTGGACGCAGAGTCACTAATTTTGTATTTTGCAGCATATCTAGCAGTCGACTTAATTTATTTTGCATTGAATGCTAGAAAGATGGTGGGCGTGATTGCGTATTTATGTGTTGGTAGCGGGAAACCGGCGACATGCGTTCCCGTAGTAAAATACAGTACCTACATAACATTTCTACTACCTTATTACTGAGATTTCTATGCGTAATACCTATTGATTTTTTGCACAGACCAATAAGCCTAAAAGACTTACTTGTCTGTGCTCACAAACAAGTTCTGCGTAAAATTTTCGAATGTCATGCCAGTCTACCGAAGATTAATACAGAACAGACAATTAGCTACATAATAAACGTCGTAAGTATAACTTAATAGCTACTTTGGACGTAGGATTTGACAAAATAATATTGCAAATGCCAACGTCCCTTAACCTAACTCCAGCCTTTAATTCCCAAATATTTTAGTTTGACTCAGAACCATTTTTTTACGAGTAGGATATCAGGCGCGACCAACAACCTTGAAATCGCCACTCAACCTTAACCATGACATCTAACTCCGCATGTTGTAACAAGTTTGACATCTTAACTTGCGTTACAATTTTTTCTTGTTTTTTTTTTTTTAACCGCTCACACACGCACACAAACACAGCACATAGTTCATCCACATCACAAATGAATTTTGTAAACTGTAATTATTATTCACTATTTGTGTTAAACTAATGGGAGAAGACGGAGAAGACACTGACTTCTGGAACACAATATTTTGATACTCGCAAACCTACTCATCAAAATCTATAAAATCCTGTTGATCTAGAATCAAGAAATTTAGCTAAAAGCAGGATCTCACAGCACAAGTCAGGGCTAAAAACCGAAAATCGTTAATTTATAGATCACTTTCAAACGTTTTTTCAAACTGTTCCATCACTGCAGGTTGCCTGGGTTAAAAAAGGTCTCCCTATATTCTTGCAAAACTCATAAAAATCCATTGATCTTGGGCTAAACAGAAACTAGAAAAACATAACCCTCCTTCTGGCGCAAAAATGATAGTGATTGGAAATAGTATTCTATTTCCATATATGGTTTCCGCAACTCCACGTCAAAGCGTGTATTTTGCGTACGGCAAAAAAAAAATGTTAAAATAAACCTTTTCGCTCGAATTATATGCATCAAATCTAGCCACTATATAGATACACCCTGCATATAATGCATATCACTGTCAAAAGCTAATTTACATAATTATTCATAATGACATTTATCCAACACTGGTAATTTTTGATTTCAGGACGTGGCGTTCATAAACCCAGCGAACGTCGTATTTGTCTACATGCTGGTCCGCGAGCTGGTGGATGGCGAGAGGATAGGCCGTCCCCAGGAGCTGCAGGCCGTCGTCCTCACCTGCCTCTACCTGTCCTACTCCTACATGGGCAACGAGATCTCCTACCCGCTCAAACCATTCCTAGTCGAAGACTCTAAAGATAAGTTCTGGGACCGGTGCCTCCTGATCGTCGATCGCCTCTCATTCAACATGCTTAGGATCAACTCGGAGCCCGGCTTCTTCACCGAAGTGTTCACGGAACTGAAGGCGTGTGGCACGGCGGTGGAGAGCCCCCCTCCGGCGCCCGCGCACCCAGCCCCCGCGCCACCCCTCGCCATCAGCGCCGCCTGACACACGGAGGTCGCCGTCCTCAGGGTGGCGCTCACTGACCGCCCCAGTCGTGTTTGATGTCGGCTTCTGACAGTCGAAGCTCTTGGTCAATCGTCCTGGATTCAGCGTTTCAAGTAGCAGCGTGTTTATTCAATCATTTAGTATTCAGAGCTGGGTTTAAAGTGTAGACAGTGTGTAAATAGTCTACATATTTCAAACCGAGTCGCTTACTTATGTTATGGTATGACGTAGGCTGCTATATCATTGATATTTTTAGACTACTTTTCGGCCGTAAGTGATAGAATATTAATTATTGACGTGCCCCAACGACTAGCAGCTTATTTGTATGTTTTGTGAGTGCAATATCCCTGACTGAATTTAATAGTGGCACAAGACAAAAAGTAGACAATTTGAGAAATCGAATTTTCGTAAGCAAGTGCGTGCGTACTTATTAGTCTCTGCTAACTGCATTTTAATGTCCATAATGTTGATGTTTGGTTTTTATTATCAATTTTATAGCTTTAATCGCCAGCAGTAAATCCTTTCTAATAATTCTGAATTGAGCTCTGAAAATGGTGATAGAATCCATTCCTAACTCAAACTGCCAAAGTTTTGACTTGTGCCACTATTAAATTATTGGGTCAGCAAATTATAATATAGTCACTTCCTGTTATTATTGGTTCATAGTTATTAGTTACACAATTTTATAAATTTTATCTCAATTATGACTCATTAGTTTTTAATCATTATTTTTTGTATAACTGAGTTCAAGGAGTGAGTGCCCAAAAACACGAACTAATTAAATAGAGATACTAAATAATAATAAAGGAATATTAATGGCCACGATTGACCAAGACTAAGGCCAGTATTACAGAACGATACTCAAGCATTGATCTCTGTTTAAAACTAGTTTAAAGTTGAGTTTTGATTTTAGAACGTTCCTCAAGCAGAGATTTGTTGATCACAGTTCAGCTGAGTTTAGTTTTGTTTTATACTGTCACCTGTTTCGGTATTTGAGATGAGATTTAATCTGTAATCACTCTAGTGTGGTCCAGACTACGCTTGAGTAGAGATTTCTATTCTATTTCAGGTCAAATTCGTGTGTTATGTTGTTGAATTAAAGTTTATGATTACCGTTCTGGAATAAGACCGATACTCAAGTAACGATTCTATCCTTAAGTAGTGATCAGGTGATTGGAGTTTAAACTGTACTTGAGGAAGCTTCTGTAATATGGGCCTTAAAGTGTCATTGCAATAGACAAACGTGTGAAAGGTATTATAATACGAATTATTATGTGTTTACTACATAAGTATCGTGAATTAATCTCGAAGTGAGAATGTGATATCTAGAGGAAAATACTTAATTTCAAGACATTTTAGGGACTGATAACATCTGATGTAACATGATCTACGACTGGGAAAGGCGAACTGTCTGTTAATTGCAGTCATTGTTTGTTGAGGGGACGGCATTAAGGTGGAAAGTGTAGCTTAAAAGCAGGGAGGCCGCTGATGTGGTATATCTGAGAACAAACACACATTTGCAGTTGTTTATCTAGGTAATTCAAAGTCAAGCAGCTGTTCAGAATTCACGTAACTAAAGAAGTGCAGTTCTGGTGCAGTTGCAGTTAAGTTTCTATCAAAACAATGCTTTTCGTATTCTCTTATCTACGGAAATCGCTGTCAGATATGAACTACAGCGTCACTGCAACTTGATCGGCGCGTCATGAAATTACGTGAATTAGGGCCCAGAAAGCAACTCGCGCCCTCTCGCCGATTGTTGTTTAATTGTTGAACTGCAACGTTTCGTTGTGGTGTATGAAGTGACCACATTGTAGTTGACGCTGCACTCTCTTCTCTGTTCGTATGTTTACGTAGGTAATTGTCTGGCAATGTTTTTTTCTCGTGCCGCTGGACCAAGCGGTGTTTTAGTCCAATAGAACAGCGGTTAGCTAAGTTAGTTAAGAGTTTCGTAAAACGTAGTGAAATGAACGTATTGCCATATAGTTAGATGATATTAGAGAAATGTCTGGCAGGCGGGAGGATGCAATAAAGCGGGAACTCCGTCATAAATTAATCCGGTAAGCCCTTCTATGAAGTGTACGTATTTAAATAAAATGGCCGGCTCAAAGCGGGACGACTCGATTGTTATTGAGACGATGAAATGTATTAGTAACAAATAGGTCAAATTTTGCGAAGGATTAAGCGTTTTGTACAGTAAAATCGAATAAAATAATACGTCTAAGTCTTAACCGTTAGCATAGTTTCATTGACCATACCACCCAATAGACGCCTTTTGTTAAATATAAAGGTGAGTATAAATTAGAGCATTTTCTCGAGCATTTCCATGTTATGTATCGTATATGTTTTTACTAATGGTACAATACGGGGAAAAATCGAAATTAGAGAATTTTCTCGATCATTTCCATGTACTGTGTCGTTCTTACGAATGGTACAATACAAGGAAAAGTTCGAAACTAGAGCATTTTCTCGAGCATTTCCATGTAATGTATCGTTCCTGCGAATGCTAGACGCTGTTTGACGAAATGCTCACGGCGAGTGAGCATTTACCTGTAATATTCATCTCTATTTTGCGTATACTCTTTTGTTGAAATGTCGGATCTGCAGTTCGTGTCTTTGCTCGATGAAATGTAACACAAATTCGCTCGTTGGCTTGTAAACTCAAGTTTTAACAAAGCGTCGAGCGATGGATGATAAAAAAGTAGAGTGGCTCGATGTTCTGTTACAAGTAAATGCTGTATGCTGTCACCTTTATGCATACAATAAATTTTGTCAACTAGCTGAGGCTACTGCAATCCGATTGGCCCTACCAAGGTGGCTTTTGGCTAATCACTAACGCGGAAGTTTTGACGGCTCACATAAGTGGTCGAAAGACTGATTTGAAGTTTTCAAATGGCGAATACCTATCCTACAACATACCTATTACACTTATGTGTTGACAGACATCGGTCACCTGTTATGAGGCGTCTATTGAGTGTATGGTCGATGCATAGTTTAGATAATGGACGGCAGGCGTTATGCCTGAGTGGCACTCGGTCTCAGACACAGGCGGAACGTTTATATATATGCATTCATCAATATTGTTCTCGAATTCGATTGAGTTTATTGATCTTGGTTACTATGGAAGTTGTAATCATAATAAATAAATAATAATAGTAAAATTGACACGGCTGCAGGATGCGGGAAGCGCAGGACCGGTCGTTGTGGCGATGAGTGGACGTCTTTCGGCTGAAATGATGATGATGATGAATAAAATCGAGGATGGAGGGGCTCGTGGCTATGTAATAACCACCAGGATCCCAAGATCTGCGAGGTTAAGCTACGCTAGCCGCGGTCAGTCTTTGCACGGGTGACCGTTTATTGCATCGAGACCCCACCATGCCTCGGAGGGCACGTTAAGCTGTCGGTCCCGGTTGCCATACGAATATTTATGTCAGTCGTTACGGGTAGTCAGAAGCCTGGTCTAACCTTAGGATGTCACTATTGGAGGCTGCCATTGTTTTACCCAGTAACTGGGTTGTGGCGTCTGATGGCAGTCACTCCGTGTAAAATAGTGATGTACAGCCGCATATACAATGTGTTATTAAAGTAACTAGAAACGTCTTAAGGGATCATTATACTCATCAGTATGAACAACTTTTATTATGGGACCAACCCTGAAATCGCGAAAAAAAACAGCTGAACATTTTGTCGATTCATGTGAACACAAATGTAGGGACCAGGTATATCTTTTTCGCGTTTTCGAGTTTGGTCCCATAGTTAAAGTTGTTCATAGTGATGAGTACAATGACCCCTTAAGAGGTTTTCAGTTATTTCAATAACACGTTGTAGTTAGAATGGAAGCCGACCCCGACTTAATTAGGAAAAAGCTCGAGGAAAGAAGAAATAATAATAATACAATAAATTACTATTATCCGGCTTAAGTTTAGCTCTCAGGGGAAATCAAGTTCTTAATTGGACAGCCTAATCAACGCAGCTAAGTATAATAAGACTCAAACAGTTGGCCACACCGAGTGCCGTAGTTAAGATAAAATGTTTAGTCAAGCGCATGTCTAAGAGACCCTGCAGACTACTTACCAAACTGTGGGCCGATACGATAGTTGGGTGATGTAATTTCTAAATGACAAAACGAGTTTGCCGGTGTACGCACTCCCTTATGTCCCCGTACTGATTAAGCCACGTGCAGACGACGCAAATTTTGTCCATTGGACAAAAAGAACGCGCCTGCCCGCCCCTGACCGGTCCGCCGATACTTTGCACACGGCCACAGTAAACGCACTCACACAGAGCAGTCAACAAGGCCCCTATGTGGGTTGTTTGCACTGCGACGTCCGCTTAGGTTTGGGTTTGCGTCTGTGTGAGTGATTCAATCTGGAGCGTTAGGATAAGACGTAGTTTCCGTACTGTATGTTATGTTAGAAGTTTTTAAACTTTCGCGAATTTCACTCATATTGAACTAAGTTTACGGGACTTGTCGCGCACAATTAAATCAAAATATAACAAACATTTATATAGCAGGCATGGTCTACTCGTGACCACGGCCAATGCAACTTGACCGAAACGTCGAGGTTAGTCAAAATGTTTGTTATATTTTGATTTAATTGTGCGCGACAAGTCCCGTAAACTTAGTTCTGTATGTTATGTTTACTGTGACATGGTGGAAAGGCGATGCACGGTTATTTGAATGAAGCACGTTGTCATGTCATTAATTTATGTTTATATTTAGCTCAGATAATTTGATGTTTTTTTTCTTTATCCATAAGGGAATGTACTGACTCCTGACACACAGGACACCCTAGTTCGAGAGTCGGAGCACCACATGAATGTACTGTACTGAATATGCTAAATAAATGATTAAATGTCATGTTCGCCGCGCTGTCATGTGCACGGTCTCATACACATACGTGGGACACTCAGAAAGTTTTGCGAAACTAAAAAAAATTGTTCTATACGTACATATATTTTTATCAAATCTTTTCAAAGTACTTTCCACCAGCCTCTATACAAAGATTCATGCGCCTAAACCAGTTTTCAAAACACTTTTTCCAGTCCGCCGCAGACACCTCGTTTACAGCCTGCTCGAACGCAGCCAGCGCATCTTCCGGCGACGAAAATTGTATCCCTTTGAGCTGATTTTTTATTTTTGGGAATAAAAAGAAGTCACACGGTGCTAGATCAGGGCTGTAAGGAGGGTGACCCAGGAGTTTGACTGGCGTGCTGTCCAGGAAGTCCCTCGTTTTGAGTGCGGTGTGCGCAGGTGCATTGTCGTGGTGGAGCAGTAGCCCGCGGAGCCCTGTGTTTGGTCGCTTGTTGCTTATAACAGAGAAAACTTCTGGCAAACATTTGGTAGTATACCATTCGGCATTAATGCTTCTTTGATCCCGTAAGGGAATTGATACCAAGTGGCCAGTCAAATTAAAAAAGCTAGCGATCAAAATCTTACCCCCGCTTCTAGATCGCTTCACTTTGGTAGGCGTTGGCTCATTTTGAAACACCCAAACAGTCGACTGGCGCTTGGTTTCTGGGTCGTATTGATAAATCCAGGACTCATCACCTGTAACGATGTCGTAAACACGCCGAGACGAGCCTGCTTCAAATTTGTTAAGCATATCACGGCACCATTCCACCCGGGCCTGCTTCTGAGCATCGGTGAGGTTGTGCGGCACCCAGCGTGATACTATCCTCCTCACGCGAAGATGGCTGTGTAGAATCTCGTGAACGCTTCCCGATCCAATCTTCAATATGTGTTGAATCTCCTGATATGTAATTCGCCTATTGTCTTGGATTAAATTTTTCACTGCTAGCACGTTTTCTTCGGTAACAGCCGTCAAAGGGCGACCGCTTCTTTCGTCATCCCCCAAAGTTGGTCGACCGCGCTTGAATTCGTTATACCAACGATACACGGTTGCCTTGGAAGGGCCTTCATCCATGAATGCCATTTGAAGTCTATCGTACGATTCATCCGGTTTCAGGCGACACTTGAAATCGTATAAAATCATAGCTCTAAAATGTTCCCGGCGCAGATCCATATTTCAGTGAGACACAATACTTTGAATTAACTCGCAAAAAATGTGGAGGGAAATTTTGAAATTGGAATTTACTTATTTTTACTTATAAATAATCATATTTTCGAAAAACATTATAACTGGCCAGTCTCCCATATATAAAAACTTTTTTTCGCAATACTTTCTGAGGGGCCTGGTACGTTCTACCTATACGCGCGGTCACCGGTGGTCGGGCGTCGATCATCGCTGTCCGGCGGACACCGATGGACTAACTTGACCGCCAGACATTTTGTACATCGTGTGCACACGTTTATACTATTCCATACGTTCTATCGTTATGGACAATCTTGTCATGTCGTGAGCGTCGTCTGCACGCGGCCTTAACAACCTGACAAACGGTCAAAATTAATATCTAATCTATCCACGGTTTGCCCTACTAGAGATAGGAATTTGATATAAGCTTCATAAAAAATTGACAAATTTCTATCTCTAGTAGGATCAATCGTGGATAGATTGGATATTAGTTTTGGCCGTAAAACATTGGCCGGTTAAAGTCTGCAGTCTGCAGGGGGCTTAAGGGTGATAAAGCGAAGTATTTTTAATAGTATAAAAAAGAATCTCATAATACGTTCCAAGTCATTAACAATTAGGTAAAGGTAGTTGTCTGTGATGTTAATACAATCTTAGCTTTGTGTTTAGTGATATTTGTTTTTGTTAATTTTTTATTTCGACACAATAAATTGTTATGATATTTATTATTATTATTATAATTGTATAAGATACTAGCTTTTACCCGCGGCTCCGCTCGCGTTAAATTCTGCTAACCCACGTCAGTCCAGTCCAGTCCAGTCCATTTCAGTCCAGACCACTGTCCCACTGTCCCGCTGTCCCGCTGCCCCGCTGCCCCACTGCTCCACTGCCCCAATGCCCCGCTACCCCACTGCCCCGCTCCACCACTGCCCCGCTGCCCCACTATCCCACTGCCCCACAGCCTGCCCCGCTGCCCCCCACTGACCCGCTGCCCCGCTACCCCACTGCCCCGCTGTCCCGCTGCCCCAATATCCCACTGCCCCGCTACCCCACTGCCCCACTGTCCCACTGCCCCACAGCCTGCCCCGCTGCCCCACAGCCCCGCTTCCCCTCTGCCATTCTGACCGGCTGCCCCGCTGCCCCACTGCCCCGCTGCCCCATTGCCCCGCTGCCCCACTATACCGCTGCCCCACTGCCACGGTAACCCACTGCTCCACTGCCCCACAGCCCCGCTGCCCCGCTAACCGACTGCCCCACTATCCCACTGCCTGCCCCGCTGCCCCACTCCCCTACTGCTCCGTTGCCCCGCTACCCCACTGCCCCGCTGCCCCACTGCCCCGCTGCCCCACTGCCCCGCTGCCCCACTGCCCCGCTGCAACACGGCCCCGCTGCCCAGCTGCCCCGATGCCCCACTGCCACGCTGCCCCGCTACCCCAATGACCCGCTGCCCCTTTATCCCTCTGCCCCACTGCCCCGCTGCCCCGGTACCCCACTGCCCCGCTGCCCCGGTACCCCACTGCCCCGCTGCCCCACTGCCGCGCTGCCCCGCTGCCCCGACCCCGCTGCCGCCCTGCTGCCCCGCTAACCCACTGCCCCGCTGGCCCACTATCCCACTGCCCCACAGCCCCGCTGCCCCGGTACCCCACTGCCCCGCTGGCACGCTGCCCCGCTGCCCCATTGCCTCGCTGCCCCGCTGCCCAACTGAACCACTGCCCCGCTGCCCCACTATCCCAATGCCCCACTGCCCCGGTACCCCAAGGCCCCGCTGCCCCGCTGGCACGCGGCCCCGCTGCCCCGCTGCCCCACTGCCTCGCTGCCCCGCTGCCCCGCTGCCCCACTGCCCCGCTGCCCCACAGTCCCGCTGCCTCGCTGTCCCGCTGCCCCACAACCCCACTGCCCCACTGCCCCGCTACCCCATTGCCCCACTATCCCACTGGCCCACTGCCCCGCTGCCCCACTACCCCACTGCCCCACTGCCCCACTGTCCCACCGTCCCACCGTCCCGCTGCCACTGTCCTACTTTCCCACTGTCCCACTATCCCACTGTCCCACGGCCCACTGTCCCACTGTCTCACTATATCACTAAATCACTATCGTCCCGTCCCATGTCCTGTCCCATGTCCCATCCTATGTCCAGTCCCATGTGCCGTCCCAATGTCCTGTCCCATGTCCCGTCTCATGTCCCGTCCCATTTCCCGTCACCTGTCCCGTCCACTGTCCCGTCCCCAGTCCCGTCCCCTGTCCCGTCCCCAGTCCCGTCCCCAGTCCCATCCCCAGTCCCATCCCCTGTCCACTCCACTCCACTCCACTCCATCGTACATTACTATCCGCTCGTGCAAATGCATAGAAGCTTCGATCTGTCGGGTGAGTACGCAACCCACGATTTTTTTTTTCTTTTTTTCTTTCTTTCTTTCTTTCTCAAAACCCATACCAGTTTTTAAGTCAGATCATCAGCTTTCAAACAAAAAAAAAATCATCAAAATCTGTCCAGTAGTTTTAGCGTGATGCTGGAACAAACAAACAAACAGACGTTTACAATTTTATAATAGTTAAGATAAGATTAAGAAGATAAGATAATATACTTGAAGAAGAAGGTAATTAAAAATTGTAGAATGAAAATAGTATTTTTTTAGTTACACCAAGATAACTTTATGCTTATTCGTATATTAAGATGGATACAATATAACAACGTTTAGGTACTTCTAAATTTTATTGCTTTTCATACAAAAAATTAGAGAAATCGCAATTTAGAGGTAGCTTCTGGTCCTTGTCTGTAAGTCGAAAGATTCTGATTTTCGGTTGGCTCAAAAGACTGCATTTCCAAGATGGCACCACCCACATACGACAGGATTTTTTTTTCTACTCTATAAAATTCGACCCGACCAAAAAGTTTTTAATGCAATTTCTTTAGCAGCCGTATTTTCTCTATGGAGGCGCGCGCCAGAGCGCATGCGTGTGAATGACAGCTGGATATGAGCGCCTTATTCACCTTGGTGTATGCAAAATGTTGTAGAAAAATATAATTAAAAATCACCGGTTCCCGTCATCGTAGCGAGGTAAAATACATACCAGTTTTTAAGTCAAATCATAAGTTTTTAGTCACAAACCCTTTCAACAAAATCGGTTGTTGCGGACGCAAGCCTGAACTTAATTAATGTAACTGAAAACTTGTGCTAACACAGCTGAAACGTTATGCACAAAGTAACAAGGGCATGAAATCTAGCTATAATCACACTATAGCTAGGTACAGATCATCAGCCAATCACAGTTTGATGAGTCATAAACCATGAACCAATCACAGGTCATAAGCCATACATAACTACAACTAGCTATGACTTGTAAAAATGTTGGAAGAACAGAGCAGCCGCAGGGCGCACTACGCGCCACTTGTGCCCCGCTGAATACTACTTAAGCGGGTGAATAAGCGGCATTTTGTGTGGGCAATATTTCATTCGATCGTCACTCGTTCTACGCTTCAGATCAAGACCTCAACCTATGAAGAACTGATCCTGACGTCCTGAACCCTGAAGCCTGAAGAAAGAATAACGTATTAGTCGCCTAGAACAGAGCTACGTAGGAACGAGTGTACTTTCATTTTTAATACATATGGCAAGTGCCTTTCAACAGATCGTTCGTTTCTTTTATCATATCCTTGGGTTGTCCTCAACAGCCCAAGTTTTCTGGTCCTTCAGAAGCCGGATCGAAGAATCAATAGCAAGATCGAAGATTCAATAGCAAGATTGAAGATTCAATAGCAAGATTCAAGATCCAAGACCAAGAACGAACACGGTGCCGGGAGCTCAAGAACGTGAAGATCAAGTCAACGTTCGCGCCGGGAGCTCAAGAGGAAAGACCGTGTCTGCGAGCATCAGCTGGTGGTCTTCGAACGTAAAGATCGTCTAAAACGTGTCACTATTTCTTAGCGGGTGGACCGCGGCTCTGTGTCTCTGCCACCTAACGGTGTCAAACGGTGGAGGCCAGAGTAAACGCCGAACAAGGCGGTGTGGTATTGTGCGATACCACCGGTTCATCAAGAGCGCCTTTTTCAAGGCGCGAACCGAACCAGTACACTACGCCGGTAAGGTCGTGCGTGGTGTGGGGGCCGGACTGTAGGCACTGCTGACGGGTCCGGGTATTCCTACCGGCCCTGAGCACCCCACAGTGCGCACAATCCTCTGCTGGGTAGATCCCACCTGTCCAATCCTGCACGTATCCATCCCTGGCGGAGCATATCCTGGTTAAACCCGGGCCCTCCAAAAGGATTGATAGGGCTGTTAGGGGCGTCAAATGCCGAAGATGCCGACTACAAGAAGCCAAGCAGCTGAGGAGAGGACAGCAAGAGTGTACGAAGACCCCCCCGCGTCCCCGTCCGCACAAGCATCCGCGTCCGCGTCCGCACAAACCGCTACCACGTCGCGCGCGCATGCCGAACCGAACCCCCGCGTGCCCGCGTTACCCGCACAAATAGACCCCAGCATAGCCGCAATAAGGTCACGCGCCGCCGCCGCCACCACCGCCGCCGCTGCGCCTGATACTAGAGAAGAGAGGAGATCGAGGGCGCCGTCCGTGCGCTCTCAGAGATCAACTGCCAGCGCTGTTGCCCGAATAAGATTAGCTGAATTCGAAGCCCAGGAACGTCTAGCCGAGATCCAGAGAAAAGAGCTGCAATTAGAAGCAGCACTTATCAAGAAAAGGCTAGCTTTGGACGTCGCCACTATACGGGAGGAGACTGACCGCGAGAGCGTCATCGCCCGTGAAACAATAGAAGTGGACAACCGAATCGCTGATTGGCTAAATAACACACAACCCAAAAGGGAAGAACGACCCCACATGACGTCATATGAAGACATGTCATCAGCGGTCCGCGTCTCGGCCCTGTGCGAACCACAGGGGGAACGTACCGAGCGCGCACCGCAGAACGAACGACGACGTATCGAACATGACGACAACGGAGCCACATTGTGTTACCAGCGCGAGAACGAAGGGCAACGATCACACCACTCTTTTTATAGATATGCGCCACCGCCGCAAGAACAAAGAGGAGTCACGATCGACACTCCGCGGCGCAACCGATCACCTACGCCCAATCCGAGACGAGACAGATCACCTACGCCAGCACGGTCCCGAGAACGAGGAATAGATAGATTAGCCGAGGTCTTAGAACGAATGGCCTTGAAACGCCCGCCGCCTAGACAAGCGCAAGAACTGCCTGTCTTCAACGGCGCGCCGAACGAATGGCTACTATTCCAAGCAGCGATGCGAGATTCGACCAAAATGTATAGCTATACAAAAGCTGAGAACCTGGCACGTCTCCGAACATGTGTACGAGGTGAAGCACGTGAAACAGTAGCAGCTTTATTGTGCACAGCTGCCGATCCCGCAATTATAATGCAGACACTTGAACAGTATTACGGCCGCCCTGAGATCATTATTGATAAAACGCTGGACGACTTAAGAAAGTTACCGCGACCCGGAACAACAGCTAGCGAACTGAACGCGTTTGCGATACGGCTTCAGAATATAGTCAGTGTACTCACTTGTATAGATGAGAAGGGGTACCTACAGAATCCTATGTTGGCCCGGCAAGTTACAGAAAAATTAAGTCCGCATATTAGAGCGAGATGGTGCGACTACGCAGAAGAGTATGGAAGTCGCAGTGAACCTGAGATTGTTACGCTGTCTCGTTTCCTCATGAGAGAGGCTGACCGTGCCGTACGATTCGCGTACTCCGCTGCAGGAAGCTCAACAAAGGAGCCAGCACGTAATGCGCCAGCAGCTAAGACCAGTAGTTCGTCTAAACGCCAGGAAGGCAAGAAGCGAGGCGGTGCTGCGTACACTGCAACCGAAAATAAAAACGTAAAGATGTGTCTATGTTGCGGGGCCGAACATGATACGGTGAAATGTAGGAAACTGGAAGCGATGACATTACCACAGAGGTGGGAATGGGCAAAAGAAGCACGCGTATGTTTTCGTTGCTTGAATAGCCGTCACCGCCGTGCCAGTTGTACCGCAAAGAAATGCGGTATAGATGAGTGTCGCCATCCTCATCATGTATTGCTACACAGCGCACCGCAAGCCGCGCCAGGAGGCGAACAGAACGATCAAGAGATCACCGCCTCGGCTAACACCGTAATGTCAGCTGGCGCGGTGTTATTAAAAATATGCCCTATCACGATAAGAGGGCCCGATGGACTGGAAGTTGAAACTCACGCCCTACTCGATGAGGGATCTACGATAACCTTGATCGATGAGGAAATCGCTAGAGCAGTGAACGCGCAAGGAACGAAATGCGCGCTGCGTTTGCATGGATTAACTGCAACGCGGCAAGAACCCGAGAGTCAGAGCGTGTCATTGGAGATACGGGGAGCACGAACTAGCTTCCATCCAATACAGGCGCGAACCGTCAAGAGTCTCAACATTACCAGTCAAGCGATCGCAGCTGAGTGTTTGAACTATGAACACTTGAAACAGCTACCACAGAACGAGGTCTGCTATGGACAAGCAAGACCGCGCATACTAATAGGTGCAGACCATTGGCACTTAATAGTATCGCGAAAACTCCTGACCGGAGAATGGAACGAGCCGGCCGCATCACTAACTATGCTAGGATGGGTAGTGCACGGTACGGTGCCACGAACGATAGTGGCGAAGGAAGACCCGATAGATGGCGCCACAGTACTGCACATACGTGCGCCTCAGCATAGAGAACGATTTGATCATGATGATGAACTACATGAACTAATCACAGAACATTTTAAGATCGATGCGCTCGGAATATCATCCAAAAATAAACCTGTGAAGGAAGACGAGCGCGCTAAAGAAATATTCAATAGAACAGCGCGATTGGTCGACGGACGTTACGAAGTCGGCCTGCCATGGCGTACAGACGATACTCGCCTGCCGCCTAGTTATAATATGGCCCTAAGCAGATTGCGCTCGATGGAACGTAAAATGGATCGAAACACGGAATTTCGCAGAGCATACACGTCACAAGTTGACAACTTGTTGGCGAAAGGTTATGCAACTCGAGTCGAGGACACGGACGACAGCTCAATTGATTGGCTCCTCCCACATTTCGCTGTGACCAATCCGAACAAACCAGGAAAGGTGCGCCTTGTCTTCGACGCAGCCGCGAGTACAGGCGGGCGCTGTCTGAACGACGAACTGCTCGCCGGGCCCGATATGTTGAACACGCTTTACGGAATATTGTTCCGATTCAGAGAGAAGCCAATTGCTATAGCGGCAGACATACGCGAAATGTTCTTGCGAGTCAAAATACGACCAGAAGACAAAGCAGCGCAACGATTTTTGTGGCGTGGTGATGACCGAAAAAGCCCGCCTCAGAAATACGTGATGAATTCTATGATATTTGGCGCTCGGAGTTCACCCTTCCTAGCTCACAGCGTTAGAAACAGAAACGCTGAGGAATGTCAAGACGCGCACCCGCGCGCCCTCTATGCAATAACAATGAACCATTACATGGATGATTGGGTCGACAGTTTTGAAACGGAAGAAAGCGCCGCCCTCACGATCAAAGAGGTGCAGCGTATTCATGAGCGAGCCGGCTTTGAACTCGCCGGGTGGAATTCGAATCGTCCACACTTACTCGCTCATATCCTAGAACAGGATAAGGCTAACGCCCCGAAAGAACTAGGTGCGAATGCACACCCATATGGCAAGACGCTGGGTATGATGTGGGTGCCAGAGACCGATGAGCTTGCATTCAACACAGCTATGCCCCGTGTACCGAACGAAGTACGCGATGGAACGAGAACGCCCACTAAACGTGAAATGTTGGGGGCTGTAATGTCGATCTTTGACCCGTTGGGCCTGTTGAGCCCTTTCACGATTACGGCAAAGATCACTCTACAGGAGCTATGGCGAAACAACATCGGCTGGGACGAGCAACTACCCGCCGAAGAGGCTATCGCGTTTCTCGAATGGATAAATGGTCTGACGAGCGTGGCGGGCTTGCGAGTCCCCCGATGCTACGCGAATCACATGACCGTAGAGCGATCGCTGCATGTATTCACCGACGCTAGTGAACAAGCCTACGCCGCTGCAGCATATTGGCGATTAACACGGCCCGACGGATCGATAGACGTCGTGTTAGTAGCGGGAAAAGCTAGAGTAGCGCCGATGAAAGCGCAGAGTATCCCACGCATGGAACTGCAGGCGTGCCTGATAGGCGCACGACTCGCCTCCGAGATACGCAAGGAGCATAGATGGGAAGCCGAAGTAACCTATTGGAGTGACTCTAAGACGGCATTACATTGGATAAGAAACGACTCTGCGAGATATACGCCATATGTTGCGCATCGACTGAGCGAGATAGCCGAACTTACCCCCGCTGAACGATGGCGCTGGGTGCCGACCGCTCAGAACGTAGCTGATGACGCAACTAGATATGGCAGAACGAGCCTCAATAAACACGATCGATGGTTCATCGGACCGGCCTTCTTACGTGAACCGGAAGAACAGTGGCCGAGCGAAGAGAACCAGGGCGAGGAAGAAACAGTAGCCCATGTTAGAGGCGAGGAGAACGTTATGGACCTGAAACGATTCTCCTCATATGATCGAGCATTGCGCGCTATGGCAAGCGTGTTGCTCTTTATAGAAAAATGTCGTAAACGCGCGACAACGATGGACGTGCGTCATCTCGAAGAAGCCGAACTAATGCTTATACGAGATTCACAACGTGACAGTTTCTCTGAAGAAATTAAGAGATTGACGTCAGGAAAAAGCGTTGAGAGATCGAGCCGGCTCAGCAAGCTAGACCCGGTGTATGAAAATAAAATTATTCGACTGAACGGACGAATCAACGCAGCGAATGTACCAGAGTACAGGAAGAGGCTACCGATCTTAGACGGCAGGCATCCACTTGCGCGCCTACTTATAAAGCGTGAACATGAGAAGAATGGGCATGCAGGCCGAGAGCACGTAGTCAATAACCTGCGTCAGCGATTTTGGATATTACGATTACGAACGAGTGTGCGCGCTGTGCTGAACGAATGCATCGTGTGTCGCATGCGACGTAAAGCGCCACCTATACCGGTGAAAGGAAACTTACCCTGCGAAAGGCTTGATGCATACGCTCGCCCTTTTACTCGCAGCGGTGTTGATTGTTTCGGTCCCATGACGATCACTATAGGAAGACGTAGAGAAAAACGCTGGGGCATGTTATTTACCTGTTTGGTAACTAGGGCCGTGCATATAGAACTGTTACCGAGTCTCAGTACTGACAGTGCGATCATGGCCCTTAGAAGAATGGCCGCGCGCCGTGGATGGCCACGCACAATAATGTCAGACAACGGTACGAACTTCCGTGGAGCTGACGTCGAACTAAAAAACGCTTACAAAGAATGGGCGACTGAACTTAAGGATTACGCCCTTAATAAGGAAACCGATTGGCGTTTCATCGACCCTGGTGCACCAAACCAGGGGGGAGCCTGGGAGCGGCTCATACGTAGCGTGAAAACAGCCCTCGCTGTAATATTGAAAGAACGAATGCCAAAGGAAGAAACATTAATAACGGTAATGGCTGAAATAGAGAACATATTGAACTCGCGACCGCTCACTCACGTATCTGTGAACCCGGAAGACGCGGAAGCGTTAACGCCGAATCATTTCCTGTTGGGGTCATCAGCAGGGCTACCGGTCACTGGAACTTGTGACGTAGCTGATAAACGCGCTTGGCGAGCGGCCCAAGCGCTGGCAGATCGATTCTGGGCAAGATGGATGAAAGAGTATCTACCGACACTGACACCGCGCGGTGACGTCAGATCTAATCACGCTGAACAAATTAAAGAAGGCAATGTCGTCATAATCGCTGACGGCTTATTACCACGGAATGTGTGGCCGCGGGGCCTTGTTGTGCGCGCGATAGTAGGTACGGACGGTGTTGTGCGGAGTGCGGATGTGCGAACTCGGGGTGGCATTTTTAGAAGGCCAGTAAGAAGGCTTATCGTCCTCGACCAGAAGGGAGAGGCTCGCGAGGCTATGCCGGGGGGAGACTGTTGCGGACGCAAGCCTGAACTTAATTAATGTAACTGAAAACTTGTGCTAACACAGCTGAAACGTTATGCACAAAGTAACAAGGGCATGAAATCTAGCTATAATCACACTATAGCTAGGTACAGATCATCAGCCAATCACAGTTTGATGAGTCATAAACCATGAACCAATCACAGGTCATAAGCCATACATAACTACAACTAGCTATGACTTGTAAAAATGTTGGAAGAACAGAGCAGCCGCAGGGCGCACTACGCGCCACTTGTGCCCCGCTGAATACTACTTAAGCGGGTGAATAAGCGGCATTTTGTGTGGGCAATATTTCATTCGATCGTCACTCGTTCTACGCTTCAGATCAAGACCTCAACCTATGAAGAACTGATCCTGACGTCCTGAACCCTGAAGCCTGAAGAAAGAATAACGTATTAGTCGCCTAGAACAGAGCTACGTAGGAACGAGTGTACTTTCATTTTTAATACATATGGCAAGTGCCTTTCAACAGATCGTTCGTTTCTTTTATCATATCCTTGGGTTGTCCTCAACATCGGTCTAGTAGTTTTATAGTGATGCTGGAACAAACAAACAAACAAACAAACAGACAACTGACATTTAACAATTTTATAATAGTAGTAGATTATGGTTATTGTGTAGGCAATTTTTTTTTTGGATATTTCCTTGATACTAAGAAGCACGATTATGACGCCGTCTGTATGATATACAAAGTAAAAACAATTAAATCACTAGTATAATATATAATTGGATTTAAATACTTTATGAGAATTGATGAGCCATTTGAAATCTTGTATTATTATAATATATCACGAGATATTTACTACCATGCGAATCCTTTTTTGTGAGTTCTGCAGACGCTATTAGAAAGATTTACCTAGTAAATATCCGGCAATATATAATAATAAAAGTGTAACGGCCAAAATTAATATCCAATCTATCCACGATTTGGCCTACTAGAGATAGAAATTCGACATATTTTGTATGAAGCTTATGTCAAATACCTATCTCTAGTAGGGCAAATCGTGGATAGATTGGATATTAATTTTGGCCGTAAGTGATCATGTTAGTTTATAAACTCTTTTCAAATCGGCTACATATTTATTGTTGTTTTTTTAGTTATTTATTTTATAATAGTGCATAAAAGTAGATACCATGTTATTTTCAAATTGATCTCGATTTTAAAGTTGGGTAAGCCTTCTATCGCCACAGTTACATTCCAATTACTAACACTTAGATACTTAACTAACTTAAGTGAGATAAGGCCAGATACAATTTAAATCGAATTTCGATGATCTCTTATAAGATATTATAGTGTAACTCTGTGGTAACGTGTGTGTGCGTAAAATTATTCGGAAGGTATACCTGGTCATATACCTCTTGTAGCCAATGGCGTGCCTACGAATAGATTAATCAAAAACCTGAGTATTTTATAGGTCTTTCACGTTTCACACCGTCTCGCTCTAACTTTAGCAGTTTTTTATAAATATTTCAAGAGATTTTAAGCGAAATTGAAAAATGTATTCTATTATTATTCTTCAGGGTAATATTACGAATATTTAAGCGATGGTTTTGTTTCCATACATCATTTATCATCATCATCATTTCAGCCGAAAGACGTCCACTGCTGGACATAGACCTCCCCCAAGCATCGCCACAACGACCGGTCCGGACCTTCCGCATCCAGCGGATTCCCGCGACCTTCACCAGGTACTCGGTCAACCTTATGGGGGCCTATGGCTCGCAGAACCGATGGCCGATGAGGCAATAAAGTTCTGGAGTGGCGACATGATTTATAAAGAAAGAAAACAAAGAAATATATTTTTCTCTATCCTCCTCCTTTCCCTCTCCTAGGCAACAAATCAAGACGAAAATATGTTTTAAATATTCTCGTTACTCTGAAGTAATAGAATACATTTTACAATTTCACCTAATTTTTTTTGAAATCTTTAATAAAGTGCTAAAGTTAGAGCCAGACGGCTGTGGAGTGTGAAAGGCCTTTTATGGGGCAACATTTGTGTTTTTTGTGAAAATTAATTATGTAACTAATAGCTACTAAATAATGCGAATGAAGATTAATCAGGTTTGTAGTCATAATCTACCCAATACTGTCCCACTACTGGGCACGGGCCACGTACGGCCAAAATTAATATCCAATCTATCCACGATTTGCCCTACTAGAGATAGAAATTTGACATAAGCTTCATACAAAATATGTCAAATTTCTATCTCTAGTAGGGTAAATCGTGGATAGATTGGATATTAATTTTGGCCGTTAGAATGAGAAAGTAAAGGCCTTAGTCCACAACGCTGGCCTACAGCGTTTTGGTGGATTACACACACTATCGAGAACTGTATGGAGCACTCTCAGGTGAAGTATGCAGGTTTCTCACGATATTTTCCTTCACCTGCACATAAATTCTAAAAGTAAGAGGAGTGGGCCGGGTTCGAACTCAGACCCTTCTGCATACCATTACCACTACTAAATAGGACGCTACTCCGTTTATTATATTTAAGTATATTAAGTAGGTAACTAGTGTTAAAAATCGTAATTTAAAAGTTTTCTAACAAAATATGTCATCAAATGCCGTTAATAAATGTAATTATCACGTTAATTTTCATAAATATTACTAAGTATCTGTTAGTGCCATCAGTAAGTTTCACAAATAATATTAATATTGAACCTAGAAATATTCGGCCGGAATCTAATGTGATCGCAGGCACGCCACTGCTTCTAACATTATTCATGTAACTCACGTTTGTTAATTAATCTATTGTAAATATACCCAATTATTAAAAAAACTTTCGTATATATAACATAGTTGTTTTATTTATTACTAGCTTTTACCCGCGGCTCTGCTCGCGTTAAATTCTGCTAACCCACGTCAGTCCAGTCCATTCCAGTCCAGACCACTGTCCCACTGTCCCGCTGTCCCACTGCCCCGCTGCCCCACTGCCCCACTGCCCCGCTGCCCCACTGCCCCACTGCCCCGCTGCCCCAATGCCCCAATGCCCCGCTGCCCCCACTATCCCACTGCCTCGCTGCCCCACTGCCCCACAGCCCCGCTGCCCCGCTGCCCCACTGCCACGCTGCCCCACTACCCCGCTGCCCAGCTGCCCCGCTGCCCCACTATCCCACTGACCCACAGCCTGCCCCGCTGCCCCCCACTGACCCGCTGCCCCACTACCCCACTGCCTCACTGCCCCGCTGCCCCGCTGCCCCTATATCCCACTGCCCCGCTACCCCACTGCCCCACTGTCCCACTGCCCCACAGCCTGCCCCGCTGCCCCACAGCCCCGCTTCCCCGATGCCACTCTGTCCGGCTGCCCCGCTGCCCCACTGCCCCAATGCCCCGCTGCCCCACTATACCACTGCCCCACTGCCCCGGTAAACCACTGCTCCGCTGCCCCACAGCCCCGCTGCCACGCTAACCCACTGCCCCACTATCCCACTGCCTGCCCTGCTGCCCCACTCCCCTACTGCCCCACTGCCCCGCTACCCCAATGCCCCGCTACCCCACTGCCCCGCTGCCCCACTGCCCCGCTGCATCACTGCCCCGCTGCCCCGCTGCCCCTCTGCCCCGCTGCCCCGCTACCGCAATGACCCGCTGCCCCTCTATCCCCCTGCCCCACTGCCCCGCTGCCCCGGTACCCCACTGCACCGCTGATCCGCTGCCCCAATGCCTCGCTGACCCGCTGCCTCGCTGCCCCGCTGCCCCGCCCCCGATGACGCCCCGCTGCCCCGCTACCCCACTGCCCCGCTGACCCACTATCCCACTGCCCCACAGCCCCGCTGCCCCGGTACCCCAATGCCCCGCTGCTCCGCTGGCACGCTGCCCCTCTGCCCCATTGCGTCGCTGCCCCGCTGCCCCGCCCCCACTGCCCCGCTGCCCCACTATCCCAATGCCCCACTGCCCCGGTACCCCACAGCCCCGCTGCCCTGCTGGCACGCGGCCCCGCTGCCCAGCTGCCCCACTGCCTCGCTGCCCTGCTGCCCCACTGCCCCGCTGCCCCACTGTCCCGCTGCCTCGCGGTCCCGCTGCCCCACAACCCCACTGCTCCACTGCCCCGCTACCCCATTGCGCCACTATCCCACTGGCCCACTGCCCCGCTGCCCCGCTGCCCCACTACCCCACTGCCCCACTGCCCCACTGTCCCACCTTCCCACCGTCCCGCTGCCACTGTCCTACTTTCCCACTGTCCCACTGTCTCACTATATCACTAAATCACTATCGTCCCGTCCCATGTCCCATGTCCTGTCCCATGTCCCATCCTATGTCCAGTCCCATGTGCCGTCCCACTGTCCTGTCCCACTGTCCTGTCCCATGTCCCGTCTCATGTCCCGTCCCATTTCCCGTCCCCTGTCCCGTCCACTGTCCCGTCCACTGTCCCGTCCCCAGTCCCGTCCCCTGTCCCGTCCCCAGTCCCATCCCCAGTCCCATCCCCTGTCCACTCCACTCCACTCCACTCCATCGTACATTACTATCCGCTCGTGCAAATGCATAAAAGCTTCGATCTGTCGGGTGAGTACGCAACCCACGATTTTTTTTTTCTTTTTTTCTTTCTTTCTTTCTTTCTCAAAACCCATACCAGTTTTTAAGTCAGATCATCAGCTTTCAAACAAAAAAAAAACATCAAAATCTGTCCAGTAGTTTTAGCGTGATGCTGGAACAAACAAACAAACAGACGTTTACAATTTTATAATAGTTAAGATAAGATTAAGAAGATAAGATAATATACTTGAAGAAGAAGGTAATTAAAAATTGTAGAATGAAAATAGTATTTTTTTAGTTACACCAAGATAACTTTATGCTTATTCGTATATTAAGATGGATACAATATAACAACGTTTAGGTACTTCTAAATTTTATTGCTTTTCATACAAAAAATTAGAGAAATCGCAATTTAGAGGTAGCTTCTGGTCCTTGTCTGTAAGTCGAAAGATTCTGATTTTCGGTTGGCTCAAAAGACTGCATTTCCAAGATGGCACCACCCACATACGACAGGATTTTTTTTTCTACTCTATAAAATTCGGCCCGACCAAAAAGTTTTTAATGCAATTTCTTTAGCAGCCGTATTTTCTCTATGGAGGCGCGCGCCAGAGCGCATGCGTGTGAATGACAGCTGGATATGAGCGCCTTATTCACCTTGATGTATGCAAAATGTTGTAGAAAAATATAATTAAAAATCACCGGTTCCCGTCATCGTAGCGAGGTAAAATACATACCAGTTTTTAAGTCAAATCATAAGTTTTTAGTCACAAACCCTTTCAACAAAATCGGTCTAGTAGTTTTATAGTGATGCTGGAACAAACAAACAAACAAACAAACAAACAAACAGACAACTGATATTTAACAATTTTATAATAGTAGTAGATTAAAGTTTAAGATTCCTGGTAAAAAATGGTGTATTATATATATATTCCTCACGTTCAATGTAGCATTCTAAAGAGGCACATATTTTGCGGAATGAATAAAATCTAAATTACTCATTGTGTCACTTTTTCGAATAATACTATTTCGCTGGGCAGTAAAACAACTTCATCTAGCTCGTTACACCACCACTACACACCACACCACACCATCACACCACACCACTACACCACACACACCACCACACCACCACCACCACCATCACCACACACACAATACCAATATCGCCGTGGAGCGATAAGACCGCCAGTTGTACACTAGCGCATAAGTAGTTATTGAAGAAATTAATTTAATCTTGTTGTGCAATAAAGAGGATTTGTATTTGTATTTGTAATACCAAACCACACCACCACCACAACACCCCTAGACCATACCACCACCACTATTTTTTAATACTAAAAAAAGTTAAAGGGTAGGTAGTCTCTGCTCATCAAACTGCACAACTATTACTGTGAAAATGAAAAACAGCTGTTCCAACTTTTTTTGGTAATTAAAAATAGGGGTGTAAGGATATGAGCTAGATAAAGTGGTTTTACTACTTAAAAAAGTACGTGAATATTTAAAAAAAAACTAAAAAAGTAATAAAGTAAAATACAATGTGTAAGAGTCATAGCTTCGTAGCTCTCTCGTAGCGTTGCGTTCGTAGCAAGCATACACAAAATATCTTATAAAATATGTTAATATTGTAAGCAGAATAAGCTTAAAAATCAGCGCTGTGTTGTGATTCACGTTACAACACAGCATCATGCTGAGTGTCAACCTCATTGCCGCAGCTACGACATGCACCATATAATTAAGTTTAAGTTTAATTATTTTTTATGTGTACCTACCGCATGTCGTCTTGTTGTGGCAATAAATCATTTTTCTTTCTTTCTTTCTTTCTTTCTTAAAGTAAATTAATCAATAATATCAATCAATCAAAACAAATATTTCTTTGGAGTAATTCCAAGAGTCCTCGCGTCGCGCGTCGTAGCTCCCTCGTAGCCTTCGTAGCACACATACCTATACAAAATATTTGCGATAATACATAACCTCCTCCTTTTTTTGAAGTCGGTTAAAAATGTGCTACCACGTAGTTTTTGCTTACGTTCTAAAGCGCCGCCTTCAAAATTTTGGTTTATGTTAAGATTTTAAAATACAAACAATGATTATTTTTTACTTTTTAGTTAAGGTTTTTGAAGTCGGTTTTATTTTTTGTTAAAAAGTTTTTATTTAATGCTTTTTAGTTGAAAATTGCGAGGGTTGATTCATAAATGTTTATATAACCAATTTGAGTTTTTTTTTATTAACCTTTGCTATCCCACTGCTGGGCAAAGGTCTCGCTCATATTCTTCCAAACGTCCAATCACTATCGTGAAAAAAAAACACGCATATCGGCCAAGAATTCTCAGAAAAACGAACCAATGAGCAGATCATCTAGATAGGCGAAGCTAAAACAAAACTGATTTATTGAAGCGGGTTAAAAAACTACTCAACCTAAGTCAATAAAATTTATATGGGACCACCGCGCGGACTTTTTCTACCAAATAAAAAAACAACCACGTAAATCGGCCCACAAATCTCGGAGTAATCGGTGTACATACATGAAAAAAAAAAAAAAAAAAACTCCTCCTTTTTTTGAAGTCGGTTAAAAAGAAATTGTTAATTTTAATTCAAGTTGGGCGGCGTATTCGACGTCCCTCGGCTCGTTGCCTCTCTTTCAGTTCTGTACGAAACGACAGTGACCGCAGAGGTCTGATTTTTTAGGTGTTGTCAGCCTCTTAAGTGACAATTTTGTCAAATTTGCTCTTTTTCGTAGTATATGTAACAAAATTTGACAAAATTGTCACTTAACGGCCTTTTAGTCATCGGACGGCAGTATTACTCTCACTACGCTGTCCGTCCATCCGTCTGTCTGTCTGTCACAGGGCTGTATCTTTATGGTAATAGCCAACCAGTTGAAATTTTCACAGAATATGTGCCACTATGGTGCCTATCATGACAAATACTAAAAATAAAAAAGTCTAAAACCAAAGGGGATCCCTATACAAGAAACCTTGAAAAACATGCATTTTTTTAAACGTTTTTGTTCCTGCTCTATCTTCAAAGTGGTAATACATACCAGCGTCAAACTTGGTCTGCTAGTGCATACCTACTATGTAGTTTAGTAACAAATACTAAAAATATGGCAAACATAGACTTATTATGTGGTGTGGTATCTACGTAAGAAAGAGATGTAAAAAATCATATTTCGCTTCGTCGTTGATGTCTTTTGATGTACTCTTGTAAATTACATCAGTTTCTATGGGGTATTAGGTCGATGGGTAGTACGGAACCCTTTCTGCGTGAGTCCGACTCCAAATTGGACGGTTGTTTTTTTCACACATTTAGGGCGAGAATCGAGTACTGAACATCCTTCTTCAATAAGTCCCTCGTTCAACCAGTCGACCTGTATAAGTATACAATATTTTTCCTTCTAAGTACCTTTTTTCCTTGGAAATCCTCATGGACACACTACACCCGGGGAAGGCGGAGCTTTTGTCGGACTCTTAACGACTTTACACGACGGGGTTCCTCTAACTACCTTTGACCGGGGGCGTGGGACCAGGGTTGCCAGATGAGTACAAGTGGATTATCGTACTGATGTTCTAAAATTATCGTATATCAAGGAATTTGGTGAAATATTATCGTAAACAGTGCTGAGCTACGAACAAAAACAATGATTTTCAGCATCAAAATTATCGTATTTCTGCGTATTTCAATCAATTTTGTATCGTACCAGAGCTAAAATTATCGTATATTTACGATAATTATCGTACGTCTGGCAACGCTGCGTGGGACAGACTGTGTATTCGCCAACCACCTCACATGTCCCGACTCGCCACTAGTAGGTGGGCCCCTTCTCTCCGTGCAGCCTAATGTCGGGCGCACTTTCCTTGGTGGCGTTCTTCTTCTTCTTTCCAAGTACCTACACACATAGTTATGTCTTGGGTTTTCGTGATCAGTACACATAAAACAAATTTAAAGTCAGGCTATTGAAATTAAGAAACATCGAAATTTTATTAGAGAAGATGATGGTCTAAAACATAATGACACTGTGAGTCATTAGTCAGTTCGTCAGTGTCTTTAGGATCAGTAAGCTGAAGATGCAGTGAGCTGGCCATGTCTGTCGAAGGACCGATGGCCGTTAGAGCAGAAGAATCCTTGAGTGGAGTCCGCCAATCGGCAAACAGATTTTGAACAGAACAGATTGCAGCAATCGCTTGGTTTTCTATTGTTAATGCTACTAAAATGATAAAAATAAATTAAACTTAAAAAAAACTGACTTCAAAAAGAATAATAATAATTTGTGGGAAACAGTTTACGAAGTCGGTGACAATTTTCATATCAATCAAGCCGACTCGAAGGTATCTACTTCCAAAACTGTTTCGGAAATATTACTTTTTTTTTTGAAGTCGGTTTTTACTTTTTTTTAAGTTAATTTTATTTAATACCTACCTAAACATATTTTATAATATCAAATTGAAGTATTTCATGCTATCAGCTATCAAACATTTGCTGCATAAAGTAAAGAAAACCCTCAATTGTTATTTGATCTTAATTGGATTTTTAATTCTTACCATAATGGTAGAAATCATTTTGTTGATAAAAAGACCTGAATTTTGAATTCGTAAATATATTGAGAAAATATCATTATTGTTTTTGGTAAGACTTGAATGACTTTTAGTAAATGACATTACAATTGTCATTGTCAATTTTTGACACAAATTATCAAAAAGTTTTGAATTTCAGTGTTTCGAAGTTTTTGTAAACATTTCAATTTTAAAACAATAAAAAAGCCTGGGAAGCAATAATATTAATCGATAACAAATAATTCAAGAAAGCTACTAAAAGTCTACTATTATTATAAATTTTCTGCTTTTCTATTAAACTTTCTACCGGCAAGATGGGTGATTATCCGGATCCAGATGAAGAATACGAATTGATGTACGCTGATGAACTGGAAATGCTGAAAGACGATGAGGAGCATGAAGGTAATTAGAGGTCCATAAGTACAAACACTTTAAATGTTAAAACTATCTCGTAATTTGGTCTATAGGTTAGTTTTTGCTGACAAACATTTTATTACATTAGAAAATTATATCAATGAAGACAATCATACAAAAAAATAAACTATGAAATAAACAGATATGGAATACCGACACTTAAATATCAACAAAACCATGTCAACAATACTGTTAAAATATCAAAAGATGTTCTAAACTCGCTTAACATATCTAATTTACAGCGCCAATTGTAGTCAAAAAGAAGATTCTACCAGAAAAACTAAGTCTGGAATTCTCCAATCCCATTGTGTCAATAAAAACATGTCCACAATATTATTAAAATATCAAAAGTTTTTTTTTTTATATTTCATCAAGAAAAAAAACTTTAGCTAGTGACAAATAAGGCGTAAGCTAATACAGCGTTCAATAATCATGAGAGCATCTGTAGCCAAACTTGGATAATCCTGTATCTCGGCATACAGCACCAAGCCCCTCAAAGATGTTCTAAACTCACTAACTTAACATATCTCTAATTTTCAGTGCCAATTGTAGTCAAAAAGAAGATTCTACCAGCAAAACGAAGTCTGGACTTCTCTAATCCCATACCCAAGGAGCCAGTCATCACAACAGTCACAAACCACATACATTCTACTAACTCCATCATCAATAATTCTACAAGTCCTGAACCTGATATCTCTCTTACACCACATTTACCCCTATTAGAAGAACAAATACCTGTCTCAAGTAAAAGAACAGCAGAAGAACTGTTTGGGGACATCGGAGACATAGACTTCAATGAATTAGAGTTACCGAGTAAGAGACAGAAGACTGATGAGGAGAACGACTTTGATCTGATAGAGAAGATCCTTGAGAGGAGACGGCTGAAGCAGAGCCTGTTGGAGCCTAGTGGACGGATGCTTGGGTCTAGATCTAATTTTAAAGCTAAGGATAATTTGTCATTGAATATACCAAGGTAATTATTTAAAAAAAAAAAATGTGTTCTTTATCTGCAATCAGTCTTCTTTAACTATATCAGATTCAGATGATTCGTCTGTACATTGTTATGTGGAGTGCTTCCTCCAGTGAGGGAGCTACTCCTCTATGCAACAGCTACAGTCTAGCCTGTAGCTTCATTATGTCATGTCTCTTAAGACGATTGGTATAGCTCTGAGACATTAGTTGGACTGCTAGTTTGTTTGGGTGGTGTGTTAATCGCCGTTTATATTTCTCGGCAGTCAGTCGGATTTCTTCCTGTGCTAATTTGTAGATGTTGGTGAATCTCATTGTTTGTGATAAACCAATGAGTGTTTGTGATTGTTCTCAATATCATGTTTTGGAGGTGCTGTAGTATGGAGATGTTGGAGTTACTAGCACTACCCCACAATTGTAGATAGATAGATAGATAGAATATACTTTATTGTACACCATGAAAATAGTAGTTAACAGGAGCAACATACAAATTATGGGTACATGGGCGGTCTTATCGCTAAAAGCGATATCTTCCAGACAACCTTTGGATGGACAAAGAAGACGAAAGATCTAGATGATGGGGGCAGTCCGTGGCGTACTACTAAACTAAAATAAATAAATAGCACGAAATATATTATACATATAGGTATCATAAATATATATAATATATATATAAATAATTTTACAATTTAGAATAGAGATTGGATACATAGGCAATGTCTTAATAAATTACAATTTATTTGGAAAGGTAGTATTCTTTAACTAATTTTTTAAATGAAAACAGTGACTGAGCAAAATAATTGTATACTGTATAACTAATTTTATGTGATTTATCAAGTCATAGTTAAGTTCACTGCTTATTCAACTCAGCCTATCGCAGTTCACTGCTGGACATAGGCCTCTCCCAAGTTGCGCCACAACAGTCGGTCCTCTGCCTTCCGCATCCAGTCCCCCCCAGCCACGTTTTTCAAGTCGTCAGTCCATCTGGCGGGGGGGCGCCCTACGCTGCGTGTTTATATTAGATATCGGTTGTATAAGCTGAGGCCTCAGGATTAGTAAGGCGCATTGTCAACCTTCATGCAGACACGAAAAGACGAGTGACAAAAACACCCAAAACATTAATAAAATATAATCAACCTTATGCAATCTCCATAAGGTGTTAAAAATTGATTGCCATGACGTCTTTTTATATTTCACTCACACACTTCCATACACTAGCGGCAGTGGCTGAGACTTGATGCGCAGCGATGGTGTTTTCTGATTTGTTAACCAATTTCTCGCGTATTTAAATTGTGTCATCTACACAGGTACACCGGTGGGTCATTTAAAATATGTTGAGCAATGCTTGCTTGAATTAATGGGGCAGTAAATTATATTTTCGATATAAGATAATTTTTTCTTCATGTAAGTCTTCATGGTTCTTATAAATATTTTCCAGATGGGCATTCCTACCCCTCACAAACTCAGATGGTGACCGAGTGTATGTGAGACTTGAATCTGAGGAGTCTTGGGAGAACTCCCTGGACACGGGAGCTGAACAGATGTCCTTACATGCAACATATGCGAGCACTTGGGTTGAGGCTAGGAAAATTGTAAGTTAATCTGGGAAATTTCATGTTATCCTACTAATATTATAAATGCGAAAGTATGGATGTTTGTTTGTTTATCCTTCAACATGCTGAAATGGCTAATCAGATTTGGATGAAATTTGGCAAACAAAAAGAGCAAACATTATTATACTATAGGCTACTTTTTATCCTGGAAAGATAAACAGTTCCCATAGGATAAACCGAATTATACACGGGCTAAGCTACAGGCATAGGTAAGTTATAAAATAACATACTGTAAGAATGAATAAAATGATGATTATGTTATGGATCATTTCAGCCGAAAGATGTGCACTGCTGGCAGTGGCGTGCAGTGACTTACTTTATTTGAATTTAATTGTGGTCTAAGTTATTGATTTTTGTATGTAGAAAGATTAATTTAGCATTAATAGGTCTATTAAAAGATAAATAATCATTGTACTTTGAAAAAAAGATAATAACTTACACCACTATTGAATTTGAATGAGGAAGGCACTGGGTACTGCCTAATTGCCTATATGGAATGCACGCCACTGACTGCTGGACATAGGCCTCCTCCAAGCATATGTTGGGGGGATATGCCATAATAGTTACGCTTGGCAGGCGGGTTGGTGATCGCAGTTGGTTGGTTAAATACTCAAAGAACGCTGCTGCCCATCCTCTGGTGAATACCTTAGTCGCCTTTTACGACACCCATGAGAAGAGATAGGGTTATGTGGGATGTTATGAATGAAATAAAAGGTTATTATATATATATTTATTCAAGTACCATGAGACTCATTATTGTTAGTAACAGACTACTTAAAAATAATATTAGTACATCACAAATATTTAATATTACAAATATTTTCCATTTATGAGATCACTACCCAAGGCCAAGGGTCCAGCTGAAACCTTGCAGCAGTGATTGAAAAATGCACAGTCTAACCTGCTAGCCAACATCCTCAGGATGCTGATATTATGTTATACAAGAGAAATTATAACACTCGCTTTGGGATACAAGTAAATGTGGCTTTATTACAACTATCCCATCATCTGAAAATTTCTTCAGTTTTTTTTTTACTACAACAGATAATCAAACCTAGGCTAGGCTTATTTTTACCAGACTCCTTCCATCTCTAGACCAACAAGGTGCCCAGTTTCGATATAAGTAAATTCTATTATAAACTATTACTTTTAAAAAAAATCTAATAAAATCGCTTTCCCATGAATTTACATCACAACTCCTTAAAAAAGTTCTTCAAAAATTCCAGATGGAAGAGAAACAGCAGAGGTTAATAACAGAAGAGACAGCTACTCAACCACTTCCTGATGTAGATGCTGATTTTAATGGCAACATACTCTGGGTGGACAAGTACAGGCCACAGTCTTATCTGGACCTGCTGTCTGAAGAGCCTGTGAATAGGGCCCTATTACATTGGCTGCATTTGTGGGACAAGGTAAGAGAATGATAGAGAAATATAACCTGTTTTAATGGTAACATATTTGGGTAGGCAAGTACAAGCCACAGTCTTATCTGGCCCTGCTTTTTGAAGAGCCTGTTAACAGGGCCCGGCTGCATTGGTTGCATTTGTAGGACAAGGTAAGAGAATTATAGAGGAATATTAATAATAATATTAATATTAATATTTTACTGTGAACATAATATGATAATATATATTTACTGATAATATGTATGCTGTGGGCGAACATAACCAGCCCATTACTGTCCCACTGCATGGCACGGGCCTCTTCTTTGTATGAGAAGGTTAAGGCCTTAGTCCACCACGTGAACCATATGCAATAAATAAGTTAAATAAATAACATACTCTGGGTGGATAAGTACAGGCCACAGTCTTATCTAAGCCTGCTTTCTGGAGAGCCTGTGAATAGTGCCCTACTGAGGTGTTAGGTAGTGCACTTGTGGGACAAGTTAAGATAAAAAAATAACAATACCTGTATTACATCTTTTTAGTAGTTACTTTAATTGTAATCTGTTGTATAATTTTATCATCCTGTGGTTGCAAAAAAAACAAAACACAATTTGTGACATCATATACAACAAGTCACTAATCATATTTCTTTGAATGCCCTATACCATTTTGTCTTTGACATTATTCTTTGTTATAATAAAAAAAAATAACAAAACCAAAAAACCCGACTGTGTTTAAAAATAACAGAATTAATTATTTTTTATAATTTTGACATACCCAGTGTCACTCTTACAATTATGACGAATCTAACGACACCCCTCAAGCTAAAATCCATCAAGCCGTTTAGGCTACAGAGCGTGCCAAAGAAATATACATACATACACTCGAAAAACATAACCCTCCTTCTGGCACAGTTTTGTAAAAAGAATATAAGTAAACATAAACTTATTTCTTATTCTAGCCTCTATGTGACTTACACATTGACTCATAGTTATATTCTAATCTGTAACTTTCCACAGATTGTCTTTAAAAAAGAAGTAAAGACCAAGGACCCACAGCAGCGAACTATATTCAGCAAGAAGGCTGGCCAGTTCCAGCTGACCAACAAGTGGAAAGGCAAGAAGGAGCAAGAACCAGATATGGGTGAGGATGGACGGCCTCACCACAAGGTGGCACTGCTATGTGGGCCGCCTGGGGTCGGGAAGACTACCCTAGCTCATCTACTGGCGAGGATAGCTGGTAAATACTTCATAAAATAGAGCATACTAGAATTGTAAGGATTAAGAATTGGAGATGGGTGAGGATGGACGACCTCACCACAAGGTAACGCTGCTGAGTGGACCGCTGGGGGTCGAGGAGTCTATCTTAGAACTTCTACAGGCAAGGTTAGCTGGTAAATACATTATAAACTATAGCCTACTATCATTAGAAGGAGTGAGAGCTAGAGATGGATGAAGATGGACGGACTTTCCACAAGGTGATGCTGCTGTGTGGATCACCAAGGGTCGGGAAAACTACTCTAGCTCATTTACCGGTGAAGACTGCTAGTGTCGATTTAATCAATAACTAGCTTATACCCGTGGTTTCGCTCCTGTTGTTCTTCAGTTTATCCCACGGAACCGTTTTTGTTGTTGTCATAAAACTCATACCAGTTTTAAAGTATAATCATTAGCTTTTAAACACAAAAAGTTTTATCAAAATCTGTCCAGTAATTCTAGTGTGATGCTCGAAAAAACAAACAAACACACATTTACAGTTTTATTATGATTAGGCTTAGTTAGGCCTACCCCTATTTTGCGAGTAATTTCCGTTTTGCGTGACTTGAAAGAACAATTTGCGCGAAATGACACAAAATGTGCAGCGGAATTATCCTGTGCCTGTTGCAATATGCACATCATGATTAAAATGATATTGTGAAGCCTTTTCTGACGTAATGTAATTAATTTCCAGGTTACAGGCCCGTAGAACTGAACGCATCGGACGAGCGCAGTACTGAAGCTTTCCGCACGGCGCTACAGAGTGCCACCCTCATGACATCAGTGCTGGACGCGGAAAAACGACCTAACTGCTTGATATTGGGTGAGCATTTGTGCTAATATTCTATTTACATAACACACACTTATGCTCCGATAAAGTAACCGAAGGTGACGATCGTCATGAGTATGAGTGTGGGCATTTCAACTCAGCCTAGTGCAGTCCACTGCTGGACATAGGCAGACCTCGGACACTCAGTACAATATAAACGCTAGCACCACCTACATACACAAGATTACGTCTTATACGAACGCACACACACGTGTAAGTTAGGGATGCTCGCCGCTCGTATTACCAACTGGGTTCCTAGCGTTTTTCAGAGATGGCGTGCTTGTATAGCGACTGGCGATTGACATCCATAGCAATCTTGCAGTCCAATTGCCGGCAAACTGGGCGGGTGCGGGGTCCGGGTGAGGAATTTCGAATTGGCGGGGGCGGTGTTTGGCCATTCTGTACGTTAGTACTATTAGATATTCTGTGACATAGACCTCTCCCAAGTTGCGCCACAACACTCGATCCTCTGCCTTCCGCATCCAGTTCCCCAATACCAGACATAATTGAATTCCAACGATGTCTTAGTGCCAATTGACACCAGTCGTTCCCGAGGGGTAGGATATTTTTTATTTGCCACAAACATGTATATTTTAACAAGGTTTAGTAAGTAATACAGTTCTCCACCTACTTAGTTTGGTATAAAAATTGTTGGTAAACTTCTATATTGTACAGCAGAAAGCACGTCACGAACCTCTTAATGCTTAGGAAATAATGACGCTATCAAGGTCAAACTGTTACCACTGACTGTGTGGTCGACTGTACAGTCGGAATTTTTTCCGGTGAACCACCACTAAGGCTAAAATCGCTTGCACTCAATGGTGGATGGCAGCCGTAGGTACGTGTAATGTAGCTGGATTCGTTCAAGGGATTTTGTCGACAAAATGTATCACCGGGAAGGATCGTGACCGTAACTACGAGTTTTGTACGTAGAACATTTTCAGAACTAAATAAGCTCATTGTTATTATCATTTTAAAACTGTGTTCATATTGTTTGATTCAAAAAACAAAACAGCTCAGCCTATCGCAGTCCACTGCTGGACATAGGCCTCTCCCAAGTTGCGCCACAACGCTCGGTCCTCTGCCTTCCGCATCCAGTCCCCCCCAGCCACGTTCTTTAGGTCGTCGGTCCACCTGGCAGGGGGGCGCCCTACGCTGCGTTTGCCGATACGCGGTCTCCACTCAAGGACTCGTCTGCTCCAACGGCCATCGGTCCTTCGACAGACATGGCCAGCCCACTGCCACTTCAGCTTACTGATCCTACAAGCTATGTCGGTCACTCCGGTTCTTTTCCGGATAATCTCTTTACGGATTTTATCCTTCAAAGAAACTCCAAGCATAGCTCGCTCCATAGCTCGCTGAGCGACTTTGAATTTGTGGACTAGCCCAACTGTCAGTGTCCACGTCTCGGCACCGTAAGTCATGACAGGCAGGACGCACTGGTTGAAGACCTTTGTCTTCAAACTTTGCGGTATAGGCGACGAGAAGACTCGGCGAAGTTTGCCAAAGTTTGTTTCAATTGTTTGATTGAAGGGTTGAAAATAAACAAAACACCATTTGAGTAATTTTAATCACTTGATATTCTTTTTATTTGCAAACAAACTAATTAGGATTGATTTAAATAAGGTACGTGAACATTTATCTCTATATTTTAATTACCTGTATAATACTCAAACCTCTCAAGCGCCGCTGGGACATTTTTCACCCAGAAAATCGTTAGTACGTTTAAACACCACTGGGACGAAAACGTCCCAGCAAAACCAAGTCAATTTATACTCTATTTTTAATCTTTTATGGTTCAAATTCTATTGAACGGCGCATGCGCAGCGGTACCTAAGGGAGTTTTTCCGCGCGAAATCGCAGTGCCTGAGAGGACAATAATTATTCGACCCAAAATATTTTACAACTGAATTCTTAAAAAAGAAAATACATCTGGGTATTTTTTACTGACTTTCGATATTTTTTCCCGCAATTTCAGACGAGATCGATGGTGCCCCACTCCCAACAGTGGAGTTACTAGTGCGATGGTGTACAGCTACTGCCACAGAAGGCAAGAAGAAGGCCAAGCAGCAGCCACTAAAGAGGCCTGTTATTGCTATATGTAATGACTTGTATGCTTCATCGTTGAGGCGTTTGAGGTAAACGATTTACTAAAAACTATAATAGAAGATCAGGCTTGGTTTACGGCCAAAATTAATATCCTATCTATCCACAGTCTGCCCTACTAGGGATATAAATTTGACATAAGCTCCATACATTTTATGTCAAATTTCCATCTCTAGTAGGGCAAATGGTGGACAGATAGGATATTAATTTTGGCTGTTAGTCTGGACCATGGATTCAGTCTTCTATCAAACCAACCAAATCGTGTAGGTAGAGTATACAACGTGTTATTGAAATTACTGAAAACCTCTTCAGGGGTCATTGTACTCATCAGTATGAACAACTTTTACTACGAGATAAACCTAAAATCAGTAAAATATAGTGAAAAAAATATCAGTTGATCCTTACATTTGTGTTCACATAAATAGACAAAATGTAGGGATCAGATGTTTGAGGTCCGAGGGATCGAACAACTTTTACTATGGGACTAACCCTGAAATCGCGAAAAAAAACAGCTAGCTAGCTAGCTATCTAATGATATCGATACCCTTCACGTCTATGAAGTGTCGCCAACTAATTTGTTTTAACCTTATACAGCATGTTGTTCTGTATTCGTACCATATTTAAAGAGGTGACTATACCATACCACTAATACTGAACACGAATCAATAAAAAAATCAATACCATCATCATCCTCCGAGCCTTTTCCCAATTATATTGGGGTCGGCTTCCAGTCTAGCTAGATGCGGCTGAACATCAGCATTTTACACGGAGCGACTGCCATCAGACCCCCGCAACCCAGTTACTGGGTAATACTGACATTCGGAGGTTAGACCAGTTGTCAGACTTTCAGGCTTCTGACTACCCGTAACAACTGCCATAGATATTCGTATGACAAAAAAAATAAAAAAAAAATCAATACCAATTTATATATTTATTTAAATACCTATTTGTAAACAAACAAACTCCCTCCGTGTGTCGCGTGCGACACAAAAAGAAAGCGTACGAAATCACCAAAAAATATTGCACCCTTTGACAACGCCGCCGATGACTTATTTTCAGAGTCGTTCGGGATTTATTCTCAAACCCTCGCTGTTTCTATGTGAAAATTTGGGTATTAAATAATCTTAGGATCTATGAAGTATTTTTAGATGACTAAGCACATTATTTATCATTTGCTCTAGAAATATGCCACAATTACAGAACAACATCTTGTAAAGATAGCTATCATAATCTAAATCTCTAGTCTATTAATAATGTTTTCTCCCACTTGCTCGGAAATTGGTTCATTATTCAAAAAAAAGAATACAACAATCGGCTCTTTTCCGTACGCAACGAAATAACAGGCCGGTAATATCCAACAGGACAATAATAGAAATTGCTGGACACTTTTTATTTTTTAAATTATGCTACCGAGGTTTTTAAGTGCACACTTACATAAATTAGGCATACAGGCTGAATGCGCATTTCTTTTTTTTCAAAACTTTGAAAATAGAACAAGAACCGCGCGCGGGCGAATTGGCGTGAATGAAAATGAGATACTGTTGAATTAATTTGTGTTGTGTTTCCTCGCAAATGAGAGAAAAGTACTATACAAGTCTCGACCGAAATAGC
Source organism: Asteroscopus sphinx (assembly GCA_949699075.1). Taxonomy (NCBI): domain Eukaryota; kingdom Metazoa; phylum Arthropoda; class Insecta; order Lepidoptera; family Noctuidae; genus Asteroscopus; species Asteroscopus sphinx. Next base: position 14,030,561 of record OX453024.1, read on the forward strand.
AATTAACGGCCTCGTTTAGTTAAAAAGGACTTTCAAAATCACTTGGGAAGTACTAGCAATATTACTCGGCCGTAAATTGCTTCATTTCAGGCCTCGACAGTAATGTACTATTGTGTATTGTTACAGGCCCGTAGCTCTGATCGTGCAAGTGGGTGGGGTATCAATCAGTCGTCTGTCAGCGCGACTGTCTCTAGTCTGTCAGCGTGAGGGTCTGACAGTCAGATCGCACGTGATGTCCGCGCTGGCTGCCCGCGTTCAAGGCGATGTGAGGACGGCCATACAAGTGCTGAGTTTCATTAAAACGAGGGCTAAGGCACAGGTATTTATGTAATAATTTCATAGATTTTCGCGATCACTACACATTATAATAAAACAAGTTTTACCGGATTCCATCGCGTATATTATTTAAATTGGTTTTCCTGACGTTTCGAAAGCTTTGCAGCGTTCGTGGTCGCAGGTAGACTAACGGCGAAAATTAATATCTAATCTATCCACGATTTACCCTACTAGAGATAGAAATTTGACATATTTTGTATGGAGCTTGTGTCAAATTCCTATCTCTAGTAGGGCAAATCGTGGATAGATTGGATATTAATTTTGGCCGTAAGATGACAGGCGTCTTTACAGATATTTCTAAAAAAAATATTTAATCTACCGTACAATTTTTACGTCACGAAACCAATTTAAATAATATACGCGATGTAATTCGGTTAAACTTGTTTTATAAGGTATTTATATCTTATTAGAGAGCGCCGTGTGGTGCCAGACAAAGAATTACACCACCCCTACCTTTTCTCATGGGTGTCGTAAAAGGCGACTAAGCGATTCACCAGAGTATGGGCAGCAGCGTTCTCTGAGTATTTAACCAACCAACTGCAATCGCCAACTCGCCTGCCAAGCGTGGCAATTATGGCATATCCCCCCCTTTTGGGGGAGGCCTATGTCCAGCAGTGGACGTCTTTCGGCGGAAATGATGATGATAAGAGGGCGCCAGGGGTTTCGCCCGCTTGGATGTCGTTTATAGCTCATCCCTCAGAACTGTTTATTTTCCTGGGTTAAAAAGTAGCCTATATGTTAATCCAGGACGTAATCTACGTGTGTACAAAATTTCATTTAAATCCGTTCTGCAGTTACAGCGTGAATAAGAAACAAACATAAATACACACTCACAAACTTTCGCCTTTACAATATTAGTGTGATTAAGGCATTAATATCAATATTAAAAATAAAACAAGAGAAAGAATATTAATATACGACTTTTCGCTTTTCAGATGAGCTTGGAAGACGTGGAAAACGTGGCGATAGGCACTAAAGATTGTAACAAGAGCGTAATGCAGGCGTTACAAGCTATCTTCACCACCAACGACCGCGACCCTGGCGCCATTGCCAAGACTATACAAGCCACTGGAGAATATGCCAGGTAGGTAGTAACGTACGGTACGACACAAAAAATAAGGCGCGTCGTCAAATTTCGTTCGCGCAGACACGAAAAGACGATCGACGAAAACACCCGATACATTAAAAAATATAATCAACATTATGCAATGTCCTTAAGGTGTTAAATTGATTGCCGTGACGTTTTTTAGGGTTCCGAAGTCCTACAAGGAACCCTTATAGTTTCGTCATGTCCGTCCGTCTGTCCGTCTGTCCGTCTGTCCTAATCCTTTACAGCTTAATAACTTCTACAGTTATAAACATAAGTAAATGAAATTTTGTTAAAAAATAGTCTACATATAGATCTCAATTTTAAAAGAATAAAAAAATCGTTTTTCCGTATTTTAGGGGTGGCGTCCATACATGTGAAAAGGGGAAAAAAAAATTTTTTCGCTGCACCCCCTCGTGTGGGGTATCATTGAATAGGTCTACTAAAATGAAGGTAATGTTTGATACACCACTTTCTTATCAGGTGTACCATCTGCGAAATATAGCCCGCCAAAGTGGCTTGCAATGTGTCCCCCCCCCTGCCATTTCTAAACTATGCAATATAGAAACTTATAATCTTCCACATTGATAGACCTTTGTGAAAACTCTCTTTTAAAATTATTTCGAGTATAATGTGATTATAATTTTACGAGTTATAGAGAGAAAACTGAAAAATACTTAAAACGTCCTAGTTCAAAGGTCATTGACCTTAGAGAAAAATGATCATAGCAAATAATGCTCCTTTAGTTACTTTCTATTTAAAAAAATCACAAAAAGAAACACACTTCTAAAATTTAGCTTCATAAATTTAGCGCTAGGTGGCGCTGTTTGCAAAAACTAAAATAGCAATGATTAATATTCGATTTGATTCTTTTGTAATTAGACCTACTTAAGGAACCCTATAATACTGAGCATGGCCCGACATGCTCTTGGCCGGTTTTTTCTATTTCGCTCACACGGTTTCGTACTCTGCGGCAGCGGCTGAGAATTTTGGCGCGCAGCGATGGTGTTTTCTGATTGGTTAACCAATTTCCCGCGTACTTAAATTTTGTCATCTAAATTAATCTTCCTACATAAACAAATTAATAACTTACACCACAATTAAATTCAAATAAAGGTGTAGTGTGTAGCTAGCCTTACCCGTATATGTACTGTATTAGTATGTAAGCTTAGGTTAAGTTAGTACAATAAAGTGACTTGAACGTTAAACACGTCTCCTGGATTTGTCACCCATACGCCACACATTACATGGCGACCCTGCCAGGGCTGCCGCGTTGGCAGCCCTGGGCATCTGAAATCGGAGAAGCTATGGATGGTCTGCGAGGCTGTATTGCTGGGTGCTGGGTGTTGTACGTGCCCGATGTGTGGAGTAATTTGCAGCCGGGAGATGTTGGCGTCAAGGGAACAGCGTGAGAGAAAGTCTCCGCTGCCCTGCCAGATAGCCGTCCCACTGTTATCCAGCCTACTGTCCAGGATCAAGAATAGGTAACACCGAAAACAGTAAATATTCGTTTAAAATGGCTGATGAACCATAGTTGCGTTACGAAGAAGCAGCGTTAGGAACCGCTCTTCCAGAGTTCTTTGTGATGAAAGTGTGGATCCACCTAAACTTTTACATGCCGTGGACATTTTTTATATAGGTTTTAGATATAATTATTGAACTAACATGCCTGTTGACAGTAAAAACTTGAAATTTTGAAGTAATTTTAAAGTTAAGCATAGGTATTGTTTTTCATTGAAGGATATAAGTAACAGTAGATAACTAGGTATTACACATTAAAAAAGGCGTAAAATATGAATTCATATTTAAATATTATTTTTATAAATTAAATAATGCTTAGTGCATTCCAATTTGTATTTCCAGTGTCTTGTGTCTGATGTAGGTACGTATGAGCTCAAATTTCGCTGCGCGGTATTGTTAACCGTGCATTTGTTTCAGTTAAATTAAATCGTGAATTTGCTTGTCAATTATTTGTTATGTTTTGTATAAGGTTTAAGTTTTCTAGAAATCATTTTTTTTTTTCAGTATTTCAATATCTCGACAAGTAGTTTTTGAATTTATTTTATCTTCTCTTCACAGAGTTTTCTACAAGAAATTCTAAAAAAAAAAAAAAACCTAATATTTTTTTTAAATTTACAAATTTCTGATTAATGAATTTGAGAGTATCTTATTTAGTAGATAGTAGAATTCTTTCGTTTTATCAGATCAAAGACAGGAAAATTCATGAGAATTATATCATTTCATATTTTTTAAATAAAATGTTGGTAATGTTCCATTCCGATTGTCAAGTCAGCAAATAGTCAGGTGTGCCGTGTGCATATTCCGGTTATGCATGCGTTGCATTCTCACGGTGTGTTGAAATCTGAATCGGATGGTGTCGGTTGTTTATAATAAGATTGTTCAATATGGTATTGCTTTGAAATTATATATGATGATTATAATATGACATGATAGGTATGTTACAAATAAAAAGAAGTGGTTACAAGCTGAAGGCTTTCGATTAGATGAAATGGGAATAGTATTAAATTTCTTTTGTCACCTTTGGAGTGCCATTAGTTACTTTTCCTATTTACAAAGATATTAGGATAATGAATATGTGTTATTTGGAAAAAAGGTTATGGTTTGCATAAGGTTAGTTTTGAATAGCAGCAGGGAATTGTTTGGTATATAAGGCTCTGACACGTCACCGGACTGATCACCCGAGAGCGTTAGAGAACTTGTACACCAAATTATTCATTTTGTGTGATGTTAATTTGTTGTGTTTGGTGTGACAAGTATAATATAATATGGTACACAAATAAAGAGGTACAATAAGGCCAGGTCCTTCAGATCGATCATAGTGCGAACGAGCTTTCCTCCGTGAGAACTGTTGGAGACCGAGAGATGTCTTAAATCTTGGTCCTTATAATAAAAAATGAAATGAAAAAAAATGTACCTCATAATATATAAATAATGATGATATGACCGGCCGGTCCATAATGACAAAATGTGTACCTACCTACCATAAGTTAAAGGATGATGATACTATAAGCAGTTTTATTTTTGAGAACGGGATATTGAAGTTTTGAGTGTTTTTTACATGAGATGTAAGAAGAGTTATGTATGTGGATAGCTAAATGATTACTTACCTATTATTGAAGATTTTAGAAATGTGAATTTATCATAACAGTATGAAATGTTAATGAAGTAAAGAAAAATAACATACCTAATGCGTTTATAACTTTATTTTGGGAGTACATAACGAATATGAAATGATGTTTTTTTAAAGGACCTTTAAATAGAAGAGTTATGTGGAAAATTATTTTTATTGAATATGAAATTGTTAGATACCTACTAGATAATTTATTGTCAACAGTGCATTATTAGGTAGGAGTAAAACAGATCTGTTTACTTTAGTGATATAAAATACTAATCATATAAGATATAGTATATAGTGTTATATAAAATAAAATACATGATTATAGAAAAATAGATATGTTTGTTACATAAGGTTTCTAAATAAAATAAAAATGTTAGATAAATACAAGATATAATATTTTAGAACATTATTTTCGTACCGACGCTATTTTTTTGACATATAATTTATAAATTGTATAATTACCGATGTGGGTACAAAGAGTCTTTAAGATCAATTTTTTTTTTTTTTTCTATATATTTAGTTTATCGTTTCGTCAACATAAGTAAAAACTTTAAATTCATTTATCAACATTATGTTAAAAAAATATTGTTTTTCCGTTTTTGTTAAAATTCTGTTTTTGTTTTTTCCGTTTTTGTTGAATATCTAAATGAGTTTCAATGCATTATTCTTTAAATATTTTCATATTATTTTTGTAATCACAGTGGTTCAGTAATTTAAAGAAAAAAAAAAAAGTTATGTATTTTTTTTTCTTTTCTAAAAACGGGGGAGGTGTAGTGTGTAGCTAGCCTTACCCGTATATGTACTGTATTAGTATGTAAGCTTAGGTTAAGTTAGTACAATAAAGTGACTTGAACGTTAAACACGTCTCCTGGATTTGTCACCCATACGCCACACATTACAAAGGCCAATGCACGCCACCTATCCAGCCTACTTTTTCTAGTCGACTGCCGATTTGATGTGATTATCCGTCTATTTGTGTGTCGTCATAGCCTTCTCATTTTATGACAGTTGCACCAAATTCATTGAGATTGACTTTTGGTGAAGCTGAATGCAGAAAAACTTTCGTTGGTCTAAATCACAACTAGAAGAGAGCAAACTATGTTAAAATTTCGCAATAACTTGAAACTGTTCAATTCGTTCTTTTGTTTAAACGCAATGTCTTTCTCAATCACAGAAATAGATAGATAGAATGGTTGTAATTACAATTTTACTTGCGATTCATGCGTGGCAACTTTCAACTCTGACAAACCACGCCTCCCATGTTAATGTCATTAATTTTTTTAAATTAACTTTAATCAAATATACTTTACAGCATTTGTTTCTGCAGTTAGAAACAGCGCAATAAGGTATTTTTGCGGGTTTTTGTTACAGTATTTGCAAAAACAAGTCATAAGGCGTACTGAGAAAGATTTTGAAATGCCCTGGACTCTGTTGCAGAGTGTTGGCACGCGCGCCCCGCCCACTTTTCTATTCTATCTATCTATTTTGTGTGTTCTCAACAGTACTTTCAAATGTCTAGGTAAACTTTTTTAGTGCTACAATTCAGATCATTTGCATCACCAAACAAGAATTTTACGTACCTACTTTTACACCGTACCTACCCACGATCGGTCCCCATTCTTCTAGTCCAACCAAAGGTTGTCTGGAAGAGATTGCCTTGTACGATAAGACCGCCCATTGTACTTTCTTAATCTTTCTGTAAACTATTGTCTTTGTTTTCGTTTGATGTAATATACAATAAAGAATATAATAAATAAATAAAATAAATATTTCCATTTACAGACTAGTCGACGGAATATTCGAAAACTACCTAACTGCTCGCGTCGACGGCCGGCTCTTGGTCGCCGTGGAGACGCAATCCTGGCTGCTGCTGCATGACGTCATCAACAGCTGGACGATGCGTCATCAGAACTACTCCCTGTACGGCATGTTGCCGCTGTGTCTGGCGAGGTGTCATGCTGCACTCGCTTCGAGGACTCCGCAGAGGATCAAGTTTCCTTGGCAGGCGCAGGAGGTGAGGACTGAGTGTCTTGTAAGGTCATTGATCTAGCTTCTACTGCCTCGTTGGTCTAGTGGTCGCAAGTGCGACTGGTGAGCGTGGGGTCCAGGGTACGATTCCCGGTTCAGGCAATGTGTTATAAGTTATTGAAAAACTTGAGGAATGTAGTAGCCAAGTGGCGCCCCCATCAGTAAAAATAAAATTACTCGCTGAATACATCATTAATCGAAAATTCGTTTTTAACAATTGAAGTCCAGGTACTGTAGTGTAGTTTAATTAAAAACTATTAGCTCTGTAAAATATAGTGCTGTAATTGTAGATAGAACAAATGCCTAAAGTGGCCGTTTTTCACAGTCTTTCTATCTACAACTACAGCGAAGTATAATTTACAGAGCTAATAGTTTCTGATTAAACAACAGTACATGTTCTTCAATCGTTAAAAACGAATTTTCGGCGAGTAATCTTTTTTTACTGATGGGGGCGCCACTTGGTATTCAGCGAGTAATCTTTTTTTTACTGATGGGGGCGCCACTTGGCTGCCACATTCCCCTTAATCGGCTAGTCGTCTTATCGGCAAAACCCACCCCATCACTATTAGTTACCTAAATATTTCAAGTATAGTGTAATTGACACCTTGCGCAGTAAAATTACTTTATTTGATTTTTGATTTCTTTGATAATAGTACATTATGATACAAGTGAGCTAAGTTGACTATTATACTCGAGGCTGGATTGCAGTAATGGAGCCGAGAGTATAATAGTCTAAGCTCACGCGTCTCATATGACGTTTTTCAACACACTTGCGAGGAAAAAAACATAAATTACACATTTTAGACAATTAATGAATTTGTGAAAAATTATAAAAATGGCGCGCCGATCGCGCGGTGACATACAGCTATGCGCGCGCAGGTGGTTGAAGGAAACCGCCATACAGCCTAATATGAAAATATTATAAATTGATTTTTTTATTTATAACACAAATTCATATTAATTTGTTGACAAAAATTAATAATTTGATGAAATGAAATGTTTATGTAGCATATTTTAATTAATACAGTTGATTTATTCCCAAAATTTTTTAATTTAGTTCAGGCATAAAAATTCTTTGCTGCGATTTAAAAATAAACTGTAAAGTAAAAAGCACTAGTGCGATAATATAATGAAAAAAGCACGCGTGCGTTATAAGCCACATTATGAACCTAAAAGCGATGCAATAAGAGCCACTTTACGAGTAAGTGTGTTGAAAATAAAATTACACGCCCATTCATATATTTAAACGAGGTGTACTGATTAACTAAAACATCTGCTGTTAAGACGCTGATAACAGCCAAACACCCCAAATAGGCTTCTTTTAAAAACATTTTTAGCTGTATCTATTCAGTTTGTGGCAGTGAAAGAAATGTATGTTAATCTTAATAGTATTTTCTAAAACAGTATTGTGCCCAAAACACGTTTTCTTGAAGTTTTCTCGATAGAAAAGAATTGTAAACTAACCTCTTAAAACATGCTTTAAAGCAAAAAATCTCTATTATTTACCAAATATTGTAAATGAAATTAAGAAAACATTTAAGAAAGACAATAATCTAAAACACTATTGTTTCTGTTTTTCAAATAAGCTTTTAGTTTTTTACTAAATAAATATATTGTTAATTTTCATTCAAGTTGAGCGACGCACCCGACGTCCCTCCGCTCGTTGCCTCTCTTTCTTTTCTGTACAAAACGACAGTGACCGCAGAAGTCTGATTTTTTAGGTGTTGTCAGCGTCTTAATGACAATACATTGTTCGCGCTATACAATAGAAAAGATACAACATACAAACAAGAGTACGTAAATTTTATGTTGAACGTCATCTTGAAATCCAATGGGTTATACCCGCGCAGGTTCGAATCCTGTCCTCAGCGAAAAATTCTTTTTTAATAATTTTTCAACATTTTTTGTTTTTGTTAAAGTGTGAAATTTTCTGTTTATTATCTATTTTTTATGATGTTTTTTTAATTTAATATTATGTTTCTGATATTTATTTAATTGATAACATGATAAGCACAGTGGCCGGGGCTTTGGCTTAGGTTCGAATCCTACACTGAACAAATATTTGAAAAGCCGATAGAGACTGTTGTTTTATGGTCTGTGTATTTATTCATGAGAGCATTATTATCTAACCTTATCTTGATCATTGAATAAAAAAAGTTCGTGAAACTTTAGTATATTTCTGTGCAATAATATGACCCCTTCAACAAGGAATCGCGCCTCTATATACTGAGTTGTAATATATATTATTATTTCTAGTGAATACACTTTGCTACCGCTAGACGCGGCTGTTAGACGTTTAATTATGGAATTTTTTATTAGACCATTATTCAATTTTTTCATGATTAGGGGATTTTTTAAAATTAGAACATACATTTTTATGTTCTGAATTTTAGCAAAAATTCAATGACAAATCGATACATTAACATAACGCCATCTACTACTCGCGCTGATAAAGAATGAGATTGAAAATAGCGGCACTTCTATTGTTCTATGTGCATCTCACTCACACAATACCGTACGTGTGAGTACGAGAGGCAAATACAAAAACGCCGTTTTCAATCCCACTCTTTATCTGCGCGAGTAGTATGGAGATTTATTTGATCTTTTTTTTATTCATTTATTTATTTATTGCATAAGGTTCGCCCACAGCATACATATTAACACTATTACCAAATAATACAGTACAGTATTGTCCTTATACGTATGCCAATTACGGGTAAACACAACATTGGCTAAACAAGACGACTTAAAGTAAATTCAAAATTAATACTCCTAAAAAACCAAAAACACAATTTTTTTTTATATTCTTCTACAAACTACTTAAATTTAGGGCGATTTTTTGATACTTAAGGACTTCAATATTCTTGATCAAATTTTTTTATTTTTTTTTATAGTATAGGATGCCGAAGCGATCTAAAGGCCCACCTGATGTTAAGCGGTTACCCATAACAACTTCAATACCACCTAGTCTGTTGCCTACGTGGTACCGCCAGTCGGTTCGCCAAACTGAGACATGAAGATGGATTTCCATCTTTTTGAAGATGGAAATCCATCTCAGTCTCATGTGATTGTAATTTTACCGGCACCCGTACCCTGCAGACCGAAACACAGCAATGCAAGCATCACTGTTTGGCGGCAGAATTGGTACGGTGGTAGTACTTCCCCGGACGAGCTGCCTCACAAGGAGCTCTACTACTACTGCTCATTTTTATTTCTCCCTGATAAAACCCCGTGACACTGTTATCTTCCGATATAAAGGACATTGCTAAAGATCCTTACTGACTCCGCCTTAAGGCGTTACAAATTAAAGTTGATGCTCACCATGAACAACTCAATGAAGCCAATGTATTGCAATACATTCATAAACACGGACAGTACTAAATATAATTTTAGATTTTTTAAATATTTACTATTTTGACACATATAATCACAGATATCTATGCTATTTTGTATTTAGTTGGAGCAGACGAGTCCTTGAGTGGAGACCGCGTATCGGCAAACGCAGCGTAGGGCGCCCCCCTGCCAGGTGGACCGACGACCTAAAGAACGTGGCTGGGGGGGACTGGATGCGGAAGGCAGAGGACCGAGCGTTGTGGCGCAATTTGGGAGAGGCCTATGTTCAGCAGTGGACTGCGATAGGCTGAGTTGATATGCTATTTTGCTGTCATGTTTTGCTTTTTTTGTTATGTCTAACAACCTACATTGTCGTCAAGTTGTCAGTCGATACCAATTCTTTGGAATTTCTTGTGTGAAAAGGAGTCTATAATATTGAATCATAGACTATAGAGTATTGTAATAAAAATATGGATGATACACAGATATCATGGATGATACGATTTTATCCGGTTACGTCATTAATGTATTGATAATAAAATAAAAACATAAAATAAATAATAATATTTAAAATATAAAAAATGGTTCTTGTACTGTCCCCATTAAATACAATATATATTATGGAACGAAAAAATTCGCATGTAATTTTCGTATATTGTTCATCTTTGTAACAGTTTAAGGTTATTTTTATCAACGTCCTTTCTACAGATGTATCGCAAGAAGGTTGAAATTGAGAGTATAGTGTTGTCAGTTCTTCGCGGCAGTTCTCCCGCTGTGTGCTGCAACCGGATGGCTTTACAAATGGATGTGCTGCCGCTACTGCCGTACTTGTTGGCGCCGCAGCTACGCACTGCTAATGTACAGGTGACGTCTTATCATTATATTTGCCAATTAAACAACACCGACAGCCTGGCCATAATGTTGACATGTTTTATACTTATTAATAAATTTACTTCAAGCAAGCTTGTATGTATGTACAGTCAACCAAACGGAATCATGATCCACCATAAGCTTAATTTTCTACAAACATTCTAATACAGTTAGGTCGAGTTTCACTCAAAGATATTTTCCTGGCAACAAACTTGTTATCAATTTTATTGTGCAGTGACAGTTAGTTTCTTCTAATTTGATTGATATTCTTCTGGAATTAAAAGAGTTCGTATAGGTTTTTGAATAAATAAAAAAATATTACTTCATTTTTATAGGTAAACTATGCGGAACGACAGTTAATTCGAAATTCAAAACATAATTCTAGCTTTATCAAAAACGTAACTTTTTATCCAATTATTAATCTATTGCATTTAATAACAAAGCTCAAATCGCATAGACCTCCGACCCGTATTAACGCAGTTTCCTTAATATTCAAAATGTCCTAAGTGCAGCACGATGCTAATAAGAAGAACATTTTTCTGTTTTGACAATATCATACGAATTCTTGGCTGAGTGGGTCATGATTCCGATTTGTTGACTGTACTTACCGAATATGTAGCTAAGTCTATGTACAGTCGACCAATCGGAATCATCACCCACTCAGCCGATAATTCGTATGAAATTGTCAAAACAGTAAAATTTCTTCTTATTACCATCGTGCTGCACTTAGGACATTTTGAACATTAAGGAAACTGCTTTAATACGGGTTAGAGGTCTATGCAATTTTGAGCTTTGTTATGAATGCAATAGATTAATAATTGAATAAAAAATAACATTTTTGATAAAACTGGAATCATGTTTTGAATTTCGAATTAACTGTCGTTCCGCATAGTTTAATTTCGAAATTCGACCTAATTGTATCAGAATGTTCGTAGAAAATCAAGCTTATGGTGGGTCATGATCCCGTTTGGTCGAGTGTACATAGGGAAGGCACTGTCTCCTGGGATACAGGTTAACCTAGTCCAGGAGACAAAGCTCATTTGTTTTGTAACATATTTGGTCGCTAATACAAATTTCTATATTATTAATTATTAACGACCACTGCTGGACAAAGGTCTCGTTACCGACCCTGTTGGTTGGTAAATCTTTTCACCCCGGCTATAGGGTATTTGATTATTAATCAAAATTTACATCTAAGATATTATTTTGAAGAAAGAAAAGTAATAACACCATTTATGAAAATGTAAATAAAATCGATGATGAAATGTCAAGAAATACCTAATACGCAAAACACACCCGCACACCCCGCAACCGGAAGGACCTATCTTGTCTACGTATTTGTGACACTAGTAGGTAAAGGGTGGACCATATCCTTACCGGAAATCACACGAAACCTTACTGACTGTATTTTATCAGATACTAGCCTATGCCCGCGGCTTCACCGGCATGGATGTTGTTTATCGCGCATTCCTCGGGAAATGTTCATCTTCCCGAGATAAAAAGTATCCTATATGTTATCGGTTACTATATGTATGACAAAGAACAATGGCAGATCCCCATACATGGTTTTAGCTGAGGTAAACGAGTAGCGTTTAGAAGTAAAAAAATCATAAACTAGTCAGCATTACTTCCTGGACAACCTTTGTACCAATATTATTAGTTGGAGAAAGTCTGGAAAATAAGATATTGCATTTTGAATTTTTTAATATTTTGACGTTATGAGATGTTATTTGATTTTAGTTTGACATTTTATCCAACCACATTTCGCACGATACATGAAACGAGAAGTACCTTTATTATGCGTACCTATGAATGTATGGACTCATGGACTGTAATAATATAAGTATACGTTATTTATGTATAGTAGTACTTTGGTTTTATAAAGATCAGTATTGTAGTAGGCCTCTCAATCCGCTAGACGTTCTAAATGGTGAATATCTGATGTCTTGCAGCAGCATAACCCAAGTAGGCAAGCACAAATCACTGATTACTTTGGCATAAATTGCGCGTGGAAATATCTCCAGTAGAATAGAATAGTCCAATGTGCAGTTCCGGTCGAATAAAATAGAAAAATCGCATTTTTCTTACAACACACAAGAGAAAACAGAAAAAAGCAAAACAAGTGACAACTAGTGATGCCGCTCTATAGGCGACTATTGATAGAATATCGATAGTCCATCGATAGTCCAGTAACAGTGCCAATATTGATAGTACCAATAGCACAGAATGAGATAATACTATTGATAATTTGTAATACTATCGATAGTATCGCACGTCAATGGTGGAAACGCATTCGATTGTATCGATACTATCGATAGTATTGTCCTGCTGGACGAGTTAAATATCGATACTGTCGACAGTATCGATTATTGTAGACTATCGATAGATGGCTGTTATGCAATAGTTCCTTCTACATTACCTACGAATTGAACGATGCTATCGACCATTTTGTTACTATCGACTGTGTCAAGCTATCGATATTATCATTAATAAGTACTTGTGGAACACAAATACTGTCGATACTATCGATACTATTAGACGTGATCAATAGTATTAACACATTTAGCGCTTTTTCTTCTATCGTGTCGACATGATCTACATAATGATAATAGCTCATGCCATGTGAAAAAGATTAGACAGTAAGCAGGTTGGTAGTGGGGCTGAATGCCCAGGGTTGCGCTGGACGATCAATTAAATATCGTCACTGGTGGAGGCTCTTTTAATGCACATGCATTTAGCGCTATCGATATCCTAACTGATTTTCAAAGTCAACTATCGATAGCAGGACTATCGATATTTCGTCATCACTAGAGACAACAAGTGACTGGGCAGAAAACAGAATGTCACATAAACAAACGGAGTATTTTTTTTCTACGACGACGGAACACGTAATGGCCAGCTATACCCAGTGCTGCTAACCCTAATTTTAGAAAATTGGTAGATGAAGTACCAAAAGTTGGTAAAAATTGGCAGAATTCAGAACGAAAAATAGGTAGATCTACCACCTTAATTTATCCGATTTTTCAGGATTAAAAATACGTAAAAACTGTTCGAAAAGTTCTAATTTGTTTTATTTCATACATCGCTTCTATCAGAGGCCATGATAAAAGACTAGAAATAAGACAAGATATTAACTGTACCTACTATTATTATAGGTATTTTATTAACAAAGTTATGAAAATCACAACACATCATCACCCTAATTTTCGCGCAATGAAGAATGAGATTGCAAACATGGTGTTGTATTTGCCTTTTGCTCACTCGTACAGTATTGTTTGAGCCATAGAACAATAGAAGTGACGCCATTTTCAATCCCATTCTTTAACTGCGCGAGTAGACGAAAATGCAAGTGTCACCTGTCAACGTCATTGTCACTGCTGCGATTAGTCAAACTCAGTCTGTTACGTTCCTTTACATGCATGGCTCGGATCGAACTCATTGCTATCACATGATATACTTATTTTTATTTCATTGACGGTAAAAAATTGTTTTCAATATGTAGGTGTCATAATATTATGATAAATAGGTAGATTCAGGGATTAGGGCGGTAGAAAAGTAGAGTCAGGGATTAGGGTGGTATATAGGACTTAGTAAACACGCTAATGCAAATGCAATCTTCTCTAAGGTGAGACAGTACTTCACACCTGAACAGCTGCTCAATTTGTACCAAGCACAAGTTCGGTCCTGTATGGAGTACTGCTCTCATCTCTGTGATGGTTCGGCTAAATATTAACTGGCGGCTCTCGAGTCGATTGAGAGGCGCGCCAAGAGGCTCGTTGGAAACGATGCGCTGGTCGATGCAAAACTACAAGATCTCGAGCATCGGCGCAGAGTTGCTAGCCTATCGGCTTTTTATCGAATGCATTTCGGCGAGTGTGCGTTGGAATTGCACAATTTAATTCCCCCAAGCCCTTTCCAGCATCGGACGACCAGACGCACGGCTCCACCGTTATATGGTAGATATTCCACCCTTACGCACGAACCGGTTTGCTAATAGCTTTATCATGCGTACCGCCAAAGAGTGGATTTCCTTGCCGGCGTCAGAGTTTCCCGAGAAGTATAATCTGGTGGTCTTCAAGACTCGAGTGAATAGGTATTTGCTGGGCAAGCGTGTACCATCGTCGACCGCACCATCGCTTAACATCAGGCGAGGTGGCGGTCAAACGCAAGCCCGTTAAGAAAAAAAAAAAAAAAAATCCCGACCTACCCGCGCCGCTCATTCACAACTCACCGCTCCTTGTGTAAAACTACCTACTTCTGTTTTATTTTGGTAGGCCAAAAGTATTAGATATATATTATCTACATTGTTTTATTTTTTCAAGCAAAATCAACGCAATGCATACTTTATTTTGAGCTACGCTTAATGGCATATTGTTTACTTTTATTTTTAAGTTCATGTTTTCTCTGTAAGTGAATTTGTAATTCTTTTGAGAAAATAAAGATCTTTAACCGTAGGTAGGTAGACTGGAGGCAAATTAGGTAGATCTACCAATAAGTTGGTAGATCTACCAATAAGTTGGTAGATCTACCAATAAGTTGGTAGAGTTGATAACACTGGCTATACCTACACTTACAGCATGATTGATACATGATTTGAAAGGGCGATTAAATTAATCATTCGTACAGCAATCATTTTTTTATTTATAGTTTATAGGTTCCCGTATTCGCGCTTGATATTTTGTTACTTTTCACTACCAAAAATTTTTTTTTTTTATTGTAGCTAAAAGGGCATACGGCCAAAGTACCGAAAAAGAAAAAAACATTAATGGCATCATGCATAGACAGCAAAATGTAGCATTATTTTCACAGACCTACTTTATATTTAAACGGAACCGATATGCATAAAATACTTATTTTTTCAACAGACTTCTACAGCAAAAGTTAATGTGCTGAAAAATCGTAGAAAATAAATTTACTTAGATTACTGAAGATCACATTCTTAAACGCTTACATTTTTCTTACCGATGATTATGCCAATGTTCTTTCATTAAAATCCATACAGTAGTTTTTGCGTGAAAGAGTAACAAACATCCATACATCCATACATCCTCAGGGAGCGTTCAAGTATTACGTAACGAATTTGGGGGGTAGGGACCTTCAGAATGGTTGCGTAGAGATTTTATTTCTCACGTATTTAAAAAAAAAAGTTAATAAGTAATATTAACGCGATTAAAACAATAACATAGGTATATTAGCGACTTTCCGGTACTTTACGCCACATAATTGTCACTTTCAGGTAAAAATGGTCACTTGGTGGTGGTTACGTAACGTTTTACTAAGGGGGAGGGGAGGAGAGGCGAGGAAGGGGGGTCAAAATTTCGTTACGTAATACTTGAACGCTCCCCACAAACTTTCACGTTTGGATTATTATAGTAGGATTAGAATTTTAAACGATGTTATGTGTCACAGTTATGCAGTGAGAGTGAGCGCAAAGCGTTACGTACATGCGCGGGCGCAATGTGCGACTACGGGCTGCAGTACATACAGCAGCGCACGCCGGATGGACTGTACTCCTTTGTGCTAGAGCCGCCCATCTACAGGATAGCGTTCTATGGTGAGTGTACATCATAGTTGCTTTTTAGGGTTCCGTACCCAAAGGGTGCCAACGGGACCCTATTACTCTCGCTACGCTGTCCGTCCGTCTGACTGTCACAGGGCTATATCTATTGAACGGTAACAGGTAGGCGGTTGAAATTTTCTCAGAGTATGCGTTGCTATGACCCGTATCACGACAAATACTTAAAATTTAAAAAAATCTAAACCTCAAGAAACCTCGAACTTCATGCATTTTTTCAACGTTTTTGTTCCTGCTCTATCTTCAAAATGGTAATACATATCAGCGTCAAACTTGGTCTGATTATAGTGCATACTATGTAATTTAGCAACAAATACTAAAAACAGGGCAAACATAGACATAAGTTGTGGTAACTACGTAAGAAAGAGGTGCAAAAATTCATATTTCGCGCACGGTACGTTGATGTCTTTTGTTGAACTCTCGTAAATTAAATCAGTTTCTATTGGTATCAGATCGATGGGTGCTACGGAACCTTTACTATGTGAGTCTGACTCACATTTGGCCGGTTTTATTATTAAATCTTTTATTTAGATTGTTTTGTTGTCTGTCCTGCTTAAAACTGGCTTGGAAGATTTTTAGCAGCCTCCAAAGATTTTGCACGACAATTTTAACCCAGTTCCTGGTATGAAAACAGCCTGAAATTGTAGAAACATGGCATGGTCATGCCTCGTTGGTCTAGTGGTCGCATAGCGCGACTGCTTGACGGACAAGCGTTTGACCGCCATTTCACCTGATGTTAAGCGATAGTGCGGTCGACGATGGTTCACGCTTGCCCAGCAAAGGTGAGAGGATGGCAGTGAAATATTTCGACCCATCCTCTCAAGTGGCTACACCGAGCATTTGTACGCAAAATACACGCTTGAACGTGGAGTTGCGGAAACCAGCCCGTTATACTATACACCGAGCATCGTACCGGAACACGACTAGGTCGCTTGGCGACGGCGACGGTCGTCGCCTACCACCAGTATGTCACCTGATTTGCACCATCCAGAGATCACGTGTAGGGATTTGGAAAAGGAGTACTCTCCTACGGACGTGGGTGACTCGATCCCCAAAACCCTCCCTCCCTTGAACGAATCCTGCTACATTATACGTACCTACCGCTGCCATCGAACGTTTGAGTGCAAGCGACTATAGCCTTAGTGGTGGTTCACCGGAAATATTTCCGACTACATCATTTTGATTGAGTTCTCGATATTTCGGCATTGTTATAAGCGCCATGGTCACGGGTAAACTGAAGTATTTGCGAGTGGATGTTGATGTTGTCAGAATCAGAATCATTTATTGCTTAACTGTTACATATTTGCTGAACTGAGCCTATTTGGTGCAGCCGCGGGGCACACAATTATACTTTTAGGAGATTATGATGTTTAAAATTGTATATTATTGTTATTGTGTGCCTCTGGCTGTAGTAAATAAACCATTTTTCTTTCTTTTGTTTCTTTCTAAAATTCTACAAATGGGACGTTTTTATCTATAAAATTAAATTTATTTACCGCTCTCACCCCCAGTTTCTGGAAGGCTGATCAATTATATCTATTGTCAAATCTAATGTCAGCTTCTGTGATTGGCATTAGATTGATTGAAAATGTTAACAACCAATCACGACGCTTGACCCTTTTTGACAGTCGATTTTTGCGTTGATCAGCCTTCCAGAAACTGGGTGTTAAAGTTTTAATACTACAAACCTGGACATATTGTATAAATGTATATTCCATAACTAGGTTCTGAAGAGAAAGTACGTCCACCGCCAGCGATAAGACATGCGATATCTCGCGAACAGCAGCTTGAAGTTATCAGGCGCAGCGAGGAAATGGTAAGCATACAACACCGGTTACGGCGTAGCCATAACAACACCGGCTACGACGTAGCCATATTAACATCTGCTACATCGTAGCTACGTCGTAGCCCAGCTTCTCAATGGCATGTTTGTTTTTCTTTTCTGTAGGCGAATAGAGTTCCGAACAAAACCAAGACTGGTGAGACTAAAAAGCTGAATACCGACAAGACAGAGGCCACAACCAGTAAAGAGAAAGAGGCGCCTCTGCCTAACCATCTGCAACGATTGCAGCCCAAGGCAGTTAAGAGAAATACTCCACAGGTAGGACTTTCATAAATTTATTTATCTACACTCGTATCGTAAAATTAGAATTATGAACGCGAAAGTAATGTCATAATGACATACTTTACGCACATGCACCTGTAATGAATTTAAAAAGTTTAATTACGATACAGTTTGCTGAACAAAACAATGCGGTAATTTTTTTTTTTTTTCCCTAACCGCTCACTTCAGCCCAACTAAGGAGTTTTTAATGCCACTTCGACCCAACCAAGGAGTTTTCAAACCTTTTTTTTAGCAGTCGTACAGTTTGGCACCAATGAGTACACAAAATTCAGGGTGCCGCCACTTGTCATACATTGAAAATTTTTATCGTTTAAAATCGCGTTTTTGGCAGAACTTTGGATTGTCATATTGCTTTTAATTATATTTAAGTGTTTACAGGCATATTTTTTGTATGATAAAACAGAGATTGACGGAATCCTGACAAGGATAGAAAATTAGTTCCGATTATAATGTTTTTGCCAGACTATATTTTATTATCTGTGTAGGCGCGCGCTAGGGCGCGTGCGCGGCCGCGCGCCACGTCCTACTGGATTTGGTCATCGTTATTGTTATTGTTTACGTTATTATTATGGTTTTGTATGTCTAGAGTTTTATTATGGGCAAAAATATCTGGCTACAGCAGTGATACTGATCGGAGAAGAATCTGACCCCGCCTGAATTTCTGGATGCAGCAACGTAAATGACGAACAATCTTTTACCAGAAAAATCAAGAAAAACTACGACAATGTTACCAAGATTTTTACTTTGGTATTTTATTTAAAATTGTATGAGTTTAGATAATATAGTGTATGAAACTGTCATAACTAGGTATTAAAACACTCGTGTGATACTATTAAAAAACCTCGCCTACGGCTCGGTTTTTAAACTCACACTCGTATTTTAATAAGTGTTTGTTATTTGTTACGCAACAGTTTCATAAACTACTATTATCTACTTTACAGCTACTAGTTAAAATATGAAATATTTCTTGTTTCTCTTATCTAGCGTTATTTAATTTAGACTTTACAACAGGGACATACCGACACCAAAACGAGTTTGAATATGAAAGTTTCTTCATGAATAAAAACGAATATAAATCTAAGACGAATAAATTAATATAATAATGTCTTAGGTTTTCGCGACCACTACACATTATAATAAAACAAGTTTAACCGGAACATCGCGTATATTATTTAAATTCCAAACGTCAGGAAAACCAGTTTTGATTTGTCTAGTACTACAAGCTCTGCTTAGTTTGGGACTAGATGGTGTTATGGGGCTAAATGTCTCAAATATTTATTTATTTAATAATATACGCGGTATAACCGAGCGAAGCGAGGTCTCTTAGTTTACTAGGCCGCTCCACTTCGTCCTTCTGTCGGTCAGAACCTAATAACGTCCAATCCAATTATTATAATAACTTCAAAATTTCAAATAATAATTAAACTTGACTTTTTCCTCGCTTTGTTACTTCTTCACTATATCTATTTCTTGTTCATGTATATCCTTTCTTTTGTATGTGTCTCAGTTGTGTCAAATAAATATTTTTCTTTCTTTATTTTTCTTAAAACTTTAGGCCAAAGCCGAAAATGATATTTAATTCGTTTTACTACTGCATGTGGGGTACACACATGATATTGTTATGTTATTTGTATTTATTATTCTAAGCAGACGTGCATACAACATAGCCAAGGAGAAAAACGCACAAAAATAGAAAACATCAACAAATTCATATCTCGTAAATCAAAATATCATCACTGTTCACAATGGCCTTGCTAACAGGGTTCCGTAGAGAAAGAACTCGTTACCGCGTGAATGCGACGTGCGGATGAAGTTCACTCCTATGATGGAATAAATTAGCGCTTGTGTACGGAACACTTGCTACGGATTTGATACTGCTTTTTAATTGCAAGAATTTTGTGGTGAGGCTACGTTTGACGGGTGAAAACGCAAAGGGGTTTTGTTATGTTAAAAGTGGGCGGCGGCGATGGGTAATATTTTAAGGGACGGTTCACACCACACGTATAGTCAGCCGCTGACGCTGTAGTGTACATTAGATAAAAAATCAGCCAAGTGCGAGTCGGACTTGCGCTACGAAAGTTCCGTACATTTCTTTATTCTAACACATTGTCAGATAAATTACATCCATACAAAAAATCATAAATTAAAAATTACTTGTCAGGAAAGAAATGTAATAAAAATATAAATTATTTAAAATGTTTCTTAATTACTACTTTTTTAAACAATTTAATATGAATTTAACTAAAGTCAAAATACGTACAGTCAGCAACGAAAGTATGTTAACACTACCCAAACTTTCAAAAGTGATTTATAAATAAAAACATACTAATTTTGTTTTTTTTACAAATTATTATAGAGTTTAAAACAATAGTTAATAAAAAAATCGTAAAATTCATCGACTTATGTTGTTGACTGTAATTACATTAAATTAACTTATCTAATCAATCAATCTATTTATCTCTCTTTTTAGGGTTCCGAAGTCCTACAAGGAACCCTTATAGTTTCGTCATGTCCGTCCGTCTGTCCGTCTGTCCGTCTGTCCGTCTGACCGTCTGTCCGTCTGTCCGTCTGTCCGTCTGTCCTAATCCTTTACAGCTTAATAACTTCTACAGTTATAAACATAAGTAAATGAAATTTTGTTAAAAAATAGTCTGCATATAGATCTCAATTTTAAAAGAATAAAAAAATAGTTTTTACGTTCTTTAGGGGTGGCGCCCATACATGTGAAATGGGGAAAAAAAAATTTTTTTCGCTGCACTCCCTCGTGTGGGGTATCATTGAATAGGTCTACTAAAATGAAGGTAATGTTTCATACATCACTTTTTTATCAGGTGTACCATCTGCGAAATATAGCCCGCCAAAGTGGCTTGTAATGTGTCCCCCCCCCCCTGCCATTTCTAAACTATGCAACGTAGAAACTTATAATCTTCCACATTGATAGACTTTTGTGAAAACTCTCCTTTAAAATTATTTTGAGTATAATGTGATTATAATTTTTTGAGTTATAGACAGAAAACTGAAAAATACTTAAAACGTCCTAGTTCAAAGGTCATTGACCTTAGAGAAAAATTATCATAGCAAATAATGCTCCTTTAGCTACTTTCTATTTGAAAAAATCACAAAAAGTAACTTTGTGTTATGTTGACGACACACTTCTTAAATTTGGCGCCATGTAGCGGCGTCATACAACACTCTCTGGGTCGCCAATGCTGCCTTCAAGTGCCGTGTATTACATTTGGCACTGTATAGCGCCATCTAGCGGCTACTGACATCACTCTGAGTCGCCAATGCTGCCGTCTATTGCAAAAACTAAAATAGCCGTGATTAATATTCGATTTGATTTGTTTGTAACACCTACTTAAGGAACCCTATAATATTGAGCATGGCCCGACATGCTCTTGGCCGGTTTTTTCTTAGTTGTCTTATTTAGTAAACAATCTTGGCATGTCTTTTTAATGCAATTAGTCAAAAATAATTATAAAATGACATTATGTTAACAATTTAACACGCATTTAACAACAATTTCTCAATAATTCAACACATTATTTTTTTATTAATTGATTATGTTTCTCAAAATAAGGAGTATTTCTGCAGATGCAAGCAAATCGATGTGGTTCTTTGGTACAAATGAGTGGGCGTACACATTTACTGTTCTTTTATTAAGTCATTTAGACGTTGTTTATGAACATGGATAAAAAGAAATACGACGCTTTTGCCGAAAACGTAATAACGAAAATGTACAGGTTTTTTTTGTAATTTTACTTAATATTTATATGCCTCTTTAGAATTACACTTCAAGCTACGTCTGAGACTGAATAACATTTACTTTTTGCCAGTTGAGTATCATCTTGTCCCTGCATTTTAAATCAGTAATATCTTCGAAAATATTCATTTAAATTACATGTTGTAAAGAGCCATATTGATCTATATTAAATGCACAATGTATTTAAGGTACTTAATTGAATAAGGATTAATGCTGTATTAATTAAAATCGATTCGAAAATAAGCCATTATTTATCGTAAAAAGTAAAGGATAAAAATGGTTATTGTGGGTTATTCCTAAGAGATAGACATACCATCCCAGATTTTTTTGTAGACCTTTTTAAGGTGTACAATACTGTAGTACATTATTTTGATCTATCTCGTAGGGTTCAGCCAGCGTTTGCAATGTAAGCGCAAAAAAATGTGTTTATTTACAACATCACATTAGAAATCTCTAAAATTATCAGTGTTTCTCTACTATATTATGCATGTTTTATACATATAAAACTTTCTCTTGAATTTAATGTGTTTTATGATATTCATATGTTGGCCAACCTTTTAACACAATTTATTGTCTGCTGTCTACGAATCTCATTTGTCCAAACTGCTTGATAGATTTGCATTATAACAATTATAACACAATGCTTGTCTATTTTCCAAGCATAGAACATTGTTTAACACAAGTAATAGGCACAAGACTACAAGCCGAGGTGGGAGCACTCTGCGAATCTCGCTAATTAAAACTGTGTTTGCTAAATCCGCATCGCGTATTGTGAGAGCGTGAAAGCGCTTCAGAGTAACTTGCCATAGAGTAACTGTGGCGAAGAACGGATAAATGATAAAAATTCTCCTTTTTGAATATGTTGAATGTCTTGATAGTTTTCAGTGTTCCAAACCCAAATAGTGCCAACAGGACATTATTTTCTAAGCCTACGACACCGTCTGTCCGTCCGTCTGACCGTCCGTCCGTCTGTCTGTCTGTATTTTTAATCGCAATAGGTAGTGTGTGTTTTTGTGTGATTAGTTTTATGGCCTGGTTTCTTAGTCTTTTAGCCAAGTCTTTAGTTTACTCACCCTAGTAAAGTGATGGAAACTTAACTAGGTTTCTGAAGGGATCTTGAGAAAATACAAAAGTCACGTTATTCAATTTTGTACCATTTACCCACTTGTACACATTAACGAGCACTTAATATTTAATAATTCACCATTATTACACACACATTAACAAATACAAATTTTTGAAAACAATACAAAATCCACAACACGATCTTCAAATTTTCCCGCCTACCTTTTATAGGTAGGTAGTCGAAATTTTCACAGATTATGTATTACTATAGCTTCTATCATTGCAAATACTAAAAATAATAAAAAGTCTAAACACAAAGGTGGAACCGTTACTGCAGGAGTTCGAATGTATCTTATTAACCTACATTGTTCTCACACAAATTTCAGTATAATAATGTAACAAACTTTTAAGAATTGAAAAGAGTATCCATAGTTTCTTGCCGACAGCACTATCGGTCTACGGATTGAGTTAATTACTAAGGGCATATGACAAAAGCATTCGATTCTCCTCTAAAATTTTAACGAATCACAAATTATGGAGTCGGTCAAAAAATTGCGACGACTTTCTTTATACCACCGAACTTTGGCAGTACGTACAAATTTTTGCGTAGCGAGTTTCGGTTTTTTGTATTCGTAACTTTGGCTGCAAGATGGAGGAGAGTAAGAGTGAGGAGGACATTAGTGATTCGGAGTTTTTAGAAAATGTTGAACGAGAGCTAGTAGTATCGGTCGATGAAAATTCAATAACAAGCAGGAATGAAAGTTCGGTGAAGAGTGCGGTAAAAAGAAAACAGAGGGACGAAAATAATGGGGGTTCAAATTGTGAAGAAGAAGGTTTTATTACGATTACTCGAAAAAAACCTAAACGGTTGATCAGGAGCGATTCTTTGGATGCAGAACCAAATGGGAGGGTAGATTTGAAAAAAAAGAACGAAGAGTTGGAATTTGTTGAAAATCACGAAGTTTGCATTACCGCTTTAGAAAGTCTACCAAAACAGATTGCTATGGCTAAATTGTTAAGATCTCAAAATATTACAGGTATTGATCATATTAAATACAAGAATGTAAACAAAGCAATAATATTTTTTTTTTAAAAAGAAGATGCCCTAAAGTTGATAAAATGTGATAAGTTTAAAGAGATGGGGTTTCGCTGTCAATTTACACACGAATTAAACGTGACTCATGGAGTAGTAAAAAGTATAGACATTGACTTGAGCGATGAAGAACTCATTAAAATCCTGGAATGCGACGTCAAAATTTTGGCCTTGAAGAGATTGAATAGGATAAGTTTCGATGGCTCGTGGGTTGCGAGTGAAGCTATCAAAATATGTTTTAAGGGCAGTATTCTACCACAATATGTATATGCATATGAATGCCGTTTTAAAGTTGATTCATACATATTCCCCGTATCGCAATGCACAGGTTGTTGGCAATTCGGGCATGTTAAGAAGTTTTGCCCCTTTAAAAATATTTTATGTCCCAAATGCGGAAGCGCTGATCATGATAACTGTGATATCAAAGTATTTAAATGTTTGAATTGTAGAGGTGACCACTTTGTCCTAGAGAAAACATGCCCGTTTTTTGTTAGAGAAAAAGAAATAAGAAATATTATGAGTAAGGAACAGGTTACTTATCGAAAAGCCCTACAATTATATACTGAAATGAGGAAACAAAAGAATATGAATACTCAAGAAACTGCAGCGACATCAGCTAACATCACACCAATAAGGACAGTAAACGAAAGAAATACCTATAGCAGTATAGTCAGCAAGAATCTGGTACATCAACAATTGGAGGCGGCTGATCAAGGCGTGGAAGAAAAGATGAATGAAAATTCTGGAAAACATGATACAAGATTTAGTCAAAACCCAGTTCAAAACTTGACTAGGAAAGCAGGGAACGTGTCTAGGATGTTGGAAAATTCTGAGAGTTTTATGGAAGTAAATATGGAGGTTCAACATCAAGAATTACAGAGTACTGAGGAAAATAAGAAACGAGATGAGCATTTAAAAGATAAGTTTGAATTCAAGCGATTCTGGTTTAAAATTAAATGTATTATTATGTCTGAAAGTAACTTTGAAGAAAAAGCATTGTCTGTGTTTAAAGTCATGTGTGAAGAACTAAAGAATTTTGTTGTTAATAAGGTATTTAGAGAAGATATATTAGGACACTTTTTTGACCTTTCTAATGGATAGTACACCTAGTCATATTAGACTAAACATAATACAGTGGAATGCTCAAAGTCTACGCCCGAAATTAGTAACATTTGCAGATCTTTTAACACGGGAAACTATACACATAGCGATCATTAGCGAAACTTGGCTAGATATTGAATCCTATATAAATATTAGTGCCTATAACATTTATAGAAAGGACAGAGAGGATTCATACGGCGGCGTTGCTATTATTGTCCACAAATCGCTTCAGTCTTATCTAGAGTCATTTAGTGTAAATAATACAGGTATAGAGGTACTGTGCGTAAAGTTAATCAACTGTAAGGACTTAGAATATGTGACTTCTGTATATTGTCCGTCTAGTGTACACACCCAAGGCTCTGATTGGGACGATGTTTTCTCACACTTTTCGAGGAAAACTTTGATAGCCGGGGATTTTAACGGTCACCATACTAATTGGTCAGTTAAATCAGATGTACGAGGTTCCCAAATTATGGATTCCTCTTTGGAAAACGGCTTCATATCCATTAATAATGGTGATTTCACGCGGATTAAATTGGTAAATGGGCATTTACAACGAACTTCACCCGACATTTCGTTTGTCTCTTCCGACGTAGCGATCAATTTTTGTTGGAAAGTTTATAGCGAAAATTTGGGTAGCGATCACCTAATAATTAAAATGTCATTAAATATCACAAATGATTACAGTAATATAAGAAAACGTAACTATAAACGTGCGGATTGGAGTAAGTATTCACAAAATATTTCAGAAAGTTCTACCTGTTCTAATGACTGTTCCGAAAATATTCAGGAGATGTACGACAATCTAGTAGATACAATTAATTCTGCGGCGGATAAACATATACCTTTTGTTAAAATATGTAACAAACCCGATCAAAAGTTTAAACCAAAAGATTATTGGAGTCCAGATTTGTCTAAAGTGGTCGCACAGAGAAGGTTGGCTTTGGCTAACTTCAGATGGAACCCTACGCCTGATAATCTTACAAAACTAGAGAACATAACGGAAAAATCTCAGATGTTAATCCGAAAAGCAAGATCTGATAGTTGGCATAAGTTTTGCGATTCCTTTAATGAAAAGGTTTCGGCTTCTGATATTTGGCACCGTATGAAATGGGTTAAAGGGTTTAAACAACCAAAGGTATATCCCTCCATTGAAAAATCACAGGATTTATTGCATTCAGTTACTGCAGATTGTGTTTCCAACTCAGAACCAACTTTTACATCCAGAAATCAATTGTTGGAGGGTGACTTTTCGATTCAGGAGCTTCAAAGCGTTTTAAAAAAAAAGGATTCATCTCCAGGTGAAGACGGTATATCCTATACAATGCTTTATTATTTACCGGACATAGCCAAAAAATTTTTACTTAATTTATATAACAATATTTTCAGTTGTGGTGTTATTCCTTCTCAATGGCGAAACATACAAATAGTTCCTATTCCCAAAAGCAATAACAATATTAATAATGGTGAAGTTAAATTAAGACCCATATCCTTGATATCGTGTGTATGTAAAACATTTCTTTTGATGATTTTTAAACGATTAGAATCGTATACGGAAAAAGAAAACCTACTCTCACCGTTTACAGTAGGTTTTAGAAAATCACATTCCTGTTTAGACTGTTTGACTCGTTTAGTTACTTACACTCAGATTGGCTTTTCCAAAAATATTCCAACGTTGGCTTGTTTTTTAGATATCGAGAATGCATATAACAATGTTTCAATTGATGTAGCCATAGACGTGCTTGATAATCTAAAGATCGGTTCGAAGCTTTGTAAGTATCTTTGGAGATTTTTAAGCGAGAGACATTTACAAATAAGATTAAATGATGGGAATAAAATAAGCAGATACACAAATAAGGGTCTAGCACAAGGAGATACCCAATCTCCATTACTTTTTAACTTGATTACGCACAAAGTAGGTCACAGACTTCAAAATGTAATAGTATCGCAATATGCGGACGACTTTGTTGTGTATGTCAGTAATAAGGACATTAAACTATGTGAAACGTATGTACAAAATGCTTTAAATTTGACAGTAGAGTTATTAAAGGAACTGGGATTGGTGCTATCTGCAAACAAGACACAATATTGTCTTTTTAGTAGGGGTCGTAGAAGGAATCTACCCGTTTTAAAGATAGAAGATAAACCTGTGATTTATTCTGAAAATACAAAATACTTGGGTGTGTGGCTAGACAGGAGTCTAAGATGGGGAAAACATATTAATGAGATTGTCAGTAAATGCTCAAAGTTTCTGAATATATTAAAGTTATTAGCAGGAAGTTTTTGGGGGGTACATATGACACATTTGCGAAGATTATACATATCCCTTATAAGAAGTCGTATTGACTATGGGTAATTTTTATACGACAGTAGTGTTAAAAGTCATATTAGCAAACTTGATAAAATTCAGAATCAAGCTTTAAGAGTTGTAGGTGGATTTATCAAAAGTTCTCCAATCCATGTCATGGAGAGTGAATTGCATATTGCGCCTCTATTTATTAGGAGACAATATCTAGCTTATAAATATTCTTTAAAGGTTAGTTCTTGGTCCATAAATAGCACTACTAATTTAATTTCTGAAATGAGTGCTCTATGTCACATGAGATATTGGGATAATAAAAAAAAACCCTTACTTGTACAAACATTTGAGGATGTTAAACAAATTAATTGTGTTTCTGTAGATATACTTAGAATGTTTACTTTCGATGTTTGGTTGTCAGCCATGGATTTAAAAAAATGTTTAACTATTAATTTAGAAAGTATATCACTGGCTAAATCTAAGTATGAGCCCAATATTTTGATAAATAATGTTGTTAGAGAATTAAATATAAATTATAATGGATGGCATAAGGTGTATACTGATGGGTCTAAGGGCACTCATGGATTAGGTGCAGGGTTCTATGATCAGAGTTGTAATTACAGAGCAGGTTTTAAAATAATTACAAATGTATCCGTTATGACGCTGGAACTCATTGCAATTATGCAAGCCTTGTCCTATGCAATGGGGAAAAATTCTCGTAAAATTGTTATTTTTACAGATAGCAAAGGTGCATTGCAACACGTGGCTCGATGCGCCTCTGGCCTCAGAGGTACATCGATAGCTTACGATATTTTAAAAATAATTTTAGTTTTTATTAAAAACGGCGTAGAGTTGAGGTTGCAATGGGTTCCAGCGCATGTCGGTTTACGGGGAAATGAGGAAGCAGATCGTTTATCTAAATTGGCAGCGAAGGAAGGGGTCGTATTTAATTTTTTACCAGATTACATAGAATTTATTCATAAATTTAAAATTAAATGCCTTAATAATTGGAAAGAGCATTTCAACATTAAATCCAAAGACAAAGGAATTTGGTACAAGACAATTCAAAGTGAACTTCCACATATGCCCTGGTTTGACAGTAGTAGGTTGAGTAGAAGCTACATCAAGTTAGCCTTAAGATTGCGTTCCGGACATTATCCATCGGCAAAGTTTGCATTCTTAATGAAAAAAGCAAACTCACCGAACTGTAATATTTGCAATGTGATTGAGGATGTACATCATTTGCTGATGGATTGTGTTAGGAACCAGAATGAAAGGGAAGTTTTAATCAATGAATTTCATTTAAATAAATTAGAGGTGGGGTTAGTTCAAACAATCTTAGCACAACCAAAATCAGATGTTGCAAAAAGACTATGTCAATTAGTTTACTTCATTGATTAAGATTTCCCTTACTATACTTAGGTTGATCTTATATTGGTTTTAGTTAGATGGCATAAGGCATGATGGGGTTGACATATCCACATGGATAAAAACCCCAAATTCAAAATAGAGAAAAAAAAAAAAAAAAAAAACCCATCCGCGTCGCTGAACTTGTCAGTCACAGCTTTTAATGTTGCCTACTGTCACGCTGCGCTTGCCGACATGCTTAGTGTGATATGTAGTTTTTAACCGACTTTAAAAAAGGAGGAGGTGATGTATTCCGCGGGGGTTTTTTTTTTTCATGTATGTACACCGATTACTCCGATATTTATGGGCCGATTTACGTGGTTGTTTTTTTATTTGGTAGAGGAAACGCGCGCGGTGGTCCCATATAAATTTTATTGACTTAGGTTGATCAGTTTTTTAACCAGCTTCAATAAATCAGTTTATTTTAGCTTCGCCTATCTAGATGATCTGCTCATTGGTACGTTTTTCTGTGAATTCTTGGCCGATATGCGTGTTTTTTTTCACGATAGTGATTGGAGGTTTGGAAGAACATGAGCGAGACTTTGCCCAGCAGTGGGATAGCAAAGGTTAATAAAAAATATATTCTCAAACTGGTTATATATAAACATTTATGAATCAACCCTCGCAATTATCAACTAAAAAGTCTGAAATAAAAACTTTTTAACAAAAAATAAAACCGACTTCAAAAACCTTAACTAAAAAGTAAAAAATAATCCTTGTATGTATTTCAAAATCTATTCATAAACCAACATTTTGAAGGTGGCGCGTGATTTTCATGTACGTTCACTTATACTGTTTATTACTATAGATAATGCGCTCGACTGTACATTATCACGCAAAGGGTCAATCACGCACCACCTTCAAAATTTTGGTTTATGAAAAGATTTTGAAATACATACAAGGATTATTTTTTACTTTTTAGTTAAGGTTTTTGAAGTGGGTTTTTTATTATTATTAAAATAAACTATTTGATTTTAAATTTAATTAAAAGTTATGTAGGTAGGTATTAAAGGAAGTACCTTTCGGCAATAAGTCAAAAAGCATTAGCGGCGGATGGCGCTACATACCATGAAATAAACTAAAATCACCATGCTATTGATACAGGGTGACAAGCAAGCAGGGTAACATTATAGTAAACACAGGACCTTTATTATTTTTGATAATGATTAATGATCTTCCTACAGTACTTTGCCACTCAAAATGTCTGCTTTATGCCGATGACCTGAAATTATACCTCGAAATTAACTCCGAAGAAGACTGTTTAGCACTTCAGCAAGACATAAATGTGATTTATCAATGGAGTGTAGAGAACAGAATGGAATTCAATTTCTCCAAATGCAATGCCATGACCTTCGGTCGAATGCGGCACCCAATAGAGTTTCAATACAAGTTATGCAATAACACTATCATTAAAACTACAGCTATGAAAGATTTGGGAGTCACATTCGATCGAAAGCTCACATTCCATGACCACATGCTGCTAACGGCTAAAGAATCGTACCGAAGATTAGGATTCGTTCTGCGAAACTCAAAAGAATTTTGCAATGCACATATCATTAAAATATTATTTAATGCATTGGTTCGGACCAAATTAGAGTCCAGTGCATGCGTTTGGAACCCTCACGAAAATACCTACGCGCTTATGTTAGAAAAGGTGCAAAAAGCATTCCTGAGGTACCTTTATAAGCGCGTACATGGTTATTATCCGTTTCTCTACCCAACCAAATTTCTACTCGGGTGCCTCGGTTACATACCAGTTCCTTGCACGTGCATCTACTTTTATGTGTATACGTTAAATGGCATGCTTGTACCTGGCAAAGAAGTAGATTGCATAACATTTGATTTCATCATCATCATTTCAGCCGAAAGACGTCCACTGCTGGACATAGGCCTCCCCCAGGCATTGCCACAACGACCGGTCCTGCGCTTCACGCATCCAGCGGTTTCCCGCGACCTTCACCAGGTCGTTGGTCCACCTTGTGGGGGGCCTACCCACGCTGCGCCTTCCAGTACGCGGTCGCCACTCCAAAACTTTTCGGCCCTATCGGCTATCCGTTCTGCGAGCAATATGCCCCATCCACTGCCACTTAAGTTTGGAAATTCTTCAGAACGAAGGTAACCGACATAGACCGAAGATTATCCTTGCAGCGACCAAATTGTGTCCGTAAATGACAACGATAAAGGCGATTACGCGACTTCCAAATTGGCCAATGCAACTCGGCTCCGGGCTAAAGCAGAAGTCAGTTAGTCAGAAGCAGCTTGCCAAGCGTGCTGAATCCAACATTTTAGGGAAGACCCATGTTCAGCAATCAACGATAGCCTGCAAAAGATGTGATGTGGACCTAGCTTTTAGAAAAAATGGTTCGCCATAATGGTTAGACTTTTTCAAAAGACAATTAGAATGTGATCGCACCACTGGATTGTTACTTATCCCTATAGACAAAGTGCTTCAAACAATCATAGTGAAGCCAACAAAACCTTGCTTCTCCGTATACAAACCAGCGCTCACGCTCACACATGCACCTGAAAGATATTTGTTTTAAGCTATGCTTATCTGGACATTGCCGCAACATGTGTACTGAGAGCGGTGAGCACGGTTTGATGTGCATGTGTGTGCGTGAGCGCTGGTTGGTACTCGGAGGAGCATGGTTTTGTTGGCTTCACTAATGATTGTTCACAGCACTTCGTCTAGACTTTTACTATGTCTGTGTTTATCCCGTAATCTATAAAAAGCTTTTCGCTTTTTCAAATAAAAATGTTGGACAACTAGCCTAGATAATTTAATGATTTGCCATTCGTTTTTTTTTTAAGACTTAGAATGTGATCACGCCACTCGATTGTTACTTATCCCATAATCGATATAAAGCGTAAAGGTAAAGATAACACAAAAAACCCTGTTCGGCCAGTTTATTAGCATCTATTAGAGCGAGCCCCGGCCGGCCCATTACACTGGCGAGCACAAAAATGTGTAACGCCCACCTAATAAATTTACCGGCAATTTAGTCGCGCACGCGACCCAAAGTGGATGGTTAGCGGGATCCGTTGAGTGCTTAGTGGATGGTTAGCGGGATCCGTTGAGTGCTTAGTGGATGGTTAGCGGGATCCGTTGAGTGCTTAGTGGATGGTTAGCGGGATCCGTTGAGTGCTTAGTGGATGGTTAGCGGGATCCGTTGAGTGCTTAGTGGATGGTTAGCGGGATCCGTTGAGTGCTTTGTACGGATTTTATGTTCCGCGATTAGGGCATTTGATGCGATACACTGTAGTTATAGCTAGGACAATTAAATGGTCGCAAGTGTATATTGGGTGTTGCACGCTAGTTTGGTCGTAGTCTTTGGTATTGAATAATTTGTTTATTGGCTATAGTAAAGTTTATGTCGTGTGGGCTGATCCACTTTTTATTCTTTTGGGTGTCTTTGTAGATTATCGGTAGGAATATTGACAAAATTAAGCTATCTCGTTATTAGGGTTCCATACCCAAAGGGTGCAAACGGGCCCCTTTTACTCTCGCTACGCTGTCCGTCCGTC
This sequence comes from Asteroscopus sphinx, assembly GCA_949699075.1. Lineage (NCBI taxonomy): Eukaryota > Metazoa > Arthropoda > Insecta > Lepidoptera > Noctuidae > Asteroscopus > Asteroscopus sphinx. Next base: position 14,063,307 of record OX453024.1, read on the forward strand.
CGTCTGTCTGTCTGTCACAGGGCTGTATCTTTGTAACGGTAATAGATAACCAGTTGAAATTTTCACAGAAAATGTGTTGCTATGAGGTGTATCACGACAAATACTAAAAACAAAAAAAGTCTAAAACCAAAGGGGGGTCCCCATACAAGAAACCTCGAAAAACATGCATTTTTTTCAACGTTTTTGTTCCTGTTCTATCTTCAAAACGGTAATATAGGTATACCAGCGTCAAACTTGGTCTGATTATAGTGCATACTATCTAGTTGAGCAACAAATACTAAAAACAGGACTTGATTTGACTTGATGTCTTTTGATAAACTCTCGTAAATTAAATCAGTTTCTATGGGGTATCAGGTCGATACGAAAACACGGAACCCTTACTGCGTGAGTCCGACTCACACTTGGCCGGTTTTCTATTTAGTTATCTTGATTCCCTAAGAATATTTAATGTCATATTTGCTCTGCTTTAAAACAGAATTTCACTATTTCGAAAACAATACAATGTTATAGTTTTTAGCAATTTCATAAATAAAACTTAACTGAAAAGCCAAGTTTAACCAGATCGCGTATATTATTTAAATTGGATTTCCTGACGTTTCGAAAGCTTTGCAATAATATACGTGATGTAATCCGGTTAAACTTGGTTTTATTATAATGTGGAGTGATCGCGAAAACTTAAGAAATTATTAACTGAAATTGTTGGTCTGCAGTACTTATTATTTATTTATTTAATTTGGAAAACTAACTGAAAAGCGCAGCGATATTAAAAAACTTAAATCAGTATTTTATGCACCATACAGCCAATTAAATGGTTCGCATTTATAGATCCTAACTGGTACCGGTACCGTTAACCGGCTGATCTGGTTTTGTTAACCTAAGTATATGGACGGCAAAAACTAAACTAGTATTATTCAGTAAAAAAAAAAATACACGATTATTACATACCGTTATGAAAAAAAAAGTTAATTAACAAAACCAAAAAACCCGACTGCGTGTAAAAATAACTGAAAAGACGTAAACAAGCCTTGTGTAGGTAAGTCCATGTGAAAGTATCAAATCGACACGCAGTCGGAGGCTACGTATGTTTTTGGTCATGAATTACATAAGTAGTTCATAGTTCATAGCCTAAGTAGCCTCCGCCTGGCTGTCGATTTGATACTTTCACATGGACTTACCTACACAAGTCTTGTTTACGTCTTTTCAGTTATTTTTACACGCAGTCGGGTTTTTTGGTTTTGTTAATTAACTTTTTTATTTTAAACTTTTTAGTTTTTTCATGTATCGCGCTGATTCATTTTTAACGTTAAATATTTTGTTGTTTTTTAGCATTTCTCATTCCAAATTACATTTAAACATGTAAGTTGTATATATTTTTGTAAAGCATTTATTAAACCCTTTATTTTGATATCACACTCGATAGGTTTCGAAGGAAAAAAATATTTTGAAGCCATTTAATATGGCGCCAAAAAGCGGCCATTTTGATTTTTGTAATTTTAATATACCCAGTGTCACTCTCACGGTTAAGACGAATCTAACGACACCTCTCAAGCTAAAATCCATCAAGCCGTTTAGGCTACAGAGCGTGCCAAAGAAATATACATACATACATACATACACTCGAAAAACATAACCCTCCTTCTGGCGCAGTCGGGTAAAAATATCTTTAAGCCCTACTCATTTAGGTACCTACAGTAACCAAAAGCCTGTCTCATTACAAGTACTTAAACACAGATAACCCGATTCAACCCAAAGACTGAAACAGAAAAAAATTGTGTTACATTACGTCTGATAACTTATGTCAGACATTAAGCACTCGGCTCGGTCGTAATAAAAGCAATAAAACTCTGAATAGGAAAGAGTGCCTCTATAATGCGTTGGGTAAACGAATATGTGGGGAAATTGCTCGGGAGCGGGCAAAGATGCGATTGAGAGAGGCCGGATACTGGCAATCATCAATCTACCCCCTAGCCGGGTAGATCGTAAATCACGCGTACAATAGCCGAGGGAAGTTCTTAAGAAGAAAAACTATAGGTTTATATCCTTCCGGGGCTCGGCCAATCGGAAGCCGGCGCTGAATGCCCCCCTCCGCAAGGGAAGGGTTAGCGCTGGATTGTGTTGAGGGGAGATACGGGGTAATTGCTCAGTGATGAGTATGGATTTGTGGTTGTGACTTTGGTTTTTAAAGTTGTTAATAAACTTTTACTTTATCATATTAATTTCTTATTTCTTGTCAATGTTACATTATTTCAGTTCAGTACAAATATTTTCTCATTTCATGCTGGTTTTCACCATCGTAATGGACAGTTGAGTTTTTTTAATAACGGGTAATATGAGTTTGACCATGTACAGGAGGTTGCCAGGATTACGAACATCAACACATATCATTTATCAATTAATATTTCTTTTACTTTTTAATCATGTTTTTTTTTTATAGAATCGGATGGCGAAACGCGCTAAAGGCCCACCTGATTTTAAGCGGTTACCTTTGCCCATAACAACTTCAATACCACCTAGGCTGTTGCCTTAACGGTACCGCAAGTCGGTTCGCCAAACTGAGACATGAAGATGGAAAGTCTCATGTGATTGTAATTTCAAATTAAAAGAAAACTGCCCAAAAATGTGTCTATGATTTCAAACGGCGTCTTATACTGGTATCGTTTACATTCTACAAGTCCCTATGTTATGTCCATTAAAATGTATAGGTAACAAACACTAATACCCGATTTAATGAAAACAGAAAAAAAAACAATTACTGTTAAAACAGTCCTAATATTTAAGTGGTAAATTGTAATAAAATCTTATAGGTACTTATAAAATTATTAATCAAAGCTCCTACAATTTGGGCTGTTTTTTTTTTTTTATGTTATAGGATGGCGAAACGAGCTAAAGGCCCACCTGATGTTAAGTGGTTACCTTTGCCCATAACAACTGCAATACCACCTAGGCTGTTACCTAAATGGTACCGCAAGTCGGTTCGCCAAACTGAGACGTGAAGGTGGAAAGTCTCATGTGATTGTAATTTCACCGGCACCCGTACCCTTCAGACCGAAACACAGCAATGCAAGCATCACTATTTGGCGGAGAAGTAACACGGCACGGCTAGTAGCATGGCACGGTGGTAGTACTTCCCCGGACGAGCTCTTTCACAAAGGAGCTCTACTACTACTAAATGTCTGACTATGTCCGACAGGGTTGATAATGATCTCATTATTTAAAGTTTACCACCTAAGATAACATTGTGGAATGCAATAAATATATTGAGTATTGCGTATCAACCGCTTTTTCCCCTTTCTCGATCCCAAGATTCCCAAGTTATTCAGTTAGGGGTGAGATTACTCTATGTCCGTCCACCGCTCGCAAACCGTCCGTCATCCGAGGATTACTGGTAATCTCCCAGCGGCGATAGCGTAATGACTCCTGATGTGACGTCTTCATTCCAATTATTTATATTGATAAGGTTCGCGGTTTTGAATCGGATTGCTTTTTGTGATGTGAGTTGGATGGTTTAAAATTTTCTTTATTTTTGTAAAATGAGTTTCTTTTTATAGAATTACTCCTTTCGACTTTGTTTGCTACTTTAAGGTCGAATTTTGAGCTAGATGGTTTGAAATTTTGTTTTTTTTTGTTTTTCGTATCTTCGTTCCATTTTCAAATAAAATTTCCAAAAATTCTGATGTTTGAAAAGATTTTCGGATAGTCTTACTTTGTTTACGTACGTTTACTCTTAGCATAAGTTAACGTGTTAATATTTCTGCTAGAAAGTCATAACCACAGAAATAGATAGAATGGAAAAGTGAGCAGGGCGCGCGTGCCAACACTCTGCACCATAGTGCAGTGCATTTCAAAGCCTTTCTCAGTACGCCTTATGACTTGTTTCTGTGAATACTGTAACAAAAACCCGCAGAAATACCTTATTGTGCTGTATCTAACTGCAGAAACAAAAGCTTTAAAGTACATTTGATTAAAGTTATTTTTTTTTAAATTAATGACGTGAATATGTAAGGCGTAGTTTGTTCGAAAGTTGCCACTCATGAATCTCAAGCAAAATTGTTATAACAACCATTCTATCTATCTATTTCTGTGGTCATAACCTATGTATCAATCAGTCTTGCGTTGTAAATCCGTTCTTACGATCTCGATTAAAAAACAGTGTAAGTGATGTTGAGCCTATTACCTTCTTCAAGTGTCGCAGTTCAAAAATCAGTTACCACACACCACACACACGCCACACCACACACACACCACACCACACCACACACACACCACACCACACACACACCACACCACACCACACACACCACATAATACTTACAAATTAAACCTAGACTGGTTCGATTTCAAACTTGGTTGATAGAAGTAACCGCATTACCTTTAATTACGTCACAAAATAACATTTCCCCAAAGCATATAACATTGGGATACAATTTACTTTTTCGAACGAATTCATTTGCGGCTGGCAACACGTTGGAAAATTTGAATTTAGAACGCGTTCGGGGAGCGCGGGCCGCCGCGGCAAATTGTGAATTAGACCGCCGCGGGCGCACCGCACCACCGCTTGTTAGCTAGTTTTTACGCTGGCAACCCCTTTGTCAGGGAAATTGCATCAATGCCGTATTGCACTGTGTAGTTGGTTATTTAGACCGAGCAGAAAGATTGCTATGATATTCCTTTTATTGCGGTTTTCAAATTCGTAATTTTGTGGTCGTGTTTTGTGGGTATATTTATTATGTTGTTGATTAAAATCTTACATGACTGAATACGCTCATTGAAATACTGGAAACAAAAAAAAACACAAAATGTATTTATTGGCATCAATAAAATTAACAGAAAAGAAGAGCATTTAAAATAAATAACATGTAAGTGCCAAAGGGCCACCAGCTCAGCATAATGTTAGATAGCAGTACAGGTACTTACTACCTATCGCCAAATTTCAGCTGCGACCCACGAGTGCCATACGTTCAAAACAAGTTGATAGTAGGTACTTTCATTCTAGATTTCAATGTATGGACAACAATAATAGTATCATCATCATCATTTCAGTAGAAAGACGTCCACTGCTGGACATAGGCCTCCCCCAAGCATCGCCTCAACGACCGGTCCTGTGCCTAATAATAGTATATTATACTTTATACTCCATTCTCATTAATATCAAAGTCATGTCGATTGCGACACTACAATACTAACCACCCTGAGGGTGGTGGGCCGTTCGTTTTGAAAATCCAAATGATATAATGTAACACGCCCTGAGAGGGCGGCATCCCGCCGCGGTGCAATCGTAATGGTAATGATCCCTTAGCACCATTACACAGATTCATTAACAGTTGGTGTAGATACAGACAGATATGGTGCTGGCCGGGGTGCTGGCCAGAAAACCTCCACGTGTGCCTGACGGCTGCTTGTCCTTCTGGACACGTCTGGACGGAACGGCAGTTATTTGGCCGGTGCATCCTGGGTACGGGCAATAGAATCCTTTCGAGGGATTAACCTTCGGGGGATCTTATTGCCTGTGGCGAATATTATGGCGCGAGAGGGATTTCCACTCGTTGACAATGCCGCCGATGAAAAAAAAAATTAAAAAAAAATAATTATGTTTCCAAGTGAAAATTTGGGTATTAAAAGATCGTAGAATTTTTCAAGTATTTTTTAGATACAGCACATTATTTTCATGCTTTGGAGGGTGATAGTCTGCAAACCCCGCGGTGACCAGCCGTTCTGGGGGAGGTAAATGAGTATTTTCTATGTGTAAAATATTTAAGAGACAAGCACACGACAGGATAAAGTGAAGTGAGTGTCGAGTGAAAGGCTTTGGAGGAGGCTTTCACCGCCATCGGCGGCCCTTACACCGAATCAAATGAAGACTTATAAAAATAAAAATAAAAACTTACCTAGGAAGAAAAAAAGAAATAAAAGAAAAAAAATTGTACTGTAGAATATAATTGTAATCGATGTAAGGTCGAAATAAAGCGTTATAAAAATAAAAAAAAGCACATTATTTATCATTTGCTCTAGAAATATGGCATGGTTACAGATCATTTATTTTGTTTCTACAGTTATGATGATTAATTAATAACAACTTCTTCTTCTTCTTCTTCTTACAACAACAACAACTGATTTAATTCTTTTGAAACGACATTGGCACATTCCTAGTAGAAGTGCTAGTTGATCAAATTATCGTTAGTTTTCCCTTAATGGACCCAGCACATTCAATTGGAAATTATCACTAAGCAGAATTAGAAAACAATCATAAGATTCATTACGAATACTCTCATTCATTATCTTTCTAAATTATTAATGAACATCATAAATAACACAGTAATTTTCATTTCACTCCGCATTACAAGGATTACGTTCCCAATTTCCCTACGCCCCCACTCTATTATTGTAACTAATCTTGTCACTATACCCTAGTCCGATTATCCGAACGCAGCAAATAGGCCAAATAATGCGGTCCCAAATTTAAACACGCGTATAATTTTCAAAATTGGAAGAGTGGATGCCATATGCGTTGCCTGAAGCTTTTTTTTGGCGTCACAAAGTCGCACCCGTTCGGATACGCGCTACTGACACCCGTTAAACGAGCATTAAGAACACAAATGTATTCACGAGTGGGGTGAGCGGATAATAAACGGTTTTATTGGCTTTATCCCGTTGTGTCTGAGCCTGAGCCAACATTGTTACTCGGTTTCTTTTTCGGTAAAGTAATTTGAATATTTTATTAGAGAAATTTTGGCTGATAAAGTGCGTTCGTTCGGTTTTTTTTGAAGCAGTCATAAGTTATATGTAGTCGTTATACATTGTGCGAGGGCTAGGCTTTTATTGAAGCTGGTGATTGATACATTATTAAATCAAATTTTGGTCGGTAAAAAATCGATAAGCAACTAATCCTTTTTCCCGAAGCTCTTCCATATTTTGTCCTCCACATGTTGCACCCAATAATAACACATAGAGGTGTGTATCTCAGCTCAGAACCGGTTCAAATATACAGATCAATAAGCTTGAGCTGTTGGGCTGCAGCTCAATGACAAAATACGCAGCTCACGGCTCAAAGAATAGTATCTATCTGTGCGACAACTTTTGTTGCACGGAAGATAAAAGATGTCTATATAGATAAAAACCTGTTTGAACCGGTGAGCTGGAGCGGCGACAGATCCGCGGTGAGTAGCAGAGTCAGCGAGCGAGCGCAGCTCAAACAGATTGAACGGTCTTTAAGCTCAGCGACTCGCATCACAGATCATAACTCGAAGTAGGCAGATACACAAATTGAGCTGATCTGTGAGCCGGTTCACAGCTCCGGCTCACTGACCTGAACCGTGAGCTGAGCTGCAGCTCACGCATTTTTGTTGAGTTACCCATGTCTAATAACACATCATCATCTACGGTCTAATAAGAACAAACACCATACCACCTCAGGCTAAAAAACCTCATAGTAAACGCGACATTTGCCCATAAAGCTGTGCGGTAATCATCTTTTGTGCTCCGTGCAAACATGTGGCATATTGCGGAGCCCTATCTGATTAACGCAAACAATTTGCAAAGCCCCCCTGCCCCCGCAGCGGCTTTGACTCGGCTACCCGCGAGCCAAATGACTCTGCGCAGAATGTAAGGGTTAATCGTGATGTTTGAGAATAGAAAGTACATTGCTTCTATGTGGTTGTTTTTTCTTTAATATGCACAGATTGGTTTAGGTGTTTAATTCAGAAGTTTTAGTGTGGACCAGGGTTGTTGCTGATCCAGAATTTTATCACAGCGGATGCTGATGCTGATTTTTGGGAATGTGTAGGTACTGATTGATCCTTATGAATTTATATAAAAATGTAATTTGAATTTTTATAAAAATCCGATATTAGTTCAAGGCTAAAAATGGTGCCTTTTAATTTTTTCAAGGTGAATCAATCAAATTTTAAAATTAATGGCAAAATAATAGGTATAACAAACGAAAGTTCTTCATGGTTTTTATAAAGCCCTAGGAAAAATAATCGCGACCCTACAGTTTTATTTACGAATTAATAACTAAAATCTGGTAAATTATGAAAAATATAACATGAACTTTGAAAACCTGCGACCACAAAATGCTGCAAAGCTTTCGAAACGTCAGGGAAACCAATTTAAATAATATACGCGATTTAATCCGGTTAAACTTTGTTTTATTATAATGTGTAGTGATCGCGAAAACCTAAGAAGTTTTTAAAAATAACACAGTAACAGGCCCCCATCTCAGTAAATGCTACAGCACCGAAATGTTTATCATCATCATCATTTCAGCCGAAAGACGTCCACTGTTGGACATAGGCCTCCCCCAAAAAGGGGGGATATGCCATAATCGCCACGCTGGGCAGGCGGGTTGGCGATCGCAGTTGATTGGTTAAATACTCAGAGAACGCTGCTGCCCATCCTCTGGTGAATCCCTTAGTCGCCTTTTACGACACCCATGAGAAGATATAGGATGGTGCAATGCTTTACGTCCGGCACCACACGGAACATTTGCCCATAAAGCCGAAATGTTGCAACGCTACAGCCACGGGTAAATAAAAAAAATAAAAAATAAAAATTACAATAAACCTAAATTGTGTGTATATGAGACAAATGTGACAATTAGGTAATGCTTTAAAAAAAAACAACTTAATATGTAATTACATTCCTTTCCACCCATCTTACCACGTTATTTCTTAAAATTACCGTCTTAATCCAAGTTATTGACAGTGATAGCCGATCGATCACGGTCTCCGAGGAGTATCAATACAATTTTTAACCGACGAAAAAAAGGAGGAGGTTCTCAATTCGACGCGTATATTTTTTTTTTTTTTTTTTTTTTTTTTTTTTTTTTTTTTTTTATGTATGACCACGCATAACTTTTTACAGAGTGGTCCGATTTTGATGATTCTTGTTTTAATGGATAGGGTATATCTCGAAGTTGGTCCCATTTAAATTTCAAAATCAAAATCCACCCTTAAGGGTAGTAAAACAGGGGATGAGTGTTTGTTCACCCACTGAATTCTTACCTGTTAACCGATTCTGTTGAAACTTGACACATATAAATATAGTTCTGGACACTACGACATAATGGAGACTGGAGTTAGATTTTAACCACAAAAAAATGAAAAATAAAACTTTTTAACAAAAAATTGAACCGACGAAAAGTGAAACTGAAAAGCGAAAAATAACTATTTATGAGTCGGCGCCAAACAACCAATTAGGGCAGATCATTAAATTACTTTAAATAAATAATAAAAACAACGTCACATCAAAAACAACGTGAAATTTTCAACGATAAACAATAACTTTCCAAAAATGCGTTCTCCGCTCGGCCACTTGTAACTTACACGCACTTTGCATGTTAAAAGTTCGTTTGGCGCCGACTCATAAATAGTTATTTTTCGCTTTTCAGTTTCACTTTTCGTCGGTTCAATTTTTTGTTAAAAAGTTTTATAAGTTTAACAAATCGTTCGCGGCTGAATGTAATTTGCGTGAGAGCATTGGATCGAAGTCGTTTATTATGTATTTACGGAGTTCCAAAGAGGTGGTATATTAAAGCGGGTTTTTTCGATTCAGAAATATAGGAAAAGGGTATTACGACGAAATTGGCAAACCAAAAAGATCGCGCTATCGATACTATCTGGAATGCTGATTAGATCTATGACAGATGCACAGACATAGTAAAAATATACTTAGACGAAGTGCTGCGAACCTCATAGTTAAACCACCAAAACTGTGCAACTCCGTGTACAAACAAGCGCTCACGTACAAACGTGCACCGCAAACCGTGCTCACCGCTCTCAGTACACATGTCGCGGCACGTCCAGTAAGAATCGCGTAAACTAATATCCTTCAGGTGCATGTGTGTGCGTGAGCGCTGGTTTGTACACGGCGGAGCACGGTTTTATTGGTTTAACTATGGTTGTTCGCAGCACTTCGTCTATATTTTTACCCGACTGCGCCAGGAGGGTTATGTTTTTCGAGTGTATGTATGTATGTATGTATATTTCTTTGGCACGCTCTGTAGCCTAAACGGCTTGATGGATTTGAGATTGAGAGGTGTCGTTAGATTCGTCTTAATTCTGAGAGTGACACTGGGTATATCAAAATTTAAAAAATTTAAAAGGCCGCTTTTTGGCGCCATATTTCCTCATCAAAAATTTTTTTTTCCCTCAAAAACTATCGAGTGGGGTATCAAAATAAAGGGTTTTATAAATGCTTTACAAAAATATATATAACTTATATGTTTAAATGTAATTTGGAATGAAAAATGCTAAAAAACAACAAAATATTCAACGTTAAAAATGAATTTGACTTTAAAAAAAAAAACATTAATAGTATGATAAATAAAACATGACAAAACTAAAAAAATTAAAATAAAAAAATTAATTAATTAAAACAAAAAACCCGACTGCGTGTAAAAATAACAGAAAAGATATAAACAAGACTTATCAACACGCAGGCGGAGGCTACCTATGAACTATTATGTAATTCATGACCAAAAACATACGTAGCCTCCGACTGCGTGTTGATAAGTCTTGTTTATGTCTTTTCTGTTATTTTTACACGCAGTCGGGTTTTTTGTTGTAATTAATTAATTTTTTACTATGCCTGTAGGCAGTTGTGATAGATAGACAGTGAAAATATGTAAGTCTCCTTATCTTCTGTTAGAAACCTTAATTAGGTTCTGATATACAACGTGTATCAGAAATGCGTGGTCATATTTTAAGAGCTCATTCAGGGTATAGTATAGAACTACTTTTACTATGGGACCAACCCTGAAATCGCGAAAAAAATATCAGCTGTTCCCTACTAAATCATCGATGTCGCTCGACAAAATGTTAGGATCAGCTGATTTTTTTTTCGCGATTTCAGGGTTGGTCCCATAGTAAAAGTTGTTCGATAGCATCTCCTGAATAAGCTCTTTAAATATGACCACGCATTTCTGATACACGTTGTACATGCCTGTAACTTGCACACCAGCTCCTTACACGTGCCAGCTACTTTTATGTGTATACTTTAACTGGCATGCCTGTACTTTGCAAACAAGTACCTTGCACAACATTTGATTTACTGGCATGTAATATAAGGGAGGTGCCGCGGGGGCCTGCAAAACCGGGATGTGTGAACGTACGTGGCAGTTACAGGCATGCCAGTGTCACCCAAATCCGTCTTCTTAGTAGCTACAAATTCTACTGCTAGTAACAATATGATATTATTTAATTCACATCGAATACTTTCCGTTGATGCCATGATGAAAAACTAGAAAATGTGCCGTCAAGACAAAAGGCAGCGTGGCGTACTGGCTCGCGTATACTTCTTGCAAGTTACAGGCATGCAAGGAAGCAAATTGCATGCAAGTTTACTTGATAATGTATCCACAGTGTGCCAGTTAGTTGCACATGCCGTTAACTAGCAGGCAAGCTACTGCTCTATTTTACAAGCATTGTATTTCCGCCTTTATGTGTAATAAACGCTAAAATTTTAGTCGTTTTGGAAACGAAAAACAGATTCTATATCGATTATATGTTAATGGCTTTACTAATAAATGTATAGCGGTTGAATAGTTACACAACGATTTCTCACTTTCTGTCATCAGTAATTTGACATTCGAAAGAAGAAGACAAAGACATTGTGTATCTATACAACCGCTAAACAACGTTTATTAGTAAGGGGCTAATTGTTTTGGCATTGGCGCTATAATGCAATGTTGTTTAGGACACCCATTCGACACCTGATGTTTGATCGCGGGTAAACACAAACGAAATTCGCGCCAACTTGCGATTGTCGCGTAATCGCATTGTATCAGGACGACGCCTAACACATTTACAATAAAAGAAACAGATTCATAACAACAGTGTAATACAAAGTACGGTATTATTCCCCTAACGACAGGAACCTTCGCTGAATACTTTATGTGCTCAAAGGCTATTTATTCGCCGGCCTGTCAACTGTTTTTATTGTCCTTTTACTCCCACTATGAAATAAAAGTGAAACCTCTATTGTAACGATATCAATAAGGCTTTCTTTAGAACAAAAGGAAATAATGATGTAGAATAAGTGTAGTGGACTTATGAGGACTTTGTTGTTACGTACACAGACATAGTAAAAAAAAACTTTTTAACAAAAAATAAAACCGACTTCAAACACCTTAACTAAAAAGTAAAAAATAAACATTGTATGTATTTTAAAATCTTAACATAAACCAACATTTTGAAGGCGGCGCGTGATTGACCCATTGCGTCATGGAAATATAATGTACAGTCGAGCGCATATCTATAGTAAAAAAAAGTTTATGTGAACGTAATATAAATCACATCAAAAGTGGCCGTTTTATGCATATTTTGTATCTACAACTATAGCGAACTATAATTTACAGAGTTAATAGTTTCTAATTAAACTACAGTACCTGTACTTCAATGGTTAAAAAAGAATTTTCGATAAATTATGTATTCAGCGAGTAATTTTTTTTTTACTGATGGATGTGCCACTTGGCTACTACATTCCCCTTAAGAAGTTGGCTCAAATAGGTCGAAAATCAATGTAAGTACCTACTTTATGTAAATCGTACAAATAAATGTTCAGATGTATACTAGAAAACTACCACTTCTACTAAGTTACCTATGCTGCTACTCCACATAATGAAGTTCCACGTCTATGCCTATATGTAGGCCATTAAATAAATATCGAATAGGTTAGCGTTAGATGGGCACGATGTATGGACGGCATTACGAAATAAATGGCCAATTTGTACATAAATATATATCTGCCAACGTGAAATATTGTGTGGGATATAGTGGGCGTATTATATATACGAGTATAACTATATATTATATCATGACGTATTATACAATCATATATAGGTGTAGGGTGGTCGGACTACGTATCACGGCTCTGAAATGGCAGTGAACAGGAAGCTTGATTAGATCATTGGTAAAAGCAATTAGAGCTGAAAACCAGCAGATAAAGTGTTAATAAATCTGTAATCGACGGCGGGTAGATAACGCTAAAGATCACGAAAAAAAGACATGGATGCAATTAACATAAGAGAAAAAAAAAGACATGGATGCAATTAACATGTAACGAGGCTAAACTCGTTACGCTGCTCACCACCTTATTTGGATTTCCTGGCCACTTTATAAAACTTTACCTATCCAAATTCAAAATTTAAAATTCTTCCATGATTTTCTATTTTTTACTTAAAACAACAGACTTATATCGCAGCCTTGGCCGGGCATGGACGTGTCCGACCATTACAGTTTTTTTTATATTATTTTACTTATTCAGTTCTATATTGTACGCTGAAAGACACTCATGTGTCTCTTATAATCGTTATATTATTTTATTAACAATAGTCAATGTATCAGTTTACCAATTAAGTGTGATACAATATTCCAAAAACGTTCCTGCTTGTTTTATTGTGTTTGTTCCGACCTACCACCTACCTACCTGAATCCTGCCTCCAGCCCGAGCTCGCTGCATGGGCATAGCAGCAGCTCAATTGTTTTATAGTCGGAGTTGATCTACCACTCCTCCGGCCCTCCGTACTACTGGCCCTCTGTGCCCTCATACCTCAGAGGAGTTCCATACCTCCATACCACTAGTTCCTGCAGTTCCTGTACCACTAGTTCCTGTTGTTCCTAGTTCTGTTCCTGTAGTTCCTGTTCTCCTCCTACTTCCGTGTGTCACCGTGTGCCAAGCCACCGAACCCTCGACCCTGCGAGTCTCCTGCCCGAGCCACCCACACCAGCCACGACGTGACAAACATAAGAGAAAAAAAAAAATTTGGCACAAGACAGATCTACCGACAAACCGACATAATTTAATAGCGAAAAAAACCAGCAGACTGCAGGCTAGGCATGAGCCTAGGGCGGCAGATTTTAGGGGCGGCAAATGTAGGGTCTGTTTTTTTTACGCCTTCTTACGGATCGAAGCAGGTGGAAATCCATAGTCTCTGCCTACCCCAATGAGAAACAAGCGTGATAATATGTATGTATGTATGTATCTTACTGCTTTCTGATGTCTTGCAGAAAGAAGTTTATAAGACAGCTTTCCGATAACTTTCGTCTTCCTTTTCATTGATTAGTTCAAAAATATACCCAAAAAGTATTTTTGTACAATTTTAACCAAATTGCTGGATTGTAAAAAATATCTAGAAACAGATAATTGCGGCGCGGGGCGACTGATAAGGGTGGCAAAAATTTAACAGCCTATCGTTGGTAAATGTGTAAATCCGCCACTGCGTACTCAGCAAAGACTCGGAGACCTTTAAACCATTTATTTTGCCTCACACACATCATCATCATCATCATCATCATTTCACTCGAAAGACGTCCACTGCTGGACATAGGACTCCCCCAAGCATAAAATATACATATTACATGAACAGGTAACACGACAAATTACAGAGAACACAACATGTATACAACATAATATGTGTAGCAAGGGATCCAGCTCAGTATTTGCTGTGCATGTAGGTATGCACAAGTGATTTATATTAGCTTTGGGTATGCACAGCACTGATTTTCAGCTGGTCTCTCCCATCTGTATAACTTCCTTCTTCCCTTTTTCTTGTATCCATAAAAGGTCAGTTACAAGTCCCAAAAATAACCAAACCCCATAACGCTAACCCAAATCCAACTATTCACACCTCTAACAAGCAATCATACCATAAAGCCCCACAAACTCTTTTCTATCTCATATTGAAGGAGATCGTAAACACAAACTCTCAGTTATCCGTGCTCTATTTACGATACAGAACAAATAAGTATCGGAGTAAGGAGGGCGGAGAGGACTAGAAACAATGAGAAATGACCGGCGGAAAATTGCGCGGATTCTGAGAGGGATCCGAGCGGGAGACAATGCGATCGCTGCTTAAGAAACTGTACAGAAAAAAAAAATATAAAAAAAAAAATAAAAAAAAAAAAAAAAAAAAAATATATAATAATCTTACTTATTTATTTTTTATGGTTATTTACCAACATCACGCCTCACTGATCTACATTATTGCATTGTGAATTTGTGTCGACGCCGGCTGTCGCTGAAAACCAGCGCTGTGTCTTTGCTCCGTGCATGAGGCACAGCAATATGCTGAGCGGTGGCCGTTTTGCGCGGATGTGACGCATATCTTACCACACTTCTTGGCTCTGTACCTGTATTTGTTGTGTTCTTGAATTTTTTGGTAATTTTGTGCGTCACTTTTGAAGCAAATAAATATTTTTTCTTTCTTTTCTTTTTCTTTTACAGGGACGGAATGGATAGTTCTGTTTTTTTAACAATTGTGTGTTGTTTTCATTGTGATGTAATCTTCATCTTCATTATTTAGTTTGTTTATTTATTTATTTATAATTTATGTACACACAATAACATATGAAAGGAGACAGTATTAACATTATTTAGTACACACGGCTACACATTAAGCTGTACATTTCCAGTATAAGCTGACCTCGCATTGTATAGGTTTTCCTTACAACGCGAGGTCAGCCTTTACTGGTTTTGTACAGGTTGATGTGTAGCCGTGTGTACAAAGGTACTGCTTATTTCAAATAAATGTCTACCAGCAGACCTGCGAGAGGAGAAATAAGTAAGAAATGTAGACAACAGTGTGTAAAAAGATAGGAAACTTAAAATTAGTTCTAATAAAGCAATAGATACTTAAATAAATACTTATAAATTATATAGGTATAGGTAAATATGATATAAATATTATGCAATAACAAATTATGAGGAAAGGTAATGCTGTTTGTTCGTTCGTTCGTTTGTTGTTTGTTCTCTTTTGTTCGAATATGCTCTTATAAAGAGTGCCGAGAAAACTAGTAAGCGAGCGACTAATTTTCTCATTTCTTTTTGCTAATTCTTAGTATTAGTAGAATAGAGGTTGTGAAAATCAGTTCTTTGCAACCCTGCCTTTATGTATAAGTTGCTGGTTGCTGGTGCTTTTTCTTTGGAGGTAGACTACATAGCACTAGTTCTTTCCCCTGCCATACAATTCCTATCCAGGAAACATTTAATACCGGCGAATATTATACCTATTTATGTCCACAATTTGATTGAGCAGCAATGATATGACATAAGCACGGAACCAAACTATTATCTAATCTGTGACGGAACTGATATTCGGCCCGTGTTTTATTGGTTTGAGAAGGTAAAGAAAATTGTAGAGTGGGAAACTAAATCAATATGTCTTTACTACTTTCTTAAAGAGAGTTTCTTTAGGACCTCGATTAATCAACAGCACAGACTCATAATCACCCCTCTATCAAGTGATTCACCTCCCATGATTCCACTCCGTATCTTCGGCATCCAGGGCCCAGTGCACGTCTGTACGATAGCCCGAGGCGGCCCTGTGTTGGCGCGCACTCTATTTTCCTATTTGCGCGGCAGATTGGCTCTGATTGTATTGTTTGCGGCGGGGCGGGGCATTGATACCCAGGACCCACTCCTCCGGCCCCCGCGCACCCCCGCCCGCCCCACGGGGTGCAGCCGAGCGGAAAAATGTTATCTACAACGTGAAATATCGCATGTTTGCGATAAATATTTGATAGGAGAATGGATTTTTAAATTTGTTTCGTGCGGACATTAGTTTTGTGGCGGCCGGGTTCTCGGGAGGTATGGTGTATCTATGTTTTTTTTTAATGTAGGGATTTACTTGAAATCTTTATTTCAAAATGTTTGTTATATTTTGATTTAATTGTGCGCGACAAGTCCCGTAAACATAGTTCAATATGGTATTTACTTTATTGACCCGTGGCTTAGTAATAACCACGTGGATTGCGAGATCTGCAAGAATAAGCTGCGCTAGCTGCGGTCAGTCCTAGGATGGATGACCGTTTTGTTGCACATCGAAACCTCTCCGTGCCTCAGAGAGCACACGTTGAGCTGTCGGTCCCGGTTGCGGGTAGTCAGAAGCCCGAAAGTCTGACAAGTGGTCTAACTTTAGGATGTTAGTATTACCCAGTAACTGGGTTGTGGCAGATTGGCATCTGACGGCATTCCCTCCGTGTAAAATACTGATGTTCAGCCGCATATGGTTGGACCGGAAGCCGACCAAAACATGACTAAAAAAAAAAATCACTTCATAAATATACCTAACTGATTATTTTATTATTTTAACGCATTTTACGCATGCGAAGCGAATTCTAAAGATTTAAATTGTGGAAAGAAAAATCGCTCACGAGCAGGATTCGAACCTGCGACTCCTGGCTCAGTACGCCAGTGCTTTAGCCACTAACTTTTATGAGTGCGAAATTGTGTTTATGCGACGCCGCGGGGCGATTTACCGCCACCGCGCCGCTACACGACCGCGTAATCGGAAATATTGTACGAGAACGAAGTTAGGGTGCGGTCCGAGTTATAAAAACTAGCGGAGCGATTTAAATGTAAATTAAGGATCTATTTCAGTTTCAAGGTGTGCCAAAAATATTTTGGTAAGAAAAATGAAAGGTGTGCTGACGATACTTTTAATCATTTTCTATGTGTATTATCAATCAATTTTTGGGATACCAGGCTCCTCTTACGGTGACACCCTGCTGGAACTTTTATGAGTGAGGAATTGTATTTATGCGACGCCGCGGCGCGATTTACCGCCGCCACGTCACTACACGACTACGTAATCAAACAAAAATATTGTACAAGAACGAAGTTAGGGTGCGGTTCGAGTTATAGGAGGTAGCGGAGCGATTGAAATAAAAAAAAATTGCTTATTTAAGTTCAAAGGTTTCCTGATGACCTTATTAATAATTTTCTTTGTATATTTATGGGTTACACGGTACGACCGTTAGATAAAACCCATCGGTAACTTTTTCGAGTACAAAAGTCCGCAACCCCATGTTTGCCCCATGTTTGCGGACGCCAGCGTAGATGACTACTACGCCATTATGCGTAAAAAAGTGGGTTCGGTGTTTCGCTGTTAATGCATGTACCCAGACGACAAATCTACGACCAGTCACACAACTAAAGCGCGACTTACGACTAATGTAACTTTTCTTTTCTCCCTTGTAGTAGGACTTTATCGCTGGCGTTTCTAACTTAAATCCTACTGTGCGACAGCGGCCGTATCTGGTGTTATTGTGGATAGTTTTACCATGACTTGTTGTAACAAACTTGTAATTGGTTTGCTAATGCCAGTTGATACCCTTTGTGACACTGTTATTTATCTGTTAATATCATTTACTATTAATTTTATACATGTAACGACTGTCGTACTTAGACCAGGATGTTATGTATTGGTTTGCAGCATATTATATGCAAAACATTAACATATTTACATAATACACAAAAAAGCAAAATGTGTATGTGAGTTGGTTCATTAAAAAATATGTGTAAAAATATAGGAAAGCGAATTCTTAAAATTCTAAACGTTTACTATTTATTGCTACGAAGCAGTGCTAGTCCACAAATTTAAAGTCGCTCAGCGAGCTATGCTTGGAGTTTCTTTGAAGGATAAAATCCGAAACGAGTTTATTCGGAGAAGAACCGGAGTGACTGACATAGCTTGTAGGATCAGTAAGCTGAAGTGGCAGTGGGCTGGCCATGTTTGTCGAAGGACCGATGGCCGCTGGAGCAGACGAGTCCTTGAGTGGAGACCGCGAATCGGCAAACGCAGCGTAGGGCGTCCCCTCGCCAGGTGGACCGACGACCTGAAAAACGTGGCTGGGGGGGACTGGATGCGGAAGGCAGAGGACCGAGTGTTGTGGCGCAACTTGGGAGAGGCCTATGTCCAGCAGTGGACTGCGATAGGCTGAGTTGATGATGATGATGAGTGCTACGAAGTTTCGTAGCGCTACGCATTATACTACGGTGCTGTAAGCGTGATTTGCATTACTAGACGGTGCTGTGTAAAAAATGTCCCAAAGATTTTAAAAAAAAAAATAGGCAGTGCCTACCTCATTCGAGTTCAGTTGTTTTTTTTAAGTACGATGATTAGTTAATATTTAGTAGCAGACCTATTAATAGACAGATTACTTTAATTAATTCTACATGAATGTGCCTATGATGGTGGTAGTGTAATATTTTTCTTTTTCAAAACGCGCGAGAAGCGTTCCCTTCCTTTTTCTTTTACCAAAACTCCTCAGCGCTAAGCACGTCAGTTTTCACGTTAGTGCGACACAAGTGTTGTTTACGTCGACGACGGCGACGTTTTAACGAGGCTGCGGCGAGACGGCGACGATACGTCATTACCACGATGTGCACTGAGACTTGTGACTTCTGAATTGTGGCGGTTGTAGCTTACGAGTTGTGTTGTTATAGGGAATGACGATTAAAATACGTTGTTTGAGAATTGACTTCACTAAAGAGCCTATTTCACTACCTCCTGATAGGCACTAACTGCATTTCTAACATTCTTAAATAAATTTAATATTTTATTTATTAATTGCATTTTGCGTCTTAAATAAAGTTTTTGAATAGCTTAAATGACAATAATAATAAAAAAACTATTTAAAACATCAATTAATTTTAAAAATATCCTTATAGGCAACTGCTAGATAAGTTCTTAAATACATCAAATCATTTATTCATTAATAGAGTGTTTGACAGGTATTGCCAAAAATTATGAAAATTATGCTCAGCGTAGATTTTAGGTTGAAGATTAACTTTTACTATGTTTTGTTAATTTAAATATATTCTAAATATTTTATTTTTCTGTTTGAAATTTTGATTTATTAATCTGTTGATCACGTGATACAAAACGTCTTGAGACTTGGCCTCCATTTTTGGTGACGTCATAATCCTGTACGACGTAGGGCGAGCTAAATGTTGCCATGATCGTAAAAATAAAATATACCAGTTTTTGAACGAGTAGGTATATTATTAATAATTATATTCATGTTAATTGTTAATTTAGGTTCATTTTTAGTTTTATTGAGTCAGGTTATGTACTTTATAACTTACTAACAATTAAACTAATCAGCATTTGTAGGTAATTTGAACGTAATTTAAAAGCTTTTGTTTTGTATGTGCGTGATTCAAACACAAACTGCAAAACGTTTTAGTCGGTCCGATTTTTTACCTTTTGTCAAATTCTTACCTTTTTGGTAAGCGTCTCGTACTTTTATGGGAATTCACACCGGCAACACTGACCGGAACAAGTACAGTGACGTAGGTTGACGATAATGTCACGTGACTTAGCGTATTGGTGCGAAATTAAAAATGAGGATTTAAAATCTTGATGATTTAATTTTACAAGCATATTTTAGTAATTATTTGTTAATGAATGCTTTAATTGGATGTTTCGCCATCGTTTTACGTACATTTTCAAAAATTGTCAAACACCCTATTGTATTTTGGGTCCTAAATAATATTTTGTAATTAGCTTAAGTACTTAAATGTCAATAATAATAAAAAATTAAAAAAAGGCATTAAGAAATTCATCAACGCTATAATAACCAACACACCAACGATTAATATAAATGCCATTCTAAATTCAATAAACTCTTTGTTTTTTTGTACAAATTAATGTAGGTATCAGACTCGCCATTATTCTTTATGAAGTCATAAGTCAATACTTGTCAAGAAAAGTACTACACAAAACCGTGACACAAAATAAAACCTAGAATCCTTCACAACTATGTGCCTACTACGTTTGCAAGTGCCGTCACTAATTGGAGTTGGCGCTATGCTCAACAAAATGCGGTTTTACTTTTTTAAATGTCTTTCAAGTCTAACACCCGTGTAATGACGACTGTTAACGTCGAGACAAAGGTTTACAAAGATAAAAAAAGATAAAGATGATGTGTGTGTGCTAAGTACCATTATAATGTCTTTGTGGTGAAAGTGGTTTTGTACTTGACATGCTACTAACATCTTTGGAAATTTATGATGCCCTATTATTTTTTGAAGTAGGTTCACATCGAATAAGTGATGTTAAGATAGTAAGAACAACTGCCTCGTTGGTCTAGTGGTTGCAAGCGCGACTGCAAAGCGTGGGCTCCTGGGTTCGATTCCCGGGTCGGGCAAAGTGTTATTGCGTTTTTTCATTAGGAAATTCTCAATAGCAGCCCGGAGTCTGGATTTGTCCCCCCCGGTCAATGGCAATAGGCTCGCCCCCTATTACATGGGACTATAACATAACTGGCGAAATGTGGGTGTACTATTACACTTCTGCCTACCCCTTCGGGGGAATACAGGCGTGATGTTATGATATGTTATGTTAATATAGTAAGAGGAGGTGGATTAAATAGCCTTTGGCATATCCTGGTCAGTCAGCCCCGCTGTCAACGTGGGCTTGACGCAGAATGTGCACTTCGCAAAAAGTGCACTTAACGATAAAAACTTCTTAACAAAAAAAAAAACCGACTTCAAAAACCTTAACGAAAAAGTAAAAAATAATCATTGTATGTATTTTAAACTCTTAATATAAACCAAAATTTTGAAGGTGGCGCGTGATTGACCCTTTGCGTCATGTAATGTACAGTCGAGCGCAATATCTATAGTAAAATCAGGTTTATGTGAACGTACATGAAAATCACGTGCCGCCTTCAAAATTTTGGTTTATGTTAAGATTTTAAAATACATACAATGATTATTTTTTACTTTTTAGTTAAGGTTTTTGAAGTCGGTTTTTTTTTTGTTAAAAAGTTTTTATTTCTTACTTTTTAGTTGAAAATTGCGAGGGTTGATTCATAAATGTTTATATAACCAATTTGAGAATAATTTTTTTATTAACCTTTGCTATCCCACTGTTGGGCAAAGGTCTCACTCAGTTCTTCCAAAGGTCCAATCACTATCGTGAAAAAAAAACACGCATATTGGCCAAGAATTCTCAAAAAAATTAACCAATGAGCAGATCATCTAGATAGGCGAAGCTAAAATAAACCGATTTAATGAAGCTGGTTAAAAAACTACTCAACCTAAGTCAATAAAATTTATATGGGACCACCGCGCAGACTTTCTCTACCAAATAAAAAAACAACCACGTAAATTGGCCCACAAATCTCGGAGTAATAAAAAAAACCCGCGGAATACATAACCTCCTCCTTTTTTTGAAGTCGGTTAAAAAATGTGAATTTTGCAATAGTTGCACTTCTTATAGTGGGCACTTTTCAAATTGAGCACTTTTCAAAATGAGCACTTCGCAAAGTGAGCACTTCTCAAAATTAACACTTCGAAAAATGTGCTTTTTTTCTAATTGTGGGCTAACTATCTTATTTTTTTATTTTGTTAATGGAATTTTTATGTTCACAACAAGCAAGAAACGACGCACTTTTTCGACTAATGGTATTCTTTGCTTGTAACAGGTACACAAGGACTTCTTCGGTCGAATAGTTCCATTATCACAAGTTCAACGAAATGGTAAGTTTACTTACATATTTTTCACAGTATTTATAACTATTCATTAAACATCGAACCCCTTCGTACCTTTGTTAACACAAATATTTTGGTTTTTATCCGACGACAGTAAAATTGTTACTCGTACAGTCAGAAGTCCGAAAGTCTGACAACCTATCAAATAAATAAATAATAAATATGTTTGGGACATTATTACACAGCACCATCTGGTCCCAAACTAAGCCGAGCTTGTACTATGGGTACTAGACAATGGATATAATACTTATTTACTTTTTTTTTTGTCTTCTCGTCGCCTATACCGGAAAGTTTGAAGACAAAGGTCTTCAACCAGTGCGTCCTGCCAGTCATGACTTACGGTGCCGAGACGTGGACACTGACAGTTGGGCTAGTCCACAAATTTAAAGTCGCTCAGCGAGCTATGGAGCGAGCTATGCTTGGAGTTTCTTTGAAGGATAAAATCCGCAGCGAGATTATCCGGAGAAGAACCGGAGTGACCGACATAGCTTGTAGGATCAGTAAGCTGAAGTGGCAGTGGGCTGGCCATGTCTGTCGAAGGACCGATGGCCGTTGGAGCAGACGAGTCCTTGAGTGGAGACCGCGTATCGGCAAACGCAGCGTAGGGCGCCCCCCTGCCAGGTGGACCGACGACCTACAGAACGTGGCTGGGGGGGACTGGATGCGGAAGGCAGAGGACCGAGCGTTGTGGCGCAACTTGGGAGAGGCCTATGTCCAGCAGTGGACTGCGATAGGCTGAGTTGATTGACTTTTTTTTTTGTAAATACACGCTTATAATACATAAGAAACACCCAGACCAACACAAACACTTATGTTTATCACACAAATACCAGGCCCCTCAGAAAGTATTGCGAAAAAAAGTTTTTATATATGGGAGACTGGCCAGTTATAATGTTTTTCGAAAATATGATTATTTATAAGTAAAAATAAGTAAGTTCCAATTTCAAAATTTCCCTCCACATTTTTTGCGAGTTAATTCAAAGTATTGTGTCTCACTGAAATATGGATCTGCGCCGGGAACATTTTAGAGCTATGATTTTATACGATTTCAAGTGTCGCCTGAAACCGGATGAATCGTACGATAGACTTCAAATGGCATTCATGGATGAAGGCCCTTCCAAGGCAACCGTGTATCGTTGGTATAACGAATTCAAGCGCGGTCGACCAACTTTGGGGGATGACGAAAGAAGCGGTCGCCCTTTGACGGCTGTTACCGAAGAAAACGTGCTAGCAGTGAAAAATTTAATCCAAGACAATAGGCGAATTACATATCAGGAGATTCAACACATATTGAAGATTGGATCGGGAAGCGTTCACGAGATTCTACACAGCCATCTTCGCGTGAGGAGGATAGTATCACGCTGGGTGCCGCACAACCTCACCGATGCTCAGAAGCAGGCCCGGGTGGAATGGTGCCGTGATATGCTTAACAAATTTGAAGCAGGCTCGTCTCGGCGTGTTTACGACATCGTTACAGGTGATGAGTCCTGGATTTATCAATACGACCCAGAAACCAAGCGCCAGTCGACTGTTTGGGTGTTTCAAAATGAGCCAACGCCTACCAAAGTGAAGCGATCTAGAAGCGGGGGTAAGATTTTGATCGCTAGCTTTTTTAATTTGACTGGCCACTTGGTATCAATTCCCTTACGGGATCAAAGAAGCATTAATGCCGAATGGTATACTACCAAATGTTTGCCAGAAGTTTTCTCTGTTATAAGCAACAAGCGACCAAACACAGGGCTCCGCGGGCTACTGCTCCACCACGACAATGCACCTGCGCACACCGCACTCAAAACGAGGGACTTCCTGGACAGCACGCCAGTCAAACTCCTGGGTCACCCTCCTTACAGCCCTGATCTAGCACCGTGTGACTTCTTTTTATTCCCAAAAATAAAAAATCAGCTCAAAGGGATACAATTTTCGTCGCCGGAAGATGCGCTGGCTGCGTTCGAGCAGGCTGTAAACGAGGTGTCTGCGGCGGACTGGAAAAAGTGTTTTGAAAACTGGTTTAGGCGCATGAATCTTTGTATAGAGGCTGGTGGAAAGTACTTTGAAAAGATTTGATAAAAATATATGTACGTATAGAACAATTTTTTTTAGTTTCGCAAAACTTTCTGAGTGTCCCACGTATTATGTGCAGTCACTTCAAATGGGAGTTCGTCAGGTTTAAGCGTTGTGTGCTGAGGATCATCGACTTCCATGCTATTTAGTAGCTCTTCAGCCTTGGAATAAAATCGAGTTTCCAAAGATTCAGTGAGGTCGGTGTTATCCGGAACTTTAGATATTTCGTTTCCGTTGTGTAGTAAACCTATGGTTCTCAAACATGGTCTTTGACAAATCAGCTGAGGTCCACGCTCGACGTTCGTCAGAGAGCAATGGAACGGAGTATTCTTGACCGAATTAAGAACACAATTATCGGTTCCAAGACGAAGATAACTGACGTCATTCGGAAAGCTGCCACGCTGAAGTCGAACTAGGCTGGACACATCTGCCAAATGCCAGACAATCAATGGGCCAACCTTGCAACCCAATGGGTCCCTAAAAATGGCAAACGCCAACGCGGTAGGCCCAGACGGAGATGGTGGGATGAACTGGACTCCTGCCAAAAAGAAAGGTCCATAACAGGCACAGATAGAGATGGAAAAAGAGTGGGGAGGCCTTTGCCCTGTAGGACAGTATAGGCTTCTTAATAATAATAATTAATAGTAATCTTGTAAAGATAATTAGCTAAACGAGTGGACTGGACAGTAATGAATGATTGAATATGTGAGTGCAGTATGTATCTGTATGTGTGAAAGGTTGCTTTGATTCCAATGCCGGATTAAGCAAGCGCGGGGCCCGTAGCAAATTATTTCAAAGAGCCCTTAGCTAGCGTAATAATGTAGACTGTTAATCTTACAAATAAATAGATAATTTTAACACTTTAAATCGAGCCATTTCAATTCTGCTACACATCCACACTAAGTGTCGGGTAAGAGTTCTTGCATACGTCAGACTTTTTGTAGAGCTGATTATCGGGCTGACTGAAATTCTACACGTTTATACAAGCAACTTTTTGTAGTAAACTTGTTCGATTACCTTATTAAATTCGGTGTTTTATTTACGCCAAGGAAATACTCGGTTACCAATTGTCTGACGTGGATTGTCTTAGTAGGAAAAGTTGTAACGTTTCACGTTTTAGTGACATCTAGTAAAAGTGACGTTTTAGTGTTATACATCTTAATAAGTTTCACTCGAAAAATTACGCTCAGACAGAGATGAGTCGGTTTAAATATGCGGGACCCCCTTTCGCGCGGGGCCCGTTGCAATTGCTACTCTTAAGACATCCCATACTCTGTGTGGCCTGCAAGGCCTAAGACGGCCCTGCTCGACTCGTGGTAAAGCCCCAATAACATAGTCAACTATATTATTAGAAAAACGCACGAAAACATACGTATACTGTCTTCTATCACGAATCGAAACTAGTTTTCACAATATTTATGGCTTATAGCCGATGGCGAACAATTAACACAGTTCTTGTTATATTCTCCCGGATATAATATTAAAATATAGCATAACGATAGATTTTCCCTTTTAAACAGCGGTCACCCATCAAAAGTTTGACTGCAACATCATCATCGTCATCAGGGCCGTCTTACAGACAAAATTAATATCCAATCAATCCACCATTTGCCCTACTAGAGCTAGAAATTTAACATATTAAGCTCTATATAAAATATTATGTCAAATTCCTGTCTCTAGTAGGGCAAATCGTGGATAGATTGGATATTAATTTTGGCCGTTAGGCAATCCAGGGGCCCTTGGGCATAACCACAGCCCCCTTAGCCAAGTTGACAATCTACAATCGTCAACGCTATAGAAAACAATCAAAATGTATGGGAATGACATATCTCAACGAATGACTTTTTCGTTGAGATATGTCATTCCCATACGAATTTCGAAATTTTCATATGGTTGACATACGAATATCTATGGCAGTCGTTACGGGTGGGTAGTCAGAAGCCTGAAAGTCTGACAACTGGTCTAACCTCCGAATGTCAGTATTACCCAGTAACTGGGTTGCGGGGGTCTGATGGCAGTCGCTCCGTGTAAAATGCTGATGTTCAGCCGCATCTGGCTAGACTGGAAGCCGACCCCAATATAATTGGGAAAAGGCTCGGAGGATGATGATATGTCATTCCCATACATTTTGATGGTTTTCTATTAGCGTTGACGATTGTAGATTGTCAACTTGGCTAGGGGGGGCAGAAATAGATAGAATGGTTGTAATCACAATTTCACTTGCGATTCATGCGTGGCAACTTTCCGAACAAACTACACCTTACATTTTGACGTCATTATTAAAAAAATAAAATTTAAAATCAAACGTACTTCACAACTTTTGTTTCATCAGTTAGAAACAGCACAATAAGGCATTTTTGCGGGTTATCGTTTCAGTATTTATAGAAACAAGTTATAAGGGGTGCTGAGAAAGGCTTTCAAATATCCTGCACTATTGTGCATGGTGCTGCCACGCGCGCCCTGCCCACATGGCCATTCTATCTAGTTCTGTGGGCATAACAGAGTTTGGAGCCCTTTTATAAAGTAAAATAATGTGACATGGTAACAAAAGCAGGCACTTTCATTTTGACTTAGGACGCTGACAACAGCCAAACACCCCAAATAGGCTTCTTTTAAAAACATTTTTAGCTGTATCTATTCAGTTTGTGGCAGTGAAGAAAATATATGTTAATCTTGATCGTATTTTCTGAAACTGTATTGTGCCCAAAACACGTTTTCTTGAAGTTTTCTCGATGGAAAAGAATTGTAAACTAACCTCTTAAAACATGCTTTAAAGCAAACAATCTCTATTATTTTCTAAATATTATAAATAAAATTAAGAAAACATTTGAGAAAGACAATAATCTAAACATTTGTTGTATCTGTTCTTCAATTAAGCTTTTAGTTTTTTATTTAAAAAAAAATTGTTAATTTTCATTAAAGTTATGCGGCGTATCCGACGTCCCTCGACAGTGACCGCAGAGGTCTGATTTTTTAGGTGTTGTCAGCCTCTTAATTGGTGGTTTCGCACTGCCTTGATAAAATTGACTCAAACTGACGTGGACTTTTTGACGTGAAATTGAAAAGTATTATGATTTTGTATTACTTTGCTTACACAACGTGATCTTGAAATAACTGAAAACCTCTTAAGGGGTCATTGTACTCATCAGTATGAACAACTTTCACTATGGGACCAACACTGATATCGCGAAAAAAAAATCAGATATTTCCTACATTTTGTCGATTTATGTGATCACAAATGTAGGGAACAGCAGATTTTTTTTCGCGAATTCAGTGTTGGTCCCATAGTAAAAGTTGTTCATAATGATGAGTACAATGACCCCCTTTCGGGAAGAAGCCATTAAAATGTCAGCTTGTATTTTACAGAGTTAATGTAGTTTCTCAGTATCTTTTCGATAAATGATGTACTCAGCGGGTAATTATTTTTTTACTGATGGGGGCGCCACTTTACTGCTAGTAGCGCCTTAAGTCTCAAAAAGTAAATCTTATATTGTGAAAATAAGCGATTCATATTCCGTCTGCGTGTCTAAAAACTTTAATAAAAATAACAATTAGATATGCTCTGCTTATAGTATTAATTATACATGGACGGCTGCGAGCGGGGCATGTTGCTTTTACAAGTATAAACTATATCATCACACATAATATTATGATAGATAGAGATGTATGAAAGAAAAAAACATGCTGCGCCGACCCCAAATAAATTGGGATAAGGGCAGGAGGATGATGATGATGATCATCAACTCAGCCTATCGCAGTCCACTGCTGGACATAGGCCTCTCCCAAGTTGCGCCACAACGCTCGGTCCTCTGCCTTCCGCATCCAGTCCCCCCCAGCCACGTTCTTAAGGTCGTCGGTCCACCTGGCAGGGCATACTTATTAATATACCTGCTTTAAAAAAGTAATTTACGGCCAAAATTAATAACCAATCTATCCACGATTCACCCTACTAGAGATAGAAATTTGACATTCTATCCACGATTTACCCTACTAGAGATAGAAATTTGACATATTTTGTATGGAGCTTATTTCAAAATCCTATCTCTAGTAGGGCAAATCGTGGATAGATTGGATATTTATTTCGGCCGTAAAACAAGGTAAAGGTCCGCGGTTACTTTTGCCCATGACATGACCACTGCCAAACCACCTGGACTTTTTCCTAATTGATATTGCAATTTCGTGAGATTTCGAGATTTTTCTCAAACTGAGATATGAAGATTATGAGGTTATGATGAGATTTGACGACGTCTGTGGTCTAGTGGTTCGAGTGTCGGACTGCTGATCACGAGGTCGTGGATTCGATTGCCACAGGACACAAATATTTATGTGGTGAATATAAGTGTTTGTGTTGGTCTGGGTGTTTCTTATGTATTATAAGTATGTATTAACGAAAAAAAAATGTCCATTGTCTAGTACCCATAGCACAAGCTCTGCTTAGTTTTGGACTAGATGGTGCTGTGTAAAAATGTCCCAAAAATATTTATTAATTTATTTTTCAACACACTTGCTCGTAAAGTGGCTCTTATTGCATCGCTTTTAGGTTCATAATGTGGCTTATAACGCACGCGTGCTTTTTTCATTATATTATTGCACTAGTGCTTTTTACTTTACAGTTTATTTTTAAATCGCAGCAAAGAGTTTTTATGCCTGTACTAAATTAAACATTTTTGGGAATAAATCAACTGTAATAATTAAAATATGCTATATAAAAATTTCATTTCATCAAATTATTATTTTTTGTCAACAAATTAATATTAATTTGTGTAATAAATAAAAAAAACTATTTATAATATTTTTATATATAAGGCTGTTTGGTGGTTTCCTTCGACCACCTGCGCGCGCATAGCTGTATGTCACTGCGCGATAAGATCGCGCAGCGGGATCTGCGCGCCATTTTTATCATTTTTCACAAATTCAATATTTGTTTAAAATGTGTAATTTATGTTTTTTTCCTCGCAAGTGTGTTGAAAAACGTCGTATGACACGCGTGAGCATTGACTATTATACTCTCGGCTCCATTACGCCCTCGCCTTCGGCTCGGGCTGCAATCCAGCCTCGAGTATGATAGTCAACTTAGCTCACTTGTATCATAATGTACTATTAAGATGGAAAGTCTCATGTGATTGATATGACGTAGGACACCCCCGTCTACCTACTCCAGATTTTGTTAAGCATTGAGTTAAACCCAAAGACTTTGTATATATACTGACGTCAGTATAATAACTTTATGGTTAAACCCAAAGACTTTGTATATACTCGTCAGTATAATACCCCTCCTCGGCCGGAACTACGTCAAAATTAAAGTTTTGAAAGTCTCTCACTGTCAAGTGTAGATTACTGTAACAGGTCGTTCAACCGTGCGGCTACGCAAAGACTAAACATCATGTGCAGAGAGGACATAACATACCTAATCATGGAATAAGTTGTCAGTTTATGTATTTATGGTTGTCAGTTTATGAGTCGATGTAGTTACCTGTGCTTATAAGACGTGCTCAGTCGCTAGCTTCTTTTAAAAAACTTGTAAAGGAACATTACCTCTCTGTATAAACTGTTATTTTAGTGAAATGTTGCTACACTGGTATATACACGTATTTTATTTTGTTATTTATTAAAGAATATTATTTGTTGTTACATTTGTATATATTGTATATATTTGGTATATATTTATGGATATAAATTAGAATTTATTTTATATATTTGAATTTATTTTATATATTTATACATGTAATATTTTGTATGGTAGGTAAATATTTATTTATTTATTATATTAAATATTAGTAAATTTTTTGAAAGTGCACCACATACTGCCCTCATCTATTTTTCACGTCTTCCTTGTCCATCCAAAGGTTGTCTGGAAGATATCGCTATTAGCGATAAGACCGCCAATGTACCCTTATTTTACATGTTAGTCCTAAGTTTAATAATGTTATTGGTGTACAATAAAGAATATTCTATCTATCTATATCAATAGAGTAGACTTAATTGGTTTGCTCGTTCCATCGTCAACAACATCTTGACGAAGCTGTCTAGATTGCATTCAAGAGCAGATCTATATCTCATCATCATCATCATCATTTCAGCCGAAAGACGTCCACTGCTGGACATAGGCCTCCCCCAAGCATCGCCACAACGACCGGTCCTGCGCCTTTCACATCCAGCGAATTCACGCGACCTTCGTCAGGTCGTCGGTCCACCTTGTGGGGGGGCTACCCACGCTGCGCCTTCCAGTACGCGGTCGCCACTCCAGAACTTTACTGCCCCATCGGCTATCCGTTCTGCGATCAATTTGCCCTGCCCACTGCCACATGTCGGTTACTTTCGTTCTCCTGCGAATCTCCTTATTTCTGATTCGATCACGCAGGGACACTCCGAGCATAGCCCTCTCCATTGCCCTTTGAGTGACTTTGAGCCTTCTTATCAGGCCCATTGTGAGCGACCACGTTTCAGTGCCGTAAGTAATTACAAGTCACTTTCGTTCTCCTGCGAATTCTAACTATATCTCATAAAACAAAATAAAAAGAATTACGACACCTGCTATGTATAGGTATGAATCAAAGTGGCATTAATACGTGCATGTGTAATGGCCATTCTGCACACTACTCTGTGCCCCCCATTACCATAGCCTGGTCTCTCACGAGCTCACGAGAACCCAGCGACACAATACAATGGCATCTTAAACGAATTGTGATCTTGACGCCATTCATAATGTGAGAATGCTCTTGCTACACACTACCACAGATAATATAATACTATACACACAAACTAGTATATTTAATTAATGCTTAGACACGTGATTATAATATTATAAGGATAATAATAATAAAATAGTAATAGGATAATAATATTATACAGATTTTTAGCTGAGGTCTTCCCAAGTAACTCAAAAGCCAATCATAGACCAGTCCATCAGCGAGCGGCACCAATCATACGGAATTACACCACCGAACTTTTGAGCCGACTAATCATAACGCGCCGTCCGCCCCCCGGTCCCCGCCAACATTTTACGACTGCGTTCTCATGCGAAACTTTGTTAATTAATGCGGCGTCTTGAGGCTTAGGTACTGGTCTGTGAAGCCAATATACATCTCCAAGTCATTCAAAAGATGTTTGAAGCAAAAAAAAAATGTTTTCTTTTTTTTCCTTCTTTTCTTTAATAGCTTCCGCAAAGTATTAAAGTTTATTAGTATTTTAAGGAAAGAGGTAGTGGTCTTGGACGCCCCTAAGCCACTGCGACCTGATAAGATCTATTGTGGGACTATAACATAACTGGCGAAATGTTGGTGTGCTATACACCTCTGCCTACCTTTTCGGGGAAATACAGGCGTGATGTTATGTTATGTTATGTGTTAATATTTTTAGCTGAGGTCCTGTTAAGCGGTGAATCTACTCATCATAACAAACAATTTTTACCGGGGGAGCAATCCTGAAATTGCGAAAAAAAAACAGCTGCTCCATTACATACAAAGTCGGTCGTCAAAATGAGAATTGGTGGTCATGAGAGGTTCGTTGCTATATTAACCGCGGCGTGTATCGCAAGATCTGTAAGGTTAAGCTTCTCCAGCCGCGGTCAATCCTTGGATCTTCTTCTTCTTCGTGTCGATGGTATAGTATTTATGTAATCTCTTGGGTCAGATTTGGCAAGCCCAAAACTTTGCCACTTCAACGGCGTTATCAGTTGCAACGCAAAGGTCACCCAGGCTACAGGTTTCGGGACACAAAGGGCAGTGTAAGAGGTGACTCATCGATTGGGGGTCAGTGCCACAACCACACCCTGTCGCTGTTTTTTGAATATAGCCCCACTTGGCGAGATTGGACTTGCTTCTTCCCACTTGAGTTCGTAGTCGGTTTAGTGACTTCCAGGATGACCAGGGAAGGTTATATCCCGCAGGAAGGTGCTCACTCGGCTGGATATAGTGAGCGGGTGGAGAAAGTGTCTTCAGCCACAGTTTACAACGGGTCTCAACCGGGCACCCCGATAGGGCCTCTGAGGTTTTTAAAAAACTGTGCCGAGTTTTTAACCTCTGTGTTGGTAATTGAGCGCTAAATAGTGGATGTCTTGCATCAGACTCCTGTTTGTGCTTTTCCACTGCGCACGCAACCTTGGATGAGTGACCGTTTCCTAGCACATCACGACTCCTCCATGCTTCGTTCGTATACCTACGTATTTTATCTTACTAAAAACTTTCTTTTTTCTTTTCTTCCTTAAAATATCTACAGTGTGAAAATCTAACACGCTCTGAAGCGTTCCTTCGTTTGCTCACATTTGTGAAAAAAGGTAGAGTCGTAGAGTAAATTTGCTCACATTAACTTTCGAAAACTGGTCTAAATTAAGACGCTGACAACAGCCAAATACCCCAAATAGGCTTCTTTTAAAAACATTTTTAGCTGTATCTATTCAGTTTGTGGCAGTGAAAAAAATATATGGAAATCTTGATCGTATTTTCTAAAACTGTATTGTGCCCAAAACACGTTTTCTTAAAGTTTTCTCGATAGAAAATAATTGTAAACTAACCTCTTAAAACATGCTTTAAAGCAAACAATCCCTATTATTTACTAAATATTATAAATAAAATTAAGAAGACATTTGAGAAAGACAATAATCTAAACATTTGTTGTTTCCGTTTTTCAAAAAAGTTTTAGTTTTTTATATAAAAAAAATATTGTTAATTTTCATTCAAGTTGAGCGGCGTATCCGACGTCCCTCGGCTCGTTGCCTCTCTTTCAGTTCTGTACGAAACGACAGTGACCGCAGAGGTCTGATTTTTTAGGTGTTGTCAGCCTCTTAATTCTTGAGTTACAGTCAGTGTGTAAAAAGATCTAAGTAAAAAAAAACAAATACTTAATTGTTTATAGGAGTCGACAAACGCATCCTCTAATTTTAACTCAAACAGATATACAACATGGTATTGTAATAACTGAAAACCTTTTAAGGGGTCATTGTACTCATCAATATGAACAACTTTTACTGTGGGACCAGCCCTGAAATTGCGAAATAAATCAGCTGATCCCTTCATTTTGTCGATTCATGTGAATCCGAATGTGGATCAGCTGATATTTTTTTCGCGATTTCGGGGTTGGTTCCATAGTAAAAGTTGTTCATACTGATGAGTACAATGACCCTTCAAGAGGTTTTCAGTTATTTCAATAATAATTTGTATACAGTATGTAACAAAAACCCTGTTGTTCCTGTGAGGTACACACGGCTACACATCAAGCTGTACAAAACCAGTAAAGGCTGACCTCGCGTTGTAAGGAAAACCTATACAATGCGAGGTCAGCTTATACTGGAAATTCATTCTGATGATTTTGATTCATTCATGATCAATGATTCATGATTCTGATTAAATAATCATAGATTTTTTCAAGTATTTTTAGAGGACTAAGCTCATTATTTATCATTTGCTCTAGAAATATGGCACAGATCAACATCTTGTATAGTGGATATAGTACTTATATACACTTTTCTTTGTGAGGGGCTCGTAGCGATGCAACGACTGCGCGGATTGTACGATCTGCAAGGTTAAGCTGCACTTGCCGCGGTCAGTCTGTGGATGGGTGACCGTTTCGTTACACATCGAGACCCCTCCGTGCCTCGGAGAGCACGTTAAGCTGTCGGTCCCGGTTGTCATACAAATATCTATGGCAGTCGTTACGGGTAGTCAGAAGCCTGAAAGTCTGACAACTGGTCTAACCTCCGAATGTCAGTATTACCCAGTGATTGGGTTGCGGGGGTCTGATGGCAGTCGCTCCGTGTAAAATACTGATGTTCAGCCGCATCTGGCTAGACTGGAAGCCGACCCCAATATAATTGGGAAAAGGCTCGGAGGATGATGATGATGATACACTTTTCTTTGTAAACACATACACACACACATATGTATTATAAATACATAAGAAACACCCAGACCAACACAAACACACAAATATTTGTGTGCTGTGGGAATCGAACCCACGACCTCGTGAACAGCAGTCCGATACTTGAACCACTAGACCACAGACGCCGTCGCTTCTGCAACTACTAACAAAATACCGACAAACACAAAAACAACTACATTATTTTCGAAAATGACTGCTACCAATTCAATTCTTTAAAAACATCCTTCATCTCACACATTGTTGCCGCCATAACTTAGAACCTTCAAGGTTTTGAGCACAACACACCGACAGACAAGATTTCCGGTGCTTACGCCAAGAAAATTGGTATCCGGTCGAGAGACTGTGGGAACATCTGTAGCTCAGAGATATTTCATTATGTTGGATTAAGTACAAGTTAAGGGCAAACTGGTTTGTAAATATAATACTTCTACCGTATCTACTTCTCCGCCAAATAGTGATGCTTGCATTGCTGTGTTTCGGTCTGAAGGGTACGGGTGTCGGTGAAATTACAATCACATGAGACTTTCCATCTTCATGTCTCAGTTTGGCGAACCGACTTGCGGTACCATTTAGGTAACAGCCTAGGTGGTATTGAAGTTGTTATGGGCAAAGGTAACCGCTTAACATCAGGTGGGCCTTTAGCTCGTTTCGCCATCCTATACTATAAAAAAATAATAAAAAAAAAACTAAATTAAATATGGAAATTATACAACGTGTATCAGAAATGTGTGGTCATATTTGAAGAGCTCATTCAGGGGATAGCATAGAAAAACTTTTGCTATGCGACCAACCTTGAAATCGCGAAAAAAATATCAGCTGATCCCTACTAAATCATCGATGTCACTCGACAAAATCGAAGGATCAGCTGATTTTTTTTTCGCGATTTTACTTATGTTATAACAAATAAATATATCTTTATCTTTAATATTACATGAATATTATATACATTAACGTTACATTAGGAAGAATTTATGAAAATTGTATGAAATTATTTTTAAATGATGTTTTTATTTTTAAATTTTATTTTTGAACTTTAGTCGCTGTGTATCTCTTTTAATTTAGTTTTTATTTATAGGTTTTGTAATCTTAAGTTGCTGTGTCGTAAAGCTCCATTTTTTTCCTTTACCACCCTGATTATTGTACATCTTATGGATATGTTACAGTGGGAACAACCCGGAAACCGCAAAAAAAAAAACACACAAATGTAGGGACCACTTGATTTTTTTTTCGCGATTCCAGGGTTGGTCCCATAGTAAAAGTTGTTCATAATAATGAGTACAATGACCCCTTTTCGGGAATTAAATCAGCTGATCATGTGAAAAAAATCAACTGGTCTGATTATGTGAACACAAATGTAAGGATCAGCAAATTTTTTAGGGTTCCATACCCAAAGGGTGCTAACGGGACCCTATTACTCTCGCTACGCTGTCCGTCCGTCTGTCTGTCACAGGGCTGTATCTTTGTAACGATCATATATAACCAGATGAAATTTTCACAGAATATGTGTTACTATAGTTTATATCACAACAAATACTAAAAATAAAAAAAGTCTAAAACTTTAGGGGGTCCCCATACAAGAAACTTCGAAAAACATGCATTTTTTTAGACGTTTTTGTTCCTTCTCTATCTTCGAAACGGTAATACATATCAAAGTCAAACTTGGTCTGATTATAGAGCATACTATGTAGTTTAGCAACAAATACGCGGCAAACATAGACATATGTGGTGGTACCTACGTAAGAAAGAGATGCGAAAAATCACATTTCGCGCACGCCGTTAATGACTTATTTATTTATTTATAGAAGTACAGCCACATCACGTACATTAAAATAATCACTATACTCTTAACTAATCTGTAACTGGTCTGATGTACATGACAATAACGGCGTACATAACACTTATAATTATTTGGCTATAGGCTACATAATTCGCCAAAGAGAAGTAAAAATTTGAATTACATGTTACACAATTACATAATATAAATAAGTCTATGTAAATGTATGTCTATGTGTATGTCTATGGTCTATGTCTATGTAAGTGTATGTCTATGTATGTGTATGTCTATGTCTATGTATGTATGTGTATGTATTATGTCTTTTGATAAACTCTCGTAAATTAAATCAGTTTCTATGGGGTATCAGGTCGATGGGTGGTACGGAACCTTTACTGCGTGAGTCCGACTCACACTTGGCAGTTTTTTTTTTTTTCGATGTGTATGAGAGACTTATTAGTAGCGTACACGTAAAAATTTTGCCTGGCAAAATTTAATTTAATTTTGTTTTAAATTGACTTTAATAATGACTACCCCGAGTCCGCGCGGCTGTATGGTGGTCGGCGTACGCCCTCCTGCAACGCCCGGTCCGTCTCCTGTGGGATGGCAAAGAGGTGTTCGCCTCTCGCTCCCTCTCCGCCATCTCCTTTGCAAGCATCGCCTTGCAGAATGAGGCGACAGCTTCCCAAGCGCTCTCGCTTCCGACCATGGACAAACTCACGGCCGGAGACAGAACCAAAAGAGAGATCACTGCCGCCTACTGCATCGATGAGGTCACGGCGCTGCGTGGTCCAAGCTGGTCACTCCGCCAGTGTGTGCTGCGCCGTGTCCTCAAGGCAGCTCCCGCAGTGATGACACTCGGGCGTCGGCTCCCGGCCTATGCGACACAGATACTTCCCGAAGCAACCGTGCCCCGAGAGTATCTGCGTCAGCCGGTAGGTGAGGGCACCATGGCACCTCTCCAGCCACTACAAAGCAAAGACACATTTTGCCCTATAATACACACCATGCAAATTTTTACAAAATACGTAAATCAATTTAACTCTAAAGTCTACCAAAAGACTGAAGATATGCTTGCATACATCGCGTAATACCCCAACTCCATACACACAAACAACGACACAAAAAATATATACTCACACCCTACACTTCACACCCCACACACTCACAACCCTCCCACACACACACATAATATACACCTATTTGTAAAAAATAATTTATAATAATTAAAATACTGTTTTTGTCAACTTCTTTGTCAACATGTGTACCATAAATGCTGTCATATTCCACGACTGAACACTGTCTCCCAAAATACAAGCTCCGACTTAGTTAAACGAAGAGATTCTGATACTGGATCCCAAACTGGGATCCAGTATCAGAATCTCTCGAAATACATTTATATGGTACCTTTTATAATAATGTCATACAGCTAATGTAATGATTAGTGACAGTAAACACCTTTTTATTTTATTTTTAAAGTAAGTAGTAATAGCTATCACTTAAATCAATTATTAATATTTTCTCAGAATATGTGTTGCTATCACGACAAATTCGAAAAATAATAAAAAATGTCTATCTTCAAAACAGTCATACATACCAGCGTCAAACTTGGTCTAACTATAGTGCATTCTTTGTAGTTAAGCAACAAATACTAAAAATAGGGCAAACATAGACATATGTGGTGGTACCTACGTAAGAAAGAGATGCAAAAACTCATATTTCGCGCATGTTGCGTGGATGTCTTTTGATGAACTTCGTGAATTAAATCAGTTTCTATGTGGTATCAGGTCGATGGGTGTTACGGAATGGAACCCTTACTGCGAGAGTCCGACTCGCACTTGGCCGGTTTTTTTTAAATATTATTGTGCGTCCTGGATAACGTTTTACAAAAAATTTTAAAAAAAAAATACAATTGAAGGAATTGCATATTTTTCAGCAATGTAAGTACATGTTATGTACAATTGTTGTTCGCACAGCTTTCGTGGTGTCGTACGAAAGTTGCGACAATCACAACCGGTTGTCTTTTGGATGGGTGTGCCGAGTGCCGTGTTCAGAGTTATGTCATGCACTCGTCTCGCACACTTTCTAAATGTTTTTAACGCGTACGATCTTAAAACGAGAGTTGTAAAGGTGGTTTGTTATGTCAGTTAAAAAATACACAAAAATAATTATGTTTTTTGTCCATCTTCGCCATCATCATCATCATTTCAGCCGAAAGACGTCCACTACTGGACATAGGCCTCCCCCAAGCATGTTGGGAGGTTATGCAATAATCGCCACGCTTGGCAGGCGGGTTGGCGTACGCAGTTGGTTGGTTAAATACTCAGAGAACGCTGCTGCCCATCCTCTGGGGAATCCCTTAGTCGCCTTTTACGACACCCATGAGAAGATATAGGGTGTAGATAGATACTACAACCGTATCAGACATAACGACGTCTGTAAAAATGATTTGGTTTTCTATATTATAGTATGTTGATAGTCTCGTAGCTAAGTAACGACTGCGCGGATTGTACGATCTGCAAGGTTAAGCT
The DNA here is from genome assembly GCA_949699075.1 of Asteroscopus sphinx. NCBI lineage: Eukaryota > Metazoa > Arthropoda > Insecta > Lepidoptera > Noctuidae > Asteroscopus > Asteroscopus sphinx. Next base: position 14,101,821 of record OX453024.1, read on the forward strand.
GCACTTGCCGCGGTAAGTCTGTGGATGGGTGGACCGTTTCGTTACACATCGAGACCCCTCCGTGCCTCGGAGAGCACGTTAAGCTGTCGGTCCCGGTTGTCATACGAATATCTATGGCAGTCGTTACGGGTAGTCAGAAGCCTGAAAGTCTGACAACTGCTCTAACCTCCGAATGTCGGTATTACCCAGTAACTGGGTTGCGGGGGTCTGATGGCAGTCGCTCCGTGTAAAATACTGATGTTCAGCCGCATCTGGCTAGACTGGAAGCCGACCCCGATATAATTGGGAAAAGTCTCGGAGGATGATGACATAACATAACATAACATCACGCCTGTATATCCCCAAAGGGGTAGGCAGAGGTGTAATAGTACACCCACATTTTGCCAGTTATGAGGATGATGATAGTGTATTATAAAGATACTATAACATTATTTTATTATTTTAACGCATTTTACGCATGCGAAGCGAATTCTAAAGATATAAATTGTGGAAAGAAAAAATCGCTCACGAGCAGGATTCGAACCTGCGACTCCTGGCTCAGTACGCCAGTGCTTTAGCCACTAAGCTACCGTGAACACTGCTTGTGGTATCGAAATTATCCTCCACTATACGTCTTTGGGTGACGTCAGCGATATCTTATTAAGAAACATTGTTCCTTAACCGACTCGACTAAAATAATAAAATAAAAATACGTTACGTTACGTTACGTAATAGTAAAATGCGTTAAAATAATAAAATAATTAGTAAGGGTAGGCATATCTATACGACTTTGATTTAACTGTAAAGTTAGTCGAGTCGGTTAAGGAACAATGTTTCTTAATAAGATATCGCTGACGTCACCCAAAGACGTATAGTGGAGGATAATTTCGATACCACGAGCAGTGTTCACGGTAGCTTAGTGGCTAAAGCACTGGCGTACTGAGCCAGGAGTCGCAGGTTCGAATCCTGCTCGTGAGCGATTTTTTCTTTCCACAATTTATATCTTTACTATAACAGTTTTACATTTTTTTATTTTTTTTTGAGTGGCGACCGCGTACTGGAAGGCGCAGCGTGGGTAGGCCCCCCACAAGGTGGACCGACGACCTGGTGAAGGTCGCGGGAATCCGCTGGATGCGGAAGGCACAGGACCGGTCGTTGTGGCGATGCTTGGGGGAGGCCTATGTCCAGCAGTGGACGTCTTTCGGCTGAAATGATGATGATGATAACATTTTATTGCATTTCACCTTAGGTTCGGTTTTAATTGTCACATAACAGCAGATGCTTGGCATCCTGAGGTCCCAAGTTCAAAAAACATTTCAAATTAAACAAATAATTATTGTCACGCAACTTAACTACATAATTACCGCGAAAAGTTACAAAAATTAACCTCAATAGCACCACCCATCAAATTCTTAACCTCATTATGCAACGCTTAACCTCACGCACGTAAGTCAAGGACGCTATTGTTAAATAATATTATCTAATAGTCAATTTATATTCATTGTTTGTCTGTATCAAATACGTGCTCTGACTAACAAGCTTTATTAGTAGGTATAGTAGTTGTGTGTTGGCTACCAATCGCCTTTTCTTACTTGGTAAATAGTAAATTACTGCCTCGTTGGTCTAATGGTTGCAAGCGCGACTGCTGAGCGTGGGGTCCTGGGTTCGATTCCCGGGTCGGGCAATGTGTTATTGGGTTTTTTCATTAGGAAATTCTCAGTAGCAGCCCGGAGTCTGGATTTGTGGCCGGTCCGGCAATAGGCTCGCGTCCTATTACATGTGATTGTAAAATAACTAGCGAAATGTGGGTGTACTACACGCCTACCCCTTCGGGGAAATATAGGCGTGATGTCATGTTATGTTATGTTAAAAACAATTTTCAAATTTCCAAAAAAAAATCAAATTTCAAAATTCATTTATTTCAATCAACATTGGATCATAGTAAAGGTAGATGAACATTGCAAAAAATAAAATAAAATAAATTGTAATCAAAGATATAAATTGTCATATTATTATTATTTGAATCATTTTCATAAATAAAATAATCAATTTTAATAAAATAAAAATAAAATAAAATAATATAATTCATGTCAGAGAGTCAGACATGGAAATAATTTAAATTCAAAACAAAATAATCAAATATAAAATAACTACAATCAATATCTTTTATTAGTCAATGCTGCATGGTTCATGTACTGACAGTCAAATCTGTCCGCAAATAACTTGAGGATACTGTTGGAGCTGGCGCAGACCCTGCGCACCAGGGATGTGCACCGCTTCCGCATGGTTGTGTAGAAACAGTCCACATGGTATTCGGCAAACACCCCTGATGCGGTGCAGAACCGAGGCAGCCCAAGCAGTACCCTAAAAGCATTATTATACTGAATACGAAATTTAATCTAATTTTGCTGTTAGATATGCTGCAAAATACAACTTAGTGACTCTGCTTCCAAAATAACACTGATGATCAAGCAAACGGTTCGCGCACTGGTGTCCTACGAGACACCTGCACAAAGAGAAATATAATATGTATGAGACAACGCGGCGACAAGTTCTTGCGCCTTCACCACTTCTATTAACTTAATACAGGGTGTTGATCTGTAATCGTGCCATATTTCTAGATCTGATGATAAATAATGTGCTTAGTCATCTAAAAATACTTAAAAAATCTACGATTATTTAATACCTAAATTTTCACTTAGAAACTGCTTCGAGAATAAATCCCGAACGACTCGGAAAATAAGTTATCGGCGGCATTGTCAAAGGGTGGAAATACCTGCAAATTGTTTTGGTGGTGTCGCACGCATCGTTTTTGTGGCAGAACAGCTGTTTTTTATTCGGAATTTCAAGATTGAAACTCACCCTTCGCTTGGGGAACTTATGTGAGCCGTCAAATCTTCCGCGTTACTGTATAGCTAATAGCCTTGGTAGGGCCAATTGGACTGCAGTATCTCGCCTCGGCTAGGTGACAAAATTTATTGTACCTACGCATTATATTCAACGTTGGGTGTTTATTGGGCTGTATGGTCCATAGCCTACGTTAAACAGTGTACCTTAAGGCTATGTTAGAAACTAACGAAAGGTCAGCAGACATTCCAAGCTCATCTATATGATGTTTACTTGAGTCTAACTTGTGTGAGACTCGTGAACTTTCTACTAAGTATGAAAGCAAAACTTGTTTCGTCAAAGATTATGTTGCAGATGCGACGCGCGATTGAATTTATGTTTAAACTGCGTTTTTTATGAAGCGTTTTTTTCATGTGTTTATTTATTTATGGAAGGTTTGATCTAAAATAACATGTCACCCTCATAGGTCACGATACTTCGCGATGACACATTTTGTCAACAAAATCCCTTGAACGAATCCTGCTACATTACACGTAGCTACGGCTGCCACCGAACACTAAGCGCAACGCACACTTGGCCGGGGACGTGGAAAACTTTTACTCTCCCAACCATCCCCGGTAGGTCCCGGCTCGCCACTAGTAGGCGAGCCCCTTCTCCCCGTGCGGCAACCACATCAGCCTGGCGCGCGCGGAACACTACGCGCCACCCTCACGGGCCTTGACTGGTGGTCGGGCGGATAGTACGTAGGAGCTGAGCTGTCCCGACAGACGGCACCCGTTCACGAGCATGACGCAAGCATCAGCCATCGCTTAACTCAACCATATTGAAGGGAACTTAACGACCCGACACTAACGCCACCATCAGCATGACATTTAAGTGAGCATGACACACTCATACTGCTAGACAACAAATAGGCAGGAAAACAGAATGACTGATTGATACAAAACACGATCCAGTCTGGTTCAAAAGTTAATTGCAAGATTTGGACCAAACATACTTACATACAAATGAAGTTAGATAAAAGCTTGTAAATATAAATAGGAACGTTATGTTACACTTAAAACAGTAATAATTAATAACAGTTCAAGCCTCGGAAACAGACGGAAGTCATTATTACTGCCAGCGTTTGCCAATATCAGTATGAATTTTATAACAGTTGTTGCATTTTACACAACTGAGTGGATATCAACTTGCTTGAGGCTTTGAACTTGATATACAGTGATTAGTTTTATAAGCAGGATTGAAATTATTTACCAAGAATAACGGTTTCTCGATTAGAGTTTTTGTATCTGTTTTCATGTTATACATTTTTTTTGTCTTAACATTGCCATGTCAAATACGTTGTGCTATGGTCAGTGACATTTAAAAGTAGAGATATATGCTACTGAGCTCGCAATCTGAAGACTCGAAAACGTCCTAATTAGGGCGTTTTTCTATTAATCCGCGTCAAATTAGGCACCGAGCGTGACTGGTGACAAAATAAAACTAAAATGCCGTCATGTGTACAGAAAGTGTTCTAATTATGACGCGAAAGTAACTTGAAGTATCCAACTTACTTACTTTTTAATAGTTTATGTATATTGTGCTGCCGTTGCGTACGGAACATTTTTTTTTCGTTTGTTTTGTTAGAGTATGACATATCGATACTTTTAAATATTCATTGCATTTCTATCATTGAGATTAGATCGGGAATATATTTTGAACAATTTTAATATCGAGAATATTGGGCTTAGGTCTCAGACGCACGAAAGTCAAAAATAGCTATTTACAGTGATTTATATACACAAGAAAAAAAACAATTTTACGAAATAAACACCGCCTTCGGGCTCCGCTCGCCGGCACAGATCCGACGCTGACAGTGGTCACGGGTGAATGAGGTGTGGCTACGTACGAAAGTAATAGCAAGCGTTACTTCCGCGTGCGTAAAAAAGAGATAGCCTATATGCGCCCACGTCTAATTTTAAATGACGTAAGTGCCAAACCGAAAAACAGTATTTATTTAAAATCTAAATGACGAAACCAAAAACTTACACCAGAATTTAGTAAAGTATATATTGTTTAAATATTCAAAAAAATATTGGTGAAATCACTATCATTTTCATATGCTTTGCGAAAAATGTAAAAAATTTAGCTAACTTTGGAAAATAATTCTGTCGATAAAATGTTGTCAAATTGTGTTTTCCATCTCACCAAAATCTAGTAAATATCATCAAAAATCATATTATAAAACAATTAAATCCACATCTCATCTACAAATGACAGTATTATCAAATGGACCCTATTTTTATCAATGCCTGCCCTTAACCGCTACTAGCGTTAAGAGAGTGCTGCGTGAGAGTACGTAGGTACCTATTGCGCAATAGTATAGTCAAAAAGACGAAACAAAACTCAAGTAAAAGTAATGAAAAATCAATTCGATATTGTTCAACATTTGTATTAATTGTAATTTTTATGTAACATAAAAACTGTGTTAGATACACATAATATTACACGATAAGCGGCGTGAAATATTAGATAATTTGGTAAACAAATTGTAATTATTCACGGTAATTTTACTTTCTAAACGAGTTCTTTCTTACGTAATAATATTAATTGCTTCGAGGATATTTTTTGCTAAGAATGTGTGTAGAATAATTATTTTTATTGATGTTTGCGTGATTTGAAGCGTTTTTAGAATGTTTCATGTGTTTTTACGTGGGAATTGAAGCATTTATCTAATAAATTAATCAATTAGAATAAAATTATTATTTACTGAGTATAAATCGAGACTATTGATTAACTTTTCATTGATAATCAGTTTTTTAATAAGACTTTTCATTTGCCTTCATATGTATCTAAATAAGTATGAATATTTTTCTGAGATTGCCAATCAGTTAGCTGGACGCATAGTAATTTTCTTAATCACCTTTTAATTTTTAAGAAATTACAACTTGGGAGATGCCTATGTCCAGAATAGGACCACAAAAATCTAAATAATTAATTAACCTTAAATACTGTTTAGATTCCCAGGACTCACTCAGGCGCTGAATTAATTAAAGTTATAAAAGAAGACTTGTAAAACTACAAATGTGTAGTTTGATATACAACACAATTTTTTTATTAGCCAGTCAAACAACTTAAAGCGTATGCTCATCATCATACAAGACCAACCCTGAAATCGATCTGAAACGAAAAATAAATCCGCTGTTCCCTGCATTTGTGCTCATTTTGTCGATTTATATGAACACAAATATAGGGAACAGCTGATTTTTTTTCTTTTCTTTTGATTTGTTCCCATAGTTCTTTATAACGATGAGATGAGAATAAATACCCTTAAAGTTGTTTGGGTATTCAAAAATAGTGTTATATTATATTATAAAAGAGAAAGTTTGAATGTCTGTTTGTCCTTCAATCACGCTGAAACGGCTGAACGGATTTTGATGAAATTTGGCACACATATAGATCGTAACTCGGATTAACATATAAGCTAATTTTTATCCCGGGAAAATAAACAGTTCCCAAGCGATGCACGATAGCGTCTTTCTGTGAAAACCCAAATTTTACGCGAGCGAAACCGCGTGCATGTTTAATAAAAAAACAATAGGCAGGCAGGCAATAAAATTAGAAGTTTAATTAAATTAAAATATTCACAAAAACATTGGTGTCGATTCTCTTGTTCACAAACTAAACTTATTTTAAACAATCGCTCTCTTTTACTAATAGTAGATACAAGAAAGGGATGGCAACAGTTTTAGAACTGTCAAATTAGTTTACGTCATACGTGTTCCACTTCTTCGTATTTTTAATCGGCAAGTTGCGAGATCACGACTAAACTTGTATGGAAAAATTCTACCTAATTTGACAGCACTATAAAAAGAATGATCAAAATCGGACTACTCTGTAAAAAGTTATACATAAAAAAAAAATACACGTCGAATTTAGAACCTTTTTCGTCGGTTAAACCATTTAAACCATTTATTTTGCCACAAATACATAAAATATACATATTACATGCAAAGGTAACAGGACGGTAAAAATTGTTGCCATATTTTTCTTGTATTTACTATTAGTAAAAGAGAACGATAGTTTAGTTTGTTAACAAGAGAATAACACCATTATCCATTTAACATATTCACACCTGTTCTCGCGGACGCCATTCTGACGTAGGCACAAAACGTTGCGTGTATGGTCTCCTCTACGCTTAGTTACTCCTTGCTAGGTCAACTTTCACTCACTTTCGTGAAGTTATATCTTGTTTAACATATGCAAAACTTTAAGTTATGTAAGTCAGTGTCGATGTGGTAACTTCGTTATTTGAGTGTGGGTGTCAATGAAGTGATATTGACCAGTTGAGCGCTTTGTTTTTTTTCTAAAGTGTTTTTTATGGCATTAAAATTATGTTTTGATGTTTATCATTATTTCGTATTTGATTATTATAATAGATATATATTATTATTTGATTGCCTCATTGATCTAGTGGTTGCAAGCGCGACTGCTGTGCGTAGGTTCTGGGTTCGATTCCTGGGTCGGGCAAACTGTTATTGGGTTTTTCATTAGGAAATTCTCAGTAGCAGCCCGGAGTCTGGATTTGTGCCTGGTTAATGGCAATAGGCTCGCCCCCTATTATTTGGGACTATAACATAACTGGCAAAATGTGGGTGTACTATACACCTCTGCCTACCCCTTCAGGGAAATACAGGTGTGATGTTATGTTATTATAATATAGGTATAATGTAAAGTATTTGAGTGAGTAATAGTGTTTGAGAGGCGTAACAGAAAAAAAGACAGTGCTCAAAATGCTGAGATGGGGGCCTTTATAGGGTTCCGTACCCAAAGGGTGCCAAACGGGACCCTATTACTCTCGCTACGCTGTCTGTCCGTCCGTCTGTCTGTCACAGGGCTGTATCTTTTGAACGGTAATAAGTAGCCGGTTGAAATTTTCTCAGAATATGTGTTGCTATGAGGTGTATCACGACAAATACTAAAAACAAAAAGAAGTCTAAATACAAAGGGGGTCCCCATACAAGAAACCTCAAAAAACATGCATTTTTTTCAACGTTTTTGTTCAGCTGCTCTATCTTCAAAACGGTAATACATACCAGCGTCAAACTTGGTCAGATTATAGTGCATATTATGTAGTTTAGCAACAAATACAATAAATCAGACAAACATAGACATATGTGGTGGTACCTGCGTAAGAATGACATGCAAAAATTCATATTTCGCGCACTGTGCGTTGATGTCTTTTGATAAACTCTCGTAAATTAAATCAGTTTTTATGGGGTATCAGGTCTTTGAGAGGTACGGAACCCTTACTGCGCGAGTCCAACTCGCACTTGGCCGGTTTTTATTCAACGTTTTTGTGCCTGCTCTATCTTCAAAACGGTAATTTAAAAACCAGCGTCAAACTTGGTCTGATTATAGTGCATACTATGTAGTTTAGCAACAAATACTAAAAATAGGGCAAACATACACATATATAGTGGTACACACAGCTACACCTCAAGCTGTAAAATTCCAGTATAAGCTGACCTCGCATTGTATAGGTTTTCCATACAACGCGAGGTCAGCTTATACTAGAAATGTATAGCGTGATGTGTAGCCTGCCTTGCCTTGTGTACCTGCGTAAGAAAAAGATGCAAAATATCATATTTCGCTCACGGTGCGTTGATGTCTTTTGAAGAACTCTCGTAAATTAAATCAGATTCTATGGGGTATCAGGTCGATGGGTGGTTCGGAACCCTTACTGCGTGAGTCCGACTCGCACTTGGCCGGTTTTCTATATTATAGTATCTTCATAATGTGTGTTATAAAGTAACTATAGTATTCAATCGCATTTTCACCGTAAATCCGGCTCTAATTGTCACAAAACGGCAGTTGCCAAGCCTGCCCCCCTATCCATGTTGACAATCTACACAATCGTCAATCGTCAACGCTTATAGAAAACGATCAAAATGTATGGGAATGACATATCTCAAGGAAAAAATCATTCGTTCAGATATGTCATTCCCATACATTTTGATTGTTTTCTATTAGCGTTGACGATTGTAGATTGTGTAGATTGTCAACTTGGCTAGGGGGGCTGAGGTTCCAAGTTCAAAAACCAAAACTAATAAAAACAAATAATTATTGTCACGCAACCTCGCCAAACAATCAATTTAATACATAACTACCGCGAAAAGTTACAAAAATTTATCTTCAATAGCACCACCCATCAAATTCTTAGCCTCGTTATTAAGTATTTTTGGACAGTCCATACGCTCATCGGTCATCACTTTACGGAAAATTTCCTTGGAAAATTCAAGAGCCTTCAAGGTCTATTGTTTGACCGGCAAAGAACCTGGTCTATGACAACGTGTAACGCGAGGTCATATTTGAAGGTCTCATTCAGAGAATGCTATCGAACAACTTTTACTGCGGGACCAACCCCGAAAACGCAAAAAAGAACAGTTGTTCCCTACAAAATCATCGGTCACTCGACAAAATGTATGGTCACGTCACCTGGGTCCAAGAAGGCGGTTCTTGTAATTAAATATTTCAGTGACCGCTTACAACCTTACAACATACAAGTTACTACTCTTTAATAACGTGACTTTCCAAGTCTTGTTTTTACACGGTTGTTCCATTACCCTTTTTAAGATCATTATAACTGCTTTCTTTCACAAGTTAACGTACTGTAATGCAGTCATTCACATATACTGCCGTCCGCTAACTAAAAGGCCGTTAAGTGACAATTTTATCAAATTCGAGTTACATATACTACTAAAGAGAGCAAAATTTGCTCTTTTTCGTAGTATATGTAACAAAATTTTACAAAATTGTCACTTAACGGCCTTTTAGTCATCGGACGGCAGTATAAATGGCAACGTTTGCTACTTGTAAGTTAAATGAATGAATTACAACATTTCACCTCATGATTTACACACACACAACATCACGCCTGTATTTCCCCGAAGGGATAGGCAGAGGTGTATAATACACCCACATGATCACATCATCTGATCTCATGATTTAAAGATCATCATCATCATCATCATTTCAGCCGAAAGACGCCCACTGCTGGACATAGGCCTCCCCCAAGCATCGCCACAACGACCGGTCCTGTGCCTTCCGCATCCAGCGGATTCCCGCGACCTTCACCAGGTCGTCGGTCCACCTTGTGGGGGGCCTACCCACGCTGCGCCTTCCAGTACGCGGTCGCCATTCCAGAACTTTACTGCCCCATCGGCAATCCGTTCTGCGAGCAATGTGCCCCGCCCACTGCCACTTAAGTTTGGCAATTCTTCGGGCTATGTCGGTTACTTTCGTTCTCCTGCGAATCTCCTCATTTCTGATTCGATCGCAGGGACACTCCGAGCATAGCCCTCTCCATTGCCCTTTGAGTGACTGAGCCTTCTTATCGGGCCCATTGTGAGCGACCACGTTTCAGTACCGTAAGTAATTACTGGCAACACACACTGGTCAAAGACTTTCGTCTTGAGAAACTGCGGTATTTTGGACGAGAAGATATGGCGTAGCTTCCCGAACGCTGCCCAACCGAGTCGGATTCGACGATTGACCTCTTTCTCGAAGTTGCACTTACCTAGCTGGACAGTTTGTCCTAGGTATACATAATCGTCAACAACTTCGAGTGTAGATTCTCCGATGTTTACGGGAATGGGTGCTATATGGGAATTCGACATAACCTTTGTCTTGTCCATATTCATTTTAAGACCCACTCTATCAGAAGCTCTACTGAGGTCATCGAGCATTGAACCGAGGTCCTCCATGGTCTCAGCCATGACTACTATGTCGTCGGCAAGCCGAAGGTGAGTGATGTACTCGCCGTTTATGTTAATGCCTAGCCCCTTCCAGTCCAGAACCTTGAAGACATGTTCCAATGCAGCAGTGAACAGTTTCGGAGAGATCACATCTCCCTGTCTCACACCTCGCTGCAGAAGGATAGGATAGGATAGAATTTAAAGATACTTTAATATAATTGACTTTCTTGTATACAACCTATGACAGAATAAACGCAAGTTCTGAAATTACTTAAGTATGTTCAGAATAATTATCAACATCATCAGCCCATTACTGTCCCACTGCTGGGCACGGGCCTCTTCTCAGAATGAGAGGGTTGAGGTCTTAGTCCACCACGCTGGCCTTCTTTTTTATTCCGTGGGGAAATCCTCATGGACGCATGCCCGGGGTAGGCGGAGCAAGTGTCGGTCTCTTTCCGACTAAAACCATCACGGTGTTTCTTCAACTACCTTTGGCTGGGGCCGTGGGAACCCGTGGGTATTCGCACAACCACCTCCGACAGGTCCCGGACCACCACAAGCAGGTGTGCCCCTTCTCCCCGTGCGGCCCAATGTCAGCCGCACTCTCCCCGGCAGCACACACGGAACGCTGTGTGCCACCTCACGGGCCCCGCCATGACACAGCTAACACACCGATGTCACGACTAAACCCAGCCACGCCAGCCTCGCAAGCCTCGCCAGCCACGCCAGTAACACCAGCCGCGCCAGCTGCGCCAGGCAGCAGTCCGCCGCCCGCAGAGCCGATCCTCCCGTAATTTTTATAGAGGTTTTCTTCCTCATCCCTTATCCTCCACTGTGCCCTTTGCTAACTTCAGAGGGACACGTGGAGTCACGCCCCATTGGCCCAGATCGCGCCCCTCCCTTGCCAGAATATTCGCTACAGGCAATAAGATCCCCCAAAGGCAGTGGCGGATTCACACATTTGCCGCCTGTAGGCTATTAAAATTTGGCCGCCCCTACCGACCTCTACAAGTGTCAGTTCCTAGATTATTTTTACAATACAACGATTTACCTAAAATTGCACAAGAAATATTTTTTGGGTATATTTCTGATTCTGAGCTATACCCAAAAAATATTTCTTACGCACGTTAAGCTGTCGGTCCCGGTTGTCATACGAATATCTATGCCAGTCGTTACGGGTAGTCAGAACCTGAAAGTCTGACAACTGGTCTAACCTCCGAATGTCAGTATTACCCAGTTACTGGGTTGCGGGGGTCTGATGGCAGTCGCTCCGTGTAAAATACTGATGTTCAGCCGCATCTGGCTAGACTGGAAGCCGACCCCAATATAATTGGGAAAAGGCTCGGAGGATGATGATTCCTGATTCTGAGCTAGTAAAGGCTCAATCATTTACTAATAAGGGGGTTAAGTTTTGCCGACACATCATACATCCGGTAAACGTAATAAAATATTTTTTATTGCGCTTACAGTTTTAAAACAATATCCTATTCAATTACCTGGTAACAATCCGGCTGATGATGACAATGAAATTCAATTAAGTTATGAAAGTTTTACGTAAATATGAATCCTTTTCATTTCTATAAGACTTGAAAAAATCACCCTAAATTTGCCGCCCCTAAAATCTGCCGCCCTAGGCTCCAGCCTACTCAGCCTGCTGGTAAATCCGCCACTGCCCAAAGGATAATAATATCCCTCGAGAGGATGTCTATTGCCCGTATCCAGGATGCACCGGCCTAACAACTGCCGTTACCTCCAGTTGTGTCCAGAGGTAGACGTTGACGTTTGAAAGAAGATGAACGAGATATTTGCCCAGCAGTGTGACAGCATAGGTTACTAAAAATATAGCTATTTTCATATTGGTTTTATAAACATTTAATTAAAGTTTTATAAGCAGCTTCAACAGAATTTGATAAGGCAATCGACCCATGGGCGTACCCCAGAGGACGGGGGTGCCCTCCCCTTCCCTTGCTCGTACCTGCACTGCCAGCACAGGGCTGGATTAACCATTAGGCAGAGTAGGCAACTGCCTAGGGGCCCCGCATCAGCTAGGGGCCCCGCATCAGCTAGGGGCCCCGCATAAGCTAGGGGCCCCGCATCAGCTAGGGGCCCCGCATCAGCTAGGGGCCCCGCATCAGCTAGGGGCTCCGCGCGCGCACAAATTAATTGAAAATGTTTCATGTTTGTTTTTGTTTGACGACCTCTGTGGTCTAGTGGTTCGGGTGTCGGACTGCTGATCACGAGGACGTGGGTTCGATTCCCACAGTCTGATTGTTTCTTATGTATTATAAATATGTATTTACAAAAAAAAATTATATAAGTATTATATCCATTGTCTAGTACCCATAGCACAAGCTCTGTTTAGTTTGGGTTAGATGGTGATGTGTAAAATGTCCCAAAATATTTATTTATTATACAGTGAAAATTTTAATTGGAAAATTTGTATCCTCAATCAATCAATCAACTCAGCCTATCGCAGTCCACTGCTGGACACGCTCATTTAACACGAGTTTAATTGCCCTATCACCGACGTCATAGACTTCGTCGTCGTCGTCGTCGTCGTCGTCGTCCGACGACGGATCTCGGTGTTTCGGACTCGGTCGAGAAGATTTATGCCGAGCATAGCACGCTCCATGGCCCGTTGTGCCACTCGCACTCGGTGGACAGTCTCCTTTGTAAGCGTCCATGTCTCGGCACCATAAGTCAGAGTTGGCAGGACACACTGGTTAAATAAACGTGTTTTCAGGCACTGAGGGATTCTCTTTGACCGAAGGACATCTTCCAGCTTGCCAAATGCCGCCCACCCGAGCTGCATTCTCCTGGAAATTTCTTTATTGGGATGCTTCTTTTCGAAAGATAGAATCTATCTATAGCTCGTCGGTTTAGAGAACTCTTAACCTGGCATTTTTTGAGAACGTCCGCGATTTGATCGCGATACGTTCGCTGAGGTCGTCCCCTTCCAACTCTTCCATCCACACTCGCTTCGTATACTTGTTACGTCAATTTCCTCTCGTCCATCCTCTCTATATGTCCAAATCATCTTAACATTGCATCTTGCATTTAACAAGAATAAAAAAACTAAAACACTCACTTATCACCCATTTATCTATAACCTATATTCATTAAGATCATTTCAATGAGCGCAAATACAAATCTTTTACTGTAAGTTCCTGATGAGTCAAGCATCATGCAGTCCGGTGATACTGCTGATGCTATTACTCACATCCCTTCATCAACTTGAAAAGAACGTATGATCTTCAAACGGTTGAAAAGGGGCCCCGAGAATTGTATTGGCTAAGGGCCCCGACATGGTTAATCCGGCCCTGCTTGGGCAGGAGAGATTTACATTTTACATTTTTTTAATTGGAGATTGTCATCTTGTAGGCAGTTTAGAGATCGCACGATGAGCCTGAAGCTATTTATAAGCTATTTGCAATCGAACTTGAGACGGAACAAGTTTAACTTTCACTGTACGTAATCTTACTGGTTATTATAAGTATTACATTACGCAGCTATAATAAGAGCTAAAGCTTCCACATGACTTAGGGTTGCCATAATTTTCAGGTACTGATACGGGACGTTTCATCATCATCATAATTTCAGCCGTAATACGTCCACTTACCACACTTCTTGGCTCTGTACCTGTATTTGTTCTGTATTTTTGAATTTTTTGGTAATTTTGTGCGTCACTTTTGAAGCAAATAAATATTTTTTCTTTCTTTTTCTTTCACTGCTGGACATAGGTCTCCACCAAGTATCGCCACATCGACCGGTCCACGCTGCGCCTTCACTTTCGCCTTTTTGACTATTGAACCCTTAAAAGGTGCGTTAACTCGACGCGAACCTTGCCACAGCGAACTCAGTTATAAACAACTTTCTTTGCCTCCATCTGAATGCGATGACGTCGCATCGAACCTGCACCACCTGTTCGCAGTGAAAGTTGAGCAATGAACCATCTTGAGTTCCATTGGAAATAGATTTGTATAGCTCCGGGCTACAAAAAAACTAGATTTGTATAGCTCCGGGCTACAAAAAAGCTATCAAGTACAGAACTCAAGATCAACAGGAACAGGATATTAGGCGTACTGGAAGGCGCAGCGTGGGCAAGCCCCCCACAAGGTGGACCGACGACCTGGTGATGGTCGTGGGTATTCGTTGTGACGATGCTTGGGGGAATATTAAAGAAGAATAAACTTTATACAACTCATTATTTATCTCTTTATTTTTTATTTTTACTCTACTCTAAAACTTAAGGCGAGTACCGTGAGGACGCTTCGAGCATATAGAGTATGCGAAACCTACAACTGCAGAACAGCTCTCGCTCAACGCCATTTTCATATCATTGGGTGTCACTTGTACAATTTGATCAATGAATCTTGTAATATTTATCCTCTCTGTAAACATGAATGCAAAATAAAAGCTAACAAGTGGCTACTGTCACTAAATTATGACGAAACAGAAAATCTATTAAAAATATCTATTCTCTAAAATAATGTACTATCACAATCACACTATCATATCTTCTCACACCCACTAACCCACCACACACCACACACCCCTTCACACATACACACTCACACACATGAGGCTTCTGGCTTTACTACTATTATTAGCTGAATTATTATTTATTCTTTAATCTATGCTGTAGCCTGTAACGTAGTTTTACTTACCTCATTTACTCAACTGCACGTTCTTGTAACCACCTCCTGATGCAATTAATGTAACCCCCTGTGGATTTAATTAATGAGAGCGCTGGTACCCATAACACAAGTTAAATCTTACATTGGGTACCAGAGTTCAAACAAACACTTCATACCGAGAAATTGTATAACTACTATTTGTAAGTGTTTACTGTACACCATTTATGTGAAATAAAGATTTATTTATTTTTTTATTTTATTTTTTATTCAAGTAACTTAAAATATAATAACTAGTTCTGCACATGTAATTGGATTAAAAGATGTTTTAGTGAGTGAATTTTTTCAAGTATTATTGACGAATTGCTTTTAAAAGCAGTGATAGCCTAGTGGTTGAACGCTTGCCTTCCATGCTGGTGGATGTGAGTTCGATCCCGGCCCACACCTCTGGCTTTTCGAATTCATGTACGGATTTATATTTGATTATCATTAGCTTTAACGGTGAAGGAAAACATCGTGAGGAAACCTGCACACCTGAGAGTGCTCCATACAGTTCTCGATGGTGTGTGTAGTCCGCCAACCCGCACTAGGCCAGCGTGGTGGACTAAGGCCTTAGCCTTCTCGTACTGAGAAGAGGCCCGTGCCCAGCAGTGGGACAGTAATGGGCTGGTTATGTTGTTATGTTTAAAAAGACATGCCAAGTTTGTTTACTAAAGAAGACTAGTAAGAAAATCGGAGTGTAGCTCTAGGTCACATAAATTGCCATTAAATACGAGGACTTCTTCAGCTAAAAACCTTATAGCCATCATACAGCCCATAGACGCCTCATAACCTTAAAGACGATGCTGATGTTGAACGGGAACGCAGGGCCTTGGCGGTGCGGGCGAACATGCTGGCCCGTAGGTTTGCTCGATGTACAGATGCGGTCAAAATCACACTTTAAAGAATACTGCAGTACGGCACATCGCTGTACTCGAGTGCCCTATGGATTAGCTGTACCAAACGTGCCACCAATGCGTTGCGGGTCCAATATAACAATGCTTTCATGGCGCTGTTGGCTGCCACGTTACTGTGGTGCATCACATACCAGGCCCCTCAGAAAGTATTGCGAAAAAAAGTTTTTATATATGGGAGACTGGCCAGTTATAATGTTTTTCGAAAATATGATTATTTATAAGTAAAAATAAGTAAGTTCCAATTTCAAAATTTCCCTCCACATTTTTTGCGAGTTAATTCAAAGTATTGTGTCTCACTGAAATATGGATCTGCGCCGGGAACATTTTAGAGCTATGATTTTATACGATTTCAAGTGTCGCCTGAAACCGGATGAATCGTACGATAGACTTCAAATGGCATTCATGGATGAAGGCCCTTCCAAGGCAACCGTGTATCATTGGTATAACGAATTCAAGCGCGGTCGACCAACTTTGGGGGATGACGAAAGAAGCGGTCGCCCTTTGACGGCTGTTACCGAAGAAAACGTGCTAGCAGTGAAAAATTTAATCCAAGACAATAGGCGAATTACATATCAGGAGATTCAACACATATTGAAGATTGGATCGGGAATCGTTCACGAGATTCTACACAGCCATCTTCGCGTGAGGAGGATAGTATCACGCTGGGTGCCGCACAACCTCACCGATGCTCAGAAGCAGGCCCGGGTGGAATGGTGCCGTGATATGCTTAACAAATTTGAAGCAGGCTCGTC
The DNA here is from genome assembly GCA_949699075.1 of Asteroscopus sphinx. Taxonomy (NCBI): domain Eukaryota; kingdom Metazoa; phylum Arthropoda; class Insecta; order Lepidoptera; family Noctuidae; genus Asteroscopus; species Asteroscopus sphinx. The sequence continues at coordinate 14,118,728 of OX453024.1, forward strand.
TCGGCGTGTTTACGACATCGTTACAGGTGATGAGTCCTGGATTTGTCAATACGACCCAGAAACCAAGCGCCAGTCGACTGTTTGGGTGTTTCAAATGAGCCAACGCCTACCAAAGTGAAGCGATCTAGAAGCGGGGGTAAGATTTTGATCGCTAGCTTTTTTAATTTGACTGGCCACTTGGTATCAATTCCCTTACGGGATCAAAGAAGCATTAATGCCGAATGGTATACTACCAAATGTTTGCCAGAAGTTTTCTCTGTTATAAGCAACAAGCGACCAAACACAGGGCTCCGCGGGCTACTGCTCCACCACGACAATGCACCTGCGCACACCGCACTCAAAACGAGGGACTTCCTGGACAGCACGCCAGTCAAACTCCTGGGTCACCCTCCTTACAGCCCTGATCTAGCACCGTGTGACTTCTTTTTATTCCCAAAAATAAAAAATCAGCTCAAAGGGATACAATTTTCGTCGCCGGAAGATGCGCTGGCTGCGTTCGAGCAGGCTGTAAACGAGGTGTCTGCGGCGGACTGGAAAAAGTGTTTTGAAAACTGGTTTAGGCGCATGAATCTTTGTATAGAGGCTGGTGGAAAGTACTTTGAAAAGATTTGATAAAAATATATGTACGTATAGAACAATTTTTTTTAGTTTCGCAAAACTTTCTGAGTGTCCCACGTATGTTTGTGCAGGCCAGAACAGACAGTTTCTCAACTTTCTCAGCGGTCGTGCGCAAAAAGAATGCGTCTTTGCTCACTAGATTGCGGGGCAGCCGCAACAGCCTCTTGAACTCGTATTGCCGATGCTGACAGGCATGATGAGAGCCCTTTAGTGCGGCATCTCATAAAAACCACCTTGTCCGTAGTAGAATATAAGTACCTACTAACATAGTTTATAAGGCTCATTGTTATTGTATCGTTTTGTATTGGATTATGTTGTCCGTAAATAAAGTATTTATTTATTCACTAGCTATGCCCGCGACTCCGTCCGCGTGGATGTCGGAAAATAACATCGTGTCATAATTATGAACACAATATCTTCAAATATATACATATAAGCGCCTACACAGACGATTACACTATTTACCGACCATACTATATTTTGTTTTTACAACCAACCGGCCAAGGTGATGGAATTTCATGGAATTAGCCCTAAACTCCCTCATTCTGAGAAGACGCTCGTGCCCAGCAGTGGGAAGTAATTGGGCTGATTATGTTATTCTATAACACTAACCACATCTCTTCTTATGCTGAGAAGAGGCCCGTGTCCAGCAGTGGGACTGTAATGGGCTGGTAATGTTATGTTATTCTAGAATACTAATAATATCCAGTTCATTAACTCTTCTCATTTTGAGAAGAGGGCCATACCCAGTAGTGGGACAGTAATGGGTTGACTACGTTATGTTATTCTATATTTTCTAGTTTCTTAACTCTTCTCGTTCCGAGAAGAGGTCCGTGCCCAGCAGTGGGGCAATAGGTAATGAGCTGATTATGTTATGATAATCTATTACACTAACAATATCCAGTTCCTTAACTCTTCTCATTCCAAGAAGAGGGTCATGCCCAGCAGCGGGACTGTGATGGGCTATGTTATGTTATTCTATATTTTCTATAATACTAATAGAATCCAGTTGTATTTTTAGGAACCTGCAACCTGTATACAACCAACAATCATGACCTCTACTTTGTATGCAACTTAATACAATAGAGGGGTCAAGCTGTATCGCTGGATCTACTCAACCGATTCAGATAAAACATACCCTATATTTTAAGTTAGACTAATACCAATACAAATGCTAAGTTTCATTACGATCCGTTCAGCCGTTTTCACGTGATGAGGTAACAAACAGACAGACAGACAGACAGACATAAATTTTTTTAACGATTGATTCGTGTTCTATAGCTTATTTCTAGTCCCCCTAGCCGGTTTTCGCGAAAAAAAACTCAATGTACAGACTTTTCGACCTTTACAGTTTTATTATAGTATAGATAGATAGATTTATAACAGGCAACCGGTTGTTTGTCATTGACACACCTGACTAATAGATCAGAAGACCAAAACTCGTAACTAAAAATTTTAAATATACAGGGTTATTTGTAAAACACCGTTAACCTTTCAGGACTATGTTACTAACATCATAAACAACAAATTTTGTTCTATGACTTTTTACAAAACATAACACATTTACCAAAAACAAACCTTCAAGATTTTGTTGTCCTATCTAACACATTTCAACTCTGTATTTTGCTGTACCTACCTACGTCTGCCGCGACGCAAGCGCATCAAAGTGACCGACCGACTGAGGGCCGCCAGTAAATAGGTCAAGTTCAAGCGCCCCCGCCGCTCTAAACCCGCTCCCCTCGCTATTTAACTATCGCGCTTTCTTTTACTTCGCATGGTCTTCGTAACATTTAGAGCGTTCAATTTAAATATTTTTATTTTTGTATGAAAATCTGATGAACTAAAATATGATGAATTTTTAAAAGTCATAGAACAAAAGTTGTTGATTATGATGTTAGTAACATAGTCCTGAGAGGTTAACGGTGTTTTACAAATAACCCTGTATAGTTCCTACCCACAGAAATAGGAGAGTATAAATTATATTATTGTAATAATATGATTTGAATATTTTCTTCTGCGTAAATCCGCCACTGATAATGATGTTGAGCCGAACATAGCCGTTGGTTAGATTGGAAGCCAACCGACCTCAGCATGATTGGTAAAAGGCTCGGAGAAAGAAAGTGGTAGGTACAACTTCTTATGATGTTTCTTAAATATTTAGGCCTCTAAATACGCGACGTTCTTTTTGCGCGATTGAAAACTAAGCTTCTAAACCAAAAGATAAAACATATTTTATTTTGCAAATATGGGTACATTACATGGTGGTAAAATATTGAATCAAGTTCAGCCATATTTTACTAGTTGGCATGCAATTTTTTTTTCTAATGGGCTTGCGTTTACAGATCAAATCTCTGCTCAAATACCGAAACAGGTGACAGTATAAAATAAAGCTAAACTCAGCTGAACTGTGATCAATGAATCTATGCTTGAGGAATGTTCTAAAATGAAATCCCAACTCAAAATTAGTTTTAAACAGTGATCAAAGCTTGAGGAACATTCTGTAATACGGGCCTTAGTGCGGGGTTTAATACCAACGCGGCTATCTCTTCGAATGCCAATCACAGTCAATCACAGACTAGAAAGAACGCTGTCTCGTCTGCATTAGCGGGTGTGTTTAGGTACGTTATATTTTTTTTGCGTAATTTATGTACGACGTGGATTGGCGCGGAGCTACGCGTGGCTACGCGGCGTGCGAATTCAACGATCATTTCGCACGTCGTTCTTTTGACCTGCCGTAGCCCGTATGCGATGCTTCTTGTATTTTTGTGTTGTTGTGTAGTAAAAATTCACAAATTCAAATTGTAGTGTTCAAATTTTCAAATTCAAATTCAAATGTTATTCATTTCAAATAAACCTAATTACAGGCACTTTTGAAACGTCAGGCTCTAGTTCTTAGAGGCCTTATCCATTGGCTTGGCTCTATAGTCGCCAAAGATGCTCCATTAGCTTCACAAAACAACAATAATAAGCCTCCAAACATGGTTTGGAAGGCCGAAATTAGGCACAGAGCACACAACCATAACAAATGAGGCTCCAAAATAATACATGTGTGTATCTATTGTACACTTGTATTACGAAACAAAAGACTCACTTTCTATTTGATTTTTCAACAAAATATTTAACATTACAATGACACGTATTTGGAACAATATAACTTGAAACAAATTGAAAAGGTTTTCATAGCTATTATGTGAACGAGACCAATACCTAGTAGTGGTGTGAACCGGAGGCAATTTCAGCCTCCGGAGATTATGCGGAGATTTTATTGAATCACCGGAGATTATCCGGATGTTCTCCGGTTATTCAAAATACTCTAAATCTATATATATGAGAATCTTATTCTTACCCCTTAATTGGGGGAGGCCTATGTCCAGTAGTGGACGTCTTTCGGCTGTAATGATATATACGAGAAGAAAAAACACGCTTAAAAAAAAAGAAAAAAACCATTTGGGTGCATTCTTGTAACAAATCAAATAACCCGTAGTTTAGTGCAATCACCGATTAGTCTCCGGTACTCACTCTAACCGGTGATCCGGTGATTATCCGGTTTTTTGAGAACCGGTTCCCACTACTATACCTAGGTTTCCCAAGTTTTTTTTACGAGAAATAAAGTATATTAAGGTCGAAGAAATAAACTGAACAGTATTTTAGAAAAGTAAACAGTGTTTTATTTTTTTAACGTTTTAAAAAAAAATAGCTTTTTGCCCGTTGTAACAATTTATTATCATTTTCAAAATATTCATAAGCCTCTCTACAATTTAAGTTAATATTGAAATAAATGAGGAGCTCATTTTTTATTCAATCAATAGAAGATCTTGTCATGTAACCTAAACAGAGACATAGTAAAAATATAGACTAAGTGCTGCGAACAATCTAGTGAAGGCAAACAAAACTATGCTCCTTCGTGTACAACCAGCGCTCACGCACACCCATGCACCTCAAACCGTGCTCACCCCTCCCAGTACACACGTCGCGGCATCGTCCAGTAAGCATCGCGAAAGCAAATATCCTTCAGGTGCATGTGTGTGCGTGAGCGCTGGTTGTACACGAAGGAGCATGGTTTTTTTTAGCTTCGCTATGTTTGTTCGCAGCACTTCGTCAATATTTTTTACTATGTCTGTGCATCTAACATGTTTTTCTAACAAAATGGAGGCGTGGCCTAGCTGTTTGGCTACATTTGATTGGCCTAAGCAAAATGTTAACATGTTTTGTTAGAATGTTTTGTTAGATTTTGGTCGCAGGAGACACGGCTTAATAACTGTCTGATGCCTGTGGTCTAGTGGTTCGAGTGTCGGACTGCTGATCACGAGGTCGTGGGTTCGATTCCCACAGGACACTAATATTTATGTGATAAACATAAGTGTTTGTGTTGGGCTGGGTATTTCTTATGTATTATAAGTATGTATTTACAAAAAAAATGTATATAAGTATTATATCCATTGTAGTACCCATAGCACAGGTTCTGCTTAGTTTGGTACTAATATGGTGCTGTGTAAAAAAAAAACGTCCCAAAATATTTATTTATTGTGCTGTGTAAAAATATCCCAACATATGTATTTATTTAATTAACTGTTCTTTATCACTTATCTCTCTTTACTTTTTTTTACAGATATCCCGATGGAGAGTGGTAAGGAAAAAGCAGATATCCAAAGAAATAAATGTAATGTATTGATTTAATTATTTACAGAGCCATCTAGAATTATACTAATAGAACTAACATGAAGGACATGTAGGTAGATATATAGATAGATAGAATAAACTTTATTGTACACCATGAAAATAGTAGTAAACAGGAACAACGTATAAATTATGGGTACATGGGCGGTCTTATCGCTAAAAGCGAAATCTTCCAGACAACCTTTGGATGGACAAAGAAGACATATAGGTACATTGACTATTGAATAAATAAATAAATAAATAATAATAACAAATATTTTTGGGACATTTTTACACAGCACAATCTAGTCCCAAACTAAGCAGAGCTTGTACCATAAGAATAGACAATAATATAGTATTATTATCTATTTTATGCTTGTACTATGGGTACTAGACATTGGATATAATACATATATACTTTTTTTGTAAATACATACTTATAATACATAAGAAACACCCAGACTAACACAAACACTTTTGTTCATCACACAAATATTTGTGTCCTGTGAGAATCGAACCCACGACCCCGTGATCAGCAGTCCGACACTCCAACCACTAGACCACAGACGTCGTCGAATATGCAAATTATTACGTGGATGTGAATCGCTACATAAAGTAGACGTTAATTAAAATTATAATTTTCACATAAGATTTTAATCTAAATATATAAAACAAAGTCGGGTTAGTTACATCAAATACGTGGGACACTCAGAAAGTTTTGCGAAACTAAAAAAAATTGTTCTATACGTACATATATTTTTATCAAATCTTTTCAAAGTACTTTCCACCAGCCTCTATACAAAGATTCATGCGCCTAAACCAGTTTTCAAAACACTTTTTCCAGTCCGCCGCAGACACCTCGTTTACAGCCTGCTCGAACGCAGCCAGCGCATCTTCCGGCGACGAAAATTGTATCCCTTTGAGCTGATTTTTTATTTTTGGGAATAAAAAGAAGTCACACGGTGCTAGATCAGGGCTGTAAGGAGGGTGACCCAGGAGTTTGACTGGCGTGCTGTCCAGGAAGTCCCTCGTTTTGAGTGCGGTGTGCGCAGGTGCATTGTCGTGGTGGAGCAGTAGCCCGCGGAGCCCTGTGTTTGGTCGCTTGTTGCTTATAACAGAGAAAACTTCTGGCAAACATTTGGTAGTATACCATTCGGCATTAATGCTTCTTTGATCCCGTAAGGGAATTGATACCAAGTGGCCAGTCAAATTAAAAAAGCTAGCGATCAAAATCTTACCCCCGCTTCTAGATCGCTTCACTTTGGTAGGCGTTGGCTCATTTTGAAACACCCAAACAGTCGACTGGCGCTTGGTTTCTGGGTCGTATTGATAAATCCAGGACTCATCACCTGTAACGATGTCGTAAACACGCCGAGACGAGCCTGCTTCAAATTTGTTAAGCATATCACGGCACCATTCCACCCGGGCCTGCTTCTGAGCATCGGTGAGGTTGTGCGGCACCCAGCGTGATACTATCCTCCTCACGCGAAGATGGCTGTGTAGAATCTCGTGAACGCTTCCCGATCCAATCTTCAATATGTGTTGAATCTCCTGATATGTAATTCGCCTATTGTCTTGGATTAAATTTTTCACTGCTAGCACGTTTTCTTCGGTAACAGCCGTCAAAGGGCGACCGCTTCTTTCGTCATCCCCCAAAGTTGGTCGACCGCGCTTGAATTCGTTATACCAACGATACACGGTTGCCTTGGAAGGGCCTTCATCCATGAATGCCATTTGAAGTCTATCGTACGATTCATCCGGTTTCAGGCGACACTTGAAATCGTATAAAATCATAGCTCTAAAATGTTCCCGGCGCAGATCCATATTTCAGTGAGACACAATACTTTGAATTAACTCGCAAAAAATGTGGAGGGAAATTTTGAAATTGGAACTTACTTATTTTTACTTATAAATAATCATATTTTCGAAAAACATTATAACTGGCCAGTCTCCCATATATAAAAACTTTTTTTCGCAATACTTTCTGAGGGGCCTGGTATAGGTAGGTGTAGAGATTAAAACAGCTTTGTTTGTGGCATGAAACCGATGCATGCAGTTACTGAATTGTTTTCATTTCATCCCAGAAACGTATTCATAGATAGTTCACTGTATTTTATAGATACGGCAGCTATTAGCATTTTACCTGACTGTTGAACTATTAGAGTTTCTCTTAATTCAAGCGCTATCCTAGATTTTCATACGGCATCACTGCAAAAACGAATTCCTTTATTTGAGATATTAAATTAGGTAAACGCCTATTTACACAGGGAGTTTCTCGAAGCGAGTGATTTGTCTCTTATTAGGCCAGTATTTTTTTTGAGTTGCCACATAATATTATTTCTATGAAAGATTTGTTCCTCATCAGCAACCTTATCAATTGGTGCAATAATATAAGTGGTATTTGTTTGCCACAAAGATTAGCCAAAAACAGTTGCGTTTATTATGTATCACGCTTGTTTCCAATTGGGATAGGCAGACTATAGATGTCCACCTGAAGAAGAGACGAGAAAACAGAGTGAGAAATATGTGAACTCACAATTTTAATTTTTTCGCGGCAATGGAAACATACATGCAGGGTACCAGAGAGTCAAAAAATATATTTTTTACTGATGACCCAAATTTCTTAAGATAGGTTCAAGTTTCATTGGTAAAATCACACAAAAATATGTCGAATGTATTTGATTTCAACCTGTAAAGTCATAACAACATAACATAACATCACGCCTGTATTTTCCCGAAGGGGTAGGCAGAGGTGTATAGCACACCCACATTTCGTCAGTTATGTTATAGTCCCATGTAATAGGGAGCGAGCCTATTGCCACTAACCGGGCACAAATTCAGACCCCGGGGTGGTACTGAGAATGTCCTAATGAAAAAACCCAATAAAAATTTGCTCGAACCCAGGACCCCACGCTCAGCAGTTGCAACCACTAGACCAACGAGGCTGTTGGAGCAATATCCGTACCAAGGAGCATTATCCAAACCAACCTAGGCTGGAAAGACATATGTGTCAGTGCCTACTTTTTAGGGTTCCGAAGTCCTACAAGGAACCCTTATAGTTTCGTCATGTCCGTCCGTCTGTCCGTCTGTCCTAATCCTTTACAGCTTAATAACTTCTACAGTTATAAACATAAGTAAATGAAATTTTGTTAAAAAATATTCTGCATATAGATCTCAATTTTAAAAGAATAATAAAATAGTTTTTACGTTCTTTAGGGGTGGCGCCCATACATGTGAAATGGGGAAAAAATATTTTTTTTCGCTGCACCCCATTGTGTGGGGTATCATTGAATAGGTCTACTAAAATGAAGGTAATGTTTGATACACCACTTTTTTATCAGGTGTACCATCTGCGAAATATAGCCCGCCAAAGTGGCTTGCAATGTGTCCCCCCCCCTGCCATTTCTAAACTATGTAACGTAGAAACTTATAATCTTCCACATTGATAGACCTTTGTGAAAACTCTCTTTTAAAATTATTTCGAGTATAATGTGATTATAATTTTTTGAGTTATAGACAGAAAACCGAAAAATAGGAAACTTAAATTGTTAATATTTTTTTTCGTAGTACAGGATGGCGAAACGAGCTAAAGGCCAACCTTATGTTAAGCGGTTACCTTTGCCCATGACAACTGCAATACCACCTAAGCTGTTGCCTTAAGACGCTGACAACACCAAAAAAATCAGACCTCTGCGGTCACTGTCGTTTTGTACAGAACAGAAAGAGAGGCAACGACCGGAGGGACGTCGGGTGCGTCACTCAACTTAAATGAAAATTAACAATATTTTTTTTTATAAAAAACTAAAAGCTTATTTGAAAAACAGAAACAACAGTGTTTTAGATTATTGTCTTTCTTAAATGTTTTCTTAGATTTATTTATAATATTTGGTAAATAATAGAGATTGTTTGCTTTAAAGCATGTTTTAAGAGGTTAGTTTACAATTCTTTTCCATCGAGAAAACTTCAAGAAAACGTGTTTTGTGCACAATACAGTTTTAGAAAATACGAGTAAGATTAACATATATTTTTTTCACTGCCACAAACTGAATAGATACAGCTAAAAATGTTTTTAAAAGAAGCCTATTTGGGGTGTTTGGCTGTTGGCAGCGTCTTAATAGTACCGCTAGTCGGTTCGCCAAACTATGACATGAAGATGGAAAGTCTCATGTGATTGTAATTTCACCGGCACCCGTACCCTTCAGACCGAAACACAGCAATGCAAGCATCACTATTTGGCGGAGAAGTAGGTACGGTGGTAGTACTTCCCCGGACGAGCTCTTTCGATTTCGATTTGTAATAACGAACAACCAAATTGAGTTAAAGGCAAGCTAATGTTACATCAGCTTGAAAAATAGATCATTATCAGCCTATCAACCGCCTATCGCAGTCCACTGCTGGACATGTCTCTCTCAAATAATAACTTCTTAGGTTTTCGCGATCACTACACATTATAATAAAACAAAGTTTAACCGGATTAAATCGCGTATATTATTTAAATTGGTTTCCCTGACGTTTCGAAAGCTTTGCAGCATTTCGTGGTCGCAGGTAGACTAAGATGACAATCGTCTTTACAGATATTTCTAAAAAAATATTTTAATCTACCGTACAATATTTATTAATTAAAATCGTTTCGATGCACGCAGTAATCACTCACAATATCATTATCTTTTACAGTGTTGCGTGCTGTTTGGGACTTGATTATTTTTAGGACTGGGTTCCAAACAGGTGGCAGCTGCCAACCATCTTCTCTATTAAAATTAGGATGTTTTTTAATTTCAATAGCCTCACGGAGCATTCTAGGTACATATCGGTTTTCCTTCGCCAGAACTTGTGGTTTATCAAATCGAAGAAAATGGTTGGGTTTGTCTAGGGCATGTTCACACACTGCAGACTTTGTGGACCACGAAATGCTGCAAAGCTTTCGAAACGTCAGGGAAGCCAATTTAAATAATATATGTCTCTCTCAAGTTGAGTAACAACACTCGGCAGGCCCTCCACGTCCAGTCCACCCTAGCCACCTTCTTTAGATCGTCGGTCCACCTGGCTGGGGGACGCCCTACGCTACGTTTGCCGATGCTCGGTTGGTCACTCTAGGACTCGTCTGCTCCAGCGACCATCGGTCCTTCGACAAACATCCACTGCCACTTCAGCTTACTGATCCTACAAGCTATGTCGGTCACTCCGGTTTTTCTCCGGATAATGTCGTTACGGATTTTATCCTTCATAGAAACTCCAAGCATAGCTCGTTGAATGATTTTGAATTTGTGGACTAGCTCAACTGTCAGTGTCCACGTCTTGGCACCGTAAGTCATGACAGGCAGGACGCACTGGTTGAAGACCTTCGTCTTCAAACTTTGCGGTATAGGCGACGAGAAGACTGCGAAGTTTGCCCAACCAGGATTTTTCTGTCGGCTTCATCAGCCTAATAATGATCAATTTTAAATTGATTAGATAATCACAGAAAACCTTTCACAGCTTCTGAAAATAAATAAACAACTATAAATAGTTTTTTTTACTCTAGAAAACAAGAAAAATTACTTGAAGCTAACTTCGTATTTAATTCATTGTAAGCGCTACGAAGTCTACCTGCATCCGTAGCCGCTGCTACGAAATCTGCTACGGTCTACAACTCGCTACGATTTATTGTTGGAATGTAAACTTAGTGCTGTTTTCTTAGATTGTAATCTTTACGTGTATTTTTAAGTTGATTTCGAAATTAAAAGCATTTTAATGCCGATTTTCATTGAATCTATATCAGCTCCTATATGTACTTATAGGCTTACACTCCGAACATATTTTATTATTACCTTTCAAACATATAAAACTCCACCAAATAAATTAAAATCTCAAAAGGCGATAAACAAATTTTATATATCAATATCGATTTTCCCAGGAGTTGATTGTTTTTAGGGTTCCGAAGGGTGACAAACGGGACCCTATTACTCTCGCTACGCTGTCCGTCCGTCCGTCCGTCTGTCTGTCACAGGGCTGTATCTTTTGAACAGTAATAGGTAACCGGTTGAAATTTTATCAGAATATGTGTTACTATGTGTATCACGACAAATACTAAAAACAAAAAAAAGTCTAAAAACCAAAGGGGGTCCCCATACAAGAAACCTCAAAAAACATGCATTTTTTTTTAACGTTTTTGTTCCTGCTCTATCTTCAAAACAGTAATATATACTAGCGTCAAACTTGGTCAGATTATAGTGCATATTATGTAGTTAACAACAAATACTAAAAATAAGACAAACATAGACAAATATGGTGGTACCTGCGTAAGAAAGACATGCAAAAGTGCATATTTCGCGCACTGTTCGTTGGTGTCTTTTTGTAAACTCTCGTAAATTAAATCAGTTTTTATTGGGTATCGTGGGTCGTTGAGAGGTACGGAACCCTTAGTGCGCGAGTCCGACTCGCACTTGGCCGGTTTTTTTATGTTATTATCACAAATAACGACGACCTCTGTGGTCTGGTGGTTCGAGTGTCGGACTGCTGATCACGAGGTCGTGGGTTCGATTCCCACAGGACACAAATATTTGTCTGATGTGACATGAGTGTTTGTGTTGGTCTGGGTGTTTCTTATGTATTATAAGTATGTATTTACAAAAAAAAAGTATATAAGTATCATATCCATTGTCTAGTACCCATAGTACAAGCTGCTTAGTTTGGGACTAGATGGTGCTGTGTAAAAATGTCCCAAAAATATGTATTTATTTATATAACGGTAGATTTTTTTTATTTTTTATAGTATAGGATGGCGAAACGAGCTAAAGGCCCACGTGATGTTAAGCGGTTACCTTTGCCCATGACAACTTCAATACCACCTAGGCTGTTGCCTAAATGGTACCGCAAGTCGGTTCGCCAAACTGAGACATGAAGATGGAAAGTCTCATGTGATTGTAATGATGGTAGATAGGCTAATATCTATACAACAGTCCTTTCTCTGAGCCTTTTCCCAGTTATGTTGGGGGCGGCTTCTAGTCTAACCAGATGCGGCTAAACATCAGTATTTTACAGGGAGCGACTGCCATCAGACCCCCGCAACCCAGCTACTGGGTAATACCAACATCCTAAGGTTAGAACAGTTATCACTTTCAGGCTTCTGACTACCGCGGTAACGACTGCCATTGATATTCGTATGCCAACCCGGACCGACAGCTTAACGTGCTCTCGGAGGGGTCTCGGTCTCGAAACCGTCACCCATCCAAGGACTGACCGCGGTGAGGGCAGCTTAACCTCGCATATCTTAATCAACGCAGTTATTACTTAGCCACGTCTAAAACAACAGTATTTTTAATCAACAATAATCTTAGTAGTAGTAGAGCTCCTTTGTGAAAGAGCTCATCCGGGGAAGTACTACCACCGTACCTACTTCTCCGCCAAATAGTGATGCTTGCATTGCTGTTTCGGTCTGAAGGGTACGGGTGCCGGTGAAATTAAAATCACATGAGATTTTCCATCTTCATGTCTCAGTTTGGCGAACCGACTTGCGGTACCATTTAGGCAACAGCCGAGGAGGTATGGAAGTTGTTATGAGCAAAGGTAATCGCTTAGTATCAGGTGGGCCTTTAGCTCGTTTCGCCACCCTATACTATAAAAAAAACCAAGTTATTACTTAGCTACGTCTAAACAACAGTATTTTTATTAATTTGCATCTGACAAAATTGATTTTAAAGTGTACTTTAAACTTAGCTTTTCGACTTTTGTCGCTGTCTGTACAATACAATACAAAGTTATAATGAGTTACTGTATAAACTAATTGTTCGGTGTGTGCCCGGCGAGCCTTGAAATCGACTCGTCTGTTTGATTTGCTCCTCCTTAGTTATATTGTTATAACATTGTTCTGATTGCTTGTTAACAGCGAGTTATGTTGATTGTGGGTAATTAGTTACGGAGTTTATTTATTACAGGTTTATTTAAAAAAATATTTTAGAAATAATTTGCTTATTATTTATGTTTGATTAAGGACTACGAATTTTCGTATTTTATTGTTAATTCCATGTAAAAATAAACTTTATTAAAAGTAAAAACCGACTTCAAAAATAATAAAATAATTTGTGTGAAACAGTTTAGGAAGTCGGTGCAATTATTTTATTCTTTTTGAATTCGGTTTTTACTTTTTTTAAAGTTTATTTTATTTTTCTATTTTTAGTGGCATTAACAATAGAAAGACAAGTAATTGCTGCAATCCCCGATGATTTGCTGTCATCCATTGAAGAGTTCCCTTCTTTATCTCCGAAGATCTTCATCGCATCTTCAGCATATGAAACTTTCTGAATGCAAATGCTTGATTTGTTGATGAAAATACCAAAATCGCTATATGTATGCCTATAATATTTGAGGAGTTCCCCCAATTACAATCACATGAGACTTTCCATCTTCATGTATCAGTTTGGCGAACCGACTTGCGGTACCATTAAGGCAACAGCCTAGGTGGTATTGCAGTTGTTATGGGCAAAGGTAACCGCTTAGCATCAGGTGGGCCTTTAGTTCGTTTCGCCATCCGATACTATAAAAAAAAAAACAACTGGATCCCATTATCAGAACTAGATTTTGATAAGAATGGGACCAATTTGGAAGTATATCCTTGGCGCAGGTATTTTATGTTGTAGTTTAAGCTGATACTAGCGTGGGCGGTGTCTAGCTAGAGTCTAGACATACCAATTAACAACTGATTATATATTAAGACATACAAATTGACTGCCTCGTTGGTCTAGTGGTTGCAAGCGCGACTGCTGACCGTGGGGTCCTGGGTTCGATTCCCGGGTCGGGCAATGTGTTATCGAGTTTTTTCATTAGGAAATTCTCAGTAGCAGCCTGGAGTCTGAATTTGTGCACGGTCAATGGCAATAGGCTCGCCCCCTATTACATGAGACTATAACATAACTGGCGAAATGTGGGTGTACTATACACCTCTGCCTACCCCTTCGGGAAATACAAGCGTGATGTTATGTTATGTTAATTAACAACGGCCAATAGCTTCCATTGTCACCATCCTTGTGGTTTTATGACGGCGCTTATACACACATATGTAGATATACCATTGATCATCGGAAAGTGACTTCAACAGTTATAATAATTAACATGGGTAAGAATCTTGTCAAGGCGTTATTAGGCACATAGTAGGTACTAACATTAAACGAATCTCTTTGTAATTAAAGTACATAATACCATACGAACGGGGAGGCGTCTCGCCGCAGTAATTAACAGCGGCGAATACCGCCATTGTGTCTGAATGCCGCCCCGCTATTAGCTGTAATGTAGGTAGGTACGCGTGTACTTAATTACTGTATCTTTACCTACTTTCATCATCATTTCAGCCGAAAGACGTCCACTGCTGGACATAGGCCTTCCCCAAGCATCGCCACAACGACCGGTCCTGTGCCTTCCGCATCCAGCGGATTCCCGCGACCTTCATTATATACCTTACCTACCTTACCTACTTTATATAAAGACATTTATTTTGTCATGATTCAGAATGAATGAATCATGAATCAGGCCAATATTGCCCGACTGTCAAAGTATTTTTTTTTTTTTTTTTTTTTTTTTTTAATGATCCACTAAACTGGATAAAACACTTTTTTGTTAACAATATAGTAGTGGTTTCAAGGACATGACCAAGTGCTTATCCTTCTAGAAGTGGATACAACATGCAAGAGATAGATACACTCAAGAGATTACCCGAAATTAAATTACAATTATATGTTCATGTTAAACCTCAGCGGTGACAGCTTTCTTTATAAAAATGACCGATGCGTTGAAAATATCAAATTTATTGCGGTTGCTGTTGTACAACGAGCACATACGGTACATGGGTGAATGTTGGCCGTAGTTGGTGCGAAATAAAGGAAGATGAAACGTTTGTCTATTTATGACACGACTACCGGAGCGTGGTACCGAGAGTTGAAGTTTCTCAAGTATATCTGGACTGTCGATGACCCCCTTCAAAACTTTTGATAGAAGCACCATATCGGCTACATTGCGTCTGCAATCCAATGTTCTCATTTTGTAATGTGTCAGCCTGGAGTATTTTATTTTATTTCGAATAGGCATTTACATGCACTTTCAAAATGTTAATTATGACTCTAGTTGCTAAAACAAAACTAACAGATCTTCAAATTGCACAAAATATAGTAATAAAAATGATTTTTAAATATCCATATATAACACCAACAAATAACATTTATAAAGAAACTAAAATAATGAACATCAATCAGTTATATACTTATAACACATGTATTTTAATCCGAAAGGCTCTAAACAAAAGTATCCGTACTAACATATCTTTCACCAAACTAAACCAGATTACCCAACGTAGCACTCGCCGAGCTAGTTTCTTGGTTTTACCAAAAATTAGAACCAACTATGGCAAAAAAACTATAACTTAAGAAGGAGCACAAATCTGTAATAAAATACTCTCACGTATTAAAAATCTAAGCTCATTTAATGCATTCAAAACTGAGCTAGCACTATATGTAATTTCAGACAACTCTTTTGTAAAATAATGAATGCACTGAATGGGTACACCACAATTCTTTGAAAAAAAAAAACATTTTTAAATTCGACGAACTAAACCATCATAGCTTAAGTTAATATTGTTCTCAAGTAAGTGACTTTGTGTTTTTATTGAGAATAAATTTCTTTAAACCTAGTTGCACGGTTCCAAAATGTTGTTCCTCCATAGGAAAAACTTCTTCTCCATAGAAGAGCCGGCAAAAAACTCCATGGATATACTCTTTTCAAATAATCAATGGTACAATGATTTGTTACATGATTTGGAAAGAATTCTGTGAGAACAATGTAGGTTAATGTCTGAGCAGATCGGGAGAGGGCTGACCCCGCTCGGAGACGAAGGCCGGGGAGGCAACTGCCCTGGCGCAAGGACCAGATAAGGCGAAACGCTGCATCCCCTGCCGCAACTCCTGGCAGGGGACCTCTGGGATCGTGGACGTTAGTTAAAGAGTTGAGGACTCGAAGCGATTCTGGGGAGGATAGCAGTACGTGGTGGTCGCGTGCTGCTGTGAGGGAAACAGTATTGTTTCCCAGGACGTGCCAAAGGCGTCGCACTAGAGGACACCGGCGCGCTCCATTGGAGTTCCCGGAGCTCCTCTAGTTTGTGCTGAGGATGGCCACCGTGTGCATTTAGTCGGTAGGAGTCCGACATATCCCTCTGCCTTCCCCAGACGGAGGATATCCATGAGGATTTCCATCCGAAAACAAAAAAAAATTAATGACTGAGAAAAGTTCACTGAATTGAACTAATTAAAGATTAATAATGATTTTAAGTTTAGGCTCGACCACAATAGTAGGGAATTCAACGATCTGATACTCTATGCCATTAATGGCTACATTGTGTTCACATTTACAGCGACATTACTGCTGAACACGAGAATATTTTCAGGATGAAAAGAGTTTAAGGGTGCCTTTTCACTAGTGTTGTGTGAGGAAGCTAAGGGTTGTGAGGAAGAAGATACTGTCGGTTATAAAATTGCCGAATAGTCGGCAATTTTTTTATTGTCTCGGGTGGCTCCGGCTTGCTGTAAATAAATACCAAATATGCAACGTGTATCAGAAATGAGTGGTCTAAGTCAAGGACTTCCATCGAACAACTTTTACTACGGCTTTAACCCTGAAAACGCAAATAAAATCACTGTTCCGTACATTTTGTCGAGCGACATCGATGATTTTGTACGGGACAACTGTTTTAGGAACGAAGTTCCTTATAGCGGCTTGCGGTAGGTGTGATTCGGGAGAAAATGTAACGTCACGTCTATTAAATAAAACATACAAAATACATGTTTTACTGGGGATCGAACCTGAGCTCTGTGGTGTAACAGTTCGACGCTTGATGTTCCCTGCCATCTATGCTTGTATTATTTTTAAATTTAGCATTATAGGTAATGAACCGGTCAAAAAAATATGTATTTTAAGGATAACTTACTTATTGGAACGCCTGACCGCACACGTTTTTTGCTGTTTTACTAATAGCGGCAGAGTATTATTATTTCTTAGCTTGCCACTAATGGCAGGTTTTTTGCGATTTCAGTGTTGGTCCCATAGTAAAAGTTGTTCTATGCTATCCCCTGAATGAGCTGTCCAAATTTGACCACGCCTGTCTGATACACGTAACAATTTTTTGCACTGCAATTTTTACCGACTAGTTGCCGTCGTTTATCGCTTTCTAGATAAGATTCGGCACTGTTTTACCGAATAGTCGGTGTGTGTAGTCGGTCCATCTCTACTAGGAAGATACTTACTTTATATGTTTGTGTGTGCAGACCCAGTGGCCGATGTGATATCGTCAAGCAGCGTCTTCTACCATTACCAGGAAGGCTTCAACAATGCGGTGCGAAGAAATGTGCGCGTGCGTGATATACTGTAACTATACCGTAGTGTCACAGAATACCTAATAGTACTACCGTACAGAACTGCCAATCACCGCCCCCCGCCAATTTAAGATTCCTCACCCGCACCCCGCACCCACCCGCGGTTTGCCGGCAATTGGACTGCAAGATTGCAATGGATGTCAATCGCCAGTCGCTATACAAGCACGCCATCTCTGAAAACTACTGAGAAGCGCTTGGAACCTAGTCGGCATTATAAGCGGCGAGCATCCCTAACCTACACGTGTGAGTGCGTTTGTATACAGACGTTATATGTGTATGTAGGTGGTGCTAGCGTTTATATTGTATTGAGTGGCCGAGGTGTGGTAGTGTAGTGAGCTAAGTGAAAAGTGTTATTGCGTGATTTTAGTTGCACAAATAAATTAGTCAATTGGTGATTAATGAGAACTGAGTGTAGTTGCGTGGTTTTAACTTTACTTCTGTAACATCATGATTCAACAAATATTGATAGATAGATAAATAAAACGTTTATGTAGTATAAAATAAGACACATGACATACAAGTATTTTTATATTATTATAAATGATGTAGAACCATAGAAATCTAAATAATAAGGTAATAGAAGTGGCAAAGGCGAGTTAACTTGTCGCCGCGTGCAGGTGTCTTGTAGGACATGAGTGCGCGAACCGTCTGCTTGATCATCAGTGCTGTTTTTGACGCGGAGTCACTAAAATTGTATTTTGCAGCATATCTAAAAGTGGTTTTTTTGGGCTTAATTTATTTGGCATTGAATGCTAGAAACATGGTGAGCGTTATTGCGTGTGTATGTGTTGATAGCGGTGAACCGGCTCCGGTGGTTAAAGACAGTAGATAACATTTATATTACCTTATTGTTTAGATTTCTATGTTTAGAACTAAAGATGGATCTTTAATTCTAAACATAGAAATCTAAATCTAATCGTTTTTGCCAGCCTCTTCGATCTTTTGCGTCCCTCATCCAGATGTTTCTTGCGGCTTTGGCTTATAGATATTATAACTGATAAAACAAATATGATTTCCTATTGTAATAAATAAATAAATAAATATCTTTGGGACATTTTTACACATCACCATCTAGTCCCAAACTAAGCAGAGCTTGTGGTATGGGTACTAGACAATGGATATAATACGTATATACTTTTTTTTTGTAAATACATACTTATAATACATAAGCAACACACCCAGACCAACACAAACACTTATGTTCATCACACAAATATTTGTGTCCTGTGGGAATCGAACCCACGACCTCGTTATCAGCAGTCCGACACTCGAACCACTAGACCACAGCGGTCGAGGTAATGTCCTTACTATCTTTAGTTGTAGATAACTAACCCAGAAACCTAAAAAAGACTCAGTTTAAAATACGGGGTGTGCGTACTATGATTGTCTATCTTAACTTACACTGAAAATCAATCAACTCAGCCTATCGCAGTCCACTGCTGGACATAGGCCTCTCCCAAGTTGCCCCACAACACTCGGTCCTATCGCAGTCCACTGCTGGACATAGGCCTCTCCCAAGTTGCCCCACAACACTCGATCCTCTGCCTTCCGCATCCAGTCCCCCCCAGCCACGTTCTTTAAGTCGTCGGCGCCCTGGCAGGGGGGCGTCCTACGCTGCGTTTGCCGATTCGCGGTCTCCACTCAAGGACTCGTCTGCTCCAGCGGCCATCGGTCTTTCGACAGACAAAATAATGTTACACTGAAAATAATGCAATTAAAATAAGAGGGATAATCTGTATGTGTAACAAATTACTAAGCAGCTGTTTTTTCTTTACTCTGCTAAATGATCTCGGATGTAAATGATAAATGACAATAATACAGAAGTACACACGGCTACACATCTAGCTGTAGATTTCCAGTATAAGCTGACCTCGCATTGTATAGGTTTTCCTTACAACGCGAGATCAGCCTATACTGGTTTTGTACAGCTTGGTGTGTAGCCATGTGTACGTATGCACTAAATTGTAAACTTGTGTCGTCTGTTTGCTTGCCACCTGAGATAATAACTTTCAACATAAATCTGTAATGTTATGTGCTATTTTTGCTTGATTATATTCCAACGCGTATATACAACGTGTTATTGAAATAACTGAAAACCTCTTAAGGGGCCAACCCTGAAATCGCGAAAAAAAATCAAATGTTCCCCTACATTTGTATTACAAATCGAAAAAATTTAATGTAAATTTTGTTCATACTGATGAGTACAATGAGAGGTTTCCAATTATTTCAATAACAAGTTGTATATATATTTGTGCAAAATTGATTGTAACTACAAAGTTTAACGCGGTACTGTTAGCCTGTGTCAAATCTGTAGGGCTCTACTCTTGAAAAAAAAAAGCGATACCAATCCAACGTTTAATGTCAAAAAAAAGAGTATTTTTGATTAAAAACGTACACAACACACAAATTCAATTCTATGGATTAATTAAATCAATAAATACTAAATATTTAACCAATTTAATGCTGATTTTGCATTCAAAAGTCCAAATTGACATTAGGCCTTGTAATTTTAAGAGTAGCCCTTTAGTAGTCTTTGTTATAAATAAAAAAAGTCAAATATTGTACCCACTCCAATGGTATATTTATAACTAGCCTATGCCCGCGACATCGCCCGCGTGAATGTCGTTTATTGCGCATCCCTCGGGAACTGTTCATCTTCTCGGGATAAAAAGTAGCCTATATGTTAATACGGGTTATGTTCTATCTGTATGCCAAATTTCATTAAAATCCGTTCAGCCGTTCTTGAGTTAAAAATGATGTAACTAACCCGACTTTGTTTTATATAGTATAAGATTTAAAAAAATGTGAAAATTGTTATTTTTACTGATTAATTTGTACCTAGTAGTGTGGAAAGAAAAAATCGCTCACGAGCAGGATTCGAACCTGCGACTCCTGGCTCAGTACGCCAGTGCTTTTATGACTTTGATTTAACTGCAAAGTTAGTCGAGTCGGTTAAGGAACAATGTTTCTTAATAAGATATCGCTGACGTCGCCCAAAGACGTATAGTGGAGGATAATTTCGATACCACGAGCAGTGTTCACGGTAGCTTAGTGGCTAAAGCACTGGCGTACTGAGCCAGGAGTCGCAGGTTCGAATCCTGCTCGTGAGCGATTTTTTCTTTCCACAATTTAAATCTTTATTTTAAGTAATTTTGAATGTTAACCATTCTTCTATGCAGACATCGTTAGGTCAAAGACCTGTGCGAGTCCATATGATTTTAAACTCTTTTTCTCAATTATTACAGATGATTGTAAATGGTGTTTCTTATTATTTCGATGTTTTAATATTTATAATAAAACAAAGTTTAACCGGATTAAATCGCGAAAACCTAAGAAGTTATTATGTTTTAATATTTATTTTGTTCAAAAATTTATTTTCTTAAATTTTCAATAAACAACTTATTTATGTGTTTAAAATGCTTCAATACATAACATCACGCCTGTATTTCCCTGAAGGGATAGGCAGAGGTGTAATAGTACACCCACATTTTGCCAGTTATGTTAAGTCCCATGTAATAGGGGGCGAGCCTATTGCCATTGACCGGGCACAAATCCAGACTCCGGACTGCTACTGAGCAAACTGCTGTTTTGTTGCTGTGCTGCTGCTGTGAGCTACTGCTGTTACTGAAATGCTTCAATAGACTAGTAATAACCGTGTTTTCATTTAATGTCGTATTGTCATATCCACGTTGTATAATTATATTGATACTGTCGATTTATAATTTTGACTTGGAGTTATCTGGGTCAAACGCAAGCCCGTTAAGAATTTAAAAAAAACTACTCAACTTAATACCTGAGTATTGTTGAATCGTAAAAAATGCTGAATATCAAAAACATAATTTGTTAAAGTTTGTCTAGATTTTTTTATTTTTGTAACGGAACTTAACTAATGATTGTGATTGGTTTAATTAATATCCTGTGATCATGGATGATGATGCCTTATACATTAAACGTATGTATTTATGTAAATAATGTAAGTAAAAATGTATGTAATCATCGGTAAGAAACAGAAAATTAAAACTTGTGTGAAGTTAAAATAAATGACTGAATATCCATACTTTCATTTTCTTTTATACATACCCTTTTCAGCTACATTCACTTAAATTCTTCTAGATTTTGTAATTTTTCAAGTTATTTTATCAGCATTGCGAAAAGGCATTATGGTTGCGTTTTGGCCGCGGTACGAGGTCAACAAATATAACTAAAAAGTAAAAAATAATGGTGTGGTGTGTCCGTGTGGTGCCGGACGCAAAGAATTTCACCACCCTATATCTTCTCATGGGTGTCGTAAAAGGCGACTAAGGGATTCACCAGAGGATGGGCAGCAGCGTCCTCTGAGTATTTGGGTCGTTCCTCGTGGTCCCACTACTTTGCCCCACTGGTGGGACCACGAGGAAATATTGTTCCTCATGGTCCCACTCAGCAGTGGGCCCATGAGGAATACTCTTTGCCGTTCCTTGTGGACCCACTGATGAAATTACTTACCAAAATAGGCTAAATAAAAATACAAATGAAATCCAATATTTTGTGTTTAGTAAGTAAAAACACACTGTATTAATACTGTTAGTGAATTAACCATGAAATAAATATTGTTAAGATTTATCGCATTCTATCAAAAAAATTACCGACATGTATTTAACCAACCAACTGCGATCGCCAACCCGCCTGCCAAGCGTGGCGATTATGGCATATACCCCTTTGGGGGAGGTCTATGTCCAGCAGTGGACGTCTTTCGACTGAAATGAATGAAAAAATAATCCTTGTATGTATTTCAAAATCTTAACATAAACCAAAATTTTGAAGGCGGCGCGTGATTGTCCCTTTGCGTCATGTAAATATAATGTACTGTCAAGCGCTTATCTATAGTAAAAAACAGTTTATGCAAACATACATGAAAATCACGCGCCGCCTTCAAAATTTTGGTTTATGTTAAGATTTTGAAATACATACAAGGATTATTTTTAGTTTAGTTAAGGTTAAAGATTTAAATTGTGGAAAGAAAAAATCGCTCATGAGCAGGATTCGAACCTGCGACTCCTGGCTCAGTAGGTACGCCAGTGCTTTAGCCACTAAGCTACCGTGAACACTGCTCGTGGTATCGAAATTATCCTCCACTATACGTCTTTGGGTGACGTCAGCGATATCTTATTAAGAAACAATGTTTCTTAATAAGATTAATTGATTGATTGATTTTTTAGATATGGCTGACGTCACCCAAAGACGTATAGTGGAGGATAATTTCGATACCACGAGCAGTGTTCACGGTAGCTTAGTGGCTAAAGCATCTGACTGACAAAAATATCTCCTTATACTACCAGAATTGTGGGGGTTTTCGCACAAAAATGGACAAGTTACATATGAATATTGTTATGAATAGTTACGATATAATAGTATTAACTGAAACATGGCTCATACCTGAAATTGGTAACAACGAGTTCATAGACCAGCGCTATATTGTATACCGATGCGATCGTGATCGTATTGCTACAAATAAACAAGACGGTGGAGGTGTATTAGTTGCGATCTTACGAACATTAAAGTCCTCTGAACTGGACCTCTCATTAGTCCCGCTTAACTATCGCTCAAATAACCATTTTGAACATATCATCGTGGAACTTCCCAGCACTTGTAAAACGAAGCGGCACATTCTTAGTGCTGTCTACATACCACCCAAAACTCCAACTTTAGTGTACGAAAAGCATTTTGAAACGCTGCAGCAAGTGTTGGGTCATTCTAATGTTGATACCTTTTATGCAATAGGTGATTATAATCTCCCTGAAGCGAATTGGCCAATATCCACGATGAACTCTTACGGGATGACACTATGTACAGGAACAACCATGACTTGCGTAAACCTTAATAACCTAATGTCACTTCTCGGTGCCTCTCAATTTAACTATATAGTGAATAACAAAAGTAGAATTCTTGATCTCCTGATATGCAATAACCCATGTAAAGTGTTTGGTACTTCAACTACGTTGCTCCCTGTTGTCAACCACCATCCTGTATTTACTTGCGAAACTCGTCTAAACATAAAAACTACCCCAATGACAAAACGACCTTTACACAAATATAACTTCCACAAAGCAAACTTTGAAAACATTAATGATAATATCAAACAACTAAACTGGCCAGACCTACTTGGTCCTATGAAGTCAGAAGATGCCTTAAATAACTTCTACGGTAAAATAGATGACATTATTAAACGAGATACCGCACTGGCCCGCCCCAGATCATTCAGCTTCCCCATTTGGTTCAACCGGACTCTAATAACTCTATTTAAAAAGAAGCAAAAGGCTTGGGTGATGTGGAAAAAATATAACAACATCTCAGACTACGAAACATTTACAAACCACAGAAAAAAATTTAAGGATACATGTGGGAAGTGTTTTACCTCGTACATTACGTCTACAGAAGAAAATTTAAGTAGAAACACCAAGCATTTTTGGACTATTTCCATTCTGTCTGCCTTGTCGAAGCTCTTCGAAAGGTTGGTTCATAATGAAATGTATCCTGTACTCCATAACGTTATCATACAACAGCAGCACGGCTTCGTTAAACGGCGTTCGACGAACACCAATCTTTTGCTATTTTCAACCTACTTGTTTGATAACGTTGACAATCAAGTGCAGGTGGATGCAGTATATACCGATTTTCGAAAGGCTTTCGACAAGGTAGACCACGAACTTCTGCTCAGCAAAATAGCGTTTAACGGTATCCGCGGCAATCTTTTGAGGTGGTTTGCTTCCTACATCACCAACCGCTGCCAGAAGGTTGTAATCAATGGTCACCAATCCAATATTGCGCAGGTTACTTCTGGGGTGCCTCAAGGGTCAATTCTAGGTCCACTATTGTTCGTTATGTTTGTAAATGATATTTCCCTATGCTTTCAACATACTAAGTTTTTACTATATGCTGATGACCTCAAGGTATATAGATCCATAAAGAATTTGAACGACTGTTTTCTCTTTCAACAAGATTTGGACCGACTGACCATCTATTGCCAAAGAAATAAATTACAATTAAGTCTACCGAAATGTAATTACTTGAACTTCACTAAGAACAAAAACATTATAAACTATACTTACACATTGTGTGATGCTCCCTTAACTAAAGTACAATCCATACGTGATCTCGGGGTTATTCTCGATTCTAGATTGTGTTTGGACTTGCACATTGAAAAAATTGTCAATAAGGCGTATCAATTGTACGGATTCGTGATGAGATCGACGAGAGACTTTAAGAAGATATCGTCCTATATCTGTCTATATAAGGCTCTTATACGTTCTCAACTAGAGTACGCCGTGTCCGTCTGGACTCCCTACTATAAAAAATATGTGAACATGATAGAGCGCGTCCAGTACAAGTTTTTACGAGCTATGCACTATAGATGCCATAGGCATTATTTATCGTACAGCCAATTACTCATTAAGTACAGACTCACAACACTCGAAAATAGACGAAAGTACTTAGAAGCACTAAATTTATATAATATTGTCCAAAATAAATTTGACTGCACAGAACTGACTAACATGTTATGCTATGCGGTCCCTAGGACCGTCCACAGGCGAGAGGTTCGTGCAGGCATGCTGTTTTCAGTGGGCGCATGCCGGTCCAATTCTGGATTGCGCTCACCTGTTCGCAGAATGGTCGACTCCTACAATAAGACTTTTGAACATGTGGATATCTTCATATGTACTCCAAATAAATTCAAAGGCTAATTCTTAAAGAGCTGCTTCATCAGTTTTAAATTTAACTTTAGGAATTATGTCTAGCAATTTTAGTTTAGTTTGTTTAGTTTTTAATTTAATCAACCTAGTGGTTTACATAATTTTACTGCATGTACTACAGTTAATCTGTGAACAGCGCTGTGGGCTGCAATATTGTTTATACTGAATATGTATAGTCTTATTATTAGTTTTTATATTGTAGCTGTTTGCTGTTCCATCTGAATAAATAAAAAAAAAAAAAAAAAAAAAAAAAAAAAAAAGCACTGGCGTACTGAGCCAGGAGTCGCAGGTTCGAATCCTGCTCGTGAGCGATTTTTTCTTTCCACAATTTAAATCTTTAGATTTCGCTTCGCATGCGTAAATGCGTTAAAAATAATAAAATAATTAGTTAAGGTTTTTGAAGTCGGTTTTATTTTTTGTTAAAAAGTTTTTATTTCATACTTTTTAGTTGATAATTCTCAGAAAAACTAAACTATTAGTAGATCATCTAGGTAGGTGAAGCTAAAATAAACTGATTTATTGTAGCTGTTTGAAAAACTACTCGACCTATATCAATAAAATTTATATGGGACCACCGCGCGGGCTTCCTCTACCAAATAAAAAACAACCACGCAAATCGGCCCAGAAATCTCGGAGTAATCGGTGTACATACATGAAAATAACTTGCCGAATACATAACCTTCTCCTTTTTTTTAAGTCTGTTAAAAAGGTAAAGATATTTGCACTCTTAAAAGAAAATTAATTTGCACTCATAACAGAAAGTTATGTTTACACTTATAAGTGACCGCGAAGACATACACCAAACGAAAATAAAGACAGTAGCTTACAGAATGATTATTTATATAAGATCAATGGGCGGTATTATCGCACAAGGCAATCACTTCCATACAACCTTTGGATGGACTAGAAGAACGGGAACCGATCGTGGGTAATTATGGTGTACAAGTAGCAGTCGGCCAGACGTGAGTAGTAGACACATAAAACTACGAAAACCGTCCTTACAGCTTACGAAATAAAGACGCTGTTAAGGTCAAACTGTTACCACTGACGTGTTGTCGACTGTAGCCAGGTTTGGTGGATCCCGTGTCTATCCGATACGGTTAGATCGCGAACTGGCCAATGACGATGGTCAATCCCGTGCTACAAATGAATTGCTGTCGTAGCTATTGTACGGGTGCACCGTACAGTACTTTTTTAACACATGGAAGTTTCTTGGCGTAGTCGTCAAAAGTCGTGCTGTCTGGAACTGGACCTGTGCAGTCACTGGCCTCGTGTACAAATACAGATGTTAAAGACAGTTGAGTGTGTAAGTGTCTTCAGGTGTGCAGGTTTCCTCACGACGTTTTCCTTCACCGTTTAAGCAAGTGATAATAAAATTCTGATCTACACATTAATTCAAAAAGTCACAGGTGCGGCTTGGTTCGAACCACAGACCAGTAAGCCTCTAGACGCCGATTAGCCGGACACCCCCGGGTACAACGCATATGCAGTAGCACTGCATATCATACGCCCCGCCGCCAATCAGGACGTCAGTCCGTCAGCGAGCGGCTCCAATCATATGGAATCATACCACCGAACTATAGAGCCGACCAATCATAACGCGCCGTCCGCCCCCCGGTCCCCACCAACATTTTACGACTGCGTTTTCATGCAAAACTTTGTTCAAGCGGCGTCTTGAAGCTTACTGGTCTGTGGTTCGAACTCAGACCGCCCTACATGGAAGGCAAGCGTTCAACCTCTACAACGTGTATCAGAAATGCGTGGTCATATTTAAAGAGCTTATTATATTCAGGGGATGCTATCGAACAACTTTTACTATGGGACCAACCCGAAATCGCAAAAAAAATATCTGCTGATCGTTACATTTTGTCGAGTGACATCGATTATTTAGTAGGGAACAGCTGATATTTTTTTCGCGATTTCAGGGTTGGTACCATAGTAAGAGTTATCCTATGCTATACCCTGAATGAGCTCTTAAAATATGAAAATATAGGCTATAAGTATCACTGTTATACAGCGTTACTCTTTATTTACGCAATTTGAGAAACTAGTTTTATCAGAATCACCGGGAGAATCGTCTGATTAAACGACCGTTTACCCACAATTTCAGTAAATTTTTCGAGTAATCGTTTAATCAGAGAATTAACCTTTAATGAACATCGGCCATAGTAATATGAGTAAGTCGATCATGTCTCTCAAAGTCAGACGGAAGGCGGCAGGCCTGAATAAAATCTGACACTAATCGCCTATTTTTTCGAAGTAAATCATATTCATATTATTTAATTCCACGGGATATTTACCATATATTTCATGTTTTGTGAGTTCCCGATATTTTGGCACTGTTACAAGCGCCGCGGTCACGGGTAAACTGAAGTATTTGCGGGTGGTTGTTAATGAGTACCTAAATCAACCGATCAACCCTCTTCCTTTTTCGTTTAGTATGCTGGGTGGTCTACCACTATCGCATATGTCACTTACAACTCGATTCTGTTCCCGACATACGGACTTGGCACAATTTAACCACCGACTCTCGTCAGTTGAAACTCGTCATCCCGGTTAAACATCCGGTTATCCGATTGGTAAATATCCCGTGGCATTAAATAATATAAGTGTTAGTGACCATGTTAGTTTAAACATCGTAGTCACATTGTTTTTTTTATAGTATACGATGGCGAAACGAGCTAAAAACCCTCTTGATGTTAAGCATGTTCTTTTTCCATAGCAACTGCAATACCACCTAGGCTGTTGCCTAGTGGCCAAAATTAATATCCAATCTATTCACGATTTGCTCTACTAGAGATAGAAATTTGACATAAGCTCCATACAAAATATGTCAAAATTCTATCTCTAGTAGGGTAAATCGTGGAGGCTATTAATTTTGGCCGTAAATCTTATTGCTAGTCATGTTCACCAAACTGAGTCATCAAACGGAAAGTCTCTTTTGATAGTTATTAAAAGTTCTTGTAATGTGTATATTGACAATAGTTCGTTCCAGAGGCAGTTATCGTGCACTCCGGTGTAGAAGTTGGCGAAATCTTCAATTAATTTATATTGATCAAAGATACCTTACTAACTGCCTTTATATGGCTCTCATATCAACCATACAGCCTATGGCAGTACTCTCTTGGACATCATCATCATTTCAGCCGAAAGACATCCACTGTTGGACATAGGCCTCCCCCTAGCATCGGTACAACGACCGGGCCTGCGCTTTCCGCATCCAGCGGATTCCCGCGACCTTCACCAGGTCGTCGGTCTGCCTTGCCCTCTCTTGGACATACTGAACCACTTTGTCTAGATATGTGAATATTTATATGCAAGTAGCATACCATCCATAAGTACTTACTTATTTGATTTTCCTTCATTGTTCAGGGATTTCGCAAGCAGAGGCGGTCACGCGTTTGAGCGTTCCGCGGTCATGTTCCGAGTTCCTTGTGTTGTATTACGTTACGTCATATACACATGATAACACACAACAGGCATTCTGTTCGCGTCGGCCATTTAGAATGTATATACTAGTCAAAAAGTACTCTGTGTTACTAGTTACATGTCTGCTATGAGAATGACGATGCCGTTTCCTCTTCGCGCTCCCTCGTTTCCACAGACCAGTAAGCCTCTAGACGCCGATTAGTAGGACACCCCCGGTCACCAAACATATGCAGTACCACTGCATATCATACGCCCCGCTGCCTATAAGGACGTCAGCCCGTCAGCGAGCGGCACCAATCATACGGAATCACACCACCGAACTTTTGAGCCGACCAATCATAACGCGCCGTCCGCCCCCCGGTCCCCGCCAACATTTTACGACTTTGTTCTCATGCAAAACTTTGTTTATGCGGCGTCTTAAGGCTTACTGGTCTGTGCTCGTATCGCAACTCAAGCCAGACTTGGTAGTACCTATACTGACCAATAGCAACGTTGCAAAGTCCCTTATGATCAATGACGGTTTAAAAGAGGAAGACATGGGTCAATACACGCGTTGGCATACAAAAAGGTGTCACAATGACATCGTTGTGTTCAGTCACCGCAGGACAGGCGCGAGGCGGCATAACTGCACGCGTTACGCTCTTGCATTGGTTAGAGAAAGACGTTTTTTACTTACACGTTTCACTGTTGGTCGGCGACATATAACGTTACTTCAATTATAGCTGTGTGAGTCTGTTTATGACAATGGTCACATATTTTGTTCACGTAATGTAAGAACTTATTGTGTCTTCTTCTTTTAAAACGTCATCGCTTATGACGTAATTTTTTAACGGTCAACCGCGGCATTCTCGTAGCAAACAAGTAGTAAGCAACGCAAAGTGAGCAACTGCAAGCTCGAACCTACTTCTCCGCCAAATAGTGATGCTGTATTTCGGTCTGAAGGGTACATGCGGTGAAATTACAATCACATGAGACTTTCCATCTTCATGTCTCAGTTTGGCGAACCGCGGCGACTTGCGGTACCATTAACGCAACAGACTAGGTGGTATTGAAGTTGTTATGGGCAAAGGTAACCGCTTAACATCAGGTGGGCCTTAGCTCGTTTCGCTATCCAATACTATAAAAAAACTCGAACTCGAACGAAGGAAGGAACGCGTGACCGCCTTGTGCCTGCGAAATCTCTCAGACCTGGGGGCCTAGTACGAGTTTGACACTATAATACTTTCATAGTTTTCGTCGATTTTCATTCATAAACTACTAGTTCCTCCTCGTATCCGCTAGGGGCGCTACTGATTAATGAATGAAAGTCGTCGAATTCGATGGAAGTATCGGTAAGTGTCAAACTCGTACTAGGCCTACTGTTGTCGCTGTTAATAAAACATTCAAGGATTTCGAAAGAGAACAAATAAAACCACAAGTATTATACATTACGTAATATTATATTTCGCAATAATTAAAACAACTAGTGGTACATTGCTAAGTATTCATATTATGTATAAGACATGTACACCCCGCGCCGCAATTCCATGTCTTGTGCATAGTGCAGTATTGACACCCTCCCTCGAGTTATGTACAGGCTTGGCGCGGGCTTCTGTATTTATAACTATTTATATATGAATTTTATGTGAGTTTCTGGATAGGATAGGAAAATGGAATGTGTGATTTATTGAGGAATGTATATTTAGAGACCCTTATTTTTGTCACAAATAAAGGCATTTAGAGAAATGATATTGATAAACCATTATGATTGGAATGTTCGTTTCAATAATATCTTTATAAAGCATCTTTGTCTCGACAGACATCCAAAAAACTCTTCTGTATTTTTGGAATGCAAAAGAAAAGAAAAAATTTTACGATGAAAATGTTGGTTTAAAGAATTTTAATAGGCATATGTTCTTTATGGCGCAGTCGCATTGGCGACCAATTTACTGGTAGGATTTGCTAGTAATCTATTAGCGAATGCTGGTCGTAGGTACTAATTTTTGAGCTACTAACTAGAAAACAGTTAATTATAGTAGTTATGTCCAAAGACGTCAAACAAATATAGGTAATATTAGCTGAGCTAGGATTACGATTTCACTAGCTCGCAATGTGAACCAAATTTTCGCTCTAACCTCGTAAATCAAATTGCAGTTTAACTACTATCTTCTAGTTAATAGCTCTCATCTTTACCACGCCCTTACTCTTTTGGAATATAGGTACGAATTAATTTATATTAAAGTTCCGTAAAAAAAAAGGTAAGTTGAAATTGTGTGATATCTTATCAAGTTTAACTTAATTATATTATAACAATAAATGGTTTCCATATTTTTGTGTCTCCTATCAATTAAATACTTAAATACTTTAATGTAACCGTGTTAGCTATATACAATCTGTGATCTACACACGCACAAACATTGAACTGTTAATTTCTAATTTACTACAATTATTTACAATTTGATTAAGATTTAAATCAAATAAAAATTATATTAACAGCAGATGGTCAAATACTGTAGCGGTGATGTAAAATATTTACAAATTAAAAAAAATATACATATAACACACTATTACTACATTTATTTATTTATTTGAAAAAAATTAAGACATACTTTCGTAGGTATACAATATTTCAAAGGAAAATGTATTTTTAGAACACGATAATTTTGACTTTAATTTTCATAATAAAATAATCAATAATTACACAAAGTTTATACAATACAGTATTAATAATAGTTTAGTAAGGAATGGAAGAGTATTTTTAATGTAGTAACTATAAAATAAAATATCTTCAGTATGGCACAAGTCATTGGCACTCATTTTATTAAAATAATTATTTTATGTTACGGCACATGAATTCACATGGTTTACCATGAATCATTTATGAATAATTAAGATTTAACACATTATACTTAAGCAGTTTTGCTATAAATATTGATGACTTAAAACAATGGGTTTTACTGAAAGCTAACTCCGTAGTTTATGGTGAAAGGCTGTTGATGACATACAGACTGCAAATGGAATTATATACGTATAAATTGATAGCTAATGGTTGTTACCATAATTTGTGGAATGCAAAGAAATTTCCTTCAGCATTTATTATGGATTATGTACGTTTGATGAAATTAATTAATATCTGAACTGGATAAATAATTGCTTAAATAAAATAAACGGCAACACTTTACAGCATTATGGTACGGTGGGGGATTGGCGGGAAAATTCGTAAAGATCGTGTTGTGGATTTTTTATTATTTTCCAAAATTTGTGTTTCTTCGAGTGTTAATGTGTAATAATGGTGGATTATTAAATGTTAAGTGCTCGTTAACGTGTACAAGTGTGGATAAATGGTACAAAGTTGAAAAACATGACTTTCGTATTATCTCATCATCCCCTCAGAAACCTAGTAAAGTTTCCATCACTTTACTAGGATATAAGTATAATATGTTCAATGATTACGACTGAAGGACATGTATCCATGGTCATGAATAAATTGAAAAAAAAAATGGTACAGTAAACACTATCATAATCCTAGCTCGTGGTAATGATTAAGCCTTTTATCAATCACGCTTGTATTTCTTGTTGAACTTTTCACCACCTAACTTTTCTGCATCACAAAACTTTCACATTCCCATTTTCATCCAACTAGTCAAGATGTTTCGGCGGCTCATGCGCCTGCGACGTTGGTGGTGCGTCGTGCGGCAGTAGGGGCAGCGGTGGCAGCGGCAGTGGGAGCGGCAGGGGCAGTAACGCCCGTGACTGGAAGCTAGCCAGCGAGTGCAGCAGCGCGGCGGAGAGCTCGTGCGCCTTGCGCCGGAGTTCCGCCACGCTAGAAGAGCGCGCCTCCTCTTTGGGGCAACAGGGGCAGGGTGCGCCCCAACCTGAGGAAGATAGAAAATTCTTAGAATCAACATTTTCAAGGTTTTAACCCTTTTTGTTCACTGCCCTTAATACATCAAACGTCAAACATGGTCTGATTGTAGTGCGTAGTCTACTATCATCATCATTACAGCCGAAAGACGTCCACTACTGGACATAGGCCTCCCCCAATTAAGGGGGGGGTATGCCATAATCGCCACGCTTGGCAGGCGGGTTGGCGATCGCAGTTGGTTGGTTAAATACTCAGAGAACGCTGCTGCCCATCCTCTGGTGAATCCCTTAGTCGCCTTTTACGACACCCATGAGAAGAGATAAGGGTGGTGCTATTCTTTAAGTCCACCACACGGACTACTATACAAAGTGTTATTGAAATAACTGAAAACCTCATCAGTATAAACAACTTTTACTATGGGACCAACCCTGAAATCGCTAAAACACATTGTATTGATGATGTGCACATAAATCGCACATGTGTTTTTTGCACACAAAATTAACAGTAGTTCCCTACGGAACTACTGTTAATTTTTTTGCGATTTCCGGCTTGGTCCCATAGTAAAAGTTGTTCATACTGATGAGTACTATGACCCCTTAAGAAGTTTTCAGTTATTTTGATAACACGTTGGTTATAATCAAATGTATTCGATTGTGTGTGTAGTCCGCTGAACTAGGCCAGCGTGGACTAACGCCTTAACATTCTCATTTTGAGAAAACGCCCGTGATGAGCAGTGGGACAGTAATGGGCTGGTGATGATACTTGGTACTTCTGTTTCGTAGTTGCGTTTACGGATTCGGAACAATTATCATTTTTAGGGTTCCGTAGTCCTACAAGGAACCCTTATAGTTTCGTCATGTCCGTCCGTCTGTCCGTCTGTCCGTCTGACCATCTGTCCGTCTGTCCGTCTGTCCGTCTGTCCATCTGTCCATCTGTCCGTCTGTCCGTCTGTCCTAATCCTTAACAGCTTAATAACTTCTATAGTTATAAACATAAGTAAATGAAATTTTGTTAAAAAATGGTTTAGATATAGATCTCAATTTTAAAAGAATAAAAAAATCTTGATAACGTATTTTAGGGGTGGCGCCCACACATGTGAAATAGGGATGAAAGATTTTTTTTCGCTGCACCCCCTCGTGTGGGGTATCATTGAATAGGTCTACTAAAATGAAGTTAATATTTGGTTGGTTGTAGGTATACCATCTGCGAAATACAGTTCGCCAAAGTGGCTTGCAATGTGTCCCCCCCCTGCCATTTCTAAACTATGCAACGTAGAAACTTATAGTCATCCACATTGATAGACCTTTATAAAAACTCTCTTTTAAAATTATTTCGAGTATAATGTGATTATAAGTTTTTGAGTTATAGTGAGAAAACTGAAAAATACTTAAGAGGTCCTAGTTCTTAGGTCATTGACCTTAGAGAAAAATGATCTTAGCAATAATGCTCCTTTAGTTACTTTCTATTTAAAGAAATCACAAAAATACACTTTTATATTGATATGATACACTTCTTGAATTTAGCTTCTTAAATTTAGCGCTAGGTGGCGCTGTTTGCAAAAACTAGAATAGCAATGATTATTATTCAATTTGATTCGTTTGTAATTAGACCTACTTAAGGAACCCAATTGGGGGAGGCCTATGTCCAGTAATGGACGGCTTTCGGCTGTAATGATGATGATGATGATGAAGGAACCCTATAATACTGAGCATGGCCCGACATGCTCATGGCCGGTTTTTTTTATCAGTTGGCCATATTAAATTGTAAGGAAATTATTTTATTGCATGTTAATTTTTATTTAAATTTTGATTTATTTTTAAAAATGATGTACAATTAATTGAAAATCAAAATATTTGCACGACTGAAATGTCGAATGTAGTGATACCCAATTTTAACTTTAGACGAACTCAATGTTACCTATGTTCTTGCAAATAAATATATCATTCATTCATACGAAGTTTTATACTGCGCGGGAGTTTAACTCACAACTCAGCACCAAGTATTCAGACCACAGAAATAGGTAGAATGGAAAAGTTGGCAGGGCGCGCGTGCCAACACTCTGCACCATAGTGCAGGGCATTTCAAAGCCTTTCTCAGTACGCCTTATGACTTGTTTCTGTTAATACTGTAACAAAAACCCGCAAAAATGCCTTATTGTGCTGTTTTAAAAATTCAAGATTTTAACATTACCCTGTCTGTACATTTTAGAAGTAGCTGTGTTTGTAAAGTCGAATCAAAATCTTTTTAAACGTTTAGCCGACGCACAGTCTGTTATTTTGCCTTAGTTGCGGCCATGTCCATTTTATGTTTTTATTCGATAGCTATAGTAACGATAAAGGTTTGGCAGAAAGACCTATGGTATTTTTTTTGTATAATTATAAAGTTATTAAGGTTTCATTGAAAAGTGAGAAAAACAAAATTAATTTTTATTTTCGAAAATTGTTGTAATACATATCTAGTTAGTCCTTTAAATAAAGTAACAGCATAATATATATTTAGATAAAAAAATGGGGCATCGTACCTTTGATATATTAGGAGATTTTTTACTTTTACCGATTAACACAAAACATTTTTTTTTCATGTTTTCTTATCACGGTCGCATCTTATTTTCATTTAAATATATGCGTAATGTTATTGTCAATAATACACTAAAATATGACATGCGTCAATAGCAGGAATACGAAGATAGAGAGTTTCTAAATATTTTTGAAATTTCTATGGAAATAGGGTTGTCGCAATTGAATAAATAAAAAAATTAAATAAAAGTGCCAGATATTTACCAAGTATTTAACTAACTTTGAGTAAACTCTTTCTGGTGTCTTTCTGTGTCTCTTTCTGGGTTTCTGTTGTCTGAAAACAATTACTATAATGTTCTCAATGCTCTAAGACTACAACGATACGTGACGCTAACCTAGCAGTCATCATCGGAGTTTGTCAAAACTTCTTCTGATGATAATACGAGTATATTATCATCAGAAGCGTCTGTTACCAATTCAGTATTAGGAATATCAGCAAAACTTTGCGGTAGTGGATCATGGGTAATAATATTCTCCATTGTCGGTTTTAAGAGTGACAGAACCTTGCCGGGAAGAACGGAACGTTTATTCTTTTTATGTCGGTTGCCAATGGACATCAGCGATAGGAATGGGTCGGAAGACTCTAGCGCGCGGTGAAACAAGTCGAACACTGTTGTTTTGCGATCTAATTTTCGGGTATGATGCTCACGGTCGTAACGCCAAAACTTGTTCCTTGATTCACCGGCTTGTTCTGACAGCATTCCAATGGGTAAGGAAATAGATTCTATTATTTTTGCTCCATGCATCAGTATCTTGTGCAGAGTAACTGACATATAACACCAGTTGTACTTTTGCACGTATTTAACAGCGAGATTTTCACAAAAATATTGAAACTTTTGAGAATCGATTTCCAACTCGCTTGATAATGTCACAAGAATGGTGTGTAAATCCTCAACAAGCCATTCCTCAATTCCAAGAATATCTGCAAATGTTTTCCGGTTTGAATCTGACAATGCAGTACGGGCAGTGTTGCCATCATTGGTTGTTCCTGCATTAGGCCTTACTACATCTACCAGCAAACCCATTTTGTTTCTAATGTCCGTTTGAATTTGTTTTTTTCTTCTTTCCACAATACGACCTTCGGGAGAGTTTTTTGTAACTCTCCATTTTTGCACGTCTGGATCATTTTTATAGCCTAAATGCAACAAAAATTCGAATATTCTGATCCAGGCATGCAGTGGACTTATTCCGTGAAGTAAAGCTTCCTGATTTAATGGTTTTTTTGCCACTTCGTCAAGTTTATTAAACTCGGTGCAAGTAGCTCCACAACACGCACACCGTAATTGTGAGCTGGTATTTGTGATGACATTAAAGACTTTTCCGTCAATTATGGTGAGGTATAATTTTGGATCTCCGACAACGACATATCCAGCAGAAATTTCCGAATAAATTTGTGAAAGATTTTTAATTTCTTCTTCTACCCGGTTCCTTTCTTCCAGAATCAGATCTTTTGATTCTGATCTGTATTGTATTTTTATTGGTCGGCAAAATCTAAAAGATTGTGGATTTGGGTTTGACCATAAGACAAAACCATCAAGACTTTTTATGCGCAACGGAATGTAGGTAGTAGCAAAGAGGCAGTGTTCGTCATCAATTTTATCAGAAAACGTTTGCTTATATGTTGACTGTCCTGTGCTACCATCAAAACCCCATGAACCCTCAAAAACGCAGTGAAGTGTATCTAACTGTTTTTGATTGCAATATTCCGAAACCCTTTGGTCGCAAGAGTCAATGATTCGTCGAAACGTGTGCATAAGTAAATCATTTAAAGGTACTTTGGCTTCTCGTTCTGATATTTCAATTTCAACATCAGGATAACAATGTTTTTTAGCTTTTTGTATCTTATAATAGGGAGGGTAAATATTAAATCCTCGAGATTTGGCACCTTGTTGCATGTAGATATAGTCTTCCACTGATAGTTTTATATCAATCATTAAACAAAGAGCTTCATCAGGAGAATAGGGTTTGGGTTCCGATTTTGACTTTATGGTTCCCGCGATTTTTTTAGGCCGAGTTGGACTTTTCAAGCATTCCTTTATTATAAACTCAAACTCCTGAGCAGAACTTTTATTTAGTTTTTCGCCGGTTTCGTCTGTTACTATTCTCGACATAACTTTAATTAGTTTTGAATGAGGTTCTCCGTCAAGCGATTCCTCAAGATCTTTCCGTGCACGGCGCTTTTGGCGATCACTTAAATTTTCATAAAATGTAGATGTGGAACTGGATGAAGCATCAAAAGAAGTTTCAGGTTTCGGATCTATTGAAGGTTCAAGTTCTTGGGGTCTTAAAGTTTTTTGTAAGTCAAAGCTACTAGTTCCCGAAGTCGAAGGATTATTTTGTAATAAATGTGTATTTGATGTGAAACTGGAATGAGCGCCAAAAGAAGTTTCAGGTATCGGGTCTTCAGGTTCTTGGTGTCTTGAAGTTTTTTGTAAGGCATAGCTACTACTTCTCGAAGTTGAAGGATTATTTGGTAATAAAAAATGTGCCTCATCCAATTCTATAATACTTTGTTGTGGTAAAGGACTTTCCTCGATATTCACTTTTGGTATTTCAATATCAAAAATAGTGGAAAGCCAGTGTTTGTTTTTATTACAAAATCGTTTGAAATTCCGTTTACTACTGCGATATAAAGTTTCACATTTACTTAAAAATTTTGAAAGATTGTATTTAAATTCATTGTTTTGGCTATCGATATTGTTCGGAATTCCATTTGGATATAAAGTGTTTAATACGATTAGGCATCGTTCCTCTGAATCGAGATCCAAAGGTCTTTTATGAACCCCGTGCAAATGTGCCTTATCTACCAAAATTTTATAAATTTCCAATTTCGTGAGTGATTTCTTCAGATCCGTGTTCGTGCTTTCGTTGTTAGTCGTTGGAGTTGCCACTCGCTGACCAGCATGAGGGTTGGCGCCCTCATGCCCCCCTTGCATTAAGTCCTCTGGTCGGGGCCCAGAAGGACATCCCCCAGCAGGACGGGTCAGTACCTGCTGAGGCAAAGCAGTGCCATGGGTCTTTGACGGCTCCATGACACCTCACCCCCGCTTCTCCAGATATTATGTATGGAAATTGGGTTTTGACATTCTATCTAACGAGGGCGGACCCCTTCCCAATTCCACATAATATCCTTCATCGAAGATTCATTTTGATGTAAGTGCATGCACTTACAAAACAAAAAAGAATAATAAACAAGATTTGTTTCATGATTTGTTAGTTACAGGTGAATCTAATAAAAGCGTGTTAGTTAAGACATGATTAGACCAAGGATAATGCTTCAGAAATAGTAATAGGAAATTATAATAATTGAAGAAGCAAATTTATTCCGAGCGAAATTGGTCGTTTGTTAGAGGCGCCTACATTAGTTGACAACCCTAAATTAAAACTTTAAAATTGAATATCTCCGAGTTCTTGTGTTCGTTGCTTCTTATTTTTTTTGTGGTAATACTTAGTATTGTACTAAACATTGACACACAAAAATAAAATGCGACCATGTTAAGAATGACCATAAAAAAATTTATTATGAAATCATAGAAAAAATAAAATTGACGCCTAGTAGAACGCATTTTTTTAAGATAAAATAGATGTAATGATGCATTAAGTTAATGGCTAGCGTGCCATGAAACATTTATTGTAAAATGTTCATTATGAGAGCCTAAAACACGTTTCTATTGTTTCTATGGATTTTTCTCGATTTTCGAAATATGTTGAAAACTATGACACATAAAACCACGGGGGTTTTAATAGAAGTTTTGTTTGGTTATTATCTTTCTAAAAGCCTCAAAAAATAAGGATGGCCGCAACTAAGGCAAAATAACAGACTGTGCGACGTAGTTCCACGAAATAGACGCGATAATAGTAAACTATGTCTCCACATAGCGAAGACTAAACTGATGCACAAAAGTGTCTGCTGTATGGCGCCGGTAATTTATAATAAAATACCTAAGAGTTGGAAGGACTTTAACACAACGCTATTTAAAAAAAGGTTACGAAACTTTTTAGCAACTAGAGCATATTACAAAATTAATGATTTTTTGAACGAAAAAGACTTTGTAAACTACTAAAATGAAATTATAAATTTATTTATTTGACTTCTGATTTATTGATTTTAATTTAATTTACTGACTTGGCATTTTTTGTTTTGCTTTTTATTACACCATAATGTCTTTTAATAATGATTTATATAGTATACCTAATAATATTTGAAATGAATGTTCATGTCGTGCTCACATATAACTTGTTTTTTTTTTTTTTTTTTGCATGCCAACTGGTAAAATATGGTTGAACTTTGTTTATTATGTTTACCACCATGTTATGTACATGTACCCATATTTGCAAAATAAAATATCTTTATCTTTATCTTCTTTATCTTTATCTTTCTAACTGCAGAAACAAAGCTGTAAAATACATTTGATGAAAGAAAATTAAAAAAAAATAATGACGTCAATAATATGTAAGGCGTAGTTTTTTAGAAAGTTCCCACGCATGAATCGCATGTAAAATTGTGATTACAACCAGTCTACTCTATCTATTTCTGTGATTCAGACACTACATCAATGGTGTTCTCAATAATAAAAGCATCATACTTTACCTTTGAGCGGGAAGAACGGTTGTGACAAGTGGTTGAGGTGTTGCGAGAGGTGTGACAGGTGTGGCGGCAGGAACAGCGGCGGAGGAGGCGCCGGGGGAGGCTCGCCAGCGCCGCCAGGTGACGTGCGGAACGCGCCGGTACTACGACAAGGAGATTATTGCTGTTAGGTTTAGAGCTAAATGTTGATAAGCATCAGGTTCAAATTATTTCCATTGGTTACGATCTTTTGAAGTAAAACTTCTTTAAGCACGCTTGACTTGGGGAGTAAGCTGGTGAATACGTTACGAAAAGTGTGATCGGGCGAGGCGAACGGAAGTTGAGAGGGAGGTATGAGTTAGTGAAGTTTTACTTCAGTCGTATGGTTTAAAGCACATCGTTTTTTTATATTACAGAATGGCGAAACGCGCTAAACCTGATTTTTGACCAGTGGTCAAAAATCAGCCATAACAGTATCTTTGCCCATAACAACTGTAACATCACCTAGGCTGTTGTCTAAATACATTGACTATATAGCACAATATAGACGCCTACTGTTAAATATAATTCATACAATGCCCTGTCTCCTGTGATACAGTTTTTAACTAGTGATACCTAGGGGCACAGGGGATCTTTTCCACTAGTTTTAAGTTAGGTACTGGTGTCGACGAACTAAACTTATTTTAATCTATCGCTCTCTTTTACTAAGAGTAGATACAAGAAAGGGATGGCAACAATTTTAGTGCTGTCAAATTAGTCGGAATTAACATTTCCATACAAGTTTAGTCGTGATCTCGGAACGTGCCGATTATTTAAAATAAGTTTAGTTTGGGAACAAGAAAATCGACACCATTGTATAGTTATTGTGTAAGCCGTAAAATCTACTACCGGTGGAAAATAATATCTATTACATTAGAATAAGAAACAAAAATAAAAATAATAATTCTGTCAACTAGCCAAGGTACGAGGAAGCGGGGTATTTACTGCAATCCGATTGGCCCTACCAAGGCGGCTATTGGCTATTCAATAATGCGGAAGTATTTACGGCTCACATATTGGTCGTATCTGATTTGAATATTTCAAGTTGCGAATAGTAGCGACCTATATCAGATCTATTAGTCAGATGTACAATAACCTAGCAATGTTACCTATTTCTTCTCTTTCTTATGTGTAATTAGAGCAATACCTACTGCTTGCTGTCGTGCTAGTACCATCCCCTGCTTATACCCTTTTGTGTTCATGTTGTGCGCGTCAATAATATTGTTTCTTTTTTTGTCATAATTTTATTATTACACTTGTTTGTTGCTATTGTTGTTGTGTATGTGTTTGTCGATTTGTGTCCAATAAATGTGTTTCTTTCTTTCTTTCTTTTATGTGTTGACAGTGTTGGCGTCTATGGGCTATAGTAAAAGCCCCAGTTACCGACAGTGCCCCATTGTTCGACAAAAAACAACCAACTTCAGAAAATACGAGTTAAATTATAATTTAGTATACAGTTAAATATTTATCTCATAACCAATGAACTTTTACATAGTGCACCACAAGTACGAAAAAAATCATCACGAAACCAATGTATTTAAAAAAAATACTTGTGATCGTCCCTTAAAGTGTCGATAATTGAGAATATTACCTTATATGGTCAAGTCACGTTTGCCAAACCGAGACATGAAGATGGAAAGAAAACACCGGCACCAGAACACAGCAATGCAAGTATTACTGTTTGTTGGCAGAAATAGGTACGATGGTAGTACATCCCCGGACGAACTCTTTTACGAAGGAGCTCTACTATTACAAAACTACTAAAAAATTACTAAAAAATCCTGTGAAAGGCCTGATTTTATACCAAAGTCTTCCTCTATCAACTTTGTTACTTTTTATTCTATCGTGTCGACATGAGCTACATAATGATAAAAGCCCATGCCGTGGGGAAAAGATTAGTCAGTCAGCAGGTTGGTAGCGGAGCTGACTGCCCAGGGTGCGCCGGACGATCAATTAAGTAGGTATCGTCACTCGTGAGGGCTCTTTTAATACACTTTCGTCTACGAAATAATCTACATCCGCGGCTCCGCTCTCCAGTTACCTTTTTTAGGGTTCCGTACCCGAAGGGTGCCAAACGGGACCCTATTACTCTCGCTACGCTGTCCGTCCGTCCGTCCGTCCGTCTGTCACAGGGCTGTATTTTGTAACGGTAATAGATAACTAGTGGAAATTTTCACAGAATATGTGTTGCTTTGAGGGGTATCACGACAAATACTAAAAACAAAATACCGCAGTGTCTCAAGACGAAAGTCTTTGACAGTGTGTGTTGCCAGTAATTACTTACGGCACTGACACGTGGTCGCTCACAATGGGCCTGATAAGAAGGCTCAAAGTCACTCAAAGGGCAATGGAGAGGGCTATGCTCGGAGTGTCGCTGCGTGATCGAATCAGAAATGAGGAGATTCGCAGGAGAACGAAAGTAACCGATATAGCCCGAAGAATTGCCAAACTTAAGTGGCAGTGGGCGGGGCACATTGCTTTCAGAACGGATGGCCGATGTTGCAGTAAAGTTCTGGAGTGGCGACCGCGTACTGGAAGGCGCAACTTCGGTAGGCCCCCACAAGGTGGACCGACGACCTGGTGAAGGTCGCGGGAATCCGCTGGATGCGGAAGGCACAGGACCTGTCGTTGTGGCGATGCTTGAGGGAGGCATATGTCCAGCAGTGGACGTCTTTCGGCTGAAATGATGATGATGATTAAAAACAAAAAAAAGTCATAAACCAAAGGGGGTCCCCATACAATAAATCTCCGTTTTTGATCCTGCTCTATCTTCAAAACGGTAATACATACCAGCGTCAAACTTGGTCAGATTATAGTTCATATTATGTAGTTTAGCAACAAATAAATACAAAAAATTAGACAAATATAGACATATGTTGTGGTACCTGCGAAAGAAAGAGATTCAAAAATTCATATTTCGCACACTGTACGTTGATGTCTTTTGATAAACTCTCCAAAATTAAATCAGTTTCTTTGGGGTATCAGGTCGATGAGTGGTGCGAGTGCGAGAGTGGAACCCTTACTGCGCGAGTCCGACTCGCACTTGGCCGGCT
Organism: Asteroscopus sphinx; assembly: GCA_949699075.1. Taxonomy (NCBI): domain Eukaryota; kingdom Metazoa; phylum Arthropoda; class Insecta; order Lepidoptera; family Noctuidae; genus Asteroscopus; species Asteroscopus sphinx. Next base: position 14,161,629 of record OX453024.1, read on the forward strand.
TTTATATAGTATAGGATGGCGAAACGAGCTTTAGCTCTAAGCTTTTAGCTTTAAGGTAACCGCTTAACATCAGGTGGGCCTGTGGTTTGCCCATAACAACTTCAATACTACCGAGGCTGTTGCGTTAATGGTACCGCAAGTCGGTTCGCCAAACTGAGACATTCAGATGGAAAGTCTCATGTGATTGTAATTTCACCGGCACCCGTACCCTTCAGAAAACCGTACCTTATTCAAAACTTACAAAAAATTACTGAAAATTATTCCTTTATAATGTCTTTTTATAAAATGCGATTAAAGTGTGCTATTTGAAAAAAAAAAAAGCAGTCAATTGATTTTTCTAAATCATTCCTTTCAAATTTTCATGTGTCTATATAGATAAAATGTTTTTTTATTTAAATAAGTTTTGCGTTAGAAGTGTGTGCATATCGATACGAGAGTACCTACGGGCTTTGATCTTGCAAACTGAGTTTGTGGGCAGTCAAGCGGCGCCGAGTCACCGAGACCGGGCTGACTCGACGCCTTCGAATACTTAGAAGACACAAGTAATAAGATAAATTAATCTGCTTTAATGTGTCCATGTTTACTCTGTTCTGAATTAATATGATTTAAACTTGTTCGATGTAATTTTACCAATCAGAGCTCTTTTTTTTTGTCGTGGGTAATTCCACATGGACGCACTCTGCCCGGGGTAGGCAGAGCCAGTGTCGGACTCTTACCGACTAACACCACCACGGTGTTCCTTCAACTACCTTAACCGGGGGCGTGGGGGTTTACTATTACACCTATGCCTACCCCTTCGGGGAAATACAGGCATGATATTATGTGTTTTTGATTGAATTTGACGACGTCTGTGGTCTAGTGGTTCGATTCCCACAGGACACAAATATTTGTGTGATGAACATGAGTGTTTGTGTTGGTCTGGGTGTTTCTTATGTATTATAAGATTATAAGTATGTATTTACAAAAAAAAAGTATCTAAGTATTATATCCATTGTCTAGTACCCATAGTACAAGCTCTGCTTAGTTTGGGACTAGATGGTGATGTGTATAATGTCCCAAAAATATTTATTTATTTATTGAATTGAACACTAACACACTATACTATAGGTAGGTAGGTATACTATGTGTTCTTTATGAAACTATTGCCTTATTCAGCGCTAGAGGGGCGACAGAGACAATGAAATGAACGCTGGGCCGAGGTGTCGCGCCGCTCTCACATTCCCTTAGTGCATACTTGATGTACCGCGACGGAGAACGGGACGAGGCACTAGCTGTAGCGGAAGCGGGATTTGGTCGGAAAATGTGAGCGAGATAGAAATTTTTATGACTGATGTAGAAACCTGAAAGGGCACTCAAGACGATATTGCTTTTAATGTACTCCTTTACCATAGTGGATTCGACTGAACTTTTAAGAACATGAAAATCGTGCCAATAAACCACGCTATTATACGCTACGCTATTGGCTATAGTTAATTAATGTCGAATTTTGTTTACGGCGGCCATTCTCAACTGAGACTAGCCATCTGCGTGGGACATATTATAGTGCACAAGTGTGTACGCAAACACTCTATTACCTCACTCTCATAATCCGATGGGACAGCAATCCGACACGACTGGAGAGAGATCAGCCCCCCTAGCCAAGTTGACAATCTACACAATCGTCAATCGTCAACGCTAATAGAAAACGATCAAAATGTATGGGAATGACATATCTCAATGAAAAAATCATTCGTTCAGATATGTCATTCCCATACATTTTGATTGTTTTTTATTAGCATTGACGATTGTAGATTTAAGAAGTTATTATAATGTGTTGATTGTCAACTTGGCTAGGGGGGCAGGCGCAGGACCGATGGATTACGTGCTCTCCGAGGCTTGGGGGTGTAGTAACGCCAACTTCCAGACTCCGGGCTACTACTGAGGAATTTTATTGACAGAATAATCTGACTAACACTTTACCGACCCGGGAATGGAACCCAAACCACCCACGATCTGTGGTCACGTTACCGCTAGACCACCGAGACAGTCAATATTGCAATAAACACTATTCTAATTTCCAGACCAACTATTCAAGATGGCCCAAAATGTATAGGCCAGACATACTTACCAATCATTCATCTGGCCATCCAGAATGGACAAGAGTTACAAATTGATGATAACGATTAGTTTTTTTTCTTTTATTAGTTAGCAATATAATTAGTTCAGCTTTAATTAATTTTCTAGTATACTTAGTAGCATTAAGCAAATATACATAAAATCATGCCTGTATTCCTCGAAGGGGTAGGCAGAGGTGTAAATAACACCCACATTTCGCTGTTATGTTATAAATCTTATGCAATAGGGGTGAGCCTAAATAAACATCATTTTTGAAAGTATCTTTATATTAATGTTTTGTTAACAGATTGATTTTGGCTATCATCAATTGATTTATAAGCATCAAAATCGCTCTCGCTGGTCGCTCATCGCTTGCACCATGACACACAATTTCCCTCTGGCACTCGTTCAATGGAATCAAAGGATTTGCGTTCATTACAGGCGCTAATAATTGATGCGCGCCTGCGACACTAAAAGCGTTAGTGTTGGCTACTTGTTTGACACTATACAACAGTGTTGCCACTTCGCATCAGTATTGCCACTTCATTCTATCGTTATTGGTTGGGAATAGAAAATTTGTAGGCATTTTTTGGTGCTGGGTTTTTTGGAGATTTTAGGTTAGCTTTTCGTAAGTATAGGGTATCACAAATAACTTGAACATGGGTAGAGATCGATTTTAACCTTTATGTCATAAATCTCTTAACACTGTGATGCGCAGTGACACCATCTTTTCACAAGTTATTTGTTATTTTATTTGTAATGTATACCGACCTATGTTTTGCGCGGAGAAAACTGAAAATTTTAATCATGTAGAAACATTTTGTAGATCCACTTACCTACAACTTTTTTGGAATAAATAAATTTAAAAAAACATAATATAACATCACGCCGGTATTTCCCCGAAGGGGTAGGCAGAGGTGTATAGTACACCCACATTTCGCCAGTTATGTTGTGAGTCCCATGTAATAGGGGGCGAGCCTATTGCCATTAACCGGGCAGAAATCCAGACTCCGGGCTGCTACTGAGAATTTCCTAATGAAAAAACCCAATAACACTTTGCCCGACCCGGGAATCAAACCCAGGACCTCACGCTCAGCAGTCGCGCTTGCAACCACTAGACCAACGAGGCAGTCAAAAAAAAAACGTAATAATTACATATTACTTAAGTAGATACTTTTATCAGGTACATGATAGTCACTGTAGATTACATCCAAAGGGTATTTAAGTAACACCATTATATACAACGTGTTAATCTGTATTCGTGCCATATTTAATGAGGTGCACGTACCATTGATACTGAACACGAATCAACAAAAAAATCTAAACCAAAAAAAAAAAACTTTAAATACCTACTTGTAAACGAACAAATTCCCTCCGTGTGTCGCGTACGACACAAAAACGATGTGTGCGAAACCACCAAAAAAAATTGCAGGTATTTCCACACTTTGACAATACCACCGATTACTTATTTTCAGGGTCGTTCGGGATTTATTCGCAAACCCACGCTATGTTTCTAAGTGGAGGTGACTTTTTGAAAACATATGCTGAGTCGAACACATGCTTGATGAATTTCAAATTTAGATACACGTTTTTTTGAACCTTTATCCATCGTTTGACTAGACATTTACATAATTAGTTGATTTTCGTTCGATACTTTTATTTTTTGAAAATCATGCTTTTTTAGAGATTTTTCGAATATTTCTCCATTATTATTTAACTTAGCTATATAAAATATATGCAAATAGGAAGATAATAAAGTTTATTAAATACTAGCTAGAGGAAATTTGTATAGATTGTTTAGTATTCTTGTAATAAAAAGAAAACTTGGTTGAGATTTACGACATTTACTTCCGTGGTAAAACACGCGAGAATGATTTTCTCGAAAATGAGTTCTATTGCAACTCGCATAAAATTGACGAGAGCGGCCCGCAGTTGCGGTGTGTAAGGGGAGTGCGAGGGTGGGACATACGTTTTGGGAGCGTCCTCTTAAATAAACGTGGAATTTTTTCAGTATTATTAAATGACTAAGCACATTATTTATCACTTGCTCTAGTAATATGGCACGTTTACAGATCAACAACTTGTATATACAGTATCTACTAGTCCCTATTCTTCTGAGGAGCAACGAACACATCAAAACCACAATTGGATAGATTAAAACCCTTTGATTTATACACTTTAACGGCCAAAATTTATATTCAATCTATCCACGATTTACCCTACTAGAGATAGAAATTTGACACATTTTGTATGGAACTTATGTCAAATTCCTATCTCTAGTAGGGCAAATCGTGGATGGATTGGATATTAATTTTGGCCGTTAATCGCCCCAAGAAAATCTTTTTACACCAAAACTCGAGAGTATCAATGATTCTCCTTGCAGCCCAATTCCATTATGTACAACAGGGGTCAACTTAGGATTGTGTAACGAAGCGTGTCTCTATTAATTGATTTTAGAGGGCCGGGGGAGGCGGGGGACATTTGGAAAATGTCCCCCTTGAGTCCCGACTAATATGAATATTCAACTAGAGAGTACAAGCGGGTTTGAAACAAAGAGAATTAATATTACAGCTAATAGTGTTAATGTTTTGATTAAGACGCGCCTGCTGAAATTGAGTGGCATGTAATATTCATAAACGATGTTAAATAGTTATTTGTAGATTGAGGTTTATTCTGACATCGCTCGGTTTTCAAAGTTTATGTGTGATTATGATTTAGCGCACATTTCAAGTTACATGCGTTAAGGGGAATATGTAGCAGCCAAGTGGCGCCCCCATCAGTAAAAAAAATATTACTCGCTGAATACATCATTTATCGAAAATTTGTTTGTAACGATTGAAGCACAGGTACTGTAGTTTAATCAGACACTATTAAATTATACTTCGCTGTAGTTGTAGATAGAAAAAGTTCGAAAAACGGCCACTATTGACATTTTTGCTATCTACAACTACAGCGAACTATTTTTAACTTTTACAGAGTTAATAGTTTCTGATTAAACTATAGTACCTGTACTTCTATTGTCAAAAACGAAAATATCAATGAAACGAATGTTCAATTGTTTTTTGTTAATTTTCGATAAATAATGTATTCAGCAACTAATGTTTTTTTATTGATGGGGGCGCCACTTAGCTACTAAATTCCCCTTAAATGTATAATAAACAGCATGGAAAAAAAATTAATTGATCTTTTATACTAGGTGAAGATTTGAATCGTGGTTTCCAGTATGTAGTTATTTTTTTTAAATGTCTTGTAAAAAATAATAACAACATGCTATTATAAAATAACTTATTTTTTAACACACTTGCTCGTAAAGTGGCTCTTATTGCACCGCTTTTAGGTTCATAATGTGGCTTATTACGCACGCGTGCTTTTTAGGGTTCCGTAGTCCTACAAGGAACCCTTATAGTTTCGTCATATCCGTCCGTCTGTCCGTCTGTCCGTCTGTCCTAATCCTTTACCGCTTAATAACTTCTACAGTTATAAACATAAGTAAATGAAATTTTGTCAAAAAATGGAATAGATATAGATCTCAATTTTAAAAGAATAAAAAAATCTTGATTACGTATTTTAGGGGTGGCGCCCATACATGTGAAATGGGGATGAAAATATTTTTTTCGCTGCACCCCCTCGTGTGGGATATCGTTGAATAGGTCTACTAAAATGAAGGTAATATTTCATACACAACTTTTTATCAGGTATACCATCTGCGAAATACAGTTCGCCAAAGTGGCTTGCAATGTGTCCCCCCCCCTGCCATTTCTAAACTATGCAACGTAGAAACTTATAGTCTTCAACATTGATAGACCTTTATAAAAACTCTCTTTTAAAATTATTTCGAGTATAATGTGATTATAAATTTTTGAGTTATAGTGAGAAAACTGAAAAATACTTAAGACGTCCTAGTTCATAGGTCATTGACCTTAAAGAAAAATGATCGTAGCAAATAATGCTCCTTTAGTTACTTTCTATTTAATAAAATCACAAAAAGAAACACACTTCTTCAATTTAGCTTCATAAATTTAGCACTAGGTGGCGCTGTTTGCAAAAACTAAAATAGCAATGATTAATATTCGATTTGATTCGTTTGTAATTAGACCTACTTAAGGAACCCTATAATACTGAGCATGGCCCGACATGCTCTTGGCCGGTTTTTTTCATTATATTATCGCACTAGTGCTTTTTACTTTACAGTTTATTTTTAAATCGCAGCAAAGAGTTTTTATGCCAGAACTAAATTAAACATTTTTGGGAATAAATCAACTGTATTAATTAAAATATGCTATATATACATTTCATCTCATCAAATTATTAATTTTTGTCAACAAATTAATATTAATTTGTGTTATTAAATAAAAAAAATCAATTTATAATATTTTTATATCAGGCTGTTTGGCGATTTCCTCCGACCACCTGCGCGCGCATAGCTGTACAAAAAAAAAATGTCACCGCGCGATCCGCGCGCCATTTTTATAATTTTTCACATATTCAATATTTGTCTAAAATGTGTAATTTATGTTTTTTTCCTCGCAAGTGTGTTGAAAAACGTCGTATGACACGCGTGAGCAATGACTATTATACTCTCGGCTCCATTACGCCCTCGCCTTCGGCTCGGGCTGCAATCCAGCCTCGAGTATAATAGTCAACTTAGCTCACTTGTATCATAATGTACTATTATTAGCTATTTTCATACCCTGATATCCAATATTCAGTATGAAACTATCCAGCTTGTATTCAGGAATTCGTCCTTTAACCTATATTTAGTTGGGTGTAACGGCACGCGGTCGGCGCGGCTAATGACTGCGTTCAATTATTCATGCAATTAACTGATTATAGCGACACTCTGGCCGCCCCTCCCCTCGCTGTAAGTAGTTAACTAGTAGATGTGTACACCTAGAATACGTAGAGCTGTGTATGAGAATTTAGAAGGCCTTAGTGTCGTGTATATAACCCGAAACGCAGAGATAGCTGTTTTAAATTGAGACATCTTACAAAAAAATCGCAAATGTTTGCTGTATGCGTCAAAAATTCCCATGAATAAAGATCTGAAAAAAGTGTAAGTAGTTAAAAAAATTGTTGATAGTAGGCTAGTTGGTACGTAAATAAATAATAATAACACGTGTCTAAGATTTTCAACACTATAGAAAGCGCTGAAGGGTGGGCGTTTTTGAGGAGTGTCCGAAAATTGATTTGATTTGAATAAATGATTTTTGACTATGACTTGGACTTTGCCTTCCTTCCATTACAAATAAATAAATATTTTAAGACATTTTACACAGCACCATCTAGTTTTAAACTAAGCAGCCCCCCTAACCAAGTTGACAATCTACAATAGTCAACGCTAATAGAACACAGTCAAAATGTATGGGAATGACATATCTGTACGAAAAAGTCATTCTTTGAGATATGTCATTCCCATACATTTTGATTGTTTTCTAAGCGTTGACGATTGTAGATTGTCAACTTGGCTAGGGGGCAGAGCTTGTTGTTATTGTGGGTATACTAGACAATGGATATAATACCAACATATGTACTTTTTTTTTGTAAATACATCTTACATAGAAAATAGTTGTATCATTTCTTTTACTTTTATGATACCAACCGCAAGATGTATGTATACTCTTAAATAAACAGATGACTGACTTATTAAGGAACAGTTTGCCATTTTGTTTTATAGAACCAATAAAAGCGTACCTATACTAACTTTGCCTTTTAAACTACGTTAAAAAAAATGAAATATCTGTAAAGACGCTTGTCATCTTAAGTCTTCCTGCCACCACGAACGCTGCAAAGCTTTCGAAACGTCAGGGAACCAATCTAAATAATATACGCGATATAATCCGGTTAAACTTAACATAACATAACATCACGCCTGTATTCCCGAAGGAGTAGGCAGAGGTGTATAGTACACCCACATTTCGCCAGTTATGTTATAAGTCCCATGTAATAGGGGGCGAGCCTATTGCCATTAACCGGGCACAAATCCAGACTACGGGCTGCTACTGAGAGTTTCCTAAAGAAAAAACCCAATAACACTTTGCCCGACCCGGGAATCGAACCCAGGACCCCACGATCAGCAGTCGCGCTTGCGACCACTAGACCAACGAGGCAGTCGGTTAAACTTGTTTTATTATAATGTGTAGTGATCGCGAAAACCTAAGAAATTATTATGTTAAACGGTTTTAAAATCGCTAGAAACCTTAACCTCAACCACCAATAACTTAAAACAGACTAACTAACCAAGCATCTACTAGAAAATGCACACATGAAACACAAAACAAGAGTACACGACCGTAAGGCCGTCGGCACCCTATCACGTAATTACTGTCAATTTATCATACTGCATTATTAATTTTCATTTGTGCAACACTGAGCGAGGTAAGTCTGTATTCAGTTAGTGGGCCGACTATATTTTGATCATTTATTGATCGCTACGTGTCAGGCATTTCATGATGCTGAATATCAAAGGCATAGACAATCAAATAACAGAGCGAGACACGCCCGATTTGTGTCATAACGATGTGAGATCTTTTAGTAGATTTTATTTCGAATATAAATACCATCAGCTGAAAGACGTCCACTGCTGGACATAGGCCTGCCCCAAGCATCGTCACAACGAGAGGTCCTGCGCTTGCCGCATCCAGAACGAGGGACATAGTCAAGAATATTGTATGAATGTGCGTACACATATTGAAAAATAAAATTTGCATAAATATTTCACGTTATAATAAAACAAGTTTAATCAGATTACATGCCGTATATTATCTAAATTGGTTTTCCTGACGTTTCGAAAGCTTTGCAGCGTTCGTGGTCGCAGGAAGACTAAGATGACAAGAGTCTTTAGAAAATATTTAAAAAAATATTTTATATCTACTGCAAAATATTTTCAATTCTATAAAATCATTTCAATGCACGCAGGAAATACTCACGAATTCACGATGTCATTATCTTTTACAACAACGATTTTAATTAATTGAAAATTGTACGGTTGATTAAAATGTTTTTTTAAATATCTTGTAAAGACGCTTGTCATCTTAGTCTTCCTGCAACCACGAACGCTGCAAAGATTTCGAAATGCCAAAAACACTGCAAAGCTTTCGAAACGACACGATGTAATCCGACTAAACTTGTTTTTTTTTAAAGTGTAGTGATCGCAAAAACTTAAAAAAATATTATTTCACGCTAAATCACGCGAGCAAAAATGCTCGACGCACGCTCGGACTAGGGGTCTGCTGGCTAATACAAAAGGCGAAAAGGGTGGGAAAGGCGACCGATTGAAACTGCCGTGCTAGTTGCAACAGCTCACCGTATACAACTTTGACTTGTAAGCGTGGTGTCCACTGTCCACAGTAATTCGTGAAATCGATTACAAAAATATTTAAAAATTGAGATACTATATCTTTACATAATTATTTGGAACGAGAATCAAGTACTGAACATTCTCCTTCAATAAATCTTTCATCCAAACATTCATCCTTTATGTACGTAATTTTATGTAGGCTTCTTCGATATCATGTGTAAATTCTTCTATTTAATTTTACAACTTGCATCAAACCACATGCATTTTAGAGTTCAAAACGCTACTTGCTACAGCCTACTTACTAATAAAGTTACTCACTATTCTAAGCTACGCGTCTAACCAGTGGCCTGATTCACAAACGTTCGAAAAGTTTCCGTTTCCGAAGTAAAATTTGACCGGCAAATAAAACAAAACGACCACTTCCTGCGACCACGAACGCTGCAAAGCATTCGAAACGTCAGGAAAACCAATTTTAATAATAATACACGATGTAAGTCGATTAAACTTGTTTTATTATGAAACAAAACGATTGGAGAACCGAACGGATTCGGAAACGCAACGCGAAATTCATGGAAACTCTCCCGTGAGCCATTTGCTGTCGGAAAGCACTCGATGTAACATTAAAGAACTATGAATATCGTTTCCGAATGCGTTCGATTCTCAAATCTATTTTTTTTGTAATATAACTAGTTTGACCGGATTACATCGCGTATTATTATTAACATTGTTTTTCCTGATGTTTCGAATGCTTTGCATTATTAGTAGTCGCAGGAAGTGGTCGTTTTGTTTCGTTTGCCGGTCAAATTTCACTTCGGAAACGGAAACATTTCTAACGTTTGTGAATCAGGCCACAGAACCGCATAGACCAGATAGATGCTACGAGCTACGCAAGTTCTTGGACTTTTGCTACAATCGCTACGCTAGTCGCTCCGCATAAAACTAGTAGTTAGGCGTTATCATCCATCTTGAAAAAGCAAAATGAATCATACATAATTATTATTATGAATGACATGACATAGGAAAATAAGAGCTGCAAAACATAGGCAATTATTGTACATCGAAAAAATTAAAAGCCCCCAAAAACGCCTGCCTATTACCGCTTCCTAGTGTTTATGCTGAAAAGAAGAAGCTGCGCTTCAAACTCCCCAGCAACTTTTGTGTCTTTGTAATCTGTGGCCATAAATAAAAGAAACACAAACAACAATCATTTATACACAGTAACGAAACAGTGTTACCACCCACACAAGCCGTATACATTTAAATTTATACACAGTAACGAAACAGTGTTACCACCCACACAAGCCGTATACATTTAAATTTATACACAGTAACGAAACAGTGTTACCACCCACACAAGCCGTATACATTTAAATTTATACACAGTAACGAAACAGTGTTACCACCCACACAAGCCGTATACATTTAAATTTATACACAGTAACGAAACAGTGTTACCACCCACACAAGCCGTATACATTTAAATTAGCTAATTTACAGCGTTACTCGCAAAAGGAAAATATTAAAGCATCCTAACACTCAATTTATGTACCTATAAGTATCTTTAAGGAGTAAATTTAATTCTACGAAGGTGGGAGGCGGTTCGGGGAGAGAGGGTCTAATTGGAAATTTTCTCTTTACGCCATTTTTTTCAGCTTTTAAGGAGAAAAATTCGTTAATGCATATTTAATAGCCGTAATCGCCTCTCCCTCTCAAGATATAACAAGCCACCGAGCCCCGCTCTTAAATACAGCGGTGTGTTTTTAAAATATATACAATTTGTTTATTTAGTCATTCATAATCTGCTTCGCGAATAATGGTCAGTTTCTTTTGTTTTTGTAAGCTTTTATTCTCGGTTATCGTGGTTTAAAGATAAAATTGAGAATAAAGTAATAATTTAAGTTGCTACAGTGTTGTAAACTCTACCAAATTATTGGTAGATCTACCTATTTTGCTTCTAGTCTATCTATTTACCACGCTATTTCTTGAATCTAACAATTTTGCAAAATATTACGATACGTACCAATTTTTGGCACTTCATCTACCAACTTTCTACAATTAGGGTTGGCAGCATCAAGTTACTATCACTTTAAGTCCCGGTCTGTAATGATGTACAGAACTTTGAACTTTTAATGCATCATTATCAGATTTGACGCAGACCTATCATCATAAATATTGTTGAAGTGGGTTAACTTTTACATCTTAAAATTTTAAATTTATAACATAATATACGTAAAGTTCGTCACAGACGTGGCTATAATTTATATTGATATATATTATACCATATTACTATGCATTATCTATAGTAATCTTTGAGATATAGCGGTATCAATAGCTATACCAACGTATACTGAAATATATAAGTACATAAAACATAACATAACATAACATATATAAGTAGTAAGATATATTACGGTATTGAAATGTATAGCTACAGTGCTATGAAAGTGAAATATGTATATTACAGCTACGTCTGTGACGGCCTTAATATATCACCGCTACAATATTATTCCCATTTAATGAATTAATGAGACTTTCATCATTCTCGTATACTGGATTCACCCACTGAATGATATTAAGAGTTATCACAGCAGGGTTTTAAATAATATCGTTGCCCCGGATTGATTTCACTTATTAGTATTTAATAAATTATCGAGTAAAGCAACAAAATGATGTGGTTGGCAAGTTTTTAGTGTTCCGTACAAAAAGGGTGCCAAACGGGACACTATTACTCTCGCTACGCTGTCCGTCCGTCTGTCACAGGGCTGTATCTTTTGAACGGTAATAGGTTGCCGGTTGAAATTTTATCAGAATATGTGTTCACGACAAATACTAAAAATAAAGGAGTCTAAAACCAAAGCGTAATAAAACAAAACGTTGAAAAAAAAGCATTTTTTAAACAATAAAATATATAAAACGATTTTTGTGACAAGATTTGCAAGCAAACTAATGAATGGGAAGATTTGCGAGCAAACTAATGATGTCCGAAGACTATAAAGAATTTCCTAAAATTGTCAGGAAAAATATCCTTTACAAGCTGTACCTAAATTAATAAACGCAAGACCTCAGACAATCCAAATGGGAATTTTACGAATGCGGTCTGGTATTTTTTTAAATCATAATCACAATATTATATGGTTTTTAGTTTTAACCAGTAAGTTGTTACTGGATAGCTGCAGGATGCCGTTTAGGGGTTTAACTTTTTTTTTTGCATGCAAAAACCAATTTCTCCGGCTGTCCTCCGCTGGATCCACCTATTTCATCCTTAGTATCACAAATGAATTGTGTATTTTTAGATAAAATGTAACATGGTATGAACAAACTACTTTCAGAACTTGCGTTTATTTATTCTGTTACATGTTATAAGTATATCCTTGCACCTGTTTGAAATTCATTTTCGATAATTCTACCGTTTTATAAGAGAATTTTGCTTACTTCTTTACGTGGACGAAACGACCTCTTCCAATAATCTAGAAATATAACCCGTCACCGCGACATTCATTCCCTCCACGAACTATCTCTCCTGGGTCCGTGGGTCCGCGATCATTTTCTTTGAGTTCGCCATAATCCCGCCTCATGTATAATGCGCGCATATAAATTTCAATTTTAAACCGGCCCGGTTCGAGTTACACCCATTTGTGGAATTACGCGTAGGGTTCGTACACGGGTGGCGGGTAGTTCGGGGTAATCTGGTAATGCGTTTGCGACGAGACCTTATAAATATCCACGCTTTCTTTTGCACCCGTCTTGACTTCAGTCCTGTATTCTGCGTCTTTTTTATTATTTCTGGCGGCTGCACTGTATTATGTAGAAGTTACGTGAATAAAGCTGCAGCTACAATCTTGTTCGGAGCACTCACATAAATTGAACACATAAAAAAAACGAGATATCTTATTAAGAAACAGTGTTTCTTAACCGACTCGACTAACTTTGCAAACATCACCCAAAGATGTACCAAGTGGATGAGAATTTCGATACCACGAGCAGTGTTCACGGTAGCTTAGTGGCTAAAGCACTGGCGTACTGAGCCAGGAGTCGCAGGTTCATCGTGTACTTGAAAAACTTCGCTAGCAATATAAAAAGAACTGTCCAGCAATTTCTGTTCTTGCCTTATTGGAAATTGCTGGCGTGTTATTTCATAGCGTGCGGAAAAGAGCCGATTGAAGTATTTTTTAACCGACTTCAAAAAAAGGAGGAGGTTATGTATTCCGCGGGTTTTTTTATATATTGATGCAGGGTGCCAACAGAACCTATTCGTTTGAGTATTCATGTACTTAACTGTTTATTTCCTGTAAACTAGATTTATTCGAGCGAATGATATGGTAATAAATGCTATTACCTAATGTTGCTTTGTCGTTTCTAGGAAAATGTCTCATAAAAAATTTGTTATTCAGATTGCTGTTATGTCAAACAATTTGTATAAGTATTGTTTTTATACTATTACAAATGTAATACTTATAACAATAAAACAATATTACAAATTGTTTGACATAGCAAAGTCTTCTCGTCCAAAATATCGCAGTGTCTCAAGACAACAGTCTTTGACAAGTGTGTGTTGTCAGTAATTACTCTTACGGCTCTGAAACATGGTCGCTCACAATGGGCCTGATAAGAAGGCTCAAAGTCAATCAAAGGGCAAAGGAGACGGCTATGCTCGGAGTGTCCCTGCGTGATCGAATCAGAAATGAGGAGATTCGTAGGAGAACGAAAGTAACCGACATAGCCCGAATAATTGCCCAACATGGCAGCATGGCATGGTATGGCATTGGCAGTGGGCGAGGCACATTGCTCGCAGAACGGATGGCCGATGGGGCAGTAACGTTCTGAAGTGGTGACCGCGTACTGGAAGGCGCAGCGTGGGTAGGCTACCCACAAGGTAGACCGACGACCTGGTGATGGTCGCAGATATCCGCTGGATGCGGAAAGCGCAGGATCGGTCGTTGTGGCGATGCTTGGGGGAGGCCTATGTCCAGCAGTGGGCGTCTTTCAGCTGAAATGATGATGATGATGATGATTATTATTTATTATATACATTGTCAAGTGTATAGCGTGATGTTTCAATCAACTCAGCCTATCGCAGTCCACTGCTAGACATAAGCCTCTCCCAAGTTGCGCCACAACACTCGGTCCTCTGCCTTCCGCATCCAGTCCCCCCCAGCCAAGTTCTTTAGGTCGTCGGTCCACCTGGCAGGGGGGCGCCCCACGCTGCGTTTGCCGATCCGCAGTCTCCACTCAAGGACTCGTCTGCTCCAGCGGCCATCGGTCGTTCGACAGACATGGCTCACTTCCAGTTCAGCTTACTGATCCTACAAGCTATGTCAGTCACTCCGGATCTTCTCCGGATAATCTCGTTACGGATTTTATCCTTCAAAGAAACTCCAAGCATAGCTCGCTCACCAGCACGCTGTCTGAAGCCCTAATGCAAGATTAATGTGTTTTTAAAGCTTATACAATATGTCACAAAAACCCTGTTGTTCCTGTGAGCTACGTTATCGGAATCAATATTCATGCCAGTAGTAGTAGAGCTCCTTTGTGAAAGAGCTCGTCCGGGGAAGTACTACCACCGTGCCATGCTACTAGCCGTGCCGTGTTACTTCTCCGCCAAATAGTGATGCTTGCATTGCTGTGTTTCGGTCTGAAGGGTACGGGTGCCGGTGAAATTACAATCACATGAGACTTTCCATCTTCATGTCTCAGTTTGGCGAACCGACTTGCGGTACCATTTAGGTAACAGCCTAGGTGGTATTGCAGTTGTTATGGGCAAAGGTAACCACTTAACATCAGGTGGGCCTTTAGCTCGTTTCGCCATCCACAACCATAAAAAAAAAAAAAAAAAAAAAAAAATGCGTAAGGACACAACTCATTTGGAAAAACTTCGCTAAAGATTTCGCTTCGCATGCGTAAGACTGTGTTTCGTATTTCCACACTAAATTCGCTGTCTTTTAGATTTTTAATGCGTTAAAATAATAAATTAAATAAATTTTTGTTTTCACTTGTAAATACATGTAATATTTGATATCATCAGAACTGTATAAGAAACTTTGTTTTAAATTTTATCCTGCTAAATTTAAAAATTATTTCGTAAAAAAATGTTTTTATAGACTACCCGATTATTAATTAGACGATTTTAGGCTACTTATCAAAAAATTAGGTAAATTTAGGGTACTTCTACTTAGCACCAAATTGGCCATTTGGACTGGGCTAGACTTGGCAACACTGGTTAGTAATCTGTGGTTCAGAGGTTGGCGGGAAAATTCGGAAAGATCGTGTTGTGGATTTTGTATTATTTTCCTAAATTTGTGTTTCTTCGAGTGTTAATGTGTAATAATGGTGGATTATTAAATGTTAAGTGCTCTTAACGTGTACAAGTGTGGGTAAATGGTAAAAGTTGAAAAACGCGACTTTCGTATTTTCTCATCATCCGCTCAAAAACCTGGTAAAGTTTCCATCACTTTACTAAAGTGAGTAAACTAAAGACTTGAATCGGCAAACGCTGCAAAGGGCGCCCCCCAGCAAGGTGGACCAATGACCTGAGGAAGGTAGCTGAGGGGGATTAGATATGAAAATTGGAGGACCGAGTGTTGTGGCGCAACTTGAGAGAGGCCTATGTCCAGCAGTGGACTGCAATATACCGAGTTGACTGATGTAAACCAAATCATAGCATACAAAAAGGAAGTGTGATAAGGCATTTAACTTCTGCATAGTTATCGGTAAATATGATTTATTATTTATTTATTTAATTCTTTATGCACAACAGGGTACAAAGGCGGTCTTAACGCCATAGGCGTTCTCTACCAGACAACCTTAGGGTAATGCAGAGACAAAGAATAGGGTAGATGCACCAGTAAAGTAGTAAAATATGTTTCGTACTACGGACTTATAATTACATATAATAAAAAATAAAAATAAAATAGATGACCTATGTACATTATACATATAATAAAATATATATATTATACATACCTACATATATAACTATAAATATATAACATCAAGATAATTCAAATTCGGTTACCAGCAAACAATAGGCCACCTTTACCTCAATGTTTCACTTATTTACTTTGTGTAAAAAGCGACACAGTAGCACGCGGAACTCAAAATGGCACGTGCAGTATTAATTTATTATCAAATGATCGATTAACAAATAATATAAGTAGCTTTTAGAGCTCGTTTTTAGGGTTCCGAAGTCCTACAAGGAACCCTTATAGTTTCGTCATGTCCGTCCGTCTGTCCGTCTGTCCGTCTGTCCTAATCCTTTACAGCTTAATAACTTCTACAGTTATAAACATAAGTAAATGAAATTTTGTTAAAAAATAGTCTACATATAGATCTCAATTTTAAAAGAATAAAAAAATCGTTTTTCCGTATTTTAGGGGTGGCGTCCATACATGTGAAATGGGGAAAAAAAAATTTTTTTCGCTGCACCCCCTCGTGTGGGATATCATTGAATAAGTCTACTAAAATGAAGGTAATGTTTCATACACTCCTTTTTTATCAGGTGTACCATCTGCGAAATATAGCCCGTCAAAGTGGCTTGCAATGTGTCCCCCCCCCTGCCATTTCTAAACTATGCAATGTAGAAACTTATAATCTTCCACATTGATAGACCTTTGTGAAAACTCTCTTTTAAAATTATTTCGAGTATAATGTGATTATAATTTTTTGAGTTATAGAGAGAAAACTGAAAAATACTTAAAACGTCCTAGTTCAAAGGTCATTGACCTTAGAGAAAAATTATCATAGCATATAATGCTCCTTTAGCTACTTTCTATTTGAAAAAATCACAAAAAGTAACTTTGAAATGACCAAAGACATTAAATATTTACTAGGAAATGACTGACATGCGCTACTAACAACACGCTCTGAGTCGCGAATGCTGCCGATTATTGCAAAAACTAAAATAGCCATGATTAATATTCAATTTGATTCGTTTGTAATTACACCTACTTAAGGAACCCTATAATACTGAGCATGGCCCGACATGCTCTTGGCCGGTTTTTTTTATTTTATAAGAGCCAAAAAATAATATTGGGTGTCTTTAGTGACATTGACACCACAAAACATCCATAAAAGTAAGTACTCCAAATTGTGCCTTAATTATTAAGGCATAATTAATTATATTCTATGAGTATAGATATATTGTGATTAGAATAGATAGATATATTGTGATTATGTCGCAAAACATATTCGAATCAATGGCGTCGATTCTCTTGTTCACGAAATAAACTTATTTTATCTACACTCCTATCGTAAAATTCGAATTATGAACTCGAAAGTAATGTCATAATGACGTACTTTACCCACATGCACCTGTAATGAATTTAAAAAATTTCATTACGATACAGTTTGCTGAACAAAACAATGACATCAATGTGTTTACCTGAGACGCGTAAATATAAACAACGTAGCAATGTTTAAGAGGAATAATGTAAACGAATAGGCGCTTTTAAGTAAAGACTGTTTGTTCAGCTAGCAGCTGTTCATGTCAGCTAAGGTGGAATTGCACGTTGTAGGCCACTATACACGCCTTTAGCCGGAATGACAATAAAACTTCTTTTATGTGATAGTTTCCTGCAACATATTAACGATCTTATGAAGATATTCATCAGAAAAAAAACTGCTCAGAAATCGAAAAATATATTTACAAACAACAAAATAAATTGTAAGTCTGTTTGTATGTAAACGGTAATCAGGCACGATGTTCCAATATTTTAAATGTAAACAATGCTTTAAATTAATGACAAGACGATAAGTCAGCGATAAGTAAACGACGTATATTGCGAACGTACATGAAAATAAAAGAATAAAAAAAAATAGGACACACGCATCTCAATTTAAGATGACCATAAAAATAATAATAAATATATTTTAAATTAAATTAACGATCTTAATTTAGGGTAACTATTACGCCATCATCATCATCATGTCAGCCGAAAGACGTCCACTGCTGGACATAGGCCTCCCCCAAGCATCACCACAACGACCGGTCCAACGCTTTACGCGTCTAGCAAATTCCCGCGACATTCATCAGGTCGTCGGCCTACCTTGTAGGGGGCCTACCCACGCTGCACCATCCAGTACGCAGTCACCACTCCAGAACTTTATGGCCCCATCGGTCATCCGTTCTGCAAGCAATGTGCCCTGCCCACTACCACTTAAGTTTGGTAATTCTTCGGGCTATGTCGGTTACCTGCGTTCTCCTGGTTCGTACCTATTAGGTGCGTAGCGTAGCGTTGGCTTTCCCAACATAGACATGATTCGGTGAAGGACGCAGGGTAATTTATAACAAAATGGCCCTAAAATAGTTCCTTGTGGAACACTATGGGGGACCTATGACCAAAATATGAGAAAATGTATTTAGAACGTAAACACGTCCTATATTACTTAGACATATTTTATTTATGTAGTTGTAAGGCTGATATGATAATTTTAGTCAACTCAAGTCATCGGAAATATATTCAGATTGGCTAAGTTCGTTTCTAACAGCGATCACCGTAGATAAGAGAATACGAAAATAATTGTTTTGATACTGTAACTGCACTTCTTTGGTTACGTGGATTGACCTAAAGATCAAATAATTTCTGAATCTAAGGAATTAATTTAATCTGGATTTTCACTCCTAGATTAAATAAAAGCATTTAACACGGGGTGACTGTAATTTGCATTCAACTCGTGGGAGACGGAGCTGGTATCTGGAGTTCAGCCTGTAATCCTTGAAATTCGCAATCACACATCTCATTGTAATCTTATAGTTTTTTTTTAATTCGGGATATTAACAGTCAATTTTATACTACAGGAGAAGTGTACAGTTTTTCCAAACTCAGATTAACGGAATAGCATATTACTGGGTCAATAAGGTACTTTAGGAAGAAAGTTAGATCCAAGCGGACCAAAGCCTTCTGGGTTTTCCCCAGAAGAGGCCCGTGTGCTTATTTGGTATTTATTTTATTTAGTTTCAGAGTTAGTCAGCCTTATTATCTTTATAGATGTACCTCAGTTGGTGATTTTCGTTGTTTTTCATTAGATGCTTTATCTCTACTATCACACTATGCAAATAAAATAACTATTGAAACGTCTGATCTCACTAGGAAAGTCATAATTTTTAAAGTAAATAAGAAATAGCGTGCGTAAGGAGTCATGGCTGTGGCGTGCGTATACATGCTGAAATTTGAGCCGCTTAAATCCCGAAAAGGGATCATTGTACTCATCATTATGAACAAATTTTAGTATGGGACCAATCCTGAAATCGCGAAAAAAAAATCAGGTGGTCCCTACATTTGTGTTCACTTAAATCAATAAAATGTAGGGACCACCTGTTTTTTTTTTCGCAATTTCAGGGTTCTTATTACCCGACTGTGTTCGAAGAGCTTATTCAGGGCATAGCATAGAACAACTTTTACTGTGTTGACCCCATGGTAAAAGTTGTTTTATGCTATGCCCTGAATGAGCTCTGATATCTCGAAAAAAAATTAGCTGATCCCTAAATTTTGTTGATTTATGAGAACACAAATGTAGGGAACAGTTGCTTTTTTTTTTTTTTTCATGGTTGATCCCGTAGTGAAAGTAGTTCGATAGCATTCCCTGAATGAGCTCTTCAAATATGACCACGCATTTCTAATGCATATTGTATGATGTATTTATCAATTTGGACGAAACAAAGGTTCCTTTTGCGACCTAAGTAAGCCTAGCTCTTCTAAAACAAAGTAGTACTATTAGATATTCTGTGAACAAAATCTGAAGCTATTATGTGTGGATCACACGCCAAGAGCGTCAAGAAATATCTGGCTCTGTGGATGCCTTGCAATGAACAATTCAGGCTCAAATTCTAGGACACTGCACAAGCATGAATCTAGATTCAAGGAATGAAATTTCATGATTTAAGATGTATGTTTGAGCATCATTGTGGAATTCTGGCTTTAGTATAGTTGTTAGATACTTCAACAACTTTCTTCATACTATTGGCGCATCATCAAATTAAAATTATTTTCCCACTTCCTAGGCAGTTTTACCAGTTTCAATACTCAGAAGGTCAACAGAGTATTGAATCAGTTAAAACTGACCCAGGTTGGTCCTTGTGACGTGACCTGGAGCGATGGGAGCGGTGTCGGGAGCGGGACCGGGAGCGCTTGGAGCGGTGGCGGGAACGGGAGCGGCGCGAGCGAGATCGCGACCAGTCTCCGAACGAGAGATAATTAGGTGGGTGTACGTACAACTGTCATTATTGCTATCTGCCAGTACAAGCAAAGATAGACCTTGATGTGACGAACCTTTTCATTCCTCGACTGTACTTTACAGCTTTTGTTTCTGCAGTTAGAAACAACACAATAAGGCATTTTTGCGGATTTTTGTTACAGTATTTATAGAAACAAGTCATAAGGCGTGCTGAGAAAGGCTTTGAAATATCCTGCACTATGGTGCATAGTGCTGCCACGCGCGCCCTGCCCTCATGGCCATTCTATCTTTTTCTGTGGGTGAATCAGTAATTCCAGGCTCGCCAACACATCAGTAGGGAGGCACCCCGACCACCCCGACGACACAATCCTCAGAGAAATTAGCCACCTAGATCATCATTACATAGGTAAATAAATCGTACTTATTTTCCTGTCCCGCCCAATATCAAAATTATAGGAATGAGCAATTTGAGAAAAGCTAATAAATTAAATAAATAAATATTTTTGGGACATTTTTACACAGCACCATCTAGTCCGAAACTAAGCTTGTGCTATGGATAATAAAATATAATACATATATACCTACTTTTTTTTTGTAAATACATACTTATAATACATAAGAAACAACGTGCGTCAGGCTGGCCCGGCCCCGGTGGCTTTAGGTCGCGAACAAACACTTATGATCAGCAGTCCGACCCTCGAACCAGTAGACCACAGACGTCGTCAAAATAACACAAGAGCCTAAAGACTAGGTTCTTCAATTGCGTCCTGGCTGTCATGACACTCATGACTTACGGAGCTGAAATGTGGACACTCACGGTACGGTTGATCGACAAATTTAAAATAGCGGGATGTGGAAGGCTATGCTCGGAGTCTCTCTGAAGGATCGAATCTGGAACGTGGTCATCCGAAAGAGAACCAAAGTTGTTTGTCGACATAGCCCACGAGATCAGCAAGCTGAAGTGACAGTGGGCTGGCCATATTAGCCGAAAAACCGATAACCGTTGGGGAAGACGTGTTTTTGAGTGGAGACCGGCGAATCGGCAAGCGTAAGGTAGGACGCCCTCAGGCTCGGTGGAGCGATGATATTGGCAAGGTGGCTGGTAGCAGCTGGATGCGAGTAGCCAAGGATCGATGTCAGTGGCGTGCTATTGGGGAGGCCTATGTCCATTGTCCATTTGATAATACAACGTGTTATCGAAATAACTAAAAACCTCTTAAGGGGTCATTGTACTCATCAGTATAAACAACCAGTAATAGCAAAAAAAAAAAGTGCCGATCCTTACATTTTGTCGATTTATGTGCAGAGTGAAGTGGAAATAGGAAATTCTTGGTATTTTTCGAGGTTTCTTGTGTTTTTTTTATCTTTAGAAGAAGGTTACACTGATCTGTTAGAAAATTTAATATTCATCATCAGCATATTAGCAGTCTCAACTGTCTACAAGACCAAGACATCTTGTAGGATACTTGGCAAGAATTTTATTTAATAAACCATTTTATGTTGAGCATCCTAAGTCTAGTTTAGTAGCAAAAAGTTTATTGAATTCATCTTTACAAAGGTAGTCGTCTGCTGCATTCAGTATTTTCTTTTTAGCATTTCTCAATGCTCGACAAAAGTTTTGTCAATCTTTTCAACGAAGGTTACCGAAACACGGCTATGAGACTGAGACGATTGACATTAAAACATTACTGAACGCGTGTGACCTTTAGAGGAACAAGTAAATCGCATACAGACGCCAAATCATAAGATCCCCGGCGAGACACTGAATTTATTATATTTTTGTATCTTTTCCAGGCTTGATTAACGTTTTTCTTTCACCAAATCAATGGTCCGTTAGTAAATTGTCTACTAAAGATCCACTCATTAAAGAAGCTTTAAATTTCCGAGAACCTACATCTAAAACTGATCCAAGCAATGAAAAGTGAAAGCTGGCATTATTGAGCGAGACTAAATACTAAAAGCCTACACAAACAATATCCCGGTTAATGAGGCTTAAAGATTATGTTGGCATATTTAAAATTGACGTAAAAAGGCAGTTCTGTAAGCTAAACTTTTAAAAGTTCGTTTAGATTTTGTATTTTTGGGATCAGGATTCTAGTATCAGGCTCTATTGACTGCTTGTTAATAGGTCTCGTTTTATCGGCCTGCCTGCCTGCCTGTCTGAAAATATAGTTAAATCTGTCAACATATTCAGCTCCGTGCTTTTTTAGGTCAGACTTCACTCGACAGATAACATCGCTTAACCAGGATACTGCATTAGATAAAACAAATAATTTCTAATCTCTAGTACTGTTGTGAAGCAAACTCTTGTGCGGTTGCCTCGGCATGTATTTCATCTATATTACTTTGTAAGACTTGCCCCACTCGCAGCTCATCATCGTAGCGCTTGCCCAGTTTCGCGTTGAAGTCTCCCATGACAACAGTGAAGTGAGTTTTAGAGCCATGCATGGCTCTCGAGATATCCTCATACATGGTCTCCACCTCATCGTCGGAGTGTTTCGAGGTCGGGGCGTATACCTGTATAACCTTCAACGAATACCTTTCGGTTATTCTGAGTATAAGGTACGCCACCCTGGTCGAAACACTCTCGATCTTCACTATGTTGTTCACAAGAGACTTATGGACGATAAACCCGACACCGCCCTGGGAAAGTTGATAAAAAAATATTTTAATCTACCGTACAATATTATTAATTAAAATCGTTTCGTTTTGTTTTATTATAATGTGTAGTGATCGCGAAAACCTAAGAAGTTATTACAAACACTTATGTTCATCACACAAATATTTGTGTCCTGTGGGAATCGAACCCACGACCTCTTGATCAGCAGTCCGACACTCGAACCACTAGACCACTTTAATACACTCAATTTTGTTGGTAAAACCATCTTACTTGTAGGGTCCAATCCCAACACCCCCAAAGATTGAGAAATTTTAGTATTTGAATTACCCAGGTACTTACACCACTTATCCAGACCTTAGATCAGATCCTTGTTAGCGAACTTAAAAAATTACCTTCAATGTATAATTTAATTAAGTTTAAATAAAGTAATGTTGTGTGGCTGAGTCAATAAAAATTATTTATGTTTTATTTTATTTTTAATCATAACTTAAGACCAATGGTGCAACCGGGATGCTTGACCCGACAGGAATGAAGTAAGCATGAGTTATGCAACCATTGCTGGTTGTAGTTGCATTTTAAATGGTGAATTTGATATTGTGTAATAGGGGTTGATATCATTAAAAATAGTTCCATGGATCTCATTCAAAATCTTAAGATCTTTATATGATATTTTAATTTTATTTATTAAATTTAAGCACACAAAGAGAAATAATAATAAAATACATAGAAATGAATATTACGAAGGCACTGCTTATTTTTTTAAGAAATTTATTACAGCAGACCTGTGATAACTAACCTATGTCCGCGGCTTCGCTCCCGTGGTACGAAAAGTAAAATAAAAGTATTCTATATTTTGATCCAGGACATGATCAATCTGTGTGTCAAATTTCATCCAAATTGGTTCAGTAGTTTTTACGTGATGCTCGAACAAACAAAAAAACAAACAGACAGTTCCAGTTTTTAAAAATCAAACGTGTCGCTAGAAAGACATTTAGGTGGCAATTTGTTGTAAGCTTTTATTACCGCAGTATAGACCACATAACCCCTTGTGCCAAATCACACTAATATTATAAATGCGAAAGTTTGTGAGTGTGTATGTTTGTATGGTTGTTACTTCTTCATGTTGTAACAGCTGAACGGATTTCGATGAAATTTGGCACACAGATAGACCATAACCCAATTCAATACCTTATTTGCATAACATGGGTATATACAGAGATGTTACATGATATTTTTTGTTTAACCACATTCAGCTTTCCGGCATGCAAAATTAAGTTATTCATTTTCATAGGTAAACAAAATCAAAATGTTAAAATTGGCTAAGTCAACGAGTACGTACATAATTGTCATAGAAGTAGTATAATTGCAAATAATAATAAAATGATAATAATTCCTAAGCTTTACCAATATTTACTTTGCTCATTCATTAATAGGTATAATTACATTGATGTCATTTGATCTTTGTCATTTTCTAATATAAATCATTATCGGTAATGTTGGGAACTAGTAGTCTAGTAATAGATACTTACTTGCACAAAATCTTAGAGCACCTGATACCCTTTGGCTGAAAACTTGCGCTGCATGTTTTACTTTCATTTTAGGTATCTTTTCTGGAAGGACATGAGCTTCCGTCAATTTGTTGCACATTCTTAATTCATCTTCATCTGTATCAATGTCCAAAAGTAATTTTAAATGTTCCCATTTGGCAGTCTTTACTTTATTTTCTTGAGTAAATCTTAATTCTTTGGTTAGAAGGTTGTTCCGAATACCTTTCAGTAGGTGTGGTGGATCATACAATGGGAATACTTTTTTATTTTCAATTATAAAACCATTGTCTCTAGGTTCTTTGCCTAACCTCAAATAATCTGCTTTTGTCTCACTTATTAATTCATTAATCACTTTGGTATTTGTAGTTGATTGATCACAGACAGTTGCTACAACTACCAATCCAGCCAGAAAAAGTTCTTTTATTATATTTTTAATTAACTTTTTCAGGATGCCTGCCTTTGTAACGCTTTTGCAAAAAGCAAAACAGATGGGTTGCTTATAACAAGCTTTAACACCTTTAACCATAAACACTAAAATGTGGTCTAAAACTCCATACAGTTCTCAATGATGTGTGTAGTCCGCCAACCCGCATTAAGCCAGCGTGGTGGACTAAAGCCTTAACCTTCTTAAGAAGTGGCTCATGCCCAGCAGTGGGACAGTGTGGACTGATTATGAATATGATAAATAAATCCATGTGTTGTGAACACCAACAAGAAAAACCATGGAATTTTGATATTTTGGGTAAACTTCCAAAAACATAACAAAAACACAGACCAGAAACAAAGAAAAGAGAACAACTCACCAGCTGGAATTTGAGTTATTATTTGTTGTGAAACAAGGAATTCAGAAGAACGTCCAGGATTACTGTGCATTGGTTGAATTTCTATAAGCCCTTCAGCTTGGTTATCTGCTATATTAGATGCTTGAACTGCAGCAGCAGGATCTGAAATGTAAGTTTTAGAAGTTTCATAATTGGTTATAAAAATTAACAATTTAATTTGTCAAGTTGTTGTTGAATTCTGAAAGTCTGACAACTGGTTCTAGCCTTAGGATGTCAGTATTACCCAGTATTGTGGATGTCTAATAGCAGCTGCTTCATGTATAAGATACTGATGTTCAGCTGCATCTGGTTAGACCGGAAGCCGAACCCAACTTAATTTACAGACAGAATACACAGGCCATAGTAATACAAATTCTATGAAATTTCAACTGGCTACCTATAACTATACAAGTACTATTTATTAACTTTATATTAGAGTTATGACACTCATACAAGAGGCACCTCAAATGTCCCAACAAATCAACAGAATGTCACATCACCTTAAAAATAATTTTCATACCACTACAGTGTGACACACAAAATGAACCAAGATGCGACAACTTGAAGCGTGCTGTGTGCACCATGAAAGAAAGGCGTTGTAGTGTCTTTGTCATCAGTGTATCAAATGTCAAGAAAACAATGTCATATTACTCAGACAGTAATATGATATTGTTCCACCTCATTTGTTGTGAAAGAGCTCGTCCGGGGAAGTACTACCACCTACCTACTTCTCCGCCAAATAGTGATGCTTGCATTGCTGTGTTTTGGTCTGCAGGGTACGGGTGCTGGTGAAATTACAATCACATGAGACTTTCCATCTTCATGTCTCAGTTTGGCGAACCGACTTTC
Source organism: Asteroscopus sphinx (assembly GCA_949699075.1). NCBI lineage: Eukaryota > Metazoa > Arthropoda > Insecta > Lepidoptera > Noctuidae > Asteroscopus > Asteroscopus sphinx. Next base: position 14,188,026 of record OX453024.1, read on the forward strand.
GTTACCATTTAGGTAAAGCCTAGGTGGTATTGAAGTTGTTATGGGCAAAGGTAACGTAAGCTTAACATCAGGTGGGCCTTTAGCTCGTTTTGCCATCCTATACTATAAAAAAATAACAGAATGAGTTACTCATACAAACTCATTGAATTTGCGTGTCCTATCCAACTCTACTTTATGTTACTTTATTTGAACCAGAGAATATATTTATTAACTTCACATTACACAACTTCTCAAATGTAAAATTGGCCATTGCCCATTCATTTTCTACTTGCATGTCAGCATTATGTATAAACCCATGCTGCAGTTACAAGTCTAATTAGTCGGTATGCTGCTGCCTCTACTTGATAAAATGCCTTAGTCACCTGTTAAGATGAGTATGGGGTAGGTGTAGTTTATTCTACTGCCTAGATGTGGTTATAATATTTTTTAAGACTTACCAAGGTTTAATGTAGGATATGCTGTTTTAGCCAGTCTTTTACTTTGAGGGTAAAAAAAACGATCTTCGAAGTGGTGATTGCAAATGCGATAGTTTGTGTATATATAATTGTCATCCTTATCCTCTAATCGTCGTCCTACTACCTCTTTCCATTGTTCAAATTTTTCCAAAGATGAGAGTTCTGGTTTAGGAAAACGATGTAAAATATCTGAAATAAATTAAATATAATGTGATTCTCTAGCAGAAAATGTAGTAGCTTATTATATTCTAATCACAGTTTAATGGCTTCATTATGCGAGTTTTGATTCTGCCAGTGTCAAGTAATTCGCGATAAACGACATTCACGCGGGTGAAGTCGCAGACATAGCAATATTATAATAATATAATATTTTATTATTATAATATTATCATACAATGTGACTGGCTACTGTGAATGTATAGCAGTACTCATATTCATACAATATACATATTTCAGAAAAAAAAATTTTTGTTATACCACTCATCAAATTTCTTTGACAAGTGTGACTTTGATCAAAGAAATTGGATGATTTTCATCACATTTGTATAATAATAAATATAAATAAATAAATATCTTTGGGACATTTTTACACAGCACCATCTAGTCCCAAACTAAGCAGAGCTTGTGGTATGGGTACTAGACAATGGTTATAATACGTATATACTTTTTTTTGTAAATACATACTTATAATACATAAGCAACACACCCAGACCAACACAAACACTTATGTTCATCACACAAATATTTGTGTCCTGTGGGAATCGAACCCACGACCTCGTTATCAGCAGTCCGACACTCGAACCACTAGACCACAGAGGTCGTCGTATGTATTTCAATACTGATTATAAAAGAAATTCGATTGGCTGATGAGATTGGACATAGAAATTTGACCAGTGGCATACCACCCTAACATGGACTGATAATGTAAAAAATTACAAGTATAATCAGTATAAATACTTACCGAACTGATCACATTCGAAAACACATCGCGATCTTTGAGGCATTTTTATTAAACACTAAATAATCACAGGGCAAAAAATAGTCCGTACAGCAAAGCAGTGGTAAATCGTTAGGGCAAGAATCGAGTCAGTTGTATCAAGCTATAGTTATCGTGGTAATAGAGGGAATGACAAAGTCCAAAAAGCACAGCAGGGTCACAGAAATAACAATAAATATCAGAAATAACAACGCCGGGAACTCTACACGAAAGTTTTCAAAGTATTTGAATTTGAGTTTGAAACTTTGAATTTGACAGTTTGACAGCAACGGAATCATATTTTTTTTTTTAAATTTATTTAACGGCCATGGATACAAGTCCTTAAAGCCTAACTTAAATAGAAAAATCAATTAGGTATTACAATTTGGTAACAGAATTGCCACATATATAATTAAAAACTCCTCGCAAATTATGTTTATTTTATAAATTAGTGATACATGTCATAGGTAAAGCACATTTAATAAAATAAATATGCCTATAAAATTCAAAAATACTTAAATATAAAAAGTAATTACCATATAATTGTAGTTCATCGTATTCAAATTTATTTTTCTTATTGTATTTTCCATTCTGTGAATGAACAGTTTCTGAGGTTGCAACACCGTCGTCGAGCACTCTATGGCCGCGTTCGCAGTTAAATTTTTGAAGCTGCTTAAGCTGCGTTCTGACATTGTTATATTTAAATAATATCGGTATGTGTGCCATATAGTGATTTTAAATGTAAACTGAGCTATTTATTTGGTTGTGCTCACAAATAGATGGCACTTCAAGCAAGTAATCAGTACTTGATTTTTTAATGTTCCGAGTTGCACCCCTATGTTAGTGTCCACACGGGCGTTTCAGTCAGAAGAAAACTGTTCGTAAAATATTACAATGTCACGTGACCAAAGACCCTTTGTATATTTGATAAATTAACAACAGATGGCACTGTATTAAACTAATTACCAAAACATGGTATCACTAGTATAATATTTAATAAGGGCAACACTGCATTGACGATTTTAATAAGTTCCATTTCAAGCAGTATGCTTAGTGCGTTTCCCCAAACAAATATTATATAATCCCCGAATAGTTACCTGATGACTTTTATCTTGAAGATATTTTATATTAAAATATTAATTCAGACTTCTGAGAGTTATTGGTGTTATTGTTAGAAAAAAAAATCCATACTGGTGATTAGTGGAACGAAACATAATCGAAACGAAAATGGCTGACCGCCATATTGTTTTCTTACAGTTGTCAAAACTCAAACGCTCTTATGCTCTTGTGTTTTTTCCGTGGTATTTTATTGAATCTTTACGTTGTATTTATTGGCTTTTGTTTTTGGACTCCGACGATTCAAGTATTTCTATTAGATTGTGGCATTGTTTACTGGACTCCGACGATTCATCTTTTTCTATTTGACTGTGGCCTTGTATAACGGACTCTTGATTTCTACCTTGCGATTCGGTATTAATACGATGGCTCACAAAATCTGTTGTGTTCCTGGCTGTGGAAAGTCACGTAAGTAACTAATATAGTATTATTCGTGCATCATAATCTTTGTCTAATCTAATGAATATTTAAATCGAATAACATATGAACTTTTTCATTTTGCCAAACTATTAAACTACTGTGTATACTAAGATCACTGGTTTTTGTACCATCACTTTGTGAAATGTAAAATATTTCAACAGCCCAGGTAGCGACGAGGACCTATTGGTACCTTAAATAAATAATGCATTAAATAGTGCATTTAATAGTGATCTTCCTTTTATAGGTTCTGATGATGTGACTCTTCATATGTTCCCTGACCCTGATAATGATGCAGATCGATTCCGAACATGGTTGTATACAATTGGAGGAGATATTTTAAACTTGGACAACCAAAAAATATTGAAGTATCGGAAAGTGTGTGATTGCCACTTTGAAGAAATATATCACACTCGGAGTAAGCGGCTTAGTGCTAATGCTGTACCAACTCTATATGTGCCAGGTCAGTTGCTAGGTAGTTTTTATGATTAGACATAGATGTGGCAGTAAAATGTTAAAAAATGACATATCAGGATCTTTTTTCTGAATGTCTGATATTTGTTGTATGACAGAAGTTACCACAAGTATGATGATTAATTTACCATTAATAGGTCTATTCATAAGTAAATAAACTCACACACCTCACACTAACATAACACACTCTCACAAGGCACATTACAACTACTACTTAGAATGTAGGTTTTCTGAAATGTCATTCTTCTACACTTTATCTTTAATTTAATCTTATATATTTGTTGCCTAATGTTGTGATTTGGGTACCAGTACAGTTATTACAAGAGAGAGAGCCTACATCGATTACGTCAAACTCAAAATAGACAGTTGACAGCTAATAGGCATTGACATTGATGTTTATGTTCAGAAACTAACACTACCCCTTGAACTAAACTTGGTATAATAATACAATACAACCCTTAAAGGATTATCTTATTATATGTAATATAATATTTGTATGACAGTGCAAAACACTTAAATTAATAAACAATACATTAAATTATTACATACTCAAAAGAGCCAAAACAAATTTAACATGTTTTTCTTTACATAAGGGTTTTGTGAGCAAATCTGCCACCATATCACCTGTAGGCATATAACAAACATTAATAAAGTTCTTAGATATAATTTCTCTTACATAATGGTGCCTTAAATCTATGTGTTTGGTATGGGCATGAAACATAGTGTTAGAACAAATTCTTTGTGCAGACTGATTGTCATTGTACAGATTTACCTTACAATTTATTTGAAGACATTCATTGAGAAACGTATGCAAAAACATAGCCTCTTTGCAAGCATCTGATATTGCCATGTACTCAGCTTCAGTACTTGAGAGCGCAACAGTCCTCTGTTTGCGACTTTCCCAAGACACGACAGAATTTGTGCCCAATTTGAATACATACCCTGTATACGATCGACGGTCAATTTCGTTGCCCGCCCAATCTGCATCTGTGTAGCCATTTATGACCAATCCTCCTTTCTTGTACTTTAGAGAATAATGATACGTACCTTTAAGATACCTAAGTATCCTTTTTGCAGCTTTCCAATGTGTTTCATCGAAGCACTCATTAAATTGGCTTAAAACACTGACCGAGTGTGAAATGTCTGGCCTGGAACAAACTGCAATGTACATTAAGCACCCTATTAAATTTCTGTAATCAAAACTAGTGTCCTTGACTTCACTCTGTTGTAATTTTGATCCAGCTTCCATTGGTGTTGAAGAAGGTTTACAGTCAGACATATTGAATTTGTGTAAAATCATCTGAATGTAATTTGACTGATCCAAAGTAATACATTCTTTATTTCTGGATACTCTCATACCCAATATCTGATGGGCAGCTCCCAAATCTTTCATGTCAAATTCAGACATGAGTTTTTCTTTTAAAATATCTTTTTCACGAGATATCTGTGGAGAAAATAATATAATATCATCAACATAAAGGGCGATTATTATCATTTCCCCCTTTTGTCCTTTATAGTAGACACATGGCTCTGAAGGCATCCTGATAAAATGAAGTTTATTCAATAAAACTCCATTTATTTTTTCATACCATGACTTGGCTGCTTGTTTTAATCCATAAACAGCTTTGTGTAATTTATAAACTTTATGCTCCTGACCTTTCAATATGAAACCCTCTGGTTGTTCCATCAGCACATGCTCTTCAAGATCACCATTCAAAAACGCAGTTTTGACATCTAAGTGATTTATTTCAAGATCATATTCTGCAGCTAATGCTAACAACAAGCGTATAGTAGAATATCTCACTACAGGCGAGAAGGTTTCATGGTAGTCAATACCATATCTCTGGGTGTATCCCTTAGCAACCAGCCGTGCCTTATATTTCAATAGATTGCCTTCTAAGCTTCTCTTTTTCTTAAAGACCCATTTGCATTTTACTGGTTTTTGACCTTTGGGTAAATCCACGAGGCTCCAGCACTTATTAGTAATGAATGATTTATACTCATCTTGCATGGCTTCTTTCCACTGCTCAGCTTCATTACCACCAAGTGCCTCCGGAACAGTCTCTGGATCTCCATGTTCGCTGTACTGCGCATCTACCAGTTGTGCATGCAAATTTTGGTCTGTCGCATCAGCAAACTCTGTTGTGTAGTTTTCAGTGTCTTCAGATGAGCTTCCTGGAACATAAGTTTCATCCGACGAATTATCTGTGTCAAATGTACTGCTACTCTCATTGATACTAAATATTGTGTCCCTATTCCTATTCCTGTCATCAGAACTGGAATTTTCAGACACACACTGTGGATTTCCATCTCCAGTGCTTTGGTCTGCCGTACACGATACATCATGTACCACCAAATTAGTATCATCATTTGACAGGTCCTTTTTACAGAAGCGATCCTCTAAAAACACTACATGATATGCTTTAACACAATGTTCAGGTTTCTCTGGATCAATGAGCCTGTAACCCTTAGTGTCGTCACAATAGCCCACAAATATGTATTCCTTTGCCTTTGAATCTAGTTTCTTTTGATTCGATGCTAAAGCATATGCCACACAGCCAAAGATACGTAAGTGACCAACATTTACCTTTGTCTTGGTCCAGTTTTCTTGTGGTGTCACACCCATGATAGCCTTAGTGGGTGACCGGTTCTTTAAGTAGACTGAAGTGTTGACAGCTTCAGCCCAAAAACTGCCATCGAGACCAGCATCCCGTAGCATGCAGCGGGCCTTGTCCATGATGGTACAGTTAGCCCTCTCTGCCACACCATTCTGCTGACTACAATGCGGGACAGTTGTGTGATGACATGGATTCCATGCTGTTGCAGAAACCTTTTTCATGATGCTCATGCTCCTGGAGTTGAGATGCCCGAGCCTGCGATGCCATACCTCCTGAGATTCCAGGCTGTCCTCCTTAGACACGTCACAGACCAGTTTTGATTCACTGCTGTTGTCCAACACCCTGCTCAGAGGTTGCACATCTTTACCAGATGCTATGCTGCAATTTAACACTGAACCTACTGTATTTAATTGATATACACCATTCTTGTAACTTGCAGTTGCTACTACATTTACATTTCCATGATTCTACAGGTTTTTGTATCAAAATAAACTTTATAACCTTTCCTTGCTAGCTCACTAACTGATAAAAGATTTGTTGACAGTTGAGGAACTAAATACACATTACTTATTGTCCTATTACCATTGTTCAACTTAATTTTTACACTGCCGAAGCCGCTAGTACAAAGTTTTTCACCATTTGCAATGTTAACTGTGAGTGTCTTTGTTTCCGTGAACTCCGACATTGTACTTTTGTTGTTGCACATATGATGAGTCGCGCCAGAGTCTACATACCAGACATTGTTGTCAAGGTTCACAGACAGCGCTGTCAAGAGTGCTTTCTCCTTATCCTTGCTTGCAGGAGGTGTAGGGTTACTATTCCTGGGGCAATCCTTCTTAAAATGTCCTAGTTTCTTGCATCGGTAACATTTTATTTGCTTCTTTGTAATCAACGCTGATACAGTCTCTGTTTTCTCATCTCTTCTGTGAAATTCCTGTAGTAGTTTCGTTTTTACAGTTTCACTGGCCAACTTGTCATTGGAAGTTTCCAAAGCCATTATGAGTGGGTCATAGTTTGATGTCAACCCGCTCAACATGATAACGGCTATGAAGTCATCGTCCAATTGAGAACCTATGTCATCCAATTGCTGAGAAATCTCTGTAACTTTTGAGATGTAAGCCTCCATACTTGCACTCTCACTGAGTCGGGTTCCAAACAGGGACCGCAGCAGACCCAATCTTCTACATAAGCCCTTGTCCTCGTACGCTTTCTGCAGGTTTGTCCACGCCTCATACGCAGTTTTAGCATTGCTTACGTGTGAAAACGCATTGCATTGTACGGAAAGGCAAATCTTCGCGAGTGCACGTTGATTTTTTCTTACATCTGAACTTCCTGTTGTCGATTCAATACATTCCAAACATCAATAACATCTTCATGCATCAATAACATCTTCATTGAAAACTTCCAATTATTATAGTCTTCAATGCCCTTCAGCTTTTCAATTGGAATTCCTGCCGAAGGCGTCGAACTTGATACATGTGCATCGCCGGGCATGTTGGGTTAGGCCGGCCGGTCAGCAATCTTTCTTCCAGAAAATACGACTCAATCCGAGAAAATATAACTTGATTTTGCTTTATAGAACGCTCTGGGCCCATAACCTGTTGTGATTTGGGTCATATAAATCAAATTAGCTGGATTATCACGGATAGTTTTATTACACCAATATGGACACAGCATACAGTACCAGTACAGTTATTACAAGAGAGAGAGCCTACATCGATTACGTCAAACTCAAAATAGACAGTTGACAGCTAATAGGCATTGACATTGATGTTTATGTTCAGAAACTAACACCTAAAACCTTGCAAATTATAATTTAGCAGGATGAAGTCACTAACTCCTGAAACATAGGTCTAGGCTTAGCTCTGGAGTCAGGGTCATACTATGTTTGTACCAGTTTTATGTCAATAAAGAATTTATTTATTTATTCTATACTTTATAAGATGAGAACAGCAGCCGTAAGCTGACAGCCTGAGTAAAGCATTGAATTTTTTATAAATTAAATTTTATAATTTATTTTACCTACAAAGGAGATTGCCCACGGATGGGCCCACTTTTTGGCACATGTTCAAACTATATGTTATTCAAAAATTATGTCTTGTTTTTAGGGTTCCGAAGTCCTACAAGGAACCCTTATAGTTTCGTCATGTCCGTCCGTCTGTCCGTCTGTCCTAATCCTTTACAGCTTAATAACTTCTACAGTTATAAACATAAGTAAATGAAATTTTGTAAAAAAATAGTCTGCATATAGATCTCAATTTTAAAAGAATAAAAAAATTGTTTTTATGTTCTTTGGGGGGGGCGCCCATACATGTGAAATGGGGAAAAAAAAAAAATTTCGCTGCACCCCCTCGTGTGGGGTATCATTAAATAGGTCTACTAAAATGAAGGTAATGTTTCATACATCACTTTTTTATCAGGTGTACCATCTGCGAAATATAGCCCGCCAAAGTGGCTTGCAATGTGTCCCCCCCCCTGCCATTTCTAAACTATGCAACGTAGAAACTTATAATCTTCCACATTGATAGACCTTTGTGAAAACTCTCTTTTAAAATTATTTCGAGTATAATGTGATTATAATTTTTTGAGGTATAGACAGAAAACTGAAAAATACTTAAAACGTCCTAGTTCAAAGGTCATTGACCTTAGAGAAAAATTATCATAGCAAATAATGCTCCTTTAGCTACTTTCTATTTGAAAAAATCACAAAAAGTAACTTTGTGTTATGTTGACGACACACTTCTTAAATTTGGCGCCATCTAGCGGCGTCGTACAACACTCTCTGGGTCGCCAATGCTGCCGTCAAGTGCCGTGTATTACATTTGGCACTGTATAGCGCCATCTAGCGGCTACTGACATCACTCTCTGAGTCGCCAATGCTGCCGTCTATTGCAAAAACTAAAATAGCCGTGATTAATATTCGATTTGATTTGTTTGTAACACCTACTTTAGGAACCCTATAATACTGAGCATGGCCCGACATGCTCTTGGCCGGTTTTTTTATTCACATTGAACTATGTTTACGGGACTTGTCGCGCACAATTAAATCATTGATTGTTTTTTCATGTTTATTTGTTCTTTATCAACATTTCTTTCACCCTAGCATTAAAATACATAATAAATATGTATTAAACCGAATTGTAGTATATACTCCATTCAAATCGAACGTAAATGTTGCCAGATATCAGACTATTTCAACAAATAATCAGAATCAATTCTAAATAGCGATACCTCTATAAATTCACTTTTAATGTGTTTTAGATGCTATTATACTAGACTTCAGAATAGGGAAGGTGACAATTTTTTTTTTATTAGTTTTTATTAGAAATCTCGAAACAAGTTCAAGAAAAATAAGCAACAGTGAAAAAACCAATAAAATATTTAATAAAATGTCCGAGTTATAAGCGATTTAAATTTGTTTATTAGACAGAGACAGCACTATTGCAGAATGACGTCATTGTACAAAACCTTTATAGTAACTTGACATCTCTCTGAACAATGTCCATTTCGCACGACAAGGACAGAAAATGCCCCTTCCAAAAACTTAAAAAGCGTGTATCTCTCCCATTTTTTATGGATTTTGTTTATTCTTTCTACAATGTTGTCCTTTCTGTACCTTCTTTTAAATAATATTAAATTTTTGGTAATTTTTGACTGCAGTCAACTACCGGATTCCAAGAACCAGTTTGACATCTTAAAAACGTTAAATATCACATTATTATTTAAAATTAAGTTATTTTTGTGTGATTTTTTCACATTTCCAAACTCAAAAATAAGGTCAATCTAGTTCATTAAGTTCTGGAGCCTTAGTCTAACACTGACATAACTGTTGTTTTACATGACATTGTGGCAAACTGACTTTATTTGTTTTTAAGATTTGATGTTCGGTTTCATCCGTGATAATAGTAACCGGTTTGCATTACATATTTTGAAATTTTGAAATGCAATGTGCGTTAGAACCACTCATATGACATCAAATAATGTGAAAAGAAAAAAAATATTGATTTCTTATTTTTTCTTTCCACAATTTATATCTTTATATTTCGGTTCACATGCGTATAACCGTTAAGAATAGTAAAATAATCACTCATGACGTCAAATCAAAAGAAATTATAAAACATATTTTTTTAACTTTTTTGTACAGACAAATAAGATGAGTCTTGGCTTTAAAATACCTATGCATCTATTGTAAATATTGTTATAATCATTTTAAATTGACTGAAATATTACTTATAAAATCGATATTAATTAATACACCCAAAAACTTGAAAAGATTGTACTGTTATTTTAAAAATACATACAAAATCGATTTCGAAAATCGATTAACAAAATAATTATATCTTGCAACACCATACATGTTGTCTGGATGTCCTTATGGGTGCGTTCAGTTATATCGCCCAACTATGCACAAAGCGTACTTATCATTCAGTTATGGAGTTGGAAAAAAAATTATTTCTCTTAAACCAGGGTGAAAAAATTTAAATTGTTATTGCTAAAGCTCCTAAGAGAATGGGCCATATCCTTTTGAAAAGTTTGCACTACACTCCACACACTCTCTGTGTCTGCACACAGAGAGTTGATATAATGGCTCCTCCAAAGTTTTATTTATTATCAAATTATAATCAATCTTCAAATATTTTTGTTTAGTTTTCTGTGGAAAATCTCTCATTTCATCACCTTTTCCAGGATTCTCTGTTATTAGAGGAGCAAGAAGAGTTACAACTGATCAGAGTCGCAACAATCCAGAAGTGCCTTCAACTTCTACATGTACATCTGGTATCAAGGAAGCATAAATACAGCAGCCAATGACTTCTGCAGGTATGTGCAATATTACATCTTCTGTCACCATTATTACACCAAGTGCCCTTTGGGGTTCACAGAAATCACCTTGGCCCAATTCTCACTCAAAATAAATTTCATTTTGATTAGTATTTTACCTATGAAGTCCATACAATAATCTGTAGTTAATTAGGCAATGAGATCAATAGATAGAATATACTTTATTGTACACCATGAAAATAGTAGTAAACAGGAACAACATATAAATTATACAAATGAGCAAGTACATAAGGAAAAATTAGTACATACATACATATTATCACACCTGTTTCCCATTGGGGTAGGCAGATACTATGGATGCGGAGTGAAAGAGGTGTGTCAAGATCGAAGCTGGTGTAAATCCATAGTCTCTGCCTACTCCAAAAATGTGTAGGGTAGAATGCCCTAAAGTCGGCACCTTAAGCAATTTTGACTTTTCAATCGTGTTACACTTTTTTATGCACTATCTACATTATGGATGTTCAGTCAACCGCACTTCGATGGTAACAAAACCAGTATAAGCAGAGTGTGTAATCCAGTATGAAACTTAAATACTAAATCAGTTCCGTCTGCTGCGTGGTGGTTTTGTTACTATTGACATGTGATTGACCGTATTTAAAAAAACAATTATTAAAAGTATGAATCTGTCTTGTTCTGGCCGCGGACGCGTTTGATAATAAAATGTATTTATTACACAAAGTTACAGACAGACATAAGTATAACAGTAATGATCATAATTATTACATGTATAAAACCACAGTTACTAATAAAAGGTGTAATAGTTTATGGAAGATTATCGACAAGACTGACGAATTTAGGCGGGGGCCGGGTTTAGGGCATTCTACCCTATGTATTTATTATGCATTCTGCCAAGTTTATTGTTGCAACAATATGTTATCAGATCTACAAAATCCTGTTTATGTTTTTTGTGGAGATTCTTCTGTTTTAATGGTTAGTTATGTAAAAATTACTTATCTATTCCAGGAACCCAGAAAAGAAAAGTAATGAGAGATATAACCAATCAAAGTTGCAAATATCCTGAAGTCCAGCCTTCAACTTCTGCTGGTGTGAAAGATGTTATAAAAAGTGACAATGTCCAAGTAACTGAGAAAGCAGTAACACAACAGCCAAAGATTTCTGCAGGTATGTGCTGTTTTCACAGCTTTTACTATAATACATCTTAAAGCGCTACTAGCCAAGTGGTGCCCCCATCAGTAAACAAATAATAACTTGATGAGTACATCATTTATCGAAAGTTACATCTTAAAGTGCTACTAGTAGGGATGGGTTTAGACCCGGGAATTTTCCGAAAGGTGAGTTTTTTCCCAACAGACTGGGAAAAAACTCGGGTTTAAACCCATTGGTCGGGAAAATACTTAATTGACAATATTTGATTAAAGTAATCAAAATAATACATAATTTCCATTGTATGTGTAACCATTTAGATGTTTAATTCATGTAAAATATATGTTTTTATACAAAAATCAAATTACGTCTATCATTTATGACGTGATTTCGATGTTTAGATTATTTTAAATAATAGTTGCGAGCGGCACGTTTTGTTTGTTGTTATTTCCATGCATTTAGCTGTACACATTGATGCCTAGCACTTGGGCTAAACCTCTTATGCCATGATAATGTATACAAGAAAAAAGTAGCCAACAGTTGAAATTGCCTTGTAATACGAGATGGAGAAGCAATGCCACATCATTAGATGGCATGCTAAAGCCAAAAGCATGATTGCGAGCTCTAGCAGTTCATAAAAAAACTCTTTTTCCAGAAATACCAAATTAATATTGCTTTATGAAGATTATGATAGGATTACACATAGGAAGGACCCATCTGAAGAAACTGAAAACCGCGGATGGCAAAATTGTCACCTCTGAGTTCGAGATGCTCGAAGAGGTTGAAAACTTTTATCGGCATCTGTATTCCACGAAAACGGCGAGACCAGCGGTTCCTAGCAATGACGACAAAAGAGCCCAGCTCATGCGCCATTACACCGAGGATATCCCGGACGTTGATCAGGGTGAGATTAGGGCGGCTCTCGAGCAGCTTAAGAACAACAAAGCTCCGGGTGATGACGGAATTACCACTGAACTCCTAAAAGCAGGCGGGACTCCGGTCCTGAAGGAGCTACAGAGTCTGTATAGTTCCGTCATCCAACAAGGCTCTTTACACCGGTGGTATGGAGCGGGAGTGCGGTGATACTGTTCTTCAAAAAAGGGAATAAAACCCTACTGAAGAACTACAGACAAATCTCACTCCTGAGTCATGTGTACAAGCTGTTCTCGAGGGTCATCACGAATCGTCTCGCCGAAAGACTCGATGAATTCCAGCCACCAGAGCACGCTGGGTTTTGAAAAGGCTACAGCACCGTAGACCACATCCATACTGTTCGGCAGATCGTACAGAAGACTGAAGAGTATAATCAGCCTCTGTGTATAGCATTTGTAGACTACTAGAAGGCCTTTGACTCTATCCAAACTTGGGCAGTTCTGGATGCCCTTCAGCGATATCACATTGACGAACGGTATATAGAGATACTGTTGATGATGCTTATACAATGCCACTACCATGACTGTTCAGCTCCAGGACCAAAAGACGAAGGCAATCCAACTGCGCAGAGGGGTGAGACAAGGGGATGTAATATCCCCGAAATAGTTCACAAACGCGTTGGAGGGATTCTTCAAGACGCTGGACTGGACTGGACAGGGTATCAACGTTAACGGCGAGAACATCTCACGTCTCCGTTTTGCCAATGACATCGTTGTAATGGCTGAATCGCTAGAACAACTGGGCGAAATGCTGCACAGCCTAAACGGAGCCTCTTGGCGTGTCGGTCTCGGCATGAATCTGGACAAAACTAAAATCGAATATGTTCAATATGCATGTCATGCCGAGACCAATATTCGTCGAAGGGTCGGTACTCAAAGTTGTAACGAAATACGTCTGTCTACCTAGGGCAGGTAATTCAGCTTGGTAGACACAACTTCGAGAAAGAAGCTGACAGAAGGATCCGTTTGGGCTGGGCAGCATTTGGTAAACTTCGCCGAGTCTTCTCGTCACCTATACCGCAATGTTTGAACACAAAGGTCTTCAACCAGTGCGTCCTGCCTGTCATGACTTACGGTGCCGAGACTTGGAAACTGACAGTTGGGCTAGTCCACAAATTCAAAGTCGCTCAGCGAGCTATGGAGCGAGCTATGCTTGGATTTTCTTTGAAGGATAAAATCCGTAACGAGACTATCCGAAGAAGAACCAGAGTGACTGACATAGCTTGTAGGATCAGTAAGCTGAAGTGGCAGTGGGCTGGCCATGTCTGTCGAAAGACTGATGGCCGCTGGAGCAGATGAGTCCTTGAGTGGAGACCGCGAATCGGCAAACGCAGTGTAGAGCGCCCCCCAGCCAGGTGGACGGACGACCTGATGAAAGTAGTTGGGGGCCCCCCCACGCAGAAGGCAGAGGACCGAGTGTTGTGGCGCAATTTGGGAGAGGCCTATGTCTAGCAGTGGACTGCGATAGGTTGAGTTGATGATGAAGTATTAAGAATTTAACATAAGTGTGTGTACGGTGCAACCATACATGCAATTATTGCACTCTCATCAATATTATAATAAATCAATCAGTTCACGCTCCGACCGCGTCATTGCAACACCTATCATTATCAATAGTTAAGGAGTGGACTCAATACAAATATCAAGAGAAAATATATAGTTTTATTTAATATCATTATCAATATCAATCAGTAAAAGACGTATGGTGAGAACCGTACATCTTTTTGGTCCTTCGATCCATCTAGCAATCAGTGACTATTTGGTGAATATCAGTGACTATCAAAACAATATCAGTGTCTATCAAAACATTATCAGTGATCGTATTCGACTCTTAAACTGTGCAGTGCTGCTAGCAAGAAAGGGGCACGAGCCAGGGAGTTGCAGCATATCAAGTAAGATCGTTTTAATTTGCCATTACGTGAATATCTTACTTCATCATGGAAAATATTCACGTAAACCAAGCTGAGATTTTCGAGGCTATGACCAAGCTGTCCGCCAATATCATGAAGGATAGCTCGAGTCGTAAGGTTGGCGATTATTTTAAACGGCGTTTAGAAACTTTAGAATCTTATTGGGTCGATTTTCAATATAATCATGATCGGCTTAGTACGGAGGAAAGCAGGTCTCACCCGTACTTTATACAGAAGCATTACGAGCGTGCAGCGGAGTTGTACAGGTCTGTTAAAGCGTTAATTATTCAGCAGCAAGGATTAACAAAAACAGGTCAATCTGCTGTCACGGAGCAGGAGGTGAAACTTCAACAGAGAGATGATCAACCATCAGGTACGTCTCTAGCAAGTATGCGAGATGAACAAGCATCGAAACGTTCGTCTCCAGAGCGGTTATCAAGAGGTACATCTAGCAAGACGGATGATATGCTCAAAAAACAATCTAGCAACATCAAAGCTTTTCAGCGAACTATAGCAAGTATTAATTTAGAGGATATTTCCGAGAAGTGGGAAATGGAAGATGCTCTGAAGACTATTCAATCAAGATGGTCTGTAATTGATACTTTGCACTGGGAATTGGACGGAGAGTTGGAAGAGATGGATGAACATTACGAACAACAATATTCTAAGCAGGAGAAAATATACAACGACTTGAAAAAGGCTGTAAACAGCAAGTTATGGTCTGTCGCACATAAAGTCAAATCAACTCCAAAATTGGATATCCCTATTTTTAGCGGATCATATCAGCAGTGGACGTCCTTTAAGGACTTGTTTACTGAAACGATCCACACTAACTATTCTCTGTCTAGCGCTCAAAAAATGCAGCACCTCAAGAGCAAATTGAGAGGAGAACCTGAAAAATTAATCCAGCATCTACCAATATCATCTGACAATTACAACATTAGTTGGGATATTTTAAATCATCGTTATAATAATCTCAAATTAATTTGTAGTTCTCATTTAGACACGTTAATAAACATCCCGGCGGTGCAACATGCTACTATCAATCATATCAAGCGTTTGCATGACACCACAGTCGAGAGTTTGAACGCTATCAAGAACTTGGGGGTGGACGTTACTTCCTGGGACCCTTTACTTATACATCTTTTGTCTCCAAAACTAGATTCGGAGACTTATGATGACTATGCAGAATCTATCAAAGACCCCAGGGCTCTACCTAAATTACAAGATTTTCTGTCGTTTCTAGAAGGGAAATTCACTTCTATGGAATCCTCACGCAGAAAACAAGATAATCAATCAAGCAAATCCGGAAACTTCAGGCAATCATCGTTTGAGGCTAAACAATCACGACAAAAGTTTTATTCGCAACAATCATTTACTGCGAATGGTGAAGTAATTTCGCAACCGACAAACAACAAAAATGTCAATCAGAAGAAAAATTATAGGTGTCCAATTTGCAAGACAAATGAACACTGCACCTTTTATTGTCAGCAATTTCTACAAATGTCACCGCAAATAAATCGCAAAACTTTATCGAAATTAGATGTGTGCAAAAATTGCCTTTATAGTCATAACGGTAACGCTTGTTTTTCAACCAAACGATGCCGTGAATGTAATGGAAATCACAATACATTACTACATGCAGCATTCACACAATCAAACAACGCTTCCGTTGCAATAAGCACATCAAAAGCGACGGAAAACACTACACCTGCCACGAAATACGAAACGCCGCAACTGACGCGTGGAAACTCGCACGTTTCACTACAACAAAATAGGCCGGATGTACTTTTACCTACTGCAATGATCAAGGTCCAAGCAGAGGACGGATCGTTCCAGATTTTACGAGCACTTTTAGACCAAGGTTCGCAAACTTCCCTGATAAGTGAAAACGCAGCACAGCTTCTGGGCATATCACGCAAGAAATGCCCGGGCGTTATCTGGGGAATAGGCGAAACGGAAACAAACTGCAAAGGAATCGTGACTATCAAATGTGCATCAATTATCAACAGCTTTGAGTTTGAAGTAGATGTTTATATCATGAATAAATTAGTCAAAAACTTGCCTAATCGTACATTCAACAAACCAACATGGTCATATTTGAATAATATTTCATTAGCAGATCCCGATTTCAACATAAGTCGTTCTGTTGATTTACTACTCGGTAGCCGTGTATATTCAAAATTATTATTAGAAGGAGTTTGTAGAGAATTTGAGGACTCTGCATCAGCTCAAAACACACGATTAGGCTGGATATTAAGCGGAGATATCATACAATCGTATCAGTGTAACGTCATTTTACATAACCTGGAGGACATTCAGCAGTTCTGGGAGATAGAAGACATCACTGAAGAGACATCATTATCATCAGGAGATCAGCAGACTATAGATTATTATCAAAAAACTACGATACGGCAAGAGGATGGTCGGTATCAAGTAAGGTTGCCTCTTAAGCCAAATTTTTCGGATAAGTTAGGATTTTCTAAACCGAAAGCTGTAGCGCAGTTTAAATCATTAGAGCGAAAGTTTCAGCAGTATCCTAACGTTCAAGCAGATTATCAGAAATTTATGACTGAATATCAAGAATTAGGTCATATGAAACTCGCGAGCAACAGCTCAAAACCCGATTGTTTTTTAACGCATCATAACGTAATTCGTCCAGACTCAACCACTACCAAGTTTAGGGTTGTTTTCAACGCGTCTGCCAAAACATCAACAGGCAACAGCCTGAATGACGTCATGGAAGCTGGACCGAATCTACAGCTGGACTTCCAGTCCTTGATCCTCAAATGGAGGCAGTATAAATTTGCATATACAGCAGACATTGAGAAAATGTTCCGCCAAATCTGGATTCACGAAGATGATCAGCGATATCAGAAGATTGTTTGGAGGAACACATCATCAGACCCAAGACGTCAAAATAACCCAATACAGGATTATCAGTTAACGACAGTTACCTACGGAACCAAAGCCGCACCTTTTCACTCTTTGATGACGTTAAAACAACTAGCACGTGATGAAAGAGCCAACAACAAAAACAACTTAGCAACAGACGTCTTGGAGAACTCGTTCTATGTTGACGATCTGTTACATGGATCCCATTCACCCGAATAAGCAAAAACACTAACACGCGACCTAATCAAACTTTTAACATCGGGAGGTTTTAATCTCAGAAAATGGAAATCAAATGTCCCTGAGTTATTAGAACACATACAGACCGATAACAAAACTCAATACAGTTTTAATTTTAAGCAATCAGAACCATCGAAGACCTTGGGCCTCATCTGGGACCCCAAGGAAGATACTTTCCGGTTCGAATTAAAAATCGAGCTATCAACTACTCCAGTAACAAAACGATCTTTATTGTCAGATATATCAAAATTATTTGACCCCTTGGGATGGCTATCACCTCTGTCCACAAGGTTAAAAATCATTTTTCAAAAAGTTTGGATACATGATATAAAATGGGATGATCCCCTGCCTAAAGATATTCTGACCGATTGGATAAGCGTCAGAGATACTATTTATCGTGTAAATCAATTACAGTTGCCGCGCTGGATAGGCACACAAGAACGTGATAGTATAGAATTACACGGATTTTGCGATGCGTCACAGAAAGCGTACGCGTGCGTGATATACTGTCGAATCAAAGGGCATAAGCAGTCAATGCCTATTTTACTAGTCGGAAAAACAAGACTAGTCCCATCAAGCAAATCAGTATCATTACCAAGGTTGGAGTTATCAGGAGCTCTATTACTATCAAAACTTATATCAAAAGTTCAGCAGTGTCTAGCAAACTATAACGTAACAATTTACGGTTGGGTAGACTCTATGGTTGTGTTAGGTTGGTTAAATGGTGACCCAACAAGGTGGAAATCATTTGTGGCCAATCGGGTACGCCAGACAACCAATATTATGCCTACAAACTGCTGGCAGTACGTAAAATCATCAGAAAACCCAGCAGATTGTGACAGTCGAGGCTTGACCGCCGCTCAACTGGAAGATCACTCTCTGTGGTGGAAGGGTCCTTCGTGGCTATCAACATATGACGCCAAAAAAGAACCAAAATTATCAAACTTCACAACAAACGAAGAAATCAAAAATAATAAATTACAAGTAAATGTAACTCAGCAAAATAACGACTGTATTTATTTTATTTTATTTATTTATTTATTAAATTTATGCACACACAGATAAATAAAATTAAAATACATAGAAATGAATAGTACAAAGGCACTGCTTATTTCTATAAGAAATTTCTTCCAGCAGACCTGCGAGAGGAAAATTTGAAGCAAAGAGATGTAGACACAGTGTGTCAAGTAATACTAATAAATATACATACCTACATATATATATATACTCATACATAAACTAATATATAACGTAAAATAAATATGGTATAAAAAAATAAACATAGTCTAGGTATACCTACACAATATCAAAATAGAAATCATAATACATTACATAATTACGTACAACCTATGTGGATGAGGAAAGATAATGCTCTTTTACACGTTTTTTGAAGGTGGAAACAGTTTTACAGTCGCGTATCACGGGCGGAAGCGAGTTCCACAGCCTAACCGCGTGCACAGATAAGGAGTAGGAGTAGAAGTCAGTTTTATGGGATGGAAAATTGAGGATGGTTTTAAGATGCGACCTGCAGGGTGCGTAGCGTTATAAGAGATCTGATATCAAAGTACAGTTCATTTACACAACTTATAAATGTATATGCAAGGCTTTTGCGTTATTTTAAACGATTACGACTCAAGCAAATGGTACAAACTAAACATCTAACTCTACAAGAAATAAGACAAGCAAAAATGAAACTAATTAAGTTTGTACAAGAAACAGATTTTTTTGAGGATATACAAAATTTACAACAAGGCAAACTTATATCAAACAAGAGCAAAATATTGAACTTGAATCCGTTTCTCGATCAATACGGCATTCTTCGAGTCGGCGGGAGGCTCAACCGCACCAATATCGATCCTCAAATGAAGCACCCAATTATTCTATCAAAAACTTGTCGTTTAGCAGAACTTATCATTGACGAGTCTCACTTTCTAACGTTTCATGGCGGACCTCAACTAACATCAGCATTTACACGCCAGAAATATTGGATTGTTGGCGGAAAAAGAGCCGTCAAAGCCTGGGTTAGACGTTGTGTTAAATGTCGCCGTCATAACCCTAGCAATCAGCATCAAATCAAGGGAGATCTACCACCAGGAAAGTGGGCAATGGGAAGGGTGAATCAAGTGCACCCCGGCAGTGATGGATACGTCAGAGTAGTCACACTGCAAACAAAAAACGGATCTATGAGAAGACCCATCTTCAAGCTTACACCATTGCCAGATTTCTCCGACGAAGAAGACAAACAAGTGTCAACTTCAGATCAATCACATCAAAATATCAAAACATCACCTCAACTCAAAACCCGAACGAGTCAAAGCCTTAGTTCTACCTACACCACTATAGTGTCTTTATTACTAATTTTATTATGCTTAGTATGCAACGTGCATAGTGCATACAATATAACACAATTACAAGGCAATCAAGCAAATTATTTTGATAAAATATCAGAAATGAATTTAATCCAAGATCAATGGAAAATAGTAGTATATTACGACATGCACCCATATTGTCATGGATCAAAAATCTTTAGCATCTATATGAATCACCTTGAAAACCTATGCACACAAACAAAACGGAGATCACATTGTGACGTTATCATGTTGCAGCTACGTCACAAATTCATGGAGCTAGAGTACTACGACCGCATGTTGCTCAATCAGCATTTTGAAGCACATACGCGCACACGCCGAGGTCTTATCAACGGGATCGGTTACGTTGCAAACAGTCTCTTCGGAGTACTTGACGAACATTTCGCAGAACAATACCAAAAAGACATTACTTTAGTCAGGAAAAATCAGAAACATTTAGCATTACTATGGCGAAATCAAACATCTATCATTGAAGCAGAGAACAACTTGCTGAAACGAGTGGAAAGTACGATGGAAAAGCAACATAAAATATTTAATCAACATTTAATCAACTTAGACCAAGCTCTCTCCACATTAAAAAATGAGTTTGAGAAAGTAGCAGTCACAGAAGACTTTATTTTATCAACATTGATTGCGAGCAACATCCTGAGCAGTCTAAAGAACATTCAAGATTCGTTGTTGGACACGATCACCAACGTTCAACACTTCAATGTTCATCTTATAACACCGGCTCAACTACAAGATGAGCTAAATATCATTTCAAATCAGTTGCCCAAAGAACTATCATTACCTATCAATAGCATTACTACTGACCTGTACAAAATATATCAAATCATGCAAGTAAGAGCTCGTATGACACGAGAGTATTTCATTTTTGAAATACAAATTCCTCTAGTAAATCGAGAGAGTTACGAAATTTATCACATGATTCCCATTCAACATCAAATAAAAGGAAGTATGGTAAACGTAGTCCTAATATCAGAGTACATAGCCATCAATATCAGAAAGGATACATACTTACCTATTTCCGGATATGAGCTCAAAAATGCATTCGATTAAATGCCAACACAAACCTTTGTCAGCTGCAGAAACCAATTTATCAACGAGATTCAGACCAACATTTTTGCATCAAAAATCAAGAAGGAAATACCTGTACAACTATCACTGCTACATGCAAAACAACGTGGACACAGCTAAACGTAATAAACACATTCATAATCACTTGTTGTGGCCATTGCACTCTACGGATAATATGCGGAGATCAAGTTACCACTGAACAGGTGACCGGAGTGAAAATAATAGCACTAGGAAACAACTGCGTCATCAAGGGTGAGACCTTTATTATTACGTCACATAAACAACAAACGACTAACATGAAAATTAAGCCAGATATTATTGCCGTAGAGATCGCTCCCGTCAATAACTTAATCAATTTATCAATACCAACCAATGAGTATAAGGAAGAAAGATACCAAACATCTTTGCAAAATATCTCAAAACAAATAGAGCAAATGAAAGCAGCCTCAGAACAAACTGATGATGGTGTGACTTATCACGATGTCCACCATTACGTGGCCATCTACTGCGTGGGGGTGGCAGGGCTAGCCTTCGCTGCGTTTGCGCACATACGCTCGCGCCGGCGCCGCCGCACCGTGCAGTTGGCGCTCACACCTGCACAGCCTGGCGTACACTATCGTGCCAGTACGAGTGATCTGCGTGCGACTAGTATGCCAAATCAAAGTGATCAGTGCGCGAGTGAAGTGTATCATAGTGATCAGCGCGCGAGTGTAACAAAAAACTCAAATGCGTGTGTAACCGATAGAGCTACTTCACCTGTTATTAGAAAATGTAGTTTCAAAACATCAACTAACAACTTAGCAATTTAAGTATCATTGTTTTATCACCTTGTATCATCAGATCATACTAACAACACCATCTTTCAGCATCAGTCATCTCGCGCCCGGGAGCATGTACGGTGCAACCATACATGCAATTATTGCACTCTCATCAATATTATAATAATTCAATCAGTTCACGCTCCGACCGCGTCATTGCAACACCTATCATTATCAATAGTTAAGAGGCCGCAGCACGGATTTGGTCACCAAAGTCGTATCACAACTCGTATATCTACGAAAGCTACGAGTTAGAGGTTTTGAAAAAATTAAATTTTGACATTTTTTCTTTGATCGCATAAGCGTAAAAACACGATTGGAAAAAAAAAATTCGACGGAAAAATAACATGAAAATTCATTGTTTTGCACACGTTTTGTCCAGGATCTCAGACACCCTACGGTATTTCAATATAATTTTTATTTTGATATGTAGGTAATAACTATTTCTTCAATTGTGCAAGTCAATTTTTTGATTTATTGAGTAGTTTTCGTGTAATAAACAAGTAAATGATTAGGTGCTTACGACCTTTTAAAATACTCGCACGCTCACATTCGCTGTCCCTTTTTAGCGCGCGGAATTCGTTGGACGCTGTCTCTTTCAATTCGTTCAATCAGTCTGCTGCGGCATTTGTACGAGGTGGACATGCGCTCGGCTGCGGTCCAGACAGAATACTAATAGAATACGCATTTACGATATTAGTACATTTATTATACACACCATTTGATAGTGAAGGTAAAAGAAAAAAAATGTGTACCTATTTAAAGATAGGGAAGCCAAGAAAAATGTGTGCAAAATAATATTATTAATGTTATGCAAAATATTTGAATGTTCGCGCGTAAAATGAGAGAAAGAGAGAAGTGCCTACCTATTACCTACATTATATCTGTAACATGGGTTCCCAACCATTGGGGCGCATAAAGTGGCCCATGGGTAGGGTTGGTTGCTAGATCAAAATAAGAAAATCCGGAGAAACTCCTGGAAATTTGCAGTAAAATCCATATATTTTCTTTGAAATTTCTAATTTTGCGACCGTTGCGGAAGTTGAGATGAGGGTGAAGAAATTCTGGACTCCTTAGAATAACCCCCGCATTCTGGACACCTTAGATTTAACCCCACATTCCGGACAAAGAACCAAATTTCCGGACATGTCCGGAAATCTCCGGACGTAGTTATGGCAACCTTGGGGGGGGGGGGCGCAGCAGCTCCAAATATAATAAGTTATGCTCCAAAAAAATTAATAATAAATTCCATCCTAAAAGGGGAAGGCAAGGCAAGGGGGGGGGGGTAGTGATATCAGCAGAATGCTAGTGCAGTCAATCGCACTGCAGTGGTAACACTTGAATTACTGTTACGAAATAAAGACAGTGTCAAGGTCAAACTGTTACCACTGACGTGCGGTCGACTGTACTAAATACGACAAATATTTGCAGTAAAACCTAAACTACCTATTCATTCATTGAACTTGTGAATCTGGCAACGAATGAGCCCGCTCAAGCGCACCCGGGGTTGGAAATCGCGTGGATGGCGGGAAATAGTACAACGCCAGCGTCACTGGATACGTAGTGTTATAATAAACATAAATCGAGTGAATAACAACATGAGAAATGTAACTAAGAACGAGTTTATTTATATATATGTATAGGTAAAAAATCTTACTTTGAAAAATTACATTTTCAATCCATTTCTAGTTTTAGAACGTTGGTATTTGAGGCCGACATAAACCGATAGGCAAAAATATTAAATCCATTAACAATATACACGCAATGACTTCGCTATGTGTTCCAACTAAGTGGGCAATGTTATGGAGCATCGACATATACCACCGGCTTTACCACCGGCCTGTCGCCAATTTCCATCAGGTACCACCAGCCAGCGGCTCACCCGCCAGCTATGCTGCTGGGCACCTGTGGAATCTACACACACCTGGCAAAGTTGTATCAACACTGTGGATACACTTTTCATCATCATTTCAGCCGAAAGACGTCCACTGTCAACTTTACTGCCCCATCGGCCATTCTTTCTGCGAGCAATGTGCCCCGTCCACTGCCACTTAAGTTTGGCAATTCTTCGGGCTATGTCGGTTACTTTCGTTCTCCTGCGAATCTCCTCATTTCTGATTCGATCACACAGGGACACTGCGAGCATAGCCCTCTCCATTGACCTTTGAGTGACTTTGAGCCTAATTATCAGGCCCATTGTGAGCGACCGCGTTTCAGTGCAAGTAATTACTAGCAACACACACTGGTCAAAGACTTTCGTCTTGAGACACTGCGGTATTTTGGACGAGAAGATATTGCGTAGCTTCCCGAACACTGCCCAACCGAGTCGGATTCGACGATTGACCTCTTTCTCGAAGTTGGACTTACCTAGCTGGACAGTTTGTCCTAGGTATACATCATCATTCATTCATCATTTCAGCCGAAAGACGTCCACTGCTGGACATAGGCCTCCCTAGGTATACATAATCCTCAACAACTTCGAGTGTAGATTCTCCGATGTTTACGGGAATGGGTGCTATATGGGAATTCGACATAACCTTTGTCTTGTTCATATTAATTTTTTGGACCCACTCTATCAGAAGCTCTACTGAGGTCATCGAGCATTGTACCGAGGTCCTCCATGGTCTCAGCCATGACTACTATGTCGTCGGGAAACCGAAGTTGAGTGATGTACTCGCCGCTTATGTTAATGCCTAGCCCCTTCCAGTCCAGAACCTTGAAGACATCCTCCAATGCAACAGTAAATAAATAATAATTAATTATTTTATCTTAAAAAATCTAAAAAGTATTCGTAAAACTCGAAAAACTCGAATAGTTGATCAACACTATTCGTAAAATTCGAATAGTGTTGATCAACTTGACAAATCGAGCGAATATTGCATGCCCTAACTGTAGTACAGCCCAAGTCTCGATCGAATCAAAAGAACGAAGAACGAAGGCTTTCTCGTAGTCCACAAACGCTAAACAAAGAGGCATGTTATACTCTTTGGTCTTCTGTATAACCTGCCGCAGAGTATGTATGTGGTCTACGGTGCTAAAGTCTTTTCGGAATCCGGCTTGTTTGGAAGTCTCGAAGTCCTCAAACCTGCGCGAAAGACGGTTCGTAATGACTCTCGCAAACAGCTTGTAGACATGCCTCAGAAGTGAGAAAAAACAACATAAAAACATAACATCACGCCTGTATTTCCCCGAAGGGGTAGGCAGAGGTGTAACAGTACACCCACATTTCGCCAGTTATGTTGTAAGTCCCATGTAATAGGGGGCGAGCCTATTGCCATTAACCGGACACATATCCAGACTCCGGGCTGCTACTGAGAATTTCCTACTGAAAAAACCCAATAATACTTTGCCTGACCCGGGAATCGAACCCAGGACCCCACGCTCAGCAGTCGCGCTTGCGACCACTAGACCAACGAGGCAGTCTGAAGTGAGATGGGCCTATAATTCTTCAGTAGTGCATTATCGCCATTTTTGAAGAAAAGTACCACCACACCTCTGCTCCATGCCTGTGGCGTTCTTCCCTCGAAAATGACGGAATCAAACAACTTCTGAAAGGCCTTAAGGATCGGTTTTCCACCCGCCTTCAGGAGTTCGGCCGTAAGTCCTTCATCACCCGGTGCCTTGTTGTTTTTGAGCTGCTTCAGAGCCATCCTAATCTCATACAGGCTGACGTCCGGGATATCTTCGGTATAGTGTCGGGTCAATCGAGCTCTTGGGTCGTTAGCCCGGATTGCAGCGGGTTTCCGGGTGGACGTGTATAACTGTCCATAGAACTTCTCGACCTCCTTCAATAGCTCTGAAGAAAGAGTTCATCATATAGAGCCACTCTTTCTCCATAAAGCCGGCCAGTAGATGACCCCGGTGGTTCCGATATCCATATCCAAAATACTCGCAGCACATCATCGTAGCGCTTGCCCAGTTTCGCGTTGAAGTCTCCCATGACAACAGTGAACTGAGTTTTAGAGCCATGCATGGCTCTGGATATATCCTCATACATGGTCTCCACCTCATCGTCGGGGTGTTTCGAGGTTGGGGCGTATACCTGTGGCGGATACACTTTTATGTATACATTTTCAGGAATTTCCTTACTATGAAATAAATCACACAGGGTTGACACAATCAAAGTAACGGAAAAGTTTTTTATACAAAAGAAAGGTCATCATCATCATCATCATTTCAGCCGAAAGACGTCCACTGCTGGACATAGGCCTCCCCCAAGCATCGCCACAACGACCGGTCCTGTGCCTTCCGCATCCAGCGGATTCCCGCGACCTTCACCAGGTCGTCGGTACACCTTGTGGGGGGCCTACCCACGCTGCGCCTTCCAGTACGCGGTCGCCACTCCAGAACTTTACTGCCCCATCGGCCATCCGTTCTGCGAGCAATGTGCCCCGCCCACTGCCACTTAAGTTTGGCAATTCTTCGGGCTATGTCGGTTACTTTCGTTCTCCTGCGAATCCTCATTTCTGATGGAAAGAAAGGTATTCATTGATAAAAATATAGAGTTACATGACAGCTTGACAGTTTATGCACAAGTACAGGTGGGCAATAATGAAACTCTTTGAGTCATTTATAATAAAAGGCGGCTATCACCACTTTGACCCACACCTGGCAAAGTAAATATAAAATGTTGTTTTCCCAACGCATGGCAATAATGATTAATGTGACATGTAATTAATAAATACTATAATAATAATGTCCTACCGGCCGAATTTCGGTCACGGCGGCCAATCTCAATGGAGACTAGCCATCTGCGCGGGACATATTATATATAGTGCACAAGTGTGTGCGTAAACACAGGTGCACTCTCTATCCCTCACTCTCATAATCCGATGGGACGGCAATTCGACACGACCGGAGAGAGATCAGGCGCAGGACCGACGGCTTTACGTGCTCTCCGAGGCACGAAGGGGTCTCAAAGTCTCGATGTGTAACGAAACGGAATAAATACTAAACTTACTATACTTATTTATGTGTAATGAATACTATACTTAGTACTTCTACTTTAATAGTAGTAAACTTTAGTATTTAATTTGCCATAAGTAAGTCAAAGTGGTGATATCTGACTTACTACTTGATTATAAACGACTACTTAGCAAGTTTTTACTGCATAACATTGCCCAAAGTGATAACAAATTATTCAATTGACTGTTTTTCCGTGAAATCACATATAAGCATCTATCATTATAAATCATTAATTAGTTTTCTTCAGTGAATTTGTTTCAGCCATTCACCTACATTTCTCTTACACAAATATTTATATATCATGTAAGTAACGAAGATAGTACCATTTATAATTTGAAAAGAGTGTATCCATGGAGTTTCTTGCCGGCTCTTCTCCATAGTACCAATTTTTTGGAATCGAACGACCAGCAGCCGTCAGGCACACGAGGAGGTAATCTGGCCGAGCACCTGTATAATCAGGGACCCAACCCCTACCAACTTTAACCCCTTTTACCCCCGAACTCTTGCCAAACGATATTAGATCCAACCCGCAATTTGCTCGCCCCCTATTACATGAGACTTGTACGCAAAATACACGCTTGGACGTGGAGTTGCGGAAACCAGCCCGTTATACTATACACGGGACTTATAACATAATTGGCGAAATGTAGGTGTACTATACACCTCTGCCTTCCCCTTCGGAGAAACACAGGCGTGATGTCATGTTATGTTATAACATGTCTTATTACCAGAGCCATAAAACTGATAGTTTCAGAAAAATCAAAGGTGAGCAATGTTGGGTTTGCAGGTAACTTTGCCCGGCTCTTTTATCACTTTTTTCAGATAATTTTCTATTTCGGGGTGCCAAATTC
Organism: Asteroscopus sphinx; assembly: GCA_949699075.1. Taxonomy (NCBI): domain Eukaryota; kingdom Metazoa; phylum Arthropoda; class Insecta; order Lepidoptera; family Noctuidae; genus Asteroscopus; species Asteroscopus sphinx. The sequence goes on from OX453024.1 coordinate 14,216,079, forward strand.
CAAAATTCAAAGCGTTTGGTAGTAATAAATATAGTGGCAAAGTTTGCTATGCGTTCCGTCTTATAATATTCCCAAAAACAAAAAAAATAAGCATAATTGCGGCCAAAAGTTTCAAGGTAGGTACCTACCAGATAAAAAAAAAATATTTTAATAAATATTCGTACCTACTGTGTGTATAGTAGAAAGTTGTGAATTAGCTGTAGGTATATAAGTAGGTAAAAAAATCATTGGTAGGTATATACTGACCTACCTACCGACATTATTTTATTTCGGTACATTTAGACTGCCTCGTTGGTGTAGTGGTCGCAAGCGCGACTGCTGATCATAGGGTCTTGGGTTCGATTCCCGGGTCGGGCAAAGTGTTATTGGGTTTTTTCTTTAGGAAATTCTCAGTAGCAGCCCGGAGTCTGGATTTATGCCCGGTTAATGGCAATAGGCTCGCCCCCTATTACATGGGACTATTACATAACTGGCGAAATGTGGGTGTACTATACACCTCTGCCTACCCCTTCGGGGAAATACAGGCGTGATGTTATATTATGTTGTTATGTAATGTTGGTACATTTAGCTACTTATGTTACCTGGTACCTGTTAGTCAAAAATATCCCCAGGTCTCCAGAGTATTTTATATTAGAACATAGCTCATAGGTACCTACAATCATTCCATCATCATCATCATTTCATTTAGGTATCTACACCTAGCAGAGATATTTTTTAATAAAAACGAGCGCACCTTATTCTTACTTGTATTTGTCGTGTACATGCACAATGCGTTAGCATTTGTATGTGTGTGCGTAGAGCTGAGGTGATGTGAATGTGAGTACAAGCCGGCTAAAACGCGTTGCCTCTGATGCGCGACTCCACGACTCGAGCTCGCGCACTCGGTAGCATTTGCGGTTCCGCGTACGCGCACGTAGAGACGTAAGGCCTGTGGTGAGGGGAAGGGAAGAGACGAAATCTATCTCGTAGCGCTGCTATGGTGGACTCTTAAGAATAAACTGCCAAAATCAGACGGGAGCGTGGAGTAGTTGGTTACCGTATTGGTGTTTTGCATATAACAACACAGTTCATACAGAAACCAACTATATGCCACATGAATTAGTGTTCGGTAAGCGATGTTTATTGCCAGCTAACTTTAATAGCGGTAACGTAGATCCGCTATACGCTCATGACAACTACGCATTAGAGTTAAAATACAGACTTCAAGTAGCTCAAAAGGATGCTCGCGATAATTTAATACAAAGTAAAATTAAGAGGAAAAATTATTATGACACTGATATAAACCCGGTATATTATAAGAAAGGGGACTTGTTATTGTTAAGGAATCCGTCAGAAAATAAAATGGATCCAATCTTTTTAGGACCATATCTAGTGATGGACGATTTGGATTGTAATGTTAAAATCATAAAAAATGGGAAGGAAGATATTGTTCATAAAAATCGCACTAAATTTTATAAAAGTGCCTAGTTTATAAGTTTGTATTACGTATTAAATAATAAAATGAAAAATATATCCATATATATAAACTTTACTCGTGTATTGGTAACAATATTACTAAGTACCTAGGTACATGTTTATCATAATTTTTAATCTTGTGTATTTGTACTGAAAATTTTACATGCTATATTAATGTAAATTTCAATTATAAAATTATAAACATGTATCACTGAATATAGTAGTCCGTGTGGTGCCGGACTTAAAGAATAGCATCACCCTTATCTCTTCTCATGGGTGTCGTAAAAGGTGACTAAGGGATTCACCAGAGGATGGGCAGCAGCATTCTCTGAGTATTTAACCAACCAACTGCGATCGCCAACCCGCCTGCCAAGCGTGGCGATTATGGCATATCCCCCCCTTAATTGGGGGAGGCCTTTGTCCAGTAGTGGACGTCTTTCGGCTGTAATGATGACTGAATATAGTCTAGATTCTACGTAGATAAAAAAAAAAAAAATACTAACATAGTTTTTTTATTTTTTCCCCAAATGAAGAGGTGTGGTGTAGTAGTTGTAAGCTATATTTAATCTGTATTATTAAGACAATATATTCAGTCTATCAGCAGCTAACACGCGTTTCACTTGTCTCCCAAATACACCACCTTACAAAACTTTTCGTAAAAATATTCATAATAAGTGAAGTAGGTAAGAGTTTTAAGTAAATAGGGAGTAGGTCTTCTTCAAGTTTATTTTTTTTTATTTTGACGTTGTAATTTTTGTCATAAATATGGAAGATTCTATGTCAGTAGATAATGCCACTGACTGGTGCGGGGAATTCAACCATTAAATTGTATGCTTTTTAAGGTGAATGCTACCGGGTAGTCAGAGAAATTAAAAATTTCTTGTGGGGGTATTTACAAATTGTAGCTCTATTTCGCGTTGTACATCAATAAAAAAATAACAATATATCTACTGAATAATACTCATAAAAAGATTAACCTAGCTCTATAATCGATAATTTATTGTATTATTTCGCATTTACGCATACGAAGCAAAATCTAACGATTTAACGATCAGGGGCCGTATTATGAGCTTTTAAAAAACCATGCAAGTTCCAGGCAATCCATTTAACTGCCTTGTAAAATGTCGTATTATGACGTGCGTAAACCTGGCTGACTTCTGGATGGATAAGTTGTCTATGGCTGTCTTTTAACTTTTGACGGTGACGTTTAGGAACAAGATTATTTTTTTTGTCGGTAAGTTACGGTTTTAATTTTGTAATGTATTGATATTAAAAATTCAAAATATTAGTTGCATGAACACAAAAGTATAATTAAATATTTAAAGCATCGTATTTTGCCTACAACAAAAATTATGTGTTGATTTTACCACATTTTACTAAATGTATATTTATATGAATGGTTCACGGTGTTACGCTTCCGAACGACACCCCATTTAAAAGTCAGCGGGAAGTTAATCGTAGGGGGGCAAAGAGTATATAATCACTACGTTTAGTAGGTGGGAACAAATAGATTTCAATACATCTTATTATTTTCTTATTACTTTAAATTAATGTTATAAACAATACGTATTAGAATGGCGTAAAGGCCTATGTGTGATCTTATTTGGCTTAAAATATGTAATAAAATACAAAGAAAATAATTTTCCATTTCATGTTATTTAGTTCAGACACAGACATAGTAAATAATATAGACCAAGTGCTGCGAACAATCCTACTGAAGTCACCAAAACCGTGCTCCTCCGTGTACAAACCAGCGCTCACGCACACACATGCACATCAAACCATGCTCACCGCTCTCAGTACACATGTCGCGGCATCGTCTAGTAAGCATGGCCAAAAAATATATCTTTCAAGAGCATATGTGTGCGTGAGCGCTGGTTTGTTCACGGAGGAGCACGGTTTTGTTGGCTTCATTATGATTGTTCGCAGCACTTAGTCTATATTTTTTAATATGTTGTGAATGTCTGCCTTGAAGCGTCGCTTTCCAGAAACGCAATTACTTCGTAATAATCGCACATGTTAGTGTTAGAATTATTATTGTGGATTATTATTACCAAATCTTACCAAACGAACTCAAAGCAATTCAATAAAAGGTACTCTAAGACAGCTTTTTCTGACTGGTTTCTAATGTCAGTTATTGACTGAAAAAAACAGAAATGAAACGTCAAATCAGCGTTCATAATACGGTTATCGCCAGCCAGTCAGCCAAAATACGGGCAGAAGTCGGCTTGTAGTGTCACGTGACCGCTGACTCGCTGGCAATTGAGTTACTAATACGAATTTGCCAGGCAGTTCACTTTACAGCAAGAACTGCCTGGAAATAAGAGTTCATAATAAGGCCCCTGTTGATAGATCAAACTGTACTTGAGGAATGTTCTGTAATACGGACCTGAGCTGAGTAACTGAACGACCAAAGTACGCTCCTTGCGTCGTCGGACGATAATACTGAACGTACCACTTTTCTGCCTACGAGTCGCATCTGCATCTTTATAATCTATGTTTTGTCTTATCGCTCTCGGTACAAAAAATATTTATTGTTTTTAAATAGAAATACGCCTATAATGCAAATAATTTTTTGTACTTACAAGTGGTATGTGATCCCTTTTTGTTTGTTTGCTTTCATGTCATAATTAGTACACTTTCTGTACATTTACGACGGCATTTTTGTAATTTTTTGTCACCGGTTACGCTCGGCGCCTTGCCTTGACGCGGACTAATAGCAAGATGTCACAATTAGCTTGTTTTCGAGTCTTCAGATATTCGCGCTAGTCACTCATCTGTACTTATGTAATATCATTGGTTACATTACATGAGATTACATGATGCGTTTATGAAGTTTTCTTTTGTATCATAAATAGAAAGATTTTAAAACCCATATCTAGGCGATGTAAAAATATATCCGAAAGTATTTATGGTTTTGTTGTTCTAATCTTACTACGAAATAATTAATTACGGCTGAATAACGGCTGTTTGTAAAAATAAATTTATGAAAGTACTTACTACAAAAAGCTAGCTCTGGGCTACGTTCACTTACTACGCACTCAGTGTGAAAGTCACCCGGTGCGAATATCGCTCGATCATTGACGATTTTCTCAGAGTTACTGAACGACTTCGGGCGACCTTATGAAACTGACACTAGAACAATGAAGCACTGACAATTATGACAATCGAAACCTCAAATTATCTGTCATTTTATACTTTTATCTGTCAACATGACAGCAGAGCGTCTTTTACCCTACTATTTAACGGGGTGACCGGTGCGTACGCTCGACGACGCCCGCCCACAATACTGAACGGTTTGGTGTGAACGCCCGGACGATCACTCCGAGTAACTGAACGACCAAACAACGCTCCGGGCGTCGTCCGCCGTCGTCGGACGATAATAGTGAACGCACCCCTGTAAACACCTATCTGTCAAAATCATTGTCAATGTGACGTTTGACGTTAAAATACTTCTATTCTATTTTTTCGTATGGCAAGCAATGCCGTTGTCGACAATTCTGCCAATGTCAAGAGTTTTGGAGAAGCGTGTGTTACAAGAATAAAAAATAAAAAAAATGGGAAAATTTATGTATCTTTTGATTGATAATTGAACTCGATGTAGAACTTGCTACCATTGTTAGAACACTGAAACAAACACAAAACATAAATATACATACAATAAAATAAATAGTATTAAAAACATTTAAAATACACATATACCACAACCCCATAAACAAAAAGTGTCACAATCTGATGTCATTGCTACGGATAAAAAACATCAAAGCTCTAAAGAGCCTTGGAGAGGAATAAGTTAGAAGAGAAGGGAAGTTTATTGGCATAGGAATTTTAAGTTTTGGAAGAAAACTATATAAATCCAGTAAAGGATTATTATTGGAACAGTTAAAGAAGATGTGATCCAAAGTACCTTCGTCCATCCCACACTCACAGAGAGACGAATCCCGTACACGAATTTTATGTAGGAAAACGGGGGAACAACAGTGGCCAATACGAAGCCTGCAAAGAACTGATATAACCTTCTTTGATGTCTTTTTATACTGGGCAAACCAAGGCTTAGGCTCTACGCTGGGTTGTATCGCGTAATAATAACCACCTTTCTTTTTACTAGTGTTATTCCACTGTACTTGCCATGAGGATTGCAAGTCCCTTTTTGGAAGGCCCAGCAAATCGTACCCCTGATAACTGAAATGCTTAAGATCTGCAGATTGAGACGTAACTGCATCTTTGGCAAGTAAGTCTACACATTCATTTCCCCTGATGCCACAGTGACTTGGAATCCAAACCAGGTGAACAACTTTTTGTTTTTTGCTAAAAGAATATAGTGTTTTTTTAATTTCCAAAAGAAGTGGGCTATGTAATTTGCTCTTGAAAGGGTTTTGTTTTAAAGCTTGTAAACAACTTAAAGAGTCTGTAAATATTACTCCAAAATTTATGTTGTGAGACTCTATAACAAGGCATGCTTCCAATATAGCCACACACTCGCCGGTGAACACAGAAGCTTCCTGAGGACACTTGAATTTAAAAATAATCTTGGAGTTTTGGTAATAAACCGCAGCCCCAGTACAACTAGTATTTGCCAATTTTGAAGCATCAGTAAAAAATCTATCAAATTCGTTCCAACGCTCTCCAACCACCGCGTTGAAAGTTGAATCCGCTGAAAGAGACCGTTTGGAAATGCCAATGTCGAAGAATATTTCTGGACTATAGCATAAGATTTCATAACTAAAATTATAAATGGGAAGTTTAGGGAATTGAATGATGCAGCCTTTTAAATTTTGAATTTGCCGAAATGATTATATTTTCTTATTTCCCGAAAGTACTCCACTGACAAGGCGTCTTTACAGCCGCTTTAAAGTTGTATTTTGATGTATCTACTAATTTTTAAAATCTATTTTTTATTCAAATAATTATGCTCTTTATGATTGCTTAATTTCTTGACGAAGCTTTTTTACAGCTGCACCCATTCTTAGTTATTAAATGACAAGGCCTCTGTACAGCTGCTATAGATTTCAGTATAAAAGAAAAAAAAAAAAAAAAAAAACGAAATAATGTATAAAATTATCTTGTATAATATTGCTTTTTAAATTTATTAATTCAGAATTTAAAAAAATGTAAATGACTTATCCAAGTGTTCTTGTATGTTCCTATGGTGATAATAAATAAATTGAAATTGAGATTGTACAAATAGGGGGATTTCTTTATTTCTCCAATGGCTTGATGATCTACATTGCTCATCTAGTTCACTAACTTTTTGTAGAAGCGGATGTAAGGAATTGGTAACAATTCTGGCCCAAAATCGAGTTGCCAAATATTGTCTCCTTAGAGCTAAGGGTGGTTCTGAGCATTCAACCTGCAACGCGTTAATCGGAGAGGATTTCATACAACCTAAGATGATCCGAAGGCACTTAGCCTGAACCCTATCCAGTCTTGATAAAGCACCCTTGTTGCACGGAATTAAAAGGAATGAACCATAATCAAGAACACTGCGGATTAAGGCATTGTATACCAATTTCATGGTGTAAGGGTGAGCACCCCACCAGACACCGGCAAGAACTTTAAGAATAGGAATAATTCTTTCGCATCTTTGCACCAGATAATTTAAATGATGTAAGCCAGTCAATTTTTGATCCAAAAAGACGCCTAAAATTTTTACTATTTTGACAACTGGAATACAATGCCCTTGGATACACAATGAAATTTGTGGAATCAGCCTTTTACGGGAAAAGACTACTACCGAGCTCTTGGGAGCAGACAAGCTCAGACCATGGTCCTTAAGCCATTGGTTTAAAGAGTCCAGAGAGACAGAGAGGGAAGAAGCTGCATCACTAATAGAGGAATCTGAGACATAGAGAGCCAGGTCATCAGCGTATTGCAGAATGTGACAATTGCTATTCAGACATGAGCTAATATCGGCTGTTAATAAATTGTATAGCAAGGGACTAAGAACTGAGCCTTGTGGTAAGCCCTTCCATGTCTGCCTATGCTCAAACTCCTCACCCTGGACTCTCAAAACCAAAGACCGCGAAACAAGCAGTCTACATATACACTGCACCAACTTCACCGGAAGCCTCAGCTGTTGCAATTTTTGCCTGAGGAGGGGAAGAAGAACATTGTCGTACGCAGAGGCTATGTCGAGGAAAGCGGCGACAACAGATTGGTTCTTAGAGAGTGATATGTGAATATCTGATACCAAAATTCCCACGCTATCCATGGTACTGAACCCCTTCCTGAAACCGAATTGTGACTTCGGCAGTAAGTCTCTCGATTCGACGATCCACTCCAAACGATTCTTGATCAGGTGTTCCAGTAACTTTACCAAAACTGAAGATAAAGCAATCGGTCTAAGACCATTCGGATCATCTGCATGTTTACCAGGTTTTAAAATGGGAATTATTATTTGAGTTTTCCACTGATCTGGAACCAAGCCGTTTGTTAAACAAAAGTTTAAAATATTTAAAAAATAGTTTTTGGCCTTGAGACCTGCATGTTTGATAAATGAATAGACGAGTCCATCAATACCAGGAGCGGAGTCATGAACATGCTTTAACACTGTAACTAGCTCCTGCAGCGAAAATGGCGCATCAAAGGGATCTTCCGAAGAGTTCATAGACGAAAAATTACTCTCTTCCTCCAATGGCACATATGATGGGGCTATTTTGTCAAAAAAGAGCTCTGCAGTCTGACGAGTGATAGGGGAAGAAATTGAAGGAGAGCAGCCACGTCTGAATCTGTTGATCCTTTTCCACACTGCTGACACTGGAGTAGAAGGAGATAAGGAACTGCAAAAGCTAACCCATCCTGTACGTTTCTTTTTCCGGAGCAGTCTTTTTGATTTGGCTAGAGACCTATTATAAGCAATTAGATTGGCGACGATCATCTCGGAGTTATAAGTACGTTCCGCGTCATTCCGTTCTCTTATTGCCATTGTGCATTCTTGATCCCACCACGGAGGTGATGGGATCTTATTGAGGGCAGAGTTTTTAATTGGGAAACAGGAATCAGCACTGGAAGTTATGGCTGAAACAAAGTTCGCACAGCAGTTTTCCACATGGTATCCCCCAGAAGAATCTAAAAAATGGGAATCTAAATTTGGAAGTATGTCAATTTTGTCCTCCAATGATGAACTATACTCTGACCAATCAGGATTGGACAAATTATACCTCAAAAGAGGAGGAGATGTTTTTTCTAAAAATGTTCTATCAGCGAAAGAAATTACAATAGGGTAATGGTCACTACCATGAGTAAGACTTGTGCATTGCCAGTGAGCTGATGCTGCTATGTCCAGTGAACAGAATGTTAGGTCTATACAGCTTTTTTGTTGCCCAGGTGGGGTTCTCCGAGTTGAACAGCCGTCATTCAAAACGCAAAGGTTAAGGTCATCTAGGATTTCCACCAAACCTTCCCCAAAGGGGTCAAACCTTTCAGATCCCCATCTGAAGTGATGACCATTGAAATCTCCCATGACAAGCAAGGGGCCATCAATGCTTTCAAACGTTCTCCTTAAAATTGGAAGAAAAGTTTGGTTAGGGTGCGCTACATAAATGGATAAAAGGGTTATGCCCTCTACCCTACCTGCCACAATAGTCATATCTCCTCCAAGGGGAGGCATAGACAAGGAGAGAAGTGGAACGCGGTTGTTTATGCAGAGAGCAGACCCTCCATAGCCATCAGATCGATCGCATCTGAGAATGTTGTAGTGTGGTATACGAAAGCTAAGACTAGGATTAAGCCAAGTCTCAGCAATAGAACAAGCTAACGGCTTGTATTTATTTAAAAGGAATATGAGGTCGTGTTTCTTATGCCACACGCTCCTCACGTTCCATTGTAGGAAAACCAGGCGGGCCGCCATTGGTAAAGTTTGAGAGAAGAGAAAGTAAGTCGTTGGCAACGTTGGACGGTGAGTTGGATATATTTGAAGTAGACAAAGTTGTCAGAAGTTTCACTAGTAGTTGAATGATAGTAGACAAATTGTCTGAAGTCTGTACTGCATCGATATTATTGTTATTTATAGCACAGCCATTTGACTGTGAAGATCGGGGAGTGCTAGTTAATAGCTGATGAGCAACTTTGTCATAAGAGGGGGAAAGAGGGGCATGGGTCTTAGGCTTCATGAAAATAGTTTTTCGATAAGACTGAGAAGATCCAGATTTAGCAATGTCAGCATAGCTGCGAGAAGATATAGGGACAGTTTTGCTGGCTTCAGCGTATGAGATTGACTTCTCAGCCATAGTTGTTTTTATGGCTCTCTGTCTCCCATACTCCGGGCACGCCTTGCTATTGGCAAAGTGGCTCCCAGAGCACAGCACACAAAAAGCTTCGCCTTCAGCAATGCTGCAACCATCACCGGGGTGATCATGGCCGCATTTACTGCAGCGTGGTTTTGACCTGCACAGTGACTCAACGTGTCCAAATCTGCAACACTTGCGGCATTGAATTGTCGGGAATATATATTGTTCCACAGGTAAGGCAGTGTAGCAGCAGAATATCCTCTTAGGCAAAACTTGGCCATCAAATGTGATGACGCAAGTTTCTGTTGGCTTCCATTCAGTCATATCATCTTTTACAACTCTTTTGTTTATACGACGAACTTTCAAAATGTGCCCACAGCCGGAAGGCACTGCTAAGTAAGCTTTAGCCTCCTCTTCTGACAAGTCTGTGGGAACCCCATTAACGACACCCATACGGGTTATATTAAAAGTTGGGATACTCGCCTCGTAATTACATTTGTCAAGAAGGCTGTTTGCTAGAAATGAGTTGGCATCCTGAGGGGATGTAAACTCGACAGATATTCGGTTTCTTCCAACTCTCTTTACGCCATCACGGATTATGTTACTGATGTTATTTTTAAGGAGAAACAGGCCAAATGTAACAGGGTGGAGAGCAGTGCCGGAATTAATTTGGGTTTCTTTGCGAGAAACATGGACCATATATGGCGCTTTATCCAAAACAGAGTATTTTGACCTACCTATTTGGCTTCTGGCTAGCTTGGGAGGACGATTTGAAGTGGAATCTTCATTACCAGGGCGTTTACGGGAATTGGTTTGGGATAAGGGACTCATGGGCTCGCTATAAGAGCATACCACATCAGCAAATTGGCTTAAAGGATTTGGGGAGCTGGGGCTTACATCTATAGGGGTGAACATGGAAGTGGGGGTAGAAGGAATATCCGGAGGGTCGGGAGGTTTGTTTTTATCCATGATTCTTGCTTAAAACAGGATTTATAAAACAAACGATACAAACCTGCTAACAGGTAGTTGGACAAGACACAACACAAACACAAAAACAAGTCACAAAAGTCACAATATCACTCAAAATTACTCAAAAAACAGAGAATGGTTCTAGACACACGTGCTAACCAAAGACACCCTGTGGCGAGAATCGTTAAAATACTTGGTTGGTAGATTGGGGGTTTTACTCGCAATTTTGGGGAAAAAAAGTCGTTCTTGGGGAAATTTCGGGGAATGAAATCCTTGGGGAAATATTTGGAGAAACGAAAATACAGATGTAATACTGAAATTGTACTAGTTTGTGTAATGTCATTGGGAAAATAATTGAGGGTTTGAATGAAGACGATATATCAAAAGTTTTAAATATCATCCACAATACACTATAAAATATTAAATTTCCTGTTGGAAAAAAAATGGGGAAAAAAGTTGAAAATCATCATTTTGGGGAAAAAATATATGAATATGGGGAAAATTCAGAAACTCGATATAGTAACCCTGTAAAACATCTTTGACTATGTGATTATATTATCTTTGGACTATTGGTTTTATTGTTGTTTATCAATTAAATAATAACATACGCACTCAAAATTGAAAGAAGTAACATTCTTTTTGGAGAAAAGTTCACCATGAATCTTTGTGAGAATAGTAGAATGGCGACTATCGCTGTAAACGAGCCCTAGACGATGAAATTACACAGTCTGTCAGTGATTCTACAATAACGTTCACCAAAACTTGTAAGTACCTACTCACCTCTTATTTATTAGCTCATCAGCGTCTACAACGCTGGCCTATAGCACAACACACACACCCACGGCTGATAATCTTCGTAGAACGAAACGCTCGAGATAGCGCCATTTTTTTTTAGTGTACTATGACGTTTCTGCGTGTTCTGGCTGTGATTGGCTGTCGCAGGCGCTGGTCCGCCGCCATTATTTATTTGAAATTTTTGACAACTTTGACATTACAGGTATTGTGTTGATCGAGTGAAGTCGTATGTGCTTATCCTCTCCGCTTTAACTGTAATAGAGCCCCAGTGTCTCTGCGTTTACTTTGCTTCTAGCAAAATGTATTACGAGTGCTGTGTTTGTAAAATTTCGCGACAGGACGCTATTTTGCATCATTTTCCGTGTACTGAGAAAAGACTCGCTAAGTGGTTAAAGTGTCTAAACCGTGATGATCTGAAGGCATTATCACCAGAACAACTTTCAAAGCTTTTTGTTTGTCAAAAACACTTTGAAAAGAAGTTTATTACTCCCAAATCACGTCTTATTGGCAGTGCATATCCTTCCCTGTTCACTGAAGACGAGATTTTGAGTGGAATACCATCACAGAAGAATGCCGGTAAATATGATGATACCTATCTATTACTACCTATTATTTAATAATCATCATCATCATCATTTCAGCCGAAAGACGTCCACTGCTGGACATAGGCCTCCCCCAAGCATCGCCACAACGACCGGTCCTGTGCCTTCCGCATCCAGCGGATTCCCGCGACCTTCACCAGGTCGTCGGTCCACGTTGTGGGGGGCCTACCCACGCTGCGCCTTCCAGTACGCGGTCGCCACTCCAGAACTTTACTGCCCCATCGGCCATCCGTTCTGCGAGCAATGTGCCCCGCCCACTGCCACTTAAGTTTGGCAATTCTTCGGGCTATGTCGGTTACTTTCGTTCTCCTGCGAATCTCCTCATTTTTGATTCGATCATGCAGGGACACTCCGAGCATAGCCCTCTCCATTGCCCTTTGAGTGACTTTGAGCCTTCTTATGAGGCCCATTGTGAGCGACCACGTTTCAGTACCGTAAGTAATAATACCTAAAATGATGTTGGATTTACATGGTATATATCTTATAATATGCTCCAGGATTACATAAAACATTTAAAAAATCTAGGTATGCTTGTTATGCCGATTTTCTTACTCATCTCAGTCACTATTTTTAAAACATGTGGTATTAAAATACTTCATACGAAGAAACTATAAAATGTTGTTGGATTTACATGGTATATATCTTATAATATGCTCCAGGATTACATAAAACATTAAAAAAATCTAGGTATGCTTGTTATGCCGATTTTCTTACTCATCTCAGTCACTATTTTTAAAACATGTGGTATTAAAATACTTCATACGAAGAAACTATAAAATGTTATTGTATGTCTTATAATATGCTCCAGGATTACATAAAACATTAAAAAAATCTAGGTATGCTTGTTATGCCGATTTTCTTACTCATCTCAGTCACTATTTTTAAAACATGTGGTATTAAAATACTTCATACGAAGAAACTATAAAATGTTATTGTATGTCTTATAACATGCTCCAGGATTACATAAAACATAAAAAAAATCTAGGTATGCTTGTTATGCCGATTTTCTTACACATCTCAGTCACTATTTTTAAAACATGTGATATTAAAATACTTCATTCGAAGAAACTATGATATTATTGTGTAACATAACAGCCTTTGTTTTTGTGTTTGTTTGCCTTTGTATGGCAATAGGCTTGCCCCCTATTACATGGGACTTACAACATAACTGGCGAAATGTGGGTGTACTATACACCTCTGCCTACCCCTTCGGGGAAATACAGGTGTGATATTATGTTATGTTATAACAGCCTTTGTAGCACCACTAACTTAACTATTCAGGTGGTGACCATAATTAGAGCTAGTCACAATTCAAAAGTGGTATGAATGATTTTGAGCTAGAAAGTAGTATGTTTGTTTTACTTGTAGGTTTAATTATCTTGTTGTAAGTCTTCTGTTATAGTTACTAGATCTACTCTTTAGTCTTCTTATACAACACCAATCCTTGGCACACGGGCACACTAATAGCTATGTACAGTCAACAACATTGAAATCTATGCCACTGTAGAAACCTGTCATAGTAATTCATGACTGTACATATTAACACATCAAAGATTTGAGTTGGTGACTACAAGATCAATCAATCAATGCCTGAAGGAAAAATAATATTGATGACATTATGATGGTTAATCTGAACTCATGCATCAACATTATACATTTTTTCAGACTACAAAACTATATCATGGATGATGAAATTGTTTTTTTTTGTCCAATTACAGAAAATCTGGATCCTCAGACTGAGCATTCATATTCCCGTAAAAGACACTTTGACCACACATACTCCCTGGAACCACTGAAAGGTATGCTATTGTTATATATTTTACAAACATAATACATGTGTAAATATAAGACAGTTGTACCTATTTTTAAGACACTTTATTTTTCTGTTAATTTCAGAAATCCAAGCGATTGCTTCAACTTCCAGTGTGTTTCCGAGTTGCAGTGCGTTGCAGTGCATCATGCAATATCCAAAAACTAGTCAGGTTTCAGGTAATACAGTTAGTCTTTAATTTTCATTCTTTCCAAGAATATTTTGAATCATCATCCTCTACACCTTTTCCCAATTATGTTGTGTAAGGCTTCCAGTATAACCAGATACAGCTGAATGTCAGTATTTTACACAGAGTGGGTGTCATCAAGCCTCCACAACCCAGTTACTGGGTAATACTGACATTCGGACATTAGACCTGTTGTCAGACTTTCGGGCTTCTGACTTCCAGTGACGACTGCCACAGATGTTTGTATGGCAACCGGGACCAACAGCTTAACATGCTCTCCGAGGCACGGAGGGGTTCCAATTTGTAACAAAATGGTCACCCTCCCACGGAATGAACACAGAAAGTGCAGCTTTACCTCACAGATGGTACAATCCGCATGGTTTGTTACTTCGCCACCAGCCCCAATTATATTGTAGGTGTATGGGCCGCCTTAAGAAATAAATTTAAAAGCTAACAACTTGCGACAGAATAGCATTATTTCTTAGCATTCCATTAGTGGCATGATACTCCTTTTTATTAAACAGCCACTGGTGGCTGTTTAGACACTTCCTTTTCTATTGAATGTGACCTAAAATTTATATTTTATTCTTTGTTGGCTATTTCAGAAGTCATTGCTTCCAAATCCCGAGACTTCCAGACTTTATCAGAAATTTCACAAGATCCTCTGGCTAATCAGAACTCAGGTAATATAGACTTTCTGATATCTAAGAATATCTTTATAAGGGCGTTTTTATTAAATTAGATCTATTATATTATTTAAACAAATATTCTACAGGCAACATTTTGAATTTAACTTTAAAAAACCCTGTTAATAACTCAACTTGTGTATTATGCTAATGTGGCTAGAATCAATAGATATACTAACCTGTAACCTGCTGCAAGTTACAGGTTAATTAGTTAGTGAGTGAGATTTGTTAGATATTGGACTTGGTTATTTTTGTGGTGTTCTGCAGTGGACATGTTTTGGCTATAAGGTTTTTTTTGCTATTGGTGCCCCTTGTGATGCCCTGTCAGTTAATCTATCACTGCAGACAAAACAAATCAATAACATCCTGTTAACTATCTTAGCTAGGCTTTCTTATCTTAGAATATGTATCCCAGATTCTCAAAAATAGAATGAATCCCAGGAATATCACTTCTTACATAGACTATCTTACAATGTTTCAGGTTTGGATAAAGCCAGAACTGTGAAAAAACCAAAAGCTTCCAGAAAGCGAATAATTAAAAAAGTGAAAGATTTAACGCCAACATGCCAAGTGCTATACAAAGCATATAAAAAGGCAAAACAACAAACAGACTTTTACCGACGAGCTAAGAAAGCTCTTAAGTTCAACAAGGAAAAATCCTTTGAGCAACTTACAGCAAACATGAACCCATTTGCAAAAAAAAATATGCAAATGCAGATCAACCTTTGCACAAAAAATATGAAAGGGCGTCGATTCACAACGGAGGAAAAGCTTATAGCACTGTCTATAATGAAGCAGAGTCCCAAATGCTACCGATTTTTACACAAAATCTTCATATTACCTTCGAGATCTACTTTAAATAAAATGGTAGCAAAATTGAATGTAGAAACAGGAATCTGCCCACAAGTTTTCGAAATGATGAAGAAAGAGGTTTGTACTACCTTATACTACCCAACCCATGTATATAAACAAGACTATGGTGGTAATTATATTACAGTTAAGAACAAACATTGGTAGATGCAAGAGTTAAATCTTATCAATACTTTTTTGTATTTAAAAAATAAGAAAATATGTTTATATTACTTTAATTTATTCCAGGTTGCAACATGGGAAGATAAAAAGAAGATGTGTTCGTGTATATTTGACGAAATGTCATTAGAGGCTGCTCTAACATATAATAAAAATAAGGACACTATTAATGGTTTTGTGGAGCTGAATACAAAAAAAAACCAGTTTGCTGACCATGCCCTTGTGTTCATGCTTAGAGGAGCCGTTTTCAAGTGGCAGCAACCTGTGGCTTATTATTACTGCCAAGGAGCAACCTCAGGAATAGAATTGAAAATGCTCCTCAAAGATGTAATATCTGCCGTAGTAGGATGCGGGTTGAAGCCAATTGCTATAATATGTGACCAAGGTTCTGCCTTTCAATCTGCACTAAAAAGCCTGAAAGCAGACACAAATCGTGACCAACTCCTTGCAAATCAAGAACCAGGTTGGTATAATCCTACGGTATCATCTATTTACTTATAGTATCCCAGCCATAGGGGTGCATTCAAAGAGGCTCCACGAGTGACGATATTTGATTGATCGTCCGGCGCACCCTGGGCAGTCAGCCTCGCTAACAACCTGCTGACTGGCTAATCTGTTCCCCACCGCATGAGCTATTATCATTATGTAGCTCATGTTGACACGATAGAAGAAGAGCCGTAGGTATATTGCTGTTGACCACCACTATGGTTAAAAATTCTAAAATCACTTGCATGAAACGACCGATTGCAGCAGTAGTAGCGCTAGTATTTCAAGGTTACATCAATATTTTCCACTATACATGCTGTATATATTCCGTGGTACACACTAAAAACTCAATGGCACTCACTAAATTATAACTGTATAAAAAAATAGTTTATTTTATGTAATTCTTTTTTCATTTCAGATGGCACAGTCACAATAAGTGGGGTCAACCTTAGTATTGTGTATGACCCCTCACACCTGATTAAGGGTTTGAGAAATAACTTTTTAAACAAAAATATAATATTTAATGGGAAAATTTCAAAATGGCAAGACATCGTAGATGTGTATGAAACTGACTGCCATCACACCGAAGCCAGACTCCTTTACAAATTAAATGACCAACATGTCATTCCAGAAAAGATAAAGAAGATGAAGGTGGGTTTCTTGTCAGTTTTAACCAGTCATTTGTATGCTGCTAGAGATTGACATGACTAAGTTTTATTAACAATAGCTTAATTTTTATTTTTTCAGGTAAAAAATTGCGTGAAGGTCTTCAGCAAAACAGTATCTGCAGCCTTGTCGTATACAGCAAAATTTTGTAAGTAATATTACATGTATAGAAAAGAAATGTTCAAAATTTTAAATGTTTAAGCAGAAGTATGCAGGTTTGATTCCTGTTAGCAGTCGAATTTCTCTTACAGCAAAATTGCAATTCGAATGAGATAAGATATTTGTAATTCCACACTGACATATTTCCATTGTATACTTATAGATTGTGTAAGACGTATTGCAATAATTTAATGTCTAGTAGTTTTGACAATTGTAAATTAATTGTACCTACCCAATAAATAATATTTTGCATGCCGATCATACGGTGAGACAAGATGTACCTGCCAAAAACCACTAACATCTTTGTAAAAACCATGTTTTTTGCAAATAAAAATCTTTTTCTTTAAAGCGTTAAAGCGACTGCCTCGTTGGTCTAGTGGTTGCAAGCGCGACTGCTGAGCGTGGGGTCCTGGGTTCGATTACCAGATCGGGCAAAGTGTTATTAAGTTTTTTCATTAGGAAATTCTCAGTAGCCGCCCGGAGTCTGGATTTGTGCCCGGTCAATGGCAATAGGCCCATTACATGGGACTATAACATAACTGGCGAAATGTGGGTGTGCTATTACACCTCTGCCTACCCCTTCGGGGAAATACAGGCGTGATGTTATGTTTGTTAAAGTGTTAAAAAATATAGTTAAAAATGTACTATTAATTAAAAATATTAATAAATTCTCTTTTTTTTTAGCTCACTATGCAGATGGAAGACCTGTCAGTAGAACACTGGAAAATACAGCAGAAACGGTTTTATTTTTTGACCAACTATTTGATAGTGTCAATGGAGCAGCAACATACTCAAAAAGAAGTAAGGGCAAAATACTAAGGACAGCAGTGGTAGACAAATCACCGCATCATCAATTTTGGAAGGAAGCAATTATTAAATTAGAAAGAATTAAATATGTGGATTCGGCAGGAAAAGAAAAGTCTGTGCCCTCTTTAGTGAATTTTGTTTTAACATTAAAAAGTTACATGAGGCTGTGGCAGATTTTTAAAAGTCAGGGTATAAAAATTATGAGACCCAGATTTTTTAATTCTGACCCAATTGAAAACTTTTTTGGTCAAGTAAGGGCATATAACTACCGCAGTAATGACCCAAACTGCCACAGCTTCAACTGCACCTTTGAGTCATTATTGATAACCAGGATTATAAAGTTCCATAATGAAACATTTAATTGTGAGCATGATCCGGCAGATCAAGTAATACATTTACAGATATTGTTCACTCAAGAATAAAGTTGGGAAAAACGACTTAAAATCGTAAGCGTGTTTAAACGTAGTGCTTTTTTCTGCCAACGAATTTTTTTACGCTTTTGCCGCTTTTCGTATTTCACTTCTAAAAAAATTGACTTTTATTTGTCTAAATTACACTATTCTATTTACATTTAAACTATTTACAAAGTTCACTCAAAACTATACAAACAAACTACAATCGTCGCGTAATTACCAAGGAGAACATTCAAAAACGCATTCACTCGTTGACGACGAAAAATAAACTAAGCGCCAAAGCAAAAGCAAATCAATCAAGGTCAAAAACGTTTAAAATGTTTAAACGATACGAAAATAATCAACAAAATAAAAAAGTGCTTTCTCTAAACAAATTTCACGTAAACGAATAAAATTTAATTCTGCCGGTTTCAAACCACCACCAGTCAACTTTGAAATTGAGTCTTATATTCATAGAAATAAGGTTACATTTCAATCGTACTATTAAAAGCATAAGTTTGGTTTACGAAAAAGTCTAAACGAAATCTGCTTTAATCACAAAGCGTGCTTATACGCTTTTTTTTTAATTAGACTTTTTTAAGCGCTTTTTGTTTAAACGCCCACTTCTACTCAAGAAGTAAAAGAAAATGTCGAGCCGGGTCATCCAAGGACAGCGCAAAACATTGAAATGATTGTGGAGCAGGAGCAGGCCCGACGAGAACGCTTGAACGTTCATTCGCGGGCCTACACTGCTGGATGGGTAGTACGGAAAATACAAGATAAAATCAAACTTAATAAATGTAATTCGTGTAAAAAAAGTCTCACAAGCGAGCAAGAAAACATCCATGAATGGATAAACACTCGGGAATATACTGCAGCAAAAAACCGTCTAAATTACCCATCCGAAGGTGCAGTAAGGTGTTTTGGTACGGTCATTACTGAAACAAATGAATACTTGGAACACAATGCCCACCAAAGTGATGTAGCATCTAATATAAAAGCTATTATTTTGTCCAAGTATTCATTTGATTTCATAGACTGTACCGAACACAAAACAATTGTCCTCAATCATTTCATTTCATTAACTGTAAGGTTCACAATAATGAATTGGTGCAATATAATAAACAGAATTCTAAAGGGCACTGACATTATTAGGTTACACAATCGTGTTTTGCCTGCGATGCAAAAAAAAGCTTATGAAAAATACAAAAAAAAATTAAAGAATAAATCGTTTAATAAATAATGTGTTGTTTTAATAATTATTCCTTATAACAAATTCAGAAAATGAAAAAATTTCAAAAAAGTGCTAGGCGCGGCATTTCAGGCTGTATCTGTCACGTGCCTTTGCCTTTGTAACATTCTCAATAACATTCATTTAAAAAAAAAAAAACGTCATACGACATTAAAACGTACGCTGAGAATTTTTGTTCTAGAGTTGGCAGTCTGATACGTAGTATCTCTAAGTAGTCTGCACAGAGTACTTTTATATATATGAAAGTAGTCTGTGCACACACCACACTAGCAGCAGTGTAGCAGTCCACACGATGTTTTCCTTCACCGTGGGTATACAAACGTTTACAAGGCACATGGATTTTTTATAGGTACATTTAAATAAATAAGTACCTAAACTCCTAAGGCCACACTGACCAAACCGACAGCATAGGTATTCATGTGTCGAGAGAGAAAAATGACACAATGCTGTAATCATGATTTTATACATTAAACACATTTTCTATCTTTCAGGTAACCAGCATGACCATGACCAAGCTTACTAGGACTTGTTTCAAAGACCATCTGTTGATGAACAAAGACAGTTTGTCTCTGCTGTGGATGTTCTCTTGCATCAAGAGTCAGTCACCTACTTGACACTGGCTCAACTCGTGAAATAACAATTTGTAATATTATACAAGAGTGGATTATGCCTTAAACTGTAAGTTGAATCAGTCTATAAAATATTTTTCACAACTTTACTGCTAGTCAAATTGATTTTTAATTACTTTAATGATTATGTATGTTTGTATTATGTATACAAAATACATGCTTAGATGTGGAGTTGCGGAAACAGCCCGTTATATTATACTATGTATGTTTGTTGCAGGTAGAAGCAGTAAGTTGCATAATATGTCATACATTGTTGTGTGCTTGCAGACCGAGCTGCTTTTCATATGGTTTCCAGCTCACTGTATACTTCAATGATAATACAGGCACACAGTTCTTCCCCCTGAGCATCTAAATGAAGAAGTGAGGATGAACCAGCCCATACCTACAATTGTATAATTAGACTATAGTACAGAAAGCCAGAATATAGAAAGAATGTGCTTTATGGTTTCTTAGAGGTTGCATTCAATCATGATTTATAGTCAACACTTCTCACAGAGATATTGTAGCTTCCTCCGGTGTTGCCTACAGTTGGTAACCACACTGCCACACACTTTAAAATATTGTTACTGCATCATAGGCAGACAGACTGTAGGCTACTGCACCCATATAATATTTATAATATGGTATCTTAATTGAGCTAGGTACCAAGACAATAGTAAGACATTATAATTGAAAAGAAATAAAATATAAAATGTGTTTTTATTTTTAAATAAGTATCTCTTTTACCTGTTTTTTTATATCTATGATTTGTGAGTTTCTAAACACTCCACTCTACAAACATAACATAACATCACGCCTGTATTTCCCCGAAGGGGTAGGCAGAGGTGTATAGTACACCCACATTTCGCCAGTTATGTTATAGTCGCACTCCACTCCACTCCACAAAATATAATAATTAAGGTAGCTACTATACACATAATATTTTTTTTGCTCTTGTCTTATTTAGTAAACAATCTTGGCATGTCTCTACTCAAATAACTACTGATAATAAATAAATATAAGTAGTAGTAGTATAATTACTTGTCCCTGTAATTCATTAAGTTAATCTAAGTCTTATGCCCTCTTTCTACCAAACCATTATTATATATAGCTTAAGTCAAAGTAGATCTAAGTATACAAATATTCCTAGTTTTTATTTTCATTATATTCACTTAGAATTTAGTTTAATTAAGTAATTACTCTTATTGTAAAATTCAGGAAACGTCTAATTCACTATCCAATTTATTCAATTATTTCATGTTTATATAAGTCTTGTTTATCATGTATTTTACTGCTTCCATAGAAAACGTGTGGCTCTAGTAGATGTTGGAATGAGACTGAAGGCACAGATTACTACCTGAACTCTGAAGGGTTCCTCTTGACATTTCGGCGCTGGCGCCAGCCGCTTGCCAATAAATCTTAGTTACACAAAGGACCTTTATGAATGCAGAAATGCATTCCTTACATAAGTTTCCACTTAAACGGGGGGCTGTTATAACCCTGCTTTTTTATACGTAGCAAAAACAAATGTAAGGAATGCATTTCTGCATTCATAAAGGTCCTTTGTGTAACTAAGATTTATGGGCAAGCGGCTGGCGCCAGCGCCGAAATGTCAAGAGGAACCCTTCAGAGTTCAGGTAGTAATCTGTGCCTTCAGTCTCATTCCAACTAGTAGTGGGTCGTAACGTCTTTTGCACGTAATCGGTTGTACGTAGTTTCGTGAGTACGCGTAACCTCTTTCAAAACCGATTATTTTTGTAACTAGTTATTTCTGTATACATACAGTGTTGGTTATTTTATGTATCTACTTTCGTGTTATAATGTGATTATGATTATTAGGTTCAAATGAAAGTGTTACATACTTCATACATACATACTTCTTCTTCTTCTTCTTTCATACTTCGATTATTTGTTCTAAAATCTAAGGTTACATGTTCCTTAATAAATAACTTAATGCTATTTTTTTGCAAATTTAATGCTAATTCATAGATGTATATACAAATTATTAAAATAATCGATGATTTTTATTTACAGTTTATTAATTTAAATCTCAGAATTTAAATGTTCATTTGCAGTATATACAATACATACAATCTACTCTCCAGGACCGACAACCTAAACGTGGCTGGGGGGGACTGGATGCGGAAGGCAGAGGACCGAGCGTTGTGGCGCAACTTGGGAGAGGCCTATGTCCAGCAGTGGACTGCGATAGGCCGAGTTGATTGATTGATTGACAATCTACACTCTAAGAAAACATTTATACTAAACCACTCAAAACCTTTAAAGAACGCAGTTCAACACAAGACAATAACATTCATCAATCATATCTCGCCAACTGTTTAAAAAGTACAAAATATCTAAAAATAGAAAGCCCTATTTGAAATCTGGCCAAGGTCACGGTTTATTCCAAAAATAAGAACAAAAGTTAAAAGTGCGCAAAAAAAACCAACGTAATGCAGTCTCTTTTTATATTACCGGTAAGCCATATCCCCAAGGAACGATGAACTGTGTACTAGTGTGGGTTGATAGTATAGGTACGCACACATCGACATGGCGGGGCAAACGCACAAGTTAGAGAAACGCTTTCGCGCCGAGCCAGTATCGTAAAACTGCGTACCTACATAAAATAATCTGTTACGCACATGTGTTACTGTGTTAGAGAAAGAAACGCTTACGCGCCGCGCCGGCCGTCGCGTTAGTGTCATAGAACTGGGTACGTAAAATAATCGTTACATTCTGGTCCACGAAACTACGTATACGATTATCACCCTCGTAAGTAGTTACTGAAACCGATTACGTTAAATAACGCCCACTCCTAATACCAACATCTACTAGAGCCACACGTTTTTCATTGTTTTGTTATTTTTGTTCTATAGGTATCCTAATTAAATTTTTGTGGTTAAACTATCTATATTATTTTGAAAAGCCTAATCCGAACCATGGTCTAACATTACTGTGTAAAATTGTTAACATAATTCTTATAATAATTATTATTGACGAATTGCATTAAAAAGACATGCCAAGATTGTTTACTAAACAAGACAAGAGAGAAAAATAGAGTGTACATATAAATATATCAATTGCACTTCACAAATCAACTGCTAAATAATATTACCAATGTACCCTTATTTTACATGTTAGTCCTAAGTTGAATAATGTTATTGGTGTACAATAAAGAATATTCTATCTTCTATCTATTATCAAATGTACTCTGTGAATATTATGTTCCTGGATATGTTGTTACATAGGTACCTAAACTCACTTTTAAATATTAAGCTTCTTAGTCTGCTCTCAGATTGGCAAAATCCGTAGAATTTTCAGTGATAGTTTGATATGTTTGCCAGTAATCATTGGTACAGGTCAATGCCAGTAATACACAAGTTACACAACACCACCTCATCTTTTTACACTTAGGTCCAAGATTTTATGAAAGCGTATCCGTCTCCCTTGATTTCTTCTTTGTTTCTTCTACTAGGGTACTAGGGCCAGTGTAAGGTCATGCAGTAACCCATATTATTAAGTGAATTATCCGGCTGTGAATAGTGTGAATGAAAATGCATCGCGCAATGAGCGCAAAATGCAACTGCGTGTCTGGGTGAGTTGAGTTCTTCTCGGAGTCTTCAGCGTCTTTTCTCAACAATTACACTGTATTGTTTTTGTTTTTTATGTCTTATATTAATTTTACGGCTCAAACTAACAAAAATAAAATTTATCGGGTGCCCAGTAGCTCTCGATAAGTTGTCGGGGAAAATTATCGGACGTTCGGTAATTCTCCTTCGATAGCAGCGTTTTGTGAATAGCGTAGTGATGCAACTCGAGTCACTTTTACTCGAGTGACATTGAAAAAAAAACCCACTCGAGTGAAAAAAATATCGACTCGAGTTCACTCGGACTCGAGTCACTCGCGAGTCACTCACCGAGACATGCGAAATGATGAGTTTTTATTCTTAAGAAAGCTTATTCATTCATTTTTATTAGCATATTAATATTAATTTCGATACATAAAAGTTGATTTTGTAAGACTGACAATGTTTTGAAACAAAACTTCATGCTTTAAACAAAAAAAAAAAAACAAGGATTGTGACGAGTGACTTGATAGAGGCGAGTGATCGAGTGACTCGTGAACCACTCGAGTGACTGGACCACTCGAGTAGTACTCGAGTAAAATTGTAAAATGACTCGAATGACTCGAGTGGTAAAATCGGACTCGAGTCGCATCACTAGAATAGCGTTGATAGCGTTACATGTCGTGTAATGTTGAGGGAAATCGTACGGTATGACGTCATCTTCGGTTCGGTATCCAGTTCGTCAAATTGATCTGGGATACGGTTATTCTGAATTGAAAATTTTATTTATCGTACGATATCAATCCGTAATCCGTATCGACCGACAACTGAGATATCGTGTGGTTCTGAATCGCTATACTGACCTCGCATTGTGTAGGCTTTCCGTACAATGCGAGATCAGTGGGCCTAGTACGAGTTTGACAGTTACGAATACTTTCAAAGTATTCGTCGACTTTCATTAATAAATCTGTAGTTCCTCCTCGTATCCGCCAGGGGCGCTACTGATTTATGAATGAAAGTCGACGAAAACGATGAAAGTATTCGTAAGTGTGAAACTCCTACTAGGCCCACAGCTTATACTGGAAATGTACAGCTTGATGTGTAGCCGTGTGTACAATGGGGAGTGCTCTGAGGAATTGTTCGACTTTATACCAGCCGCTGATTTCCACCATCGCACCACCCGCTATAAATCTAAATTCCATCCTCACCATCTTAATGATTGGTGGTCAACTACAGTACGTTTCAGACGCCACTTTTTGCCTAGTACAGCAAAACTGTGGAACCAACTTCCGTCAGCGGTTTTCCCGGACAAATTCGACGGGCCTTCAAGACAAGAGCATACGTCTTTTTAAAAGGTCGGCAACGCATCGGCGACTCCCCTGGTGTTGCGAATTTCCATGGGCGGCGGAGATTGCTTACCATCAGGTGACCCGCATGCTTGTTTGCCCTCCTATGTCATAAAAAAATGCGGTGGTACCTGCGTAAGAAAGAGATGCAAAATTTTATATCTCGCGTAACGGTGGTGCGTTGATGTCTTTTGATGACCTCTCGTAAATGAAATCAGTTTCTATGAGGTATCAGGTCGAGGGGACGGAACCCTTACTGCGCGAGTCCGACTCGCACTTGGCCGGTTTTACTTTACATTATCGCACTATATATAGTGCTTTTTAGGGTTCCGAAGTCCTACAAGGAACCCTTATAGTTTCGTCATGTCCGTCCGTCTGTCCGTCTGTCCTAATCCTTTACAGCTTAATAACTTCTACAGTTATAAACATAAGTAAATGAAATTTTGTTAAAAAATAGTCTGCATATAGATCTCAATTTTAAAAGAATAAAAAAATAGTTTTTACGTTCTTTAGGGGTGGCGCCCATACATGTGAAATGGGGAAAAAATAATTTTTTTCACTGCACCCCATCGTGTGGGGTATCATTGAATAGGTCTACTAAAATGAAGGTAATGTTTGATACACCACTTTTTTATCAGGTGTACCATCTGCGACATATAGCCCGCCAAAGTGGCTTGCAATGTGCGCTGTTTCCTTGTGGTCATACTAGTTTGTCATACCAGTATGACCACGAGGATATACATGTCCTCGTGGTCATACTCATATTTCGACACCTCCTATAAGAAAAACAAATAGGTAAATGACCAGTCCTTAAGAAAACAAAAATATAGAGCGATAAATAACTAGATAGAACTTGGGAAAAACTTTTAATTCAACAATAACGGATCTGGCGAATACCTCAAAATCTAGGATTACCGTAATAAAAAAAAAAACAATACTTGTTTCTCCGTGTGTAAGCTCGATTAACCATTTGACATCTTCCTCTATCTCTACATATAAATCTGTAGACGTGGAGTTTCTGTATATTGAAAATAAAAAATAAAAAAATGTCGTGGAGTAATAGGTTATCCTTGATGTTGGTTATCTAATAGAACCCATTTCTATAATATTTTGGAAGTTTTGTCGGTTTGTTTGTGCACGCTTCACGTAAAAAGTGCAGAACCAATATGGTTAACATGCGTAGAAATATATTGTGCGTACAGTCGGAGTAACATTTAATTTTTGTTTCATTACAGTCGGAGTAACATTTAATTTTTGTTTCATTACAATTGGTTCACTCAATCAAAAGAAATAATAATTTAAAGTGTTCAAGAAGAACTTATCATTGTATTCGTTTGTACCTACCATTTTCGGTCAATAGATGGCTTTTCGTGTATACAACGTTTTATTGAAATAACTGAAACCTCTTAAGAGTACTTATCAGTATGAACAACTTTTACTATTGGACCAATACTGAAATCAGGAAAAAAAAATCAGCTGACCCTACATTTTGTCGATTTATGTGAACACAAATGTAGGGGAACAGCTGTTTTTTCCCGCGATTTCAGGGTTGGTCCCATGGTAAAAATTGTTCATACTGATGATTACAATAACCTCTTAAGTGGTTTTCAGTTATTTCAATAACACATTGTATAAATCACGTAGTGGTATACAGGGCGACCCACGGATATGCCACATGGAGGGAAAGTACCTTGAATATTGTAGATGGAACATTTTACCGAAAGAAGACATTATTTGAATTTAAAAAACAATTTAAACTGCACACACACGAAATGCTGTAAAGCTTTCGAAACGTCTGGATAACCAATTTAAATAATATACGCGATTAAATCCGGTTAAACTTTGTTTTATTATAATTTAAACTGCATTCATAGAAAAAAAAATATCATACCGATCGAAAGGCTTTATCATATGGATTATTTTTTGCTATAACATAGTGTCACAAATAAAAGGAAGACCATGAATTTTAACATTTTTATCCACACATATGCCGAGAGTCCGACTCTCGAGAAACCCAACACGATGCAGCAGCGGCTACCGGGGGGACCGGTGGCGGGGTCCCCCTGCTGCACCCTGAGCCGAGGCCCGAGCTCCCCCCTGGGGACGCTCTCACGGTGTCGCAACCGGAGATAATCTCGTCACGCGAGACCGACCCTATGCTCTAGAGTATTTCCTAGGAGTAGACTTAACCGCCACTTCGCGAAACGCGCCACCCCCCCATATACCGAAAGTCCGCCACTTTCGAGAAAACGATTCCCGATGCAGCAACGGCTGCCAGGAGGATATAGTGGCGGGGTCCCCCCGCAATGCCCCAGTAAGCTGAGGTCCGAGCCCCCTTTGGGGGACGCCCTTATGCGGTTTTGCAACCGCGATATTAGTTTATAGGTTAGGTTTAGGGAAATTAAAAAAATTAAAATGAATGAATGATAAATAAATAAATTTTTCGGCGGATGGAGTCCCTAACGGGATTATCCGCCGCCCGGTTAAGCAGTTAGGGTACCTATTTTGGGTACCAATACTGCAAGAGTCAATTCGAAAAAAAAAAATTTAACATTTTTAATACAATATTAATCAATTTATCAAATGTCAAAATGAGCCCCTTCCTGTTGAATAACAAAGTCGCACTCTTTTGATTATTTCGCTCCGTGTCGATTTTTTGATCTTGTTGTGGTGGATATTTAGAATAATACGTCTAAGTTCTGCTTGTAGCTCGTGGACACTTTCATACTGGTTCTTGTAAACAATTTTTTTTATTTTTTTTATAGTATAGGATGACGAAACGAGCTAAAGGCCCACCTGATGTTAAGCGGTTACCTTTGCCCATAACAACTTCAATACCACCTAGGCTGTTGCCTAAATGGTACCGCAAGTCGGTTCGCCAAACTGAGACATAAAGATGGAAAGTCTCATGTGATAGTAATTTCACCGGCACCCGTACCCTTCAGACCGAAACACAGCAATGCAAGCATCACTATTTGGCGGAGAAGTAGGCGCGGTGGTAGTACTTCCCCGGAAGAGCTCTTTCACAAAGGAGCTCTACTACTACTTTACTACTACTATTTTTTTCTACTATTTTTTACATAACCCCATAAAAAAGTCTAACGGGGTTAGATCTGGGGATCTCGGCGGCCATCTTATTTGTCCATTTGTCCCGATCCAGGAATGAAAGTGTTTATTGAGATAGTCCCTTGTTCTGTGACTGTTGAGCCGGAGACCCATCTTGCTGAAAAGTAAGGTTTGTCGTTTTGCAACCGGAAGATTATTTATCTCATTTCTCAAAATCTCAAGTATTTCTTAATACCTTTCCGTATTCAAATGCCCTTCGTAAAAATGTACTAAGAGGACCTGGTTTTTTACAATCCCATACCAACAGTTGAACGAAAAACGCACTTGATAAATTGATTAATTTTGTATTAAAAATGTTAAAAATCATGGTCTTCCTTTTATTTGTGACACTATGTTATTTAGCCAAAAATAATCCTTATGATTAAGCCTTTCGATTGGTATGATAAAGCTACAGGGTTATTATTTTTCTCATGTAACGGGTTCGATTTCCGGTTCAACCATGTAATTATTTAAATATCTATAAATGCAGTCTAATTTTTTTTAATTCAAATAATGTCTTCTTTCAGTAAATGTTCCATCTACAATATTCAACGTACTTTCCCTCCATGTGGCATATCCGTAGGACGCTCTGTATATGACAGTTTATTTGTGAAGGTCGAAATGTCGTTTTTTTTTCGTGAAAACCAGCTATTTATTTATTATTTAATTTGCATGGAAGACTTACAGCTAAAGAAAACAGAATAAGAACAATGTGCTAGACTGACAGTCAATTACAAGTCTCCACGTATAAAAATAGAGTAAAACAAAAATAATCTGTGAACAAAGTATAGCTATAAATAAGAATAGCTTTTAGAATTTGTGTCTGTCTGTTTGTTACCTCATCAGGTGGAAACGGCTGAACGCATCTTAATGAGACTTTACAGAGCCGTGGGGAAATCCTCATAGACGCACTCCGCCTGGGGACGGCGGAGCCAATGTCAATGACTCTTATCGACTAAAAACACCACGGTGTTCCTTCAACTACCTTTGGCCGGGGGCGTGAGAACCCGTTGGTATTCGCACAACCACTCCCGACAGGTCCCGGCCTGCAGCTTTCCGCATCCAGTGGATTCCCGCGACAATTTATTTATATTTTTATTAATTGCCAACTCTGTTACATTATTAAGTCAACACGCGGAAAAGTATTTATATATACAGGAGGAAGCAAAATCTTTTTTCTGAAAATATTATGTACAGTATGACCACGAGGACATGTATATCCTCGTGGTCATACTGGTATGACAAACTAGTATGACCACAAGGAAACAGCGGCAATGTGTCCCCCCCCCTGCCATTTCTAAACTATGCAACGTAGAAACTTATAATCTTCCACATTGATAGACCTTTGTGAAAACTCTCTTTTAAAATTATTT
Organism: Asteroscopus sphinx; assembly: GCA_949699075.1. Classification (NCBI taxonomy): domain Eukaryota; kingdom Metazoa; phylum Arthropoda; class Insecta; order Lepidoptera; family Noctuidae; genus Asteroscopus; species Asteroscopus sphinx. The sequence continues at coordinate 14,245,600 of OX453024.1, forward strand.
CGAGTATAATGTGATTATAATTTTTTGAGTTATAGACAGAAAACCGAAAAATACTTAAAACGTCCTAGTTCCAAGGTCATTGACCTTAGAGAAAAATTATCATGGCAAATAATGCTCCTTTAGCTACTTTCTATTTGAAAAAATCACAAAAAGTAACTTTGACATCAATCAGACTTCTTAAATTTGGCTTCTTGAATTTATCGCTAGATGGCGCTACTAACAACACGCTCTGAGTCGCGAATGCTGCCGATTATTGCAAAAACTAAAATAGCCATGATTAATATTCGATTTGATTCGTTTGTACACCTACTTAAGGAACCCTATAATACTGAGCATGGCCCGACATGCTCTTGGCCGGTTTTACTTTACAGTTCATTTTTAAATTTCAGCAAAGAGTTTTTATGCCTATAAACAAAATTAAAAAAATTGTGAATAAATCAACATTTAAGGTTAAACCGCACTTGAGATGCACGGCGCGGCACTGCAGCGGAGCGGCGCGACACCACAAGTATTCTTTGCAGTGATTTGTATGACCCTAACCGCCGGCGCCATACCGGATGCTATACGTAGACTGAAAAGGCGGCACATTCTGGAAATGGACAGCTACACATAAGTCACTATAGAGACCTTCCCAAAGGGGATCCTGCTCTAAAAGCTACAAAACTCTATCTCATCTGCTCATAGTCTGTCGACTGATTGCACGATAAAACTAAAAAAAAAAAAAAAAAAATCTATTTTATTTTTATTACTAGGCTGTTTGGCGGCTTCCTTCGCGCGCATAGGTAGCTACGGCGGCGAGCGATTACAGAAGTCTGCGTGACATTTTTCACAAATTTAATATTTGTCTTATCTAAGTATGTTTATGACATTTTTTCTTCACAAGTGTGTTTAAACGTCGTATGAAACGCGTGAGCAATGTTCATTATACTCTCGGCTTTATTACGTCCTCGCCTTGGGCTCGGGCTGCAAATGCTGCAATCGAGCCTCGAGTATAATGAATCTTAGCACACTTGTATTTTAATGTAGTTACTATTATATTAACACACAACATGGCAACGGATACCTACCTTTATTTCAATGGCGTTAGTAGACTCCCACGATACTTTCACTCTGAGGTTCTCGGCATCTGTATTCATCCTTTTTCTCCTGGCGACTTTACATGTATTTCTTAGCAACCTACGCAATATATTATTTCACCTTTTCAAAATCTATTTCAGAAATGAATAGAAAAATCCCGCCAAATTACTAGGTTTTTTTTTTTTTTTTTAAATTATTATGGCCTGGTTGCTAAGACCTTTAAGCCAAGTCATTTATTTGTTATATGTGAGTAGTTTTATGGCCTGGTTGCTTAGACCCTCCAGCTAAGTCTTTAGTTTACTCACCCTAGTAAAGTGATGGAAACTTTACCAGGTTTTTGAGCGGATGATGAGAAAATACGAAAGTCACGTTTTTCAACTTTGTACCATTTACCCACACTTCTACACGTTAACGAGCACTTAACATTTAATAATCCACCATTATTACACATTAACACTCGAAGAAACACAAATTTAGGAAAATAATACAAAATCAACAACACAATCTTTCCGAATTTTCCCGCCAACCCCCAGGTTTTATTTCACGTTATATATAGTGTTGCCAGGTCCGATTTACAAAATCCGGGAGGCTCATTATGAAAAAAGCGGGAGATGTATTGAGGAAAAATAGAAAAAATCGGGAGATTATGTTTTTCAACAAAAATCAAAGTTTTTGAAGTTATCCGAGTATTATATTTTGCTACCAATCCAGCTGTAATATTAAAATCAAAGCAGTTTGATATTTTACTGCACTGTGTAACAAGTGATTGAAATATTCAGGGTAGCAACTTATCCGTCTGTTTCATTTTATGCAGTTTTTTTGCCAGGTTTTGATCTTATTCATAATATTAGGCTTTATACAGGGATTGTAAAAAATCGGGAGATTTTCGTCGAAAATCGGGAGATCGGGAGATTATTAGGAAAATCTGTGAATCTCCCGGAAAATCGGGAGACCTGGCAACAGTGGTTATATATATTTTGCTTGTTCATTGGCCACGGCACACATTTATACAGCCTTTGTATTTTTCATAACTTCGCTTGAATCGTACAGTTTCCTAACATCGAGTGAATGAAATGAGGGCGCCACTAGCCATACATTAAGTGACATTAATAATAACTCAGACGCCGCCTTTAAAAATGGAATCTACCATAGTCAAAGGGCGCCGCTAGTACATATATCATTAATCTGTGGCCGCTATTTACCGCGGAAAAGCACCCTCAGGTAGGGTTGCCAACTGTTTTCGAGAAAAATAACATATCACATTTTTTAAATAGGGAAAAAAATTATTTGGAAGAAAAAATACCTAAGTATTTTTATTTTTTTTATCTATTTATTGTGCTTCTAGTACACGCACACGCTAACAATTTATGACTAGTATCCTTAAATTTTTGGAAGCTATATTTACATTCCAAAAAATAAACAAGCAAATCAATTTTTACGTCGGTGTCGGTGACCTGGGGGTCTCGACAAGATCCACTTTCCGCAAACGCCTAACGCCTGCGGAAAGGAAAAAATGTATGGGAATGACCTAAGCTTGAGAGATGTCACGTGACTGTTGCTAAATCCGGGAGTGGAATATTTTTCAAAAATGTTTTTAAACTCTTTATTTGGATAAAATAAGTCGGTAAATTTAATATAATTATTTTATTTTAGCTCTAAATATATTTAAAAAATATATAATCATTTAAATAAAAATCATACCACAAAAACGCGGCAATCTGATCACGTGACACTATGACGTCATTGTTCAATACGTTATGACACTATAGTGATCTGTGGTTCAATATGCGAAGCACAGAGACATGACATTTACCGTTGGTAGAACAAGACTGTGCACTCTGCCGAAAAAATGATCATGCACAGATAGAATACTCGGAGTCAAGTCATCTCGCTCTATTAGAGTGACCCGAATTTTGGGCATCGAGTGCTATGACTTGTGGTTGTGACAGAATTTGTAAAATGTGATTGTCCAATTCTATAAAAGATTGATTAATTGACTTCGACATTACTGAGCAAGGCGATATCTGCCATTTTTTATAAACGTGTAACTCGCACTTTTTAGGGTTCCGTACTAAATGGGTGCCCAACGGGACCTTATTATTCTCGCTACGCTGATTGTCCGTCCGCCCGTTCGTCCGTCTGTCTGTCACAGGGCTACATAATCTTTTGAACGGTAATAGGTAGCCGTTTGAAAATTTCTCAGAATATGTGTTACTATGACAAATACTAAAAAAAGTAAAAAAGTCTAAAACCTCTAAAAACATGATTTTTTTCTCAAAGTTTTTGTTCCTGCCGTATCTTCAAAACTGTAATACATACCAGCGTAAAATTTGTTTTGAATATATTGCATACTATGTTATTTAGCAACAAATAATAAAAATAGGGTAAACATAGATATATGTGGTGGTATCTGCGTAATAAATAGATGCAAATATCCATATTTCGCGCACGTTACGTTGTCAATGTCTTTTGATGAACTCTCATAAATTAAAGCAGTTTCTAAAGGGTATCAGGTCGATGGGTGGTATGGAACCCTTACTGCGTGAGTCCAACTCGCACTTGGCTGGTTTAATGTTTATGATTCACTTCACCACCGTTATTTTAACCATAATTAATATAACTGTTACAAACACTCTGTTTTGTTTTTGTACATAGGCTACCATATTTGCAAGTGCTAGTTACACGGTATTGAACTATCACAGAAAATAGAATAAGGGGCTGATCCGATGAGACGAATATTAATAAAAGATGAAGGTAAAAGGTAAGGTACCTACTACAGCAGTCACGCTCCGTGTCAAGTCTTAGGGTGGCATGTCCAGGAACTACTCCCTTTGTTAGCAATCTGACTACCGACCGTACAGATTATAGGTACACAATAATAACGCTACACACAACAGTTCAACAGACGCATTTATTTTTATCACACAAAAGTAGGAATTTACAGCGCTTTATAGGTATACCAAACAATTTATTTACAGGTAAAGTCATAAAACAATTTTATTAACGAATACGAAAGGATATCATTATAATTTAATTTTAATTTATTTTATTTAACAAGTAAAACAATGGCTCACTGTGTTAGTAACAATCACAGAAATAGATAGAATGGTTGTAATCACAATTTTACTTGCGATTCATGCGTGGCAACTTTCGAACAAACTACGCCTTACATATTGACGTCATTAATTTTTTTAAATTAACTTTAATCAAATGCACTTTACAACTTTTGTTTCTGCAGTTAGAAACAGGACAATACGGCATTTTTGATGGTTTTTGTTACATTATTTACAGAAACAAGTCATAAAGCGTGCTGAGAAAGGCTTTTAAATGCACTGCACTATGGTGCAGAGTGCTGCCACGCGCGTCCCGCCGCTTTTTCCATTCTTTCTATTTCTGTTGTAACAATCATAATGGTCATCATCATTTCAGCCGAAAGACATCCACTGCTGGACATGAGCCTCCCCCAAAAGGGGGGGATATGTCATAATCGCCACGCTTGGCAGGCGGGTTGGCGATCGCAGTTGGTTTGTTAAATACTCGGAGAACGCTGCTGCCCATCCTCTGGTGAATCCCTTTGTTGTTAGTAACAATATTACTTAATAACTATGTTAATATTCCTATTCTACGCACTTAACCTAAACGCACTGCATGGTATGCAAATCCCATACAAATTCCATGCAAATTTATAATGAGAAAACATGTAATAAAAGAAAATAGTAAAAACTGTAAACAAAAAACATGTGCGGTCTGGGACAAAGTTGTTCTTAAAATTCATATTTTTTGACCGGTTCAGTATAATGCTGCATTTTGCAACTATAAAACAAGCATAGATGGCAGGGAACATCATGCGTCGGACTGAGATACCACAGGGCCCAGGTTCGATCCTCAGTAAAACATGTATTTTGTATGTTTTGGAATCATTAATTGTAGCCACCTCTGATACGTTTCCAGATTTTTAGGGAAGCTGAAATGGAGAAATAATGACTTAATGATTTCGCTACTGATGAAATCTGATCTAAATTACCGCGTGACAGAGCATACAAAAAAACGGGAGTGGGGTATAGTTAGAAAATAACATTAAAATAGTGCGTTGAAAAATTGAAACACAAACCCAAAGGCCAACAATAATACCGCAAATATTGTCACCCTATCAATAATATACATAATTAATTTGTAAGATTTCATTGTATTAAAGCTTACCTGTGAAAAGAAATGTTACAGCTGGAATAGGATTCATTCCCACAAACTTTTACGCAACACCTTTTTACCATTTTAGAAATCAAACGATAAAAAAATGATGAAATACAATACCGACAGCAAGACTCGGACAAACGAAACGAAGTGTTTAGATTCTTACTAGACTTTGCCCGCGGCTTCGCTTCCGTGGTTCTCAGTTCATCCCACACCGTACGGTATTTTTGTCATAAAATACATACCAGTATTAAATATAATAACTGGTTATCTTTAAACACAAAAAGTTTCATCAAAATCATTCCAGTAGTTTTTGCGTGATGCTCGAGTTAATAAACAGACATCTTCAGTTAATAATATTGAAGGAAAATACCTATTCGTCACATTGGTTAACAGAATTTAAAGCGAGCAGAGCCGCGGTTAAAAGCCAGTTCATAATAATGTTATGATGAGAAATAGTAGCATGATAATATTATTTTTTAATTATATCAACATAAGTTTATGCTTATTCATATATTATGATGGATAAAATATAACAGAAAATTATGATCAGGTTTTAAATGTTTATAATTTTTTTTTAATGTTTTTTTTTTTTTTTTTTTTTTTTTTTTTTTTTTTTTTTTTTTTTAATACAACATTTTTGAGAAATCGTGATTTAAGGACACAGATGTCTACTCCACTAATCAACTTTAAGCTTTTAACACAAAAAAAACATTAAAATTTGTCCAGCTGTTTTTTCGTATTGCTCGAACAAACAAACGGACGTTACCAGTTTTTTATTAGTTAGGATTTAATATTTTGACAGTGCATATAAATGCTTATTCGAATTAAAAACATTTGAATTTTGAATTTGACGCCATCAATTTTATTTGTTGCCATGACACCTTAATAAAACCTACCTTTAAGGCTAGGAACTTTTTTAAATAAAATACATAAACAAAATGCATAGACAACATTAGAAAGGGATACCTTGACTCCTCGAATGCCATCTCTGTCAGCTCGTAGTCCCTCTTACTTCAAATACAAATCTTATGATACTTGTTTAAGATCTGTTTTTGTTTGCATTATTTTGTTAAGTGTACTATCTACCTTTACCAACGGTAAATGTCATGTCTCTGGCGTAGCATCTCTACTTGGTCTGTGCTACTTGGTCTGTGGGTTCAATAAACAAACAAAGCAGTGTGACCGTTTTTGGTATTTTCAATACCAAATTGGTATAATTTGGCCTCCGCAAAATTGATTAAGTATTTTTTTGGTATTATTTCAGATTTTGGTATTTTTTGGTACATTTTTAACTTGACAACCTTTTTATAGCGTATTTTTGGTATTATTTTCTGGCAGTAACTTTCATTCATTGGCCTAGTTTTGTCTTTGTCTGATGTTTATCACAGCTGTATAATTTGTCTCTTTTTTAAAGTAGTATGTACAAATAGTTTACGGTTACTCCCACAAATTGTGCTATAGCAAGATCGGGGTTTGGTTTCGTAATTTTGGGGAAAATATCGTTTCTGGTAAAATTTTAAGGAAATGTTTGAGGAAAGGAAAATACACAGATATTGTACTAGTTTATATAATGAAATGGGAAAATAATCGATGTTTGAATGAAGACAAAGTATCGGAAGTTTTTAAATAACATCGTTTTAATTAACATTGTATTGGATAATCCAAGGTCCCTTAGTTCATTAACCTACCTAATTCCTTCCGTACTAAACATATAAAATTGAAACATTGTTTTATTGTTTTTAATTTATGAATGTCTTATAAGAATATGGCCGTTGGAGCAGACGAGTCCTTGAGTGGAGACCGCGTATCGGCAAACGCAGCGTATGGCACCCCCCTGCCAGGTGGACCGACGACCTAAAGAACGTGGCTGGGGGGGACTGGATGCGGAAGGCAGAGGACCGAGCGTTGTGGCGCAACTTGGGAGAGGCCTATGTCCAGCAGTGGACTGCGATAGGCTGAGTTGATTGAGTTGATTATAAGAATATATAAAAAAATATTTAGAACACAATTTGAATTGAAATTTTATATAAAAAAAAATAGGTGTTTCATTTGAATTTTTTTAGTACAATTTTAGTATAATTCTGCATACGTATTTTAGTATTTTTAGTACTGAAAAAAATATTTTTTAGTTGATTACCTTTTTTGAAAACGGTCACACTGAAACAAAGTAATAAACGTAGTGGAGTATCTCTAAGTAGTCTGTGCGTAGTGGTTCTGGTTATATTATCTTTGCAAAGTAAGGCCCGTATTCATATCTCTAAGTAGTCTGTGCATGACAAGTTTGAATCTTTGAATCAGTTGAATTTGAGTTTTAATTCAAACGAAAAACATTGTGGCTTTGTTAATGTGATTAAAGTTGATAACTAATTGTACCTTATTACCTATTCCCAAAATACTTGTCAAACAATGAATCCGAATAGATTTAGTCCGGGCCAGTCCAGCGCGCTGCGGAAATCAAGGTATGCATTTTTAATGTTAAGTTTATGTTTATTGTTTCATACTCTTTCAAGCTTTTGTTAATAAAGCAAGGTTTAAAAAACATTCAATTTACTAATTCCAATCGAACAATCACAAGAGACTTTCTGTCCTTAGTCTCGGCGAATGCGATTTGCAATAGACAACTAATACCCCCCTAGTCAGACTAACGGATTGGTCTGTGCCCCCTTATTACAAAAGCTTAGACAAGGTTTAGACCCATGATTTAACCGGTATCTGTGACCGGGTTAAAAGTCAAACTCCATACATAACATATATCACTAATCTGTGCATAAAAAGGTGTTTGTTTAAGCCTGGCCTGGCTTAAGAAAAGGCGACACTACCTATTATTAAATCCGATTTTATTTTATTTATTTTTTATTTCCACAAAAAAAAAACAAAATACATACATTTGGCAGATACAGTGTAGAACATAAACCAGTTTAGGTTTTTCTGTACACCGCTTGGTCCGTCGACATTCATTACAACAAGATGTGGGTGGGTGAACACGACGCATCGCGCTCGCTCGCCCCATGCAAAAATTCTCAAATACCCTCAACTAATTTATATTACTTCTCAATAGCAAATTTCTTACAAAAATACAGCATGTTTCTTTTTTTTAATGCTATATAATTATAAGTCATTATTATGTTTTAATTCCTCTAAAAGGTGTTTTTTAAGTTTAGATTTCATGTTGTTTCGTGTTATGTCATTTTTTATTTTTGGTGGTAGTTTATTTATTAGGTCTGGTATAATATAATTTAGACGTAGCTTTCCATAAAAATTGGTGAAATCAGGTTTTATAAGTTGTGTGTGTGTACTGCGGAGTGTCATGCTAGGCTTTGTGTTATATTTTCGTAATTTTTCGTCAAAGAAATTTTCTGTTAGTAATGTGTGTTTTACTTTTTCGTGTATAGGAATAAGTTTACAATAGTGGAACAGATCACTGTAATTATTTTCAAATTGCAGCTTTATTTTGCGAGGCACAATGGCTTTTAAAATACGTAATTGTAGCTGATAAATAAGATTTAGATGTGTTCTATATGTGCGACCGTAGCTACTTAGTCCGTATGATGTTATGGATTCGCCAAGAGTTTTGTAAAGTGTGAGCAAGGTGGAGTAAGGTATTTTATTTTTAATTATTACAAATTTCGCTAGTATTGCTCGCAATTTGTCACATACGTATTTGATGTGATCCGTCCACTTGACACGATCATCTATGATAAGGCCTAAATACATGTGCTTGGACACTAAATCAATAGACTCACATCCACATAGCGGTGATTCATTTGAATGTAGACAGCTGTGGCTATGTGCCATTAGTTTAAGCTGTTGTGAAATCCTATTTTGACTGGAACTTATGTACATCATTTTAGTTTTACTCGCATTCAGAACCAAGCCCGCATCATGTGACCATTTGTTTAAAATAGTGAAGTCAGACTGAAGTCGTTGAAGGGCTGCTGACAAATCCTTATCTGCGGCTATAAGACATGTATCATCTGCGAATAGGAAAATCTCACATTGTTTTATTGCGTTAACCAGGTCGTTGACGTAGGTGATGTAGTGTAATGGGCCTAATACTGATCCCTGTGCCGTTCCGTCCGTGACTTCAACTTTTTCACTAAAGGTATCTCCCACTTTAACAAAATAAGATCTGTTTAAAAAATAATCTTGACACCATTTTAGAAGAGGACCGCGTATTCCACAATCTTCCAGCTTTTCCAATAATGTGTCATGTCTCAGTGTGTCAAATGCTTTACTATAATCAATAAACACTGCCAGTATATGTTTTTTATTGTTTAGGTGTTCATATATGGTGTCTGTGAAAGAAGAAAGAAGTTGTGTGGTGCTTTTATGTGGTTGAAAACCATATTGTTTGTCACTTAGAATGTTGTGTGTCTCATAAAACTCGTAAATTTGTTTAGATACATATTTTTCGAAAATTTTATCAATAGTTGGAAGTATCGTAATAGGTCTATAGTTTTCATATTCTTGTCGACTCCCTTTCTTATGTATTGGTCTGACGATGCCATTTTTTAGTTCCTGAGGATACTTTCCTTCAAGAATGCTAGCATTGATGAAATTAGCGATCACAGTCGTTACATTTTGGCAGATGGTTTTCACGTCTATAGCTTTTATTCCATCTTTACCCGGTGCTTTTTCAGAATTTAGAGCCATTATGATTTTCTGAATACTTTCAGAAGTAGCTTTCCTGAGTCGTAATGATACGTTCACTTGACCACTACCCTCACTTTTGTTTAATATTTTTTTATTGCAATTCGGTAAGATATTTTTTACTCCTAAGTTAAATTTTTCTGCAAAATTATTGGCTATGTCAGCATGTCCTGAAGTAGTGTTCTCAAATGCATTAATTATTATATTATCTATAGAAGATTTTATTCTCCCTGTAATTTTGTTTAGGATTTCCCATAGCTTTTTTGGATCTTTCTTGTTGTTAATTATTTGTTCTCTTGTGTATGTATTTCTAGTTTTATTTATTATTTTATTTGCGTAGTTTCGACTTTTGTTGTATTTTAGTTTTAATATCATATTATTGCTATCATTTTTCCACAGGTGGAATAATGTGTCTCTGTAATTGCATGCATTAACAATTTTTTTATTTATCCATTTATTGTTTATTCTTTTAGGATGATTATTCATTTTAATTGTTATTTCTGATTCTTTGTAACACTTTGAAATATTATGTCTTAATGTTTTATATATATCTTCCGAACATGTCAGGGTTTTTGCTGGTTGCCAATCAATTGTTTTTAGTAATGGTTTGAGTCTATTAAAATCATGTCCAGTTTTGTATATTGGGACACTCTGTACATGAGACTGTGCTTGCAAAGTGGTGGTGCATGCGAGCGCGATAACGCGGTGGTCCGCCAGTACGGTACAAAGCGCTGCGGTGCACACATCTTGCATGGGGGATCTCACATATATATGATCAATACATGTTTTACTAGTTTTATTGTTAGCAACTTCAATACGCGTGTATTCTGAGATCCCACATTCAAGTCCAAGGTTGTACAACATGTTGTTATATTTATGTATTACAGGCGTTTGCGTTCTTAAATCTAAGTTAATATCACCTAATAATATAAGATTGTGACAGTTACTTATCTTTTTTAAAACAGTTTCTAATTCAATAACAAATAAGTGTTTACTCGTGTTGGGTGGACGATATGCTGCGCACAGGAATGCGGAATAGTTTGTTGACGTAGTTAATTTACCAAATAAGCACTCAAAATGTTGTGTTTTTGTTTTAATTATAGTGAATTTATGCTTTTTATTTACATAGATGATTAACCCGCCACCTTTCCGTGAGTTCCGCAGTTCTGTAAACATGTCATATCCGTCCAGCTGATACATAGAAGCTATGTAATCTGATATATTTGCTTCCGTTACTACTATTAAGTCTAGGGGAGGTCTACATGCAGCAATACATTGTTCAAGGGCAGAGAAGTTTTTAATCATAGATCTTATGTTTACATGCATACCTAGAATACTAATTTGTCTTTTAGGGATCTTTTCTATGAAATTGCAAATATTTACACAGTCTGATAGTTCTGTTATATTATCCTGTACTGAATTTAAAAATAGCATGCAGATTATTAATTTTAACACTACCTACTATTATGCAGTATAAAATTGAATGATGTAGGAACTTGCAATTGGTTACTATTTTAGTTGTTTAACATCGTCTAGGCATCTGATGATGTATGATTTTTCATCTTGACCCTCCTTGCGCACTCGTATGATACCTTTCTTGCACCATATGTACTTATAGATGTCCTTGAGCTCCTGCTTAGTGTTCCATAGTAGTTGTTTATTGTACGGTGTAAGTGCTTCGCGAATGTAAATTTTGGCCTCGGTAGTCGAAATATTTAATCCTGGTAATATGTCAGCTGCCGCTACTTTATTCTTTTGTTCTTTCGCCACTGTTAACCATTTTTCTTGCATATCTTCCTCTTTTAGTTGTACTAGTATTGATCTCATTTTATCTTTTCTTCCTGGCATCCTTTTAGCCTCCTTAATTTCTTCGACTGGCAGATTAAGTGTCTTCGCAATTTTATCCATTATATCCATAACATTTTCCTTCTCGTTGAACGGTACATTGGCTACTTCTATTTGTTTATTCAAGTTTGCCTGTTCTGTTTCGTGTAGGTGTTGTTCCAGTGCAGCTACGCGTATTTCTAGATGTTTGTTTCGGTTCGCTAGGTCATTGTTCTGCCTTTTTAGGTCTTTAATAATTACCTTAAATGCTTCAATGCTCTCCAATACCTCATCCATCTTGCCACTATTAAACTGTAGATTTTCGGTTATTCCCTTCAGTTCCTTCTGCATCGCTTTCTCTACTTCCTTCGAGATGTCTATCAATAGTCTCTTCACATCTATCGAGGATGCGGAATTTTTTTCCTCGTCTTCATCTTCTTCGTCACCTTGCATGATAAATGAACGACGTTTAGGTGATGTTTCACAACACTCCTGACATGTCCACTCGAGGTTTTCGGCAGCACGAAGTGCAGTTAACTGTTTATTAGAAAGCCCTGAACATGACGTTGTGTAGTGGACGATTTTTTCACATCTGTTACATTCTAATCGCGCACTTTTTTTGAGCAAATTTTTATTACACTTATCACATTTACTCATTTTTATTTTTCTTCTTAGAGGGTACTTTTACGGGTTAGAGAGATATGTGTTGCTTTTACGACCGAATGACGACGAATGAATTATAATAAGGCTGTTACTGTTTTGGGCTAAGGTAACCCTTAACATGAGGTGGGAGGGTGGATCCAGCCTTCGGGTTAGGGGGGGTCAAATACATACATATATTCAGCACCGGATCTAAATTGTTTTAAGTATTGTGCCACGTTCAAGAAAAAAATTTCAACAAATAATTCTAATAAAATACTAGTATGTAACTTATTTCAAGCAAATAAACATTCTTATTCATGAAAAACAAAATTATTTCTATAAATTTGCTTTGTTGTTGATGATGCTTTTATAAATAAAATAAATCTCTGCTTTTGATCAATAAAGACTTTATTTATTTTTTATTTATTTATTTAAATAAATAAGGCTATGCTCGAAGTGTCCCTGCGTGATTGAATCAGAAATGAGGAGATTCGCAGGAGAACGAAAGTGACAGACATAGCCGAAGAATTGCCAAACTTAAGTGGCAGTGGGCGGTGCACATTGCTCACAGAAATGATTGCCGATGGGGCAGTAAAGTTCTGGAGTGGCGACCGCATACTGGAAGGCGCAGCGTGGGTAGGCCCCCCACAAGGTGGACCGACGACCTGGTGAAGGTCGCGGGAATCCGCTGGATGCGGAAGGCGCAGGACCGGTCTTTGTAGCGATACATGGGGGAGGCCTATGTCCAACAGTGGACGTCTTTCGGCTGAAATAAAGATGATGATGATGAAAATAAAATTTCTTTATTTCAGGCAAGGCATAAGTTTGACGTCATACACATACACCCATATCACATTATTATAATTAGAAAATTAGAATTAAATAAATGAATTATTATTATTACCTTCATTAATCAATTGGAATTATACTACTAATTTTATTTATTTATAGTTAAGAGTTTGAAATATTATTATTATTTATTACTACTATATTAGCATGCAATTATGATAAAATACTCATACTACATTGATTCCAACAATATTATAGGTTAGAAGGCAAAGTATCCTTACTACCCAAGCCCCGCCGGCCGCGATCCACGGACCGCCTGTCCACGGAGGCACGTCAGCCCAGCGCTGCTGGACACCGGTCTAGAAGTGCGGAGGCTGCCAGAGGAACATTTGGTTTTGCCAGGCTCAGCAATGAAACTTCTGCATCCAAGTTACCTTTGAGTGGTGTAAGTAATGTTTTAAATAATAAATAATAATAAGTTTATTTACGTAATTAATCTTAGCCTAAGATACATTGACATCAGAACATTGTTACTTTGACAGTTGTGCTAAGACATTGAAATTCACAATTTCATATGAGATCCCTGCCATTCAAACTAGGAAAAGAACCTGTGTCTTGAAGGACAGTGTTCTTTGGTGGAATTGACACATTTAATCATTTTATTCAGTTAAGAAATATTCCAATGTTATAGTACTGACCAAGTAAAAATTACACTGTTTAAAGCGTACTGTCAGAGTTTCTACACCGGTAATCTTTGGGTCAACAACACGAAAAGATCGTTGGATGTCCTGCGCATCCAATACAATAATGGTTTTAGGATGTTGTTGCGACTGCCTCGTTTCTGCAGTGCCTCAGCTATGTTCGCGGTAACTCACACCGATGGGTTTAATGCTATCATCCGCAAAAAAACGGCATCTCTATTTAGAAGAATCAGGGGCAGTTCCAACAATATCCTGAAGGCGATAGCAGCAGATACCTGCTATGCGATTCAGAACCACACGATAACTAGTTGTCGACAGATTCGGTTTGTTATCTCGTTTCGTCTTATGATTCACGCAACGAGAGAAAAAGAGATAACAAACCGAATCGATCGACAACTGGTTATCGTATGGTTCTGAATCGGGGCGCTGCTCTGCTATGATCAAAAAATTTGTGCATAGAGTGATCACCTAGCTGTCGGTGATCTATGCAAAAACAATATTATAATATATGTCACTTTATTATGTTACTAACAATAGTATTTAAGTTCATGTCTGTTACTAACAAATTATGGATCTTTTAGTTGTCCGAAATAAAGTACTTGATCGATTGATATAGTGTTTGCAAGATTTGATAGTTTTCAGCATAGGTTTGTGCTTTTCTGCAGTATTCTACATATAATTATATTTACAGCAATGAAATTATGGCCTGGGGCCTTACTCCTGACTTTATCGAGTTCTGTATCAATTCAATTTGAATTTGAGTTAGTGTTGATTCATACTGCATTCCTCTAGGAATTGACATGAGCTCGATTTGGTTAAGAGCTTGAACCAGTCGGGAGTAAGGCCCCAGAGTTGTGCCTCAGTTTGTGTATTGCCATAGAAATGTATGGGCTCTCATTAAAACATGTTTCCATTACACCTTGAAGTCAAAAAACAATGAACAACAATGTGTTACATCATGTTGAACTAAACTTTGCCTTTAGATTTTCCTGTGTATAATTTGGTTTATCACAGAAAAACTTATCGCGAATTCTGCGGTATTGTATGAGACAAAGGAACTTACCCAAATGTAATTTAATTATTATAGTATGAACAAAATGTTAGTGTAACATATTTCCACAGATATCCCGCTCCCAGCAAGGTGAGAGGTTTGGTCAGTCCTCCATGACACCTCTTCAGACCAGACCATACACCTTCAGGCCAACTACAACTCCTGTGGTATGTATACAAAGTTTTATTTTATGTTGAGGGCTGTAGTTGGGATACTGCTATGGGGCCCCTGATCTAAGGGTGCTCCCAGAGGTACAGGGCTCCTCAACTCTTCACCCTTGTTCACTTGCTGCCCTGTAACTCCCATGTTTATTTTGCATACAAACTAATAAATCAACAAAATGTAGGGACCAACAGAATTTTTTTCGCGATTTCAGTGTTGGTCCAATAGTAAAAGTTGTTCATACTGATGAGTACAATGACCCCTTAAGAGGTTTTCAGTTATTTCAATAACACGTATATGCGCTTGTTTTATTATAATTGTAGTGATCGCGAAAACCTAAGAAATTATTATAATAAATAATACCTCACTGTGTTAATATTGATGAGTAGATACACAGACTAATGTCTTTGTTTGCTTACAGAGGACACCATCAGAGGATCGCACAAGTCGTCACTGGCAAACTTCTGTTGACAGAGCTTTGGCATTTGTTACTGTCAAAGATCAGAGGTGAGATGAGTACCTACTAATAAGTGTTCCGTTTTTGTCATGGAATGGTACACTAAAAATTATACCTTGATTTTGAATTTTATAGGTTCGCCTTTACCTGTTTGACCCCACTGGGACGTTTTCACCCAGAAAATCGTTAATACGTTTAAACACCACTGGGACGGATACATCCTAGCAAAACCAAGTCAATTTATACTCTTCTGACCTGTTGAGGTTCAAATTCTATTGAACGGCGCATGTGCAGTGCCTGAGGGAGTTTTTCCGCGTGAAATCGCAGTGCCTGAGAGGTTTTCTAAATATTTTTAGACTTATATCCACACTAGCCTATGCCCGCTGCTTCGCCCGCCTGGTTGTCGTTTATCGAGCATCCCCCGGGAGCTGTTCATCTTCCCGGGATAAAAAGTAGCCTATATGCTAATCCGGGTTATGTTCTATCTGTAAGCCAAATTTCATTAAAATCCATACAGTGGTTTTTGCGTGAAAGAGTTACAAACATCCATACATCTTCACAAATTTTCACGTTTATGATATTTATATTAGTAGGATGATACGTGTGGTACCGGACATTAAGGATGGCACCAGCCAGCCATACGCATTTTTGTTGTATGGAGCTTGTGTTCGTGAGTCTACTCATTAGAACACCTGTTTATATTAAATTTAAGACTATTTTATGGTATGAGTATTAACCACAGAAATAGATAGATATAGAATGGTTGTAATCACAATTTTACTTGCGATTTATGCGTGGCATCTTTCGAACAAACTACGCCTTACATATTGACGTCATTAATTTTTAAAAATTATCTTCCATCAAATGTACTTAACAGCTTTTTAGGCATTTTTGCGGGTTTTTATTACAGTATTGACAGAAATAAGTCATAAGGCGTACTGAGAAAGGCTTTGAAATGCCCTGCACTATGGTGCAGTGTTGGCACGCTCGCCCTGCCCACTTTTCCATTCTATCTATTTCTGTGGTATTAACGTACCAGAACCGTACAAAATACTTAAATACCAAAATACCAGTATACTTTTTAGGGTTCCGTACCCGAAGGGTGCCAAAGGGTACCCTATTACTCTCGCTACGCTGTCCGTCCGGCCGTCCGCCCGTCCGTCCGTCCGTCTGTCTGTCACAAGGCTGTATCTTTTGAACGGTAATAGGTAACCGGTTGAAATTTTCACAGAATATGTGTTGCTATGAGGTGTATCACGACAAATACTAAAAATTAAAAAAATCTAAAACTAAAGAGGGGCCCCATACAAGAAACCCCAAAAACGTTTTTGTTGAAAAAAATGTTGATGTCTTTCGATGAACTCTCGTAAATTAAATCAGTTTCTATGGGGTATCAGGTCGGTGGGTGGTACGGAACCCTTATTGCGCGAGTCGGACTCGCACTTGGCCGGTTTTTTAGGGTTCCGTAGTCCTACAAGGAACCCTTATAGTTTCGTCATGTCCGTCCGTTTGTCCGTCTGTCCTAATCCTTTACAGCTTAATAACTTGTGCAGTTATAAACATAAGTAAATGAAATTTTGTTAAAAAATGGTTTAGATATAGATCTCAATTTTAAAAGAATAAAAAATCTTGATAACGTATTTTAGAGGTGGCGCATACATGTGAAATGGGGATGACAAATTTTTTTTCGCTGCACCCCCTCGTGTGGGTTATCATTGAATAGGTCTACTAAAATGAAGATAATGTTTCATACATAACTTTTTTATCAGGTATGCCATCTGCGAAATACAGTTCGCCAAAGTGGCTTGCAATATGACCCCCCCATGCCATTCTAAACTATGCAACGTAGAAACTTATAGTCTTCCACATTGATAGACCTTTATAAAAACTCTCTTTTAAAATTATTTCAAGTATAATGTGATTATAAATTTTTGAGTTATAGTGAGAAAACTGAAAAATACTTAAGACGTCCTAGTTCACAGGTCATTGAACTTAGAGAAAAATGATCATAGCAAATAATGCTCCTTTAGTTACTTTCTATTAAAAAATATCACAAAAAGAAACTTTGTGTTATATTGATGTTACACACTTCTTAAATTTAGCGCTAGGTGGCGCTGTTTGCAAAAACTAAAATAGCAATTATTAATATTCAATTTGATTTGTTTGTAATTAGACCTACTTAAGGAACCCTATAATACTGAGCATGGCCCGACATGCTCTTGGGCGGTTTAAAAAAAAATGCCTGGTATACTTTATGCTGTTAACCGCATGCTATAATAAGATGTTTCACCAGGTATTCTCTTCCCGCAATGACAGCGCGATGCCTCCAAGCTACGTCACGATCAGTGCTGCCATTGATTGATATCTTCAATAACCCTAAGGAGATTTTTGTTCATAATGAATATAAAATAAATTCCTAACTAGCCTATCTATTTGTTATCTCGTGTTATTCATCTAATTAGTTAATAAAGGAAACTATATTAAATTACTAGTTAAAAAGTGATTCTTTATAGAAGAAAGTAAATGAAAAATGCATTTTGCTCGGGTAATTTTTTTTCACAAAGTGGCAGCACATCAAACTGACAAGTGTCACGCTAACAGCCCGCTATTGGCTCCACGGCCGATGACGTAGAACGGAGGCAATCACGTGACCTAGCTGTCACGGGAAGAGACTACCTGGTGTTATTATACCATGGTTAACCGGTTGTGTTGGTCCAGGCCGATCGCCACGGTAGGCTGGCAGCGCAACGAGTGCTTCCGGGTGGGCGAGGCGCTGTCGGCGCGCGGCTTGGGGGGCATGGGCGGGGACATGGCGCTCATCCGCCCGCTCACCATCGCGCACTTCGTGGACATAACCAGCGCCCTACTCACCACAATAGCAAGGGATTTTAAGCTGAACACTGATAATTACGTCACTAAGGTTGGTTTCGTTATAAGTTTTATCATTATCATCATCATCATCCTTTCAGCCGAAAGACGTCCACTGCTGGACATAGGCCTCCCCCAAGCATCGCCACAACGACCGGTCCTGCGCCTACCGCATCCAGCAGATTCCCGCGACCTTCACCAGGTCGTCGGTCCACCTTGTGGGGGGCCTACCCACGCTGCGTCTTCCAGTACGCGGTCGCCACTCCAGAACTTTACTGCCCCATCGGCCATCCGTTCTGCGAGCAATGTGCCCCGCCCACTGCCACTTAAGTTTGGCAATTATTAGGGCTATGTCGGTTACTTTTGTTCTGCTGCGAATCTCCTCATTTCTGATTCGATCACGCAGGGACACTCGGAGCATATTCCTCTCCATTGACCTTTGAGTGACTTTGAGCCTTCTTATCAGGCCCATTGTGAGCGACCACGTTTCAGTGCCGTAAGTAATTACTGGCAACACACTGGTCAAAGACTTTCGTCTTGAGACACTGCGGTATTTTGGACGAGAAGATATTGCGTAGCTTCCCGAACGCTGCCCAACCGAGTCGGTAGTTTTATAACATATCATAATCAGCCCATTACTGTCCCGCTGCTGGCCTAGTGCGGGTTGGCGGATTACACACACCATTGAGAACTTTACTGGAGCTGGACTAGAGCACTTTCAGGTGTGCAGGTTTCCTCACGATGTTTTCCTTCACCGTTAAAGCAAGTGATAATCAAATATAAATCCGCACATGAATTCGAAAAGTGCGGGCCGGACCCTCCTGCATGGAAGGCAAGCGTTCAACTACTAGGCTATCACTGTATTCTATAAGTTTTATGATTTTTGTTAAATGTAGAATATTGTAAAAAATAAATTCAAACTATTTATTTCACTCACCTTCAACAATTTTAAAATAAAATAGCGCTCAATCTTTATTAAGATTATGTGCGCTATCCTCGTAAGGCCCGACCTAAATTTAGGTCGATATACGGCCAAAATTTATATCCAATCTATCCACGATTTACCCTATTAGAAATAGAAATTTGACATAAGCTATGGTGTGCTATGTCAAGCTATGTTATGTCAAATTCCTATCTCTAGTAGGGCAAATCGTGGATAGATTGGATATTAATTTTGGCCGTTAAATGACGACCCAATGTACTAAAAATAGGTGCAAGTAGTTGCGGTCCAGACTTGAATTTGCAAAAAAATATACCTAAATCGGCTTTACAAGCTAGATGTCTATTTTTAGGGTTCCTTACCCAAAGGGTGCTAACGCCCTATTACTCTCACTACGCTGTCCGTCCGTCCGTCCGTCCGTCTGTCTGTCACAGGGCTGTATCTTTGTAACGGTAATAGATAACCAGTTGAAATTTTCAGAGAATATATGTTACTATGAGGGGTATCACGACAAATACTAAAAACAAAAAAAAAGTCTAAAACCAAAGGGGGTCCCCATACAAGAAACCTCGAAAAAAATGCATTTTTTTCATCGTTTTTGTTCCTGCTCTATCTTCAAAACGGTAATACATACCAGCGTCAAACTTGGTCTGATTATAGTGCATACTATGTAGTTTAGCAACAAATACAAAAAATAGGGCAAACATAGACATATGTGGTGGTACCTACCTAAGAAAGAAATGCATGAATTCACATTTCGCGTACGATCGTTGATGTATTTTGATAAACTCTCGAAAATTAAATCAGTTTCTATGGGGTATCAGGTCGATGGGTGGTACGGAACCCTTACTGCGTGAGTCCGACTCACACTTGGCCGGTTTTTTAGGTCGTTGGGCCGATATTTGATGATTTAACTAGCTTGTTTGAGCCTAAATAACTAGTAACTGACCTGTGTACTTAAAGTAGTTTGTTGGGCCTTACGAGGCTATTTATAAATGTAGTGTTACTCACTCACAGACTTCAGACTATATTTTTCTTAGAGTAATAAGACATTATTGACTAAAAATGGTCAGACACAGGCCCTCCATTCTAAACTTTTCCATGGTAAAGTAGGTTCTCAATATGCTTTTAACATGTTTTTTAATTGTTACAATTTTTTTTTCGATAAAATTTAAGATTTCTAATAAAAAAAATATAGTCAAATACTGGGTGTCAGGGAAACGCTTCCGAAAACGAAGATGAGTGATAGTGCTGTGATTACTGATACGAAACCACAAAAAGAAATGCGTTTATATTTTTTTTTTTTTTTGCATTCTTCATTTGCATTTGCATGCTTTGGGCAGTTAAATAAAACTGATTTGCAAAAAAACCCCATTTATTTACAAAAATTTTTAAAGTTCGCAATTTAATTCAAATAAAATATCAGCTGGCGCTAGGGGTGAACGACATCCGCTCGCATACGCAGTCCGTGTCGTAGCGAGCGTAGGTAGGTTAGGTACGCGCGGCATTGATCCCGAGTTTGTACGCTTTACTTTGCGGGTTTGCAAAATACCAAATCACTAAAACAATGAGTTTAAGGCTAATAATAAATAAATAAAATAAAAATAAAATGCATTTATTTCAGGTATGCACCCATATAACATAAAATTACATAAAATATAGACACACAACACATATTTATAATTACAATAATACATTACATACATTACATTACATTCACAATCACATTCATTTCATTGACATTCAGGCACTCCCAGCAACATGCCTGTTACAGCAGTGCCTGATGTAAGGGCAGTCCAGTCGCCCAGCAATCATCGCCAGGACAGTATTGGAGCTAGCCCGCACCCTGCGCACCAAGGACGCGCACCGCTTGCGCATGGTGGTGTGGAAACAGTCGGTGCGCGCTTCCGCAAACATGCCCGAGGCACTGCAGAAGCGGGGCAGCCCCAATACCGCCCTGAACGCGTTATTATACTGGACACGGAGGGCACTGTAAGCAGCTTGTGTGTAGGAAACCCATAAGCTGCACGTGTATAGAGAGGTGCAAAAGGCTTTAAAAAGCGTAATCTTTACTTGATTTGAACAACGTGCAAACCTACGGGCTATCATATTAGCTCTCTTTGACAGCGCCCTCCGCTCCCGTTCGATGTCTACATGGTCCCTAAGGTCGGCTGTTACCCAGTGCCCCAAGTACTTGAATTGGTTCACCCGTTCCAAAGGAACACCATTCATGCGAATAGGTGGAACATGTTGTGGGCACTTGGTGCCGACCTGAAAGACCATGTATTGACTCTTTACGGCATTATATACAAGGCCGTGCCTACCAGCGTACTCTTCACACACTTGCAACAACTTGCGTAACCCACAGACCGACGCGCTCAACAGTACCATGTCGTCTGCGTAGCTCAGGTTGTTTACACAGACTTCATCAACGTGGCAACCGACATGTTGACTGCTGAGCGCGACGATAAGTGCATTCATGTACAGGTTGAACAACGTGGGTGAGGTCAACCCACCCTGTCTCACCCCACATTCTAGCCTGTATGGCTCCGACACTGCACCTGCCCATCTGACACTGTTAACCTGGTGTGCGTACCAATACTTAAAGATGTTAATAAGTTCATGAGGCATTTTTATGCTCTCAAGTTTTTGCCACAAAACGTCATACGACACCAGATCGAAGGCCCTAGACAGGTCGAGGAAACACGCGTAAACTGGAGTTTTACGATCCGTATAGTATCTGACAGAATGCTTGAGACACAGTATTGCACTATCCGTAGATAATTTTGGCCTAAATCCAAATTGATTATCGTGCAATGTCACGAACTTATTTAACTGTGCGCCAAGCAAACCGTCAAACACCTTCGCTATAACTGTCGCTAGAGAGATAGGCCTGTAGTTACTTTTATCGGCTAAATCCCCAGTTTTATTCTTCACTACAGGCACTACGACTGTTCTCATAAAATCGTACGGCAGGTGGGAGTGGTTCACGCATAACGAGTAGAACATAGCTAAAACCCTTGACATATGTGGGCCAGCATGTTGCAAGTGTTCAATACTGAGGCCATCGTGGCCAGGGGATTTGCCTTTCGTCATAAATTTTGTGATTTTGGCCACATCGTTGGCAGAGAAACTGGTCCCCACAACTCCCACAGGACCCTCAGCATTGACCACTGCAACCGCCCTTGCCGACTGTGGCTGCACAGAAAAGTGAGATCTAAATATATTAGCTATGTCCCTCGGCTCACTTACCCCATCGACGCTCACCGGGCGACCAGGCCTCAAGTTAACCTTCTTGGTATTCTGCCAAAACCCACGGAAATCCCCATTTAAATGTTTTTCAGCAAGAGTGTCCATTTTCAATTGATCCTGGTGATCTTGGCACCATTTTAGTCGAGATTTGAACACCCTCCTGCTATGACACATTTCATGGTATACGACCCCACACTTAGGTTTACCGCACGACACCCATTCCAAAAACTTCGTTCTGACCACCCAGTGAGCCCCGCTGACATATTTGTTCCATCCTACTACACGCGAGCCAGCTACCCCCACTTTAGTGCCGCCTCGACTCGCCAATGCTGCGCCACGAAGCGCAGTCACAATGTCAGAGTACAGTTTGTCCAGAGTACGCTTGTGACCGGGGTTACGGCAGAAAAAGTCGGCACACTCAAAACACTCAACAGGAAAATCAATCAGTCTTAATCTCTTATGGCACTCATTAGTATACAAAGCAATCTGTTCCTCATTTCGCACACTCCATAGTACATCCTTATTCAGTACAATATTATGATGGACTTTCTGAGCTAGAACGCTTAAATTACACTCAATAATAAGCGGGAAATGATCAGACCATACCGTGTCATAATCCACATACGCGTTCATAACAGATTGCCTTGCAGACTGGGTTACTAGGCAATGGTCCAACCAGCTACAAGACCCGTATACATCACTAATAAAAGTAAATGTATCCGAGTCTATACCTAGTATTTCCACATCAACACATAACCAATGCTGCTCAGAACAATAGTTTACAAGCTCCTTGAAAAACAACTCAGACGGGGCAGCATTAAAATCTCCTAATATATATACAGATTCAATGCCGTATTCATCAATTATTGCGCTTACCATACTAAGGCAGTCCGTAAACTCCGACAAATTGTCTGTAGAATTCGTCGGCATATATACACTCATTATTATCACAGGCCGATCACTAGTTATTATTTTAATGGCGCAGATACGAGCACTATCACAACGTAGCACAGACACTTGCTGAAATACGCTGCTTCTCCACAGTAGGGCAACGCCACCAAATGGCCGCCCGCGTAGTAAGCCTGCGGATGTGTCCACCGCCGAAATTCCGGTGTAACCAAAGCCAATCGAAAAATCGAATACTAATGGTTATTGGTATTCGATTGTGTTTAGGTAGTATAATAATAAATAGCCTTTCAGTTTCGGGAGCGTTTCCCTGACACCCAGTACGTGGGACACTCAGAAAGTTTTGCGAAACTAAAAAAAATTGTTCTATACGTACATATATTTTTATCAAATCTTTTCAAAGTACTTTCCACCAGCCTCTATACAAAGATTCATGCGCCTAAACCAGTTTTCAAAACACTTTTTCCAGTCCGCCGCAGACACCTCGTTTACAGCCTGCTCGAACGCAGCCAGCGCATCTTCCGGCGACGAAAATTGTATCCCTTTGAGCTGATTTTTTATTTTTGGGAATAAAAAGAAGTCACACGGTGCTAGATCAGGGCTGTAAGGAGGGTGACCCAGGAGTTTGACTGGCGTGCTGTCCAGGAAGTCCCTCGTTTTGAGTGCGGTGTGCGCAGGTGCATTGTCGTGGTGGAGCAGTAGCCCGCGGAGCCCTGTGTTTGGTCGCTTGTTGCTTATAACAGAGAAAACTTCTGGCAAACATTTGGTAGTATACCATTCGGCATTAATGCTTCTTTGATCCCGTAAGGGAATTGATACCAAGTGGCCAGTCAAATTAAAAAAGCTAGCGATCAAAATCTTACCCCCGCTTCTAGATCGCTTCACTTTGGTAGGCGTTGGCTCATTTTGAAACACCCAAACAGTCGACTGGCGCTTGGTTTCTGGGTCGTATTGATAAATCCAGGACTCATCACCTGTAACGATGTCGTAAACACGCCGAGACGAGCCTGCTTCAAATTTGTTAAGCATATCACGGCACCATTCCACCCGGGCCTGCTTCTGAGCATCGGTGAGGTTGTGCGGCACCCAGCGTGATACTATCCTCCTCACGCGAAGATGGCTGTGTAGAATCTCGTGAACGCTTCGCGATCCAATCTTCAATATGTGTTGAATCTCCTGATATGTAATTCGCCTATTGTCTTGGATTAAATTTTTCACTGCTAGCACGTTTTCTTCGGTAACAGCCGTCAAAGGGCGACCGCTTCTTTCGTCATCCCCCAAAGTTGGTCGACCGCGCTTGAATTCGTTATACCAACGATACACGGTTGCCTTGGAAGGGCCTTCATCCATGAATGCCATTTGAAGTCTATCGTACGATTCATCCGGTTTCAGGCGACACTTGAAATCGTATAAAATCATAGCTCTAAAATGTTCCCGGCGCAGATCCATATTTCAGTGAGACACAATACTTTGAATTAACTCGCAAAAAATGTGGAGGGAAATTTTGAAATTGGAACTTACTTATTTTTACTTATAAATAATCATATTTTCGAAAAACATTATAACTGGCCAGTCTCCCATATATAAAAACTTTTTTTCGCAATACTTTCTGAGGGGCCTGGTATAATTCATTTGTGTCTTTTTTTACCATACACGTTATTCAAAGGAATTTTAAAAAGCTTTATTATGTCCCCAGCTGCCACACATATCAAAGCGCCTGCTGTACCCTGGCACATTATCTAAGTCCTGGCTGAAGACGGTCAACACTCTGCACGCATTCCCGAATGCGTTGGCGTTTATAGGGTACCTGCTGGATCTTGTCAACCATATCGTGAGTATTTAGTTCCATTTATTCATTTAAATATTTGGTTAAACTTATCATCATCATCATAATTTCAGCCAAAAGACGTCCATATCCGGGGGATATGCCATAATCGCCACGCTTGGCAGGCGGGTTGGGGATCGCAGTTGGTTGTTTAAATACTCAGAGAACGCTGTCGCCCATCCTCTGGTGAATCCCTTAGTCGCCTTTTACGACACCCATGAGAAGAAAGAGGGTGCTGCAATTGTTTACGTCCGGCACCACACGGACGAGTTAAACTTATAGGTTCAATCTTTGTAAGGTAGGCGGTAACCAGTGGTGTGCGAGTACAGTCTAACAAAGCAATTAGTATCTGGCGTCGCCAGAAATAAATGATTTTTTCTCAGAAGATTATGGATGTTTTCGAGTGAAATATCATTTTAATAACAGACAAAGTTAAATTGTATTGATACAAAACCCTAATCAAACCATTCTATAATAATTTCCTGAGAAATCTTCATCTATATCTGGCGACCCTGGATACTAATTGCTTTACTGTACATTAGAAACAGCCCGAATATTTTTAGGTTCCATATTTATTAGTGTCCGACCGAAACAGGATTTTCAGCCGAAACCGAAACTTTATCTTCGGCTTCGGTGTCAGTTTTAGCCGAAACCAAAACTTATTTAGAAATACTAAACCAATATATGGTACATAGCGGTTGTTTAACTTTTGTATCTGCTTCGCGCATTGTGAAAGGGTATTTATTCCAAAAAAATGTGTTAATAATATTTTTTTAGAGACTTGAACTAAGTTAATCTAACTTTTGAATAATAGGTATCTATCTCATTCACTAATTACCAATTTGAGTAAGTAATACAATAGTTGGAATTTCATTATCAAATGCCAATACATAACGGAAATAAAAGCAACAAGAAACAAATACTCCATTCTTTTATGTGAGTAAAAAGACACTACTCAAATCGCCGACACCATATGAGCCCGACGTAAGCCAAACGTGATCCGAGAATCGAGAATACACAAAATACGGCGGGGCCGAAGTTTCGGCTGGGTTTTGGCCGAAACCGAAACCGCGGCCGAACCTAGATTTATTGGCCGAAACCGGAACTTCGGTCGGTCACTAATATTTATGTTTTATGAAAGATACTAATGCTGATAATAGTACTGGAGGGCCAAATCTGGAACTATAAGGTATAGAGAAAAGTCATCGGTCATTGTAAATGATAGGTTTTTGTTTTTTTTTTTTTTTATCGTATAGGATTGCGAAACGAGCTAAAGGCCCACCTGATGTTAAGCGGTTACCTTTGCCCATAGCAACTTCAATACCACCTAGGCTGTTGCCTAAATGGCATCGCAAGTCGGTTCGCCAAACTGAGACATGAAGATGGAAAGTCTCATTTGATTGTAATAATTGTAGGTTAACATATTAACGCCTTGTGTTGTAGGAAATGCCAGTGTCTAACGACTGGCTGTACATCGACATGGACGAACTGTCTTGTCGGCGCCGGGACTTCTTGTTTAAGTGCTGGGTCAGGTACGTTAAGATATAGACCACAGAAATAGATAGAATGACCATAGCTTGTTGCCTAAAACCTTGCAAATTGTAACTTAGCAGGATGAAGTCACTGACTCCTGAAACACAGGTATAATGCCTAGCTCTCGAGTCAGGGTCATACTATGTTTGTACCAGTTTTATGTCAATAAAGAATTTATTTATTATTATTATTATTATTTATAATTTTTATATATATTTTTTTTGGTCGTTGGTCTAGTGGTTGCAAACGCGACTGCTGAGCGTGGGGTCCTGGGTTCGATTCCCGGGTCGGGCAAAGTGTTGTTGAGTTTTTTCATTAGGAAATTCTCAGTAGCAGCCCGGAGTTTGGATTTGTGCCCGGTTAATGGCAATAGGCTCGCCCCGTATTACATGGGACTATAACATAACTGGCGAAATGTGGGTGTACTATTACACCTCTGCCTACCCCTTCCGGGAAATACAGGCGTGATGTTATGTTATGTTATTATTTATAGAATGGCCATGTGGGCAGGGCGCGCGCGGCAGCACCATGCACCATAGTACAGGATATTTCAAAGCCTTTCTCAGCACGGCTTATGACTTGTTTCTATAAATACTATAACAAAAACCCGAAAAAATGCCTTATTGTGCTGTTTCTAACTGCAAAAACAAAAGCTGTAAAGTACATTTGATTAAAATTAATAATAAAAAAAATGACTTCAAAATGTAAGGTGGAGTTTGTTCGGAAAGTTGCCACGCATGAATCGCAAGTAAAATTGTGATTACAACCATTCTAACTATTTCTGTGATATAGACCTTTGAATTTGTATCGGCGTTTCTTCAGAGATGGACGAGACACGATGGCGCATTCCCTCTGTTTTTTTTTTTATTTTTTTTTATAATATAGGATGGCGAAACGAGCTAAAGGCCCACCTGATGTTAAGCGGTTACCTTTGCCCATAACAACTTCAATACCACCTAGGCTGTTGCCTAAATGGTACCGCAAGTCGGTTCGCCAAACTGAGACATGAAGATGGAAAGTCTCATGTGATTGTAATTTCACCGGCACCCATACCCTTCAGACCGAAACACAGCAATGCAAGCATCACTATTTGGCGGAGAAGTAGGCACGGTGGTAGTACTTCCCCGGACGAGCTCTTTCACAAAGGAGCTCTACTACTACTAGAATGAATGCGTACTCTACTCGCAAAATCGATATATCGTGACATTTTTCCTGTCGAAACCTGCTCTAAGTAACGTAAATTTCACAATCGCTTATACGAAGCAACGAACTCTACACTTGTTTGTAAATGTCATTGACAGTATTTCTTTTTTTTTGACACATTCACTCCGAACATTGTCTATGATGTAAAAATTCACAATATTCGTCTGTGAATTCGATGAACGACATAGAATCCGAAAGTTTATTAGAGTAGGGTCATCATCATCATGATAATTTCAGCCGAAAGACGTCCACTGCTGGACATAAGCCTCCCCAAGCATCACAACGACCGGTCCTGCGCTTTCCGCATCCAGCAGATACCCGCGACCTTCACCGGGTCGTCGGTCCACCTTGTGGGGGGCCTACCCACGCTGCGCCTTCCAGTACGCGGTCGCCACTCCAGAACTTTACTGCCCCATCGGCCATCCGTTCTGCAAGCAATGTGCCCCGCCCAGACTACCACTACAGCACAGAATATCTAATAGTACTATCGTACAGAACGGCCACTCACCGCCCCCCGCCAATTTAATTTTCCTCGCCTGCGCCCCGCACGCGCCCGCAGTTGTCCTTCTATTAATTAACTGGAATATGTAGATAAGTCAATTACTTTGTATAGATTTCAACATCCTGACTGTGAGTTTGGTGACTTGGTCGAGGAGTACATACGAGACTGCAAAGTGATTTTCGGTAACGACAAGGAGAAGATCGTCGAGTTGGAGCATGTTGTCAAAAGTAAGTAGCATGTATGCTGTAATGCCACATTTACATTCAGCCCACTTGAGCAGGAAATTGGGTATGAAAGTGGGTAGCGTGTATGTAAACAGATCACTTCTTCTACTCCTGCCGCTGCTACTCGCTCTGCCGGTGCTCCCCAAATTAGCGGTATTTCGTGCGATAATCAAAGGAAAGGGCGCGAGTAAGTGTTTACATGCTGCTCTCTTGCTCAGTAGCCGCCACAGAGTACATTATAATATACTGAAATAGAGACAAATCTTCCACCACAAAACTTGTAACCGCTTACTAGCGCCATCTGATGCTTTTAGGCTGGAACTGCTGTTAGTACATCAACGGAACTAAAAATAAAAAATGCAAAAAGAGAAACATTTCTTGAGGACCGAACTTACGCCCTGCGTTTATAAATCGGACCGCAAGATAGTACTGCTATTAACACTCGTTTCTGACTTGCGAATTTTAGCAGTATAATCAACCAGTCAAAATCAGTAAAAGTAGAATAATGTTCAAGAATCAACAAAAAAGGCTCTGAAAAAGATAAAGATATTTATTCGCAAGGATATGGCACAGAAGATGTTAAATATACATGTTTTTACACATTAGGTGTCCGACAAATCCACCTTTAGTAGGCAAGCGAATTTTTGTGCACATATTTATTATTATAATATTTCGTGAAAAATCAGTAAAATTATCTCGTAAAATGCTATCATAATCTCTTTGGAACAATTATCAAATATGGGGTCATGTAGCGACATCTATCCGATATTGAATAAACTATTACAGTATCTCGTTTCTTAAATTTGGTAAATCCGCCATCTATTACTTTTAGTCCGTAACAATAACAAATATAATGCTACTAAATTAAAAACCACCATCTTACCTATTATCTACAAGTATTCGAAGTACTACGTTTTTTTGCAGCGTTGTAAAAAGCTGTTGTACCCGATTATTTGTTTTAAGATTGAGGACCCTGGTAGCCGCCGAGCGCACGAAGTGGAAGCACGTGTGTAATGTTTTGATTTATAAGCAAATATGCGGGTGCTGTTTGATGACGCCATTTTCCTTGTCGGTGAAGATGAACTTGAGGTCCAGAGTAGATTGGCAAAATGGCAACAAAATCTGAAGAACGTTGGCTTTAAAATCAGCAGAACTAAAACGGAATACATGTTCTGCGATTTCGGCGGTCTCTCCGGTTTTGTTGCTATTGCGCTAGATGGCGTGCCCTTGCCAGTCTGCTCCGACTTTCGGTACCTCGGCTCACTTGTGCAAAGCGATGGCGAAATAGACCGGACTCTCAAGCACCGAATTAACACAGGATGGTTGAAATGGCGGCAGGTCACGGGAACTATCTGTGACCCCCGAATTCCCCTTAAACTGAAGGGGAAAATCTATAAGGCCATGATAAGACCTGCTGTCCTGTATGGATTGGAATGTTGGGCTACGAAAGGAATTAATGAAAGGCAAGTGCATGCAGCTGAGATGAGAATGTTAAGAGGAATGTGTGGTGTAACGAGAATGGATAGGATAAGGAATGAGTATGTAAGAGGGAGTCTGAAAGTAGCGCCAGTGACAGAGAAGTTAAGTAGCAACAGACTGTCATGGTATGGACATGTGATGAGGAGGAATGAGGAGCATGTTACGAGGAAAGTTTTAAGTATGAATGTGGATGAATATAAGAAAAGAGGCAGACCGAAGCAAACATGGATGGACTGTGTGAAAGATGATATGAATAGAAAGAAAGTGAACACAGAGATAACAGCTGATAGAGATGTATGGAAGAAAAATACATACTGCTCCGACCCAGGGCAAGAGGATGATGATGCGGGTACTAAAAGCGATATATTACGATGTACATCCACTATCTTCTACGGCAACGGTTTCTCTTTTTTGTATCAAAAATTTATTGAAAACGTGGACATAATCATTTAAACTTGGGCGGCAGAGCACCGAAGCCGGAGCTATTTCAGCGTCCGCCATTGCCCGTAGTCGAATGCGAAGTGAGTAATGAAGCAGTATTTAAACGCTCACTGCCGTCGATGCTGCCACAGAAGTATTTCGGGACGTATTGTCGGCAGCACGAGCGGCAGAAGCATCGGCTGAATGTAAATGTGGCATTACGTACGTTGTTGTTGAATAGGGTCCGCAAATACTCAAAAGAATCAGTTACCAAGAATGTTGTTGTTGAGTAAAAGGTATTTAAAAAACGAAGAAAACTGTTAGAAAACTCATTTCTGAGATATGGCGTGCGCAGACTGGCGGACAGGACGGCAGAGGATTTTAAATTTATCAATTGAATTTAATAGTTATCCAATCGCACAGACCAGTAAGCTACAAGACTCCGCATAAACAAAGTTTTGTATTCGAACGCAGTCGTAAAACGTTGGTGGGGTCAGGGGGGCGGACGGCGCGTTATGATTGGCCGGCTCAAAAGTTCGGTGGTATGATTCCTTATGATTGGTGCCGCTCGCTGACTGAGTGACGTTCCGATTGGCGGAGGGACGTATGATATGCAGTGGTAGAGCATATGCGTTGTGACCGGGGGTGTCCAGCTAACCGGCGTCTAGATGCTTACTGGTCTATGTCCAATCGAAATGAGGTATATATTTCAATGTTCGGTGATCGGCCTCGGAGCATCGCAGCGCAGTTTTCTCTGGAGATGTCTCGAACGCTTACGTAAAATACTAGATTGTACCTTATTGTGCAATACTTATACTACTATTCTTAGTTGTTCAATTTTGAAATATCTCAATAACATAAATTTAGTTTTAACAACTTTTAACAAGATTGAACTAAACAAAACATAATTGTTAGGCTCAATCAAAATTTTAAATAGTCACACACAAATCACATAATCCGGTAGTTGACTGCTGTTAAAAATTGCCAAAATTTTTATATTATTTTTTTAAAGTACAGAAAGGATAATATTGCAGAAAAAATCGACAACATCCATGAAAAAATGGAAGAGATACACGCTTTTTAAGTTCTTGGAGGTGGCATTTTCTGTCCTTGTCTTGCGAAACGGCAATGTCCGTCAGAGAGATGTAACTTGACATCTCTCTGTACAATGTCCGTTTCGCTTGATACGCTTGGTCTCGAGTACGTGAGGGCTGATTGTACACGAAGGAGCATAGTTTTTTTTTTGCTTCACTTTATTGTTTGCAGCAATTTGTCTATATTTTTTACTATGTCTGTGATTATACTATTTCAGTTGTAAATGTGTGATTTTGGCAACACTTCCCGTATTAGTAATCGTAAAGGCACTTCCACTTGTATTATTTATTCTGTGGGCATCATGGCGTGTATGATCGATGGCCAGAACCTTACTGCATATTAGACCCAAATAAATGATTTCAGAATACGAGGCCTTGCTCGAAGACGAAGTGGAGGTAGCCGCTCGCGCCGAAGAAGCTCGTCTCGTGGAGCGCAGGGACACGTTGCTGGCGGCGATCAAAGCGAAGCGCAGCGCGCGCCGAGCTCTGCACGTGCAGCTGGACGAGCTGAACGGGCGCCGCGTGCAGCACGTGCACGATATCAAACAATTAGACGTGGAGATCGAGAGAGCCACGTAAGTGCATATCTACAACGTGTAATGTTCTCATTTTTTTTCGGCGGATGGAGTCCCTCACCGGACTCTCCGCCAACTAGCCCGGTTAAGCAGAAAGAGCACTCTGGTACTACCTGCGAGTAACGATACGAAAAAAAAAAAACACGTTATTTTTATAATAATTAAGTCCTGTTTGGGACACCACTCTGTAAAACATTGTGATACTGTTACTACTGCGTGCATCGAAAGATTTTAATAATTAAAAATTGTGTGCTAGATTAATAATACATTATGATACAAGTAAGCTAAGATCGCTCACGCGTTTCATCATACGACGGTTTTCAACACACTTGCGAGGAAGTGTGCTTGGCCAATGTCATTACTTAAAAAAAATGTCTTTATTTCAGACATCAGCCCATAAGTTATTAGTGATGAGTTAGTAACAGATTGTGCTTATATGCTATATTAGTGGTATTAGTACTTAAATTTAAAAAAAAAAAAAAAACCTATAGCGACCTCCACCCAGTGTCTCTGGATGGGACATTCCGGTCTGTCAACAATCATTTTCAGGATGCTGTTCCGAGTGTTACGCATGCGCTGCAGTAAGGAAGCCGCTTTCTTACGCATGATGGCGTGAAAGCCATCTGTGTGAGCTTCAGCAAACATTCCCGACGCATTGCAACGCCACGGCAGCCGCAACAGCATCCTGACACAATTGTATTGTACACGCAGGACGTTGTAGGCTCGGCTCGTATATGATACCCACAGGCCGCTTGAGTAGGACTGACAGAACACCTTAAGGTGAATGCAACAGGGTACCCCGCGAAATTCAAAATTTTTGGCGTTTTTTGCTAATTGTAGCTTTATTTCGCATTGTATATCGGTCAAAATATGATTGGCGGCTATAATAACAATACATCTACTGAATAATACTCATGAAAAATATTAACCTAGCTCTATAATATTAATTTACGATCAAATTATCGGTTTTCGAGCTTGTAGAACTTATAGAGCTAGGTTAATATTTTTTATGAGTATTATTCCTTAGATATATTGTTATTATTTCCGCCAATCATATTTTGACCGATATACAACGCGAAATAAAGCTACAATTTGCAAAAAAACTCCAATTTTTTTTTATTCTGCGGGCTACCCTGTAGCATTCACCTTAAATAAACTCACTTTGACGTCTGCTGTACAGCGAGCGAACTAACGGATGAGCATATTACTCCTCACTGCCAACGCCCTGCACTCCCGTTCTATGTCGCTATCATCTCTATAGTCACTGGTGACAACGTGACCCAGGTACTTAAACTTGTTGACCACATTGAGTTCTACTTAAGTTTATCATTCCTCTTTTGTTCAGTGCGGAAAACCAGCAGCTAAAGCAAGAGTTGGAGACACAGGCTCTGAGCGTGGAAGAACGCACCAAATTGCTGGACGAAGTGAACTTCTTGTCACGGGTTCAAGACGCCAAGCAATCGCTTGTGGAACAAATCGGCAAGGTAATGTGTTAAATAAACCACATGTGGCCATTAATATTAATACAGTAATCCTATATATTCCTGCCTATTTGTTGTCTAGGAGTACGAGTCTGTCATGCTCACTAACATGTCATTTTTTTGGTATTGGTATTGGTATAACGGGCCATTTTCCGCAACTCCACGCTCGGCGTGTTTTTTGCGTGTGGGTGGGAATAACTTGTTTACTCGAGCCACCCCAGCTCCTCGAGGAAGGCCAGCAGACGCTTGATGTTGCTGACTGTCTCTCGGAGAGTACCCGGATCTCCAAAGTACTTAGCCCTGTATGAGGCGACCTCCGGGCAGTTGAGAAGCACGTGGGCCGGCACTTACATGTCATGCTGATGGTGGCGTTAGTGTCGGGTTGTTAAGTTCCCTTCGATATGGTTGAGTTAAGGCCCAGAAAGCCGCGGAATGAGAGTGAGCGCGACGCAAAATACGAGTTTTGCCGGGAAGGAGTAGTGCAGCATGAAGTTGACGCCACTCCGAATGAAAGTGTATTTAAGCGAAAAAAAAATATTACTCAGAAAATATGTGTATTTTCGATAAAATGGCTCAGTAAAATTATTTCAAAGTGATAAAACAATATTTAGGTAAAATATCATACCAAAATACAAAATACCAATTTTTTTTTTTTTTTTTTTCTCTTTATTTAAGGAATTTTTATACATTATGTATATGCCAATTCCATCGTAACCTAATGTAACAATAGCAAAATAAAAATAAAGAATTAACAATCTAATTCTAACTTACTGCTTAATGTTGATTAAAAAACATAAATAAGGATTTCGATGCTTCAGTTGTAGGTTTTGATAGCAGTTCATGAAACATACCTACACTTAGTCTGCTCATGTTTAGAGTCCTCATGAAAGACTCTCTGTATGTCTGATACCGGACACATTCCATCAACAAGTGATGCACGTGTTCCACTACACCACACAAATCACAATTTGGAGAGTTAGCTTTCCTCATCATAAAAGCAAACTTGTTAAATGGCACGTGTCCGGATCTCAGACGTAATACTGTTACAGTTAAACGTCTACTTAACATCATATCCATAAAAATACCAATAAATGTTGGATATATTTAGGAAACTGGTTGAAAATAAACAGTTTCCGAGGTATGTTTGGATTTTTTTATGATCGAGCCAAATAAGTGCATTTATGTTTTGGACTTAATAATATTGTCACGCCTATCCTTGAGTAACACGTATTTTACTTTCAGTACCATAGAGTGAGTAGTTATTGAGCGCGATTCGCATTAGTTTGTTGAATTAGCGATTTCGGCCCCTTAAGCGATGGCTGGTGCTCGCGTCATGCTCGTGAACGGTGCCGTCTGTCGGGACAGCTCAGCTCCTACATACTATGGCAACTCTTTTTACGTTTATATACTGACACAATTAATGGAAATACACAAGATACCACCTTACGACAGAAAGTTGAAAACTTTTGTGACCGGTCCAACCACATATCATATTACTGTTACTTCAACCGCAGAATGGAGAGGGCTATGCTCGGAGTGTCCCTGCGTGATCGAATGAGAAATGAGGAGATTCGCAGGAGAACGAAAGTAACCGACATAGCCCGAAGAATTGCCAAACTTAAGTGGCAGTGGGCGGGGCACATTGCTCGCAGAACGGATGGCCGATGGGGCAGTAAAGTTCTGGAGTGGCGACCGCGTACTAGAAGGCGCAGCGTGGGTAGGCCCCCCACAAGGTGGACCGACGACCTGGTGAAGGTCGCGGGAATCCGCTGGATGCGGAAGGCACAGGACCGGTCGTTGTGGCGATGCTTGGGGGAGGCCTATGTCCAGCAGTGGACGTCTTTCGGCTGAAATGATGATGATGATGAACCGCAGATCGTGAGATCCTGGGTTCGATTCCTGGCTCAGGCGAATCAGGCAGTGCGATCAGGATTTTTCTGTCTCTGTAACAGCCTGGAGTCAGGAAGTTGGCGGTGCTACACCCCCGTGCCTCGGAGAGCACGTGAAGCCGCAGTTTGAGAATAAATCCCGAACGACTCTGAAAATAAGTCATCGGCGGCATTGTCAAAGGGTGCAAATACCTGCAAATTGTTTCGCACGCATCTTTTTTGTGTCGCATGCGACACACGGAGGGGATTTGTTTGTTTACAAATAGGTACATAAACATAATAAAAAATTGGTATTGATTTTTTTATTGATTCGTGTTTAGTATCAGTGGTATAGTCACCTCCTTAAATATGGCACGGATATCAACATGCTGTAGAAGCAAGAAGCAAGTCGGTGAAAAAATGCATTTTGCTCGGGTTTTTCAATTCAATTTTTTTAAGTTATGGCTCCATCGTTATTCGATGATTTTGCCAATGTCAAGGTAGGAAAAGACACATTTATTTACACATAGTGGCAGCACATCAAACTGACAAATGTCACGCTAACAACCCGCTATTGTCTCCACAATGACGTAGGTGTGGGGCAATCACGTGACCTAGCTGTCATGGGGAGAGACTACCTGGTGAAACAAATAAATTGAATTGAATTGAACATATTATTATACAGTACGACACAAAAGATAAGGCGCGTCGTCAATCTTCGTTCGCGCATACACGAAAAGACGATCGATGAAAACACCCGAAAAATAAAAAAATATCATCAACTTTATGCAATGCCCATAAGGTTTTAAAATTGATTGCCGTGACGTTTTTCTATTTCGCTCACACGCTTTCGTACTCTAGCGGGGCAGCGCGGCTGAGACTTTTGGCGCACAGCGTTGTTTTCTGATTGGTTAACTAATTTCCCGCGTATTTAAATTGTGTTATCTGCCCTGGGCATCGGTGGGCCATATAAAATGTGTACTACTGTACCATGATAACTGTTACTTGCCCCTGGTCTGAGAATATGAGTTACCAATTGTATTGTGTGGTATAGATGGTGATAAGCAAGGAGACAGAGCTGGCTCTCTGGCAGAAGAAGACTCTAGACAGCTGTGTGAAGTACAAACAAGGGCTGATACACCTGTCGGCGCAGTTCCCCGACCTCGCCTCGCTGGCTATTGACGAGAAGTAAGTACCGCTGTTACTATTGCAGCTTAGATTGCAGTCTACCGAGACACGTCGCTTTTAATATCAGAAGCTATTAACTCTGTAAAATATATGCGCTTCCTCCTGAAATCAAGATGACTAACAGTCAGCACGCCTTTAAAATTAAGTTAAGGAAATATTTCCGTGATAACAATTTAGCAGATTCAGTTCGCCTTTGATTTATCTTGATGTTATATCTATAGTTATATATGTATGTATAATATGTATATTTTATTATTTGTACGTATGTATTTATTTATTTTTATTATAGTTCCGTAGTTAGTGACTGTCTCGTTGGTCTAGTGGTCGCAAGCGCGACTGCTGAGCATGGGGTCCTGGGTTCGATTCCCGGGTCGAGTGTTATTGGGTTTTTTCATTAGGAAATTCTCAGTAGCAACCCGGAGTCTGGATTTGTGCCCGGTTAATGGCAATAGGCTCGCCCCCTATTACATGGGACTTATAACATAACTGGCGAAACGTGGGTGTACTATACACTTCTGCCTACCCCTTCGGGGAAATACAGGCGTGATGTTATGTTATGTTAAGTCCGTAGTTCTAACCTTTATTTACTACTTTACTAGTGCATCTACCTTATTCTTTGTCTCTGCATTACCCTAAGGTTGTAGCGTTAAGACCGCCTTTGTACCCAGTGGTGCATAAAGAATTAAATAAATAAATAAATACCGTAAAAAGGGGTGAATAGAAATGCAGGGGTGAATAGGAAAAAAAGTGGGCAAAGATTTTAACATTGAAATAAGATAGTTTGTTGCCAACAAAAACGTCAAAAATGTTCTGCATAATTTGGTAAACATTCAAACATATTTGTGGGCAACAAACTATCTTATTTCAATGTTAAAATCCTTGGCCACTTTTGTTCCTATTCACCCCGTTTTACGGTACTTAATTTTCCAGAGATTTGATGAGTGCGGAGTGCGCTGCAACTGTGTCCCGTGGGCTGGAGGTTCTGCGGGAGCGCGCCGCCCTGCTGGCGCAGAGGAAGTCCGAGCTCGCGCGGGAGCGGAGGGCGCTGGCCAGGAAGCTGGCCGCGCTACTGGTACACACAGATTATTGGAACCACAGAAACAGATAGAATGGCCATGTGGGCAGGGCACGCGTGTACTGTACCTTAAGTGCACTCGTGCGCTGCACTACCAGTTTGTAGCAGTCATAGAGTTATTTTATTATTTTTAACGCATTTAAGCATGCGAAGCGAAATCTAAAGATTTAAATTGTGGAAAGAAAAAATCCAGACTGAGCCAGGAGTCGCAGCACAGTCTGTTATTTTGCCTTAGTTGCGGCCATCCTTATTTTTTGAGGCTTTTAGAAAGATAATAACCAAACAAAACTTCTATTAAAACCCCCGTGGTTTTAAGTGTCATAGTTTTCAAAATATTTCGAAAATCGAGAAAAATCCATAGAAACCATAGAAACGTGTTTTAGGCTTTCATAATGAACATTTTACAATAAATGTTTCATGGCACGCTAGCCATTAACTTAATGCATCATTACATCTATTTTATCATAAAAAAATGCGTTCTCCTAGGCGTCAATTTTATTTTTTCCATGATTTCATAATAATTTTATTTATGGTCATTCTTAACATGGTCGCATTTTATTTTTGTGTGTAAATGTTTAGTACACTACTAAGTATAACCACAAAAAAAATAAGAAGCAACGAACACAGGAACTCGGAGATATTCATTTTTAAAGTTTTAATTTAGGGTTGTCAACTAATGTAGGCGCCTTTAACAAACGACCAATTTCGCTCGGAATAAATTTGCTTCTTCAATTATTATAATTTCCTATTACTATTTCTGAAGCATTATCCTTGGTCTAATCATGTCTTCACAAACACGATTTTATTAGATTCACCTGTAACTAACAAATCATGTAACAAATCTTGTTTATTATTCTTTTTTGTTTTGTAAGTGCATGCACTTACATCAAAATGAATCTTCGATGAAGGATATTATGTGGAATTGGGAAGGGGTCCGCCCTCGTTAGATAGAATGTCAAAACCCAATTTCCATACATAATATCTGGAGAAGCGGGGGTGAGGTGTCATGGAGCCGTCAAAGACCCATGGCACTGCTTTGCCTCAGCAGGTACTGACCCGTCCTGCTGGGGGATGTCCTTCTGGGCCCCGACCAGAGGACTTAATGCAAGGGGGGCATGAGGGCGCCAACCCTCATGCTGGTCAGCGAGTGGCAACTCCAACGACTAACAACGAAAGCACGAACACGGATCTGAAGAAATCACTCACGAAATTGGGAATTTATAAAATTTTGGTAGATAAGGCACATTTGCACGGGGTTCATAAAAGACCTTTGGATCTCAATTCAGAGGAACGATGCCTAATCGTGTTAAACGCTTTATATCCAAATGGAATTCCGAACAATATCGATAGCCAAAACAATGAATTTAATTACAATCTTTCAAATTTTTTAAGTAAATGTGGAACTTTATATTGCAGTAGTAAACGGAATTTCAAACGATTTTGTAATAAAAACAAACACTGGCTTTCCACTATTTTTGATATTGAAATACCAAAAGTGAATATCGAGGAAAGTCCTTTACCACAACAAAATATTATAGAATTGGATGAGGCACATTTTTTATTACAAAATAATCCTTCAACTTCGAGAAGTAGTAGCTATGCCTTACAAAAAACTTTAAGACCCCAAGAACTTGGAAGACCCGATACCTGAAACTTCTTTTGGCGCTCATTCCAGTTTCACATCAAATACACATTTATTACAAAGTAATCCTTCGACTTCGGGAACTAGTAGCTTTGACTAACCTTCAATAGATCCGAAACCTGAAACTAATTTTGATGCTTCATCCAGTTCCACATCTACATTTTATGAAAATTTAAGTGATCGCCAAAAGCGCCGTGCACGTAAAGATCTTTAGGAATCGCTTGACGGAGAACCTCATTCAAAACTAATTAAAGTTATGTCGAGAATAGTAACAGACGAAACCGGCGAAAAACTAAATAAAAGTTCTACTCAGGAGTTTGAGTTTATAATAAAGGAATGCTTGAAAAGTCCAACTCGGCCTAAAAAAATCGCAGGAACCATAAAGTCAAAATCGGAACCCAAACCCTATTCTCCTGATGAAGCTCTTTGTTTAATGATTGATATAAAACTATCAGTGGAGGACTATATCTACATGCAACAAGGTGCCAAATCTCGATGATTTAATATTTACCCTGCCTATTATAAGATACAAAAAGCTAAAAAACATTGTTATCTTGATGTTGAAATTGAAATATCAGAACGAGAAGCCAAAGTACCTTTAAATGATTTACTTATGCACACGTTTCGACGAATCATTGACTCTTGCGACCAAAGGGTTTCGGAATATTGCAATCAAAAACAGTTAGATACACTTCACTGCGTTTTTGAGGGTTCATGGGGTTTTGATGGTAGCACAGGACAGTCAACATATAAGCAAACGTTTTCTGATAAAATTGATGACGAACACTGCCTCTTTGCTACTACCTACATTCCGTTGCGCATAAAAAGTCTTGATGGTTTTGTCTTATGGTCAAACCCAAATCCACAATCTTTTAGATTTTGCCGACCAATAAAAATACAATACAGATCAGAATCAAAAGATCTGATTCTGGAAGAAAGGAACTGGGTAGAAGAAGAAATTGAAAATCTTTCACTAATTTATTCGGAAATTTTTGCTGGATATGTCGTTGTCGGAGATCCAAAATTATACCTCACCATAATTGACGGAAAAGTCTTTAATGTCATCACAAATACCAGCTCACAATTACGGTGTGCGTGTATTATTACCCATGATCCATTACCGCAAAGTTTTGCTGATATTCCTAATACTGAATTGGTAACAGACGCTTCTGATGATAATATACTCGTATTATCATCACAAGAAGTTTTGACAAACTCCGATGATGACTGCTAGGTTAGCGTCACGTATCGTTGTAGTCTTAGAGCATTGAGAACATTATAGTAATTGTTTTCAGACAACAGAAACCCAGAAAGAGACACAGAAAGACACGAGAAAGAGTTTACTCAAAGTTAGTTAAATACTAACACACTACACACCTCTGCCTACCCCTTCGGGGAAATACAGGCGTGATGTTATGTTATGTTTTTTTTTTTTTTTTTTAGTTAAATACTTGGGAAATATCTGGCACTTTTATTTTATTTTTTTATTTATTCAATTGCGACAACCCTATTTCCATAGAAATTTCAAAAATATTTAGAAACTCTCTATCTTCGTATTCCTGCTATTGACGCATGTCATATTTTAGTGTATTATTGACAATAACATTACGCATATATTTAAATGAAAATAAGATGCGACCGTGATAAGAAAACATGAAAAAAAAATGTTTTGTGTTAATCGGTAAAAGTAAAAAATCTCCTAATATATCAAAGGTACGATGCCCCATTTTTTTATCTAAATATATATTATGCTGTTACTTTATTTAAAGGACTAACTAAATATGTATTACAACAATTTTCGAAAATAAAAATTAATTTTGTTTTTCTCACTTTTCAATGAAACCTTAATAACTTTATAATTATAAAAAAAAACACTATAGGTATTTCTGCCAAACCTTTATCGTTACTATAGCTATCGAATAAAAACATAAAATGGACATGGCCGCAACTAAGGCAAAATAACAGACTGTGCGCAGGTTCGAATCCTGCTCGTGAGCGATTTTTTCTTTCCACAATTTAAATCTTTAGTCATAGAGTTACTGAGTTAAGTAGCAGTATAAATTTATAATACCTTTAAAAAGAATCACAAAATATCTAAAACATCAATATTACGCATCAACATCAATATTACGCATCTACTTTATACTTACGAATAGTTATGAAGTAATGACAAATCAATTTAATCTCTAATCTGATGAAGTTAAGACTTAGTTTAGCTTGAACAAATGAGCCCCGTGCGCTTCGCGGAGCGCACGCAGAGCGCTCATACAACTTCTATGAAATACGAGCTACATCCCCTGGCGCGTGAGACGGGAGATAATTAGTACATTTATTATGAAGTAACTAGCCTAGATTCGTGCGCCGTACGGGCCGAATATTGCCGAGATTGACCGATCGTTGACGAAATGCACTCGATGCGAGCCAATGCGAGCCGGCCGAAGGGCGGTAGGGGCGTTGCCCTCTCCTTGTCATAGTTCCCGCGCTCGTTTAAATTTCTCCTTGTTTTGTTAGTATTTAGTGTTTTTACGTTACAGTGACTTTTTAATGGTGTAAAAATTAGCATTGACTTCAATGTCGGCTACTACAGTAGTAGTATTTATTAAAATTAAGTATTAATATAACTTTTCGAAACAACTTTTCTTTATTTAAAAATGAATTAAATAATAAAAAGCTATGGTTGTGTGGATTTCATTGTTTTCTTAGTACGTTTTTTAGAGAGTCGATTTGGACGGAAACTGGTTTTAAAGATGTTTATTGTATTTTAAATCATATTTATTGTATAATTATTGTATTTTATATTGTAAATAAAACAATACAGTGCACCACCGGTTCTCTGACCCAGCAGCCGCCACTGGTGCAGGATATATCAAAGCCTTTCTCAGCACGCCTTATGACTTAACATAACATCACGCCTGTATTTATTCTTATTCTTTATTGTACACCAGAAAAAAATACAGTAAAACTTATAAATAGAAATTACATGTACAAAGGCGAGCTTAATTCAAAAATGAGTTTTCTACCAGCAAACCTTTGAGCGATAGAGTGAGTGTAGAAAAGAGGCTGAGGGTACACTTAGTGCACAACTGTTTAGGTCTAGGTCTATATAAATGACTAAATAATCAAACTTACATAAAACCTACTTGAATAGGTAAAAGAAAGGGTAGGCAGAGGTGTGCACACCCACATTTCGCCAGTTATGTTATAATCCCATGTAATAAGGGGCGAGCTTATTGCCATTAATCGGGCACATATCTAGACTCCGGCTGCTACTGAGAATTTCCTAATGAAAAAACCCAATAACACGTTGCCCGACCCGGGAATCGATCCCAGGACCCCACGCTCAGCAAGCGCGCTTGCGAACACTAGACCAACGAGGCAGCCTTAGACTTGTTTCTATAAATACTGTAACAAAAACCCGCAAAAATGCCTTATTGTGCCGTTTCTAACTGCAGAAACAAAAGCTGTAAAGTACATTTGATTATTTATTTATTTTTAATAATGACCTCAAAATGTAAGGCGTAGTTTATGATTACAACCATTCTATCTATTTCTGTGATTGGAACCATGGTATAATAAGATGTGTCACCAGGTATTCTCTTCCCGCGATGACAGCGCGATGCCTCCAAGCTACGTCACGATCAGTGTTGCCATTGATTGATATCTTCAATATATTTACGGAGATTTTTGTTCGTTATGAATATAAAATAAATTTCTAACTAGCCTAACTATTTGTTATCTCGTGTTATTCATCTAATTAGTTACTAAAGGAAACATATAAAATAACTAGTTCAAAAATGATTCTTATTAAAAGCAAGTACACTTTGCTCGGGTAATTTATTTACACAAAGTGGCAGCACATCAAACTGACAAGTGTCACGCTAACAGCCCGCTATTGGCTCCACGGCCGATGACGTAGTACGGAGGCAATCACGTGACCTAGCTGTCACGGGAAGAGAGTACCTGGTGAAACATCTTATTATACCATGATTGGAACCAAGTTCTTTATGGGGGCTTGCGGTAGGTGTGATTCGGGGGCACTATAGCGTCACGCTCGGAGATTTGCGTTATACCCATACACAGTCTGTTATTTTGCCTTAGTTGCGGCCATGTCCATTTTATGTTTTTATTCGATAGCTATAGTAACGATAAAGGTTTGGCAGAAATACCTATAGTGTTTTTTTTTATAATTATAAAGTTATTAAGGTTTCATTGAAAAGTGTGAAAAACAAAATTAATTTTTATTTTCGAAAATTGTTGTAATACATATTTAGTTAGTCCTTTAAATAAAGTAACAGCATAATATATATTTAGATAAAAAAATGGGGCATCGTACCTTTGATATATTAGGAGATTTTTTACTTTTACCGATTAACACAAAACATTTTTTTTTCATGTTTTCTTATCACGGTCGCATCTTATTTTCATTTAAATATATGCGTAATGTTATTGTCAATAATACACTAAAATATGACATGCGTCAATAGCAGGAATACGAAGATAGAGAGTTTCTAAATATTTTTGAAATTTCTATGGAAATAGGGTTGTCGCAATTGAATAAATAAAAAAATAAAATAAAAGTGCCAGATATTTCCCAAGTATTTAACTAAAAAAAAAAAAAAAAAACATAACATAACATCACGCCTGTATTTCCCCGAAGGGGTAGGCAGAGGTGTGTAGTGTGTTAGTATTTAACTAACTTTGAGTAAACTCTTTCTCGTGTCTTTCTGTGTCTCTTTCTGGGTTTCTGTTGTCTGAAAACAATTACTATAATGTTCTCAATGCTCTAAGACTACAACGATACGTGACGCTAACCTAGCAGTCATCATCGGAGTTTGTCAAAACTTCTTGTGATGATAATACGAGTATATTATCATCAGAAGCGTCTGTTACCAATTCAGTATTAGGAATATCAGCAAAACTTTGCGGTAATGGATCATGGGTAATAATACACGCACACCGTAATTGTGAGCTGGTATTTGTGATGACATTAAAGACTTTTCCGTCAATTATGGTGAGGTATAATTTTGGATCTCCGACAACGACATATCCAGCAAAAATTTCCGAATAAATTAGTGAAAGATTTTCAATTTCTTCTTC
This sequence comes from Asteroscopus sphinx, assembly GCA_949699075.1. Lineage (NCBI taxonomy): Eukaryota > Metazoa > Arthropoda > Insecta > Lepidoptera > Noctuidae > Asteroscopus > Asteroscopus sphinx. The sequence continues at coordinate 14,290,319 of OX453024.1, forward strand.
TACCCAGTTCCTTTCTTCCAGAATCAGATCTTTTGATTCTGATCTGTATTGTATTTTTATTGGTCGGCAAAATCTAAAAGATTGTGGATTTGGGTTTGACCATAAGACAAAACCATCAAGACTTTTTATGCGCAACGGAATGTAGGTAGTAGCAAAGAGGCAGTGTTCGTCATCAATTTTATCAGAAAACGTTTGCTTATATGTTGACTGTCCTGTGCTACCATCAAAACCCCATGAACCCTCAAAAACGCAGTGAAGTGTATCTAACTGTTTTTGATTGCAATATTCCGAAACCCTTTGGTCGCAAGAGTCAATGATTCGTCGAAACGTGTGCATAAGTAAATCATTTAAAGGTACTTTGGCTTCTCGTTCTGATATTTCAATTTCAACATCAAGATAACAATGTTTTTTAGCTTTTTGTATCTTATAATAGGCAGGGTAAATATTAAATCATCGAGATTTGGCACCTTGTTGCATGTAGATATAGTCCTCCACTGATAGTTTTATATCAATCATTAAACAAAGAGCTTCATCAGGAGAATAGGGTTTGGGTTCCGATTTTGACTTTATGGTTCCTGCGATTTTTTTAGGCCGAGTTGGACTTTTCAAGCATTCCTTTATTATAAACTCAAACTCCTGAGTAGAACTTTTATTTAGTTTTTCGCCGGTTTCGTCTGTTACTATTCTCGACATAACTTTAATTAGTTTTGAATGAGGTTCTCCGTCAAGCGATTCCTAAAGATCTTTACGTGCACGGCGCTTTTGGCGATCACTTAAATTTTCATAAAATGTAGATGTGGAACTGGATGAAGCATCAAAATTAGTTTCAGGTTTCGGATCTATTGAAGGTTAGTCAAAGCTACTAGTTCCCGAAGTCGAAGGATTACTTTGTAATAAATGTGTATTTGATGTGAAACTGGAATGAGCGCCAAAAGAAGTTTCAGGTATCGGGTCTTCCAAGTTCTTGGGGTCTTAAAGTTTTTTGTAAGGCATAGCTACTACTTCTCGAAGTTGAAGGATTATTTTGTAATAAAAAATGTGCCTCATCCAATTCTATAATATTTTGTTGTGGTAAAGGACTTTCCTCGATATTCACTTTTGGTATTTCAATATCAAAAATAGTGGAAAGCCAGTGTTTGTTTTTATTACAAAATCGTTTGAAATTCCGTTTACTACTGCAATATAAAGTTCCACATTTACTTAAAAAATTTGAAAGATTGTAATTAAATTCATTGTTTTGGCTATCGATATTGTTCGGAATTCCATTTGGATATAAAGCGTTTAACACGATTAGGCATCGTTCCTCTGAATTGAGATCCAAAGGTCTTTTATGAACCCCGTGCAAATGTGCCTTATCTACCAAAATTTTATAAATTCCCAATTTCGTGAGTGATTTCTTCAGATCCGTGTTCGTGCTTTCGTTGTTAGTCGTTGGAGTTGCCACTCGCTGACCAGCATGAGGGTTGGCGCCCTCATGCCCCCCTTGCATTAAGTCCTCTGGTCGGGGCCCAGAAGGACATCCCCCAGCAGGACGGGTCAGTACCTGCTGAGGCAAAGCAGTGCCATGGGTCTTTGACGGCTCCATGACACCTCACCCCCGCTTCTCCAGATATTATGTATGGAAATTGGGTTTTGACATTCTATCTAACGAGGGCGGACCCCTTCCCAATTCCACATAATATCCTTCATCGAAGATTCATTTTGATGTAAGTGCATGCACTTACAAAACAAAAAAGAATAATAAACAAGATTTGTTACATGATTTGTTAGTTACAGGTGAATCTAATAAAATCGTGTTTGTGAAGACATGATTAGACCAAGGATAATGCTTCAGAAATAGTAATAGGAAATTATAATAATTGAAGAAGCAAATTTATTCCGAGCGAAATTGGTCGTTTGTTAAAGGCGCCTACATTAGTTGACAACCCTAAATTAAAACTTTAAAAATGAATATCTCCGAGTTCCTGTGTTCGTTGCTTCTTATTTTTTTTGTGGTTATACTTAGTAGTGTACTAAACATTTACACACAAAAATAAAATGCGACCATGTTAAGAATGACCATAAATAAAATTATTATGAAATCATGGAAAAAATAAAATTGACGCCTAGGAGAACGCATTTTTTTATGATAAAATAGATGTAATGATGCATTAAGTTAATGGCTAGCGTGCCATGAAACATTTATTGTAAAATGTTCATTATGAAAGCCTAAAACACGTTTCTATGGTTTCTATGGATTTTTCTCGATTTTCGAAATATTTTGAAAACTATGACACTTAAAACCACGGGGGTTTTAATAGAAGTTTTGTTTGGTTATTATCTTTCTAAAAGCCTCAAAAAATAAGGATGGCCGCAACTAAGGCAAAATAACAGACTGTGCCATAGAGTCGTAGACGGAGAATAAATAGACATGCTCTTAATTGCGAAAGTCATCATCATCATCATTTCAGCCGAAAGACATCACTGTTGGACAAAGGCCTCCCCCAATGGGGGGGATATGCCATAATCGCCACGCTTGGCAGGCGGGTTGGCGATCGCAGTTGGTTGTTTAAATACTCAGAGAACGCTGCTGCCCATCCTCTGGTGAATCCCTTAGTCGCCTTTTACGAAACCCATGACAAGAAAGAGGGTGCTGCAATTCTTTACGTCCGGCACCACACGGACCACATTTATGTTCAACACACAAATATTTGTGTCCTGTGGGAATCGAACCCACGACCTCGTGATCAGTAGTCCGATACTCGAACCACTAGACCACAGAGGTCGTTAAATCAACGCACTTTTATATTTTTCTTATTAAATATTGATCTTACGTAAAATTGAAGAGGAGGAGAGGGGTTTCAACCATTTCTTATTTTTCTGTTACATTGGGGGGGGGGGGGGGGGGTCGGAAAGTGGTTAAAATCGTCTTACGTAATAAATGAACAGCCCCTATGTATAAGTTTATTGCACACAGATTTGAAGTATATTTTTATGTGTTTAATTTTTAGGGTTCCGTACCCAAAGGGTGCTAACGGGACCCTAGTACTCTCGCTACGCTGTCCGTCCGTCTGTCTGTCACACGGCTGTATCTTTGTAACGGTAATAGATAACCAGTTGAAATTTTCACAGAATATGTGTTATTATGGTGTCTATCACGACAAATACTAAAAATAACAAAGTCTAAAACTTAATGGCGTCCCTATACAAGAAACCTCGCAAAACATGCATTTTTTTCAACGTTTTTGTTCCTGCTCTATCTTCGAAACGGTAATACATACCAGCGTCAAACTTGGTCTGATTATAGTGCATACTATGTAGTTTAGCAACAAATACTAAAAATAAGGCTATCATACTGGTGGTACCTACGTAAGAAAGAGATGCAAAAATTCACATTTCCCGTACGTTCGTTGATCTCTTTTGATAAACTCTCGTAAATTAAATCGGTTTCTATGAGGTATCAGGTCGAAGGGTGGTACGGAACCCTTACTGCGTGAGTCCGACTCACACTTGGCCTGTTTTTTTACCCACCTCACACAAAGCACGCTTGTATCGGAAACAAAAACCCTTTTTAATAATCAACGAATCAGATACCAGTCTCGTAAACCGCTTACAAAAAAGTATACATTTAAATGTTACTTGACAGGATGAAACTCGCGCCAAAATCCGTGAGATGAAGACAACAGTGCAGCGTGAACAAGACATGCTGGACTCGGAGACCAGCAAGGAGGCTACCGAAGTATCCACAATGGCGGCCGAGCTGAGGGAGCTGAATGCCAGGACGGAGGAGCTGAAGCACCTGCAGCAGGAGTACCACAGGGTGGAGAGCGAGCTGCAGTTCTGGGAGCAGCAGGACAACGCGTGAGTTAGCTGTGTTCATTTACGAAACCACCGGGTCCGTGTGGTGCCGGACTTAAAGAATAGCACCACCCTTATCTCTTCTCATGGGTGTCGTAAAAGGCGACTAAGGGATTCACCAGAGGATGGGCAGCAGCGTTCTCTGAGTATTTAACCAACCAACTGCGATCGCCAACCCGCCTGCCAAGCGTGGCGATTATGGCATATCCCCCCCTTAATTGGGGGAGGCCTATGTCCAGTAGTGGACGTCTTTCGGCTGTAATGATTTACGAAACAATGTGGTGGAGACTGGAGAGGCTGGCGAAATACCTGGGAATCGACCATACAGCCCAATAGACGCCTAATTTTAATTTTGCATATAATGAGTGAAGTGGCAGTGGGCTGGCCATGTCTGTCGAAGGACCGATGGTCGCTGGAGCAGACGAGTCCTTGAGTGGAGACCGCGAATCGGCAAACGCAGCGTAGGGCGCCCCCCTGCCAGGTGGACCGACGACCTGAAAAATGTGGCTGGGGGGGACTGGATGCGGAAGGCAGAGGCCGAGTGTTGTGGCGCAACTTGGGAGAGGCCTATGTCCAGCAGTGGACTGCGATAGGCGGAGTTGATGATATAATGCGTACAATAAATTCTGTCAACAGCTGAGGTGGGGTACTGCAATCCGATTGGCCCTACCAAGGCGGCTATTGGCTAATCACTAACGCGGCAGTTTTGACGGCTCACATAAGTGGTCGAAACTGATTTGAAGTTTTCAAGTGGCGAATAGTGGCGACCTACATCAGATTTTTTTTTTTTTTTGATGCCTCTTCTTTACTTACAATCTGTCTCAATCAAAGAAAGAAAGAAAGAATCATTTATTTGCGTAGAATACAGGTGGTACCAGATATAAAATTAGTGGTTTACGACCAAAATTAATATCCAATCTATCCACGATTTGCCCTACTAGAGATGGGAATTTGACATAAGCTTCATACAAAATATGTTGGATAGATTGGATATTAATTTTAACAGTGCTATATTCTGCTTGTATTAAGCATGCAAAAATCCAGTGTAGATGAAACCAATTGAACTATTTTATTATTAATGTAAATTATTATTATTGTGCCCATTATTACACAGTATTATTATAAAAGAGTTCATAATTAAACTTACATTATTATTTTATTATTATACATTATAATTATTATTCGTTATTAATACTTTGCATTATTATTACTGGTAAACATTATTATTAAAACATTACATTAATTCTTAATGTAATGTTGTTATTATTATTTTTATTTCTTCATTTATTCATTACATAACTGGCGAAATGTGGGTGTATTATTACACCTCTGCCTACCCCTTCGGGGAAATACAGGCGTGATGTTATGTTATGTTATGTTACATTAATTCTGAAAATTGTACATTATCACTACAAACTTACGACACATTATTTTGCATAAACTCTTGAATCGTGTCATCATCATCATCACATCATCATCTTGAATCGTGTAGAAACATTTATTTACCAACCATTTGCGTAACTTAATTCTGAAGTATTTGAATGGGAGCTCCCTTAAATTTCTTGGCAATTTATTAAAGACTGATATACACATGTGATAACAATTTTTTTTATTTAAAGTTGTTCTACAAAATGGAATTACTATTTTTGTTGGACAAAAGGACATTTATTGGGACATTCAGTGTCCTATGACACATCCAAAAATGAAGGTAGCATCTTGTTAATTTTGTAGTAGATTACTTGTGGTATTTTATGTTTAAATCTTCGGAGACCTTTCAAGTCATTCATGAGATGGTTTGCCAGGATATTCGGATGGCGACTGATTCTTTCCTTATAGGATTTGGCATAACTTTTTATTTCTTCTTTTATTTTCGGAATTACTAGGTCGTGGTGGAGTGCTTCGTTTGGTACAAGCCATGGTGCATTGGTTATGATACGCAAAAGCTTGTTTTGAAATCTCTGAATGATCTCTATATTAGAGTGTGATGCTGTGCCCATAGCCCATAGCTGAATGCCCATATGTCCATATAGGTTTTATAATGGCTTTATAAAGATGGATTTTATTTTCCCAGTGGAGTTGTGATTTCGTCCCAATAATCCAGTAAAATTTTCAAAGCTCCAGTCCAAGTTGTTTACGTTTTGTAAAGATGTGCTTTCTCCATGTTAGTTGTCTGTCAAGGTGTAGCCCAAGCTATTTGACATGTTCAGATACGAACTCAGGGCGACGTGGATGTATGAAACGGTGTGCCCGTTCAGGGCATAATATGAAGTTGAAAATATCGCTCGGTTGCTCGATTTTTTTTTTTCTAGTTTGGAATGTAACGAAAAGGGGTTATTGTACTCATCATTATGAACAACTTTTACTATGGGAACAACCCCAAAAACGCGAAAATAAAATCAGCTGTTCCCTATATTTTATTGATTTATATGAACATACAACATGTAAGGATCAGCTGATATTTGTTTCGCGATTTCAGAATTGGTCCCATAGCAAAAGTTGTTCATAATGATGAGTATAATGACCCCTTTTCGTTTCTAAAATTCACGGTGTATTTTACATCTAAGTGTAAATAAAGGGTTCCCTTTGAAAGTACAGTGAGCAATATTAAATAATATCTCAGGATATAATATACAACATGTTATTGAAATAACTCAAAACCTTTTAAGGGGTCATTGCACGAACAACTTTTACTATAGGACCAAACCTGAAATCGCGAAAAAAAACAGCTGTTCCTTACGTTTTGTTGATTAATGTGAACATAAATGTAAAGAATATCAGATTATTTTTTTGCAATTTCTGGGTAGGTCCTATAATAAAAGTTGTTCATACTGATGAGGACAATGACCCCTTAAGAGGTTTTGAGTTATTTCAATAACACCTTGTATATGTATACATGACATTGTATTTATGACCTTGTATATCAGAAATGCGTGGTCATATTTGAAGAGCTCATTTAGGTCATAGCATAGAACAACTTTTACTATGGGACCAACCCTGATATCGCGAAAAAAATATCAGCTGTTCCCTACTAAATCATCGATGTTGCTCGACAAAATGTAAGGATCAGCTGATATTTTTTTCGCGATTTCAGGGTTGGTCCCATATAAAAGTTGTTCTATGTTATACCCTAAATGAGCTCTTCAAATATGACCACGCATTTCTGATTCACGTTGTATTATATCCCGTAGTGAAAAGCCGGCTTTACTTTTTGTACCTTCTCAACCCTTTGTTATTACTCCCGAGTTCCCGACCCCTGACTATTGATGCTATAGTGACGTAATTCCCAATCCTTTTATACTCGACAGTAACATATTTCCCTTCTATTCCAGTTGGCGCACGAAACTGACAGCTCTACAAGAGTACATCGATTGTAAGCGCGCTGAAGCTAAGCAGACGTTGGAGGCCGCGCGAGAGAAACGAGTCAAACTTATTGTTAAGAACATTCGCGAGTGGAACGGGAAGCTTGCTTGATTATTTTATTACGTATTAAATACGCTAGTTGTGGTCACGGAATAAAAAAACAAGGAGAAGTGTCTTATGGCTACCGCACTTAATCGCGCTTAGTTTCCCGCTGCGACGCTATATGACGTCTCGAATGCTTATGTGAAATACTAGATTATACCTTATTGTGTAATTATAAGGTGCAAATGTGATAGCAGAACGAAAAATGATTCTAGAGGTGTATTATATCACCACTATGTGTAAATTTTTTATAAATTTTATTAAAATAATTTAAATTTTAACGTCTTGTACTAAGATTTTTTTTTTAAATTGTATAATTGCTAGGCCCCATTTGAATTTTAAGTAGATCCAGTCACATAGTTGTTTTTTGTATTTTAATGTACTATTTCAATTGTCAATGTGTGATTGTGGCGACACTTTTCCCGTACTAAGTAATCATAAGGGCCCCTCCATTTGTTTTCTTTATTTCGTGGTTGTAGTATACAGCATGTTACAAAAACACTGTTCCTGTGAGCTACGTTATCAGAATCGATATTCATACGTAAGGATGCAACTCATTTGGAAAACTCTTCAATAAAAATAATCAAATTAAATATTAAGCCATTATTAATTGTAATAATCACTTTTGATAATGATTTAATATTTAATTTGATTATTTTTATTGAAGAGTTTTCCAAATGAGTTGCATCCTTACGTATGAATATAGCTATATTCTGATAACGTAGCTCACAGGAACAACAGGGTTTTTGTAACATACTGTATAGTAGTACTTAAGACACTGCTAAATAAAGCGGTGAATTTTTGGATAAAATTGTAGAAGTAAAGGTCTAGAAATATCGCTAAACGAATACATTCCAAACTTTAGGAAACCCCATGAACTATTTTACTAAATTAAATTGCAATTTTCAAATAATTGTTCCAAAATATTACTGAACTTTCAGAAACTCAAATCCCATTTTCGGAACCATTGAAAACGCTCAAGAAGCGTATTTTTGTATCAGTTTGTATTATGAGTAAAACAACATGAATTACTAAACAATCATTTTATTTCCTCATCTTTCATTACCATTTGTACACTATTCTCGACCGCTTGGCACATTTCCTTGAGCGAGTTTTGCGCCCAGTTATGCGTGTGCGCAACCTTCTTGTCCTGCGTGTCGCTACGTGTGGGAGCTGGGATGGCCGGCTTGAAAGCCATCTCTGAACCGTCGTATGTGTTGAATATTTGTGCTGAGCTCCTGAAACAGATAAAAGTCGGAATGTCAATTGATAATGTCCTCCCGGCCGAATTTCAGTCACGGTGGCAAATCTCAACGCAGACTAAAAATATCTAAAATGTACTGTATCAAATTGAGAGAATTTACGATCATAAAAGTAATTTTTCATGCGTTTAGGTCAAGATGCGTCAGAATTATACTAGGTATATTAGATAGATAAAATATGCTTTATTGTACACCATGAAAATAGTAGTAAACAGGAACAACGTATAAATTATGGGGTTTTGGAAAAAATTTAATCGTCTTGGCGGTCACCATTATATTTTAAACTTCTACTTTTTGCCGTAAGTCTTAGCCCAGCAATAAACTAGGCCTATTTTGCTGCGATAATTTCACTTACATCTTATTCAAGTCCTGCGGCATGTTCCCCCTGAGCACCGCTCCCGCCGCGCTCCGCACAGTGGGGTGGTAGTGTCGGGTGAGCGCGCTCAGCTCGTGCAGCGCCGCGGCGTGCGCGTTGCAGTGCTCGGGCGACGGCAGGGTTGGATCGAAGCGCCCCGACCCACCTGCCTCGCTGTCGGCTTCAAGGAGCATGGAGACTGCTTTGCTTTGCTGAATGTAAAAGATAGATTTAGATTGAACTCAATTCATCTTAATTATTTTATTATTTTTAACGCATTTACGCATGCGAAGCAATTTCAATTCATCTTATTATTATAAAATTGGGTTTGGAGTGGCGATCGTGTACTGGAAGGCGCAGCGTGGGTAGGCCCCCCACAAGGTGGACCGACGACCTGGTCAAGGTCGCGGGAATCCGCTGGGTGCGGAAGGCGCAGGACCTGTCGTCGTGGCAATGCTTGGGGGAGGCCTATGTCCAGCAGTGGACGTCTTTCGGCTGAAATGATGATGAATGATGATGGGTTTAGCTCTCAGATCCCCGTAGTGAAAAATACATTTTTATATAATGTTCTGGCTCTGTAGTGCAAACCTATAAAGCCAGGCTTTCCAGGGGCGAGGGAAGAGAGGGCGAATTTTTTTAGCATTTATGCAAAACTGTACCACAAATTGTGGTGTATTATTTGGGAGATTTTAGGCTTTGTTTAATACGAAAATTTAGCAAAATAGTTACTTACTAGAAGGCAATAACGAAGCAGTGACGGCTGAATACTTATAAGCGCGAGCGAAGCGAGCTCAAAACTTTTTACAGATTTATGTGTAACAATATAGTTACCTCAATACGTAAACATAATTCAATTTAAGTATATTATTTAAGTTTAACGTAGGATTTGTGTAATATCAAATGTTACAGAATAGTTGGTCATTGCAGACATACGTTAACATATAAGTGCGAGCGCAGCGAGTCCGTTTTTTTTTTGGTTTCATTCAAGCTTTAATCAACTTGGCCTAAAACTGGCTGGACATAGACCTCTCCCAAGTTACTTGGTCCTCCGCCTTTCACATCTAGTCCCCGACAGCTGAGGCTCTAGGTTGTCGTCGGTCCACCTGCTGGGGACTGCATTTGTCGATTCACGGCTTCCACGCATACCCGTCTGCTCTAATGGCCATCGGTCTTTCGACAGATAGACGTGGCTAGAACCCACTGCCACTAGCTTACTGATTTTGTTTAAAAACTTCCGCGCGAGAGCGCCCGTAGGCACGTGCGTAGTTTGCCTTGGGGGACGATCCGCCTCTGGACTACCCAAAAAAAAAAAGCGTCGAATACATAACCTTTGTAATGTATGACTAGTGGCGCCCCCATTTTGTATACTCTTATGCCAAACTGTACCTGAGCTAACTGGTGCAGCAGCGACAAGCAGGCGAGTGCCCCGTTGTGGGGCAGCTGCGGTGCCAGCGTGGCCACACGCTTGGCGAAGGCCTGCAGCACGGCGGGGGACACCCGTCGGGCCCGCGCGCAGATCTGCGACACCGACTCCACGATTATCAGAGCGTCTGCGTGGGTTCTGCCTGGAAAACATGTTATGTTTAATACTGAGTGTCAGGGAAACGCTTCCGAAAACTAATTACTGATCATCATCATCATTTCAGCCGAAAGACGTCCACTGCTGGACATAGGCCTCCTACCCCAAGCATCGCCACAACTACCGGTCCTGCGCCTTCCACATCCAGCGGATTCCCGCGACCTTCACCAGGTCGTCGGTCCACCTTGTGGGGGGGCCTACCCACGCTGCGCCTTCCAGTACGCGGTCGCCACTCCAGAACTTTACTGCACCATCGGCCATCCGTTCTGCGAGCAATGTGCCCCGCCCACAGCCACATAAGTTTGGCAGTTCTTCGGGCTATGTCGGTTACTTTCGTTCTCCTGCTAATCTCCTCATTTCTGATTCGATCACCCAGGGACTCTCCGAGCATAGCCCTCTCCTTTGAGCCTTCTTATCAGGCCCACTGTGAGCGACCACGTTTCAGTACCGTAAGTGATTACTGATACGAAACCACAAAAAAAAATGCGTAATTTTTTTTTTTTTAATTTTTCCTTCGTAACCAGCTTTGGGCAGTTAAATAAAACTGAATTGCAAAAAAAACCCCATTTATTTACCAAAGTTCACAATGTAATTCAAATGAAATATTTGCTGGCGCTAGGGGTGAACGACATCCGCTCGCATACGCAGTCCGAGTCGTAGCGAGCGTAGGTAGGTTATTAGGTACGCGCGCCATTGGAGTGACACTACTGTCAGTGTTGCCAACAAGAAATTATTCAATCGTCAATAACAGTCGTAATTTTTTTTAATTTTTTATTTTAATAAATATTTTGGGACTTTCTTACACAGCACCATATAGTCCCAAACTATGCAGAGCTTGTGCTATGGGTACTAAGACAATGGATATAATACTTATACAATTTGTAACAATATGTTAACTAAAAATGTTCAATAACGTTTTTAAACATTTTATAACTGCAGTGTGGCCATTGGCCACACTATAATACAATATCACGACAATCCGGGTTAAGGTGTTTCTGAAATCTTATCCAAATCCGCGGAGCCGTTTCAGTTTGATTTAAGGACAAACAAACATACTTTCGTATTTATAATATTATTACGATAAACCGACGAGCATGCATGACGAGGTTAATGGACGTAAAATACTTATCGTACATACATACATACATATTATCACGCCGGTTTCCCATTGGGGTAGGCAGAGACTATGGATTTCCACCTGCTACGATCCTGACACACCTCTTTCGCTTCATCTACGTCCATTAACCTCGTCATGCATGCTCGTCGGTTTACGGCCAAAATTAATATCCAATAGATTACAATTTTAGGACATTTTTACACAGCACCATCTAGTCCCATACTAAGCAGAGCTTGTGATATGGGTACTAAACAATGGATATAATACTTATACTATTTTTTTTTGTAAATATATACTTATAATACATAAGAAACACACAGCCCAACAGAAACACTTATGTTCATCACACATATATTTGTGTCCTGTGGGTATCGAACCCACAACCAGATCAGCAGTCTGACCCTTGAACCACTAGACCTGTAGACCACAGACGTCGTCAAATCTATCTATCTATTTTACTTAGATATTATCACAATATTGTTTTGTTTGCACATATTTAAGATGAGTTAACGGTGGTGCCCATGCTAGTAAAATAACTGTGTGACAGACACTGGCGCCTTCTTCAATTTTAGCAGTTAGATACAAATTTTGATTTACATATCTGTTAGAGAGTGGTAAGTAAAAATTATCTAGTGTCCACGTTGCATGCCCAGGGGGGCGCTCTCTCCACTTTTGGAAACCCTGGGTTAGCAGATAATACAATTCCATCTCTCTAAAATATTGTATCCTACTTCTCCTACTAATATTATAAATGTGGAAGTTTGTGGAGATGTTTGGATGTTTGTTACTCAATCACATGTAATATGTTGAAAGGAATTTGTGATATGAGAAGGACATAGGCTACAAGGAAGTAGATAAACAGTTCTCAAGGATATATATATTTTGTCGATTTATGTGAACACAAATGTAGGGATCAGCTGTTATTTTTTGCGATTTCAGGGTTGGTCCCATAGTAAAAGTTGTTCGACTTGATGAGTACAGTCATGCTTTAAACAATAGGTAATGAATAAAAAGAACCCTGTATCAAGCCTGTATAAAGAAAATGGTGATTAAACAGTCACAAAACGTTTTGTGGTCCTGCCGTGAGCCTGACAACAGCCAACAGCCTTTCCCCCTCTTTACCCTTCCCTACTGCTACGACGCTACTTATATAGTCACTAACAATTAAAATGACAATGATAAAAACCATGTAATTAGTCAAAGTTAGTTTTAGTAAATGAAAGTTTATCTTTATTAATTGCCCAGCATTATATGCATGGAAGCTACGAGAATTATATGCACTTCTATTTGGCTGTGAAAATGCTGGCTTATGATTTTTGTTGAACGAATATGACGCATTACTAAATGGTAATTTTGGTGCAGATTTGATGCTATTTTCTGGCTTTTTTCGATGCAAAGGTTCTAGTGCCATAAATTTGTTTTCAATGAAGTCCATAAAATGATTGAACGTAGGTATTTCTCGCGGATCTGACCTAGATTGCATATATTCAGCATAGGTTTCGAAGTCAAGTTTTTCGCATAAAACGTAAACTAGAACAGGATCCCATGAGCTTGTATCTACGCCCAAATTATGTATAGCGTTTATGGTTTCATTGCTAGTGTCATATAAACGCTTAAGTTCGAATGCTGATTGTATTTGTACATGAGATTGACGCATAAATGCCTGGAAATTCTTTGTAAATAGTAGAAACTTGTTATTATATCTATGATTCAATATTTCCCAGCACGTGTCATAATTTTCGGGTGCAATGTGTAAATGCTGTACGAGCTTTTCCGCTTCGCGGCCAGCAAGTTAAATAAAATAAATAATAATAAATAAATATCTTTGGGACATTTTTTTACACAGCACCATCTAGTCCCAAACTAAGCAGAACTTGTGCTATGGGTACTAGACAATGGATATAATACTTATATACTTTTATTTTTTTGTAAATACATACTTAGATTACATAAGCAACACCCAGACCAACACAAACACTTATGTTCATCACACAAATATTTGTGTCCTGTGGGAATCGAACCCACGACCTCGTTAACAGCAGTCCGACACTCGAACCACTAGACCACAGAGGTTGAAGATATTAAGGAGATAAATTTATCTTTAGATAAAATATTTATAAAAAATAAAAATAAAATAACAATGAAAATGTAAAGTTTTAATTAAACTATATAAATAGAAATACTAATGGAATTTAACCACTAAAAATTAAGTTAGCAGTTGACAAATTTTGACATTCTAAAATGTTGTAATTTTGAGATTATGGTCTGAAATTAGAAATAATCGAGGTAGTTATATTCTATTTAAAATTTAATATTATAATCTTGCATTGTAGCTGGGAATTTTATTATTACGTTTTTTCTTTCTTTACTGTCAAAATTAATGAAACTAAACACAATTCTTTCCAAATCATGTAAGAAACCATTGTACCCAATCGTACCATTTATTGTTTGAAAAGAGTATATCCATGGAGTTTCTTGCCGGCTCTTCTCCATAGGACCAACTTTTTGGAACCGTGTAACTAGATTGTTATTTAACGTTTTAAAAGTGCATATGCATTTTATTCGAAATAAAAACTTTTGCTAACTACTACTTTTTTTTTTTCGGTAGCTTAGTGGCTAAAGCACTGGCGTACTGAGCCAGGAGTCGCAGGTTCGAATCCTGCTCGTGAGCGATTTTTTCTTTCCACAATTTATATCTTTAAAAACTTTTGACTTTGTCACTACAAAAGGCTTTTTTTTTTAGTATAGGATGGCGAAACGAGCCTAACGCCCACCTGATGTTAAGCGGTTACCTTTTCCCATAATAACTGCAATACCACCTAGGCTGTTGCATAAATGGTACCGCAAGTCGGTTCGCCAAACTGAGACATGAAGATGGAAAGTCTCATGTGATTGTAATTTCACCGGCACCCGTACCCTTTAGACCGTATTTTGTGGCAGATATGTATGTGATTTTCATTCCTTAAATTATACATTTTTTTCACTTCACACGACACTTCTGACTCGATAATCTGTGAAGCCTTTCAAAGTCGCTCAGCGAGCTATGGAACGAGAACGAGCTATGCTTGGGATACAATCAAAAGAACAAAATCGAATTTGTTACTTAAAGAACAAAAGAAACAATGAACATTTACTGCAAAACTTAAGCAATAAAACAAGTATAAACAAAACATGTACTTAGGTACAGAATCAAAGTTATTTATAATATTTATTTAAATGAATGGTATTAAATTTCCCTCTGATTTCCCCAGTTTTAGGATCCATTAATGTATACACATTAGTAAATGGCACCGCAGCAACAACATATGGGCCTTCATACAAGAGTTCAAACTTTTTCCTTAATTTCTTTTGTGCATCAGATTTATTTACTTTCCTGATTTTCACATAGTCCCCTATTTGGAATACAATTAATCGGTGTGACTTATTGAATTGGGTTTGACGTTTAATGCTATTATTCTTTAGATTTTGTAAGACTTGTTTTCTAACGATGTCAACGTTTTTAGTCTTTTCCAAATTTGGTAAACAACTGTCAAAAGACATGTTGTTGCATGTACCATATAGTATCTCGTTAGGAGTAAAACCCGTACTTTCATGATAAGTATTATTATACAAGGTTTCGATTTTTTCTTTCCACAAATTAAATCGTTAGATTTTCGCTTCAAATGCGTTAAAAATAATAAAATAATTAGTAAGGGTAGGCATATCTATACGACTTTGAATTAACTGCAAAGTTAGTCAAGTCGGTTAAGAAACACTGTTTCTTAATCAGATATCGCTGACGTCACCCGAAGACGTACCAAAGTGGAGGTTAATTTCGATACCACGAGCAGTGTTCACGGAAGCTAAGTGGCCTAAGCACTGGCGTACTGAGCCAGGAGTTGCAGGTTCGAATCCTGCTCGTGAGTGATTTTTTCTTTCCACAATATAAATCGTTAAAATATGTTGACTTTAAAAGATTTGGTGATTTGAAAAAATCTCAATCAAAGAAAACTGTATTTACGCCATTGATAATAAATATTTTTAACCGAAGATATTAGTATCATTAATAAATCTATATTTAATTTGTGATATAAACAAATAGAGAAAAGTGACGTGGTATTTAATAAAAATTAGTAGCAATCAAAAGATCTTTCATAAAATCGTGATGACAATATAGCTATAGTATGGAGAATTTAAGTTTACTGTCTCTAAGTGTTTGTAACCTCTTAGACGTAGTTCAAGCCACTGAATATATTCCCTAAAGATATATGTATTGCTCAATCTTTCCATGAGGGCTCTATGCGGTATTGATACAGAATCGAGTGGAGTTGAGAGCTATTTCAATACCGTTCTTCAAATACTACGCAGAGCTACATTTATGTAAACCCGATGACAATACAATATTAGAGTGACAGCGAGCAGTGCGAGCTGATCTGATGATGGAGATAAAAGGTAGACAAAAACTTAAAAATAACAGTATATTAATGGAGTTTGTGCTCATTTTGATCAGCTTACGGTACCGAATCCATGTCTTATTAAAGGTAGTCTTGAAAAAATAATTTTTCATCAATAAAACTCAAACACTGAATGGTTATTTTGTTCGACTCATCACTTCATCAACGGACGCGAGACCGCCGACGCCTTAATTATCAATTGTATCGTAGTAGCGAACTGTTGATGGAATAAGGCAAAACTTTTTTTATATTTCGATCTTTTTACACAGCACCATCAGTCCCAAACTAAGCAGAGCTTGTTCTATGGGTAGTAACTGGACAATGGATACTTATACATAAACATAAACATAATCAGCCCATTACTGTCCCATTGCTGGGCACGGGCCTCTTCTCAGTACCTATGAGAAGGTTAAGGCCTTAGTCCACCACGTTGGCCTAGTGCGGGTTGGTGGACTACACACACCATCGAGAACTGTATGGAGCACTCTCTGGTGTGCAGGTTTCCTCACGATGTTTTCCTTTGTTATTTTGTGTTGTATAATACTTATATACTATTTTTTTGTTAATACATACCTATAATACCTATGAAACGCCCAGACCAACATAAACACAACACAATAATCCACTAATATCAAATTTTTGAAAATTGTACAAAATCCACAACATTCTCTTCCCGAATTTTCTCGCCATACCGTCAAAAAACTTAGTTTAGCAACATATTGTAGAGATGTGTTTGGCATAATATTAGTTGAACCCGAAACAGTGTGAGTGCAAAGTTTCTAGCTAAAGTTAAGTAACTACGACTGTTCTCTCACGATTGTCACAAACGAAGCATGAATTTCGTGAGTTGCGAAGATGTATCGTTTTTTTATACATACATACATACATATTATAACGCCTGTTTCCCATTGGGGTAGGCAGAGACTATGGATTTCCACCTGCTACGATCCTGACACACCTCTTTCGCTTCATCTACGTCCATTAACCTCGTCATGCATGCTCGTCGGTTTAGAGAACTCTTAACCTGGCGTTTTTTGAGAACATCCGCGATTTGATCGCGAGAAGTTCGCCGAGGTCGTCCCCTTCCAACTCTTCCATCCACACTCGCTTCGTATACTTGTTTCGTCAATCTCCTCTCGTCTCGTCTCGTCTTGTCGTCGTCTCGTTTTTTTATGGTTACTGAAAATTAAATATCAGTCACCTAATGTAACCTATTTACACAAAATTGCGAGTTTTAAAGCTGAATTTATAAATATTGTATGTGTTTGTGTTGGTCTTGGTGTTTGTTATCTACACTAATATTATAAAGAGGAAATATTTGTATTTTTGTGTGTATGTTTGTAATGAATAAACTCAAAAACTACTGTGCCGATTTAAAAAAAAAATCACTATTAGATAGCTACATTCACCCTGAGTGACATAGGCTATATTTTCATGTCCACCCGTGTGAAGCCTGTGTATTATTTTTATTTACAAAAAAAAGGATATACCTAAGTATTATATACATTATCTAGTACCCATTGTCATTATCTAGTAATTGTCTAGTACTATGGGGTCTATACCCCATAGTACAAGCTTTGCATAGTTTGGGACTATATGGTGCTGTGTAAAAATGTCCCAAAAATATTTATTTATATAAGTCACTTCTTAGGCTTTCGCGATCACTACACATTATAATAAAACAAAGTTTAAACGGATTAAATCGCGTATATTATTTAAATTGGTTTTCCTGACGATTGTCATCTTAGTCTACCTGCGACCACGAAATGCTGCAAAGCTTTCGAAACGTCAGGAAAACCAATTTAAATAATATACACGATTTAATCCGGTTAAACTTTGTTATATTATATAAGTCAGTCTAGATATTTACATAACATAACCAGCCCATTACTGTCCCACTGCTGGGCACGGGCCTCTTCTCAGTACGAGAAGGCTAAGGCCTTAGTCCACCACGCTGGCCTAGTGCGGGTTGGCGGACTACACACACCATTAAGAACTGTATGGAGCACTCTCAGGTGTGCAGGTTTCCTCACGATGTTTTCCTTCACCGTTAAAGCAAGTGATATCATCCTCCTGCCCTTATCCCAATTTATTTGGGGTCGGCGCAGCATGTTTTTTTCTTCCATACATCTCTATCAGCCGTCATCTCTGTGTTTACTTTCTTTCTATTCATATCATCTTTCACACAATCCATCCATATTTTCTTCGGTCTCCCTCTTTTCTTATAGCCATCAACATTCATACTTAAAACTTTCCTCGTAACATGCTCCCCATTCCTCCTCATCACATGTCCATACCATGATAGTCTGTTGCTACTTAACTTCTCTGTCACTGGCGCTACTTTCAGACTCCCTCTTACATATTCATTCCTTATCCTATCCATTCTCGTTATACCACACATTCCTCTTAACATTCTCATCTCAGCTGCATGCACTTGCCTTTCATTAATTCCTTTCGTAGACGGCCCTGTCCCTCAGATAGGCCCCTACAATGTGGCGGAGGTAGGTTGGCACCCGATGGAATTCAAGTGCCGCCCTAATGCAACTCCAGGGCAAGGTGTTGAAAGCGTTGGCGATGTCAAGAGACACCGCCAAAACCACCTCCCCCCGGGCCACTGCTCTCTCCGCCAGAGCCCTCACGCGCATGATAGCATCCACAGTGGAGCGCCCCCGGCGGAAACCAAACTGGTTGTCCGCCAGATCCGGCCCCATCCTAGTCAAGTGCTGGACAAGGCGGTCTGCAATTACTCTCTCAAAGAGCTTGCCCACCTCATCCAGCAACACGATAGGGCGGTATGCAGATGGTGAGTCTGCAGGGCGCCCCTCCTTCTTCAGCAAGACCAGTTTGCCAGTCTTCCACCTCCGTGGAAACTGGCCCCGCTCGAAGCATGCGCTCAAGAGCCCTCCCAATCGGGGCCCAAGGGCCTTCAGGGCCAGGACCCATGCTCGGCCAGGTATGCCTTCGGGTCCTGGGGCGGTGTTTTTGGCTTGAAGCCGTTTCACCGCCGCCATCAATTCTTCCCGGGTCACTTCGGGCACGTCGTCGTCGTCGTCCGCGTTAGGCGCCATATGAGGAGGAACCATCAGCGGAGGGGTGTGCTCCGCCCTTGAAGGGAACAGAGCGCTCACCACACCCTCCAGCAGCTCAGGCCGGAGACTCTGGATTAGTGGGGGGGCCCACGGGCGAAGTTTGCCCCGTACCATACGGTATGGACGCCCCCACGGATTTGCATCCAGAAGTCTTATATCCTTACCTTAATTGTAAATAACATTTTAAGAGTAGGTACACAGACGAAAATAAAATTAAGTAACGACATTAAGGATTGAGCATTTTACGTTATGCCTTTGAAAAGGTTTTAAGAGAAATATTTAATATGTTTTTATTTATTTGATAATAGTAAACTATGTCTCCAGTCTCCACATAGCGAAGACAACACTGATGCAAAAAAGTGTCTGCTGTATGGCGCTAGTAATCTATATACTATAATAAAACTGTAAAGGTCGAAAAGTCTGTACATTGAGTTTTTTTTCGCGAAAACCGGCTAGGGGGACTAGAAATAAGCTATAGAACACGAATCAATCGTTTAAAAAATTTATGTCTGTCTGTCTGTCTGTCTGTCTGTCTGTTTGTTACCTCATCACGTGAAAACGGCTGAACGGATCGTAATGAAACTTAGCATTTGTATTGGTATTAGTCTAACTTAAAATATAGGGTATGTTTTATCTGAATCGGTTGAGTAGATCCAGCGATACAGCTTGACCCCTCTATTGTATTAAATTGCATACAAAGTAGAGGTCATGATTGTTGGTTGCATGCAGGTTGCAGGTTCTTAAAAATACAACTAGATTCTATTAGTAATATAGAAAATATAGAATAACATAACATAGCCCATAACTGTCCCGCTGCTGGGCATGGCCCTCTTCTTGGAATGAGAAGAGTTAAGGAACTGGATATTGTTAGTGTAATAGATTATCATAACATAATCAGCTCATTACCTACTGCCCCACTGCTGGGCACGGACCTCTTCTCGGAACGAGAAGAGTTAAGAAACTAGAAAAAATAGAATAACATAACGTAGTCAACCCATTACTGTCCCACTACTGGGTATGGCCCTCTTCTCAAAATGAGAAGAGTTAATGAACTGGATATTATTAGTATTCTAGAATAACATAACATTACCAGCCCATTACAGTCCCACTGCTGGACACGGGCCTCTTCTCAGCATAAGAAGAGATGTGGTTAGTGTTATAGAATAACATAATCAGCCCAATTACTTCCCACTGCTGGGCACGAGCGTCTTCTCAGAATGAGGGAGTTTAGGGCTAATTCCATGAAATTCCATCACCTTAGCCGGTTGGTTGTAAAAACAAAATATAGTATGGTCGGTAAATAGTGTAATCGTCTGTGTAGGCGCTTATATGTATATATTTGAAGATATTGTGTTCATAATTATGACACGATGTTATTTTCCGACATCCACGCGGACGGAGTCGCGGGCACAGCTAGTTTATAATAAAATACAAAAGAGTTGGAAGTACTTGAATACAACGCTGTTTAAAAAAAGGTTTTTTTTTTTTTTAGTAACTAGAGCGTAATACAAAATTAATGATTTTCAAACGAAAAAGATTTTGTCAACTATTAAAATGATGATACCTAATAATTTATTTATTCGACTTCTGATTTATTGATTTTAATTTTTATTTACTGACTTTGCATAATTTTTAATTACAACATAATGTCTTTTGTTAATGAAATAATGAAATACCTATAAATGTTCATGTCGTGCTTACACATTCATTTAAACGATTTTTTTTTTGCATGCCAGCTAGTGAAATATGGTTGTACTTTATTTATTATTTTTACCACCATGTAATGTACCATGTACCTATATTTGCATAATAAAATATAGTTATTTATCTTTAAAAATTAATGAAAGTATTGACTTTGATCATTGGATCATTTAAATTAATGATTCACATGATAAATTATAACGATATACGTAACCAGAAAATAAGAAAAGAAAAAAAGTAGGTTATTTATTCATTTCCAAAATCGTTACTGGTCAGTTTTTAGAGCAGTATTTTATTTTTATACTGTACCTACTCTTTTACGGGTACAAAAATAGTCTCCACGGGTAGCTGATATTCTATGGGATATGATGATATAAATAAATAAATTTATTATTTACTTCTAGGTATACAACCTGTGTGTGGCTGACTGGAGTCTGGATTTGTGCCTGGTTAATGGCAATAGCCGCGGTCTTTTTACATGGGACTTATATATATAACTGGCGCAATCTTAAGGCTAAATATTTCCCTAGTAAAATAGAATTGAATAAAATAAGGGCTCAAACTTTTTCGAGAAACATAAAATTATTAGTGTCCACTTTTCAAGGACTTTGAGATCTGTCTATTGAGCTGCCGGTACTTAGTCGCATCATCTGAGGACTGCAGAATCATCTCGCGTCTTTCCGCCATAAGCTCGAGAGTGTGGTCAGAGAGCTTTTTATTTCTATGGTCCTAAAGATCCTAGACCCGACCGTATGGACAGTTTCCACAAACCCATCGTTGTAATCGTCCACTGTGCTCCCTAGGCATTCGAAACGATTCTGAAGTTCGAGCTGAAAGCTCTCGGGGTTTTGGATTTGGATCGGTGCTGGACGGAGCGTAGACTTCATCAGTCGAGATCTTTCCAGCTTGATGTTCAGATTCAATGTGCCTCTTACCAAACGGTGACCGCTTCCGGTTTTGACCGCGTTGATCACAGAGACATCATTGAATATTTGCTTCTTCGTCGACATAATGAAGTCAATCTCATTTTTTGTTACACCATCAGGGCCCAACCAAATCCACTTCCTATACTCACGCTTTCTGAAGAAAGAGTTCATCATATAGAGTCCCTCCTTCTCCATAAAGCCGGCCAGTAGATGACCCCGGTGGTTCCGATATCCATATCCAAATTGCCCCACTCGCAGCTCATCATCGTAGCGATTGCCCAGTTTCGCGTTGAAGTCTCCCATGACAACAGTGAAGTGAGTTTTAGAGCCATGCATGGCTCTCGAAATATCCTCATACATGGTCTCCACCTCATCGTCGGGGTGATTCGAGGTCGGGGCGTATACCTGTATAACCTTCAACGAATACCTTTCGGTTATTCTGAGTATAAGGTACGCCACCCTGGTCGAAACACTCTCGATCTTCACTATGTTGTTCAAAAGAGACTTGTGGACGATAAACCCGACACCGCCCTGGGAAAGTTGATCGCCCTCCCGGAAATAGAGCAAGTTACCGGATTTGAGGATTATCGTGTCGTGACTTCAGATAACCCTACGATATCCCATCGTAACTTGCTCAATTCTTCCTCGAGTTCGACAAGCTTCTCGTCGGTCCGCAGTGTACGTGTGTTGTATGCTGCCAGGTCCAGTCTTTTTTGTTATGGTAGCCGGATCTCTGCCGGGGATTCTTAGCACCCCCTGCCCCGCCGTTACCTAGGCCGCTACCGTAACCAGGGCTAGCGGGGCCTCCGGGGACTAGGGGCCGATTTTTAATTGTGATTTGCATGAGGGGATATGCCATAATCGCCACGCTTGGCAGGCGGGTTGGCGATCGCAGTTGGTTGGTTAAATACTCGGAGGACGCTGCTGCCCATCCTCTGGTGAATCCCTTAGTCGCCTTTTACTACACCCATGAGAAGATATAGGATGGTGAAATTCTTTAAGTCCGGCACCACACGGACTAATATATGAATATATATAAATTGTGTGTAAAGTCCGTGTGGTGCCGGACGCAAAGAATTTCACCACCCTATATCTTCTCATGGGTGTCGTAAAAGGCGACTAAGGGATTCACCAGAGGATGGGCAGCAGCGTCCTCCGAGTATTTAACCAACCAACTGCGATCGCCAACCCGCCTGCCAAGCGTGGCGATTATGGCATATCCCCCCTTAATTGGGGGAGGCCTATGTCCAGTAGTGGACGTCTTTCGGCTGAAATGATGATGATGATGATGATTATTCATATTACTGTGATGTAATACCCATATACCTAACAGTTGATAAGAATTTCACTACTTACCAAGCATAATGTGTCATTTCAGGCTTCATATTTTAAAGTCACAATTAGGTAACACATAACCCATCCTATCACAAAAAAAATGTGTAACGGAAAAATCCAAGAAGTCACAAAATATGCGCCAGGATTTTCTTTTGGCCTTCCTCAATTCTCTATTGAACGCATTTAGGCATTTAGCGCTTTCCTATAGTCGTCCCAGGTTTTATCCCTCATGGCCTTGTTAAACAGGGTTCGGGCGTTATGCCTGAGTCGCTCTAGGTTCCTATTCCACCATGGGAATATAAAACAATCAAAATTGTTACAATTAAACTCAAGTGCAGATTCCTTCGAGTTAAATGGTAAAATACTGGTTTCCGGGATGTTTTTTTGATATTTTTCTAATTATAAATATCTTCGGGACATTTTTTACACAGCACCATCTAGTCCCAAACTAAGCAGAGCTTGTGATATGGTTACTAGACAATGGATATAATACTTATATACTTTTTTTTTGTAAATACATACTTATAATACATAAGAAACACCCAGACCAACACAAACACTTATGTTCATCACACAAATATTTGTGCCCTGTGGGAATTGACTATCAAGCAATTCTGTAATAATCGATATACGGCCAAAATTAATATCCAATCCAATAGAGATAGACATTTGACATATTTTGTATGGAGCTTATGTCAAATTCCTATCTCCAGTAGGACAAATCGTGGATAGATTGGATATTAATTTTAGCCGTTAGAGTATATGTTTTTCACTTCCAAAACCACTAAATTTTCAGCGTGTGTAATGAAACAAGATACAAGTAACCTAATAGAACAATACAAGTACAGGTAGTATTTAATGACAGCATCATCTGTGTGAACCGAAAGCGTGTTACGTCAGTAGAACAAGAAAGCTAGTAGCGTTTATAATTTTTGTTGATTACCGTCACTCAATCATCTATAGTTAAACAATCAACAAAGATGTTAAACTTTCTTTTTTAAGAACAATATAAAAGATTTTCTGTCGGTAGTGTCTTTAACTGACAAAATGTTAAAATATTTATTTATTTATTTATTTAATTCTTTATGCACAACAGGGTACAAAGGCGGTCTTAACGCCATAGGCGTTCTCTACCAGACAACCTTACGGTAATGAAGAGACAAAGAATAAGGTAGATGCACCAGTAAAG
Source organism: Asteroscopus sphinx (assembly GCA_949699075.1). Taxonomy (NCBI): domain Eukaryota; kingdom Metazoa; phylum Arthropoda; class Insecta; order Lepidoptera; family Noctuidae; genus Asteroscopus; species Asteroscopus sphinx. The sequence continues at coordinate 14,314,604 of OX453024.1, forward strand.
TAGTAAAATATGTTTCGTACTACGGACTTATAATTACAATATCAATTTTATTTACTGGTGAACGGGATGACTTCGGCAGCTGAAATGTGGCGCCGTATGAAGTGGCTTAAAGGGTATCATGCTCCGAGGACATACATCAATGAAGATACAGCCAATAAACTCCTACATAGCCTATCTCCAGACTATGTCTCTCCAAGAGATCCGGTTTTTGCATCGGAGAACCGGACTCTTGTTAGTGACATTTCACTTCAGGAATTGAACCGTGCTATTAAAAACAAAGACACAGCTCCGGGTGATGATGCCATTTCTTTCTCCATGATGAAACATTTACCTATATCCGGTAAACTAATTTTAATTAAAATATTTAGTAAGTTTCTTTTTGAAGGTTTTGCTCCAGATCAGTGGAGAAGAACTAAAATTGTCCCCATACCAAAATCTGGCAGTGATGTACAACCTGCCTCAGATGTACGACCAATAGCTCTTATGTCCTGTCCATGTAAGATTTTTCATACATTATTGAAGCACAGGTTAGAATGGTTTTTAGAGAACAAAGGATGTTTTTCAATAAACACTGTGGGCTTTAGAAAAGCTCGTTCATGTATGGATAGCCTTGTTCAACTAGTTTCACAAATTCAACTGGGATTTTGTAACAATATGATAACTTTGGGATGTTTTGTAGACATAACGAGTGCATATAACAACGTAGATGTTATGGTGTTGTTAAACACTTTGGATAATCTTGGGGTCGGATCGAATATTTGTTATTATTTATGGGACTTTTTGAGGTCTAGAGAACTCAGTGTAAAGTATTCAGATACTTCCAGCATAACAAGAACAACTGGACGTGGTCTGGCACAAGGAGACCCTTTATCCCCATTATTATTCAACGTGGTTACAATGTATATTTGTCAAGACATTGTTAATGTTTGCATCTCTCAATATGCTGATGACTTTGTGTTGTATGGGTCGTACAAATCAATTGCAGAAGGATGTTTAAATTTACAGCCAGCCTTAGACAGGTTTTGTGTATTAGTTGAGGGTCTTGGTTTGGATGTGTCGGAAAAAAAGACCAAAGTTTGTTTGTTTAAAAAGGGATTTAATAGACAGGATGTAAACATTAATCTCAAGGGTACTCTGGTAGAATTAGTTGATTGTGTTAAGTATTTGGGTATATGGTTTGATAGGTCCCTAAGATGGGGTAAACACATTAACGAAATAACTCATAAGACTTTAAAATTTATGAATGTCCTGAAAGTACTGGCTGGGTCAGGCTGGGGGGTGCATCCTAAACATTTGAGGAGATTGTACATTGCTGTTATAAGAAGTCGGTTAGACTATGGGAGCTTCCTTTATGATTCAAGTGTTAAGAGTCATCTGTACAAACTCGACAAGGTGCAAAACCAATGCATGCGTGTCATTGGGGGGTTTATAAAGAGCACTCCAATCCACGTTATGCAGAACGAGTTATGTTTGCATCCTCTTGATCTTCGTAGACATTATTTAGGAGGTAAGTTCTGGTTAAGAAGTAGCGCTTTGCAAGGCAATGTAAACATAGAATTAATAAATAAATTGTCTGATCAATGTAACAGACCGGGATATTGGTCTCGGAAAAAAACCCCATTATTAACTAAGGTTTGTGAATCATTAAAGTCTCAGCCTGTCCATTCTTCCAAAAATATTGAAATGTTTAGTTTAGAAACTTGGGTCCAAAATATTAATCTAGATAACAGGGTATTTTGCTTCATAGATGGCGTTACAGGGGCTAAACGAAGTTTAGGCGCTACATATCTTAAAGACAAATGCTATGAGTTGATTAGTAATAAATACTCAGATTTTTATAAAATATACACTGACGGCTCTAAAGAGAAGGTTGGCATGGGAGCTGCGGTGTTTGACTCACAATCAGGAACTAAGATTAAATTTAAAATTGAGAGTAATGTTTCAATCATGTATGCGGAGTTAGTTGCTTTGTCTGAGGCGCTTTCTTACATAAGTAGTGTCAATTATAACAAGTTTGTTATCTTGATGGACTCTAGGAGTGCACTTCAACATGTGGCTCGGTGCACCTCGAATTTTCGAGGAGTACCGATAGCTTACACTATATTGGAGACTCTCAGGAAACTTGAAACTTGTAATAAACAAGTAATGTTGCAGTGGATTCCATCTCACGTGGGGCTGGGAGGTAACGAGGAGGCGGATCGTTTAGCGAGAGACGCGGTTTCGAACGGTATACCTTACTCTATTGTGCCATTTTATACGGATGTGCTACCTTTATTAAAAGAAAGTATATTTAAGCTTTGGTCTGAATATTTAGAAAGGATCTCAGTGAATAAAGGAATCTGGTATAGGACTATACGATCAGAGCCTTTTCGTTGCCCTTGGTTTCAGTTATGTAATTTAGACAGGAACATGTTAGTAATTGCTTTTAGAATTCGATCCGGTCATGTTCCACTAAACAAATTTGCATTTATGATGAAAAAAGTGACGTCTCCAAACTGTTCTGAGTGTGGTATAATCGAGGATGTTCACCATGTTTTAGTGGAATGTGTGCGGAATGAAGCTGTAAGAAGTTTAATATACAGGAATAATACATTTAGTGAGGTTGGCGGCTGTAACGTGGTCCTGTCTCAACCAAATTCTGATGATGCCAAAGATCTTTATAAATTAGTTAGATTTGGCTGCAAAGCGCGGGCATCAGAGTGAGTCTATTAAGTAATTTATTTTTGTTTACACTGTTATGTTATGTGACTGAATAATAATAAAACTGTTCTTAGTCAACGGTTTTATTATTGTCCATTCACAGTTGTTATTTATAAAACTGTGCAATTTAATTTTGATCTGTATGTAGTATTTAAGCTGTATAACTAGGACGACATGGTCGCTTTTCTTTTGTGTACCAAGTTCCTTTAATAAAAGATTTAAAAAAAAAAAATTTTATTTACTGTGAGCGTCGTACAGAAACCCTACAGATGTAACGTGTAGTAGCTTCGCGGTGCCGGTAGGTACGCGGTCCTGATTCCCGATACGTGCTCGTTACATTTAGATACGTGTGCCGCGTCACGGACCCGACCCAAACATACAATGTACACCTGTGACGTCATAGTTACATACGAGTCAAAGTTGTGTATAAGTAAGTGTGTGCGTAGAAGCATGACGTGATAAGTTATAGTAAAGTTCGGGGAATGTGTTCAGTGTTTATTTTTTTTCTTTTGCAAATAACAAGCGAGGCTGCTTATACCTGGTCCCTTTTATGAGATCTGTATCAGCCTTTATTAATTTAGTCCATGGCTGGACATAGGCCTCTCCAATGGCACACCACTGACATTGATCCTCGTCCAAACCTAAAAGGTTGTAGGTGACGTGAGGCGAGGTTTTTCCGGACTTTTCTTGTAACAGTTCTGGGCTGGACATGGATCTCCTCGTGTGCTGTTGTGACGATAGGTGTCACAGGACATCATGGACATCCGCAACATCCCTGGTGACGCATGTCACGGGCCGCGGTGATTGTTTACCATCAGGTGACCCGCTTGATCGTTTGGCCTCCTATGTATATAAAAAAAAAACTTATCACCGCGTTCGAGACGTAACACGCTGTGTTGTGTTTCCAAAGATACTTTTGCTCGTCATTTTGACTCAATACCTCAGTTCAGTTCAGACAGTTATCTGCGATATGTCATCAATGCACGCCTTTATATTATTATGATCATCATCATTTCAGCCGAAAGATGTCGACTGCTGGACATAAGCCTCCTCCAAAAACGGGGGATATGCCATAATCGCCACGCTTGGCAGGCGGGTTGACGATCGCAGTTTGTTGGTTAAATACTCAGAGAACGCTGCTGCCCATCCTCTGGTGAATCCCTTAGTCGCCTTTTACGACACCCATGACCCATGAGAAGATAAGGTGGTGCAATTCTTTACGTCCGGTACCACACGGAACATTAGGCCATCTTTATATTAGGTGTAACGTTATTAGTTGAGTTTATTTGAAGGGGTGAATTTAGTCATCAGAACTAACAACTTTTAACAAGGAAGTGTTGAGTAAATCCTGCAGGTAATATAAATTGTACCTGGCATGATAAAAAAGAAATGATAGTTCGAAATATCCTATCATGGAAATGTCACCTTGGTTACAAAACAATGATTTTACATAAGTACAGATATGATATACCCTAACAAATCAAACGAAAAACATGTTCCGTGCGCAGCGGTCGCACACATACACAATGTTTTACATCACTTACATTTCACAACATTGCCGTGTCGTATGAAAGAGATGGTGTATGTAAACCAATATGAACAAAAAAGACAGCTAGTGTTTGTCAGCTACGTGTAGTGTATGTGGCCATTTAGGCCAGCCAATCACAGCACGCAGCAGCACGCAGGGTAGCCAATCACAGCACGCAGCAGCATGCAGAGTAGCTAATCACAGCACTTTTGGCATAGATTAACGAAAACGAGTAAGTATACAGAAGGTACAAGTATTTTACGCGGCAAGTATTATACCCTACGATTAAAGATCCAACTTTAATCGTAGATTATACCAGGGTTTTTTTTTTTTTTTTTTTTTTTTTAATGGCTTTGCACGGTTTGTGCATTTCGCCAATGACGGTTATGGTAGATTTTAGGAAGAACGACGATAATAAAAGGTAGGGAAACAAAAATTTTAAGGAAACAGAACGGATTTAACGTGGATAGGATCAGGATGGTTGTTCAAAGATGAGATGGGTTGTAAAAGGAGAAAGGATGTATGAAGATGAGCAATTTACATTAGGTGGATTAAATTCTAATTTTATTTACAGAAATAAAAGAGGCTATACATTTATAAATTTGAAGATTGTTTGTACAAAGTAATGAGAGAATAGAAGTAGGGAAAGGAGTACAGAGGGAAACAAGATTATTTAAGAAGGAACCACGGTCATACAGAGGACAAGCAAAGAAAATGTGATTTAAATCTCCTACATCAATACCACATGTGCAAACGGGGCTGTCAACAATATGTATTTTGGCAAGGTGGGCTGGAGAACAAACATGACCAAGCCTGATTCGTATTAATATAGAGGTCTCCACCTTGCCAAACTTTGCCCGAAAGAACCACGGCTTTACAGGAATGTCAGGCTGAATCTTTGAAAAGTAACGACCTTTTAATGTTTTGCTCGAATCCCAAGCTTCCTTCCAGGAGTCACGGAGAAAAGATTTTGGTAAAGCTATAAGGTCAGAACAGAAATTTGTGTAAGGAAACAAATCCCCACACTGCACCGCGTCACTGGCAAAACCATCAGCAATTTCATTGCCATGGATTCCAGCATGAGCAGGAATCCAGACAAATTTTATGACCAAATCCTTAGACATGGCTCTAAATGCGAATTCTCTTATTTCAAAAATTACAGGTAATTGGGATTTTAATTTAAATGGAAATTTACCAATGGCTTGTAGAGCACTTAAAGAGTCAGAGAATATAACGGATTTTTTAATTTTTAATAAGTTAACATATTCAACTGCTTTGAGGAGGCCAAAACATTCACCCGTAAAAACAGATGTCTCCGGAGGAAGCTTAATTTTTTGGACAATATTATACTGAGAATGATAGACACCAATTCCAACACATTCAGACGGAGATGGCTTGGAAGCGTCTGTAAAAATATGATGGAAACCTTCAAAATTCTCAGCAAGAAAAGTTTTAAAATTATAGCTAACAGTAGGGTCCGATTTATCAAAACAGTTAAATTTTATATCAGGAGTAAACTGAAGAGAGTCATAAGTGCAGGTGAATAAAGGAAGTTTATTGGAACGGTGAGTAGGAGATGATAAAGAGAGGAATTTTTGGTAACTTACAACTAAACATGGCACAGATTTATGAGTCCAGTAATTAGAAGACTGAATATACGATACTAAAGATTCCAGTTTTGGAATGAGAGGGTGATCCGTAAACTGAATGATTCTAAAGAGAAAATTATCAGATAGGAACTGCCTTCTTAAATGCAAAGGGGGTTCGCCACACTCAACTTGAAGTGCGTTAATGGGACTGGACTTCATCGCACCTGATATAATACGAAGAGCTTTAGATTGGATACGATCTAATTTTTTTAAAGCCATAACACTACCAGGTTCTAAATTGTATAGTCCATAATCCAAAATGCTTCTAATAATAGCATTGTAAATAAGTTTCAAAGAGAATGGATGTGCACCCCACCAAACACCGGAAAGACATCTAAGAATATTTAAGTGGTGTTCACATTTACTAATAACATAATCGCAGTGTGGAACACCAGTAAGCTTTGAGTCTAAGATTACTCCTAGGTACTTAAAATTATCTTTTACTGGGATAGGGTTGTCATTATATAACACATTCACTTGAGGAACAATTCTTTTACGGGTGAATAAAACAGCTGCACTTTTGGAAGCGGATAAATCTAAGCCGTTTAAATGTAACCATGATGCTAAAGTACTTAAGGCAGAAGTAAGCACGGAACAGGCTTGTTCAACAGAATTACTTGAAAAATACAACAATAAGTCATCAGCATATTGGAGAACTTTAACTTGGTTGGTAAAAGACGAATCAAAATCAAAAGTGTAAATATTATACAACAATGGACTCAGCACTGAACCCTGTGGAAGACCTTTCCATACAAGACGAGTTAATTGATGATCAGCAACTGACATAATTACTGAGCGTTCGGATAGTATATTCATAATGAAATTGGACAGATTGATCGGAATTTGTAAGGCATGCATTTTGTTCTGTAGAACAGATAGCAAAACATTATCATATGCTGCATTGATATCTAAAAAAACAGCTATGGTGGATTCATTATTAGAAAAGGATAACCGGACATCAGTAGTAAAAATACTTAGGCAGTCCATGGTACTTTTACCCTTTCTAAAACCGTATTGTGAAGCTGCCAATAAACCTTTGCTTTCTACATACCACTCAAGGCGGTTTTTTATTAAATGTTCTGCTAACTTAATTAGAATGGAAGATAAAACTATGGGGCGGTAGGAAGAAACATCGGATGGTAGTTTATGAGGCTTAAGGTGAATGCTACAGGGTAGCCCGCGAAATTCAAATTATTTTGCGTTTTTTGCAAATTGTAGCTTTATTTCGCGTTGTATATCGGTCAAAATATGATTAGCGGAAATAATAACAATATATCTTCTGAATAATACTCATAAAAAATATTAACCTAGCTCCATAAGCTGTTCAAGCTCGATAATATTAATTTACGATCAAATTATCGATTTTCGAGCTTGTACAGTTTATAGAGCTAGGTTAATATTTTTTATGAGTATTATTCAGTAGATCTATTATTATGATTTCCGCTAATCACATTTAGACCAATATACAACGCGAAATAAAGCTACAATTTGCAAAAAACGCCAAAATTTTTGAATTTCGCGGGCTACCCTGTAGCATTCACCTTAAGAAATGGCAATACCATTTGACGTTTCCATTCAACTGGGATGTTTCCTGTTTTCATTATAGAATTAATAAGATTCAAATAGTAACTGAGAGCATTATCACTTAATTTGGCAAAAAAGGAGTAAGGTATGCCGTCAATGCCTGGAGCAGAATCTACAGTATTAATGATAACACCCTTCAGTTCATTTAATGTAAACGGACAGTCTAAGTCATTATGGGTACTTAGGCTACCGGGATCATTGTGCCGAATTAAGTTAAAAGCCTGAGGAACCCATGGAGGAGCTAGTTTATCTAAGAAGTCATGTGCAAGTGAATCAGAAATAGGAGAAGAAAAAGGTCTATTGAAAACTGATCGAAATCTGCGAATATTACGCCAGACTATTGTGGGATGTGTATTAGGAGAAATTGAAGAACAGAATTTTTGCCAACCTTCATATTTTTTCTTTTTAAAAAGCTTACGAGTTTCTGTGATAATGATACAGAGGGAATCAAAATTAGAAAAGGACATGTTGAGGTTATATGTTTCTTCAGCTTGTTTTCGTTTATTGACAGCCTCAGAACACTCAGAATCCCACCAAGGGGGCTTGGGAATTGTACTAATATTGTTCTTTTTAACAGGAAAAACCTCGTCTGCTGCATTAATCAAAATATGCGCTAAACGTTCTGCACACTGATTTTCATTACCATTGGAGATAACGGGAAGAGAAGATATGTTGCTGTCAACTTTATTTTTATATTTATCCCAGTCATAACTACTTCTGTTAGGGATTTTGTATTTTAAATTTGATCTTTTTATCTTAGAAGTTTGTTTTAAGAAAGGGAAAGAAATGAGAATAGAAAAATGATCACTACCAAAAGTAGAGGTTAAAGTCTGCCATATTACTGAAGAAGCTAAGTTAGGAGAGCAGATAGACAGGTCAACTGCACTTAGAATCTCATTGGGACCAGTACGCCTAGTAGGAGAACCCGAATTTAAAATGCATAGATTGTGCAGATCTACTAGATCTAATAACTCTTCACCATAATGATTAGAAATTGAACTACCCCAAGATTGGTGATGGCAGTTGAAATCCCCCAGTACTAGGAAAGGTTTAGGAAGAAAAGAAAAGAGATTATCAATCTCTTGAAGTATAGAAGAAGAAGGGTAAGGAATATAAATAGAAACAAGACAAATATTATTAAATATAATTGCTACCATTGATATTCCATCACTATGAGGAGGTAATGAAATTACTGAGAAGGGAATAGAATCCTTAATAAGTATAGCTGCACCAGCATACCCATCAGGTCTATCATCTCTAATAATTACATAGCTATGAATATTAAAAACTTGATTTGGTTTAAGCCATGTCTCTGCCAAGGCAAAGGCGAAAGGCTTGTATTTATTAATTAGATAAATTAAATCACTTTTTTTATTATTTAGACTGCGGCAGTTCCATTGAATGAGTTTGGCTTGTTGGTCCATTATGGACAGACTGGGAGAGTTTATTGAGGACTGGGGCAACGTTGGACGGTGAAAAGTTGAACTGTGCAAAAAGACTTAAAAGGGCTGTAATAAAATCATTCAGTGAAAATTGAGTATCAGATTCATCTTTGCTTTGATTATTTAGAGCACAACCATTTGAAGGTTCTGGAATGGCATAATCATTAATGATTGCATTGTGGGCATCTTTGTTGTAACCATGGATAGGTTTATGAGGAGAACGAGGTTTAAGAAAGACAGTTTTTTTATAACCAGAAGGACCAGAAGGGGATGTTTTATTTTGAAAAGAAATAAAGGGCTTATCGGAAGAATCTCTTGATGGGGGAGAAAGTAGTGTATCAGCAAATGATTTTGAAACCGGTGGATGTAATTTAGAAGATTCAGCATAAGATATAGAATTTTGGGCCATATAGGTTTTTATATTTTTCTGTCTTAGAAATTCAGGGCATGACATAACAGTTTCCAAATGATACCCAGAACATAAGCAACAAGATGCATTTTCAGGCTCTAAATTACAGCTATCTGCTGTGTGGTTGTGTCCACATTTAAAACACCGGGGTTTGGATCTACACTGCATTTTTGTATGACCAAACCGGCAACAATTAAAACATTGAATTGTAGGAAAAATGTAAAGATCAACCGGAAGTGCATTGTAGCACATGAAAATACGCTTTGGTAAAATCTGCCCATCAAATGTTGCAACAATTGTTTGAGAAGGTTTCCAAACAGCAGATCCGTCAATAAATGTTTTAAAATTAAGACGTCTGACTTTAATTATTGGACCACACCCTATAGGAACTGAAATGTTATCCATAACTTCCTCCGGAGACCATTCTGAAGGAATCCCACGAATCAATCCCATTCTTGTTACATTAAATGTAGGTATAAAAGCTTTTAACTTCTGAGCCTCCAAGCTGTTGTGTTGAATAAAAGAATTCGCATCAGAGAAAGAAGAAAATGCAATAGAAATTTTATTACGGCCTATCTTTTTCACACTGCCATTAATAATGTTCTGAAAAGTGTTCTGCTTTAAGAATTTGCCAAAAGTAACTGGGTGCAGTGTAGTGCCATCATTAGGTGTCGATTGAATTTTTTGTATATGTATTATGAAAGGAGCAGCATCGCTTTTTTCATAAAGCTGTCGTCCCACAGGGGAGGGAATTGGAGATTGAGTGGATGACGCAATAGGATCTTGGGTGGTTGGTGCATTATCTAATTTAGTTACTTCAGGTGATGATTGTAACTGCGAAATGTTTTCAATAGTACAGCTACAGCCCGACGACTCCGAACCGTGGTGCTTCCTACGGCGTTTGTTGCAGTGCTTGTACATGTGTATTCGACTTCTCTTTAAGGACCGGGCCGAAGTGGATGTATCGGTATCCATTCCAGACTCATTCGACTGGATTGTCACATAATTACCTGCCGGGGGGACAAAGCCCCCCGGATCAGGCGGATCATTCATTGAACGACCAGAAATAAAACTAAAAACTTACCACTACAGCAAAAGAATGAACACTAAAGCTAAATTTAAAAACTACAATACACAAATATACAATTATACTACTACCAAACTGATCTGTAACATAAATTAATAAATAAATTATTTGAAAACAAAAAAAACGCGCCCGCCAAGTTAGAAGTTTCCCGCGCTTTTTTTCTATACCAGGGTTGATTGATTTAAATCAAGTGATTTTTTTTTTAAAAATGTTTTTTTTTTTTTAAACTTTTTTTTTTTTTCCATAAAATTTCATTGATTTATTTAAATCATAATGTTATGGGACTAGATAAGAAAAATTCATATTAAAATTTATACAGTTTTTATTTTTTACTGAATATTGAATAAAAATATGGCATTCAAACTACAAATAGTCAAGAAAATCGAGTTCGGAGTTGCTTCTATTAGATGTTGAATTTACTTTTCGGAACTGATTATAGACCAGTTATTTTTATTACTGGTCTATAATCAGTTTATTCAAACTTCTAAGACTTCGTCTTAGAAGTTTGAATAAACTGTTTCCTACATTTCTGTACTTAATTACTACTGCCATACTATGATTTATTTATGGTTTTTTTAATTCTTACAAAGTTGCATACTAGTAAAACTTTTCGTAAAAATATTCATAATAAGTGAAGAAGTAGGTAAGAGTGTTAAGTAAATAGTAAAAATCTTAAAAAGTCAAATAAAAAGTGAAAAAAATCTAATAAATCATGATTTTTTTTATTAAAATTTAAAAAAAAACTGTCAACCAAAAAGTCATGATTTTTATCAACCCTGGATTAAACCCCATACATACCCCTGTGACAGTATAAATTACATAAACTATGCTTTCATTAAATTGATCTCAATTCAAAATTCGTAATTTACTAACATTAGGCCGCGTTCAGTATTATCATCCGACGACGCTCGCAGCGTACTTTGGTCGTTCAGTTACTCAGAGTGATCATACAAACAAACGCCAAGGAACGCTCCGAGCGTCATCCGACGACGGGTGATAATATTAAACTCGGCCCAGGGCAATATTTACTAACAAAATGGATGCAAATCTGAAATAATGATGATCCTGTCTGGTGCGGGGAATTCAACCATTAAATTGTATGCTTTTTAAGGTGAACGCTACCGGGTAGTCGGAGAAATTAAAAATTTCTTGTGGTGTTATTTACAAATTGTAGCTCTATTTCGCGTTGTACATCAATATAACAATATATCTACTGAATAATACTCATAAAAAGATTAACCTAGCTCTATAATCTCGATAATCGATAATTTATTGTATTATTTCGCATTTACGCATACGAAGCAAAATCTAACGATTTAACGATCAGTTGATAGATCAAACTGTACTTGAGGAATGTTCTGTAATACGGACCTGAGCTGAGTAACTGAACGACCAAAGTACGCTCCGTGCGTCGTCGGACGATAATACTGAACGTACCACTTTTCTGCATCTTTAAAATCTATGTTTTGTCTTATCGCTCTCGGTACAAAAAATATTTATTGTTTTTAAATAGAAATACGCCTATAATGCAAATATTTTTTTGTACTTACAAGTGGTATGTGATCCCTTTTTAACCGACTTCAAAAAAAGGAGGAGGTTATGTATTCCGCGGGTTTTTTTTTTTTTTTTTTTTTTTTTTTTTCATGTATGTACACCGATTACTCCGAGATTTCTGGGCCGATTTGCGTGGTTGTTTTTTTATTTGGTAGAGGAAGTCCGCGCGGTGGTCCCATATAAATTTTATTGACTTGGGTCGAGTAGTTTTTTAACCAGCTTCAATAAATCAGTTTAATTTAGCTTTGCTTACCTAGATGATCTACTAATAGTTTCGTTTGTCTGTGAATTATCAACTAAAAAGTATGAAATAAAAACTTTTTAACAAAAAATAAAACCGACTTCAAAAACCTTAACTAAAAAGTAAAAAATAATCCTCGTATGTATTTCAAAATATTAACATAAACCAAAATTTTGAAGGCGGCGCGTGTTTTTCATGTATGTTCGCATAAACTGTTTTTTACTATAGATAAGCGCTCGACAGTACATTATATTTACATGACGCAAAGGGACAGTCACGCGCCGCCTTCAAAATTTTGGTTTATGTTAATATTTTGAAATACATACGAGGATTATTTTTTACTTTTTAGTTAAGGTTTTTGAAGTCGGTTTAATTTTTTGATGTTTGTTTGCTTTCATGTCATAATTAGTACACTTTCTGTACATTTACGACGGCATTTTTGTAATTTTTTGTCACCGGTTACGCTCGGCGTCTTGCCTTGACGCGGACTAATAGCAAGATGTCACAATTAGCTTGTTTTCGAGTCTTCAGATATTCGCTCTAGTCACTCATCTGTACCAGGCCCCTCAGAAAGTATTGCGAAAAAAAGTTTTTATATATGGGAGACTGGCCAGTTATAATGTTTTTCGAAAATATGATTATTTATAAGTAAAAATAAGTAAGTTCCAATTTCAAAATTTCCCTCCACATTTTTTGCGAGTTAATTCAAAGTATTGTGTCTCACTGAAATATGGATCTGCGCCGGGAACATTTTAGAGCTATGATTTTATACGATTTCAAGTGTCGCCTGAAACCGGATGAATCGTACGATAGACTTCAAATGGCATTCATGGATGAAGGCCCTTCCAAGGCAACCGTGTATCGTTGGTATAACGAATTCAAGCGCGGTCGACCAACTTTGGGGGATGACGAAAGAAGCGGTCGCCCTTTGACGGCTGTTACCGAAGAAAACGTGCTAGCAGTGAAAAATTTAATCCAAGACAATAGGCGAATTACATATCAGGAGATTCAAATTACATATTGAAATTCAATTACATATTGAAGATTGGATCGGGAAGCGTTCACGAGATTCTACACAGCCATCTTCGCGTGAGGAGGATAGTATCACGCTGGGTGCCGCACAACCTCACCGATGCTCAGAAGCAGGCCCGGGTGGAATGGTGCCGTGATATGCTTAACAAATTTGAAGCAGGCTCGTCTCGGCTTGTTTACGACATCGTTACAGGTGATGAGTCCTGGATTTATCAATACGACCCAGAAACCAAGCGCCAGTCGACTGTTTGGGTGTTTCAAAATGAGCCAACGCCTACCAAAGTGAAGCGATCTAGAAGCGGGGGTAAGATTTTGATCGCTAGCTTTTTTAATTTGACTGGCCACTTGGTATCAATTCCCTGACGGGATCAAAGAAGCATTAATGCCGAATGGTATACTACCAAATGTTTGCCAGAAGTTTTCTCTGTTATAAGCAACAAGCGACCAAACACAGGGCTCCGCGGGCTACTGCTCCACCACGACAATGCACCTGCGCACACCGCACTCAAAACGAGGGACTTCCTGGACAGCACGCCAGTCAAACTCCTGGGTCACCCTCCTTACAGCCCTGATCTAGCACCGTGTGACTTCTTTTTATTCCCAAAAATAAAAAATCAGCTGAAAGGGATACAATTTTCGTCGCCGGAAGATGCGCTGGCTGCGTTCGAGCAGGCTGTAAACGAGGTGTCTGCGGCGGACTGGAAAAAGTGTTTTGAAAACTGGTTTAGGCGCATGAATCTTTGTATAGAGGCTGGTGGAAAGTACTTTGAAAAGATTTGATAAAAATATATGTACGTATAGAACAATTTTTTTTAGTTTCGCAAAACTTTTTGAGTGTCCCACGTACTTATGTAATATCATTGTTACAAAAAAAAATCACGTAAAGCTGGTTGCTATTAAAAGATATCTCCCGAACAATATTTTTATTTCCATTGCTGTACGCTGATATCTAGCTGTTACGCTACAAGAAGCAACCCTGAAATCAAGAAAAAAATAACAGTTGTTGACATAAATCGACGTAATGTAGGAAACAGCTGATTTTTTCGCGAATTCAGGGTTGGTCCCGTATTCCCGGTAGAAGTTGATCAAATTGATGAGTACAATCAAATTCAAATCCAAAGCATTTATTTGCAACCAAGTGTACAACCAAGTGTACAACCAAGTGTACAACCAAGTGTACAACCAAGTGTACAACCAAGTGTACAACCAAGTGTACAACCAAGTGTACAACCAAGTGTACAACCAAGTGTACAACCAAGTGTACAACCAAGTGTACAACCAAGTGTACAACCAAGTGTACAACCAAGTGTACAACCAAGTGTACAACCAAGTGTACAACCAAGTGTACAACCAAGTGTACAACCAAGTGTACAACCAAGTGTACAACCAAGTGTACAACCAAGTGTACAACCAAGTGTACAACCAAGTGTACAACCAAGTGTACAACCAAGTGTACAACCAAGTGTACAACCAAGTGTACAACCAAGTGTACAACCAAGTGTACAACCAAGTGTACAACCAAGTGTACAACCAAGTGTACAACCAAGTGTACAACCAAGTGTACAACCAAGTGTACAACCAAGTGTACAACCAAGTGTACAACCAAGTGTACAACCAAGTGTACAACCAAGTGTACAACCAAGTGTACAACCAAGTGTACAACCAAGTGTACAACCAAGTGTACAACCAAGTGTACAACCAAGTGTACAACCAAGTGTACAACCAAGTGTACAACCAAGTGTACAACCAAGTGTACAACCAAGTGTACAACCAAGTGTACAACCAAGTGTGCAACCAAGTGTGCAACCAAGTGTACAACCAAGTGTACAACCAAGTGTACAACCAAGTGTACAACCAAGTGTACAACCAAGTGTACAACCAAGTGTACAACCAAGTGTACAACCAAGTGTACAACCAAATGTACAACCAAGTGTACAACCAAGTGTACAAGCAAGTGTACAACCAAGTGTACAACCAAATGTACAACCAAGTGTACAACCAAGTGTACAACCAAGTGTACAACCAAGTGTACAACCAAGTGTACAACCAAGTGTACAACCAAGTGTACAACCAAGTGTATAAAGTTAGTAAAGATTTAAATTGTGAATAGAAAAAATCGCTCACGAGCAGGTTTTTTTTCTTTTCACAATTTTAAACTACAGAACTCTGCCCGCACTCTGTAGAGCATCGAGGCCGATATCCTACGGTCAATGGTATGGAATGGGTCTCGTACATTATCGAAAGACATTCTTGCGAAGCGTATTTCTACACCGCCAAATTATCGAAGCGTACTCAACATCGAAAGACATTTTTACGATGCTCAGTGCCCAGAGGTTGTCTTCTTCTGACATAGATATTCACACGACTGGTGCAGTGCTGCCTCTTTGATGCTTTAGGGCTCAGAATACAGAAACAACCAGAAGCCGTGAACGCGCCTAACACTGAAGCAGCAAAAACTACACTTAAATAGAGTAGTTTGACGCGCAGCCGATTAGTCACTCTGTTAACGTCGTATCGCTTAACGTGTTTCATTTAAAGAACTTATATTTCTTGAGATTATTAGGTTATTAGTTATAAAATACTAACACCTGTTTAGGAATGGACAATTTTGATTTCATTATCCATCTAACTTCCAATGTTCTCAATGTTTACCTAAATAATGTCTGAGCTAGCAACATTACGCGGGTGGGGAGTGATGCTTGTTTCGTTTTTGGACACAGCACGCGGCTTCCAATTACATCAGTACGTGGATTCTGGTTCTTTTTAAATTCTTTGCCTTAGGGATTTCAATGTAAGAGTACTGATGACCCATTTAAGACCCTAAAGTTACCTTAAAGTGGTTTACCCAACAAACTGCGCGCTAGTTCTAATTTATCCACGAAACTCTAAACGTATTTATGACGATTAATTCAGACAAATATAGGACTCAAATTGGTTCGAGTGGTTGTTTCTCTTGTATTAAATGTGTATCAATAATCATATTAAAATGATGCTAACATGAGTTTTGTATGCAATTTCAGGTCTTCGTTCGAAGGACAACAGTCGACTCCGCTGCGAGTTGCTGGTCTTCTACGTGAAGAAGAAAAGCAGCACCATCTATAAGTCTGGAAGTTTGAAAAACGAATCAACAAGAATACAGAAGTTTGAAGAATTAAATGAAGAAAGAAGAAAGTGGATAAGTCAATTATCTTTGGTTATCTAGCTGTATGAGTATTTTGACATCATAAAGCTAGGTTACCGGAGTTAAGTGCCATCTACTACTACAATACGACAACTATACGACACCGACAAGATATGAAGACGACGTGAAGATAATAATTGAAGAATTTTGATCCTTCGACCTTATTTATTTTAGGATCATTTTAGTAACGAGCCTTGTAAAAAAATAGAAGTATGTATGGTAGCCGGCAAATAACTTGAACAAACCTGCCACCGGCGAAGCTGTGACCAACTCAGCATGTGCTGGCATGGAACATCCAGCGTTGATTTTCAGTTGGCACCCTGCAGTGACACACGGACTACTATAGACAGCCTACTGCCTACAGAGCCGTCAAGTGATTATACGTTGATCTGTCTCGTCCGACGCAATAAAGGCCCGTACAAACCAAGAGCAGGTCAGTAGCAGCGCGGGGCATGAGCAGCGCGGCAGACATCACAATAAAGGGCAGGCAGTTTTAAAGCGTTTTGACGGCGGGCCCGTCATAGAACTGATTTCAGTATGACATGTTGTGTCGGTTGTCAAAAAATACAACTGCCTCGTAACCAATTTGACGTCACACTGACGCGCCACACTGTCCTACTCCGGTGTGGCCAGTTAGTATGGCAGCCATAGTGATACAACGCAACTGCGCCGCTCCTGCCCGCGTGCTACTCTGCCTTGTTTGTTGCTGGCGGGTCCAGAACAAACAAACTTCAAGAAAGAAGCCGCTAGAAGCATCCAGTTAGGTTTTTTTTTGACAAACTTTGCCCAGTCTTCCCGTCGCCTATACCGCAAAGTTTGAAGACGAAGGTCTCCAACCAGTGCATCCTGCCTGTCACGACTTACGGTGCCGAGACGTGGACACTGAAAGTTTGGCTAGTCCAAAAATTCAAAGTCGCTCAGCGAGCTATATAGAGTGAGCTATGCTTGGAGTTTCTTTGAAGGATAAAATCCGTAACGAGATTATCCGGAGAAGAACCGGAGTGACTGACAGCTTGTAGGATCAGGAAGCTGAAGTGGCAGTGGGCTGGCCATATCTGTCGAAAGACCGATGGCCGCCGAAGACGGATGAAGATGCTGATGGAGCAGACGAGTCCTTGAGTGGGGACCGCGAATCGGCAAACGCAGGGCGCCCCCCGCCAGGTGGACCGACGACTTGAAGAACGTGGCTGGGGGGGACTGGATGCGGAAGGCATGAGGACCGAGTATTGTAGCGCAACTTGGGAGAGGCCTATGTCCAACAGTGGACTGCAATAGACTGAGTTGATGATGGGTCCAGAGCAGGGCAGGAGCGGCGCAGTTTGCTAGCGGGCCTGCGCTAGTATTTGGTGTGTCGTGTTTCATATCGTTCCTTGTAATACAACTTGCGCGGGTCCGCCTTCAACCTGCGCTGCTACTGACCTGCTTTTGGTCTGTATGGGCCTTAAGTATGCCTTGTCTGCAATATTATGCAAATTAATTGTCGACTTTGAGTGCTATTGTATTGTGCAGTTGTGGAGCCAACGTGATGTGTGTGTTGACGTAACATTGACAGGAAAATGAATCAATTAAATCAAATGTATACTGATAACTTCGTTTTGTTCAGCTGTGAGTTACTGTTCATCATCATTTCAGCTGAAAGACGTCCACTGCTGGATATAGGCCTCCCCTAAAAGGGGGCGATATGCCATAATAGCCACGCTTGACAGGCGGGTTGGATACTCAGAGGACGCTGCTGCCCATCCTCTGGTGAATTTCTTACGGCCAAAATTAATATCCAATCTATCCACGATTTTCCCTACTAGAGATAGAAATTTGACATATTTTGTATGGAGCTTATGTCAAAATCCTATCTTTAAATCGTGGATAGATTGGATATCAATTTTGGCCGTTAGACGTCTCTTGAGAAGAGATAGTTATAATATTACTGTTCATATCATCTATTAATTAACAGTCATTTTTCAGCCATCCTATCCGTATTGACTGAAGATTATACCATCCACACATTCAATATCCAATACCCAACCTCACTACTATTGAACTCACAGCCTACACACAATACATACATTTTAATAACGCAGGTATGACTGTGCACCACTTACACCGGTATAACTAAGTTATGATTGGAATGCGCGCTAAATACCTCAACACTGCAGCTGCGGTACAATGGTATCTGTACGTAGTACATAGTTTAGTTTAGTTCAGTTTAGTTTTTGTGTACGTAGTTTATCTATACACACGTAAGGCATTCATATCACAGAAAAGGACATTGCCCATTCTCTTAGGAGCTTTAGGCCCCTCAAAAAAAATTGCTATGTGAAACGGCTGCGTTTTAGTCTTATTTTGTAGACCAAGAATTATCTTTTATTATTCTGCAAACGATTTTAATTTTTTCACCCAGGTTTAAGAGAAATCTAATTTTAAAGCGAAATTACGGATATTTGTTTTGTCCTTCAATCACGCTGAAACGGCTAAACGGATTTTGATGAAATTTGGGACACAGATAGACCATAACCCAGATTAACATAGACTACTTTTTACCCCGGAAAGATAAAAGTTCCCGAAAGATGCGCGATAACATTTATCGGTGATAAATCCCAATTATAAGTGGATGAGATGCGGGCGGGCATAGGCTAGTACGGTCGACCGCACGTTGGTGGTAACACATTGACATTGACAGCATCTTTATTTCGTAGGCAGTAAGGGGTTTTCGAACTGAAGTGTTACCACTGACATGCAGTCGACATTACATAATATTATAGACGCTATATTTTTAACAAACTGCAAAATATGGGGTACAAGGTACCACGCAAAATATTTTCCCCAAAAAATAAAGATGTATGACTCAATAAGGCTTCCTAAGATTTATTTCACTCGTTTCTCGTTAGTGTGACAATTTGAACAGCTCGCGATAATTACAGTCAGTGAGAGTAAGGGCACGCATAAACTGCGAGCAATTTGGACGTAAGTGCGTTCCACAGTGTGATCTGTGCCTTATGTTACTATGCGTCGTATGGTACAAGTGATGAGGGAACGAGATTTAGTACATACATTTTTGACGCAGTAGCAGACTGGAGTCTGGATTTGTGCCCGGTATGGCAATATAAATAATAAATAAATATTTTTGGGACATTTTTTTTACACATCACCATCTAGTCCCAAACTAAGCAGAGCTTGTGGTATGGGTAGACAATGGATATAATACTTATATACTTTTGTTTTTTTGTAAATACATACTTATTATACACAAGAAACAACCAGACCAACACAAACACTCATGTTCATCACACAAATATTTGTGTCCTGTGGGAATCGAAGCCACGACCTCGTGATCAGCAGTCCAACACTCGAACCACTAGACCACAGAGGTAGTCAGACGTGAATACAGGCGTGATGTTATGTATGTATGCATGAATGTATTGTTGACGCAATAAATGTGTTATTTCGCATAGATTACACGAAGCTAGATTGATTAAAAAAACCACGATTTACCCCACTAGAGATAGAAATTTGACATATTTAGTTCATAATTATTTGTTGATAATAATATTTACTGCATGGCGCATAATTTCCGATAAAATGGATTATTAAAACATACAGAGCAATAAACATTGAAATCATTGGCAAATATTTAAAGTGATAATACTACTCATCATAACGAACAACATTTACTATGGAAGCAACCCCGAAATCGTGAATAAAAACTCGGCTGTTTTGTAACTCTGAAATTGAGCTGAAATTTTGTACAATATGGGTATCAAATGAAAGGACTTGCTGAGAATACGAATGCGAGTTAAAAACCTGTCCATCGATAGCTAAATAGTAAAAAATAAATTAAAATTCAAAATGTTTTCTGTTTATTTATCTGTGCGTAAAAAAAGGTCCCAAAATCATAATATGGGTGAAATTTGAGAAAGTTTGTATTTTCTATAACTACCCATAATCCTTATAAAATGCTAACGGTGAAAATTTGTGAACAAAGATACTAAATAATTTTGGTCGAAAGTGTACATGCGCGAACTTGCCCCCAGGTTTCTTTTAATCTTTTTATGATTGATGGTTATGGCTTTGATAATCACGTTGAGTATTTTCGATTATTAAATTTTTGTTTTGAATTTTACATTATTATATTCACTCTGAATGACATATCAATGTTGTCCAACATTCTTACAACTTTATCTGTGCTTCTTCATTTATTAATAATATTTAAAATAGGTAGTTTATGCTATTTGTGTATCTTTTTAGGGTTCCGAAGTCCTACAAGGAACCCTTATAGTTTCGTCATGTTCGTCCGTCTGTCCGTCTGTCCGTCTGTCCGACTGTCCGTCTGTCCGTCTGTCCTAATCCTTTACAGCTTAATAACTTCTACAGTTATAAACATAAGTAAATGAAATTTAGTTAAAAAATAGTCTACATATAGATCTCAATTTTAAAAGAATAAAAGATTCGTTTTTGCGTATTTTAGGGGTGGCGTCCATACATGTGAAATGGAGAAAAAAAAAATTATTTCGCTGCACCCCCTCGTGTGGGATATCATTGAATAGGTCTACTAAAATGAAGGTAATGTTTGATACTCCACTTTTTTATCAGGTGTACCATCTGCGAAATATAGCCCGCCAAAGTGGCTTGCAATGTGTCCCCCCCCCTGCCATTTCTAAACTATGCAATGTAGAAACTTATAATCTTCCACATTGATAGACCTTTGTAAAAACTCTCTTTTAAAATTATTTCGAGTATAATGTGATTATAATTTTTTGAGTTATAGAGAGAAAACTGAAAAATACTTAAAACGTCCTAGTTCAAAGGTCATTGACCTTAGAGAAAAATGAACTTAGCAAATAATGCTCCTTTAGCTACTTTCTATTTGAAAAAATCACAAAAAGTAACTTTGAAATGACAAACGTCTTAAATTTGGCTTCTTGAATTTATCGCTAGATGGCGCTACTAACAACACGCTCTGAGTCGCGAATGCTGCCGATTATTGCAAAAACTAAAATAGCCATGATTAATATTCGATTTGATTCGTTTGTAATTACACCTACTTAAGGAACCCTATAATACTGAGCATGGCCCGACATGCTCTTGGCCGGTTTTTTTACATGGCTTCTGTGGAATAACAAGGCAATATTGAACTTTGACCTCTATTTACTAATGCATTCTGTCATATTTAAAATATTTAAATATCTTTGGGACATTTTTACACAGCACCATCTAGTCCCAAACAAATTAAATTTTGATTTTACTGTCTTTTTTGCGACCATTTAGTCGCAAATACTACGGTAATGCGATTTGTTTTTTTAATCGTTGCATAGCTTGGCTCAATACGAACGGTTCGTGCTGACGCACGTTCAGCTACGACCTTCCAGGGCCGAGGAATCTGCCTCCGTGTGAAAAATATTCCCACGGTATTGTCCGTAAATTAAATTAAATTTTTATTTTACTGTCTCTTTTGCGACCATTTAGTCGCAAATACTACGGTAATGCGATTTGTTTTTTTAATCGTTGCATAGCTTGGCTCAATACGAACGGTTTGTGCTGACGCACGTTCAGCTACGACCTTCCAGGGCCGAGGAATCTGCCTCCGTGTGAAAAATATTCCCACGGTATTGTCCGTAAATTAAATTAAATTTTTATTTTACTCTCTTTTGCGACCATTTAGTCGCAAATACTACGGTAATGCGATTTGTTTTTTTAATCGTTGCATAGCTTGGCTCAATACGAACGGTTCGTGCTGACGCACGTTCAGCTACGACCTTCCAGGGCCGACGAATCTGCCTCCGTGTGAAAAATATTCCCACGGTATTGTCTCGCCTCGGAATGGATTTTATGGATTGTTTAACAGATTAATTAACCTTTAATCGTTTATCCTTTCTATTCTCTGAAGCAACGCGTTTTATGATTATTTGTTGGCATTCTGTTCTTAACCGAACTACCTATAATGATGATGTTAGTTTAGTTTAATTAGTTAAGTTTCCAATATCATTTAAGTGCACCGGTAACTACCCTTTGTCTCTTCCATGACATTCCAGTCCATTCAATGGTTGTCTGGAAGAGATCGCCGTGGAGCGATAAGACCGCCAGTTGTGACACAATACTTACAAAGATAGAAAATTTGTTCGGTTTTTAGACTTTTTTGACAGACCGTATGTACATTGCAAAATAAATCACAACATCTTCTTTAATTATCACTTACTAGTAACATAAATATATATATAAATCGGAAAATCTCAGTTCTCTCAATTTAAGTCTCACAAAAGCAATTTTATGGGTAATCATATTTATCATAACATTAGTAATTAACTATCATCTTCAACGTTTATTATAAAATAATATTAATTGATTGATTATTTATATCAGGCAAACGATGTCATACAGCATAATAAAAATTATTATTCAATTATCTACACATTACCAAAAATGTAAAAATATAAACCCAAATATGTTAACCATAACCTGAGCTCAGTAACCATCTCTAGCCATCACCCACATCGGGATCAAGCTACCAAACCGTGGGCATCATCCGTTCCGGCTTCTAGCCCCATAGGCATCACCCATCCTGGGATCTAGCCAAGACCGGGAATAAACCAGGATACGCTTGGTGGCCAACCAGCGTTTGAGAAGGGATGTTTGGATAGGTCTTTAAGTAAACACAACAACAACGACAACACCTTCAACATTTTTCTTTCTTATAGCGAAACAGTTGCTCAGATAATCTTTAATACCAGGGCATAAACAATTCTCTCTCAATTTATAAATAAAAATAAAAATAAAAAAGTATTTTCCAAAATTTCATCTATTTATTTATTTCTTCTTTTGAAGACATATTTTATGTTTTTAGCATACGTTAACAAACTTTCATTATACTTAACTTTTGAAACTATTTTTACATTTTAAACAACTCATTCTTTATTAAATTTATAGACAGTGATCATTGTCACGCCAGACAATAATCTATTTATTTATCACATTGACAATGATATTTATGTTCCGATCAATAATTAATAAATATTTTATTTTACCTTAACCGTAGGTACACAATTGCGTTATGTTTTAACTTAGGAGTACCTATAATAGTTCATTAATTATCCGTATGGGTGTTCCATTTTACGCATTACAGTAAATTGAGAGTAGAGTATTTTAACATACCTACTTTATTTTATGCAAAAATATAAAGTTTATTCGAGTATGGTTGACAGCCCTGGTTGACCTAACTTTACCTTAACATTTCTATTGTTGATTTAACCAACAAATGAAAATGAAATCGTTTCAGATCTCAAATCACGAATTTAAATCACAAATCGCAACCCCCGAAATAACACTAAGTGAAGTGAAATTAATATTGAAGGATTATCGCAGAGATCATAAATTGACTAGTAAAATGCCTAAGGAAAAGAAAAGACCGGGAGGTAAATGTACCGTTTATTGAATACATATTTGAAGGTCAGGTCATTTCTAAAATAAATAAAGTTGATAAAAGAGTTGATTTTCATAAATATTTGCAGACAATTAGAACTGGAATTCCTCTGAAAGAGACTCAAATAAATAAATTAAACCAAATTCTAACTAATAACGGCGAAGTGTTTACTAAGAAACTAGGTAGAGCGAACTGTTACGAACATGTAATTAAAATGTCTGATCATACTCCTATTATTAAACGTTCTTATCCAATCCCATATGCTTTTAGGTCGCGAATGGAGGAAAAACTATCTGAAATGGTCGATATGGGAATAATATCTAGGGGATCTACTCCATATAGCAGATCCTTTGACATTTACAGTTAAACCAGATGGTTCATTGAGGGTACTTTTAGATGCTAGGGAGATTAATAAACATATGATAGCTGAGGCTGAAGCACCTCCAATGCAAATAGATGTCCTGAATTCTTTTCATGGTGTCGATTACATAAGTATAATTGATTTAAATAATACAAATCGTACCAATAATACCGCCATTAATTGGATTTTTACGCATTTTCCTTGACATCGAATTTTCAAGTAAACTCTTATTATTTTGGGAAAAGAGGTTAGATATTTGTAAGGCCCTTTTTGTCACTGCGATATAAAGGTCACAGCTCTTTAGAGCCACCCGGCACCCGACCAGCACCGCCTCATCGCTCGGCGCCTACTCGTTGTCGACAGGTGGACGCCGCGTTGTCACCAGTGAATCTCGTGCGGTCAACCAGTGAACCTCGCGTGGTCCTGGTCAACTAGTGGACATCGCGTGGTCCACGAATTTCCAAGTAGTTTTTATTCATTTTGAAAAAAAAAAATAGGATACATCTCAGACAACCATACTTTTATAAATACTTTTCACAAGATTTTCTAATGTGTCCAATGTGTGATTTCGGTGCCGTTTTTGCGCCCGTTGAGGGGCTACCCACACCCAGGGCTAACTATTATTAACAGACTTCAAAAAAAGGAGGAGGTTATGTATTCCGCGGGTTTTTTTTTTTTTTTTTTTTTTACAGACAAAACAACAGCAGTCCTTATAGGCCTACACCCACAGACCAGTAAGCCTCTAGACGTCGATTAGCCGGACACCCCCGGTCTTTTGAGCCGACCAATCATAACGCGCCGTCCGCCCCCCGGTCCCCGCCAACATTTTACGACTGTATTCTCATGCCATACTTTGTTTAAGCGGCGTCTTGAGGCTTACTGGTCTGTGCCTACACCGCAGTGCGGTTTCTAGCACCGCAATGCTGTCAGACACGCAATCATTTGCACTGCGGTTTAAAATCGTAATAGGACAGCATTGAGCACTGGGTTGCGGGACTTGCGGGTTGCGGTTGCTCTATGTAACACAGTCAGCCGCTAACAGTTTGACGGTCAAACGTTATCTGTTGAAACGGAATATAAGGAGATCGGGCAAGCCCAGTGGCGGATTTACCAGCAGGCTGAGTTGGCTGGAGCCTAGGGCGGCAAATTTTAGGCCAATTTATTTTTATTTTTAGAACTAATGAACAAGATTTCATGCGACGGTATAGTTGATGATTTTGCAAACAGAAAATCGCGCAGATATCAAAACTTTCATAACTTTAAAATTGAATTTCATCAACATCATCAGCCGGATAATTAAATATGTTGTTCTTAAACTGTAAGTAAGGGCAATAAATAATCCGAAAAAAAAACTATGGGGATAGGGGGCTCACATCTGATATCGTCCTCCAAAAGGGTTAGTCCACCACTGTTTTAGCAGTCGGTAGACACGTTAATAAAACTCGTAAAAATTTCCGTTTAAAAAATCCGTCTCCGCCTGGTCCAGGCTTTGCAAAGGGCCGCGCAGGTAGTGACGTAATAAGTGTGAGCAGGATATAAAGATGCATCGAACATTAACAAACGACTGTGACAGCGAGAACATGTGGTCCCCCGCCATCTTGCCATTCAGATGAACCTACAAGTCGCCGCCTTTACCGCGCATGCGCGCTACTGGTTTGGTTGCAAAATTGACTACTGCGCAGCCACCTGTTTCTTAGTTAATAGCGGCACAGTTATGCGTACTGTACAGTCGACTGCATGACAGAGTTAATACTTGAATAAAAAACCGCCCTTACTGCTTACGAAATAAAGGCGCTGTCAATGTCAAACTTACCGCTGACTTGCGGTCGACCGTACACCGCATCTTGTTTAGAATCACTTTGGCATTTGAGAAGTGCGGAGCGAATTATAAACGGGCGAAGCCGCGGGCATTTCAGTTGGTAGTATAATAATAGGCTGATAAGCTGATTATGCTAACTGTAATATGATTTAGATACAACAGACTTGTTGAAACATGTATGCTATAACATTAACAGCTCCCAGTAAACGGTGAAATGAATATGCATTGACCACCGGTTTACAATTTAAATCAATAGGTATTTGCATTTACCGATTTCTGGTTCTCCTTCATCTGAAGTTCTGAACTTATAGCCTAGGGGTAGGCAGACTGTTTTGTACTAATGTACATATCATTAGATGTAAAACGAGTGAGCGAATTTTTCTCCTGGTTAAGTACACAAAGTGCTTTTACAGCGGAGCTCCCACTAGCATTCTAGTTTTTATTTTACGCGCTGACGTCACCCAAAGACGAACAAAAATGTGGAGGTTAATTTCGATACCACGAGCAGTGTTCACGGTAGCTTAGTGGCTAAAGC
The DNA here is from genome assembly GCA_949699075.1 of Asteroscopus sphinx. Taxonomy (NCBI): domain Eukaryota; kingdom Metazoa; phylum Arthropoda; class Insecta; order Lepidoptera; family Noctuidae; genus Asteroscopus; species Asteroscopus sphinx. Next base: position 14,341,137 of record OX453024.1, read on the forward strand.
ACTGGCGTACTGAGCCAGGAGTCGCAGGTTCAAATCCCGCTCGTGAGCGATTTTTTCTGTTCGTTCTCCTGCGAATCTCCTAATTTCTGATTCTGACACTCCGAGCATAAGGGCCGAGGAATCTGCCTCCGTGTGAAAAATATTCCCACGGTATTGTCCGTAAATTTTTTTTTTTTTTTTTTTTACAGTCCTTTCTGCGACTGTTTAGTCGCAAATTCTACCGTAGATCGATTTGTTTTTTGAATTTTTTCATAGCTTGGCTCACTACGAACGGTTCGTGGTGTCGCACGTTCAGCTACGACCTTCCAGGGCCGAGGAATCTGCCTCCGTGTGAAAAATATTCCCACAGTATTGTCCGTAAATTAAATTTTTTTTTTATTTTACAGTCCTTTCTGCGACTGTTTAGTCGCAAATTCTACCGTAGATCGATTTGTTTTTTGAATTTTTTCATAGCTTGGCTCACTACGAACGGTTCGTGGTGTCGCACGTTCAGCTACGACCTTCCAGGGCCGAGGAATCTGCCTCCGTGTGAAAAATATTCCCACAGTATTGACCGTAAATTAAATATTTTTTTTATTTTAGAGTCCTTTCTGCGACTGTTTAGTCGCAAATTCTACCGTAGATCGATTTGTTTTTTGAATTTTTTCATAGCTTGGCTCACTACGAACGGTTCGTGGTGTCGCACGTTCAGCTACGACCTTCCAGGGCCGAGGAATCTGCCTCCGTTTGAAAAATATTCCCACAGTATTGTCCGTAAATTTTTATTTTTTTTTATTTTACAGTCCTTTCTGCGACTGTTTAGTCGCAACTTCTACCGTAGATCGATTTGTTTTTTGAATTTTTTCATAGCTTGGCTCACTACGAACGGTTCGTGGTGTCGCACGTTCAGCTACGACCTTCCAGGGCCGAGGAATCTGCCTCCGTGTGAAAAATATTCCCACGGTATTGGCGATACGATGTCGTGTCGTGGAAATGTACGACGAAGTAATTTTAGGGTATGATAATGTAAAATTACACATTTTTTGAGGTCTCCATAATAATATACTGGGTGTCAGGGAAACGCTTCCGAAAACGAAGATAGGTGATAGCGCTGGTCATTACTGATAAAAAACTACAAAAAAAATTTTTTTTTTGCATTTTTCATAGTTACATAGCTTTGGGCAGTTAAATAAAAGTGATTTGCAAAAAAAACCCCATTCCTTTACTTAATTTTTTAAAGTTCGCAATGTTTTTACTGAACGGCATTGAACGGCATCCGCTTGCATACGCAGTCCGTGTCGTAGCGAGCGTAGGAAGTTAGGTACGCGCGGCATTGATCCCGAGTTTTGTACGCTTTACATTGCGGTTTTGCAAAATACCAAATTACTAAAACAATTAGTATAAGGCTAATGGTTATTGGTATTCGATTGTGTTTAGGTGGTCTAATAATAGCCTTTCAGTTTCGGGAGCGTTTCCCAGACACCCAGTATGTGAAGCCTCGGTCGATGCGATAATTATGAGCGTTATTCATTAAAATTTATATATGCTTTATTGTACACCACAAAATACATTACATTGAATATGCATTTAAACTATTGTACAAATGGCGGCCTTATTGCAATCAGGGATTTCTTCCAGGCAACCATAGGATGGACAAGAATGAACCGGACAGAAAATGGGGTTTCATCATCATCGTCATTTCAGCCGTACGACGTCCACTGCTGGACATAGGCCCCCCCAAGGATCGCCACAACAACCGGTTGTGGCGATGCTTGGGGTTAAATGGGTGTTATTGGTAAATGGGGTTTAATGGGTATTTTTTTATTTCAAATAAAATCAAAGCCAGTTTTTAATCTCTAAGCAGCTCAGGTGCCGTATTAGGGTGGGTTTCCACTAAAGCGGAGAAGAGTGAAGCGGAGAAATACTAACCAATATAATTGCACCAGATTATGTTATGATAGATGCACATACAATGTGCTAACCAGTTTATAAAAAAACACTGTTATAACACATTTCTGGATGTGGCCAGAGATTCCTGCAACCTCAGATGAATTACTTACCCGCAACGAAAGCTTTACACCATGTACATAATTTTTTAAATTGATAATAAACAGAAGGAGACCGCACGTAAATTTTTGCAAGTAACCATACAATCGAAAAAACCTTGGAAAAAGAATGAAAATAACGTTTACGTCTAAAAAAAATCACTACGTAATCATGATGAGTGTATAGGTTACAAGTACAACTCGAAAAAACTAATCACTTGAAAATTAAATCATCAAAAAATAAACATAATACAGTTCGAAACAAAACGTTACTATATCAATGTAAAAACATGTATATTTAAAATCTTCTGTACTGTTTTTTATTTCAAATAAACCTAATTACAGGCACTTCTGAAAGGTCAGGCTCTAGTTGCATGGTTCCGTCTGTGTAGGCGCTTATATGTATAAATTTGAAGACATTGTGTTCATAATTATGACACGATGTTATTTTTCGACATTTACGCGGACGGAGTCGCGGGCACAGCTAGTATATTATAAGAATGTATTTAGAAAAAAAACCGGCCAAGAGCATGTCGGGCCATGCTCAGTATTATAGGGTTCCTTAAGTAGGTGTAATTACAAACGAATCAAATCGAATATTAATCATGGCTATTTTAGTTTTTGCAATAATCGGCAGCATTTGCGACTCAGAGCGTGTTGTTAGTAGCGCCATCTAGCGATAAATTCAAGAAGCCAAATTTAAGAAGTGTGTCATTTCAAAGTTACTTTTTGTGATTTTTTCAAAAAGAAAGTAGCTAAAGGAGCATTATTTGCTAAGTTCATTTTTCTCTAAGGTCAATGACCTTTGAACTAGGACGTTTTAAGTATTTTTCAGTTTTCTCTCTATAACTCAAAAAATTATAATCACATTATACTCGAAATAATTTTAAAAGAGAGTTTTCACAAAGATCTATCAATGTGGAAGATTATAAGTTTCTACATTGCATAGTTTAGAAATGGCGGGGGGGGACACATTGCAAGCCACTTTGGCGGGCTATATGTCGCAGATGGTACACTAATAAAAAAGTGGTGTATTTTCATTACCTTCATTTTAGTAGACCTATTCAATGATACCCCACATGAGGGGGTGCAGCGAAAAAAAAATATTCATCCCCATTTCACATGTATGGACGCCACCCCTAAAATACGTAAAAACGATTTTTTTATTCTTTTAAAATTGAGATCTATATGTAGACTATTTTTAATCAAAATTTAATTTACTTATGTTTATAACTGTAGAAGTTATTAAGCTGTAAAGGATTAGGACAGACGCACCTTAAGAGAGGCCTATGTCCAGCAGTGGACTGCGATAGGCTGAGTTGATTGAATACAATAAACGCTCATTCAGTACCCAAACATATCTATCTTATTTCCCTGCCTGCCAACAATATCCATGTCTTATTAATAGGAAGAAAAGATACTTTTGTACACTTAACTCGGTGATTTATTTTTTGCCATTACGAAACTTGGGTTTAGTTAAACATCAATCACCCAAAAAGTACTCAACCAAAATGATTGAAATTTTTATATAGGCTAGGCAGACAGATTTTTTAGCCGGAACTTATTCAAAAACAGAGAAATATGAATAAATCTAGATCAAAATAAATTAAAATAGTATAACTAAAAATTTAGTCCCAAACTAAGCAGAGCTTGTACTATGGGTACTAGACACTGGATATAATACTTATATACTTTTTTTTTGTAAATACATACTTATAGTACACAAGAAACACCTAGCCCAACACAAACACTTATGTTCATCACACAAATATTTGTGTCCTGTGGGAATCGAACCCTCGTGATCAGCAGTCCGATACTCGAACCAATAGACCACAGACGTCGTCAAAAAAAACTCATTTCTGAGTTATGCTCGCCGATGTACATAAACTTTCCTACTGTAACATCAATGTATATATGTGTGTACAATAAAGAATAAGAATAATAAAATTGTTAAAACTGCTTGACAGACAACGTACAGTCTAAACCGGTGGGTCTAGGATAGGGATGGCGAACATTTATACATCAACGTGCCAATTTTTTCAACCAAATGGTTAATGTGGATATATCATGCCAACAAATAAACGTAGCTTAGTGGGGAAAACTATGAAAAACATAATGAATTGAATTATTTAAGTCATTTATTAGGTTTGTCAATGAATGCCGTAGCCACAATTTGCTGTCGCGTGCCACCCGTAGCACGCGTGCCATTGGTTCACCATCCTTGGTCTAGGAGGTTGAAATTTTGCACAGGAGTTCCTTAGACAACGTAGGTGTGCACTAAGGAAGGAATTTCAGTAATTCCCACGAAAACGGGAAAAACGGGAATTCACGCGAACAAAGTCGCGGGCGGACAGCTTGTATATTATAATTTTGTAATTTATACCAGGCCCCTCAGAAAGTATTGCGAAAAAAAGTTTTTATATATGGGAGACTGGCCAGTTATAATGTTTTTCGAAAATATGATTATTTATAAGTAAAAATAAGTAAGTTCCAATTTCAAAATTTCCCTCCACATTTTTTGCGAGTTAATTCAAAGTATTGTGTCTCACTGAAATATGGATCTGCGCCGGGAACATTTTAGAGCTATGATTTTATACGATTTCAAGTGTCGCCTGAAACCGGATGAATCGTACGATAGACTTCAAATGGCATTCATGGATGAAGGCCCTTCCAAGGCAACCGTGTATCGTTGGTATAACGAATTCAAGCGCGGTCGACCAACTTTGGGGGATGACGAAAGAAGCGGTCGCCCTTTGACGGCTGTTACCGAAGAAAACGTGCTAGCAGTGAAAAATTTAATCCAAGACAATAGGCGAATTACATATCAGGAGATTCAACACATATTGAAGATTGGATCGGGAAGCGTTCACGAGATTCTACACAGCCATCTTCGCGTGAGGAGGATAGTATCACGCTGGGTGCCGCACAACCTCACCGATGCTCAGAAGCAGGCCCGGGTGGAATGGTGCCGTGATATGCTTAAAAAATTTGAAGCAGGCTCGTCTCGGCGTGTTTACGACATCGTTACAGGTGATGAGTCCTGGATTTATCAATACGACCCAGAAACCAAGCGCCAGTCGACTGTTTGGGTGTTTCAAAATGAGCCAACGCCTACCAAAGTGAAGCGATCTAGAAGCGGGGGTAAGATTTTGATCGCTAGCTTTTTTAATTTGACTGGCCACTTGGTATCAATTCCCTTACGGGATCAAAGAAGCATTAATGCCGAATGGTATACTACCAAATGTTTGCCAGAAGTTTTCTCTGTTATAAGCAACAAGAGACCAAACACAGGGCTCCGCGGGCTACTGCTCCACCACGACAATGCACCTGCGCACACCGCACTCAAAACGAGGGACTTCCTGGACAGCACGCCAGTCAAACTCCTGGGTCACCCTCCTTACAGCCCTGATCTAGCACCGTGTGACTTCTTTTTATTCCCAAAAATAAAAAATCAGCTCAAAGGGATACAATTTTCGTCGCCGGAAGATGCGCTGGCTGCGTTCGAGCAGGCTGTAAACGAGGTGTCTGCGGCGGACTGGAAAAAGTGTTTTGAAAACTGGTTTAGGCGCATGAATCTTTGTATAGAGGCTGGTGGAAAGTACTTTGAAAAGATTTGATAAAAATATATGTACGTATAGAACAATTTTTTTTAGTTTCGCAAAACTTTCTGAGTGTCCCACGTATAACTATAAATTTGCAGCATTTTTGTGTTTTCCAAATAACTTTTATTATATAGAAACTTCATGCTGTTAATAACTGTTTAAACCATTGGACGTTTTTATTCGTTGTTTCCGTTTCATAAATGGAGAAATTATATAATTTGTAGTTTTTTTTTGCAATGTAGTAAATCAAGTTATTGACTTAATTTTTTTTACAGATTTTTGTAAAAAAAAGAGTAATCATAGAATCATTTCAATTCTTCCTGGACGAAAATAAAATCTAATCTAATGAAACAATGGAATGAACCTGAAGGATTTAATCAAAATAAATTTTACTATGAAATAATAACTGTTTCTTTTACTGCACTGACTTTTTTACTTCTTTTTAAAGTTTATTTTATTTTTCTATTTTGTGTGGCATTGACAATAGAAAGACAAGCGATTGCTGCAATCTCGGATGATTTGCTGTAATCCATTGAAGAGTTCCCTTCCTTATCTCCGAAGATCTTCATCAGATCTTCACCAAATAATACTTTCTGGATGCAAATGCTTGACTTGTTGATGAAAATACCAAAATCGCTATATGTATGCCTATAATATATCACTGTCCCGCTGCTGGGCATGGCCCTCTTCTTGGAATGAGAAGAGTTAAGGAACTGGATATTGTTAGTGTAATAGATTATCATAACATAATCAGCTCATTACCTACTGCCCCACTGCTGGGCACGGACCTCTTCTCGGAACGAGAAGAGTTAAGAAACTAGAAAATATAGAATAACATAACGTAGTCAACCCATTACTGTCCCACTACTGGGTATGGCCCTCTTCTCAAAATGAGAAGAGTTAATTAACTGGATATTATTAGTATTCTAGAATAACATAACATTACCAGCCCATTACAGTCCCACTGCTGGACACGGGCCTCTTCTCAGCATAAGAAGAGATGTGGTTAGTGTTATAGAATAACATAATCAGCCCAATTACTTCCCACTGCTGGGCACGAGCGTCTTCTCAGAATGAGGGAGTTTAGGGCTAATTCCATGAAATTCCATCACCTTAGCCGGTTGGTTGTAAAAACAACATACAGTATGGTCGGTAAATAGTGTAACCGTCTGTGTAGGCGCTTATATGTATATTATTTGAAGATATTGTGTTCATAATTATGACACGATGTTATTTTCCGACATCTACGCGGACGGAGTCGCGGGCACAGCTAGTAACACTATAAGAAGCTTTTTTTCCAATAGCATGCCAATTACCTCAATCTTCGGCCTCTCTTATCCTTATTGTACCAGCCACCTTGCGTAGATTGTCACTCCACCTAGCCTGAGGGCATCACAAGAACAAGTCTATTCCATCGGTTCGGCTAATATGGCCGGCCAATTGTAAAAGTGTTTGTTACTCATAGGACAAATCCTGGATTACAATTTTCCCAGATTTAACAATTTTTCTATTTCTATTGGACGGAGCCGCGGGTTCTGTTACTAATATAACATTCCCTCAGAGTTCCATCAATCACCTTCATTGTACACAGGCCGCCATTTTTCTTGCAGAATGAAAAATATGAACCTGCCTGTATGTTGAATGTATGGGCCTTAAGTTATATTTATTGTTAGTGGAAAAAGGTGTTTGTATAGTCACAGGAAAAGAAAACAGTGCGGCAATTTTTTGGGTGCACCTGTATCGTTAATAGGACATTCAATTCAATTCAAATTTATATATTTGCTGACATGGGTACAAAATGGTGTTATAAATTTTATAATAATATTAATCATCGCCATGTTATGGCTTTCGCCATGCAAATTTTTTACAAAACAATAAATTAAGTAATAACTAACCGAATTAAATCGCGTATATTATTTAAAGATTTTGTAATTCCCAAAATAAATATTCATCGACTTTTGCTGTAGGCTGTACGATTCAATCTAAAAAAATATTATAAAAACTCTGGATTAAGAACCCCTCCACATATTTCTATGTTCACCACAGATGACGGCGGGCAGCCCGCGCTGAGTTTTTGCGCGTCATCCGAACTGTAGGCTTACTCTTGAAAATAATTCCAACCCCAATCCAATACCGACATCAATACAATATCAATACAGAATGCGTACTCTTGAAAAAAATTTGGCGGCATTGGATCGGGATCGGAATTGAAATTGATATTGCCTAACGACGCGTCCGTAACACATGAAGTTGGTTATTGAGTTTGCGAAAAAGAGGTGAGGTTGTGATACTAATTTATGATTAGTCGATTTTAATTTTACTAATTAACCATTTTAGCTTAAAATAGTCATTATTCTTATAGTTTTTAAATAAAATGTACAATTGGGGAATGAAATTGTTCCATTTGTTTATTTTAGTAAACAATATTAATTTTTTATGGAAATACTATTGGCTGTATACAGTACGATCTTTGCCTAAAAAAACTGCAAGTGTCAATCAAGGAATGAAGACTGAAAACGTAGACAGCGCGCTATTTAAATTAATTTTCAAAATTATTTTATATTTTTAAAAGGTAAATAAAAACAAGTACCTAAATAACTTATTTTTTATACATATTTTGCTGTTGTACCTAGTTTCTGTTGTCATCAGTAAATTTTTAAACATTATTTTTTCTTTTAGACTTGAAAAATGTCCAACCGTCCAACTTGCGCTCAGCAAGAAGCTTTGGTCGATTTTTTGGAGTCCAACCCAGGGATTGCAAGAGGCTTGAATAAATCGATGCAAGGAAAAGTCGATACCAAAAGAAAATGGGCTTGCATCGCCGAAAATTTAAATTCCTTGGGTGGAGCCTGTAAAGACGGGCCGGGCTGGGCGAAAGTATTTTTTTTGATACCTATTTACTTCAATTATTTAAATCTGCATTCATTAATAATATTTACTAAAAGTGACACATGCATGGCTTGTTATAGTACTGGTGTGAAAAAAAGTGTGCATTAAAAAAAGCATGCTCGGAACGTTCCGCGTCATTTAGGCGCACTGGTGGTGGGAGTGAGGATAATCTTCGCTCACTATGCCCTATTGAACATAGAATGGTGGCAGTAATGGGTGGGCAACAATTCGCAACAGGAAGCGAGAACATTGCTGTTGACCCATACCTTCCAATGGTAAATTTGTTATTAGTATAAAATAAATAAAGGCCAGCTTAAAATAAGGAAAACCATTTCATTCGTTTTTGTACTACAGGCTTCCAGCGAGAGTGAACGTCCGGCATTTGTAAATTCTCCGCTCTCAGTGGATATTCTACCGCTTCCTGCTAGCACTTCCCCAAGACCGGTAGATGAACCTAGTGCCTCAGCACCTTCAAGTAAATATGTGTTCATCATAACTGACTACGGAACCCACCCTGTGCGTGGTCAGACACGAACTTGGCGGTTTTTTAATATTGATTTATTAAAGATGGAAATTATTGTCTACTGACTTGAAAATTATGATTTCAGCATCAAGCGGGACAGCTCGCCAAACTCGCCGTGTACGATCTGTGCCAGACCGGAGACAGATCGAATCTGACATGCAAACAATGGTTCAGATCGAACAAAAGCGGGTGGAAGCAGAAGCTCAGACAGCTCAAGCTCTGGCAGGAGTGTCAAAAAACTTCGAAAAATGTGCTGAGGCACTTAAGGACCTGTCAAAGGCAGTTGAGGAAGGTTCCAACGCTATAGCTAATGCCTTATTAGAAATAGCTCGGAAGATGCCTTCAAAATAATTTTATTTTTTATTTTTTACTACGTTAAGTTGTTAGGTATGTGTTTTATTAAAACTTTTGATTTTAAAAGCTGTTCTTTTATTCCTTGCTATAACTACATTATATATACAAAGATTAAATTTAATAAAAATTAATGCTTTTATAAATAATGTGTTTGTTGTGTTAAACAAAGATAAGCCATTTTGCCAATAAATACTAAATAGAAAGCCACATATACCCTTACCCGTAATAAAAATAATATAGTTTTGAGCACAGTTACAGCTATACAATTAAATAATCAATGCCTAATAATGTCTTGTAGCCCACAACTGTTGAACAAGGTTGGCCCTATGAGCTATGCCTCTACGTAGTTCGATAGTTTGTGCTCTACTACCAGCAGCAGGTGTATTTGGAATTGAAATTGTTTCAGTTCCGAAGGCCCCGTCGTTTTGAGACAATGGTAGGTCAATATCATCCAGCCGTGATTTATTGCAGATGTTGTGCAACACGCAGCAGGCATTTATAATTTTTGCTGCCACGTCTGGATGATAATGAAGAACCCTATGTCTCAGAAGACATCGCCATCTGTTTTTGATTACTCCAATGGCACGCTCTACGGTGTTGCGAGCAGTGCAGTGCAGCTTAGTGTAGTACTCCTCTGGAGATCCTACTGCAGCATCAATGATGGGAGTCATCATATATTCCCTCTGTGCGTATCCAGAGTCACCTACAAAGTAAATATATTTGTTAGATAAATTTGGTATAGATAAAACAGTAACAATTGTGAGAAGACTAATAATAATACTTAATATTTGAAATGGCTTACCCAATAAATATACAGTTTCTCCTAATCGATTGCACTCCATTAGGATATTTTTCACAGGATGCTGATTCCATATAAAACTGTCGTGAGTTGCTCCTCCAAAAGACGCATCCACGGACAGCACATTCAAATCAGCATCACAAATCTAAAAATATTACAAAACAACTGTAGATTTGCATAGTAGGTGTATGACGTAACATAAATGATTATAATATTGTTGATACGTCTGCGGGGTGACTTCTAAAGTAATATTTTTTATGATAAAAAAGACACCATAAAAGACAGATTCAAATTGAATCTGTCGAACTTTCGACACCGTGAGCAAACTGAATCTCGAGGGTTCGCAAGTTCGAATCCTGCTTGTGGTTGATTGTTTCTTTCCAATAAAAATTATAACTTCTTTAAGATACTATAAAAGCTCTTACAATTTGTACATTTCTTGAGTGAAAATGTTTTCGGTTGAAAAATCGCTCTTCGTTGTCGGTCGGTCTTATGATCGCAACATGGGTGCCATCAATGCAGCCAAGAACGGCTGGTATGCGAAACTTCGTAAAAAATCTGTGTAATACATAATTATAATCGTTATAACTTGGGTAATAGTGATTATAATTCGACTTACTAAGATTTTTATATGTTTACCGTATTTTAAGAGCATCTCTTTCTTCTCGTGTCCGAGGGAACGCTATCCATTTTTTCAACAGATGTTGGTGGTTAAGTGCAGCTGTGACATCCTTTATGGCACGTGAAACTGATTGTTGGGACATCAGTGTTCCATAAGTGCCACCAACTAACCTTTGATAACTCCCAGTAGCAAAAAACGATAATGCTACTAAGATCTGAAAAATTATTTTCATGTTTATTCAATCTACTTCTCTCTCGGTAAGGCGCTTTGTGATTTATTATATTATCACTTGATTATAGGATGGTAAAATGTAGGTATCCCAATTAACATATTTTTAAATTAACCTATTACTTACATAGAATATACCTACGTTATTGTACTTCATAGCAATAGTAAAAAGTTAGGTAGGTACTCACTTTGTACTTTCTAGTAATTTCACTTCTACGCCTGGGAGTCCTCATCCATGGTTTTAATTCTCTGTAAAGCTCGTCAAACAACTCCTTCGTGATGCGGTAATTAAATTTAAATTCATCTGCGCTCATGCTAAACGCTTTCTGCATATACCGCATCATAAGCCTATCATGATTTCTCTGTTTCAGTTCTTTTTTGCGAGCTTCACAGAGAATTAGGAACGGCAGGGCTAATCGGGCCATATTTATCGCGTTATATTTGTTTATTCTAAGGAACACAATATTGAAAAAGTAACGATTTCGCTATTGAATAAAAGCCAATGTCAAGTTGACGTAAATATAATTTCAACACAATATTGAGGTGTCAAAATAGCGTCCAGAGTACCGATTTCAATATCTAACGAGTTTACCCAATCCAATTCCAATGATATTTAGTTCAGTCAATACCCGCGCAATATTAAACCAATGTGGCGCTAGTGGTACATTCAAGAGTAAGAAATGACATTAATCCAATTCCGATCTATTGGAATTATTTTCAAGAGTAGGCCTGCTGGACGTCCCAAGTTCAAATTTGAAAATTGGAACTCCAACGTTCAATATTTGAAATTTAAAATTTAGTATAAAGTAACAGTAGGAGTATTCGATTTTTAAATTCCAACAATGTTTTATTTCATTTGAAGGATATGGAGTATGAATAAAAACGACTTACTTCCGATCAAATATTTTTAGACACGCTATATGTAGTTTCTGTTTGAGTATAAACAGGTAGGTACTAGGTTTTTACATAAAATTACGGCCCATTTTATTTAAATTATTCGTATCTATTTGTAAGTGTATATTTTATAACTATGTTTTATATGCATAGTGAAACAACATAAAAAGAAAAACTTTGATCAAAACATCAGACTGCCTCGTTGGTCTAGTGGTTGCAAGCGCGACTGCTGAGCGTGAGGTCCTGGGTTCGATTCCCGGGTCGGGCAAAGTGTTATTGGGTTTTTTCATTAGGAAATTCTCAGTAGCAGCCCGGAGTCTGGATTTGTGCCCGGTTAATGGCAATAGGCTCGCCCCCTATAACATGGGACTTACAACATAACTGGCGAAATGTGGGTGTACTATACACCTATGCCTACCCCTTCGGGGAAATACAGGCGTGATGTTATGTTATGTTTGATCAAAACATTATTTTTAAAGCCCTACTTTTATTTTCCATTATCCTATCTTATCTGTATGTTGGGATTGGCTTTAAAATTAATAGAAAAGTGGGACTTTACTCTTTTCAGAATTTTCATATTAATGTGGATTAGAATATTTATCACGTGACCGAACTATACATGCTGAAATTTTAATCGCTTGGTTCCCGAAAAGGGGTCATTGTACTCAACATTATGAACAACTTTTACTATGGGTCCAACCCTGAAATCGCGAAAAAGAAATCAGGTGGTCCCTATATTTGTGTTCACTTAAATCGATAAAATGTAGGGACAACCTGATTTTTTTTCGCGAATTCAGGGTTGGTTCCAAGTAAAAGTTGTTCATAATGATGAGTACAATGACCCCTCTTCGGGAATTAAGCGATTACAATTTCAGCATGTATGTATATGCTTTCTACGCTAAAGCCTAAACCTTGCTCAAGCTTGGCAGTTCATTTGGTTATGTCATTTACCACAGTTAATTGTTTTCGTAAGCCGTAAACGCAGTTGTTTACAGGCCGATATGTTAATGATGACGTGCTTAGGACGGAGGTCACACGGTTATCTTATCTTATCTTAACTAATATAAAATTGTAAACGTCTGTTTGTTTGTTTGTTCCAGCATCACGCTAAAACTACTGGACCGATTTTGATGTTTTTTTTTTTGTTTGAAAGCTGATGATCTGACTTAAAAACTGGTATGGGTTTTGAGAAAGAAACAAAGACAGAAAAAAAGAAAAAAATTAATTCGTGGGTTGCGTACTCACCCGACAGATCGAAGCTTCTATGCATTTGCACAAGCGGATAGTAATGTACGATGGAGTGGAGTGAAGTGGAGTGGACAGGGGATGGGACTGGGGATGGGACTGGGGACGGGACAGGGGACGGGACTGGGGACGGGACAGGGGACGGGACTGGGGACGGGACAGGGGACGGAACATGGGACGGGAAATGGGACGGGACATGAGACGGGACATGGGACAGGACAGTGGGACGGCACATGGGACTGGACATAGGATGGGACATGGGACAGGACATGGGACATGGGACGGGACGATAGTGATATAGTGAGATAGTGGGACGGGACGATAGTGATATAGTGAGATAGTGGCACAGTGGGATAGTGGGACAGTAGGACAGTGGCAGTGGGACGGTGGGACGTTGGGACAGTGGGAGAGTGGGGCAGTGGGGTAGTGGGGCAGCGGGGCAGCGGGAGAGTTCGCCAGTGGGGCAGTGGGATAGTGGGGCAGTGGGGTAGCGGGGCTGTGGGGCAGTGGGTTTGTGGGGCAGCGGGACAGTGGGGCAGCGGGGCAGCGTGGCGGGGAAGCGGGGCAGCGAGGCAGCGGGGCAGTGTGCCAGCGGGGCAGCGGGGCAGTGGGGTACCGGGGCAGGGGGATAGTGGGGCAGCGGGGCAGTGGGGCAGTGGAGTAGCGAGGTAGCTGGGCAGCGGGTCAGTGGGGTAGTGGGGCAGTACGGGAGTGGGGCAGTGGGATAGTGGGGCATTGGGGTAGCGGGAAGCATGGCAGCGGGGAAGCGGGGCAGTTGGTTACCGTGGCAGTGGGGCAGTGTGATAGTGGGGCAGTGGGTCATCGGGTCAGTGGGGCAGCGGGATAGTTGGGCAGCGGGGCAGTGGGGTAGCGGGGCAGTGGGGTAGCGGGGCAGTGAGATAGTGGAGCAGCGGGGCAGTGGGGCAGCGGGGCAGCTGGGCAGCGGGGCAGTGGGGCAGCGGGGCTGTGGGTTACCGGGGCAGCGGGGCAGTGGGATAGAGGGGCAGCGGGGCAGCTGGGAAGCGGGGCAGTTGGTTACCGGGGCAGCGGGGCAGTGGGGCAGTGGGGTAGCGGGGCAGCGGGGCAGCTGGGCAGCGGGGCAGTGGAGCAGCGGGGTGGGGCAGCGGGGCAGTGGAGAAGCGGGTTGGGGCTGCGGGGCAGTGGGGCAGCCGGGCATTGGGGCAGCGGGACAGCGGGGCAGTGGGGCAGCGGTACAGCGGGGCTGTGGGGAAGCGGGGCAGTGGGATCGCGGGGAAGCGGGGAAGTGGGGTAGCGGGGCAGTGGGATAGTGGAGCAGCGGGGCAGTGGGGCAGTGGGGTAGTGGGTCAGTGGGGAAGCTGGGCAGCGGGGCAGTGGGGCAGCGAGGCTTTGGGGTAGCGGGGCAGTGGGGTAGTGGGGCAGCGGGGCATTGGGGTAGCGGGGCAGTGGGGCAGCGGGGCAGCTGGGCAGCGGGGCTGTGGGGCAGTGGGGTAGTGGGGCAGTGGGGTAGCGGGACAGTGAGGCAGCGGGGCAGTGGGGCAGCGGGGCAGTGGGGCAGTAGGATAGTGGGGCAGCGGGGCAGCGGGGCAGTGGGGTAGCGGAGCAGTGGGGCAGTGGGGCAGCGGGGCAGCGGGACAGTGGACTGGACTGGAATGGACTGGACTGGACTGGACTGACGTGGGTTAGCAGAAATTAACGCGAGCGGAGCCGCGGGTAAAAGCTAGTTAAACATAAAACTGTGTAATTTATAACCGGCGAGGACAAACAACACTCTCATCTTACCAGCGAATGCAGGAGATGTATCAAACTTAGTTGCTCAGGTACATGGTGCAATCAAACTAAATGCCTGAAGTGAATAAAAAAACGTTAATAATTGATAGTTATGCAAATCTTAAAATCTTGCAAGTAAATGTTTTTTCTCCCTATATTCGGCATCCCGGGAAAACTCGAAAACGACACCCATATTGATTTTAGTTAAGAAGTCACGTCCGCCATCTTGGATCTCAAAATAGATGCTATATTCATTATCAGCACCCCGGAAACCTCGAAAACGATACCCATATTGATTTCATTTTAAAAGTCGCGTCCGCCTTCTTGGATCTCAAAATAAATCTTATATTCGTAATCAGGACCCCCGAGAACCTCGAGAACGATATCTGTATTAATTTTATTTAAATAGTCGCGTGCGCCATCTTCGATGTCGAAGTAGATGTTGCAGACGGTATAAAAAATCACCCGCAGCTAGTTAGACTGGAAACTGACTCCAAAAATGTAGAAAATTTTACATAAGATAAAAAAAACAGTTATTAACCCCATCCAAACAACACACCGTCGTTGCCGTGTGGTATCCGGCAAATAAAAAGAATAGACCACCCCCCGTGGGTAGAGCCCATGGGTGTCGTAAAAGGCGACTAAGGGTTAAATCAGGAGGATGGGCAGCAGCGTCCTTCTGTGCACAAACATCGTGCAACATCACCCACTGCGGTCACCAACCCGCCTGCCCAGCGTGGTGACTATGGGCATACATCTCAATGCACGCACAACAAAAAAAACGGCCCCCAGTTCCCGGTGGTCCCTCTATTCCCGACTACGGTAGCGGTCGTGGTAGTATAGTATAGTATAACGGGCTGGTTTCCGCAACTCCACGATCAAGCGTGTATTTTGCGTACGGGTGGGAACTTACTCGATCCACCCTAACTCCTCGAAAAAGGCCAGCAACGCCTTGGTGTTGCTGGTGATCTCTCTGAGGGTACCTGGGTTACCGAAGTACTTGGCCCTGTATGTGGCGACCTCAGGGCAGTCTAGAAGCACATGGGCTGCTGTCTCGTCTTCCACCATGCAGGCTCTGCACAGTGGGCTGTCCGTAACACCTATGACAAAAAGATGTTTGTTAAAGGACCCGTGGCCAGTAATAGCAGCTGTGACTGTACGCAGCTGTTGTTTTGACAATCGGAGGGCCTGTTTCGTAAACCGGCCGTCGATTGTGGGAAGTGCCTCCTTGGCCTGCCTGCACTCACCATGGTCTTTCCATAGTTTGTAGTGTTTGTCCTTGGTGCGTTTCCTTACCAAGTTGCGTAGGTATCCAAAGGGGAGTGGCACTATGGGTTCAGGTCCCACGACTACCATACTCGATCCCCTTCTGGCCAGTTCATCCGCTGCGTCATTGCCTCGGGAACTGCTGTGTCCTTTGATCCATTGAATGGTTATGTTATTGAGATTACCTACCTGGTTGAGGTTTTGCTGGCACTCGTGTATCAGCCCCGAGTTTACCGTATGGCTGCTTAGTGCTTGTAGTACGGACATGCTGTCCGAGAGTATACGAATTGAGTGGTCTTTAACCTTCCTGGCTAAAATCGCCGAAGCTGCCAGGGAAATGCCCATGCACTCGGCCTGGAACACCGTGTTATGGACCCCCAATGGTGTGGCTATGTGTATATTGAGGTCTTCCGAGAAGATCCCGGCACCCGTACCTGTGCCTGTTTTGGATCCATCCGTGAAGATTCGCACCTCTGCAGGGCACAGCCCTTCGCATCGGTGATCCTCATACAGCTGGATTTTGTACTTCTTGTCGAAAATAAATTGCTTGGGAATCCGGTCGTTAATGGATTTCAACAGAGGGAATTCATTGCTGAGTTCCTCTATCAACGCGGTGTGTTGTGTACTACTCTTACTCCATAGATTTAGTGTTTTTAGACGTACTGCCGCCATCGCTGCCTCCTGTTGTATAAAAAGGTGGAGCGGTGGAATTCCCAGCATGGCTTCGAGTGCTGCAGTCGGGGTAGTCCTCATGCAGCCTGTAATCGCCACACAGGCAAGTCTTTGCATGCGCTGTAATTTGTTTGAAGCTGTAATCAGCTTGGTTCTAGGCCACCAAACAACGGCCCCATAGGCAATCATGGGGCGGATTACCGCGCTGTATAGCCATAGTATAATTTTAGGGGATAGGCCCCACTTCTTACCTATCATTTTCCTGCATTGCCAGAAGGTGATGCAGGCCCTGTTTAGTTTGTTTTCTAGGTGATTACTCCAACTTAGCTTACTGTCTAAAATGACACCGAGGTACTTAACTTCGTTGGCCAGCTGGAGTTCAGTACTGAACAGTTTGGGTAAGCAATAGGGTCCTAATGCTCGCTTTTGGGTGAACATGACTAACTCAGTTTTGGTGGGATTCACTGAAAGATCAAATTCTCTGCACCAGCGTTCTACAATACGAAGCGCTTGTTGGGTGAGGTTGCAGATGGTCCCAGTCACCTTACCCGATACGAGGATGGCGAGGTCATCTGCATATCCTATTGTGTAGTAGTGGTTGTCGTTGAGTTTGGTAATGAGATCATTAATTACCAGATTCCACAGAAGGGGAGACAGCACCCCTCCCTGGGGGCAGCCTCTAGCTATCATGGCCATCTGTTGCTCTCCTTCAAGACGAACCACCCGTTTACTTAACATGTTTGCAATCCAGTCAGTTAGTACCTGCTCCACTCCGTGCTTGGAGAGGGCTGTTCTTATGCTGGAGAAGTTTGTTTTGTCGAATGCTCCTTCGATGTCTATAAAAGTTCCCAGGCAAGTACCTTTGTTGTGTATCGCTCTCTCTATCTGACTAACCACCAGATGGAGAGCAGATTCTGTGGACTTACCTGAGCTGTATGCGTGTTGGTTGCCGTGCAGTGGTATAGTTTTAAGCGCGCCGTCCCTCAGCTCCCTTTCGCAGAGCCTCTCCAAGGTCTTTAGCAAAAAGGAGGTCAGACTGATTGGTCGGTGGGATTTGGCGTTTGTGTAATCGCCCTTACCTGGCTTTGGGATGAATATAACTTTCACTTCCCTCCATCCTTTGGGAACGTATCTATAGGCCAGGCACGCTCTCATTAGGGGCACCAGTCTTCTGGCAACGGACGTTCCACCCCACAGCGGTCGTGGTAACGGTGGGACGGGGGGTGCGAAGAATCCCCGGGTTACGGCAGGCTACCAAAACCGACGACTCTATCTGGCAGCGTATAATGGACAAACGTTGAGACTGGACCATCACCTCGCCGAGCTTGAAGTAGAGTTAAGTCATATAAAATGGCATATACTGGGGTTATCCGAAGTCCGTAGAGAGGGGGAGGACACGATAACCCTGGAGTCAGGACACTTACTCTACTTCCGCGAAGGTGATCAGCTCTCCCAAGGTGGTGTTGGTTTTCTTGTCAATAAGGCCCTCGTGAACAATGTTGTGGAAATCGGTAGTGTGTCGACACGGGTAGCGTACCTTGTAGTAAAGCTAAATGATAGGTACAAGCTGAAAATAGTGCAGGTATATGCGCCGACCTCGACACACTCTGACGATATAGCCGAAGCGATGTACGAAGACATAGCTAAGGCTATGAATAGTACCGCTAAGGCTCACTACAACGTTGTTATGGGGGACTTCAACGCTAAAGTGGGAGTACAAGAACGCGGCGAATCGAAAATCGGACCTTACGGTTTGGGGCGCAGAAACCACAGGGGCCAAATGTTGGTCAACTTCTTGGAGTCCCAGGGGCTCTTCTTAATGAACTCCTTCTTTAAGAAGAAGCCCCAAAGAAGATGGACCTGGAAAAGCCCCGATAAGGTGACAAGGAACGAGATAGACTTTATCATGACGGATAAGAAGCACATATTTAGAGATGTCTCTGTGATCAATAGGTTCAACACCGGAAGCGATCACCGACTTATCCGAGGCACTCTAAATATCAATATTAGAGCTGAAAGAACGCGCATGATTAAGTCTACTCTCCGACCTTCGCCGCTCCAAACCAGTTTGGGCTCCGAAAGGTTCCAAGCGGAACTTCAAAACCGATTCGACTCGCTGGAAACCACCGGCAATATTGAGGAGAAAACCAACACCATAGTCAAAACATTGCAGGAACTGTCTCGAAAATTCTTTCCGCCGCAGCGTGGAAGCAAGATGCCCAAGCTTTCGACTGAGACTCTCGATCTGATGAGGAAAAGACGGGAAATGTCAGCCGCGCATTCGTTTTCATCAGATAATAGGTCCTTAAACCTACAAATTAGGAAGCTGATGCGACGTGACCTCCGCCGCTTTAACACCCGCGCCATTGAGGCTGCGATTGAGCAAAATAGGGGGTCGAAAGTTTTCGCTCAGCAGCTAGGGAGGACCCATCTGATGAAACTGAAAGCCGCGGATGGCAAAATTGTCACCTCTAAGATCGAAATGCTTGATGAGGTCGAAAACTTCTATGGGCATTTGTATTCCACGAAAACGGCGAGACCAGCGGTTCCTAGCAATGACGACAAAAGAGCCCAGCTCACGCGCCATTACACCGAGGATCTTCCGGACGTTGACCAGGGCGAGATTAGGGCGGCCCTCGAGCAGCTTAAGAACAACAAAGCTCCGGGCGATGACGGCATTACTACTGAACTCCTAAAAGCAGGCGGGGCTCCGGTCCTGAAGGAGCTACAGAGTCTGTTTAATTCCGTCATCCAACAAGGCTCTACACCGGAGGCATGGAGCGGGAGTGCGGTGGTACTGTTCTTCAAAAAAGGGGATAAAACCCTTTTGAAGAATTACAGACCCATCTCACTCCTGAGTCATGTGTACAAGCTGTTCTCGAGGGTTATCACGAATCGTCTCGCCGGAAGACTCGACGAATTCCAGCCACCAGAGCAAGCTGGGTTTCGAAAAGGCTACAGCACCGTAGACCACATCCATACTGTTCGGCAGATCATACAGAAGACTGAAGAGTACAATCAGCCGCTGTGTATGGCATTCGTGGACTACGAGAAGGCCTTCGACTCTATCGAAACTTGGGCAGTTCTGGATGCTCTTCAGCGATGTCACATTGATGAGCGGTATATAGAGATGCTGAGATGCCTGTACAACGCTGCTACCATGACTGTTCAGCTCCAGAACCAAAAGACGAAGCCAATCCAACTGCGCAGAGGGGTGAGACAAGGGGATGTAATATCCCCGAAATTGTTCACTAACGCGTTGGAGGACGTCTTCAAGACGCTGGACTGGACTGGACAGGGTATCAACGTTAACGGCGAGAACATCTCACATCTCCGTTTTGCCGATGACATCGTTGTAATGGCTGAGTCGCTGGAACAACTGGGCGAAATGCTGCACATCTTAAACGGAGCCTCTCGACGTGTCGGTCTCGGCATGAATCTGGACAAGACTAAAGTGATGTTCAATATGCATGTCATGCCGAGGCCATTATTCGTCGAAGGGTCGGCACTCGAAGTTGTAACGGAATACGTCTACCTAGGGCAGGCAATTCAGCTTGGTAGACACAACTTCGAGAAAGAAGCCAACAGAAGGATCCGTCTGGGCTGGGCAGCATTTGGCAAACTTCGCCGAGTCTTCTCGTCGCCTATACCGCAAAGTTTGAAGACTAAGGTCTTCAACCAGTGCGTCCTGCCAGTCATGACTTACGGTGCCGAGACGTGGACACTGACAGTTGGGCTAGTCCACAAATTTAAAGTCGCTCAGCGAGCTATGGAGCGAGCTATGCTTGGAGTTTCTTTGAAGGATAAAATCCGCAACGAGATTATCCGGAGAAGAACCGGAGTGACCGACATAGCTTGTAGGATCAGTAAGCTGAAGTGGCAGTGGGCTGGCCATGTCTGTCGAAGGACCGATGGCCGTTGGAGCAGACGAGTCCTTGAGTGGAGACCGCGTATCGGCAAACGCAGCGTAGGGCGCCCCCCTGCCAGGTGGACCGACGACCTAAAGAACGTGGCTGGGGGGGACTGGATGCGGAAGGCAGAGGACCGAGCGTTGTGGCGCAACTTGGGAGAGGCCTATGTCCAGCAGTGGACTGCGATAGGCTGAGTTGATTGAAACAACACACACCTAATTACCAACCAAAATAATTTGGAAAATAGTTGGAAAAATATTTCATTTGTCTTAGTTTATTTGAATGGCGCCAGGACTCCATTGTTTTTTGAATATGTATAATACGAAAGTTTGTATGACCGCATTTGTGCCCACAATGAGCTGCGCCGCGACTATTCTCGGGATGAGTTTCGAGTCCAGTATTGTTTAAAGTTTGTCGTAATTAGTAGAGTTGGGCCGTTGAATAAACTTCTAGGTCTCATTATATGAAGTGAATAACGTTTGAATAATTTATTGGGAGCTGTGTATCGTGATTCGTGTTACTATTTTAATTGGGGTTAGTTGCACCAAATATCATGGTAAATGTCATATTCATTTATTTTAAAAATTCAATGTAATCGTCTTTATAAGTACAGGTAATAAAAAAGAGCAAAGACACAGCGCTGGTTTTCAGCGACAGCCGTACAAATTTCTGGATGATTAACAAAGCTCTGGCAATCGTTAGACCAGTAACAAAACATTGGATAGATTGCGTGAAGAATTATATAAATGAAAAGGGAGTGAATGATGACATGACGGCTGACAGGAGAATAGAAGAGAAAAGAAAACATTGCGCCGATCCCAAGTAGCTTAGGACTGGGACAGAAAGATGATGATATAATTAGAGGTTTGGAGGTGATTAATTTAATCATTAATCTCCGAATGATGTATTCATTGCAGAATCAATCGGTCAAGTACAGGGACCTTCTCCTGTGACGGAAAGTGACAGTAAGTTAGCTAATCAATTGTGCCTGCTGAAAACTTCAGTGCAATTTAATTTTAAGAGTTTTGGTGCTCTCATAATATTGATAGGCTTAACCTTCATTATATATTCGATATTATTTTTATTGATCTTCAAGTAATTTAATCTTACCTACCAAGACTAATTACGAAAGCGGTTTTCAGCTATTGCCCATGGAATTCAAAGGTCCTTGTGTTTTTTGCCTATAGCTCTGTTTCTCGTTGTTTAAGATATACAATATGATACGCTGCAATAATAACAATATATCTCCTTTGATAGGTACTCTTAGGCCCGTATTACAGAAGGTTCCTCAAGTACGTGGGACACTCAGAAAGTTTTGCGAAACTAAAAAAAATTGTTCTATACGTACATATATTTTTATCAAATCTTTTCAAAGTACTTTCCACCAGCCTCTATACAAAGATTCATGCGCCTAAACCAGTTTTCAAAACACTTTTTCCAGTCCGCCGCAGACACCTCGTTTACAGCCTGCTCGAACGAAGCCAGCGCATCTTCCGGCGACGAAAATTGTATCCCTTTGAGCTGATTTTTTATTTTTGGGAATAAAAAGAAGTCACACGGTGCTAGATCAGGGCTGTAAGGAGGGTGACCCAGGAGTTTGACTGGCGTGCTGTCCAGGAAGTCCCTCGTTTTGAGTGCGGTGTGCGCAGGTGCACTGTCGTGGTAGAGCAGTAGCCCGCGGAGCCCTGTGTTTGGTCGCTTGTTGCTTATAACAGAGAAAACTTCTGGCAAACATTTGGTAGTATACCATTCGGCATTAATGCTTCTTTGATCCCGTAAGGGAATTGATACCAAGTGGCCAGTCAAATTAAAAAAGCTAGCGATCAAAATCTTACCCCCGCTTCTAGATCGCTTCACTTTGGTAGGCGTTGGCTCATTTTGAAACACCCAAACAGTCGACTGGCGCTTGGTTTCTGGGTCGTATTGATAAATCCAGGACTCATCACCTGTAACGATGTCGTAAACACGCCGAGACGAGCCTGCTTCAAATTTGTTAAGCATATCACGGCACCATTCCACCCGGGCCTGCTTCTGAACATCGGTGAGGTTGTGCGGCACCCAGCGTGATACTATCCTCCTCACGCGAAGATGGCTGTGTAGAATCTCGTGAACGCTTCCCGATCCAATCTTCAATATGTGTTGAATCTCCTGATATGTAATTCGCCTATTGTCTTGGATTAAATTTTTCACTGCTAGCACGTTTTCTTCGGTAACAGCCGTCAAAGGGCGACCGCTTCTTTCGTCATCCCCCAAAGTTGGTCGACCGCGCTTGAATTCGTTATACCAACGATACACGGTTGCCTTGGAAGGGCCTTCATCCATGAATGCCATTTGAAGTCTATCGTACGATTCATCCGGTTTCAGGCGACACTTGAAATCGTATAAAATCATAGCTCTAAAATGTTCCCGGCGCAGATCCATATTTCAGTGAGACACAATACTTTGAATTAACTCGCAAAAAATGTGGAGGGAAATTTTGAAATTGGAACTTACTTATTTTTACTTATAAATAATCATATTTTCGAAAAACATTATAACTGGCCAGTCTCCCATATATAAAAACTTTTTTTCGCAATACTTTCTGAGGGGCCTGGTACAGTTGATATTTTATAAGCCCATTTCTCATTAATTTAACTAGGTAGTTATAAGCTGATGCTTCAGTAATCGAAGCTAATGTATTTAATTAGCAATTCAGTAGGTAGGTAGGTACCTTATGAAAAGCTAATCCCTAAAATATGGTTTCCGCTCGTAGCATTTTGTAAGCCCTGCCATTGAGAACTGTATGGAGCACTCTCAGGTGTGCAGGTTTCCTCACGATGTTTTCCATCACCGTTAAAACAAATGATAATCGAATATAAATCCGCACATGAATTTGAAAAGTCAGAGGTGCGGGCCGGGATCGAACTCACACACCTGCATGGAAGGCAAGCGATCAACCACTAGGCTATCACGGCTATGTCAATAAAAAATTATCAAATTAAATATTAAATCATTATTAATTGTAAATATAAAGTGATATAATCACTTTTAATAATCATTTAATATTTAATTTGATTATTTTTATTGAAGAGTTTTTCCAAATGACTTGTGGCCTTACGTATGAATATCGATTCTGACAACGTACCTCACAGGAACAACAGGGTTTTTGTTACATGTTGTATAGGAATACATACTTTACTTTTGTGTTTGACCAATACCTCATCTAATGCAGTTGAAGACTGTGTACGCTTGCCAGCGACTATACACCCCATAACAGGTGACCAATGTCTGAAAACAATTTTGAAATTTCACTAATATAGGTCGCCACTATTCGCCACTTGAAATCATCAAATCAGTTTCGACCACTTAACATGAGCCGTCAAAACTGCCGCGTTAGTGATTAGCTAATAGCCGCCTTGGTAGGGCCAATCGGATTGCAGTAGCCTCAGCTAGTGGCAGAATTTATTGTACGCATTATATTCAACATTAGGCATCTATTGGGCTGTATGGTCGTTGACGCTTGCCCAGCACAAACCTATTCACTCGTTCCTTGAAGACCACAGATTATACCAATCGGGAAACACAGATGCCGCAGATGTAAGGAATTCCATAATTAGCTTTAAAACCTCTGCACACAATGTAGTTGCAACGTTACAACTGACAAAGTTTTTCTTTAACCAATATCATATATACCAAAAACTCTAGTAAGAAAGGATTTTCTAAGGTCACCATAGCGTCAGCGGACATTTAACCATTACTTTTATACATGTATATATATATATATATATTATTGTTATATTATTGTAAATATTTTATCAAAAGTAGATTTTGCTTTCAAAAAAGTGGTTTTTATTACGCAGTGTGTAGTTTAAATTAAGTTAGTGGTGTGTAGTATACACTACTACATAATTAAATCTATTCATTATTATACATAGGTTTAAGGACAATAATGGTAAATACGCAAATACGTCTTTGTGAACTATTTGAAAGAAAGAAAGATAAAACATTTATTAATAAAATTTATTATTTACTACCCCGTACGTTGACGGTGGGCTAAAATAAAGAGGTAAACAATGAACAAGGGTTCACTGTAGCTGCTAATGTTCTCGTCTATTCACATTTACAATTAATTTCACTGCACTTGTGGCATAGTCGTTAAGGTGGTCACCTCTCTATTGACACCACGCCAAATGTTGTCGGTTCGATCCCCACATGCAGTTAATTTATTATCTACGTAGAGCTGGTTACGAATAATATACATAATCTTTAATTTTAATAAACATAACAACCTACATTAATGTAGATACCTACTAAGCTTATGAATGAGTCAATTATTGTAACTGATCTGTGATTTTAAACATTAAGTAATTTAATTAAAATAATAGCTATACTTATTTTTTGTATAAATACCTTTTCTATATCTTTTATGTTGATTTTAGTATGTAGATTTTTATTATTTTGTTGTTGTTGATTTTTTTGCACGAGTTTTTATGTACCTATACATACACATATCTACAATTGATAATCATTAGTAAATTGATACTTTTGAAAATAAAACTAATTAAATTGCAGTTGTTTTTCATTTTTACTAATTATTGTGTACGCACCTGTACCAAAGTACCACACCAATAACAATAAGTATGCTAACAATTTGGGAAGGTAAGCACCATGTATCGCGCGGCCGCTTTTTAGTACACATTCAAACTTGGTTGGTTTATCTCTGTATTGCGTCATTTTTTATAAGCATTACATTCAATTAATTAATTAAATAAATTTTAATACAATAAATCAGATTAATTAATACTATATTATTCCTTTATTCATTTATTTACATATTATTTACATTTTTAAATATTTCTATAAAAAATATAAAAAAACATTTAAAAATATAAAAAATAGTAGCCCACCGGCATCGGGAACAGGGTCCAAACTACCGGTGGTCAGGGCCTCAGAGAGAGAAACTTCCTGACGATACGCGCCGTATCCAGGAGTACCGCTTTCTGTATCAAGCCCTTGACCCAGCTGCCCAACGCGAGCCTCCTAAGATGTAGATCGAGGCTCTTGGCTATTAAGCCATTGGCCGTAACAACAATCGGCACAATGACTGCTGAGTCAACATCCCACATGTCGACAACCTCGTGTGCCAAGTCAAGGTATCTGATTTCTTTATCCTTCTCGGCCTTCACGAGATTCTTGTCATGCGGGACAATAACATCAATAATCATTGTGCGGCGCTCTGAACGATCTATCACCACTATATCAGGCTTGTTGTGAGCGATAGTCCTGTCGGTGATGATAGATCGGTCCCAGTACAACGTGACATGGTCATTCTCAAGAACTGGGTCGGGCACATACTTGTAGTATGGTACTTCCGCGCCCACAAGGCTGTATCTTAGGGCAAGTTGCTGGTGAATAATCCTGGCTACTAGGTTGTGCCTATGCAAATACTCGCCGTTAGCAAGACGAGAACAACCAGAAATAATATGACGGATGGATTCCCCGGTACAGTGGCATGCCCGACATATGTCAACTGTGCCGTCCTTTACAACTATATTATTATTATTACCAAAATTTATGTTAGTATGAATTGAGGAAATCTTGGATCGTGTAATACGCCTTTTCAATGAGGAAGTCTCGAAGGCTATTTTTAAATGACTTATGTTCCTGAGTGCGTAGGATGGACAGCTTAACGTGCTCTCCGAGGCACGGAGGGGTCTCGATGTGTAACGAAACGGTCACCCATCCACAGACTGACCGCGGCAAGTGCAGCTTAACCTTGCAGATCATACAATCCGCTCAGTCGTTGCTTCGCTACGAGCCCCCCGCTGTATAGTATATATTACATTATTCTTAAATCTTCAAAGCCGACTAATTTAGACAGCATCGATAGACATATATTTAAGAAACAATTGATAAATCTATTAATAAATAAGACATGTATTACACATTAAATGAGTACCTGTCTGAGAGAAATATATGATACTATTATAATATTATAATTATTTTTTTAATTGAGGTGAATGCTATCGAGGTCCGATTTGTTTGTATAATTTTTAAAAGAGATGACAGAATTTTTGACATACCTACAATAATAATAATGTTATTCATCCATAATCATTATAATTTGTCTACTTTAACATAATTTTGCATGCCTTAATTGGTAGAACATAGTGAACTGCACACTCACTCAACATCTTGCAATGTATATTTATATACCTACTTTGTTCAGCAATAAAGTTTTGAATTTGAATTTGAACTGTAGAATAATTAAAGGAATTGTATAGTATCAAAAATAATATAAGGAAATAGAATTGTATAAGTAACAAGACCAATATTAAAAAAATAAATTAAACCATGAAAAAATGATACCAAAGACCCTGATCACGTCAGGGATGTTTAGCTCGCAGACTCCATTGGAGTACTGTGGAATCTCGTTGTAGCTTTTCTTCCATTTCAGGGTCTATATTTTCAAGAAGAGCATTTTATTTCCGTTTCATAATCTTTGCTTCGTTTTGTTTTCATAAACAATTTTACACAACGTGACCATTTCAGAGTTTTTAATTTATTCATACAAAAAGGAAAGATAACTAAGATTGTTTGTTTGCAGTGAGAATTTTGTGAGTTCTTGTATTACTAGCAAATTCAAGAGATTTTCAAGAAGCGTTGTCCGAATTATCTCTTTGGGAATAAAATTAAATTGAAAAAAAAACCGGCCAAGAGCATGTCGGGCCATGCTCAGTATTATAGGGTTCCTTAAGTAGGTGTAATTACAAACGAATCAAATCGAATATTAATCATGGCTATGCTTTTTTAGTTTTTGCAATAATCGGCAGCATTCGCGACTCAGAGCGTGTTGTTAGTAGCGCCATCTAGCGATAAATTCAAGAAGCCAAATTGAGAAGTTACTTTTTGTGATTTTTTCAAATAGAAAGTAACTAAAGGAGCATTATTTGCTAACATCATTTTTCTCTAAGGTCAATGACCTTTGAACTAGGACGTTTTAAGTATTTTTCAGTTTTCTCTCTATAACTCAAAAAATTATAATCACATTATACTCGAAATAATTTTAAAAGAGAGTTTTCACAAAGATCTATCAATGTGGAAGATTATAACTTTCTACGTTGCATAGTTTAGAAATGGCAGGGGGGGGGGACACATTGCAAGCCACTTTGGCGCGCTATATTTCGCAGATGGTACACCTGATAAAAAAGTGGTGTATGAAACATTACCTTCATTTTAGTAGACCTATTCATTGATAACCCACACGAGGGGGTGCAGTGAAAAAAAATTTTTCATCTCCATTTCACATGTATGGACGCCACCCCTAAAATACGTAAAAACGATTTTTTTATTCTTTTAAAATTGAGATCTATATGTAGACTATTTGTTAACAAAATTTCATTTACTTATGTTTATAACTGTAGAAGTTATTAAGCTGTAAAGTGTAAAATACGTACTTAATGAAAGACAGATTTGACAAGACAAACTTATATTTCATAAAACAAAAGAGATATATAAACGAATGGCCAAGAAGGTTTTATTCAAAGACATGAATACATTACAATTTCCTCCCCTTAAACCCTTAAAGAACTAAACTTGGAAATAACTAAAAAAAACTAAACAACTATTCTTGTGTATACTTAAGTTTGCATACCAGTAACAAATAAACAATTAGATTAATAACAAAACAAACTTAAACTTTATAATTTGGTTTGTTTAACCGAGGACGCAAACTATACGAATTCGATGTTTCTCGAGATGACAATCTCTCATGGCTGGCAGAAACCTGAGCTAAGTCAAGAGGTTCTACACCCTCTGGCTGGCTTAATTGACTCCCATTGGTTCCCTCAGCAACATCTAACAATTTTTTTTCGGGAACATCACTTTCAGAACAAATTGGCAGTGATGAAAACCGATGACTTTTACGTTGTGGCAAAATTTCATAAACATGTTTGGTAGTGACACCATTATCAGCCAACACTTTATACGTAACTGCACCTGTTCTCTCCACTACCGTACCAGGTTTCCACTTATCATGATTGTTTCTGGAAAAATCTCTCACAATAACACTATCCCCTTCATTGACGTGACGTTTAGTACCTGGAGCATAACGCAGCTGTGCCTCTTGAGATGCAGCTATGTTGTCCGAAGTGTAACCGCGCAACAAATCAAACCGTGTACGCAGTGTCCGGCCTAACATGGCAACTGCCGGCTCACGTCGCGTACTTAAGTGAACCGAGTTCGGTATTGTAACAAAAACTTGCACAAAGCGCGGCCAGAATCTTCACCATCAATGGAAGCTTTTCTTAAGTACTTTTTTAACCGTTTTCACAGCGTTTTCAGCAGCACCGTTACTAGAAGGGTGATAGGGCGCTGTGAGGATATGCTTTGTGCCATTGCGTTGTAGGAACTTTTCAAATTCTTCTGACGTGAAAGGTGGGCCTCCATCAGTGACAATTTGCTTTGGAATGCCAAATCTTGCAAAACATTCTCGTAACTTGGCAATTACTCGAACAGCCGTTGTACCGCCAGACGTCAAAAAAACTTCAATCCATTTGGAATGAGCATCAATAATTAAAAAGTAATGTTTTCCTTCATACTGCAAAAAATCACAGTGTATCCTAGTCCAAGGCTCGGCCGGCCATACATAAGGCACAGGCAAAGCACGCGGCGGTGCATCGCATACGGCGGCGCACGGCGCACACGCTCGAGCTCTTGCCTCTATATCCAAATCAATGTTCGGCCACCAAACGTAGTTTCGCGCTATTTGCTTCATGCGAACTACACCTATATGTCCAGAATGTAAATCATCGAGAATTTGTGACCTTAGTGACTTTGGAACAACGACTCTATAACCCCACACAATGCACCCATGATCTATATGTAAAGTGTCCTTTCTATGAAAATAGGGTTTTTCATTTTCGATTTCAATATCAACCGGCCAACCGCTCATTATATAGCCGTAAACACTGCACAAAACAACATCCTTTCTAGTTTCATTAGCAACATCCTTCTGACTCAATGGAAAACTGTTCTCAACAAAGTGTAAATAAGTTGCAACATCAGGCTCCGATTCCAAACATTTACTATTTTGGATTGGTAGTCGCGACAATGCGTCTGCATTACTATTTCGTTCCGAAGAAACAAATTTAATATCAAAATTATATGCAGCAAGTTTTACTGCATAACGTTGTAGACGGCTAGCCGCAGTCTGTGGTATGCCTTTCTTTGGCCCAAAAATATGACTTAGAGCCAAGTGGTCCGTTTTAAGTGTAAAACGACGTCCATAAAGGTACTGATGGTGACGTGTAACTCCATATACTATCGCCAGTGCTTCTTTATCAATCTGGCTGTAACGAAGTTCGGAGGCAGTAAGCGTGCGCGAAGCACAACACACAACCCGCTCGCTGTTATCAGGGTACACATGTGATAACACAGCGCCTAGACCGTAAGAGCTGCTGTCTACTGCCAGCACTAACGGCAGTGAAGCGTCATAATGCGCCAACACTGGCTTACAAGTTAGTGCTTCTTTGATAGCCAGGAAAGCATTATCACAAGCTTGAGTCCAATGCCATCTAGTTCCCTTTTTAAGTAAAGCGTACAATGGTTGCAATAATGTAGTCATATTCGGAATAAAACGTGCATAATAATTTATAAGTCCCAGAGCAGCCCTCAACTGAGAAACATTTTGTGGTACCGGAGCGTTATCATCATATTATCATGCGTGGCATCTACTTTACTTCTATCGGTATGCAAACCAAACTTGTTTATTCTATACCCAAGATAACAAACTTCATCCTTGAAAAACTCACATTTCTCTAATTTAATTCGTAAGCCTGCTTGTTGAAGTCGAGACAAAACTGATTTTAAATTAGATAAATGCTTAGCTTTATTTGGCCCAGTTATACAAATGTCATCTTGAAAGGCCACAACCCCTTCACAATTCAAACCACTCAATGTTTCTTCGATAAATTTTTGGAACATTTCTGGCAAACACTTTAATCCAAAAGGTGCCCTACGATAAACAAAAGTGCCAACGTGAGTGGTAATTGCAGTAAAGGGCTGAGACTGTTCATCGAGAGTACATTGTAAATAAGCATGTTTGAGATCCAACTTAGTGTATTGTTCACCTCCACTTAAAGCTGCAAACAGTTGTTCTATACGCGGAAGCGGATAGTGAAAATCTTTTAAAACTTTATTTATTGTAATTTTATAATCACCACAACTTCTTATACTTCCGTCAGGTTTCACAACCGGCACGATGGGAGTGCCATAGTCAGATCTTTCAACTTTATAAATGACATTTTCCTGCTCCAATCGCTCTAACTCATGCTCAACAGCTGTCCGCAGAGCTAGGGGCAGCGTACGGGTCTTGCAAAATATCGGAGTATCGTCTTTTAAATACAACTTCATTTTAGTTTTAGTACTTCCTAGACCATCCTTAAAAACATCGGGAAACTCAGTCTTCAGTCGCGATATAACAGCATCATTTTCATCGGAAAAATTATACAAATTGATTGCCTTTAGTCCTAACTTACGCAACCAACGGCGTCCGAGCAAAGGTGGACCGCCGTTGTCAATGATAAAGAGAGGTAACGATGCAACCGCGGTATTTCCGCAACGCACACTAACATTAACAAACCCAAGCGGGATGATCGCGTCCCCTATGTATGAATGAAACTTATTGTTATCACGGATGATAGGAAAATTAGACAGGTAGGAATCATAAAACGACTTATTTACTGCCGATATTTTGCTGCCTGTGTCGATCTCAAACATAATTTTTTTATTGTTTATCAATAACTCATAAAAATAGGGACTATCACTGAAACTATTTTTCACAGAAATAACATTATTTAACTCATCCTTCGAACTGCTTTCGGATCCAGAGTCTTTCAAAATACAATTTTGATAATGTTTAGTGCCATTTTTACCTTTGGTGCACACAGCTGACAAATGGCCTTTGACACTACATTTGTCACACACATAAAATTTATACTTGCACTTGTTAGGCGCATGACCTCCTTTACCGCAGCGCCAACAAGAGCGCCGCTTGCTGCCGGCGCGGCCGCGACCCGGTGCAGAGGTGCGGCCCCAGTAGGTCCTGTGTCATGATCATGGCCGCTCCCCGACAGCGCGCTACCGGCCGCGGCCTCGGCCGCATGCCGCTCAGCCGCCTCCAGCGCGAGCGCCATCTCTACCGCTTTCTTGTAGTCCAGTGACGGCTCGACAAAAAGGCGTGACCGCATCTCCTCACTTCGGAGGCCACATACAAACTGGTCGCGAAGGTTAACTTCGAGAGTTGCTCCAAAGTTGCAGTGGGTAGCTAGATGTTTCAAATTTTGAAGAAATGCGCCCACCAATTCGTCATGAGACTGCCGTCGCTGACGAAACGTAAATCGTTCAGCAATTTCTGAACGTCTCGGCTCAATATGGTTACCTACGAGTTCTACTAGCTGTTCGAACGTACAGTCTTCAGGAAATTTGGGTGCACACAAATCGCACATGAGCCCGTAAATGTGCGACCCAACATGTGTCACTAGGGTGGCCACGTGGAGTTCATTTTTTGTGTCGTTGAGTAAAATATATTGCTTCACCAACCTCAAATAAGCAGACCAGATCTTTCCTTCCTCAGCGCAAAACTCGTGTAGTTTACCGAATGGCATTATGTAATTTTTAAAATAAATCCTCGTCGCCAATGTAAAATACGTACTTAATGAAAGACAGATTTGACAAGACAAACTTATATTTCATAAAACAAAAGAGATATATAAACGAATGGCCAAGAAGGTTTTATTCAAAGACATGAATACATTACATAAAGGATTAGGACAGACGGACAGACGGACAGACGGACAGACGGACGGACATGACGAAACTATAAGGGTTCCTTGTAGGACTTCGGAACCCTAAAAAGGGCGGACCAGGGAAATGACGCTCCTAGAAATTTTCCAATCTCTTAGATTCTCACTTCATAAAGCAGAATGAGACAGGCATTATGAGAAACACCAATTTATTTTACTAAATAATTCATTCGCTGAAAGGATAATTCACAATGCGATGGTGCCATTACTTCGTAATTTGAAAGACAAGGCAGGGGAATGTCGCTGTGAATAGATCTCTCGGTCACAAACTCGCAAACGTAGTAATAAGGTTTTAAATGTGAATTTCTGTTTAAATGAACTCGGTCACATTGACATCATGAATTAATTTATGTTTGTCAACTCGTTCACTTTAATTAAATTGTGATGGATAACGTTTAGTTTGCAAATAATTGTGATGTTTGCTCAATATATCTTATGGCTAGTATAGTACGTGGGACACTCAGAAAGTTTTGCGAAACTAAAAAAAATTGTTCTATACGTACATATATTTTTATCAAATCTTTTCAAAGTACTTTCCACCAGCCTCTATACAAAGATTCATGCGCCTAAACCAGTTTTCAAAACACTTTTTCCAGTCCGCCGCAGACACCTCGTTTACAGCCTGCTCGAACGCAGCCAGCGCATCTTCCGGCGACGAAAATTGTATCCCTTTGAGCTGATTTTTTATTTTTGGGAATAAAAAGAAGTGACACGGTGCTAGATCAGGGCTGTAAGGAGGGTGACCCAGGAGTTTGACTGGCGTGCTGTCCAGGAAGTCCCTCGTTTTGAGTGCGGTGTGCGCAGGTGCATTGTCGTGGTGGAGCAGTAGCCCGCGGAGCCCTGTGTTTGGTCGCTTGTTGCTTATAACAGAGAAAACTTCTGGCAAACATTTGGTAGTATACCATTCGGCATTAATGCTTCTTTGATCCCGTAAGGGAATTGATACCAAGTGGCCAGTCAAATTAAAAAAGCTAGCGATCAAAATCTTACCCCCGCTTCTAGATCGCTTCACTTTGGTAGGCGTTGGCTCATTTTGAAACACCCAAACAGTCGACTGGCGCTTGGTTTCTGGGTCGTATTGATAAATCCAGGACTCATCACCTGTAACGATGTCGTAAACACGCCGAGACGAGCCTGCTTCAAATTTGTTAAGCATATCACGGCACCATTCCACCCGGGCCTGCTTCTGAGCATCGGTGAGGTTGTGCGGCACCCAGCGTGATACTATCCTCCTCACGCGAAGATGGCTGTGTAGAATCTCGTGAACGCTTCCCGATCCAATCTTCAATATGTGTTGAATCTCCTGATATGTAATTCGCCTATTGTCTTGGATTAAATTTTTCACTGCTAGCACGTTTTCTTCGGTAACAGCCGTCAAAGGGCGACCGCTTCTTTCGTCATCCCCCAAAGTTGGTCGACCGCGCTTGAATTCGTTATACCAACGATACACGGTTGCCTTGGAAGGGCCTTCATCCATGAATGCCATTTGAAGTCTATCGTACAATTCATCCGGTTTCAGGCGACACTTGAAATCGTATAAAATCATAGCTCTAAAATGTTCCCGGCGCAGATCCATATTTCAGTGAGACACAATACTTTGAATTAACTCGCAAAAAATGTGGAGGGAAATTTTGAAATTGGAACTTACTTATTTTTACTTATAAATAATCATATTTTCGAAAAACATTATAACTGCCCAACTAGCAAAAACGTCGTATAGTTCCAGTCTTATAAGACTTCATGTTATGTAACAGTTATATAGTGGGATCTAGCTAACTCTCATGTTATATAGATGTTCAACTTACGACGGTTTAGTCGCGTGACTGTAATGTCTTATAACATAGTTGAGTAATCGTTTTCACGACCAACTTATACGACGTCGTACAATGGTGTCAGTGCATATGTAGAGTAAACGTTGTCAGTACTAACTTATACGACGTCGGATACTAGTGCCAGCCATGACGTTTACTTGACAATGTATTGGTCATATAAACGTTTCAGTTAAATAAAAGGTTTTCATAAGACAACCGTCGTCGTGTGCAGAATTTTAACATAACTTTTATATAATTAAAAAGCCGCTTAAACGTTTGAGCATGACCTTTATACAACAAAACTATTTTGGTCGTATGGAAGCCTAACTAAGACTTATATGCGACTAAAATGTAGAATTTCAACGGTTACATAACTTTAAGTAGACTTTTAAATCATTTAAAGGTCAAATCCATACTTTAATTAAACCCTTCTCATTTTGTTTTGTCAAATACAAAAGTAATTTCCGTAAAAAATATGGATCCAAATAAATGGAGAAAATTGAAAAGAAGTGGGACCTTCAAACGTAAAATTAGGCAAACGTTCCACTCATGAAAAGTGAGCCGATAACTTCTTCGTTTTCTGATCCCCCCAAAAATTACGTACAAGAACGAATGATTGTTTCAGAAAATGGTTCCGTATATTCTTAAACTTATTTTAATTTTAAAGATTATTTTGAATAGCAGAAATGGGCGATAGATTTTAATATTTCTCATTGGCAATGGCTTCAACATTAAGTCTTTGAGCACAATCTTAAATAAAAGACTTCCCAATATAGTTCATAAAGATCCCAGAACGCTTCTTAAAACGAATAAGGTCAATGTACCACTATTTAATGTGGACGCAGGCCAATATTGGCATAATGGCGTATCAGCACCACTAAGAGAAATACTGGAAAACATTTCTGGGTACCGGATATGGGTATGGCCTATACTTTGTCACATTTTTGAAAAATAAGATATTCCACCATTTGCTGTCGGTATTTACACAGGAAAAGGCAAACTTAGTGATCTAAACACTTACTTATATAATTTCGTAGCAGAAATGAAAGGACTTCTCAAATAACCAAATAGTTGAAACTATTTCTGTGAATGATAACGGTGGAAATATTTTAATATTTGGTAATCTCTTAGGAAATTGTAGCGATGCGTTTGAAAAGCCTATTAAATCTTCAATTTTGAATACCTACTTATAAGTATGATACTAATACTGTTACTAAATCAGAGTTATCATATAAAATATCAGGGGGCCTAGTACGAGTTTGACACTTACAAATACTTTCAAAGTATTCGTCGACTTTCATTAATAAATCTGTAGTTCCTCCTCGTATCCGCCAGGGGCGCTACTGATTTAGGAATGAAAGTCGACGAAAGTATTCGTAAGTGTGAAACTCGAACTAGGCCCACAGATGTTAAAACATCATGTTGGTTAGCGTTGCTTACAATGAGTATATATTTCTTATACCTTTAATTTTATTCACACATTGTCATTGTAAATAAAATAAAGATTTAAAGTAGCAAATTGTTTTTTATTGACCAGAAAAATCACAGTACAGTCAAATAATACACTACTTTTAGTGTCGACAACTTACAACAGTCTGTTTATCAATTATTATTAATGAACACTAAGCTTAACATAATCTAATAAAAATGTGGGTAGGTACAAATATGGCACATTCGGTTATAAAATTATCAACAACAGTCTGTTTATCGCTTATCATTTATAAACACTTAGCTTAATATAATCTAACAAAAATGTAGGTACGAATATGGCACATTCGGTTAAAAATGATCGTCAACACTTTATCACTTATTATTAATGAACACTAAGCTTAACATAAACTATGACATTTGAGGCCAATTCTAACTTCTGTTATTGTCGCGGTCTGGTATACATGTTACATAAATTGAGGATTCATTGACGCTTGTGGATTGAGGTTCGGGCATCTTGTCATATTCCTAAAATAAAATAAAAAATGTTTTACAAACCATTGAAAGCCCTCAAAAAAGATCGCAAAATCGAGGAAAGTGGAGAGTTCTCGTTTCGGAGGCCATGACTCACTTTGAGTCACTGAGCCAGAGGAGTAAGTAAGTAGTAAAAAAGATCAGTTGAGTATAGTTTGGTAATTGGGACACTAAATATGTTTTTAGTTTACATTTTAAAAACTCTTACATCTTACATTTACTGACATTTGTTTACATCTTATGTAAGTATTGATTAGGGAACCCTAAAGTCGACTGAATATGGCCGGCATCGTGGTCTCAAGGAAAAGTCTACGCGACCTTTTTGTTAAATTAGTGTAATATAGAGGTCGCTATAAAACGTAAACAAGATGGTTGGAGCTTTATTATGAAAACATATTTTGGATAATTAACTAAAACCATTGAAATACAAAGAAATAGGGGGGGGGGGCGTAAAAAATTTCACATAAACACATATGTACATTGTCATAAAACTAAATTTCCCCGAAAAAATAACACAACTATTATAATATCACACATTTAAATAATGTACAGTAAATATATTTTGTAATCATGGAAGTTAACTTCACTTACCTTTTTATGTTGTTTTTTTAAACACACACCAATGGCGAGCACAATTTTTACACGCGAATAAAAATGGTTTTCGTTGAGTTGTTGTTTGACACTAACACAACGCTTCAGTCATTTGACAACGTCGATATAACTGCTATATGACATAAGCGGTCACCTAAGGGTCTCATCACAATCAGTATTGGACCGAAAAGTCGGTCTTTGTACTTTTATTTAACCTGTAAATAACTTTCAGCGGTCACTGACTGACTTCTATGTAACTACTAACCGATGATATTGTCGTATAATTTGGGCCTTTTTCGGGTTTTATAAATGTTTATATTTACGCTTATATGACCAATTTAAACGATTAACTGAAAATGTATAACGTTAACTTGACTATTATAAAACATAAATTTGTTAGTTGGGTGGCCAGTCTCCCATATATAAAAACTTTTTTTCGCAATACTTTCTGAGGGGCCTGGTATTATATTATCTGTGTATAGTATTATATTATCTGTGCTTAAAAATATACTTTAATTTAGTTTAGCTATTTCATCAACAGGCCTTCCGCTTTAGATTTTTTTTTTCTATTTCTTCAAAAATCAAATTACGGCGAATAATACGCGAGAGAAATGAAACGCGCGCGGCCGTGTGGTGGCGACAATGCAAACACGTAAAATTATATAATTTTTTGTGAATGAGTTAGCTCATGTTCTATGATATAAAAATCGAAAATATGGATGATCGTGACATTTTTTTGGAAAATATGGACTTAACCATGAAATATGGAAAAATATGGAAAATTAAAATTAGTTTTTCACAATCTATAGATGATAATCGATTCGATGCAGAGAACAAATTCGAGACCGAAAATCGTGTAAATTAAAAATATGTATTTATCCGGACCCTACAACTTAATTCAAATTTCTGTCTCTAGTAGGACAAATCGTGAATAGATTAGCTTATTTATTTTGATCGTAAAGCGACTGGTGTAGGAACTCAACCAAAAACCGCAGAGTCCCATGAAAAATTATTTTTAACAGTAAGTACTGGTTTTTTTTAGGGTTCCGTACGCAAAGGACCCTATTACTCTCGCTACGCTGTCCGTCCGTCCGTCCGTCTGTCTGTCATAAAGATAAAGATAATTTATTTGTAAAACATGAGTATACAGAACAAAATATTGATTGTAATGTACGGTGTTATTAATAAAATCATCATCATCATAATTTCAGCCGAAAGACGTCCACTGCTGGGCATAGGCCTCCCCCAAGCATCGCCACAACGACCGGTCCTGCGCCTTCCGCATCCAGCGGATTCCCGCGACCTTCACCAGGTCGTCGGTCCAAAGATCACCAGGAAGCTAAAGTTTAGCGAGCCGCGCATCGCCCTGGAGGGCACTCCAATTGTGTTCTCTGACCGCCTTAAGGTACTTGGGCTCATAATTGACAGGAACCTGAATTTCAACTGCCATCTCGAGGAAGCCAATAGAAGAGCGGCGAACCTATTTAAGACGGTGTCTAGGACCGCTAACGCCCACTGGGGCTTAAATAGCGAAGTTCTCAGGACGATATACACTGCAGTGGTCGAGCCCACCGTTCTGTATGCAGCAAATGCGTGGGCTGACGCAGTCATGCTGAAGTCTAATAAGACTAGACTAGACCGGATTACCCGCATGTTCTGCATCACGATAGTAACTGTGGGTAGTTGAAAAGTTAACACAAATAAAATTGCTCTCAACAAAATATTTAATAATTAATATTAGACAAATTATATTTAACCAACCAACTGCGATCGCCAACCCGCCTGCCAAGCGTGGCGATTATGGCATATCCCCCCCTTAATTGGGGGAGGCCTTTGTCCAGTAGTGGACGTCTTTCGGCTGTAATGATGATGATGATGATTAGACAAATAATTCCATTAATTTTATGTTATATTTTAAAAGTTAATAGTATATACCTGCTGGTACAGTGTTATCTTCCCACTAAATACACATAATCACGCATAATCAAAAATCACTATGGATTCACTCAAAAGCACATTGACCTAGCTGAAAGACATGTTCCACACAAGAATGGCTGAATTTGAAGGAGAATTGCAGAAGGCCCCTTCAAGACCCACTACCACTGCAGGTTTGGCCACAGAATTTGCAATGTTCCGAACGTTCATCACCCAGGCTCTCAGTGGCCTCCAACAGCAGGTAGAGTTGCTTGCACGTAGTGTTGACCAACTGGAGATGCGAGGACGGAGGAAGATTCTACTGCTGCACGGAGTTGAAGAAAAGCAGAAGGAGGAGACATCTAATGTGCTTGCTGAAGTGGTCGCAGACAAGGGAACGCACAGAGGATAAAAATACAATTTATTTTATTTTATATATATGTGTAGATTATACCTATTATATATTTGTCTTCTCTGCAGTGTTTTCCCGGTCTATTTTTTTATTTTATTTTATTTGTTGTATTATTACCATTACCAAGCTTCACTTGCTGAAGACGAACTTTGCATTTGTTAACAAATAATTGCTGGATGTAAGTAGAGAGTCCTGGTCTGATTTAATAAATTTTATAAAATCGGGAGAAGGGTCTCCCCGTGCCTCTTGGCCTAACGTTGACGACACCCTCCTAGGCGGTGCACACAGAACATCACGGGCCTTTACCAGCTGCGCCAACTACGCCAGCTGTGCCAGCTACGCCAGCTGTGCCAGCTACGCCAGCTGTGTCAGCTACGCCAACTGTGCCAGCATGCTGCCAGACCAGCATGCCAACTGTGCCAGCTACGCCAGCTGCTGGTCGTGCAGTTGTGAATTTCATATAAGGGCTGACCCGATGACGTTCAGTGTACCTATGATAAAAATTTCGAGAATTAACAGCCATGAATACTAGATTTCCATAATTACTGCACTTAATTTATTATAGTATTAGACAAATATGGCTAACAAGGGCATGAATATCTTTTGACTTCTCGATGCAGAGTTAATGAAATTTGTTTAAATTGCACTACCGCTCATAGACTCATTAAATTGATTCCAACCTCGGGTAGAAGCAGTAATATATTTTATTTTTACTCTTTTCTTAACCTTTTAAGTTTTGTTTTGTCTAATGCTATCATAAACGGTCAAACGCAAGCCCATTAGATATAAAAAAAAAAAAAAA
Organism: Asteroscopus sphinx; assembly: GCA_949699075.1. Taxonomy (NCBI): domain Eukaryota; kingdom Metazoa; phylum Arthropoda; class Insecta; order Lepidoptera; family Noctuidae; genus Asteroscopus; species Asteroscopus sphinx. The sequence continues at coordinate 14,381,250 of OX453024.1, forward strand.
AATGACAAATGAATTGGTGATTGAAGTACCAACAACGTAAAGATTTTTTTCATAACACGATCTGTTAAATCGTAAAAAATCGTAAACGCTGCACCTTTTTAAAGTACCGTATACGCACGTCTAGACATGATATAGGTAAGTACACAATTCTCATCCATCGGTGTATTCGTTAAAATTAGAATAGGCTTCAATCATCATCTGTCTGACAGTTATGCCACTGTTGATGATGATGATGATGAACATATCGATGTCATACTAAAGATATTTGAGCAACGTGGTGATATTTTGACTCTATAAATAAGTATTTGATGCAACGTAGTGATTTTGACAACATCAAATCAATGCTATTCCAAATGTTAAAGATTCACATACAGCCAAAATTATCTTCGATGAAAACGTCGAAGTAGATTTTAAAATATACACAGATGTGAAAAAGAAAGCTAAATTTAGAATAACATCGACACATTCAGAGATAAAAAGAGTGAAAGAGAAGGAACACCGACTACATACAAATTATATCTTGCCTGGTTGACAAGGCTGCAAAATGGTAATGGCTTTCTCCCTTTTCTCCTGCCGTTCAAATTCATACTTGAATCTTTTCTTGTAAATGCTTCTCGTTACTCCAAATTATAAAATGTAATCACACATGTCCATCCATACCACGGAATTTATTAATATAATTTTACCACAAACGGTTTCTTTTCACTTTTTATCAACTCAGTCTATCGCAGTCCACTGCTGGACATGGGCCTCTCCCAAGGTGCGCCACAACATTCGGTCCTCTGCCTTCCGCATCCTTTTTCACCTTTATTTCTTTCAAACTTTTAGTTTCAAAGTTCGAACTAAAGAAAGAAAGAAAGTAAGAAAAACTTTTATTTGGCACACGCGCGGACAGCAGCGGTGGGATCCCATATGCCAATAATCCGGAGTACCATCATGGAAATTAATATTCAGAGGAGGCTCACCAAGATCTCTGGAAGACCACAAATTCACAGGTCATGAGTTTCGTTTATTCTGTTGGTTGTTAAATTAAAAAAGCTGACCTTTCATAGATTAATTGCTTGCAACCATGAATTAAATGAGTGGTTAACAAGAGAGTTTTACAATCTGCCAAGTTTTCACTTGTTAGTCGAGTTCGTAAACAGTTGACACGATTCATCACGGCCAAGTTCCGGCCCAATTATGCACTTTTTGGTCTTGTAACGTCACCAACGGAAACATTCACATACCCTTCCGCTGGCGAATTGCATATGGACGTGACAGCGAGTGCATTTTAAATTATTTCATTTGATACACATTACGGTTCATTCGCTAAATAAGTTGGGTTATAACAAATGCGAATATGAATTAACTAACGGTACACTTCAAACACCCGCCGACTTCATAAAAACTTAATGATAAAGACGCTGCTCATCAGCTCGCAGATTTCGGAATCGTTAATCGAACATCCCCATCATCTTCGAATAATTTACAATTAGGCAAAGGTTCACGCCGATTTCAAAGGCATCTTGTGAGATACGCGACGGGTCATAAAGAGGGCACAGGTCGGCTAGCGACCTTGCGGGTGTATTCTGAGCAGCCGCGAGAGTTGCGGGGGGTCTTCGAAGTCACGGGCATTCAGAGTGGGGGCTCTGATTGTCCACCGAGTGACTTCTGGGAAGGCGGCGGCATGTTGTGGTCACGTGCTGCCATGAGAACCGGGCATTTACACCGGGAGACAAATAGTCTCCCTTGAGACGTGCCTTAAAGGCGTAGCATAGGGAGGGCTCCGGAGGCTTATTAATTTCCCGGAGTCCCCCTTATTGTGCTGTAGACGGCCACTGGGGGGGTTTTAGTGGGTAAAAATCCCACACACCCCGGCCTCCATCCCCCATGAGGCCGGTAGCCTTTTGAAGGGTTCCTCCTCGCAGCAAAGAAAAAAAAAAAAAAAAAAAAAAGGTACAGTCGACCTTATGTCCGCCATTGGTAACAATTTGACCTTGACAGCGTCTTTACTTTTTAAGCAGTAAAGGGTGGTTTAGTTCAAAAGTTACCACTGACGTCAGGTCGACTGTACAATAGTACTTACTCTATTTATGGTCTAAATCTTAATATGAAAATTATCTCTGAAAACAGAAGCTTTTGAAAATTTTATTTTATAAACATCACTCCATACAAAGAGGTGTTGTTCAGAGCTAACCTTCCCAGATAAAATAAGCAATCGAAATATCGGGGGACATTCTTCTTTTCTCATTTCTAAAAGTTGTATTGTTTGGTTGAAATAGGTTATTCACTAGGCACCACTAATAAGGCATGGTTCATAAGTTTAAATAATTTTATCACAGCAATGACAAGTCGACAACACCTTGATTTTTTCTTGTAGTTACAGACACAAGCAATCGAAACATCGGGGGACATCCTTCTTTTCTCACTTCTAAAAGTTGTATTGTTTGGTTGAAATAGTTTATTCACCAATCACCACTAAATAGTTTACAGGTTTACAATTCGCATAAAGCTAGTTTTACAAACTTTACTTATATCTAAGGTAGAGCACCTGTTACAGATAGTATCAAAGACTTCCTGCACTAGGCTAGGCCTGTATCGCAGGGAGCTTAATTTATTTTTCCTGAATTCACAACTAATAATACCTATTGTGTATTAAAAAAAAAAGATTATTTGGTATGAAAGAGCATGTTGAGCATGCATAAACTTAGAAATAGGATATAATAATATAGTTCGAACTTAAAAGAGCTACTTATGTATCTAATGTTACATAATGAACTCAAAAAACTTATAATCATAATATAATATTTATTATGTTTATTACTATAAAATGTGAGATCATGTTAAACTTCTAAGGTATAAAGTAAGTGTTTTAAAAAGTCCTCTGTTTTGTCGAATGTCCAGGTTAATAATTCTTTTAAAAGTTTCGCCTTTGCTTCACGAACTGATATGTTTCTTAGGTCACAGATTTTGTTTACATTGTTAAATACTAATGGCTTCATGTAGGCGCAGAATCTTTTTGCAAACGTAGTCTTGACGGGGATAAGAGGAAGCTTGAAATTACGCTTTTTGACCATATCATTGTAATCACCCGAGTTGAGTACTTCCTTGTGGGTTAAAAGAGCAATTTTTAAAATGTAAAGTCTTCTCACGCTGAGTAATTGTGTTTCTTTAAAAAGTAGAACTGTTGGAAATCGGAGAGGTTTTTTGAACATCGTTTTAAAAACTGCGCGCTGTGATCGCTCTAAGCTAATAAGGTGAGTGATGGCAGTGCCACCCCAGGCCAGGATACAGGACTGGCATAATGTGACGTAAACCCTCTTTAGCAAGCTCATTGGGGCAACGTCCCTTAGCTGTTTCATTACATATATAATCTTTCTTACTCTTGCCGACGTAGCGGCAATATGCTTGCCAAAGTTAAGTTTTTCGTCCATGATGACCCCTAAATATTTTGTATGCTTAACTTTGCTTATATAATTACAATTACAGTATGTTTGTGAAAAGTTAGCTATTGTGTTGCAAGTGTGCACAAATAACTTCAAGTCGGGTGGTGGGGCTGTTTTAGTAGTCTTATGGAAGCAAATGAAGTTGGTCTTTGATGTATTTAATGTTAAAAAATTACTGTTAAGCCATTCTGATACCTATATTAGAAAACTATTAATGTACATGAATTAAATGATTATGAATTTGTTTCAAAATCATAATCATTTAATTGAAATCATATTTTCAATTTTACATTAATAGTTTTCTAATATAGGTATAGGAATTTGTTTCAAAATCATAATCATTTAATTGATATCATATTTTCATTTTGTACATTAATTGTTTTCTGTAGGTGTAGGCATCAAATTCATATTCATTCAATTGAAATCGTAATTTTTGCGTGTATGAAACATATCGTAGTTTTAGATTATTTTATATTTGGTTTTAATAAATATGACTCTTGGTAAATTATCCAATATAATTTGTTATGATATCTAATTTTGAAGGAACTTATGCGCGAAAATCGTTTCTAGACCTGGTCGCAATGGACTGGATAGAATAGGACTTATTGTCTAAATAACTCTTGAATTCTGACAACAATTCACTGAACAGTATAGCAAGAATGTTGTATTCATAAATCTTCTTGTCGTGAGCGTAGTACTGGATGAGAGTAGCCTCCATACCATAAGCTGTAGGCTTAACTTCAAACTCAAAATCTGATAATTCACTGGTCCCGTTTTCATAGACGATGTAAGATTTGTTACCAATGACCACAGGCAGACCATTTTCCAAGATGAAAGGTGCTTTCAAGATGCTCACGGAAGTTGGATTTTGGGGAAGACCTTCAATCTTCTTTACTTCATCACCAACCAAAGCATAGATTTCCTTATCATTTGTGTAGTAATACAAATTATTCTGGAAATCCAAAACAATTTGCTTAGCGTTCACAACTTTATCAATTTTCTCCTTTTTCGTTCCCTCTTCAGTGATTTTGTAAAGAACAAGATCTTCTGAGGAGCCATACCTAAAACTATTCTTACACTATGTTTTTCTTTTTCAGGGCTACTACCAAAAACTAGCGCTCTCCCAATACGGATCCCGGGCCTTCGAGCACATTTTCCAAGTTGCTTCTCCGGAACAGAAGATCAAGATCATGACCGAACTATCAGACAAAAGCAACCTCCTCAATAGATGGTCGCAGAAATGAAAATAACATTAAAATTTAATTTAATTTACGGACAATAGCGTGGGATTTTTTTTAAAACGGAGGCAGATTCCTCGGCCCTGGAAGGTCGTAGCTGAACTTGCGACACCACGAACCGTTCGTAGTGAGCCAAGCTATAGAATGATTAAAAAAAGAAATCGAACTACCGTAGTATTTGCGACTAAATGGTCGCAGAAAGGAAAATAACATTAAAATTTAATTTAATTTACGGACACTTATCGTGGGTTTTTTTTTAAAACGGAGGCAGATTCCTCTCGGATATAGTTTTACGCTACCCTTTGCAATCCTTCAGGTATTTAGATCCTCATCTATTTCAGCAGAAACAAGTCGTATTTTAGCTTACGTTTCACATTTTCTGGCCATGACCTTTTCAGCGTGGCTATTCTGTAAGATCTCGCTAGCAAACTCATTTCCTGAATCCGCAGTTAAATCTTTTTTATTGGTATTGTTTTTACTGCTTTTCACTGCGGATTCAGAAGTGAGTTTGCTAGCAAAATCTAACAGATTAGCGTTGCTGGCCAGTCTTTATGGAAGCTTATTGTGTCCTTATTCAAGATTGTTTTCACCATGTATTTATTCACTCAAACCCAATAAGAATAGTAAAAGGGTGATGCCTTTCCCATGAATCGTCATCCGGTACCAGATTTCCTGTTTTTTTTAGTAGAGAAACTCTTGATTGACCATGAAAAGATAAAGATATTTTTATACCTCTTTTTTCTGTAGCCATCAGCAAGAAATTTTGGCGCCACCACCTGTCACTAGTGGCTGATACGTTTCCCTTTCTACAAAAACAAATTAGTTGTCAAAACACAAAGTAATAGATTCAAAATAATGTTTTTATAATTTCAAATGAATGGCAGATGTTAACAGTTACAGTAAGACAGACAGACAAACATACCAACGCAGTCTAATCTAATGGAATTTTGATTGCTGAAACTTTGTTTAAAAGAAATCAGTGCTACGCAAATAAAATATAAACATACTACTTAGTATTACCACAGATAATATAATACTATACACAGATAATATAATACTATACTAGTAGTATTACACAGGTGAGGACCAACATCTTTGTTCGTCCCTTCATATGATTGCAGCTTTCCTAGTGCTCTTTCCCAATGCAATTTTGGTAATTCGGTCTTCTTAATACGTAATCGATTATGGTTATGACTGACGATGGTTTTGACAAAGGTGAAATTTTTGATAAATGGCCTATTAGCTAATCTTATCAAACATCGAATTCATGCATTGTATCTACTCCACCAATAGTTTTCCAGAACTTTTTTTTTAAATTTAATTTATTTTACTTTAATTACAACGGTCTTGAACCAATTACAGTAATTAAAGATAGAGGAATAATACATCAAATAAAAAAATTAATTAACAAAAACAAAAAACCCGACTGCGTGTAAAAATAACAGAAAAGATATAAACAAGACTTATCAACACGCAGTCGGAGGCTACGTATGTTTTTGGTCATGAATTACATAATAGTTCATAGGTAGCCTCCGCCTGCGTGTTGATAAGTCTTGTTTATATCTTTTCTGTTATTTTTACACGCAGTCGGGTTTTTTGTTTTTGTTAATAAATTTTTTTATTTTAATTTTTTTAGTTTTGTCATGTTTTATTTATCATACTACTAATGTTTTTTTTGAAAAGTCAAATTCATTTTTAACGTTGAATATTTTGTTGTTTTTTATCATTTTTTTCATTCCAAATTACATTTAAACATATAAGTTGCATATATTTTTGTAAAAATTTTTGAAGAGGTAATATGGCGCCAAAAAGCGGCCATTTTAATTTTTTTAATTTTGATGTACCCAGTGTCACTCTCAGAATTAAGACGAATCTAACGACACCTCTCAATCTCAAATCCATCAAGCCGTTTAGGCCACAGAGCGTGCCAAAGAAATATACATACATACATACATACATACATACATACACTCGAAAAACATAACCCTCCTTCTGGCGCAGTCGGGTAAAAATACATAGTGAATACATCTTTCATAAATCTCTCTCGCATTGCTTTAGGCATACTAACAGAATCTTCTTCCAATCTTCCGCAAATAGATCATAATTCGGATTAGAATCCAAGAGAACGTTGAGTGCGTGATAGTACGAGGTACTGGCGATTTAGCTCGCGCTACAGTGTGACATGAAGGCACAGCTACAAACTTGTGCTTCCTGTTGCGGTGGTAATTGTCCGGTGCAAAGAATCGAGCCAGCTCATTATGCAGATCTGGTGCATCAATGGACCCGCGAAGAGTTTTACAAGCTGTTGTAAGCTGATACACCTAATGAACCTAATCATGATCTGTCAACAACCAACCAAGTTGGCCAACATACTAATTCACTTAAGACACTAGCTGATAGCTGCAGCCCGCGGCCTTAGCCATCCGGGCTCCCGGGCAAGATATTTTTCAGCGCCCTTTGTCTTGTTATAAGCTAGCCTTCTCCAGAAAAGCAACAGAGATTGCAGTGAAACATATTATCAAGCAAGAAGAACATTTAGTTCTCAAATATGAAAGTACAAAATGAAAAGCGCGCTACACAAGCGCGAGCGAAGCGAGCGGGAATGTTTTTGTTATTTATGTGGGGGTCACAGCTGATTGGTTAATAATTTGTTTGGTAGTCTTTTAGAATATGGCGTAAACTTTAATAAATTAGGGCTCTTGATCCTGAATTAAACTTTTATAATGTTACGAGTTTTCGTTAGGTAGCATTTGCAGCTGAACATCACAAAATTCGCACGCGAGCACTTGAGGATGACGTTCCAACATACACCGCCCATATAGTCTTGAACTTTCTCTTGATAACGAATTTTCAAAACTATGAATGCTCTCTTTCGAATGTTCACCAGAGAAAATATTTGACTCATGGACCTTTCCTCCGCAGCGTCGCTACTTCTCCCTGGCAGCCAAGTCCACGACCCGCACGTCGTGGTGGGTGCCCCTCAGCGTGCTGTGCGAGCCGGAGGCGCAGGGCCCCCCGCCCCCCCTGCAGTGGCTGGCCGACAGCGAGGGCGTGGGCCAGCAGTACCGGTTCGAGCACGGCTCCGGCCCTGAACAGTGGGTTCTGTTCAACCATGATATGATTGGTGAGTGATTTATGGTATTTATGGCGACACGAGCTTAAGGCTCACCTGATGTGAAGCAGTTCATCATCATCATCATAATTTCAGCCCAAAGTCGTTCACCTTCTGAACATAGGCCTCCCCTAAAAGGGTGGGATATGCCAGCAGAGCTGTGAAGCAGTTATCTCTTATCAACTCACTATGCCTATCGCAGTCCACTGCTGGGCAAAGACCTCTGCCAAGTTCCACCACAACATTCGATTCTCCGCCTTACGCATCCAAGCTACCAGCTACCATCTTCAGGTCCTACTCGGTCCCCGGTTCCTCTGCCTATAACAATTGCAAAACTACCTACGCTGTTGTCTAAATGGTATTAGAAATCGCGTTCGCCAAACTGAGACATGAAGATGTAAAGTCTCATGTGATTGTATTGTCCCCGGCACCGACTTCAAAAAGGAGGTTATGAATTTGACTTGTATGTATGTAATATTATTGGAACTATAATATATTCATATATAATAATCTATTAGGGCTTCCAAACAAATTTAGGTACAAAGTTTTATAGGTATGTATGTTTTTATATATGTATGTTTGTCCACGCATATCTCCGAAACTATTAATCGGATTGTGACCACTGTTTTTTAATTGACTTATATTTACTTCAACTCAGGGTACAGTGCAAGATTCATCAAAATCAGTTCAGTACTTTTCAAGATATAAACTAATACGTGTGACGGCCTGGAATCGTTTGTTAACGTTCGATGCTTACGTCCTGCTCACACTCATTACGCGAGTGTAACAGCGCGGTCCTTGAAAGTGTATGTTGAAGGAGGCACAGTTACATTAGGCGTACTGTATGTTCGAGGTTGGTTGCAGCCCCTGCTGGTGTGGGGCGGTGCGCTGACGGCGCTGTGCCTGGCGCTGGGCGCCGGGTCGCTGCTGGCGGGCGCCGGCGCGGCCTGGCTGGGCGCCGCGCCGGCGGGCGCCGTGTTCGCGGACTCGGCCGGCCTGCAGCCCGCGCCCTACGCCATGCTGGCCGACATGTTCCACTACCAGGTACCACTCAAACCTTCTCATTCGGAGAAGAGGCTCGTGCCCAGCAGTGGGACGATATAGGGCTGCCTGTGTTGTTATTTTTGACTGCTTATAAGCTGAAAACAAGCGCAAATAGTACATTACTGTACAGGCCTGAAATAAAGCAACTGACAGCTGAGTAATATTGGAAGGACGAGGCGAAGCCGAGCACTTCCGAAGTGATTTTTAAATATACGAGGCCGTTTGGGGTCTGAAGGCCGGAGCGGGTGGGATGTTTACCCTCTAAAACCACTCCGGTGGCCGTCTTCAGCACAATAGGGACTCCAGAGGAATGTATTATTCCTCCGGAGCCCTTTCTGTGCTACACCAGTAAAGCACGTCTCGAGGAAGACTTTTTGTCTTGAAGCAATGTGTAGGCCACAGAAATAGATAGAATGGTTGTAATCACAATTTTACTTGCGATTCATGCGTGGCAACTTTCGATAAAACTACGCCTTACATATTCATCCTCCGAGCCTTTTCCCAATTATATTGGGGTCGGCTTCCAGTCTAGCCAGATGCGGCTGAACATCAGTATTTTACACGGAGCGACTGCCATCAGACCCCCGCAACCCAGTTACTGGGTAATACTGACATTCGGAGGTTAGACCAGTTGTCAGACTTTCAGGCTTCTGACTACCAGTAACGACTGCCATAGATATTCGTATGACAACCGGGACCGACAGCTTAACGTGCTCTCCGAGGCACGGAGGGGTTTCGAGGTGTATCGAAACGGTCACCCATCCACAGACTAAAAGCAAGTGCAAGTGCAAGTGCAGCTTAACCTTGCAGATTGTACAATCCGCGCAGTCTTTGCTTAGCTACGAGCCCCTCATACTGACGTAATTAATTTTTAAAAATTAACTGTTATCAAATGTACTTTACAGCTTTTGTTACTGCCGTTAGAAACAGCACAATAAGGCATTTTTGAAGGTTTTTGTTACAGTATTTACAGAAACAAGTCATAAGGCGTAGTTACTGAGAAAGGCTTTCAAATGCACTATGGTGCAGAGCGTTGGCACGCGCGCCCTGCCCACTTGGCCATTCTATCTATTTCTGTGGTGTAGGCCATACAAATATTTAGACGCACGAAACAAATCGCTGGTTGAATTATGTAATGGCACAGTACAAAAAGTAGATCCAGATAATTTGAGAAATCACACATTTAAGTTTTCGTGCGTTCACACTACTCCTTACTGACTATAGGTAGGTATACAACGTGTTAAGGGGTCATTGTACTCATCAATATGAACAACTTTTAGATAGATAGATAGATAGAATATACTTTATTGTACATCATGAAAATAGTAGTAAACAGGAACAACGTATAAATTATGGGTACATGAAAGGTCTTCTCGCTAAAAGCAAAACGGATGGCCGATGGGGCAGCAAAGTTCTGGAGTGGCGACCGCGTACTGGAAGGCGCAGCGTGGGTAGGCCCCCCACAAGGTGGACCGACGACCTGGTAAAGGTCGCGGGAATCCGCTGGATGCGGAAGGCACAGGACCGGTCGTTGTGGCGATGCTTGGGGGAGGCCTATGTCCAGCAGTGGACGTCTTTCGGCTGAAATGATGATGATGATGATGTACAACCAGTGCTCACGCACACACCATGCACCTGAAAGATATTTGCTTCCGCAATTCTTACTGGCCGATGCCGCGACATGTGTACTGAGAGGGGTGAGCACGGTTTGAGGTGCATATGTCTGCATGAGCGCTGGTTGTACACAAAGGAGCATAGTTTTTTTGGCTTCACTAGATTGTTCGCAGCACTTCGTCTATATTATTTACCATGTCTGTGGCATCGATATGTCATTCCCATCAGTTTGTCGGTGGATGCCGTTAAAGGGGAGCCAGCAATAAAATTGTCTTTAGCTGCCCATTCCTGCATTACGTGGTGTGTAAAAGACTGAGCTATTTCTAACCTTGAACAGCCAACATAAAACAGTAATCAACACTTCACAATTTTTCACGTTTTCCACTTCCACAAAATGTCCGTGTTCACATTAAGTGTTCATAGTAACAAATTGAATTGATGCGGCCGGCTGATCGGGCTGCAATTAAGGCGGGCGGCCATAAATCGGTGCGTATCTGATTTTGAACATGAAAGAGGCGTAGCGGCGACTGCGAGTAAGCAGTCATGAGGTACAACGGGAGGGCAGGACTTTTTAACGATATAATAGATTATTATTATATATTTTGAGGAAAAGATGAATTTATACTTATGTGCGTTTAGGCTACGTTTATTAGCTTAGCAGCTTGGTTGGCTGACGTTGAAAACCAGACTCTGTTCTGTGCCATTTTGCTGAGCGATGGCCGTTATGGCCAGATGTGACGCATATCTTACCACACTCCTTGATTCTTTATACCTGTATTTGTTCTGTATTTTTTTAATATTCTTTTGTAATTTTATGCGTCTTTCCACTCGCAAATATCTTTCTTTCAGTTGGTCATACGTCGGCCTTCTCCGCTGTAGATTGCTAGAATATCAGACAAAATAAAAAATCCATTATGTCTCGCGGAATAAAACAAACTAGCTCTTTCAAAACCAAAGCCACGCTTGCACCCCTAAAAGGAGTTCAGTGGTAATACCGCCATCATCATCACCCGAAGGTTTCTTGTTTTTTATCTGCCTAAGGGCCGCACTAATAACGCACTGGTGAACCTTTCAGAGATTCTTGAAATGGCGCGTGAATGTTGCTAGAAACCGCTGGTCTTGCTGTTCTCACGGGAAACTTTCAACTCCATCAAGCATCTCAATCTTCGAAAGACTGATATTAGATTATTCTTCTTCTTCTTCTTCGTGTCGACACGAGCTACATAATGATAATAGCTCATGTCGTGGGGAAAAGATTAGCCAGTCAGCAAGTTGGTAGCGGGGCTGACTGCCCAGGGTGCGCCGGACGATCAATTAAATATCGTCACTCGTGGAGGCTTTAGATTATTGAAAATGGGTTGTTGGGATCGTTAGATTTTCAGAATACTGCTGCTAAGAGACAGTTTCTCAGTCAGTTGCAAATGTAGCCACCCGCTGAGAAAACACTTTCTATATCGTTATCCTGTATCATTTTGTTAGTGAAGAACTTGTTGGGTGAGCAGAAGAGTAACTCCCAGTTTCTGAAAGGCTGATCAACGCCAAAATTTACTAATCAGCTGTTAAATCTCAGGTAAGCGTTGTGATTGGTTGTTAACATTTTTACCAGCCAATCACAGGAGCTGACAGATCAAATTGATCAGCCTTCCAGAAAATAGGGGTAAGACTGACGACTCGAATAGCAGTGATAGCCCAGCGGTGGAATGCTTGCCTTCAATGTAGAAGGGTTTAAGTCCAAACCTGACCCACACCTCTGACTTTTCCAAGTCAATTGCGTATTGGTACCAACACTACAATACAAGACGCCGTTTGCAAGACCTCGATGAAAAACGCCTCAGTAAAAAGAACCGACCAAAGACTTCCTATACCTACACATATAATTCTTCAGGTCAGTTGTACTGTGCGCCTTGCAACAGGACCTTTGAAACCAAATTTGGTTTCACTAGCCACCTCTGCTCTCATGTCCGGTGCTAACAAGGTTCGCCGTTGACGAACACGTCAAGGAGGACATCATCATCCTCCGAGCCTTTTCCCAATTATATTGGGGTCGGCTTGCAGTCTAGCCAGATGCGGCTGAACATCAGTATTTTACACGGACCAACTGCCATCATAGTCCGTGTGGTGCCGGACTTAAAGAATAGCACCACCCTTATCTCTTCTCATGGGTGTCGTAAAAGGCGACTAAGGGATTCACCAGAGGATGGGCAGCAGCGTTCTCCGAGTATTTAACCAACTAACTGCGATCGCCAACCCGCCTGCCAAGCGTGGCGATTATGGCATATCCCCACCTTAATTGGGGGAGGCCTACGTCCAGTAGTAGACGTCTTTCGGCTGTAATGATGATGATGAACTGCCATCAGACGCCCGCAACCCATTTCCTGGGTAAATACTGACATTCGGAGGATAGACCAGTTTTCAGACTTTCAGGCATCTGACTACCCGTAACGACTGCCATAGATATTCGTATGACAACCGGGACCAACAGCCTAAAAATTAATTATAATTATAATTAGCGCCATCTAGAGGCTACTGACATCACTCTCTGAGTCGCCAATGCTGCCGTCTATTGCAAAAACTAAAATAGCCGTGATTAATATTCGATTTGATTTGTTTGTAACACCTACTTAAGGAACCCTATAATACTGAGCATGGCCCGACATGCTCTTGGCCGGTTTTTAGTTTCAAGGTAGTTAACAAGCAGAAGTCATTTTAGTACTTATGAAATATATTTGGTTGGTCTTTGGATTTTTGAAATATGACGCATCACATCGCCGGTGGTGGTGATTAAAGCTCAAGTGCAGTTGGGCAGGAAATCTGGCTCGGCATGGGGATCCCAGATGGCCGAAAAGTATAGCTTTGACCGAGTGGTGGCCAAGGTCGAGTCAGGGAAACCAGGACCGTCCGAAAGCTGGATGAGGGAGGCATAAGATCGAAAAGGCTACCAAAAATGAAAGGAGGCCAACACCCAGCTGAGGGTGATACCGGGGTAGGATTATGATGATGATGAGGCATTTATCGTATAGCTACATTTCAATGCTAGTTCCTTCGATATTGTTAATCTAAGGCTAGTCATATCCCCCCAAACTGCTTCGGGAGGTCTATGTCCAGCTGTGGACGTCTTCGGCTGAAATGATGATGATGATGATGATGATGATGATGATGATGATAATATTATTTGTATAAATAATACGTACCTGTGTCATTGTCTTCTGTTGAACTGGTATCAATCACACGCAGTCTCTCGCTCGCCTTCACTCGGCTGAATGTCGTTATGTATGTTACCTGTGAAACATTACAAATAATTCTTAAAAACTAGGGACCAACATTTTTGGCTTTTAAATGTTTTGCTTGACGGTGATGGCATGCCAAGAGAAGTTTAGTAAAAAAGTGGTTTCAGAGGTCAATGATAGCTATAAAAGCTATCATGGAATAGAGACTTGTTTATAGAAGGATCATTGCTTCTTATAGAGTCAAACAGGTCATCTATGGGTGGTCCATTTGGTTTGCTTGTGTATGACATGTTCTGTGTGCTCTGCATGTTGGGGTACATGTTCTGTGTGCTCGGCATGTTGTACATGTTTGAACTCGGCATGTTGGGGTACATGTTCTGCTGATTGTAAAGGGCATTTTGATGGATGGCAATATTCTGGCGGTATGCTTTCTGATCCGGTGTTGATGTTTGACTGGGACTGGTTGGAGAACCTGTAATATTAAGTTTTTAAAGTAAGTAGGTCACTATAGTTTAACGAAGACTGAAAATAGTACGTTCTGCGAGCAATGTGCCCCGCCCACTGCCACTTAAGTTTGGCAATTCTTCGGGTTATGTCGGTTACCTTCATTCTCCAGCGAATCTCCTCATTTCTGATTCGATCACGTAGGGACACTCCGAGCATAGCCCTCTCCATTGCCCTTTGAGTGACTTTAGCCTCCTTATCAGGCCCATTGTGAGCGACCACGTTTCAGTGCCGTAAGTAATTACTGGCAACACACACTGGTCAAAGACTTTCGTCTTGAGACACTGTGGTATTTTGGACGACCAATGGCCTAGGGTTACCATTTCAAAATTTCAAAAACACTGACAAAGGCCGAACATTTGTAAAAAAGTCTGGATATTTTTCTGGAAGGCTGATATATTTGATCTGCTGTCAAATCTAATGGCAGCTTCTGCGATTGGTTGGCAAAAATATGAAAACCAATCAGAACACTTGAAATGAGATTTGGCAGCTGATTAGCAAATTTTTGCGTAGATCAGATTTTTTGAAACTGGAGTTAAGTCTCTTTTCTTCCATGTTTGTCAACTAACTCTCTTATTATAACCTTCATTATTAGTTTGACAAAATGGTAAAATCTACTGTTGCTATCGGCTATAGAAAACTATTCGCGTTCTTATTGGCTTGGACATTGACAGTGACGTTTCCCGAGACTATAAGAGCGTGAATATTTTTCTATAGTCGATAGCGATAGATTTGAACATTTTGTAAAACTCATAGTAGAGGTACTGTACTTTGATGCATGCGGATTTTATACATGTACAAAAGTATACAAACCTTAGCCCTCGGTTTCGCGTCCACAGCACAACCAAAGTGCCAATCGTCTCCCCTCACGACCTCTACATTTTACTCCCATTTGCTACAAACGTCCGCCAGCGGCCATTCTACTATAACTTGTACTTTAGAATAGGCGGAGCCAACAGCATTGGTAACTACGCATGCGTACGTAGATGCGTTGGATCGAGACACGTTTGAAAGTTCTAGGGGACCCGTCGAAATGAGTTTGGCGTTCTGAAATGTAAGTTAAATTAAAATTAGCGTTTTTCTACACTTATAGCTCTAAAAAAACTTCCGTGTAGTGTGTATTGATCCACTCACATTCAAAATTCTACAAAAAGCAGTCATACTAAACACATGCAGAATCGTCAGGAATTTTTTATCAACAGATCCAACTACCCCAGCTCTCGTGCTTGGCTAAGACCCGCACGAAAGCGAAGAATTGAACCCAATTTGGAGAAACGCAAGTTTTTAAAAATAAATAATAATAAAAATAATAAAATATTTTATTTTCAGAACACTACATTCCATAATTTAGTGCACCATTCAAGCTCCAATCTCTGCGACTACACGTTATTGTCAAAGAAGATGGCACCTCCAAAAGGTATCAAATCTTCTTCTTCTTCTTCTATCGTGTCGGCATGAGCTACATAATGATAATAGCACATGCCGTGGGGAAAAGATTAGCCAGTCAGTAGGTTGGTAGCGGGGCTGACTGCCCAGGGTGCGCCAGACGATCAATCAAATATCGTCACTCGTGGAGGCTCTTTTAATACACCCCATGCATGCAAATAATTTTGATAGTAATTTGATTAGAATCTCTGAAAGCTTTAGGGTCACCGCTAACCGGCAGAGTTGCGGCGAAGCGGCTTTTTTAGTAACAATTGAAATTCAACCTTATTTTCTTCAACATACGACTAAAATCTGAATAGCAAATAAAATCACTGGCGGATTAAAGCGCGGCGAAGAGTAGTCGAGCGACCACAGCCAAAAGCGTCCATAAGAGCCGCTACGCTGTCCGTCCGTCTGTCTTTCACAGGGCTGTATCTTTTGGACGGTAATAGGTATCCGGTTGAAAGTTTCTCAGAATATGTGTTACTATGACCCCTATCATGACAAGTACTAATTAACAAAAAAAAAACCGACTTCAAAAACCTTAACTAAAAAGTAAAAAATAATCCTAGTATGTATTTCGAAATCTTTTCAAGGCGGCGCGTGACTTTCATGTACGTTCACTTATACTGTTTATTACTAAAGATAATGCGCTCGACTGTACATTATCACGCAAAGGGTCAATCACGCGCCGCCTTCAAAATTTTGGTTTATGAAAAGATTTTGAAATACATACAAGGATTATTTTTTACTTTTTAGTTAAGGTTTTTGATATGTGTGTGTTGTTGTGTTAACAAATTGACCAAAACAATCGTATGAAAAGTAACCACCAGTTTTTGATTCATCCTTTACTATTCTCCTTATAAACTAGGTTATCAGAACTACGAAAAGAGCAAGCTGAACTAGAAGAAACGGCAGTTTCTTTACAACGTACCACTCGCGAAGGAAAACCCACACTTAACAAGCTGAATATAGAACTCAAGAGCTTAGCTGAACAAGTGCCGCTTATGAAGGTAACTAAGAAAATAAAGGATATCATTCACTTTCAAACAATTCTATTTGACCCAAAACAAAAAGTAGAGTAGCAAGCCAGCATTACAAAAAATAAAAAGTTTAAGAAAACACGTTCTTCCATAATATAGCAATGGCTACACTCCTCGAGATCTAAACCGCCACTTTTGACAGCTATCATTTGACTTAACTAGGGATGTGAAGCCTACAAAAAGCCAGCATTACAAAAAATTAAAAGTTTAAGAAAACACGTTCTTCCATAATATAGCAATGGCTACACTCCTCGAGATCTAAACCGCCACTTTAACAGCTATCATTTGACTTAACTAGGGATGTGAAGCCTACAAATTGGTAACCTAAAATTATCGATTGTTTTATGATAGATCGATTTAAAATTCTAAGTATATTTAATAATTTAAAACTATGTGCAAATAATCGAGAAATTAATTCTGCTATGGAGTTTATTAATGTGGTAGGCACCTGAATTTATGTCTCTTCATAGAGTAATAAACATATTCATAATTCCATGCCAAAGTTATTTATTAACTTTCCTCTGTAAGTAAATCGTCTGTTGAGCTATCATCATTGCTTACTGATATGATAATTTAGCTTTTTAGATCTCGAGGAGTTTAAGTTATCAAACTCTGTTGCGTTTTTGAAGTAAAACTTCTTTACGCTCGCTTGACTTGGGGAGTAAGCTGGTGAATGCGTTACGAAAAGTGTGATCGGGCGCGGCGAACGGAGGGGGTAGTGCGGGACGCGGGGAACGAGGCGCGCGCGAAGTCATTCCTTTGTTCGCATTGAAATAGTATTGAGGGAGATTTAAGTTGGTGAAGTTTTACTTCAGTCGTGTGCTCTAATGCACACTCTTTTTTTTTTCTTTTACTAAGTAGTTTTTAGCCTACAGTACTAAAGTTAACTATAACTTTGTTTTAACAGAAACAAATAACCCAACAAGAAGCCAGGGTAGCGGCAAGCAGAGTTGACCCGGTAAAGAAAACTGAGTTAGAAGAGAAATTAGAAAATGCTCAAGAAAACCTTCAGGGAGCTAAAGATAATGCTGGCCAAGTAAGTTCACTTTTAAATTATAATTCATCATCTTTATTAAAAGTTCTCTTCCACCCACTCAGAATGTAGGCCTTTTTACCACGTTTTTAGGGTTCCGTAGTCCTACAAGGAACCCTTATAGTTTCGTCATGTCCGTCCGTCTGTCCGTCTATCCGTCTGTCCGTCTATCCTAATCCTTTACAGCTTAATAACTTCTACAGTTATAAACATAAGTAAATGAAATTTTGTTAAAAAATGGTTTAGATATAGATCTCAATTTTAAAAGAATAAAAAAATCTTGGTAACGTATTTTAGGGGTGGCGCCCATACATGTGAAATGGGGATGTTAATATTTTTTTCGCTGCACCCCCTCTTGTGGGGTATCATTGAATAGGTCTACTAAAATGAAGGTAATGTTTCATTCATCACTTTTTTATCAGGTGTACCATCTGCGAAATATAGCCCACCAAAGTGGCTTACAATGTGTCCCCCCCATGCCATTTCCAAACTATGCAACGTAGAAACATGTAATCTACCACGTTGATAGACTTTTATAAAAACTCTCTTTTAAGGACGCGTTCGCAAAATTGATAGGTACAGAATCGAACTACTACATTGACACGGGTCATACACACTAGTGTACGCTCGCTAGCTTCGATAATAGTAGTCAAGTGAACTCATTTTGATACTTTGAAAGATTCATTTTTTTTTCGTATTTCTTTGGTAGGTACCTACTATCTACAAAAAACATATTTTTGCTGTTTATATTTTTACGAATTACCTCCGGACTTGATGGAGTGACCTAGTACAACACGTCAAGGAGTTCCAGTAGCAGTCACCGAAGTACACCTTCAGGTCACTCCATCAGGTCCGGAGGTAAGGTCTCATCATAACTAACAAAACAAGCCCAAACTCGGCTCACCTAGTACAACACGTCAAGGAGTGCCAGTAGCAGTCTTCGAAGTACACCTTCAGGTCACTCGATCAGGTCCGGAGGTAATGTCTCAACATAACTAACAAAACGAGCCCAAACTCGGCTCACCTAGTACAACACGTCAAGGAGTTCCAGTAGCAGTCACCGAAGTACACCTTCAGGTCACTCCATCAGGTCCGGGGGTAAGGTCTCATCATAACTAACAAAACGAGCCCAAACTCGGCTCACCTAGTACAACACGTCATGGAGTTCCAGTAGCAGTCATCGAAGTACACCTTCAGGTCACTCCATCAGGTCCGGAGGTAAGGTTTCATCATAACTAACCAAACCAGCCCAAACTCGGCTCACCTAGTACAACACGTCATGGAGTTCCAGTAGCAGTCATCGAAGTACACCTTCAGGTCACTCCATCAGGTCCGGAGGTAAGGTCTCATCATAACTAACAAAACGAGCCCAAACTCGGCTCACCTAGTACAACCCGTCAAGGAGTTCCAGTAGCAGTCACCGAAGTACACCTTCAGGTCACTCCATCAAGTCCGGAGGTAAGGTTTCATCATAACTAACAAAACCAGCCCAAACTCGGCTCACCTAGTACAACACGTCATGGAGTTCCAGTAGCAGTCATCGAAGTACACCTTCAGGTCACTCCATCAGGTCCGGAGGTAAGGTTTCATCATAACTAACCAAACCAGCCCAAACTCTGCTCACCTAGTACAACCCGTCAAGGAGTTCCAGTAGCAGTCACCGAAGTACACCTTCAGGTCACTCCATCAAGTCCGGAGGTAAGGTTTCATCATAACTAATAAAACGAGCCCAAACTCGGCTCACCTAGTACAACTCGTCAAGGAGTTCCAGTAGCAGTCATCGAAGTACACCTTCAGGTCACTCCATCAAGTCCGGAGGTAAGGTCTCATCATAACTAACAAAACGAGCCCAAACTCGGCTCACCTAGTACAACACGTCAAGGAGTTCCAGTAGCAGTCACCGAAGTACACCTTCAGGTCACTCCAAGTCCAGGACGAATAGGCTTTTAGAAACCCTACATACAATTTTTTTTATAGCGTAATAAAATAGAATAAAAATCTTACTTTGTCAAGTATCAAATTTTGTTTATCGAATATTTTGTGTTTTACAGCGATCTTTTTCAACTCGAGGCGCTACAAACAGGCGATACGTGTCCACTCTCGACGGCGATCGCGCGCGGACTAGTTTCATTCAAAATGCTTGTGCAATAAATCAAGACGGGTATCAAAAATAAAATGACCCCTAATGCAATCGGTTAAGATTCATCCAAAAGAGAAAAAAATGTGAAAAAATAGGTTTCGGTTTTAATTTTTTCTGCGACTATTTATGGCATATAGATAAAAAAAAAAAATAGCATTAAGAATTGAATATGTTTGCCAACAAATAGTATTTTTATAAATAGTAAAATATGTTAATAATAGCACAAAAAATGTACCTAAACTCAACCCAATTTGTGAAAAATGGCAACGACAGATCGATTTTACATTATAAAAAACTAAAATTTTCGATGATCAAGTTCCTATCATTTGAAGATGAAGAACCAATCTATACGAGGTAGTTATTAGTTATATTGGATTTTGTTTGGTTATTCCTTAAAATGTACCGAAAAACAGCATAATTTTGCCTGATGTGAAAACGCGCCCTTAAAATTATTTCGAGTATAATGTGATTATAATTTTTTGAGTTATAGTGAGAAAACTAAAAAATACTTGAGACGTCCTAGTTCATAGGTCATTGACCTTAGATGAAAATGATGTTAGCAAATAAATATAAATAAATAAATATCTTCGGGACATTTTTACACAGCACCATCTAGTCCCAAACTAAGCAGAGCTTGTGGTATGGGTACTAGACAATGGATATAATACTTATATACTTTTTTTTGTTGTAAATACATACTTATAATACATAAGAAACAACCAGACCAACACAAACACTCATGTTCATCACACAAATATTTGTGTCCTGTGGGAATCGAACCCACGACCTCATGATCAGCAGTCCGACACTCGAACCACTAGACCACAGAGGTCGTCATATAATGCTCCTTTAGTTACTTTCTATTTAAAAAAATCACAAAAAGAAACTTTGTGTTATATTGATAACACAAAGTAACAGCGCCACCTAGCTCTGGTTGCAAAAACTAAAATAGCAATGATTAATAGGTGGCGCTGTTTGCAAAAACTAAAATAGCAATGATTAATATTCGATTTGATTCGTTTGTAATTAGACCTACATAAGGAACCCTATAATACTGAGCATGGCCCGACATGCTCTTGGCCGGTTTTATTGACTTGCTTTCAGTCATGTCTGTCTGTTTGGTACAAATTCTGCAATCGAGTTTAAACTAACTTCTCGATGAGCTAGAGACTTGAAACTTTAAACATAGCTCAGAACTGGATGACAATGCAATATTAACTCACTTTCGTTTTAAAAACGTGGTATTAAAATAGTAGTTTATGAAACTGTTGCATAATAGGGGTTATTAAAACACGAGTGTGAGTTTAAAAACCGAGCCGTAGGCGAGGTTTTTAATAGTATCACACGAGTGTTTTAATACCTAATTATGTCAGTTTCATACACTATTTTATCTACACTCATACAATTTTAAATAAAATACCAAAGTCAAAATCTTGGTAACATTGTCGTTGTTTTTCTTGATTTCTCTGGTAAAACATTGTTCGTAATTTACGTTGCTGCATCCAGAAATTCAGGCGGGGTCATATTCTCCTCAGTTCAGTATCACTGCTGTAGTCAGATATTTTTGCCCAGAATAAAACTTTCGACATACAAAACCATAATAATATCGTAAACAATAACAATAAATTTACAAGTTAGGGTGACCAAATCCAGTAGACCGTGGCGCGCGGCCGCGCACGCGCGCTGGTGCGCGCCTTCACAGATAATAAAATATGGTCTGGCGAAAACATTATAATCGGAACTAATTTTCTATCCTTGTCAGGATTCCGTCAATCTCTGTTTTATCATACAAAAAATATGCCTGTAAACACTTAAATATAATTAAAAGCAATATGACAATCAAAAGTTCTGCCAAAAACGCGATTTTAAACGATAAAAATTTTCAATGTATGACAAGTGGCGCCACCCTGAATTTTGTGTATTCATTGGTGCCAAACTGTACGACTGCTAAAAAAAAGTTTGAAAACTCCTTGGTTAGGTCGAAGTGGCATTAAAAACTTCTTAGTTGGGCTGAAGTGTGCGGTTATGGAAAAAAAATTAAATTACCGCATTGTTTTGTTCAGCAAACTGTATCGTAATGAAACTTTTTAAATTCATTACAGGTGCATGTGCGTAAAGTATGTCATTATGACATTACTTTCGAGTTCATAATTCAAATTTTACGATACGAGTGTAGATAAAATCTTTTTCTTTACATTATTTATTCCTTTTGTGACATACATCCCTGATCAATGCCAATCGCTTCCAGGTTTTTTCCGCGATCCTTTGCATGTCGTTCACTTATTTTAATTGCAAATCGGATAAGCATAGAATACTCATATTATTTTTCTTGAAATCACTTTTTATTCACAGGTAACAAATAGGACTTATATTTAAATATACAACATATATCAGAAATGCGTGGTCATATTTGAAGAGCTTGTTCAGGGGATACTGTCGAACAACTTTTACTATGGGACCAACCCTGAAATCGCGAAAGAAAAAACTGCTGATCCTTACATTTTATCGAGCGACACCGATGATTTAGTAGGGAACTACTGATATTTTTTTCGCGATTTCAGGGTTGGTCCCATGTTAAAAGTTGTTCGATAGCATCCCATGAATAAGCTCTTTAAATATGACCACGCATTTTTGATACACGTTGTAAATTGAGTTAATTCTGTGATCAGCCTGATGCATGGGCATACAAATGTCATAAAAATAATTCATTTAAAACGACATAAATGTCAACGTGTATATTTGTAGATAGAAGAACAAGTCCAAGGCGTGGACGCCCAAATATCGGCCGTGGCTGGTAGCAGGGTGAGGGACCTACAGAAGACCGTGGACGATCTTACCAAGAAGATAGACAAAATTAACTCCGAGATTACTAAGCTGAAGGTCGCTATTAATACTAGCATAAGGTTGGTTTTTAATTGATTATTTTTAGAGAGAAATCGAGAATAATAAGAAAGTCCTTACAGAACATAGGTTTTTTAAAAATCGCCGCAATGAAAAGTAGTGTAGATATATTGTTAGAATATTGTATTCCTGTATTTTGCTTTAGTATAGGTACATAGATTTCTGCTGTCGGTTTTTCATCATAATTTATCGCCTCTACTAGAATCACTGGAAAAGGAGATGAAAAGAATCCAAGTTTTTGATATAAATTACACTATAAGGGTCAGTGCAATCCGACGGAGTGGCGGCAAAGCGGCTTATTTAGTAACAATTGAAATTCAACGTTATTTGCTTCCGTATGTGACTGAATTTTGAATAGCGATATAAAATCTCACGAGGAGGCTCAAAGCGCCGCAAAGAGCGGTCACAGTCACAAACGTCCATAAGAGCCGGTCAATAAGAGTCAGTTTGCCTAGCTACCAGTGCACTGCCCTTCGCTGTCCTGTAGTAATTTATATTATAATATTTTGTTTTATCATATAGAAACGCCAAGAAATCAAAAGATAAAATTCAACAAATGGTGGCCAATCTAAGAGACTGAAAAGAACCTAGAAACTTTGAATAGTACGAAGAAACAGCTAAGTTTGGAGAGTACACAACTACAGAAGGACTTAGAAGAGGTATGTATAGTATATGTATCTATAGCGTCCTTGCGTGGCCGCCCACAATGGGCCTGATAAGAAGGCTCAAAGTCACTCAAAGGTCAATGGAGAGGGCTATGCTCGGAGTGTCCCTGCGTGATCGATTCAGAAATGAGGAGATTCGCAGGAGAACGAAAGTAACCGACATAGCCCGAAGAATTGCCAAACTTAAGTGGTTGTGGGCGGGGCACATTGCTCGCAGAACAGATGGCCGATGGGGCAGTAAAGTTCTGGAGTGGCGACCGCGTGCTGGAAAACGCAGCGTGGGTAGGCCCCCCACAAGGTGGACCGACGACCCGCTGCCGGGGTGTAAACCGAAAAAAAAAAACGTCACCGTTAACTAGAACCACACCTCGGACACTCAATACAATATGAATGCTAGCACCACCTACATACACAAGATAACGTCTCATAGGAACGCACACACACGTCTAGGTCAGCGATGCTCGCCGCTCGTAATGCCCACTGGGTTCCAAGCGCTTCTCAGTAGTTCTCAGAGATGGCGTGCTTGTATAGCGACTGGGGATTGACATCCATTGCAATCTTGCAGTCCAATTGGCTAACCGGGGGCGGGTGCAGGGCGCGGGTGAGGAATCATATATTGGCGGGGGGCGGTGAGTGACCGTTCTGTACGTTAGTACTATTAGATATTCTGTGCTAGAACACACACAGCTCTGCGTGCGCACGATCCATCCGCGCTTGCTTAGAAGCTTCGCTTCTGTCGTGCATCCCCCGACGCCACTCGTTTCATAAAGTGAAGCAGATATATTTTTGTGGCATGAGTTCAATCTTAGCCCACATTTTAGATTTTTTCGAATTCATTAAGTCAGAATTTGATTACTACTTGCTTTAACGGTGAATTGCAATTTTCTCATTGATTATACTGGGTGTTAGGGGAACGCTTCCGAAAACGAAGATAGGTGCTGGTGATTACTGATACGAAACCACGAAAAAAAATGCGATTCTTTTTTTAGATTATTTCATATACAACGTGTATCAGAAATGCGTGGTCATATTTTAAGAGCTCATTCAGGGTATAGCAAAGAACAACTTTTACTATGGGAGCAACCCTGAAATCGCGAAAAAAATATCAGGTCCCTACTAAATCATCGATGTCGCTCGACAAAATGTAACGATCAGCTGAATTTTTTCTCGCGATTTCAGGGTTGGTCCCATAGCAAAAGTTGTTAGATAGCATCCCCTGAATAAACTCTTCAAATATGACCACGCATTTCTGGTACACGTTGTATATTTTTTTGCATTTTTCATACATAACCAGCTTTGGGCAGTTAAATAAAACTCATACATAATGAAAAATGCAAAAAAAAAACTATAAAAAGAATCGCATTTTTTTTCGTGGTTTCGAATCAGTAATCACCAGCACTATCACCTATCTTCGTTTTCGGTAGCGTTTCTCTGACACCCTGTATGATTTATGTCACATACCTGGCAGTGGCGTATTAACCCTAGGGCCATGGCCTCAGGCGGCAGGCTGAGAGGGGCGGCGCAAGTCGCACAAAAATTATAGTGAATACTGATTCAATAAAGTCTGGTATAATAAGAAGAAATTCCATAATTAGTCTAATGCCCCGATTTTATTAATTTATTTATTTTCACAAAAAAAAACATACATTTGGCAGATAAAGTGTAGAACATAAACCAGTTTGGGTTTTTATGTACACCACTTGACCCATCGACATTCATTACAACAAGATGTGGGTGCCCCATGCAAGAATTCTTATATACCCTCAACTATTATTATTATAATTTATATTACTTCACAATAGCAAATTACTTGCAAAAGTACAGCATGTTTTTTAAAATTATCTTTAGGTTATGTTATGTTTTGTTATGTTATGTTATTAGGTTTTAAAACCTAATAAAGTCATTATTAGGTTTTAATTCCTCTAAAAGGGGGTTTTTTTTTTGGTTTTTTTCATGATGTATAGATCTGCTCTTGACCACAATCTAGACAGCTTTGTCAGGATGTGGTCGACGATGGAGCGAGCAAACCTATTAGGTGCCGATTCACTCCAGCTTTAAAGGCGTTAGGGTTATAAGTGCCCGAAAATACAGATGCCGGCAGTGAATTCCACAACTTGGCTGTGCGCATTATGAAAGAGTTCTCAAAGCGCTTGGTCCTGATAGTAGGGATTTCCACCAAATGTGGATGATATCCTGCAGTGCGGCGTGTAGTCCGATGAAAGAAAGGAGATGGCGGAATAAGCTTTATCTACGAATACTTTGTAAAACTACAATATTCACCTGCCTTGTCATCTCTATATCATCCTAAGGTTAACTGGGAGAGAATGCCTAAGGTAGTAAGTCCGCCTATGCGCACGTGTTACATGAAGTTTGTTGGGCGTACGATGAGGCCCACAAATAAAAGACCGATAGACTTGATTATAAACGATATATTTGCACTGATATGTGACCGCGGAGCTTGTTTGGTGGAGCCCGTGTCTTTGTTCCGTTACGACTTACGACATACGACTGAAGTTATGACGCGGGCTAACCGCGTGTTATAAAAGAGTTGCTTAAGTTGCTATTTAGGTACGGCTGCACCGTACAAAGTTTAAATAAATAAATAAATATATTCTTTTCACACTTTCAGCTTCAAGAAAAAATGTCTGAAGATTCAGGCGAGTTCACAGAGCTACGTCAAGAGATCAGCAAACTTCAGGGAAAAGAGAACAAAGTCAAGAGCGAACGATTAGAAGCTAATAACGCTGTTATCAAGATGGAGAAGTCCGTTCATGCCTGTCAACCGAAAGTGCCTTCGTGGGAGAAAGAGGTAAATATACTTTCGATTATAAAGCACCGATAACGCCTGGAAGAGCTATTGGTCTATGAAGGAACTCATGATGGGCGACCTTCCAATGTGCCATAAACGCAAACTAATGGACATGTGCATTCTTCCAATCCTCACATACGGTGCGCAAACCTGGTCTTTGACAGTTCACCAGAGATCCACGCTTGAGGTTTGCCAGCGAGCAATGGAGCGCAGTATCATGGGAGTCAGACTCGCAGACCGAATCCGGAACACAATACTGCGCTCCAAAACACAGATTGCTGACGGCACTCAAAAAGCTGCCAAGCTTAAGTGGGACTGGGCCGGACACGTTTGCCGAATGTCGGTTAATTTTTGGGCTAAAATTTGTACCGAGTGGGTCCCGAAAAACGTGCAACGGCATCGCGGCAGGCCCAGGCGAAGATGGCGGGACGAGCTGGACTCGTATAGAAAAGACTGGTTCACAATTTCACTTGACCGGAAAGAGTGGAATAAGGAAAGTAAGGCCTTTGCCCTGCAGTGGGACAATATAGGCTGAAAATAAATAATATACATGCTGAAATTTTAATGGCTTCTTTCCCGAAAAGGGGTCATTGTGAACAACTTTTACTATGGGACCAATACTGAAATCGTGAATAAAAAATCTGTTGGTCCCTACATCTGTGTTCACTTAAATCGATAAAATGTAGGGACCACCTGATTTTTTTTCGCGATTTCAGGGTTGATCCCATAGTAAAAGTTGTTCATAATGATGAGTACAATGGCTCTTTTTCGGGAAAGAAGCCATTAAAATTTCAACATGTATTTCCACTGTTGGACAAAAATGCTGAAAGCTGGTATGGTCATTGATTCTTTTTTGATTACAGTACGACACAAAAAATAAGGCGCGTCGTCGATCTTCGTTCGCGTAGACACGAAAAGACTATAGACGAAAACACCCGAAACATTAAAAAAATATAATCAACCTTATGCAATGCCCATAAGGTGTTAAATTGATTGCCGTGACGTTTTTTTCTATTTCGCTCACACGCTCTCGTACTCTGGATGATTTTGGCGCGCAGCGATGGTGTTTTCTGATTGGTTAACCAATTTGCTGCGTATTTAAATTGTGCCATTTGCGCAGGTACATACATCGGTGGGGCATTTTTTTTTTTGTTGAATCGACTCTCACAGATTGATACCCACAATAGGTACCCTTACTGCTTAACCGGGCGGGTGGCGGAGAATCCCGTTAGGGAATCCATCCACCGAAAAAAATCCCTAAACTTATAAACTAAAATCACGGTTGCAAAACCGCATAAGGGCGTTCCCCAAGGGAGGGCTCGGACCTAGGCTTACTGGGGCATTGCGGGGGGACCCCGCCGCTATTTCCCCCTGGCCGCCGTTGCTGCATCGGGAATAGTTTTCTCCCATATAAAATGTGTACTACTGTACATTGCTTGAGCTATTTCGTGGTCTTTTCCAACTATGTTGGGATCGGATTTGAAATTCATAGATATTTGTATGACAACCAGGACCGACAGCTTAACGTGCTTTCTGAGGCACGGAGAGGTCTTGATTTGTATCAAATGTTTACCCATCTACGGATTGACCGCGGCAAACGCAGCTGAACCTCACATACAATCAGCGGGGTTTTTTAGCCACAAAAGACAAGATCTGATTGTAATACAAATCTCTATATTTCTTTACAGCTACGAGTCCTAAAACTCGAAGACCCAGGCATAGAAGGAGTTCCAGGAATAGATCCCTTAACTCCTTTAGAAAAGCACGCGGCAGAAGAATTAGAGAACGTATCGGTAGATGAGTTGAGGAACAGACTGTCTGCACAGAAGAATAGGATTGGAGAAAATAAGCCTAATATACAGGCTATACAGGTATATAGTTTTATATGGCTCATTTGAACTGCTGGTCTTAGACCGCCTCTCAAAATTTGGTCATTATTCTGTCAATATTTTTGCATTGGTGATGTGATCTAGGCCGTCAAAGAACAATGTCCATTCCCCATACATGCGTTGACCTGTCACTCAATTTTTTATTTTGCTGGGTTCTTCCGATTAATGGTGTTGTATTAGTACCATTCAACAAACAATGATCTCATTCTTTTTTTCTGGGAAGCCATGGAAAGTTGTTATAATAAAATCATTTTTTGAGGTTAAGTATGAAAAAATTGTTGTGGCGCAACTTGGGAGAGGCCTATGTCCAGCAGTGGACTACGATAGGCTGAGTTGATGATGATGAAAAAATTGTAGGTAGGTAATGTCGGGGTTACACCTGTGAACATTTTATGAATATTATACTAGGGCAACACTTGCATATATCGTAACGAACCTTCTTGAAGAAGAAATCATGACTCTACGAAAGAGAATATAATCACTAGGCACGTTATAGACGCAACTACAAGTTAGTGATGGGAGATTATCTCTAAATTAATAATGTTTAGTTTTGATAATTTATTGGGTGCGTTTAGTTATGTCACCAGATGACGTACGGAGCGTACTTTGAACGTTCAGTTACTCAGCTGATCGCATAGAAATAATGAGTATCAGAAGTTGATATTTACAAAATTCAATTTAATTTTTTCTAGGCTTCTATTTAAAATTCTAGTAAGTATTTTGAAATCAACTCAAAATCAGCAATTTTTTAAGATATATCATATAACTAGAACCTCCAATTGCCTAGCAGGACAAAACTGGACATTGTTCTTTGGTGACTATCACACCATCTCGACACTTCTGACAGTTAAGAGTAAGAAGAAGTTGTAAAGGTTATTTATTTATTGATGTATTTGATTGTTAAATAATATTAATAGTTTAAAAACACTAGAAAAACACGCTTTTATAAATGCACGTAAAACATTACGTGGCCTTTCTCACAAGTGCAAACACGACTATGATACGATATTCCATCATGGAATGCCAGTGCCCGTTGCCGACTGGCAAACAGATCTTCAAAAAATAAGAAAACCTCAAATAAAAGACTCGATTAAGGATAACAGTAGTATTAAGCTTCGCATATATTTCTCTTTTTATGTAATTTTGATCTGAATAAAAGGCTATATTATTAATGCCAGTGCCCATCTTCCGGCTTCATCATCAGACCTTGAAACCTAATCGTGGTCAAAGTTCATTACAAGACTTTTCTAAGAAATCCAAAACAGCTATGATACGATTTTCCATCATGTAGTTCCAGTTCATATCTTCCGGCTCCATCATCAGATAAGTTCGACAGTACCATATTATTGTATTGTCATCAGAACTACATACAGCTGCCAATTTTCATCACGCTACGACCCTTGGAAGATGGTTAAATTAGTTACCTTAGATTCCATTACATAGTTAGTTACATACAGGTCGACCTAATAAAAGCGTGTTAAAAATAAAGCGATTTGATAACATTACCTTTTTTTTCAGGATTACAAAGTCAAAGAAGAACTGTATTTACGAAGGGCGGTGGAATTAGAACAGATAACTACTAGAAGGAATGAGATGAGAGATCTCTACGATCAACTTAAAAAGAAAAGGACTACCGACTTCTTGAGCGGTAAGTTTATGATATTATTTATGTTGATTCCCATCAACGAGCATAAAGCCGCCGGCAGCCGTGAAACAATAGAAGATCTATTGTCTCATTAGCCGTTTTTTTAATTAATTAAAATCACTTTTACAAGTCGATTTTTAACTATAGTTCGTAAAATACAGCTTGCTCATTACTTACTTACTTTAATCCTGTGACAGATGTCAAATCATCATTTCAGCCGAGACGTCCACTGCTGGACATAGGCCTCCCCAAAGCCTCGCTACAACGACCGGACCTGCGCTTTCCGCATCCAGCAGATTCCAAATGTCAAATACGAACAAATAATGTCAAAATATGTACGCAAGTATGTCACTATGTCAGTCCGATTACAGGACCAAGCCTCGAAACGGGTGCTTCCATTTTCTACCCAAAGTTCAACCCACTATTTAATTTAATTTTGTTTTCCTTCCACGTTCTACCCGAAGATTTTTGACGTTCCACATTCAACCCATGAGATATTTTGTGGTATGGTTAGCAAAATCAATAACAAAGAATAAACTACTTAGTTTCAAAACAGCGCAAGCATTCATACACATAGCCTTTATATCCTACAAATATGTCAGCTTGAAAGAAAACATTACACATGGCGTACTGAGCTTTCGGCCTAGGGCGAGGCAAATCAGGAATTTCTTTTTGATAATAAATTAAATAGAAATCGGAATTAGGTACAGTCAGCTGCAGAAAGATATAAGAAATAAAACTACCTGAGGAAAAGAAAACGCGAGTGAAGCGAGACTGTAATTTTAATATTTTGTTGCGAAAACGTAAGTAGCGACATAAAGCTTGATTATGTAGTACCGCTAGTGGAGCGAGCGCAAAGTTTTTGAAGTTTTCCGAAAACACCACAATGTTTAAGTGCACGAGAGGTCGCCCAATGGTCGAAATCCGACCGTAATTCATAAAAAAATTATGATTGAACTACTTATGTCAAAAAAATTGATTTTTTTGGGCATTATTTTCATTTATATGTAAAATGTACAAATGTATAGACATTTTATCTGAACATAAATACACATCACACACACAACACAACAGCAGTTTTTCCGAGATTTCTGGGTTGGCCCATAGTAACATTTGTTCATAAGGAGTACAATCACCCCCTAAAAGGACCTCCCTCAGCTAATAATACATAACATTCATAACCAGCCCATTACTGTCCCACTGCTGGGCACGGGCCTCTTCTCAGTACGAGAAGGCTAAGGCCTTAGTCCACCACGCTGGCCTAGTGCGGGTTGGCGGACTACACACACCATTGGAAACAGAACTGTATGGAGCACTCTTAGGTGCTAATAATGTTACAGCATAATATGTATAAGGACCTACAATATTAATCCGAAATATTTTAAGACGTGTACATCTATAAAATGGTAAAGATATCTCGTGTAATTGCTTTCTGTTTTATTGTTAATACATTTTTAATTACTTGACTACCGATCAATTTACTGGCTTCGTATAATTTTCGCGTCACATATGCATGAATGTCTCTATGGCCCGGTACATGATAATCATAAAAAAGCAGTAAAGTTAACCTTTTTTGCTATGCTTGGAGTTTCTTTGAAGGATAAAATCCGTAACGAGATTATCTGGAGAAGCACCGGAGTGACCGACATAGCTTGTAGAATCAGTAAGCTGAAGTGGCAGTGGGCTGGCCATGTCTGTCGAAGGACCGATGGCCGTTGGAGCAGACGAGTCCTTGAGTGGAGACCGCGAATCGGCAAACGCAGCGTAGGGCGCCCCCCTGCCAGGTGGACCGACGACCTAAAGAACGTGGCTGGGGGGGACTGATGATGCGGAAGGCAGAGGTCCGAGCGTTGTGGCGCAACTTGGGAGAGGCCTATGTCCAGCAGTGGACTGCGATAGGCTGAGTTGATTGATTGAGGTCGACGACGTCAATAAATAGACACGCGATCTCATATAAGCAGCATGTTCCAAATTCAAATTTACTTGTGTTCGCGAGACAGCTGTCAAGTGAACTAATGACAGTGTGGTTCCGGAACCATAACTAACCATGTTGTTCTTGTGTACATATATATTGATGAAATAGGTAGAGAAAAGTCATCAAATAAAACTTAAAGACATGATATTGATCCTGGATAAATGTAGCCATGAAACGAACCCAATGACTTTTTGCTGAAAACACCAAACTATACCTATTATTGCACCAATAGACAAGATGACTGATAAGAAATTAATTCTGCAAAAGAATATTGAGTATCAAACTTAATGACATTGCATTTTTGATTAATTTTCTTTATTCATTACTTTTTCGATACATTTTAATACATTCCGTACATTTTTCATAGTTATTTATTATTAGTATTTATTTGCAAAAAAAAGTATTAAAGTTTAAACAAATCTATTGTCTAGTACCCATAGTACAAGCTCTGTTTAGTTTGGGACTAGATGGTGCTGTGCAAAATGTCCAAAAATATGTATTTATTTAATTATTGACGATGCAATGGTAGCGTTGTGTATGGTCGTCGGGTTCCTAATGTGTGATCGAGCCTGGCGTTTTTTTTTTAGATATTGATACCAATTAATTATTAATAATGATTAACTTGCATCATGATGTTTTTTAAGCTGACCGTACTGAATTTTGACGTGGGTTGAACGTGGCATACATTTTGGGTTGTGTGTGGACTTGTCAAATGACTGGGGTGAACGTGGCATAGAAATGGGTTCAAAGTGGAAAAATATTATTTGGGTTGAATAGACGTGGGTAGAATGTGGAAGCACCCCTCGAAACCTATCCTTCTGCAGCGAGGTGTGAGATAGGGAGATTTGATCTCTCCGAAACTGTTCACTGCTGCATTGGAGGATGTCTTCAAGGTTCTGGACTGGAAGGCATTAACATAAACGGCGAGTACATCACTCACCTTCGGTTTGCCGACGACATAGTAGTCATGGCTGAGACCATGGCGGACCTCTGTACAATGCTCGATGACCTCAGTAGAGCTTCTGATAAAGTGGGTCTTAAAATGAATATGGACAAGACAAAGGTTATGTTGAATTCCCATATAGCACCCATTACCGTAAACATCGGAGAATCTACACTCGAAGTTGTTGACGATTATGTATACCTAGGACAAACTGTCCAGCTAGGTAAGTCCAACTTCGAGAAAGAGGTCAATCGTCGAATCCGACGCGGTTGGGCAGCGTTCGGGAAGCTACGCAATATCTTCTCGTCCTAAATACCGCAGTGTCTCAAGACGAAAGTCTTTGACCAGTGTGTGTTGCCAGTAATTACTTACGGTACTGAAACGTGGTCGCTCACAATGGGCCTGATAAGAAGGTTCAAAGTCACTCAAAGGTCAATGGAGAGCCATTGACCTTTGAGTGACTTTGAGCCTTTGAGTGGCTATGCTCGGAGTGTCCCTGCGTGATCGAATCAGAAATGAGGAGATTCGCAGGAGAACGAAAGTAACTGACATAGCCCGAAGAATTGCCAAACTTAAGTGGCAGTGGGCGGGGCACATTACTCGCAAAACGGAGCATAACATGTGCCTATAAAATTGGGAAAAATTAGGCAATTTGGTAGTGTAGTAAAAATATATACGTGGGACACTCAGAAAGTTTTGCGAAACTAAAAAAAATTGTTCTATACGTACATATATTTTTATCAAATCTTTTCAAAGTACTTTCCACCAGCCTCTATACAAAGATTCATGCGCCTAAACCAGTTTTCAAAACACTTTTTCCAGTCCGCCGCAGACACCTCGTTTACACCCTGCTCGAACGCAGCCAGCGCATCTTCCGGCGACGAAAATTGTATCCCTTTGAGCTGATTTTTTATTTTTGGGAATAAAAAGAAGTCACACGGTGCTAGATCAGGGCTGTAAGGAGGGTGACCCAGGAGTTTGACTGGCGTGCTGTCCAGGAAGTCCCTCGTTTTGAGTGCGGTGTGCGCAGGTGCATTGTCGTGGTGGAGCAGTAGCCCGCGGAGCCCTGTGTTTGGTCGCTTGTTGCTTATAACAGAGAAAACTTCTGGCAAACATTTGGTAGTATACCATTCGGCATTAATGCTTCTTTGATCCCGTAAGGGAATTGATACCAAGTGGCCAGTCAAATTAAAAAAGCTAGCGATCAAAATCTTACCCCCGCTTCTAGATCGCTTCACTTTGGTAGGCGTTGGCTCATTTTGAAACACCCAAACAGTCGACTGGCGCTTGGTTTCTGGGTCGTATTGATAAATCCAGGACTCATCACCTGTAACGATGTCGTAAACACGCCGAGACGAGCCTGCTTCAAATTTGTTAAGCATATCACGGCACCATTCCACCCGGGCCTGCTTCTGAGCATCGGTGAGGTTGTGCGGCACCCAGCGTGATACTATCCTCCTCACGCGAAGATGGCTGTGTAGAATCTCGTGAACGCTTCCCGATCCAATCTTCAATATGTGTTGAATCTCCTGATATGTAATTCGCCTATTGTCTTGGATTAAATTTTTCACTGCTAGCACGTTTTCTTCGGTAACAGCCGTCAAAGGGCGACCGCTTCTTTCGTCATCCCCCAAAGTTCGTCGACCGCGCTTGAATTCGTTATACCAACGATACACGGTTGCCTTGGAAGGGCCTTCATCCATGAATGCCATTTGAAGTCTATCGTACGATTCATCCGGTTTCAGGCGACACTTGAAATCGTATAAAATCATAGCTCTAAAATGTTCCCGGCGCAGATCCATATTTCAGTGAGACACAATACTTTGAATTAACTCGCAAAAATTGTGGAGGGTAATTTTGAAATTGGAACTTACTTATTTTTACTTATAAATAATCATATTTTCGAAAAACATTATAACTGGCCAGTCTCCCATATATAAAAACTTTTTTTCGCAATACTTTCTGAGGGGCCTGGTACATATATTAGTCCTAAGTTTAATAATGTTATTGGTGTACAATAAAGAATATTCTATCTATCTTTAGCTTGACATGAGCAAGCATGAGCTCGCATGTTGACTTAACCCAATTGGCGGCAAATGTTGTTTTTTTTTTAATTTATATTTTTACAGGCTTCAACACATTAACAGGAAAGCTAAAAGAAATGTACCAGATGATCACTTTGGGAGGTGATGCCGAGTTGGAGTTAGTGGATTCGTTGGATCCTTTCACTGAGGGAATTATATTCAGGTACTTGTTCATAAAAATAGTAGGTACAGTACGCGTAATATAACTGTGCCGCTGTTAAGTGAGAAACAGGTGGCTGCGCAGTAGTCAATTTTGCAACTAAATCAGTAGAGCGCATGCGCGGTAATGGCGGCAAGACTGATAGGTTGTTCATATGAGGGCAAGATGGCGGGGGACCGCATGTTCTCGCTGTCTCAGTCGTTCGATAATGTTCGCTACATGCTTATGTCCTGCTCACACTTATTACGCGACTGTACCTTCGCGGCCCTTTGCAAAGCCTGGTTTCAGAGCGGCATAGTTATTAGGCGTACTGTATCTGGCTAAACATATTTTATGCTTTGTCTCTTACCATCGTCGTAGGAACTATTCAGACCAAGCATGAAAAAAATATTATGGACGGCTTACCCTTTTTTTTCGTGGGGAATTCCTCAAAGACGCACTTTTTTATTCTATAAACAAATTTAACCGATTTCACTCGTCAGTCTGCCACATCGACTATGTAGTCTAATATGCAGGGTGTCAGGGAAACGCTTCCGAAAACGAAGACAGGTGATAGTGCTGGTGATTACTGATACGAAACCACGAAAAAAAAATGCGATTCTTTTTATAGATTTTTTCATATTTTTTTTACATTTTTCATTATGTATGAGTTTTATTTAACTGCCCAATGCTGGTTATGTATAAAAAATGAAAAAAAATATATATGAAAAAATATAAAAAAAAAAACGATTTATTTTTTCCTGGTTTCGTATCAGTAATCACCAGCACCTATCTTCGTTTTCGGAAGCGTTCCCCTTACACCCAGTATAGACGTCTATCGTTGAATATAATGCGTATAATAAATTCTGTCAATTAGCTGAGGTACGAGGAAGCGGGGTACTGCAATCCGATTGGCCTTCCATGGCGGCTATTGGCTATTCACTAACGCGGAAGTATTTACGGCTCAAATAAGTGGTCGAAACTGATTTGAAGATTTCAAGTGGCAATTAGTGGCGACCTACATCAGAAGGCCCACTCTCATAATTAAAAATGTTCAAAATATACTTCCAAACTAATCTCAATGCTTTAAATCTCAATCTCCTGACAGTAGATGTTTTTGATTGCCCTTTATTTCTGACACAAAAAGAGGAGAAAACATAGATAAATCAAAATAATATGCTCCTGGCCGAACTTCGGTCACGGCGGCTAATCTGAATGGAGACTTGCAATCTGCGCGGAACATTATTATATTGTACAAGTGTGTGCGCAAACCACAGACCAGTAAGCCTCTAGACGTCAATTAGCCGGTCACCCCCGGTCACCACGCATATGCAGTACCACCGCATATCACACACCCCGCCGCCAATCAGGACATCAGTCCGTCAGCGAGTGGCACCAATCATACGGAAACACACAACCGAACTTTTGAGCCGACCAATCATAACGCACCGTCCGCCCCCCGGTCCCCGCCAACATTTTACGACTGTGTTCGCATGCAAAACTTTGTTTATGCGGCGTCTTGAGGCTTACTGGTCTGTGGCGCAAACACTGTGCAGTCTCTGTTCCCTCACTCTCAAAATCATGGCACGAACAGATTTGGGCTTCTGATCTATTAGTCAGAGATGTGTTGTCAGACATCGGTCGCCTGCTATGAGGGGTCTATGTGCTGTATTGTTGATGCTCTGCCATGTAAAATAAATCTGAATTCAATGCCTTCCAGTGTTCGTCCCCCAAACAAATCGTGGAAAAACATTTCAAATCTGTCTGGCGGTGAGAAGACCTTGTCATCTCTAGCGCTAGTATTCGCACTACATTACTACAAGCCGACTCCTCTGTGCGTGATGGACGAGATCGACGCAGCGTTGGACTTCAAAAACGTGTCCATCGTCGCTAATTATATTAAGGTGAGTTTTTAAACTTTACTGCCCCATCGGCCATCCGTTCTGCGAGCAATGTGCCCCGCCCACTGCCACTTAAGTTTAGCAATTCTTCGGGCTATGTCGGTTACTTTCGTTCTCCTGCGAATCTCCTCATTTCTGATTCGATCACGCAGGGACACTCCGAGCATAGCCCTCTCAATTGACCTTTGAGCCTTCTTATCGCGGGAATCCGCTGGATGCGGAAAGCGCAGGACTGGTCGTTGTGGCGATGCTTGGGGGAGGCCTATGTCCAGCAGTGGACGTATTTCGGCTGAAATGATGATGATGAGTTTTTAGATCAATCAATTCCGCTTATTGCAGTCCATAGCTGGACATGGTCTCTCCGAAGTTGTGCCTCATCAAGCATTAAACCTTAGAGATGAATTACTGTTCCATTGACATACATACATAAATATGAAGTAGACCAATAAGGAGCACGCTTTGGCGCCTTCCTATTGGCTCGCGGAATACCACGCCCGCGTGTTGCATTGTCCGAGCCAATAAGAGCGTAATGGACCATTTGCACAAGAGCCATTCCACTAAGCAAAGCCACTAGGCCAGTAGAACTAACTTAGTGGAATGGCTTAGTAAGAAAGAATGCGTTCAAACAAGGCCATTACAAAAACAAATCCAATGCGCAAGTGGTGGGGAACGTAGTGACGCCAGAAAATTAGAAATCGTTCTAATTTAATTATTGAACTTGTGGCCAGAAGTCACTACATTGTAATGGATTCTCTATTTACACAACGCCAATAATGGCCTGACTTAGTGGAGTGGCTCGTCAATTAGCCTCGTGTAAATAGTCTATTTTTAGGCGAAAATTTGCGGAATTTATTTCAAGAAAATCAAATGTGATTACTTCTCTATCGGGTTTAGTACTCAATGTTTCGCCACAACACTCGGTCCTCTGCCTTCCGCATCCAGTCCCCTTCAGATCATCGGTCCACTTGACCTGTCTGGGGGGCACCCTATGCTGCGTTTGCCGATTGGCGGTCTCCACTCGAGGACTTGTCTGCTCCAACCGTCCTTCGATACAACAGACCAGACTAATCTCATTATTCATGGCCAGACTATTCAATTGGACAACTTTTTTTTAGAAAAAATAATTTGACAGGAGTGCCCATTTTGCATATTAATTTTTTGTTAAAAAAAGCTGTGATAGCCTAGTGGTTGAACGCTTGCCTTCCATGCAGGAGGGTGCGAGTTAAAACCCGGCCAGCACCTCGTGACTTTTTGAATTCATGTGCGGATCGAAATTCGATTATCACTTGCTGTAACGGAGAAGGAAAACATCGTGAGGTGTGTGTAGTCCGCCAACCCGCACTAGGCCAGCGGACTGGTGGACTTAACCTTCTGGTACTGAGCAGAGGCCCTTGCTCGGCAGTGGGACAATAGTGGGCTGGTTATGTGTGGACATGAGGGTCTTCATAATAGATATGTCGTAAGGTAATTGGAAAAATCGTATCTTTGCGAAAATCGACCGGATAACCGGATAATAGGAAACTAAGAGAAACTTTCGCAATCATCCGAGCTGTTTTCAGGATTATTGCGAAAATCACAGTTTGTTTAGGACTAGTGGAAACTTGAACGCTGATTGGCCAATCTAGGAGTCGATTTATAACATCTTCATTCTGGTTGGTCAAAACATGGCTCGGAAGACTAAGGAATGTAGCCGTAAGCCAATCAGTGCATCCGTCAATGCATAAAGTTCACAACGCAATGATCCTAAAAATTGCTCGGGAGATAACGAAAAACTTTCAGATTCCAAATATCTGGTCCTTTGCAATAGTCCTAGGATTTTCGCAAAGATCCGATTTTTTCGATTA
This sequence comes from Asteroscopus sphinx, assembly GCA_949699075.1. NCBI lineage: Eukaryota > Metazoa > Arthropoda > Insecta > Lepidoptera > Noctuidae > Asteroscopus > Asteroscopus sphinx. The sequence goes on from OX453024.1 coordinate 14,419,853, forward strand.
TCCAACGACTTTTATGTTATTGTTTATTTAATTTGTGTGGAAAAAATGTGGTTTTATCAAATGTTTTTCACTTTCCAGGAACGCACCAAAAACGCGCAGTTTATAATAATCTCACTTCGGTACAACATGTTTGAAGTATGTAACCGTCTGTTAGGTATTTACAAAGTTGAAGACTGTACCAAATCTGTTGGCTTAGATAACAAACTACCTGAACCAATAGCTGTAGCTTCGAACGGGGCTGTTTAAGCTTCGGGAATTATGAGCCTTACTCCCAGTTTCTGGAAGGCTGATCAACTTGAGCTATTGTCAAATCTAATGTCAGCTCCTGTGATTGGTCGGCAAAAATACTAACAACCAATCACATCGCTTGACCTGAGATTTGACGGTCGATTAGTTAATTTTGTGTGCGTCATCCCAGCGAAAAAGTGTCGAATTTCTTAATTCGAGATAAGTAAATCGTTAGTGTATGACGTCGTGTAATTGTGTATGAACATTTCAGATTTGTGTGTCCAACCCTTTTTGGGATATTCATCAAAAACGTTTTCCGCTGGAACGACGTCTTCCCAGCGAGACTTTTTTTTCCAAAGGACGTAAGTAAAATAAAATAGTTACATGGATTAGAGTATAACGAAAGGTAAATGTGTATGCATAAATGAGATTTGTGTGTCTAAAGACTCCGAAGATATTCAAGTTTCCGCTGCGGTGACGTTTGGCTGATTGCTGGATATCATAAACGGTTAGGCGAATAGTTGTGACTTTTTTTACACATGTTGCGATTCTTTTGTGTGTAATGTTTGTGAAAACAGACTTCGAAAAAAAATTACCGCTAGGAAGCTATAAATTTTAAAATGAAATCAGGTTATTAGGTCCTAGTACTGCGTATATGAGTTCCGAAGCCTAAATGTTAAAGTTTATTTGTACCTTATAAATGCTCACAATGTCATGTTAAGTCTCATCGATGTACTGTAAGTAAATAATGAATTATGAACAAAATTGCTAGGTCTGGGTCACGATGTTGTTCGCCATTCGATTGGACGAGTTTACTATGGGTTGGCAAATTAAAAGGTATCCCATTCGTTAGTGTATTAGTTCAATTATCCATCTGTAAAATTGTAGCCCAATACACTTAAAAATTATAGAAATATAATCAAAAAACCAATGAGAAGCGCAATACAGATATAAACCAATCAAGTTTGAATGTGTACTAAAAAGCGGCCGCGCGATACATGGTGCTTACCTTCCCAAATTGTTAGCATACTTATTGTTATTGGTGTGGTACTTTGGTACAGGTGCGTACACAATAATTAGTTAAAATGAAAAACAACTTTACTACAGTTTAATTAGTTTTATTTTCAAAAGTATCAATTTACTAATGATTATCAATTGTAGATATGTGTATGTATAGGTACTTAAAAACTCGTGCAAAAAAATCAACAACAACAAAATAATAAAAATCTACATACTAAAATCAACATAAAAGATATATAAAAGGTATTTATACAAAAAATAAGTATAGCTATTATTTTAATTAAATTACTTAATGTTTAAAATCACAGATCAGTTACAATAATTGACTCATACATAAGCTTAGTAGGTATCTACATTAATGTAGGTTGTTATGTTTATTAAAATTAAAGATTATGTATATTGTATATTGATTATGTGTATTGGTTACGAATGTAACCAGCTCTACGTAGATAATAAATTAACTGCATGTGGGGATCGAACCGACATTTGGCGTGGTGTCAATAGAGAGGTGACCACCTTAACGACTATGCCACAAGTGCAGTGAAATTAATTGTAAATGTGAATAGACGAGAACATTAGCAGCTACAGTGAACCCTTGTTCATTGTTTACCTCTTTATTTTAGCCCACTGTCAACGTACGGGGTCCCATCGACTTTGGATGTATGTTGCCAAACATACGTTTATACTAGATCGACACAGATAGCATAAATAAAAACGCTAGGAAACACAACACGAGGTAGTTTTATGTTGAATCCGATATGAAGAACAAAGGAAGTAAGAAAATAATTAAACTTAAGTTTTTAATAACTTTTTTCGCAATAAAACGCAAAAATTCACTATTATTATTAAAAAAAATATTATTATTACTATTATTATTTCAAAAATTTATTATTATTTATTAGTTTACTATGCTTGAGTGTCCGTTACAAAACAAAAACAAAATAATCATACAAATCACTAACTGTATGATTTTTTTGTTTTTACTTCTTCAAGTTAAACGGATGGACACACGGACGGAACCTGTAAAAAAAGAAATTTAAATCCATTTGTCTGTCAGAACTTTGTAACTTCTAAACCAAGAATGTTAATTACCTACATGGAAATCTCACATAATACGTAAAACTTTAGCACCACAGTCGTGGTCTCTTTACAATATTATAATTTGTTCTTAGTGACCCCATGTCAATAACTGAATACTACCTACTTATTTTGAAATAATTGTACTGATGACTGTGTAAAGTAGTGTAAGTAAATGAGAAAATAAAAACTAAAGAATTGTGTACGCACATGTACCAAAATAAAAACGGTACTATACTAACAATTTTGGAAGGTAAGCACCATGTATCGCGCGGCCGCTTTTTAGTACACATTCAAACTTGGTTGGTTTATCTCTGTATTGCGCTTCTCATTGGTTTTTTGATTATATTTCTTTAATTATTAAGTGTATTAGGCTACAATTTTACAGATGGATAATTGAACTAATACACTAATGAATGGGATACATTTTAATTTGCCAACCCATAGTAAACTCGTCCAATCGAATGGCGAACAACATCGTGACCCAGACCTAGCAATTTTGTTCATAATTCATTATTTACTTACAGTACATCGATGAGACTTAACATGACATTGTGAGCATTTATAAGGTACAAATAAACTTTAACATTTAGGCTTCGGAACTCATATACGCAGTACTAGGACCTAATAACCTGATTTCATTTTAAAATTTATAGCTTCCTAGCGGTAATTTTTTTTCGAAGTCTGTTTTCACAAACATTACACACAAAAGAATCGCAACATGTGTAAAAAAAGTCACAACTATTCGCCTAACCGTTTATGATATCCAGCAATCAGCCAAACGTCACCGCAGCGGAAACTTGAATATCTTCGGAGTCTTTAGACACACAAATCTCATTTATGCATACACATTTACCTTTCGTTATACTCTAATCCATGTAACTATTTTATTTTACTTACGTCCTTTGGAAAAAAAAAGTCTCGCTGGGAAGACGTCGTTCCAGCGGAAAACGTTTTTGATGAATATCCCAAAAAGGGTTGGACACACAAATCTGAAATGTTCATACACAATTACACGACGTCATACACTAACGATTTACTTATCTCGAATTAAGAAATTCGACACTTTTTCGCTGGGATGACGCACACGTTAATTTTTGTGTTGATCAGCCTTTCGGAAACTGGGGTTTAGTGTAAGCACGTTTACCTATTTCTACTCTCATTTCGTAAAAAATGTTGTTTGTGACGGAATTAACGGAAGGAACTTTTGGCCAAAAATACGCGTAATATAACTGTGCTTCTCTAAATATAGGCTTTGCGAAGGGCTGCGCAGATATGTACAGTCGCGTAATAAGTGTGAGCAGGACGTAAGCAAGCCTTGAACGTTAACGAACGATTTAGACAGCGACAACACGTAGTCCACGCCATCTTGCTGCCATTACCGCGCATGCGCGCTACTGATTTAGTTGCAAAATTGACTACTGAGCAGCTACCTGTTGCGCACTTCACAGAGGCAGAGTTATTTTAAGCGTATTGTATTGTGCATGTTAAGCGATGGAATTGATTTTATTAGTCTTAATATTAGCATAATATCCTAGGAGAATAAAATAATAAAACACAAAAAAAACATGTTTTAAATTTCATTATTATTGTACATCTCAATATACACATAAATGTTTAATTACATTAAAATAAGTTAAACAATTCTCTTAAACAAGCGATCATTGCTTGGAGTGCGATAAACTTCGCGCGGCATTGAACACAGCGACGTATCAACTCGCGATTCAGGAGACGGACCAACACTTTCACCGCCGATGTCCTGTCGCATTATATGATTTTATTTTAGGTTCCTATTGTACTGGCGTTTGACAAATCATTGGCCTGCATTTCTCTAAACATTTGGCAAATTATGTTATTAACTAACATAGTAACTTACACTACATTACATGAAAAAGAAAGAGGGTAGATCGGTTTATCTGCTCATAAACATCTACCCCCAAATACTTCAGTTTACATGTGACCATAACGCTTGTAACAGTGCCGAAATATGGGAACTCGAAATAGTTTGGTTTAATGGTTTGAATGGTGTATGGAATGGTATGGGATTGCTATCTTGAAAGCGCGGGTAGTCTGGGAAAATGTTAGAGCGAGACATTTGAACATCATGACTTAAACCTTAGTTAACTAACTGAAAGGGCTTATTTATAATCATATTCTATTCATAACAAAACGCCACGATGTGTCGTTATTAAAAGTCTGACAAATGCCAGTGTAATAGGAGTCTTTAACTCGTGATTGTAACTGCCCCCTTAACCGTCGCACGGTTGACCGCGCGTCAGTGGTAACAGTTTGTCATTGACAGTCTTTATTTCGTAAGCAGTAAGGGTGGTTTTCTAATTCAAGTGTTACCACTGCTATGCAGTCAACTGTACTTTACATCCACCTTTACGTTATGAAAAATTACGATTTAACCACTCCCGGTGACCCTGGGAGTGGTTAAATCATAATTTTGGTGGGTCGGTTTTTCATTTTGCCCGAACTCTTTTTTTTAAATTGAAATGTGCGAAAAATATGTAAGGAATGGACGTGAGGACATTATTTGTATGCACACTATAAGCCCTTTTTCAAAGTATTAGTCAAGTGTTTGACTTAAATTCGATCGTGCCTTAGCTCTAAAGGCCATTTGTGCATTTAGATATTTGGTGGAAACATTGTAAAGATTTTCGTCCTTATGTAGAGAACTCATGACTGAAAATCGCTTGATGTAAGTATGTAACACCTAAAATAGATTGTTGTTAAGACTATTATGCACGTTTCATGATTAAATACAAATGGTGAAGGCCCAAACAAATATCTAAACATATTCCATAATTTACAATACATTTATTAAATAATTTAAATTCCATACATACATTATACATATGCAACTTTCAGTTATCATATCACAAATTCAACATTTTACAATTTAGGCTTTTCAAGAATATGTCTGGATAAAATGTGACATTAATCTATTAGATAGACGCTGACTTTTCTGTGGTCTTTTATATCTAATAAATGAGTGGAAGCACTTCCGCAACCATAACCAATCAAGGAAATTATAGTAGATTACATCACTTTTGTACACACTCACGAGCACTTAAAATTTAATAATTCGCAATTAATAAACATTACCACTCGAAGAAACGCACATTTAAAAAATATTACAAATTATTATACACGGTTTCCAGATTTTCCCGCCAACCAAGTCACGAAAACTGCGAGCGGGTTCAATAGTGAGGTGGTGCGAATTCGTGCTGAGATATTATGGACTCGTTAAGTGTCGTGACAATTGTGTGTAAAATGTCAGACCATATAAAAGTCAGTGTGTATTTGTAAAGAAGACTAGGAATGCGTAGTGCATATTATTCATTTCCTTGATTACCCCTCGAAGCTATTGCTTGATTTAAGTTTGTTCACTACAGCAGTTCGATGTGTAGGGCACAGAGTATTAAACAAATGAAGTGTTAATGTACAGGAAAAGAATAAAACTTTCTGATAAAGCACTGCTCGAGTCGCCTAACTGTCTCCAATTAGAACTATGCCGCATGAAGCTAGTAAGGGGTTTATTTGAAAAACAAATTAAAGACTCGTTTCTGTGAAACAAAGGCCACTCTTAGTTTCGAAAACATTGTTGAAGAGAATGCGAGCAATACATGTTTCCATTAACAACAACTTTGCCAAGTAAGGCAATATTCTGTCGTGTCTGTTTATTGAAGCGGCATTTGTTTAGTCTGTGATATTACTAATCTACAGAGCAATGTGTTTAGCACTTCATTTGTTCCATTATCTGTGGGATTTTGAGTCAACACCTTAACCGTCGATCCCCGGGACCCCGATCAGGGAACCTGATGTTTGCGGTTGATCTAAAGGGGTACTAAGATACAACATAAAGACTTATACAAAATAGCCCATGTCCGGCAAGAAGATATCCTTATCACTTTTAATGATAACAACCAACACATGAAGTTTAACGGCCAAAATTAATATCCAATCTATCCACGATTTGCCCTACTAGAGATAGGAATTTGACATATTTTTTATGGAGCTTATGTCAAATAATAACTTCTTAGGTTTTTGCGATCACTACACATTATAATAAAACAAAGTTTAACCGGATTAAATCGCGTATATTATTTAAATTGGTTTCCCTGACGTTTCGAAAGCTTTGCAGCATTTCGTGGTCGCAGGTAGACTAAGATGACAAGCATGCCCTAGACAAACCCAACCATTTTCTTCGATTTGATAAACCACAAGTTCTGGCGAAGGAAAACCGATATGTACCTAGAATGAATAGAATAGAATAGAATAGAATAATAATTTATTTGCAAAGAATGTAGGTACATGACATAAAGGTGTTATCGGTAGAGTGACCCTTGTACAAACTACCTTGAATGAGGCATGCAAACATTTTTGAGTTTAATTAATTAATCAATTAAATTTAAAATCCATAACACCAATAAAACAATAATCAAATATATTACATTAAACTGAATAAAATATAAAAATATGTAGGTATGTCACGAGTTAGGTAGGTACTTAAATAGTAAAACTAGAATTTATCATTTTCAAATCATTAATTAAATAGTAACATTCCTGCAATAAAATAATAATAATCAAAACAATTTCAAATTAAATTTAAAATATTAATGTCATGTGTTATCTACATTGTAAAACTAGAATTTATCATTTAAAAAATCATTAACTGAATAGTAGCATTTCTCCAACAATAATGCTGACAATTTCTTTTTAAAAATGTGTGTAGTTTCTTTTTTTATAATATCAGGTACTTTATTGTATATTATAGGGCCCATGCTAAGAACACTTTTTTTAAGTAAAGCTGTGTTATAACCGCCAACATGTAAAAGATTTTTATATTGGCTTCTAATAGGTCCCCTTCTAGTTTCTGATACTGTAATGAAGAGATTCTTGTTTACTTTAAAAAAAACAGCCATTTCCAAAATATGCAATGCCGGAAATGTTAATACCTTTAGGGACTTAAACACCGGTATGCAACTATCTGTCATCTTCATACCACACATTGCTCTTATGCAACGTTTTTGGGCTCTAAACACCTGTAACCTCAGGCTGCTATTGCCCCAAAAAATTATTCCAAACCTCAAAATGGAAGCAACCAAACCATGGTATGCTACTAATGTTGTGTCAATACTAACTTTTTTTGATAAGTTAAATAAGACGTATGCTGATATGCTCAATTTTTTACACACCTCTTCTGCTTGAGGTTTCCAGGTAAGTTGGCTGTCTATCAATATTCCTAAAATTTTTACAACATGCACTCGTTCTATTTTATGTTTATTATATTCTATAATTAAATTTTGTATTTTTTTGTTTTTTTTTTTTGGTTAGGGACATAAGTGCACCAAATGCTACTAAAACTGCTTACTTATCTCGTTTGTAAGAATCAATATAATGAATATTAAACAGCGGTGTTTCTAAGCAGCAATATCTGACAACGTTTTTTAAAAGCTTTTAGGGAGGCAAAGCTACTGCAACTTGAGAAACACTTCAGCATTTGTGACTACGCCTCAAGAAAAAAGGTAAGAGGCCGGAAAACAAAAGGACGGGAAATCTTCAAATATCTTCAACATTAAATCAATAAACGCGGTTTCCACAGTGCCGCGGAATCAGTGCCCATAATTATATATTTATTTGATTTCAGGAATTAATCTACAAATGAAAACGCAAAGACAGTGGGTATCCTACTTGAAATTGATGGTACACTAATCGTACCTACCACAATCCGATATGCATGAGATAGATTCGTATCAAGCGTCAGATTCACAGGACCACAGGCTCTTTGAACAGTAATTTGGTACAGCTGTCTGTCTTGAATATATTAATTAAGACTAACCTAATATGTTACAAAACAAGATGCTTTGATCATATGATGAAAGAAAATCTACACTAGTTTATCATGTGGATGAAAAGAAAATCAACACTACAAAAAATGTGAATTTGTCCATAAAACATGTGCAGCAAAATATTAGGGATCAGTTCATAAAACAATGAAATCAGAGCAAGTTTCATCATCGTATGAGGTAGATAAATTGGAATATTTCGCGGAAAAGTTGAAATCCCATTACTAAAGATTTTTAAGACAGATTAATCATATAAAAGTATAAGACAATCACGGTAGAAGATGGTTGCTTAAATCTAAGAGCAGTAAACAGAAACAAAACATATTTATAATCTTCTTAATAAAGCACAATCTTAACTCCCATTTAACACACAGCAAGAACGAATGATAACACCATTAGAGAATCTGTAGCAGCCATTACTGTTAATAAGATTAACACAACTACTGTAGGACATTGTCCTACGCCTAATTCAAATTCATCTGCTCCAACGGTCATCCAAACAGTAGCAAACCCGTCTACAATTCAAATCTGTCCAACAACGGTCAGTAACGAATCTCTTAGAAGTCAACCTACGGCCTCACTGTCTTTATTAGAAGCAATTATGTCTAAAATTAAGAAAAAAGTCCATATGAAGAGGCAGGATGTCACCAATTTATTTTTAGATAGTGCCGTTTTATAGCGACAGGATAAGGGAGGGAGTTCGCCGTGGAACAAGCTTGTGGTGTGCTCTCGATCTTTTGTTTTTCGCTAAACTTGGTAAGAAAGGGGTGGCGTGGTTCAGTTGGCGACTTGGCGCCTGTTTGATCTGTGTTTCAGATGTTTTTTTTCATGTTGTCTCGTTTTAACATTAGAAGTTTAGAACCCTAGTGGGTAGCTTATGGCCGCGGCTTCGCCCGCATATAGTTCGGTTTATCACAGAAATATGTTATCGTGCATCCTTCGAGAAATGTTTTTCTTCCCGAGATAAGACGTAGCCTATATGCTAATCCAGATTATGGCCTATCTGTAATTCTGTATGCCAAATTTCATCCAAATCCGTTCAGCCGTTTCAGCGTGATTTAATTGACAAACAAATAAACAAACATATATAAATTCACATTTATAATATTAGTACCTAGTATATAAAGTAGGATAATGGTAATTAAGAATATTCCAAACTTCAGTTAGAACTGCTCACTTAAATTCTCATTAACTAACATGTAACCCCTAGCCGTTTTATCTGTAAATACGAAATCAGTTCAATGACGACCGACGTACTGCATAAAATAAGTAATTTTTATTGTCTGGGACACCAACTACGCTGTCATAGCAAACAGTTACGCTACCGTAGCAAAGAGCTACGGTGTCGTAGCAAACAGCTACGGTGTCGTAGCAAACAGCTACGGTTTAAACAGCTACGGTTTCGTAATAAATGGCTACGCTGTTTTTGTTCGAAACTTTCATGCCCCTGACTGAAAGATTTTGTTAGTACTCTCAGCTAAGTTTTGATGAAAGCGCATTATGTTCTCTTTGGAAAGCGGAAGACCGCATAGCTTGGAAATGCGTCGTATGTGGTCGCGATCCTCAGCAGTGAGGGAACGACGAAGAAGAAGAAGAAGGTGTAGTAAACGAAGACAATCATTGCAGTGATTTTCCAAAACAATTTGCCGGTGAAATTGAATGTTGTCTTGTAAGGGAAAATCATTTGCAATAAAATACGGACTTTAACTATTAACGTGTATTGAGCACTTAGCTCCACGATCGCAGCCGAATGGTCGTTGGAAGTAACACTAATGTCTTATTTTACTGGATAATTTGTATTATTTTAATTAAAGTTATAACTTTCATTGAGTATTCTGTTGCTACTGATTATGGGCAAAGGTTGTAGGTACAACTTTATTATTAGGTACCTACACAATCAATGTTTATCAATAACAATATCATGAATGTGTAAGTAGGATCCAAAATTATGTATGTGCATATTTGCCATCAGTCCACTGCTGCGTACGAATGGGCCTCCCGATAGCGGCTAGTCTGCCTAATAAATTACTGTACTTGTGTAATTTTAAGGGGACTTAGTTTAAACTTTAGTTTTTAATTTATTCGATTTTGATAAAATTGCTTTCGTAAAACACGTCTGACAGACAATTTTTACATCACGTGAGTAAATCAATCTCAAGTTGGCCTTATAAGGTTATGTTCGTATATCTTCAGCCCGCCTGTGTGCGTTTCAGACACATTGATTGTTTTTGTGCTTCAACTTTGAGCGGCACTATGTCTAGCGCCTATGTGTGTGTCTGCGAACATTTTACGTTTCGCTTGCGTCCCCGCAACTGGCACACATCGATATTGTGATTTAATTTCTGTCTTCTTATACTAATGGCCTGGCCATAAAACACCTAAGATTTTTATGATAAAAAAGTGTCAAGTTTCTTACTGCTAACGAAATAAAGACGCTGTCAATGTCAAACTGGTCGACCGTACATTCCCCTTTTATAAAAAGAAAAAAAGAACAGTATAATCTTGAGCTGTAATACAGTAATTATACTAGCGCAGGAGTCAGGGAATTCATAAAATGTACAAAGTAATATGTCAATGTCAATAAATAAATAAATAAATGTAGTAACAGGATGTCTGAAGATAACGCTTGTCGAAAATAATAACGATAATCTTAATTTTTAGGTGCATTTAATAATGTTTTAAGAGATAAAGATTCCATTAACCTTAAGCAATTTTGTAAATAAATAATTTTACAAAGACGTAAATAATAGAAATACTTGACATTTTGGTGCTACACAGAAGCCCGCGGTATTTTTGCAAATTTTAACTCTATATTACATTGTATATTGACCGGAATATGATTCGCGACAATAATCACAATATAACATAACATAACATCATGCCTGTATTTCCTCGAAGGGGTAGGCAGAGGTGTATAGTACACCCACATTTCGCCAGTTATTTAATCACAATATAATCTATTGAATAATGCTAATCGATAATTTGAATTTAATAGTAAGTTAATAGTATCGAGCGGCCGGCCGGGCTTCGCGATTGGCTATCGCTTACGAGTCGGGCGTCGCGCGGGCCAATCGCGCGCCTGCCCGCCCGGGGGGCCGGATAGCTTTCAACCGCGAAAACTGCAAATGATGTTATTTGTCTAAAACCTGTAACTTTAAGTTTATTTTACAAACTTTACTTTTCTTTCCATATTTTTTTCCCAAATTATAATTTATTGTTATTTTTCTTGATATCAGTAAAGTAAATTAACGCAAAATGTATTTAACTTAGAATATAGTAAAGAAGGACCGATAAGCTCAGTTTCTTAAACAGTAGTGCAGGGCATCGTTTTAATAGTTTTTTTTAACAAAATTGAGCCGATAGTCCATGAAGCTAGTTTACCCTTGCGTCTTCAAACGTGACCGAGCGCCTGACCAATCACTGGGAAAATGGAAATTTTTCTCTGCATTGTTTTTTTTTATGTCGTAAAGAAAATTTCTCATTAGTAGCCTGAAGTCAGGAAGTTGGTGGTGCTACACCCCCGTCCCTCGGAGAGCACGTAAAGCCGTCGGCCCTACATCTGATCCATAGCTGTCTAAATAATAAGGCAATAGAAATGTTTAGCAGTAGTAGTAGAGTTCCTTTGTGCAAGAGCTCGTCCGGAGAAGTACTACCACTGTACCTACTTCTCCACCAAATAGTGATGCTTGCATTGCTGTGTTTCGGTCTGAAGGGTACGGGTGCCGGTGAAATTACAATCACATGAGTCTTTCGCAATCTTAGGAACCGACGATACAGGCATGCCTAGTGTGGGGACCACGGCAAATATTTAAACTCTGTAAGCAATGAAAAATTGTACAAATTACTATGCTATAAGATCTCATTAATGTTACTGATGACTGATTTGTACACAAAAAACATAAACATAACATCACGCCTGTATTTCCCCGAAGGGGTAGGCAGAGGTGTACCGGTACACCCACATTTCGCCAGTTATGTTATAGTCCCATGTAATAGGTGGCGAGCCTATTGCCATTGACCGGGCACAAATCCAGACTCCGGGCTGCTACTGAGAATTTCCTAATGAAAAAACCCAATAACACTTTGCCCGACCCGGGAATCGAACCCAGGACCCTCATGAATTAACAATTTGCAAGACCTGTGACTTCACCAGACAGCACTACGGGTGCGTTGTCATCCTGGAAAATAATAATTAACAATTTGCAAGACCTGTGACTTCACCAGACAGCACTACGGGTGCGTTGTCATCCTGGAAAATAATAATTATAAAACTTTCTTCTTTTCCATCGACCATGCTTCCGAACGTGTGAATGGCGTAGCCGCATTTTCTATACTATAATAAAACTGTAAAGGTCGAAAAGTCTGTACATTGAGTTTTTTTTCGCGAAAACCGGCTAGGGGTCTAGAAATAAGCTATAGAACACGAATCAATCGTTTAAAAAATTTATGTCTGTCTGTCTGTTTGTTACCTCATCACGTGAAAACGGCTGAACGGATCGTAATGAAACTTAGCATTTGTATTGGTATTAGTCTAACTTAAAATATAGGGTATGTTTTATCTGAATCGGTTGTGTAGATCCAGCGATACAGCTTGACCCCTCTATTGTATTAAGTTGCATACAAAGTAGAGGTCATGATTGTTGGTTGGATGCAGGTTGCAGGTTCCTAAAAATACAACTGGATTCTATTAGTATTATAGAAAATATAGAATAACATAACATAGCCCATCACTGTCCCGCTGCTGGGCATGGCCCTCTTCTTGGAATGAGAAGAGTTAAGGAACTGGATATTGTTAGTGTAATAGATTATCATAACATAATCAGCTTATTACCTACTGCCCCACTACTGGGCACGGACTTCTTCTCGGAACGAGAAGAGTTAAGAAACTAGAAAATATAGAATAACATAACGTAGTTAACCCATTACTGTCCCACTACTGGGTATGGCCCTCTTCACAAAATGAGAAGAGATAATGAACTGGATATTATTAGTATTCTAGAATAACATAACATTACCAGCCCATTACAGTCCCACTGCTGGACACGGGCCTCTTCTCAGCATAAGAAGAGATGTGGTTAGTGTTATAGAATAACATAATCAGCCCAATTACTTCCCACTGCTGGGCACGAACGTCTTCTCAGAATGAGGGAGTTTAGGGCTAATTCCATGAAATTCCATCACCTTAGCCGATTGGTTGTAAAAACAAAATATAGTATGGTTGGTAAATAGTGTAATCGTCTGTGTAGGCGCTTATATGTATATATTTGAAGATATTGTGTTCATAATTATGACACGATGTAATTTTCCGACATCCACGCGGACGGAGTCGCGGGCACAGCTAGTATTACATAAATTCGCTATGCTGAAACCGACTCAGCTGCCATTTTTGATTCAACCGAAAACCTACTTTATACTAATGACACAAATGTCTAATTTAATTTATCAAAAAATAAAACAACGGATCTTATAAATCGAACACTGTTATGCTTAAGGTATCTATAATAAGCATCTCTAACAAACAAAATCAAACTTTGTACCCCAGACACAAAGTTGATTATTCGTTGAGATAAATTCTTACGATAGTTGAAGAAGAGTGATGTTCAGACGCCGTGGGAACGATTCAGTTTGGGTAATGTTAGTGCTTGAAGGAGAGCAACAACTTGCGATCGGTCCGAAGATAGTGCTCTACAACATGCTATTTACTTATATTGAAACGTAATAAACACTATCGAAGATTTACGTACGTTTTTATGAGAACAATGCTCCGCTATGAATCTGCATGTTTTCGTCTAGAAAGGTTATTTTGTCTAACAAAGTCAGAGTATCGTAAATCAGTATTCAATGAAAGTACTTTAATCGTACCTAAATCTAATTTTGCTCTCTTTATTTTCTTTTAAGTTTCGTGCACTTCCTCTCCTGAAGTGCTTGTTCATGATATACCGGAAAAAATAGTATGGTACCTAAACATAGTAGAAAAATGTTAATACACAACTATGTGCTGATAGGTCCTATCCACACACTCACAAACGATTTTTACGCAAAATTTTCATATTGTATTAGGAACGCCAGATGTTGCAGTTTTGCGGGACTGTCTCAATTTCAGTTTTGATTTTTGACCGCGGTTCTATTTGAGCATGTGTGTTTAGTTCATTTTTAATTAAATATATCTCATACATCGCACTAATAAGACTTCGATATATCGTAGCTTCGCACTAACGTATCATCGACATAAAGTGTTCGAACTAACAAAAATAGAACTGCGTTCGCACTGGCATAGGGACCCGTATAAAATTAGTCACAAAACCTCTAAAAAATCTGTTATTGGATTGGAAGTTCTGTAAAAAAATCCCGAATTATTTTTAAGTATGCATTGTTACCCTACTATTGACAGCAATTAAGGATCCTTGTAACCGGTTTAGCACAAACACATAATACTATGCCATTTTACATAAAAATGACGACAAAAAGGGTGCTAATTTGACAATTAAATTATTTGATTGTAAATAAGGGCTAGCACGAGCCGAAGTTTATTCAAAAAAAGTAGACAATCGCTGTAATGAACTTGTCGACTACAATACAAATTATTTGTATTTTACTTTGTACAAACATCACAGCGTCATTGTGTTTTCTTGAGTAGGTTGGGGTCGACTTCCAGTCTAACCGATTGCTGCAAAGTAACGCAGTCGCACGCAGCTGCGGCGCAGTAATAACTTTAGTAATACATATAAATTGTGTTATATGTCTATGTAGTAATATATAATTATGTCTATGAACTTTACGCTCGGACATTTAGGTAGGTACATTTTCGCACGCAGCGGTCGGCAACGTGAAAGATAGGCTATTAAAGCAGTAGGTATGTAAGATTTTACAGGGAGTGCAATATCTGTTACATAACATAACATAACATCACGCCTGTATTTCCCCGAAGGAGTAGGCAGAGGTGTAATAGTACACCCACATTTCGCCAGTTAAGTTATCAGTCCCATGTAATAGGGGGCGAGCCTATTGCGATTAGAGTCACAGTAAATACGACACAAAACCCAGTAAAGTTAGAATTTTCAACCGTTTGCCCGAATGTACTTGAAACTTTATACATTTGGGACTTACATATTATAAGATAAGTCGTTTATAAATATTCTATAAAAATATAGTATAAAACGATTGTTTATAATATATGCTGAAATTTGAATCGCTTATTTCCCGAAAAGGGGTCATTGTACTCATCATTATGAACAACTTTTACTATAGGACCAACCCTGAAATCGCGAAAAATAAATCAGGCGGTCCCTACATTTTATCGATTTAAGTTAAATTTTTATTTTACAGTCTTTTTTGCGACCATTTAGTCGCAAATACTACGGTAGTGCGATTTTTTTTAAAAATCATTGCATAGCTTGGCTCACTGCGAACGGTTCGTGGTGTGGCACGTTCACCTACGACCTTCCAGGGCCGAGAAATCTGCCTCCGTTTGAAAAAAAAACCCACGATATTGTCCGTAAATTAAATTAAATTTTTATTTTACAGTCTTTTTTGCGACCATTTAGTCGCAAATTCTACGGTAGTGCGATTTTTTTTTTAAATCATTGCTTAGCTTGGCTCACTGCGAACGGTTCGTGGTGTGGCACGTTCACATACGACCTTCCAGGGCCGAGGAATCTGCCTCCGTTTGAAAAAAAACCCACGATATTGTCCTTAAATTTAATTAAATTTTTATTTTACAGTCTTTTTTGCGACCATTTAGTCGCAAATACTACGGTAGTGCAATTTTTTTTTTTATCCTTGCATAGCTTGGCTCACTGCGAACGGTTCGTGGTGTGGCACGTTCAGCTACGACCTTCCAGGGCCGAGGAATCTGCCTCCGTTTGAAAAAAAACCCACGATATTGTCCGTAAATTTAATTAAATTTTTATTTTACAGTCTTTTTTGCGACCATTTAGTCGCAAATACTACGGTAGTGCGATTTTTTTTTTAAATCATTGCATAGCTTGGCTCACTGGAAACGGTTCGTGGTGTGGCACGTTCACCTACGACCTTCCAGGGCCGAGGAATCGGCCTCCGTTTGAAAAAAAAACCCACGGTATTGTCCGTAAATTAAATTAAATTTTTATTTTACAGTCTTTTTTGCGACCATTTAGTCGCAAATACTACGGTAGTGCGTTTTTTTTTTTAAATTATTGCATAGCTTGGCTCACTGCAAACGGTTCGTGGTGTGGCACGTTCACCTACGACCTTCCAGGGCCGAGGAATCTGCCTCCGTTTGAAAAAAAAACCCACGATATTGTCCGTAAATTTAATTAAATTTTTATTTTACAGTCTTTTTTGCGACCATTTAGTCGCAAATACTACGGTAGTGCGTTTTTTTTTTTAAAATCATTGCATAGCTTGGCTCACTGCAAACGGTTCGTGGTGTGGCACGTTCACCTACAACCTTCCAGGGCCGAGGAATCGGCCTCCGTTTGAAAAAAAAACCCACGGTATTGTCCGTAAATTAAATTAAATTTTTATTTTACAGTCTTTTTTGCGACCATTTAGTCGCAAATACTACGGTAGTGCGTTTTTTTTTTTAAATTATTGCATAGCTTGGCTCACTGCGAACGGTTCGTGGTGTGGCACGTTCACCTACGACCTTCCAGGGCCGAGGAATCTGCCTCCGTTTGAAAAAAAAACCCACGATATTGTCCGTAAATTAAATTAATTTTTTATTTTACAGTCTTTTTTGCGACCATTTAGTCGCAAATACTACGGTAGTGCGTTTTTTTTTAAATCATTGCATAGCTTGGCTCACTGCGAACGGTTCGTGGTGTGGCACGTTCAGCTACGACCTTCCAGGGCCGAGGAATCTGCCTCCGTTTGAAAAAAAAACCCACGATTTGTCCGTAAATTAAATTAAATTTTAATTTTACAGTCTTTTTTGCGACCATTTAGTCGCAAATACTACGGTAGTGCGTTTTTTTTTTTAAATTATTGCATAGCTTGGCTCACTGCGAACGGTTCGTGGTGTGGCACGTTCACCTACGACCTTCCAGGGCCGAGGAATCTGCCTCCGTTTGAAAAAAAAACCCACGATATTGTCCGTAAATTAAATTAATTTTTTATTTTACAGTCTTTTTTGCGACCATTTAGTCGCAAATACTACAGTAGTGCGTTTTTTTTTAAATCATTGCATAGCTTGGCTCACTGCGAACGGTTCGTGGTGTGGCACGTTCAGCTACGACCTTCCAGGGCCGAGGAATCTGCCTCCGTTTGAAAAAAAAACCCACGATTTGTCCGTAAATTAAATTAAATTTTAATTTTACAGTCTTTTTTGCGACCATTTAGTCGCAAATACTACGGTAGTGCGATTTTTTTTTTAAATCATTGCTTAGCTTGGCTGAGACATGAAGATGGAAAGTCTCATGTGATTGTAATTTCACCGGCACCCGTACCCTTCAGACCGAAACACAGCAATGCAAGCATCACTATTTGGCGCAGAAGTAGGCACGGTGGTAGTACTTCCCCGGACGAGCTCTATCACAAAGGAGCTCTACTGCTACTAAAATTTATTATACAAAGCAGCAGTTAATTCAAAGGCGTATAAACGTGCCTACCCTTTAATTAATAATGCGTTAATGCGTTAAAGTAAAACTTTTACAAAGCAACTATCGCAGTCTGAATTCACCTGAGGAGTAGTAATGCCATATCACTTCAAAGCACAAATTGAAATTACACATTAAATTACGATATTTAATCCAGAGTTAAACGCTATTCAGATTTGTATTTAAATCATCATTTCAGCCGAAAGACGTTCACTGTTGGACATTGGCCTCCCCCAAGTAACTTGGGGGATATGCCATAATCGCCACGCTTGGCAGACGGGTTGGTGATCGCAGTTGGTTGGTTAAATACTCAGAGAACGCTGCGAAGCAACGCTCATATCTTGTACTTAACCTACCGAGAACTCGCTGAAAACTAAAATATGCACACACCAGTTAATAATCAACTTTCTTATCATTTACGCCTTATAATTACATATATTAGGGAGCTGCGTCCGGTGATAAAACGATGACACAAACACGAGTTCGATCCCGTGTCGTACACTTTAACGTTAACGAGTATGCAAAAATCGAAGGCAAATTGTTTATATCACGACAATCTCAAGTTGCGATAATTAAATTTTGTTAATCGTTTAGTTTTACTAGTCTTCTTGTTATCGTGTCAATGGTTCAAATATGGTTGGAATAAAAAGTGGCCACTTCAATGGCGTTTTCAGTGGCGGCGAATAGATCATCTCTTGTGCAGGTGTTCGGGCACAAGGGACACGTTAGCAAGTGCGACATGGATTGCTCTGGCAAGTGAGGTGTTAGAGATGGGCTATTAGCGTTTTTTTGTAATCCTATTACGAAATATAACGCTTTACTGATATGAACTATGTTATTATAACTGTTACTCAGTAATAGTCAAATAATGTGTAACGATTCAGTATTTTATTTTTTTGTTAGCCTGTACTGTCCCACTGCTGGGCAAAGGCCTCCCTCATTTCATGTATGCATGATTCAGGATTGGCTACCCAATATTGATATTTAACGTACTCGCATGATTATGCTATTATCGATACCGACTAATGTAAATTTTGCGAAACGGTGACGTCACTTTCAAACTTCCTTTGATATATTCATTTCTATGGCCTCTATGGTACTGAAAATAACAAAAAGTCTAGACCCCAGAAGACCTGGTGGTACAGAACCATTATTGAGCGAGTCCAACTCGCACTTGCACGAATTTTTATTCTAGCTCTCTAGGAGGATCTCTAGGAGGTCCACATTCTACGTGCGGCCTGCTTTATAAATATTTTTTTTTTTATGAAAATGCGCCTTAAAAATAAAGTACCAATTAAATCACTTGCACCTAACAATTGAAACCACAAAAGTTATGCGACGTTTCCACATGTCACAGATAACGAATACATAATAATAAAACAAAGTTTAACTGGATTAAATCGAGTATATTATTTAAATTGGTTTTCCTGTCGTTTCGAAAGCTTTGCAGCGTTCGTGGTCGCAGGAAGACTATGATGACAAGCGTTTTTACAGATATTTCGAAAAAAAGTATTTTAATCTACTGTAAAATTTTATTAATTAAAATAGTTTCGATGCACGCACGATTTAAATTAATAAAAATTGTACGATAGATTTTTATTTTTTTAGACTTATCAAAGTGCAAAGCTGCAGCGTTGACAGCCGTTGACAGCGGGAAGTGACTTTGTTTTATACTGTGTAGTCATACACGTTGTAATCCCTCTAGAACACTTGTAACATACCGAATTTCACACGGGCGAAGCTGCGGGTGGAAGCTAGTGTAACATAAATATACCTTTTAGCTCTTGCCTTAGCCAAATTTTCAGATTTTTTGCGTTTTCTTTTTCCAAAAAACGCCTTTGTTTTATTTCCCATACCGTCTTCCGATATTTGTGTTGCTGAGTTCAACGATCAGCTGATTGATGTACAAATTAAAGGGGCGAGGCGAAGTTATCCCCCCCTGCCTCACCCCGCACTCCAGTCTGTACTCCTCAGACAATGACCCTGCCCATTTCACATAATTTGTCTGATTGTGATACCAATGCCATTTTCAAAAACTTTCTCAGCTCAGATAGCTCGTAAATCGACAGTCAATATTCAATAATTAATGTACCACAATATTTTTCCTTATTATTTAGATTTCTTATATCAAATCACATCTTCTTCAACAATCCAAGCTTAAAACTCGTTCGATCCATCCCTGCGCGTACGCAGACTCTTACTTAAAGTGCTTTCAGTAAAGGACATTGATCGATGTCGACCACTGCTTGAGGAATGACTATCAAGTAATGACTGGCCTCTTATTGATGTTTTATTGATCACTTACTTTGCTATACTGCGCTTGCACCGCTCGCGCTCTTCAAATACTCCAAATTTGGAGTTTCACGAGCAGTGTTCAAGACGTTGTTTTATTAGCGTGTGATCAAGAGACTTTATTGCCAATTAATGGAATAATATGTAATTTTGAATCGTCTGTAACAATTTCGATTAGCTTATTATTTTAAAAACAAATTCAGTAATATAATATAAATTGGTCACAAAAGAAATCAAACAGAAAAAAACGAACTAATGAGTACTTATTATGAACTTAACCCAGATAAGCCATGCAATTTTGGTATAAATATTTTCAGTACACAGAACACAACCTATCCTAGTAAACCTAGTCTGAATATTCACTGTCTAGAACACCACGAAACAGCCAGTGTATCATATCATATAAATCAAATCTTGATTTTTTTTATGATCCTAGGTAGATAGTTATTTTAACAATAAATAATCTTAAATAATTAACTGCGGGAAAAAAGGTTTTATTTTTATTAGACAGACTAAATTTTCAATAAATATTATTTTCAACTACATTCACAAGTTTCATTGAAGATTTACCTCATCATCATCATCATCGTACGTAGTATACAATGTCGGTAGAAAAAAAAAAAAATATAGGAAAATGAAAAATCCTAGTAGGTAGGCAATTATACAATATTGATTTACTTCAAACTAGATTTTTCAAATTAAGTTTTTTAATTCAAACTAGATTTGAATCCTGCTTGTGAGCGAATTTTTTCTTTCCACAATTTACATCTTTATTCTAATCTCTGTTTTTTCTTACTTGGCTTAAACAATCTTGGTATGTCTTTTTAATGCAATTCGTCAATAATAATTATTAAAAGACATTATGTTAACAATTTCACACACTAAATAGTATTTTTTGGAAAATTATTGTTTATCTTTGAAAATTTCACGTTGTTTATTTGATGTTATGTTGTTTTTATTATTTATTTAATGTAATTTAATGATCTTCGTTAATTATTTGTTTGGCGCCGACTCATAGTTAGTTATTTACATTAGTTAAGTTAGGAAAAGACTAAAAGTTTCATTAAAATTTTCGCTTTTCAGTTTCTGTTTTCGTCGGTTAATATTTTTGTTAAAAAGTTTAATTTTAAATTTTTTTGTTGGTTAAATCTAACTTCACGTCTCCACTTGTAGTGTCTAGAACTACATTTATGTGTGCCAAGTTTCAACAGAATCGGATAACAGGTAAGAATTTAGTAGGTGAACAAGCACTCATGTCTGTTTTCCTACCCTTAGGGGTAGATTTTGATTTTGAAATTTAAATGGGACCAACTTCAAGATAAAGGTACCCTAATAACTTCTTAGGTTTTCGCGATCACTACACATTATATGATGATGGCAGTCACTCCGTGTAAAATACTGATGTTCAGCCCTGGGTTGCGGGTGTCTGATGGCAGTCACTCCGTGTAAAATACTGATGTTCAGCCCTGGGTTGCGGGTGTCTGATGGCAGTCACTCCGTGTAAAATACTGATGTTCAGCCGCATCTGGCTAGACTGGAAGCCGACCCCAACATAATTGAGAAAAAAGGCTCGGAGGATGTTTTTTTTTTTTTTAATATGTAGCATTTAAGGTTAAATTTGTGTTAAAGGATCAAAACGCCTACAAACTGTACCAGCAGTTTGGCGAGTATAATTTGATGTATTTACTTTGAATGTCTCGTATAATAAATATATAAATGAAAAAATTTCTTTAAATTTCGCTCCGCATGCGATAATGCGTTAAAAATAATAGCATATAAATTTTTTCTTACGTTTTGTAACAGGCGACAAAATCTGAAACCTGAACATGATCTATGCAAAAGGGGAGCACTACGTTTCACCGAAATACGATCCACCGAAACACGTTTTACCGACAACTATTCGTCGAACGTATCATTCCCCGATGCAACACTTGGTCGAATGTACATTTAGCCGACGCACGTTTCCCCGAATTATTTTTCGTCGAAACACTATTTGCCGATGGCTTCTTTTACCGACGTACCTTTGACCGAAGGCTCAGTTTGTCGAATCGTGGTTTGGGTATATCTAGAGTATGTAAACTGTATTTTTATAATTTTATCGATTAAAAAAAAAAAAATCAGTAACTAACTTACTTACTTTGCACATTTTTTTTTCTTTTTGCCGTGGGGAATTCCTCATGGACGCACTCCGCCCGGGGTAGGCGGAGCCAGTGTCGGACTCTTACCGACTAAAACCACCACGGTGTTCCTTCCACTACCTTAGCCGGGGGCGTGGGAACCCGTGAGTATTCACACGTAACTACCCCCGACAGGTACCGGCCCGCCACAAGCAGGCGAGCCCCTTCTCCCCGTGCGGCCTAACGTCGGTCGCACCCACCCTCCTCAGTGGCGCACACGGAACACTGCACGCCACCTCACCTAATGGGCCTTTACCAGCTGCGCCAACTACGCCGGCTGTGCTAGCTACGCCAGCTGCTGGTCGGGCAGCAGACTACCCCGAGTCTGCTGCTCGCAGGCCCTACCTCCCGTAATTTTTTATAGAGGTTTTCTTCCTCGCAGTCCGGGCGGTGAAGACCCTTGGTCCCACGAGGCGCGAGAACACTACTTGGCGGGCACTCCTGGGGTTACGAGATCGACGGAGGCAGGGAAAGACAGTATCCCCGCTGGCAGTGGCAGGGTGAGTGCACACCGGGCCCACCCCTGCTCCTCCACTGTGCCCTCTGTTGGCAACAGAGGGACACGTGGAACAACTCCCCACTGGCCCAGAACGGGCCCCTCCCGTGCCAGAATTTTCGCCACAGGCAATAAAATCCCCCGAAGGTTAATCACTCGAAAGGAAATTATTGCCCGTGCCCAGGATGCACCGGCCAAACAACTGCCGTTCCCTCTAGACGTGTCCAGAAGGACAAGCAGCCGTCAGGCACACGTGGAGGTTTTCTAGCCAGCACCCCTACTTACTTTGCACTAGTTTATTGTATTGTGCTGGCGCTGCGTACGGAACATATTTTTCGTAGGTTTTGTTAGGGTATGACATATCTATACTATTTTTATAATTTTATCGATAAAATTATAAAAATACAGTTTACATACTCTAGATATACCCAAACCACGATTCGACAAACTGAGCCTTCGGTCAAAGGTACGTCGGTAAAAGAAGCCATCGGCAAATAGTGTTTCGACGAAATATAATTAGGGGAAACGTGCGTCGGCTAAATGTACATTCGACCAAGTGTTGCATCGGGGAATGATACGTTCGACGAATAGTTGTCGGTAAAACGTGTTTCGGTGGATCGTATTTCGGTAAAACGTAGTGCTCCCATGCAAAAGATGTATCGTTAGTAAAAAATGTAATTGATCCTTCAATAAATCTTGGTAACAAAACAACAAAATGAAGAAGTTTTGAAGCTTACAGCTGCTCTCGATGAGGTGTCAATCAAAAACATTTATTTTGTTGTAAATCAAAAAAGTTCATAGCCACGAAATAATTTTATAAAACAACTTTGTTGTTGAACGTTGTTGGAAAATTATTAAAGATTAATACCATTATAATTCAGTTTACCAGTTTTCAGTTCATGAAAAAAACTATTGTTTTAGTTTGTTTTAAATTGTATTTATCATGCCATTTCTCTTCATCTTCATCCCTTTCGATTTTATATCTCCAGTATTGTTTTTCTATCGCAATATCATCATCATCATCATTTTAGCCGAAAGACGTCCACTGCTGAACATAGGCCTCCCCCAAGCATCACGAAAACGTCCGGTCCACTCCCGTTCGACGATATTCGATAAATCGTACGATTCATCGCACAATTTGCTACTCCGGTCAACCATCGTTCCCTTATCGCATGCGATGATCGTGTTTTGACGATTGTTTTTCTCATCTCCGGTAAATTGTATACGACTATGAACCGTAGTCTATCTTAATTGTGCCTTTTTTATGTGCCTATCTTTATTATGTAAGTATCAGTCGGAACGAAAGTTCGTACTTCGTTTCTCGTTCGTAAAACGCGAGTAGACCTACTGCCAATTTCTACGATATTCACCAGGTCGTTGGTCGCTAAGGTCGACGTTCGACCACGCTTACCTAAACTCGAACTATTCAGCTTTGACGGAAATATTGAGCATTTTACCACATTTTACGAAACATTTTGTTCTCTGGTGCATAATCAGACAAGTGTTTCAAATATCGACAAGTTTCACTATTTGTTATCGTGTACAAAAGGTTCCGCACTTAGTTTAGTTAAAAGTGTGCCTATTACGTCAAGTAATTACGAAGTAGTAATAGACGACGGCTAGCAGTGTACAGTTTGGCATAAAATAGTACCAAATGGGGGCGCCACTAGTCATACATCGAAAAACTTGAACATTTAAAATAGCGTTTTAAGCACAACTTTGGATAAGCTTATTCATATACACATATAATGGTCGGATAATTTGTTGTTTTATTGATTTCAGTTACAGATTTTATTGGCAATTACAACGAAATAAATTACGTTGAGCGATATAATCATAATACTATTTGTATTGTTTTAGTTAAACTTTCTTTATTAGTTGTTTATACTTTTTATTTCTACTTCGCTGTTAACGCTGCTGTTTCACCCTTGATGACTGTGGAAGGCTGACCCGACCAGGCACGGCCGCGCTCGCGCATATTAACTTCACATTCATTTTTTTTACCGATCGACCGTACCGTACCGACCGTAACAGGGCGTGGTGGCTAGTCTGCTGTACCGTCTTTTCAACTTGTGCTGGTACCAAAAGACTGGTGTAAGGCCGTGATTGTGCCGCTCTACAAAGGAAAAGGGTCACAGCAAGACTGCAAGAATTACCGTGGCATTAGCCTTTTAAGTGTTGTCGGCAAATTGTATGCAAAAGTTTTGATTGAAAGAGTGATGAAAGTAACTGATGAAAAAATATGGGATGTGCAAGCGGGATTTAGAAAGGGCATGGGGTGTACGGATCAGGTCTTTTCCTTGCGATGCATAGCTGAAAAATGTTTGGCCAAAGGTCAAAAAGTCTATTGCGCTTTCGTGGATTTGGAAAAGGCCTACGACAGAGTGATGAGGAATGAACTATGGTCTGCTTTGTCTATCTATGGGGTGAATAGCAACCTGATTCAAGCGTTGAAATCTCTCTATGCGGATTCTAGCGCTTGTGTCAGGATTAACGGCGCCTACTCTGACTGGTTCAGCATCGATAAGGGTGTGAGACAGGGATGTGTAGCGTCGCCGTGGCTGTTCAATCTATTCATGGACAGTTGTTTGAAAGATTTGAAAGAGAGTGAAAATGGTTTAGAAATGAATGGGTTACTTGTCAAATGTCTCCTCTATGCCGATGATCAAGTTATCCTTGCATCGTCGGAGGGGGAGTTACAGAAGATGGTAACAATTATGGATGGTGCTTTGAAGAGTAAAGGAATGAAAGTTAATGTTAGTAAGACAAAAATTTTGGTTTTTGAAAAGGAAGAAGTTATGACAGAGTGCAATATTTTGATAGGTGACGAAAAGGTGGAACAAGTGAAAGATTTTGTATACCTGGGTTCCATGTTTACGAGAGATGGCAAGCATGTGAAGGACATTGAAAAGAGAGTGAGTGCTGGTAATCAGGTGAATGGGGCACTACACACCTTCATGAACAGCCGCAAAGTGTCGGAAAAGGCACGGCTGGCTGTTCATGGGGGAGTGTTAGTGCCTACACTTATGTATGGTAGTGAAAGTTGGGTATGGCAGAAGAAACATGAAAGCAGAATAAATGCAGTAGAAATGAGAGCTTTGAGAAGTATGTGTGGTGTAACTTTGAGAGATAAAGTAAGGAATAACATGATAAGGGAGCGTTGTGGAGTGAAAGAAGATGTAGTGACAAAGATTGAGAAAGGTATGTTAAGATGGTTTGGACATATAGAGAGGATGGACGAGAGGAGATTGACGAAACAAGTATACGAAGCGAGTGTGGATGGAAGAGTTGGAAGGGGACGACCTCGGCGAACGTATCGCGATCAAATCGCGGATGTTCTCAAAAAATGCCAGGTTAAGAGTTCTCTAAACCGACGAGCATGCATGACGAGGTTAATGGACGTAGATGAAGCGAAAGAGGTGTGTCAGGATCGTAGCAGGTGGAAATCCATAGTCTCTGCCTACCCCAATGGGAAACAGGCGTGATAATATGTATGTATGTATGACCGTAATGTACATGTTTTAATTCGTATAATATATCATTATAGTCATTTTATACAGTTCGCTGTATTTTCATTTCTCTTCCACAACGAGCTATCGTCGCGATCAGGTAGTTTGAAACTAAAGACTTTAAATTGCATCAACATAATTGCTTCTTATTTATTAATGATTTCCTTGGTTAAATGATTTTATACTTCTTTATACTTCTAACATTGCCACAGTCTACTAACATTATTTTCTTTTGAATACAGGAGGCTGTCGTGAAGATCCGTGGAGCTGTGTTGCGTCCTCAGCAGAACTCTGTCAAGATCGAGACCTCGTTTTTTTTAGTTTTCTTCATCCTAACGTTAAGAATTATTACAACAAAATTAAAGGCTTAAACACAGCGGGCATGACATAACGGCGGCGGAATCTAGCTTGTTCGGGAAGCTGGAAGTCGTCAAACCCACGTGAAAGACGGTTCGTAATGACTCTCTAAAACAGCTTGTAGACATGGCTCAGAAGTGAGATGGGCCTGTAGTTCAAAATCAATAACAAAAATTGTCATTAATAAGTGAAAAAAATACTTTATAAGCAATAAAAGCAAAAGCATTTTCTCACTAGCACTTTCTGGTCAGTCTTCTAACTCTGCCAAGGATCAATATGCAACAAAAATAAGATTTATGAATGGAAAATACATTACAAATTAAAAAGTTTGTTTGTAACGTTCGAGGCACACCACTAGTCTTTGCTTAAACAATAACTAGCTCTCGGATTTTTTGATATTCTCATACATTTTCTGGAAAATATCGAGATATCGGAATTCCAATATTTTACGTTCTAATACCGATATTATAAATACGTATAAAATGTAGCGAGATTCCGATATTTCGAGATCTCGGAATCTCGGAATCGAAGCCCTATGCGTAGTATTATCACACTCGGTGAGGACACGTGAGGATACATAATTATTTTTGTGAACCTTTACAACATTTACAAAGGACACGTCAGCGGTCTCGTTTTGTCGTCAAATGATTACGCCTCAATGTTGTTTTGTATTTTTTGCTAAACGATTTAGAATACAATCAGTAGCCCACTTCGCATTTATTCGAGAATCATTGAATTCAAAACCCAATCGAAATATTTGTAGCTGCGCATTATGAAAGATTGTTGTTATTCTCAAAGACTGGGAAAAAATCACAAATTCAAAACTTCTAAAATTGCCAAGTCAAGTCAATTCAGAAAATTATGTTCAATTCTAATAAATCTTGTAAGTAAAGGACAAGTTAATTCCCTAATGTTCGGTAAGACGTTTTTTCGATCCAGACATTTTATGCAACAGATGAACATTAGACAAAGTGGTTTGCAAAGTGTGGGTACTGGGTAGTCGAGACGCTAGGTTCGCCGCCCTTTACCGACGCGACGCCCGCCGGGGTGGCTATCCTGTGGATGAATTCTCATTTATGCCACAAAGCATCGTCTACATTCTTTTATTTGCTCCCGAACCTGATATTGGAAGGGATTTTTTTTTCATATTTCTGTTTTCTGATCAATCATATGCGCAAACAAATGCACACGAGATGAGGTACTGTTTACTTACCTACCAGGCAAATAGATGATAAATATTTACAAATCGGTCTTGCTTGAGAAAACTAATTCATCCTGCAATATTTAAAGTGGAAACACAGAGTCTTATTAACATTTAACGTTTGCTTATAGCAGCGAGCTTTCATTCCTTCGGTTTGGATTTTGGTTGGAGAGCGAGCTTTTCATTAGTATGTATAATTGAGTTCAATCAAAACTAAAACTTTCAGAAGTCCAAAAGATACGTACTATGTATGTATCAATTCGATAAAAAATATCTGCCCTTTAGCCGTAGAACACGTCGCTGAAGTAGCTCGCAAAGGCACGACGACTAAACATTGATTCATTTCGCTGGTTGAGTGAGGGTTCTAAAGACATGACATAGGTAGAACTTGTTTGGGGTGCTGGCCAGAAAACCTCCACGTGTGCCTGACGGCTGCTTGCCCTTCTGGACACGTCTGGAGGGAACGGCAGCTGTTTGGCCGGTGCATCCTGGGCACAGGCAGTAAAATCCTTTCTAGGGATTAACCTTGGAGGGATTTTATTGCCTGTGGCGAATATTCTGGCGCGGGAGGGGCCCGTTCTGGGCCAGAGGGGAGTTGCCCACGTGTCCCTCTGTTGCCAACAGAGGGCACAGTGGAGGAGCAGGGGCGGGCCCGGTGTGCACTCACCCTGCCACTGGGCAGGCAGCGGGGGGACTGTCCTTCCCTGCCCCCGTCGATCTCGTAACCCCAGGAGTGCCCGCTGAGTAGTGTTCTCGCGCCTCTTGGGACCGAGGGTCTTGGCTTCACCACCCGGACCGCGAGGAAGAAAACCTCTATAAAAAATTACGGGAGGTAGGGCCTGCGAGCAGCAGACTCTGGGTAGTCTGCTGCCCGACCAGCAGCTGGCGTAGCTGGCAAAGCCGGCGTAGTTGGTGCAGCTGGTAAAGGCCCATGAGGTGAAGTGTCGTGCAGTGTTCCGGAATCGCCCGTACCCCTATTATTCTCGGACCGGCTCTCCGGAAAAATGGTTATAATTTTTACCGGTCAGCCCCATTTTTTCTCGGTTGCACAACGTGAAGGCAAATTGAATTTTTTGCCATGCCTCAGTGGACTAATTCGACTAATGCACTTAGTACGATGCATGCTTTTTTCATTTAGTTTGTCGGTGATTGCGACGCACCCCGCGAAATTCAAAATTTCATGTGGTTTTTACAAATTGTACATCTATTTCACGTTGTTTAATACCTAATCGGAATATGTTTGGCATGAATAATCACAATACATTTTCTGAATAGGTACTCATAGCTTAGACCAACAGGTCTAAGACACATAGAAAACATAAACCTTGCTTAGGGCGGCAATACACCTAATTACCTACACATGCCGTTTTCACTCGGTTTTTAAGAAAACAATTAATGATCATCATCATCATCATTCATCATTTCAGCCGAAAGACGTCCACTGCTGAACATAGGCCTCCCCCAAAACGGATATGCCATATTTACGACGATTGAACCTATTCAGTGTATAGTGCACATTGATGAAAAATGACTCTGTGTTGTGTTGAGGGATGCAAATCCAATTCAAGGAAAAAGGAGCCCGGTATATCTTTTCATAGGTTAGTGACATTGTTTATTAAAAAACTACGTTTAATTTCCAAAAATCTGCACCGTGTAAAGATTTTTTACGCACTATTTTATCAATTTAGCAATTTAGCATTCTATTTTCGGATTTATAACTATACAGGCTGTCCCACCGCTATGCTACTTGGAGGAAAAGTACTTTAAATATTGAAAATAGGAAATTTTACTTCAAGAAGACTTCATTTTATTTTTTAAAGCAAGTAATACTGCATTCATTTCAAATAAACCTAATTACAGGCACTTTTGAATTTTTGAAACATCAGGCTCTAGTTGCACCAAAGACATTTCTATACTGACGTAAAGTATAATACCTTTATGAGTTGCACGCGGTAACGTCATTAAATCCCAAATTGCACCCCAAAATCCGATCGCTGGTAATGACATTGCTACCTTAGAAAGTGCTACTATTCCGTAGCGAATTATCAACACAGCCGAAACTAGACTCAAATTCAACAGACATCTCAAAAAAGGCGAAGAAAATTACACATTTTCTCGTCCATTTCTAGGTGGTGAAGGTATACATCCGCGTCATCCGCGTTGTCTACACGACGGCGTCGCTCCGTATAAAATACAGATGTTCAGCCGCATCTGGTTAGACCGGTAGCATAGAAATTTTAATAATATAAGGTAATAGAAGTGCCTCGTTGGTATAGTGGTTGCAAGCGTGACTGCTGAGCATGGGGTCCTGGGTTTGATTCCCGTCCTTATCGCACTGATTCGAGATCGTGTGCTCGCAGAGTGACAGCGATAGTTTCTTCAAATACCTCATTTTCAAGTCTCTGCCCCAATTTCCTCTTAGCTGCGTAAAGTAGGTACCTGTAACACAAGAAAGAGGTTCTACGGATGCACCCGTAAATTACAATACTTACCACGGTTTATAATCTAAGATACTTACATACACCGTATTTGACTCTTAAGTCACACGACATTAGGTGCGGCACGCTATGATGGCCTTTTTGACGTTTGCCTGCTCATGAAGACCCTATGAAAACTCAGGTCATTGTTGTCGGCAGCCCTTGGCTGACTTCCAGAATCGACTGGTCACAACTTCCTCAAATTATATTTGATGGTACCACAATACCTCTAAGTGACTCAGTCAAAAACCTTGGGATCCACATTGACAGAAACCTCTCTTGGGGTCATCAGCTGCAAGAACTCAGTCGCTAATTGTTTGCGTCAGCTCCTTGAGGAGATTACGCAATTTCCTCCCAACTGCTACCAAAACTGCGCTTGCCCAATCCCTTCTTCTTCCAATCCTTGACTATGCCGATGCCAGCTATCTAGATCTTACACAGGCACAATTAGACAAGCTTGAGCGACTCCAAAATTTTTGTATCAGATTTATATTTGGCTTGCGCAAATATGATCACGTTTCCGAATTTCGTACTAAGCTCAAGTGGCTTCCAATACGGCTTCGCCGGAATACTCATATTTTATCGCTTCTCTACAGTACTCTGTTTAATCCTAAAACCCCCATTTATCTCAAAGAACGTTTTATGTTCCTTCATGACACACATACTCGATACTTAAGATCATCGGAAAACTTGAGACTTCAGATGCCAGCACATTCAACCATATTCTATGACAAATCCTTCACAGTCCAAGCTGCTCGTTTATGGAATGCGTTACCTGTGCCTATAAGACGTGCTCAGTCGCTAGCTTCTTTTAAAAAACTTGTAAAGGAACATTACCTCTCTGTATAAACTGTTATTTTAGTGAGATGTTGCTACACTGGTATATACACGTATTTTATTTTGTTATTTATTAAAGAATATTATTTGTTGTTACATTTGTATATATTGTATATATTTGGTATATATTTATGGATATATATTAGAATTTATTTTATTTATACATGTAATATTTTCTATGGTAGGTAAATATCTATTTATTTATTATATTAAATATTAGTAAATTTTATGAAAGTGCACCACATACTGCCCCCATCTATTTTTCACGTCTTCCTTGTCCATCCAAATGTTGTCTGGAAGATATCGCTATTAGCGATAAGACCGCCAATGTACCCTTATTTTACATGTTAGTCCTAAGTTTAATAATGTTATTGGTGTACAATAAAGAATATTCTATCTATCTATCTAAGACCTTTGACTATGGAACTATTGGACTTGACATAAACGAAAAAAAACCGTGTCGATTTTTGAAATGTCCGAGACATATTATGGCCGCCTAGTAGTCTTGTTCTTTACAAAAATATAATTGTAGTACTTATCGATAGAGTTGTTTCAGAAAAATTGTGATGATTGCTGGGTTAAAATGGATAATAAACGTTTTAATTCGTAGATTTTGTGGTTTTATTAACCACAACAACTCGAGACAAAAAATGGCGGATTTTCAAATAATCGCCACGCTCAGTAATTCATTTAAGAAATGTCACGGAAAACTGACGTATGAAAGTAGTGTCGTATCTTGAGTAAGTCACAATACATCCTCTCTTTCTTGTGTCCCATAGCTTTACATTACTGTCACATGAGCCAGTTGTTAAGTAATCACCATATGGATGGAAGTCCATGCATTTGATAGCCCCTTTGTGGCCTGTGAATGTTCTCAATAATTTAAATTATTTTAACCTTAATCAGTTAGTACAAACACCAACACACTTTGTAGGTGACAGTGGCACACTAATTGACATCATCTGTACTGATGCCACGGTCCGCAATGTTGTAGTAGACCACAATAGTTATCATGGCCATCACTCGTTCATCACATGTGAGACTATTCACAAGAAGAGCAAGGCAATGCCAAGACTGGTTACATTTCGGCCACTCACAGACATATTAGAGGACTACTTCGCAACAGATTTAAATATGCTACCTTGGTCGGCTATAGGATACTTAGGGGATGTCAATATGATGGTGCAAATATTCAATTCGTATATTATCCAGTTATTCGATCTCCATGCTCCTATTAAGAAAAAGACATTTAAAACGCGCCCTACACCATGGATTACTGAAAATATACGATTGATATTTAAGTTAAGAGACGAAGCCAGGAACAGATCTCACAAAACACAATTATTGCATCATAAAGATTATTACCTAGATCTCAAGCATCAAGCTGCCACTGCACTGGCTAATGAAAAGAGCGCATATTTCACAAAAAATATCAATAACCAAATTAAGGACCCTAAGACATTATGGCGGAATCTAAAATCTGATGTGCTTCCGGACCATAGTGAGAGATTGCTACCAGGTCATTTTAGTAACCCTGATGCTATCAACACGGCTTTTCTCGACGTCCCAGGAAATATCAGTCATAATATCACACAACTATCCTACTTCGAATTCCACAGATATAGTCCAGCCAAATTCACTCTTAAAACTACCGATCAGGAGTCTGTTTTGAAGATAATCAGGAGTCTAGGGTCAAATGCAAGGGGTGTGGATTGTATCAGTCTTGACATGATATCACTCACACTCTCACATACCTTACCTGTAATAACAGATATCATTAACCAATCCATAGTTACACATACGTTTCCTGAACTCTGGCGATGTGCTATCGTACGCCCTATCCCTAAAAACAATAACCCTAGTAATATGAAGGATCTGCGACCTATAAGTATACTGCCCTGCCTGTCAAAGGTCCTAGAACGGGTCGTTTATATGCAGGTTATTACGCCAGTGCTTTAGCCACTAAGCTACCGTGAACACTGCTCGTGGTATCGAAATTCTCATCCACTTGGTACATCTTTGGGTGACGTCAGCGATATCTTATTAAGAACCAGTGTTTCTTAACCGACTCGGCTAACTTTGCAGTTAATTCAAAGTCGTATAGATAAATTAATTGTGAAATATGTCAATAGACTATGAAATTTCATACATGTTTCGTTTCAACAAATTGTGTGATAATGCGAACGCGATTCGATACATTGACAGAAAATTGACTTTTCAACATGTTTTTATGTGAATGTTTCATCAGTGCAAACTCATGAACAACATTAGTTTTGCCTCACACAAAAAAAAATAAAGACAGGACTAAAAAAAATAACAGGCACGAAAAAAACATCACAAGCATAACAGCGGCTTTCAAAATGTTATGCTACGCCTCAAACATATTCTAGATTTTCATCCTTAATGTCTCTAAAGCCTAGCAAATCTATGCGATATTTATATTGCACATACATTAATATAAGTAAATAGGTATTAAGATGTGTATAAAGTAATATTTAAAATCCTAAAATAAATGAACTATCTGAATTAATTATGAAGTGTTATTATAAAGTGTACTTACTATGTAAATTCTTTCATTTTCCTTCTTTATTTAATTCTCGTTGACCGCCACTTCACTCGCCTTCTCTTTAAGTGCTTACCTTACTAGCGATTTTAAAAGGTAAGAAAACAGCATTGTAAAAGTACTTAGAAATCGGATTGCAGGAGTGCTACGGCAAATAATCTTTGAGTGCAACGTTCGCATTTTGCCCGGTTATAAGTATGCGTTGTTTGTGTATATTTGTGTTGTTTGTGTATGTTTGTGTAAGTCTTCTAATTGAGTAGGGGTTTGAGCAGATTTTCAGTTTCTTGGTAATTTAATGTTTGTATCCAGTTTTGTATTTCTTTTTTGCATTTATTTTTAGTGAGATTATAAATAAATACTATCCCGTTAACACGGTTGTATAGACGAGAACTATTAATATAAAAACTTCTACTAGCGAGAGCAGTCCTATGCGGCTTCATTCCACAAACTATGTCCTTCCTGCGCCTAGAGTCATTTGACTTGTAGGGAATAGTAGCATGCTTACGTATGATGGTCTGGAGCACATAGAGCTGTCTAACTGTAAGTACAGAACATTGTTGGTACAATGTTATAGTCGGGTATCTAATGGGTTTCTTAAGAAGAACCTTTAGAACTTTTTACGACACCCATGAGAAGAGGATTCGAACCTGCTTTAGCCACTGAGAAGTACTAAGTGAAAGTTAAATTCGACACCCCGAGCAGGGTTTACGGTGGCTTAGTGGCTAAAGCACAGGCGTACTGAGCCAGGAGTCAAAGCCATTCCTGCAGGCTATAATCCTATACTATATCAACAATGTGTATAGATTCCATGTTTGTTATTGTATGCTATCACGCCTATCACATACATTATTATACATATCTCTATCAATTACGTTCACCACACTCTTATTATCTTATTGTTGTATCATATACCTACTTTTTTGTTAACATCTCAGATATTTTTATGCTTCTGGCCTTGGTCAGAAGGACATGTGTATATTATAGCATGTATGTGTCAAAGACACCATGATAGGTACAAATGCCTACTTGGTTTCATTACAAAGTCATTTTGCTTTTTTTTTGATGCTATACTTTGTACATGATATTGAAAAAGGTCACCAATATAACTACAGTTATTGACTTTTATTATTAAGTTTTACCACAAGGATTACTAACGAAAATTCTCCCAGTCTGTGGGCTTATTCAATTCGGACGCGTAGTACAGTAGTACGGGAAAGTTTTCTAGTTAAACTTCATTATTTACTACTACTATGACCCCTATCACGACAAATACTACAAAGAAAAAGAAAATAATTAACAAAAACAAAAAACCCGACTGCGTCTAAAAATAACAGAAAAGATATAAACAAGACTTATCGTAGGATTGCCTATGAAACCAAATTTCGAGCAGCATCTTGGTTCTTCTAAGCAAAAGGCTGTAGCACAATTTCATAGCCTAGAACGAAAGATGTCTCGAAATAAATCATTATCAGAATCATTCAAAAAATTTATACACGAGTACTTGAAATTGGGACACATGCGAAAAGCTGACACAATCACTAATAGTCAAAGTCTCAACGATTTGATGGAATGTGGGCCTAATTTACAGCAGGATTTGCAGAAACCCGCTTCCCGGTGGCGTCACGTAAGGTCAGAGGACAATCCAGCAGACTGATAATTAAAATGATAATGGTTTTAACGTTAACAAGCGGCTTAATTAGACAATCGGTGAGCTAGTTATATTCTCTAATGCAAGTCTTATTTTCAATAAATTCAATGAAAACGTTTATTTTGTAGCATTTATTCGGATGGCTTATCCGTATCTCAAAAGCACCAAATTTAAGATAAGAACCTGGTTCGGTTTGGTCGAAACATAAAAGACGATTTGATAAATATCTACAAACTTTGTTGTGCCGTATTCGCAACGGGGCTTTTAGAAATGTAGGAACACAATTTGAGCTCTCGCTTTTCTCGCCTGCAGCTCTGCCAAATGCATATAAATAATAAATAAATAAATATAATAAATATCTTTGGGACATTTTTACACAGCACCATCGCAACGCAGCGCAATGTGGTCTAGTATGACATTTATTTAATGATGAAGAATCTTATTGTGGAATGCTTAGCGTACTAAAAATAGTTACAACCATCGACTATACACCCCATAGACGCCTTATAACAGGCGACTAAACTCCAAAATAAATTCGACCACTTTTTTTTTTTTCGAATGGACTCTCGCAGAATTAAAAAATAATCATTGTATGTATTTTAAAATCTTAACATAAACCAAAGTTTTGAAGGCGGCGCGTGATTGACCCTTTGCGTCATGTAATGTACAGTCGAGCGCAATATCTATAGTAAACAGTTTATGTGAACTTACATGAAAATCACGCGCCGCCTTCAAAATTTTGGTTTATGTTAAGATTTTAAAATACATACAATGATTATTTTTTACTTTTTAGTTAAGGTTTTTGAAGTCGGTTTTTTTTTTGTTAAAAAGTTTTTATTTCATACTTTTTAGTTGAAAATTGCGAGGCGATTGCTTAGGTTGATTCATAAATGTTTAATAACCAATTTGAGAATAATTTTTTTACTAACCTTTGCTATCCCATTGCCGGGCAAAGGTCTTCCAAACGTCCAATCACTATCGTGAAAAAAAAACAACACGCATATCCGCCAAGAATTCTCAGAAAAACGAACCAATGAGCAGATCAACTAGATAGGCGAAGCTCAACCTAAGTCAATAAAATTTATATGGGACCACCGCGCGAACTTTCTCTACCAAATAAAAAACAACCACGTAAATCGGCCCACAAATCTCGGAGTAATCGGTGTACATACATGAAAACATACATGTATGCTGAGATGGGGGCCTTTTTTAGTCTCATACAGGCATGTAAATTTTAAGTTTATTGTTAATATACCATTTTTAGTAAAAAAAAATCTCTAACAATTTGATTAGAGAGCCTATTCCATTATTGGACAACCAGACACACCGCAATGAGTCACCCAGTGGGATTCCTTGCTTCTGTGCTTCAGGACCAGTCTGGTAGTCTTCAAGGCCCGAGTATACTAAGTGTACTATCGTCGGTTGCTTACCCGTGGTCCACCTACGTAGTTCACCTAGGTGTTCCACGGGTAACTCTTTGTACCCGTAGTTCACCTAGGTGTTCCACGGGTAACTCGTTGTACCCGTGGTTCACCTAGGTGTTCCACGGTTAACTTTCTGTACCCGTGGAACACCTAGGTGTTCCACAGTAAACTTTTTGTACCCGTGGTTCACCTAGATGTATTATGTGTAATCGAGTGTACCCTTGGTTCACCTAGGTGTTCCACGGTTAACTTTTTGTACCCGTGGTTCACCTAGATGTACTCTGGGGTAATGGGGTTTATCCGTGGAACACCTAGATAGGTACATATTTTCCTTGAAATTATTCTGGTCTGTCCCCTTGTTCTGTCGATCTGTCTGTGGATAAACAGGAACGAAAAGTTCAACCTGTCCGCCCTGTTACTGATGAGGGGACAGATCAATCTAATTATTTCCCGTCTGTCCCCCTTGCTGTTTTCTTAGGGGGACACATAAAAATAAAATGTTTTGTCTGTCCCCTTATCGCCGAAGTGGTGACAGATCGAACTTTTCATTCGTATCCGTCCCCTAAATTATAAATTAAATGAGAAAAATAAACGTACGTATTGAGCTAATGTCTTATATTGGTATAAAAGTCAAATAAGTATATGTTGATTCTGACAGGCAGACAGACGGATAAGTGCTCAGCGGCCTAGTTAACTCAGATACCTCGCTTAGTGGTTAAAAATTACCTGAAAGTTGAAATAAATGGAATACTGTTGTCCAATAAGTTCAACTAAAAAGAACGTTAAACAAAACAGGGTTTTCATAGTTGAAACTAATGAATGTCGTGAAAAACCAATGAATATCGTAAAAAAAATGAATGTAGTGAAACAAAAATGAATGTTGTGAAACAAATGAATGTCGTAAAAAACAAATGAATGTCGTGAAAAACAAATGAATGCCGTGAAAAACAAATGAATGTTGTGAAACAACTGAATGTCTTAAAAAAATGAAATGAAGGTCGTGAAAAACAAATGAATGTGTGAAAAACAAATGAATGTTGTGAAACAAATGAATGTCGTAAAAAACAAATGAATGTCGTGAAAAACAAATGAATGTTAGACGAGCCTTCTTCGCCATTTACAATGGTACAATGGTGCATTGGTAGAATGGTGCTTTGGTAGAATGGTGCATTGGTACAATGGTGCATTGGTACAATGGTGCATTGGTACAATGGTGCATTGGTACAATGGTGCATTGGTACAATGGTGCATTGGTACAATGGTGCATTGGTACAATGGTGTATTGGTACAATGTCGCATTGGTACGCACGGCTACACATCAAGCTATAATATCCAGTATAAGCTGACCTCGTATTGTATTGGTTTTCCGTAGAATGCTAGGTCAGCTTATACTAGATATGTATAGCTACATGTGCAGCCGTACGTACCAATGCGCCATTGTACCAATGCACCATTGTACCAATGCACCATTGTACCAATGCACCATTGAACCATTGCACCATTGTACCAATGCACCATTGTACTATTGTACCAATGCGCCATTGTACACGTAGAATTAGCCGTCTACACATTAAGCAATTAATATCCAGTATAAGCTGACCTTGTATTGTATTGGTTTTCCGTTGAATGCGAGGTCAGCTTATACTGAATATGTATAGCTTGATGTGTAGCCGTGCGTACCAATGCGCCATTGTACCAATGCACCATTGTACCAATGCACCATTGTACCAATGCACCATTGTACCATTGCACCATTGTACTAATGCGCCAATGTAAATGCCGAAAAAGGCTCGTCTAACATTTATGTTTTTTACGACATTCATTTGTTTTTCACAACATTCGTTTGTTTTTTTAAACATTCATTTGTTTTTTACGACATTCGTTTGTTTTTTTTACGACATTCATTTGTTTTTTTACGACATTCGTTTGTTTTTTTACGACATTCATTTGTTTTTTTTAAGACATTCATTTGTTTTAACAACATTCATTTGTTTTTACGACACTCATGTGTTTTTTACGACATTCATTTGTTTTTACGACATTCATATGTTTTTTTACGACATTCATTTGTTTTGCACCACATTCATTAGTTTCAACTATGAAAACCCCGTTTTGTTTAAAGATATTTTTAGTTGAACTTATTGAACAACGATATTCCATTTATTTCAAATTGCAGGTAATTTTTAACCATTACTTAGAAAGTTGTCCTACTAGTTGGAATATTTTTGTCCAAATAGTTCAACTGATTGAACTTATAGTTGAATTAAATGGAATAGATCGTAAACAGTTACTCGTGGTTTACTTGCTAGTCGCGAACCACGGGCAACTCTTTTTAAATCATTATCCGTGGTTCACCTCATAGGTGTACCACGGGTAATACTTTTTGAGTCATTACCCGTAGTTCACCTATCAGGTGAACCACGGGTACTACTTTTTAAATCATTACCCGTAGTTCACCTATCAGGTGAACCACGGGTAATACTTTTTAAATCATTACCCGTAGTTCACCTATCAGGTGAACTTACGGGTACTACTTTTTTAACATTACCCGTGGTTCACCTGCTGGGTGAACTACGGGTACAAAAAGTTAACCGTGGAACACCTAGGTGAACTACGTAGGTGGACCACGGGTACGAAACCCTATCGTCGACTGCACCATCGCTTATAACATCGGCTCCCCGATTATGAACTACACGATAAGCAGTTGTCAACCGATTCGGTTTGTTATCTCTTTTTCTCTCGTTGCGTGAATCATCAGACGAAACGTGATAAACCTGTGGCCTGATTCACAAACGTTCGAAACAAAACAAAACGATTTGAGAACCGAACGGATTCGGAAACGCAACACGCACGCACATACACCTCAAACCGTGCTCACCGCTCTCAGTACACATGTCGCGGTGATGAGAGGAGCAACCCGAGCTCGGTGTGCACTTACCTTGCCATTGGGCAACAGACGTCGTTCTTGAGAAAAGTTTAATAAAGGAGTTCATAATAGCTAACTATAAGTTTAAGATACTAATATATATTATGGCAACTCATATATCAGCGGAAACACTATCAACTGGCTACTAAAAAGATAATTTTAGGGGTTCATAGAATCAAGTGGTTGAGTAAAACTGTTCCAACTTCTCTAAAAATCTTTGTTTTTGTAAAAATCAATGTATGGATCACGCCATGATTCTTTGCCATACAAATAGATGATAATCCTAATGAACATAATATAAAAACTTTTTAACAAAAAATAAAACCGCCTTCAAAAACCTTAACTAAAAAGTAAAAAATAATCCTTGTATGTATTTCAAAATCTTAACATAAACCAAAATTTTGAAGGCGGCGCGTGTTTTTTTTTCTTTTCATATATGTTCGCATAAACTGTTTTTTTTTTACCATAGATAAGCGCTCGACAGTACATTATATTTACATGACGCAAAGGGACAGTCACGCGCTGTCTTCAAAATTTTGGTTTATGTTAAGATTTTGAAATACATACAAGAATTATTTTTTACTTTTTAGTTAAGGTTTTTAAAAAATAAAAATAAAATAAAATAATATTTATTTCAGATAAGTTATCCATATTAGGTTAGTAAAACAAAGAAAGAACTTATAACTATGGTTAGTAAAGCTTAA
This sequence comes from Asteroscopus sphinx, assembly GCA_949699075.1. NCBI lineage: Eukaryota > Metazoa > Arthropoda > Insecta > Lepidoptera > Noctuidae > Asteroscopus > Asteroscopus sphinx. Next base: position 14,460,219 of record OX453024.1, read on the forward strand.
AACTAGGTACTAATATTTGGTAACCAGTTCGTTGCCTGTGATGCATTTCTGGATTACCGAATATAACAGAGGAGACTCGTACCTCCCTGCTATGCTCTTCAGGATGGAGTTGGAGCTGGCCCGCACTCTGCAGAGCATCGAGGCCGATTTCTGCCGGACGATGGCATGGAATCCATCGACGTGTGCCTGCGTGAACATACCTGATGCACTGCAGAAACGGGGCAGCCCCATCAACATCCTGAAACCGTTATTATATTGGACCCGCAGGGCGCTGATAGTCCGCTGAGTATACTTGGTCCACAGACTGCACGTGTAGAAGACTTGACAATAAGCTTTAAAAAGCGTTATTTTAACTTGTCTGCCACAACGTGCAAACCTGCGTGCCAGCATGTTACATCGGACTGCCAGCGCCCTACGTTCCCTCTCTATATCCACCTGGTCTTTAAGGTCGTCGGTGACATAATGTCCCAGGTACTTAAACTGATAGACCCGTTTTAGTTCATTACCGTTCAATATAATTACGGGCACGGCTTCTGGACATTTACCACCGTCGGCCTTAAAGACCAAGAACTCGCTTTTCTTGGCATTATAAGATAAGCCATGCGCCTGAGCATAGCCCTCACAACATGTGAGCAGCTCTCTAAGCACAGCTCTCTTTTTGAAGGCGGTTTTATTTTTTGTTAAAAAGTTTTTATTTCATTGTAAATAGAAATACGCCTGTCTTCGTGGTATGCGCGGCAAATTTTTGGCTATTCGTCCATAGACATAACTCAATTTTGAGATTTTTCGACATAATACAGTGTTGTTCTGGGTGTGCGATATTATAGCAACCTTTTTCAACCTTGCAGGTTCCTTGCTGGCTCTGGGCGTACATTCGGGCGGCCGATCAGTGGGCAGGGCGAGATAGTGGGCGTCAACTCACAATACGGCGCGTACACTGACTGGCAAGTCAAGGAGGGACTGTTCATCCATCCCGGAGACCTACTACCTCACCAGCACGCAATACATTCCGAGTTATAATATTATTTATTGATAGACGTTTTGTAATTATAAATAAGTTGTTTTATATTCAGGGTTTGTTTGATCACTAGTTGTACACAAAATGTACCGAGTAATTAGGACAATGAAATGTAGATTTGCCTACATTGACTGTACATATTATAACAAGACATGTCTTCACTTTCTCTTGCAATGAGTGATCTGGACTTTGATGGTTGAAGTTTGAACTATATATAAGTAACTTACTATTTATTTATTAACAAACCCTCAGTGATAATAATGTAGCTGTGAGAGGCACAAAGATATTTTAACAAGTCATTGGTTTGTGATCCAACAAAGATTTCCTCAAATAATACCAACATCTAAAGTTTTGTTAATTAGACAAGACTACTTAAATTTCGGATTGCTGTGTAGTGTTTTTACAAATAAGCAATATCACGATGATTATTTGACCTTACGAACTAATTATCACATCATAAAATAAAAGGCTGGAATAAAATGAAATATAAATTAAAACAAACAAGTTTTATTTTTCTAATAACTTTATTGTCAAATAGTTATGTTATTATATTGCAATGAGTGAGGTAACAGACCTCTGAGAAACTTCCGAGTTACAAATCAGAAGTGCTTCAAAACCATCGAATTTGTATTAATACTGACACTTGACATCTGGCTGTAAAGTTTTGGCATAATTTCGAAATCAATGGCGCAGAAGTGAGTAATCGTTCTATCAATGATGCATGTAACTATGTAAATCAATTAACTCGTTTTTATCCGATGTTACTGAAGCACAAGTAACAAGTTATAAAAATATAGCTATAAAACTAAATAAAAATCCAAACGCAACCCGCACCGCAGCCCCCAGTCATGGTGCTCCTTAACAACTACATATGTCAAGGGAGGATATACTAAACTTTAACTAATCTAACGTAATCACGAACGCGACAAGGTGTCTATCATAAGTTTGCCAAGTTGTGAATAACCTAAGGTAACAGGACAGACACACAGGAATAGTGAAGACGAATACATATTTACTACTAGCTTTTACCCGCGGCTTCGCTCCGTGGGTCTCTGTGGTCTTTATACCACAGGAACCGCGCATTTCTTTTCGGGATAAAAAGTAGTCACTGTCCGGTCCATAGACTATATCTATGCAATAAAATCACAACACTGTATTGCTGAATATGTGAAGAATAAACCCACAAACACACTTGCATTTATAAGTAAGTAGGATTATTACATCTACTTACATATTATATCCAAAACCACAAACATACAGCAGACAGACAGACAGAACATGTCTACATGCCTAAGGTTCACTGGGAGAGAATGCCTAAGGCATTAAGTCAGCCTATGTACACATGTTGAATGAAGTTTAACTGAATCAATAAATAAATAAAAATGTCCATAGTTTGAGCAATAAATAAATATTTTTGGGACATTTTATACAGCACCATCTAGTCCCAAACTAAGCAGAGCTTGTACTATATGGGTGTACTGGAAAATGGATATAATACTTGTTTTTTTTTAAATTTGTAAATACATACTTAAAATACATAAGAAACACCCAGACCAACACAAACACTTATGTTCATCACATAAATATTTGTGCCCCTTAAGGCCCAGTCTCCAAGTAGTGAAAATAAAAATCAGAATGAATGTTGACCTGTTACCAACAATGCTAACAGTTTTATGATATGTTGTACGAAGACTACTAAATAAATAATAGAGTTAAAATCGGTGGAAATAAAAGTAATTGTTTAGAAAAAAAAACGTACTGAAATTGATTTTTGTGAAGAAATAAACTTTAACAAAACAAAAAAAACAAACAAACAAAAACTAACAAACAAAACTAACAAAACAAACTAACAAATGAAACAATGGGCGTAGAATCACCTGAGTGTACTAACCCTATACGTAAACCAATAATCTCGCGCGAGATGGTCTAATTAAGTATAGGCAATACTAAATTCATTTAATTAATTATTATGTACCAGTCGGGCAGTAGATGGATGGGGACTAGCAGAGTTCAGTGAACTCAGAGGCTAGTACACTGTTTAGTTTCTCTAGTGCGTACGTGAGGTTGCTGAATAGCTTTTTATCACAGCCATGCTCTTCGATGGTGCTGAAGCGGAATGTTCTGAAGTTCTTGTCCATGTCAATGTATGTCACAGCTTGCATAAGTGGACACAGAATTATCTTTGTGTGGTCATGGAAGTTTATCTGTTGGGGAAAAGAATTTAATTAGAATTTTGCGGTGAAATTACTGATCATCGTTTTCCTGCAATAAATAATGTCATAGGAATAAATATAAAATGGTAAAATGAATATTGCAGCTAAATTACAATCATCGTTTTCCTCCTAAATTAATGTTAACGTAAAATTGATATGGATAAATCATCGACCATAAAGCCCAATAGACATCTAATGTTGAATAATTAGCATACAATAAATACTGCCACTAGCTGAGGCAATCCGATTGGCCCTACCAAGGCGGCAATTGGCTAATCACTAACGCGTATTTAGACGGCTCTCATAAGTAGTCGAAACTAATTCCAAGTTTTCAAGCGGTGCGGAAGGAAGGAAGCGGAATAGTGGTGATCTACATAAGTGCTATATCATTGATGTGTTGACAGACATTGGTCACCTAAAATAAGGCGTCTATGGGGTGTGTGTATGGTGGATGGAATAAACATCAATCAACTTAGACCATCGCAGTCCACTGCTGGACATAGGCCTCTCCCAAGTTACGCCACAACACTCGGTCTTCTCCCTTCCGGTGGTGACTTACGGTGCCGAGATGTGGACACCGACAGTTGGGCTAGTCGACAAATTCAAAGTCGCTCAGCAAGCTATGGAGTTTCTTTGAAGGATACAATCCGTAACTAAATTATCCAGAGATGAACTGTGTGACCGACATAGCTTGTAGGATCAGTAAGCTGCAGTGGCAGTGGGCTGGCCATGTCTGTCGAAGGACCGATGGCCGTTGGAGCAGACGAATCCTTGAGTCAGAGACCGCCAATCAGAAAACGCAACGTAAAGCGCCCTCCAGCCAGGCGGACCGATGACCTGAAGAAGGTGGCTGGGGGGGACTGGATGCGGAAGGCAGAGGACAGAGTGTTGTGGAATAAATATAAAACAGTGAAATGTATATTACCTGTAGTGTTCCATTGGTCAGGCACATAACGACAGCCAACGTGGTTCTGAACCACTGGTGCAAATGTGGCAACCGAGACAGTCCGTCACTCTCTCTCACTGGTACCGATGCACCTACGATGAATAAACAAAACATAAATACAAGTTTACAATCATAATAACATCCACAAAAAGTCAAGTCTTGGAGGGCTGTCTCGCTTTGTACAGAACTTTAAGGCTTCCCACATACGGCGCAAAATGCAGTGCTATTTGACAGTTGGAAGCATGAGTTCACGCTTAGATTCGTCTCTGACCCCAAGTTTCCTAAAGGCTGATCAACGCAAAAATTAACTAATCAGCTGTCAAATCTCAGGTCAAGCGATGTGATTGGTTGTTAACATTTTTGCCGGCCCATCATAGGAGCTGACATTAGATTTGACAACAGATCAAATTGATCAGCCTTCCAGAAACTGGGGGTAAATGTAAGCCGTAGAGAGGTAAGTAGTGGTTGGGCGTCGGGTGCGTCGCTCAACTTGAATGAAAATAAGCTGGTCCCTTCATTTTGTTGATTCATGTGAACAAAAATGTAAGGGACAATTGATATATTTTTCGCGATTTCAGGATTGGTCCCATAGCACACCTCGACCACTCAATATAATATAAATGCTAGCACCACCTACATACACAAGATTACGTCTGTATACGAACGCACACACGTGTAGGTTAGGGATGCTCGCCGCTCGTAGTGCAGACTGGGTTCCAAGCGCTTCTCAGTAGTTTTCAGAGAAAGCGTGCTTGTATAGCGACTGGCGATTGACGTCCATTGCAATATTGCAGTCCAATTGCCGGCAAACCGCGTGTGGGTGCGGGGTGCGGGTGAGGAATCTTAAATTGGCGGGGGGCGGTGAGTGGCCGTGTATGCCCATAGTAAAAGATGTTCATACTGATGAGTACAATGACCCCTTAAGAGGTTTTCAGTTATTTCAATAACATGTTGTATATTGTGTTTGTTATCTATTGCTTTATTATAATTTAATAATAAATAAAACAAATTCAATAGACCCTTGTAGTGGTAGTAAGGAGTAATATTTTACCTGCTTTCATGAGGTGCTCAGTCATATATATCCTAAAGAAAGTAAGGAGTTTCATTTTGTTGTCGAGCTCTTGCGGGTATTCGCGCATCGTCATGTACTGCTCCTGGCCCTGCCCGTTGATGTAGTGCACATTCCTGAAAAAAAAACCAGATTGATTAGTAAAACAAAAATAAATTAAATATGTTGACGTGGAAAGTGTACCGGACGGGCGGAACTCGATACCGTGTGTATGAGCCGCTGACGCCCTGTACCTATAGGTTGACTTCCCACGCCGAACTGAAGGATTATTTCTTGATACGGGAACACCGGGAGAATTTTTCAGGAAATGAAAACACCGACTTGACTGTTCATGAAGAGCTTGAGGCCTCTGCTTACTCCATTTGTTTTGAAGGCTTGACTATATGGTAGATTTGCTACTGTTAGCTATACATACTGCTATTTTACGGTTCGTTTTGTATGTATAGCCATAACTATATAACTATTGGTAACTTGCTACGAATTCTATTGAAACTGTGTTTACTAACGCGGCACTAAACTTTACCGGCACGAGAGCCGCAGGCGCCTCAAGCCATTTACAACTTTATTTATTCTATTTATTTTTACATTTCTATCTGTATCTATGTATCTATTTGTGTCTGTTCTATGAAACCAAAACCTATGGATAGGCAAAAATCTATGCTATCTAATGATCTATGACTCATCATTCTAGGTGTCATAGATTATCCATAGGTTTTGGTTTTCTGTGCAAAATTGGCCGTGTCAGGGGATTTTTATTACTTTCACCCTTAATAACTTTTTAACCGACGAAAAAAAGGAGGAGGTTCTCAATTCGACGCGTATATATATATATTTTTTTTTTATGTATGACCACGCATAACTTTTTACAGAGTGGTCCGATTTTGATGATTCTTTTTTTAATGGATAGGGTATATCTCGAAGTTGGTCCCATTTAAATTTCAAAATCAAAATCCACCCCTAAGGGTAGTAAAACAGGGGATGAGTGTTTGTTCACCCACTGAATTCTTACCTGTTAACCGATTCTGTTGAAACTTGACATACATAAATATAGTTCTAGACACTACGACATAATGGAGACCTGGATTTAGAGTTTAACCACAAAAAAATGAAAAATAAAACTTTTTAACAAAAAATTGAACCGACGAAAACAGAAACTGAAAAGCGAAAAATAACTAATTATGAGTCGGCGCCAAACAACCAATCAACGAAGATCATTAAATTACTTTAAATAAATAATAAAAACAACGTCACATCAAATACAACGTGAGATTTTCAACGATAAACAATAACTTTCCAAAAATGCGTTCTCCGCTCGGCCACTTCCAACTTACACGCACTATGCTTGTTAAAAGTTCGTTTGGCGCCGACTCATAATTAGTTATTTTTCGCTTTTCAGTTTCTGTTTTCGTCGGTTCAATTTTTTGTTAAAAAGTTTTTTGTTATTGGGGTTGGGACTATTAACTATACGGTATCCCCTGCACGACCATTTTGGCTTTAAATAAAAAACAATAATAAAAGTGTTTATTTGATGTAAACTAGGCTAGGTACACATATTCTACAAAACGGGTGAATTTTTCATACATTTTTTATCGGTTTGTTTACATTTTTCTTATCGAACCCAGACAAAATTTATTGAAGATAATGTTTTTCTATTGATGGTATACTATAGATATATGCATTGTCTAGCCGTAGGTGGCAATACACATACCTACCTATTATTTTACTATGTTAAATTTCACAATTAAAACTTACAAATTTCATGACTCTAAAACATTGTTAAAACTATTAAATAACTTACTAATTCACATAATATTTGCAGTATATAGCGTTATTTACTATGTTCCTTCTATTTACGTTTCATTTACTATAAAAAGTTATGTATTTAATACAAAAAACTGTGTTTTAAATTTAATGTTCTATATAAAACTGTTATTTAACTGTGAAAGTGTTAAAATGTTACATAAACGGATAAATCTATATAGAATGAACATAAGTAACGCTATACCTGAAAGATTACACTGATATTTACTTAAATAACAAAGATATAAGTTTTCATGAAGTGCATAGTTACGATTCTGTACTAGTAAATAAAAAATATACTGGAGGCAGCGCCCTCGCTCGAGACGCGCACTCCGCGCAACTTGTTCCCTGCCATTTGCATGGGTCAAATGCGTTCTACGAAAAACTATGAAATTCACTATTTTGACTATTAAGCACATAAAATATCATGAAAACTTACGTGTTTCAGAACTAACACTGAATTTAGGTTAATAAACACACTGAATCTACTGTATTACGGTACTAATCACTTCAATATTTCACTATTACTGTCTCTAAATTGTCTTTTGACTTACGAAATTTTCACTCGCGATTTTACTGTCTTTCAGTAGAAAAAACGACACTGAAACAGGGTTGCCGCGCACATTTTTAGGGTTGTCGCGAACAGAAAGAATACCTTTATTTTACTTTAATTTTAGAATCACAATTATTTATTGCAAGAATGTTGTACAAAAAAGATGATAATTAACATTATGTAGATCATACATACCATGACAATGTTATGCAAATTATTATACAAGGTCAAAATAATCATGTTTTAAGCATTCCAAGGTGAATTAATAATAAAAACTTTTTAACAAAAAATAAAACCGACTTCAAAAACCTTAACTAAAAAGTAAAAAATAATCATTGTAAGTATTTTAAAATCTTAACTTAAACAACATTTTTAAGGCGGCGCGTGGTTGACCCTTTGCGTCATGTAATGTACAGTCCAGCGCAATATCTATAGTAAAAACAGTTTATGTGAACGTACATGAAAATCACGCGCCGCCTTCAAAATGTTGTTTTAGTTAAGATTTTAAAATACATACAATGATAATTTTTTACTTTTTAGTTAAGGTTTTTGAAGTCGGTTTTATTTTTTGTTAAAAAGTTTTTATTTCATACTTTTTAGTTGATAATTGCGAGGGTTGATTCATAAATGTTTATATAACCAATTTGAGAATATATTTTTATTAACCTTTGCTATCCCACTGCTGGGCAAAGGTCTCGCTCATGTTCTTCCAAACGTCCAATCACTATCGTGAAAAAAAAACACGCATATCGGCCAAGAATTCTCAGAATGAGGAACCAATGAGCAGATCATCTAGATACGTAAAGCTAAAATAAACTGATTTATTGAAGCTGGTTAAAAAACTACTTAACCTAAGTCAATAAAATTTATATGGGACCACCGCGCAGACTTTCTCTACCAAATAAAAAAACAACCACGTAAATCGGCCCACAAATCTCGGAGTAATCGGTGTACGTACATGAAAAAAAAAAAAAAAAAACCCGCGGAATACATAACCTCCTCCTTTTTTTGAAGTCGGTTAAAAAAATCAAAATATGTTAAAATCCCAAAGAATGTCAAAACAGTAAAAAATAAGAAATCATAATACTATGTCAAGATGAATTATTTTAATTAAGAATTGTATTATTAGAAAAAAAATAGGACCAAATGAATTGGCAAATGAACTGGATACGGAAAGCACAGGACCGGTCGTTGTGCTTGGGGGAGGCTTATGTCCAGCAGTGGACGTCTTTCGGCTGAAATTATGATGATGATGATGATGAATTGGCAAATAGGTCATTTTCAAGTACCATGAAGAGCCAGGCCCCAATTCTTGCGTTATAGAGATAAATGTCTTTGAGATAATCTCTAATTTTAAATCTCTATGAAAAATGTCGTCCGTAATGTTGACTGCTATGAACCACTCTTTGTATGTCGAGCGCTAAGCATAAACATATGGCGGGTCTCTAAACGGAACCACGACGTTTTTTCTATTAAGATAGAAAAGAAGTACGAAAAGCTGTGAATTGAAGAAAACAAGTATTGCGCCATCTCTATTTTTGTTCCTGGTAAAGAAATGTAGGCAGAGTCGTCTTTAAACTATTGGAAGCCCTGGGCACTAGGATATTGGGGCCACTATGACATGACAGAGGACTATGTTATGAACAACATGCAAAAGGAGTTATATATATTTCGCAGTCTGTTTTTTCTTTCTTGTCTTATTTAGTAAACTATTTTGGCACGTCTCTTTATTAAAATAACTATTTGTAAAATATAATTACTAGTTCTGCACATGAAATTAGGTAAAAAAACGTTATTTAGTGTGTAAAATTGTTAACATAGTGTCTTTTAATAATAATTATTGACGAATTGAATTAAAAAGACATACCAAGATGGTTTACTAATTATTGTTTGATTTTCGGAAAATAAATATATTTATAGGTAATATCGTTTATCGCTGGCAGGGACTAGGGGGTCCCATGGATCGGGGGGCCCTGGGCCCTTTCCCAGAGTGGCCAATGGGAAAGAGGGGAATGTAGGAAGTCAGTATACTCACAGTCCATTAGCGAGCATGATGAGCTTGGTGGAGTCGATGAACATGACGCCGACGCTCTCGTCGCACAGCTGGTAGCCGAAGCCGTACTTTTCGCTGTGGTCCACCCACCTGCCCACCCACAGCAGGGGCTGCGCCGCCGGATCGCTCAGCTCGTCCGTCAGGCACTCCAGGCGACACTTCAGCTGTACCAAACAATATTTAGTGCATTAGCACACCTCGGACACTCAATACAATATAAATGCTAGCACCACCTACATACAAAAGATAACGTCTGTATACTATAGCTAGGAGAACAGCACTTCACCTACCTGATTAAAGATATGAATGTACCCACCTATTCTGTAGAAATTGCTAATGTTTTTACTACAATCTCTTTTCATGAATAAAAAGTTAATTATTATTATTTATGTCTTTATTTAATCACGGCTCATCCTCCGTTAGTAAGATGTCCGGACCTTTGGAAGGCTTGCCAGAGGACACAGGTCCGGCTAGCAGTCGCCCCTTTGACAAATTTACTCTATGATGGGATGGGGCAAGAACCGAAGACATTCCACAACTGCTGTATAGTAGTAGTCATATTCCGTCTCCGGAAGGTGCAGGACTATTGCGAAATTTGGTATCTAAAATAATTTTGGCTATGGATATGGGGTTTGATGGACCGGTTTTAACTTCTTTAGCCGGAAGAAAACGGCGTCTGCCTTTCAACTTTAAACATTTAAATTTCTTTAGCCGGAAGAAAATGGCGTCTGCCTTTCAACTTTAAACATTTAAATTTCTTTAGCCGGAAGAAAACGGCGTCTGCCTTTCAACTTTAAACATTTAAATTTCTTTAGCCGGAAGAAAACGGCGTCTGCCTTTCAACTTTAAACATTTAAATTTCTTTAGCCGGAAGAAAATGGCGTCTGCCTTAATTTCTTTAGCCGGAAGAAAATGGCGTCTGCCTTTCAACTTTAAACATTGAAATTTCTTTAGCCGGAAGAAAATGGCGTCTGCCTTTCAACTTTAAACATTTAAATTTCTTTAGCCGGAAGAAAACGGCGTCTGCCTTTCAACTTTAAACATTTAAATTTCTTTAGCCGGAAGAAAATGGCGTCTGCCTTAATTTCTTTAGCCGGAAGAAAATGGCGTCTGCCTTTCAACTTTAAACATTGAAATTTCTTTAGCCGGAAGAAAACGGCGTCTGCCTTTCAACTTTAAACATTGAAATATATACACGCTGAACTAATAATAGCGAAAAAAATCAGGTGGTCCTCACATTTTATTGATTTAAGTGAACACAAATGTAGAGACCAACTGATTTTTTTTTCGCAATTTCAGGATTGGTTCCATAATAAAAGTTGTTGTGTGCACCCAGTTAGTTCGATATTATGTACTAGTGGATATAGTGTAAACATGTATTCTGGCAATGTAACATTTTTCCTCATAGTGTAAAAATGTTTTTGTTCATAATGAATATAAAATAAATTCCTAACTAGCCTAACTTTTTGTTATCTCGTGTTATTCATCTAATTAGTTATTAAAAGAAACTGTATAAAACTACTAGTTCAAAGGTGCAAGCAAGTAAATGAAAAAATGCATTTTGCTTGGGTAATTAATTTACACAAAGTGGCAGCACATCAAACTGACAAGTGTCACGCTAACAGCCTGCTATTGGCTCCACGGCCGATGACGTAGTACGAAGGCAACCACGTGACCTAGCTGTCATGGGAAGAGAGTACCTGGTGAAACATCCTATTATACCATGCCTGAGACTACCCCCGTAGTCTCACACGTGGTCGTCGTACATACCTTGCCATCAAGCACGGAGACGAGCTGGTCGCGCAGTGCGATGAGGTTCTGTCGGTGCGACGACGGCTCCACGGCACGCGGCTCCGCGCCCCCGTCGCGCTTCACCGGCGAGTCCACTGCCATCGCCACGTGATCTGGAACGAATGTATTCAATTGTACTGGGAATACTGGGACATACAACTTATTTCTTGTCACCTAAAACTCAAAGGAAACACGCACAGTAGACTCTTAAAGGTCACAGCTCATTAGAGCAACCCGGCACCGGTTGTCGACAGGTGGTCCACGGGTTGACGCCACGTTGTCACCAGTGAACGTCGCGTGGTCAACCAGTGAACCTCGCGTGGTCAACGAGTGAAATCTGCGTGGTCAACGAGTGGACAACGTGTGGTCCACGAATTTCCGAGTAGTTTGTCAGCGATTGGCACCAATTATATTTCCAAACTTCTTTGAAGGCTTTTTTATTCATTTTGAAAGAAAAAACGATATGTTCGAAAGAAAGGCTGGGAATTAAGGGTGGGTGGGGAGCGGCGCATCGCTGACGCATTGTCCTCACGTGAACCACTCGCGGGCAGCGCGTGGTCCACTCGGGACTCGTGCGTTAGCAATGCGCAGCAACGCAAGGCAAGCATGCGAGCAGCGAGTTGTCACCGAGTGGTCCACTCGCCGTCCGCGCGTGGACAGCTTACGACTGAGGTGATCCGGTGACGCTACAGAGTGGATGTAGTGAGCGCATATCTATAGAAGTCCATATAAAGAATACCAACCACACGAGGCGAGGCGGTGAGGGTCGGGTGTTGGGTGGCTCTAATGAGCTGTGACCTTTAAACTACTTCAGAGTACCTAAGGGGTCATTCATTTATTACGTAAGACTATTTTCGCTAGTTTTTGACCCCCTCTCAAGAAAAAATAAGAATAGGCCGACCCCCAACAGCGGGGACTCTGTTTAATATTTATTACGTAAGAATCTAAAGGAAAAAATGAATAAGCGTTTGGTTTGTTTTAATGTTTATTTTTCAAAGTAACAATTTTTAGAAATGTTTATTTGTATTTTATTTTGTATATTTCAAAGTTTATGTTTACGTAAATGTTTATTTTTATATATTTCAAAGTATAATTTTAACTTTGCGCATTTTTGTGATCTTACGTAAGAAGTATTGAGACTCCCTCCTGGGTGGGAGGTTTTTTCTTACAAGGGGGTCCTTGTAAGAAAAAAATAAGAAATGGTCGACCCCCTCCCCCCCTAAATCGTCTTACGTAATAAATAAATGGCCCCTAGTGCGAGTTTGAAACTTACGCATACGCGAACGAATGCTGGATCGAAGGCGTCAACTGTCATTCATAAATTAGTAGTTCCTCCTCTTTTCCGCCAGGGACGCTAGTGATTTATGAATGAAATTCGACGCATTCTATCGCGTATGCGTACGTTTCTAACTCATACTAGGCACTAGGTTTTAGACTTTTTATTTTTAGTATTTTTTTTTGTGATAGCAACACATATTCTGAGAAAATTTCAACCGGCTACCTATTACCGTTCAAAAGATACAGCTCTGTGACAGACAGACGGACGGAAGGACGGACAGCGTAGCGAGAGTAATAGCATATCTCGGCCACTCAATACAATATAAATGCTAGGATCACCTACATATACAAGATTACGTATGTATACGAACGCACACACACGTGTAGGTTAGGGATGCTCGCCGCTCGTAATGCCGACTGGGCTCCAAGCGCTTCTCAGTAGTTCTCAGAGATGGCGTGCTTGTATAGCGACAGGCGATTGACATCCATTGAAAAATTGCTGTGTAAAATGTCCCAAAATATTTTATTTATTGTAATATTGCAGTCCAATTGCCGTCAGACTGCAGGTGCGTGCGGGGCGCGGGTGAGGAATCTTAAATTGCCGGCGGGGCGATGAGTGGCCGTTCTGTACGTTAGTACTATTAAATATTCTGTGGTAATAGGGTCCCATTTGGCACCCTTTGGGTAGGTATGGAACCCTGGTAAAATGATACTTACCATTAGAATGAACCTCGGTGAGCGGCCTGCGGTGCAGCGCGACGCCCTCCAGCTGGTCTGTGCGCGGCGCCGTGGTGAGGCACGACGCGGGCAGCGCGGCCGGCAGGATGCCCGACGAGAAGAACTCGTGCTGCAGCAGCTTGTCCACCGACGGCCGCCGCGCCGGGTTGGCCTGCAGCTGCAGCACTATCATCGACGCCGCCGGCTTGCGCAGCGACGACGGGATCCTGGACCGAGCTTGCTTTTACTTGAAGCTTCGACATTGCAAGGTTTTGGAGTGCACGTAGATTATACAGGCGAGTTTTGAAAACAGTGCTGGAGGGCCAAATCCGAAACGATAAGATATAACATGTATCAGAAATGCGTGGTCATATTTGAAGAGCTTATTCAGGGGATGCTATCAAACAACTTTTACTATGGGACCAACCCTGATATCGCGCTAACAGCTGATATTTTTTTCGCGATTTCAGGGTTGGTCCCATAGTAAAAGGTGTTCTATGCGATGCCCTGAGCTTTTAAAATATGACCACGCATTTCTGATACACGTTGTAGAGAGAAGTAGTCAAAACAGTTGTGAGTGAGCTCGATTTTGGAGAAAACAAAAACTGCATTTATAGATTTTTGAAAAAGCGACTGGGTGTCTACTCGCAGTATTATATTATCTGTGCTACTCGCGTTTGAAAAACGATGTACGAACTTTCGATTCGACTGATACTGATAGGTATCTACACAATAAAAGCTAAATTAATATAGACCATGGTTTATAGTCGCATGAAATTAACCGGAGATCAGAGAAACAAACGTCAAAACACGATCATCTCACGCAATATGGCAACAATGGTTGACCAGAGTAGCAAATTTTGCGATGAATGGTACGATCAATCGAATATCGTCAAACGCGAGTAGATCCGCTGCCCTGGTTCGGTCAGGAATCGACCCAATCTTTTTTGTATAAAAAAATATCACCTTATATTGTTACATCAATTGATAAGGTTGCTGATAAGGAACAAATCCTGCAAAGATCGTCTTCTCTTTCGTTTTATACCTTATAGTTTCGGATTTGGCCATCCAGCACTATTTTCAAAACTTACCCTATGTGATTGGGTATGTTTTTTTTATAATGTTGAGAATTTGAACTGTTAACTTTGAATCGAGTATTAGTCATTTAATATTTCTTAGAGCAGTGATTTGAAAATTTACATTAATAACGTGAATTTTACAGACATTAATTCCACATAAAGCTTATTAACACAACATAGATTTGATGAATGAACAATGTGACATAGTTTAAAGTTTAAATGCACAAAAACGTCAATAAGCAATAATTTTTTTGCTTATAGCAACAAGATGAGAGCCATGGGTTGTTACACGTATCACTCGCGTTTCCATCACCATAGTTGTTGTAAGAGTGTTACTGTAACCACCTGTAGCACTGGCGGACGGTATTATCGTCGACTAACGCGCGCGCGTACCGACTACCCAACGAGTGCCAGGGCCCCGTGCAACATACGCTCAGCGCTAAGTACACTCCCTCGCCATTCAACAATACACAGTATATTTTTAGTATAGTTTCACATTAATTCTGATCGGTTTGGACATTCGTTGAGTATAATGATAAACTCTAATTTATTATTATACTTTATTGTACACACAAATACACATTAATATTACAATAGGAAAGCTTATGTACATCGGCGAGCTTAACTCAAAAATCAATTTGTTTGTAATGTCTTTATCGTTTTTAGTATGATGTTTGTTAAACATTTTAGGATCATAATAACTTCTTAGGTTTTCGCGATCACTACACATTATAATAAAACAAAGTTTAACCGGATAAAACACTGTAAAAGATAATGATATTGTGAGTGATTACTGCGTGCATCGAAACGATTTTAATTAATAATATTGTACGGTAGATTAAAATATATTTTTTAGATATATTTGTAAAGACGCTTGTCATCTTAGTCTACCTGCGACCACGAAATGCTGCAAAGCTTTCGAAACGTCAGGGAAACCAATTTAAATAATATACGCGATTTAATCCGGTTAAACTTTGTTTTATTATTTTAGGATCAATCATGGGAAACTTCTGATGGTAAGTTAACAGGCAAAGTATTGAGATGAAGAAGTTCTATGTATTATAGTGAAGTTTTTTAAAGGATAAGTTAACTTTTAAAACTTCTGCCTTCCTTCTTTTTTATTTTCTCTTAAACATAGTACAAAAACAGCTGTTTAATTTGCAATTCATTCACGTTCAAACATGTAGGTACTGTAATACTGGTTTGTCTATTCGGAAAATTATTTTTAACAGTTTTACCGTCATCAACGTTCACCGGTACTTGTATTCCGAACCTGTTTTTTAATGGCGTCAAACTGCTGATAAGATTTTAACGTAAAACCAGTAAAACGTTCAGTACTTAGCAGTTTTTCAGTTAATGACATGGAATTCACTTGAAGAAGAACCAGCATTAGATTTGATGACAACAACGCGTTGATAACATAGGTGGATTCAATTCATAGAACAACATACTAATGAGATTATAACATGAATTAAGAAACTACAAACAGATATTACACAAGTCAAATAATTAGGACAGTGCTTTTCAACGTGTTCCATAGCGCGACCCCCTTTAGTACAAAAAAATGCCCGCGACCCCTTCGCTAGACATAGGATAATGTACGGCGTTTTACACGACGGCGGTGTGCCTTGGTAAAAAAAAAAAAAAAAAAAAAAAAATCATTTATTCAGGACCAAAACATTTTTACACATTGTATAAACCCGCCAAACTGTGTAACAGTTTGTCGGCGGGATTAGCGCTCGTTGTGTTCGGTGTTTTCATTTTTTAAGCGATTCCTTGGCGCAACTTGGGAGAGGCCCATGTTCAGCAGTGGACTGCGATAGGCTGAGTTACGATGATGGTGACGAAGCAATTACAACCCCCCTGTACATGGTTCGCGACCTCCCAGGAGTCTCGAAACACATGTTGAAAAGCACTGATCTAGAAAACCATGGAAACTATGTTATGAGAAACATAGACGATGTACTCTAAACCTTTTAAAAAGAAATACCTATGGGAAATTGTTGCTAGAAAAAGTAGTTGCTTAAGTACCTATATTCGCAGTGTTTGATCCTCTCGTAGGTGTCCTTGAGCGTAGACGTCTGGAACGGCGGCTTGCCAACGAGCAGCGTGTACATGATGCAGCCCAGGCTCCAGATGTCCACTTCGAAGGAATGGCCCTTCTTCGTCAGTATTTCGGGCGCCGTGTAGTTTGGTGTGCCGCATAATGTCTGTTTTCTCTCTCCTGTAATATTGTTGTGTTATAAAGACAACAGTTATGGACTCTTCTTCTTTTTCGTGTCAATGGTAGGTACAGTATTCTGTAGCATTGTTCAGATCGCTCAATATGCAGGTGTAAGGGCAAAGAAAACTTATGGAATGTAAGTGTTGTTTTATTGTATTTTTTTGCTAAATTCTCAGATCAACAACAACACTACAGCAGTTTGTTGTCAAAATGAAGTGCCATAATATTACAGGCAAGTCATTCAGCAGATTTAACTCAATAAAAATAAATATTTGAGATAGGCTTGGCATGGTTGATTGATTTAAAACAAGTGTTTTTTTTTATAAAAATCTGTGATTTAAATCAAACTTGATTTTTTCCAAAAATCTTCATTGATTTATTTAAATCATAATGTTATGGGACTAAAAAAGAAAAATTCATATTAAAATTATATAGTTTTTACTGAATATTGAATAAAATGGCAATAGCACACTACAAACTAGGCTAGTATCGAGCCACCCATGTCCGTGGGAGAGTACCCCTTTTCCGAATCCCTAAATGTGATCCCTTGTTGGTGCTAATCAGGTGACATACTGGTGGTAGGCCACGGCCGACGGCTTGCCACCACTGGCCAAAGACGTGCCGTCAAGCGACCTAGTCGTGTTCCAGTACAATGCCCGGTGTACCCATTTGAGAGGATGGGTCGAAATATTTCACTGCCATCCTCTCACCTTTGCTGGGCAAGCTAGAACCATCGTCGACCGTACCATTGCTTAACATCAGGTGAGGTGGCGGTCAAACGCAAGCCCGTTAAGAATAAAAAAAAATAAAAAAAAAATGTTGCCCATGAATCTTGAAGACTGTCTACTTGTCACAATGGACAATGCAGAAAACCAAGAAAACACATACTGAAGAGGGAAATATACAAACCTTCATATTCAATCCTGGCAGCCAGTCCAAAGTCTCCAATCTTGACATGGAGATCATCATCAAGGAACAGGTTGCCGAGCTTCAAGTCCCTGTGGATGATGCGCTTGCTGTGCAGGTACTGCACGCCCAGGAGTATCTGGTGCATGTAGAACCGAGTCTCTGGCTCTGAGATTGCTTTTCTTCTCTTGTGCAACTCCATCATTGACTGTAGTGTGATAAATTACAATTTAACACGTTAGCGTGAGCAACGTATTGAGACGTCCTGTTGAATATTTATGAAATGGCGCAACGTCATGTGAAAGTCCTGTGGATTATCATGTCGATGGAATGTTTTCAGACGGACACACCCCTCTTGTGCGGCAACACATTAGATTTTTGTAGTTTATACCGCCGCGTGACTTTAAAAAGTTCATTTTTCTAATAGTGGCTATTATCACAAGTCGCGCCGCGCCGTGTTGATTTGTACGAGCGAGAGCGAGCCCGCGCCACAACTGTTCCCATCACACGCCAGCCCGCGCCGCCTCGAGCCACTAGCTTCCCATGGCGTGAAGGCGCAAGCTGGCGCGGCGCGACTTACGATAACACACGCTGTTGGAAGCTATCATAAGATTAAATTTGTATGAGAAAAAGGTGCACCTTAGCACAAAAATTCAGAGATGGGATAGCTTGTACATACTACAAAATTGGTCTAGTGGCAGGTATTGTAATAAGTTCCCGACTCTAGAATTCAAAAACTGAAAGACTCATGTTTAATACTCAAGTACTCAGTACTCCGGTAAGACTACACAATCATTTCTGGGTAGTGGCATGTAAGTTTAATAGCTGAAAACGATTAAAGATGATAATAAGATTTCCATAAGCCAGTAACTGAAGACCTATTAGACTTTCCTCATTACCCTATCTGTTTATAGATTTATTTAATTTAATTTGTTATTCACAACTGGGTACAAAGGCAGTCTAAACACCATAAGCATTCTCTACCAGTTGTGAAATTTCTTTAACCCAGTACAAGTTGTAAATGTGTGAAGTTAATATCAATGAATAAATACTCTTACTCATAAAACTTACCCGTCTCTTACACAGCTCAAGTATAATGTAGATGTTAAGAGAGTCTTCAAAGAAGCTGTGGAAGCCGACCACATGCTTGTGCTGTAGGGAGCGGTGGATAGAGATCTCCTGTGCCATCTTTTCCTTCTGGCTTGACTTCACCATCAATTTCTTGGAAACTATCTTCCCTGCCCACACTTGGTTGGTTGCAATGTCCTGGATCTCGTAGCATTTTGCGAAGCCACCCTAAAATGTGTATCAATGAATGATAATGGAACTTCTGTGTATAGTTTCATAGAGCAGTATGGTAACTCTTGTAAAAGTTCTGTTCAGTCGGTATTGAACTAACTGTACTTTTGAAAGCAAAATTGTTTAGTATTTAAAGTGTTTATAATTAATTAATTCTAATTGAAACAGAAATTGTCATCATCATAATATCACGCCTGTATTTCCCCGAAGGGGTAGTAGTAGCCCACATTTCGCCAGTTATGTTATAGTCCCATGTAATAGGGGGTAAGCCTATTGCCATTGACCGGGCACAAGTCCAGACTTCGGGCTGCTATTGAGAATTTCCTAATGAAAAAACCCAATAACACTTTGCCTGACCTAGGAATCTAACCCAGGACCCCACGCTCAGCAGTCGCGCTTGCAACCACTAGACCAACGAGGCAGTCACACCAACAGACCAACAAACAGAAATTGTGTATGGTGAATATTTTTTATAACAAATACCCATTTACAGTGTGCATAATATAACTGTGTAACTCTGGCATTACGAAGGGCTCTGCAGGTACACTTGCATAACAAGTGTGAGAAGGATGTAAGCAAGCTTCAATCATTAATTAATGACCAAGACAGCTAGAACATGGGGTCCCCAGCATCTTGCCGCTCAGATCAACAACTTATTGGAGCCTTGCTACCATTATTGCGCATGTGCACTACTGATTTAATTGCAAAGTTGACTACTAGCCAGCTGTTTCACAATTTACAGGGGCAGAGTTATATTACACGTACTGTATTATTGTCACTTTTTGACATTGCAATTGGATTGGGATTAGAATTATTTTCAAGAGTAAGCCCACAAGTCTTGGAACATATTTTACGAATGAATGCAACTTTGTATGGACACAGTTATATTTTTACATCATTATCAGTAATTTAACAAGTTATTAGAACTGATTGTAATTGATTTCAATCTATATGATAAGAGAAACTATTAGTAGTGTAAGAAAGAACATTTGTTCATATAAGGTGAAATCAAATTAATTGGTGAAACCTCACAGATTTAATGACAATAAAACAAGAAAATATATGATTTTCTAATATCATAATTTCAACTACAGCGAGCTGATCTCAGGGTCAACAGCCGAGGGATGCACAAACAGTATTTTTATACATATTAAAAAAAACTAAACGGTCACAAGTAAAAAGGAAACACATTCTATGACTGTTGATCCCGTGATCAGCTGGCTTGAATGAAATTATAAGTTTAGAAAATCTAATTTTATCTTGTTTTGTTATCATTCGATATTGAGACCCATCACATCTGTGAAGTTTCGCCAACTAATTTGTTATAACCTTATATTACACATAGAACTGTTCATGTTCAGGAAACGGGAAATGCTAAGATTAGCAGCTACCTATTTCTTTTTATTATTACATCACAATGATGTTTATTGAAGACTTTTGAATTAAACACAAGTTAAGAAGTCCTTTCCAGTTCCACAGTCGTCTTGCTCTAATTTAAGGTGATATTGAAAAATGTAATCAATACACTCCCATTCAGTATCATTACAAATATTTTAAACAATCAATGGTTTTATTTCCATATATCATTGATATAGAAAGAAAAGCAAAGAAATGAAAATTTTCTTCTCCCTCTTTCTTATAAGATAGATAGATAGAATTGTCTTTATTGTACACCATTAACATTCTTAAAACTTAGGACTAACATGTAAATGAAGGTTACATTGGCAGTCTTATAGCCATATCTTCCAGACAACTTTTGGATGGACAAGGAAGACGTTAAAAATAGATGGGGGTAGTATAAGCAACAAATCAAGACGAAAATATGTTTCAAATATTCGTAATATTACCTTGAAGGATGTGTATTGAATACATTTTTCAATATCCCACAAGACTTTAGAGTGAGATCCCTGTGGAACTGGAAAGGGCTCTTAACACAGAAGTGTACTTGAGATACCTACATATTTTCTGACCATACTGCTCGAACCCTAAGGCGACACTCTGACCAGTTTCTCAGAAAACACTTCAATCAAAGTTATTTGAACCCATAGATGAAACCCCAGAGGATATCAATATAGCACATTTGTGTTGTTCATCAAAGTTCATGAAGCTGCACCTGTTGCCAAACTTATTGCGAATTTAGCATTTCAATAGTAATTAGGTACATGTTTACAATCACAATACATACATCGAAGGGCTAATGAATATAGAAATTGATAAAATTTTAGCGTAACGGTCACCTACGTTTGGATTTTTCAAACAGGTGCAAACTTCGTTACAAGTTTAATGACTTCAAAGGATTGGAGTCACACAAATGGTTCACTTACACTGTCCGAAATGCATTTGAAACACACAAAACCAAGTAACAATGTAATTATTTGTAGAAATAGAGGAAAACTTACCTTTCCAAAAAATCGTAACCTCTGATATGTACAGCTCGTTTTGGGATCATGTATAATTTCCGGTATTTCTTTCTTTTCGTCTTCTTTAATCGACTTCATTTTAAACTAGCTTAAAAATATAAAATTATAAGTCAAATAAAGTTATGATTAACAATTAACTATTGATGATTGTTGACAAATTCACAAAGATTTCAAACGGCCATACGTTTGAACTTTGAAAAGAGAATATCACAGTAGGGGTTTGCACCGGAGCACTGAGTACCGGAGAATCACCGGAGAAAACCGGTGAAATTATCCAATTGAAAACACCGAAGAAAAACCGATTGATCTCCGGTTATCATCGATCATTCGGGATACATAAATAAAAGATTTATTACTCAACACTGTATTATTTCTCATTTTGCTTATTTTTTACGAGTTTAAATATTTCGGATTTCGGATAAGAATATACTCGAAGCGTTGTTAAAATGATTCATCTCGCTTGCTACATCAGCCAAATAGTTCATTGCAATGTACATGATCTTGTTAATTTTGTCTGGGTGCCGATTTCTTTTTTAATACGGGTGACAATCATAGTTTTTTTATTATGTATTACTCCAAGTTTCCTGTTCTTCTGAAGACGAATCAATCTTTTGGACGTATTGTTCGAATAAATCTAAAAAAAGCCATTTTATTATTTAATTTAACTCATTGTCCAACAATAAACATAAAAATAAATATCATAAATAAACGTACCTTCGCTCCCCATGTTTTTTTAAAGTTATGACGAAACTGGCGAACTGTGAGGGTATAAACCTTATCCTATCTTATCCTTCGGGCACTACAGTTGTGATGTTATGTTATAAGTTATTTTTTCTGAATCCTAAATCTTTTACGGTTTTATGGCTGGAATACACATGCCTGTAAAATGGAGCAGTAGCTTGCATGTCAGCTAACGGCATATGCAAGTAAACAGGCATGCAATTTTCTTACTTGCATGTCAGTGTCAAGCATTCCAAGTGAATTAATAGTGTCATATTGTTACTAGCAGTAGAAAGTGTAGCTAAATTAATGAGATAAGAAAAGAAGAGAAGAAGAAGACGGATTTGAGTGACAATAGCATGCCTAGCTGCCACGTACGTTCACAACAGTAACTGCCGGTTTTGCAGAACCCCGCGACCCCTCCCTCATATTCAATCAATCAACTCAGCCTATCGCAGTCCACTGCTGGACATAGGCCTCTCCCAAGTTGTGCCACAACGCTCGGTCCTCTGCCTTCCGCATCCAGTCCCCCCCAGCCAGCCAGCCAGGTGACTATGGGCATACATTCCAATGCACGTCCATCCCTCATTGCATGCCTGTAAATCAAATTTTGTGCAATCTACTTATTTGCCAGGTACAGGCATGCCAGTTAACGTATACACATTAAAGTAGCTGGCACGTGCAAGGAGCTGTATGCAAGAGTGCAAGTTACAGGCATGTGTATCAGAAGCTTTACGGCGAGAAGTCCCGAAAAATATCATGCAATCAATCATTCATTCGTTGTAGTGACCGATTGATTAACATAAGTTGTTTGAAAATCATTTTTAAATGAAAAATACATATATTTCATTTTACAATCATGTTTTTCATTTCCATAAAAAAGTAAAATAAAATAAATTTAGTATACATAATTAAGAACCTGCCTACACTGTACATCCTATGCATAAAATTGTAGTACCAATTAATGAAGATATGTTTTTCGTAATTCTCCGGAGATCACCGGTTCTCAAGATTCCGCTCCGGTGCAAACCTCTATATCACAGATCTAATAGGGATACTACGTATCAGATAGACGTGTCGAATAACCACAGCAGGACATAGCCTCTCTGTTCTGATTGGTCAACAGAAAACGATACATGACATTTTTTTTTCCTCTATGATCAACCAAATATCAAGCACTATACAGGCAAAGGAAATTGACTTAGGCCTACCCCGCACAGCGATTTTTATTCGCGCTGTAATTATTCGCGCACAAAATTTTAGGTACCCCGCACTGCGATTAAAATCCTCGCGATTTTCTTGAGTTCAATGTACTCTGTGGCCAGTTCTAAGCAGTGCTCGGCTGAGACGCACGTGTAACCGGTGTAACGTGGACGACTTGTACCAAATGTTATTTATATTTTTTGGCACAATATACTTAGACATTTTTATTTTATTTTATAACTTTTTTTTTGCGATTTCATGTTTGATCCCATAGTAAAAGTTGTTCATACGGATGAGTACAATAACCCTTTAAGAGGTTTTCAATAACACATTGAACGTCGATAGCGATAGAATACTGTCGCGCGTAATCTGCGGCAAATGTTTTCTTGCAGCGCGATTTTTCCTCGCGCGAATTTTTATCGCAAAATCTGTAACACATGGAATCATATGCAGGTGCCCGCACTGCGAATAAAAATCGCGCGTTACGGTATGGGGGGGCGTCGGGGGTCGGGGTAAATAGGTGCCAGTCGGTCCGCCGACTCCGCGGCAGGCGGCAGCTGCTCTCAGTCACGCATCAATGTTTGTAGTAGGATGTCGCGCTCTCCGTCTCACGCTCCGGCGTGGCAGTGCCAGAAAACGATGTCGATATAGAGCAATTAATAACGTAATATCTGTTTTTTTCTTATTTGCCTTCTTTAGTAAACAATCTTGGCATGTCTTTTTAATGCAATTCGTCAATAATAATTATCAAAAGACATTATGTTAACAATTTCACACACTAAATAACATTTATTAACCTAATTACATGTGCAGAACTAGTAGTTATTTGAATAAACAGACGTGCTAAGATTGTTTACTAAATAAGACAAGAGTTAAGAGTTTTGACGACGTCTGTGGTTTAGTGGTTCGAGTATCGGACTGCTAATCACGAAGTCGTGGGTTCGATTCCTACAGGGCACAAATATTTGTGTGATAAACATAAGTGTTTGTGTTGGTCTGGGTGTTTATATAAGTATTATATCCATTGTCGAGTACCCATAGTACCTGCTTAGTTTGGGACTGTGTGATGTGTGTGACTGGTGCTGTGTAAAATGTAATTTATTTATAAAAAAAGACGACAGAAAAAACAGAACACAATGTGTTATTGAAATAACTGAAAACCTCTATGGGGTCATTGTACTCATCAGTATGAACAACTTTTACAACGGGACCAACTGTGAAATCACGAAAATAATATCTGCTGTCCTCTACATTTTTGTTCACATGAATCGACATATACAAATGTCGTATCTTGGTAGGTTATTTATAGCAGGACCAACTACACGTACAGTCGCCTGCATGACAGTGGTAACACGTCAATTCAAAAACCGCCCTTACTGCTTACGAAATAAAGATGCTGCTAATGTCAAAGTGTTACCACCGACTTGCGGTCAACCGTACTACATTATTGGACGATTCTTTTGTCATTCTGTAATATCCGAAAAGTTCCTTACATTTTGTCGATTTATATGAACACAAATGTAGGGAACAGCAGTTATTTTTTTGGCGATTTCAGAGTTGGTCCCATAGTAAAAGTTGTTCATACTGATGAGTACAATGACCCCATAGAGGTTTTCAATAACATATATACGTGTTATTGAAAACCTCTTAAGGGGTCATTATACTCAGACGTATGAACAAGTTTTACGTTTACGATTTTAGCGTACTACGCGACAATACTATTGACATACAATACGTGTTATTGAAAACCTCTTAAGGGGTCATTGTACTCATCCGTATGAACAACTTTTACGTTTACGTTTTTAGGGTAATACGCAACAATACTACCGACATACAACGTGTTAATAAAAATCTCTTAACGGGTCATTATACTCATCCGTATTTACAACTTTTACGATAACGTTTTTAGCGTACTACGCGGTAATGCTATCGACATAAGACGTGTTATTGAAAACCTGTTAAGGGGTCATTATACTCAGACGTATGAACAAGTTTTAGTACTATTACGTTTACGTTTTTAGCGTACTACGAGGCAATACTATCGACATACGAGTTATGACGTGATAATGAAACCTCTTAAGGGGTCATTACACTTATCCGTATGAACAACTTTTACTATGGGATCAAACATGAAATCGCAAAAAAAAAAGTTATAAAATAAAATAAAAATGTCTAAGTATATTGTGCCAAAAAATATAAATAACATTTGGTACAAGTCGTCCACGTTACACCGGTTACACGTGCGTCTCAGCCGAGCACTGCTTAGAACTGGCCACAGAGTACATTGAACTCGAGAAAATCGCGAGGATTTTAATCGCAGTGCGGGGTACCTAAAATTTTGTGCGCGAATAAAAATCGCGCGAATAAAAATCGCTGTGCGGGGTAGGCCTTACAGCCACTTGTATGTTTCGGTCCGTTCCTTATTACTCTAATTATTTCATTTTTTTTTAAGAGATCTCTCAAATTTATTAAATCAGTTCATAATTATTAACTGATTTAATAATTTTCGAGAGATCACGATCATGATACAGGGAATTAATAAAAGACAACATATTTCTAAATTATTTATTTCCTTTTCAATTACTTCTTATATTTATTAAAAGCTTTGTATAACATATTTGGTAAATTTTTCCAGGTGGAAAGTCTCATTACGTCTGTCCCTTTTAAAACTTTATTTATTGTATTACACCAATTAAAAATGCATAATTTAATTGTAAATTGAAAAAAGGCGTGAATTACTGCATCTTTATGCTCCTCGCAATTTATAAAATCGAATTTTATGGTGTTTAAAAGAGAACTTTTAATTTGCTGGCTTACACATTCTGTGTGGGCATTAAATTGTAAAAAAGTATTAGTGGACTTGAAAATTTCTCCGAATAATATTATGGCTTGCTCAGAAGCATAAGTGAGTTTCATCTTTTTCACAAGATTATATTCTCTTTGGGAAACCCACTTATGCAGGTCTGACGCTTGGTCCACTGTCAAACCAGTTTTACAATCTTTACAATTGTTCACTGTTTTTAATACTTTTCTCACTACCCACCCAGCAGTGTAGGACCGGGACTGTATATTTAGTCTTTCACGCCTTGCATCATCTACAATATTATTATGCTCAACAGCAGAAGACTCTTCCACTTGAAGTGTTTCACCATATTTGTTTACGTTATCTGAACATACAATTTCACTGAATAATGATTTTATTTTAATTATTTGTTTACTGGAATCGTCTTCACAATTAAATGTTGTGTGGTGAAACTTTATGAGTCCTGTTATAAACAATGATTTTATTGTGTTAGTGAAGCTGTGGCAATCTGGGTTATTACTCCTATAATTGTAGGATCTCACTTGACCAAAAAAATTTTCAATCCCATCCGAGTTGAAAAACCTAGGGCGCATAATATTTAGTTTTTTTTCTTTAAAAAATTGCCACAGCCTCAAAAAACTTTTTAATGTTGTAATCCAATTTTTAATGCTGGGAACAATTGTTTCACGGTTGTGGGCATCAATAAATTTAAAATTTTCTAATTTTAAAATTGCCCCTCTGCAAAACTCGTCATGGGTAGATTTAGCTGTAACTGTTGTCCGTAACAATTTTCCTCTGCTCTTTTTGTTGAAAATGCAAACACCATTTACACTATCGAACAGGCTGTCTAGGAAAGACACTACTTCTGCAGTGTTCTTCAGTGTATCACTGACAGGTCTCCCATCAACTGTAATAAAAAAAAAAAATTGAATAATGATTTATTTGAACTGTTGCTTAATAGCATCAAAACGTGTGTGATTTACTCACCGGTAATTTCGTAAAAAGGTTCATCGCCTTGTATAACGAAATACTAGCCAGTATTTTGTTATACAAGGCGATGAACCTTTTTGTTAATGTGGATTGCTGAATTTTAATTTGGTGAGTGGTAATATTTCTTCCTGAGACGGCATTTTGTCCGGTCGGATTTTGGAGGCTCATGATGCTGAATTATTCGTAATTTTACTTGTTACAGACTGGTATCCACCTAGTCGCATCGGTCCTGTCATCAACAGGCATCGATGTGTTATATTTTTTTACGAAATTACCGGTGAGTAAATCACACACGTTTTGATGCTATTAAGAGGCCGCTGCACGGATTTGGTCATCAAACTCGTATCACAACTCGTATATCTTTTCTGGTTTTGAAAAAATGAAATTTTGAAATTTTTTCTTTGAACGCATAAGCGTAAAAACACGATTGGAAAAAAAAATCTCGATGGAAAAATAACACGAAAATTCATTGTTTTGCACACGTTTTGTCCAGGATCTCAGACACCCTACGGTATTTCAATATAATTTTTATTTTGATATGTAGGTAATAACTATTTCTTCAATTGTGCAAGTCAATTTTTTGATTAATTGAGTGGTTTTCGTGTAATAAACAAGTAAATGATTCGGTGCTTTAATTATGTGAAAGTTATTATCAAATGTAACAGGCAAATTTAGTATGCCTATAGAATGTAGGACTTGTCCCCCAGCGGCGACTAATGAGTCCACGTGGTCCTTTGGCTGTAAGGTCAGCTCAAGGTCCTCAATCAGAATTTTATGAAAGTTATTACCTATAATGGTCACTGCTGAGCCAGAATCCAGCAAGCCACAAATAGGCAAATTATTAATTTGAATAGCCGCATATGGCCTAATGTCGTTGTGAGGTTTTTTGTGGATTGTTGAGACAGAATAACAATTAAAGAACTTGGTAACAACAGACAACCAGTCTTCCCATTCTGCTTTACTAGGTCTGTTGGACTTTTTATTTTCACAACAATCCACATAGATTAGTTTTTTGGATGTTGACACTTAGTACAATCAGGGGATTTCACACCTTTTTCCCCACACTTGAAACAAATCAGAGTTCTTTCCGCATTACACTGACGTAACGAGTGTGAGTTAGTTTTACACCTAGGGCAATAAGGCACACCACCAGTTGAAGGACCCGAATTGTTATCAACGACTAAGATTGGTTTAGACAACTGAGTGTTTGATCCTGATGAAGCTTGTTTTTTGTAGTAACTACCACGGCCATATCTGTAGTTGTTATAATTACTTGAGTTTGGGTATGTATTCTGTGTCTTATTTGGAGATTTGACGTATGCAAACTCTGGTGCTAGAGTGGATAGGTTAGCTTTTGATGGTTCATTATAATGAGCTGCTCTTGATTTATATTTTTCATAATTTTTACAGATAGACTCTAGTTTATCCAAACTCTGGACGTTACTGATTGCCAGTACCTCTGCATAAATTGGTTTTATGTTGTGAGAGATAATGTCAAACTTCTCTATATCAGTTAGTTTTATATTTAGCCTGTTAAATAACCCACTCATTATCGATATATAAATAGTGATATTCTCAGTTTCCCCTTGTGTGCGCTGTCTTATTTCAGTTAGCAGTCTGTAGTCATAATCTTCACTATCAAATGCAGATTTTAGTAGATCAATGAGTTCATCCCAGGTACTGACACTAGGTTTAACATGCCTATACCAGTGCAGCGCATTGTCTGTAAAAATATCATAGGCATAGTTGAACATGTCATCCACTTTTAGCTTCTTACTAACACGGAACTCCTCTAACTTCTGTATAAAAGAGCGCACACATGATTTTCCGTCATATTTAGGTTTACCCGGTGCGTGGTTTGAACATGTGACAGTTATGTTAGTATTTGTAGTTTGTGGTTCTGATTGTTGCAAGTTACTAGTGCTGTATTTTGACTCAAGATTAGAAAACTGCAAAATTAGTGCATTAAACATAGTCTCTAATTTTTGCTTTAATAATAAGTTGTCTTGAGCAACTGGTTTAATCCGAGCTAAATGATATCTAATATGGTTCCTATATGAGATCCCCTTAGATACACCTGCTTCGGAAGTAATATCTAAAATACTTGACTGAAAATCATCTAAGGTTGCTTTTACCCCATCCAAATCATCACCCTCATCGAATCCTGACTCGTGTATGTCGTCACTGGCATACTTTTTATACAACTGATTAATTTGTTTTCTCAAGTTCAGACAAGTGCCTGACTCTCCACCTCTAATCAGCACCTCATACTCAAGCTCAGCTTTACGTAAGTGAATGAAATTGATCAGGTGAGTTCCCATTATTACACAGTAGAAATACACAAAAACACAGAATTTAAATTAAAGTAAGCAAAAGAAAGACTTAAATCTATACCGCTGAGATGTTAAGCGAGCGGTGTGTGCGAAAGCTCAGTTTGGAACGCTAGCGAGTTAAGAAATTAGATTGGGCGCCACTGAAACGGTTAGAGTCTACGCAGGTAAGCTGCGCAGACCGCTACAAAAGAATAGGTGTCACTACAGTGTTAGGCACCGCAGTAACATAAGGAAGAGAGAGAGATAAATAGATAACACTTGAAGATTTAATACATATATTGAAAGACACTCGGCTAGGTCGCGGGTAAGGCTATTGTTCACTGAGCGTTCGCACACTTTGGAAGGAAGGTGGTAAGGGTACCGTCCCTCGTCTCCGCCACGTGGATGGTACGGCAGGCCGGCGGGCAGCAGGTAGACGCTGCCTCGTGGTTGCAGCGGGTACGCCTCTTGCCGGAACATAGAAGTCCAGCCAGAAGGTTGTAGTACTGCCAGAAGGTAAAAGTCCAGCCGGAAGGTAGAATTCCAACCGGAAGGATTTCAGCCGGAGCGTAGAACCCTGGAAGCGTGCAGAAGGGTGCGCATGTTAGTGGCGGCCAGGTTAATACAACCGCGTGCGATGTGGTAGCTTCTCCGCCCTCTAGTGACACAAGGAACGGTGATGAAGGAGGATAGTGGAAGCTCACACATCACAGCGGTTAACAGGCAGTAAAGGGTGCAGTCACAGCATAGTATATGACAGGTGCATAATTGTAGGTTAAGTGACACGAGGCGTGCAAAACATATAGAAGGACAGTGAACTTCGTTGATGGCACATGAAATAGGTTGCAGCACACTGTAAGGCATAGCATAGAGCTGATGCAGCAGTTAATTACACATATTTTAGCTTCTTGAGACCGGAAGTAAGCATGACCGCGTGGTCGGCCATGAAAATGTTAGAAATTAAACATTAACAAGATCGTATGATAGAATCAGTTCCCTAATACACTGTTTATAATATATTAGCTAGATTAATGAAGAACTCACCCGAGATTGGGGATAAAATATGTATTCCAGAAGGAATAGTTACTTCCTTGGAAGCTGCTGTCAAAGAGCTGCTGTGTTGAAAATGACAGAGGCCAACGCGATAACTAGTG
Source organism: Asteroscopus sphinx (assembly GCA_949699075.1). Lineage (NCBI taxonomy): Eukaryota > Metazoa > Arthropoda > Insecta > Lepidoptera > Noctuidae > Asteroscopus > Asteroscopus sphinx. Next base: position 14,490,767 of record OX453024.1, read on the forward strand.
TTGTGCACACATTTTAGGGATGCGCAACACCGGTTAAGTTTTATATCTTTCACTCGACTAAAACTAATGAGATCCACAACGCTACAACGACCTTTTAAAATACTCGCACGCTCACATTCGCTGTCCCTTTTTAGCGCGCGGAATTCGTAGGACGCTGTTTCTTTCAATTCGTTTAATCAGTCTGCTGCGGCATTTGTGCGAGGTGGACCTGTGTTCGGCTGCGGTCCAAACAGAATACTAATAGAATACGCATTTACGATATTAGTACATTTATTATACACACCATTTGATAGTGAAGGTAAAAGAAAAAAATTGTGTACCTATTTAAAGATAGGGAAGCCAAGAAAAATGTGTGCAACAGAATATTATTAATGTTATGCAAAATATTTGAATGTTCGCGCGTAAAATGAGAGAAAGAGAGAAGTGCCTACCTATTACCTACATTATATCTGTAACATGGGTTCCCAACCATTGGGGCGCATAAAGTGGCCCATGGGTAGGGTTGGTTGCTAGATCAAAATATGAAAATCCGGAGAAACTCCTGGACATTTGCAGTAAAATCCAAATATTTTCTTTAAAATTTTTAATTTCGCGACCGTTGCGGAAGTTGAGTTGAGGGTGAAGAAATTCTGGACTCCTTAGAAATTACCCCCGCATTCCGGACACCTTAGAATTAACCCCACATTCCGGACAAAGAACCAAATTTCCGGACATGTCCGGAAATTTCCGGACGTAGTTATGGCAACCTTGGGGAGGGGGGCGCAGCCGCTACAAATATAATAAGTTATGCTCCAAAATTAATAATAAGTTTCATCCTAACAGGCAAGGGGAAGGCAAGGCAAGGGGGGGGGTTAGTGATAACTGCAGAATGCTAGTGCAGTCAATCTCACTGCAGTGGTAACACTTGAATTACTGTTACGAAATAAAGACACTGTCAAGGTCAAACTGTTTTCACTGACGTGCGGTCGACTGTACTAAATACGACAAATATTTGAATATTTGCAGTAAAACCTAAACTACCTATTCATTCATTGAGCTTGTGAATCTGGCGACGAATGAGCCCGCTCAAGCGCACCCGGGGTTGGAAAGCGCGTGGATGGCGGGAAATAGTAGGTACAACGCCAGCGTTACTGGAGACGTAGTGTATAATAAACATAAATCGAGCGAATAACAACATGAGAAATGTTAGATAAATTTTAGAACGAGTTTATTTATATGTATAGGTAAGAAATCTTACTTTGATTCTATCTTTCGAAAAATTACAGTTGAAGAGATTGGCAAATTTATACATGTGTCAATATTCTTAATTTTGCTCGTAATAAATTTTCAAGCCATTTCTAGTCTTAGAACGTTGGTAGGTATTTGAGGCCGACATAAACCGATAGGCAAAAATATTAAATTCATTTAAAATATACACGAAATGACTTCGCTATGTGTTCCAACTCAGTGGGCAATGTTATGGAGCATCCACATAATAATATACTACCGGCTTTACCAGCGGCCTGTCGCCAATTTCCATCAGGTACCACCAGCCAGCGGCTCACCCGCCAGCCATGCTGCTGGGCACCAGTGGAATCTACACACACCTGGCAAAGTTGTATCAACACTGTGGATACACTTTTCATCATCATCATTTCAGCCAAAAGACGTCCACTGTTGGACATAGGCCTCCCCCAAGCATCGCCACAATGACCGGTCCTGCACCTTCCGCATCCAGCGGATTCCTGCGACCTTCACCAGGTCGTCGGTCGACTTTGTGGGGGGCCTACCCACGCTGCGCCTTCCAGTACGCAGTCACCACTCCAGAACTTTACTGCCCCATCGGCCATCCGTTCTGCGAGCAATGTGCCCCGCCCACTGCCACTTAAGTTTGGCTATTCTTCGGGCTATGTCAGTTACTTTCGTTCTCCTGCGAATCTCCTCATTTCTGATTCGATCACGTAGGGACACTCCAAGCATAGCCCTCTTCATTGACCTTTAAGTGACTTTGAGCCTACTTATCAGGCCTATTGTGAGTGACCGCGTTTCAGTGCAAGTAATTAAATACTTTCGTCTTGAGACACTGCGGTATTTTGGACGAGAAGATATTACGTAGCTTCCCGAACGCTGCCCAACCGAGTCGGGTTCGACGATTGACCTCTTTCTCGAAGTTGGACTTAACTAGCTGGACAGTTTGTCCTAGGTATACATAATCGTCAACAACTTCGAGTGTAGATTCTCCGATGTTTACGGGAATGGGTGCTATATGGGAATTCGACATACATTTGTCTTGACCATATTCATTTTTAAACCCACTCTATCAGAAGCTCTACTGAGGTCATCGAGTATTGTACCGAGGTCCTCCATGGTCTCAGCCATGTCTACTATGTCGTCGGCAAACCGAAGGTGAGTGATATACTCGCCGTTTATGTTAATGCCTAGCCCGTTCCAGTCCAGAACCTTGAAGACATCCCTCCAATGCAGCAGTTAATAAATAATTAATTAATATTTTTGGGTCATTTTTTACACAGCACCGTCTAGTCCCAAACTAAACAGAGCTTGTACTATGGGTACTAAGCAATGGATATAGTTTTGCAAGCTGGCTCTGCCCAATAGACAGGTCTCTTGCGAAGACTTTGGGAGCCCTTGTTCTTCTCTATCGCGTCTTTAATACGTTCAGTATTAAATTGGTGTAGGTCACTTTTCAAGGACTTTGAGATGTGTCTATTGAGCTGCCGGTACTTAGACCCATCATATGAGGACTGCAGAATCATCTCGCGTCTTTCCGCCATGTGCTCGAGAGTGTGGTCGGAGAGCTTTTTGTTTCTATTTGTACGACGGGTCCTAAAGATCCTAGACTCCACCGTATGGACAGTTTCCACAAACCCATCGTTGTAATCGTCCACTGAGCTCCCTAGGCGTTCGAAACGATTCTGAAGTTCGAGCTGAAAGATCTCGGGGTTTTGGATTTGGATCGGTGCTGGACGGAGCGTAGACTTCATCAGTCGCGATCTTTCCAGCTTGATATTCAAATTCAATGTGCCTCATACCAAACGGTGATCACTTCCGGTTTTGACCGCGTTGATCACAGAGACATCATTGAATATTTGCTTCTTCGTCGACATGATGAAGTCAATCTCATTTTATGTTACACCATCAGGGCCCAACCAGGTCCACTTCCTGTGGTCACACATTCTGACGAATGAGTTCATCATATAGAGCACCTCTTTCTCCATAAAGTCGGCCAGTAGATGACCCCGCTGGTTCTGATATCCATATCCAAATTGCCCCACTCGCAGCATATCATCGTAGCGCTTGCCCAGTTTCGCGTTGAATACTCCCATGACAACAGTGAAGTGAGTTTTAGAGCCATGCATGGCTCTGGAGATATCCTCATACATGGTCTCCACCTCATCGTCGGGGTGTTTCGAGCTTGGGGCGTATACCTGCGGCGGATACACTTTTATGTATACATTTCCAGGAATTTCCTTACTATAAAATAAATCACACAGGGTTTTCACAATCAAAATACCGGAAAAGTTTTATAAACAAAAGAAAGGTATTCATTGATAAAATAAAGTTACATGACAGCTTGACAGTTTATGCACAAGTACAGGTGGGCAATAATGGAACTCTTTGAGTCATTTATAACAAAAAGATCTTTGACCCACACCTGGCAAAGTATTTTTTTTTCCCAAGGCATGGCAATAATGATTAAAGTGACATGTAATTAATAAATACTATACTTAGTACTTCTACTTTAATAGTAGTAAACTTTAGTATTTCATTTGCCATAAGGAAGTGGTGATAGCCGACTTTGATTATAAACGACTCCTTAACAACGTTTTACTGCATAACATTGCCCAAAGTGATAACAAATTATTAAATTGACTGTTTTTCTGTGAAATCACGTATACGCATCTATCATTATAAATCATTAATTAGTTTTCTTTAGTGAATTTGTCTCAGTCATTCACCTACATTGCTCTTACACAAATCTTTCTATATTATGTAAGTAACGAAGATTGTACCATTTATAATTTGAAAAGAGTGTATCCATGGAGTTTCTTGCCGGCTCTTCTCCATAGTACCAATTTTTTGGAATCGTGCAACTAGTTTCTAAATTAACGCGCATAATGGCGTCCACAGAGGAGCGCCTCCGGCGGAAACCAAACTGGTTGTCAGCCAGATCCGGCTCCATCCTAGTCAGGTTCTGGACAAGGTGGTCTGCAATTACTCTCTCAAAGAGCTTAGGTGGGCAAGCACTAGTGTCCATCACTCAAGAACAAGTCTAAGGGCTTCTTTCACCATCTCAAAGTAAAGTCCAAAGTAAGCTACTCGCCGGTTAAAGTAGCAAGTAACTATATTACTAGTTTCACAATGTCCGAGTAGCGCTAACCGTCACATAAACTGGCATGTAACTTACTTGTTACTTCATCTGCCGACTAGTGAGGTTAATTGACGAGTAGGCATCACAGACTTGTATCGTGTAATCAATAAAAATGGATTTGTATTAATTGATTGAAGATCAAATAGTATAATTAAAACATTTTTTAACACGAAGAATTCCGAGAATTCGTGTTTTTAACGTTCGATCACAATGAACAAGACTTTTACGCTAGAATTTTACTCTAAAATGGTGCAATCCGAGTGTTATTGTGTATTTGAGCTAATTTCTTCAAGCAGACCAGCGAGAGAAAAAAATTATAATTTAATAAGCATGTTTGACAAAAAAAAAATGTTTGTAATATCTTTATATTTTAACACCAGGGATACCAATTCCAAATTAAAGTTAACACTTCTTAGGTACCTACCCCTTTTATCTTATTCATGTTTATTGTAGACTAATTAATAATATTAAAATTATCAAAACACAACAAAATTTAAAATAACACGCTTCGGCGCATCTTCTTGTAACAAACAATAGAAAACATTTTTGACGATTGACATCTGTGACTGTAGTGAAAGCGAAGTTGGAATGAACATTGAATGGTTTCATACATTCATTCAGTTAACCGTCGAGTTAGTACTCGGAGCTTTGATGAAACGGACAAAAGTTACATGGGACTTTTACTCGCCAGTTAGCACTAATAGGAAAGTAACTAATCAACACTTTACTTTGGATGGTGAAAGAAGCCCTAAGAGTAACAGAGTAAGTAAGTAAGTAAGAGGAACAGACAAACATGCAATCTTGTTTCTAGATTATATAACGTAGCATTAGATTACTTAACGTTTTTTAATTACATCAGCAATTTATCTTAGAATTAGTTTATATAGGTAAAAAAAACATGTGTTTTTTTATATTTATTTAATTAAAAAATATAACACGTCCTTTGCCTGAAGTGTATTCTTCTTTAGAAGTATTCTTCATAATTGGCGAAATGTGGGTGTACTATATACTTCTGCCTTCCCCTTCGGAGAAACACAGGCGTGATGTCATGTTATGTTATAACATGTCTTATTACCAGAGCCATAAGACTGATAGTTTCAGAAAAATCAAGGGTGAGCAATGTTGGGTTTGCAGGTAACTTTGCCAGGCTCTTTTATCACTTTTTTCAGATACTTTTCTTTCTTTTTTTTCAGGGTGCTAAATTCCAACATTCAAAGCGTTTGGTAGTAATAATAAATATAATGGCAAAGTTTGCTATGCGTTCCGTCTTATAATATTCCCAAAAACAAAAAAATAAGCAAAATTGTGACCAAAAGTTTCATGGTTAAAAACCTACTAGATTAAAAAAAAAAAAAAAAAAAAAAATTGTACTTACTGTGTGTGTAGTAGAAAGCTGTGAATTAGCTGTAGGTATATAAGTAGGTAAAAAATAATTGGCAGGTATATACTGACCTACCTACCGACATCATTTTATTTCGCTACATTTAGCTACTTATGTAGTACCTACCGGTTACCTGGTAGATACCTGTTAGTTAAAAATATCCCCAGTTTTATATTACAACATAGGTACAACCATTTCATGTAGGTAGGTACCTACCTATCTATACCTATTACCTAGCACAGATATTTTTTAATAAAAACGAGCGCTGCTGATTCTTACTTGTATTTGTCGTGTACATGCACACAGCACAATGCGTTTGTGTGTGCGCAGAGCTGCGGTGATGTGAGTGAGTATAAGCCGGCTAAAACGCGTTGCCTCTGATGCGCGACTCCGCGACTCGAACTCGCGCACTCGGTAGCATTTGCGGTTCCGCGTACGTACGGAGAGACGTAAGGGCTGTGGTGTGGGGAAGGGAAGACACGAAATCTATCTCGTAGCGCTGCTATGGTGGACTCTTAAGAGGCCGTATACGAAATCGAGACGGGCCGAATTAGGTATTCAACACGCGCACGCACACACGCAGGAGCACTCGGTCGCGTATGTGCGTGAGTCTGGAGTCGTCGATGGCCAATACGGCGATTAAACGGTTTTGATCCATTCATATTTTTTACGTGTCTTTTACTCTCGTAGTTTTTGTCAATTGAAATAAAAAAGGCTGGTAGTATATATCGGCGCGTACTCGGACGAATAAAAAATGGCGGACGGAATCTCGCTAAGAAAATATTGAAGCACTTAGTTTTTTCCTAAACCCACTATAATTTTGACAGAATTTTAACACACCAGATTTATATTATCATTTTATTTGTGACACTACGACAATGACTACCGTCACACGAGATTTGTTGCGTAATCGCGGCTTTTTGTCTTACTATGGGTGTGAATGTGTGCATGCCAGTCCATACTTCTAAGCGAGCCGTCTTACTATAGATGCTTCAGTTTTTGTTTCGCGAGATTTCGTCCGCCTTTTTTGTTCGTCCAAGAGCGCGTAGCCCAAGGTTTCATCAGGATTCATAACGAAATAAATTTCTTGTTACTCCAAATTATGTAATTTCCCAGTTATTACATGAACTGACCAGAAGAACAACAAGAACGCATACTCGCGCAGAGCACAGTTATTTCAGCCGAAAGACGTCCACTACTGGACATAGGCCTCCCCCAATTAAGGGGGGGATATGCCATAATCGCCACGCTTGGCAGGCGGGTTGGCGATCGCAGTTGGTTGGTTAAATACTCAGATAACGCTGCTGCCCATCCTCTGGTGAATCCCTTAGTCGCTTTTTACGACACCCATGAGAAGAGATAAGGGTGGTGCTATTCTTTAAGTCCGGCACCACACGGACTGGCAGACTGGCAGAGCACAGTGCCATCTTGATATTATTACAATATATATCGATTCGAATGAATAACTAATAACATTTTAATTTATAAATGAACACTAAAATAATTAACTAAATGTCGTAATAAAAGTAATATTAATTTAGATAATCTCTAAATATTATATAAACCAACAAATCATGCCAGATATTAAAATATGAAACAGAATAAAGCGGAGTTGGTATGTAAACTACAAAATTAAATTAACAACATTTAAATGAATCATTTTATTAATCTAATTAGAATATTCTAATTATAATTATTATAATATTCACATTATTTACAATAATGAATTTAATTAATAAGAATCAAATCTACAACTTTTCTAAACAAATAGGTATCATTTTTGATCATCTGAAACTACAACAAATAAAACAGAAATCAGTATGATTTACAGAATTTCATGATTGATAAATTACATAGCAAATTCTGGAAATAAAGAATATTTATTTCAAACATAAAAAATTAACTCATTGTATAAACTGCCGGGAGCAGTTACCTCAAAATAGTAATAGATGGCGTTGTAAGTATCGATGTAGTTGGAAATATCGTCGGCTTGTTGTCAAGTTTCCCTTTTAATTGCTTCTTTGTCAGCCAATTGCTGTTTTAGGTGATCCACATACTCGATCTGGGAAATAAGCCATTGATATTAATTGAAAAGTATTTAGTTATTATGAGAACAAATCAAAATATATTGCTGATAAGAAACTTGGCAGTTTGATATTCATCGGGTATCATGTCCGGCTTTTGGCATATTTCCCCATAATCTGCATTTTCACTATTACAATTTTGCCCTTTCCGGCCATACTTGTTCCGGCCATACTTTAAAGTTCTTGCCCTTTCCGGCCATACTTGAATCTGTGAATATGAAATTCTTCATTTTAGACGATCATGAAATTTTTTACAAAAACATGTTTGCAACGGCTTACACAGCTTAACTCTTAGAGATATCTCTTTCAGTCCAACAAACCCAACTATTGTGAATGTATGTCAAATTCACAATAAATTTTCGGATAAGATTAGCATCATAGTTTAAAAAATATCCTAATAATAAATGAAAACACTTGTTGCGTGGAAAGCTAACACAGAAACAGAATTACTGTCGTATTTATAATATTACTATTTAAAAACAGTACGTACGTTTTGTAGGTACTTATAATTAAAATAAATGAATCGAAATTACATGGAACTGATAACATAACTGGCGAAACGTGAAACGAAAACAAACTGGTGAAACGTGGTCTATTACACCTCTGTCTACCCCTTCGGGGAAATACAGGCGTGATGATGTAAAGAAAGAAAAAATCGCTCATGAGCAAAATTGCTTCGCATGCGTAAATTTGTTAAAAATAATTCAAAATAAGATACTTAAAATTTTAATAATAATAAAACACTTATCTATACTATTACATGCTGTATTTAAAAGCATGTTAAAATCATCACAAAATATTTAAAAACAATAACTTACCAAAGTATCAAAAACCCACGTCGCGCTATATTCGCCGGTAGCCGGTGGACATGTTACGTGTCGACTCGATACGGATTTTCGGAGCGCAGAGCGATACGTCCACCCGCTGGAAGCGCTCAGCGCGGACTGCTGACTCGAGGCTTGCGTCGAGTATTATAATGCGAGATTTAGGTTCTTTTAAAATATTTTTTAAAGGCATTTTTTTTTAATATTTTAAATTCTTTTTTCAGGAAATGGATTGTATTTGAACTGAAGTTTATTTAAGTAATTTTAATTTTATGAACGAGAGTTCTAAGTAGCCGAAATCAAAAGCAATTCTTTGCCCATTTTCTCTAAATTTTGACTAAGTTACATATTATATTACTCAATTTTTTTATATTAAAGTGGTAAAAAGTGATGCATACATTATATAGAAGACTTTCACAACAATAAATTGTAATTTTTTCGTATTGTTTTGATCTCAAAACATTTCGTAAATATGGGATATTCTAAACCTCTAACAGCAAAAAATCACAAAACAGTCGCTGGTTTGAGGTCGATTAATCAAAATTTATTAATAAAAATAAAAAACTAGCTCATTCATTAGATCATTATTGAAATGGTTTTTCATGTTGTGCAGTAAAAAATATAGAAATATAATATTTTAACTAAAAAATCACGTCTGTAAAATACCGTAAATCAGCGAAATCCGCAAAATTTCGTGTACGGCCTCTTAAGCAACAGTTCAAATAAATCATTATTCAATTTTTTTTTATTATTACATTTGGCGCCCGAACAGGGACATATCATTCCAATGTTGCCACTACGATAATTAAAAATTACACTAAAAACCACAGAAATTTTAATAATTTTATTCAAATGTGACGACGTAAAAAAACGCACGTTACACAACATATCGTGCTGTAACAATGAATAAAATGTATTAAATTATAATACTATCTCAGAAAACCAGGCTCGACCGGTATTTTCTTCCTACATACATACATACATATTATCACGCCTGTTTCCCATTGGGGTAGGCAGAGACTATGGATTTCCACCTGCTACGATCCTGACACACCTCTTTCGCTTCATCTACGTCCATTAACCTCGTCATGCATGCTCGTCGGTTTAGAGAACTCTTAACCTGGCATTTTTTGAGAACATCCGCGATTTGATCGCGATACGTTCGCCGAGGTCGTCCCCTTCCAACTCTTCCATCCACACTCGCTTCGTATACTTGTTTCGTCAATCTCCTCTCGTCCATCCTCTCTATATGTCCAAACCATCTTAACATACCTTTCTCAATCTTTGTCACTACATCTTCTTTCACTCCACAACGCTCCCTTATCATGTTATTCCTTACTTTATCTCTCAAAGTTACACCACACATACTTCTCAAAGCTCTCATTTCTACTGCATTTATTCTGCTTTCATGTTTCTTCTGCCATACCCAACTTTCACTACCATACATAAGTGTAGGCACTAACACTCCCCCATGAACAGCCAGCCGTGCCTTTTCCGACACTTTGCGGCTGTTCATGAAGGTGTGTAGTGCCCCATTCACCTGATTACCAGCACTCACTCTCCTTTCAATGTCCTTCACATGCTTGCCATCTCTTGTAAACATGGAACCCAGGTATACAAAATCTTTCACTTGTTCCACCTTTTCGTCACCTATCAAAATAATGCACTCTGTCATAACTTCTTCCTTTTCAAAAACCAAAACTTTTGTCTTACTAACATTAACTTTCATTCCTTTACTCTTCAAAGCACCATCCATAATTGTTACCATCTTCTGTAACTCCCCCTCCGACGATGCAAGGATAACTTGATCATCGGCATAGAGGAGACATTTGACAAGTAACCCATTCATTTCTAAACCATTTTCACTCTCTTTCAAATCTTTCAAACAACTGTCCATGAATAGATTGAATAGCCACGGCGACGCTACACATCCCTGTCTCACACCCTTATCGATGCTGAACCAGTCAGAGTAGGCGCCGTTAATCCTGACACAAGCGCTAGAATCCGCATAGAGAGATTTCAACGCTTGAATCAGGTTGCTATTCACCCCATAGATAGACAAAGCAGACCATAGTTCATTCCTCATCACTCTGTCGTAGGCCTTTTCCAAATCCACGAAAGCGCAATAGACTTTTTGACCTTTGGCCAAACATTTTTCAGCTATGCATCGCAAGGAAAAGACCTGATCCGTACACCCCATGCCCTTCCTAAATCCCGCTTGCACATCCCATATTTTTTCATCAGTTACTTTCATCACTCTTTCAATCAAAACTTTTGCATACAATTTGCCGACAACACTTAAAAGGCTAATGCCACGGTAATTCTTGCAGTCTTGCTGTGACCCTTTTCCTTTGTAGAGCGGCACAATCACGGCCTTACACCAGTCTTTTGGTACCAGGCCATTACTCCAGCACAAGTTGAAAAGACGGTACAGCAGACTAGCCACCACGCCCTGTCCAGCCTTCAGCATTTCGACTGATATCCTATCATACCCTGGAGCCTTTCCTGATTTCATTCTGTTCAACGCTTTTACTATTTCATCCATACAAAACCTATCCTCAATGTCTGCCCTTTCGTCCATCACCGTCGATACTTGCATCACCTCTTTTCCAAACAGTCCTTCAAAATACTCTTTCCATCTCTTTAACACGCATCCTTCCTCATTCATTATATTTCCATCCTTGTCTTTGATGTTATTGAGCTCCGAGTTTGCAGATTTTCCTCTGGCTCTTTTTATGGATTTCCAGAAAAACTTAATGTTTTATTTTCTTCCTGATTTTGATAAAAGATTTTGGACCTTATATGAACGGGATATTATTAATTTTTGAAGTTCTTAAATTTCTCTGTCCTCATTCTATCTTGGGTAAAAATTCTTTGGTTACCACTGACGTGCGGTCGACCGTACAATATTATGGTAACAGCAAGCTGATTTGATGATGGACGTGAAGTATAGACAATGGAACTCGTCAATTAATAGCAGTAGATTGATGGTGTTTGGGCTAATTTTGATCAGCTTACACTACCAATTTTACAGTCTTCCAACCGTATAAACCGTAGTATTGTTTTCATTTGAGAGGAATGTGTCGATTTAGTTCATCAAGTTTATCGCGAAGTTTCCGTTCGGGGCGAGTTTTTTGTGCACATGCAAAATTACTTTATAGGTTATTTAAATTCAATGATATATTCATGTTATCAAAAATAATTGAACATACATAGCTATAAAGAATATAATAAATAAATAAATCCAATTTACATATTATTTGACATTGACATTATACAATGTGTTATTGAAATAACTGAAAACCTCTTAAGGGGTCATTGTACTCATCAGTATGAACACATTTTACTATGGGACCAACCCTGAAATCGCAAAAAAAAACTGCTGATCCCTACATTTCCTTCCTTTTTTGTGTTGTTACACAAGCTTTGTTTGAAACTGCTGTACAGTGCTGAACATTTTCAAGGGAAGACTCCACTGGCACTGCAATTGATGACATTTCATCAATAACAGTGTTGATTATAGGCTCTGTCATCTTGGATGTTGAAGGCATTGGATATGTAAAAAAGATAAGAATAAGTTTTAGGGTTCTGGCAAGGCTACAACCTACAACAGTATAAGATTTATGATGAGGAGGAAAGTGGTACATGTCCATGAAAGATGTACACACACAGAGTAAAGTGCTTTTTATTCATGTTGTTGCAATTTTATTATGATTTATTTATTTGGAAACATAAGAACAATAGTTTACAATAACCAGTTGGACAATAATAGACTTTGCTTGTAGTTTCACCTACATACGTGGGACACTCAGAAAGTTTTGCGAAACTAAAAAAAATTGTTCTATACGTACATATATTTTTATCAAATCTTTTCAAAGTACTTTCCACCAGCCTCTATACAAAGATTCATGCGCCTAAACCAGTTTTCAAAACACTTTTTCCAGTCCGCCGCAGACACCTCGTTTACAGCCTGCTCGAACGCAGCCAGCGCATCTTCCGGCGACGAAAATTGTATCCCTTTGAGCTGATTTTTTATTTTTGGGAATAAAAAGAAGTCACACGGTGCTAGATCAGGGCTGTAAGGAGGGTGACCCAGGAGTTTGACTGGCGTGCTGTCCAGGAAGTCCCTCGTTTTGAGTGCGGTGTGCGCAGGTGCATTGTCGTGGTGGAGCAGTAGCCCGCGGAGCCCTGTGTTTGGTCGCTTGTTGCTTATAACAGAGAAAACTTCTGGCAAACATTTGGTAGTATACCATTCGGCATTAATGCTTCTTTGATCCCGTAAGGGAATTGATACCAAGTGGCCAGTCAAATTAAAAAAGCTAGCGATCAAAATCTTACCCCCGCTTCTAGATCGCTTCACTTTGGTAGGCGTTGGCTCATTTTGAAACACCCAAACAGTCGACTGGCGCTTGGTTTCTGGGTCGTATTGATAAATCCAGGACTCATCACCTGTAACGATGTCGTAAACACGCCGAGACGAGCCTGCTTCAAATTTGTTAAGCATATCACGGCACCATTCCACCCGGGCCTGCTTCTGAGCATCGGTGAGGTTGTGCGGCACCCAGCGTGATACTATCCTCCTCACGCGAAGATGGCTGTGTAGAATCTCGTGAACGCTTCCCGATCCAATCTTCAATATGTGTTGAATCTCCTGATATGTAATTCGCCTATTGTCTTGGATTAAATTTTTCACTGCTAGCACGTTTTCTTCGGTAACAGCCGTCAAAGGGCGACCGCTTCTTTCGTCATCCCCCAAAGTTGGTCGACCGCGCTTGAATTCGTTATACCAACGATACACGGTTGCCTTGGAAGGGCCTTCATCCATGAATGCCATTTGAAGTCTATCGTACGATTCATCCGGTTTCAGGCGACACTTGAAATCGTATAAAATCATAGCTCTAAAATGTTCCCGGCGCAGATCCATATTTCAGTGAGACACAATACTTTGAATTAACTCGCAAAAAATGTGGAGGGAAATTTTGAAATTGGAACTTACTTATTTTTACTTATAAATAATCATATTTTCGAAAAACATTATAACTGGCCAGTCTCCCATATATAAAAACTTTTTTTCGCAATACTTTCTGAGGGGCCTGGTACTGAAATAAAATATAGCCTATGTTACTTTATTAAAACCGGTTCAGTAGTTTTAGAGTTTATCGATTTCAAAGAAACAAACAAATCTTTTCTCTTTATTTTTTTATAACTAAGGATTGTTTATGTTCCGTGTGGTGCCGGACATAAAGAATTGCACTACCCTATCTCTTCTCATGGGTGTCATAAAAGGAGACTAAGGAAAAATGTAAGGGAGAATGGGCAGCAGTGGTCTCCTAGTATTTAACCAAACAAATGCGATCATCAACCCACCTGCCAAGCGTGGCGATTATAGCATATCCCCCCTTAATTGGGGGAGGCTTATGTCCAGCAGTGGACGTCTTTCGGCTGAAATGATGATGATGATGATGAACTTAGGAGGGCAAACAAAAATGCGGGTCACCTGATGGTAAGCAATCTCCACCTCCCATGGACATCCGCAACACCAAGGGAATCGTTGATGCGTTGCCTACCATCTTTATAGTATTATTATTAGTATAGAAGTAAATATAGATAGAGAGACAAAATTATACCTGCTAATATATGTGACCTGCCAGCTGACTCGCACTGCACTCCAGTGCATGCATATGTATGGTCAACATGTTCATTTTTGGAGTAATTATGTTCCAGATTAGGATTTATATTTTCTGAAAATAAAACATTATCAACAATTATCACTTCATCAAACACTACATAGTATAAAAAGTCCATCTAGTAGTGAGTCTATCTGTTCATAATTTTATTTGGGTATTCACTAATGAACAGTGTTTCAAGAGGAACTTTAGGTATCTATACTATAATAAAACTGTAAAGGTCGAAAAGTCTGTACATTGAGTTTTTTTTCGCGAAAACCGGCTAGGGGGACTAGAAATAAGCTATAGAACACGAATCAATCGTTTAAAAAATTTATGTCTGTCTGTCTGTCTGTCTGTTTGTTACCTCATCACGTGAAAACGGCTGAACGGATCGTAATGAAACTTAGCATTTGTATTGGTATTGGTCTAACTTAAAATATAGGGTATGTTTTATCTGAATCGGTTGAGTAGATCCAGCGATACAGCTTGACCCCTCTATTGTATTAAGTTGCATACAAAGTAGAGGTCATGATTGTTGGTTAGTTGCAGGTTCCTAAAAATACAACTAGATGTCGTTAGTATTATAGAAAATATGAATACCATAACATAGTCAGCCCATTACTGTCCCACTGCTGGTGGGTATGGGCCTCTTCTCGGAATGAGAAGAGTTAAGGAACTGGATATTGTTAGTGTAATAGATTATCTCAACATAATCAGCCCATTACTGTCCCACTGCTGGGGACGGACCTCTTCTTAGAACAAGAAGAGTTAAGAAACTAGAAAATATAGAATAACAAAACAGACAGCTCATCAATAAAGCATGATTTGTTTAAGAAATAAGTAGGGCTGTTGTGTCATCAATATTGTGTACAACAAATGTTATCAAGATTGACGAAAAGAAGAAACTTTTCAATGAGGAGACGCAGGTTGGATCCATGGACCAGCCATGTTAGCCATTTAACAATGAGGTTTTTCATTTTAAATTTATTCAGCAAAAATAAACATTTTAAGGAAATCAGCATGTAACAGAGAAGAAAGTTAAATGGATGGATCACCTTGATAAGACCGCCCATTGTACATATCTTCTATATAAGTCATATTATATGTTGCTATTTTATTTTGTGTACAATAAAGAGTATTTGTATTGTATTGGATAGATGGAACGGTGAAATACTGAATATTCTTTGTCTCTGCATTACCCTAAGGTTGTCTGGTAGAGAACGCCTATGGCGTTAAGACCGCCTTTGTACCCTGTTGTGCATAAAGAATTAAATAAATAAATAAATACTGGTCTGAAATGAATATGTGCAAAAGAGAAACTACCTATGAACGGTCAGGGTAAAAAATATTGGGACAAATGGACTATTCAAAATTATCTGAATAACTAAGAAAAATAAACTATATCTCAATGACACAAGGTGAGTTACAGGAAAAAAAAAACAGTACAGTACTGCAGAATAAATATTGTGCATCGGCACAGATATATCGGCAAACATTAGTAACACTCATACTGTACATGACAAATATGATTGACTAAAGTAACTTGGTCCTAAAAAACACTCGCAATTTCGAGTGTCATGCCAATGTTCTCATTCTGATAAGAATTTTATTCCATTGAGATAAATTTTAATATGCAAGATTTTTTTAAAGATAATTTTGAACAGTCTATTCATCCTGATATTTTTGAAACTGACTGTACATTTAACTAAAAACTGTAGTAGTAGTGAACATAGAAATAATGGCAAATATTTTTTTAAATACCTTGGTCAGAGTGTCGCCTTAAGAGGCCCTTGCGTGCAAAGTAGGAACCACATTAGCACTTAATCTTCAGCTCCTTGTGTGAAATTTAGTTTTAAATTGTTTGAGACATACTTTTCTATATTGAATACAAATTAGCCACCCAAAACAAGAATATCTCCACCAATTTCCAGGTTCTAAATCAGCCTTCTTCATTAACAGGGTTGGGAAACGAATGCAAAATTATACTGAGGGGTAAACATATAAATGGAGGGGTCTAAAATTATTATTTCAGTTGTTTCAAGATTTTTTATTTTTTTGCCGCTCCTTATTTTAGTTTGAGTTTTAGATTTTAGTTTGGTGCCGATTAGAATTATCTCGGCATAAAAAAACCAACGTCCATACAAAAAGCGGACATCTCCTTCATCCAAATTATTTCAGCCTTTTCAGTGTGATTGAAGGATAAACAAACAAAACAAACAACTTCATACATCCGCATTTACAATATTAGTAGGATAATGGAAATAAAACAAAATGTATGTAACCTATGTACCTAGGCAGTATACATTAATGTCTTTGACCTAGGTATACAACGTGTTATTGAAATAACTGAAAACCTCTTAAGGGGTCATTGTACTCATCAGTATGAACAACTTTTACCACGGGACTGACAATGAATTCGTGAAAAAAATTTGCTGCCCCATACATTTTGTCGATTTATTTGAACACAAATGTACGGAACAGCTCATTTTTTTGTTGCAATTTCATGGATGGTCCCAAAGTCAGAATTGTTCGCACTGATTTGTACAATGACCCCTTAAGAGGTTTTCAGTTATTTCAATAACACGTTGTATAGTTAGTTTTAGGGTTCCGTAGTTCTACAAGGAACCAAGTATCATTGAATAGGTCTACTGAAATGAAGGTAATATTTCACACATCACTTTTTTATCAGGTGTACCATCTGCGAAATATAGCCCGCCAAAGTGGTTTGCAATGTGTCCCCCCTGCCATTTCTAAACTATGCAACGTAGAAACTTATAATTTTCCACGTTAATAGACCTTCGTAAAAACTGTCTTTTAAAATTATTTCGAGTACCTATAATGCGATTATAAAATTTCGAGTTATAGAGAGAAATCTGCAAAATACTTAAGAAGTCCTAGTTCAAAGGTCAATGGCCGTAGAGAAAAATAATCTTAGCAAAGAATGCTCCTTTAGTTACTTTTTATTTGAATAAATCATAAAAAGTACCTATGTGTTATGTTGACATGACACACTTCTTAAATTTAGCCCGCTAGATGGCGCTGTATACACGCTCTGGCTCTGAGTCGCCAATGCTGCCGTCTATTGCAAAAACGGAAAAAACTAAAATAGCCATATTCTATTAAATTCGTTTGTAATTACACCTACCTACCTAATTGACCGTACGTCAGTGGTAACAGTTTGGCTCTGGCGGCGCCTTTATTTCGTAAGCAGTAAGGGCGGTTTTCAGACTCGGGTGTTGCCACTGTCATGCGGTCAACTATACTTTTCTTATATTTTGTATCGACTGTCCCTTCTTAATTTTTTACCTATGTGTCTTTTGTTTTTACTTTCTATGTAACCCCACCTATAAGTTGCTTGCTTGTGTTTATCACTGTGTTTTAAATGTTGCGCGTCTTTAACTGTGACAATAAACTATTTTTCTTTCTTTCTTTCTTTTCTTTACCTACGGAACCCTATAATACTGAGCGTGGCCCGACATTGTCTTGGCCAGATTTTATTTTCTTTGGCGTTATCGCTCGATCGTACCCAGCTGATGAACAAATCAACGCGTATACCGGATGTCGAGCCATCAACTCAATTGCGTGGACCTTCTGCTGTCATCAGATTCACACAGTTACACAGACACTCAGTATCAGTCTCAGCTCCGCTGGGAACTTCCAACCATCCTGGTGACATCCGTGTCGATCAGCTCCCCTCAGGATAACAACCCTAGAGGCATGAGGCGAGTGTGGCGATACGAGTCAACAGATTGGGATGAGACGGCGGTCATTGACGGCTGCTCCTCTGACCTCATGGCTATAAATGCCAGAGTTCCTCAAGGGTCTGTTCTCTCTGCGACACTTTTCCTGCTCCACATAAATGACCTGCTTCAGTTAGGTCTTGTTGGCTACACAGCTCAGATGACAGTACTATCACAGAGTGATACCTGTCCAGTGCGGGGGCCAACCTACGGGAAACCTGTTCTTTACGAGAGGCCATGGTAGAGCGGACGAATTAATTAATATTATTAATAAAATATTTTTTAATAAATTAATGAATTTATTAATTCCCAGTGGAGAAATGACAATTTGGTAAATTTTAACGCCTCTAAAACTCACGCGTGTCTTTTCACCGCAAAACGGAGTCCATTCCACCTGGCTCGTACTTTCCGAAGTACCTTTAAATTAACATCGCCAACCACCTAGAACTTCTTGGCATGGAGTTGATAACTAACCTTAACTTCGGCACAACAAAGGCTCAAACTGCGGCCATAAAGTTGGGCCTTCTAAACAAGGTGATGCGATACTTCACTCCTGGATAGCTTTTCACTTTATATAAAGCTCAAGTCCGATCTTGTATAGAGTATTGCAGTCACTTATCGGTTGGCTCCGCCAAATACCCGCTTGCCGCTCTTGACTCGATTCAACGCAGAGCCGAGAGGCTAATTGGTGACGAACTGCTAGTAAAATCCAAGCTTAGCCCATAGACGCACAGTTGCTCGTTTGTCGGTGTTTTACAGGCTGTACTTTGGAGAGCGTGCGCAAGAGCTCCGTGGGCTTATTCCGCCATCTCCTTTCTTTCAACAAGACGCAATGCGGGATATCATCCACATTTGGTAGAAATCCCTACTATCAGGACCAAGCGCTTTGAAAACTCTTTTATAATGCGCACAGCCAAGTTGTGGAATTCACTGCCAGCATCTGTACCAGGCCCCTCAGAAAGTATTGCGAAAAAAAGTTTTTATATATGGGAGACTGGCCAGTTATAATGTTTTTCGAAAATATGATTATTTATAAGTAAAAATAAGTAAGTTCCAATTTCAAAATTTCCCTCCACATTTTTTGCGAGTTAATTCAAAGTATTGTGTCTCACTGAAATATGGATCTGCGCCGGGAACATTTTAGAGCTATGATTTTATACGATTTCAAGTGTCGCCTGAAACCGGATGAATCGTACGATAGACTTCAAATGGCATTCATGGATGAAGGCCCTTCCAAGGCAACCGTGTATCGTTGGTATAACGAATTCAAGCGCGGTCGACCAACTTTGGGGGATGACGAAAGAAGCGGTCGCCCTTTGACGGCTGTTACCGAAGAAAACGTGCTAGCAGTGAAAATTTTAATCCAAGACAATAGGCGAATTACATATCAGGAGATTCAACACATATTGAAGATTGGATCGGGAAGCGTTCACGAGATTCTACACAGCCATCTTCGCGTGAGGAGGATAGTATCACGCTGGGTGCCGCACAACCTCACCGATGCTCAGAAGCAGGCCCGGGTGGAATGGTGCCGTGATATGCTTAACAAATTTGAAGCAGGCTCGTCTCGGCGTGTTTACGACATCGTTACAGGTGATGAGTCCTGGATTTATCAATACGACCCAGAAACCAAGCGCCAGTCGACTGTTTGGGTGTTTCAAAATGAGCCAACGCCTACCAAAGTGAAGCGATCTAGAAGCGGGGGTAAGATTTTGATCGCTAGCTTTTTTAATTTGACTGGCCACTTGGTATCAATTCCCTTACGGGATCAAAGAAGCATTAATGCCGAATGGTATACTACCAAATGTTTGCCAGAAGTTTTCTCTGTTATAAGCAACAAGCGACCAAACACAGGGCTCCGCGGGCTACTGCTCCACCACGACAATGCACCTGCGCACACCGCACTCAAAACGAGGGACTTCCTGGACAGCACGCCAGTCAAACTCCTGGGTCACCCTCCTTACAGCCCTGATCTAGCACCGTGTGACTTCTTTTTATTCCCAAAAATAAAAAATCAGCTCAAAGGGATACAATTTTCGTCGCCGGAAGATGCGCTGGCTGCGTTCGAGCAGGCTGTAAACGAGGTGTCTGCGGCGGACTGGAAAAAGTGTTTTGAAAACTGGTTTAGGCGCATGAATCTTTGTATAGAGGCTGGTGGAAAGTACTTTGAAAAGATTTGATAAAAATATATGTACGTATAGAACAATTTTTTTTAGTTTCGCAAAACTTTCTGAGTGTCCCACGTATTTCCAGGCACTTACAACCCTAACGCCTTTAAAGCTGGAGTGAATCGGCACCTAATAGGTTTCCTCGCTCCATCGTCAACCACATCTTGACATAACTGTTTATATTGCGGTCAGATCAGAGCAGATATAAAAAAATACTGTAAAGACGCTTGTCATCTTAGTCTTCCTGCGACCATGAACGCTGCAAAGCTTTTGAAGCGTCAGGAAAAAGGCCAGGATATTCGAGCGCAGTAGGCATCTAACGCTACCTCTCTCACCGCACGGCGAGTCGCGCGGACGTGCATTTCAAATGAACTCGCTGACCCCGCTTTGCAAAATTTTGTGTAACTGTATAAATAAATAGCAGTAGTTCCAGTTTGACATAAATTTGCTTTATGAAACTCATGTTAATGCTTTGAGGGTTTCGTTTTAAAGTAATAAATTTATTGATACAGTTTTATATAACACACAATTTCTTTTATTACTTACCTAATCTTGTTTCTGTTTTCAACGAATCTTATGTATTGAAGAGTATATGTTTGAAGAGTAGGTACTTGTGTCAAGTGTGACCCCAGGAAAAAAAATCCTGGTAATTTTAACACCCCTTTTTAGGGTTCCGTAGTCCTACAAGGAACCCTTATAGTTTCGTCATGTCCGTCCGTCTGTCCGTCTGTCCGTCTGTCCGTCTGTCCGTCTGTCCTAATCCTTTACAGCTTAATAACTTCTCCAGTTATAAACATAAATAAATGAAATTTAGTTAAAAAATAGTCTAGATATAGATCTCAATTTTTAAAGAATACAAAAATCGTGATTACGTATTTTAGGGGTAGTGCCCATACATGTGAAATGGGGATGAAAATTTTTTTTTCGCTGCACCCCTTCTTGTGGGGTATTATTGAATAGGTCTACTAAAATGAAGGTAATGTTTCATACATAACTTTTTATCAGGTGTACCATCTGTGAAATACAGCCCACCAAAGTGGCTTGCAATGTGCCCCCCCCCCTTCCATTTCTAAGCTATGCAACGTAGAAACTTATAATCTTCCAAATTAATAGACCTTTATAAAAACTCTCTCCTAAAATTATTTCGTGTATAGTGTGATTATAAATTTTTGAGTTATAGTGAGAAAACTGCAAAATACTTAAGACGTCCTAGTTCATAGGTCATTGACCTTTGATAAAAATGATCTTGGCAAATAATGATCCTTTAGTTACTACCTATTTAAAAAAATCACAAAAAGTAACTTTATGTTATATTGATATGACACACTTCTTGAATTTAGCTTCTTAAATTCAGCGCTAGGTGGCGCTGGTTGCAAAAAATAAAATAGCATTGATTAATATTCGATTTGATTCGTTTGTAATTAGGAACCCTATAATACTGAGCATGGCCCGACATGCTCTTGGCCGGTTTTTTTTTTTTTTTTTAAATAAAAAGAAACGTAATTAATTGCTTTAAAGATTAGATACCGAGTTTCGACTCAATCCAGCTACGTAATAATATTCTCTCATGCAAAATGTATTTAAACCCTATTTTATCCTCTTACTGGAATAATTTTGGAAAAAGAAAAGATAAATGTGTCATTATTTACTTTAAAGATTATTTTTACCAAGGTTTGAGTGAATTGATCCAGGAGAAAAGATTTATCATATAAACTGTAATACCCTATTTGACGCCCTTGGGGTTAAAATTTCCAAAAATCCGTTCTTAGTTGGTGTTTACGTTACAAAAGGAACGTACGGTCCAAATTTTATGTTTCTAACTTGAGTAGTTTCGGCTGTCAATGTCAAACTGTTACCACTGACGTGCGGCCGACCGTACCCATAGTACAAACTCTGCTTAGTTTGGGACTAGACGGTGCTGTGTAAGATGTCCCAAATATGTATTTATTTATTTATCTCCTTTCTTTTATAACTGACTAGCGGCCCGTCCCGGCTTGGCACGGGTGGACATTAAAATATAGCCTATATAGCCTATGTTATTCAGGGTGAATGTAGCTTTCTAATGGTGAATTTTTTTTTAAATCGGCGCAGTAGTTTTGAGTTTATTCATTACAAACATACACACAAAAATACAAATCTTTATAATATTAGTATAGATAGATACAGCTCTTCCGCACTACACTTAGGCGTCGTCCTAATATAACGCGATTACGTGACTATCGCAAGTTCACGCTAACTTTGTTCATGCGAAAGCATGAACAAACATACCGTTGCCGAACAAATGTCCTAACTGGCACTCACGCTATCATCGCATCTCTAAAGC
This sequence comes from Asteroscopus sphinx, assembly GCA_949699075.1. NCBI lineage: Eukaryota > Metazoa > Arthropoda > Insecta > Lepidoptera > Noctuidae > Asteroscopus > Asteroscopus sphinx. The sequence goes on from OX453024.1 coordinate 14,513,325, forward strand.
GATGTCCTAATGCAAAGCGACTACGTGACCATCGTAAGCTCGCGTGAATGTTTCGTACCTCGATCTGATACCCCTCAGAAACTGATTTAATTTACGAGAGTTCATCAAAAGACATCAACGCACCGTGCGCGAAATATTAATTTTTGCATCTCTTTCTTACGTAGGTACCACCACATTTGTCTATGTTGCCCTATTTTTAGTATTTGTTGCTATACTACATAATATGCACTATAATCAGACCAAGTTTGACGCTGGTATGTATTACCGTTTTGAAGATAGAGTAGGAACAAAAATGTTGAAAAAATTGATCATTTTCGAGGTTTCTTGTATGGGGAGGGAACCCCTTTCATTTTAGATTTTTTTAGTTTTTAGTATTTATCGTAATAAATGTTATGGTTATGGTTAAAAACCATAGTAACACATTTTGTGAAAATTTCAACTGGTTATCTATTATCGTTACAAAGATACAGCCCTGTGACAGACAGACAGACGGGCGGATGGACAGCGTAGCGAGAGTAATAGGGTCCCGTTGGCACCCTTTGGGTACGGAACCCTAAAAACAAGTTTTTCGCGAAATCATGATGATAATTTTCAGAGCGTTGGTGGGAAAAAAAATTAAACACACAACACGTATCAAATATGATCACGCATTTCAGATACACGTTGTATAATTATAACAATAGATAATTTTGTCAGCAGGCACGTTATAGAATTGGATAGAAGCTATTTTAGCATCACAATTATAACCAATGTCTGCATATCAGGGGAAAATCTTGTGATTTAAATAAAAGACACATGGACTCTCGATCACTGAGAGTACTTTTATTTAGGTTAGTGATTAGTGAGTTACTTCAATAACATCACACAGTAAAAGGACAAGCCCTGTCAGGTTATAGGTCGTTAGACTTCAACAACTCGCAGTTCTAACAAGTCCTCGCTTCGTCGACTGACAGTTAGTTTTATAACTTCGGTACAATGAACTTTCAAAGTTCTTCAACTAGAAAAGAGCTAATAATCTTCAAACGGCTAAAGAGATGTTCTTGAATCATAGCTATGAACACTTTCGATCAAGTCACATTTCAAACAAAAACAAACTAAAGCAAAATCGGTTAATTCGTTTGGGACCTACGATACCACAGACCGATACCTAGCCGGTTAAAAATTGAAAATTGTAGGTAGGTAGTTCACCTAATTTTTTTTTGTAAATAAGCCTTTTGATCTTGGTATTGATGAACTGAAAATATAAAAAAGTTACTTAGCAAAAATTATTTTTGATGCAGTTGTACTACTGTTATTTCTGTATTGTAATAATAAAAACGTAAAAATTAACTAGTGTACCTATATTTACTTTCAATTCAATTCAATTCTTAATTTACGTAAATATTCATACATAAGATGGTACAGTCACTGATGGGTCAGTGCACTTCAGTGGTAACAATTGAATTACGAAAACCACCCTTACTGCTTACGTAATAAAGACGCTGTCAGTTCATCGATAGAAATGAAAATATAAAAAAGTTACTAAGCAAAAAATATTTTTGATGCAGTTGCACTACTGTTATTTCTGTATTGTAAAAATAAAAACGTAAAAATTAACTAGTGTACCTATATTTACTTTCAATTCAATTCAATTCTTTATTTACGTAAATATTCGTAAATAAGATGGTACAGTCACTGATGGTTCAGTGCACTTCAGTGGTAACAATTGAATTACGAAAACCGCCCTTACTGCTTACGAAATAAAGACGCTGTCAAGTTCAAACTGTAACCACTGACGTGCGGTTGACTGTACAAATTGTATTTCTTTTATATTACTATTACTGTAAATTTATGATTTTTTTTTTTTTTTTTTTTTTTCGTTGGTCTAGTGGTTGCAAGCGCGACTGCTAAGCGTGAGGTCCTGGGTTCGATTCCCGGGTCGGGCAAAGTGTTATTGGGTTTTTTCATTAGGAAATTCTCAGTAGCAGCCCGGAGTCTGGATTTGTGCCCGGTTAATGGCAATAGGCTCGCCCCCTATTACATGGGACTTACAACATAACTGGCGAAAGGTGGGTGTACTATACACCTCTGCCTACCCCTTCGGGGAAATACAGGCGTGATGTTATGTTATTGTTATGTTATAAATACATAAAATAATAATCAAACTAACTTTATTTATTTTTTCCAAGTTCCGCATTTCATATATGGATATTTTTTTATTACCCATAATATTAATAAATACCTAAGTATATTAAAAACTATATACAACTTAAACTAATGTTTACAGTACTAGAACCTACAACAATATTTACAAACAGATTTTCAAAACTACGTATTTACGATCAACGAATAACAGTTTGTCGGATATTTCGATCGATTAGCAGGAGAACGCAGCGAGCCAGCAAAAGCGACACAGGTCCTACCTCGGAGACGCCTGGCGGGCTATTGCACAGATTAATGATATATGTACTAGGGCTATTATAGAAGCTAGCGCGTTAACGACTTTTGTTATATAATATCACAAAAAAAAAAAAAAAAAAATTTAGATTTTTTATTCATTTATTATGAATTAAAATGGCATTGCCTATTTTTTGACATGGTTTTTGTGAGTAAAAGTTTGATATACTTTAAATACGACTTGAAAATCGATCAAAATTTTCCCTGTTTTCGTAATTTTTTATGATCGAGTGAAATTGTAAGTATCGTGTTTTCAATCATTAATCAATAAATAATGTTTATCAAACCACAACGTACATTTTTATCAGAACAAAAAAAAAAAATTTGATTGTTTACCGTTCAATCAAAAATTGGTCGATTTCGGATATCCTGGCCTTAAATAATGTACTTACGCGATGTAAATCAAATCAAACCAATCTTTTTATTATTATTTGTGAACATAGGTGTACATGGTGTTAGGTAGATAGATAGATAGAATATACTTTATTGTACACCATGAAAATTGTAGTAAACAGGAACAACATATAAATTATGGGTACATGGGCGGTCTTATCTTCCAGACAACCTTTGGATGGCCAAAGAAGACGTAAGATCTAGATCAGCGGTTCTCAAACTTTTTTGGTCACGGAACCCTTTTGACAAGCAAAATACTTGACGGAACCCTACAATAAAACAATAGTTTTTAAAAGTGTATTCTTTATTATATAAGCATAATAAAAGTACAATGTAACAGTTACTAATTATTACTTACTTTAACCACATGCCAAGTACAATAATAGAAGATATAAAAAATAAAAAAATCTTAACTAATGGGAGGTATGAAACTGTTTTTTATTTTTCATCAATTGGTTGATATCAGGTTTGATAGAAGACATTTGAAGTCTCATATCAGGTTCGGCGTCCAGTCTATTGCGATATTTTGTTTTCGTGGCTGCATAGGTTGAGAATCCTGTTTCGCACAAATATGTTGTTGGGAACGGGAGAAGAATATTCAGAGCCATTCTGCCAAGCATTGGATATTCATCACGGATTCTGCACCAAAAATCGTTGAGAGGCGTCGTTTTGAACAGTGACTCCATACTTGTGTCTGATGACATTTCTAAAAGAGATTCATATATCTCGTTTGACATACTTTCGGGCTTTTGCAAGTTGGGTAAAAAAGGATTATGAATCCATGAATTCAGCTTCATTTTTAACCGACTTCAAAAAAAGGAGGAGGTTATGTATTCGGCGGGTTTTTTTTTTTTTTTTAATTTTTTTTTTTTTTTTTTCATGTATGTACACCGATTACTCCGAGATTTATGGGCCGATTTTCGTGGTTGTTTTTTTTGTATTATGTTCTTCGGGAAAATACTTTACAAAAGATGCGCGCATCGAAGTGAGATATTGGACCAATTCTTCAAACACATCATCTTGGAACATTTCCGAGTCGTTATCGCTAACAAACTCACTGAGTGACGTAAAGCTTTCTATTTCTCTCTTACCAACGCAAATAATCCAAAAATCTAATTTTCTTTTGAAGGCAGTTATTTTGTTATAGGCCTGGAACACTGTTGTCTGTTTACCTTGCAATGATAAATTCAATTCGTTCAGTTTTTGAAAGATATCCGCCATAAAAGACAATCGGAACAACCAAGTTTTATCATACAAACGGTCTTTCAAATTAAAAGAAACTGTATCTGCTGAAAGAAACATTTGTAACTCGGCTCTAAGTTCAAATAGCCTTGTTAAAGTTTTACCCCGAGACAGCCATCGCACTTCTGTATGGAGCAGCAGTGTTTTATGTTTGCTGCCATAATCTTCACACAATAATGAGAACAATCGGGATTGTAGTGGTCGTGATTTGATAAAATTAATTATTTTTACCGCTTCATCCATAACTAATTTTAGATTTGACGGCATTTGCTTCATCGCAAGTGCTTGTCTATGCAGAATACAATGGCTGGAACTACAATTAGGCGCTTTACTTTTTATTCGTGATACTGCTCCTGCTGTTTTACCTGTCATCGCCTTGGCCCCATCTGTACAAATGTCAATGCAATCGTTCCAACTAAGATTATTTTCTTTAAAAAATATGTTTATTTTATTAAAAATTTCTTCCCCGGTAGTGTTTGTGGGCAGCGGTGAACACATAAGCATGTCTTCTTCAAAAGAACGTTCATATGGATATCTCACGATAACCAGCAAGATAGCCAGACCAGTGACATCAGTTGACTCATCCATTTGCAAGGCGAATCGTGTTTTTTGTAGACGTGCAACTAGTTCTTGTTTGACGTAGCTTGCCAGATCATGGATTCGCCGTGAAACAGTATCGTTTGATAGCGGTACAGTAGAAAGATGCTTTGCAGATTTTTCATCGAGCATACATTTTGTTATGTCTAACACACATGGCTTTATTAAATTCTCAGCGATAGTGTGCGCTTCACCTGCTTGTGCAATGCGATAGCTAACTAAATATGATGCTTCCGTGGCCTTTTCATTGATAGTTTGTGTTACAAGCATCATATTTTTTTGACTTTCCAATAACTGTTCTTTTTTACGAACAAAACATTCTTTATTCTTGTCTTTAGACTCGGGGTGTACAGTTTCTAAATGTCTGCGTAATTTGGCAGGTGCCATGGAACTATTAGGAAGCAGTTTACTACATAACATGCAGAGAGGTGAGCCATTGGAATCAACAAATCCGAAACTGATATATGATTCATCATACTTCCTTTTTTTCGTCTTTGAAACCGTGGAGCTTGACGTCGTGGCATCATCGTCTGGATCGGTAATTGCTGTATTCTCCGCGCGTACTGCTTTTGAACATTCAGCGTCATTAGAAGATGTCGTTGCAACACGTTTAACACCTTTAAGCCAACGTTCCATTCTTCTTTATTAATAATGTTACACGTCAGGATGGTAGGGTCAAAATAATGCACAATCGTTACTGCGTTTATGAGACAAAGTTTAGTCCAAAGAAGAAATGTATAAAACTGATACAATCAGAATACAGCGGGCAGTAGAACTTACAAGAAGGCAGCAGGCTAGCCAGCTTGTAAGTACGTAGGTACGAACTTATCGCTCCGAACGCTAATCGTCAACTGACTGACGAGGCGCGACTTTTTTTATATAATAGCGCTTTTATACTTAGTCCTAGACTCGAACTCGAACATTTTCAAAAATACTCGAGTCGGCGCCTTTGATAAACAAAAAGCGGAAATAAAAATATAAATACAAAAAAATGCGTTGTAAACAATCTCGACTTTATGCTTTTGAAGATAGAGCCGAAAGTCGCTTGTTCACAACTATAGCGTCTAATTCAGAGGCGGCTTTTATCAAAGGGACTGCGCGCTCACACGCGCGGCGGGCGGATTCAAAACGTTCGACCAGTGACCAGAGAGAGGTGGTTTTTTTTTTTTTTTCTAAATTCTTGCGGAACCCCTACAGGGGTATCGCGGAACCCTAGGGTTCCGCGGAACACACTTAGAGTACCGCTGATCTAGATAATGGGGGCAGTCCGTGGCGTACTACTAAAAAGGTAAAAGGTACGTCAATCAATATCAACTCAGCCTATCGCAGTCCACTGCTGGACATAGGCCTCTCCCAAGTTGCGCCACAACTTGGGAGAGGTACGTGTTAAGGTAAAAGTCGATCTCTAGGTTCTACCAACAAAATTGGTGTACAAATAATTAAGTTTTATGAACATTGATGAAGTAAAATCAAATTCTAGACGAACTTCCTGGACATTATGGACCTATTCACGATCAGCTGATGTAGGTACTGAATTAGACCATAATAACCAAATACAATTTTTGAATACAATTTTTTTGTTGTTAAAATGGTATAAAAACTATCCCAATCGATTCTCCTGGTGAATCAGAACAAACTAGTTTCTCTCAAATTGCGTAAATAAAAAGTAACGTCGTAAAAAGTACGCGTTACAAGTAGGAATACTGGTGTAATTTACTGCACATTTTTTCGATTTGTTTACGCCATTTTAATGTTTTTTCGATATATTCAAAAAAATTCGTGTCATTGGCTTCATAAATAATTGTATCATTGTAATTTATGTTTACGGTCAAGTTCTGATTTCTTCTTTGCTGAAGTTCATTATACCTATCTGACTTATCTAAGTTACTTATTATGTTGTTATTATCTAGCCAAGTCACGACGGATTTAATGTTTAGAATTTATATCATGCTCTAGGGTATCTATAACATTGCAATTGAAAACTAAAGTGCTATCGTCAGCAAACATTATTATAGGATAAATCTATGAGTTGGAAAGTCATTAACTAATTATACTCGAGGCTGGATTGCACCCTGAGCCGAAGGCGAGGGCGTAATAATGGAGCCAAGACCACAGAATATCTAATAGTACCCAAGACTATGAACAATGCTCACGCGTTAGATACGACGCTTTTCAATTTTCAACACACTTCCAAGGAAAAAAAATTGTAAACATATTTTAGATGAAGTGAATCGAATCTGGAGTGAATCGGCACCTAATAGGTTTGCTCGCTCTATCGTCGACCACATCCTGACAAAGCTGTCTAGATTGTGGTCAAGAGCAGATCTATAAATCATAAAAAAAAAAAAAAAAAAAGATGAATAATAAAGAATCATGGCGAATTTTATAAAAAAAAAATAGATTTAGCCTTGATCCCTGAGTTAGTTTGTTTAAAAAAATTTTTAAATGCCGAAAGTTATTCTTTAGGGACCAAGCATCAACGGTAAAACTATTACAACTTCTCTCAAAGTCTAATTTTTTTTGTACAAATCGTACATTAATTTATACAAAAAAAATGGATCTCGCAGTGATTCTTTGGGAAAAATGACGGGCGGATTTCTGGCGCGGGAGGAGCCCGTTCTGGGCCAGTGGGGAGTTGCTCCATGTGTCCCTCTGATATCAGCAGAGGGCACAGTGGAGGAGCAGGGGCGGGCCCGGTGTTCACTCACCCTCAGGCAGCGGGGGGACTGTCTTTCCCTGCCCCCGTCGATCTCGTAACCCCAGGAGTGCCCACTGAGTAGTGTTCTCGCGCCTCTTGGGACCGAGGGTCTCGGCTTCATCGCCCGGACCGCGAGGTAGAAAACCTCTATAAAAAATACGGGAGGTAGGGCCTGCGAGCAGCAGACTCGGGGTAGTCTGCTGCCCGACCATCAGCTGGCGTAGCTGGCACAGCTGGTAAAGGCCCATGAGGTGAGGTGGTGTGCAGTGTTCCGTGTGCGCCGCCTAGGAGGGTGCGGCCAACGTTAGGCCGCACGGGGAGAAGGGGCTCGCCTGCTTGTGGCGAGCTAGGACCTGTCGGGGGTGGTTGTGTGAATACTCATGGGTTCCCACGCCCCCGGCTAAGGTAGTTGAAGGAACACCGTGGTGGTTTTAGTCGGTAAGAGTCCGACACTGGCTCGCCTACCCCGGGCGGAGTGCGTCCACGAGGATTTCCCCACGGCAAAAAAAGGTTTACTCCATCTTCTAGCATTACCCGTAACATATATATGTGTTCCTTCAACTACCCAGGCCAGGCCAGGGGCGTGGGAACCCTCTGTATTCACACAACCACCCCCGACAGGTCCCGTCCCGCCACAAGCGGGCGAGCCCCTTCTCCCCGTGCGGCCTAACGTCGGCCGCACCCTTCTCGGTGGCGCACAAGGAACACTGAACGCCACCTCACTTCAATTTTTTGTGCCAATAAACACATTTTCTTTCTTCTTCCTTTCTTTCTACCTACGAGAATTGGCCTACTGTTGTCAAATCTCATTACTTGGTGAACCAAAATATTTTGGTAAAAATGCTACTGCTTATCAGTAAAAGTGCTCAGCCTTTCTGGCCTTTCAGGAACCGAAGCGGGGTTGTAATATTAAAAATGTTTTGCCATCAATTTTGCATTTGTGCATTTAAAATAAATAAATGGATTACCTTCCTTATTTAAAGATAAATCATGTTACAGTTACAATAGTTATGAGTCTCATATTACAAGGGACTGTTTCAGTAATTGCATATTCAGTGATTCATCAAGGGTTTTATTTCGTGTAAACTTCCTGCCAGAACTGCTGTGGAATTTTTTGCGAACCGATCGGGTTAAAATCCGAGCGGTTTGCAGTTTTATTTGGCCTAGGGGTTTCCCTTAAGGTCTCGATTGACGTTGCAGTTAATCAGCAAATATTTTCTGAGTAATTATATCGACCCATTAGGTACCCCGAAGTCTTGAAGGACACTGATATTGAGAGCTTTATTACTAGTGTCTCATGCGAAACGCTGTATAAAAGCGTTTGTCTGCCATAGTCAATGTCAAAGGCAGACAGCGGTGTGGCCGAGTTTGTGCAAATAAAAGTTAATAAAATTAATAAAAACTTTTTAACAAAAAAAAAACCGACTTCAAAAACCTTAACTAAAAAGTAAAAAATAATCATTGTATGTATTTTAAAATCTTAACATAAAACCAAAATTTTGAAGGCGGCGCGTGATTGACCCTTTGCGTCATGTAATGTACAGTCGAGCACAATATCTATAGTAAATACAGTTTATGTGAACGTACATGAGAATCACGCGCCGCCTTCAAAATTTGGTTTTATGTTAAGATTTTAAAATACATACAATGATTATTTTTTACTTTTTAGTTAAGGTTTTTGAAGTCGGTTTTTTTTGTTAAAAAGTTTTTATTTCATACTTTTTAGTTGATAATTGCGAGGGTTGATTCATAAATGTTTATATAACCAATTTGAGATAAATTTTTTTATTAACCTTTGTTATCCCACTGCTGGGCAAAGGTTTCGCTCATGTTCTTCCAATGTCCAATCACTATCGTGAAAAAAAAACACGCATATCGGCCAAGAATTCTCAGAAAACCGAACCAATGAGCAGATCATCTAGATATGCGAAGCTAAAATAAACTGATCTATTGAAGCTGGTTAAAAAACTACTCAACCCAAGTCAATAAAATTTATATGGGACCACCGCGCGGACTTTCTCCACCAAATAAAAAAACAACCACGTAAATCAGCCCACAAATCTCGGAGTAATCGGTGTACCTACATACATGAAAAAAAAAAAAGTCGGTTAAAAATGGGAAAAAATATCATTAAATTAAATCCATATGTATTTATTGCATATGGGTTAATTTTTATCCCGGGAAGATGAATGATTTCCGAGGGATGTTCGATAGCGTATTTTTGCGATAAACCAAATTATACTTGGGCAAGTATTCTTTCAAAATTATTGTCGACACGTGCCCTGCCCATTTTTCCATTTTATCTATCTATTTCTGTGACTGCAAAATTTGTCTTACGTTCGGACGTATTTAGAGACATGGATAGTACTTATACAGTACAACACAACGCTATTTCTACCTTGTGCATCCAGGTGAATTCACCTGGGTGATGGAGCCGAGAGTATAATAGTTAATGCTCACGCGTGTCATGCGACGTTTTTCAACACAATTGCGAGGAAAAAAACATTCACACATTTTAGACAAATATTGAATTTGTGAAAAATGACACACGGATTACTGTAATCGCACGGTGACATACAGCTATGCGCACGCAGGTGGTGGAAGAAAACCGCCAAACAGCCTAATATTAAAAATAAAATAAATTGTTTTTTTTTATTTATAATACAAATTAATGTTATTTGTTGACAAAAATAAATATATTGATGAAATGAAATGTTTATTTATCATATTTTAATTAATACAGTTGATTTATTCCCAAAAATTTTGAATTTTGTTTAGGCATAAAAACTCTTTGCTGCGATTTGCCACATGTACCACTCTCGATCCCTCGGGTAGCCGGTAGAAAGAAAGAAAAGAAAGAAAGAAAATATTTATTTCAGTCTCGGTACAGGCGAGAGAAAAAAAAAAAAAAAACTAAAAATAGTATATTAACAATAAACTTAAAATTTACATGCCTGTATGAGACTAAAAAAGGCCCCCATCTCAGCATAATGATAGGTACCTGATTTGAGGGCGCGAAAGAAACAACATGTGCCGTGCGCTCGCAACATGTTTTTTTCTTCGTTTCTCTCGTCACTGCATTTGTAAGTAATATCCAACAGGACAATAATAGAAATTGCTGGACACTTTTTATTTTTTAAATTATGCTACCGAGGTTTTTATGTACACACTTACATAAATTAGGTATTTTTAGGTACAAAATATTTATCATTATACAGGCTGAATGCGCATTTTTTTTTTCAAAACTTTGAAAATACTCCATTTTATAAGTATGACGCATGCGCCCACATTTTATATCTACGCTGATGGAACGTCCGATCCATGTTCTTGGAATGATCCTTTGGCAGATCGGTTAACTACGTGTAGGGTATACTAGGTTCTGTTCATTTCAATCGACTGGATCCAACTTTGGAGGGACTTGTCGCGTACTTATTATTATTGACGTTCGTATATATTCGTTTCCCGATCCAGTAGGTCTACTTGCGTTTTACGAACGACAAACGAAAAGTACGAACTTTCGTTCCGACTGATACTTACATAATAAAGATAGGCACAATTAAGATAGACTACGGTTCATAGTCGTATACAATTTACCGGAGATGAGAAAAACAAACGTCATAACACGATCATCGCATGCGATAAGGGAACGATGGTTGACCGGAGTAGCAAATTGTGCGATGAATCGTACGATTTATCGAATATCGTCGAACGGGAGTAGACCCTAGAGTCTTCCGTCGAGGCGAATTATCGGTTTTCCAAAACATTTATAAAATCATATTTGCTATAAGATGTAATTGGTTTACAGGTGCTTCGACTCATCATACTGTTCTTACTTCACGACACTTGGGTACCATACTCGATAGTACAACTAATTAATAAACAATACCAGCTAGCTCGCATTCTTGTTCATGTCAGGTCATCTCATTTGCATTGTTCGAGTGATTTGTTATTCAATCTACACCGGTGTCACTGTGCAGCACAGCACATACCTTGTCGGTACATGTTAACGGTCGTATTGCCACATCGATTTATTGCGAGCAAGCTTTCGATTGATGGACTAACCCGATACCTGAGACAGCCATGTTTTTTGTAAGACAAGAACGTTTGTATGTCTAATTCCATATACCTAGTTGGTCATCGAGAGCATTTTAGCAGATTAATTGTGGACGTGGTATATCTTAATGACCTCTGCTGCAATAAGCACTAGAACAATTCTCAATAAGACAATATAAATTACTAAAAAAGACATATCTAAGGACCTGACAATCTCAAAAGCGATGATAGTTTGAAGTTGGTTGATGACGTAGGAACTAGGAACACTGCGTTGATTGATACCGTACAGAAGTCTTGCTTTCAAGCCCCGCAAGTTCTTGGGTTTTAATATAATTTTACGAGTTACGCCGGATGACTTTATAGCATGATGTAATGTAACCTCAGTAATGATAGGTGCGTATTATGCTGGGAACATTCTTGATGAATTGCTGCCAAGGCTAAGGAGGCTCACATTGATTGCTGTACGTGCTTAACTTTATTTTGAAATTAATTGTCTCGAATTTTTATAGCCTTCGATATGATAAACAAGAATTGAGATATCATCGCCGGAGTCTTTCGATAGTGTCTTTCGGTAGAAAATTGTTACACCAGTCCAGTATCATGGAACGTGAACTGCAAATTGAAGAGTCAGACGCGTACTAAGCCTTATATTGTTACGTGTCACTATTGTGTCACCGTTTTAGCCTCAAATAAATATAATAGTTACCGTTCTTTGTGCTTTAATTGAATAACCCAATAGAATGGACTATGTGACCATACTGGTATTGTTGCAATAGAGATAGCCAAACCTTTGTGAGTTGTTGAGATATATATGACTCGGTCAGTCGCCGGTCAAGGTTGGTTCTGGCCCGCAGTCCGCAGCGCATGGTATCAGCAAAAATGGGTTCTACTGTCATTTTATTATGTCTCTTGCTAGCATATAGGTTTTTTCGTAAAGATCGGTATCGCAGTCGCACACTTTATTGGTCTATTACGTCAGTATAGAAATGTCTTTGCATTACACAGAAAAAATTAAATCCTAAATGTTTCACATTCACGTGGTGAAGAAAGTATTAATTATAAAATAATCAAACATTTAGGTGCTTAGGCATAATAACTCTCAAATGGCCCCATCTTAAGTCTAAGCACTACTATTATTTGTTCTATGGTCTAAGTAATAAATAGTATCAGAAAGGCGAGAGGCTCGTGCACTTTCTACCAGAACATGAAACAAAAGTAACGAGCAAAAGTTACGTCTTTTTTAGTAAACAATCTTGACATGTCTTTTTAATGCAATTTGTCAATATTAAGTATCAAGACACTATGTTAACAATTTCACACACTAAGGCCCGTATTACAGAACAATACTCAAGCGTTAATCACTGTTTAACGGCCAAAATTAATATCCAATCTATCCACAATTTGCCCGCTGTTTCCTTGTGCATCCAGCGGATTCCTGCGACCTTCACCAGGTCGTCGGTCCACCTTGTGGGGGGCTTACCCACGCTGCGCCTTCCAGTACGCGGTCACCACTCCAGAACTTTACTGCTCCATCGGACATCCGTTCTGCGAGCAATGTGCCCCGCCCACTGCCACTTAAGTTTGGCAATTCTTCGGGTTATGTCGGTTACTTTCGTTCTCCTGCGAATCTCCTCATTTCTGATTTGATCACGCAGGGACACTCCGAGCATAGCCCTCTCCATTGCCCTTTGAGTGACTTTGAGCCTTCTTATCGGGCCCATTGTGAGCGACCACGACTACTAACACCACGGAATACTTGAATAAGAATGGAATTGGTATAGTACACAGTTTCTTCGGAAACCCGTGTCGCCTAACTCTCCCACTATCCGTCTCACTACTACCAGGCCCCTCAGAAAGTATTGCGAAAAAAAGTTTTTATATATGGGAGACTGGCCAGTTATAATGTTTTTCGAAAATATGATTATTTATAAGTAAAGATAAGTAAGTTCCAATTTCAAAATTTCCCTCCACATTTTTTGCGAGTTAATTCAAAGTATTGTGTCTCACTGAAATATGGATCTGCGCCGGGAACATTTTAGAGCTATGATTTTATACGATTTCAAGTGTCGCCTGAAACCGGATGAATCGTACGATAGACTTCAAATGGCATTCATGGATGAAGGCCCTTCCAAGGCAACCGTGTATCGTTGGTATAACGAATTCAAGCGCGGTCGACCAACTTTGGGGGATGACGAAAGAAGCGGTCGCCCTTTGACGGCTGTTACCGAAGAAAACGTGCTAGCAGTGAAAAATTTAATCCAAGACAATAGGCGAATTACATATCAGGAGATTCAACACATATTGAAGATTGGATCGGGAAGCGTTCACGAGATTCTACACAGCCATCTTCGCGTGAGGAGGATAGTATCACGCTGGGTGCCGCACAACCTCACCGATGCTCAGAAGCAGGCCCGGGTGGAATGGTGCCGTGATATGCTTAACAAATTTGAAGCAGGCTCGTCTCGGCGTGTTTACGACATCGTTACAGGTGATGAGTCCTGGATTTATCAATACGACCCAGAAACCAAGCGCCAGTCGACTGTTTGGGTGTTTCAAAATGAGCCAACGCCTACCAAAGTGAAGCGATCTAGAAGCGGGGGTAAGATTTTGATCGCTAGCTTTTTTAATTTGACTGGCCACTTGGTATCAATTCCCTTACGGGATCAAAGAAGCATTAATGCCGAATGGTATACTACCAAATGTTTGCCAGAAGTTTTCTCTGTTATAAGCAACAAGCGACCAAACACAGGGCTCCGCGGGCTACTGCTCCACCACGACAATGCACCTGCGCACACCGCACTCAAAACGAGGGACTTCCTGGACAGCACGCCAGTCAAACTCCTGGGTCACCCTCCTTACAGCCCTGATCTAGCACCGTGTGACTTCTTTTTATTCCCAAAAATAAAAAATCAGCTCAAAGGGATACAATTTTCGTCGCCGGAAGATGCGCTGTCTGCGTTCGAGCAGGCTGTAAACGAGGTGTCTGCGGCGGACTGGAAAAAGTGTTTTGAAAACTGGTTTAGGCGCATGAATCTTTGTATAGAGGCTGGTGGAAAGTACTTTGAAAAGATTTGATAAAAATATATGTACGTATAGAACAATTTTTTTTAGTTTCGCAAAACTTTCTGAGTGTCCCACGTACATAAGCACTGTATCTAGCTTGTATCTAGATATCTAAACGCATACGCGTGCAAGAAATACTACACTGAACGCGGCCCTACTATTAGCTGTCACGTCTGTCACACATAAACGTCAACCATGTGCGAACGCACCACTACATTCGAACAGGTCGTTAGTGATGTCCATGTACAAAAAACTAATTTTATGAATGTTATCGATATTTTCAACGATTTTCGCACATGGTCTTGGAATAAAAATAATTTGTCCTACATAAGGAATTGGAAAGTTACTGTTTCATGATATACTTAATTATTGAAAATAACGTCTGACACGTTTTAAAATAAGCAGCGCGAGGTATGGCGAAAAATAAAAAGTAGTTTTTTGATTTTTAACCTACTTTAAATTTGTTATAAGACCTGGTTTGGTCTTTTGCGTAAATAAGATATACAATTCTGCATATTTACGGATTGGTTTTCTTTTTAAATCGTAACTTATAAAATAATTACTGCCCAAAATACTAAAGTCGTCAAAATTTGTTAGTTTTTTGTAAACTTTTTGTTTTTTGTATTGTATTGTATTGAAAACTAAAAATAAAATAATATGCCCCTTATTACGAAAGTTAAGACCACGTTTAAGGGGAATATAGCTAAGCTTAAGCTTTAACTTTTTAGCTTTGGCTTTTTTTTTCTTAAGCTTTCCTATTGTAATATTAATGTGTATTTGTGTGTACAATAAAGTATAATATATATATATATATATATAATATAGCAGCCAAGTGGCGCCCCCATCTGTAAACAAATTATTACTTGCTGAATACAAGTACAGGTACTGTAGTTTAATAAGAAACTATTAACTCTGTAAATTATACTTCGCTGTAATTGTACATAGAAAAAATGCGAAAAACGGCCACTTTCAACTTTTAAAAACGAATTTTCGATAAATTATGTATTCAGCGAGTGATATTTTTTTTTACTGACGGAGGCAACACTTGGCTGCTACATTCCCCTTAAGCACTTGTTAAAACCGGGTGTAATCCAAACTCCATACATAACAAAGGTATTTAACCACCAAAACGAAGAGGAGAGGATATGTGTCGAACAACCAATAGGATTGCGTTATTTTCATATTTCACCGCCTAGCTTCAACATTATTTATTTATTTAAACTTCATACAATACATGTACATAGGTGGACTTAATGCCTTTGGCTTTCTCTCCCAGTCAACCAGCTATTCTATATCTAACGCAGTCTTATTGGTGGCTTGCGACACATCTCATCTCTGCGTTTTGGTGGAAACCGAGCCTAAAACCCGATTTTTAACCGACTTCAAAAAAGGAGGAGGTTCTCAATTCAATTGTATGTTTTTTTTTTGTATGTTTGTTACCCTGAGGTAACAAACAAATCGGTTTATAAATGACGGAGTTCTGAAACTCCGTCATTTATAAACCGATTTCGATTTTTTTTATTTTATTTGAAAGGATATACTTCCAGATTGGTTCCATTTTCATCAAAATCCAGTTTTGATGATGGGATCCATGTCAAATTGAGGTAACTTCTCAAATATTATAGGCATACACATATCGATTTTGGTATATTCATCAACAAGTCAAGCATTTGCCTTCAGAAAAAATCATTTGGTGAGGATCTGATGAAGGTCATAGGAAATAAAGAGGGAACTCTTCAATGGATGACAGCAAATTATCCGGGGTTACAGCAATCGCTTGTCTTTCTATTGTTAATTCCACACAAAATAATAAACTAAAAAAAACGACTTTTTTTTTCAGTTTTATCTTAAATCAGTCCGAATCAAAGGCACCTACTCCCTAAACTGTTTCACAGAAATATTATTATTTTATTCTTGTTTAAGTCGGTTTTTACTTTTTTTAATGTGGTTTATGTTTATGATAATTATGATAATTGATAAATATCAAAACTCGAAATTGCGAATAAATAATTTCGCCAAAGAATCTACCTAAAAATAAAATTATTATGCATTTAAAATAATAAAAATGAGGAATATTTATTTTAAAACAGAAAGTATACACCGAATTAATTATATCGATAATGCATTCAATATGTTACTACACTATCGATACGCGGGGATTTTGGTAACAGTCAGGCAAATAAGGTGAAGGCGACATCGAAAGAAACGCAATACATTACGCGGTTACTCACGTAGTGAAAGTCGATATCCATGTTCTAAAAGCAATGTATAATTTTTTATCAGTTTGCGATAACATCGTTTTTGTCATGAATCACATAATACTAAGAAAATATTTGCAAATCATCATCATCATCATCATTTCAGCCGAAAGACGTCCACTGCTGGACATAGGCCTCCCCCAAGCATCGCCACAACGACCGGTCCTGTGCCTTCCGCATCCAGCGGATTCCCGCGACCTTCACCAGGTCGTCGGTCCACCTTGTGGGGGGCCTACCCACGCTGCGCCTTCCAGTACGCGGTCGCCACTCCAGAACTTTACTGCCCCATCGGCCATCCGTTCTGCGAGCAATGTGCCCCGCCCACTGCCACTTAAGTTTGGCAATTCTTCGGGCTATGTCGGTTACTTTCGTTCTCCTGCGAATCTCCTCATTTCTGATTCGATCACGCAGGGACACTCCGAGCATAGCCCTCTCCATTGCCCTTTGAGTGACTTTGAGCCTATATTTGCAAATATCACAACTAAATAAAGGTTTTTAGACTTACCGATGAAAAGAAATCCCTCCTTTAGTTAAACTACACACCTCGCTTCTTTTTCGGCATGATATAATGGCGCAAGACGGCATAATTATTATTTTTTCGCACAGCAACGTACTCTGTCACAGCCTGGCCGCAGTGTTGGGCAAAATTTAGTTTGACTAATGATTGATGACTAAGATTGAATTCGTCAATCATGACTAATGATTGATGATTGATTAATTCAATCATGGCGTGGTGAGTGATGATTGATTAGTTTTAATCTTAGTTAAATAATCATGACTAATTTTTCCATGACTAATCTACTTCTTATATTAACTACTATAAAACTGTAGATGTGTTTGTTTGTTCGTTCGAGCATCACGCTAAAACTACTGGACCGATTTTGATGAAACTTTTGAAGTAAAAATTACGCAAATTCTTTACGCACGCTTGACTTGGGGAGTAAACTGGTGAATGCGTTACGAAAAGTGTGATCGGGCGAGGCGACTTTTATTTTGAGATCCAAGGTGGCGGGCGCGACTTTTTAAATAAAATCAATATGGGTATCGATTTCGAGGTTTTCGGGGTTGCTGATTACGAATATAACATCTATTTCGAGATTCAAGATGGCGGACGCGACTTTTTAAACAAAATCAATATGGGTATCGATTTCGAGGTTTCCCAGGGTGCTGATTACGAATATAACATAAATTTTGAGATCCAAGATGGCGGATGCGACTTTTTAAATTAAATCAATATGGGTATCGATTTCATAGGTTTTCCGGGTTGCTGATTACGAATATAACATCTATTTCGAGATTCAAGATGGCGGACGCGACTTTTTTAATCAAATCAATATGGGTATCGATTTCAAGGTTTCCCGGGGTGCTGATTACGAATATAACATCAATTTTGAGATCCAAGATGGCGGACGCGACTTTTTTAATCAAATCAATATGGGTATCATTTCGAGGTTTCTCGGGGTGCTGATTACTAATATAACATTTATTTTGAGATGCAAGATGGCAGTCGCGACTTTTTAAATAAAATCAATATGGGTATCGTTTTTGAGGTTTCCCGGGGTGCTGATTGCGAATATAACATCTATTTTGAGATTCAAGATGGTGGACGTGATTTCTGTTTTTTTTTGTGAAGATTCACTTCAGTCGTGTGGTCACACACACACACACAAAAAAGCACACTCGTTTTATTTGTATTTAAAAGCTGATGATTAGAGTAAAAAACTGGTGTTGTTTAAAAAAGAAAAAGAAATGAATAAATTCGTGGCGCGATGAGCTGTAGAGCGCATACAGAGTTGGACAAAAATTCTGATAATGATAGGCTCGATAAGCTATACGGTCATAAATTCCGATTGCCATATATTCTAAACTATAGCTCTTAGACCCATTGTGTTGGTACTCAAATGAAAGGGTTCGATGAGCTCTAGACAAATAAATGTTATAAACTTCTGATGGCCATATCTCCTAAACTATAGGTCTAAGACCCATCGTGTTGGTACTCAAATGAAAGGGCTCGATGAGATCTACACAAATAGATGATCAAAACTTCTGATGGCCATATTTCCTAAACTAAAGCTCTTAGACCACAGATTTTTGAGTTTTTATATTTCTGTGTCTTGGACCCACCGTGTTAGTACTCAAATGAAAGGGCTTTCTGTGATAAGCCGAGTTATACGTGGGCGAAACCGCTGGCAAAGTCTAGTTTAATATACAACGCGTTATTGAAATAACTGAAAACCTCTTAAGGGGCATTGAAGTCATCAACTTTTACTATAGGACCAACACAGAAATCGCAAAAAAAAATCTGATGTTCCCTACATTTTGTCGAATTATGTGAACACAAATATAGGGAACATCTAATTATTTTTTTCGTGATTTCAGGTTTGTAACCATAGTAAAAGTTGTTCATACTGATGAGTACAATGACCCCTTGAGAGGTTTTCAGTTATAATAATAATAAAAAAAAAATATTAGCAACCAAATATGTTACAAAACAAATGAGCTCTGCCTCCTGGACTTATTTCAATAACACGTTGTATAAATTCTTGCCTACCGTCAATTTCAAGTTTTACACCATACTTGTTGATTTGGAGTGGACTACCAACTACCACCACTCGTGCTTCTGAAGAATTTCTAGTAAATAGTAATATTCAAAATTTTACAAAAATAATGGGCGGCCTTTTTTGACTATCAAATGAAAATACAGTTTTAATACTATTCTTATTAATTTTCGCAAACTAAACAAAACAAAATAGCCGCTCAAATAGCCACTCACTACACTGACCCACGTAGCCGGCCCGCGCGGTGCGCAGTGAGGGCAGGTGGGGCAATGCAGCGGCTCCCACCACCCTTCGCCACCTACTCGTGCGTTTTTAAGTTAGTCATCAATCAAAACTAACGATTGATCGAATGACTAACTGATTTAGTCATGATTATGATTGAATTTTTCAATCATGATTAAATTAGTCATGACTAAATTAGTCGTGACTAAATTAGTCATGATTGATCAATTGATTGAAAAAATTAGTTGATTGACCCAACACTGCGTCAGACGTATAGCTGTGAGCGCGCAGGTGGTGGAAGGAAGCCGACAAACAGCCTTATACTAAAAGTTTCACAATTATCTCATCGTTTTATTATATTGTAGTGTTATTATTATATTAGGGTTTAAAACTTTAAGTCTACCACCTAAGTATGTATGGGCGCGCTAGTGTTGCCATCAATTTCTTCAGACTTTTTTGACAGGACTAAATATATTAATCTTTATTACTAGTTAGTATTGAATGTTTCTTCCTGGCGTTGGTTGAACATTGCGCCATCTATTGTAATTTTAGAGTAACATAGCTTTCCATAGCTTATAACATTAAAATATTAATTTATACTCGGACTCAGACCAATTATTGTTTAATTATAGCAATTAATAGATTCTCATTCTTATTCTTTGTTGCACACAAGAAAATCACAACAATACATAATAGTTTTGAAATTACATGTACAAAGGAGAGCTTAACTCAATAATTGAGTTTTGAACCAGCAAACCTTTGAGTCAACTCAGCCTATCGCAGTCCACTGCTGGACATAAGCCTCTCCCAAGTTGCGCCACAACGCTCGATCCTCTGCCTTCCGCATCCAGTCCCCCCCAGCCACGCTCTTTAGGTCGTCGGTCCACCTGGCAGGGGGGCGCCCTACGCTGCGTTTGCCGATTCGCGGTCTCCACTCAAGGACTCGTCTGCTCCAGCGGCCATCGGTCCTTCGACAGACATGGCCAGCCCACTGCCACTTCAGCTTACTGATTCTACAAGCTATGTCGGTCACTCCGGTTCTTCTCCGGATAATCTCGTTTCGGATTTTATCCTTCAAAGAAACTCCAAGCATAGCTCGCTCCATAGCTCGCTGAGCGACTTTAAACTTGTGGACTAGCCCAACTGTCAGTGTCCACGTCTCAGCACCGTATGTCATGACAGGCAGGACGCACTGGTTGAAGACTTTTGTCTTCAAACTTTGCGGTATAGGCGACGAGAAGACTCGGCGAAGTTTGCCAAACGCTGCCCAGCCCAGACGGATCCTTCTGTTGGCTTCTTTCTCGAAGTTGTGTCTACCAAGCTGAATTGCCTGCCCTAGGTAGACGTATTCCGTTACAACTTCGAGGGTCGACCCTTCGACGAATATTGGCCTCGGCATGACATGCATATTGAACATGACTTTAGTCTTGTCCAGATTCATGCCAAGACCGACACGTCGAGAGGCTCCGTTTAAGCTGTGCAGCATTTCGCCCAGTTGTTCCAGCGACTCAGCCATTACAACGATGTCATCGGCAAAACGGAGATGTGAGATGTTCTCGCCGTTAACGTTGATACCCTGTCCAGTCCAGTCCAGTGTCTTGAAGACGTCCTCCAACGCGTTAGTGAACAATTTCGGGGATATTACATCCCCTTGTCTCACCCCTCTGCGCAGTTGGATTGGCTTCGTCTTTTGGTCCTGGAGCTGAACAGTCATGGTAGCAGCGTTGTATAGGCATCTCAGCATCTCTATATACCGCTCATCAATGTGACATCGCTGAAGAGCATCCAGAACTGCCCAAGTTTCGATAGAGTCGAAGGCCTTCTCGTAGTCCACGAATGCCATACACAGCGGCTGATTGTACTCTTCAGTCTTCTGTATGATCTGCCGAACAGTATGGATGTGGTCTACGGTGCTGTAGCCTTTTCGAAACCCAGCTTGCTCTGGTGGCTGGAATTCGTCGAGTCTTCCGGCGAGACGATTCGTGATGACCCTCGAGAACAGCTTGTATACGTGACTCAGGAGTGAGATGGGTCTGTAGTTCTTCAGTAGGGTTTTATCCCCTTTTTTGAAGAACAGAACCACCGCACTCCCGCTCCATGCCTCCGGTGTAGAGCCTTGTTGGATGACGGCATTAAACAGACTCTGTAGCTCCTTCAGGACCGGAGCCCCGCCTGCTTTTAGGAGTTCAGTAGTAATGCCGTCATCGCCCGGAGCTTTGTTGTTCTTAAGCTGCTCGAGGGCCGCCCTAATCTCGCCCTGGTCAACGTCCGGAAGATCCTCGGTGTAATGGCGCGTGAGCTGGGCTCTTTTGTCGTCATTGCTAGGAACTGCTGGTCTCGCCGTTTTGGTGGAATACAAATGCCCATAGAATTTTTCGACCTCATCAAGCATCTCGATCTTAGAGGTGACTATTTTGCCATCCGCGGCTTTCAGTTTCATCAGATGGGTCCTCCCTAGCTGCTGAGCGAAAACTTTCGACCCCCTATTTTGCTCAATCGCAGCCTCAATGGCGCGGGTGTTGGAGCGGCGGAGGTCACGTCGCATCAGCTTCCTAATCTGTAGGTTTAAGGACCTATTATCTGATGAACACGAATGTGCGGCTGGCATTTCCCGTCTTTTCCTCATCAGATCGAGAGTCTCAGTCGAAAGCTTGGGCATCTTGCTTCCACGCTGCGGCGGAAAGAATTTTCGAGACAGTTCCTGCAATGTTTTGACCATGGTGTTGGTTTTCTCCTCAATATTGCCCGTGGTTTCCAGCGAGTCGAATCGATTTTGAAGTTCCGCTTGGAACCTTTCGGAGCCCAAACTGGTTTGGAGCGGCGAAGGTCGGAGAGTAGACTTTATCATGCGCGTTCTTTCAGCTCTAAAATTGATATTTAGAGTGCCTCGGATAAGTCGGTGATCGCTTCCGGTGTTGAACCTATTGATCACAGAGACATCTCTAAATATGTGCTTCTTATCCGTCATGATAAAGTCTATCTCGTTCCTTGTCACCTTGTCGGGGCTTTTCCAGGTCCATCTTCTTTGGGGCTGCTTCTTAAAGAAGGAGTTCATTAAGAAGAGCCCCTGGGACTCCAAGAAGTTGACCAACATTTGGCCCCTGTGGTTTCTGCGCCCCAAACCGTAAGGTCCGATTCTCGATTCGCCGCGTTCTTGTACTCCCACTTTAGCGTTGAAGTCCCCCATAACAACGTTGTAGTGAGCCTTAGCGGTACTATTCATAGCCTTAGCTATGTCTTCGTACATCGCTTCGGCTATATCGTCAGAGTGTGTCGAGGTCGGCGCATATACCTGCACTATTTTCAGCTTGTACCTATCATTTAGCTTTAGTACAAGGTACGCTACCCGTGTCGACACACTACCGATTTCCACAACGTTGTTTACGAAGGCCTTATTGACAAGAAAACCAACACCACCTTGGGAGAGCTGATCACCTTCGCGGAAGTAGAGTAAGTTTCCTGACTCCAGGGTTATCGTGTCCTCTCCCTCTCTACGGACTTCGGATAACCCCAGTATATGCCATTTTATATGACTTAACTCTACTTCAAGCTCGGCGAGGTGATGGTCCAGTCTCAACGTTTTTCCATTGTACGCTGCCAGATATAGTCGTCGTAAACCTTTGAGTGATAGAGCAAATATAAAATGTAAAACTGGGGTAAACTTTCAGTGTACATAACTAATGTTCATTTACAATTATAAAATAACATTATCATCATCCTCAGCCTTTTCCCAATTATATTGGGGTCGGCTTCCAGTCTAGCCGAAAAATACGAATCCGTGCGAATCGTGCGGTAAAACGTTTTTTTTAACAATGGTACAGAAATTTTGAAATATTTTTTATCACGGATGAGTTAAAAATATTCAAATTCCTTACAGAACAATTTAAGTATGATGCTTCATACACTTCACTCAACTCCGTTAGATCAGCATTATCATTGATAATAGGTTCTTAGGTAGGTACAGATGTTCAAATAAAGAGATATTTCAAGTGTATTTTTTAAACTACGACCAAGTCGATAAAATACAAAGGTACTTGGGATCCATCATTGGCCCTTAATTTTAAATTTTTATTTTTATTTTTTCTTGGTTGATTATCAAAGAAGTTGTTCTTACATATTACTTGGTAGGTTATTCTGTTAGCACTTAGAAGTGCACAAATAATACAGACATTATCTGTTAATACACTAAAATATATAATTGATTTTTTCATCTTATTGTGTCAATGGTTCATAAAAGTACCTACAACAAGGTAATGATAATTGTCACAGGGGTACAGTTAAAAATAACTTGTTAAAGATATCTGTACCTTCCAGTAGAAAAACAACATGTGTATTATGCTACCTTATTTCCTTTGGGACCTAAGATTTGTCTTGTTATGACATTAAGATATCATACAAATTATCCATAGACACTGGAAAAACCAGAGTTAGGTAATACTGAAAAAACCTCATAAATAGTAAGAAAACCATTAGTCGTAGGATTAAACAAATAATGATAGACAGTGGCATAGACATCAAGAAATGTAGAAAATGTAATGTGTATGTACGTACCTCAAGGTCATGCCTTCACCTCAATGGCAAATAGGGAAGGTGTAACATAAAGTTTTTCATTCCATTAGTCCCATTACTCGTGCAGTCTGTTGTTCAGGGTGCGTTCAGTTATGTCGCCTGACGACGCACGGAGCGTAGTTAGGTTTAGGTCGTTCAGTTACTGAGTGACCAAAGAACGCGCCGCCGGCACCGTTTGGTTGATATTTTTTAACCGACGAAAAAAAGGGGGAGGTTCTCAATTCGACGCGTATATATATATATATTTTTCTTTTTTATGTATTCCCACGCATAACTTTTGACAGAGTAGTCCGATTTTGATGATTCCTTTTTTAATGGATAGGATATTTTTAATGGGTTGATCCCTTTTAAATTTGGAAATCAAAGTCCACCCCTAAGGGTAGGAAAACAGGGAATGACTGCAGTGCAAATAGCTTTACCGCGGCAGTCTCCGAGTGCCACACGTCTTTTTTTTTCTTGTTATCTGTTTATTTGTTATGTTTCTATAAAGTATACACGAGTGATACTTTATTTGTATTACAATCTAGCCTTGAGGCTAATAAGTAATTTAATTATATCCTAAATTGCTATGTAAACTATAATCTAAGAATGTGTCCAATAACTTTTTTTAGGTTCTATTAAGGGCAAGACACTTCGTTTGCGTGTTCTTTATAGGCAGCACTTATGTATAGGCAGCACTTATGTATAGGCAGCACTTATGTATAGGCAGCACTTATGTATAGGCAGCACTTATGTATATTCGTAGACCAAAACTGAAATTACCAGATAACCAGAGACATGACATTTACCGCCGCTGGAAATTACGATAATTCTAGAGAATGATAATACAATCGATTGCGTTTCCACTATTGAAGTGCGATACTGTTGTCGATAATATCGATAGCATTGAAATTACTCAGATACCACGGCCACTGTTCAGTGTCCTTGGTTAGATTGTATGAATCTAATCAAGGACACCATAGTCAAACGGTATCCGTTGTTAGATCGGTTGATTAAGGTGACCACGGCCACTGTTCAGTGTCCTTGGTTAGATTGTATGAATCTAATCAAGGACACCATAGTCAAACGGTATCCGTTGTTAGATCGCTTGATTAAGGTGACCACGGCCACTGTTCAGTGTCCTTGGTTAGATTGTATGAATCTAATCAAGGACACCATAGTCAAACGGTATCCGTTGTTAGATCGGTTGATTAAGGTGACCACGTCCACTGTTCAGTGTCCTTGGTTAGATTGTATGAATCTAATCAAGGACACCATAGTCAAACGGTATCCGTTGTTAGATCGGTTGATTAAGGTGACCACGGCCACTGTTCAGTGTCCTTGGTTAGATTGTATGAATCTAATCAAGGACACCATAGTCAAACGGTATCCGTTGTTAGATCGCTTGATTAAGGTGACCACGGCCACTGTTCAGTGTCCTTGGTTAGATTGTATGAATCTAATCAAGGACACCATAGTCAAACGGTATCCGTTGTTAGATCGGTTGATTAAGGTGACCACGTCCACTGTTCAGTGTCCTTGGTTAGATTGTATGAATCTAATCAAGGACACCATAGTCAAACGGTATCCGTTGTTAGATCGCTTGATTAAGGTGACCACGGCCACTGTTCAGTGTCCTTGGTTAGATTGTATGAATCTAATCAAGGACACCATAGTCAAACGGTATCCGTTGTTAGATCGCTTGATTAAGGTGACCACGGCCACTGTTCAGTGTCCTTGGTTAAATTGTATGAATCTAATCAAGGACACCATAGTCAAACGGTGTCCGTTGTTAGATCGGTTGATTAAGGTGACCACGGCCACTGTTCAGTGTCCTTGGTTAGATTGTATGAATCTAATCAAGGACACCATAGTCAAACGGTATCCGTTGTTAGATCGCTTGATTAAGGTGACCACGGCCACTGTTCAGTGTCCTTGGTTAGATTGTATGAATCTAATCAAGGACACCATAGTCAAACGGTATCCGTTGTTAGATCGGTTGATTAAGGTGACCACGGCCACTGTTCAGTGTCCTTGGTTAGATTGTATGAATCTAATCAAGGACACCATAGTCAAACGGTATCCGTTGTTAGATCGCTTGATTAAGGTGACCACGGCCACTGTTCAGTGTCCTTGGTTAGATTGTATGAATCTAATCAAGGACACCATAGTCAAACGGTATCCGTTGTTAGATCGGTTGATTAAGGTGACCACGGCCACTGTTCAGTGTCCTTGGTTAGATTGTATGAATCTAATCAAGGACACCATAGTCAAACGGTATCCGTTGTTAGATCGCTTGATTAAGGTGACCACGGCCACTGTTCAGTGTCCTTGGTTAGATTGTATGAATCTAATCAAGGACACCATAGTCAAACGGTATCCGTTGTTAGATCGGTTGATTAAGGTGACCACGGCCACTGTTCAGTGTCCTTGGTTAGATTGTATGAATCTAATCAAGGACACCATAGTCAAACGGTATCCGTTGATAGATCGCTTGATTAAGGTGACCACGGCCACTGTTCAGTGTCCTTGGTTAGATTGTATGAATCTAATCAAGGACACCATAGTCAAACGGTATCCGTTGTTAGATCGCTTGATTAAGGTGACCACGGCCACTGTTCAGTGTCCTTGGTTAGATTGTATGAATCTAATCAAGGACACCATAGTCAAACGGTATCCGTTGTTAGATCGGTTGATTAAGGTGACCACGTCCACTGTTCAGTGTCCTTGGTTAGATTGTATGAATCTAATCAAGGACACCATAGTCAAACGGTATCCGTTGTTAGATCGGTTGATTAAGGTGACCACGGCCACTGTTCAGTGTCCTTGGTTAGATTGTATGAATCTAATCAAGGACACCATAGTCAAACGGTATCCGTTGTTAGATCGCTTGATTAAGGTGACCACGGCCACTGTTCAGTGTCCTTGGTTAGATTGTATGAATCTAATCAAGGACACCATAGTCAAACGGTATCCGTTGTTAGATCGGTTGATTAAGGTGACCACGTCCACTGTTCAGTGTCCTTGGTTAGATTGTATGAATCTAATCAAGGACACCATAGTCAAACGGTATCCGTTGTTAGATCGCTTGATTAAGGTGACCACGGCCACTGTTCAGTGTCCTTGGTTAGATTGTATGAATCTAATCAAGGACACCATAGTCAAACGGTATCCGTTGTTAGATCGCTTGATTAAGGTGACCACGGCCACTGTTCAGTGTCCTTGGTTAGATTGTATGAATCTAATCAAGGACACCATAGTCAAACGGTATCCGTTGTTAGATCGGTTGATTAAGGTGACCACGTCCACTGTTCAGTGTCCTTGGTTAGATTGTATGAATCTAATCAAGGACACCATAGTCAAACGGTATCCGTTGTTAGATCGGTTGATTAAGGTGACCACGTCCACTGTTCAGTGTCCTTGGTTAGATTGTATGAATCTAATCAAGGACACCATAGTCAAACGGTATCCGTTGTTAGATCGGTTGATTAAGGTGACCACGGCCACTGTTCAGTGTCCTTGGTTAGATTGTATGAATCTAATCAAGGACACCATAGTCAAACGGTATCCGTTGTTAGATCGCTTGATTAAGGTGACCACGGCCACTGTTCAGTGTCCTTGGTTAGATTGTATGAATCTAATCAAGGACACCATAGTCAAACGGTATCCGTTGTTAGATCGCTTGATTAAGGTGACCACGGCCACTGTTCAGTGTCCTTGGTTAGATTGTATGAATCTAATCAAGGACACCATAGTCAAACGGTATCCGTTGTTAGATCGGTTGATTAAGGTGACCACGTCCACTGTTCAGTGTCCTTGGTTAGATTGTATGAATCTAATCAAGGACACCATAGTCAAACGGTATCCGTTGTTAGATCGCTTGATTAAGGTGACCACGGCCACTGTTCAGTGTCCTTGGTTAGATTGTATGAATCTAATCAAGGACACCATAGTCAAACGGTATCCGTTGTTAGATCGCTTGATTAAGGTGACCACGGCCACTGTTCAGTGTCCTTGGTTAGATTGTATGAATCTAATCAAGGACACCATAGTCAAACGGTATCCGTTGTTAGATCGGTTGATTAAGGTGACCACGTCCACTGTTCAGTGTCCTTGGTTAGATTGTATGAATCTAATCAAGGACACCATAGTCAAACGGTATCCGTTGTTAGATCGGTTGATTAAGGTGACCACGGCCACTGTTCAGTGTCCTTGGTTAGATTGTATGAATCTAATCAAGGACACCATAGTCAAACGGTATCCGTTGTTAGATCGCTTGATTAAGGTGACCACGGCCACTGTTCAGTGTCCTTGGTTAGATTGTATGAATCTAATCAAGGACACCATAGTCAAACGGTATCCGTTGTTAGATCGCTTGATAATGTGACCACGGCCACTGTTCAGTGTCCTTGGTTAGATTGTATGAATCTAATCAAGGACACCATAGTCAAACGGTATCCGTTGTTAGATCGCTTGATTAAGGTGACCACGGCCACTGTTCAGTGTCCTTGGTTAGATTGTATGAATCTAATCAAGGACACCATAGTCAAACGGTATCCGTTGTTAGATCGGTTGATTAAGGTGACCACGTCCACTGTTCAGTGTCCTTGGTTAGATTGTATGAATCTAATCAAGGACACCATAGTCAAACGGTATCCGTTGTTAGATCGCTTGATTAAGGTGACCACGGCCACTGTTCAGTGTCCTTGGTTAGATTGTATGAATCTAATCAAGGACACCATAGTCAAACGGTATCCGTTGTTAGATCGCTTGATTAAGGTGACCACGGCCACTGTTCAGTGTCCTTGGTTAAATTGTATGAATCTAATCAAGGACACCATAGTCAAACGGTGTCCGTTGTTAGATCGGTTGATTAAGGTGACCACGGCCACTGTTCAGTGTCCTTGGTTAGATTGTATGAATCTAATCAAGGACACCATAGTCAAACGGTATCCGTTGTTAGATCGCTTGATTAAGGTGACCACGGCCACTGTTCAGTGTCCTTGGTTAGATTGTATGAATCTAATCAAGGACACCATAGTCAAACGGTATCCGTTGTTAGATCGGTTGATTAAGGTGACCACGGCCACTGTTCAGTGTCCTTGGTTAGATTGTATGAATCTAATCAAGGACACCATAGTCAAACGGTATCCGTTGTTAGATCGCTTGATTAAGGTGACCACGGCCACTGTTCAGTGTCCTTGGTTAGATTGTATGAATCTAATCAAGGACACCATAGTCAAACGGTATCCGTTGTTAGATCGGTTGATTAAGGTGACCACGGCCACTGTTCAGTGTCCTTGGTTAGATTGTATGAATCTAATCAAGGACACCATAGTCAAACGGTATCCGTTGTTAGATCGCTTGATTAAGGTGACCACGGCCACTGTTCAGTGTCCTTGGTTAG
This sequence comes from Asteroscopus sphinx, assembly GCA_949699075.1. NCBI lineage: Eukaryota > Metazoa > Arthropoda > Insecta > Lepidoptera > Noctuidae > Asteroscopus > Asteroscopus sphinx. Next base: position 14,542,800 of record OX453024.1, read on the forward strand.
ATTGTATGAATCTAATCAAGGACACCATAGTCAAACGGTATCCGTTGTTAGATCGGTTGATTAAGGTGACCACGGCCACTGTTCAGTGTCCTTGGTTAGATTGTATGAATCTAATCAAGGACACCATAGTCAAACGGTATCCGTTGATAGATCGCTTGATTAAGGTGACCACGGCCACTGTTCAGTGTCCTTGGTTAGATTGTATGAATCTAATCAAGGACACCATAGTCAAACGGTATCCGTTGTTAGATCGCTTGATTAAGGTGACCACGGCCACTGTTCAGTGTCCTTGGTTAGATTGTATGAATCTAATCAAGGACACCATAGTCAAACGGTATCCGTTGTTAGATCGGTTGATTAAGGTGACCACGTCCACTGTTCAGTGTCCTTGGTTAGATTGTATGAATCTAATCAAGGACACCATAGTCAAACGGTATCCGTTGTTAGATCGGTTGATTAAGGTGACCACGGCCACTGTTCAGTGTCCTTGGTTAGATTGTATGAATCTAATCAAGGACACCATAGTCAAACGGTATCCGTTGTTAGATCGCTTGATTAAGGTGACCACGGCCACTGTTCAGTGTCCTTGGTTAGATTGTATGAATCTAATCAAGGACACCATAGTCAAACGGTATCCGTTGTTAGATCGGTTGATTAAGGTGACCACGTCCACTGTTCAGTGTCCTTGGTTAGATTGTATGAATCTAATCAAGGACACCATAGTCAAACGGTATCCGTTGTTAGATCGCTTGATTAAGGTGACCACGGCCACTGTTCAGTGTCCTTGGTTAGATTGTATGAATCTAATCAAGGACACCATAGTCAAACGGTATCCGTTGTTAGATCGCTTGATTAAGGTGACCACGGCCACTGTTCAGTGTCCTTGGTTAGATTGTATGAATCTAATCAAGGACACCATAGTCAAACGGTATCCGTTGTTAGATCGGTTGATTAAGGTGACCACGTCCACTGTTCAGTGTCCTTGGTTAGATTGTATGAATCTAATCAAGGACACCATAGTCAAACGGTATCCGTTGTTAGATCGCTTGATTAAGGTGACCACGTCCACTGTTCAGTGTCCTTGGTTAGATTGTATGAATCTAATCAAGGACACCATAGTCAAACGGTATCCGTTGTTAGATCGGTTGATTAAGGTGACCACGGCCACTGTTCAGTGTCCTTGGTTAGATTGTATGAATCTAATCAAGGACACCATAGTCAAACGGTATCCGTTGTTAGATCGCTTGATTAAGGTGACCACGGCCACTGTTCAGTGTCCTTGGTTAGATTGTATGAATCTAATCAAGGACACCATAGTCAAACGGTATCCGTTGTTAGATCGCTTGATTAAGGTGACCACGGCCACTGTTCAGTGTCCTTGGTTAGATTGTATGAATCTAATCAAGGACACCATAGTCAAACGGTATCCGTTGTTAGATCGGTTGATTAAGGTGACCACGTCCACTGTTCAGTGTCCTTGGTTAGATTGTATGAATCTAATCAAGGACACCATAGTCAAACGGTATCCGTTGTTAGATCGCTTGATTAAGGTGACCACGGCCACTGTTCAGTGTCCTTGGTTAGATTGTATGAATCTAATCAAGGACACCATAGTCAAACGGTATCCGTTGTTAGATCGCTTGATTAAGGTGACCACGGCCACTGTTCAGTGTCCTTGGTTAGATTGTATGAATCTAATCAAGGACACCATAGTCAAACGGTATCCGTTGTTAGATCGGTTGATTAAGGTGACCACGTCCACTGTTCAGTGTCCTTGGTTAGATTGTATGAATCTAATCAAGGACACCATAGTCAAACGGTATCCGTTGTTAGATCGGTTGATTAAGGTGACCACGGCCACTGTTCAGTGTCCTTGGTTAGATTGTATGAATCTAATCAAGGACACCATAGTCAAACGGTATCCGTTGTTAGATCGCTTGATTAAGGTGACCACGGCCACTGTTCAGTGTCCTTGGTTAGATTGTATGAATCTAATCAAGGACACCATAGTCAAACGGTATCCGTTGTTAGATCGCTTGATAATGTGACCACGGCCACTGTTCAGTGTCCTTGGTTAGATTGTATGAATCTAATCAAGGACACCATAGTCAAACGGTATCCGTTGTAAGATCGGTTGATTAAGGTGACCACGTCCACTGTTCAGTGTCCTTGGTTAGATTGTATGAATCTAATCAAGGACACCATAGTCAAACGGTATCCGTTGTTAGATCGCTTGATTAAGGTGACCACGGCCACTGTTCAGTGTCCTTGGTTAGATTGTATGAATCTAATCAAGGACACCATAGTCAAACGGTATCCGTTGTTAGATCGCTTGATTAAGGTGACCACGGCCACTGTTCAGTGTCCTTGGTTAGATTGTATGAATCTAATCAAGGACACCATAGTCAAACGGTATCCGTTGTTAGATCGGTTGATTAAGGTGACCACGGCCACTGTTCAGTGTCCTTGGTTAGATTGTATGAATCTAATCAAGGACACCATAGTCAAACGGTATCCGTTGTTAGATCGCTTGATTAAGGTGACCACGGCCACTGTTCAGTGTCCTTGGTTAGATTGTATGAATCTAATCAAGGACACCATAGTCAAACGGTATCCGTTGTTAGATCGGTTGATTAAGGTGACCACGGCCACTGTTCAGTGTCCTTGGTTAGATTGTATGAATCTAATCAAGGACACCATAGTCAAACGGTATCCGTTGTTAGATCGCTTGATTAAGGTGACCACGGCCACTGTTCAGTGTCCTTGGTTAGATTGTATGAATCTAATCAAGGACACCATAGTCAAACGGTATCCGTTGTTAGATCGGTTGATTAAGGTGACCACGGCCACTGTTCAGTGTCCTTGGTTAGATTGTATGAATCTAATCAAGGACACCATAGTCAAACGGTATCCGTTGTTAGATCGGTTGATTAAGGTGACCACGGCCACTGTTCAGTGTCCTTGGTTAGATTGTATGAATCTAATCAAGGACACCATAGTCAAACGGTATCCGTTGTTAGATCGGTTGATTAAGGTGACCACGGCCACTGTTCAGTGTCCTTGGTTAGATTGTATGAATCTAATCAAGGACACCATAGTCAAACGGTATCCGTTGTTAGATCGCTTGATTAAGGTGACTACGGTCACTTTTTCAAGTTTAACCGGATTAAACCACGTATATTATTTAAATTGGTTGGAAACGTCAGGAAAACCAATTTAAATAATATACGCAATTTAATCCGGTTGAACTTGTTTCATTATAATGTGTAGTGATCGCGAAAACCTAAGAAATTATTACTACTATAGTATCCGTGTGGTGCCGGACGTAAAGAAGTGCACCACCCTATATCTTCTCATGGGTGTCTTAAAGGTGACTAAGGGATTCACCAGAGGATGGGCAGCAGCGTTCTCTGAGTATTAAACCAACCAACTGCAATCGCCAACCCGCCTGCCAAGCGTGGCGATTATGGCATATCCCTCCAACATATGCTTGGGGGAGGCCTATGTCCAGCAGTGGACGTCTTTAGGCGGAAATGATGATGTTGATGATAGTATTAACAGTGGAAAGAAAAATTCGCTCACGAGCAGGATTCGAACCTGCGATTTCTGGTTAAGGTTCAAATCCTGCAAATGTGAAAAAACAATTCCAATTTTAAAAGCTCTTGCGGGCGTCTGGTGGGGTACCCACCCTTATACCATGAAATTAGTTTATAACGCCTTAATTCGCAGCATTTTAGACTATGGCACATATCTATTGATTCCGTGTAATAAAGGTGAAAAGGTGTATTCCAACTGACTTTTCATGAATCAGTTCAATCGATGCTTTGAAACCACCTGAGACATATTCCAATACAACTTGCCGTAAGACCCTACAGGATAATTTATATTTTTACATCTTTCATCTTTAATGTATCCAGCGTTACGGAATAGTACATTACTGTCGAGGCCTGAAATAAAGCAATTGACGACCGAGTAATATTGGAAGGACATGGCAAAACAAAGAAGTGATTTTTAAAGGACGAGTCGCCAGCCGAGTTTTTAACTAAACGAGGCCGTTAATTGCTATTTCGGCCGAGACTTGTATAGTGCTTTTCTCTCATTTGCGAGGAAACAATACACAAATTAATTCGACAATATCTAATTTTCATTCGCGCCAATTCCACCGTGTGCGTTTCTTGTTCTATTTTCAAGCTCTTGAAAAAAAACAAACATATTTATCAAATAAAGTAGTACATCTCCTTATAGTAGTTTAAGATATATGTTGTGGTATCTAGAGTTCAAGAAACTGCAAAATATCATTGAAACTTAGTTCCTAAACACAAGTGGCAGTTTATTTAGAGGATAGGTACTAAAGTTCTAAGTGATGTTAAGTTCTTCAAAGAGCTTTCTGCGTTTAACGCCTGCAATCTACTGAATTACCTCAAAAGACGACATTCCATTAAAGCCGCGTACAGATTATTCACAACACAACACACAACATGTAATGAAACGTGAACATCTGTGGACGGTCCGTGCGCACCAACGACCAGTCGACCATACAGCCCATAGACGCCTCATACAGGCAACCGATGTCTGCAACACATCTGTGAAATTTCACTAATGTAGGTCGCCACTATTCGCCACTTGAAATCTTCAAACCAGTTTTGACCACTTATATGAGCCGTCAAAACTGCCACGTTAGTGATTAGCCAATAGCCACCTTGGTAGGGCCAATCGGATTGCAGTACCCCGCTTCAGCTAGTGGCAGAATTTATTGTACGCATTATATTCAACATTACGCGTCTATTGGGCTGTATAGTCGTTGGCGCGCACGCTTCAACTACGAACGTCCATTGCCGGTAGTTTATGCGCGCACTCGTTTTTCTTGAAAAGTTTTAATTTTTGGGATACCATAATACGTATTTTGTTCGTAGAAACCAACAAACGACTTTTTTCATCGTCCCAAGCCCAAGCATCATCCCGATCCATTTTTTAATAGTTTTTAAATTTATCGCGGCTGGTAGCCAGTTGTTTGCGGCGCATACTTTTGTCGTGAATGAATGTCCAAAGCGTACTGTGCGCGCACAAAGTGTTCGTCGGAAAACCGACAACGCTCGCCCTGCGAATGCACGTAGAGTGCGTGCAGCTGTTTTTAGTGTGTTCGCGAACACATTGAAATGACCGGGCAACGTTGCATTGCATGTTACATTATGTTGTTTTTAGTGTGTTCGCGAACACATTGAAATGACCGGGCAACGTTGCATTGCATGTTACATTATGTTGTTTTTAGTGTGTTCGCGAACACATTGAAATGACCGGGCAACGTTGCATTGCATGTTACATTATGTTGTTTTTAGTGTGTTCGCGAACACATTGAAATGACCGGGCAACGTTGCATTGCATGTTACATTATGTTGTTTTTAGTGTGTTCGCGAACACATTGAAATGATCGGGCAACGTTGCATTGCATGTTACATTATGTTGTTTTTAGTGTGTTCGCGAACACATTGAAATGACCGGGCAACGTCGCATTGCATGTTACATTATGTTGTTTTTAGTGTGTTCGCGAACACATTGAAATGACCGGGCAACGTTGCATTGCATGTTACATTATGTTGTTTTTAGTGTGTTCGCGAACACATTGAAATGACCGGGCAACGTTGCATTGCATGTTACATTATGTTGTTTTTAGTGTGTTCGCGAACACATTGAAATGACCGGGCAACGTTGCATTGCATGTTACATTATGTTGTTTTTAGTGTGTTCGCGAACACATTGAAATGACCGGGCAACGTTGCATTGCATGTTACATTATGTTGTTTTTAGTGTGTTCGCGAACACATTGAAATGACCGGGCAACGTTGCATTGCATGTTACATTATGTTGTTTTTAGTGTGTTCGCGAACACATTGAAATGACCGGGCAACGTTGCATTGCATGTTACATTATGTTGTTTTTAGTGTGTTCGCGAACACATTGAAATGACCGGGCAACGTTGCATTGCATGTTACATTATGTTGTTTTTAGTGTGTTCGCGAACACATTGAAATGACCGGGCAACGTTGCATTGCATGTTACATTATGTTGTTTTTAGTGTGTTCGCGAACACATTGAAATGACCGGGCAACGTTGCATTGCATGTTACATTATGTTGTTTTTAGTGTGTTCGCGAACACATTGAAATGACCGGGCAACGTTGCATTGCATGTTACATTATGTTGTTTTTAGTGTGTTCGCGAACACATTGAAATGACCGGGCAACGTTGCATTGCATGTTACATTATGTTGTTTTTAGTGTGTTCGCGAACACATTGAAATGACCGGGCAACGTTGCATTGCATGTTACATTATGTTGTTTTTAGTGTGTTCGCGAACACATTGAAATGACCGGGCAACGTTGCATTGCATGTTACATTATGTTGTTTTTAGTGTGTTCGCGAACACATTGAAATGACCGGGCAACGTTGCATTGCATGTTACATTATGTTGTTTTTAGTGTGTTCGCGAACACATTGAAATGACCGGGCAACGTTGCATTGCATGTTACATTATGTTGTTTTTAGTGTGTTCGCGAACACATTGAAATGACCGGGCAACGTTGCATTGCATGTTACATTATGTTGTTTTTAGTGTGTTCGCGAACACATTGAAATGACCGGGCAACGTTGCATTGCATGTTACATTATGTTGTTTTTAGTGTGTTCGCGAACACATTGAAATGACCGGGCAACGTTGCATTGCATGTTACATTATGTTGTTTTTAGTGTGTTCGCGAACACATTGAAATGACCGGGCAACGTTGCATTGCATGTTACATTATGTTGTTTTTAGTGTGTTCGCGAACACATTGAAATGACCGGGCAACGTTGCATTGCATGTTACATTATGTTGTTTTTAGTGTGTTCGCGAACACATTGAAATGACCGGGCAACGTTGCATTGCATGTTACATTATGTTGTTTTTAGTGTGTTCGCGAACACATTGAAATGACCGGGCAACGTTGCATTGCATGTTACATTATGTTGTTTTTAGTGTGTTCGCGAACACATTGAAATGACCGGGCAACGTTGCATTGCATGTTACATTATGTTGTTTTTAGTGTGTTCGCGAACACATTGAAATGATCGGGCAACGTTGCATTGCATGTTACATTATGTTGTTTTTAGTGTGTTCGCGAACACATTGAAATGACCGGGCAACGTCGCATTGCATGTTACATTATGTTGTTTTTAGTGTGTTCGCGAACACATTGAAATGACCGGGCAACGTTGCATTGCATGTTACATTATGTTGTTTTTAGTGTGTTCGCGAACACATTGAAATGACCGGGCAACGTTGCATTGCATGTTACATTATGTTGTTTTTAGTGTGTTCGCGAACACATTGAAATGACCGGGCAACGTTGCATTGCATGTTACATTATGTTGTTTTTAGTGTGTTCGCGAACACATTGAAATGACCGGGCAGTGTTGCATTGCATGTTACATTATGTTGTTTTTAGTGTGTTCGCGAACACATTGAAATGGCCGGGCAATGTTGCATTGCATGTTACATTATGTTGTTTTTAGTGTGTTCGCGAACACATTGAAATGACCGGGCAATGTTGCATTGCATGTTACATTATGTTGTTTTTAGTGTGTTCGCGAACACATTGAAATGACCGGGCAACGTTGCATTGCATGTTACATTATGTTGTTTTTAGTGTGTTCGCGAACACATTGAAATGACCGGGCAACGTTGCATTGCATGTTACATTATGTTGTTTTGCTAATAATCTGTACGCGGCTTAGCCTTTATTGCACATGTGCGAGTCGACGGTGCCACATAAATTATAAACCATATCTTTGTACTTGTACCGGTAGGTACTAGGTAGGGAGTAGCCACGTCGATGGAGGAGCGGAAAAAGCCCCTCCGTTTCCTGCCCGGGGATCACACATGACCGGCCTGTCTATCTGCCAGACCCGTGTCAAATATTCTCTGGAGCGGAGATCGCCCCCCACCCGGCTAACGGTGGCAGGGGAAGCCTCCTGGGGCACGCTGTCCCGCGGCGAAGCTCATCTTGGAGCCCTAATGCGTTTCGCGCTCGGCATTATGTTGAGATGATTTTTTAGGTGGCCGCAGACTTCAGACAAAACTATCAAAATCAAGACCTTCCAGGGCCGAGGAATCTGCCTCCGTGTGAAAAATATTCCCACGGTATTGTCCGTAAATAAAATTTAATTTTAATGTTCCAGACTTTTTTCTGCGATTATTTAGTCCTACATACTACGGAATTTCGATTTCTTTTTTAAATCATTGCATAGCTTGGCTCGCTACAAACGGCTCGAGATGTCGCACGTTCAGCTATGACCTTCAGGGCCGAGGAATCTGCCTCCGTGTGAAAAATATTCCCAAGGTATTGTCCGTTAATAAAATTAAATTTTATGTGAACAACCTGATCGACCCTGAAGACATCTGTTTGGTGCAGACGTGGTGAGTAAGAGATAGAGACGAAGTTAATGCTAAACGTTTATTGAAGCTTAATGAGGATCCATGTATTTTTCCTAAGTCAATTTAATACTTCTCAACACTACTACATAGGTAGTAGGTTGGTTGAGGTTGAGAAGTATCAATAAGCCTCGTAAAAGGTGGTACAAATGAATGAATGAATTTAAAAATACATTGTTTCAATTTAATGTTTGTTATTAAAATTGTTTGTGTGGAATTTATTCGTCAATTTAAGAATATTAAATAGATAAATAAATAAATATTTTAGGAAATTTTTACCCAGGGCTTAGATTAGATTATAGCTATTGTGATTTATGATGATCAATTCCCATTTCAAACATAGTGATTATGGTATCATCGCACTCAAATCATTCTTTGTTTTTATATTAGGTAGGTAAGTTCGTGTACAGCTTCGATCACATATACTATAGATGCACGTTCTTGTACAAAATCAAACCCAAAACACGTCTCCACGATGAAATGCACTTGTAGTTATGTTTAATTCATGAACTATTTAAAAATGGTCCTAAAGTGAATATAGGTTCTTCTTAATATAAATCTTTAACACTCTGTAATAGTGTTGACATTTAATATTTAGTATTTAACATTTGGCTAAGTATCATATGTGTACCTTCAAGTAGCTGAGATCAAAACTGTGCATGCGACTGATATTGAACAGTTTTGTGGGCGCCGTTTTTCGAGCGGCGATCGTACATCTATAGCACGCTACGCCCCCGTGCCTCGGAGAGCACGAAAACCCGTCGGTCCTGCGCCTGATCTCTCTCCGCTCGTGTCGGATTGCCGTCCCATCGGATTATGAGTGTGAGGGAATAGAGAGTACACCTGTGTTTGCGCACACACTTGTGCACTATGTCCCACTCAGATGGCTATTCATAACATAACATCACGCCTGTATTTCCTCGAAGGGGTAGGCAGAGGTGTAATAATACACCCACATTTCGCCAGTTATGGCAGATGACTATGACAAAATTATAACCGGAGAAGAACCGGAGTGACCGACATAGCTTGTAGGATCAGTAAGCTAAAATGGCAGTGGGATGGCCATGTCTGTCGAAGGACCGATGGGCGCTGGAGCAAACGAGTCCTTGAGTGGAGACCGCGAATCGGCAAATGCAGTGTAGAGCGCCCCCCTGCCAGTCGGACCGACGACCTAATGAAAGTAGCTGGAGGGAACTGGATGCGGAAGGCAGAGGACCGAGTGTTGTGGCGCAACTTGGGAGAGGCCTATGTCCAGCAGTGGACTGCGATAGGCTGAGTTGATGAGATGGATAGTCTCCGTTGAGATTGGACGCCGTGACCAAAATTCGGCCGGGAAAACATAGTTTTTTACCCGACTGCGCCAGAAGGGGGGTAATGTTTTTCGAGTGTATTTATGTATGTATATTTCTTTGGCACGCTCTGTAGCCTAAACGGCTTGATGGTTTTTTTTTTATAGTATTGTATGGCGAAACGAGCTAAAGGCCCATCTGATGTTAAGTGGTTACCTCTGCCAAAACAACTGCAATACCACCTAGGCTGTGCCTAAATGGTACCGCAAGTCAGTTCGCCAAACTGAGACATGAAGATGGAAAGTCTCAAGTGATTGTAATTTCACCGGCACCCGTACCCTTCAGACCGAAACACAGCAATGCAAGCATCACTATTTGACCGAGAAGTAGGTACGGTGGTAGTACTTCCCCGGACGAGCTCTTTCACAAAGGAGCTCTACTACTACTATTTTAGCTTGAGACGTGTCTTTTTATACCCACCTTTTCCTCCAAAACGAGGTACTTAATGAACCTCACGCAGGCGTCACTCCTGGCATGAGGCAGCACTTCTATGAGGATGTTCCTGGCTGTCTCCTGCTCGTAGCTGGTGCCCAGGACCAAGTCATTAAACAGTCGTATAAGAGTCTCGTAGTTAAGTCTTGAAATGGTACTAAAAAGAAAATGAATGTTTGAATCATCGCTATATATCTACTAAACATGGTTAAACGAGTTATGGTTGCGGAACCACACTTTCATCTGTCATTAGTTCACTTGACAGCTGGGGGGTGATCCTCGCGTCGTAGACATTATCTCGAACTCGACATAATGTCAAAATTAAATGGCGAATGTCGATTGAAAAGAAATTTTCGTATTCTCAGAATGTCACGTTAGACATGTCTACGCCTAGCGCTCTAAATACAAAGCATGCATTTTTTTCAACGTTTTTGTTCCTGCTCTATCTTCAAAACGGTAATACATACCAGCATCAAACTTGGTCAGATTATAGTGCATATTATGCAGACTTTGCAGTAATTTTGCGCAAAAGAGCTGCTTCGTTGCTGCACAGAGTGCGTGCGAGCAGCAACAGCATCCTGAGTGTGATAGCTCATAGACTATTTGCTCCCAAGCTCTGCAGAACTAACGCGGGTGAACGTGCTCCCATGCGGCGAATTATGGAGTCATATAATGATAACTTTGCCGATACTGACCTATTTGTTATGTCACTCGCCCAATATAAAAACAATGTCACAAAAAAATGTTTTGCGAAATGAATTGTAAACTCCTTTTTCAAATTATGCATAATTATGCAAGTTTTGTATACCTACTTTAACTTTCGCTCATAATTAGATATAAGTACATTAATTCTGTCTGCAAAAGTGCTTGCTGTATTTGTAAAATTGTATGTATTATTTTGTGGATAACGGTGCTGGTTGCGTGATTACCTAAGTTTTGTATATCTTTTTGTTTGTATTATGCATTATTGCGCAATTGTTTGTTGTCCTGAAGAATAAAAAAATAAAAAAATAAAAATAGCGGGCAGGTATGACTGTCCATTTTTTTTAAAGTGGATGAGTCTATGTGTTTAGAATTTTGTCTATGTTATGTTTTTGTGTAAGAATTAATTTTTGCATCTTAGTTAAGCTTATCTTACTTAGCTTACTGCCTCGTTGGTCTAGTGGTCGCAAGCGCGACTGCTGAGCGTGGGGTCCTGGGTTCGATTCCCGGGTCGGGCAAAGTGTTATTGGGGTTTTTCATTAGGAAATTCTCAGTAGCAGCCCGGAGTCTGGATTTGTGCCCGGTTAATGGCAATAGGCTCGCCCCCTATTACATGGGACTTATAACATAACTGGCGAAATGTGGGTGTATTGTACACCTCTGCCCACCCCTTCGGGGAAATACAGGCGTGATGTTATGTGTGTTATGTGTTAGTTAAGCTTATATAATACGTATATTAACATAGTTATTAAGTAATATTGTTACTAACACATTGAGTCATTGTTACTTGTCCACGGGAAAGAATGCGGCTCAGCTCTCCGTCCTCCTACTATCCTCATGGACACCACTGTGTCTGAAGGCTTGCCACATTCTGCTCCGATTACAAAAATATTAAGCTAAAATTTAGTGATAGCCTAGCGGTTGAATGCTTGCCTTCTATGCTAGCAACTGTGGAACCAACTTCCATCAGCAGTTTTCCCGAACAAATCCGACATGAAAGCCTTCAAGAAAAGGCTTAAAACGTCTTTTTAAAAGGTCGGAAATGCTTCGGCGACTCCCCTGGTGTTGCTATTAAAATGGCCAGTATACGTGGGACACTCAGAAAGTTTTGCGAAACTAAAAAAAATTGTTCTATACGTACATATATTTTTATCAAATCTTTTCAAAGTACTTTCCACCAGCCTCTATACAAAGATTCATGCGCCTAAACCAGTTTTCAAAACACTTTTTCCAGTCCGCCGCAGACACCTCGTTTACAGTCTGCTCGAACGCAGCCAGCGCATCTTCCGGCGACGAAAATTGTATCCCTTTGAGCTGATTTTTTATTTTTGGGAATAAAAAGAAGTCACACGGTGTTAAATCAGGGCTGTAAGGAGGGTGACCCAGGAGTTTGACTGGCGTGCTGTCCAGGAAGTCCCTCGTTTTGAGTGCGGTGTGCGCAGGTGCATTGTCGTGGTGGAGCAGTAGCCCGCGGAGCCCTGTGTTTGGTCGCTTGTTGCTTATAACAGAGAAAACTTCTGGCAAACATTTGGTAGTATACCATTCGGCATTAATGCTTCTTTGATCCCGTAAGGGAATTGATACCAAGTGGCCAGTCAAATTAAAAAAGCTAGCGATCAAAATCTTACCCCCGCTTCTAGATCGCTTCACTTTGGTAGGCGTTGGCTCATTTTGAAACACCCAAACAGTCGACTGGCGCTTGGTTTCTGGGTCGTATTGATAAATCCAGGACTCATCACCTGTAACGATGTCGTAAACACGCCGAGACGAGCCTGCTTCAAATTTGTTAAGCATATCACGGCACCATTCCACCCGGGCCTGCTTCTGAGCATCGGTGAGGTTGTGCGGCACCCAGCGTGATACTATCCTCCTCACGCGAAGATGGCTGTGTAGAATCTCGTGAACGCTTCCCGATCCAATCTTCAATATGTGTTGAATCTCCTGATATGTAATTCGCCTATTGTCTTGGATAAAAATTTTCACTGCTAGCACGTTTTCTTCGGTAACAGCCGTCAAAGGGCGACCGCTTCTTTCGTCATCCCCCAAAGTTGGTCGACCGCGCTTGAATTCGTTATACCAACGATACACGGTTGCCTTGGAAGGGCCTTCATCCATGAATGCCATTTGAAGTCTATCGTACGATTCATCCGGTTTCAGGCGACACTTGAAATCGTATAAAATCATAGCTCTAAAATGTTCCCGGCGCAGATCCATATTTCAGTGAGACACAATACTTTGAATTAACTCGCAAAAAATGTGGAGGGAAATTTTGAAATTGGAACTTACTTATTTTTACTTATAAATAATCATATTTTCGAAAAACATTATAACTGGCCAGTCTCCCATATATAAAAACTTTTTTTCGCAATACTTTCTGAGGGGCCTGGTATTTTCTTACAACATAAACGAAGTATAAAAGTCGTAGATTTTAGTGCTTCTTTTTATTTGATGAAATGGATTATTGGAGAATTTGACATTTAAATATTATTATTTTTTGTTCATTTTTAGGGTTCCGAAGTCCTACAAGGAACCCTTATAGTTTCGTCATGTCCGTCCGTCTGTCCGTCTGTCCGTCTGTCCGTCTGTCCGTCTGTCCTAATCCTTTACAGCTTAATAACTTCTACAGTTATAAACATAAGTAAATGAAATTTTGTTAAAAAATTGTCTACATATAGATCTCAATTTTAAAAGAATAAAAAAATGGTTTTTCCGTATTTTAGGGGTGGCGTCCATACATGTGAAATGGGGAAAAAAAAAAATCTTTTGCTGCACCCCCTCGTGTGGGATATCGTTGAATAGGTCTACTAAAATGAAGGTAATGTTTGGTACACCACTTTTTTATCAGGTGTACCATCTGCGAAATATAGCCCGCCAAAGTGGCTTGCAATGTGTCCCCCCCCTGCCATTTCTAAACTATGCAATTTAGAAACTTATAATCTTCCACATTGATAGACCTTTGTGAAAACTCTCTTTTAAAATTATTTCGAGTATAATGTGATTATAATTTTTTGAGTTATAGAGAGAAAACTGAAAAATACTTAGAACGTCCTAGTTCAAAGGTCATTGACCTTAGAGAAAAATTATCATAGCAAATAATGCTCCTTTAGCTACTTTCTATTTGAAAAAATCACAAAAAGTAACTTTAAAATGACACTTCTTAAATTTGACTTCTTGAATTTATCGCTAGATGGCGCTACTAACAACACGCTCTGAGTCGCGAATGCTGCCGATTATTGCAAAAACTAAAATAGCCATGATTAATATTCGATTTGATTCGTTTGTAATTACACCTACTTAAGGAACCCTATAATACTGAGCATGGCCCGACATGCTCTTGGCCGGTTTTTTTTATGTGGAATTTAAATCTGAGTCATAAAAAGCTTCTGCAGCTTTTAAACTTACGATTCATAAGCTGGAGGTTAAGAAATAGTAGTAGTTACCTATAGATTTTAAATAATGTAGTATGATTTATTACTCTTATGGTACACACGGCTACACATCTAGCTGTACATTTCCAGTATAAGCTGACCTCGCATTGTATAGGTTTTCCTTCCAACGCGAGGTCAGCCTTTACTGGTTTTGTACAGCTTGATGTGTAGCCGTGTGTACCACCCACAGAAATAGATAGAATGGAAAAGTGGGCAGGGCGCGCGTGCCAACACTCTGCACCATAGTGCAGGGTATTTAAAAGCCTTTCTCAGTACGACTTATGACTTGTTTCTGTAAATACTGTAACAGAAACCTGCAAAAATGCCTTATTGAGCTGTTCCTAACAGCAGAAACAAAAGCTGTAAAGTACATTTCATTTTAGAGTAGTAGTAGAGCTCCTTTGTGAAAGAGCTCGTCCGGGGAAGTACTACCATCGTACCTACTTCTCCGCCAAATAGTGATGCTTGCATTGCTGTGTTTCGGTTTGAAGGGTGTACGGGTGCCGGTGAAATTACAAACACATGAGACTTTCCATCTTCATGCCTCAATTTGGCGAACCGACTTGTTGTACCATTTGGGGAACAGCCTAGGTGGTATTGCAGTTGTTATGGGCAAAGGTAACAACTTAACATCAGGTGGGCCTTTAGCTCGTTTCGCCATCCTATACTACATTTAAAAAAAGTCAATATGTAAGGCGTAGTTTGTTCGAAAGTTGCCACGTATGAATCACAAGTAAAATTGTGATTACAACCATTCCACTCGTGGTACCACCCTTCGACACAAAGCTTAGCATTATTAAAGTAAAGACCTTTATAAGAAACAAATACCGACCCGAACAAATTCCGTAGGTATGGATCATTGGTGATTTCATTAAACGATACAGTTATCCTTAAAATATCTACTGCAAACCCTGTATTTTTTTCGAGGCTTTCAGCTTTTTTTATATTTTATTTTATTGTATAGGATGGCGAAACGAACTAAAGGCCCACCTTTTGAAATATTAAAATGTAAATACGGTGCTACCATATTTACATTTTAATATGTCAAAAGCAGACATACGATTCGGAAAATTCTGTCAGTCTGCGGGGCTGGTACTAAAATTAACTGTATAATTATATATGCCATAGACGTACAACATACTATTATAAAATCGTAAAAGTACAACCATGTTATAGGTTCCGGCGTGTTAGAATTTTTCTGTGATCAATGAATCTTCTTCTTCGTGTCGACACGAGCTACATAATGATAATAGCTCATGTCGTGGGGAAAAGATTAGCCAGTCAGCAAGTTGGTAGCGGGGCTGACTGCCCAGGGTGCGCCGGGCGATCAATTAAATATCGTCACTCGTGGAGGCTCTTTTAATGCATACTCTCGCTACGCTGTCCGTCCATCCGTCCGTCCGTCCATCCGTCCGTCCGTCTGTCTGTCACAGGGCTGTATCTTTTGAACGGTAATAGGTAACCGGTTGAAATTTACTCAAAATATGTGTTGCTATGAGGTGTATCACGACAAATACTAAAAACAAAAAAAAGTCTAAGGCCCGTATTCCAGAAGGATACTCAAGCGTTGATCTCTGTTTAAAACTAGTTTTAAGTTGAGCTTTGATTTTAGAACGTCCCTCAAGCAGAGATTTGTTGATCACAGTTCAGCTGAGTTTCACGATTGCATTGTATTGTTTTCCATCAACTTGTAATGAGTACACAGAACAATATTTTTATCATCTCGCTATGGTCATTACCCAACTCTACGGCTTAGCTATTGCCAACACAGGTAATTACAGAGGATGTGATGAGACGGAAGCTAAGCTGTGGCATCCTGGCCGGCAGGAAGACCACGAAGGTCCCAACATAATGCAGCCAATGCCATGGGCTAGAAGAATTTGATGACAATTCTTTACAGAGAAAAGGACAAATTGTTTCCATGGAGGATGGAAGAAATAACGAAGGTTATATGCCATTATCAGACAGAGACAGAGAAAGGAGAGAGACAGAGGACCGAGTGAATAACAATCACATGAGACTTTCCATCTTCATGTCTCAGTTTGGCAACCAACATGCGGTACCATTTAGGCAACAGTCTAGGTGGTATTACAGGTTTCGTACCCGTGGTCCACCTACGTTGTTCACCTAGGTGTTCCACGGTTAAATTTTTGTACCCGTAGTTCACCTAGCAGGTGGACCACGGGTAATAATTTAAAAAGTAGTACCCGTGGTTCACCTGATAGGTGAACTACGGGTAATTATTTAAAAAGTATTACCCGTGGTTCACCTGATAGGTGAACTACGGGTAATGATTTAAAAAGTAGTACCCGTGGTTCACCTGATAGGTGAACTACGGGTAATGATTCAAAAATTATTACCCGTTGTTCACCTATCAGGTGAACCACGGGTATTGATTTAAAAAGTGTTGCCCGTGGTTCGCGACTAGCAAGTAAACCACGAGTAATTGTTTACGACCTATTCCATTTAGTTTAACTATATGTTCAATCAGTTGAACTAATTGGATAAAAATATTACAACTAGTAGGACAACTTTCTAAGTAATGGTTAAAAATTACCTGCAAGTTGAAATAAATGGAATATCGTTGTCCAATAAGTTCAACTAAAAATAACTTTAAACAAAACGGAGTTTTAATAGTTGAAACAAATGCATGTGGTGAAAAACAAATGAATGTCGAAAAAAACAAATGAATGTCGTAAAAAAACAAACGAATTTCGTAAAAAAAACAAAAGAATGTCGTTAAAAACAAAAGAATGTCGTAAAAACAAATGAATGTCGTAAAACAAATGAATGTCGTAATAAACAAATGAATGTTAGACGAGCCTTTTTCGCCATTTACAATGGTACAATACTACATTGGTACAATGCTACAATGGTACAATGCAATCAGTCATTTCTCTAAGACAAAAATCTTAGCGTGACAAAGTAACGTGACATGAAATTTTGCATACAAAAGAAAAAAAGTTTAAAAGTTTTTGTCAAGTCTAGAAAAGAAAGAAAGAATATATATTTATTTACGACTGTACCATTGTACCATTCTACCAATGCACCATTGTACCAATGCACCATTTTACTAATGCATCATTGTACCAATGCACCATTGTACCAATGCACCATTCTACCAATGCACCATTGTACCATTGTAAATGGCGAAAAAGGCTCATCTAACATTCATTTGTTTATTACGACATTCATTTGTTTCACAACATTCATTTGTTTTTTACCACTAAGCGAGGTCTCTGAGTTAACTAGGCCGCTGAGCACTTATCCGTCTGTCTGCCTGTCAGAATCAACTTATACTTATTTGACTTTTATACCAATATAAGACATTAGCTGAATACGTACGTTTATTATTCACATTTAACTTATAATTTAGGGGACAGATACGAATAAAAAGTTCGATCTGTCCCCACTTCGGCGATAAGGGGACAGATATTTTTTTTTTTTCTATGTGTCCCAAGTAAACAGCAATGGGGACAGACGGGAAATAATTAGATTGATCTGTCCCCTCATCAGTAACAGGGCGGACAGGTTGAACTTTTCGTTCCTGTTTATCCACAGACAGATCGACAGAACAGGGGGACAGACCAGAATAATTTCAAGGAAAACATGTACCTACCTAGGTGTTCCACGGATAAACCCGATTACCACAGAGTACATCTAGGTGAACCACAGGTACAAAAAGTTAACCGTGGAACACCTAGGTGAACCACGGGTACACCCGATTACACAGAATACATCTAGGTGAACCACGGGTACAA
Organism: Asteroscopus sphinx; assembly: GCA_949699075.1. NCBI lineage: Eukaryota > Metazoa > Arthropoda > Insecta > Lepidoptera > Noctuidae > Asteroscopus > Asteroscopus sphinx. The sequence goes on from OX453024.1 coordinate 14,560,938, forward strand.
AAAGTTAACCGTGGAACACCTGGGTGTACCACGGGTACAAAAAGTTTACTGTGGAACACCTAGGTGTTCCACGGGTACAGAAAATTAACCGTGGAACACCTAGATGAACCACGGGTACAAAAAGTTTACCGTGGAACACCTAGGTGTACTACGGGTACAAAAAGTTAACCGTGGAACACCTAGGTGAACTATGTAGGTGGACCACGGGTAAGCAACCGTATTACAGTTGTTATGGGCAAAGGTAACCGCTTAACATCAGGTGGCTCAACTTTAGCTCGTTTCGCAATCCTAAAATATTTAAAAAAAACATAGCATTCAAAAGCCCTAAGTTAACAAAACCCAAAATTTTTTACATTCCTATTAATTTTAATCACAATTTTTCTCACCTCCGTCCAGTATTAGAATATATAACAATATTTCTCAAGATAAGCGCAGCAGTCAACCGTATGCTCTTTGTCACTGGTCCCTCGTTCTCATCCTGTCAAACAGCATATACACAATAAATTTAAAATGGCACACATTGAAATGAAGTTGACTTTTTAGCAAGGGCCCTTATTACAGACAAGTTATCTCTTTTCAGTTTTTAAATCACATATATTTTTATCTCAGTCTAACACCCCCAAAGACATTGCTTTGAAGTGCCATTGCTAAAAAGTTTACATGTTGTATTAAATGTATTAAGGGGAATGTAGCATCCAAGTGGCGCCCCCATCAGTAAAATAAATATTACTTGCTGAATACATCATTTATCGAAAATTTGTCTTTAACAATTGAAGTACAGGTACTGCATTTTAATCAGAAACTATTAAATCTGTAAAATATACTTTGCTGTAGTTGTAGATAGAAAAAATGCCAAATGTGGCTGTTTTTCGCACTTTTTCTATCCACAACTACAGCATGCTTCGCTGTTTTAATATAATTAATTTATAATTTACAGAGTTAATCATCATCATCATTTCAGCCGAAAGATGTCCACTACTGGACATAGGCCTCCCCCAATTAAGGGGAGAATATGCCATAATCGCCACGCTTGGCAGGCGGGTTGGCGATCGCAGTTGGTTGGTTAAATACTCAGAGAACGCTGCTGCCCATACTCTGGTGAATCCCTTAGTCGCCTTTTACGACACCCATGAGAAGAGATAAGGGTGGTGCTATTCTTTAAGTCCGGCACCACACGGACTACACCCGTGTGGTGCCGGATAGAGTTAATAGTTACAAATATTTAAACAGTGGTTCTATTTTCATACATGATTTGTTTCAAATATTCGCAATGTTATTAACCTGAAGGATAGAAGTTTTTAAACTTTCGCGAATTTCACTCATATGACATCGAATCTCGGCCACTCGCATCCATTTGCCACCTTGCCAATACATCGCTCCACCGAGCTCAATGGTGTCATAGTCCTACCCTACGTTTACCGATTCGTGGTCTCCATCTCAAGAACCCGTCTACCCCAACGGCCACCTTTTCGTATACACTGGCGGCCATATTTACTGCCAAACGTAATATTAATACCTTACGGACGAATTGTAATACCGTGAGCCATAAATATGGAACTTTATTGTCTCACAAAGTTTATCCCTAAACTTATATGTTACTTATTAGTTTTCTCTGGAAGTTTCCTTAATCTTTGAGATAGGGTCATGTTGGTCAATTCCATTTAGGAGCAGATGTTTATTATTAATAGTGTTTTATGATCAAATTTTGGTTGTCTTCGTTCGAATTGTTGTATGAGCAAGCTGTAAACGTAATAGAATTTCATCTGGTTAGTAGCTAAGAGTGGTTGGTTAATAAGTAAAATTATTTTGAATTAGGTATAAATGAGGAGACGATAAGCCCAAAACAACATCATAAATTTATGAAATAAGTACATTCAACAATAATAGTTATTTGTTATGTAGGTACTTACGTTACGACATGTTTGTTTTAGATTAATCACCACGATAAAATAGGTAGCATACAATAAAATAAAACCGGCCAAGAGCATGTCGGGCCATGCTCAGTATTATAGGGTTCCTTAAGTAGGTGTTACAAAGAAATCAAATCGAGTTCATGGCTATTTTAGTTTTTACAATAGACGGCATAAGAAAATCTCATAATTTATAAGTCAATTAACGATAAGATAATTGAAAAATGAAATAATCAAAATAAATTTATTTCAAATTATTTAATTAAAAGATGGTTTGCAATCAAAACTATTCATAATTTAATCATAAGGAGTAATTTAATTATATTCACATAAAACATTAATATATTTTTGTCTTAATATTCAATATTAAGTATATAAAAAAAAACAAAATGACATAATTATTTCCTAAACAAGTAAATACTTGAATAGGATTGAAAATAAACCATTATAATCTGAAGCTGAAAAATTCCATTCAATCGTTTTTCCCATCAAACTATTTAAAATACAGGTAACTTAAAAAATTACTAGTTTTTATTTTCGACTGGCAACCCTAACTTCATAATGAACGCATTTTTATTGACATAATAATGTTCCGATAAAAACTCGCAACAAAACGGTGCACTTACAAAATAAGTGACAAAATTACGGTAAATCTGCCGTAATTACGGTGCATATGGCAACACTGATTACACGGATTTTTTATGACTCTACTTAAATACCTGACCTATTTCTTTTAGACATTTTAATAATTATTAATTAAATAAAATATTAATATTATTAACACGTCTTACTTTAGTAATATCCTAATTCCTATTTTCTAACGGTCAGACTTTAAAGAGTCCAACCCTTTCAAAAATATTTACACTATATTCAGTGTGTTATGTAAAATATGTAATCCTTTTACATTACCCTTTGTCCAGAGAAGTGACAACAGTATTTTTACGTCCAACATCAAAAACAATGCTCCTATTCTCTATAAATTGAACGGACACTTCACAAGTTGCCTAACATGCACGTCATTCGATAATAGCTCACACGTAGAAGCCACATTTTAACGTCCTAAGTATCCGAACCACGGGACATAAATCCCGGGAAATTGCTATGTCCCGCGGACACAAGAAAGATGCATCAAAAGCGCACTGTGCCTAGTTTTGCAACACAAACATATACAATTAACATGTAGTAAAATAAAAGTGTTGTGTTTAGTATAAAAACAGGCTAATCCAAGCGGGGCGAGACTCGAACAAATTTACTGAGCCAACAATCAACCGGCACTAACATACATATGAGTAAGGGTGAGGGCATATCTCGCGACCAACTGTGACGTTTACACGCTTGGTGTGAACTGGTGTTTAGATTTACCTATTTAAAAATTTTGAAAGATTCATAGTCAAAGAGCATCATCATCATTACCATTTCAGCCGAAAGACGTCCACTGCTGGACATAGGCTTCTCCCAAGCATCGCCACAATGACCAGTCCTGCGCTTTCCGCATCCAGCGGATACCCGCGACCTTCACCAGGTCGTCGGTCCACCTTGTGGGGGGCCTACCCACGCTGCGCCTTCCAGTACGCGGTTGCGACTCCAGAACTTTACTGTCCCATCGGCCATCCGTTCTGCGAGCAAAGAGCATGGTGGTAAGTAATCCTGCTGTGCCATTTACAAATCTTCACATGTAGATTGTAATACAGATAGTGTAATCAACAGGTAACAAGTTCTCGTCCGGGAAAGTACTACCACCCTTTGGTCGTTCAGTTTATGCGGATGTCATATAACACTGCTTGGCTTATTGGTTGTTTACCCATCATACACACATTTTGCACGTTAAAAACCATAACGACACTAAACGAAAAAACTGTTTTGGGAAAATCGCCCGTTTCATCAAAACTATAAAAAACATCCAAAAACGGGTTTTTCATTAAGGGGAATGTAGTAGTGGCGAGTGCCAAGTGGCGCCGCATCAGTAAAAAAATTTATTACTCTCTGAATACATAATTGATTGAAAATCCTTTTTAACGATTAAAGTACAGGGGGTCTACTCCCGTTTGACGATATTCGATAAATCGTACGAATCATCGCACAATTTGCTACTCCTGTCAACCATCGTTCCCATATCGCATGCGATGATCGTGTTTTGACGTTTGTTTCTCTGATCTCCGATCAATTGTATGCGACTATAAACCTTAGTTTCTATTTATTGTGCCTTTTTTATGTGCGGATCTTTATTGTGTAGGCATAGACCAGTAAGCCTCTAGACGCCGGTTAGCTGGACACCCCCGGTCACAACGCATATGCTCTACCACTGCATATCATACGTCCCTCCGCCAATCGGAATGTCACTCAGTCAGCAAGCGGCACCAATCATAAGGAATCATACCACCGAACTTTTGGCCAATCATTACGCGCCGTCCGCCCCCCTGACCCCACCAACGTTTTACGACTGCGTTCGAATACAAAACTTTGTTTATGCGGAGTCTTGAAGCTTACTGGTCTGTGTGTGTAGGTATCAAAGATAAAGATATTTTATTTTGCAAATATGGGTATATGGTACATAACATGGTGGTAAACATAATAAACAAAGATCAGCCATATTTTACCAGTAAGCATGCAAAAAAAAAAACAAGTTATCAGTCGGAACGAAAGTTCGTACTTCGTTTGTCGTTCGTAAAACGCGAGTAGACCCTCTGGTACTGTAGTTTAATTAGAAACTATTAACTCTGTAAATTATAGTTCGCTGTAGTTGTAGATACAAAATATGCGAAAAACGGCCACTTTTGGCACTTTTTGTATCTACCTACCATTCCCCTTAAGTGTTGAAGAAATATATTGACTGAAATTCAATATCATTATTCTAGTTTTGGTCGTGAAACGGAAATTAAAACTGTATAAAACCATGAATTTGACATTATATTAAAAAACACAGCCTTAGAAGACGAAGTATCAAAGAAACTCTCGATTCTAAGCTGCTTGCATTCAACCTTGAACCAGAACCTTGGATCGAGAAAGAAACCCAATGTAACCTGCGACACACTATTCAAAAATTCTGTAAAATACTAGAGAACCTTAAATGGTACTGTGTAAAATGTCCCAAATATAAAAAAACCAATGCAATATTCTTCTTTGTTCACCCTTGGCAGAGCGGTCGTGGTTACATTGGGTTGTGATACTTGAGTAACAGCTCTTGTGATACGTTTCCATTCGGCTCTATTATTGGGGCTGCGAGAACATTGTGTCATGCTGGAATACGTGATGGTCGTAATGAGGGCTGACCAGCGCGATAGAGAGCGACCGCGGGGTCTATTCCCTTCTATCCTGCCATGCACCACCAAGCCCTCGATTGAGTCTTCCTTCAAAAAACTTGTGTATTCATATTTTCACAATCGACGATAACCTTTCTTTTACAATTATTTCTTTTTGGATCGATGCACTGGTTCGGTGCGCAGTCCAGTGGATCCTGAATGAATGCCTTCAGCACCACATCTCCAGAGCATCGATTTTTCTCCGGTCGGTCATCCTCAACTTCCACGTCTCGGCACCGTAAAGAAAAATTGGAAAGACGAGACTTCAAATGAGGCGCACCTTTGTGGCAACGGAAACTAGTAAATTCAAAACTCCAATTCCAAAAAGTTTAAAAACACTAGAGAACTATTTGAACTGTCAATAATGTTCAATGAACGTTGATAACTGGCCACGTGTCCTATAACAAAAATATATTTGTCTTAGGTGTTACAGATAGCCCACTGTGAAGAGCCTGCATGGTGGAAGACGAGACAACAGCTCATGTGCTTCTAAACTGCCCTGAAGTCGCCACATACAGCGCCACGTGCTTCAGTAACCTAAGAACTCTAAGAGAGATCACCAGCAACACCAAGGCGCTGTTGGCCTTTCTTGAGGAGTCAGGTGGATTGAGTAACTTCCCACCCGTATGCAAAATATGCGCCTTAGACATGAAGTTGCAGAAACCAGCCCGTTATACTATACTACATAACGTTGAAATGAGATTTTCGGCAAACATTCGTAACATTCATTTAGTGTCATGATTATTCGTTTACACAATTCCGTTCATTCATCTACACCCCCGTGTATTCTTTCATTTCCCTCCGTCTTTCAACAAACATTTAAGTACGTTGTTTTATTTCCTCAATTTGCGCCCGCCTTTTACATTACAATGGTCTCAGAGAATAAATGAGAACGCTCGTTCATCAAATGCGTGATCTTGATTGTTAGAACAAATGAAGCACTTAAACAAATCATCTACTACTATTATAAAATTGTTAAATGTCAGTTGTCTGTTTGTTTGTTTGTTTGTTCCAGCATCACGCTAAAACTACTGGACCGATTTTGATAAATTTTTTTTTGTTTGAAAGCTGATGATCCGACTTAAAAACTGGTATGGGTTTTGAGAAAGAAAGAAAGAAAGAAAAAAAGAAAAAAAAAAATTCGTGGGTTGCGTACTCACCCGACAGATCGAAGCTTCTTTGCATTTGCACGAGCGGATAGTAATGTACGATGGAGTGGAGTGGAGTGGAGTGGACAGGGGATGGGACTGAGGATGGGACTGGGGACGGGACAGGGGACGGGACTGGGGACGGGACAATGGACGGGACAGTGGGACGGCACATGGGACTGGACATAGGATGGGACATGGGACAGGACATGGGATATGGGACGGGACGATAGTGATATAGTGGGACAGTGGGACAGTTGGGCAGCGGGGCGGGGAAGCGGGGCAGCGTGCCAGCGGGGCAGCGGGGCAGTGGGATACCGGGGCAGCGGGGCTGTGGGATAGTGGTGCAGCGGGGCAGTGGAGCAGCGGGGCAGTGGGGTAGCGGGGCAGTAGGGGAGTGGGGCAGCGGGGCAGGCAGTGGGGCAGTGGGATAGTGGGGCAGCGGGGCTGTGGGGCAGTGGGGTAGCGAGGCAGCGGGGCCATGGGGCAGTGGGTTACCGGGGCAGCGGGGCAGTGAGGCAGTGGGATAGTGGGACAGCGGGGCAGCGGTGCAGCGGGGAGGGGAAGCGGGGCAGCGAGGCAGTGGGGCAGCTGGGCATCGCGCCAGTGGGGCAGTGGGGTACCGGGGCAGCGGGGCATTGGGAAAGAGGGGCAGTGGGGTAGCGGGGCAGTTGGGCAGCCGGGCAGCTAGGCAGCGGGGCAGCTGGGCAGTGGGTTACCGGGGAAGTGGGATAGTGGGGCAGTGGGGCAGCGGGTCAGTTGAGCAGCTGGACAGTGGGTCAGTGGGGAAGCGGGGCAGGCTGTGGGGCAGTGGGATAGTGGGGCAGCGGGGCAGAGGGTTAGCGGGGCAGCGGGGCAGTGTGTTATCGGGGCAGCGGGGCAGTGGGATAGTGGGGCAGCGGGGCAGCGGGGTAGTGGGGCAGCGGGACAGTGGGGCAGCGGGGCAGCGGGACAGGCTGTGGGTCAGTGGGTTAGTGGGGCAGCGGGGTAGTGGGGCAGCAGGGAAGTGGGGCAGCGGGACAGTGGGGCAGCGGGGCAGTGGGGTAGCGGTGCTGTGGGATAGTGGGACAGCGGGGTAGTGGGGTAGCCGGTCAACGGGGCAGTGGGGGGCAGCGGGGCAGGCTGTGGGGCAGTGAGGTAGTGGGGCAGCGGGCCAGTGGGGCAGCTGGGCAGCAGGGCACTGGGGCAGCGGGGCAGTAGGGCAGTGGTGTAGCGGGGCAGCGGAGAAGTGGGGCACTTGGGCAGCGGGGCAGCGGGGCAGTGGAGCAGCTGGACATTGGGGCAGTGGGGAAGCGGGGCAGGCTGTGGGGCAGTGGGGTAGCGGGGCTGTGGGATAGTGGGGCAGCGGGGCAGAGGGTTAGCGGGGCAGCGGGGCAGCTGGGCAGCGGGGCAGTGGGTTACCGGGGCTGCGGGGCAGTAGGATAGTGGGGCAGCGGGGCAGCGGGTTAGTGGGGCAGCAGGCAAGTGGGGCAACGGGGCAGGCTGTGGGGCAGTGGGATAGCGGGGCAGTGGGTCAGTGGGGTAGCGGTGCAGTGGTATAGTGGGGCAGTGGGGTAGTGGGGTAGCCCGTCAGCGTGGCAGTGGGGGGCAGAGGGGCAGGCAGTGGTGCAGTGGGATTGTGGGGCAGCGGGCCAGTGGGGCAGCTGGGCAGCAGGGCACTGGGGCAGCGGGGCAGTGGGGCAGTTGTGTAGCGGGGCAGTGGGGCAGTGATGTAGTGAGGCAGTGGTGTAGCGGGGCAGCGTAGCAGTGGGGCAGTGGGGTAGTGGGGCAGCTGGGCAGCGGGGTAGTGGGGCAGCGGGGCAGAGGGGTAGCGGGGCTGTGGGGTAGCGGGGCAGTGGGGCAGCGGGGCAGTGGGGCAGCGGGGCTGTGGGGCAGCGGGGCTGTGAGGCAGTGGGGCAGTGGGATAGTGGGGCAGCGGGGCAGCGGTGCAGTGGGGTAGCGGGGCAGTGCGGCAGCGGGGCAGCGGGGCAGTGGGGCAGCGGGACAGCGGGGTAGTGGGGCAGCGGGGCAGAGGGGTAGCGGGGCTGTGGGGTAGCGGGGCAGTGGGGCAGCGGGGCAGTGGGGCAGCGGGGCTGTGGGGCAGCGGGGCTGTGAGGCAGTGGGGCAGTGGGATAGTGGGGCAGCGGGGCAGCGGTGCAGTGGGGTAGCGGGGCAGTGCGGCAGCGGGGCAGCGGGGCAGTGGGGCAGCGGGACAGCGGGACAGTGGGACAGTGGACTGGACTGGAATGGACTGGACTGGACTGACGTGGGTTAGCAGAATTTAACGCGAGCGGAGCCGCGGGTAAAAGCTAGTCTTATTATAAAATTCTTGCCAAATATAAAAGGACTGTTTCAAAATACTTTCCAATATAACTTAATCTAACTTAACTGAATCGAAGTAAATAGAAACTAGGATCAATCTGCTCTAGTCTTTACATTGTGTGAGTCAGAGGTGGACTTAACCTCTTGTATGCTGCAGTTACAAAATATTTAAAATATTATATAATTATGTCTATTAATTATATTCTGAGCTATTAATGCCCGAGGCATTCTCTACCAGTTGATGCAGAGAGAAAAACACATGGTAGGTGTACTATTAAAGTTTGTAGGTAGGTACAGTGTCGAGAAATACTAATGTATAGGTGAACCGTGTTACGTTTTTTGTTGTCTAAACGATTAATACTACATTGATAAAAGACACCAAGGGCTTTCAATTGGTTTCATCTATACTGGATTTTTGCATGCTTAATACAAGCAGAATATAGCACTGTTCCTAAACCACCAATTTTTATATCTGGTACCACCTGTATTCTACGCAAATAAATGATTCTTTCTTTCTTTCTAAAACAAGCACATGTATTTTCCGCGAAAATCGATAGTTTTCGAGAAAATCGCAATACCTTCAAAAATTAATTTCGCTTACAAACAATTTGCAATTTTATGAACACGAACAACTAAAAGGCTTTTAAGACATACAATACCTAACGACTGTGACTGAGACTTCTTTATTTTACTTGGAAAAAACAAACAACGTTTAACCTTAACATATCTATAGTTTTCTGTTACATGTAGTCAGAACCGGGAGCAACAAATCCACAAAATCAATCACATCAGAGGTGCGATGCTCGTTACCCGTAATTACATGGTTCAAAGTATTCCCATACCGGAGTGTCCTTTAAGTATCTATAATTGTGATCAAATGGATTTGTTTTAAAATGACAGCTGGTGGGAAAATTAGTACTTCGATTTAGTAAATAAGGAACATTAATCTACGGAACCACCCATCTTCCCAAAGCACGTACTACTACTACTACGCGGCAATATCTATCTGTTCACTTATGAAACTAGGGTAGGGTCTCCCTAGTTTCATCGACCTTCCTAGTAAGGAGGTCGTCAAGCTAAAGGATGGTCAAAAGAACCTACACTCTGTTTTTTCTTCAGGTAATATGGCGCCAAAAAGCGGCCATTTTAATTTTTTAAATTTTGATATACCCAGTGTCACTCTCAGAATTAAGACGAATCTAACGACACCTCTCAATCTCAAATCCATCAAGCCGTTTAGGCTACAGAGCGTGCCAAAGAAATATACATACATACATACACTCGGAAAACATAACCCTCCTTCTGGCACAGTCGGGTAAAAAAAGTCTAAAACCAAAGAGCATGTTTTTCAAAGTTTTTATTCCTGCTCTATCTTCAAAACGGTAATACATACCAGCGTCAAACTTGGTCTGATTATAGTGCATAGTATGTAGTTTACCACCAAATACTAAAAACAGGGCAAACATATAAATATGTGGTGTTACCTAAGTAAGAAAGAGATGCAAAAACTCACATTTCGCATATGATCGTTCGCGACCTTTGTTTTCGAAAATAATAATCTAACCGACACTGATAGATCAGTGTTAATGAGCGAATATAAATGCACGCGCCGTACGCCGTTTGAGATGCATCGCTAAAAACGTGTAGTTCGATATACTTTTTTTTTTTTTTTTTTCGAATGGGCTCTCGCAGGTGGGACCGAAGTCCCATTTCTGCTTAACCGGACTTAGTTGGCGGAGAGTCCCATGTGGGACTCCATTCGCCGAAGGTTTTTTCCCTACATACTTACAAACTAGATGCGCGCGGCATCAATACCGCGCGCAAGCGGGCGCCCCCCAAGGGGGGGGCTCGAACCTCGCTGGGGCATTGCAGGGGGACCCCGCAGTTCCTATGTCCCCCTAGCAGCCGTTGCTGCATCGAATTGGTTACCTCGAAAGTAGCGGACTTTCGGTCCCTATCGGGTGACGTGCTAAACGCTGTGAAGCGGCAAGCCTCGCCGGCGAGGCTAAGACCTACCTAGAAAACCTAACCAGTGGCTACGCAATCGCCTGCTCCTAGGAACTACTCTAGAGCATAGGGCCGGTCTCGCGTGACGAGATTATCTCCGGTTGCTTACACCGTGAGGGCGTCCCCAGGGGGGAGCTCGGACCTCGACTCAGGGTGCAGCAGGGGGACCCCGCCACTGATCCCCCCAGCAGCCGGTGCTGTGTCGGCATGTGTTTCTGTTTCTCGAGAGTCGGACTCTCGGATTCTGTGTGTGTGTCGCGTCAGTCCTCGCCGGCGGGGACGATATTTTGGACGACGGCGTCGGAGTGTGCTTGTATTTTTATCTGACTCCTGGAGGAGTGTAGTATCGTCATCGGGTTCAATGAGTGTGTGTCTGGGACGTCGGATTTTGCTGATAGCAGATGGCTGGTAGACGGTGGCCGCCACGACCAAGGGGTTGGGGTGCTTGGGAGCGGAATCGAAGTAGCGTTTAGAGACACGCTTGAAAAACTGCTTGATGGTCGGCAGTTTGAGGTCTAGGTGGAGTTGGACATTGCGCATGTACCAGGGGGCGTCTACGGCCCTTCGCATGAAACGGTTTTGGATGGTTTGGAGCATGTGAATTCTCACCGGCTTAACGTGTGCGAACACAACGCTAGCATAGGCGAGTATGGGGCGGATACAGGTGGTGAATATCCTTACTTTGAGATGAGTGGGCAGCTTACTGTGCGCATTGAGAAGGGGGTGGAGACGTGCGAGGACGCGGGCGGCACGGTTTTTCGCCCTTCGAATATGCGGACGGAAAGTCAGTCTACGGTCAAGGATCACTCCGAGATATTTGGCTTCTCGTTGCCATGGGATCTGTTTTCCGAACATTGAGACTGGTATGCTGATATACATAGGCTGCGTACCTATAGCGTGGCGAGGTATACGGACAGCTTTTAGCGCTTGTAATGAAAATTTATATTTTAGGTTGAGTGTCCACCACCTAGGACTACAACTTCTTCGAAAAATCATCATCAGTCATTAAGAGTTTCCAGGAGAATAAATAACACATGCTCATAACGTTATAGCTGCAGTTAGATTAAGTTAGGGGAAATCTGGGTTCTTGCACTTAGATCACTCACGTCATCATTGGTAACACTTGAATTACGAAAACTGCTCTTTACTGCTTACGAAATAAAGACGCTGTCAAGGGTCGACTGTACCTATTCCTTATAGGTACCCTAATGTTATTTTTTTAGGGTAGTAATCATAATGGATAATTTCCGTCAAGGTAAGACGCAGGGGTATGTCGGATCTTACCGACTTACTGATCACCCAGGAAGCTCCAGGATCACTGGTGAGTGGTGGTGCACTGGTGCACCGTTTTTTTTTGCATTGGGGAAATCCTCATGGACGCACTCCGCCCGGGGTAGGCGGAGCCAGTGTCGGACTCTTACCGACTAAAACCACCACGGTGTTCCTTCAATTACCTTAGCCGGGGGCGTGGGAACCCGTGAGTATTCACACAACCACCCCCGACAGGTCCTGGCCCGCCACAAGCAGGCGAGCCCCTTCTCCCCGTGCGGCCTACTGCACTGCTGCCACTGGTGCACCCTAACCATCGCAAAGTAGGTAGTTAGTTCTAGTTATCAACCTTATGTGCAGGTTGATTAACCTTTCACCCCGTTCCATCAACTTCTAAACTACAAATAAAGGGCATCGGGGCGATCAGTGCACTAAATAGATCGTGGCTGGCGTAAAGAGTTTGTAACGAGGTCCAACTCGTTATGCTGCTCACCCTATTTGGTTTTCCTGGCCACTTTATTATACTTTAATCAATCCAAATTCAAAATTCAAAATTATTTTCAAAAATGGCTAATTTTCCACTGTTTTAGCTGAGTTCTATATAATTATATCTTGCAACACTATAACATTATATCTGGATGTCCTTATGGGTGTGTTCAGTTCACAGACCAGTAAGCTTCAGTTATATCGCCCAACGATGCACGGAGCGTACTTATCTTATCTTTTGGAAAAAAAAAAATTATCTTAAACCAGGGTGAAAAAATTTAAATCGTTTGCAGAATAATAAAAGATAATTCTTGGTCTAAAACATAAGACAAACCGCCGTGACATAGCAATTTTTTTTGAGGGGCCTAATGCTCCTAAGAGAATGGGCAATGTCCTTTATGACATGAGTATTATATACAGAGTTCCAAAAACCAAGCTATTTTGTATATACTTTTTTGTCAAACAAACATACAGGAAAACAAAAAAAAGCATCACCTCTGTTGGTAACCCGCCACAACCAATCAGATCGAGTTAAATATCATTAGCTATAATGTCAAAAACATTTTAACCAATATGTTATGCAATCATCAATCATCATTAAATTGTCTAAATGCTTGATAATCTAGCATAATTTGCGTAGTCATGTTATATTAATCATGGTAGGAAAGTATTACACGTATTACCTAATATCTTTATCAGTTTTTTTAAATTAATCTCTTATATCTATGTTTGACTACTTTGAAATGCTATCCACCATTGGCATATCTAAACCTCGAGGTGTTATAACAATAGCCGTTATTAGCGGTGTCCTTACTTATCCATTGTACTTATATTACATTGCCCTCTTGTTCTTCAAAGAAACTTCAGAACCTTTACTGCGTGAATCCAACTCGCACTTGGCCGGTTTTTTAATAATTATCATGTTTTATATTATGATGTGCAATAAAGAGGATTATTATTTTTATTAATAAATACATAGAAGTATAATTGGTGCCGATGATCCATAAAATCAGTCTACCAAATAAAAATAACAGAGAAACACAAAAAAAAAAAAAAGCTGATATAATATTTTCCAACACAAATGAAATGGTATCCAATGACACCACAGGGAAATACCAAACACAGATTGCTGATGTAGGCCAAACAGCTGCCAAGCTTAAGTGGAACTGGGCTGGTCACATCTGCCGCATGCCGGAGGAGCTATGGGCGAAAACAACCACACAGTGGGCTCCAGACAGCAGCAAACGACAACGCGGCAGGCCCAGGAGATGGCGGGACGAACTTGACTCCTGTCTGAAGGATTAGCCCCAGAAGGCAAAAGACAGGGACAAGTGGAAAAAGGGAGGCCTTTGCCCTGCAGTGGGACACCACAGGCTGATAATAATAATCTGTAAAGTCCCTGACTTCTAACATCAGCTTCTAAATTCGAATTTATTCAGAACCCATGGGAACTTGCACGAAGTTCCTTTTCATTGTAAAGCGAGAGATTAATAATGAATGAAGATGCAATCTAAATCCGACTTTAAATGTTGAATGGTAAGGTTCAAAGTTGTAGAGTTGCACCATGAGTTGCAGAATTCATTTAATTACATAGATCGGACTAACTTACCAAGTGACGTCCGATCCTCGATTATGTGAAGCAGTCTCGTTTCCATATGTACTAGTAGTAGGCACTAATTTGCTTACGATGCACACTTTTTAAAGATGAAAAATTGGATTACAATTTTATAATCTGAAATGAAACCGAACGCAACCTGACGCGCTCTGTGGAGCTGTCACCCAGAACTGTCATTTACTTCAAAGTCACACAGGTAGACACAACTTTCATAAGGGATATTGAATCTAGGATACACTGGGTCGGGTCGGGAATTGGATGGAAACGAGACTGCTTCACATAATCGAGGATCGGACGTCACTTGGTAAGTTAGTCCGATCTATGTAATTATGTGAAGCAGTCTCGTTTCCATATGTACTAGTAGATGTTTAAAGAAGAAAGTTGTGTAGTATTAGTTTAGATTAGATACCTAATCTAAACTAACCAATCACGCAATTGGTATCAAAAAGGAAATCAGAATAATCACATATAACATGATACGATGGTAACAATATCGGTCTTATTTTCTATACATAGTTACTTGGGTAATAAAAGTAGATGTAGCTATCTTTATATAAAGCAAAATCATAAGTTCACAAGTCAAGTAAAGTCCTTGTGTATGTATGTTTAATAACAATTACCTTAAACACAATAAACAATTAAAGGAAAAATAGATTTGTTGAGGCATGCAGGTCTGTAGAGATGTATGGCTATGATTCGTACAGATATCTTTTATTTTAACTATCTCTGTCTGTATTAAAACTATGAAATCTTGCTATTCAAATTGATCGAAGATTCAAAAGAATAGAATAAGATTATGAGATTAGGCAGGCTCTGCGAAAGGCAGAGGGCCGAGTGTTTCGGCACAACTTGGGAGCCTATGTCCAGCAGTAGACTGCGATAGGCCGAGTTGATGATTAAAACTGACTGACAGACAGCGCACAGCCTACACCGGTAGCTCTAAGAGGATGAAATTATGCACAGTAGTTCCTTAGATAACGTATGTATAGTATTTATGTTATGTAGTATATGTATTCTATTATGTTGTTACACTGCGTACTACCCCTCTCTTTACTTGCCCATATTGTCCATCCTAAGGTTGTCTGGAAGAAATCGCCTTGAGCGATAAGACCGCCCATTGTACATGTGTTCTATATAAGTCATATATGTTGCTATCTTCTTTTGTGTACAATAAAGAGTATTTGTATTGTATTGTATTGTATTGTAGGTGAGCACTATGAAAGGATTTTTGAAAATTCGGATGGTTCCACAGATTTCACCGATGGGAAATCACATTGGGCACACAACTAGTCTATTTTTGTTTTTGTATAACCGTTCTCCGTCACGAAGTCATCACAAAATCTAGACACCAATTAAAAAATGGATAGCATTAACCATTTTCAACGCTACATCTGCGCGTCTGTCGCGTTGTCGCGGTATCTACGCTGCGCAAACGCTGGAGAAACGCTAGTGTGAAGTAGCTCTCTAAATTATTATGCATTATTCAGAACCGTGTTCTTATCAATGTAGAAAAAATTGTTTACCAAACATTGTATTGACTAACTTTCAAAAATTCGAAACATGTCCACGTCTTGGCACCGTTGTTGGATTACTGTAACATAATTGTAAGATCTGAATCTAAACAGATAAATGAAAACATGAAAGTAATGGTTCAAATCACAGTTTTGTGGTATAACTTGAAGCATAAAGGATTTTAAATTTAAAGGATGAAATTTATTGTAACTACACAAGTTATTTTAAAATATATTCAAAATAATGTTCGATAAAGAAACAACCAATTTATCCTTATACAATCATATTAGTTAATAATTATAATGTAAGTCGAAATTATGTGTATTTATTCTATAAAATGGGTAATGTCATTATGGGAAGATTTGCCAGTGCTAAATAGTAACAGCTACCTACATACTCGGACGTTTGGCGAACCGACTTGCGGTACCATTTAGGTAACAGCCTAGGTGGTATTGAGGTTGTTATGGGCAAAGGTAACCGCTTAACATCAGGTGGGCCTTTAGCTCGTTTCGCCATCCTATACTATAAAAAAAAAACCATTAAGGTTGCATATCCACTGACGTGGGGATGGAATTGCAAAAGAATAGCGTCTCCGCCCCACTAACCTTTCTTGTGGTCTGCTCCTTTTCGCGGAAGTGGAAACCCACCCTGAGCCCTGTCTTCCTGCGTAATTGGCTCAATCTTTAGGAACTTAGCAGTCCAACTCCTTCCACTTATCTCTTTCTGAGCCAGCCACGAATGAGTTTAGGCCCCACTCTGTTGGCTTTCAGCTTGGAATGCCTTCAGGTTTGCTATCCAAAAGACAGACTTAGGTTCTGAAAAGACAACGTTATTTTTGAGTGATCGAGAATATCACGTTTTCCTTGGTCTATGCGTTAACTAAATAAAGTTTACGTTTATTCTGTATGACGCATCGCATACGGCACAAAACGAACATCAAGTATGTAAGTTTCTTAGGTTTTCGCGATCACTACACTTTATAATAAAACAAAGTATAACTAAACTTTAGTTTCACTGATTTATGTTTTTGGAAAAATATTATTGCATTTAGTAATGTTATTGTGTAGCTTATTTACAGATTATGTTTAATTTCGACACAAATGTATTTTTGTTATGAAATAAATCACTTATGACTTATGACTGCAATTTTGTCAGATCGGCTAGTTTGAAAATTAATTTGACCGATCTTCTGCGAGCGCGACTGCTGAGCGTGGGGTCCTGGGTTCAATTCCCGGGTCGGGCAAAGTGTTATTGGGATTTTTCATTAGGAAATTCTCAGTAGCATCCTGCAGTCTGGATTTGTGCCCGGTTAATGGCAATAGGCTCGCCCCCTATTACATGGGACTATAACATAACTGGCGAAATGTGGGTGTGCTACACACTTCTGCCTACCCCTTCGGGGAAATACAGGCGTGATGTTATGTTATGTTATGTTATGTTGTTCTGCGTAACCCGTATACGCGTTTAATATTGGGATTCCATTGGCGTAAGCAGAGCGCTAAGGAAACTGTACATGAATCACAACTCTAAATAGAATTTCAAACATTTTTATGACATCGAAAAATTATATTGGTATCGTCCTATTAGGTGTAATAGACTATTGTATTTAAATTTTATTAGTATTCTATCTGTGAACCAAGCAAGATGTATGTTTGATAAAATCCAACGTGTATCAGAAATGCGTGGTCATATTTGAAGAGCTTATTCAGAGGATACTATCGAACAACTTTTACTATGGGACCAACGCTGAAATCGCGAAAAAAATATCAGCTAATCCTTACATTTTGTCGAGCGACATCGATGATTTAGTAGGGAACAGCTGATATTTTTTTCGCGATTTCAGGTTCTGTCCCATAGTAAAAGTAGTTCTATGCTATGCCCTGAATGAGCTCTTAAAATATGACCACGCATTTCTGATACACGTTGTATACGTATGGCCAAAACCTTGTCTGGATTGCTGATGTTCATTTATTGGTGTTTGCTGACAGGTTACAAAGAGTTAAGAAAAAGTAAAAAAAAAAATACGTTCCCACTACCTCAGACATTGTAAAAAATATAGACGAAGTGCTGCGAAGAAACATAGTGAAGCCAGAAAAAACTATGCTCCATCGTGATTTTCTGGATTTTTTATACAAGTCTTCCCGATATAAAAAAACGGGTCAAATGCAAGTCGGACTCGCGCACTATGGGTTTGGGTTCTGTACTAGCACTTCGGGTGAAGAATTTTTATTATAAAGATATACATTGTGGAAACGACGTCTGTGGTAAATTGGCAGAAGTACAAAATATAATCTTCAACCTCTCCATGTAAAAACCTGTGTTTGACAACCCTGCGAAATGTGCGCATCTGGTAAAGGAGACAGATAGTCAGCTGTTAATCAATGGTACATGGAAATACTGGTAGCTTTGATTGTAATGAAAGCTTCTTGGAGTTTATTTAAGGAGGATTTATACTGCGATTTACCTGCGTACCTGCGTAAACGTCGGTGATAGATTACAAGTGTCGAAAACGTCGGGAATCTATTAGGAATTGGAAATAAATAAAGGAAAGGACGTAACATACGACGGATTGACGACGTCTGTGGTCTAGTGATTCGAGTGTCGAACTGCTGATTACGAGGTCGTGGATTCGATTCCCACAGGACACAAAACAAAACACAAATATTTGTGTGATGAACATAAGTGTTTGTGTTGTTCTGGGTGTTTCTTATCTATACTTCTATACTAATATTATAAAGAGGAAAGATTTGTATTATTGTATTTTTGTAATGAATAAACTCAAAAACTACTATGCCAATATCAAATTTTTTTTCACCATTAGAAAGCTACATTCACCTTGAGTAATATGTTTGAGTTTTAACTGAAATCATAGCGCGATCAATCGGATGCAAGTGAAAGTTTAACCTGTGCTTCCCTAGATGGCGTTGTACCGTTGAGTTAGATCGCGCTATGGTTTCGTTACCAGCATTTAGTAAGTGGAATTAAATTCTTTTGTTTTGTGTGAGCATTCGGTATTGTACTACAGATACATAATTATACGCTATAATAAAACCGGCCAAGAGCATGTCGGGCCATGCTCAGTATTATAGGGTTCCTTAAGTAGGTGTAATTACAAACGAATCAAATCGAATATTAATCATGGCTATTTTAGATTTTGCAATAGTCGGCAGCATTCGCGACTCAGAGCGTGTTGTTAGTAGCGCCATCTAGCGATAAATTCAAGAAGCCAAATTTAAGACGTTTGTCATTTCAAAGTTACTTTTTGTGATTTTTTCAAATAGAAAGTAGCTAAAGGAGCATTATTTGCTATGATAATTTTTCTCTAAGGTCAATGACCTTTGAACTAGGACGTTTTAAGTATTTTTCAGTTTTCTCTCTATAACTCAAAAAATTATAATCACATTATACTCGAAATAATTTTAAAAGAGAGTTTTTACAAAGGTCTATCAATGTGGAAGATTATAAGTTTCTACATTGCATAGTTTAGAAATGGCAGGGGGGGGGACACATTGCAAGCCACTTTGGCGGGCTATATTTCGCAGATGGTACACCTGATAAAAAAATGGTGTATCAAACATTACCTTCATTTTAGTAGACCTATTCAATGATATCCCACACGAGGGGGTGCAGCGAAAAAATTTTTTTTTTCTCCATTTCACATGTATGGACGCCACCCCTAAAATACGCAAAAACGAATCTTTTATTCTTTTAAAATTGAAATCTATATGTAGACTATTTTTTAACAAAATTTCATTTACTTATGTTTATAACTGTAGAAGTTATTAAGCTGTAAAGGATTAGGACAGACGGACAGACGGACAGACGGACGGACATGACAAAACTATAAGGGTTCCTTGTAGGACTTCGGAACCCTAAAAAGTATATAGTGCTATATTAATTTCCTCCCGCGCCAACACGGACCCTCGGTAGAATACACATAGGCTATATTTTCATAGGCTATAGGCTATATTTTAATGTCCACCCGTGCGAAGCTGGGACGGGCCGCTAGTGTATTATAAATATATATTTACAAAATAAAATAAAAAGTATATACGTATTATATCCATTGTCTAGTACCCATTGTACAAGCTCTGTAGAGAATGTATACCCAAAAAATAATAACTTACAAAAGCCAGACACAAAGAACACTAAAACTGTAAAAAAGAAAGAAATCAATGTTTAGATGTTTGTCCTTAGATGTATTTTTCAGTAAATCCTAAGATTTGTTTCAGTAAATCCTAAGATTTACCAGGTAGTAACGGTAAAAGTCTTAATTGTTCTGCGAGCATTAAATTCGTTCTTTTACCGGCTTCACTGTTAAATCTTAAGTTTCACCTCAGAACCGTAAACTTTGAGCAAAGTAAAGGAGATTGTCCAACTTTGTAAGAGAGGCTGTTAGTTGCGTATCTCGACTGTTTCGTCGGTAAAATATAGGAAATGCACTCTGGATTATGTAAAAAAAAAGCATTAAGATAACGATTTAAATTGTGGAAAAAAATGCGTTAAATGCGTTAAAATAATAAGCAAACTAAAAAAAAAAAAAAAAAAAAAAAACTGTTTGTGCAATAATAAATAAATAATAAATTAAGATGTTCAATGGTAGTCTTTAGTGATTACTTTGAGTGAGTTAATCTTATAAGGTAAAGTTCTGTAATACTAATAACATTTAGGTAGTTATACGCACAGCAAAAATAACTAATAATTCGACTCAACGTTAAACCAAACAAGAAAGCGCTCAAATCCACTTATTTCGAAACAAATACATAATCATTGTATTTTTTATAAGTTTCTCAAATATAAAAAGACGCAGTAACTTCAGCCTGGTTATGGGCATGCTCCTCTTAGATCTGTTCCTAATATCAACATTTATCAATGGTTATTGGTAAATCCTACCATTTGTGTACAACTAACGCTACAAACCTTACATATCCCAGCAGTTAATATTGGTAAATCCAAGCAAGACCTAAGATTTACCACTCTTCGGGCTTTTACGGTAACCTATGTACGTGGGACACTCAGAAAGTTTTGCGAAACTAAAAAAAATTGTTCTATACGTACATATATTTTTATCAAATCTTTTCAAAGTACTTTCCACCAGCCTCTATACAAAGATTCATGCGCCTAAACCAGTTTTCAAAACACTTTTTCCAGTCCGCCGCAGACACCTCGTTTACAGCCTGCTCGAACGCAGCCAGCGCATCTTCCGGCGACGAAAATTGTATCCCTTTGAGCTGATTTTTTATTTTTGGGAATAAAAAGAAGTCACACGGTGCTAGATCAGGGCTGTAAGGAGGGTGACCCAGGAGTTTGACTGGCGTGCTGTCCAGGAAGTCCCTCGTTTTGAGTGCGGTGTGCGCAGGTGCATTGTCGTGGTGGAGCAGTAGCCCGCGGAGCCCTGTGTTTGGTCGCTTGTTGCTTATAACAGAGAAAACTTCTGGCAAACATTTGGTAGTATACCATTCGGCATTAATGCTTCTTTGATCCCGTAAGGGAATTGATACCAAGTGGCCAGTCAAATTAAAAAAGCTAGCGATCAAAATCTTACCCCCGCTTCTAGATCGCTTCACTTTGGTAGGCGTTGGCTCATTTTGAAACACCCAAACAGTCGACTGGCGCTTGGTTTCTGGGTCGTATTGATAAATCCAGGACTCATCACCTGTAACGATGTCGTAAACACGCCGAGACGAGCCTGCTTCAAAGTTGTTAAGCATATCACGGCACCATTCCACCCGGGCCTGCTTCTGAGCATCGGTGAGGTTGTGCGGCACCCAGCGTGATACTATCCTCCTCACGCGAAGATGGCTGTGTAGAATCTCGTGAACGCTTCCCGATCCAATCTTCAATATGTGTTGAATCTCCTGATATGTAATTCGCCTATTGTCTTGGATTAAATTTTTCACTGCTAGCACGTTTTCTTCGGTAACAGCCGTCAAAGGGCGACCGCTTCTTTCGTCATCCCCCAAAGTTGGTCGACCGCGCTTGAATTCGTTATACCAACGATACACGGTTGCCTTGGAAGGGCCTTCATCCATGAATGCCATTTGAAGTCTATCGTACGATTCATCCGGTTTCAGGCGACACTTGAAATCGTATAAAATCATAGCTCTAAAATGTTCCCGGCGCAGATCCATATTTCAGTGAGACACAATACTTTGAATTAACTCGCAAAAAATGTGGAGGGAAATTTTGAAATTGGAACTTACTTATTTTTACTTATAAATAATCATATTTTCGAAAAACATTATAACTGGCCAGTCTCCCATATATAAAAACTTTTTTTCGCAATACTTTCTGAGGGGCCTGGTATATGTATGCTCGTAAACTCCACCAATCTATCGTTATAAAAATAAAATACCGGATTACGTGAGCGTCTGTGATCTGACAGACTTTATTGGTATTTATATGCATCGTTTAAAATAAATGTACGTACCTATCATTTGCTTGGTAGGTAGTCAGAAAACCTACAGGTACGAAGAAACGGTTAATCTGTGTTAATAACATTACTTTTATCAAACCTATGCCACTTGGAAGAATATGTATCGAATTTGAGTGAATATAATTTGATTTAGTAGCTAACTGCCATTTTTGATTACTCAAGCAACCTACATGAGAAAAATAGCAATTATCTACATGTATACAAAGTGGATATGACAATACGACATTAAATAAAATCACGTACAGAGTATTGTAGTATCACGTTCTCTAACCGTACACAAAAAATCAATCAAATCCAGTTGATAGCTTAGCCACAGGAAATTATTTTAATTTGATTAATTTTGAATGTAGGACCATTTTTCTAGGCAAAGATCGTTAGGTCAAAGACCTGTGCGAGTCCATAATATGATTTTAAAATCTCTTTTTCTATTATTACAGAGGATTACAAATGGTGTTACTTATTATTTCGATGTTTTATTATTTATTTTTTTATTTTGTTAAAAAATTAGGTTCTTAAAATTTCGATAAATAACTTATTTATGTGTTTAAAATGCTTCTATACACTAGTAATAACCGTGTTTTAATTTATTGTCTTATTGTTATATCCACGTTGTATAAGTAAAATTACTTTAGTAAAATTGTTAATGAATATTTATTTATTGATTTAGGTAGGTATGTTTTTTTTTTGATTATTGATTCGCATAATTTTAAATTGATAAAATTGTAAGGAAATTATTTTATTGCATTTCATCATATTTTAACTTTGATACAAACAATTAATTTAATTTGAACATTGAAATTAATTTGTTTGAACATTTTTATTTTGAGAATTAAATAAAGTGGGACTGAAATCGGGGCATGTAACTTGTATGTGCCTACTGAGAAGAAATATATATGTTTTGGTTAATAATATATTTTCCAGTCTTATGTTATCTGTTTACAATACCTCTAAGTGAAAGGTTATCGTGAAAAAGTATTGCAATGTAACATAGTTGTACCTAGGTAGGTAAACAAAGTAATAAAGCAGAAATATTATGAAATTATTAGAAATAATTGTCCGGGGAACGAGGACAACCAATTAATAAAGGGGGTTTTGAAAATTGAATCATATAAAACGAACTTGATCAATGTTTCCAGTACGTATCGATAGATGGCGCTGTAAGGCACAGTTGTAAAATAAACTATGTGTAAAATATCTACATTTATTATTTCAAGTTTAAAGTTACCTAGTAAAGCCAGGTTTACTATAAATCATACACACATGTATATGTTTGGCCTACTTTTAGTAGTATGTTGCATGTTTTTCGAGGTTTCTTGTATGGGGACCCCTTTTGGTTTTAGACTTTTTTATTTTCAGTATTTGTGGTGATGGGGGTCATAGCAACACATATTCTGAGAAAATTCCAACCGGCTACCTACTACCGTTCCAAAGGTACAGCCCTGTGACAGAAAGACGGATGGACGGACGCACGGACGGACAGCGTAGCAAGAGTAACAGGCTCCCGTTTGGCACCCTTTGGATACGGAACCCTAAAAATGAAAAAAAAAAAAAAAAAAAAAATTTTCATTCTTGTCCATCCTAAGGTTGCCTGGAAGAAATCGCTGATCGCGATAAGGCCGCCATTTGTACAATAGTTTAAATGCATATTCAATGTAATGTCTTTTATGGTGTACAATAAAGCATATATAAATAATAATAATAATAATAAATAAACCCTAAAAAGTATGGAATTTCGTTTTCTTTTGTGTCACAGAACCCCTGTAGCATATCCAGACCTTCCTAAGAGTTTTTATCTCATTTTTTCGAGGTCAGAAGGGTTGCCATCCCTATAGTCTTGTTGCGTGTCACTGATTCTTATTTAGTTCACACGGTATTCATGAGGCATTTGGCAATTTTTATGGCGTTGCTGGTGGCTTCGTTTGATTCAGCTCTTGTACAGGCCATTGCAGAAGTTGTTGGCTCAGACACAGAGGCTCAGACGCGTGGTTTGCTCCCTACGCTATATTGCATAATAAGTATCTTAAGAAAAATAAAAATGCTTCACAAAGTAACTATTCCACGCAGACGAAGTCGCGGGCAAAAGTTAGTCTTTAATATAGGAATAGTGTACCCTGAATAAATTTTTCTTGTTTTGAACACTACCTACTAACATTGTACCCAGGCCCGTAGCCCAGCAGCTGATGGCGGGCGAGGTAGTCCAGCCCGAGAGCTTCGAGTGCGTAACGGTCTACTTCAGCGACATAGTGGGCTTCACCGAACTCTGTGCAGCCTCCACTCCTATGCAGGTGGTGGACCTGCTAAACGACCTGTACAGTACTTTCGACAGGATCATCGGGTTCTATGATGTTTATAAGGTGAGTGCACACACATGCTATCACGCCTGCTTTCTATCGAGGTAGGCAGATATTATGGATTATTTCCACTCGCAAAGATCCTGGCACACCTCTTTCGCTTCATCAACGTTCATCAAACTTTTCGTGCATGCTCGTCGGTTTAAAGATGAATAAATAATATATTTCAATGTTGATCGTAGGATTAGGTAATAGCATCCTGGTATTACCATTTTCGGAGGAACCCGGGAATCTGTGTTCATTGTGTCTCAAGGATTATACTTAGGGTGAATTGCATTATTTATCAAATAGTTAAGATAAAAACAAAACAAATTGTACATTGTTGTTACGGGGCGACATAATCAAGGCTGATAAATCCATGTTGATGGGGAGAAACTTGATAAGTACAAAAACATAATTTTTCAGTAAGACACGAAATCTTTCAGTTTTTTTTCGAGATATCAGATTTTTCTCAACACAACTAGAGTAATATAAGACTGGAAATAATTACAACTATATGCCACAGAAGAGACCACCGTCTAGTCGACCCGGATATATCAATAACAAATTGCACTTGCCTTCGGAATATGATTCAGAAGTACCATCGAAACCATCATGGGCTAAGCCTCAGCAAGCGACGTACCCGTCATCGTGGGCACCAGATGAAGGTAGGCGACCCCACAAACCAAACTGTGATGATCAAGAAATTACGCCGATGACGATACAGCATTCTATGGCATGTCTGATTCTGTAATGACTGATCATCGACCCCCGAATTTCCCATACGAGTACGAAGCAGTACTGTTATCAACAACTAAAGGGTACAGGAACAAGAAGCGCCAACGTTCTCTGAATCCAAAAGCTGATGATCGTTCAGACGTTGCGTCGATGACTTCCCATCAAGCAGTTGCGTTAACAGTACTGCCTGTTGACAAAGCTCACACTAACATGACGACATCTCACGGAGGTTTGTTAGAAGTAGAAAAAAGTTTCCAAACTGTTGAAGAAGCTAAACGTGATATGGATAAGAAGAATGACCTAGATGTTGCCACGACTCAGTTTAGGCCAGTCCTTACAAAGAACAGGCTGATAAAGAGAAAGATC
Organism: Asteroscopus sphinx; assembly: GCA_949699075.1. Taxonomy (NCBI): domain Eukaryota; kingdom Metazoa; phylum Arthropoda; class Insecta; order Lepidoptera; family Noctuidae; genus Asteroscopus; species Asteroscopus sphinx. The sequence continues at coordinate 14,586,355 of OX453024.1, forward strand.
ATTTCCAATGTATCTCCAGACAGTTCAACTTTACTTGCTGCAGTTGGTGCGGGCATGGTGCCTGCTACCATGGCCATGGTAGTTCCTATGATGCTAGGGAAACGAAGGAGAAACTAACGTATAACGTAATGTTACGAGTCTTCCTCGCGGTCCGGGCGGTGAAGCCAAGACCCTCGCTCCCAAGAGGCGCGAGAACACAGTAGTAAATACAAGTACAAGTAGTGAGTACAGCGGGCACTCCTGGGGTTACGAGATCGACCGGGGCAGGGAAGGACAGTCCCCCCGCTGCCTGCCCAGTGGCAGGGTGAGTGCACACCGGGCCCGCCCCTGCTCCTCCACAGTGCCCTCTGTTGGCAACAGAGGGACACGTGGAGCAACTCCCCACTGGCCCAGAACGGGCCCCTCCCGCGCCAGAATATTCGCCACAGGTATTATTCTTTGTCTCTGCATTACCCTAAGGTTGTCTGGTAGCGAACGCTTATGGCGTTAAGACCGCCTTTGTACACAGTTGTGCAAAATTAAAAAACCGGCTAAGTGTGAGTCGGACTTACGCAGTAAGGGTTCCGTACCACCCATCGACCTGATACCCCATAGAAACTGATTAAATTTACGAGAGTTAATCAAAGGACATCAACGATCGTACGCAAAATGTGAATTTTTGCATCTCTTTCTTACGTAGGTACCACCACATATATGTCTATGTTTGCCCTGTTTTTAGTATTTGTTGCTAAACTACATAGTTATGTCTATGTTTGCCCCATAAAGGTATTATACCAGTATAGAAATGTCTTTGGTTTGCCCTGTTTTTAGTATTTGTTGCTAAACTACATAGTATGCACTATGATCAAACCAAGTTTAACGCTGGTATATATTATTACCGTTTTAAAGATAGAACAGAAACAAAAACGTCGAAAAAAAAGCATGTTTTTCGAGGTTTCTCGAAATCGACTCGACTAACGGCCAAAATTAATATACAATCTATCCCCGATTTGCCCTACTAGTGATAGGAATTTGACATAAGCTCCATACAAAATATGTCAAATTTCTATCTCTGGTAGGGTAAATCGTGGATAGATTGGATATTAATTTTGGCCGTAAGTTAGTCTAGTCGGTTTCGCAATTAATTCAAAGTCGTATAGATGTGCCTACACTTACTAATTATTTTATTACTTTTAACGCATTTACGCATGCGAAGCGAAATGTAAAGATATAAATTGTGGAAAGAAAAAAAGGAAGAAACACTCTTCCTTCACAAGATGTCGGTGACGTCACCCAAAGATGTAGTAGGTAAGTGCAAATTAATTTCGATACCAGTACCACGAGCAGTGTTCACGGTAGCTTAGTGGCTAAAGCACTGGCGTACTGAGCCAGGAGTCGGAGTTTCGAATCCTGTTCGTGAGCGATTTTTTCATTCCACAATTTATATCTATAAAATGAGGATGTTGATGAAGTAAGCAATATGAAAGTTTCCACTTACCCTAGTTTTCATCCAGCCCACCAGAGCCATGTGCGGGAAGTCTTGGATACTGACGACCTTCCCCCCTATAACCAGGGGTATATTGGTGGGGGTACAATCAGACACGTTCAGTTTCACAGGATCAGGAGATGGGATCAGAGGTAGAGCGACTATGGTGCGTACGGTGAGAGCTTTGTAGCGGTCGCACACTGAAAAATAAAAGAGTTAGTTGCTTAGAATTTGTGTTATTATAAGCCATTGACCACCAGCCAATAGACTATAGACGCATCATAACAGGCTCAGATTAAAAACCTCATAACAGGCGACCACAGATTTGACATCTACCGCCGGGTTCTACCGGGGGTAGATGTCAAATCTGTGCAGGCGACCGATATCTGTCACACATCCAAAGAATATTTACCCAAGATAGAATGCGGACGGAGAAATTTAAGAACTTCAAAAATGAATAATATCCCGTTCATATAAGGTCCAAAATCTTTTATCAAAATCAGGGATAAAATACCGGTCTAGCCCGGTGTTCTCAAATAGTATTACCGAGAGCCCGCTGTCCCTTTCCTGCATGTATGGACACCCTATAGAAAGAGACAAAGGGCTCCCCAATCATCGGATCGAATTTTAGTCAGCCGTCCGCTTTCCAAACGTAAATTTTGCATTCTTCCGCTAGTAAAATTGGACGGTAAATATGCAACAGAGAAAGTGGTAGTTTTTTTTTGTTTTTTGCTTTAATTTTGCTATAGATTTATTATTTTAAACGGTAGGTTCATAATAATTACAGGAAAACTTGTTATTTTTTTTCAAATTGTGTTCCTACTGTTTTTTTTTTCAAACATAAGATATAAAAATACTTAACCTAGTTTTAACAAAAAAGAACATGTAATTCTTAGTAATTTTTATGTTTTTTAAAGAATTGAAGGTTTCATTAAGGCCTTGGAATATAGCTATTGAAAAAAAAAATTTGAGCGATCAACAAAAGCACTAGGTAATAACCTATTTCTTATTTTTTATTATTGATTGACTTTGCTGTTGATTACCATTCAAATATAAATCGTCTATTTGTCAATTATCGGTCATAAGCTGACAGTTCAATTTATATGTACCTAATTAAGGATTTTAGTAACGAATATTCATTAATACAAACGTGTTGACAACAGTTAGTTGATGTTGTTTCATTAATTGCATTGGAATATGGGATTATAATTGAATAATGTGAAATAATGTGTACAATTGAATGGTTTGCTAGGTGTATACAGAGCGACTGGTAGAACGAATGACTTATTGCAGAAGAATGTTCAGAATTTGATTCACGTTCCAACATGTAAAAAAAACTGGTACTTAGCCAGTTTTTTAAAAAAAAACTGGCTAAGTAGACTCACACAGTAAGGGTTCCATTCCATCCATCGACCTGTACCCCATAGAAACTGATTTAATTTACTAGAGTTCATCAAAATATATCAACGTACCGTGCGCGAAATATGAATTTTTGCATCTCTTTCTTACGCAGGTACCACCACATTTGTCTATATTTGCCCTATTTTTTGTATTTTTTGCCAAACAACATAGTATGTACTATAATCAGACCAAGTTTGAGGCTGGTATGTATTACCGTTTTGAAGATAGAGCAGAAACAAAAACGTTGAATATTTTACGAGGTTTCTTGTATGTCCCCCTTTGATTTTACTTTTTTATTTTTAGTATTTGTCGTGATAGAAGTTATAGCAATACATAATCTGAGAAAATTTCACTTGGCCATCTATTGCCGTTCAAAAGATACAGTCCTGTGACAGACAGAAGGAGGGACAGCGTAGCGAGAATAATAGGGTCCCGTTTGGCATCCTTTGTACCCAAACTGGAACCCTAAAAATTTTACCTTAATTGTTGAAATATTTTTCCGATTGATTTCATCAATTATTACTGTGGACACTGTTTGGGCCTTAAAAATCAAAACAGTGAGTTATGCATCTAGCATGGCATTGTCCATCGGTCACTTTTTACACCCTATTCGCCTTTTGTATGTTGTATGCCAGCAAACCCAGGGGGTTCTCAACCTTGTACCATATGCGTCTCCCCAAACTGTGTCCTAAAATCACTACACCCCCCCCACCCCTTGCCTGTTAGGGTAAAACTAAAAGGCGATGATGTTTCAATAAGTACTCATGTGTGTCAATATCCTCTAACATAAACATAACATAACATCACGCCTGTATTTCCCCGAAGGGGTAGGCAGAGGTGTATAGCACACCCACATTTCGCCAGTTATGTTATAGTCCCATGTAATAGGGGGCGAGCCTATTGCAGTTCTACGTATAGGATGTGTCTTAGCGGTAAAAAAAATATCGATTTATTAATAATAAATCGATAATCGATTCTGTTAGATTCCAATAAAATTGTATTAAAAAAAAAAAAAACGATTTTTCCTTCATATTATTATTATCATATTTTCGATACACTAAATCACTTGTTACATTTAGATCTGTGTTAATCTTAGTATAAGTATTATTATTTCATACAAATAACAATCAATCGTTATTAGTTAATCGTTTTTAATTGTCATTAGAACCACTACAGTCTTGTTTCTGTCATCTCATTACTATTAAAATTAATTTAAATATTATTTTTCGCCATATCATTCGATATTAAACCGTACTATATTAATGTGAAGCTTGTTAATACTTTTTTCTTGCAAACTAACCTCCAAACTGAACATGTAAGTTTCTAGGAAACCCTACAAAATAAAAATAATAATTTTGTTTCCTTTTCTATTCTCTGTCTACGTTTGAAATTATGATATCACTCCTCTACTGTGTGTAATTGTGCGCAACCGAGCTCCATACAAAGATGGGCATTCTCCTTTGGCACTATACAGCGCCTATCTTGTGTGTAATTGTGCGCAACCGAGCTCCATACAAAGATGGGCATTCTCCTTTGGCACTATACAGCGCCTATCTATCTAGCGGCTACTAAAACTCTCCGAGGAGTTATTGCTCAAGTCGGCCAACAAAATATGTGATGATTTAATTTTGTATTGGATAACTCGACCGATGACTCGACCGACTCGTGCCTCAGAGAGCACGTTAAGCTGTCGGTCCCGGTTGTCATACGAATATCTATGGCACTCGTTACGGGTAGTCAGAAGCCTGAAAAAAATAGAGGAGTACTTCATAAAAAATCCTTGCAAATTCTATAGCTACGATATGGCATTGAAATTTAGACATAAATAATTATAATATTATGTACCTACTGATCAAATATTAATAATGTAAAAAAATATATAATAATATGATTAATTAAATTGAATGTTAAAATAATTTATTAATTGTTATTTTAAAATAGTTAATTATTTTTATATAATAATGAGTGATGATGATGATGACTTTCATAAAAAAATGAGTTTAATAATGTTTAATGTAACTCTTGTTAGTAATTATGAATGTTTTAGTGTTTTGTGACTTTAAATTCAGATTCATCTATCATTTACATGCTATTTATGGTAAATGTGCCGTACTCAATAACATTGTACCTGACATCTGTATCTACCACATTTACATGCTATTTATGGTAAATGTGCCGTACTCAATAACATTGTACCTGACATCTGTATCTACCACATTTACATGCTATTTATGGTAAATGTGCCGTACTCAATAACATTGTGCCTGACATCTGTATCTACCACATTTACATGCTATTTATGGTAAATGTGCCGTACTCAATAACATTGTACCTGACATCTGTATCTACCACATTTACATGCTATTTATGGTAAATGTGCCGTACTCAATAACATTGTACCTGACATCTGTATCTACCACATTTACATGCTATTTATGGTAAATGTGCCGTACTCAATAACATTGTACCTGACATCTGTATCTACCACATTTACATGCTATTTATGGTAAATGTGCCGTACTCAATAACATTGTACCTGACATCTGTATCTACCACATTTACATGCTATTTATGGTAAATGTGCCGTACTCAATAACATTGTACCTGACATCTGTATCTACCACATTTACATGCTATTTATGGTAAATGTGCCGTACTCAATAACATTGTACCTGACATCTGTATCTACCACATTTACATGCTATTTATGGTAAATGTGCCGTACTCAATAACATTGTACCTGACATCTGTATCTACCACATTTCAGCAAATAAAGAAATTGAAATTGAAAGTCTGACAACTGGTCTAACCTCCGAATGTCGGTATTACCCAGTAACTGGGTTGCGGGGGTCTGATGGCAGTCGCTCCGTGTAAAATACTGATGTTCAGCCGCATCTGGCTAGACTGGAAGCCGACCCCAATATAATTGGGAAAAGGCGCGGAGGATGATGATTGGATAACTCGACCAAGTGTCTAAAGTACAGTCGGTTATAGAATGCTTAAGGCATTTTATAACCGACATATATTATATATATATTTGGTTGCTAGTAAACGTAATTTTTTTTTTTTTTTTTTTTTTTTTATGTCAATATTATTTTGAAAATGTTAAGAGGAATATGTGGTGTAACGAGAACGGATATGATAAGAAATGAGTATGTGAGAGAGAGTTTGAAAGTAGCGCCAGTGACGGAAAAGTTGAGAAGCAGTAGATTGTCATGGTATGGACATGTGATGCAGAGAAATGACGAACATGTTACGAAAAAAGTTTTGTGTATGAATGTGGATAGCTATAAGAAAAGAGGTAGACCAAAGAAAAGATGGATGGATTGTGTCAAAGATGATATGGATAAAAAGAAAGTGAACACGGAGATGACGGCTGATAGAGATGTATGGAAGAAAAAGACATGCTGCGCCGACCCCAAAGAAATGAAAAAAAATGATTTCAGCCTTTTCACCTTTCCTAGTTGACGGTTCTTCCGCCATTATATTAAGTACCAGAATACCAGCGTCAGGTATAATACCTGGCACATGCTGAGCTGGACACCCATTTGGTACAATACTAGTTTTTTTGAAAGGGTGCCAAACGGGACTCTATTACTCTCGCTACGCTGTCCACCCGTCCGTCCATCCGTCTGTCTGTCATAGGGCTGTATCTTTTGAACGGTAATAGGTAGCCGGTTGTTTTTTTTTTCAGAATATGTGTTGCTATCACGACAAATACTGAAAATAAAAAAGTCTAAAACCAAAGGGGGTCTCCATACAAGAAACCTTGAACATGCATTTTTTCAACGTTTTTGTTCTTGCTTTATACACACCAGCGTCAAACTTGGTCTGATTATAGTAGAAATTGGGCCAACATAGACATATGTGGTGGTACCTTTGTAAGAAAGAGATGCAAAAAATCATATTATGCGCACGGTGCGTCGATATCTTTTGTTGATGAATTCTCGTAAATTAAATCAGTTTCTATAGGATATCAGGTCGATGGGTGGTACGGAACTTTACTGTGTGAGTCTGACTCGCACTTGGCTGGTTTTTATATTACCTTCGTAGTTTTGTAAAGTAGCTACAAAAAAAACTAGACACTGATATGAGAGTGAACACAAATTTGACCTCTGCGCTGGGTTAATTATTTTAGCTTTTGCTATGGTCAATTAAAAAATTAGTTTTGCAACATTTTTTTTTGCAACAATTGGATCAAATGTATAAAGTCTCCGCTAATTCCCTAATCTCCAATTCACAATAACATAACTGCTGTCTCGCTTTTTTTGAATTTGATTTGGAATTTCCCGTGTTCCAAGGTTGGCAAGCCCAGGCATAGGCTAGTAATAAAAAAAAAACACTTACTTACTTTGTTACTTTGTTTGTTTGTTTGTTTGTTTGTTGTTCTTTGTTTTTGTTTGTTACTTTGTTACGGCGTAGCTGACCGATCAAGATAAGCTTATCGTTGAGTTACACTCATAGAGTTATTATACTGAACGTCAGTATGGAAATGTCTTTGGATACGTTGGATACGGTTTTTCATCTGAGTTGGATACACTATTTTTATATTTTTGACAAACTTAGTCTGATTATAGTGCATACTATGTAGTTTAGCAACAAATGTTAAAAATAGGGCAAACGTCGACATATGTGGTGGTACCAGCGTAAGAAAGAGATGCAAAAATTTCAAATAACACAATACAATACAACATTGCACAACATAACCCCAACGCTTAACCATTACAACACCATAATTAAAAAACATTAAACATTTACAATTGACAATTATGCCTTCATAATATTTATTAAGGCAGGCGGACGGAGGCTGCAGTTGCTGACATGTATGCGTAAGTGCGCAAGTGAAAGTAAATACACGGGATCTGCATAAATATAAAGAAAAACAGTGAAATAAATTTTGAAAACCTCAGTGAAAAATAAGCTCAAAGACGCCATGGAATAATGCAAAGAGAGGTAAATTATATAAAAATGTGATACCCTCTCCTTATTATGAAAATATTAACTCCAGCGTCCGTTTCGTATTAAAAATAGCCGGTGCAAAGTAACTAGCAAAGTAGAACCTTAAATAACATGTTCTCAGCGGGTAATCATCTTAGGTAATGATTCATTCACTCGCAGGTGTCAGGGATGTTCAAACCGTTGGACAGAAATGTTCTTTGTACCTATTATAAGCTTGGACGAATAAAAATGCGGACAGAATCTCTATAAGAAAAGATTGAAGCACTTAATTATTTCCTAAACCCGCTATAATTTCGATAGCATTTTAACACACCAAATATATATTATTATTTTATTTGTGACACTACGACAATGATGACTACCGGAGATCTGTTGCGTAATCGCGGCTTTTTGTCTTACTATGGGTGTGAATATGTGCGTGCCAGCCCGTAATTTTAAGCGAGCCATCTTATTGTGGGTGCTTCACTTATTGTGTGACCCAACTCCCATTTTAAGTAAGAATTTTCCATCAGAAACATAAGATCGTCGACCAGCTGTCGATTTGTGTAACTCACTGACGATCGCAATCTTGTTGATTTTAATGTTCATTGCTTAGTATGTTATGACAGCCCTTCTTATTGGCAACTATATTCACCACGCAATGAATATTGCTGTAATGTTAGAATGAAATGAAAATGAATGAAATTTTATTTATTATGTAAACATAAACTAATTAGAGTTTTACCGTACGTCGGTATCATTGACTACACAAACAGGAAAACAAAATATACCTAACAAAGTAAGATATTATACAAGTACAATGAGGGTAGGTACCGAATAATTATTAAGTACATTATGAAAGAGCGAACATACTGAGATCATAGTGAGTGCGTTACACAATTGTCCCATGGTTTAGAACCCCTGCTAATACGTCACCACCGCGCAAATGTCAGGAGCAAGCGCATATTTCTGCCGCCATGTTCACTAACTGACCAAACCGTTTACCATGGTAATTTAACCAAAGAATTAATAACACGGCACTAATTTAAATGAAAGGACGCATTCGTTCAGCTATTTACTTGAAAGCTCTGGGGTTTTACTGGAATCTAGAGTTTCTCAAGATTTGGTCCGCAGACCACTGAAAGAAAAAAGTTAGTAAAAAAATGTTTTTAATGGGTTTGCAAAGATCATTTTTGATCTGCAAAGCTTGCGAAACGCTGTATCGATTACAGTCTAATCGATATACGCAACAAAGATTCTTTTCAACCCAAATCAGAAAAAAAAACGACAATATTTACGATCCAACGTCCACAGTGATCCCTTATAAGAAATTTGACAGGCCAGAAAAGTATCAGAATGAAAGATAAGGCCTAAACACAAAGGGATCCGAAGGGTCGACGACTTAACTGGGTCCCTGACCTAGAAAGAAATCTCCATCAGTGATATCGAATATTTGAACTGATTTCGAAATAGTATTGTTTAAGTTTGCGATGTTTTTGCTTTGAGAATGTTGAGTATGTTTTTAGTTCTAATTATATTACAATACAAGGTGTGGGGATGACTGTACGACACGTTTACTGTATAGAAGCATTTTAAACACATAATTAAGTTGTTTATCGAAAATTAGAAATCGAAATTTCTTAACAAAATAAATATTGAATTATCGAAATAATTGGTGATACCATTTGTAATTTGTAATTTGCAATCATATGAATTCATAGTCTTTGACATAACGATCTTTGCCTAAAATAGCAAAAACTTCCTGCCTTTGTAAAAAAGTCAAAATAATGTCCTGCGGCTAAACTATTGAAAGATACTATTGTAAAGTTATATTTTTTTCCGTGGGGAATATCCTCATGGACGCACTCCGCCCGGGGAAGACGGAGCCAGTGTCAGACTCTTACCGTTAATCTCTTTAGTCTAAGGCAGCGGTTCTCAAACTTTTTTGGTCACGGAACCCTTTTGACAAGCAAAATACTTGACGGAACCCTACAATAAAACAATAGTTTTTAAAAGTGTATTCTTTATTATATAAGCATAATAAAAGTACAATGTAACAGTTACTAATTATTACTTACTTTAACCACATGCCAAGTACAATAATAGAAGATATTAAAAATGAAAAAATCTTAACTAATGGGAGGTATGAAACTGTTTTTTATTTTTCATCAATTGGTTGATATCAGGTTTGATAGAAGACATTTGAAGTCTCATATCAGGTTCGGCGTCCAGTCTATTGCGATATTTTGTTTTCGTGGCTGCATAGGTTGAGAATCCTGTTTCGCACAAATATGTTGTTGGGAACGGGAGAAGAATATTCAGAGCCATTCTGCCAAGCATTGGATATTCATCACGGATTCTGCACCAAAAATCGTTGAGAGGCGTCGTTTTGAACAGTGACTCCATACTTGTGTCTGATGACATTTCTAAAAGAGATTCATATATCTCGTTTGACATACTTTCGGGCTTTTGCAAGTTGGGTAAAAAAGGATTATGAATCCATGAATTCAGCTTCATTTTTGTATTATGTTCTTCGGGAAAATACTTTACAAAAGATGCGCGCATCGAAGTGAGATATTGGACCAATTCTTCAAACACATCATCTTGAAACATTTCCGAGTCGTTATCGCTAACAAACTCACTGAGTGACGTAAAGCTTTCTATTTCTCTCTTACCAACGCAAATAATCCAAAAATCTAATTTTCTTTTGAAGGCAGTTATTTTGTTATAGGCCTGGAACACTGTTGTCTGTTTACCTTGCAATGATAAATTCAATTCGTTCAGTTTTTGAAAGATATCCGCCATAAAAGACAATCGGAACAACCAAGTTTTATCTTACAAACGGTCTTTCAAATTAAAAGAAACTGTATCTGCTGAAAGAAACATTTGTAACTCGGCTCTAAGTTCAAATAGCCTTGTTAAAGTTTTACCCCGAGACAGCCATCGCACTTCTGTATGGAGCAGCAGTGTTTTATGTTTGCTGCCATAATCTTCACACAATAATGAGAACAATCGGGATTGTAGTGGTCGTGATTTGATAAAATTAATTATTTTTACCGCTTCATCCATAACTAATTTTAGATTTGACGGCATTTGCTTCATCGCAAGTGCTTGTCTATGCAGAATACAATGGCTGGAACTACAATTAGGCGCTTTACTTTTTATTCGTGATACTGCTCCTGCTGTTTTACCTGTCATCGCCTTGGCCCCATCTGTACAAATGTCAATGCAATCGTTCCAACTAAGATTATTTTCTTTAAAAAATATGTTTATTTTATTAAAAATTTCTTCCCCGGTAGTGTTTGTGGGCAGCGGTGAACACATAAGCATGTCTTCTTCAAAAGAACGTTCATATGGATATCTCACGATAACCAGCAAGATAGCCAGACCAGTGACATCAGTTGACTCATCCATTTGCAAGGCGAATCGTGTTTTTTGTAGACGTGCAACTAGTTCTTGTTTGACGTAGCTTGCCAGATCATGGATTCGCCGTGAAACAGTATCGTTTGATAGCGGTACAGTAGAAAGATGCTTTGCAGATTTTTCATCGAGCATACATTTTGTTATGTCTAACACACATGGCTTTATTAAATTCTCAGCGATAGTGTGCGCTTCACCTGCTTGTGCAATGCGATAGCTAACTAAATATGATGCCTCCGTGGCCTTTTCATTGATAGTTTGTGTTACATGCATCATATTTTTTTGACTTTCCAATAACTGTTCTTTTTTACGAACAAAAAATTCTTTATTCTTGTCTTTAGACTCGGGGTGTACAGTTTCTAAATGTCTGCGTAATTTGGCAGGTGCCATGGAACTATTAGGAAGCAGTTTACTACATAACATGCAGAGAGGTGAGCCGTTGGAATCAACAAATCCGAAACTGATATATGATTCATCATACTTCCTTTTTTTCGTCTTTGAAACCGTGGAGCTTGACGTCGTGGCATCATCGTCTGGATCGGTAATTGCTGTATTCTCCGCGCGTACTGCTTTTGAACATTCAGCGTCATTAGAAGATGTCGTTGCAACACGTTTAACACCTTTAAGCCAACGTTCCATTCTTCTTTATTAATAATGTTACACGTCAGGATGGTAGGGTCAAAATAATGCACAATCGTTACTGCGTTTATGAGACAAAGTTTAGTCCAAAGAAGAAATGTACAAAACTGATACAATCAGAATACAGCGGGCAGTAGAACTTACAAGAAGGCAGCAGGCTAGCCAGCTTGTAAGTAGGTAGGTACGAACTTATCGCTCCGAACGCTAATCGTCAACTGACTGACGAGGCGCGACTTTTTTTATATAATAGCGCTTTTATACTTAGTCCTAGACTCGAACTCGAACATTCTCAAAAATACTCGAGTCGGCGCCTTTGATAAACAAAAAGCGGAAATAAAAATATAAATACAAAAAAATGCGTTGTAAACAATCTCGACTTTATGCTTCTGAAGATAGAGCCGAAAGTCGCTTGTTCACAACTATAGCGTCTAATTCAGAGGCGGCTTTTATCAAAGGGACTGCGCGCTCACAAGTATACGCGCGGCGGGCGGATTCAAAACGTTCGACCAGTGACCAGAGAGAGGTGTTTTGTTTTTTTTTTCTAAATTCTTGCGGAACCCCTACAGGGGTATCGCGGAACCCTAGGGTTCCGCGGAACACACTTAGAGTACCGCTGGTCTAAGGTTTCTAAAAGGAACCATTCCCTTCATGCCTCGGTAGACATGAAGATTAGTCGTTTTACAGCGAGTCGCTCCACGACGAGCCTTGCTATATTAATCTCAACACGGCGAGCGTTTTAAAACGAGGTTTTTTTTTATAACTAGTAGTTGTACGACGAGCGTTACAAAACGACGAGATTTTTAAGCTATTGCATAGCTTCTATCGCGGGCCTTGAGCGTGGAGACCGAATCCAGAAATTCCGTAACGAAAATAACCTAACACTCCGACCGGCACAGCGGTGATACTTTTTAGTTTTGCCATCTATCGATGAATAGCAGAACTTTTAATGACTTTTTGAAATATCACGCTTGTCTCTTTAGTTCTGCAAATCGCCTCTAGGTGGCATTGGTTGTATCGGCGTTACTGCGCATGCGTAATCCCCCTCTTCGCCCCGCAATCTGGTGACTCATGCCTGCTTAGAGTTTAGGCGTTAGGGCACCTCCTCTTTGTATTTGCATAAAAAATGCTATGCAATTAGAGATGGGCAGGGAAAGAAAAAAAAACGGGTGGAAAAGAAAAATATGGGAAAAAACGGGAAAAAATGGAAAATATCGGATCGCTGTCAGAAACGAACTGCAGCATCACTGCAGCTTGATCGGCGCGTCGTGAAATTACGTGAATTAGGGCCCTGTCTGCCATAGACTCAAGTAAGACTAAAAGTTAACTAAATTTAAATTTTCTTTACAGGTACATCGTGTCGAATGTTCTAGAATATAAGACACCACAGTCTCAATTCGATTCCGATTCCTATGTGACGTTTTCTGATTACTATTCCGACAAATATAAATTGGAAATCATTGGTGATAAAAGCCAGCCTTTATTAGAGGTGAGTCTCTTGAATGTTGTTTCTTTCTACACATCTTATAAATCGGTACAGAAATATAAGGCAGTCAGCGCTCTTTTTATGGTGGCTTAAGACTTTGAACCTCCTTAAGTTGCCCTTATAGTCTTACAAATCTAAAAAAAACCCTGCAGCAGGTTTTAAAACAATTTTTCAACATCTATAAAAATCTCTTTGATTAATAAGTCTTTATCGTTACATCGTTTTTATTTATGATTTTTTCTCCACATTCTGTAGGTACGCAACATAAGTTCAAGAATGAACTGTTTACTACCCAGAGCAGCTACAATAAATACTTTTACAGACAAGCAAAAGAAACTGGTATCGGCTTCACAAGGCGACGATAAGACCAATAGAGGATTCGCAGAGATATTCGTAGCGGAATTCTGTATCAAATATGACTTCCCCGGCGTTTTGTGGTACAAAGCTATAATGTTGCCTAGCATTGTACACAGGTAATGTTCTTGCAGTTTCCATTAAAGACCATTTGCGTAAAATTGTTAACATACAGCTACTTTAAAAATAATTTTTAAAACTACGATCAAGTTTTTTTTAAATATTTCGATATGAATGACTTGCTACCACAATTTTCGACACTTTACCATCATTAGTTTTATTTATTTCAAATGCATGAAAATCAATAGACTAGTACTTACGCGAACTGAATACTACTCTGAGGAATGTGGTTTGAGTTTTAACGAAAGTTGAATATCTTTTTCAGAGTATTTATGTTATTGGTAGCACATGAACTGCTCGCGGAAATAGCCGAAGGAACAAATTATGGAACATCCAATCACAAGAAAGGCAAGTATAAATATTTCTGATGATGCAAGTGATATAAGAAATATCAATTTTTGGTAGTTAACATATTTTTCTCCCACTTGCTCGGAAATTGGTTCATTACAAAAAATAACATCAATCGGCTCTTTTCCTTACGCAACGATCAACGAAATAACACGCCAGCAATCAATACGACAATAATAGAAATTGCTGGACAATTTTTATTTTTTAAATTATGCTAGCGAGATTTTTAAGTAGGTACATAAATTTACTTACATAAATTTGGTGTTTTTAGAAAAAAATATTTAACATTATAAAGGTTGAATGCGCATTTTATTTTTCAAAAATTTGAAAATAGTTCAAGAACCGCGCGCGGACGCATTGGCGCGAATGAAAATAGTTCAAGAACCGCGCGCGGACGCATTGGCGCGAATGAAAATAGTTCAAGAACCGCGCGCGGACGCATCGGCGCGAATGAAAATAGTTCAAGAACCGCGCGCGGACGCATCGGCGCGAATGAAAATAGTTCAAGAACCGCGCGCGGACGCATCGGCGCGAATGAAAATAGTTCAAGAACCGCGCGCGGACGCATTGGCGCGAATGAAAATAGTTCAAGAACCGCGCGCGGACGCATCGGCGCGAATGAAAATAGTTCAAGAACCGCGCGCGGACGCATCGGCGCGAATGAAAATAGTTCAAGAACCGCGCGCGGACGCATCGGCGCGAATGAAAATAGTTCAAGAACCGCGCGCGGACGCATCGGCGCGAATGAAAATAGTTCAAGAACCGCGCGCGGACGCATCGGCGCGAATGAAAATAGTTCAAGAACCGCGCGCGGACACATCGGCGCGAATGAAAATAGTTCAAGATCCGCGCGCGGACGCATCGGCGCGAATGAAAATAGTTCAAGAACCGCGCGCGGACGCATCGGCGCGAATGAAAATAGTTCAAGAACCGCGCGCGGACGCATTGGCGCGAATGAAAATAGTTCAAGAACCGCGCGCGGACGCATTGGCGCGAATGAAAATAGTTCAAGAACCGCGCGCGGACGCATTGGCGCGAATGAAAATTAAATACTGGTGTGGATTCCCTTGTTCACGCACTAAACTTATATTAAACTATCCTTTATTTATAGTAGCTACATACAAGGAAGGGATGGCAACAATTTTAGAACTGTCAAATTAGTTTACGTGTTACATTTATGGGGCTATGCTCGGAGTGTCCCGGCGTGATCGAATCAGAAATGAGGAGATTCGCAGGAGAACGAAAGTAACCGACATAGCCCGAAGAATTGCCAAACAGTGGCAGTGGGCGGGGCACATTGCTCGCAGAACGGATGGCCGATGGGGCAGTAAAGTTCTGGAGTGGCGACCGCGTACTGGAAGGCGCAGCGTGGGTAGGCCCCCCACAAGGTGGACCGACGACCTGGTGAAGGTCGCGGGAATCCGCAGGATGCGGAAGGCACAGGACCGGTCGTTGTGGCGATGCTTGGGGGAGGCCTATGTCCAGCAGTGGACGTCTTTCGGCTGAAATGATGATGATGATGAATGATGTTACATTTCTTTGCATTTACTAAAATACACACGAAAAAAATGAAAAAATAAAAACACTAGGGCACGTTCGGAGATCACGACTAAACTTGTATGGAAATCTAAATTCCGACCAATTTGACAGTTCTAAAATTGTTGCCATCCCTTTCTTGTTTGTTCTATTAGTAAAAGAGAGCGATAGTTTAAAATAATTTTAGTTTGTGAACAAGAGAATCGACACCATTGTTGAATTAATAAATCACATCGGAAGTACTAGGCTTCGTCCAAGCATAAATTACAAGACCCATACTACAGCACGTAATTTTTCGACCATACTTAACGTGTTATGATTCCCCATTTCAAATTGTAACTAGAATCTACAAACAAAATGTCTAATAATGTTAATAAATATAAATAATGCACACAAATAAATTATAAGTAATATCATCAAAGCCTTTATCAACACTCCTCACATCAACGTGCGTCAGGCTGGCTTATACGCCAAATATCATATACATTTTTTTCCAGTAATTCTCTGCAATGTAAACTACTACTTAGATGATTTTGTTTTATAACTTGTAATTTTTGACCATTTATTTCAGAGGTTATGAAAATGTTGGCTATGAATTTTGAGTGATAGTAATTGATCATTCATCAGCTTTCAGGCAAGTGTCAATTGAGTGCCTTGAGTAGAATACATTTTTCACAATTAGCATTTTTCCATCCGAAGAAGGAAAATATCAAAAAAATCTTAAACTTGAAAACAAATGACTGATGCCTCTTGGTTCACGGGATAATTTTTATTGCAAATGAGCTCTAGTATAACCCCTATCATGGAATAGGTCGAATTACAAATCATCCTGTATATTAGTAGGATTATGTATTGTGTCGTGTTTCATTAGTGTCCCACGTCCAAGCTAAAGTTACATATCATCTCCTCGGTTATTTATCAATACTTATGATTATGATAAATAATGTCCGGAAAATTAGCATTTGACTGATGGTCACTCGACCAGTACATTTTTAAATATTGATTATCTTCTCAAATACACGGCTGATAGACACAGGACTCAAACTGTATTGATGTACTGCTTTATTGGAATGCGAAGATCGCCTTCTTAAAGAAATTGATATGATATTGAGAGTGATATTAGCGACTGAAAGGGGCCGGGCCAGCCGAATTTAAATTACTTATATTTATGTATTTAGAGGGTTTAATTTGAGAAGTAAGCAAATTATAACAGTTACAAAGATAAATAATTATGTTTACAGATACGCGAAAATGTGGTATAAGGGAGTTTCATTCACCGCGGAGCAGTGCGCGCTGGTGTACCTGGTGGACGCGGCTGGCACGCGCACCACCACCGACACCTTCCTCGACATGAGCCAGGACTTCACCCTCAACGTATTCTACAAGTAACGCCTGTTGCCATTCCTGTGTGTCACGTTACTTAGGCCAACTACTAATGTAAATGAAATGTAAACTATTCTTGATTACATACATACATACATATTATCACGCCTGTTTCCCAATGGGGTAGGCAGATACTATGGATTTCCACCTGCTACTATCCTGACACAACTCTTTCGCTTCATCTACGTCCATTAACCTCGTCATGCATGCTCGTCGGTTTAGAGTACTCTTAACCTGGCATTTTTTGAGGTCTATGATTTGATCGCGATACGTTCGCCGAGGTCGTCCCCTTCCAACTCTTCCATCCACACTCGCTTCGTATACTTGTTCCGTCAATCTCCTCTCGTCCATCCTCTCTATATGTCCAAACCATCTTAACATACCTTTCTCAATATTTGTCACTACATCTTCTTTCACTCCACAACGCTTCCTTATCACGTTATTCCTTACTTTATCTCTCTTCTTGATTAGTTAGTCCATTAGTCCTCCCACAGACTGCATACTATAAATCGGCTGATAGTTTAGTCAGTCGGGTTCTTAATCAATACGAGGACATATGGGAGTGCACAAACCGCACCGGCAGACCCGATTTCCCATACAAAACTTATAATGTCCTCCCGGCCAAATTTCGATCACGGTGGCCAATGTCAACGGAGACTAGCCAACTGCGTGGAACATATTATAATGCACAAGTTGGAATAGACAGTGCACATGTTGGGGTTGTGTATTCCCTCAACTCTCTTAATCCGATGGGACGGCAATCCGACACGACCGGAGAGAGATCTGGGGGTCTACTCCCGTTCGACGATATTCGATTAATCGTACGATTCATCGCACAATTTGCTACTCCGGTCAACCATCGTTCCCTTATCGCATGCGATGATCGTGTTTTGACGTTTGTTTTTCTCATCTCCGGTTAATTGTATAAGACTATGAACCGTAGTCTATCTTAATTGTGCCTTTTTTATGTGCTTATATTTATTATGTAAGTATCAGTCGGAACGAAAGTTCGTACTTCGTTTGTCGTTCGTAAAACGCGAGTAGACCCCCAGGCGCAGGACCGACGACGGCTTTACGTGCTCTCGGAGGCACGGTATATAATACCGCCAATTTCTTAGCTCCGGGCTGCTACTGAGAAATTTTCTTAGAAAAATCTCAATAACACTTTGCCCGACCCGAGAATCGAACTCGGGTCCCTAAACTTAGCAGTGGCGTTGCGACCACTAGACCAACGAGGCAGTCAAATCGTACCTGTAAAATGTCGTGGCAGAGAAGTCTGCGTCACTATCGGTCAATACCACGAATGTACTCGTGTATCTTAAAACATTCATTGTTCCTGCTAATTCATTCATTCATTGTACCTTTCATTTCATGTGGCGTAGACAATAGAGGCTCCCGTAAGTCTTTCGGGCGCTTAATGAATTAATCTCAATACTGAACACAGACAACAGTAAAAAATATAGACGAAGGAAACTGTATTGTGCCCAAAACACGTTTTCTTGAAGTTTTCTCTATAGAAAAGAATTGTAAACTAACCTCTTAAAACGTGCTTTAAAGCAAACAATCTCTATTATTTACTAAATATTATAAATAAAATTAAGAAAACATTTGAGAAAGACAGTAATCTAAACATTTGTGTTTCTGTTTTTCAAATAAGCTTTTAGTTTTTTATTAAAAATAAATATTGTTAATTTTCATTCAAGTTGAGCGGCGTATCCGACGTCCCTCGGCTCGTTGCCTCTCTTTCAGTTCTGTACGAAACGACGGTGACCGCAGAGGTCTAATTTTTTAGGTGTTGTCAGCCTCTTAATTTCTCCCTACACTACTGTCTCGGAACAAAGGTATACAGCTCTGCACGCGCACTATCTATCTGTGTTTGCTTAGAAGCTTTGCTTGTGTCGGGCGTCTCACGAAGTTTTTTTTATTCCAAGTATTTTCGATTAGTCTTAGAACCCAAGCTTTTTTTCTTTAGTTTATTACTGCTTTCAAAAACCCAACAAATAGAGTAGTAGATGGAAAATGGAATTTTTCCATAATACCCCCCCCCACCCCCCCGCATTAGGCTAGCGTGATGGACTAAGGTCTAATCCTTCTCATCCAGAGAAGAGGCCCGTGCCCAGTGATGGGACAGTAAAGGGCTGGTTTTTTATGTTTAGTATAACATTATTACTAACGTGACTATATCGCCCATTTTCAGCAGTGGACGTCCATGAGTACCATGCATATCATCATCATCATCATCATTTCAGCCAAAAGACGTCCACTTCTGGAAAAAGGCCTCCCCAAGCATCGCCACAATGAATATGATAATCAAAAATAATTTAAAATTAAATATCACCAAAGAATAGTTTTAATTCTGATTAACTCATCAACGGACGCAAAGCCGCTGGCGGTCGCGGAACGATAGTAAAATAGTTAACGTTACATCTTTTGGTAACACGACACCTGAGTCTCTCTTTGCCTTTGTAATAATGCTTTTTTATGTAAACGCAACATAACCTCTTATGAAAATAAACACTGCTTGCTATAAACATACAAAGAGTATTTACACACAGACTCATCAACGTCACACAGTATACATACACCTCATTTTATTAAAAAATTGTGCTAACTTGGGGTAATTTCACATTTTTTGGCCTTTTGATAAAATTTTCAGGTTTTTACAAAACCATCCTATTACACTGAAATATAATTTGCATTGATACTCGTAAATAACTTAAAACCGTTAAAAATGCAGTAAATATGGCCTCTTTAGTTATCAAAATAAATACGTAGATTTTTTTTATTCATTTATTCCATGATATTTTTACTCCTATACACCTTTCTTTGGACACGATTTCGATTTGGTATGGTTTATACCAAAAATAATAATATAATTACAATTAATAATTAAAAATAATACGGTAATAAGTTATAACGACAGATCTATCACTAGGGGCATGTGTAAACTTGTAGCAAATATAAGTTTTCTGAAATATTTATGCCGATCTGCATTTTGCGTAATTGAATTAGCAAACGCGAATTGCTTAGGCAATCTGGCCGTCTATTTTATTGTGAGAATAGCAAAGTGTTGTCAATATTGAAGATTCAATTACTAAATAAAATACACAATAGCATCGCTGCGCCTGCAATACTCGACAAATATTTTTATGACGAATGTTTAGTTAAAAAAATATCTTTTGTGAAAACAATAACCAATATAAAAAGTTAAGGGCAGGGATATCTTCCAAGTCATATACAAATGTTGTGTATACTTGTTTGTCTAAATGAAAACTAGATTTTTCATTAATCTACTGAAAAGTCGGATATTATTATTTGTAGGATTTTGCAGGCGCGGTGACATGTAAGTTTTAGTATATAAAAAAATCATTCTTACGGTCAAAATAATTCAGAAAACTTGATATTATTTGAATTTGAGCTTAAAAACTACGTTTTATCAACAAATGATTACAAAATCGTAACTTCTTTTAGCGTAAATTATTCCAAGCTGAAGCGTTTTATATAAATCTATCTACTAAGTATAGAACATGTTACACAAACAACTAACAATCTCTTAAGGGGTCATTGTACTCATCAGTATGAACAGTTTTTACTGTGGGACCAATCCTGAAATCGCAAAAAAAATAACAGCTGTTCCCTACATTTGTGTAATTGTTGTTCCGTCGATTTATGTGAAATCGACAATGTGTGGAATAACAATTTTTTACGCGATTTCAGAGTTGGTCCCATAGTAAAAGTTGTTCATACTGATGAGTACAATTACCCCTTAGGAGGTTTTCAGTTACTTCAATAACCTGTTGTATTTAGAAATTATATTGAGATATAAAAGGCGATCATTTGTACAATAATTATAAATAATAACATAAAGGTATATTAATTTTTTCATTGAACATAAACAATTTCTTTTGTTAGCATAGAAGTTATTGCAGAATAGTCTTATTTTGTAATTAAATAATTCAGTATAATTATTGTTGTTATATTTATGTATTGCTTAAGTATATTTACTGAGTTTCCTCACACACTACAGAATTTAAAGTTGTGCGTTTCTTTTTGATTTAAATGATTAAAAATGTGATATAATAGTATATTCCCTTTAATAATTCAATGCTAATAAAACATATAGATAAATAAAATATAAATGAATTCGTATGCAATATAAACTTGTCCAAAATTTATAAAAAGCACCTACAGTGAGCGGTAGGGAGTTATAAACGATGTCTAATACAAAATGTATACCTAGACATATTGATCATGATTGACGGCGATTGAACATTCTTCGAGACATTTTTCAATCATTACATCAATCGAAACATTGATAAATCGCTGTCAATATAAGGAGGATCAGTAAATAAAATCATCAAATATACAAAATGTATACTTAAAATTAGTCTTAACTGTATATTGTTCGATAGATTCCGCTGTAGCGGGTCAGAAACCATACTGTCGTATGGTTATAGGCCTTATAGTCCATTCCGTATAAAATAAGAAGACACTTCAATACGCAAAGCGTCTGACAAGGGGTAGGCGTACATTTACCATTGATATAATATCTACAGTAGAGCTCTTTTACATTTTGTATATAGTTTTTTTGTAGATGGAATGCCTCATATTATAATTCTAGGACTTGGCGTCTTTGTCCAAATATTCGCTTAATTGGGCCAATACAAAATATACCCTAATTCCAATGGAATAAAGATTATTTTTTAATAAGCGGAATATAGAAAATATTTGAGCAAATATGGGGTCTCATTACGATAGCCTCTCTATTTACGCGAAACTGAACATTTACACAAATAAGATTGTTTCGCGTGCAAAATAATTGGTTTTCACGTAAAAGAGCTCTTTATAGGGCAGTGCCGAAAAACCAAAGTTCATACACATTTGGTATTTATTCACAGGACCTTTAAAAGGTGGAGTCCCAAGTTGTGATACTTGGGACCGTACTTAGGATAAGGTATAAACAGTTGGATGTGCTTTACTGTCCTCCAGTAGATTGTGTAGCTCCGCATAGTTTAATATGGCACGGTACAGGAATTCGTATAAAATTAAAGTTTCGTTTCGTTAGTTCGTTTCGAGTACCAAAAAAAAACCTATACCAAATTTGCTGAATTGAGTGATCCTTAAAAATGCATAGGCTACTAACTATCCCTTTCGTAGACAGGTACACAAACTACGTTAATTTTTTTTTAAATTGTCAAACTAAAAATTGACATAATATTAATTTAAGTTATTAGTTTGTTTTGTTTGTTTAATTCACGAGATTTTAGGTTTTTTAATTTTTTATTAATCTATGTACATAATGTATGATTTGTATCTGAAAAATAAATACTTTACTCGAGTGGTAGAATGAAAACCACGGCCTTGGTGTAACTGCAATGTATACCTATGTATTATCACAGATAATATAATACTATACTAGTATTATCAAAAATCCAATGATATTTTATATCATTGCAATAATCTTAACAACAAACAAACTCGAGACAATATTATTTGAAAAATATTTTGTCATCCGTCAAGGATGCACGAATGCTTTATATTCATGTAACTGAAACATATTACAATGAAAAGTGATCACTTAGTGAGACGAAGGAAGATACTGCATCTTCCTTCGTGCCCATAAAAGGTCCTCGATAATTTCACGCCTTTGGCCAAAACAAATAGATTCAATGAAAATAATAAAGTAAAATAATTTAGTAATATATAAGTCTATGGTCTGTCTCTTTTAATGTTCCCATGAGCTCCAAGGATTTTAAAGTAAAGATTACATAAAAGTTATTACGTTACCTTTTGAACATGTGTAAACATGTGTAACATCTTTCCTCCTCCTCTCAAAAAAAAAAATGGAATAGATATAGATCTCAATTTTAAAAGAATAAAAAAAACTTGATTACGTATTTTAAGGGTGGCGCCCATACATGTGAAATGGGGATGAAAATATTTTTTTCGCTGCACCCCCTCGTGTGGGGTATCGTTGAATAGGTCTACTAAAATGAAGGTAATATTTCATACACAACTTTTTTATCAGGTATACCATCTGCGAAACACAGTTCGCCAAAGTGGCTTGCAATGTGTGTTCCCCCCTGCCATTTCTAAACTATGCAACGTAGAAACTAGTCTTCAACATTGATAGACCTTTATAAAAACTCTCTTTTAAAATTATTTTGAGTATAATGTGATAATAAATTTTTGAGTTATAGTGAGAAAACTGAAAAATACTTAAGACGTCCTAGTTCGTAGGTCATTGACCTTAGAGAAAAATGATCATAGCAAATAATGCTCCTTTAGTTACTTTCTATTTAAAAAAATCACAAAAAGAAACACACTTCTTAAATTTAGCTTCATAAATTTAGCGCTAGGTGGCGCTGTTTGCAAAAACTAAAATAGCAATGATTAATATTCGATTTGATTCGTTTGTAATTACACCTACTTAAGGAACCCTATAATACTGAGCATGGCCCGACATGCTCTTGGCCGGTTTTTTAAATTTTAAGGTTAAATTCTATCGCTGCTCAGTTGCTATTTTTAATAAACAATTAATTACACGGAAAATTTCATTGATATTAATAATTACTTGAATATTTATTAGGTATTCTAATTTTTTTTTTATATATAGTATAGGATGGCGAAACGAGCTAAAGGCCCACCTGATGTTAAGCGATTACCTTTAAGTTTCGTTCAAAATAGGAACCGGATCGTGTTACATTGAACGTCATTATGAGCGACGCCTGCGCCGATATCATCTCCTGAGAATTGTTCCGATTATACACAACTACGACTTACTAGATTTTCGGTTACATCATCATTAGTAATCATTACGTAGGTACATTTTGTAACTCATCTGAGTAACAGAATTAGTAAAACTATTTTTTATGGATGAAGTTCCCAACAAACAAAAGGTCAGCCTCTCCTTTTTAGCAAAATAACCATCTTGTTTCACCCTTTCCCGTCCTTTTTTAACGGCGGAGCGTCAGGAGAAGAAAATGGCCGTCATGACAAATTACCGTCACCCTTGGAACAAAAAAATAATCACATAGATAAAATATTTGTGGATTTTATTTTTTGTTTTCATTTATGCCAGTGTTTTGGGCCAGTTCCAACTTCATCCTGAAGACGGAGGTACGACGTTCCGATAATGCATGCTATTGTCCAGAGTTGTATCACAGGCAACAAAATTGTTACTAAATATTGTGTCACTAACATAGGTATAAGATCCTTCTTTCTTTATACGGATGATTTGTACTTATCCGAAATAAAGATGATTTTACTTTATTTATTTATGTGGTCTGCAGACCCTTTGGGAAATGTTTGCAGACTGCCGGGTTTCCGTCAGTGCCAGGTTCGGAAACCGTGCTTTAGATTATAAAAATATAACTGAATTAGCGTGGTAATTGTAACAATATTTCACTTGTAGAGACGTTGACTGAGGATCATGCAAAAATATCCACAAAGTATTCCCACGTCACTCAATACCATGTGAGATGTATTTTTGTGAACAAAAGACATAAACGTGCGACGACTCTCCGCGCCGCGCCGTGTAGCACTGCTGACACTCATATATACAAATGTACTCTGTGCTGCTGACTCTCATATATACAAATGTACTCTGTGCTGCTGACTCTCATATACCAGGCCCCTCAGAAAGTATTGCGAAAAAAAGTTTTTATATATGGGAGACTGGCCAGTTATAATGTTTTTCGAAAATATGATTATTTATAAGTAAAAATAAGTAAGTTCCAATTTCAAAATTTCCCTCCACATTTTTTGCGAGTTAATTCAAAGTATTGTGTCTCACTGAAATATGGATCTGCGCCGGGAACATTTTAGAGCTATGATTTTATACGATTTCAAGTGTCGCCTGAAACCGGATGAATCGTACGATAGACTTCAAATGGCATTCATGGATGAAGGCCCTTCCAAGGCAACCGTGTATCGTTGGTATAACGAATTCAAGCGCGGTCGACCAACTTTGGGGGATGACGAAAGAAGCGGTCGCCCTTTGACGGCTGTTACCGAAGAAAACGTGCTAGCAGTGAAAAATTTAATCCAAGACAATAGGCGAATTACATATCAGGAGATTCAACACATATTGAAGATTGGATCGGGAAGCGTTCACGAGATTCTACACAGCCATCTTCGCGTGAGGAGGATAGTATCACGCTGGGTGCCGCACAACCTCACCGATGCTCAGAAGCAGGCCCGGGTGGAATGGTGCCGTGATATGCTTAACAAATTTGAAGCAGGCTCGTCTCGGCGTGTTTACGACATCGTTACAGATGATGAGTCCTGGATTTATCAATACGACCCAGAAACCAAGCGCCAGTCGACTGTTTGGGTGTTTCAAAATGAGCCAACGCCTACCAAAGTGAAGCGATCTAGAAGCGGGGGTAAGATTTTGATCGCTAGCTTTTTTAATTTGACTGGCCACTTGGTATCAATTCCCTTACGGGATCAAAGAAGCATTAATGCCGAATGGTATACTACCAAATGTTTGCCAGAAGTTTTCTCTGTTATAAGCAACAAGCGACCAAACACAGGGCTCCGCGGGCTACTGCTCCACCACGACAATGCACCTGCGCACACCGCACTCAAAACGAGGGACTTCCTGGACAGCACGCCAGTCAAACTCCTGGGTCACCCTCCTTACAGCCCTGATCTAGCACCGTGTGACTTCTTTTTATTCCCAAAAATAAAAAATCAGCTCAAAGGGATACAATTTTCGTCGCCGGAAGATGCGCTGGCTGCGTTCGAGCAGGCTGTAAACGAGGTGTCTGCGGCGGACTGGAAAAAGTGTTTTGAAAACTGGTTTAGGCGCATGAATCTTTGTATAGAGGCTGGTGGAAAGTACTTTGAAAAGATTTGATAAAAATATATGTACGTATAGAACAATTTTTTTTAGTTTCGCAAAACTTTCTGAGTGTCCCACGTATACTGTAAGGTGGTGTATTTGGGAGACAAGTGAAACGCGTGTTAGCTGCTAATAGACTGAATATATTGTCTTAATAATACAGATTAAATATAGCTTATAACTACTACACCACACCTCTTCATTTAGAGAAAAAAAAAAAACTATATGTAATAATTTTTTTTTTTTTTTACCTACGCCGAGGTAACTAATCTAGACTATATTCAGTGATACATGTTTATAATTTTATAATTGAAATTTACATTAATATAGCATGTAAAAATTTTAATACAAATACAAAAAATTATGATAAACATGTACCTAGGTACTTAGTAATATTGTTACCAATAAACGAGTAAAGTTTATATTTATGTATATATTTTACATTTTATTATTTAATACGTAATACAAACTTATAAACTAGGCACTTTTATAAAATTTAGTGCGATTTTTATGAACAATATCTTCCTTCCCATTTTTTAAGATTTTAACATTACAATCCAAATCGTCCATCACTAGATATGGTCCTAAAAAGATTGGATCCATTTTATTTTCTGAAGGATTCCTTAACAATAACAAGTCGCCTTTCTTATAATATACCGGGTTTATAACAGTGTCATAATTATTTTTCCTCTTAATTTTACTTTGTATTAAATTATCGCGAGCATCCTTTTGAGCTACTTGCAGTCTGTATTTTAACTCTAATGCGTAGTTGTCATGAGCGTATAGCGGATCTACGTTACCGCTACTAAAGTTAGCTGGTAATAAACATCGCTTTCCGAACACTAATTCATGTGGCATATAGTTGGTTTCTGTATGAACTGTGTTGTTATATGCAAAGCACCAATACGGTAACCAACTACTCCACGCTCTTGTCTGATTTTGGCAATTTATTCTTAAATACGCACCCATAGTTTTGTGTGTGTTCTCCAATGCTCCAATGCTCTCGTGATGATACGCTGTAGATGATAGTTGATTGATTTTTAAGAGTTGGCATATCTCTTTCATTGTACTGGAAATGAATTCTGAACCACGGTCGGTTGCTATTTCACGTGGTATGCCAAATCTTAAAATAAAGTTATCAACGAAAGCACGAGCTACACTTACCGTTTCTTTGTTGTGTAGTGGGTACGCTTCGGTGAATTTTGTTAACTCGCACTGTAAGGTAAGAACGTAACTGTAGCTATTTACATCTCTCGGAAGTGGTCCTACTATGTCTAGGTAAACCTTCTCGAATGCTGAATTAGCCGTAGTAGTTATTTTCATTGGCTGCCTTATTCCTGTCGAATACTTCTGCTTTTTACACTGGTCACATTTAGAAACATACTCGATTACATCCTTTTCCATACTCGGCCAAAAATAATATTTTTTTATATTATTTGACATTCGCCTAACGCCCGCATGGCCACTCGTAGGCAGTAAGTGAAAGTCGTTTAATATGACTCGCCTATTATCTAAATTATTTATTCTTTGTACATTGTTTACTATACATAAACAAGGGCCGGACCACTTCTCGTATTTATTTATTTCTTTCACGAGTTCACTTATAAATATCTTATTATTTTCATTTCGGATTATGCATATTTCATTTATTGCAAATTGTTTACACAAAAATAACAAATCACTCACCAACTCGTCTCGCGTAATTGATGATCGAGATATTGCATTTAAGTAAATATTGGACTTACTTGGCACATATGTAAAATATTTATAATTTTTGACTAATAAGCCATTCCTTAATAATTTATTTAAATCCTTACCATTAATTAATGAAAGTTCTATAATGTTTTTTGGCTTTTTAATTATGTCTACAACCCTTAGTTGGTCAAGGTCAGGCCTCGAGTGCCTGTCATCATTATCCGTTGCTAAGCTATTATTGCTCTCTTTATCGTTACATATTTTAATTCTACGAAGTTGTGCCCTAGTCATCACGTTCATTACTTGTTCATTCATAGTTTTTAAATCATCAGACGTAATTATAATCCGTGACAGCGCATCTGCTGCTGAATTCGATTGGCCTTTTAGATATTCTATGGTGAAATTATATTCCTCCAATTGTAACCTAAACTTCAGCAATCTACTGGAAGGATCTCGCATACTAAATAAATAAACTAATGGTCTATGGTCGGTCTGTATTTTAAACCGTCTTCCGTACAAATAGGGTCGAAAATGCTTTATACTCCATACTATCGCTAACAATTCTTTTTCTATAGTTGGATAGTTAATTTCCGCCTTATTTAAACTTCGACTAGCGTAAGCTACAGGCCGTCCATCCTTATTACACAATACTGAACCTATAGCCTTCCCTGATGCATCAGTTTGTAATATAAACTCGTTATTTTCTGAAAAATCTGGATATTGTAACACTGGGGGGCTAATTAAAGCTGACTTTAACGTCTGAAAGGAATGTTCACAATCCGTGCTCCACAAAAAGGTAGCATTTTTGGAACATAATTTATTTAAAGGTAAGGCCGATTTCGCAAAATTTTGTATAAACTTCCGGTAATAGTTAGCAAAAGCAACAAAGCGCTTTATTTCGTCAGTATTTTTGGGCTTTGGATAATTTTGTAAAACCCTGATTTTTTCTGGATCGGGTAAAACTCCTGTTCCTGACACTACGTGCCCCAAATACAGTATTTCTTTTTGCAAAAAATTACATTTAGCAGGATTTAACTTTAAATTGACTTTGCGTAATCTGCTGAAAATATCCATTAAATTTTGGTTATGAGAATCTAAATTGCGCCCAATCACCACCAGATCATCTTGATAAACCAGACATTTATCATAATTGAGGCCCGACATTGCTATAGTCATCATTCTACTGAAACTACTCGGACTAGATTTGAGTCCCATTGGCATTCTTGTCATCTGATATTGATTTTTACGTGTTGTGAAAGCTGTACAAGATCGACAGTTTTTATGTAATGATATTTGAAAAAATCCTTGAAATAAGTCAAGATGGGTAAAATAAATTGCCCCAGATAATGAATCTAGTATTTCCGATATATTAGGCAAGGGGAATTTATCATCTTGCACTTGATTATTTAATTTACGATAATCTATAACAACTCGCCATTTTTTTTTACCTGAGCTATCTAGTTTCTTCGGTACCAACAACAAAGGACTAGACCATGCACTTCTAGACTCCTCGATTATACCGTCATCTAACATATTTTTAACCTGTGTATCTATTTCCGACTTTTGTGAATAAGGCAATCGATATGGTTTTGTATAAATGGGAATACTATGTGGTTTCAAATCAATAGTCTGTTCATACACCGAAGTTGTGGACAATTTATCACCTGGTAAGTGAAAAATGTCTGAATATTTTGCACAAATATTTTCAATCGATTTCTGTTCCTCAGTATTGAGTCCACTTAAATTTAATAGTGAAAACAATGTTTTAACTCTCTCTGCATTAACTTTTGCCTTATCGAAGTTACAAATAACGTAATCATTTAGTTTAGTAGTACTAATTTCAAAGTAATTTAATGCTACGTCTTTGTCTCTTGTATTCAAGATGCGTATTGGTATTTTCCCATTTGTTGGCCTAGTCACGATATTAGCCAAGAAAACACCTTCGCATAATTGCTGACTTGATACAACACACTCCTCCCGCATATTAGTTTCAATGTAATGTACTGATTCGCTTCGCGCGGGCACTAATAAATAATTATTAGTAGTATTACTTGATGTAGAACAGTCAAAAGTCAACGTAATGTAATTTAATTTGTCTGTTTTTAATTGTAACGTATATAATTCATAGTTCAATACAGCCCGGTATTTTTGGAAAAAATCCTGACCTAAAATTCCGGAAGCCTTAAACGGCAAATTTTTAAATACATAAAACTTGTGCTTAAAATTATATTCATTATGATTAAGACTGAGATAAACATATCCTTCCGAGAATACATCTCCTCCGATACCTTTGACAATAACTCTCTCTATATGGTATGGTATTCGTAAACGCTCCAAACACTCGTACCTAACTCCAGAAATTGATGCGCCGGTGTCAATTAACCAGTCATGTTTATGTTGACCGATTTTAAATGAAACTTTGTTTAAGTTGTTACATGAGAGGATAATATTAGGCTCGAAAAAAATGATTCAACGATTCCCTATTTGGATCATCTGTTGTCATGTCATGATTATTTTCCACTACGTCAACTGTTGCCACCTCGTGATCGGTTGCTATGACGTTTATGTTGTTCTGCGATCTAAAACCACGACCTCGATTTTGCCTACCTCTGCCACGAAAACGGTTATTAAAACTACTACCACGATAATTATTTGAAAAGTTCTGCACCTGCGACTGAGGATCTCGCTGCTGATTCGAGTATACATTTTGCATTGGTCCTCTTGAACCAGAATTCTGTTGCGCTTTGAACCCCCCTCGAGCTCTCCTAGATGGATAAAAAGTTTGTTGGTACATACCCATAAAATCGTCTGAGCCACCAGGAGAAGATACCTCCTCGTCCAGCGCTGCTTGAATGGTTTCTGTCAAAGAAGAAAAATTACGCGCTGCTACGATTGTGCTCAAACGACGATCACGTAGGCCGTCAGCAAATCTTTTAATCGCAATTTTTTCATTTAACGGTCTCAAAACGTCGTAATTACTCGAGTTTCCACCGGCCTGCGAGATTGTCAAGTCCACGAATATTTCGGATATTTCTTTACCAAAATCTGAAATACTTTTATTATTCTGCCGACATTGCTGCAATTTAGTTTGTAAGGCCGTGTGACTTTTTTGAGGTAATAATAACTTTCGCATATCCACTATAAGCTCATCGACAGTATCATATTTAGATTTTAATTTTAACTTAGCTTGCTGCGACAATCTATTCTTTAAAACAAATTGTATTAATTTTTGTTTACATTCAGAATTACTTAATAAGGAATTATAATAATCGGTACTCTCAATTAACTGTTTAGTATTGTCCTCAGTATTATTCATAACTGGCAGAAGGCTCAAAGCAATTTTCAAATTAAAAGTTTCCACTGCCATTTTGCTAGAAGAGGATTCTAACTCGATCGTTTCGTCACTACACAATAAAATTACTTCTGAATATAAGATATTAAACTCTTCACAAATTTTACTAATTAATGATATTTCTTTTGTCGGAACTTTTCTTTTATATATATCTAAATATTTATTATATTTTGCTAACACATTCTGAGCTTCGTTTTTCTTTGTTTCTAATATCTTACCTACTCTACGGCTGGGACCGATTTTAATCAGATACTTTCTTATATTTTGAAGCTCATTTAATATTAGAACCAATTCCTCTGCCATATCATATTATCATTACAATATTTTATAAACATTTTAAGAGTATAAATGAAAATAACACAAATACCTTGGTATATCAACACCAAAAGATAAAATAATAATATTAAAATCATAAGGAATCACACAATAATGTTTTTAATTTTTAATAATAATTTGGATACTACCTTCCTCTACTTACAGTTCATTTCAGTGAATTTTTCCGTGTTTATATCTATATACCGCACAAGAACACTCGATATTTTTAGTTGATTTTGATATCACACCCGATATAATTCAAAAGCACGTCTTGATGTTATAGGTACGCCATTTTACACGATGACCTCTGGTTTTCCCAATTGTGGCTGGTGACTGGTTACTTGGGCCTGGGCCCTTTTAAGGAGACTGGAATACCTCTTCAGCGTCATCTGATCCAACTTTCTCTCAATTTGCTTGGCATGGCATCGTTTGTACAATTTATATATAACCACCAATATGCCAATTGCCAATATTGTGCATATAATTACGAGAATCGTGTTAGTCGTCTCGTGCAGCTGTTCTGTTCGAGCAAGGTTCGAACCAACTCCGGCAGTCTGGGCTATGATAACCTCTTCTTTAGAACTTCGGGCACCCATTTTGTTGCTCAAAACTATTATAAAAAAATGACAAACTGGAACAGGTCAAATGCGCAATACGACTTGCAATGAAATATTCCATCTTTACCCAAAGTCCGCACACAGTATCGAGTTACTATTACACGTTACGAGTCCATTTATGGAACACGCGCGCACCTACAGGCTCTCCTGTTACCTGCACGGTCGCCATGTAAGGTGGTGTATTTGGGAGACAAGTGAAACGCGTGTTAGCTGCTAATAGACTGAATATATTGTCTTAATAATACAGATTAAATATAGCTTATAACTACTACACCACAATACAAATGTACTCTGTGCTGCTGACTCTCATATATACAAATGTACTCTGTGCTGCTGACTCTCATATATACAAATGTACTCTGTGCTGCTGACTCTCATATATACAAATGTACTCTGTGCTGCTGACTCTCATATATACAAATGTACTCTGTGCTGCTGACTGGGCTAGATCTGACACCCATATTTTTAGTTGTTTCCTCAAACGTTTCTGACTCAAAATCAGTCAACCTTACTGCGTGAGTACGACTGGGCCGGTTTTATTATTTATTGGTACCTATAATTATATTGAAATTTACATACCTAAGCTATATTAGGTTTCATGGTCTTCCTTAGTTCCTAAGTTTAGTTGTTGTGTAAGTGATAAGTACTAAGAATTAAAACAAAGTTTAACCGGATTAAATCGCGTATATTATTTAAATTGGTTTCCCTGACGTTTCGAAAGCTTTGCAGCATTTCGTGGTCGCAGGTAGACTAAGATGACAAGCGTCTTTACAAATATTTCTAAAAAAATATTTTAATCTACCGTACAATATTATTAATTAAAATCGTTTCGATGCACGCAGTAATCACTCACAATATCATTATCTTTTACAGTGTTGCGTGCTGTTTGGGACTTGATTATTTTTAGAACTGGGTTCCAAACAGGTGGTAGCTGCCAACCATCTTCTCTATTAAAATTAGGATGTTTTTTTATTTCAATAGCCTCACGGAGCATTCTAGGTACATATCGGTTTACAACTTTCATATAACTTTGTTTTATTATAATGTGTAGTGATCGCGAAAACCTAAGAAGTTATTACTAAGAATTAGTTAAAAAACTCGTATAAACATATCAATAATGATACTTTCCCTGCGTAGTAGGCAGTAGACAATAAACTACGACAGAGTTGTAACATAAGACGCAGCTCACACTAACAAGACAACAGATGACGTAGGACATGGTGAAAAACATAATTAAATAATATCACACGATAAACGACCGCTACGTTGTAGGAGACAATTTTTCCATAATATCTACGTAAACAGATTGCTGTCAAGACACTGTTGATAAAAACATATCTTTTGGCAATGATCCTAATAATTTAAATCAATGTTTCCGTTACATACAATAATGTTCATAATTGAAACAGCGACCATTTATATTATACAATGGTGTTTATTATCTTGTACTTATCTATCGCTCTCTTTTACTTATACATAGTAGGTACCTGCAAGAAAGGGATCGCAACAATTTTGAGTGCAATCAAAATAGGTTACGTGTTACACTTCCTCGTATTTTTAGTCGGCACGTTCCGAGTTCATGATTAAACTTGTATGGAAATTAATTTGACAGTACTAAAATTGTTACTATCCCTTTCTTTTATCTACTATTAGTAAAATACAGCGATAGATTACAATAAGTTTAGTTTCAGAACAAGAGAATTATCACCCATGTTATTATGTTAATTAATTAGATACTAATATTGTATACTATGTTATATTATTACTATTATTTTATATATTATATACTCTATTATTGTGTTATTGGGTTTTTTTCATTAGGAAATTCTCAGTAGCAGCCCGGAGTCTGGATTTGTGCCCGACTGCCCGGTCAATGGCATTAGGCTCGCCCCCTATTACATGGGACTATAACATTATGAATGAACTAGCGGTTTTATTCGAATTTGCGAACTAGCGATCGATTGTTTTTGTATTCGAATGTTAATAGTAGTACATACATACATACATATTATCACGCCTGTTTCCCATTGGGGTAGGCAGAGACTATGGATTTCCACCTGCTACGATCCTGACACACCTCTTTCGCTTCATCTACGTCCATTAACCTCGTCATGCATGCTCGTCGGTTTAGAGAACTCTTAACCTGGCATTTAATAGTAGTAGTATCAAACCATTCGATTATTGGAATCAGTAACAATCGCTCATCGCTACATTGTTTGCTCTGAGATACTCCTTCTCTATTAGTGGTGTGAACCGGTTCTCAAAAAACCGGATAATCACCGGTTAGAGTGAGTACCGGAGACTAATCGGTGATTGCACTAAACTACCGGTTATTTCATTTGTTGCAGAACGCACCCAAATGTGCTGTGAATTGTGCCAATATATATATATATATGTTTTTTTTTAAATTTTTTTTTTTTTAGCGTGGTTTTTCTTCTCATATATGTAGATTTAGAGTATTTTGAATAACCGGAGAATATCCGGATAATCTCCGGTGATTCAATGGTGTAAAACTTTCTATGGGATTTCCTGAAATAAACGATTTATTATTATTATTATAATAAAATCTCCGCATAATCTCCGGAGGCTGAAAATGCCTCCGGTTCACACCACTATTCTCTATGTGTGTGTATACTTGTAGAAAATAAAACTACAGTATACTGCTCTGTCGGAATTGGTCGGAATATATTTGATTATTTGAACTTAAACAATTTCATGAACTTATTCATTTTCATGGAACGAAACCATAGTGTGATCTATTTCGATCCCAACGCCATCTATTGGAAACAGAGGAACTAAAACATGAACGATATGGCTTGTTTGATTTTCTATGTGGCTCGTTAACAAACAACTGGTGAAATGTGGGTGTACTATTACACCTCTGCCTACCCCTACGGGGAAATACAGGCGTGATGTTATGTTATGTTATGTTAATTAGATACGTATACGTACAAAATTATTCTAAATCACATATCCAAGTAGTTGTTTTTTTTTACATAAACTCTGTATCAAGTAGCTGATTACCCAAGTGCAATAAACTCTCGTAGTAGGCAGGCTACGTCTGAAACAAAATACATTCAAGCCACGCGCCAAGTCCCAAATAACAATGCATCATTTTTTATTGTCCACTAATAAATTAACACTAAAAAGGTAATCTGTAAATTATCGATTTTACACTCGTATCGGGTCGTTCACATCTGTCAAGAGCATTTAATTGGCCATAGACAAATAGTAATGAGGTGACGTAGACACGGAGTATTTATGCATGCTGTTAATTATCAATGGTTAGGATGAGTCGGGAGACTTGAATGTGTACTGATATAAAACTGTGCAGCCTTTTGCAGTGGAACTTACACTAATTAATTACAAACAAGTAGAGCGACCTGGCTACATATTTCACGTTTGTATAAATACAGGTATTTGCTTGTCTGTAGCTCGTTTGCTGCAACTTGTAAATCTCATTTAGCAGACTTTGGAACTGCGAAGAACTATATGATATATAGGAACTTCATTTAATAGCATTAGACAAAACTTAACCTAAAAGGCAAGGAAATTTTTAAAACTAAGATACATAGGTGATAACTAAGATAGATAGATAGGTGCTGCTTATAGCCGAGGTAGGAGACAATTGAATAACTCTATGAACGCTTGTCTACCATTGTCAACCGTTTATATGAAGATTGGCGTTGGGTTTAAACGCTAACTTTTCCGCACGGATCAATGTGGGATTTTGTCTACCAATTTAGCAACAGTCACGTGACATCTCTCAAGCTTATGTCATTTCCATACATTTTTTCCTTTCCGCAGGCGTTAGGCGTTTGCGGAAAGTGGATCTTGTCTAGACCCCCTGATAGGCCAATTTTAATAAGCAGAAACCCTGCATGGAGAAATGGATCAAAAGATATTTATGCCCTTGTTAGCCACATTTGTCTAATACTATGTAAGATCTTACTATAATAATGCCAAATATTTATAGTGGTGAATCTACTCATCATAACGAAGAACATTTACACCGGGAGCAACACTAAAAACGCGAAAAATAATCTGCTGATCCTAGGGTTGCCAACTGTTTTTCGGGAAAATACAGTATTTTTCAGGGCGAGACAAGAAAATTACAGTATACTGAAAGATAATAAAGTATTTTAAGAAAAAGGTCAAGATGACTTCTAGAAATCAGCAAAATATTTTTTTGGTTTTTTGCGACTACATAATGACTATTTTCAGAGCGTTTTAGATTCTTTCTCTTTAAAGAAAGAAAGAAAGAAAATATTTATTTCAGTCTCGGTACAGGCGAAATAAAAAAAAACTAAAAATAACATATTAACAAAAAAACTTAAAATTGACATGCCTTTATGAGACTAAAAAAGGTCCCCATCCCAGCATATGACCCTTTTTTTTTTTTTTTTTTTCGTGGTTAAAATCCTCATGGACGCACTCCGCCCGGGGAAGACGGAGCCAATGTCGGACTCTTACCGACTAAAAACCACCACTGTGTTCCTCTACCGACCCTTGGCCGGGGGCGTGAGAAATGCTCCCGTATTCGCCCAACCATCCCCGGCAGGTCCCGGCTCGCCGCTAACAGGCGAGCCCCTTCACCCCGTGCGGCACCCACATCGGCCGCACCCTCCTCTTGACTGGCGCGCGCACATTAGGCAGTATATTTACAACCCCTAAATCGATAATCCAGTACTTAATAATAATAGCCTTTAACTCATAACCAATGACATACTAAACGCCTTCAAAATTACAACCGTACCATATCTACACAATGCCGAGAACTCCATAACAATTGTACCAGCAATTCTGGAGATGTAAACTCCCAATAATACACTTTAACAAACGATAATAAACTTTAAAACTTTTTATTTACATCAATTTACACATTTATTATATTATTGCTTAAATATGTAATTGATTATTATGTTCTAATTTTACATCTTTCGGCTGAAATGATGATGATGATGACATTATTAGGTATAATTAAAAAGCTATTGCTGTAATATTTCTAAGTAACAATTAAGAATATGTGTATACTCGTACGTACTTGCGTACTTACAGGTAAAGTTGATTGTTTTATTTCATATTTTCATTTCTAACGGGCTTGCATTTGACCGCCACCTCACCTGCAGCCCCCCGATTCAGAACCACACGATAACTAGTTGTCGATCGATTCGATTTGTGAGATTTTCTCTCGTTGCGTGAATCATGATACGAAACGAGATAACAAACCGAACCGGTCGACAACTGTTTGTCGTGTGGTTCTGAATCGCGATGTTACTAAATTTAAAGATTTTTTTCTGTTTCGTACAAATACATAATAAACTATATTTACACAGTACTCTATTAACGTACGGTCGACCGCATGTTAGTGGTAACAGTTCACATTCACAACGTCTTTATTTCTTAAGCGATAAGGGTGGTTTTCTAATTCAAGTGTTACCTCTGTCATGCAGTCGACTGTACATACGTACTTACCTATGGAACAACGTAACATGTAGCTATGGATTCTATATTTACACAACAACGCGCAATGGTCTTCTGTATTGTGGTATCGAAGTTTTGTAGATGGTACCTAGTAATCATTTTAATTAGGAATTTATCCAGCTGTGTTTTCTCAAGCGGCTCGTTTTGTCAGAAGGTAATGTACTACTCTGTCAAGAAAGTACCGGGAATAGATCAATTACGACTGCCATCAGACCCCCGCAACTCAGTTACTGGGTAATACTGACATTCGGAGGTTAGACCAGCCCCCCGATTCAGAACCACACGATAACCAGTTGTCGAACGATTCGGTTTGTGATCTCGTTTCGTCTTATGATTAACGCAACGAGAGAAAAAGAGATAACAAACCGAATCGATCGACAACTGGTTATCGTATGGTTCTGAATAGCGTAGCAGACCGGGTAGAAATCCGAAGTATTTTAACGATTTAAATTGTGGAAAGAAAAAATCGCTCACGAGCAGGATTCGAACGTGCGACTCTTGGCTAAGTACACCAGTGCTTTAGCCACTTAGCTACCGTGAACAACCGGCGCGCCGGTGCGGCGTGTGCGCACGGTGGGCCGGTTGTTATCTCTTTTTCTCTCGTTGCGTGAATCATAAGACGAAACGAGACAACAAACCGAATCGGTCGACAACTGGCTATCGTGTGGTTCTGAATAGCGTAGCTGGTTAGACTGGAAGCCGACTCCAACATAGATGAGGAAAAGGCTCGGAGGATGATGATCTTAGCCAATACTCATCAACATCACCAATGCCCTGATCACAAATAACTTTTGGGAAAAGCGCAATACGTTTTCTTCTTCGTTTTATTATCTATGATAGCTAATATGGATCCCAAAATTTGCCTGTAAGAGGTTCACACCTCTTAACACTGTGAGTTTTTATTCAACTCAGCCCATCGCAGTCCACTGTTGGACATAGGCCTCCCCAAATTGCGCCACACTGTGCGACACTCTGTCTTCCACCTTTCGCATCCAGAGCACCCCAGCTACCATTATCAGGTCGTTGGTCATTTATGTCGAAGGATTGATGGCCGTTGCAGCAGAAGAGTCCTTGAGTGGAGACCGCGAATCGGCAAACGCAGCAAAGGGTACCAGCCAGGTGGACCGACGACCTGAAAGAAGGTAGATTTTTATTGATTTATAGCGATTCGTAAAGTTGGCATGAGACGGGCTTAGATCCTCACCCCTTCCTGACAATTGTTGAGATTCAGCCAGACGGCAGAACCCTCAAACGAACCTTCAAAATTGTGCTCATTAATGGATAACCCCCTATTTAGTGAATGAATACTACCCCTCAACAAACTCTATTGCAGACCAATCCTGGACATAGGCCTTTCCCGAGTTGCGCTACAACACTCGGTCCTCTGTCTTCCGCGTCCTGTAACCCCCCCCCCCCCCCCGCTACCTTCTTCAGGAACTAACCCTAATACTACCTTCAATTTTTCAAAATCTTTCTTTCTCAGTCCAGAAATAGGTACAGTTATTTTTCCCGGTAGTACATTTTCTCGACAGAATCCCTTGAACGAAACTTGCTACACGTAGGTACCGCTGCCAGTGAACATTAAGTGCAAGTGAATTCAGCCTTAGCGGTGGTTCACCGGAAAGATTTCTGACTATACATGACGATTGCAATTCATTGTAACATCCAGCATTCTTATTCTTTGTTTGTGCACTTAAATTTCCTATTTCCAACGTATCCTCCTCAGCAATCAAGTCAATTAGCTTGGTATGGTATCGTCTCAATTAAGCTGTTTTGGTACGTGTTGTATTGCCCTTACTCCGTGGCAAGGCTGCGTTTGACGTCACACGGATTGAGGACACAACGGCTGCTCATGTGTGAACAAAACGGTACTGTTGGATGCGGTAGTTTGTTTTACAGCGGGTTAGATACTTTTGGGCTTTTTGGGAGGAACTGCAGTTTTAATGGATTCTACCAGGCCAGCAGTTGATAATAGGTAAACTAATACAAAGTCTTACAGCACAAACGATAAATGTATTGAAATCGATCAATAAAGTAAGTACTCATCCAGGTATATTCATTCATCTAATCATTCTAGCTAGAACTTTTTTTTTTATGGGGTATAGCTTGTATACCTACCGCAA
This sequence comes from Asteroscopus sphinx, assembly GCA_949699075.1. Classification (NCBI taxonomy): domain Eukaryota; kingdom Metazoa; phylum Arthropoda; class Insecta; order Lepidoptera; family Noctuidae; genus Asteroscopus; species Asteroscopus sphinx. The sequence goes on from OX453024.1 coordinate 14,625,876, forward strand.
GCATGCGCTTCTCTAAGACCAATAATCCTAATAATATTATAAACAGTGGCGGCCCTGGGGTAGAGCGAGAGGAGTGTATGCGGGGTATAGAAGGTGTTGCTTGCTCGATACCGAAACACTGATATAATAATGCGATTGATACAATAATATTCATACCTACTTAGGTAATACTAATTAGGTTACACACATACAACGTGGATATGACAATACGACAATTAATGAAAACACGGTTATTACTCGTCTTTGGAAGCATTTTAAACACATAAATAAGTTGTTTATCGAAAATTTAAATAAATAAATTTTTGAACAAAATTATTATTAAAACATCGAAATAATAAATAATACCATTTGTAATCATCTGGAATCATTGAGAAAGAGAGTTTAAAATTATATGGACTCGGACAGGTCTTTGACCTAACGATCTTTGCCTAGAAAAATTGTCCTACATTCAAAATTAATAAAATTAAAATAATTTCCTGTGGCAGCCATTAACTGGATTTGATTGATTTTTTATATACGGTCAGAGGACGTGACACTCTGTAAGTGGTTTTATTTAATCTCGTATTGTCATATAGTAGCAAATAATAGTCAAAATAGTAGCACATAGTCACCAGTGTTTCCAGTCATGACTGCAAATGTGAACTACTAGAGCAGGTATCTCACTACAAATATTTGGGTCTTGTAGTAGATGACAGGTTTAAAAAAAAAAAAAAAAAAAAAAAAAAAAAGGTATGCACCCATATGACATAAAATTACATAAAATATAGACACACAACACATATTTATAATTACAATAATAACATTCACAATCACATTCATTTCATTGACATTCAGGCACTCCCAGCAACATGCCTGTTACAGCAGTGCCTGATGTAAGGGCAGTCCAGTCGCCCAGCAATCATCGCCAGGACAGTATTGGAGCTAGCCCGCACCCTGCGCACCAAGGACGCGCACCGCTTGCGCATGGTGGTGTGGAAACAGTCGGTGCGCGCTTCCGCAAACATGCCCGAGGCACTGCAGAAGCGGGGCAGCCCCAATACCGCCCTGAACGCGTTATTATACTGGACACGGAGGGCACTGTAAGCAGCTTGTGTGTAGGAAACCCATAAGCTGCACGTGTATAGTGAGGTGCAAAAGGCTTTAAAAAGCGTAATCTTTACTTGATTTGAACAACGTGCAAACCTACGGGCTATCATATTAGCTCTCTTTGACAGCGCCCTCCGCTCCCGTTCGATGTCTACATGGTCCCTAAGGTCGGCTGTTACCCAGTGCCCCAAGTACTTGAATTGGTTCACCCGTTCCAAAGGAACACCATTCATGCGAATAGGTGGAACATGTTGTGGGCACTTGGTGCCGACCTGAAAGACCATGTATTGACTCTTTACGGCATTATATACAAGGCCGTGCCTACCAGCGTACTCTTCACACACTTGCAACAACTTGCGTAACCCACAGACCGACGCGCTCAACAGTACCATGTCGTCTGCGTAGCTCAGGTTGTTTACACAGACTTCATCAACGTGGCAACCGACATGTTGACTGCTGAGCGCGACGATAAGTGCATTCATGTACAGGTTGAACAACGTGGGTGAGGTCAACCCACCCTGTCTCACCCCACATTCTAGCCTGTATGGCTCCGACACTGCACCTGCCCATCTGACACTGTTAACCTGGTGTGCGTACCAATACTTAAAGATGTTAATAAGTTCATGAGGCATTTTTATTCTCTCAAGTTTTTGCCACAAAACGTCATACGACACCAGATCGAAGGCCCTAGACAGGTCGAGGAAACACGCGTAAACTGGAGTTTTACGATCCGTATAGTATCTGACAAAATGCTTGAGACACAGTATTGCACTATCCGTAGATAATTTTGGCCTAAATCCAAATTGATTATCGTGCAGTGTCACGAACTTATTTAACTGTGCGTCAAGCAAACCGTCAAACACCTTCGCTATAACTGTCGCTAGAGAGATAGGCCTGTAGTTACTTTTATCGGCTAAATCCCCAGTTTTGTTCTTCACTACAGGCACTACGACTGTTCTCATAAAATCGTACGGCAGGTGGGAGTGGCTCACGCATAACGAGTAAACTTAATAGTTTTTAGTTTAACTGGGGTTATCACTGTAAAAAGGTCTACTAGGAGAAGGTAAATAACACCACTATTAATTTCTTTTGTTTGGGTGAGCAGTACATACACGCATTGATATATCAAACCCAAATCATTAAGCACGGTGGGTGGTATGGAAGGACATTATTTGGCAATATGTCCTTGGTGGGCGGTATGTTCGGACATGACTGCCGTGTCATTCGCAGGTCTGTTATCTTAAGATACACGAGTTACGCGTAACAGGTCTAAATCGTATTATTTCTTGATCCTCTATCACCCAGTAAAATATTTTTTTAATTAACTGTTACCAATTAGTCATAATTGCCTATCACCTAACTCTTGTAACTATGATTTTGCCATTGTTAGTTATGGTAAAATACTGTATCTTAAGTTACATCAATTACGCGTGATAAGTTGCGAGCGCATCGAGCAAATCCTAACTCTGCTAACTACTAGATACAATAGTTATCCGTGACTGTAGTGCGCCTATTAATTGATGATGATGTGGATATTATAAGAGCTTAACGAACAAAAATGGTTCTAAAAGTAATAGCTTTAGCTTTTAGAATTATGGATCAGCTGAAGAAAAATAAGTACCTTTCCAAAATCAATAGGTGGATTAAAAAATCGCGGTCGAATATGCAGGAGTAATGTTCACAAACCTATTTTTGTTAGTTATTATACCAGCTCGATTGTTTTCAAAGAGTGTAAATTCTGTACATCCCTCTTAAAAATAATTTCCAAAAGCCTTCAAAATACGTACTGTCTGTGGTTGGATTTCCATTGGTTATTTTATGAAAATGTGTGTTAATCAATTATTATTTGATTACACAGGAAATTAAAGTAAATAGGTCCTAAAAAAAGCAATGAAAAGCCAACTGGCACCTTAAATTATGGGTTTCAGTCATGGTATCAGAGTTTCAGATAACTTCAGGATGCGCGAATTGTGCTTAGATAAAACCAAACAGTTTTTAGTAACTTCGTTGGTAATTTTTACTGACAGACACCATTACCTTATTTTCCAAATAATCTCCTTATTTATTTATTTATATATGCTTTATTGTACACCATATAAAAACATTACATTGAATATGCATTTAAATTATTGTACAAATGGCGGCCTTATCGCGATCAGCGATTTCTTCCAGGCAACCTTAGGATGGACAAGAATAAACTGGACAGAAAATGCGGTTGACAAAAGTGCAAATTAGACACATAATTATGTTGCTTCGAGGCTAGTAGTTCTGGTCTATACTTTTCTTTTAAGTATTTTTTGGTCTTACTATTCTGTTGTCTTAGCTGGACCCTAGTTTCATTTATAACAACTAATTTGCCTAAAATTCTTTATGTATCGGCCTCAAACGAAATCAAAATTTGCGTGAAGTACTTAGCCGGTTGAGTTTTTGTTCGACTCAAAAGGGCATCTGTAACGTTCTCTTAGATATCCTGGGGAGTCAGAATTTATGGCAAATATTGCTGCCTAGTTACTTTTTAAAAACATCTATTACCTAAGCTATCTCTTTAATATTTCACTATCGTTTTCTTACTATCAGATCCTATATCTTTTCGGTGTTTTATGCTATAGTGGAAGTTGAAGGCTGTATACAGTAGAGGACATATTCAACACTCTGTTTACTGGGATTTAACTCTGCTAACAGATTTTTAACTACAGCATCGAATGCAATAGATTCTCCTTATTTTGCCACTATGTATTTGTGTGCTATTTTGGACAAAATTGCAAAATGACACGTACTGACAGCGCATTGTTGAGATATGAATGCAAGAAATTTATCACCTGGCTCTGATTAAATCCTTCTAAGTCTGGAATCAAAAGTAATACAACAAAGAAATTTTGCATAAAATCATCTCAAGGATTGACGATTATAATGAGATCAAAAGCATTTGGATAGCATTACTATTTTTATATAAGACCGCGAACTTTTCAATCCACGTATTTAGGCATTTACATAGTCGTCAAGCAAACATGATGAAAAAAAATTCAAAGATTTGCATGTGTATTGCAAAAGTGTGTTGGACTTAGTTAGAAAAGAAGTATCCCGGGAAGTAAGGCGAAGGAGAGTAAGTGCAAGAAAGAAAGCAGATGATCTGAATGCAGATGTAGATTTAGATGAGATCTTACATATCTAGGATTTCGTATTTTTTTTGTATCTAAAATAATTTTGATGACACTAAGTTCTCATTCAAATTTTTATGTTAGTTATGAAGTTAATTAAGTTTATTTTCTTTTAAAAAGTTATCGCAGAGGTCTGATTTTCATTTTACTTTTTGACTCATTAAAAACGATATTTTAATGCATTTTAAAATTTGAGTAGGTACTAGATAAGTCATAAGTCATTTATTAATTTGTTTAGATGAGTACTATTTTTCTATTTCTTTATAACCTAATTTAATTTAGTAATAAATAATCAGTCAGACCAATTTTAGGTAAAGATACCTGTGTTTAGCAAAACATTCCATATTACACGTGTTGCGGGTAAGTCACGTATCTTAAGATACAGAGCACCGCGTAACAGCCAATGTATAGAGAGCTTGTCACACCTATCTCTGTTATAGCTAATAACTCTGAAAATTTCGACGTTTTCAATAATCTATTAATGTCCCGGTTTTCCTCAGACTCTAATACAACCAATTATGTAAAAATATTTCCCGAAAGTTTTGAAACATTTAAGATAATCGCAATTATCTGTAAAAAACTTTAAACGGTGATATCTCAAAACTAGGTTTCGTGAGATACAAGAGATAGGCCTGACACGGCAGATGAAGCGAAATCATGGCGCGATCAATATTAGCTTGGTGGCAAAAGTTGTCACAACGCTCGATAGATGGCGTTGTGCCGTTAAGTTAGATCGCGCTATGGTTTCGTTACCGGATTTTGCTAAGTAAAATTAATTTCTTTTAATTTAATTGCAGTACATACACGCATTGAGATATAGTATTAGCAATACTATATCTCAATGCGCATTGAGATATAGTATTGTTAATACTATATCTCAATGCGTGTATGTACTGCTCACCCAAACAATAGTGTTGCATAAAAATCGATCTATCGATAGTTCCCCACTGAAATCAGTCATCCTATCGATAGGCCTATCGATAGTATCGATTGGCAGGTATCCAACAATACTATCGATAGTATCTAACTATTGTTTCGATACTATCGATTGTTTGAAATCATGCAATACTATCGATAGTATCGATACTATCGTGCTATCGTTTAGATAGTATTGATGCATATGATTATTAAAGAAATGGTTAAGTAGGTACACCGTAACAGCACCGCGTAATTAAAACTACCAGTGGTCCACCGCCTTTGAAGTCGCGCGAATTGCCGCTTCCGTCTAGACATTACTTCATACCACAGGGTTGTCACATTTGCAGTAGGCGGCAGCGATCTCTCGCTTCCGGCCGTGGTTCTGTCTATGGTCGGGAGCGAGAGCGCTTGGGAAGGCGTCGTCTCCTTCTGTGAGGATGTAATGCTCGCTAAGGAGGCGGCGGAGAGGGTTCGAGAGGCGATAACCTCTCTTCCCATCCGCAGGAGACGACCTGGGCGTCGTAGGAGGGCGTATGCCGACCTCCAGCCACCCTAGGTGTGGGCCTGCGGGCGGTGGACTCAGGGTGGCCCGCCGCCCGACCAGTCAAGGCCCGTGACGGTGGCGCGTCGTGTTCCGCGCGCGCCTGTCTAGAGGAGGGTGCGGCCGTTGTGGTTGCCGCACGGGGAGAAGGGGCTCGGCTCGGCTCGTCGGTAGAGGAACACCGTGGTGGTTTTTAGTCGGTAAGAGTCCGACATTGGCTCCGCCTTCACCGGGCGGAGTGCGTCCATGAGGATTTTCCCCACGAAAAAGAAAAAAAAGGTTTGTCACATTTATATTCAGTCTATTATTGAAGTAAAAGTTCTTTACGCACGCTTGACTTGGGGAGTAAGCCGGTGAATGCGTTACGAAAAATGTTACGAAAATTGCGATCGGGAGAGCCGACTTATTTTGAGATCCAAGATGGCGGACGCGATTTTTTAAATAAAATCAATATAGGTATCGTTTTTGAGGTTTTTGGGGGTGCAGATTGCGAATATAACCTCTGTTTTGAGATCCAAGATGGCGGACGCGACTTTTTATGTTAAATCAATATGGATATCGTTTTCGAGGTTTCTCGGGATGCTGATTACTACTATAACATTTATTTTGAGATCCAAGATGGCGGACGCGACTTTTTAATTAAAATTGCAAGCGCGGTTAGAAATGTACGGTGGATGGATGGATGGATGGATGGAACTTGACTGAAATTGACTCAGCTTGACTCACTTCGACTCCACTCGATTCAAATGGATACAACATGACTCAAAAGACTCAATTAGACTCCACTCGACTCAACTCGACTCCACTAGACTCAACTAGACTCAACTCGACTCAACTTTTCTCAACTCGACAAAATCGACTCAACTGGTCTCAACTCGACTCAACTTGACTCAAATCGACTCAACTTGACTCAAATCGACTAAACTCGACTCAACTGGACTCAACACGACTCAATTCGACTCCTCTGACTCAACACGACTCAATTCGACTCCTCTCGACTCAACTCGACTCAACATGACTCAACTCGACTCCACTCAACTCAACTAGACTCAACTTGACTCAAATCGACTCAACTAGGCTCAACTCGACACAACTCGACTCAACTGGACCCAACTCGACCCAACTCTACTCCACTCGACGACTCAACTCGACTTATCTGACTGAACTTGACTGAAACTGACTGAACTTGACTGGACTGGACTGGACTGAACTGAATTTAACTGTACTCGACTCGACTCAACTCGACTCCACTCGGCTCAACTTGACTCAACTGAACTCAACTCGACTCAATTCAACTCCACTCGACACAACTAGACTCAACTTGACACAAATCGACTCAACTCGACTCCACTAGACTCATCTCAACTCAACTTGACTCAACTCGTCTCCAATCGATTCAACTGGACTCCTCTCGACTCAACTAGACTCAACTCGACTCCACTTGACTCAACTCGACTCATCTTGATCAACTCAATACAACTCGATTCCACTTGACTCAACTAGACTCAACCAGACTCAACGACTCAACTCGACTCAACTTGACTCAACTAACACAACTCGACTCCACTTGACTCAACTAGACTCAACCAGACTCAACTCGACTCCCCTTGAATCAACTCGACTCTTCTCGACTCAACTGGACTCAACTCCACCCAACTCTACTCAACTCGACGACTCAACTCGACTCAACTTGTCTCAACTCGACTCAACTAGACTCAACTCGACACCAGTTGACTCAACTAGACTCAACTCAACTTGACTCAACTTGACTCAACTCGACTCCACTTGACTCAACTAGACTCAACTAGACTCAACTCGACTCACCTCGACTCCATTCGAATCAACTAGACTCAACTCGACTAAACCCAACATAACTCGACTCAACTGGACTCAACTCGACTCAACTGGACGCAACTCGACTCAACTCGACCCAACTCTACTCCACCCGACGACTCAACTCGACTGATCTGACTGAACTTGACTGAAACTGACTGAACTTGACTGGACTGGACTGAACTAAACTGGACTGAACTGAATTTAACTTAACTGAACTGAACTAGACTGGACAGAACTTCTGATGGCCATAATTATTATTATCTCCTAAACCCAAGACCCATCGTGTTGTTAAATAAATCATCCGTGCCAATCTCCATAACATGCTCTTGATCACTCATGGACGGCATTATATCAACAATTTCATCTTCAATCTCTGGTTTTTTTATCTGAAATTATTCAATAAAGATACATTTTAATAAAATGTGATGACGAAAATACAATTAATAACCGATTAAAAAACGGGCCTAAACTAATAGAATATACTCACAATTAAAGGTTCAATACTTGTAATAGAAGTAGAACTTGTAGAAGCCGGGGCTTGAGCAGATCGGATTAAATAGTCTCTTGACTTGGTTGCCTGAAAAAAAAAGGAATTTAGTCTTTCAAAAAAGAATACCGGTGCGAAAGAGGTTTTACCAGAGTAAACAGTAAACTATGTTCGTCCTCTGGATGCAAGCTATCTTTCTGTTGATTTCATCAAGGTTGGTTAAGAATTTTAGCGGTGAACAGGTAACGGACGAACAGGCAGGCACACTTTCGCATTTATAATTTTAGTAACCATTAACACAAATAAGCATTTTGATTTGAATCCTAACCACTAAATTCAGCTCTTCTATAGATTTTTTTCAATACCCCGTAATTTAGATACGTAAACTTAATACGTACCTGTAATGGCACAGCATTAGGAAACAAAACAGTACGTTTTTTCTTTTTAATTAACAAATTTTGCTCAAAATGTCTGCTACAAATTCTTGACGATTTGTATGCTGTCCAATTTGTTCGTCCCGTGGCTTCAATCCACTTCTGACGTAAATTATCATTTTCCGGGAAACTGCAACAATAAATTTTTGCTATTTAAATATAATTACATTATAATTACTTATTAGAGGCACAATACAGAAAATAGAATACCCATAATTGTAGGAGAAAAAACATCGAAAAACTGGCAACACCAAACAAAATTTATTTTTAGGTTAAAAATAATTTTATTTGATATTTTGGACTATTTATCGATCGAATTATATACTTCACATGAATTTACATATTTAAAACACAATCTGACATCTGATTGAAAGGCAAAAAACTGTTAAAACGTGGTATACTTACGAATGAAAAGATATGTCTGGCAGTTTCTTTTCACTATCACTTTTACACCCTAAAATACTACACCGCACCATGTTTTCTTCAAATACAATTAAAATAGTTAGTCACTAACTGTTTCAAAAACAAATTGCGTGTATTTTTGCACTATAACAATATTTTTCACTTAAAATCATAGGACGATATGTGGAATACAGTAAGCAGCTGTCAAAATCGTTTAGCACAACGATGTGCCAAGCTTGAAAAAACCGGCACGCGTCGCGAAACAAAAAATCGTATAGTTCTGTCTCATTTCTTTACACGACATTGCCGTAAGTTGCTCTTTTTCTTGTGGGAATGCGACGGAAGCTATCAATTTGTCTATAGTTTTCTCCGTCTACGGTCAGTGCCAACCGGATCGCTGTACCCCGCTTCCTCATACCTCAGCTAGTGGCAGAATTGTTTGTACGCATTAAATTCAACAATATCCGTCTAGGGCAGCGGTACTCTAAGTGTGTTCCGCGGAACCCTAGGGTTCCGCGATACCCCTGTAGGGGTTCCGCAAGAATTTAGAAAAAAAAAACAAAACACCTCTCTCTGGTCACTGGTCGAACGTTTTGAATCCGCCCGCCGCGCGTATACTTGTGAGCGCGCAGTCCCTTTGATAAAAGCCGCCTCTGAATTAGACGCTATAGTTGTGAACAAGCGACTTTCGGCTCTATCTTCAAAAGCATAAAGTCGAGATTGTTTACAACGCATTTTTTTGTATTTATATTTTTATTTCCGCTTTTTGTTTATCAAAGGCGCCGACTCGAGTATTTTTGAGAATGTTCGAGTTCGAGTCTAGGACTAAGTATAAAAGCGCTATTATATAAAAAAATCGCGCCTCGTCAGTCAGTTGACGATTAGCGTTCGGAGCGATAAGTTCGTACCTACCTACTTACAAGCTGGCTAGCCTGCTGCCTTCTTGTAAGTTCTACTGCCCGCTGTATTCTGATTGTATCAGTTTTGTACATTTCTTCTTTGGACTAAACTTTGTCTCATAAACGCAGTAACGATTGTGCATTATTTTGACCCTACCATCCTGACGTGTAACATTATTAATAAAGAAGAATGGAACGTTGGCTTAAAGGTGTTAAACGTGTTGCAACGACATCTTCTAATGACGCTGAATGTTCAAAAGCAGTACGCGCGGAGAATACAGCAATTACCGATCCAGACGATGATGCCACGACGTCAAGCTCCACGGTTTCAAAGACGAAAAAAAGGAAGTATGATGAATCATATATCAGTTTCGGATTTGTTGATTCCAACGGCTCACCTCTCTGCATGTTATGTAGTAAACTGCTTCCTAATAGTTCCATGGCACCTGCCAAATTACGCAGACATTTAGAAACTGTACACCCCGAGTCTAAAAACAAGAATAAAGAATTTTTTGTTCGTAAAAAAGAACAGTTATTGGAAAGTCAAAAAAATATGATGCATGTAACACAAACTATCAATGAAAAGGCCACGGAGGCATCATATTTAGTTAGCTATCGCATTGCACAAGCAGGTGAAGCGCACACTATCGCTGAGAATTTAATAAAGCCATGTGTGTTAGACATAACAAAATGTATGCTCGATGAAAAATCTGCAAAGCATCTTTCTACTGTACCGCTATCAAACGATACTGTTTCACGGCAAATCCATGATCTGGCAAGCTACGTCAAACAAGAACTAGTTGCACGTCTACAAAAAACACGATTCGCCTTGCAAATGGATGAGTCAACTGATGTCACTGGTCTGGCTATCTTGCTGGTTATCGTGAGATATCCATATGAACGTTCTTTTGAAGAAGACATGCTTATGTGTTCACCGCTGCCCATAAACACTACCATGGAAGAAATTTTTAATAAAATAAACATATTTTTTAAAGAAAATAATCTTAGTTGGAACGATTGCATTGACATTTGTACAGATGGGGCCAAGGCGATGACAGGTAAAACAGCAGGAGCAGTATCACGAATAAAAAGTAAAGCGCCTAATTGTAGTTCCAGCCATTGTATTCTGCATAGACAAGCACTTGCGATGAAGCAAATGCCGTCAAATCTAAAATTAGTTATGGATGAAGCGGTAAAAATAATTAATTTTATCAAATCACGACCACTACAATCCCGATTGTTCTCATTATTGTGTGAAGATTATGGCAGCAAACATAAAACACTGCTGCTCCATACAGAAGTGCGATGGCTGTCTCGGGGTAAAACTTTAACAAGGCTATTTGAACTTAGAGCCGAGTTACAAATGTTTCTTTCAGCAGATACAGTTTCTTTTAATTTGAAAGACCGTTTGTATGATAAAACTTGGTTGTTCCGATTGTCTTTTATGGCGGATATCTTTCAAAAACTGAACGAATTGAATTTATCATTGCAAGGTAAACAGACAACAGTGTTCCAGGCCTATAACAAAATAACTGCCTTCAAAAGAAAATTAGATTTTTGGATTATTTGCGTTGGTAAGAGAGAAATAGAAAGCTTTACGTCACTCAGTGAGTTTGTTAGCGATAACGACTCGGAAATGTTTCAAGATGATGTGTTTGAAGAATTGGTCCAATATCTCACTTCGATGCGCGCATCTTTTGTAAAGTATTTTCCCGAAGAACATAATACAAAAATGAAGCTGAATTCATGGATTCATAATCCTTTTTTACCCAACTTGCAAAAGCCCGAAAGTATGTCAAACGAGATATATGAATCTCTTTTAGAAATGTCATCAGACACAAGTATGGAGTCACTGTTCAAAACGACGCCTCTCAACGATTTTTGGTGCAGAATCCGTGATGAATATCCAATGCTTGGCAGAATGGCTCTGAATATTCTTCTCCCGTACCCAACAACATATTTGTGCGAAACAGGATTCTCAACCTATGCAGCCACGAAAACAAAATATCGCAATAGACTGGACGCCGAACCTGATATGAGACTTCAAATGTCTTCTATCAAACCTGATATCAACCAATTGATGAAAAATAAAAAACAGTTTCATACCTCCCATTAGTTAAGATTTTTTCATTTTTAATATCTTCTATTATTGTACTTGGCATGTGGTTAAAGTAAGTAATAATTAGTAACTGTTGCATTGTACTTTTATTATGCTTATATAATAAAGAATACACTTTTAAAAACTATTGTTTTATTGTAGGGTTCCGTCAAGTATTTTGCTTGTCAAAAGGGTTCCGTGACCAAAAAAGTTTGAGAACCGCTGGTCTAGGAGCTGTGTTGTCGCTGTACACAGTGAAGTGCATCATTCATCGTAACGTATCACACTACGCGAGCTCGATATCCATTGATTCGTTATTTCGTTCTGATTTGCTGAACTAAATGAAGTACTGAACTAAATGAGTGGACTAGTTCATTGAACCAAAAGATATATTTCATTCATTTCTTTTCACTGACACATTTTGCGCATGTCTACTATATCTCAATGCGTGTATGTACTGGGGGCCTAGTACGAGTTTGACACTTACGAATAAAGTTGGGAAAAACGGCTTAAAATCGTAAGCATGTTTAAACGTTGTGCTTTTGTCTGCCAACGAATTTTTTACGCTTTTTTTTTCACTTCCAAAAAAATTTACTTTTATTTATCTTAATCACACTATTCTATTTACAATTTCACTAAAACTATACAAAGAAACTACAATCGTAGCGTAATTACCGAGGAGAACATTCAAAAACGTATTCACTCGTTGACAACTAAAAATAAACTAAGCGCCAAAGCAAAAGCAAATCAATCAAGATCAAAAACGTTTAAACGATACTAAAATAATCAACAAAATAAAAAAGTGCTTTCTCTAAACAAATTTTACGTAAACGAATAAAATTTAATTCTGCCGCTTATCAAACCACCCGTCATCTTTGAAATTGGGTCTTATGATCATGGAAATAAGGTTACATTTCAATCGTACTATTGAAAGCATAAGTTTGGTTTACGAAAAAGTCTAAACGAAATCTGTTTAAATCACTAAGCGTGCTTATACGCTTTTTTTAAATTAGACTTTTTTAAGCGCTTTACGTTTAAACGCCCACTTCTACTTACGAATACTGTCAAAGTATTCGTCGACTTTCATTAATAAATCTGTAGTTCCTCCTCGTATCCGCCAGGGGCGCTACTGATTTATGAATGAAAGTCGACGAAAACGACGAAATAAATACATTTAATTTTTATAGCGTTATTTTAGATATTTTAGTAAATAATAAAGTTTGTGCTCATTCAGCTGTACTTAGTGGAAGCAAAAACCACCAGTGTTTTGACATACTACATCAAGACTTAATGCCATATTAGGAGTCCAGTTTTGTAAATACACTTAGAACTTTATTTGGATCCCATGTTACTTGATATTTTGCCAACGCTGGTTTGGACTTATGTCCTTTAAAGGGTCTCTTTGTACAAGCATCCTCCCCAATTTTAGAGCCCTACAAAGATAGAGCTGACTTCTGAGAGTTTAAGTTAGAGGTACCATAGGCAGCCCCAGAATAAAATGATTTTGTTAGAAAATATGTAATAAATGGTATAGATGGAAGTAAATGTATCTAAACTGTAATGGTACCAGGGTTGTGAAGGCCAGAGGGGCCTGACCATGATACCTGTAGCCTTTTAGTATTTTATAGGCATCTGAATATATAAAACATAGTCGGGTTAGTTACACCATTTATAGGTCAAGAATGGCTGAACCGATTTTGATGAAATATGGCATACAGATAGAACATAACCCGGATTAATGTATAGGCTACTTTTTATCCCGGGAAGATGAACAGTTCCGGAAGGGTGCACGATAAACGATATTCACGCGGGTGAAGTGGCGAGCATAGACTAGTAAATAAATAAAATATTAAATTGAATGGACAAAAGGCAAAGAAATATTCTGTCCAAGACAGAATATTTGGATTTTGTCGCCAACAGGCATAGAAAATACATTTAGAATTAGTGCGGGATGCAAATAATCTATTTTAGGTTCTCCCAGTTCAGGTACAATTGAAATGTCACAATATTTAATTCCCATTCTGTACTGATATTATTAGCCCAGCATTGCAGATCTAATTTTATTTCTGAATGTAAGTTTACTTTTACATTATTTATATTTATATTGCTTTCCTATTTTATTTTATTACATTGGAAAAATATGCCCGTTCTATAGATTAAAATGTAACCATATTTTACACCACATTTTATGAAAATAAAGATATAATAACATGTATGTAAAGATTATTTTTTGTTTTTTTTTGTTTTTGTTTTATTAAAATATTTCAATATGTAAATATTAATAAGAGAATGTAGCAAATAAAGGGAATAATTATGTAATTTTGTTTGTTTTTTGTTTGAACTATCATGACCTCTTGTACAATAAAGAGGATAATAATAATTATTATTTTGACTTATGATGTTCTTAAAATTTGGTAGGTAACACCAACCATATGGTAACTATTATTCCAATTAACTTTGCTAGATCTCTTATAATACAACTTTTCAGGTCTAAGTACTTTTGGACAGACTTTTTAATGTTTAATACTTTGCCTGTAGGCAATATTGCAATGTCATATTTGTTGTGTCAGACACAAAACTTTGAATTTAATTATCAAGACTGATGGTACTATTATGCTTTTATCAATATAAATAACAAATCTCAAGCACTAAGAGAGCTAATGTTTCTTTAATATCCTCTAAACATGATTGATTACTAGATGCTTTACAAAGTAGGTCTTAGATGTGTCACCACAGCTTTCATGATTATTAAGTACAGAGCCCAAGCTATAAGGGAGGGCAGTAAACTCATACAATTGAGACCTGTAACACAGGTTCATCTAGTAAAGGCTCCAGCCTCTATAACATATGTTAAGCGAATACTGATGTTAATATCCTTAATGTGCTGGAGAAATAAATTTTTTATTATTAGTATTAATAAATATGATTTCTTCAAATAAATTATTGCCACGTAATCTCCCGAAGACAGTGGTAATGTTGCCATCCTATAGTCCCCCATCTTGAAATGAGATGTGTCTACAAATCATTACAAATGTGTTCAGAGACAAGTTTAATATGAACCTTCTCGTAAACTGCCTCGTTGGTCTAGTGGTTGCAAGCGCGACTGCTGAGCGTGGGGTCCTGGGTTCGATTCCCGGGTCGGGCAAAGTGTTATTGGGTTTTTTCATTAGGAAATTCTCAGTAGCAGCCCGGATTCTGGATTTGTGCCCGGTCAATGGCAATAGGCTCGCCCCCTATTACATAGGACTATAACATAACTGGCGAAATGTGGGTGTACTAGATACACCTCTGCCTTCCCCTTCGGGGAAATACAGGCGTGATGTTATGTTATGTTATGTTCTCGTAGGTACACTAAAATTATGTTTTGGAATAAAAATATATGGCATGGCTTGCAAGGGGATATACACCCAATTTTATTATATTGCAGATAGCTATATATAGTATATCACTATCTTTCTCAGCTGATTTTACTGAAGCAGGTACTGGCACTAAATTCTAATGAGCCTTCTATACAATGGTAATTAGGTAACCTTTGATATAGTTAAGTATGGACTTGTCTTTGCAAATTTAATTCCAGCAAGGTAAAAAGTCTGCTAGCCTTCTGGCATGACTTACTTCTATGTTCGAGCAGAAGTTTTCTTCTGGTATGTTTTGGTTTTCTTGACCGTGGACTGATAATGCTGGCTGTGATGTTCCCGGGCCTGCATTGAGGACTGGGTGTCCATACCTAAACCGCAGTTAAGTTTCCCTTATGATTTGTTGTAAGTTTGACTGACCGCTTTATTGACAAGTTTTCAAAACTTTGATCTTGTCACTAAGACTAGTTTCATAGATATACAACAGGGAAGTTGGTCCTTGATTTTGTTTGGACACAATTTAAATCCATTAATAAATAAATAAATATTCTTGGGACATTTTACACAGCACTATCTAGGCCCAAACTAAGCAGAGCTTGTACTGTGGGTACTAGACGATGGATATACCTATCAGGATCCTTCCAGCATCACTAAGTACCTAGTGAGATCAATTTCAATCAGTCTACTGTATCGTTACCAACAACAGTAATAATGCATTATATACTATAGACAGTTTTTGTGTCTTTAAGACATTTTTCAAAATATAGCTCCAAATAAAAGCTAAGTCTCTATTTATAGGACCACATTTTGGCTTATCTGGCGTAAGATATGGCTTATCTGCTAACAATACCTCAAAGCTTATTGTTGGTGCTGCTGAGGTAGGCTCAGGATCAACCGTTAGGGTGGAGATAGTATTTTCCACTAACAGAGGTTTGGGTTCTTTTGGAACCCGATCTGGTCATCCTGGTGGTGGTGTCCATACCACTGAAAAACAGATCGTACAAGTGATTGATAAAACTGCTTATTAAGGTCTCACGGACCTCACATAAGAGTAGAAGGATCTCGTGCGTATATCTCGTATAAGCCCCGAGACGAATGAGCACGTCAATGTATCTCGTACACCACCTGTGTCAACCGGTACAAAGGTTACGAAAAACCCTTGCGGCCTTACCTACTATAAAAGCTAGTAGCCGTACCGGTGTAATAGCAATCACAAGACAACGTACTATTACCTGGAACACTAAAAAAAGATGTCTATCACTTTTATTTTATGACGAATAATGTTCGTCTTTCCGACGACGCTTTATATTTTGGTTGTGTTGGAAACATTAAAATATTATTTTATCTGTGCACGACTTTCATCTGTCAATATGTGTAAACGTCACTTCTTCTCTAATTAAACTCCGTAGCGTTACATCGGCTTTCATTTCGAGGACCCTAATTCTTGCCTTTTTCATGGTCCTTCGTTACAAGTCGGTAGTAAGGTGTTAATAAAAGTGTCAGTGATCGTTTTACGGTGTTTTCCTGCCATTTCGGTGAAAAATCCGACGATTCCGAAGCCAAAACCAAGTTGCATATCTGCGTACGTGACCTTTACTCGTCCTTCATCGTGTTTGTCCACGGCGGGCGAGGTCCGTAGTATGCAACGTCACTTCTGGAGAGCGGGACAAAAGCAACGCGTTAGAGCAAGCAACAGCGTGTTTACTCCTTCGACTGTCGTGACGTCACCCAGTGCTGCCAAAGCGAGCGACAGCTACAGCGGAAGCGGTGAACCACAGATTAAGTAGGTGAACGAACGATCGCGTTCCAGCGTAAATTCGTACAACATCGGGCGCATCTGTCAGTCATCCTTCTCATTCTAGTGAAGCAAAAAGTAAACGCGTGCAAGCAAGAAGCAAACTTTCGATTATTCGATAAGTATTCAACATTATATCTGGAAAACTTTCTTTCTTCATCATTTGTCAGACATTCGGTTTGTACTTTTGTACTTCGTTCGGCATTCGGCATTCAAAACTTCAAAAGTTACTGCGCCATTTTATTTTTCATAGAATATTTTGAATTAAGTAAACAATCCAATATTAATTAAGTGCAGTGTGTGTAAAACAAATTGGTTTGGCACGAAAAAGTTTGTTATTTAACGTAGTTGTTATTGTACTATTGTTGTACTATAAGTTTGTGTTCAACGATGGACGACAATGCCATAAAAATGTTGTCAAATAAAAGAACCTATCTAAAAGGTGCGATCACTAGATTAAGAAATACTCTTACAAAGGAATTTCTTAACCAATCATCTTCTCAAATGTTACTAACAAAAGAAGAAAGGTTGCAAATTACATTCAATGAATACAACGAAATAAATCGCGACTGCCCCGCGGTTCAACTAAACTGCTCTACTGAGTTGAGCAGTTGAGCAGTGGGTCATATTTAAGTAAGAAGTTTTTTGTTACCCACGGCTCAACTACTGAACTGCTCTACTAAGTTGAGCAGTTGAGCAGTGGGACATCATATATTAATTATGTAAGAAGGTTTTTGTTCCCCACGGCTCAACTGAACTGCTCAACTAATGCTTGACCACTTATAATTTATTAATAAGATCTATTTTAAATAAATGACATTCTGAGTGTCACCGATTATCATAGTTATTTGTCATGATTATTTCCTTGGTATTTTCGTTTGTAAATTTCAATTTGATTACAATCTATCAATAATCTAAAAAATATTTTACGTACCTAATGGAAGAAAATACCTCTCCAAGTAAGTAAAAAATTAATTAACAAAAACAAAAAACCCGACTGCGTGTAAAAATAACAGAAAAGATATAAACAAGACTTATCAACACGCAGTCGCAGGCTACGTATGTTTTTGGTCATGAATTACATAATAGTTCATAGGTAGCCTCCGCCTGCGTGTTGATAAGTCTTGTTTATATCTTTTCTGTTATTTTTACACGCAGTCGGGTTTTTTGTTTTTGATAATTAATTTTTTTATTTGAATTTTTTTAGTTTTGTAATGTTTTATTTATCATACTATTAATGTTTTTTTTGAAAAGTCAAATTCATTTTTAACTTTGAATATTTTGTTGTTTTTTAGCATTTTTCATTCCAAATTACATTTAAACATATAAGTTGTATATATTTTTGTAAAGCATTTATAAAACCCTTTATTTTGATACCCCACTCGATAGTTTTTGAGGAAAAAAAAAATTTTTGAAGAGGTAATATGGCGCCAAAAAGCGGCCATTTTAATTTTTTAAATTTTGATGTACCCAGTGTCACTCTCAGAATTAAGACGAATCTAACGACACCTCTCAATCTCAAATCCATCTAGCCGTTTAGGCCACAGAGCGTGCCAAAGAAATATACATACATACATACACTCGAAAAACATAACCCTCCTTCTGGCGCAGTCGGGTAAAAAGCACAGGTAGGTATCGGGTGTTTCAGATTTAAAAAAGTAACCAATATTACAGTGTATTGCTTTTAGCAGCTTTGTCACCATCTGCAGATGATGAGATATGTGTTATTGATAGTAACGGAGGAAAGGCTGTGTTATATAAAAATCGGCACTATCACAGACTACGAGACTACAAAAATGGTTTTACTATACTCAGGTGTTCATCTTATAGAAAGACTAAATGCCAAGGAACTATAACAGTGAAAGTAAGTTTAAGATTTTTCTAAAGAACTATTTATGTCGTGTAAGATTATGATAATGCATTTTATCGGTTTATTTTTAATTTTCAAGGATAAGCATGTAGTGAAGTCCAAATGCCACTCGTGTCCAGAAAATAGCAATAAAATTATTGTAACGAAAGAAAAAGCCAAACTTAAGGATGCAGCAAAATCTTCTGATCACCCAATACCCCAGCTGTATAATGATTCAATAATACAAATGAAACGTGACGGACTAAAAAGCGACATCATAAATAGTATACCTTTATCCAGTATCAAACATGGTCTGTACGATGCTAGGTACAAATCAGTGGGAACAACAAAAAGTGTTTTTAAAAATATCCATGAGGTCCATGTACCAGATAAATATAACTACTTCTGAATTGCTGAATTTCATGATGAGCAATCACGCATTTTGGTATTTTGTTCTCCAGATAGCAAGGAACAACTAAAAGATATTAAATAATTTTTTGTTGATGGAACATTTAGTAGCTGTCCCGAACCTTTTACTCAACTATTAAGTATCCACGGGGACGTTGGAAGTACATCAGAATTGACAAATGTTAAGCCATTCATCTATGCTTTAATGTCTGATAAAAAACAAAGCAGTTACAGCAAGCTATTTTATATGATGAAATCACAATTACAAAATCTTAATATTAAAAAACTGCATTGCGACTTTGAGATAGCAGTAATAAATGCTATGAAAGAAGTATGGCCTAAGATAACCATCAAATGTTGTTACTACCACTGGACAAAAAATATGTGGCGGCACGCAAAAAAATTAGGCTGTACTAGAACTAAACCCGAAAAAAGAATCGTGGGTCTTTGCTCCGTATTGCCGTTTCTAAGTGAGGACAGATTATTGGAAGGTTGGGGTTACATAAAAAATGAATACGATATTTCAAAACTAGCTAAGGAGCCATTTATAAAATATGTAGAGGGAATTCTAAAGAAAAAAGATTTCATAAAAATAATAAGCGTGCACGGGGAACGTCATAGGACAAATAATGTGCTTGAGGGTTGGCATTCAAAAATAAACAGATCGATCAACTAAAATACCAAGACATTATTACGATTATTAAAAGTGCTTTCAGAAATTGATTTAATTGCACAAGATAAAACAGCCAACAAGAGATTAAAAAAATACATATTAAAAGATGATTTAATTACTTTCATACAAATGCAACTAATTAATTCGGAAATATCAATCGGGCACGCCCTAGAAAAGTCAAGATAACTTTGTTAATTTTATAGCACATTGGGTGTATTATCTCTAGTATGTACCTAAGTATTATAAGGATATCCTAAAATTATCAACCATTTTTAATTTCCCCAAAATGTCAATAATAATGTCTTGGGTCTTGGGCCTATAGCCCATGGTATAATAAGATGTTTGTCCTACCTTGATTCTATCTTGATCTTATATCACTGACATCTGTAATTGCATTTTTTTTGCATCTGACACTTTTATTGACATTTGTAACTTTACTTTGCATTCAAGAAAATCACAGATCTAGAAGAAAATTATAAAATTTAAAGGTTTTCATGTCTAAATAGATTTCAAATGTTTTTTTATGGTATAGGATGGCGAAACAACCTAAAGGGCCACCTGATGTTAAGCGGCTACCTTTGCCTATACCAAATGCAAATGATGGCACAAATATATTTTAAATCTGCAATTTGTTCTGACCACAAGTCCAAGACATCAAGAAAAGTGCATGGTTTTTTCAGACTAAGTACAGACCAGTAAAGTTAACTCTGCATTGGAATGTAGTGTGCAGCTCACCTAACCCTATATATGTAACTGCACACTCATTTTAATAGGATTATTACATTAATCATTGACCCGAGCAGTACTCTTTTATTGCACCTACGTCACTCCATTACATGGCGACCCATGGCCAGTCTTTCCTGTGAGTCTGTAAATTGCGCGAAGAGCGAAGATGTCTGAAGAAAGAAAATTTGAAAAATAAAAAACTAGAAGCAGTAGAAGAAAAAAGAAAAAACAATTATGAAAAAGAAGACACAGAAAACCTAGACAGAAGATTTTTGTAGAAGAAGCAAATTTTGAAGAACCAGAAGAATGAAAAAGAGCGTTGGCGCTGGGTGCCGGGAGATTGCTCAAGCCTATTAGGATGTGAGGATATGCAGGGCGCTGGGAGTTACGTGGCACGAGTCCGATGAGGAGCAGCCGGGAGTGTGTTCAAGTCCGAAAAGAAGACTTCACTTCAATCACGCAACTTCGAACGTTATCATAATGACCTACATAAAATACCGCTGCATACCTACTGTGTGCTAATACCTACTGTAAGTTTTTATTTTATTGTTAAGCAATTTTTTTACATACATTAAATTAGGAATGTTAATATTTTAATATTGTGCTAGTTGTCATGTCCCAGCAGCTTAAAGAGTTGCATTCTAATAGATTAAATTATTTGAAAGAGTACTTAATTAAAATTAGGTTCCTAGTGTTCTGAAAATTTAGTAGACCAGTCTAGTAGTTTTATAAAAATGGCTGATTCGTTTGATATTAAGACAGCTATTTCCATGTTGCCGGTGATGAACGAAGGAACAGGTGACTAATCAGTCAATTGATAGTTTTTATTATGAGGTTCTACTTCCTCTCAATGAGAAGACTGCGATCAAATGTTTTAATGATGGCCTGACCGACGAACGGCTCAGCATCATAATTGCCTCACGCCAGTGCACGTCTTTGCCTGAAGCCATTAGGGCTGTGGCGGACAAGCACTCCATGTCTGCCCAGCAACAGGAGCAGGTCATGCAGTTTAGGTTTACCTAATACAACGAACGAAGTTCTCGTGGCCAAGGAAACTATTTTGATCAGAGTAGTAGTTAGTTTAAGTTTATAAATTTTATAATAAATATGATAACAAAGACCACTATAATTATAGAGGTCATAGAACTTCCGTTGCAAATGGTGTCAACCGAGGTAAAAACACGGGTGGTCAGCGTCAGCAGTTTCGCGGCGGCCGCTCCGGTTTTAAGCGCGTTCAGCATAACGTGAATGTGCATCAGTCCAATAGTCAGGGCAATTACATAAATAATGATGACTTAGAAATTTTTCGTGCCTGACAAACACTCATTCTATTTTTAGTCTAAGTAATAAAATATTTACGTAATTAATTGTCTAATTAGAAATAATAAGAAACTTAAGTGGTTTGGTATTTTTAATATTGATGAGTTTAGGTATTCTAAACACTAAAATATGAATACTTATTGTGAAATAATATTGTATTGAATTTACTATAAAAAGTATGATTTTGAGATAATTTATGTCTAGGGACGGCACAACGCATCTGCAGATGCATTGAGCCGGATACCCATGATATCACCTCGTAGCCAGAGCACAAGCTCGTAGGTTACGTGCTTACTCTGACAACATTGAACAACGTCTTCTGAGGTGCTCTCTACGCCTAGGTCTGATCAACCTAAAGTAGTGGAAATTCTCAAACGACGGATTGACAGCGTTGAGTTGGTTTTTATGTACTCCTGGTACTATAAGACAAATAGAAAAGTTTAAGCATTTAATTAGTGATAATAAGAATTGCATTTTTGTGCCTGAAAAATTGGCAATATTTGTAATGTCACGATCGTTATCGACCGTAAGTGTGTTAGCGAGAGAATTACAACGTTTTTGCAAGCAAATAAAATTACACGAGCTCGTAATAATTAAAAGTAAGCGCATTGAAAACTTAATAAACAATAAAATGTTATAAAGGAAATGACTCAATTACGTGACATTCCGAAGTTACTTATAATAAAAGACGTCACAAGAGTTACTGATAGAGACACGAAATATGTGATCTTAAACGACTTTCATCTGTTGCCCACAAGTGGCCACGCGGGGGTTAACAGAAAGTTAAATAATATTAGGAAATATTACTATTGGTCAGGAATGACTAAAAGTTAGATTTATTTTTAACTAAGAATCAAGTAGTAGATAAGTTAAGTAGAATTTATTTAGGACCATAATAATATAAAGTTATCGAAGAAATAGCGCCTAATGTTATGATTTCAAGAGATGGAAAAGATTATGTTATCCATAAAAATAATACTAAGTTGTGTGTAACATGAAATATTATGTATAAGTTATTAAATGTTTTTTTAACATAAAATATTAAGTAGGTATAAGTTATTACATTTTTTGTGTAATTTTTTTTTTAACTTATTTTAACATGAACTTTAGTTTTTTGTAAAAAAAAAAAATGTATTAATAAGATCATTTTTTTTACAATTTGTGGGGAGGTGTAGTGTGCAGCTCACCTAACCCTATATATGTAACTGCACACTCATTTTAATAGGATTATTACATTAATCATTGACCCGAGCAGTACTCTTTTATTGCACCTACGTCACTCCATTACAGGAATAATACGATCATTACAGAGATTTTGATAGTTATTACTTATGGTGTTGTGTTGCCATAATTCCATTGCAGAGTTAGCGTGGTCAGACTCTATTCAAAGTTGAACGTGCATTTTAATTGGGCCGTGGGGAATCCTCGCGGCTCAACTATTTGTAGTTGAGCATTTTAGTTGAACCATGGGGATTCCCCACGGCTCAACTATTTGTAGTTGCCCATTTTAGTTGAACCGTGGGGATTCCCCACGGCTCAACTATTTCGAGTTGAGCATTTTAGTTGAGCTGTGGGGAACTCACGAATAGCCGACAGTCTTAAGTGTCCCAAGCGGCCTTCAAAACTGTCAAACAATGTCCCGAGTTGCCTTTAAAAACTGTCAATGTCAATTTTCGTTGACCACTGTATGAAACAGATAATAGGGTATTTGTTTTTTTTTTACAAGAAATCTTATATCTATTCAAAACAAGATGAGTGACAATGAAAAAACGAATGAAATATTTTTATTTATGCCCAAGTTATAAGCGTTTCAAAATTGTTAACTGAACAGACACTCGAACCACTAGACCACAGACGTCTTCAAAATAAAGGATAATTTTAATATAGGGTGAATTTACACAAAATAAGCTACTAAAGTAGGTAAACACTTCATTTGAGATCGTATTAAATGAACATCTGTGACGCCAATGAGTGTAGGCCCATGCAGGCAAACGTAATGCCAAAGATTTTTTCATCAGTCATGTTTGTTTGTAGGATATAGAAATAAAATTATGTGGCAAATAATGTATAGTATACATTATTTTCTGAAAGAAAGCTTAGCATGTCAAAATTATTTGCAACTG
Organism: Asteroscopus sphinx; assembly: GCA_949699075.1. NCBI lineage: Eukaryota > Metazoa > Arthropoda > Insecta > Lepidoptera > Noctuidae > Asteroscopus > Asteroscopus sphinx. Next base: position 14,649,985 of record OX453024.1, read on the forward strand.
TACTATGAATTACTTTAATGGGAGGTATAATGCTTTGATATGAAAAAGTATAACAGGGCCAAAGGCACTGCTTCCTTATCTTAAAACAACTTTTCTCAATTTCCAGGAAAATATTGAGCAGCATTGGAGAGTGACCAATTAAGAGAGAATTACCAGTTGCTAAAGGTCAAGAAGTACTGATTCTATGAGGTATAATTTTGTTGATAATTTGTGTGTTATTTGAGTATAGCAATTTCTGTAAATTGACTGGAATTAACTGCTCGAAATCGATATGCTAGGTACTGTACAATATAGTGTACAACCGAACGGGCCTCGCTTGCCCTCGCTTGTTTTCCTACTTGGTTATTCATTTAGGTCTGATAGGTAATGGTTGGAAAATTATCGCTTATAATGAACAGAGCTACATATACAACATTTAACAAAAACCCTGTTGTTCCTGTGAGGTACGTTATCAGAATCGATATTCATACGAAAGGACACAAGTCATTTGGAAAAACTCTTCAATAAAAATAATCTAATTTAATATTAAATCATCATTAATCGTAAATTTAAAGTAATTATATCACTCAAAATCATGAGAGGGAGGAATATTTGCCAAACGCGTGGCAAACTTGTACTCTATGTTTCATTTACTATGGATGTAAATTGTCAATGAGGCAACTTTCAACGATAATTGCAAAGAGTACCTCTGCATTTAAAACATTTCAACTGAAGTCAACGTGGTCATTATTTGGACGGGTGACCACTTAATTGCACACCCGGAACCGATACATTCAGAAAATGTAGCAGACAGCAATCACGCAGCAAAACCTTTTAGTTAGTAATAGAGATGCTGCTGCCAGTTAGACAAATAGGGCAGCAACATTATTTCTGAAGACCGCGGCACGGGAATCGAAGATATCAATCTTATTATTGTCACGCGATACTTCGTTATAAAGTCGACACATTCTAATGATAGGATTGTAATAGGTGTTATTTTTGAATACCTGGAGTGAAAATGTATTCGGCTTTCGAGTGTTATGTCTGGTATTAAGATTAATGAGAGAAAGCAAAGTGGAAGAATCATGTGTCGAATGTAGAACCTTATGTAGATTTATTAAATCCTGCTGCCTGCGGTGCACATGCAGGGGGTAACAATTTAAACTTAGTAAGACGTTCCGAATAAGATTGAAGCGTTCTAGAAAGGCCATGTCTATACGAAATCCATTTAACACACTTTCTTTGAATGCTCTCGATCCTGTCAGAGTGCACTGCTTGTTTTTGTTAAAAATATTGAATGCATGTTATTTATTTCTATCTTATTAATAGTAAAATAAAGGCCTTTTTTTTTGTTATTTATACTTGGTGAACTTCGGGATCTAACACACCCAGACCAACACAAACACTTATGTTCGTCACACAAATATTTGTGTCCTGTGGGAATCGAACCCACGACCTCGTTATCAGCAGTCCGACACTCGAACCACTAGACCACAGAGGTCGTCAGACGTCAGTCGTCGTAATGCCTGCTCATAACGCAAAAATCATAGGTATACAGACTCATGACAGTTTTACATTCTTAACTTGAAATTGTTTAATCCTTAGTTTTAATATGAATTTATGAAATGTATACTTAGATATATATAAAAAATGTAAACTTTTTTATTTAATCTTTTTGCGGTGGAGGTGTGATGTAGTAGTACATGCCTCTACCATGTATTCCTTAGTATAATACAGACCTTATAACCATCAACACGTCTATTATTACTCCCGACACTACAGCTTACCGAATCTCAGTGACAGGAATAGGATGACCTAGTTTTCTCCAGTTGTCTAATATGAAGAATAATATTAGTCGCTTTTAAATACAATACAAATACTAATTAATCTGATTTTAGAGTTAAAATGAAGTCACCGCTATTTTATTATTACCAATACGATATTCTTATTTGACATTAATGTTTATAAGCCTAGATATTTTAATAGATTTTCCGTAGTTTAAAAGATAATTGAATAAAAAAAAACTACTGTTTATTATCTGTATCGTAGCCTTTAGGTAGGATAGTCCTTTTCAAAGTGTGGGTCGCGAACCTTTTAAAGCTGGAGTGAATCGGCACCTAATAGGTTTGCTCGCTCCATCGTCGACCACATCCTGACAAAGCTGTCTAGATTGCGGTCAAGAGCAGATCTATTTGACATAAAAAGAAAAAAAAAAAAAAAAAAAAAAAAGGGTACACAATAATGTAAAAAATAAAAAGTGTTATAGTTCTTCAGTATGTTTATTAAAAAGCGTTACATAATCCTATGTCAAGCGAAAGTAACTCGATTTTATTTTATTCATATACAAGGTGAATTTTCGTTGATTTTGGAAACGAAAAGGGGTTATTGTACTCATCATTATGAACAACTTTTATTATGGGAACAACCCGGAAAACGCGAAAATCAAATCAGCTGTTCCCTATATTTTGTCGATTTATGTGAACACAAATGTAAGGATCAGCAGATTTTTTTTTTCGTGATTTCTGGGTTGGTTCATAGCAAAAGTTGTTCATAATGACCCCTTTTCGTTTCCAAAACCAACGAAAATTCACCGTGTTTAAGATACCATACCTCTACCACGTGTTATTGAGATGCTTGCATTGCTGTGTTTCGGTCTGAAGGTTACGGGTGCCGGTGAAATTACAATCACATGAGACTTTCCATCTTCATGTCTCAGTTTGGCGAACCGACTTGCGGTACCATTTAGGCAACAGCCCAGGTGGTATTGCAGTTGTTATGGGCAAAGGTAACCGCTTAACCTTAGGTGGGCCCTTAGCTCGTTTCGCCATCCTATACTAAAAAAAAAACCTAGGACTTCACGATCTGCGGTTGAACATGTTACAGCTTGAACACCGATGCACTTTTGCATTAAATAATAATGTTAGAAGGATAGTGTGATATGCTATTTAATTGACAATATATTATCTCTTTTACATTTCTTAGGTGGTATTATAATGTCTGAGCTATCTCTATTTAGTCCACTCTGGCTAACCGTCTGCGGCCTTTCACAATAATATGAAAAGTTTTATTATTCGTGTCAACACATGGTGTTAAGCCAACCAACATCAACGTATGTACAGGGGGTGATGCATTAGAATGGGTAAAGTCTTGAAATATACAACGTCTTATTTCAATAGCTCAAAACCTCGGACAGTCCAACATTTATTTTCTTTGTAATAAATTGATATCGCAAGTAATTATTTACATACATACATACATATTATCATGCCTGTTTCCCATTGGGGTAGGCAGAGACTATGGTTTTCCACCTGCTACGATCCTGACACACCTCTTTCGCTTCATCTACGTCCATTAACCTCGTCATGCATGCTCGTCGGTTTAGAGTAATTATTTATTTTCATAAATTATTATAGAAGATATTGTTAATTTTTGTTGTCATATTTATTATAATGAACGCGCCCCACTCTCTCCGTCCCGCACCCTCACGGCTATTTCAAAAGAATAATAATTATGACGTGTTTGTTCTATTTCTCTATGAAAGCATTGGTCTCGCGTTCAGCGTCGCGTCGTATGAAACTTTTAGACTCGACATGATACAATTTTTTATTGACAAAAAAAAATAATGTGTAAACTCTCGATTCTGAACAAACTAGTCTTCAGTTCAAAAACCGCCCTTACTGCTTACGAAATAAAGATGCTGTCAATGTCAAAGTGTTACCAACGACATGCGGTCGACCGTACCTACATACCTCTCTCTATCTATTTTGCTTGCGTGACTGTGCTTAATCTTTATTCTACGAAGTGTGTATGGAAGAATAATGTAATAGAATTGTACTAGTTTTTTTATGTGCTTAACTACATCAGGTTATGTGCAATCAGGTTTTATCAAGCAAGTTCATGTGATTGGTGGTCGTATTAAGTTAATTTGGTCACAGGTGGTCCATGTCAAATGAGTTAGAAATCAAGTCAGTCGTAAAAAAACTGTAAGTGTATTTGTGAGTTTTTAATAGAATTTGTCTTATCATCAACATTGTCATCAATCACCAGCTCATCACCATCATAGGAGTTTTCATTATCATCAAATATATCAACACCACCTGATAAAATGTTTGCTGCCTCAATCTGTTTACCAATTTTGTAGCTATCTAACATAATATCACTTTTCTTGCCAATCGGCGAAAGGTTCGATATCAGATCATCAGTGTTTGTATTGGTCCCTTCGGAGTCGGTGGTGGTGCTGGCCAGCGAAACATCTTTTATGGAAGAAATGTCGAATGTTGAATCAACAGAGTCAACTTCTGACATAGAAAAGAATTTTTAGTCAATATAACACACTCAATCATCATCATAATTCTAAATTAGATATATTTCATGACACCTTGGGTGGCATTCGAAAAATCATATTCGAAAATTTTCGTGTAACTTCATGACACTGTGTACTGTTTCTCTTTATTTTGTATAAACCCGGCCCACACCTCTGACTCTTCAAATTCATGTGCGGATCAGAATTTGATTATCACTTGATTTTTTAACGGTGAAGGAAAACATCGTGAGGAAACCTTCATACCTGAGAGTGCTCCATACAGTTCTTAATGGTGTGTGTAGTCCGCCGAAAAAATAACATTTGCGTTCACTTAAATCGATAAAAATTTAGGGACCACTTGTTTTTTTTTGGCGATTTCTGGGTTGGTCCCATAGTAAAAGTTGTTCATAATAATGAGTACAATGACTCCTTTTCGGGAAAGAATCTATTAAAATTTCAGCTTGTATAGGCCAGGGGCCTGAGCAATGTGCCCCGCCCACTGCCACTTAAGTTTGGCAATTCTTCGGGCTATGTCGGTTACTTTCGTTCTCCTGCGAATCTCCTCATTTCTGATTCGATCTAGGTGATCTGACAATTGGATAATTACGAAATTCTAAATCAGACCAAGCAAGAAGACTGGGTAAGGTACCCATTAAATCAATCAAAACGGGAAACTAACCCTCAAAAAACAAATTACTACAGTCCAAACACTCGTAGCAATCTTGTATTCTAATACCCGACGCACACAATCGCGCGATGACCGCCTCACGATAACCCTTCACTGTCTAGTTAACCGAAGTTCACTCGGTCACTGTCTTACAAGGAAACACGCGGTCTTTGTGACCCTTATAAGGCACGGGGAGAAAGTCCGCGAGCCAAGGGTTAAGTTATTAGATATTACAGCTTTGATGTGTTAAAAATGTGTTTGTCGTGGGAACTGGTTTTCAATTACACTGAATATTATGACGTTACGCTGGTTTCTTGCAAGGGTTTCAAAAAGCTCGAAAGGCGATAACAACCTATGATGTGTCATTTGCCTGTAACCAATTAAATCGGATTCAGCAATTCTGAATGTGCTGCAGTATTGTGGTTCGAACACAATTAATTAATTAATTAATATTAACATTTAATTGTTAATTTTATTTTCTCGCTCAATACAACCTTTGAGTGACCGACTTGCATCTTCTTTTGACTCAACGTTATAAATATATTAGCCTACCCACGCTGCGCCTTCCAGTACGCGGTCGCCACTCCAGAACTTTACTGCCGACCGGCCATCCGTTCTTTCTTACATCATTAGAACCATCGACTCCTGTACCACTACGGGAGTTCAATTGTCATCTCATTCACTCTCCATCTCAGATTTGGTCTCGAATGATTTTGTTTTTTTTTTCTTGTAATCCCTGGCCTACCATAAATAAAATACCCTGTGGATAAGAGTCAGGACAGGCAACTGTTTTACGACCTTCCGCAAATAACATTTTAGTGCTAACTGTAAAATTGTTGGGATTTTTGAAACAGTTCCCTGTTCAAGACAAAGCTAGCTAATCAGTACTCACAGCTATGTCGTTGTCCAATTTGTAGTGCTCCTGCTGTCGTTTGCGTGCGCGCACAGCTTGTCGTAGCGAGCTGCTCGTGTCACGCCCGCACCACCCCCCCACCCGCTCGCCCACCACCTCCAGCATGTCGGCGACACGGCTATGGACAAAGAATAGCACTCATTAGGTGACATTCAGCATTATTCTTCTTAGGGACGATAACTTGAACATTTTGATTTAAGGACCGATCTGGTCGCCAAACTCCAAAAAAGTACATTGTTTCTTTCCAATTTTCGTCATCATTTCTTGAAGTAGGGAGAATGGAAAAAATATATGGTGGAGTTGAGTAGTTTATGTATCCATTTTGAGAAATCTAATTTTTTCTAACTCCTTAACTGATTGATAAGTACGCTCCGTGCATCGTTGGGCGATATAACTGAACGCACCCATAAGGACATCCAGAGACACCATGTATGGTGGAGCAAAATATAATTATTTTGTTAATCGACTTTGTAGTATTTTTTAAATAATAACATTGCAAGCTTTTAAGTTTTTGGGTGTATTAATTAATATCGATTTTATAAGTAATATTTCAGTTAATTTAAAATGACTATAACAATATTTACAATAAATGCATAGGTATTTTAAAGCAAAGAATAATCTTATTTTTCTGTACAAAAATATTTCAAAAATATGTTTTGCAATTTCTCTTGATTTGACGTGTGAAAACCGTGATTCAGAATTGTTGGATGTACATAAAATATTAAAATAATTATTACTAAAAATGAATTCGTTAGACTTTCAGTACAATTTCTATTACAAGTAGAACTACTTAAAGTTAATCTATTGGATGCAATAATTATAATTTATTATTATTATTATCATCATAAAAAGGTAATATTGACTGAAATCACTGGCATTGCCATACCGATAAACTTGTTGATATGGTAAATAATGAGTTGATCAATTAAATTGTTTCAGTAATTCAAGTTATATTCACATTGTCACAATCTTCAATCAATCTTTTAATATTTCATTAAATGTTTAGGCATTTAGTCGGCCCCTGTACAATTTTATGCTTAAAGAATGAATAAATGTGAACTTTTATGATTTTAGAAGATAATAAAAGTGCTGAGGAGTCATTTATGAGGCCTCACTAGTTATTATTATAACTCCAAGCAAAGTCGAGCTTGAGATTCATTCTCGTTAAATCATGTAGATTCTTTATGTAATAATGATACTTTGCTATGTCTGATTTGAGCCTCAAAATGACATGTTTATACGCAGCGTAACTGAGCATTGAGCATACACTACACTCTCATCAGTATTTCAATGAGCGCCCGTGGAATGGCGCATGGCGTGGCGTTTCACAACCCTTAATAAAATAAAAAAAACAAATCGGTTGATAAATGACGGAGTTCTGAGGTAACAAACATGAAAAAAATACAATCGAAGTAAGAACGTCCTCCTTTTTTTGAAGTTGGTTAAAAATGTTTAATGTTAAAATGTAAATAAAGGAAACTGTGAGGGAAATCGGCTACGTTGTGAATAAACAACCGTTCGAAATTGCCTTTCTGAATTCGTGAGACAAGTTTCCAAATGTGTCCCCTAAACGCTATTTACAAAACCAAAAATGAAAATTTTCGATGGTTCTAAAAAAAAGTGTTATTTTCTTATAACTCAAATACTCTTATTAATTTGCATCAGTTAACATTATTTAACATCAAAAACAAAGGGTACATAATTCAACGTAAATTTTCAACGATGATTTTATATCAAGTTGGGAATTTGCAAGTGAAACTTTGTTCACACAAGCTCAGAGGGGGTATCTTTATTTTAATACTTTAAGAAGTCGCAAGCTTTGATGCTTGGTCGGATGCAAAGACATTAAATATTTACTAGTGATAGACAGGACAAGACGATCAAAATCGTAATCCAATACTTGTTACTAATTGGTAACAAGTCTCTCAGTCTAATGTCATACCCCTGCATGTTAGGTCGCATCCGTGTGTTGACAGTATAGCTACAACAACAAAAAAACGGAGAAAATATGCCGTGTTGCGCATTGCAATATTGCAAATTACGTTATGGGAAAATTACTGCATCTGACTTCAGTTTATTTTCGTTAGTATTTTTTACATTTAACTAGTAAATAAATATTATAAATAATTTTCGTAAATCATTCTAGAACATGTGCTAATATTGTAATAAGCGCCATCTATTGTTGAGTAGCTTTACTACTGCCTTGTTAGAGATGTGATGTTTGTCGATTTTGTTATCGATAGTAAATAATAAATTATATAACGTTAAAAATATAATACTGTTTAAGTATTGAATGCAAACATAATCATGTCATTTAAATATAAGTATATAAACAAGTGTTATTCGTTCAAGTATGTTGCTGCTATTGTAGGTTTCCGCCAGTAAATAATGTAGCACGTGAGAAGTGGATACGGTTTGTTCAAATAGATCGCAGAGAAGAAAATTGGCTTCCAGCTGCTGCATCAAAATTATGCTCGAAGCATTTTAGAAGAGAAGACGTCTACTTCGGGATATTTTTCATTTTCAAAAATATTGATAATTTCTTGAATTATGAGCGTTTACATGAGAAAAGCCGGCAAAAACGACCACATTTTTCAGCATTTTTCGATTTCAAAAAAAGGTTTTGTTTTTTACAAAAAAATATTTTTATAATAATAATAAATAAATAAATAAATATCTTTGGGACATTTTTACACAGCACCATCCAGTCCCAAACTAAGCAGAGCTTGTGGTATGGGTACTAGACAATGGATATAATACGTATATACTTTTTTTTTGTAAATACATACTTATAATACATAAGCAACACACCCAGACCAACACAAACACATGTTCATCACACAAATATTTGTGTCCTGTATATTTGTTTTATGTATTGTAGCTCTTTTTAAAATGCGCATTTACACCCTAATTATTTTGATACACTTAAAACTTCCGTAGATAAAGCGAATTCGCACTATTTCTGAAAACTGGACCCCACTGGACCGATCGAAAAAACATTTTCAATGTTAAAATTAGTTTTCTTACAGCAAACCTTAGAGCGATGGAGAGATGTTGTTGTATCTTACTATATGTTATGTTTTATGGTAAAAAAAGTTAACTTACCTATATTTACTCAAATGAGTTTGCTATAATTTAAACATAATTTTATGAATAAATAAGTTGTAAACACTGAAACTACTGGAATATTTTTATTGCATTTCTAATTATTGTCACTTATTTTTATCTTTTTAAATGTGAAAAAAAAAATACATTCATCGATATTATCGATATTCTGATAAATGGTAACACCCCTACCACAAGTTTCTAGTTTCTACTTAGCGTCACCCAGAGTTGCCAGACCTATAGATTTTTCTGTAGATCTATGGATTTTTGACGTCGCCTACGGTTATAGGGATATCGATAGAAAATCTATGGATTTTTGAACGTAATAAGTTATTCTCTCTATTTAATGTACATAAAAACACACTTTAAATGATAATGACACTGACACGGGCAGAGAGAAATAAACTTTTAGACTTAATAAAATTGTTTTTCTGTCATAGACACGTTTTTCTTATGTTTGTTTAGTTTCCAATATTTATTTACCAGATTTTAACTATATTAGGAGTAAAGGCAAGTCTAAATAGTAAGACAAAGCTTTAAAAAAGTCTCTAGACCTACGGTTTTCATAAAGGGGAATCTACGGATTTCTAGATTTTTCAAGCTTAATTCACGGATTGAAAATCGGATCTGGCAGCACTGGTCACCTACCGGGCGATAGCTGAATTATATTTTACACTCTGTTTTTTTTATTTGTCTTATTTAGTAAACAATCTTGGCATGTCTTTTTTAATTCAATTTTTCAATAATAATTATTAAAAGACATTATGTTAACAATTCCACACACTTAATAACATTCTTTAACCTAATTACATGTGCAGGACTAGTCATTATATTTTATCAGTAGTTATTTCAATAAAGAGACATGCCAAGATTGTTTACTAAATAAGACAAGAAAGAAAACACAGACTTGAATAATTTAATACGTGTTTCTGCTATTACACGTTAGATGTCATCATTGTGACCTGGGATCACAGTTTTTCTTTGAGTTTTCGTCTGATAGCCTCTCTATGCCCTATATTAAATCTCTTTGGTCGGATGCGAGGAGTTCAAGGTTCTTTAAAGGGATGTTGGTTTTAGTTCATTAGGCTAATTGAAAAGCGTAATTTTAAGAGCTTATCTGTCCAATTAATTAACACAACAGCTTCTTCTTCTTTCAGTGAGGCTACTACGGTTTATCTATGCACTATGTACCATGGTCTTCTTACATCATTGTGTTTGGTTTGCTTCAGAACAATGACCAAATTTTTCATAGGTGAAAACATGTTTTCTTACCCAAAGACATTAAATCCACGCTTACCTTAATCATGACGTAGGCTCCTTATCCATTATCCTGTCAGAGCTTGACACCATCATGTTTAACAAAGAGATTCCAAATCTCAGAACAACAAAGATCATGTTGTGTTGTTGCGTATAAAAAAACAAATACCTACCTACTCAAATAAACGGGAAGGGTTGACTCGAAGAACGATGATTCTGAGAAATTCAAACTATTTTTCACAGCTACAAAAGATTGATGTTTAGATTTCTCTTAAACTGTCTCATACAACGATTTTGCCTAAAACCGCCAAACGCAGTCCCAAGCGGTTTAAAAAAAAAGTTTAAATTTCATTGAACCGCTGCATAAAGTAAATAGTTACACTACCTATAGTTTTTTTTATGCAAAAGTACAATGTACAATGTTTATGTTATGTATACAACTGAACAAATAAATAAATAATAATAATAAAGGGCTTGATACAAAAAGCGGTACTCGTGAAAGAAGATGTAGTGACAAAGATTGAGAAAGGTATGTTAAGATGGTTTGGACATATAGAGAGGATGGACGAGAGGAGATTGACGAAACAAGTATACGAAGCGAGTGTGGATGGAAGAGTTGGAAGGGGACGACCTTGGCGAACGTATCGCGATATGCTGGGATTTGTGCTTTGTACCGAAACTTGTGTGCGTTTATGAGCACAAATCTCAAACGCACTAACACAAACAACCGGAATCCTAGGGAATTAAAGCCGCGGCATTTCGAATTTTATGCCCTACGCACTCCTTCCAGCATTTTCATTTCAATAAATTCAGGCTATAACAGTCCACTACTGGACTCAGGGCCTTTGCAGACGGTCTGCACTTGGACTGCAAGCTAGCTACAAAACAGCAGTTTGCATGCGGTTTTTGTGTCCGAAGATTATGCAGTCTGCTTGCAGTCGGCGTGCTGTTTGAACGACTGAAGACTAAGCAATCGGTTAATAGTTTCAATGCAGTTATGTCTGCTGCACAAAAACCGCATCCAAACTGCTATCGAGCTAGCTTGCAGACCGAATGCAGTCCGTCGCAAAGACCCCTAGGCCTCTTCCAAGTTGCGCTTCAGCGCTTGATGTTCAGCCTTCCACACCCAGTCAACTTTTATAGATAATATCATCAAGTTAGCTGTTCAGGCAGCCATGATTTAAACAAGTGAGTAGTGACAATTCAAAAATGATGTGAGTGTAAGTGAGAAAGTAGTCAGTTTGTATTAGTACTAGCGACGCAAGGTCACACGCAGTGAGCTGCAAAGAGTCCGTATTCCATATTTTTTTCGGTGCGAAGAGGGATGGCGCTATACGTCCTGCAAAGCTCTCTCTCTTTCGCCCGAACAATGAAATACGGCCACACGGCTCCAAATAAATAAATATAATAATAAACGTTTGAGACATTTTACACATTCAAGCAAGTGAAAATTAAACTCTTGTCTACACATGAATTTGAAAGTCAGCGATGCAGGCCAGGTTTGAACTCGGACCCTCTTGCATGGAAGGCAAGTGTTCAACTGCTAGGCTATCAATGCTTTGATGTTAATAATTATAATATATATTTATTTTATCATATTCTCATTTCAGAGTTACAGTAATTAATAATGATTACAATTAAATGTTTTAAATTAGCAAAAACCCAGGCTACCTTTTGAAGAGACAATAGGCATGGGCTAATACTAAATGGTAAATTCGGGGCACATATTTAGAATTGTAAGTTGTTTACTTACCAAGCATAGCTGGTGATATATCCATGCCAATCCACATGTGTCCATTCTCTTCTAGTACTTGGCCTGACAGGCCTGAGCCGCATCCTATGTCTGGATCCGTTGGCATCTCTTGAACTTCATCTGGTTAGGTTTCTCCTGATGTATGTACTTGGAACTGCCACTTGTTCTTCAGATGTATCTGTGAAAATATAGTTTTCTGTATTACACTTATATTAGGTTTACAGAACAATTTTCTGCAATAAAACTTCGGGATTATTGTTTTTTACTTAATGCAGAGTTGCTCCTAACCTGCATTTCACTATTACAAACTAACTAATAAAACTCACAGTAACAACATGGTTATAGACGCAGTGTCTCAGTAGCTAAAAAAAACACAAACGTTCGAAAAGTTTCCGTTTCCGTAAGAAAGAGATGCACCAATTCACATTTCGCGTACGTTTGTTGATGTCTTTTGGACATTCTGTCCACAAAAAGAAACACCCGAACACAAATTAATTTTCTAAAGAGAACAAAATGAACGAACCCGGAACGAGAACTTGAATTAGGTATACTGAAGATTGAAACTAAAAAACAAACAAAATGAATGAACTAGTCAGTGTCAATAAAACATTGACTTTTGACTTGACCTTGGCGAAGACATAGTAGAAAATTATTGTTTATCGTTGAAAATCTCACGTTGTATTTGATGTGACGTTGTTTTTATTATTTATTTAAAGTAATTTAAGATCTTCGTTGATTGGTTGTTTGGCGCCGACTCATAATTAGTTATTTTTCGCTTTTCAGTTTCTGTTTTCGTCGGTTCAATTTTTTGTTAAAAAGTTTTATTTTTCATTTTTTTGTAGTTAAACTCTAAATCCAGGTCTCCATTATGTCGTAGTGTCTAGAACTATATTTATGTATGTCAAGTTTCAACAGAATCGGTTAACAGGTAAGAATTCAGTGGGTGAACAAACACTCATCCCCTGTTTTACTACCCTTAGGGGTGGATTTTGATTTTGAAATTTAAATGGGACCAACTTCAAGATATACCCTATCCAATAAAAAAAGAATCATCAAAATCGGACCACTCTGTAAAAAGTTATGCGTGGTCATACATAAAAAAAAAAAAAAAAAAAAAAAAAAAAAAAAAAAAAAAATATATACGCGTCGAATTGAGAACCTCCTCCTTTTTTTCGTCGGTTAAAAATCGAAAACACACGACGCTTGAAATGAAAATTCGATTTCTGAATAATCGATTTTTCTATAATTAGTTATCAACAACTAAAATTGCAAAGCTTATTTTATTCATTTTTATAGAGTTTAGGTAGTTTAAAATAAATAATGGATGCCTACTATGTGGTTGCAGTTGTTGTAGATTCAGCAGAAAGGTAAATTGTTCATAGAAATATACAATGAAATTTATAATTTCGATGAGAAGAGGTCATTTATAACTCAAGAATGGCTGAACCGATTTTAATGAAATTTGAAATTTGGGGGTGCATTTAAAGAGCCTCCACGAGTGACGATATTTAATTGATCGTCCTGCGCACCCTGGGCAGTCAGCCCCGCTACCAACCTGCTGACTGGCTAATCTTTGAAAAAATATTAAAGTTTACATATGCATTTCTACCGTTGTATAATAATAAAAAGCATGTGAACAAACAGCAGATGTTACAAATTCATAAAACTTCATTTCGGTATGCCATTTCTTTTATTTGTGACTCCGAACAATATTCAGTATTCATATTTCATATTCCTGTTACCAATATTGTTTATACTAAATATGTATAGTTTTATTATTAGTTTTTATATTGTAGCTGTTTGCTGTTCCGTCTGAATAAAGTAATAAAATAAAAAAATCTTTTCACTTTGGGGGTGTATGGTCGATTATTATTTTTTATTATTATTTAGTGTTTTATTATTGTTTAGTGTACGGTCGATGCACTCACATGAGAATTTCCATCTTCATGTCTTAGTTTGGCGAACGCGAGTTTCAGTACTATTTTAGGCAACAACCTAGGTTGTATTGCAGTTATTTTGAACAAAGGTAACCACTTTACATCAAATGAGCCTTTTCTCAATCCTATACATTCCAATCCTATAATGGTCATCCTACTTTTGTATTGAACATCAAAGATAGTAAAAATTTACAAAAATCTGAACACAAGAAAGAAATTATAAGGAAAACTCGCGTTCTTCCACTATTGGTATTCTCTAAAACTTTAGCAGTCTCTTTTATCAGCCTCTTTTGTACATCCTTCGGAATGAGCTATTAAATAAATAGCTAGTGGCCCTTACCAAACCGAATAAAAGAACACGACCTTCCCTCTAACGCCAACAACGTTCGCAATTGAAAAATAAATCGGGTTCCCTTCGAATATATTTGTTCAGATATTTTGACTGAGACCCTCATCACATCCTTTGTATTCTTTAAATATACCCTTTTCAACTTATACAACTAAACTACGACAGGAGAAAATAAAGCTTTCCATGTAATTTCACATATTCTTTATTTTAAAAGTTTTACGAATTCTAATTAACTGGTAACTCAAATATCACAAAATGAAAATCACATTAAAGTAATAAAATAAATAATCCAAAAACAAAACAATTAAAATTAACAAAATGGAATACACATTTATATTAAAAGTATAGGATTCAAGCTCGTTGGGAATGATTTATTATATGCATAATTCCTATGTATAGTCCATCAGCTCAAATAGTGGCGGGTGGCAGTGCACCCAAACGGCAGAGGTGGCAGAAAAATGTGTGGCAGTTTTTTGGATACGAAGCTTGTAACGCGGCTTGCAGCAGGCGTGATTCGGGAGAAATAAAAACGTCACGAAAGATTTTTGCGTTATGAGCAGGCATATACGGATATACGCACACTGCGCGCTCTCTCTTTTCTTTCTAGTGTGTCAGTACACGTGTGGGGTTCCCTGACGGTGATAGGTTTTGTTTTTGTTAATAATAATAAAATTAATATGGCTGAATACATAAAATTAAACGCTCTTCTTCATCACTAGAAGTGTCCTTGGAATCATAGGGCGCCACTATTTGAGCGGATGGACTTTGCTTGTATAAATCGTCTAATATGTACTTTGTTATTTAATATTGAAGTCAGAAGCTCTGGGTTTAATTTTATTAATGCGTGAGAGTATTTCGTTATCACAGTGTTCGGCAATTAAATAACATAACATAACATAACATCACGCCT
Organism: Asteroscopus sphinx; assembly: GCA_949699075.1. NCBI lineage: Eukaryota > Metazoa > Arthropoda > Insecta > Lepidoptera > Noctuidae > Asteroscopus > Asteroscopus sphinx. The sequence continues at coordinate 14,665,158 of OX453024.1, forward strand.
TTATTTCCCCGAAGGGGTAGGCAGAGGTGTATAGTAACACCCACATTTCGCCAGTTATGTTATAGTCCCATGTAATAGGGGGCGAGCCTATTGCCATTGACCGGGCACAAACCCAGACTCCGGGCTGCTACTGAGAATTTCCTAATGAAAAAACCCAATAACACTTTGCCCGACCCGGGAATCGAACCCAGAACCCCACGCTCAGCAGTCGCGCTTGCAACCATTAGACCAACGAGGCAATTAAATACAGCGTGGTTAGTGAAATTTTATGATGTAACACATTTTACTTACAAAAGTTTTATTCTACTGCTTAAAATTTTGTATTTCAACCGGTGTATTGACGAAAAGTATAGCCCTTCTCTTTTCGTGGGTATTGTAAAAAGCGACTAAGGTGCTTAGCAGAGGATGGGCAGCAGCGTTCTGGCCCCCCTTTCCTGTAGTAGGAGCTACCCATAGAATTATGGGCTGGCATTCGTGTTGGGTAGACAGACTGAGCTAATGTAGTGTTTAATTTAAAGTTTGGAAGAGGTTTTAAGTAATGTTTCTTCCTAATAAAGATTTAAATTGTGAAAAGAAAAAATCGATTTTTTCTTTTCACAATTAAAACTTTAGATTTCGCTTCGCATGTGTAAATGCGTTAAAAATAATAAAATAAATAGTAAGGGTAGGCATATCTATACGACTTTGATCTAACTGCAAAGTTAGTCGAGTCGGTTAAGAAACAATGTTTCTTAATAAGATATCGCTGACGTCACCCAAAGACGTATAGTGGAGGATAATTTCGATACCACGAGCAGTGTTCACGGTAGCTTAGTGGCTAAAGCACTGGCGTACTGAGCCAGGAGTCGCAGGTTCGAATCCTGCTCGTGAGCGATTTTTTTCTTTCATATTTTTGACCAACTTAAGATTTGCCAAAGAGCTATGGACCGTAGTATATTAAAAATAAGACTCAGTGATCGGATTCGTAACACCACGATACGCTCCAAGACCGGTATTGCCGATGTAGGCAACAAGTCTGCCAGATTAAAGTGGGAATGGGCGGGCCATATCAGCAGAATGCATCCAGAAAGGTGGGCAAGCATCGCTACACATTGGGTGCCTCAGGAAGGAATTCGTCGCCGGGGTAGGCCGAGGAAACGCTGGCGGGATGATCTGGACATGTTTCTGAAGAATTGGACTGAAGAAGCTACTGATAGGGAAGTTTGGAAGAATATGGGGGAGACCTTTGCCCAGCAGTGGGACAGTACAGGTTGACAAAAAAAAAAAAAAAAAAAAAATTTTTTGACCAATCCCTTGTAAGTACTGTAAAAGACTTCTACAAATAAACACAGAATAAATACCAACATCTATTTCATCAAGCAATCGATAACTGTAGAATACAAATCTCTGAATACTTAGGCGTTATTTAAAACAATATGCATACGTAAACCATAACAGATAATTTAATGATAATATTTTAGTGCAAACTTTGACATTCACTGAATAAAAATTAAATTTAAGCGCACGTGTTCAACAGATCACCTTCGAAAATATTTCGTATAAAAAGCTCTTGTCTTAAATCACTCGAGAACTTGAGGACCTGTCATTAAAGTAATAAAAATCTATATTCAGCACCATCTGGATAGACTGCAAGCCAATCCCAATACAATTGGAAAAAGGCTTGGAGAAAGAAGAAGATTATATCAAATTCAAATCACTTATTCTCCAAATTGGATGTTAAAAATCACTTGCAAGTTGGTTATTTTAAAAACTAGATGGCATCGGCGTTTCCTACAACTTAAGACAAACTCCAAACCCGGTAAGTTTTAGTTCATTTTTATATATTCAACAACCTTCTTTTTTTGTGACTTAAAAGAAAAACTTGAGTGTGGGTTGCATATTACTTATATTTCTGTTGACTGCTTCAACTAAGAAATGCCTATTGCACACAAGGGCAGGACAGTGAGGCATAACAGTACTGCTACTGTGTGAACACCTGAACAGTTACAGTGCTGCGACAGAACAGTCACTGTTCGGGCTTAAGCTAAATTAAAGATACTTTAGGAATGCAGTTCATATCTTTCTCTTATCAGATTAATTCATTAGCTGTTGGGCTATTTAGTGGATAACTTAGTATCTATATTATTAACTATTTAAATAGTGGAAAGAAAAAAAAAGCTGCAAAAATACGTTTAAAATAATATATATTATTATTTTTTACAGCTTGCTATGTTGATGGAAGGGAAGCTCTGAAGAATACATCGGAGTTCATATCTCTTCTCGACGATTTGTTACACAGCTTACATTCAAAATTAAAAGTTAGTTTAATAATAAAAGGAAATTTAATGGTAACTAGTATTTGTTAATTGTCCAACAATACAGAACAAACCCCTCACAACACTTCTTGAAGCATGATAAAGTTGGTAGACTGTATAACCAAACTCGTCATTCACGTGCTTAGTAGGTAGATACTGACTATTTATCAATCAACTCTGGTCCTGCAGCTTAGACCAGAATCTAGTGTAAGCAGGTACATAATGTACTTATTGAATATCTATATGATAGCAGTGATATAGATAGAATAGGTTGTATTGGGTTGGTGCAGAATAACATGCACGCCATAACTATAATTTAGGATATAGTTTTGGGTACGTCGTAACCCCCCACGAGACGTGGTGGTCGTTTTCCCTGGGCATCGTTTAACCCAGAGGTATGGGTCAAACACCAGCTTGCTAGGCCTACGGGACTATTGTGGATTTTTCCACCTTAGATCCTTAATATGCCAGGTACCCAGTGGTTTGCCCTGCACATCAACAAAATCATACACTAATGGTGATCGCTTATCAGAGACCTAACATTTTATGAATTTTGGAGCTAGTTTTTTGCTAAAATATTTATCTTTGTCGCTCTGGTAGTATGTACGTTTCCAGACCACATCACCTACATTGTACTCCACATTTTTCCTCCGTAGGTTGTAACTACAGGTGTTCCTAGAAAACGCCCGTAGTAAAGCAGATTGGACCTGGTCAAAAACATCTGACAGGATACCTAAGTTCTCTGCATAGTGATCCCTTGGTTGAAAGATTATTTCTTTTACATCAGCATTTTGGTAATGAGAGCCGTCAGCAACTAGTTCCCTACCATAGACTAGAAATGCTGGTGTGTAACCTGTAACCTCACTGGTTGAGCTATTTAGAGCAAACTGGACCTTTGGTATATGTAAGTCCCAAGAGCGCTGGTCATCATTAATGAAAGTGGAAACCGCAGTGATTATAGTTTTATTGTAGCGCTCCACTGTATTGACTTTAGGTGTATATCTAGGTGTATAATGAACACTAGGTATATTGTACTTACTGAACAAGTTTTTCATTTCATTTGATGTGAACTGTGTACCATTATCCAAAATTATACATTGAGGTATACCGTGAACTAAGAAAATCCTCTAGTAATTTGCAGATTGTGCTTGCATTTGCGTTTCTCATAGGAAATAGTAAGCAGTATTTTGAAAAACAGCAAGTAGCTACAAAAAGATATGAATTTTGGCGTCTAGAGGTGGGCAATGGACCCACAATGTCGATACTTAGCATTTGGAAAGGACGCGAGCACTCTTTAGGTTTCCCCATTAGACCAAGAGGAGCATGGTTTACTTGCTTGTGAGCAATACAGGTGTCACATGAAGTTACAGCCTTCACAACGTCACTATGCATACCCGGCCAGTAGTAACGCAGAGATAGTCTCCTGTAAGTTTTGTAGATGCCTAAGTGCCCTGCCATAGGTTCAGCATGATTTTCCAAAATTACATGGGACCTTGATTCTGACGGTATAACTTCCTTCCAATCAAACTCACACAATATGGTAAATTTACTTTTTACATAGCGGAATAGTTTATTTTCTTTAACTATGTAATTTGGATATGATGTTGGGTTCTGTTGACAACCATCATATATATTTAAGTACCATGTGTCATTGGTTTGAAGGTGTCCCTCTGACTGAGAAAGACTCTCGTCTGAGAGTGCAGCGATCGGACAAGCCCGTGACAATGCGTCCGGTAACGAATTTTCTGTACCACGTCGGTGTTTTATGTCGAAGTTAAATGCCGAAAGCCTTATACCCCAGCGGGCCAAGCGACCAGTAGGATTTTGTAGTTTGAGGAATCACTTGAGTGCAGAATGGTCTGTGTACACTGTGAACTTGTGGCTATTTTCAAGGTAACAACGCCAATGTTCTAAAGCCAAGAGTACAGCCAGAGCTTCCCTCTCAGTGATACTGTAGTTTTGTTCCTGTTTTGACAAAGATTTACTCATGTAAGCTATTGGGTGCTCAATACCATCCCTGGTTTGTGTTAGTAACCCACCAATGCCATAATTACTAGCGTCAGTGTGAACCTCAAACGGAAGACTGTAGTCCGGACAAGATAGTACTGGAGCTGATATAAGTATCTCTTTAAGTTTATTGAAAGACTCTTGACATTCCTGAGTCCAGGCAAAAGGAGGGGCTTTTTTACTTGAGCTTGTTAGTCTATTTAGTGGAGCAGCTAATGCACTGAAACTGGAAACAAAACGTCTGTACCATGACGCTGTGCCCAGAAATCGCTTCACTTCCTTAGGGTTAGTGGGCACCGGAAAGTTTAGAATAGCTTCCACTTTTTCTGGATCCGGGTGTAACCCTTTTGAATTAACAATGTAACCTAGGTATTTTAGTTCATCACGGAAAAATTGGCATTTTTCCATGTTAATGGTTAAGTTAGCATCAGATAGTTTTTTAAAGACCTTTGATAACAAAGCTATGTGATTTTCGAAATCCGAGGACACCAGTACTATGTCATCCAAAAACGCAAACACCCTATTCTCAAATTCTGGTCCATAAAACAATTTATCCACCATTCTTTGCTGGGTAGCTGGTGCATTAGTCAGCCCAAATGGTGTAGTTTTGAATCTGAATGTTCCTCGGCCAGGTATGTAAAAAGCTGTCTTATTTCTGTCCGATTCTAGAAGAGGTAATTGCCAGAAACTTTTGTAAAGGTCAATACTAGTTAGGTATTTTGCATCTCTTAGGTTGTCTAGAATTTCCGAGATATATGGCAAATTGTAAGCATCTTTCTTTGTTATGGCATTTAGTTTACGACTGTCCAAACAAAAACGCAATTTGCCATCCTTTTTCGGTGTTAACAAGACTGGTGAGGACCATGGACTCTCACATGGTTCTACCACATCTAGAATGAGCATCTCATCTAGTTCTTTACCGAGAACACGCTGTTTTTCTGGAGACATTCTATAATAGCGTTGACGTATAGGAGGGGTATCACCCGTGTCAATGCTGTGTGTAATTAAGGTAGTACATCCAATACCTTTTTTGGTTGAGGAGATGTTCTCGAATTGTTTGATAATATTATCAGCAGTTATCTTTTGTACCTCTGATAGTTGAGCAAACGAGTGCAAATGTAATTCATGTTTGGATTTCACATTAGACTCATTTGCCTGGACTAGAAACACAGACTTTATATTTTTGGGGAATATTTGAAAAGTATTCCAAAAATCCATACCAAGCAAGAGTGGACTATCTAGAGATGGGACTACATAAGCTTTAATTATGTGAAAGTTATTATCAAATGTAACAGGCAAATTTAGTATGCCTATAGAATGTAGGACTTGTCCCCCAGCGGCGACTAATGAGTCCACGTGGTCCTTTGGCTGTAAGGTCAGCTCAAGGTCCTCAATCAGAATTTTATGAAAGTTATTACCTATAATGGTCACTGCTGAGCCAGAATCCAGCAAGCCACAAATAGGCAAATTATTAATTTGAATAGCCGCATATGGCCTAATGTCGTTGTGAGGTTTTTTGTGGATTGTTGAGACAGAATAACAATTAAAGAACTTGGTAACAACAGACAACCAGTCTTCCCATTCTGCTTTACTAGGTCTGTTGGACTTTTTATTTTCACAACAATCCACATAGATTAGTTTTTTGGATGTTGACACTTAGTACAATCAGGGGATTTCACACCTTTTTCCCCACACTTGAAACAAATCAGAGTTCTTTCCGCATTACACTGACGTAACGAGTGTGAGTTAGTTTTACACCTAGGGCAATAAGGCACACCACCAGTTGAAGGACCCAGTTCAACGACTAAGATTGGTTTAGACAACTGAGTGTTTGATCCTGATGAAGCTTGTTTTTTGTAGTAACTACCACGGCCATATCTGTAGTTGTTATAATTACTTGAGTTTGGGTATGTATTCTGTGTCTTATTTGGAGATTTGACGTATGCAAACTCTGGTGCTAGAGTGGATAGGTTAGCTTTTGATGGTTCATTATAATGAGCTGCTCTTGATTTATATTTTTCATAATTTTTACAGATAGACTCTAGTTTATCCAAACTCTGGACGTTACTGATTGCCAGTACCTCTGCATAAATTGGTTTTATGTTGTGAGAGATAATGTCAAACTTCTCTATATCAGTTAGTTTTATATTTAGCCTGTTAAATAACCCACTCATTATCGATATATAAATAGTGATATTCTCAGTTTCCCCTTGTGTGCGCTGTCTTATTTCAGTTAGCAGTCTGTAGTCATAATCTTCACTATCAAATGCAGATTTTAGTAGATCAATGAGTTCATCCCAGGTACTGACACTAGGTTTAACATGCCTATACCAGTGCAGCGCATTGTCTGTAAAAATATCATAGGCATAGTTGAACATGTCATCCACTTTTAGCTTCTTACTAACACGGAACTCCTCTAACTTCTGTATAAAAGAGCGCACACATGATTTTCCGTCATATTTAGGTTTACCCGGTACGTGGTTTGAACATGTGACAGTTATGTTAGTATTTGTAGTTTGTGGTTCTGATTGTTGCAAGTTACTAGTGCTGTATTTTGACTCAAGATTAGAAAACTGCAAAATTAGTGCATTAAACATAGTCTCTAATTTTTGCTTTAATAATAAGTTGTCTTGAGCAACTGGTTTAATCCGAGCTAAACGATATCTAATATGGTTCCTATATGAGATCCCCTTAGATACACCTGCTTCGGAAGTAATATCTAAAATACTTGACTGAAAATCATCTAAGGTTGCTTTTACCCCATCCAAATCATCACCCTCATCGAATCCTGACTCGTGTATGTCGTCACTGGCATACTTTTTATACAACTGATTAATTTGTTTTCTCAAGTTCAGACAACATGTAACATAACTATACATTATTCTTAAATCATCAAAGTTTTAAAAATATTTCTCTTAAATCAATAATAAACAAAACAAAACGTCTCCTGTAAAATTTGGTCAATGGTCGGTTGGACATTCAAGCACTGAGGCGATGAAAAGACAGTAGATAACATTTCTATTTTCTTATTATTTAGATTTCTATAGGTACAACACAATTAATATGTAGAAGAGTGTACATTCCTTCGTCTTCCGAGCCATGTTTTGACCAACCAGGATGAAGATGTCGAGATGATAAATCGACTCTTAGATTAGCTAATCAGCGTTCAAGTTTCCAATCGTCCTAAACAAACGTTTTCTTAAATTGTGACAGTGTATTGATACCTAAATGTTTTGTATGCCTTCTGGCGGGACATAGCAAGGATCTTCATTTTTTTGTAAATAACAACTGTATACCTACCCTGTGTTCACAAAACGAAATAAATGAATTGAATTGAATTCGAATTGCATTAAAAATACATGCCAAGATTATATACTAAATAAGACAAGCAAGAAAAAACAGAGTAGTTATCCCTGTTCCTATAACACTTTGTTAATTAAATGCCTTTGTATTTCAGATTCAAAATCAAAGTTATGGAACTTCTCAATCAATGATTATCGAGAGAATTATTATTATTACATGAACTGTTAACTCCAGTCAGTTTTAATATTTTATTGACTGAAGTAAAAATTCACTTACTTAGTATCTCCCTCAATAATATTTCAATGAGAACAAAGGAATGGCGGCGCGGCGCGCATACTTCTGCCGGCGCTGTGTCGTGGCTGGCCGTCGCGCGCGCCTCGTCCCGCGTCCCGCACTACCCCCACCGTTCGCCTCGCTCTTCGTAACGCATTCACCAGCTTACTCCCCAAGTCAAGCGTGAGTAAAGAAGTTTTACTTCAAAAACATAGAATATTTTTTATACAAAAATTTTGATGAAATTTTGCTTTTTGGTTCTTTTTCAGATTCGCTTAGTGACATAGCTCTTAAATGGTTTCGCACAGTTCGTATTAGGATCTCATCTTGGTATGAACTTAAACATGCATTATTAAAATAATTAATAGCGTATAATAACCTACATACATAAACTCCGCAATGTTTCAGTGATTGTAAGATCCTACAGTTTGGAGTCCGATTCCTTGGTCAAAGAAGTAATTATTGGTCTTTGTTTTGATGATTCTTGCCAGCTCTTCTCTTTTAGAATTTAGATTTTGATCAAAAATAATTGCAGAAGGATTGTCCCCTAAGCCGTGACTTGTCCTTTGTGGTGATGTATCCATGGTGTACCGAATAACAGTTTTGCACAACCCTTAAAGATTTAATAATTTTATAATAATGAAGACATATCAAGTGACGTCACTATATAATATATATTATATAATATACTAAACATAATATTGAGCATGATGTGCGCAATGAATGTGTCGCAGACGTCCGGAGAGCGGGCGACGTGGCATTGGCTGGACATTACCATTTTCTGAATTTTATATTATGGTCTGATGAAACAAATTTTTCTAATAATGGAATGTACAACCGGCGAAATCACCATTATTGGTGTAGAGAAAACCCTCTCAGGTTTCGCGAAACACATAATCAAGTGCGATTTTCTTTTAATTGTTGGTGTAACGTTGTAATGTTAGCAGCGTGTGTATATGAAGTGTTTTCTTTTTATGCTGCTGGAAGCTTTGGTTATTTATTCTTCGCAGTGAGTAGGTCATCAAAGGGATTGAGTTATTTCATTATGCTTTTTCAAAAATTATTTGAAATCAGATTTACAAGATTAGTTTTGTCCATCATGTGGTATGCCGAATTAAGTTGAAAACACAAAAAAATACATGAAAATATATATATAAAAAATATCATTTTATACTGAATAAAACTAATTAATGGTGAATTAATGTATTATTATGTACCTACACAAGAATTATATTTTAATATCGTTATTTACAATAAAATGGGCAATGGATTTGAATTCTGCCGGTTTCAAACCACCACCAGTCAACTTTGAAATTGAGTCTTATTCTCATAGAAATAAGGTTACATTTCAATCGTACTATTGAAAGCATAAGTTAAATACTCAGAGAACGCTGCTGCCCATCCTCTGGTGAATCCCTTAGTCGCCTTTTACGACACCCATGAGAAGATATAGGATGGTGCATTTCTTTACGTCCGGCGGCACCATACGGAACATAAAGTAGTGTAGTTTTTTTTATTCCTAATGGGCTTGCGTTTGATCGCCACCTCACCTGATTTTAAGCGATGGTGCAGTCGAAGATGGTACACGCTTGCCCGGCAAAAACCTTTTCACTCGAGCCTTGAAGACCATCAGATTATACTTATCGGGAAACACAAAAGTCGGCAAGGAACTCCACTCCATAGCGGTACACGTGATTACTAAAACGTTAAGTGAACAATAATACAACACACATCCTGCTCGTGAGCGATTTTTTTTCTTTCCACAATTTAAATCGAAAATTGTATAACATTACCAAGGAATGTGATTCCGACATTTTTTTTCCAGATCGTAAAAATGTATAATGATGATCAACTTCATTTAATAAAAACTTTTTAACAAATAAAACTTTTTAACAAAAAATTGAACCGACGAAAACAGAAACTGAAAAGCGAAAAATAACTATTTATGAGTCGGCGCCAAACGAACTTTTAACAAGCATAGTGCGTGTAAGTTGGAAGTGGCCGAGCGGAGAACGCATTTTTGGAAAGTTATTGTTTATCGTTGAAAATCTCACGTTGTATTTGATGTGACGTTGTTTTTATTATTTATTTAAAGTAATTTAAGATCTTCGTTGATTGGTTGTTTGGCGCCGACTCATAATTAGTTATTTTTCGCTTTTCAGTTTCTGTTTTCGTCGGTTCAATTTTTTGTTAAAAAGTTTTATTTTTCATTTTTTTGTGGTTAAACTCTAAATCCAGGTCTCCATTATGTCGTAGTGTCTAGAACTATATTTATGTATGTCAAGTTTCAACAGAATCGGTTAACAGGTAAGAATTCAGTGGGTGAACAAACACTCATCCCCTGTTTTACTACCCTTAGGGGTGGATTTTGATTTTGAAATTTAAATGGGACCAACTTCAAGATATACCCTATCCAATAAAAAAAGAATCATCAAAATCGGACCACTCTGTAAAAAGTTATGCGTGGTCATACATAAAAAAAAAAAAAAAAAAAAAAAAAAAAAAAAAAAAAATATACGCGTCGAATTGAGAACCTCCTCCTTTTTTTCGTCGGTTAAAAATAAAACCGACTTCAAAAACCTTAGCTAAAAAGTAAAAAATAATCATTGTATGTATTTTAAAATCTTAACATAAACCAAAATTTTGAAGGCGGCGCGTTTTATTTCATACTTTTTAGTTGAAAATTGCGAGGGTTGATTTATAAATGTTTATATAACCAAGTTGAGAATATTTTTTTTACCTTTGCTATCCCAGTGCTGGGCAAAGGTCTCGCTCATGTTCTTCCAAACGTCCAACCACTATCGTGAAAAAAAACACGCATATCAGCCAAGAATTCTCAGAAAAACGAACCAATGAGCAGATCATCTAGATAGGCGAAGCTAAAATAAACTGATTTATTGAAGCTGGTTAAAAAACTACTCAACCTAAGTCAATAAAATTTATATGGGACCACCGCGCGGACTTTCTCTACCGAATATCCTTTTTATACTGTTCCGCGAAACCTTGATCCAATACGCCTAATAGGGCATTCGCTACGTAACCAACTCCGTTGATAAGGCCGCGACGCTGTCTGGCGTGCGCATCAAAATGCTGATTCAGCAGTAGCCGGTTGTAATGTTGCAGTTCAGAGTACTCGTGACACTTATCGCATTTCAGTTTCTGTTTTCGTCGGTTCAATTTTTTGTTAAAAAGTTTTATTTTTCGCTTTTCAGTTTCTGTTTTCGTCGGTTCAATTTTTTGTTAAAAAGTTTTATCGGAGTAAAAAGTTCGTTCCATTTTTAAATAACACGACAGATATGAGTTTTCATAGTAATTTATTTGGCCCTATTTGGCCGGACAGATAATTATGGATTTTCATAATAATATTGCCGGCCGCTCCTCGCATGTATTAGACCAGTACAGCAATTTCAATTTATCTCGAAGAAGGTTGTCAAAATAATGTTCAAATATCCAGGCATGTTTGAGAAAATGTACTAATAATTAATATAAAAGCATGCAACAACTTTTTTTACTTCTTGTTTGTGGTCCGGATGAAGCTGCTGGTACAGCGACAACACAGCCCCTAGACGCCACATAACAGGCGACGGAAGACGTTCGAGGAGTACGAGTAAGTGAGCGTACAGTTTGCAGGAGATTTGAAGAAGTTGGTTTAGGGTCGTATATACCTGCCAAAGGCCCAAAACTTGAGAGATGTCACCGCGTAAACCGATTAAGCTATGCGCGAGAACATCGTCATTGGGATTTGAACGAATGGCAGCAGGTTCTCTTTACTGATGAGTGCAGAGTTCTTTTAAAACAGATCGATGGGAGACAGCGAATATGGAGACGAAAAGGAGAACGCCACATACAGTCTAATTTTGAACACACAGTGGCTTATGGTGGCGGCTCGATTATGGTTTGGGGAGGGATATGTTTTCGGCTGGCGACAGCGTGCGCGCGGCGTAGGCGACGGGGCGGTAAGACCGCCAGTTGTACACTAACACTTAAGTACCTAGTTATTTAAGAAATTAATGTAATGTTGTTGTGCAATAAAGAGGATTTGTATTATATTTGTATTGTATTGTAACTTGTAATGCAGACCGGGCTGGGCTTATTACGTTAGTTGTCTCGTACTGGGCGCAACATTCCTTACAATTTACATTTCCTATGATTTCTACATCCATATACTTATAGTTCGATAAAGTAACTTCCTAATAATGTCACCAACAGCCAACAGGCTTAACACACACTAACACTACCGTGTGAAGCCATTTGTCAGGGTTTTTTTGTCGAATTCACACGCTAAATGCGACTTAACTCGCGAAGATTTTTTCCAAAAACATTAAATCATGTACAGTTTTCGTCTCGTTACAATTCATGTGACAATATGAGTACAGCGCCACCTATTGCTATTAGCTTAAATCAAAACGAGAGATCAATGGCTATTTCGTCATTGTAAGCTCCATAGCTCGCTGAGCGACAATTAAAAATAATAATAATTAAATTAATAAATATAAATAATAAATACTATTAATAAATGTATATATATGTATTAATAGTATTAATTAAATTATCAATTATTAAATAATAAATAAATAAATAAATAAATATCTTTGGGACATTTTTACACAGCACCATCTAGTCCCAAACTAAGCAGAGCTTGTGCTATGGGTACTAGACAATGGATATAATACTTATATACTTTTTTTTTCGTAAATACATACTTATAATACATAAGAAACACCCAGACCAACACAAACACTTATGTTCATCACACAAATATTTGTGTCCTGTGGGAATCGAACCCACGATAATATGTATTATAAAAAGTCCCGTAAACATAGTTCAATTGAAATAGTTCATGTGAAATTCACGAAAGTTTAAAAACTTCTATTCATACACTAATTCGCCACAAACGGTACCACATCGTATACAAAATTTCATTTCGATTTAACGAGTGAAAGTAGCTTTGAATACCTCACCAATTTATTACCCGACTGCGCCAGAAGGAGGGTAATGTTTTTCGAGTGTATGTATGTATGTATGTATATTTCTTTGGCACGCCCTGCAGCCTAAACGGCTTGATGGATTTTAACTTGTGAGGTGTCGTTAGATTCGTCTTAATTGTGAGAGTAACAATGGGTATATCAAAATTATAAAAATTAAAATGGCCGCTTTTTGGCGTCAAAATACGGCTTAAAAAAAAAATTGTTTCCCTCGAAACCTTGCGAAATTTTCAAAATTATGTAAATAAATGGCGTTTATTTTGCAATTCAGTTTTATTTAACTGCCCAAAGCTGGTTATGTACGAAAAATGAAAAAAAATATGAAAAAATCTAAAAAAAGAATCGCATTTTTTTTTCTGGTTTCGTGTCAGCAATCACCAGCACTATCACCTATCTTTGTTTTCGGAAGCGTTTCCCTGACACCCTGTATAGGTATTTTTAATGTATTACGACTCGAGAACCTGCATTAAATCGACTTTATTATACAGCACGTTGATGTCTTTCATCAGTCTTTCATGTTTGCATCACTTTTTTACGCAGGTACCACCATACATGTCTGTGTAAACCTTATTTTTATTATTTATTGTTAAACTATATAGTAAGCACTACAATCACACAAAGTTTGACGCTTGTAACAACGTAAAACGTGCCCAAACATACCACGGCACCTATTCTATAGCTTAAGGCCTACTTCTTACTACTCTAGTTTATCAGGTATACGACAAAAGCTCATACAGCGGCCACTTAGTTTTAAAAATAAAATTTTCTTCCAGGGTGACCTAGGCGGTATCGACATAAGATACGACGTAGCTTAAACGTCGTATGAAACGCGTGAGCAATATTAATTATACTCGCGGCTTTATTACGCCCTCGCCTTCGGCTCGGGCTGCAGTCCAGCCTCGAGTATAATGAACATCTTAGCGATGCTTCGGGGAGGCTTATGTCCAGCAGTGGACGTCTTTCGGCTTAAATAATGATGATGATGACCTGAGATACGTTTTTGTGACTGACAAAAAAAACGATGCGAGAGTGGTATAACATTTATATTCAATGTCATGCATGCCTATAATTTGTGTAATCACTATGTAAATTATAATTTGTAGTGTCTTTCTATATATGCATTATTGTAATTATGCTATTGGTACGCTAAATGAATAAAAATAAAAAATGTTGGTTTAGTGCCAAAAAAAGAAAATCACAAAATCTGGGTGCACCTGCTGTCGAGTTATTAATATTTTTTCTATTTCATCATCATCATCATCATTTCAGCCGAAAGACGTCCACTGCTGGACATAGGCCTCCCCAAGCATCGCCACAACAATACACAACAAAAAATAATAAAATTAATAAGGGTAGGCATATCTATACGACTTTGAATTAACTGCAAAGTTAGTCGAGTCGGTTAAGAAACACTGTTTCTTAACAAGATATTGCTGACATCACCCAAAGACGCACCATAGTGGAGGATAATAAAGTACTGGCGTACTGAACCAGGAGTCGCAGGTTCGAATCCTGCTCGTGAGCGTTTTTTTCTTTCCACAATTTAAATCTTTAGATTTCGCTTCGCAAAAATAATAAATGATTACAACTTTCTTTCCTGCTCTGCATAAGGCGTTGAAACAAGAAAGAAATAAAGATTTGGCTAATCATATGATGTCTTACTTGAATAGTCCATAAAAATCATTTAATCAATTCTAAAATGATTTTACACTCTTACTTCGTTATTTATCTGGATATCAAGATGGAATATTTTACTCAACATTGCTTTTGATATTATTAACTTCATTGAGAAGATTCCTTTCCAAAGTTGTTTATTCCATTTTGGACCATTTTTTTTTTTCATTTGACTTGCAACATTGAATTCTATGCGCTGCTGAAACAGAAGTTTTGCAAATCCACAAACCACACCAGAAAATAAAGGGTTACAGTTTGTTTTATATTTTATATGTTTGTGGGTGTTACCATTTATCAGAGTATCGATAATATCGATAAATGTTATTTTTTTGACACCATAAAACAGACCGTTATTACCCGAATGCGCCAAAAGGAAGGTTATTTTTTTCAAGTGTATGTGTGTATGTAAGTATGTATGTATGTTTCTTTGCGCGCGTCACGCTCTGTAGCCTACACGGCTTGATGGATTTTAGCTTGAGAGGTGTCGTTAGATTCGTCTTTTGACGGCGTCCGTGGTCTAGTGGTTCGAGTGTCGGACTGCTGATCACGAGGTTGTGGGTTCGACTCCCACAGGACACAAATATGTGTGTGATGAACATAAGTGTTTGTGTTGGTCTGGGTGTTTCTTTTGTATATTATAAATATGTATTTACAAAAAAAAGAGTATATAAGTATTATATCCATTGTCTAGTACCCATAGTACAGTCGACTGAATGACAGTGGTAACACTTCAGCTCGAAAACCTCCCTTACTGCTGTCATGAAATCTAAAAACGTTTTTATTTTTACTTTATATTCTTTATATTATAACTTTATATTGAATATTAAGCTCAAACCTATTAGAACTGTCAGGGACCAAGGGGTATGGTAAATAATAGTCACATTAAGACTCTCAACCCTAGAGAGCACTGTATTTAAGGTTAGTCAGTCACTTTAACAGTTTTACAATAACAATCACAATTATTCGTAAGGATATTTTACAAGATTCCTGATTACTATTTCACAAGATTATTACAAAATGAGGACAAGCAGTGTCAGGTAATAGATAGGTCGTACTACGTCAAGAACTTAAAGTAAAGCAAACTGTCCCCCCTCCCAGAATAACAATCAGTTTTTATAAACTCAGGACGTCGCGCTCGCGCCTTAACGATAAAATACCGCGCGAAACTACGCCATGTGTTTACAAAATACTAAAACGATCCAAATCTAATAAGATTGCTTGTAAATAAATCATCAAATAATATAACAATAATCATCGTTAACTATTAATATGAATTTAACAGCTATAATCTGACTTACTAACAAAATAAAACATCAGCAATGTCATAAACTGAACCAATAGAACTACTTTTATTGAATTAGTTTATCAAAAATACGTAACAAATTCTAATAATTTCGGAAATCGTGACATTCGGCCATCTGGCAACATGTTGCCTCCCGGCGCACATAATCTCACGACCATGTTCTTACAAAAATTATGACATTCAGAATTGATAGGCAACTACGCAGCCCACTCAAACGCAGCCACATCGTGTTGTCAGCGCAGGCAACGGCGCAGACATCAGTGCAGACGGCAGCACAGGCATCAGCACCCACCAGCTTGGACATCAGTGCTGACCCATGGATGGCTCAAGTTTCATGACCTTAAATAAAGCAGCACAAATGACACTGTACGACTCCATCGAAAAAAAAAAAAAAAAAAAATACATGACCTTCAGAATTAATCGGCTATAGTACACAGCCAACGCCAACTCAAGTGCAGTTCAGCGCAGGCATCAGCGCCTGCTGGCTCAGTCATCGGCGCTCACGGGCGCGTGCATTCAGCACAGGCATCTGCGCCTACTGGCGCAATCAGCGCAGGCAACGGCGCCTACTGGCACAATCAGCGCAGTCATCAGCACCCATGTAACCACCATATAACAGCTGCTGATGTCAAAGTTTTACCACCGACGTGCGGTCGACCGTACAAGCTCTGCTTAGTTTGGGACTAGATAGATGGTGCTGTGTAAAAATGTCCTAAAATATTTATTTTATTTATTTATTATTCATTTAATTGTGAGAGTGACACTGGGTATATCAAAATTATAAAAATTAAAATGGCCGCTTTTGGCGCCATATTAAACGTCTTCAAAAATTTGTTTTCCCTCAAAACCTATCGAGTGGGGTATCAAAAGAAAGGGTTTTATAAAAGGTTTACAAAAATATACACAACTTACATGTTTAAATGTAAATTGGAATGAGAAATGCTAAAAAACAATGAAATATTCAACCACGAACGCTGCAAAGCTTTCGAAACGTCAGGAAAACCAATTTAAATAATATACGCGATGTAATCCAGTTAAACATGTTTTTTTTTAAATATTTAACGTTAAAAATTGAATTATGTTTATGTGTGACTTAAAAAAAATATTAATAGCGCGATTAAACTACAAAAAAAAAATTAAAAACATAATTAACAAAACCATAAAACCCGACTGCGTGTAAAAATAACTGAAAAGATAACTGAACTGACAAGACTTGTGTAGGTAAGTATATGTGAAAGTATCAAATCACGCAGGCGGAGGCTATCTATGAACTACTTATGTAATTCATGACCAAAAACATACATAGCCTCTCCCTGTGGGATATTTTTTCATATGGCTTACCCTCTAATTTAGTTATACCTGCAGATTTACGGTGTAATTTAACCTTGGATAATTTGAAAACCTCATTTTTTCATAAAAATAATCCAAGGTAGCAATTTACCTTGTCATAATATTAAACTAGTGAGGAACACATTTCCCAAAAGCCAGCAAATCATACACGAAAATAGTGACGTAATATTTTAGGAATATGGAAAAGCCCCTTGCTAATCTACAGATGGAGAAAGATGGGTGAAATCACTACCATTTTCATACGCTATGCGAAAAATTTAAAAAATTAAGCTAACTTTAGAAAATAATTCTGTCAAGAAAATGTTGTCAAATTGTGTTTTTCTTACATCAAAATCTAGTAAAAATCATATTATACAACAATTAGATCCACATCTCATCTACAAATGACAGTATTTTGAATCAAATGGACCCTATTTTTATCAATGCCTGCCCTTAAACATTAGCGTTGTAGAATTTATACGCAAGCGGATATAAATTAGATTTTAGGTTTTGAAATCGGTTTCAAAATACGTTTTTTAGAAATCAAATCTTTCGATCGAGAGTGCATAGTTTTGGTTTTACCATAGTAACATTCTAAATTCGATCTTACTGCTTCCCTGTTTCAATTTTATGTTTCAATGGCTACCGGCTATTGCATTTGTTGTATCGAGTTTTCTTGCGGTCGATTTAGTTTTACGGTGATATACAGATTTTAATAAATCGGAAAAAAATGGAAGTCCGGTTAGCGACTTAGGCTCTAAACCATTTAAACCATTTATTTTGCCACACATACATAAAATATACATATTACATGCAAAGGTAACAGGACAAACACACAGGATCACAGGACTAGTGTATGTCAGCAGCAAATTCTTTAGATTTTTTTTTATTCTAGGTTTCGAAAACAGCGCAGCGACGGCTAAATCTATATGACATATTGCTGCACATTAAAAATTACTTGCAATAATAATTTGGAATAAAAGTAATTAATGATTTTACGTCCCATCAAATAAAATCAGTTTTGTAAACTTTTGCCTTTTAGATTTGTTCTGAAGACCGGGGTCGAACTTTGCAACATATCGAAGTTTAATATTAGCATAAGTCTCTATTATAGATCTTATTAAATATAGTCTGTGGTTGAGCATCGCAGGGCTCTCAAACGAGTGGATAATTAGGCCCTCAAAAATATTCGAATTTAAGAATACTTTTAACACTTTCGTTTTAATAAAATCAATACTGTGCTTTGCAGATAGACCTTTACCATCATTTTCATAAATAAGTTTTCTAATGAATATTTCTGTGGCCTTACACACATCAAAAACGCTTTTACTAGAAAAACATAACCCACCCATATCTTTTATTGTGATTAATTTATGAAAATCTAATTTTCCATTTGAAACCAAGCTTGACACACAAACTTCACATTTGATTTTCCTGCTTAGTACACGAGACACATAACCAGAAATATAGCCGATAATTTGATAAGCTCCTACAGAAACATATGCTTCATTTAATATCCCATTCAAAAGCTCGCAATTTTCACTAACTCTGAAATCAGTTTCGAATTCCTTCTCAAGAACCTCGCCCAACTGAAAGTCTTCATTATCCACTTCCCTTAGTAAGCAAGTACTATTAACTGTTTCTACGGAAGAACAAGTAAGTATGCTAAAGTTATCCATTGGAGCACAGTTGCCTGAAAACGAATCACGTAATTCTAAATTTGCTAAAATCTTTTTATATGCCGCTTTAAATTGTATAACATTAGGGTTGTTGTTATGACCCCCATGTCTTCTTATGCATCCAAAAAACAACTCGAGGTGGTCTTGACTGAGCCTATATGTTGACAAGTATTCAATTTTATGTGTCTTTACTACTATTTCAAACAAAGTTTTCAGACTTTGAATGTTAATTAAAAATCCTAAAAAACCAGTTTTATTAATGGTATCAACCAATCGCTTATTTATTATTTTTAAAATGATTCTATTTGGGAGATTGCGACGCTTTATTTCTTTTCTTATTTTTATGTACTGTTTTAGGGAAAGTATGTAATTCTTAGCTAGTTCAAAAAAATTAAGAATAGTTGATATATTTTTACAATTTAGTGGCTCTTTAAAACCATATTTTCCATATTTATTACTATTCATTATATCAAATAAATCATTTATAATTGTTATAAATTTTACTGTCCCAGAAACATTCTCAAATACTTTTCCTGTGAGTAGCTCATTGCAAAGCAATAAGGCTTTAGCTACACTTCTACTTAATAATTGGGTCGCTAATCGGACTTTCATTATTTGGTTTCGGAAATTTATATGTTTATCTGTCAATTTATTGGCAAAACGTAACTGTTCATTTGTTTGCAGTTTATTTAAAGACACCAATAAATACCATTTTATTTCCTCATTTTGTGCATCATAAAACATCTTTTTGCTTTCGAATGTGTTTCTAATCAATTTTATCATATGACTGGGGTCAAGAAATATCACAACACTTTCTTGATTAGCTGGATGAGGAAAATCTGTCTTTAAATTATCTGGGTCACTCAACAATTTACAACCTAATATTTCTGCAGTACTCAAATTTGTTGGAGCACCATCGAAAGTCATACTGACTATTTTAACGCCTACTTCGTGGCATAAGCTTAAACATTGCTTGATTAATGTAGCTTTAAATTCAGCTGTTATACTGTGTATGAAAAAATATCCCACTGGTATTTTCCACTTTTGATCAAGTGATACTACCATGAAAACAAGCGCTTGAGAAGCTATTTCATCTCTTATGTCACCAAAACCTAAATTGACGAAACCTTCATAAGTTTTGCTGTTCCATATTTTTTGACGTCTAATGGAAATCTCATCGAAAACTAAAGAACAAATTAATTCCCTTCCTGTTTTGATTCTTTTTAATTTCAAAGCGCGAAACGATTCATTAGTAAAACCAGGTTGTGCGTCTACACTAACATACCATCTGCGTAATGTTCTTGTATGCGGAAAAACGTTATTGAAACATTTTCTGGCATATTTGTACGCGGCAGGAGAGTAATAATGAAGAGTCAAAGCAAATTTACGAATAGCCGGACTAAATTTACGACGGGATAACCCTCTGCTTGTGGAATTTCTATTGAGTCTATCATAAAGAGCTTGAGTTTCTGCGGTAGCTCTAAGAGAGTTTGACACGTTTTTTTGGATATCGAATTTCTTTTCTAAATGGTTAACAAAATCTTTTAAGTTTAATATTTTACGTTTTAAATATCTGTTTTGTTGGCCTAGTTTTTTTATTTTAGCCTGATGGTGGGCTTTTTGTTTTTGTAATTTGAGAACTTGCGCCTTCAAAGCAATTTTTCGCGGAGTGTCAAAGATTGACTCAGTGTCTGAAACATGAACATTGACTGGTGTAGTAAGTCTGGTGTCTTCGGTGTTTGTTTCATCATCCTGAAATTATAAAAAATAACGTTTAAGTGTGAGTCAAACTTGCACTTAACTATATTAAATTTAGAACCTCGTATTGGATCGGGATGGAAAGTATTTTTGTTGCTTCGTGCCAAATCAACATACAAACTGAAAATTTCCCTTTCCGTCGCATCTTCTTCGGTAACTAGTTGCATTAAAGTTTTTTATTTCATGATGACTGGTTGTGAAACTCGGTTGCTAATGCAGCCGAAAGTAAAACTGCAACATTCAATTTCTATTTTGTTTTTGAGATAGAAGCCGTTGATAGACGGATAAACAGATAGCGAAGTCATAATAAGACTCCGTAAACCTTGCAGGCACGGAACTCTAAAAATCCGTTTTTAAGAAACGATTTGAATAAAAATAAGGACTACAGGCAGTGTTCTATTTTACTAGGTTGTACAACTTAAAATAAAGTAAAAGTACAACTTACTTCATTTGTAGTACAAGGTACCGCTCCCTTTTTTAAAACTGCTCGACCTTTCTTTCCGAAGTAGACGTCTTCTCTTCTAAAATGCTTTGAGCATAATTTTGACGCAGCAGATGGAAGCCAATTTTCTTCTCTGCGATCTATTTGAACAAACCGTATCCACTTCTCACGTGCTACATTATTTACTGGCGGAAACCTACAATAGCAGCAACATACTTGAACGAATAGCACTTGTTCATATACTTATATTTAAATGACATGAATATTTTTGCATTCAATACTTAAACAGTATTATATTTTTAATGTTATATATTTATTATTTACTATCGATAACAAAATCGATAAACATCACATCTCTAACAAGGCAGTAGTAAAGCTACTCAACAATAGATGGCGCTTATTACAATATTAGCACATGTTCTAGAATAATTTACGATTTTTTTTTATTATATTCGATTTACTAGATAAATGTAAAAAATACTAACGAAAATAAACTGAAGTCAGATCCAGTAATTTTGCCATAACGTGATTTGCAATATCGCAATGCGCAACACGGCATATTTTCTCCGATATTTTTTGTTGTTGTAGCTATACTGTCAACACACAAACGCGACCTAACAGGCAGGGGTATGACTGATGAAAAGTTTTAAATACACCAGAACTATTTTATGGTTTCATGTCATCTATTGTTGTCTATACGCTTCTGTCTTTTGTATTCCTTTTGTTTTTTCTCTTGTACTAATATACCTCCGATTTACGTACCGTTGTTCGCACCGTTTTATTTATCCCTATATATTTTATACTATCAGTCGTCCACATTTCCATTAGGTTATGGGCCCAGCACGCTTCCACTGCGAAGGATATTGTAATATATTTGTAGGATATTCTAATGAGATGAAAGGCTATAGACTATATGATGAATCAAATAAACAAATGGTAAGAAGCAGAAAAGTAAGATTTTTAGAAGAAAGTGTTAAGAAAGATTTTATTTTCGTACCACTGACTGTTCCAAAAAAAAAAAAAAAAAAAGAGCACAACAAAAGAGGAGTCTGTTAAGGGAACTCTAGAAGAATCACAGTCTGTCAGCAGTTACTCTGACAATGATGCTTCTGACACAAGTAAACGTACAGTTATTAAAGTTTTAGATGAAGGTGTTTCTACAGATGAAGATGAAGAGGTTCCTATGGATGAAGATGAAGAATATGTACCGAGTCGGCAAGAAAAAATGTCAGACTATACCTAGAGCTTCATCAATTGACAAGGACCCAGAGAGTCCCCAAGAGGTTATGTCAAGGAAGGAATTCCCATCTATGGAAACAAGCGTCGACAACATTCTGAATACAATTCATTGGTCGAAAACAATACGTTGACCCTAACTGCTTTACCAGATGTTAAAAAGGCAGTACCTAACAAGAAGGTTTTTTTAAACCACAGTTGATGCTGATGACAATAGAGTAAAATCTAAGGCTAGACTTGTTAACAAGGGCTATGAACAATGAGAAAGAATAAAGTGTCAAAGTGTTCAAGTGGTCACGCCTGTTGTTTGTTTGTCACTTCAATTAGATTTTCGGCGTCTACTCAAGAAGCCTTATGGTTACGACAGCTTCACATTGAGCTGTGGCCAAGTGAAGTCAGCACTCCGGTTAAATTGTACTCAGATAATCAACGTGCAATTAAACTTACAGGTTTTGAAGGTTGTCAGCCACGCTGTAAGCATATGTGCGTCATCACTTCGTTTGCTTTCGAGTTGTTAATGGAGACTCGAGAGTTCCACCACGTTGCAAGCAGCATGATGACGGTCGACAGCCTAACTAAGGTTTATACCTCAGGCGAAGCATGACAACTGCATGAAGCCTATGGGGTTGTATTTAAGGGAGGGTGATGAAAAGTTTTAAATACACCAGAACTATTTTATGGTTTCATGTCATCTATTGTTGTCTATACGCTTCTGTCTTTTGTATTCCTTTTGTTTTTTCTCTTGTACTAATATACCTCCGATTTACGTACCGTTGTTCGCACCGTTTTATTTATCCCTATATATTTTATACTATCAGTCGTCCACATTTCCATTAGGTTATGGGCCCAGGCGCCCGGATAGTATAGAATAGAATTATAGATCACGTTCGAGGTTGCCGTCTCAGCCTCGCCGCTACGTGTATCTACGGAATTCACTTATTTCAGTTTTTCAGTACGTTGGTGATCAGTATTGCGTCGATAAGTGGCGTATCATCTAGCGCCGATTGAAAAGCTGAACGGATGGGATATTGCGAATTACGTAAATAAGGTGACACAGGCACACAAACTCAGGAATCTAGGTTTTTCTGTGGACTACGAGTGGCACGGCCCATAGCTGCTCGCCGGGTTGCCAGATACCTATAAGCCAATGGTTATGGCGAGTTCGGGTGTGACTTGTGATGTTGCATTCTTCATTCTTGGCTGCCAATGCTTTGCTGTACATGGCTGCTAGCACATTGATTCCAGTGCCAGCATGCATATATATGTAACTAGAAGCTAGAAGTCATGAATTGATGTAATGTACAGCTGGAGGTAAAAGGATGTGGCAAATAAATATAAAAGTAACTGGTTCCGGCAACAAGACTGGATGGATTCAGGTCAGAGCTATCTAACATTACATACAATTTGCTGTCAGACAGAAATGACACGAAATGGGTGTCAAGAAAAATTCACCAAAAAGTTCTGTAATGGTTATATAGAGAACCAGAAAAGAGAATGGTTATCAAAATAGCCATAAAATAGCAAATAAGTTTGACGGCTAAATGTCATAATGACTTGCATGTGTATAATATAGCTTATGCTCTGCAGCTTATGTTTAATTACTTGTGAAACCAATTATTAGGCCATCCGACCTTACGAGGATAGATTGTTCTGCTGTGCGTGTGTAGCATTCATCACCGGAAACTCTGAACATAATATGTGCTATTTGTCTCGAGGGAAAGAGACAACCGTTTAAGCATGAAGGCATAAGAGTCACTGTATCTCTAGAGCTAACTCACTCGGATATAAATGTGGGCCTATGGAGAATTGGCTCTCGGTGGTGCTAAATATTATAAGTTTTATTGTTGACGTAAGGAAGGTGCAAGTATACTTTTTAATCTCAAAAGCTGAAGCATTAGACAAATTCAAATAATTTACAGCTCTTGTTGCAAACCAGTTAAACAGAAAAATCTAAGTATTTAGGACTGATAATGATAAAGAATATTTAGGATTGATAATGCAATTTCATAAAGAAATCAGGCATTTTGTATCGAATCGGACCCTAGTAGAAAGTGCTCAATGTATGATTTTTAATTCCTGCCTATCCAAGGTGTTTTGGGCAGAGGCAGTGTCTACGGCAGCCTATGTAATAAATAGATTTCCTATTAAATTCCTAGACTACAAGTTTCCTGAATAAATGTGGACTGATAATAAGCCTGACTTGACTGACTACAAGAGGATTTTCGGCTGCAAAGCGATGGTTCACATCCCAAAAGAGAACAGGAAGAAGTGGGACAGTAAGTCACAAAAGACGATATTTGTAGGATATTCTAATGAGATGAAAGGCTATAGACTATATGATGAATCAAAGAAACAAATGGTAAGAAGCAGAAAAATAAGATTTTTAGAAGAAAGTGTTAAGAAAGATTTTATTTTCGTACCACTGATTGTTCCAAAAAAAAAAAAAAAAAGAGCACAACAAAAGAGGAGTCTGTTAAGGGAACTCTAGAAGAATCACAGTCTGTCAGCAGTTACTCTGACAATGATGCTTCTGACAATAGAGTAAAATCTAAGGCTGGACTTGTTAACAAGGGCTATGAACAATGAGAAAGAATAGAGTGCCAAGAAGTGGTCACGCCTGTTGTTTGTCAATTCAATTAGATTTTCGGCGTCTACTCAAGAAGCCCTATGGTTACGACAGCTTCACATTGAGCTGTGGCCAAGTGAAGTCAGCACTCCGGTTAAATTGTACTCAGATAATCAACGTGCAATTAAACTTACAGGTTTTGAAGGTTGTCAGCCACGCTGTAAGCATATGTGCATCACCACTTTGTTTACTTTCGAGTTGTGAATGGAGACTCGAGAGTTCTACTACGTTGCGAGCAGCATGATGACGGTCGACAGCCTAACTAAGGCTTATACCTCAGGCGAAGCATGACAACTGCATAAAGCCTATGGGGTTGTATTTAAGGGAGGGTGATGAAAAGTTTTAAATACACCAGAACTATTTTATGGTTTCATGTCATCTATTGTTGTCTATACGCTTCTGTCTTTTGTATTCCTTTTGTTTTTTCTCTTGTACTAATATACCTCCGATTTACGTACCGTTGTTCGCACCGTTTTATTTATCCCTATATATTTTATACTATCAGTCGTCCACATTTCCATTAATGACATTAGACTAAGAGACTTGTTACCAATTAGTGACAAGTATTGGATTACGATTTTGGTCGTTTTGTCCTGTCTATCACTAGTAAATATTTAATGTCTTTTACATAAGTAATGTAAAATCATTGCCTACAATATAATTGTGCAATATTTGCAATTGCGCAATGATATTGATCGTTTAGGGGTGAGATTGAAATACAAATGAAGATCGGGACGATACAATAATATATGTGCAATATGTATGTGTATATGTATATACATACATACATACATATTATCACGCCTGTTTCCCATTGGGGTAGGCAGAGACTATGGATTTCCACCTGCTACGATCCTGACACACCTATATGTATATGTGCAATATTAATATAGTACAATTATACTGTAGATACTTGTCTAGCAATAAATGCGGGAATTGCAAGATTTGCGATGCTAAACTGCGCTACCCACAGTCAGTCCATGGATAGCTGGTCGTTTCATTACACATCAGAGACCTCTCCATGCCCCAGAGAGCACGTTAAGCTGTCGGTTCCGGTTGTCATACGAATATCTATTTGAAATCTAAAAATGTATTGTAATAAGGTGCTTTTTAGGGTTCCGAAGTCCTACAAGGAACCCTTATAGTTTCGTCATGTCCGTCCGTCTGTCCGTCTGTCCTAATCCTTTACAGCTTAATAACTTCTACAATTATAAATATAAGTAAATGAAATTTCGTTAAAAAATAGTCTACATATAGATCTCAATTTTAAAATAATAAAAAAATCGTTTTTCCGTATTTTAGGGGTGGCGTCCATACATGTGAAATGGGAAAAAAAAATTTTTTTTCGCTGCACCCCCTCGTGTGGGGTATCATTGAATAGGTCTACTAAAATGAAGGTAATGTTTGATACACCACTTTTTTATCAGGTGTACCATCTGCGAAATATAGCCCGCCAAAGTGGCTTGCAATGTGTCCCCCTCCCTGCCATTTCTAAACTATGCAATGTAGAAACTTATAATCTTCCAAATTGATAGACCTTTGTGAAAACTCTCTTTTAAAATTATTTCGAGTATAATGTGATTATAATTTTTTGAGTTATAGAGAGAAAACTGAAAAATACATAAAACGTCCTAGTTCAAAGGTCATTGACCTTAGAGAAAAATTATCGTAGCAAATAATGCTCCTTTAGCTACTTTCTATTTGAAAAAATCACAAAAAGTAACTTTGAAATGACACGCTTCTTCAATTTGACTTCTTGAATTTATCGCTAGATGGCGCTACTAACAACACGCTCTGAGTCGCGAATGCTGCCGATTATTGCAAAAACTAAAATAGCCATGATTAATATTCGATTTGATTCGTTTGTAATTACACCTACTTAAGGAACCCTATAATACTGAGCATGGCCCGACATGCTCTTGGCCGGTTTTAGAAGGTGAATGCGCAGGGTTGGCTAGAACAATCGCGAATTAAGTGTTAGGTCACTTTAACTATTTAGTATCTTAACTATTATAAAATTGTAAACGTCTGTTTGTTTGTTTGTTTGTTCCAGCATCACGCTAAAACTACTGGACCGATTTTGATGATTTTTTTTTTGTTTGAAAGCTGATGATCTGACTTAAAAACTGGTATGGGTTTTGAGAAAGAAAGAAAGAAAGAAAAAAAGAAAAAAAAAATCGTGGGTTGCGTACTCACCCGACAGATCGAAGCTTCTATGCGTTTGCACGAGCGGATAGTAATGTACGATGGAGTGGAGTGGAGTGGACAAGGGATGGGACTGGGGACGGGTCAGGGGACGGGACTGGGGACGGGACAGGGGACGGGACAGGGACGGAACATGGGACGGGAAATGGGACGGGACATGGGACGGGACATGGGGCAGTACAGTGGGACGGCACATGGGACTGGACATAGGATGGGACATGGGACAGGACATGGGACATGGGACGGGACGATAGTGATATAGTGAGACAGTGGGACAGGATATGGGACATGGGACATGGGACGATAGTGATATAGTGATATAGAGAGATAGTGAGACAGTGGGAAAGTGGGACAGTGGGACAGTGGGATAGTGGGACAGTGGGACAGTAGGACAGTGGCAGTGGGACGTTGGGACGGTGGGACAGTGGGGTAGTGGGGCAGCGGGGCAGCGGGGCAGCGGGGTACCGGGGTAGCGGGGCAGTGTGACAGTGGGGCAGCGGGACAGTGGGGCAGCGGAGCAGCGGGGCGGTTAAGCGGGGCAGCGAGGCAGTGGGGCAGCGGGGCAGCGTGGCAGCGGTGCAGTGGGGTACCCGGGCAGCGGGGCAGTGATTTAGAGAGGCAGCTTGGCAGTTGGGCAGCGGGGCAGTGGGGAAGTGGGGCAGGCTCTGGGGCAGTGGGATAGTGGGGCAGCGGGGCAGTGGGGGAGTGGTGAAGTGGGGCAGTGGGGTAGTGGGGCAGTGGGATAGTCGGGCAGTGGGGTAGAGGGGCAGTGGGGAATCGGGGCAGCGGGACAGTGGGGAAGTGGGGCAGTGGGGCAGTGGGGAAGTGGGGCAGGCTGTGGGGCAGTGGGATAGTTGGGCAGCGGGGCAGTGCGGCAGCGGGGCATCGGGGAAGTGGGGTAGCAGGGCAGTGGGATAGTGGGGCAGTGGGATAGTGGGGCAGTGGGATAGTGGGGCAGTGGGGTAGAAGGGCAGTGGGGTATCGGGGCAGCGGGGCAGTGGGGCAGCTGGGCAGCGGGGCAGTGGGGAAGTGGGGCTGTGGGGTAGTGGGGCAGTGGGATAGTGGGGCAGTGCGGTAGCGGGGTAGTGGGGCAGTGAGGCAGTGGGGTTGTGGGATAGTGGGGCAGCGGGGCAGTGGGGCTGTGGGGTAGCGGGGCAGCGGGGCCGTGGGATAGTGGGGCAGTGGGGTAGCGGGGTAGCGGGGCAGTGGGGCAGTGAGGCAGTGGGGTTGTGGGGCAGCGGGGCAGCGAGGCAGCGGGACAGTGGGGCAGCGGAGCAGCGGGGCGGGTAAGCGGGGCAGCGAGGCAGTGGGGCAGCGGGGCAGCGTGGCAGCGGTGCAGTGGGCTAACGGGGCAGCGGGGCAGTGGTATAGAGGGGCAGCGGGGCAGTGGGTCAGCGGGGCAGTTTGGACGTGGGGCAGGCTGTGGGGCAGTGGGATAGTGGTGCAGCGGGGCAGTGGGCAGCGGGGTAGCGGGGCAGTGAGATAGTGGGGCAGTGGGATAGTGGGGCAGCGGGGCAGACGCGCAGTGGGGTAGCGGGGCAGCGGGGCAGCGGGGCAGCTGGGCAGCGGGGCAGCTGGGCAGCGGGGCAGTGGGGAAGTGGGGCAGACTGTGGGGCAGTGGGGCAGTGGGGTAGCGGGGCAGCGGGGCAGTGGGATAGTGGGGCAGTGGGGTAGCGGGGTAGCGGGGCAGTGGGGCAGTGAGGCATTGGGCTTGTGGGGCAGCGGGGCAGCGAGGCAGCGGGTAGCGGGGCAGTGGGGTACCGGGGCAGCGGGGCAGTGGCGCAGTGGGATAGTGGGGCAGCGGGGCAGTGGGGCATCGGGGCAGCGGGGCAGCTGGGCAGCAGGGCAGTGGGGCAGCGGGACAGTGGGTTACCGGGGCAGGGGGGCAGTGGGATAGTGGGGCAGCGGGGAAGTAGGGCAGCGGGGCAGTGTGGCAGTGGGGCTGCGGGACAGTGGGGCAGCGGCGCTGTAGGGAAGTGGGGCAGGCTGTGGGGCAGTGCGATAGTGGGGCAGCGGGGCAGCGTGGCTGTGGGGCATTGGGGCAGCTGGGCAGCGGGGCAGTGGGGCAGCGGGGTAGCGGGGCAGTGGGGCAGTGGTGTAGCGGGGCAGCAGGACAGCGGGGCAGTGGGGGGCAGTGGGTTAGTGGAGTAGTGGGGTAGTGGGGCAGCGGGGCAGTGGGGTTGTGGGGTAGCGGGGCAATTGGGCTGCGGGGCATCTGGGTAGCGGGGCAGTGGGGCAGCGGGGCAGCAGGTTAGCGGGGCAGTGGTGCAGCGGGGCAGCTGGGCAGCGGGGCAATTGGGCAGCGGGGCTGTGGGGCAGCGCGGCAGTGGGGCAGTGGGATAGTGGGGCAGCGGGGCAGTGGGGCAGCGGGGCAGCGGGGTAGCGGGGCAGTGGGTAGTGGGGCAGCGGGGCAGCGGGGCAGTGGGCAGTGGGGCAGTGGCGCAGCGGGGCAGCGGGACAGCGGGACAGTGGGACAGTGGACTGGACTGGAATGGACCGGACTGGACTGGACTGACGTGGGTTAGCAGAATTTAACGCGAGCGGAGCCGCGGGTATAAGCTAGTATATTATATGACTAGGTATGATCAGAAGAGCTTTAAATCAAATTTGTTTCTCAAAATCAATGTTTTAGCCATTGTAAGGTAGGTTATCTGTTTAAGTCCATGGGAACGTTTTTTTAAGTTGAATTATTCATTGTAATAAATTTGAAATGTAAGTAACCACTTGTTATCAAACAAAATAATATCACGCAACTTTTATTTTTCGTGGGTGAACGACACTCGCTCGCATACACAGTCCGTGTCGTAGCGAGCGTAGGTAGCGGGGTCCGCCAGATCCTAGTGGCTGAATGGGAGGAGCGACTTGCACACCCCAGCGCACGCCGCAATAGCGGCGGTAAGGCCCGTCATGGAGGAGTGGCTGGAGAGGGGCTATGGCAAAGTGCCTGTTATTAGGTTTATTTGAATTAAAATTTGAACTTAATAATGGTACAAAATCTCATGTGAACATGAGTGGAGGGACCCGAAGCGAATTTTCACACCGAAAATTATGAGAGAACGTAGTACAGGTCCGTATAGCACAGCGACACGTCCCGCACTGACTAAACAGGCGAGCGAGGGGATTTCAAGCAAATAAAAACCGGCCAGGACGATAAGGACAAAATAGTAATCTAGCATCTCCTTCTTTCATAGGTATTACGTAATTTAACGTTCTCTATCTAACTGGCCGTAATGTCAGTGATTAACTATCTGGAGGTTATTCATCTGAGCTAGTAACAGTGGTAATGCTACGCCTGCTGCAATTTTTGTCACAAACTGTCACAACATAAGCTAGAAAGACTGCTTCGCAACCTAAGAAGTTATTATATTCGCAACATTATTGTTGAAGGAATGGCTACTTGCGCTAATTTGAAACGGCTGAACGGATATGGATGAAATTTGGGAGAGATAGAACATGTCCTATTAGTTAAGTTTCCGACATTTTATTATTAAGTGCACCGGTAACTACCCTTTGTCTCTTCTATGACATTCCAGTACATTCAATGGTTGTCTGGAAGAGATCGCCGTGGAGCGATAAGACCAAACGGTTCGTGGTGTCGCACGTTCAGCTACGACCTTCCAGGGCCGAGGAATCTGGCTCCGTTTGAAAATATTCCCACGGTATTGTCCGTAAATTAAATTAAATTTTTATTTTACAGTCTTTTCTGCGACCATTTAGTCGCAAATACGTGGGACACTCAGAAAGTTTTGCGAAACTAAAAAAAATTGTTCTATACGTACATATATTTTTATCAAATCTTTTCAAAGTACTTTCCACCAGCCTCTATACAAAGATTCATGCGCCTAAACCAGTTTTCAAAACACTTTTTCCAGTCCGCCGCAGACACCTCGTTTACAGCCTGCTCGAACGCAGCCAGCGCATCTTCCGGCGACGAAAATTGTATCCCTTTGAGCTGATTTTTTATTTTTGGGAATAAAAAGAAGTCACACGGTGCTAGATCAGGGCTGTAAGGAGGGTGACCCAGGAGTTTGACTGGCGTGCTGTCCAGGAAGTCCCTCGTTTTGAGTGCGGTGTGCGCAGGTGCATTGTCGTGGTGGAGCAGTAGCCCGCGGAGCCCTGTGTTTGGTCGCTTGTTGCTTATAACAGAGAAAACTTCTGGCAAACATTTGGTAGTATACCATTCGGCATTAATGCTTCTTTGATCCCGTAAGGGAATTGATACCAAGTGGCCAGTCAAATTAAAAAAGCTAGCGATCAAAATCTTACCCCCGCTTCTAGATCGCTTCACTTTGGTAGGCGTTGGCTCATTTTGAAACACCCAAACAGTCGACTGGCGCTTGGTTTCTGGGTCGTATTGATAAATCCAGGACTCATCACCTGTAACGATGTCGTAAACACGCCGAGACGAGCCTGCTTCAAATTTGTTAAGCATATCACGGCACCATTCCACCCGGGCCTGCTTCTGAGCATCGGTGAGGTTGTGCGGCACCCAGCGTGATACTATCCTCCTCACGCGAAGATGGCTGTGTAGAATCTCGTGAACGCTTCCCGATCCAATCTTCAATATGTGTTGAATCTCCTGATATGTAATTCGCCTATTGTCTTGGATTAAATTTTTCACTGCTAGCACGTTTTCTTCGGTAACAGCCGTCAAAGGGCGACCGCTTCTTTCGTCATCCCCCAAAGTTGGTCGACTGCGCTTGAATTCGTTATACCAACGATACACGGTTGCCTTGGAAGGGCCTTCATCCATGAATGCCATTTGAAGTCTATCGTACGATTCATCCGGTTTCAGGCGACACTTGAAATCGTATAAAATCATAGCTCTAAAATGTTCCCGGCGCAGATCCATATTTCAGTGAGACACAATACTTTGAATTAACTCGCAAAAAATGTGGAGGGAAATTTTGAAATTGGAACTTACTTATTTTTACTTATAAATAATCATATTTTCGAAAAAAATTATAACTGGCCAGTCTCCCATATATAAAAACTTTTTTTCGCAATACTTTCTGAGGGGCCTGGTACTACGGTAGTTCGATTTCTTTTTTAAATCATTATATAGCTTGGCTCACTACGAACGGTTCGTGGTGTCGCACGTTCAGCTACGACCTTCCAGGGCCGAGGAATCTGCCTCCGTTTGAAAAAAAATCCCACGATATTGTCCGTAAATTAAAATAAATTTTAATGTTATGTTCCTTTCTTGTCTCAGTTGTTTATTATTTTCGCGATGAATGCATGATGTAAGTCTGTTTTGGGAAACAGTCTGGGCGTTGGTTAATACGAAATACTATTAATATACCTATACTTATAATAAAACAAAGTTTAACCGGATTAAATCGTGTTGCAAATAAATGCTTTGAACTTTGAACTTAAAATCGTTTCGATGCACACAATAGTTACTCACAGTGTCATAATTATGTTTTACCGTGTAGCGTGCTGTTTGTGTTTGCGACTTGATTATTTATTAACCGACTTCAAAAACACTGTAATTTTTATTCTTATTCTTTATTGTACACCAGAAAAATACAGTATTTACTTACAAATAGAAATTACATGTACAAAGGCGAGCTTAACTCAAAAATGAGTTTTAGAACTTCTAAACCAGCAAACCTTTGAGCGATAGAGTGTTCACCCTGTACCAATGTGAATTAAATTAATAAAGTAGATTTTATAAGTTTTTCGTAATTTATTGAAAATCTGGTATCCATATTAGGCTGGATATTTATATGAGGCTGATAAGCCGGATACCAGATAGTTGCCGGATACCCGTTTAGCCCAGTACTGACTGCTGCAAGAATGCATAGAATTTTAACCAACCAAAATCAAGCAAAATTCGGAACGCGAATCATTTTACCACTTCTTTTAAGTTACCAGACTCTTACAAAGAAGAAGCCATGCCATAATTAACACGTCGAGTAAAAGCAATATTCTATTTGATTGTCGAAAGTATGAAGCGTGCGCACACGAAAAACAATAAGCAATCAATTTGAAACATTCATGTTGTTAACATTTTAACATGGAGGCGTCACTTAATACGTATAATAAATACATCTAAACACGAAGTAAGAGCTACCTCAAGAACATCTATTACTTATCCTAACTAATGTTTAGCTATGAAAGTTGGTTTGTTTGTTCCACTTTCACGGCTTAGCTATAAAACCGATCTTGGAATTTTGCTATGTTCTGGGATAGCGGTAACCGTCGTCGATAGCTTTGCAGCAGAGTCCTCGGGATTAAATTTCTGCCATCATTACTCTAGATTATGTATATGACCAGAGCTGGTCTAGAGTTCGCAACGTATGGGCAGTGGCTCTATCATGTACGGTCTGCAGCACAGCTCGATAAATATTTTGAAATAAAAAAAATTACGAGCAAATCAATCATTTAAAAACCACCAAGATTACGGAGCAGTAGTTCGCGAAATCCAAAATTTCTTGCGTTGAAATTCTACGATTGACATCGAAGCGAAAATGAAACCTTTTATTTTACGAGACGATTTATTTATTTATCACACACGTCACATTTTAACCTTTTACGTCTATCAGAAGCCAAAACGTTACTGAAAACTAAATCTTCAAATTATTTCAGTATTACGCAAGCTTACCTTCTTCACACAGCACCACGACCAAGCTGCGTGTTATGTTTGACGCGAGCGCCGCCTCAAGTTCTGGTGCATCGTACAACGACATTCAGTTAGTAGGTCCAACTTTCACGTTTATAATATTAATAGGATAGGATTTATTATAAAGAAATCTATATCCTACAAGTGGAATAGCAATGTTGACGAGAAGTCGGGCGAGAGCTCGGAGCGCACGCCCATTAGTGTATTTTAATGTCGGTACATCTAATTGAGCATTGTCTTGTAATAAAATGATAATGATTAAAAAACATCTTCGAGTTGGTGTAATTTACACAAGCAGCTTAGAATAACTACATGTAGAAAGATAGTTCCATACACTACGCGCTAGAAAAACTGAACCCAAAAAAATGTAGCTTACACGTTGACACATGCACACCACACTGAGGTAATATCATAGACCAGTAAGCCATCTTTTTGACGACTAACTGCGTTCCGTTTCGTCAAGATCTAGTGCAACAATGAGCCGTGTTCCGTGATCTTAGTAAGGATTTAGCATCTGCGGAAATGCTAAAACCTCACTTAGTTGCTGCGACCGATTCCGAGTTTGATACTTACCGTATAAGCCATCGAATTTCATTCGTAAATCAGTAGCGCCCTTTGCGGAAACGAGGGACTATTGATTTTATGAATGAAAGTCGCATTCGATAGCGTAAGCGGTAAGTTTTAAATTCGGAATCGGCACTCAGAATATATGCGAAGTGTGGCGTACAGTCGCTGCATCGAGCGTCCAAATGACTGCCCAGGGTGCGCCGGACGATCAATTAAATATCGTCGCTCGTGGAGGCTCTTTTAATGCATTAAACCTGATTTCACAAATTGTTATGGAAAGCTACGTCTAAATTATATTATACCAGACCTAATAGATAAACTACCACCAAAAATAAAAAATGACACCTAACGAATGGCTTAACAGTTCGCTACTGACCATTTTTAATAACCAAAGATTGATTACTTTAATTATTAATTCCAAGCACTAAAACATAAATGATTAAGGATATACTTAACAGATTCAATATACAGCACAGACAACAAGATTATAGCAACGCGACAGAGGTTAGGGAATTCTATAAAATGTACAAGGTAATATGTCAATAAAGATTATGAATAACAATGAAATGTTTAATTTGATTTTAAAAGAAAGAAACATCATATCATCAGGTGAGGTGGAGGTCAAACGCAAGCTCATAAAAATAAACCTATAGGATGTTTGAGAAAGAAATGGGAGAAAGACAGTTAAATCGAACGAAGCTATAATATATACCCAGGCTATCAAAGCAGAACCTACAGGCATAGCATGACCGCTGTAGAAAAAGCTTTTATCGACGGAAGATAAACAAAATGACGTATTATAGAAATATTTCTTCCGTCCGTAGCATGCCGATGTCAATAAAGAAGTAAAGAAATGATTCTATACTTCAATCGACACAACGTGATTGAGTAAACAACATCCAAAAATCCAAACTTCCAAAGAGCTTCACAAACTTTCACATTTATAATATTACTAGGATTTTTGTAGAGCTCATCGAACCCTTACATTTGAGTCTAAGAGCTGTAGTTTGTACCATTTATTTGTTTAGAACTCATCGAGCCCTTTTATTTGAGTATCAACACAAGTGGGAATAAGGGTTTATGAGCTATAGTTTAGGAGATATGGCCATTAGAAGTTTGGACCATTTATTTGTTTAGAACTCATCGAGCCCTTTTATTTGAGTATCAACACAAGTGGGAATAAGGGTTTATGAGCTATAGTTTAGGAGATATGGCCATTAGAAGTTTGGACCATTTATTTGTGTAGTGCTGGTCAATCCCTTTTATTTGAGTACCAACATGATTGGTCTAAAAGCTGTAGTTTAGGAGATATGGCCATCAGAATTTAGACCATTTATTTGTGTAGAGCTTGTCGAGCTCTTTCATTTGAGTAACATCACGATGGTTCTAAGAGCTATAGTTTTAGTATGCCATCAGCACTCTGGACCATTTATTTGTCTAAGAGCTCCTCGAGCCCTATCATTATCAATTTTTTTGACTAATTCTGCACGTGTATATTCTATCCGCGCTTGCAAATGCGTAAAAGCTTCGCATCTGTCGGGCGTCACCCGACGCCACAAGTTTTTTTATTTTTTCTTTTATTCTTAAAACACGTACCAGTTTTTAAGTCATCAGCTATTGAACGGAAAAAGTTTCATCAAAAAATCGGCCCAGTAGTTTTAGCGTGATTCTCAGACACACAAACAAACAAACAGACATTTACGGATTTATAATAGTTAGGATAATGTTAGTCATTATAGTATTCCCCCAACTCTAATAATTTGTTACCACATAATTCTAAGTAGGTAGTAAGATTTCATTCATAAATCACTTTTGAAACTTTGGATAGTCACGATCCTTCCCGGCGATACATATTGTCAACAAAGTCCCTTGGACGAATCCTGCTATATTACACGTACCTACGGCTGCCGTCGAACACTGAGCGCAAGCGATTTTAGCCTAAGTGATGATTCACCAGAAAGTTTGCTGATAGTACCTATATTATGCTCATTACAATGCTCGCCACGGTTCTTTAAGTCTCGGAAGTTAGCTGCAGATTTGGTACGTGCATTGTAAAGGCACAAAGAACAAGTAAAACTAGCCTACGAATAAAACTTAACACAATCATCATCATCATCATCATTACAGCCGAAAGACGTCCACTACTGGACAAAGGCCTCCCCCAATTAAGGGGGGATATGCCATAATCGCCACGCTTGGCAGGCGGGTTGGCGATCGCAGTTGGTTGGTTAAATACTCAGAGAATCCGTGTCCGTGTGGTGCCGGACTTAAAGAATAGCATCACCCTTATCTCTTCTCATGGGTGTCGTAAAAGGCGACTAAGGGATTCACCAGAGGATGGGC
This sequence comes from Asteroscopus sphinx, assembly GCA_949699075.1. Classification (NCBI taxonomy): domain Eukaryota; kingdom Metazoa; phylum Arthropoda; class Insecta; order Lepidoptera; family Noctuidae; genus Asteroscopus; species Asteroscopus sphinx. The sequence continues at coordinate 14,701,807 of OX453024.1, forward strand.
AGCAGCATTCTCTGAGTATTTAACACAATAATAAAAAACAAAATGGACACGATTGTACAGTGTACCTAGTACGAGTTTGACACTTACGAATACTTTCAAAGTATTCGTCGACATTCATTAATAAATCTGTAGTTCCTCCTCGTATCCGCCAGGGGCGCTACTGATTTATGAATGAAAGTCGACGAAAACGATGAAAGTATTCCTAAGTGAAACAGGTGGTAGCTGCCAACCATCTTCTCTATTAAAATTAGGATGTTTTTTAATTTCAATAGCCTCACGGAACATTCTAGGTACATATCGGTTTTCCTTCGCCAGAACTTGTGGTTTATCAAATCGAAGAAAATGGTTGCGTTTGTCTAGGGCATGTTCACACACTGCAGACTTTGTGGAGCGTCTGTTCTTGACGTCAGCTATATGTTCTTTAATTCTAGTGGCTATACTACGCTTTGTTTGCCCTATGTATGATAACCCACAATCACAATCAATCTTGTAGACCCCTGCATCTTGTAAGGGAATGTGACACTTCACCGGTCTGAGGAGTTGGCTGATCTTTCTTTGGGGCTTGAAATATATATCTTAGTCTACCTACGACCACGAAATGCTGCAAAGCTTTCGAATCTTCAGGGAAACCAATTTAAATAATATACGCGATTTAATCCGGTTAAACTTTGTTTTATTGATGTAATAACTTACTAATACCTAACCTAAAAATACAGTGCTCTCAAACGCGTCGTGAAGACGACCATATTTCAATTTCAATGTTTTATATTTCAAATAAACCTAATTACAGGCACTTTTGAAAGGTCAGGCTCTAGTTGCACGGTTCCAAATTGTGGGTCCTATGGAGAAGAACCGGCAAGAAACTGCATGGATAAACTCTTTTTAAAATAGGTTATTGTTTATTAAGTACATCAAATTTATTCAAATAATGTGAGTATAATGTAGGTTAATGTCAGAAATAAACAAGAGTTTAAAGGTATATTACCTTTAGAAATAAACGTAAAAAGAATTGTCACTTTAAAGTTTTAACTTTGTACACTTTTTAAACGTAAAGGATGGATAGGTCATCATCATCATCATCATCATTCATCATTTCAGCCAAAAGACATCCACTGCTGGACATAGGCCTCCCCCAAGCATCGCCACAATGACCGGTCCTGCGCTTTATAATAAAGCATCTTCAACTTCCAAGTCGGTTCTACGAAGGAGCACAGTTTTTTTTGCTTCACTATGATTGTTCGCAGCACTTCATCTTTATTTTTTACTATGTCTGTGGTTTGTTATAGCATCCTACAAAAACTACTAGACTCTTTTGGATGAAATTTGACACACAGATAGATTATGTTCTGGATTAAAGTATTGAATACTTTTTATTAACAAATGGGAGTAAATTAATATTTTTTAAACTCACTACCTAAACCATCTACTGGATCAGAAGTACAGTCGACCGCACGTCATGGCGTCAGTGGTAACACTTGAATTGCGAAAACAGCCCTACTGTGACAGACAGACGGACGGATGGACGGACGGACAGCGTAGCGAGAGTAATAGGGTCCCGTTTGGCACCCTTCGGGTACGGAACCCTAAAAAGCACGCGTGCGTTATAAGCCACATTATGAACCTAAAAGGAATTGCGCTCGCGCACGTCGTAGTGTGCGTATGGTATATTATTGATGTGTGTTGTTGGAAGGGTTAACTAGTCTTTAAGCTTTAAAAAAAATAAAAACGTGTTTACAACGTTACAACGTGCAAAATATATTGTTCTTCAATTTTGTCATATTGATTTGAAAAAATTAATAAAATAAAATATGATGGTACTCTAATCGGGAAATCCCCGTCCATGAAGACAACTTTTCAAGGTTGGAATTCTTATACACAAGCAAAGAGGAACTCGCAACAGCATATGAAACCGCGTCATAGTAATGAACCATATTTTAATATTGATGCTGTTGTCCTTACTAAACTAACTGGAGATTTGCCTACAGTACAATTACCTCAAAATGTATTTGAGGAATATCGAAATTTAATATTAGCTGATCCGCAATTTTATACTTGAATTTAATTGTGGTGTAAGTTATTGATTTTTTGATGTAGGAAGATTAATTTAGCATTAATAGGTCTATTTTAAGATAAGTAATCATCTTACTCTGAAAAAAAGATAATAACTTACACCACTATTGAATTTGAATGAGGAAGGCCAGGGGCTGTTTTTAGATATTTAGTAAATTTTTGACCTAAGTACTAATTAGATACTTACAACTTTACAAGAACATGCACCTACCTACCCTATTTGTTTAATTTTCTAAAGAAAAGTATAGGTGTTTTCAATTTAGGCGAGAATACTGGACTTTTGAAGGCACGGTCGAACAGAAGTACAAAATGTTGTTCATGATCCCCAATCACCGTTCATGATCTCCAATCACCTCACGGATAGGTACATATTTACTTTATTATTATTTACCATTACACCACAGCTCCTGCTGTCAAGCGAAAGCGCTTTTTTTGGAAGAGATTTACAATTTTCGCTTAACAGCTAGGAACCATAATATAAGGATCCTGATTAGAAGCCTTACAGGGCACTGGAAACTGAACAAACACCACGCTGGCCGTCGGACTGCTGATCACGAGGTCATGGGTTCGATTTCCACAGGACACAAATATTTCTGTGATGATCATAGGTGTTTGTGTTGGTCTGGGTGTTGCTTATGTATTATAAGTATGTATTTACAAAGAAATAAAAATATATAAGTATTATATCCATTGTCTAGTACCCATAGCACAAGCTCTGCTTAGTTTGGGACTAGATAGTGCTGTGTAATAAATGTCCCAAAGATATTTATTTATTTTATTTATTATCTTTCCTCTTTATAATATTAGTGTAAATATAAAATATAGAAAAGAAGAAGAAGTATATATATAAGTGTAGATAGAAAAGATGATTGATTAGGCAAGCAGGACAGGGTACAGATAACAAAACTGTGTATAATTTTGTAAATTATGTTTCTCAATAATATCGGAAGTTTATAAGCTGGGTATTAAAATCAAAATTTAAATAAGCATTAAGATTTTATTGACAAGATTTGTTGTCCGCAAACGAACGTTACAACTAAATAAAACCATGATGTGGATAATAAAAGTCATAATAAAGTAGATTCGATGTGGTTGTTCCTAAATCGAATGCGTGCAAGTTACGATTTGTCCACGTCTATTTATTGCCTAACAATACCTTAGTATTAGCACAGTCTCTTTGTTCGGACATCGTGTACGAACACTTTTATTCAAAGATGTAGTGTAAGTAATTAGATGTAGTGTAAATTACACTACATCCACAGCACTACAACTAATTGTAAAATATTTACGTGTAAGCTCTTCTCTTTCTTCTTATTTCATTGAATTAATAATAACTAGGGCAGAATAACTGATATCTGTTCTTGTTACACAGACATATTTTTTTTTACTATGCCTGTGTCTTGTTATTTAAAAGACCGGCCAAGTGCGTATCGGACTCAGGCGGTAAGGGTCCCGTACCACCCATTGACCTGGTACCCGGGTGAATTTTCAAAAATATCTTTAAAAGATTTAGAAAGTCATTAATCTCTTGAGTTGTTTAACACGACAATAGTTCCAATTGTTTTTATTCTTGTGATCTTGTCTCATAAGACATTCACCATTAGACAAGATCACAAGAATAAAAACAATTGGAACTATTGTAGTGTTAAACAACTCAAGAGATTAATGACTTTCTAAATATTTTATTATTTTAACGCATTTTACGCATGCGAAGCGAGTTCTAAAGATATAAATTGTGGAAAGAAAAAATCGCTCACGAGCAGGATTCGAACCTGCGACTCCTGGCTCAGTACGCCAGTGCTTTAGCCACTAAGCTACCGTGAACACAGAGCCACCGTGAGCCAGGAGTCGCAGGTTCGAATCCTGCTCGTGAGCGATTTTTTCTTTCCATAATTTATGACTTTCTAAATCTTTTAAAGATATTTTTGAAAATTCACCCACCCCATAGAAACCGATTTAAAATACGAGAGTTCATCAAAAGACGTCAACGCACCGTGCGCGAAATATGAATTTTTGCGTCTCTTTCTTACGTAGGTACCACCAGTCGCCACTAAGGATGTTCGTTATATTAGGTAGCAGATAACATAACCAACCAAATATACAACAAAAAGCAAGCGCATACTATTATTTACTTAACACTACTTCCTGCTATCTGCTATAAATTCTCGTCGTCTTGTTTACGAGATTGAGTTGAGTTGAGATGTAGTTTTTTTGTTGCTAGGTTCAATACGATTAAGTATAGAATATAAATCCATTGCAATAAGGTCTATTTTCTAACGCACGTTGCAATTCGAGACTCGGTAGCGTAACTTTTGCTGACTTGCTATTCATTATCATTTCAATAACAGGCGACTTACATTGCATTACACTAACGCAGCCTGCTATATAGCAAGTCAAGGAGCTATATCGCAGACTGTGGTTCATATAAAAGGGTAATGTATTCAAAAGTGTTTATCTTTACATCGGAGTCTTGTAATAGTGACGTTTGGCCCTATTCCTTTCAAGTTGCGAACATAGCATTTAAGTCAGCCAATAAATAGAAGTAGGTAGTAATTTGTATGTTATTTACGACTGACTCATTGATAGTAATGACTTTATAATGGTTTAAATATCAATGATGTTTACTTAATCTAAACAATAACTCTATCAATTTTATTGCAGCTGTCAAAAGTTTGGGAATATTGTTTGCGCTATATGGCTAAGTAGTAACCGTCATCAACTCAGCCTATCGCAGGCCACTGCTGGACATAGGCCTCTCCTAAGTTGCGCCACAACCTTCGATAAAGCCCCGCTCGTCTATCTCTCTCGCACTAAGGACACACAAGAGGACGAAGGAGCGATAACTTCATCACCGCGCGACGGTCTCACTCGCACACACGCTACGGTGGGGGACGACGTTGCGAATTGTTATTGAAGTCATGCCCCCGAAGGCGACTTCGGGAAGGCTGTCAGTTGCTAGCAAAGACATTAAATATTTACTAGTGATAGACAGGACAAGACGATCAAAATCGTAATCCAATACTTGTTACTAATTGGTAACAAGTCTCTCAGTCTAATGTCATACCCCTGCATGTTAGGTCGCATCCGTGTGTTGACAGTATAGCTACAACAACAACAAAACGGAGAAAATATGCCGTGTTGCGCATTGCAATATTGCAAATTACGTTATGGGAAAATTACTGCATCTGACTTCAGTTTATTTTCGTTACTATTTTTTACATTTAACTAGTAAATAAATATAATAAATAATTTTCGTAAATCATTCTAGAACATGTGCTAATATTGTAATAAGCGCCATCTATTGTTGAGTAGCTTTACTACTGCCTTGTTAGAGATGTGATGTTTGTCGATTTTGTTATCGATAGTAAATAATAAATTATATAACGTTAAAAATATAATACTGTTTAAGTATTGAATGCAAACATAATCATGTCATTTAAATATAAGTATATAAACAAGTGTTATTCGTTCAAGTATGTTGCTGCTATTGTAGGTTTCCGCCAGTAAATAATGTAGCACGTGAGAAGTGATACGGTTTGTTCAAATAGATCGCAGAGAAGAAAATTGGCTTCCAGCTGCTGCATCAAAATTATGCTCGAAGCATTTTAGAAGAGAAGACGTCTACTTCGGGATATTTTTCATTTTCAAAAATATTGATAATTTCTTGAATTATGAGCGTTTACATGAGAAAAGCCGGCAAAAACGACCACATTTTTCAGCATTTTTCGATTTCAAAAAAAGGTTTTGTTTTTTACAAAAAAATATTTTTATAATAATAATAAATAAATAAATAAATATCTTTGGGACATTTTTACACAGCACCATCCAGTCCCAAACTAAGCAGAGCTTGTGGTATGGGTACTAGACAATGGATATAATACGTATATACTTTTTTTTTGTAAATACATACTTATAATACATAAGCAACACACCCAGACCAACACAAACACATGTTCATCACACAAATATTTGTGTCCTGTATATTTGTTTTATGTATTGTAGCTCTTTTTAAAATGCGCATTTTGACACCCTAATTATTTTGATACACTTAAAACTTCCGTAGATAAAGCGAATTCGCACTATTTCTGAAAACTGGACCCCACTGGACCGATCGAAAAAACATTTTCAATGTTAAAATTAGTTTTCTTACAGCAAACCTTAGAGCGATGGAGAGATGTTGTTGTATCTTACTATATGTTATGTTTTATGGTAAAAAAAGTTAACTTACCTATATTTACTTAAATGAGTTTGCTATAATTTAAACATAATTTTATGAATAAATAAGTTGTAAACACTGAAACTACTGGAATATTTTTATTGCATTTCTAATTATTGTCACTTATTTTTATCTTTTTAAATGTGAAAAAAAAAATACATTCATCGATATTATCGATATTCTGATAAATGGTAACACCCCTACCACAAGTTTCTAGTTTCTACTTAGCGTCACCCAGAGTTGCCAGACCTATAGATTTTTCTGTAGATCTATGGATTTTTGACGTCGCCTACGGTTATAGGGATATCGATAGAAAATCTATGGATTTTTGAACGTAATAAGTTATTCTCTCTATTTAATGTACATAAAAACACACTTTAAATGATAATGACACTGACACGGGCAGAGAGAAATAAACTTTTAGACTTAATAAAATTGTTTTTCTGTCATAGACACGTTTTTCTTATGTTTGTTTAGTTTCCAATATTTATTTACCAGATTTTAACTATATTAGGAGTAAAGGCAAGTCTAAATAGTAAGACAAAGCTTTAAAAAAGTCTCTAGACCTACGGTTTTCATAAAGGGGAATCTACGGATTTCTAGATTTTTCAAGCTTAATTCACGGATTGAAAATCGGATCTGGCAGCACTGGTCACCTACCGGGCGATAGCTGAATTATATTTTACACTCTGTTTTTTTTATTTGTCTTATTTAGTAAACAATCTTGGCATGTCTTTTTTAATTCAATTTTTCAATAATAATTATTAAAAGACATTATGTTAACAATTCCACACACTTAATAACATTCTTTAACCTAATTACATGTGCAGGACTAGTAATTATATTTTATCAGTAGTTATTTCAATAAAGAGACATGCCAAGATTGTTTACTAAATAAGACAAGAAAGAAAACACAGACTTGAATAATTTAATACGTGTTTCTGCTATTACACGTTAGATGTCATCATTGTGACCTGGGACTGTGTCTCCTTTTTAATATTCTACATAATCCGACATCCCCATCATACCTGCGGGAACGCTTTTCCTACACTCGTCCTCCTTACGCACCCTGCAGGTCGCATCTTAAAACCATCCTCAATTTTCCATCCCATAAAACTGACTTCTACTCCTACTCCTTATCTGTGCACGCGGTTAGGTTGTGGAACTCGCTTCCGCCCGTGATACGCGACTGTAAAACTGTTTCCACCTTCAAAAAACGTGTAAAAGAGCATTATCTTTCCTCATCCACATAGGTTGTACGTAATTATGTAATGTATTATGATTTCTATTTTGATATTGTGTAGGTATACCTAGGCTATGTTTATTTTTTTATACCATATTTATTGTACGTTATATATTAGTTTATGTATGAGTATATATATATATATGTAGGTATGTATATTTATTAGTATTACTTGACACACTGTGTCTACATCTCTTTGCTTCAAATTTTCCTCTCGCAGGTCTGCTGGAAGAAATTTCTTATAGAAATAAGCAGTGCCTTTGTACTATTCATTTCTATGTATTTTAATTTTATTTATCTGTGTGTGCATAAATTTAATAAATAAATAAATAAATAAATCACAGTTTTTCTTTGAGTTTTCGTCTGATAGCCTCTCTATGCCCTATATTAAATCTCTTTGGTTGCTAGTAAACGTTCGCAGCGTCCGTACCTGTCCCCTGACCGTAAACGTTGTTTATTGGGTGATTTACGTCACTTACTACTCGAATATATAATTCGCGATTGGGAGCGTCAATCTTATGCTTTTGGTTTGAGTATTAGACGCACACTCCCGATCGCGGCTCGCGAACACTGAGCGGAATAGTAGGTACATTTTTGCCATTTAGTATTACTAATGTAGGTCACCACTATTTGCCACTTGATATCTTCAAATCAGTTTCGACAAAATTCCTCATTAGTAATTAGCCAATATCCACCTTGGTAGAGCCAATCGGATTGCAGTACCCCGCCTAATCTAGTTGACAGAATTTATTGTATGCATTATATTCAACATTAGGCGTCTATTGGGCTGTATGGTCGATGTTATTACCACTGACTTTGTATTGTATGTTATTATTTTTATGGTGCGTATTTATTTATAGATAAGATTGGATTTATGTTATTAAGTTGTACATATTGTTTAAATAGATATATTTTAGGTTAACATTAATAATATATTGAATGAAAACAGATTATTCCTTATTACAGACGGTGCTCCATTGCAACTAACTGCCAAAATGAATATCCTATGTACCCACAATTTGCTCTACTAGAGAAAGAATTTTATTGGCGACTCAGAGAGAGATGTCAGTAGCCGCTAGATGGCGCTATACAGTGCCAAATGTAATAGACGGCACTTGACGGCAGCATTGGCGACCCAGAGTGTTGTTAGACGCCGCTAGATGGCGCCAAATTTAAGAAGTGTGTCGTCAACAAAAGCAGAACGCGAACGTGAAACGTTTGAACGCGTGACCGCCTTCTTCCTGCGAAGATCTGGGTGAAATCCCTTACTCACTGACGCCATGACGTGCGGTAGACTGAACATTTTCCACTACGTATTTTAGAGTGATAGAACATAATCCGGATTAACATATAGGCTACTTTTTATCCCGAGAAGATGAACAGCTCCCGAGGGATGTGCGATAAACGACATTCACGCGGGCGAAGTCGCGGGCACAGGCTTAGGAATACAGTATATCTACTAAGCTATATCCAATAAAGACTATTATAGAAAGTAAAATGGATGAGAAGAGAGAGAGAGAGAGGAAGACCGAGAAGAACTTTATGTAACAAACTTTTAACAAATAAAGCCTCCACGAGTGACGCTATTTAATTGATCGTCCGGCGCACCCTGGGCAGTCACCCCACTACCAACCTGCTGACTGACTAATCTCGAAATTTGATAATAAAAACTTTGATCAGAAGTGTGCTCAAATGATTAGAGAGATAATTATTAAAAATGTTTGTTTGTTTGTATAACCAAAAATTAACAACACTAATGAAAAAAAGAAAAAAAAACCTTTTGAGTGAAGGGTGATGTGTATGTGTGTATGGGGTGAGTGTGTAGGGTGGTGGGAGTAAGTGTGCGTGTGTTGTGGTAAACATTTATTAATAATAATATAATCTTTATTGGAACCAAAAAACACATTTTACATTAACTATAGTGTTCGGTTCTGTTCGATTTTAATAGATTTTGAATATTTTTGTTGTTTTAACAATGAAATGCGCTGTTGTTGCATGTAAAAATTTCTCAGAATCAATACTAAAACATATTGATGGTATAACATTTCATGTACAAGTCCCTTATATTTATATTTTCAATTTTAAAACATAAATGTTCTCAGTGTCAAACTCGCACTAGGCCCTAAGCACTTGTTTTATGTAGCTTTCACTATTGATACTTTAATTTAATGGACGTATATTTTATGCTGAGTGTCAACCTCTTTACTCGCTATCCGGGAGATATTCCCTATAAGCTTCCATATGAACTCACAATGGTATATTTGCATGGCGTCTGTAAGATCACGCCATTCAGAAACTGAGAAGGGTCTGTTTAACAAGGGTTAATGCTCGAAAGATACCGCATAAGTATTTCCAATACACTGGATTATTATAAAAGTATAAAACTCAGTTCAAAAGATGTTTGCGATGCGCTCCAATCGTTTGGCAGTATCTTGATTAATCCGAATAGTTCCCTAATAGTTCCACTGGAAAAACATAGCTGTGTTACAGTCTTATTAGTTTTTACCATAGAAATCTTATTAATGGTTACCTGTTACCGTTCAAAAGATACAGCCCTGTGACAGACAGACGGACGGACGGACGGACGGACGGACGGACAGCGTAGCGAGAGTAATAGGGTCCTGTTTGGCACCCTTAGGAATACTATTTGCCGTTCCTCGTGGTCCCACTCAGCAGTGGGCCCATGAGGAATACTCTTTGCCGTTCCTTGTGGACCCACTGATGAAATTACTTATCAAAATAGGCTAAATAAAAATACACCTGAGTTAATGGTTAGTTAATTGCATTTTTTTAGAATAATAAGTAGCATTAATAAGTGTTTTAACGAGTTCAATCATCTGAGAAAACTCTCGAGCTTAGGGAAAGTTAATAAAAGACTCTGTTGTCCTATGCTAATTTATTATATTGCCAACTAGTATCCATTACAACAATAATCACTGCGTCGCTTGTCTACCATAGAGAAGAGAGAGTGTACAGATAACATATCATACATGCAGACTCATGTTCTCACACCCCCCTTCAATTTCTAGTCATTTTATAAAGTTTACATTGTAAAAATGTCCCAAAAATATTCTCAATGTCTCCTAAGAATTGACTAATTAGTGTAATAAATATGTAATAATGAAAATTTTGCACCAGTGTGAACTTATAATAGTTATAATTATGCATTTAAGGGATATTGTGACGTTTCCTTTTATTTTTTTATTCAATTTTGTTGACTTGGAATGGGAATAGGCAACTAACTTACATATTTGAAAATTATAAGATTTATTTCACTTGCTTTGGAAAGACGAATTAAATATTTCCGGGAGTCTTAATAAACTATACTTCATTTATTATAGCATTAGACAAACATGGCTGACAAGGACATGCACATAAAATAAATTACATTTCCAGTAGTTCAAATTCCTCGTGTAACATTGAAATAAAATATAGTCAAAACTCACTGAATACAACAGATAGTGCCACTGTCTAGATGTAATGTTGCTCTGAATCCCGAATGTTTTTGCGAGTAGTTATCTTTCAATAACAAAACGGTATAGATAGTGGCATTTGAGCCTAAAATACGTTGCTACCGAAATTTAAATGTTTACAGATGAATTGATTCGCATGACAGATCGAGTCATCAGTCCATATCAACCGGAATGTTAGTGACGATGACAAAAACAGAGATATCAGTCTATTTATATTTATGCAAAAAATCCAGTTGTTATCATGTCCACCCAAAATGACGAGTGATTATGAAGTTACGAGAGAAAATTGTTCATGCTTCGTGCACCCCTGAATTATCCCTCGGACTCCGAAAAGAAGGACTTTTAATAAGGCGCCGAACAGACGGACTTTCCTTTTAAGGGCCATGTAGCAGCCAAGTGGCGACCCCATCAGTAAAAAAAATATTACTAGCTGAATACATCATTTATCGATATTTCGTTTTTAACAATTATAATGAAGAGACCTAGCGATAAAGGTTTTGACGAACTAAATCGACACATTTCTCTCAAATAAAAAAAATATACAGTTGAAAGACTGTAAAATTGATATTGTGTGTATCTTTTCGAACAATAAATCTTATTTTGGATGAATATTGACCCTTGAATGTACTTCTCGTAAATGTTCTGAAACGAAGCCTCCTTTTAATAAAGGTCTAAAACTAAAACAGAGGTGGAAATTTATCCAATACACCGTTTTAAGTCATTCCCATTTAAGTAGCTAACAAACGCGTAGCTGTAAAATACAGTGGTAAGACTGGAAGTGAACGATAATGGTATAATATACCCAAGCCTCAGACGTAATTCATCTGTGATCCAAGCAATTGACACCAAAAACAAAAGATTTTGTTAAAATTTTGGGGATGGAAACAGTTTCTCCTGAAACGCTAATTTCATCTAAAACTGTACATGGGTAAAAAATCCAATGTAGATAAAAAAAATGGAAAAACCTAGGAGGAATAAAGACTTTATTCCTCGTGAAATATAAGTAAATATCATCAACATGGCAGCATTAACGTTAACACCAAAAATAATATTTTTTCAAACATATGAGCGCGGCGGTTTGGTGTTTATGTCCATGGTCGGTAGCGATAGAGCTTGAGAAGACCGCATCGTCTCCATCTGCGGGGGAGGTAATGCTTACCATGGTATAATAAGATGTTTCACCAGGTATTCTCTTCCCTCAATGACAGCGCGATGCCCCCAAGCTACGTCACGATCAGTGCTGCCATTGATTGATATCTTCTATATACGTGGGACACTCAGAAAGTTTTGCGAAACTAAAAAAAATTGTTCTATACGTACATATATTTTTATCAAATCTTTTCAAAGTACTTTCCACCAGCCTCTATACAAAGATTCATGCGCCTAAACCAGTTTTCAAAACACTTTTTCCAGTCCGCCGCAGACACCTCGTTTACAGCCTGCTCGAACGCAGCCAGCGCATCTTCCGGCGACGAAAATTGTATCCCTTTGAGCAGATTTTTTATTTTTGGGAATAAAAAGAAGTCACACGGTGCTAGATCAGGGCTGTAAGGAGGGTGACCCAGGAGTTTGACTGGCGTGCTGTCCAGGAAGTCCCTCGTTTTGAGTGCGGTGTGCGCAGGTGCATTGTCGTGGTGGAGCAGTAGCCCGCGGAGCCCTGTGTTAGGTCGCTTGTTGCTTATAACAGAGAAAACTTCTGGCAAACATTTGGTAGTATACCATTCGGCATTAATGCTTCTTTGATCCCGTAAGGGAATTGATACCAAGTGGCCAGTCAAATTAAAAAAGCTAGCGATCAAAATCTTACCCCCGCTTCTAGATCGCTTCACTTTGGTAGGCGTTGGCTCATTTTGAAACACCCAAACAGTCGACTGGCGCTTGGTTTCTGGGTCGTATTGATAAATCCAGGACTCATCACCTGTAACGATGTCGTAAACACGCCGAGACGAGCCTGCTTCAAAGTTGTTAAGCATATCACGGCACCATTCCACCCGGGCCTGCTTCTGAGCATCGGTGAGGTTGTGCGGCACCCAGCGTGATACTATCCTCCTCACGCGAAGATGGCTGTGTAGAATCTCGTGAACGCTTCCCGATCCAATCTTCAATATGTGTTGAATCCTGATATGTAATTCGCCTATTGTCTTGGATTAAATTTTTCACTGCTAGCACGTTTTCTTCGGTAACAGCCGTCAAAGGGCGACCGCTTCTTTCGTCATCCCCCAAAGTTGGTCGACCGCGCTTGAATTCGTTATACCAACGATACACGGTTGCCTTGGAAGGGCCTTCATCCATGAATGCCATTTGAAGTCTATCGTACGATTCATCCGGTTTCAGGCGACACTTGAAATCGTATAAAATCATAGCTCTAAAATGTTCCCGGCGCAGATCCATATTTCAGTGAGACACAATACTTTGAATTAACTCGCAAAAAATGTGGAGGGAAATTTTGAAATTGGAACTTACTTATTTTTACTTATAAATAATCATATTTTCGAAAAACATTATAACTGGCCAGTCTCCCATACATAAAAACTTTTTTTCGCAATACTTTCTGAGGGGCCTGGTACTTAAGGAGATTTTTGTTCATAATGAATCTTATATACTATAATAAAACTGTAAAGGTCGAAAAGTCTGTACATTGAGTTTTTTTTCGCGAAAACCGGCTAGGGGGACTAGAAATAAGCTATAGAACACGAATCAATCGTTTAAAAAATTTATGTCTGTCTGTCTGTCTGTCTGTTTGTTACCTCATCACGTGAAAACGGCTGAACGGATCGTAATGAAACTTAGCATTTGTATTGGTATTAGTCTAACTTAAAATATAGGGTATGTTTTATCTGAATCGGTTGAGTAGATCCAGCGATACAGCTTGACCCCTCTATTGTATTAAGTTGCATACAAAGTAGAGGTCATGATTGTTGGTTGGTTGCAGGTTGCAGGTTCCTAAAAATACAACTGGATTCTATTCGTATTATAGAAAATATAGAATAACATAACATAGCCCATCACTGTCCCGCTGCTGGCCTCTTCTTGGAATGAGAAGAGTTAAGGAACTGGATATTGTTAGTGTAATAGATTATCATAACATAATCAGGTCATTTTTACCCGACTGCGCCAGAAGGAGGGTTATGTTTTTCGAGTGTATGTATGTATGTATGTATATTTCTTTGGCACGCTCTGTGGCCTAAACGGCTTGATGGATTTGAGATTGAGAGGTGTCGTTAGATTCGTCTTAATTCTGAGAGTGACACTGGGTACATCAAAATTTAAAAAATTAAAATGGCCGCTTTTTGGCGCCATATTACCTCTTCAAAAAATTTTTTTTTCCGTCAAATACTATCGAGTGGGGTATCAAAATAAAGGGTTTTATAAATGCTTTACAAAAATATATATAACTTATATGTTTAATAAACTGTTAATAATAATAATATGGTTAATGAACTGGATATTATTAGTATTCTAGAATAACATAACATTACCAGCCCATTACAGTCCCACTGCTGGACACGGGCCTCTTCTCAGCATAAGAAGAGATGTGGTTAGTGTTATAGAATAACATAATCAGCCCAATTACTTCCCACTGCTGGGCACAAGCGTCTTCTCAGAATGAAGGAGTTTAATTTAATTTTAATATTAATTAACCTAATAAAGCCATTAATTATAATATTTAAAATAAATTAAATTATAATATATATAAATATCTATTTTCTTATAATAAATATTAATTATATTTTATATGTTTTTATCTAGTTATAAATTTCACTTGCACTTTACGTTTGAATGACTAAAGGCTAAGCAGTCGGTCAGTAGTATCGCATCCAAACTGTGATTTTGCAGCAAGCTTGCAGTTCAAATGCAGTCCGTTCGAATATAACCTAAATGGCAATAAATATAAAAAATAACTTAAAAAGCTGATTATACAGTATGATTGTATTTGACTTCCGGTACAACGTAAAAGTTTTAATAACAAAACAACAACGAAATCCGTTCAACGATCATATTGTCAACAAAAAATAATAACACTGACAAGCAACCGGTGGGCAAATACACTTATTTTAGAATTTACATTTATTTATTTGTTCATAGTAACTTCACAGCTTACAGTAAATAATCAAATAATTAAACTAGACATTACGCCAATTACAAAGTACACTACATAAACTTATGCAGAGCCTATCTTGGGCATTTAAATAATATCTAAGGTTGTCTGGTAGAGAACGCCTATGGCGTTAAGACCGCCTTTGTACCTAGTTGTGCATAAATAATTAAATAAATAAATAAATATCTAATTAAAATTGAATGGGTGTATGTGTGTGTTACTGTAAGAGTGTGTAAATGTGTGTGGAATGAGTAGTGAGGTATATGTGTGTAATTTCGGGCACTAAGAGGCGTTGACCCGTGACAACGTTTGAAGAATTTGTTTTTTTTATGTATTTAAAACTAGCTCTCGCTCGCGGCTTCACTCGCTTGGTATAGGTATTAATGTAACGTATTATAATATTTCCTTCCTCAGGATTCAAGCCAGTACGCAGCGCCCCAAATTTCATCAAAATCTGTTGATCGGTTTAGCCATGACAACGCAACAGACAGACCTATTATCGTATTTAAATAATATTAGTATGACCACTTTTCTGCTGTGAACAATATTTTAATAGTGGTGGAGTTAGAGAATAAGTTTATCTAAAGATATACTACTATTAAACCTGTTTTTGCTACTAACTGCCAAGCATCATTGTTATACAAACGGCATGGACACGTGAGACTTTTTACTAACTTTGGCCCTAAGGTTGGGAACTCATTCTCTTCTTCTAGGTATGATCACAGTCTAGCCACTCCAAACAGCCGTCCAACGCGAGAGTTAAGTGTCCCAAGCTGCCTACAAAACAGTCAAACAATGTCCCGAGCCTTGCAATGCCTTTAAAAACTGTCAATTTCAATT
The DNA here is from genome assembly GCA_949699075.1 of Asteroscopus sphinx. NCBI lineage: Eukaryota > Metazoa > Arthropoda > Insecta > Lepidoptera > Noctuidae > Asteroscopus > Asteroscopus sphinx. Next base: position 14,717,748 of record OX453024.1, read on the forward strand.
ATTATCGTTGAACCACTGTATGGAACAGATAATTACACTGTGGTTGTTATCATTGCGGCTTTATAATACCTGTTTTTGGGTGTAGGCCTCATTCAAATGGACCTGGTGAAGGTTGTGGGAATCTGTTGGATGCGAGAAGCGCAGGACCAGTCGTTGTGGCGATGCTTGGGGGAGGACTATGTCCAGCAGTGGACGTCTTTCGCCTGAAATGATGATTATGGTAGTCTTGAGCCCTTGCCATCCAATCCAGACCACTGGTTCACCGGTATCACCGGTTGTCGTCCACCAAACGTTTGGGCGGCCGTCCTCGCGGTCTAATGTTTTGTCATGGTCGCCACACCAGCAGTCTCTTAACGTTTCTTGTCCATTAGAGCAATATGTCCCAACTCCATTTACGGCTCCATTTGGCTTATCTTAGGTTAGTCGCGAATAACCGCTCACGTATGAGCGCTGATTGGCTGATATTAACGTTATGCACTGACGGATGCGCTGATTGGCTTAATTTCGAGCCATGTTCTGACCAATCAGAACGAAGATGTTATAAATGGACTCATAGATTAGCCAATCAGCGTTCAAGTTTCCAATCATCCTAAACAAACTGGAATTTTTGCAATGATCCTGTTAATAGCTCGCATGATAGCGAAAATATTTCTTAGATTCTAATTATCCGGTTCTTTGCAATCATCCCAGGGTTTTCGCAAGGATTCTATCTGTCCGATTATCCTAATAATAGGTGCGAAAGTTTGTGAAGATGTTTGGATATTTGTATGTTTGGATGTTTATTACTTAATCACGCTGTAACAGCTGCACGGATTTGGATGAAATTTGGCCCACAAACAGAACATAGCCCGGATTAACATGTAGGCTACTTTTTATCTTGGGAAAATAAACAGTTCCCGGGGGATGCTGGATAAAGGACATGCACGCGGGCGAAGCCGTGGGCATAAGCTAGTATAAAATAAATTCCTAACTAGCCTAACTATTTGTTATCTCGTGTTATTCATCTAATTAGTTAATAAAAGAAACTATAATAAATTACTAGTTAAAAAGCGATTCTTTATAGAAGAAAGTAAATGAAAAACGGCCAAGAGCATGTCGGGCCATGCTCAGTATTATAGGGTTCCTTAAGTAGGTGTTACAAACAAATCAAATCGAATATTAATCACGGCTATTTTAGTTTTTGCAATAGACGGCAGCATTGGCGACTCAGAGAGTGATGTCTGTAGCCGCTAGATGGCGCTATACAGTGCCAAATGTAATACACGGCACTTGACGCCAGCATTGGCGACCCAGAGAGTGTTGTACGACGCCGCTAGATGTCGCCAAATTTAACAAGTGTGTCGTCAACATAACACAAAGTTACTTTTTGTGATTTTTTCAAATAGAAAGTAGCTAAAGGAGCATTATTTGCTAAGATCATTTTTCTCTAAGGTCAATGACCTTTGAACTTGGACGTTTTAAGTATTTTTCAGTTTTCTGTCTATAACTCAAAAAATTATAATCACATTATACTCGAAATAATTTTAAAAGAGAGTTTTCACAAAGGTCTATCAATGTGGAAGATTATAAGTTTCTACGTTGCATAGTTTAGAAATGGCAGGGGGGGGGACACATTGCAAGCCACTTTGGCGGGCTATATTTCGCAGTTGGTACACCTGATAAAAAAGTGGTGTATGAAACATTACCTTCATTTTAGTAGACCTATTCAATGATACCCCCACGAGGGGGTGCAGCGAAAAAAATTTTTTTTCCCCATTTCACATGTATGGGTGCCACCCCTAAAGAACGTAAAAACTATTTTTTTATTCTTTTAAAATTGAGATCTATATGCAGACTATTTTTTAACAAAATTTCATTTACTTATGTTTATAACTGTAGAAGTTATTAAGCTGTAAAGGATTAGGACAGACGGACAGACGGACAGACGGACAGACGGATAGACGGACAGACGGACAGACGGACAGACGGACAGACGGACAGACGGACAGACGGACAGACGGACGGACATGACGAAACTATAAGGGTTCCTTGTAGGACTTCGGAACCCTAAAAATGCATTTTGCTCGGGTAATTTATTTTCACAAAGTGGCAGCACATCAAACTGACAAGTGTCTCGCTAACAGCCCGCTATTGGCTCCACGGCCGATGACGTAGTACGGAGGCAATCACGTGACCTAGCTGTCACGGGAAGAGACTACCTGGTGTTATTATACCATGATGCTTACGAAGGAGGCAGCAGCTTAGTATCGTGGCGTCGGCCAATCACAGCGTTTGTAGCGTTGCGCCTACAAACCCAGACGCACTTTTTTTGTAAAAAAATATTGCTTATTTCAGTGACGTCAGTTCATCATTACAGCCGAAAGACGTCCACTACTGGACATAGGCCTCCCCCAATTAAGGGGGGGATATGCCATAATCGCCACGCTTGGCAGGCGGGTTGGCGATCGCAGTTGGTTGGTTAAATACTCAGAGAACGCTGCTGCCCATCCTCTGGTGAATCCCTTAGTCGCCTTTTACGACACCCATGAGAAGAGATAAGGGTGGTGCTATTCTTTAAGTCCGGCACTACACGGACCTGTCCGGCACTACACGGACCAGTGACGTCAGTTAGTTCCCAACTATCGCTCGACTGGGATTAACGCGGCTGGGGTTATTGTTCCTACAGAGCAAAAATTCTTACGTAGTTGTTCCGGTCACTGAACATAATTTTGTCTAAGAATTTATTTCAAAAATGTAAAATTCTTCCGCTGCCATGTATGTACATAAGAGATATCTGCATTTTTACAAAAAAATACATGCATTACTTTGAACAATATAGTGAGGTCTTTACAATTTAAGAAATATGTCATATCAATATAACACAAAGTTACTTTTTGTGATTTTTTTAAATAGGTAGTAACTAAAGGAGCATTGATTATTTGCTATGATAATTTTTCTCTAAGGTCAATGACCTATGAACTAGGACGTCTTAAGTAATTTTCAGTTTTCTCACTATAACTCAAAAATTTATAATCACATAATACTCGAAATAATTTTAAAAGAGATTTTTTATAAAGGTCTATCAACGTGGAAGACTATAAGTTTCTACGTTGCATAGCTTAGAAATGGCAGGGGGGGTGTTCGAGCGCCTGCGAGAATAAACCTCTACAGTTATAAACATAAGTAAATGAAATTTTGATAAAAAATAGTCTACATATAGATCTCAATTTCAAAAGAATAAAAAAAATGTTTTTACTTATTTTAAGGGTGGCGTCCATACATGTGAAATGGGAATGAAAATTTTTTTTTCGCTGCAACGTTCTCTACAGCCTACACAATGGCGAGTAATGAGAATATTGTTCCATCGATTGTACCGTTTCAACTGATTAAAATGTTGTCCTAATTCTTTATTGTTAGGGTTGCTTCTATATAACATAAATCTGGGTTTTTTTTATATCTAACTAAAAAATTATGAAGTAAATTTAGTTTTTGAAAATTCATAGTCAATGTTGCACAAGTATTGAATTGAATACTTCAGGTATTTAATATGTTCACTATGTATCGTAAGTCTTTCACTCTTAGAGTTCTACTAATCACGCCAGTTGTGAGCGCACTTGTGCTTGCAGCAGCGGTAGAACGTAGTGGTCACTGGCAAGGGGAGACCTAGTTCTTGAAAAATACCCGGTAGAGTTATTACTCTGTCGCTGCTAGTGGTAACCAGCAGTGACAGAGTAATCACTCTACCGGGTCAACAACGGAAGTGAAGTGAAGTAGGTAAGTACCACTGATCACTGACACTAGTCCACTTAAGTACATACGTGATAAATATGAGGGTGGTCGCTGGCAAGGCGAGTTCTATGCCGCCGACTTACACTATCGTACCACCCGCCATAAATCTAAATTCCATCCTCACCATCTTGATGGTTGGCGGTCTACTACTGTACATTTCACACGCCATTTTTTGCATCGTACAGCAAAACTGTGGTACAAACTTACGTCAGCGATTTTCCCGAACAAATTCGACATGGCATAACATGCTTTTCTTGAAGGCTCGTCAAGAAAAGAGCATACGTCTTTTTAAAAGGTCGGCAACGCATAGGCCAAAACAGCTACAGATAGAAGTGGAAGAAGAATAGGGAGGCCTTTGCCCTGCAGTGGGACCGTATAGGCTCTAAATAAGAATATTAATATGTTACTATAAGGTATAGAGAAAAGTCGTCAAAGGAGTCGTGAGCTCGATTTTGGAGAAAACAAAAACTGCATTTTAAAGGCTCGCTCGCGGGCCGCGCCGCAAAGCATCGCATTGCAAAAATCCTCCAAAAAGATTGAGTTTGGTTCCTGACCAAACCAGCTGCTTTTAAAAAAATCTATAAAAGGCAGTTTGTGTTTTCTGCAAAATCGTGCTCACGACTCCTTTGACGACTTTTATCTATACCTTATAGTTTCGGATTTGGCCCTCCAGCACTATTTTAAAAACTCACCTGTATAATGAAAATAAAATAAAATTGAGGAGCATTAACTTACAGAGTCCCAGAATAATCCAGGGCATCTACGATGTATACTCTCAGTAACGGGTTCGATTTCCGGTTCAACCATGTAATTATTTAAATATCTATGAATGCAGTTTAAATTGTTTTTTAAATTCAAATAATGTCTTCTTTCAGTAAAATGTACCATCTACAATATTCAAGGTACTTTCCCTCCATGTGGCATATCCGTGGGACGAACCTGCGACTCCTTATTTATTTTTTATTTTTTTGCCGTGGGGAAATCCTCATGGACGACTCCGCCCGGGGTAGGCAGAGCCAGTGTCGGACTCTTACCGACTAAAACCACCACGGTGTTCCTTCAACTACCTTAGCCGGGGGCGTGGGAACCCGTGAGTATTCACACAACCACCCCCGACAGGTCCTGGCCCGCCACAAGCAGGCGAGCCCCTTCTCCCCGTGCGGCCTAACGTTGGCCGCACCCTCCTAGGCGGCGCACACGGAACACTGCACGCCACCTCATCTCATGGGCCTTTACCAGCTGCGCCAACTACGCCAGCTGTGCTAGCTACGCCAGATGTGCTAGCTACGCCAGCTGCTGGTCGGGCAGCAGACTACCCCGAGTCTGCTGCTCGCAGGCCCTACCTCCCGTAATTTTTTATAGAGGTTTTCTTCCTCGCGGTCCGGGCGGTGAAGCCAAGACCCTCGGTCCCAAGAGGCGCGAGAACACTACTCAGCGGGCACTCCTGGGGTTACGAGATCGACGGGGACAGGGAAAGACAGTCCCCCCGCTGCCTGCCCAGTGGCAGGGTTAGTGCACACTGGGCCCGCCCCTGCTCCTCCACTGTGCCCTCTGCTGATATCAGAGGGACACGTGGAGCAACTCTCCACTGGCCCAGAACGGGCCCCTCCCGTGCCAGAATATTTGCCACGGGCAATAAAATCCCCCGAAGGTTAATCCCTCGCCAGGATTTTATTGCCCGTGCCCAGGATGCACCGGCCCAACAACTGCCGATCCCTCCAGACGTGTCCAGAAGGACAAGCAGCCGTCAGGCACACGTGGAGGTTTTCTGGCTAGCACCCCAACCTGCGACTCCTGGCTCAGTACGCCAGTGCTTCGCACATGTTCTTTCGCTTTCGCATGCGTAAAAATGCGTTAAAAATAATAAAATAAAATAAATAAATTCATTTATTTCAGATAATCAAATCGATAGAAAAAAAAAACATGTCAAAAAATTACAATAATGTCAAGAAAAGTTACTTAATAATGTCAAATGTAAAAGCATTTGTATTAAAATTAAATTAATGAAACTGACTGACACAATTAACAAATTATCTGCCCCACCTCTGGTTTACAGGAGCGTGTAAGGCCTGCCAGTGCCACAAAAACGGCCCGTCCAACCTGTCGAGAACGGCGGCCAGGGGGCTGTGCTTCGCTGTTGGTTGCACGCGCGCTCTTGCTCCTACGTCACATGGCTCAATGTTAACACGGCACAACTTGTGAGTACACGTAGCTTGACTTGTCATTGTATAAGGACAAACATTCTTAAAATTATAAATTTTGTAAATCAAATTGACGGACATATTAGATATTAAAAGTATTTATTCATTTCATTAAAATATGTGATCTAAAACTTCTTTGAAGGCAAAGTCCATATCAATAAAAAATCATCGCAGAACAGGACGCATAACGAATTTTTCGTAGTGCGTACGGGACGCACAACAGCGAATATAATTATTGATATAAACCTAGCCTAAGAGTGATCTTAGAGCAGATGTCCTAATGTGTTCTGCACATTGAGCGTCTTTCAGTGCGATAAGTTTATTATATAATAATAAAAACTAACGGTAGTAAACTCTTATACGAACCTGTTGAGAATATGGTAAACACCCAACAGAAAGATCATAAACCGAAATGGCAAAAAAGGTTAGAATATAAAATTAAAGACTTAAGAGCTAAAATTGGAAGACTAACACAATATATACAAGGGAATAGAAGTACAAAACTTATTAAAGAAGTAAACACAATACTAGAGCACTATAGAATACACTCAATTCATGAAGAACCAAACACACAACTTACACACTTTTTAGACACTCTTAAACAAAAATTGGTCCTTGTAAGCAGTAGACTAAACAGATATACAAAATGCACACATCGTAAAACTCAAAACAATCAATTCAGAAACAATGAAAGACAATTCTACCGTACATTGAAAAATTCTACCACAAATCAAACAACACACTCTAATAATGAAAATAACACTAACAATTCTTCACCACCCGTAGATGAATTACAACAATTTTGGTCTAGAATTTGGGAGAGGCCAATTAGTCACAACGCAGAGGCTGATTGGATTAAAAAAGAGGCAACAAATCATACTAACACTGAACTAATGGAATTTGAACACGTTCAAATTAATGTATTTCAAGACGTTCTTCAGAGATTACATAATTGGAAAGCGCCAGGTTCAGATTATATACACAACTTTTGGTACAATAAGTTAACGCACATTCACCCGTATATTTATAACTATATCAACAATTTCATTAAAAATCCAACAACGATGCCTACATACTTAGCAGAAGGAATCACGTACATGTTACAGAAAGACCGCAACGATAGCACCAACCCAGCAAAATACAGACCAATAACTTGCCTACAAACAATTTACAAAATAATGACATCATGCATTACTCATATCATTTACAAACACCTTGAAACACATAAAATAATATCTGAAGAACAGAAAGGATGCAGAAAGTTTAGCCAAGGATGCAAAGAACAATTAACTATAGACTCAGTAATACTCAAACAGGTCCAGCAAAAGAAAAATGATCTATACACTATGTACATCGATTATAAAAAAGCTTACGATTCTGTACCGCATACGTGGTTGTTAGAAGTTTTGAATATTTATAAAATACACCCTCAAATCACTGCATTTTTAAGTAATATCATAAAACAATGGTCGACACGCTTACATCTGACATCACACACAGGCATTGTTGAGACAGAACCAATTAAGATCCAACGTGGAATATTCCAAGGCGACTCGCTCAGCCCATTATGGTTTTGTCTTGCTTTGAATCCTTTATCAAACCAATTAAATTCTTTAAGCCCAGGGTATTTACTACGATATATTGATACAACAAATGACATACTGACTGACCAACAAGACTGCAAAATTAACCATCTACTTTATATGGATGATATAAAATTGTATGCATCGTCACCAGAAGATTTGTACGAACTTGCCAATACCACAGATAAATTTTCAAAAGACATAGGAATGGAATTCGGTATTGATAAGTGCAAAATTAACTCAGTTAGAGCCGGTAAAACTTATGAACACTCTTACACAATTCAGACAGGAGAAACTATAGACTCGTTAGATGAAAACGGAACTTACAAATATTTGGGGTACGTTCAAAACAAGCTAATAAAACATAAAGAAATAAAACTTACTCTTACACAACAATTTAAGCATAGGTTAAAATCTATCTTTAACACGCAACTGAATTCTAGAAATACTACTAAAGCAATAAATACTTATGCAATCCCCGTTCTTACCTATTCCTTCGGTATAATAAGTTGGACCAAGACGGAACTTAAGAATCTACAACGCGTCATCAACACCACCTTGACCAAACACAGGAAACACCACCCTAGATCTTGTGTGCAGAGGCTAACACTGCCAAGGAAAGAGGGAGGACGAGGTATTATAGATATTACAAATCTGCACAATAAACAAATAAGTACGTTAAGGAAATACTTTAATGCAAAAAGCACCACTTCATCCCTACACAAAGCAATAGTTTCTAGTGATCGAAAATTGACTCCCTTAAATATGTTTGATAAAACTACCCAAAGTAACGAAAAACAGACTGACAGACAGACAAAAATATTAAATTGGACTCAGAAGTCACTACATGGAAGACATCGCAAAGACCTTAGCCAGCCTAACGTCGACAAACAAGCGTCGAACGAATGGCTTAGTCGGGGCGATTTATTCCCGGAGACTGAAGGGTTCATGATTGCGATCCAAGACCAAGTCATGGAAACCCGCAATTATCAAAAATTCATTATGCGAGTCCCTCTAGCAACAGATATTTGTAGGCGATGTAATAGTTCCTCCGAAACAATTCAACACATCACTGGAGCATGTAAAGCTGTTGTACAGACAGATTATAAACATAGACACGATCAAATAGCCAACATAGTCCACCAAAAGTTAGCAATAAAATATAATTTAATTTCTTCACCACCAACACCTTATTATAAATATAACCCAGAAACGGTTCTCGAAAACAACACTCACAAGTTGTACTATGATCGTGCCATCCTCACAGACAGAACAACACACTACAACAGACCAGACATTACTCTACTAGATAAAATTAACAAAACAGCACAAATTATAGATATAGCCGTACCTAACACACACAATTTACAAAATACAATAGCAGAAAAACTTTCAAAATATACAGATCTGAAAATAGAAATAAGCAGGATGTGGCGTTTGAGTAACGTCACTATTATTCCTATTGTTCTGTCAACCACAGGTGTAATTCCTAAACAACTGCACCAATCTTTAAAAACCCTAGATCTACCGCCATATACTTACAAGAGCCTACAGAAAGCCGCTATCCTGAACACTTGTAGAATTGTCAGGAAGTTCTTGCAGAACGAGAATGAGACACAATTCATCACATCACACTCATATGCATCAGTCACCACACGAACACAATCCCACAATCACACACAAACATTACAAAGTAGCACTATTTCATCTCACCAATTCATCAATCACTAAGGTTGGCACTTGGCTTCGGCCCGTGCTATTCTTAAAAACCGGCAAATCATTGCCGAGATACAAAAATGTATACCCAATAATAATAATATAATAATAAATTTATTTAATTCAAAAACGCTGGTACAAATGTTACAGTTTAACAGCGGTTTTCAAACTAGGCAAGCCTGTATCTTGAAAACCTGGGTTGAGTATCACTTACATGAAAAAAACATCATTATAAATAAAAGAGGAGAAACATAAAAGCCTTGAGATAATTAATTAAACTTAAACTTAAACTTCGAAACTAAAATCGTATCTATTAAACACAAAAACATATATTTGAAACAACGCACGCAGTCCAAATCCATATGAAACGCATCATCCAATTCCTTCTGCATGGCACCATCGTGCCAGACTGCGCTCGGTGCGTGAAGCTCCTAAGAGATAATACTAAATATTAATTTTGGGAATCCGCTGGATGCGGATAGCGCAGGCCCAGCCGTTAACTCACAATATCTGTTGCGGACGCAAGCCTGAACTTAATTAATGTAACTGAAAACTTGTGCTAACACAGCTGAAACGTTATGTACAAAGTAACAAGGGCATGAAATCTAGCTATAATCACACTATAGCTAGGTACAGATCATCAGCCAATCACAGTTTGATGAGTCATAAACCATGAACCAATCACAGGTCATAAGCCATACATAACTACAACTAGCTATGACTTGTAAAAATGATGGAAGAACAGAGCAGCCGCAGGGCGCACTACGCGCCACTTGTGCCCCGCTGAATACTACTTAAGCGGGTGAATAAGCGGCATCTTTGGTGGGCTGCCGGCAGACACGGAACCGCAAGACATCGAAGAAGAACTCCGCGCGCTTGGTTTTGAGCCGGAGTACGTGCGCCATATAAAGGCGCGCCATGGAAGACCCGGCTGCGTTTTCCACGCCATGCTCCGAAGGACGCCGGACTTTCGGGAGATCTTTGACATCACGGTGCTGTTGTGCATGCGTGGTGTCAAGGTGGAGGCATGGCGCGGAAAACGCGGACCCGCTCAGTGCCACAGATGCCAGTTGTTCCGACACAGCTCGCATCTGTGTCACCGCCCGCTCGCTTGCGTGCGGTGCGGCGGGGAACACACATCGAAAGATTGTCCACGCCCATTAGAAGAGCCGCCGACCTGCGCAAACTGCGCAGGCCCCCACACTGCCAATAACTACAGGTGCCCCGTCTACCAGCGAGAGGCACGCAACAAGCGGGCGGGCACCGTCGCCAAGTCCACTGAGCACCGGCCACGCGCTCAGGTCGACACAAGGCCTCAGCCGTGCGCCGACGAGACGCAGAGTGCGACGCTTATGGCGGCGGCAAACGAGCCAAAAGCGCGCGGAGCCAACACTGAACCCCAGGAGCGGAGGAAAAGGAAGCGCGGAGGGAAGAAGCGGAAGGCTCGCCCCGCAGCTTTCAAGGCACAAGAGCAGGGCGCGCACGACGCCCAGTGCGACCTTGACCCCCCTCCCCCGCCGGAAAAACCCAAGGTCCCCACTGCTGCTGCCACCGTGAAAGGGGGCGCCGTGAGGACAGAAATGAATCCACCACCAGCTGTGAATCCCACCACCACCACGAGCGCCTCCCAAACAGGAACACAAGCGCCGCCACAAACAGAAAACGAACCCAAGACGTCGCGCCAGCAGCAGCACAATAATGGAGCTGCACCGGCGGGACTTGGAGTGCCCACAACGCCCGAGGAAGACAAGAAGTATATCCTCGGGGCTGTTATCCGGGTCCTACAGGACGTCCTGCACGCCCTGATGGCTGGACAGGACCCGGTACCCGTCATTCTCGGTGGAATGGCCACGTTGTTTACAACCGGCTAAGCCACCGAGAGTGGCGGGACATGCAACCGCGGTCACCAGCAAGGTCGCCCTCTTCCGCTCCCACCCACCGGATTGACGCCTGAGTAAGTCATAACATGGATGACACGTGACTTATTCAAACACTGAGCACTTTACAAACATAACATGCATCCCAGTGCGCGACGTGTGCTAAGTTAATATAGGCACGGAGCGCACTAAACACAGACACACATAACTGTACATGCATCTATACTCACACGTAGAATGCGTGGGCGCGCATTCATACGTAAACATTGAGCAGTGCTACTCACAGTACAAACTGCTCAAACACATACTACGGCCTCTTAGCTCGAAATGCGATTGGCTAGTCTGATTGCGTTGAAAGCGGAGGTCAGCATCCTCCTGTAGAGGGCGCTCAAGTCGACGCCTTTGTCGCTGGTCGACTCCTGCTGGGCCTCCCCCGGGTAACCAGGGGTCTCACCCGGTAGGGTCTGACCGCCAAGGCGTCGTGAAGAAGCGCTCCCGTGAAAACGGTGAGCGCGGCGCTCCTACAGGAACACACATAGCAACTATTCACAAAGCTGTGATGTCCGCCCACCTCACGGTAGGCGGCGCACAGAAACTATTCTTGGACAGAGAGAGTCCAACCCGACGCCATGCCCGTATTAACGGGTAGAGATCGATGCCTCGGTAAAGGGATCTAATCCCGAGACCGATCCTCGCGCCCCCTGGCGGGGGCGCCGAGAAGACCCCGAAGGTCATCTTTGGTGCCCCTTGCGGGGCGACGAGAAGTACACCGAGCATTTTTGGTGGGACTGCTCGTGGCCGCCACGGACAGTCGTGTCGTGCGTTTCGCTCCCGACCTACGTATTTCCGCCCGGACCGTCGGCGCTCGCGCGAGTGCCACCGTTGCTGCTCGGTGTGACGTCACACCGAAGCGGTCGCGGACGGAGGCTACGCCACCACGATGCCCAGGAAGGGAGGGCGAAGCCCCCCACGGAGTCCGGACCCCCCGGACCCCCCCATTCAACCCACGAGGAGCATGCCGAGGACGGACCGGATGGCGACGGAACCGGAAATCCGGTACCATCGACCACCCGGTCCTGACCCGGCACTCTATGATGCTCCAAGGATGCAGGCAGCTGCACCAGCACCAGCGGCGCCCGCGCCGCTGGCGAAGACACCGCGTCAACACGCGGCGCCCCACCACCCATCCACGTCTCGCTCGGTGCCAACACAGGCACCGACACACACCACGACCGCCGCGCGCCGCGTTACAAACGCCTGCCCGCCCGCGCCCGCGTCCCGAGCACCCACCCGCGTATCTCCACCGGCGACCCGCGCGCCGGTGTCAAGCTCCGCGAGACCGACGCGACCTATTGGATCAGACCCCACTCTGCAGGTACGAATACCTGCGTCGAGTAAACCGGCGACGACAAGGACTCCAACCACCAGGACTCCACCTAATAAGACGCCCAACTCGGAGAAGACCACGCGGCTGAAAACACCCATGACAGCCGCGTATGCATCACCCGCGCCACCCCGCAGTTCAGCCCGTGATTCACCGGCGATGCGGTCGGCGTGTTCGTCCCGTGTGGGATCGGACGCGTCACTTTCGTCGACGGGATCGTACGGCCTATGCGCCGTACCATACGTCACACCCGTACGCGCAGCAGCGGATCCCACAGGGGAACTGCTGTTTGCGTCGAGCTCGCTGCCTGAGCTACCGCTGCCACGACAGGGCTTGGAAGAGCCGCTGCCGCCCACAACATCCACCGACACGCTGGGCTCGGAACAGAGAGCCCAGCGCAGACCCAGAAGCCCTGAAGAGGATGCCGCTGAAGAAGCAAAGCGGCCCTGCACTTCATCCTCGCAGCCGCAGCGTGACCCGCGCAGGCAGCGAACAACCACGCAAACAACGCCGACCGCATCCTTCTCCGAAGTGGCAATGCGGACGCCGCCTCCTACTGCCGCAGCCCCCGTGCAGCCCACTGCCGTGCCCAGTGGTAGCGCACAACCAGCTGCGGGAAAACCAACTAAGAAGTTGCGCTACCCACCACTAGTGGTAGAACACCTGCCAAACTGGGCACAGCATTTTAAAGCCATCCGGGACAAGCTGGGCCGCCCACCATGCGCGCGGCCGTACCAGAAAGGTATACGCTTTGTCCCGGAATCTGAAGAAGAGTTCCGTCTGGTGCAGCGATACCTGACCGAATTAGAGACACGTGAGAACATAGCGTGGTTCTCGTACTCGCTCCCAGCGGAGCTGAGCCTAAAGGTGGCCATCACGGGGCTGCCGGCGGACACGGCGCCGCAAGACATTGAAGAGGAACTCCGCGCGCTAGGATTCGAGCCGGAGTACGTGCGCCATATTAAGGCGCGCCAAGGAAGACCCGGCTGCGTTTTCCACGCCATGATCCGGAAGACTCCAAACTTCCGGGAGATCTATGGCATCACCATGTTCATGAACATGCGTGGTGTCAAAATCGAGTCATGGCGTGGAAAACGCGGGCCAGCACAGTGCCACAGATGCCAGCTGTTTAGACACAGCTCGCATCTGTGCCATCGCCCGCTCGCTTGCGTGCGGTGCGGCGAGGAACATTCCGCCAAAGAATGCCCACGCCCTCTCTCTGAGCCGCCCACCTGCGCAAATTGCGCGGGCCCACACCCAGCTAACCACTTCAAATGCCCCGCCTATCAGAGAGAGGCACGGAATAGGCGAGCGGGCACCGTCGCCAAAACGGCAGAGTACCGACCTCGTGCGCAGGTCACCGAAAGGTCTCTCGCCCAACCCTGCGCAGACGAGGCGCGGAACGCGACGGCGAAGGCCCCGACAGCGCGCGGAGCGACCCCAGACCCCCAGAAGCGGAGGAAAAGGAAGCGCGGAGGAAAGAAGCGTAATGCTCGCCCCGCAGCTTCCGAGGCTGGAACGCAAGGAATGCACCCAGCCCAGGCCGACCTTGCCCCACCTCCCCCGCCGACCAAGAAGTTCACCACCACCACTGTCTTCACCGCAGCCTCCACCGTGAAAGGGGGCGCCGCGAGGACAGACAGGGCATCAAAAGCCACCGCGAGCGCCCCCAAAGCGCCACGCACCCAGACCGCAGCCTACGCGCCGCGCCAGCAGCAACACAGTGGTGGTGCAGCACCGGCGGGGCAGAAAGCACCAACAACACCTGAGGAGTACAGGAAGCACATCCTCGGGGCCGCTATCCGGGTCCTACAGGACGTTTTAAACGCCCTGATGACCGAACAGGACCCGGTACCTGTCATTCTCGCCGGAATGGCCACGCTGTGTACAGCCGGCTAAACCGACGAGAATGAACAGCAGAGCAACCGCGGCACAGCAAGGTCGCCCTCCTCCGCTTTCACCTGCCGGATTGACGCCTGAGTAAGTCAAAACATGGCCTACACTTGACTTACTCAAACACAGAGCACTTCACACACATAACATGCACCCCAGTGCGCGACGTGTGCTAAGTTAATATAGGCACGGAGCGCACTATATACAGACATACATAACTGTACATGCATCTATACTCTCACGTAGAATGTGCGGGCGCGCATTCGTACGTAAACATTGGGCGGTGTACTCACAATACAAACCGTCCAAACACACATCACGGCCTCATAGCTGTAACGTGATTGGCTAGTCCAATTGCGCTATAGCGGAGGCCAGCATTCTCCTGTAGAGGGCGCTTAAGTCGACGCCTATGTCGCTGGTCGACCTCTGCTGGGCCTCCCCCGGGCAACCGGGGGTCTCACCCGGTAGGGTCTGACCGCCTAGGCGTCGTGAAGAAGCGCTCCCGTGAAGACGGCGAGCGCGGCGCTCCTACAGGAACACTCATAGCAACCACTCACATAGCTGTGATGACCGCCAGCCGGCTGGCAGGCGGCACCCAGCTACTTGGTTTTTGGAACCTGTTTCCGCCTTAAAGACACGCCCGTTTTTACGGGCGGAGAACGGATACCTCAGGAAAGGGGGTCCCACCCCCGAGCCTGATTCCTCGCGCCCCTTGCAGGGCGATGAGAAGACCCCGAGGCATTTTTGGTGAGCAATATTTCATTCGATCGTCACTCGTTCTACGCTTCAGATCAAGACCTCAACCTATGAAGAACTGATCCTGACGTCCTGAACCCTGAAGCCTGAAGAAAGAATAACGTATTAGTCGCCTAGAACAGAGCTACGTAGGAACGAGTGTACTTTCAATTTTAATACATATGGCAAGTGCCTTTCAACAGATCGTTTGTTTACTTTCATGATCCTTGGGTTGTCCTCAACAGCCCAAAGTTTTCTGGTCCTTCAGAAGCCGGATCGAAGATTCAATAGCAAGATCGAAGATTCAATAGCAAGATTGAAGATTCAATAGCAAGATTCAAGATCCAAGACCAAGAACGAACACGGTGCCGGGAGCTCAAGAACGTGAAGATCAAGTCAACGTTCGCGCCGGGAGCTCAAGAGGAAAGACCGTGTCTGCGAGCATCAGCTGGTGGTCTTCGAACGTAAAGATCGTCTAAAACGTGTCACTATTTCTTAGCGGGTGGACCGCGGCTCTGTGTCTCTGCCACCTAACGGTGGCAAACGGTGGAGGCCAGAGTTAACGCCGAACAAGGCGGTGTGGTATTGTGCGATACCACCGGTTCATCAAGAGCGCCTTTTTCAAGGCGCGAACCGAACCAGTACACTACGCCGGTAAGGTCGTGCGTGGTGTGGGGGCCGGACTGTAGGCACTGCTGACGGGTCCGGGTATTCCTACCGGCCCTGAGCACCCCACAGTGCGCACAATCCTCTGCTGGGTAGATCCCACCTGTCCAATCCTGCACGTATCCATCCCTGGCGGAGCATATCCTGGTTAAACCCGGCCCTCCAAAAGGATTGATAGGGCTGTTAGGGGCGTCAAATGCCGAAGATGCCGACTACAAGAAGCCAAGCAGCTGAGGAGAGGACAGCAAGAGTGTACGAAGACCCCCCCGCGTCCCCGTCCGCACAAGCATCCGCGTCCGCGTCCGCACAAACCGCTACCACGTCGCGCGCGCATGCCGAACCGAACCCCCGCGTGCCCGCGTTACCCGCACAAATAGACCCCAGCATAACCGCAATAAGGTCACGCGCCGCCGCCGCCACCACCGCCGCCGCTGCGCCTGATACTAGAGAAGAGAGGAGATCGAGGGCGCCGTCCGTGCGCTCTCAGAGATCGACTGCCAGCGCTGTTGCCCGAATAAGATTAGCTGAATTCGAAGCCCAGGAACGTCTAGCCGAGATCCAGAGAAAAGAGCTGCAATTAGAAGCAGCACTTATCAAGAAAAGGCTAGCTTTGGACGTCGCCACTATACGGGAGGAGACTGACCGCGAGAGCGTCATCGCCCGTGAAACAATAGAAGTGGACAACCGAATCGCTGATTGGCTAAATAACACACAACCCAAAAGGGAAGAACGACCCCACATGACGTCATATGAAGACATGTCATCAGCGGTCCGCGTCTCGGCCCTGTGCGAACCACAGGGGGAACGTACCGAGCGCGCACCGCAGAACGAACGACGACGTATCGAACATGACGACAACGGAGCCACATTGTGTTACCAGCGCGAGAACGAAGGGCAACGATCACACCACTATTTTTATAGATATGCGCCACCGCCGCAAGAACAAAGAGGAGTCACGATCGACACTCCGCGGCGCAACCGATCACCTACGCCCAATCCGAGACGAGACAGATCACCTACGCCAGCACGGTCCCGAGAACGAGGAATAGATAGATTTGCCGAGGTCTTAGAACGAATGGCCTTGAAACGCCCGCCGCCTAGACAAGCGCAAGAACTGCCTGTCTTCAACGGCGCGCCGAACGAATGGCTACTATTCCAAGCAGCGATGCGAGATTCGACCAAAATGTATAGCTATACAAAAGCTGAGAACCTGGCACGTCTCCGAACATGTGTACGAGGTGAAGCACGTGAAACAGTAGCAGCTTTATTGTGCACAGCTGCCGATCCCGCAATTATAATGCAGACGCTTGAACAGTATTACGGCCGCCCTGAGATCATTATTGATAAAACGCTGGACGAGTTAAGAAAGTTACCGCGACCCGGAACAACAGCCAGCGAACTGAACGCGTTTGCGATACGGCTTCAGAACATAGTCAGTGTACTCACTTGTATAGATGAGAAGGGGTACCTACAGAATCCTATGTTGGCCCGGCAAGTTACAGAAAAATTAAGTCCGCATATTAGAGCGAGATGGTGCGACTACGCAGAAGAGTATGGAAGTCGCAGCGAACCTGAGATTGTTACGCTGTCTCGTTTCCTCATGAGAGAGGCTGACCGTGCCGTACGATTCGCGTACTCCGCTGCAGGAAGCTCAACAAAGGAGCCAGCACGTAATGCGCCAGCAGCTAAGACCAGTTCGTCTAAACGCCAGGAAGGCAAGAAGCGAGGCGGAGCTGCGTACACTGCAACCGAAAATAAAAACGTAAAGATGTGTCTATGTTGCGGGGCCGAACATGATACGGTGAAATGTAGGAAACTGGAAGCGATGACTTTACCACAGAGGTGGGAATGGGCAAAAGAAGCACGCGTATGTTTTCGTTGCTTGAATAGCCGTCACCGCCGTGCCAGTTGTACCGCAAAGAAATGCGGTATAGATGAGTGTCGCCATCCTCATCATGTGTTGCTACACAGCGCACCGCAAGCCGCGCCAGGAGGCGAACAGAACGATCAAGAGATCACCGCCTCGGCTAACACCGTAATGTCAACTGGCGCGGTGTTATTAAAAATATGCCCTATCACGATAAGAGGGCCCGATGGACTGGAAGTTGAAACTCACGCCCTACTCGATGAGGGATCTACGATAACCTTGATCGATGAGGAAATCGCTAGAGCAGTGAACGCGCAAGGAACGAAATGCGCGCTGCGTTTGCATGGATTAACTGCAACGCGGCAAGAACCCGAGAGTCAGAGCGTGTCATTGGAGATACGGGGAGCACGAACTAGCTTCCATCCAATACAGGCGCGAACCGTCAAGAGTCTCAACATTACCAGTCAAGCGATCGCAGCTGAGTGTTTGAACTATGAACACTTGAAACTGCTACCACGGAACGAGGTTTGCTATGGACAAGCAAGACCGCGCATACTAATAGGTGCAGACCATTGGCACTTAATAGTATCGCGAAAGCTCCTGACCGGAGAATGGAACGAGCCGGCCGCATCACTAACTATGCTAGGATGGGTAGTGCACGGTACGGTGCCACGAACGATAGTGGCGAAGGAAGACCCAATAGATGGCGCTACAGTACTGCACATACGTGCGCCTCAGCATAGAGAACGATTTGATCATGATGATGAACTACATGAACTAATCACAGAACATTTTAAGATCGATGCGCTAGGAATATCATCCAACAATAAACCTGTGAAGGAAGACGAGCGCGCAAAAGAAATATTCAATAGAACAGAGCGATTGGTCGACGGACGTTACGAAGTCGGCCTGCCATGGCGTACAGACGATACTCGCCTGCCGCCTAGTTATAATATGGCCCTAAGCAGATTGCGCTCTATGGAACGTAAAATGGATCAAAACACGGAATTTCGCAGAGCATACACGTCACAAGTTGACAACTTGTTGGCGAAGGGTTATGCAACTCGAGTCGAGGACACAGACGACAGCGCAATTGATTGGCTCCTCCCACATTTCGCTGTGACCAATCCGAACAAACCAGGAAAGGTGCGCCTTGTCTTCGACGCAGCCGCGAGTACAGGCGGGCGCTGTCTGACCGACGAACTGCTCGCCGGGCCCGATATGTTGAACACGCTTTACGGAATATTGTTCCGATTCAGAGAGAAGCCAATTGCTATAGCGGCAGACATACGCGAAATGTTCTTGCGAGTCAAAATACGACCAGAAGACAAAGCAGCGCAACGATTTTTGTGGCGTGGTGATGACCGAAAAAGCCCGCCTCAGAAATACGTGATGAATTCCATGATATTTGGCGCTCGGAGTTCACCCTTCCTAGCTCACAGCGTTAGAAACAGAAACGCTGAGGAATGTCAAGACGCGCACCCGCGCGTACTCTATGCAATAACAATGAACCATTACATGGATGATTGGGTCGACAGTTTTGAAACTGAAGAAAGCGCCGCCCTCACGATCAAAGAGGTGCAGCGCATTCATGAGCGAGCCGGCTTTGAACTCGCCGGGTGGAATTCGAATCGTCCACACTTACTCGCTCATATCCTAGAACAGGATAAGGCTAACGCCCCGAAGGAACTAGGTGCGAATGCACACCCATATGGCAAGACGCTGGGTATGATGTGGGTGCCAGAGACCGATGAGCTTGCATTCAAAACAGCTATGCCCCGTGTACCGAACGAAGTACGCGATGGAACGAGAACGCCCACTAAACGTGAAATGTTGGGGGCTGTAATGTCGATCTTTGACCCGTTGGGCCTGTTGAGCCCTTTTACGATTACGGCAAAGATCACTCTACAGGAGCTATGGCGAAACAACATCGGCTGGGACGAGCAACTACCCGCCAAAGAGGCTATCGCGTTTCTCGAATGGATAAATGGTCTGACGAGCGTGGCGGGCTTGCGAGTCCCCCGATGCTACGCGAATCACATGACCGTAGAGCGATCGCTGCATGTATTCACCGACGCTAGTGAACAAGCCTACGCCGCTGCAGCATATTGGCGATTAACACGGCCCGACGGATCGATAGACGTCGTGTTAGTAGCGGGAAAAGCTAAAGTAGCGCCGATGAAAGCGCAGAGTATCCCACGCATGGAACTGCAGGCGTGCCTGATAGGCGCACGACTCGCCTCTGAGATACGCAAGGAGCATAGATGGGAAGCCGAAGTAACCTATTGGAGTGACTCTAAGACGGCATTACATTGGATAAGAAACGACTCTGCGAGATATACGCCATATGTTGCGCATCGACTGAGCGAGATAGCCGAACTTACCCCCGCTGAACGATGGCGCTGGGTGCCGACCGCTCAGAACGTAGCTGATGACGCAACTAGATATGGCAGAACGAGCCTCAATAAACACGATCGATGGTTCATCGGACCGGCCTTCTTACGTGAGCCGGAAGAACAGTGGCCGAGCGAAGAGAACCAGGGCGAGGAAGAAACAGTAGCCCATGTTAGAGGCGAGGAGAACGTTATGGACCTGAAACGATTCTCCTCATATGATCGAGCATTGCGCGCTATGGCAAGCGTGTTGCTCTTTATAGAAAAATGTCGTAAACGCGCGACAACGATGGACGTGCGTCATCTCGAAGAAGCCGAACTAATGCTTATACGAGATTCGCAACGTGACAGTTTCTCTGAAGAAATTAAGAGATTGACGTCAGGAAAAAGCGTTGAGAGATCGAGCCGGCTCAACAAGCTAGACCCGGTGTATGAAAATAAAATTATTCGACTGAACGGACGAATCAACGCAGCGAATGTACCAGAGTACAGGAAGAGGCCACCGATCTTAGACGGCAGGCATCCACTTGCGCGCCTACTTATAAAACGTGAACACGAGAAGAATGGGCATGCAGGCCGAGAGCACGTAGTCAATAACCTGCGTCAGCGATTTTGGATATTACGATTACGAACGAGTGTGCGCGCTGTGCTGAACGAATGCATCGTGTGTCGCATGCGACGTAAAGCGCCACCTATACCGGTGAAAGGAAACTTACCCTGCGAAAGGCTTGATGCATACGCTCGCCCTTTTACTCGCAGCGGTGTTGATTGTTTCGGTCCCATGACGATCACTATAGGAAGACGTAGAGAAAAACGCTGGGGCATGTTATTTACCTGTTTGGTAACTAGGGCCGTGCATATAGAACTGTTACCGAGTCTCAGTACTGACAGTGCGATCATGGCCCTTAGAAGAATGGCCGCGCGCCGTGGATGGCCACGCACAATAATGTCAGACAACGGTACGAACTTCCGTGGAGCTGACGTCGAACTAAAAAACGCTTACAAAGAATGGGCGACTGAACTTAAGGATTACGCCCTTAATAAGGAAACCGATTGGCGTTTCATCGACCCTGGTGCACCAAACCAGGGGGGAGCCTGGGAGCGGCTCATACGTAGCGTGAAAACAGCCCTCGCTGTAATATTGAAAGAACGAATGCCAAAGGAAGAAACATTAATAACGGTCATGGCTGAAATAGAGAACATATTGAACTCGCGACCGCTTACTCACGTATCTGTGAACCCGGAAGACGCGGAAGCGTTAACGCCGAATCATTTCCTGTTGGGGTCATCAGCAGGGCTACCGGTCACTGGAACTTGTGACGTAGCTGATAAACGCGCTTGGCGAGCGGCCCAAGCGCTGGCAGATCGATTCTGGGCAAGATGGATGAAAGAGTATCTACCGACACTGACACCGCGCGGTGACGTCAGATCTAATCACGCTGAACAAATTAAAGAAGGCGATGTCGTCATAATCGCTGACGGCTTATTACCGCGGAATGTGTGGCCGCTGGGCCTTGTTGTGCGCGCGATAGTAGGTACGGACGGTGTTGTGCGGAGTGCGGATGTGCGAACTCGGGGTGGCATTTTTAGAAGGCCAGTAAGAAGGCTTATCGTCCTCGACCAGAAGGGAGAGGCTCGCGAGGCTACGCCGGGGGGAGACTGTTGCAGACGCAAGCCTGAACTTAATTAATGTAACTGAAAACTTGTGCTAACACAGCTGAAACGTTATGTACAAAGTAACAAGGGCATGAAATCTAGCTATAATCACACTATAGCTAGGTACAGATCATCAGCCAATCACAGTTTGATGAGTCATAAACCATGAACCAATCACAGGTCATAAGCCATACATAACTACAACTAGCTATGACTTGTAAAAATGTTGGAAGAACAGAGCAGCCGCAGGGCGCACTACGCGCCACTTGTGCCCCGCTGAATACTACTTAAGCGGGTGAATAAGCGGCATTTTTGGTGGGCAATATTTCATTCGATCGTCACTCGTTCTACGCTTCAGATCAAGACCTCAACCTATGAAGAACTGATCCTGACGTCCTGAACCCTGAAGAAAGAATAACGTATTAGTCGCCTAGAACAGAGCTACGTAGGAACGAGTGTACTTTCAATTTTAATACATATGGCAAGTGCCTTTCAACAGATCGTTTGTTTACTTTCATGATCCTTGGGTTGTCCTCAACAATATCATTATCTTTTACAGTGTTGCGTGCTGTTTGGGACTTGATTATTTTTAGGACTGGGTTCCAAACAGGTGGAAGCTAACATAATAACTTGCAAGCTCCACATCCCCATCGCAAACGCCGCCTGAAACCCAGCACAGTTGAATGAATGAATGAATGAATGAATGATATATTTATTTGCAAGAACATAGGTAACATAGGTTGATCGTCGACCTGCTGTTCTACCATTCATCAAAGGGGTCACCGACAGAATTGGTCATATCTTGAAGCGTGCTTCTATCAAAACCTATTTCAAGCCCCAAAGAAAGATCAGCCAACTCCTCAGACCGGTGAAGTGTCACATTCCCTTACAAGATGCAGGGGTCTACAAGATTGATTGTGATTGTGGGTTATCATACATAGGGCAAACAAAGCGTAGTATAGCCACTAGAATTAAAGAACATATAGCTGACGTCAAGAACAGACGCTCCACAAAGTCTGCAGTGTGTGAACATGCCCTAGACAAACCCAACCATTTTCTTCGTTTTGATAAACCACAAGTTCTGGCGAAGGAAAACCGATATGTACCTAGAATGCTCCGTGAGGCTATTGAAATTAAAAAACATCCTAATTTTAATAGAGAAGATGGTTGGCAGCTTCCACCTGTTTGGAACCCAGTCCTAAAAATAATCAAGTCCCAAACAGCACGCAACACTGTAAAAGATAATGATATTGTGAGTGATTACTGCGTGCATCGAAACGATTTTAATTAATAATATTGTACGGTAGATTAAAATAATTTTTTCAGTAGTTAGGCAGAAGAACGAAATACTTTAGCTTGACCTAATGACTGTTTCTATTCTTATTATACATTAATTAAATATGAATTACCAATATAAACGTGACGTGGTTAAATCATTAATTTGTTCATTGAATACCAACTCATCAATACGACTTTCCGACAGACATGCGCAATGGAGTTTCTTTACGTCATTTATTTATTGATAAGAAGGTAAGTTCAAGGCCCAGTAAAAAAAGAAAAATTATGTGGCTTTATTGATCCAGCTATTTCAGCTAGGTACACCAGTTTGTGTTCTAAAGAAACAAGATCTAAAATCAATGTACCTACCAATGATTAGACTGTAAGTATCCGCAAACTGGGTAGACAGACATTGTAGTTTTAACTGTGATTGCATCTATCTAAGCCCACTGACTTAACTTAACACGGTTACATACGATAGTAGTAGTAGTTCATAAAATAAACTTTGAAGGACGACGACGACCAAGTTTACGAAAAACTAACTTTTCTTTGTAAGTCAAATTCGCTAAAATATGTTCAGATAATTGAAGCAGCTTCAGCTAACTAAATTCAACGGTATAAGTAAGTACGAAAAAGTTTTCAACAAGAATATAATATGTACATAAAATCTAATTTTAAGAACTCCTATTAAAGTTTTCGACGTAACGCACGGTAACCCGGACTTATTGGGACCTCCAATATCGCTGAGTCCAGCGCTGCGCTTTGGTTGCCTTTCCGTCAGGAGGTAAGAAAATACTTGCGATTTTATCTATTTACACATGAAATACGAGACAAGAGTGGATGAAAAAGTTGAAGTTCGAATTCGAAGAACATGGAGTTGCGCTAGCAATCCGATTGGCTGTGGATGTGGAGCCAATAGCGAGCTGTTATCGTGACACTTGTCAGTTTGATGTGCTGCCACTTTGTGTAAATAAATTACCCGAGCAAAATGTATTTGTTTGGTGAACCGACTTGCGGTAACATTTAGGCAACAGCCTAGGTGGTATTGCAGTTGTAATGGGCAAAGGTATTGGGCCTTTTTATTATTATTATTTATTCAAATCAGATTACAATCCATATGTTAGCAAAAATCGCTTATAGACTATGTTAGTAACATTCTATCTATTAAATACCAAACTCTTTTTTTTTTTGTATTGATTTTTTTATTGATTCGTCTTAAGTATCAGAGGTATAGTCACCTCCTTAAATATGGCACGAATACAGACAGATCAACATGCTGTAGCTATGTGAGTCTGTGTGTATGTAGTAGTCACAGACCAGTAAGCCTCACTTGATATTTTGACTCAAAGAAGGGCGAAATACAAATGACTTTCTTGAAAATATATCTAGACACTTAAATTACTAGACATGAGCGAGACACGAACAAAAAAAAAACATTTGTTTCCGAATTCTCCACTACAAAAGTCAATCAATTTCAAGCTTTGCAGCATTTCGTGGTCGCAGGTAGACTAAGATGACAATCGTCTTTACAGATATTTCAAAAAAAAAATTTTAATCTACCGTACAATATTATTAATAAAAATCGTTTCGATGCACGCATTAATCACTCACAATATCATTATCTTTTGCAGTGTTGCGTGCTGTTTGGCACTTGATTATTTCTAGGACTGGGTTCCAAACAGGTGAAAGTTATCGGTTTATTCCCGATTCCTGTAAAATAATAGATTTTTTGAAAACGTTCATCAATTAATCTTCCATATTATTGATATTTTCTTGAGAAATTTATGAAACATTTTGTATTATACAGTATACATTAGAATAAATAAAAAATAAAAAAAGGACCGTTTTTAAAAGAATCTGGCATAAATTCATAAACATTAAATAAATCTTGAAATGTTTGCAGATTTTTTTTAGTTCAAGCCTCTAAGCCAAGCATCTAATGCTTCGACCCCTAGAAAAAGAATATTAAAAGAGATTATTAATTCAAAAGATCAGACGATTAAATTAAATTAAACAAAATTTGTAAACAAGCAGAATCAGTAATTCGAACGCAAACCGAAAAACTCAAAAAGATTCAGAAAAATCGGTTATATGCACAGATTTTACACCAGTTAGTAGGATCTAATATTTTTGATGACATTAGCTTTCATCAAATAGGCGAGTATCCAGCGTCTAACCATGTCTCAGATTTGATCAAATGCGTCATCGAGAAATACATAAATATAAGATTACATTTACAAAAACCGTTTACAAAAAACTAACAAATTTTGACGACTTTAGTATGTTGGGCAGTAATTATTTTATAAGTTACGATTTGAAAAGAAAACCAATCCGTAAATATGCAGAATTGCATGACTTATTTACGCAAAACACCAAACCAGGTCTTATAACAAATTAAAAGTAGGTTAAAAATCGATAAACTACTTTTTATTTTACGCCATACCTCGCGATGTTTGTTTTAAAACGTGTCAGACGTTATTTTCAATAATTAAGTATATCATAAAACAGTAACTTTCCAATTCCTTATGTAGGACAAATTATTTTTATTCCATGACCATGTGCGAAGTGCCGCTGCGTGGAATACAAATGATGAAGAACCGGCTCTGAGTTAGTGCCGTTTAAATGTTCGTGGATTGTTCGCCACTCGCTGTAACGAGCTCATTACGTAGGTACACTTGGTATCGTCACCTCGGGCCTCGGGATTAAAGCGGCTTTTCCGAGTAATTCTTCGTAACTCTTAAAGCTCAACAACGGCGGCTATTGTGACCGTTTCTATGCTAATCGTAGAACAAAACGAGCAAAGCTGCTTGTCTCGAGTAGATTGTCTAATGAAATCAGATATTTAAATGAAAATTCCACGAGAATCGCATCAGAAAGTTATATACGTTTTGACAAAAGAAGTGTTTATAATGTGGGTGACGGGCCACCAGAACATATATTAGCATCATCATCATCATCATCAGCCTATATTAGTCAACTGCTGGACATAGGCCTCTCCAATGGCACGCCACTGACCTGGTCAAAGACTTTCGTCTTGAGACACTGCGGTATTTAGTATGCGGTATGCAGTTCTTTTTATTACGCTTATTATTCTAACAACAACGGTAGGTAAAGTGAATTTTCGTGATTTTGTTCCAAATATTTCGGCTAGAACAAAGTACCAGATTTGACTATTTTCTCTTTCAGATGGGTCACGGCGGCTCCGGCAGCGGGTCTTCATCGTCGTCGTGGTCTGGAGGCCGCGGGGGGCGTCCGAGGCGGCACTCAAGGCCTCAGCGAGCCCCCAGGCGAAGACCTATCGCTAAAGGGAAAGAGGTGAGGGTTGCTATCATCGTATTTAGCTGAAGAAAAATAAGATGATTCTTTGCTTTAAAATACCTATGCATTTATTCTAAATATTGTTTTAAATTAACTGAAATATTACTTATATAATCGATATTAATTAATACACCCAAAAACTTAAAAGCTTGCAATGTTATTATTTAAAAAATACTACAAAACCGATTTCAAAAATCTAATTATACAGATTTATAAAAATATGTCAATAACAAACTACAAATAGTCAAGAAAATCGAGATAGGAGATGCATCCATTAGATGTTAAATTTACTTTTCGGAACTGATTATAGATAGACTAGTTAAAAGTCTTAGAAGTTTGAATGAACTGTTTCCTACATTTCTGTACTCAATTACTACTGTCTTACAAAGTTTCTTACTAGTAAATCTTTTCGTAAAAATATTCATAATAAGTGAATGAGTAAGAGTAAGATTCAAAGTCAAATAAAAAGTGAAAAAAATCAAAAAAGCCTGATTTTTGTAAAAAACTATTTAGAAAATCTGTTGTAAACAAAAAAATAATGATTTCTATCAACCCTGGTCTTGGGATTAACAGAAAACTGTAGAGAAGTGATAAAATATGGGTATTCCGGCGAAGACATATTGGGAGCCACTTGAGCTTAGTGCGGAATTTGGAGACATGGTCATATTTTCGTAAGCCAAATCTGATACAAACATTTTGAAGGCATCAGATCTCCTTTGGGAAAGAGCTCGTCCGGGGAAGTACTGGACTTGATGGGAAGTTTCAATAAATTGCTTGAATCCCTGTATTCACACCAATGAATGTTGCTTATTTGGAAAACCATAAGTCCTATCAACATGCATCCAATGACAATATATTGGTTTTTGACAGTGTTCTCGAAAGATTAACTGTTTTCATAAAAAAAATAAAAAACCACGATTGGGGATGCAAAGGCAGGGGAGAGGGGGAAAACAATCCTATTTCGACGTGTTTCTACTTATAAATTGAAGCACATTATATAAAAGCTACATTATTATTTTATGTTTTCACTATCAGACCACTTTATGCGGTAATAGTAAATGATAATAAACGATAAATTGTACTCTAGTTTGTTATTATTCGACCGATAAGTATTTAAAACGAAGAATAAAGTGTTTTATTGGTAAATGGCACTTGAAATTGTTTGTTTGATAAGAATTTTCAGTGTGAATAGCTGGTCTAGCTCAAAAGTAATTATGTGTGTTTGTATATCTACAGTAATTCAACATGAGTTGTCACTTGTCACCAATTGTCTGTAAGTTTTGTAGGTAACATCACGCGTTTCGGAGGAAACAAGGATAAAAGAAAGACGTAGACACAGTGTGTGACATTAAATACATACTAAATATAAACATACTTACGATAATAAATTATAAACTACGTAAACATACCTATACCAATAAAAAATATATATATAATAAATAAAAAATATGATATTATAATCAACACCGAGAGAATAAAAAATATTTACAGTTTGAAATCGAATACATAAAGTTGGATTCCACTCTATGTGGATTTCCACAAAACATAGAACACACAAAACAAAATTCTTGAAAGCTTGAGGCTTTATTTCTAAAGGAATGACGTTTGACACCAATCATCAAGTTTTTAAGTTTTTTTTAAGTTCTATGTTTATGTACTTTACTATTCAACTTTTATCTACTGAATATTATTTTTACCTTTTTAATTCATCTAAATAAAATAAATAATATATAAATAAGCTGGTTTTTAAAAACGATTCGTACATAAATGTTATTACATCCACAGCAACACCATTTGGAGGCTTAGGAAGTGCACCTGCTTCTACAGCACCTACTTTGTTTGGTGGAACTGGCTTCGGAGCTACTGCTGCTAAACCTGCAACAGGTAATTTATTTGATGATCAGTGATAAACTACTTACAAAATACATACAATTTCTTTGATCAAAGTCAGATTGGTCAAAGAAATTTGACGAGTGGCATCTACGGCGATCGCTGTCAGAAACGAATTGCAGCGTCAATGCAACTTGATTGATTTTGATTTGCTTAATTTTCTCTGCTCAAGAGCGAATTTTTCTTTTGCCCAATTTATATCTTTAGGATGACAGCAATGATATTTAAAAGTATTAATATGTCATACCCTAACAAAACAAACAAAAAAATATTATTTATTTGCATTCCACAATGTAAATTAGGTTCCGTACAAAGCGGCATAATACACATAAATTAGTACAAAGTAAGTAAGTTGGTTGGGGTGCTGGCCAGAAAACCTCCACGTGTGCCTGACGGCTGCTTGTCCTTCTGGACACGTCTGGAGGGATCGGCAGTTGTTTGGCCGGTGCATCCTGGGCACGGGCAATAAAATCCTGCCGAGGGATTAACCTTCGGGGGATTTTATTTCCTGTGGCGAATATTCTGGCGCGGGAGGGGCCCGTTCTGGGCCAGTAGGGAGTTGCTCCACGTGTTCCTCTGATATCAGCAGAGGGCACAGTGGAGGAGCAGGGGCGGGCCCGGTGTGCACTCACCCTGCCACTGGGCAGGCAGCGGGGGGACTGTCTTTCCCTGCCCCCGTCGATCTCGTAACCCCAGGAGTGCCTGCTGAGTAGTGTTCTCGCGCCTCTTGGGACCGAGGGTCATGGCTTCACCGCCCGGACCGCGAGGAAGAAAACCTCTATAAAAAATTACGGGAGGTAGGGCCTGCGAGCAGCAGACTCGGGGTAGTCTGCTGCCCGACCAGCAGCTGGCGTAGCTGGCACAGCCGGCGTAGTTGGCGCAGCTGGTAAAGGCCCATGAGATGAGGTGGCGTGCAGTGTTCCGTGTGCGCCACCTAGGAGGGTGCGGCCGACGTTAGGCCGCACGGGGAGAAGGGGCTCGCCTGCTTGTGGCGGGCCGGTACCTGTCGGGGGTGGTTGTGTGAATACTCACGGGTTCCCACGCCCCCGGCTAAGGTAGTTGAAGGAACACCGTGGTGGTTTTAGTCGGTAAGAGTCCGACACTGGCTCCGCCTACCCCGGGCGGAGTGCGTCCATGAGGATTTCCCCACGGAAAAAAAAAAAAAATAAAAAAAAAAAAGTAAGTTGGTTACTTCATGATACTTTCGCGTCATAATTTAAATTTAGCTTCTTAAATTCAGCGCCAGGTGGCGCTGGTTGCAAAAAATAAAATAGCATTGATTAATATTCGATTTGATTCGTTTGTAATTAGGAACCCTATAATACTGAGCATGGCCCGACATGCTCTTGGCCGGTTTTTATTGTAGGGCTATATATATGAAACTAGTGAATATTGACCCTCATCAATAACTTTTTTGTTCCGTCTGGGGAAGGCGGTGCATAAAAGGCGGTACAATCAATCAACTCAGCCTATCGCAGTCCACTGCTGGACATAGGACTCTCCCAAGTTGCGCCACAACGCTCGGTCCTCTGCCTTCCGTATCCAAGGCGGTACATAAAATATAAATTAAAACATATTTTTTGTCCAAATTACAAATTATACATGTGGCGTCAGTACGTGGAGCGTGTAAATTGTGTATTTTTATCTAGATTTAAATATTCGTGTAGAACTATGAATTTGTTACAGTTAAGTACCAGTGTTAATGATTTTTAATATTTACGTATATTAAATGCTGATCGTGCTTTTGAAGAGAACTAGTAGTACGTAAAATACATTCGTAAACTTAGCACATACTCAGATTTATTAATGATACTGAGATATATCAATGAAATTCAAATAAATATATTACTGGTGCGTAATAATTAATTAACGAACGTATATTAAATATAGCATATTTAATACTGTAATGCGAGATTCTACGTTGAAATGGAATGTCATAGAGATGACTTTATAATAGCTTGACACATAATATAGAATACTGGAAAAAAAAAGCACGAATGACAATACGATACGACTTTACGTTAATATTCTGATGATTGATACAAATATAAACCATTATTGTAAATATACTACAAAATTTTAAATTGATAACGATATCAGGATTACCGAGGAAGTAACCAACATCAAAAATTAGTTGTTCATAGTGTCGATTCTCGAACCAACTAAACTTATTTTAAACTTTCACTATCTTTTACTAAAAGTAGATACAAGAAAGAGATGGCAACAATTTTAGTGCTGTCAAATTAGTCGGAATTAAAGTTTCTATACAAGTTTAGTCGTGCTCTCGGAACATGCCCACTAATAACAAAAAAAAACCGACTTCAAAAACCTTAACTAAAAAGTAAAAAATAATCATTGTATGTTTTAAAATATTAATATAAAACCAAAATTTTGAAGACGGCGCGTGATTGACCCTTTGCTTCATGTAATGTACAGTCGAGCGCAATATCTATAGTAAATACAGTTTATGTGAACGTACATGAAAATCACGCGCCGCCTTCAAAATTTTGGTTTTATGTTAATATTTTAAAACATACAATGATTATTAATTGCCGTCCCATCGGATTATGAGAGTGAGACTATTCTACGTACCCCTAGCCAAATTCTTCATAGCTCAGCCTTGCTTATAACATGTAGTTTATGCAGTAAGTAACACAGCCCGTTGACCGAGAAGGACATTACTGTGTACGCTATTCTGCCGTGTCACTCGCAGGTCTGTTATCTTAAGATACATGAGTTACGCGTAACAGGTCTAAATCGTATTTTTTCATGATCCTCTATCACCCAGTAAAATAATATTTTAATAAACTATTACCAATTAGTCACAATTGCCTATCACCTAACTCTTGAAACTATGATTTTGCCATTGTTAGTTATGGTAAAATACTGTATCTTAAGTTACATCAATTACGCGTGATAAGTTGCGAGCGCATCGAGCAAATCCTAACTCTGCTAACTACTAGATACAGTATTTATCCGTGACTGTAGTGAGCGTACTAACTGATGATGATGTGGATATTATGAGAGATTCATTAACAAACATGGTTCTAAAAGTAATAGCCCACGGCAACATGATAGTCTTTATGGACCAGCTGAAGAAAAATAACTATTTTTCTGAAATCAATAGGTGGAATAAAAAAATCGCGGGCGAATATGCAGGAGTAATGTTCACAAACCTATTTTTGTTGGTTAGTATATCAGCTTGATGTATCTCATTTACCGGGTTTTTGAAAAGTGTACGTATTTGAAAATAATTTCCAAAAGCCTTCAAAATACGCACTGTCTGTTGTTGGATTTCCACTGGTTATTTTATGAAAATGTGTGTTAATCAATTATTATTTTATTACACAGGAAATTAAAGTAAATAGGTCCTAAACAAGGCAAAGAAAAGCCAACTGGCACCTTAAATTATGGATTTCAGTCATGGTTTCAGAGTTTCAGATAATTTCAGAACGCGCGAATTGTGCTTAGATAAAATCAAACAGTTTTTAGTAACTTCGTTGGTAATTTTTACTGTTTGATGTTTATTCAATAACTACAAATTTTGTATAAAAAAGTGCAGTTATAAATGCAGTTCATGACGATACCCTTTAATCAGCAGTCGACTTAGACCCAAAAAACTGCCACCGTAATGGTGGCAGTCTTATTTTCAAAATAATCACCTTATGTTGCTTCGAGGCTAGTAGTTCTGGTCTATACTTTTCTTTTAAGTATTTTTTGGTCTTACTGTTCTGTTGTCTTAGCTGGACCCTAGTTTCATTTATAACAACTAATTTGCGTAAAATTTCTTATATATCGGCATCAAACGAAATAAAAATTTGCGTGAAGTGCTTAGCCGGTTGTGTTTTGGTTCGACTCAGAGGGGCATCGGTATCTTTCTCTTAGATACCCTGGGAAATCAGAATTTATGGCAAATATTGCTTCCTTATCACTTTTTAAAAACATCTATTACCTAGCTATCTCTTTAATATTTCATTATTAATTTCCTACCATCAGATTCAATATCTTTTCGGTGTTCTGTGCTATAGTGGAAGTCGAAGGCTATTTACAGTAGAGGACATATTCAACGCTCTGTCTACTGGGATTTAATTCAGCTAACTGATTTTTAACTACATCATCGGATGCAATAGATTCTCCTTATTCCGTCACTATGTAGTATTTTGGAAAAAAAAACGGACACGACACGACACCAACGAACGGACAGCACATTGTTGAGATTTTTTTTTTTTCGAATGCAAGAAATTTATCACCTGGCTCTGATTAAATCCTTCTAAGTTTGGAAGCAAAAGTAATACAACAAAGAAATTTAGCGTAAAATCATCTGAAGGGTTGACGATTATAATGAGATCAAAAGCATTTCGATTTCATTATTATTTTTATATAAGGCCGCGAACTTTTCAATCCACGTATTTAGGCATTCTTCTTCTTCTATCGTGTCGACATGAGCTACATAATGATAACGGCTCATGTCGTGGGGAAAAGATTAGCCAGTCAGCAGGTTGGTAGCAGAGCTGAGTGCCCAGGGTGCGGCGGACGATCAATTAAATATCGTCACTCGTGGAGGCTCTTATTAGGCATTAAGAATAGTTGAATTTTGAAGATGCTCAACTTACGTAGTCGTCAAGAAATCATACGATGAAAAATAATTCAAAGATTTGCATGTGTATTGCAAAAGTGTGTTGGACTTTGTTAAAAAAGAAGTACCCCGGGAAGTAAGGCGAAGGAGTGTAAGTGCAAGAAAGAAAGCAGACTTAAATGCAGATGTAGATTTAGATAAGATCTTACATATCTAGGTTTTAGTTTTTTTTTGAATCTAAAATAATTTTGATAATACTAAGTTCTCATTTCAATTTTTATGTTAGTTAATTAAGTTTATTTGTTTTAAAAGTTATCGAATCTTGGTTAGAAGAAGTCTGAGTTTTCGTTTTACTCATTAAAAAGGATATTTTAATGTATTTGAAAATTTGAGTTTTTACAAGATAAGTCATAAGTCATTATTCATTTGTTTAGATGAGTAGTATTTTTTCTATTCCTTTATAAACTAATTTAATTTAATACTAAACAATCAGTCAGACAAACTTTAGTTAAAGATACCTGTGTTTAGCAAAACATTCCATATTACACTTGTTGCGGCTAAGTCACCTATCTTAAGATACAGAGCACCGCGTAACAACCAATGTATAGAGAGCTTGTTACACCTATCTCTGTTATAGCTAATAACTCTGAAAATTTCAAAGTATTCAAAAATCTATAAATTTCCCGGTTTTCCTCAGACTTTAATACAACCAATTATGTAAAAATATTTCCTGAAAGTTTTGAAACATTTAAGATAATCGCAATTATCTGTAAAAAACTTTAAACGGTGATATCTCAAAACTATGTTTCGTGAGATACAAGAGATAGGCCTGACACGGCAGTATTCTCTTAGCTAATTGCATAACTGTACCATCCTTACGGTGTGTTCGCATTGACGCGACCATCTGTGTGATACTTTACTACAAGCATGAGGAGAATAGTATAACAGCTTGGTAGACAAACGCAAACATGGTAATGTACAGATTTATTAAAGCGATTTATTTAAAAATCTGGACTGAAGTAGGTCAAAAATGTATCTATACTATAATAAAACTGTAAAGGTCGAAAAGTCTGTACATTGAGTATTTTTTCGCGAAAATTGGCTAGGGGGACTAGAAATAAGCTATAGAACACGAATCAATCGTTTAAAAAATTTATGTCTGTCTGTCTGTCTGTCTGTCTGTCTGTTTGTTACCTCATCACGTGAAAACGGCTGAACGGATCGTAATGAAACTTAGCATTTGTATTGGTATTAGTCTAACTTAAAATATAGGGTATGTTTTATCTGAATCGGTTGAGTAGATCCAGCGATACAGCTTGACCCCTCTATTGTATTAAGTTGCATACAAAGTAGAGGTCATGATTGTTGGTTGTTTGCAGATTCCTAAAAATACAACTAGATTTCGTTAGTATTATAGATAACATAGTCAGCCCATTACTGTCCCACTGCTGGTGAGCATGGACCTCTTCTCGGAATGAGAAGAGTTAAGGAACTGGATATTGTTAGTGTAATAGATTACATTATCTAAACATAATCAGTCAATTACTGTCCCACTGCTGGGCATGGACCTCTTCTTAGAACGAGAAGAGTTAAGAAAATAGAGAATAACATAGCATAATCAGCTCATTACAGCTGTCCCACGGCTGGGTATGGGCCTCTTCTCAAAATGAGAAGAGTTATTGAACAGGATATTGTTAGCATTATAGAATAACATAACATTATCAGCCCATTACTGTTCCATTGCTGGGCACGGGCCTCTTCTTACAATGAGAAGAGTTAAAGAACTGGATGTGGTTATTGTTATAGAATTACATAACATAATCAGCCCAATTACTGTCCCTCTGCTGGGCACGAGCGTCTTCTCAGAATAAGAAGAGTTTAGGGCTAATTCCATTACCATGGCCGGTTGGTTGTACAAACAAAATATAGAATGGTAGGTGAATAGTGTAATCGTTTGAGTAGGCACTTATGTATATTAGAAGACATTGTGTTCATAAATATGACAGGATGTTATTTTCCGACATCCACGCGGACGGAGTCGCGGGCACAGCTAGTAAGTAATAAGTAGAAAACACATTCCTCACAAAATTAACACGTCTTTCAACTTACGTTTTTCAGTTGAAGAGTTGATTCGCAACGCGTTTATGACATCTCCAAAGAAACATTTTGCTTAAATACTTGTGGATGAATCGTAATTTATTGTTTGGTATTCGGGACTATTATGAGAGTGACCCAAAACTGCCTCAGTGAGTTTTCATCATGTCAAAACGAGAGTAGCAGACACTCGTGTCAACTTTCTCCGTGCGTTCTATTTCAGTCTGCGTGGCATCATTTTTTAATCATCCCGTTAACGAGGCGCGGACATCTGGGAAAACACCATTGTCTAGATTTTATTGTGTGCTATGACGTCACAGAATTTGTTTACGTGTACGCGATTATCGTTAAACGTTATGGTATGCAGTTTATTGACCTGTGGAATGATGAGAAAATAATCTACGAGAAGCGACTTTCACACAATCACCGACCATCATCCACTTGTGGAAAGGATAAATATCATGCACCTTGCGGTATAAGACGCATCATGTTCAGTATTTGCTGTTTTGAATTTCAAACATATGGCAACTTTAAATACTGATTGAAGAGCTTGCAAATATTCCTTATAATTTTTTTTTTTTAATTTTTTTGTCTATTCGCTATCTAAACCCTACCTATAAGGCAAACTTGTTGCTTATGGTAGGTGTTGCGGATGTAAGAAGTAAAGACATTTGTCAATGGTAAGAAGCGTTCAATGTCATGCCACCCTCGAATAATGTCACAAAGCATATGCAGTGGCACTGCATATCTTACGCCCAGCCACCAATCGGGACGTCACTCCGTCAGCGAGCGGCACCAATAATATCACCGAACATTTGAGCCGACCAATCATATCGCGCCGTCCGCCCCCCGGTCGGCCAACATTTTACGACTGTGTTCTCATGCAAAACTATGTTTATGAAAACTTGAGGCTTACTGGTCTGCGTTCCCTTTAAATGTGATTAATTCGATTTATTTTTAATTGATTTTGTAAATTTTTACAGGAAAGTATTTCAGTTGTTGTCGCATTTTATTTGTTTGGTGAGTTTTGTTTTGAGTCTTGTGCATTATTTTTTCTGCTTTTTGTTGTTCTATTAAAATATTTGCTCTTAAAAAGCACTCAGGTGTCCTTTTTCAATAAAACGTAATTTCTTCTTCAATCCAAGTGACAGGTAGACACGAAAATATTATCATATGTAACGCAGACTTCATCTACACGTTGGTGAATTACGTCCATCGCTCTCGTCGTATTGGAAATGTCTGATTGAGATAAGCCTTCAGAATTCAACTCTAAAGGTGGTTTCACACCGGAGAGGCGAGGCGTAGATGGGATGGCCACCATAACAGGTAAACCACACCACCACCGACTTGAATTCCGATACGAGTGATACGACCACCAATTAGGGACTGAGAGAATGCTAATTGGTGTGCAAACAATCAAAATTAGATATGTATCACGTAATAAAAATTACACTTTTGATCCCCTTACACTCACTCACTTCACTTCTAAACACTTTCACTTTTGATTCTCTTTTTGGCTGTCTTATTAATCGCGTCAACTCAAGTTTAGTTAGATCTGGAGAAGCATAATTGGGTTCTATTAAGGTTATGTTTTTAGGGTACCGTACCCGAAGGGTGCCAAACGGGACCCTATTGTACTTGGATTTAATGTACAATTTTTTTTATGACCCATGAATTTGGGAAGGTGGTTACAGCAGGATCTCGTCTGCTGTAGTTACCGTCGACACACTGAGTTTGGGTTCGTCAGATATGTCCCAATGAGTAGTTAGTTGGTTGAAAGATGGTGACATTATTGGGTTAGAAGTTTTTAAACTTTCGCGAATTTCACTCATATTGAACTAAGTTTACGGGACTTGAAAAGCTTGCTTGTAAGGAAAATCGATTTAGGTAATACATGCATACGAGCTCTTGCTGTTTTTTACTTGATAGAAAAGTGTGGAAGAATTAGCTGTAAATTTTATTTTATTTGATTTACACACTACATCAATGAAACCAAACCAATAACATGAAATTATAATAAAACAAAGTTTAAGAAAGAAAGAAAGAAAGAAAAAAAATTTATTTGCTTCAAAAGTGACGCACAAAATTACCAAAAAATTCAAGAACACAGAACAAATACAGGTACAGAGCCAAGAAGGATCAATTATCTTTTACAGTGTTGCGTGCTGTTTGGGACTTGATTATTTTGTTGCGCGTCGGGCGGCGTCGCGCACCAAACTGGAGGCCACAGCGCACCGCGTAGCACTAAGTAAAAAAAGATGTCTACAAACTTAATTAATTATAACTCATAAATAAAATAACCTAAAATAAAACTAATTACTATTATTAATAAAAAAATTAAAACGTCATCATCTTCAGACCAGCCTGTCGCAGTCCACTGTTGGACATAGGCCTATCTCTATCGACAAATCTTTGTCAAATCTGTGCATCCAATAGAAGTGTTGCAAGAATCAATAATTACAGTGGGTTGCAATTTTTTTTTTGTTTTTTTTTTTTTTTTAATATTAATTTGTATTCTGTACATATTTATATTGTATATAAATTAATACAGGTAGATGGATAAATAAATAAATAAATAAATATCTTCGGGACATTTTTACACAGCACCATCTAGTCCCAAACTAAGCAGAGCTTGTGATATGGGTACTAGACAATGGATATAATACTTATATACTTTTTTTTTTGTAAATACATACTTAAATACATAAGAAACACCCAGACCAACACAAACACTTATGTTCATCACACAAATGTTTGTGTCCTGTGGGAATCGAACCCACGACCTCGTGATCAGCAGTCCAACCCTCGAACCACTAGACCACAGACGTCGTCAATGGGTATTAAGAAGTGTACAAAGTTATATTTAATATTAAAAAAAAAAAATAACAATAGTTACTCAAAGGTTGCCCTAATATTAGTTTATCCATCGTCGCGGTCTGTTAAAAAAAGCTAATGTACGTACAGCAAGACATTCACACGCTGTTGTGAATACTACGCATCAAAAGTTATTAAAACATTTGCATGATATTTATAAGGGAATACAACCCTGTAAAAAAAATCGATTGTAAAACCTGCAAATAAATCACTCGATTTATTTATCTGGGACAGTACTAGCCAAGCCAATAGGTAAATTTTCTTTGGATACATAGGTAATTTTATTGTTAGTATCTCGGACGAATAAAAAAAGGCGGACATAATCGAGAATTATTTATTTGTTTATCTTTATAGCTCAAAAAAGAAACAGAATCTTTATTATTTCTAAAGAAACAGTTACTCTCTTTATGATTATTTTTCTTACAAATGGAACATACTTTCTTACAATCCTTTTTTACATGACCTATTTTATTACAACCGCTTATTAGAAGCTCCATATAATTAGATATGAATTTATAACCACTTAAATCAAGATGAAACTCCAGTTTCATAGTGCAGCAGCATGTTCCCGCATGAATTGAATGCTTAAATAAATTATAAAACTTGTAGATGTTGAGGATTATGGACGAATAGACATTGACCACCAAATAGACACATTTTCTCACCGTTCGACGTGATATTGTAACGTTTTTGTTTATGAAAATAGTGTTTTTGTGCCGTTTCAAACGTATACAGATTTTTATTGTGCTTGGATGAAAAATTGTTGCTTCAAACTCCCCAGTTTGAATACGAGAAGGTAATAAAAGTTTCGGGTCTTCGGGCTTTAATGCCGTAAACTTTAAATTAAGTAACCGGATTGCACGCGAAGTTGATCAAAACTGTGTGTTCCTATATTTGTGTATGTGTGTGTATGCGAGATTACAAAGATTAAATTAATTTCATAGTTTATTAAAAACAATTAAAAATATTAATTTCATAGGTTGGCAGATTTTTATACTTATGCATATAAACAAGTAGGTATCATAGATATCCCCCAAATTCGACCAACTCATCCCACAATAGGCAACCAGCGAAGTTCTAATCAAAGTAACGACGTGAACTCATCCTTTGAGACCGAAAACTCTTTTATATCTTCAAAGAACCGCGCGCGGACGTATTGGCGCCAATGAAAATTAGATACTGTTGAATTAATTTGTGTATTGTTTCCTCGCAAATGAGAGAAAAGTACTATACAAGTCTCGGCTGAAGTTGGCATTAACGGGCTCGATAAGTAAAAAAAAAGTTTAATTTTAAAGAAGAGGCCCGTGCCCAGCAGTGGATCAGTAGTGGGCTGATGATGAAACCTCACCTTGTTAGTGCAGCGATAACAAGCACTCTTTTTATTTGCATTTATTTGCTTCTTAGGTCCTAAATACTGTCCTCAGAGAAGTATGGATTAATTTTGGGTTTAAGGCTAGGCTCCCAAAATGAGGTGACTTTTTGAAAACATATGCTGAGTTGAACACATGCTTGATGAATGTCAAATTTAGATATATGTTTTTTTGAACCTTTATCTATCGTTTGACTAGACAGTTACATAATTGGTTGATTTTAGTTAGATGCTTTTATTTTTTCAAAATCATGCGTTTTTAGAGATTATTCGAATATTTCTCCTTCATAATTTAAGTAAAGTATATACAATTTAAGCAGATAGGAAGGTAATAAAGTTCATTAAATACTGGTTTGAGGAAATTTGTATAGATTGTTTAGTATCCTTGTAATAAAACGAAAACTGTTTTGAGACTTACGTCATTTACTTCCGTGGTAAAAAGCGCGCGAATGATTTTCTCGAAAATGAGTTCTATTGCAACTTGCATAAAATTGACGAGAGCGGCTCGCAGTTGCGGGGTGTAAGGGGAGTGCGAGGGTGGGAATTACGTTTTGGGAGCGTCCTCTTAACTTAGGCTGGTGTATCAACGTTAATTTTCTGGCCGATTACTCGAAAATTTTACTGGAATTGTGGGTAAACGGTCGTTTAATCAGAGAATTATCGTTGGTGAAATCGAGCCTTAGGGTCTCACAGATTTAGATTTTAACGTGGTCAGGGTCATAGCTCAAAGCTCTTGAGTCCTGTGGCAGCAAGTGATCGCACCCCTTTTTACGTGGGGAAATCCTCATGGACGCACTCCGTCCGGGGATGACCGAGCCAGTGTCGGACTCTTACAGACTAAAACCACCACGGTGTTCCTCTTCCAACCATTGGTCGGGGGCGTGGGAAACTTATAGTCGTCCAACCATCCCCGGCAGGTGCCGGCTCGCCACTAGTAGGCGAGCCCCTTCTCCCCGTGCGGCATCATCGGCCGCACCCTTCTCTTAAATGGCCCGGGTGAAATTTGGTTTTAGTAGGTTATTATGTTGCAAAAGTTCGATGTATATTAGTTGCCTGGTTTCATTAATATCAATGATATTGAAATGTGGTTAAGTGATACCCTAACGAAACTAACGAAAAAAATGTTCCGTACGCAACGGCAGCACATATACTAGTACAAAGTAAGTTAGTGGTTTCGCGTCATAATTGTTACACTTTCTGTAGGTAGACACCTGTAATTTTTTTTTTGTCACGCTCTGCGCGGCGCCTTGCTTGACGCGGACTAATAACAAAACGTCTTAAGTACAATGTCCAGCAGTGGACGGTGGACGTCTTTCGGCTGAAATGATGATGATGACCAAGGAATAGCTCTTTGTGCAGTACACAGACATACTAAATATAGACGAAGTGCTGCGAACAATCTAGTGAAGCCAAAAAAAAACTATGCTCCTTCGTGTACAGTATAAAGCTAGGTTAATATTTTGTATGAGTATTATTCCTTAGATATATTATTACTATTTCCGCCAATCATATTTTGACCAATATACAACACAAAATAAAGCTACAATATGCAAAAAACGCCAAAAAAATTGAATTTCGCGGGCTACCGACCTGGCATAAATCCCATCTGGTTTTGGGTGATCTCACTCTCCTCTCGCAATCTTTTCTCTATCACCTTCTCCCATACTTTCATACTGTGTGACATGAGCTTTATTCCTCTATAGTTGTTGCAGTCTTGTACATCACCCTTATTTTTAAACCTCCTCCTTTTTTTCATCGGTTAAAAATGAAATGTTAACAAGTTCTATGTGTAAATTTGTTCAAGTAGACTTAAAGATAACACGACATAATTGTTTTGATAAAACAATCAATTTTGTGAACTTTATAATGGAAAGAATTATGTTAAAATTATGTTATCTTTAACATTTCAACGTCGAAGCATGTCGGGTAGTACGTCATCCAATTATTTTTGAGCACTTTATTATGAAACGTGTACAAACAGTAATTTTAATTATAACAGGCACGCCTGTAATGTTGTGAAGCTAGTAGGCTTGTGTAGTAATGTAAGCCTAGATGTTCTAAAGAATTCAGGTTTAAAACCTGCTGCCGAATTGCGTAACTCACTCGCGATCGCAATCATCTGGATTTCAATTTAGCCTATTGCAGTCCACCGCTAGACATACGCCTCTCTCAAGTTGTGCCACAACATTCGGTCCACTGCCTTAAGCTTAAACTTAATAAAATAATCTCAATTAAATACAAAATTGTAAAAAAATCTTTCTACTTATCAATATTAGTTTATAGTGGAGAACAATCGAAGTGTTTAAAGATAAAAAGATAATTTAAAATGATAAAAAATCATAATAACCAATTATAATAATATATATGCGATGTAAATGTAAATCATAATAACCAATTATAATAATATATATGCGATGTAAATGTAAATCATAATAACCAATTATAATAATATATATGCGATGTAAATGTAAATCATAATAACCAATTATAATAATATATATGCGATGTAAATGTAATTCGGTTAAATTTGTTTTATTAATTCATAATAGTTTCAAGTATATTATTTTTATAATTAAATAAATAAATAAATATCTTTGGGACATTTTTACACAGCACCATCTAGTCCCAAACTAAGCAGAGCTTGTGCTATGGGTACTAGACAATGGATTTAATACTTATATACTTTTATAATTGTTAATATAAACGGTTTCATTCGCGTTATTCCATCGGATGTGCCCGACCAGTTTCGAATATTAATGCGACTACGAGATTTTGTTTTACTTTGTGGAAATTCGATTATGATGCAAAGTAGATGACAGCGCAGGGAAACTAGTATGTAGACACACAGACACGTCGATCCCGCTGACTTGAGTTCGTCAAAGTCACGCCCAAGTCTAAACCTTTTCAAATCTTAAGCGATTTAAGATAGCTTCTCTATTTTCGGTAACACACTTATCTAATATGAATTTTATGAGTTAATATTTCATAAGTTTAAGTTTGATATCCATTATGAGAAAGTTTTAATTAGCTTCAGGCCCGAAATTCGACCGTAATTATGATTATACCGAAAAATCATACTTCCAAATTAAAAAATAAAATCGGTTGACAAACAGAGGAGAAAATGGTACTGAACCGTTTTATCTTTGCCTATTATACATATAGATACTCGTTTGGGTGGTTCCCTTTTCAGGGACATTTTTACACATCACCATCTAGTCCCAAACTAAGCAGAGCTTGTGCTATGGGTACTAGACAATGGATATAATACTTATATACTTTTTTTGTAATTACATACTTATAATACATAAGGAACACCCAGATCAACACAAACTTTTCTCCCTGTGGAGATTTGTAAATGACACAGAATTACCTATTTTCACCATTATAAAGATCTTGTTTGACTGTCATCGACACAGCCTATCGCAGTCCACTGCTGGACATAGGCCTCTCCCAAGTTGCGCCACAACACTCGTCCTGTGCCTTCCGCATCCAGTCCCCCCCAGCCACCTTCTTCAGGTCGTCAGTCCACCTGGCGAGGGGGCGCCCTACACTGCGTTTGCCGATTCGCGGTCTCCACTCAAGGACTCGTCTGCTCCAGCGGCCATCGGTCCTTCGACAGACATGGAAAGCCCACTGCCACTTCAGCTTACTGATCCTACAAGCTATGTCGGTCACGCCGGTTCTTCTCCGGATAATATCGTTACGGATTTTATCCTTCAAAGAAACTCCAAGCGTAGCTCGCTCCATAGCTCGCTGAGCGACTTTGAATTTGTGGTTGAGCCCAACTGTTAGTGTCCACGTCTCGTCAGCGTGTCATGACAGGCAGGACGCACTGGTTAAAGACCTTGGTCTTCAAACTTTGCGGTATAGTCGACGAGAAGACTCGGCGAAGTTTGCCAAATGCTGCCAAGCCCTACTGGATCCTTCTGTCGGCTGTTTGACTGTAAATCAACCTAACTTTAAATAAATTAAATAAACACTCATGTTCATCACATTTAAATATTTGTGTCCTGTGGGAATCGAATCCCCGAACTCGTGATTAGCAGTCCGACACTCGAACCAGTAGGGCAATTGTGTAAAGCGTTCACTTTGACGTTAGCTTTCATTTTGAAATTAAAGCAATATTCATTAAAGAAATTGTATCTGTGATTATATATAAAAAATAAAAAATTGCGTGGTACGTAGTTGCCGATAAAACGGATTGTCAAAACACACGGAGCAATAAACATTGAAATCCAGATGATTGCGATCGCGAGTTAGTTACGCAATTCGGCAGCGTCTTAAGGAGGTTGAGGAACTCGGCATCAGTCATCATTGACAACTTTACCGAGAACCCACAAAATAATTATGTGGAAGCGCTATTGGTACTTTTTGGCTTATATTCTAATTTATTCAAATTTTTTGGATCAAAAACACAATCATCCATTCCAAGACGAAGATAACTGACGTCATTCGGAAAGTAGCCACGCTAAAGTGGAACATGGGCTGGACACATCTGCCGCATGCCAGACAATCAATGGGCCAAACTTACAACCCCATGGGTCCCTAAAAATGACTAACCCAACGCGGTAGGTCCAGATGGAGATGACGGGATGAACTGGACTCCTTCCAAAAATACTGGTTCATAACAGCCGCAGATAGAGAGAAGTGAAAAAAGAGTGGGGAGCTCAAGAGGAGCCCTGCAGTGGGACAGTATAGGCACTTAATAATAAAATATGTGTGTGTTTTTATTTTATTTCAGTACGAGGGCAAAGTCTAGTGTTATATATGTACACAAAAATTAACCAACAGACTGTAATAAATCACAATTACAAAGTCTATGACTAACGGCCAAAATTAATATCCGATCTATCCACGATTTACCCTACTAGAGATAGAAATTTGACATATTTTGTAAACACAAACACTAGGGCAGTCAGCCCTGCTACCAACCTGCTGACTGGCTAATCTTTACCCCACGACATGAGCTCTTATCATTATGTAGCTCATGTCGACACGATAGAAGAAGAAGAACACAAACACTCATGTTCATCACACAAATATTTGTGTCCTGTGGGAATCGAACCCACGACCTCGTGATTAGTAGTCCGACACTCGAACCACTAGACCACAGAGGTCGTCAGTATAATAGTGATAAACGCTATCTAGCGAGCAGTAGCAGTACTTGATCGGATTGAAGTCTAATCCAAAAAATAAAAAAGTCGTAAATTGGCATGATCATCAACATCAACATCAACTTTAGAATGTGAATTATGTGCAAGCTATTAAGGTTGAATTTAATGCATATGCAGTTTGGCGACAGCGGTTTTCGTAGAAAATTGGCTTCAAGCTAAAAATATTCACGTAGAGTTGAATTGTGAGAAAAATCAGTTGAAATGTCCTTACGTTGAAGATGGAAAGCT
Source organism: Asteroscopus sphinx (assembly GCA_949699075.1). Classification (NCBI taxonomy): domain Eukaryota; kingdom Metazoa; phylum Arthropoda; class Insecta; order Lepidoptera; family Noctuidae; genus Asteroscopus; species Asteroscopus sphinx. The sequence goes on from OX453024.1 coordinate 14,762,288, forward strand.
ATTTACTTGGCTGCAGAGGACGGGGTCGGCGCCGGATGGGGCTCCACGGGACGCTGTCATGGTGCACCCGTCGGCTGGAACACTGATAGGAGCAGTAATAGGTTGTCCTTTGCAGTTGAGCAAAGAAGGCGCTCCTATGATGGTGAAGCGGATGTGGCCCTCTAAGGCGTCTGCTCCCGCCGCTGTTATATTACCGGCAGCTGGTATGTGTAACAATCTAGTCATAACTTAATTTCTATTTAGGTACTTTGTATAGAAATCTTTTCGTACATTGAGAGGTCAGCGTATACTGGATTTGTATAAATATTAAATAAATATTTCCGGACGTTTTTACACTGCACCATCTAGTCCCAAACTAAGCAGAGCTTGTGGGTACTAGACAATGGATAAAATACTTATATACTTTTTTTTTGTACAAATGTTTCGAGGTTCCTTGTATGGGGACCCCTTTGGTTTTAGACTTTTTTATTTTTAGTATTTGTCATGATATGGTCATACCAACACATATTCTGAGAAAAGGACAATGCCCACCGATGGGCCCATTTTTGGCGCCATGTCAAAACTCTATGTTATTCAAAAATCATGTCTTATTTTATCATGTTTATTTGTTCTTTATCAACATTTCTTTCACCCTAGCATTAAAAAACATAATAAATATGTAATAAACTGAATTGTAAGTATATCCTCCATTCAAACCGAACGAAAATGTTGCCAGATATCAGACTATTTCAACAAATAATCGGAATTGTTTCTAAATAGCGATACTTCTATGAATTCACTTTTACTGTGTTTCAGATACTATTATACTAGACTTATCTTGATTGATAAATTTCTTATTTTTTCTTTCCACAATTTATATCTTTAGATTTCGGTTTGCATGCGTAAATCCGTTAAAAATTATAAAAAATCACTCATATGACGTCAAATCAAAATAAATTGGTTTATTAAAAAGGGTACCTACCTACTACTTCTCTAGGTATTTCCTAAGCTCATAGAAAGAGTTTCCGCTTTTAATTTTATTAAATAGCATTCAAGCGCATGCTGGTATATTTTTAATAACTCTGTATGGAGGAATGTCATTTCAGAGATACACAAAAATGTAAAAATAGCGTTTCTAAGGAGTGAATGTAACAAATTGTAACTTACAATAAGAGAATAATTATTTATACTACTTGCTCACTGCTTTCCAAGCACTAAAACAAATACAATAAATAGGTATTCGTCATTCCTTCGTACGTAATCGTACGTTTTCGTAAAATATAAATTTATAAACAAATGAAAAGCGGGACAGAGCCTGTACCGCGCGGGACATTTGATTTTGATTTAAAAATAGGGACGTCCCGCCAAAATCGGGACGTCTGGCAACGCTGGTCATAGTGTACCTCTGCCGTAGACAGAGGTGTATAGTACACCCACATTTCACCAGTTAAGTTGTAAGTCCCATGTAATAGGGGGCGAGCCTATTGCCATTAACCGGGTGCTAATCCAGACCACGGGCTGCTACTGAGAATTTCCTATGAAAAACCCCATAACACTTTGCCCGACCCAGGAATCAACCAGTCAAAATCAATAAAAGTAGAATACTTTAGTTAATATTCAAAAATCAACAAAAATTGCTCTGAAATTGATACTTATTAATTATTATAATGTTTGGTGATCTCGCTGAAAAGGCTGAAAGGATTTGGATGAAATTTGGATTAACACAGAATACATTTTATCGACATCCACGGGAGCGAGGCCGCGGGCCTCAGCTAGTCTTGAGTATGACAATAACCTTATCTCCAGTAATGAGTTTAATTGATTACAAAAGTACTTTTTAAATATTCGTACGGGACCGTGCGTAGCATTGTTAAGGCATATGAGGTCTCGGTCTTTGATCCCAAATCCGATACAGAGAAAGTAGAATTTCATCCAAATAGCAAATTGCACAATTTGACAAATAAATCGGTACGCGGACAGGGACTTTAATTTTTTTCGAGCACGTGACATATTTTCCACAGGCTTCTTCACAGAATGAGCAGTTTTAGCCTTTTTTTTGGAAAATCCTCATGGATGCTCAGGGTGAATGTAGTTTTCTAATGGTGAGTTTTTTTTAAATATGTTTACTAACATTTAGGCTAAAGGCGCATGTTGCAGCCAAGTGGCGCCCACATCAGTAAAAAAATATTTCTCGCTTACTACATACCATCACTTATCGAAAATTCGTTTTCAACATTTGAAGTACAGGTACTGTAGTTTAATCAGAAACTAGTAACCTCTTTCGCTTCATCTACGTCCATTAACCTCGTCATGCATGCTCGTCGGTTTAGAGAACTCTTAACGTGGCATTTTTTGAGAACATCCGCGATTTGATCGCGATACGTTCGCCGAGGTCGTCCCCTTCCAACTCTTCCATCCATTGTTTCGTCAATCTCCTCTGTACTGTATCATATGTTTATTTTTAATCGATTAGCAAGAATGGCAGGAGATAGTTTCATGGGGGCTTAATTCAGTGCTTTTGGTCAATAAACGTGCGTGGCGACTATAAAAAAACTTTTTGAAATATTTTTGTTTCACTTTCAGCTGAAAAGCTTTTTCCCTGAAACCTTCAATGTATATTCACTTCAAAAAAACACGAGACATATTTACGAGACACGCTTGAGTGAAAGCTCGGCTATGAAGTTGTCTCAAAGAATATGAATTTTGTGCTCGGTCATTTTTTAGTTCGAATTAATAATAAAACCTATTTCTACTACTATAAGACTCACAATAGTTTGTAAACATTAATCAAACATTAAAAGTTATTTTTTAGTTTGAATTAATAATAAAACCTATGCAGGAGTGCATGTTTTCGACACATAATGTGGTTTGAGCGTGTGTGCGTAAGGAGATGTAGGCCATTCACTAGAGGATAGTGCCAACAGGACAATAGAACCGTACAGGTAGAAAAAAGATGAAAAATCACGGAAGACAGAAAAACACTGGAACAGAAGTAACATGGAGAAACCATGGAATTCTGCAAGGAGGCCGATTACGCAGAGTAAGGCACAAGATAGACCACATTTGCAAATAAGAGAGAATTCGACTAGATCTAAATTGAAGTCAGCGAATAAATGGCAGAGTGGTGGCTACATTCCGTATTCGTCGTCGATATGTAAGACCGCTAATTGTTTGTTAATACTTTAAGAAGATTCTGAATACCATAAATTTAGTTAAAAATTGTTTGAAAATAAACAAAAAGTTGATTTATAACAATTCAAAGCATTTTTATTTTAATTAGTAATATTAAAATAATTAACAAAACCAAAAAACCCGACTGCGTGTAAATATAACTGAACACACAGGCGGAGGCTACCTATGAACTACTTATGTAATTCATGACACCTCATGTATCTATGCAATAAAAACTTTCAAAAGACTACAAACGATACGATCTATATTATACTTTACAAATTTCATAGGAAACACAATAAATTAAGCTTTTTTTGCAATAATAAACTACATAAATTAGTTAGAGAAACATGAAAGATTACTAATACTTATGATACGTTTAGTCTTTTTTATCAATTTACTAGTATGCATCTGAATGCATTGTTGTACTGTACACGCAACGTGTTGTAAGCACGCTGCGTGTAGTTGTGCTGGCTTCAAGTTGCCCTTTTTGCAGAACCTCTGGTTCCTCAAGAATTTAGGGTCCATCTGAAAAAGTTCAATAATTTTCTTTAATGATATGATAAAGTTCTGTCTATCTAATTGGCCGATGGGGAGAATAACATTAATCTCGTTCAATATTGGTGCCGATTCTCTTGTCACAAAATTCTCTAAACTAGACTAAAAATCACCTAAATTTAGTTTAGTCCTGTCAAACGACGTTTTCTATTCTGAAATTCACTTTAAAACTAATTTTTGGTTTGACAGGACCAAAATTAGTTTAGTTATTCAACTTAGTAAAAATTGACATTTAGAACAGGAACAAAAACGTTGAAAAAAATGCATGATTTTCGAGGTTTCTAGTATTTTTCGTGATAGACACCATAGTAACACATATTCTGTGAAAATTTCAACTAGTTATCTATTACCGTTACAAAGATACAGCCCTGTGACAGATAGATGGACGGACAGCGTAACTAAAGTAATAGGGTCCCGTTTGGCACCATTTGGATACGGAACTCTAAAAAGTAGCTTGGTAGAATCAACTTTGTGACATGGAGGAAAGTTTTTGAATCGCTGGTTGTGTCATTATTCTGCAGATGTCAAAATGGTGAGTTATTTTGTAAAGAATTTGTATATTGGAGATATTTGAAGATTCACCGTGGAAAAAGTTATGGCTCATTTACACCATGTCTCGGTCGATTTCGCTTGTCTGCCGCAAGCGACAACTAAGTGGCTACACTGTCGGGTAACTCCACAGACCAAACTAGACGTTTATTAGCCGGATACCGCCGGTCACCAAGCATCGCAGTAGCACTGCATATCATACACCCAGCCGCCAATCGGGACGCCAGTCCGTCAGCGAGCGGCATACAGAATCATACGACCGAAATTTTTAGCCGACCAATCATAAAGCGCCATCCGCCTTCTGGTCAGGGCTCCGTCACTCCCTCAAGTTCGCGTTATATACCTGCCGGCTATCATACTCCCAAGAGTACAAGTATCAGTGGGGGATGAGTGATTAAATGCCAATATCCAGCATGAATCTTTAACCTGTAAATAACACAAGCATTATTATTTTGATGCAGTTTGTATAGATGAACTGGAGTTTGTTTAAATGTTTTTCAAGTGCTCATTTGGTAATTGTTGGTTTCATTTAGTAAGAACATGTCGAACTCATGTAAAATAGGTTAATATATACATATACTGACATTGTAAGACGTCCTTGATCCAAAAATCCACATTCTATTTAATGCCTGTAAAAAATGCGATCCAGGCTGGCAATGATGATTGCGTGCAGCTTCATTTTTTTTTCGTTTATTTTGATTGTGTAATATGACATTTTCAGAAAATGTCAACTTTGGAAAATATTTCTGCACTGAAAGTTTTTGTAAAAAACAAATGCAGCTCTTGATTTATTTTAACAAGGTATTGTGTGTTACATTTTTTAAATTTTAAAGGCTAAAACTTTTGATTGTTTTATATTATACTTGCTGATGCTCGCTAGTGCGCCATGAGTAAAGTCCCTTAGGCGGCTATTGGCTAATCATTAACGCGGCAGTTTATTAATTCATCATCTTAGCTCACTTGTATCGTAATGTAATATTTCCTTCTTATAAAGGGCAAAACGGAGCCCTGTTGCTGTCACTCTTCTGTCTCCCTCCGCGTCCATCCGTCCATATGTCACGGGCTCACCGCGACGTAATCCGGTTAAACTTGTTTTATTATCATGTCTTATGTATTATAAGTATGTATTTACAAAAAAATAAAGTATATAAGTATTATATACATTGTCTAGTACCCATAGCACAAGCTCTGCGTAGTTTGGGACTAGATGGTGCTTCCTTAAAAAGTAAAAAAAAATTATATATAATATAATATGTATACCATGCTACAAGCTCTGCTTAGTTTGGGACTAGATGGTGATGTGTAAAAATCTACCAAAAATATTTATTTGTTTATTTATAGTTATATTTTTTGGGACCCGTACCCAACGGGTGCCAACGGGACCCTATAACTCTCGCTACGCTGTCCGTCCGTCCACCCGTCCGTCTGTCTGTCACAGGGCTGCACATCTTTGCAACGGTAATAGATAACCAGTTGAAATTTCACAGAATATGTGTTACTATGGTGCCTATCACGACAAATACTAAAAATAAAAAAGTCTAAAATCAGAGGGGGTCCCCATACAAGTATCGATGGGTGGTACGGAACCCTTACTGCGTCAGTTTGACTCGCACTTGGCCGGTTTTTTAAATTACGATTGTTTAAATGGTGATACGACATTACGTATTATTAAGTAAGTATTTTATGTTCTTTTGAGAAATAAAATTCCCTAAACCGAAACCGGTTTTGTCTTAAAAAAATGTGACGAACAATTTATCGTACGTTAAAATACGTTAAAATTCGATATCTAAAATTAAATATCTGACACAGTAACCAATAGGAAATTATTAAATTCGTATTAGAGAAATGTGTTAATACATGTTATGTGGTAATACATACTATGTTGTGTGTGTATATCATTATGTTTATACTAGCATATGCCCGCGACTTCGCCCACGTGAATGTCTTTTATCGCGCATCCCTCGGGAACTGTTCATCTTCCTGGGATAAAAAGTATAGCCTATATGTTAATCCGGGCTATGTTCAAAATTTCATTAAAATCGATTCAGCCGTTCTTGAGTTATAAATGATGTAACCAACCCGACTTTGTTTTATATTAAGATGTACAATGGTGCCGATTCTCTTGTCACAAAATTCTCTAAACTAGACTAAAAATCACCTAAATTTAGTTTAGTCCTGTCAAACGACGTTTTCTATTCTGAATTTCACTTTAAAACTAATTTTTGGTTTGACAGGACCAAAATTAGTTTAGTTATTCAACTTAGTAAAAATTGACATTTTGCTTGGGACACTCAGAAAGTTTTGCGAAACTAAAAAAAATTGTTCTATACGTACATATATTTTTATCAAATCTTTTCAAAGTACTTTCCACCAGCCTCTATACAAAGATTCATGCGCCTAAACCAGTTTTCAAAACACTTTTTCCAGTCCGCCGCAGACACCTCGTTTACAGCCTGCTCGAACGCAGCCAGCGCATCTTCCGGCGACGAAAATTGTATCCCTTTGAGCTGATTTTTTATTTTTGGGAATAAAAAGAAGTCACACGGTGCTAGATCAGGGCTGTAAGGAGGGTGACCCAGGAGTTTGACTGGCGTGCTGTCCAGGAAGTCCCTCGTTTTGAGTGCGGTGTGCGCAGGTGCATTGTCGTGGTGGAGCAGTAGCCCGCGGAGCCCTGTGTTTGGTCGCTTGTTGCTTATAACAGAGAAAACTTCTGGCAAACATTTGGTAGTATACCATTCGGCATTAATGCTTCTTTGATCCCGTAAGGGAATTGATACCACGTGGCCAGTCAAATTAAAAAAGCTAGCGATCAAAATCTTACCCCCGCTTCTAGATCGCTTCACTTTGGTAGGCGTTGGCTCATTTTGAAACACCCAAACAGTCGACTGGCGCTTGGTTTCTGGGTCGTATTGATAAATCCAGGACTCATCACCTGTAACGATGTCGTAAACATGCCGAGACGAGCCTGCTTCAAATTTGTTAAGCATATCACGGCACCATTCCACCCGGGCCTGCTTCTGAGCATCGGTGAGGTTGTGCGGCACCCAGCGTGATACTATCCTCCTCACGCGAAGATGGCTGTGTAGAATCTCGTGAACGCTTCCCGATCCAATCTTCAATATGTGTTGAATCTCCTGATATGTAATTCGCCTATTGTCTTGGATTAAATTTTTCACTGCTAGCACGTTTTCTTCGGTAACAGCCGTCAAAGGGCGACCGCTTCTTTCGTCATCCCCCAAAGTTGGTCGACCGCGCTTGAATTCGTTATACCAACGATACACGGTTGCCTTGGAAGGGCCTTCATCCATGAATGCCATTTGAAGTCTATCGTACGATTCATCCGGTTTCAGGCGACACTTGAAATCGTATAAAATCATAGCTCTAAAATGTTCCCGGCGCAGATCCATATTTCAGTGAGACACAATACTTTGAATTAACTCGCAAAAAATGTGGAGGGAAATTTTGAAATTGGAACTTACTTATTTTTACTTATAAATAATCATATTTTCGAAAAACATTATAACTGGCCAGTCTCCCATATATAAAAACTTTTTTTCGCAATACTTTCTGAGGGGCCTGGTATTCTGTAATTGACGTTTTTCACCTAATATTAGAAATGTCAACCTAAATCTGACTATTTTTAGAAGGCATCAAAATACATGTCGACTATAATTAGTTATCAACAACTAAAGTTGCAAAGCTTATTTTATTCATTTTTATAGTTTTAAGTTCCCTTAATCGTTAAAACTGTTGTGACTACATTAATATAGTTAATAGCTTAACACTCGTTAACGCCATAACGGCTAATTATTACACTACTAAATTCTAAAATAACTGTTGAGATTTTAATCGCACCTTCAGCTTTGTCTTTGCACTACTCTATGGTTTTTTATAAAAAAGAACCGTTATAAAGTTTATGTTGCGTTATTATTCATAATATTTATGGACAACTAATGAAGTAAGAGTTATGAAATTGTGATATCACCATTATTTTTTTATGATTTCCTTTGCTTTATTACTGGACCCAATTTATTGTGATATTCATAAGGTCTTTTATTGAAATTTAAACATTGAGAAAGTGGACTACCTGAATGGATAAATGTGATAAATTATTTTTAATATTGTATTTTTGCATTGGACATAAGTATTAACGTTTAATTTGACGTTCAATTAATTAGCTGCTTAGTAAGAACTTTTACATAGATACTTACAGCGTAGCTGCGTAGTTGCCTCTTTTCGTGATTTAAACATCAAAGTTGAGTAAATCTTTTAAGTGAAGGTACTAACATTCTGAAGCTCTTAAGCTATTTGAGGGTTTTTTTTTTCTATTTTTGTGTAAACATCTGAAAGTTAAAACGCAAGAAATTTTGAATTTAGCCAACTTCTAGGTAGGAATCACCTAAAGCCTACATGTATGACTGGAGCTATATTTTCAACATGCAATGACTTGGAACGACAGGAGATGATTGGGGAGCCCTTTGTCTCTTTCTATAGGGTATCCATACATGCAGGAAAGGGACAGCGGGCTCTCGGTGATACTATCGCAGAAAACCGGGCTCGCCCGGTATTTTCTCCCTGATTTTCAAAACACAGTGCAAAACAACACCCTGTAGCCACAAACAAACAAACCGCGCCATTGTTATTGTTACATTTCACTGTAACATCGTAATTTGCACGTCAATAGGATCAAATGGCGAAGTTTTATAAATGTAAACATTTTCACAAATTATTAAGACAGAAACCTTAGAGGAACCGCCTCCACTCTCGATAAAAAAATGCTAATATTACCTACCTGAGCACATCAGCCAGTCTAATGTGAGCTTTTAGTATCTAACGCAATTATCCTAAATCGTCCTTTGGAGCATTCGACACGGAGAGCGAAGTAGTTCTTATTAAGTTGGTTAGTTGTTACTCAGTGGAACGGAGGGGATGGAATCAATAAGGGGCGGTGTGGGTGGAGGGGGGCGCCACGCCGGCCGGCAGTCGGTATTCAAATTCCGAGCGGAACGGACGTATAGGTGCTTAAGTCTTAAACTTTAATTGTATAGGTATGGTCGTAAAATAAATGTAGAATAAGCTCGTATTTGCAGATAACACATTTTTTCTTTTAACTGATTATTAAATATCTCAGATTGAGATTGATTCAGATTGAGTACCTACATTTTTACTTATTACTACATAATTATATTGAAAATCACAGGTTGAGTAAATTGACACATTTTTTACTTGTAAATTAAAAATTCGCCGTTAAATTAGTCGAAATTTAAATCTCCATACAGGTGTAGTCGTGATCTTGAAACGTGCCCACTAAAATACAAAGAAATGTAACACGTAAACGTGATTATTTTCTCTGTCACGTAAACTAGTTTGACAGCACTAAAATTGTTGCCATCCCTTTCTTGTATCTACTATTAGTAAGAGAGGGATAGCTTAAAATAAGTTTAGTTCGTGAACAAGAGAATCGACACCTTAATTCATCATCATCATCATTTCAGCCGAAAGACGTCCACTGCTGGACATAGGCCTCCCCCAAGCATCGCCACAACGACCGGTCCTGTGCCTTCCGCATCCAGCGGATTCCCGCGACCTTCACCAGGTCGTCGGTCCACCTTGTGGGGGGCCTACCCACGCTGCGCCTTCCAGTACGCGGTCGCCACTCCAGAACTTTACTGCCCCATCGGCCATCCGTTCTGCGAGCAATGTGCCCCGCCCACTGCCACTTAAGTTTGGCAATTCTTCGGGCTATGTCGGTTACTTTCGTTCTTCTGCGAATCTCCTCATTTCTGATTCGATCACGCAGGGACACTCCGAGCATAGCCCTCTCCATTGCCCTTTGAGTGACTTTGAGCCTTCTTATCAGGCCCATTGTGAGCGACCACGTTTCAGTACCGTAAGTAATTACTGGCAACACACACTGGTCAAAGACTTTCGTCTTGAGACACTGCGGTATTTTGGACGAGAAGATATTGCGTAGCTTCCCGAACGCTGCCCAACCGAGTCGGATTCGACGATTGACCTCTTTCTCGAAGTTGGACTTACCTAGCTGGACAGTTTGTCCTAGGTATACATAACACACCTTAATTAATTCGATTCAATTCTTTATTTTCGTGAATATTGATACATAGATGGTAAAAAAAATTGTATTGGTACATAACCTTTAATGTGCCATTAAAGGTTAAAATTTTAATATACATAGGTAGGCACGTAGGGTAGCATAGTGAGTATAATTCCTATAACGGCAGACAACAGAAATGGCTATTCTGCCACAAGTAGATAGAATCGTTGAAAAGTGTTACTTATTGTTTTTTTTTTTTTTTTACGTAGAAAATGCCTGACGCATGTCACACCACCCATCAAGGAGGCAGTGTAGTTATGTGGGACTCGTAGTCAAAATTGTTCGTGCCCGGGCTACAGTACTTGGCTTTTTTTTAATAGTAGTTGTAACAGATTACGTCTTAGTCATAATGTGTCAAGCAGTGCCGTACAATCTTGAGCAGGCCGATCTGGATTCTCTAAGTGGCAGGGGATCTCTCAGCAGCTTGGACTTAAGCTATCAGCAAGCTCTGAACATAGCAGACAGCTATAATTATAATAATCACGTGCCCGCCCTACGCTGTAGGTGTTCTGTGTGTCCTTAGTGATTTTAAATAATAAAAGTAATTAACAAGTCTCCACCCCAAACACAAATTTGTGTGCAACATCTTTTAAAATTACTAGAATAAATGTAAATATAGGTTAATGTACTCTGTGACTTTATTACGTGACAATACCGTGGGATTACAATAATTAAATAATCTATCTACAAATGTACAATATTTACAACACAAATTTAAAATACAAGTATAAAATAAAATTATATAAAAAGGCGTGCTTAGGCGTCAAAGTATTCCTCCACATCGCCGTCATATGGAAAAGTGCCCAGAAGACTGGCAGCGTTGCCACGTGGAATGGCAACGCTTATTCTTTGGCCAATGTAAATATATATATTTATTAAATAAACAATAAAGTATGTAAAAAAAGCCAGTTTATGATTTCTCCTACGTCTAAAATAGCAGCCAAGTGGCGCCTCCATCAGTCTAATGTTTCTAATTGAAAATTTGTTTATTTAGTAGCCCTAGAATAAGTTAAGTATTTTTAGATGATAAAGTACATTTTTTATCATTTGTTTTAGAAAAATGGCACGGTTACAGATTAACATCTTGTATTTTAGGTATAAATTGTTAATAAGCAGCGAAAAAGTGAAGTGACGGGGAATCCATGGCCGAATTTTACAAGTGTTTGAGAATTTAAAGACTTAGAAAAATTTCAACGATATCATCTGGGACTTAGAAAAATTTGTGCTTCAAATATAGACTTAGAAATTTTTGTGAACTTTACTTTTAAATTTAATTTTGTAATATTGTGAGCATTTTTGTGCTTTATATAAGTACATAAGACTTGTTCAACTAGTTGAATTTTTGACTGGAACGTGTAAGTATTGATTTCTAAGATGCGAATGATGTTGTTTTTAATTACCATTTATAATATAGGTACAGCGTGAGTTTTAAAAAAATAATCGAGAGACAAACCTCGAATTATGACTTTTTTACTAAGGCTATTCAATCGCGAGCTGAAGTTGTCCTTATCGCACTTATTTGAGGCTGAGCGCTCGCAAAGCGACATGGATAGTTTCTTCAAATACATAATTTTCAAGTCTCTCTGCCCGCATTTCCTCTTAAAAAGAGATTATTCGGCTATACATTGGATTGTATTTTTAGTTGGGTTTTTCTTTGTTTCGGGGTTAATAGAGGCACTTCGTTTTATATGGGTTGTGGAGTTCAAGCACTAAGTAGAATCTTGGTATTTATCCACGAAGTCATCTTATTGTCTGAGATTGTTTGTTTTTTTATAACAACTAAATAATATCAAACAATAGTAAACGTGCTACTTGTCTGCTGTGAGAATGCCGTTTTCCCTTCCCGCTCCCTCGTACCGCACGTCAAGCTAAGCCCGGCTAGTACCAATACCGTCCAATAGCAACGCTGTAAAGTGCCTTAAGACGTAAATTTTAACGGTCGACCGAGGTATTCTCACAGCATTAGTAGTATTTATAATCATAAAAGTAGACAAGTTGTTGTTTTTTTTTGTTGTTATTATTATCTATAAACACAGTTCCTTCGTCCGTGTGTCACTGCAGGGTGCCAACTGAAAATCAGCGCTGGATGTTCCACGCCAGCACATGCTGAGTTGGTGACCCTTTTGGCATGGGCATGCCCGGCAGCAACTTCATATTTTCTAAAAATGTGAAAATTCAGTAGTCATCATCATCATCATCATTACAGCCGAAAGACGTCCACTACTGGACAAAGGCCTCCCCCAATTAAGGGGGGGATATGCCATAATCGCCACGCTTGGCAGGCGGGTTGGCGATCGCAGTTGGTTGGTTAAATACTCAGAGAATGCTGCTGCCCATCCTCTGGTGAATCCCTTAGTCGCCTTTTACGACACCCATGAGAATAGAAAAGGGTGATGCTATTCTTTAAGTCCGGCACCACACGAATTCAGTAGTATATTCGTTATATTATTTATATAGTGCCAGATATCATTCTACGATTATAATTGTTATCAGTGGGATTTGTCAAGCGTACACAGTGACATTGTTTCAAGGCAATTGTATTTGATAGCGGAACGACACTTCTGGAGATGATTCAGGGTTGACGGTGTCACAACATTTTATTCGTCTGATAAAAAATGTTCAGTAATGTTATTTGATTTGTGGGTACTAGTAATGGAAGGTAATAAATTTGGTTGGTAATAAAAAATTTATTATTATTATTATTATTAAGTAGATGGTTTTTAGGCTGCCGTTTGAAAAGTAAGATGTCCTTAAGTCCTTAAAACGCTGACAACACCTAAAAAAATCAGACCTCTGCGGTCACTCAAGCAATCATTCTTAATTTTTCTCATGTATCTGGTCTGCTCGACGTCCGTATGTCACTGCAGGGATCCAGCAGAATACCAGCGTCAGGTATAATACCTGGCACATGCTGAGCTGGACACCCATTTGGTACAATATTGAGACACATATCACACTTTCTTATTGTATTTTTACCTGTATGTCCTGTGTCTTGTTTTTGTACTAAATAAACGTTTTATCTATCTATCTATCTCACTGTCGTTTTGTACAGAACTGAAAGAGAGGCAATGAGAGGAGGACCGCCGTAACCTAAATTTTGGTCGATATAAATTACGACTCAATGTACTAATAATAGGTGCAAGTAGTTGCGGCCCAGACTTCAATTTGTAAAAATATACCTAAATCGGTCCAACAACCTAAAACAGGGACATCAAATACGAATTAAGCCAAGCAAAGATGTCCTTTTTTTAACACGCTTTTATTAGCTGACTATTCACTTAAACCAGCAAAGTAATCCTACAATGTGTCATTGAAATAACTGAAAACCTCTTAAGGGGTCATTGTACTCATCAGTATGAATAACTTTTACTATGAGACCAAACATAAATAAAAATCCTAAATAGTGATCCCCCAGCAGCAGCAGCGGCAGCGCCGGTCGCCGCATCCTTTAGAACGTCCTGTACCTGTGCGCCGTCTGACATTTTGTAGGTTATGTATCTTTGCGCAATATATTATTACGTGGTAAGTCACTTATTTGAATAAGGTACAAGGTCACTAGACAACGTTATTTGTCTCAATCCCATATAAATAAATATTTTATGTCGGCATTGTCAAAGGGTGGAAATTCCTGCAAATTGTTTTGGTGGTGTAGCACGCATCGTTTTTGTGTTGCACGTGACACACGGGGGAATTTGTTTGTTTACAAATAGGGATATAACAAAAAAAAAAAATTGGTATTGATTTTTTTACTGTTCTGGCAAGTTTATGATATCTATTCCTCATTGTGAACGCATTCTCATTCAATGACTGGGACTTACAGTCGGAAATCTTTCACCACTATGGCTAGAATTGCTTGCACTAAATATACAATGGCAGGAGGTATATAATCAAAGTGGCAGCCGTAGGTACAGTCGACTGCATGACAATGGTGCTTACGAAATAAAGATGCAGCTAATGTCAAAGTGTTACCACTGACGTGCGGTCGACCGTACGTGTAATACATACTGGATGTCAGAGAAACGCTTCCGAAAATGAATATAGGTGAAAGTGCTAGTGAATGTCCTCTGACAGCACGTGGAGGCCTGCACCGCGGTTTCGACGCGATAGTGAGCATCTTGGAGGCCACGTCATCTCAACGCAGGAGATCAAATCCTCCTCCCCCAAGGTCATAGTCGACTTTATGATTAACTTGCAGCTTGGGGAAGTGCTGTAATGCTGCAAGAGGCGTCACAATAGATCTTATCAGGTCGCACATAGTACTATGCACAGACCAAGTAGAGATGCTACGCATGTACTATGTTATCTTTGACTATATACCTCAAATGGAATGAAGGTAAGTCAAAGTATGAGTTATAAATTAGCAGAATTTAGAAAAATCCTTCAGTAGTTTAATTTTAACATTGATTGATAACTTTGGGTTGCCAGCGTAATCAACGTTACCAGATTATTTTATTATTTTTAACGCATTTACGCATGGGAAGCGAAATATAACGATTTAATTTATGGAAAGAAAAAATCGGTCACGAGCAGGATTTGAACCTGCGATTCCTGGCTCAGTACGCCAATTCTTTAGCCACTAAGCTACCGTGAACACTTGACAGTGTTAAAAAATAAAGTTTTATTCCACAGACAGAATATCATTTTTTGGTTGAATAATATGTCGGAGACTTGTAAATTATATGTAATAATAATAAAATAAAAAAAGTACTGTGGGTTTGTACCAAAAAACATATAACATGTAATGTCTCGAAACTTGTGGTTAAAAGATTATTATACTCGTACCGTGCCTAGAATAGAAGTTACTAAAACAGTATTCAAAACCAATTTAATCTTCCATAATCATAGTGCCAAAATATATTTAATAGCAATATTATCAACATACAATTTGTAAAACCACGCGTGCGTTATTATAAGCTATATTATGAACCTAAAAGCGGTGCAATAAGAGCCACTTAACGAGTGTGTTGAAAAATAATTGAAACATTTCAAACGTAAAAAAATCTGCTGTTATCTACATTTCGTCGATTTATGTGAACACAAATGTAGGGCCGCGAAATCGAAGGGTACGGGTGCCGGTGAAATTACAATCACATGAGACTTTCCATCTTCATGTCTCAGTTTGGCGAACCGACTTGCGGTACCATTTAGGCAACAGCCTAGGTGGTATTGAAGTTGTTA
The DNA here is from genome assembly GCA_949699075.1 of Asteroscopus sphinx. Classification (NCBI taxonomy): domain Eukaryota; kingdom Metazoa; phylum Arthropoda; class Insecta; order Lepidoptera; family Noctuidae; genus Asteroscopus; species Asteroscopus sphinx. The sequence continues at coordinate 14,777,838 of OX453024.1, forward strand.
TGGGCAAAGGTAACCGCTTAACATCAGGTGGGCTTAGCTAGTTTTGCCAACCTATACTATAAAAAAAAAACATATCCAAGTGTAGACAGAAACAAAAGGAAAAGTAAACACTGAAAATCGTGTATATACGTTGACGAGGGCGAGGCTTCAAATACCTAATTTTCAAAAGTCTCTCTGCCCGCTTTTCCTGAGAAGAACCGGCAAGAAACTGCATCAATCTTCAAAATTCTTAACTTCCTTCCGAATTTTATAATAAAATTAGAACCACGTATCATGTATGTGCAAATGCCAGACTCTGTTTCTGTTGTGTCTGTTGTCTGTGTGTCTGTTGGACTCTGTATTTTTTACTTTATAGTATAGGATGGTGAAACGAGCTAAAGGCCCACCTGATGCTAAGCGGTTACCTTTGCCCATAACAACTGCAATACCACCTAGGCTGTTGCCTTAATGGTACCGCAAGTCGGTTCGCCAAACTGAGACATGAAGATGGAAAGTCTCATGTGATTGTAATTTCACCGGCACCCGCACCCTTCAGACCGAAACACAGCAATGCAAGCATCACTATTTGGCGGTGAAGTAGGCACGGTGGTAGTACTTCCCCGGACGATCTCTTTGATTTTGAATGTAGGACCATTATTCTAGGCAAAGATCGTTTAGTCAAAGACCTGTTAGAGTCCATATGATTTTAAACTCTTTTTCTCAATTATTACAAATTATTACAAATGGTGTTACTTATTTAGTTATTTTAATTTTCGATAAAAAACTTATTTATGTGTATTTATTATGCTTCTATAGACTAGTATTAACCATGTTTTCATTTATTGACGTACTGTCAAATCCACGTTGTATAATACATCATTTTGGAAACACTATGGGATAGTATTCCAAGCCGCTATATTGAGAAAGAAGTTTATTGACAGGAGTTTAAAAAATAACTTTTATAATCCTCAGGAGCTAAGCCAGTAAAATCTCACGAGATATTGGTTCTGTTACTGCGTCTGCGGCAAGTGTGCTGCCACTGTGGACTGATAGCCGCCATGTTAGACGAGGAGAGCTCTGTCGATGTGAAGGAAGATCCAGCCGGGCAGGACCTACTTGAAGAGCTCAACAAACTGTCGCTGGAAGACTCCCGCTCCAAGAGAAAGGTAACAACGAGAATCTGCTTTTTATGTGATTGCAAACAGAACAACGATTTGATTTAGGCCTTCGCGCTCCACATTGATTCAAAACCGACTCTACTCAAAGTAAACATTGAAATGTGAGCTTTGTATAGTGTTATGTATAGTACATTTTAGCTTGCTGAAAGTATGAGCTGATAGCTCGTTGACGCTGAACCAAAACCAACCTTTAAGTGTCAGAGACATATAGCCTCCTCGAGTGACGATATTTAATTGATCGTCCGGCCCACCTTGGGCAGTCAGCCCCGCTACCAACCTGCTGACTGGCTAATCTTTTCTCCACGACATGAGCTATTATAATTATGTAGCTCATGTCGACACGAAGAAGAAGAAGCACCTCCGTCATCGACCATACACCCCATAGCCGCCTCATAAAAGGCGACATAGGTCTGTCAACACATCAGTGTAATAGGACTGATGTAGGTCGCCACTATTCGCCACCTGAAAACTTCAAATCAATTTCGACCACTTATGCGAGCCGTCAAAACTTCCGAGTTAGTGATTAGTCAATAGCCGCCTTGGTAGAGCCAGTCGGAATGCTGTACCCGGCCTCAGCTAGTTGATAGAAATTATGGTACGCATTATATTCACCATTAGGCGTCTATTGTGCTGTATGGTCGGTCCCCTCCGTTTTTGGATCGATTTTATTTATTTCTTCACAAACAGTGCTCTTTCTATTCTTTGTTATTTTTTATTTTATACTTTGAGTAAAGCCGGATCTCCTGCGACACAAATCTAAACAAAACAAGTTAACAATACATGTTGATACTTTGTTTAGGCCAGTTAAATGTGGTCACGGGAACTTTTTATTAGATATAACAAAAACATGCTGGTTGCAGGAGACCCGGCTTAACAGTGAAATTACTTTTTTATTGCCATTGATTTTATCGTGCAGAGTAAGATCGCGAATGACTCGGACTCCGACGAAGACACGACGAACGAGGCCCCCGAGCAGAGCACGACGGCGGCCGAGGCGATCCGCTCCGTGTTGTCGCCCAACAACCCCGTGTTCCAGCTCACACGGCCCTCGTCCAAGATACAGGCCGTCATGGAATGCCTCCAAACCCGAGTGTTCGCTAATCCAGGAGATATATGTGTACTTTATTTGTTTTCGTTAAATCTTAACCATTTTAACTTTTTTGGTCATCGAGCTTTAAAGCTGTAAACACACAGCGGGCGGAACGGAACCTGCAATTAATGGTTCATCTCTAATGAGAGTGTCCTTAATGATGACTTGAGGATTATTTCTGAAGGATAGTTCTTTGGTTGTTAAGATAAGCGTAAGACATGCGCTAATAATAATTTAACACGATCACCAATCAGTATGCCAAAAGCGGCTATTTTATCCATTATATCTAATCTGATGCCAATAAAGTGTCTGATAATATCTCGCCTCCTTAATTCTTAACATTAATAATAGTAAAAGAACAAAAAAAAGTCCCGTCAAGTGTGAATGCAAATCTTGCTCCGTAAAGGTTTTCAGACAAAAGGAAGTGAGAAAACGAAAACGTAAAAATACGTTTCCTCGGGTTGAAATAGTAGAAGATTTGTTCTAAGACAAGTTTGTTTTTATTCTGAATTTAAGACTAGTAACGGGCTTCGACAATTTTATTTATCCATGGTAGCTGGCCGCAAATGAATTTGAGCCTTCTACCGAGTTTTGAATTTCGAACATGACGACTTCTTGAAATATAAAACTTTTTAACAAAAAATTGAACCGACGAAAACAGAAACTGAAAAGCGAAAAATAACTAATTATGAGTCGGCGCCAAACGAACTTTTAACAAGCAAAGTGCGTGCAAGTTGCAAGTGGCCGAGCGGAGAACGCATTTTTGGAAAGTTATTGTTTATCGTTGAAAATTTCACGTTGTATATGATGTGACGTTGTTTTTATTATTTATTTAAAGTAATTTAATGATCTTCGTTGATCGGTTGTTTGGCGCCGACTCATAATTAGTTATTTTTCGCTTTTCAGTTTCTGTTTTCGTCGGTTCAATTTTTTGTTAAAAAGTTTTATTTTTCATTTTTTTGTGGTTAAAATCTAACTCCAGGTCTCCATTATGTCGTAGTGTCTAGAACTATATTTATGTGTGTCAAGTTTCAACAGAATCGGTTAACAGGTAAGAATTCAGTGGGTGAACAAACACTCATCCCCTGTTTTAATACCCTTAGGGGTGGATTTTGATTTTGAAATTTAAATGGGACCAACTTCGAGATATACCCTATCCATTAAAAAAAGAATCATCAAAATCGGACCACTCTGTAAAAAGTTATGCGTGGTCATACATAAAAAAAAAAAAAAAAAAAAAAAAAAAAAAATATACGCGTCGAATTGAGAACCTCCTCCTTTTTTTCGTCGGTTAAAAATTAGAGCTCATTTACTTTCTTCTTTTTCCTTTGCTTTCGTTGCAGAACGCTAAACAGCCAGTCAGCAAACATCTTGAAACTAAGGGTGAGCCGTTGTTGCAGTACCCTGTTCAGTTTCACGTTTCCTAATTCAGTCAGTGTACTATGTTATTTATATGTTGCAACATTTTATTACTATGCTTGCTTTGATATGAGGGAACTTATCACTTTTATTTTGAAGTTATTGGCTTCTCGTTATCTGTGCTTTTGTTTGTAACCGCAAATAAAGATATTGTATTGTATTGAGTCCGAATTAAGTGCATAATTGGACAGCTATTGTTTAGAGAAAAATGAACTCCAATTTAGAACGTTTAGACTTGCTAGATATTACGTAAATAATAAAAATACATCGGCTGCGTTAGAATGGTATAGGATCAAATATTCAAATCGTCATGTGCCAACCAGAAAGGTTATTTATTACAAATCTTTTAAGAAATCTTGCACAAGGTGGCTCTTTCAAGAAAAAATCTGTACGCTACCCATTTAAAAAAATGGAAATTTGATCATTTCTGTTCTTACACTTGTCGAAGCTTATCCCGAAATATATTCAAGAGCAGTCGCTGAAGAAGTAGGTGTCTCACATCGTTTTGTGCTAAAGATATGGAAGAAGTATGGTTATAAATGTTACCGACAGGGGCGACTAGTTCAAGCCTTACATTCAGGGGATACCGCTCGAAGACTTACTTTTTGCAGGTGGTTAAGAGGAAAAATATGCAGAGATTACCATTTCTAAATTTTATATTATGGTCTGATGAAATAAATTTTTCTAATAATGGAATGTACAACCGGCGAAATCACCATTATTGGTGTAGAGAAAATCCTCTCAGGTTTCGCGAAACACATAATCAATTTTTCTTTTAATTGTTGGTGTAGTATAATGTGGAACCGAGTGGTGATGGTGGAATTTTTGAAGGCACCTTGAATTCCAACATTTATAACAACAGAATATTAGAGAATCTTGGAAACCTCGTCGATGATTTACCACTGTCGGAATCAAGAAGAATGTTTTTTCATCAAGATGGCACTCCACCTCACAACAGCCGCAGTACACGTTCGACTTTGAACCGACAGTTTGGTGATCAATGGATAGGAACACATGGTCCTATTTCTTGGCCAGCGCGTAGTCCAGATCTGACGCCTCTAGATTTCTTTTTGACCTACCTGAAAACTGAGGTTAACAAAAAGCAATACGATAGTGTTCAAGAACTTAAAGACTCACTAACCACAATTTTGTATGGAATTCATACAAATAAATTGTCAGCAGCCACTAGGTCGGTACAGAAACGAATCAATTTATGTATTCGTCAAAATGTCGGTCATTTCGAGCACTTGATATCGTAGGGCAAGAAACAGCAATATTTTAAATAAGAATAACATCATGAAGTTATGTCAGTTAATAAAAAAGAAAATTAATACGCCTTGTTTTTGATATGTGTAAAATTCTACGTGATCATTTGTCTTTTATTTTATTTTTTGTATTTCAGTTAAATAAATTCTTTACAAAATGTAAGGGAAAAGTTTTTTGCAATTTGTGACTTTTTGAGTACTCCAACGATGGTTGGTCCCATAGAAGTTTTTGATCAGTATTAGAAACAGGATCGATTGGCATCAAAAAATGTTTTTGTGTAAAATGGCTATTTTCTTGCTCACAGTATTTTTTTTTTTAACTGTAAATTGGGGATCAATTTTCCATAAAAAAATATGGATAGTCTCCTAAGACCATTTTCGCGTAGCTGCAACGGATAAGGTACTTCCCCTTACTGCCCCGCTGAAAGTTTCCACCCTGTATACCTACATATTTTCCAAAGTTGCTGTGGGATAATTCAAAATATTTACGCTAGAAGTAGGTTGATTTCAACACTTTTACAAGTCACTAGATGGCTCCAGCTCGCGTTTCCTAGTAAAGTTGTAGGTTGATCACTCAAGAAGAAATTCCGAAACACACTACCTTAGTTTTGCTGTTAAATAATTATAATTTTGTGTAATACCGAGTATTAATAAGTGCGAGAAAGAGATAAAAACGCACGCATAAATTCATAATAAATAAAAATATGCAATTTCTTTGGTTCTGCTTTTGCTATAATTCCAACATTGTAAAAATCCATTTCGAAATATTACCTAAAAGTTACCTTTTGAGTCATGTCAACTACTTTCTAACGTAAGCCAATATAGAAAGGAACAAAATAAATTATATAACCATGGCAAAAATGGAATCATTAATCGTTACAAAAAGAAGCAAGCAACTTTTTTTTACGAAGCTTAGGATGTAATTTTGTTCTGTTCGCAAGAACATAATCAACGACATAGGAAGGCATTTATTTATATAAATTGGGGCCGAATTATCAGTCGTCTCATCGATTTTCTACGTTGCTACTATTACCAACATAAGTTGATGTCGTAATTAATATTTATGTAAAATGTGGAAAGCATCAACATATCGTATAATTATTAGGCCGCCTACCACAACATTTTAAACAAATAAATTGCGGAGGTGACGATCAAAATCTCTTAGCAATTTGCATTTGCTACTGTATTGTACTATATTCTGACAAATAAATGATCTATCTATCTATCTAAAAACGCACAACATTTTAATTTCGCGGGCCGCCCTGTAGCATTCACCTTTATCTTAACTATTATAAAATTGTAAACGTCTGTTTGTTTGTTTGTTTGTTCCAGCATCACGCTAAAACTACTGGACCGATTTTGATGTTTTTTTTTTTGTTTGAAAGCTGATGATCTGACTTAAAAACTGGTATGGGTTTTGAGAAAGAAAGAAAGAAAGAAAAAAATAAAAAAAATAATTCGTGGGTTGCGTACTCACCCGACAGATCGAAGCTTCTATGCATTTGCACGAGCGGATAGTAATGTACGATGGAGTCGAGTGGAGTGGAGTGGACAGGGGATGGGACTGGGGATGGGACTGGGGACGGGACAAGGGACGGGACTGGGGACGGGACAGTGGACGGGATAGGGGACGGAACATAGGACGGGAAATGGGACGGGACATGAGACGGGACATGGGACAGGACATGGCACATGGGACGGGACGATAGTGATATAGTGGGACAGTGGGACAGTGGGACAGTGGGACAGTGGGACAGTGGGATAGTGGGACAGTGGGACAGTAGGACAGTGGCAGTGGGACGGTGGGACAGTGGGGCAGTGAGGCAGTGGGGCAGTGAGGTAGAGGGGCAGCGGGGCAGCGGGGCAGTGGGCCAGTGTGGCAGTGGTGCAGTGGGGTAGCGGGGTAGCGGGGTATTGGGGCAGTGGGGTTGTGGGTCAGCGGGGCAGTGAGGCATCGGGACAGTGGGGCAGCGGGGCAGCGGGGCGGGGAAGCGGGGCAGCGACGCAGCGGGGCAGCGGGGCAGCGTGCCAGCGGGGCTGTGGTGCAGTGGGGTACCGGGGCAGCGGGGCAGTGGGATAGTGGGGCAGCGAGGCAGTGGGGTAGCGGGGCAGCGGGACCGTGGGGCAGCGGGGCAGCTGGGCAGCGGGGCAGTGTGGTAGCGGGGCAGCGGGCCAGTAGGGGAGTGGGGCAGCGTGGCAGGCAGTGGGGCAGTGGGATAGTGGGGCAGCGGGGCAGTGGGGCAGCGGGGCAGTGGGGCAGCGGGGCAGCGGGGCAGTGGGGCATCGGGACTGTGAGGCAGCGGGGCAGCGGTGCAGTGGGGAAGCGGGGCAGTCTGTGGGGCAGTGGGATAGTGGGGCAGCGGGGCAGTGGGGCAGTCGGGAAGTGGGGCAGCGGGGCAGTGGGATAGTGGGGCAGTGAGGCAGCGGGACTCAGGGGCAGCGGGGCAGCGGGGCAGTGTGGAAGCGGGGCAGGCTGTGGGGCAGTGGGATAGTGGTGGGCAGTGGGGTAGCGGGGCAGCGGGGCAGCTGGGCAGAGAGTGTCCGGGGAAGTGGGACAGTGGGGCGGTGGGTTAGTGGGGCAGCAGGGCAGTGTGGCAGCGGGTCTGTGGGGCAGCGGGACAGTGGGGCAGCGGAGCTGCGGGGCAGTGGGGAAGCGTGGCAGCGGGGCAGCGGGGCAGGCTGTGGGGCAGTGGGATAGTGGGGCAGCGGGGAATTGGGGTAGCGGGGCAGCAGAGCAGTGGGTCGACGGGGCCGCGGGGCAGTGGGGCAGAGGGGGAGTGGGGGGCATCGGGGCAGGCAGTGGGGCAGTGAGGTAGTGGGGCAGCGGGGCAGTTGTGCAGTGGGATAGCGGGGCAGCGGGGCAGTGGGGCAGAGGGGCAATGGGGCAGCGGGGCAGCTGGGCAGCGGGGCATAGTGGTAGCGGGGCAGTGGGGCAGTGTGGTAGCGGGGCAGCTGGGCAGTGGGGGGTACTGGGGCAGCGGTGCAATGGGGCAGTGGGGTAGCGGGGCAGTGGGGCAGCGGGGCAGCTGGGCAGCTGTGCAGCGGGGCAATGGGGCAGCGGGGCAGCCGGGTAGTGGGGCAGTGGGGCTGCTGGGCAGCTGGGCTTTGGGGCAGCGGGGCAGTGGGGCAGCGGGGCAGCTGGGCAGCGGGGCAGTGGGGCAGCGGGGCAGCGGGGCTTTGGGGCAGCGGGGCAGAGGGGCAGCGGGGCAGTGGGGCAGTGGGATAGTGGGGCAGCGGGGCAGTGGGGTAGCGGGGCAGTGTCTCAGTGGGGCAGCGGGGCAGTGGGGCATTGGGGCAGCGGGGCAGCGGGACAGCGGGACAGTGGACTGGACTGGAATGGACTGGACTGGACTGGACTGACGTGGGTTAGCAGAATTTAACGCGAGCGGAGCCGCGGGTAAAAGCTAGTGTTTAAATATAAAGCCAAAGAATATACATCATTATTTATGTTCACCAATGTCATTGATATATAATAAAAGAGAGACACCTATTATGTAATTATGTCAAACGGCTCGTGTTAAACAATGTGTTGTGTGATGTAAATATCACTTTATCGTTGCATAATTTTTATGATTCCGGGAGGGGAGGAACCCCCTCTGTACTCACCCATAGACCAAATTTCAGGTAACATTTAATGTGATTAATTTTACCGAATGCTATGGTTTTGGAACAGGTTTGGTAATGTTTATTTTATCTCTATTTACGATTGCCGGATAAAAAAAAACTCTTGTCTGAGCTGGGAATCAAATTAATACAATCGCGAAGAAGTCCATCCTGTATTTTATGGCTTCTTTTGATAGATATTGACAGGGTAAATAATAAGGATAAAATCTGTCCAACAAACATAGTATCTAAAATTAAAGGAAATCCATAAAATATGGACAATCAAGAAATAAAATAAGGTGTAGGTAGTTTGGGAAAAACTGCCGTTATCATAATTTTATTTATATGTACTTAAGCTGTCTTAGATTTCGTGGTGTTCCTTCAATCTAAGACACAATTTTTGTTGTTTTTTTTTTGTCATATTGAAAGGTTCGATTCCCGGTTATTACTTGCTTTTAAAAATTAAATGAAGTCTTCTTGAAGTAGAATTTCATATTTTCAATATAGGAAATGAAAATAGGTAAGTAGGTGATTAATCTCTGAAGGTCGCTGTCACAATAATACCGGGCTAAATAGGATTATGATCGGAACATTTACATAATAATCGTATTTTACGTAAACTGCTTAGGTATGATTACTAAAAATAAATGAATCAGCGAAAGGACTGCCTTTCGCCAACCGAGTTGTCAATATTGCAGCGTATGTCATCCATTTAATTGTGTTGTATTCTTCAAAACAAAAATGATCATGAAAGCACATAAGCTATTAAATATAAAATAGTGCCACTTAACTTAACTTAAACTTCCCAAGAAGCCCATATTTAACACTTTAACGAACCCAGAAATAACTCAAACAGTTAACAACGAAAACTCTGTTCATTAACCGAAGCTAATAATGGTCGACTGTACGACTGTTTGTAAATTATTACCGGAAAAATATGGCTAAGAACAGTAATACTTAAACATAATGTCTAAAATTAAATGAAGTCCATGAAATATGAACAAACAACAAAATAAGGTGTATTTTGGGTAAATTTCAGATAATTATACCAGTATGCACTGCCAAGTCTGGAGGCCTGGAAGGAACAAAGGAGTGGAGGCCCCTGGCTCCAAATAATTTTCCAAATAAAATGCTGTGCCATTATCACTTACGATGGTTTTCGGAACTCCAAACCTTGACATAAAATCACATAGTTTCCCAATCACCGCCGACGAATCAGTAGCGGTATTCATTTTGTACACTTCTACCCACTTAGTATGTGCATCAACCACTACTAAATAAACAGCACGCAAATGTCTTTGGCTGCACCCCTGTTTTACGCTTCACATTATTAAATGGTCTGACAAGATTATAATGTACCGACCCGTAAAAAATACACGAATGTAAATCAAACAAATTACATGAACAACTTGCAAAACAGAGCAAAATAAAAAGAAACGCTAAGCTATGTCCTACCAATATGGAATGGAGGAACAAATGTGTGTGATACGGATCACCATCGAGAACTCGGAAATGGCATAGTCTACAATGTACCAGAGTGTGAGCAACCCTGAGGTGGTTCCGTAACTCTACTTCCGTTTCAAAGTTCTCAACACATTGTGTACAAGGCCATGGAGTGTGAAACTTCACATGTTCCCACCAAGCATCTCTGTCAGGTACGAAATACCTAAAAATAATTATTAGTTACAAACATGGACGAATAAAAAGGCAGACGGAAACTCATTAAACAATAAGTGAAGCATAAGACAGCATGCTAAAAAGTATGGGCTAGCACGCAAACATTCACACCCATAGCAAGACAAAAAGCCACGATTATGCAAGAAATCTCATGTGACAGTGGTTGTGATCATAGTGTCACAACTTAAATAACAATATCTAGTGAGTTAAAATGCTGTCGAAATTATAGTGGGTTTAGGAAAAAATGAAGCACTTCCATCTTTTCGGTCAGAGTGTCGCCTTAGGTTCTTAGCGAGATTCCGTCCGCCTTTTTTCTTGAATCTGGACAAGACTAAAGTCATGTTCAATATGAATATCATGCCGAGGCCAATATTCGTCGAAGGGTCGGCACTCGAAGTTGTAACTTCGCCTATACAGCAAAGTTTGAAGACGAAGGTCGTATGGACGAGGACGACGGTGGTTTTACGGCCAAAATTAACATCCAATCTATCCACGATTTACCCTACTGGAGATTCCAGAACTTTACTGCCCCATCGGCCATCCGTTCTGCTAGCAATGTGCCCCGCCCACTGCCACTTAAGTTTGGCAATTCTACGGGCTACAGGTTTATTTGAAAAATATCTGATGTTTTTGAAAGCCTTAATAAACTCGAAGAAAAGGTCAAGGTGACTTAAAATCGTAAAATTATTTATTTCATATTTGTCATGATTTTATTTTGAGTTCATCATTAAAACACAATCATCCTCCTCGCCTTTTCCCAATTATATTGGGGTCGGCTTCCAGTCTAGCCAAATGCGGCTGAACATCAGTATTTTACACGGAGCGACTGTCATCAGACCCCCGCAACCCAGTCGGATAATAATAATAATTATTATGTCCGTCAAACTTGCTACTAAACTTGTATGTTTTTAGGATGATAAGTAATTATAATTAATATGCCTGCTAATCTTGCTGCCAAACATCTAATCCACTTTTGTGCATTCAGAAATGTCAAATTTTGCTTGTTTCCAAACCGCTTGCTCATGAGAGAAGTCTAAGTCACAACAAAAACTAATACGTGTAACACTATTAATAACTTGATTTTTCCTTATTTATTAACTTTTATCGAACAATGATCGATATTATGCCTATTTTGTTTGCAATAACCATTAACTGTTTTCTATCAAAAAATCATAATCAACAAGAACCCATACTATTATTAATAAAAATAAAATAAAAATAAATATCTTTGGGACATTTTTATACACACCATCTAGTCCCAAACTAAGCAGAGCTTGTGCTATGGGTACTAGACAATGGATATAATACTTATACAACGTGTATCAGAAATGCGAATATATTTTTTTTTCGCTTCACCCCCTCGTTCGGGGTATCGTTGAATAGGTCTACTAAAATAAAGGTAATGTTTCATACACAACTTTTTTATCAGGTATACCATCTGCGAAATACAGCCCGCCAAAGTGGCTTGCAATGTGTCCACCCCTCCTGCCATTTCTAAACTATGCAACGTAGAAACTTATAATCTTCCACATTAATAGACCTTTATAAAAACTCTCTTTTAAAATGATTTCGAGTATTATGTGATAATAAATTTTCGAGTTATAGAGAGAAAACTGAAAAATACTTAAGACGTCCTAGTTTAAAGGTCATTGACCTTAGAGAAAAATGATGTTAGCAAATAATGCTCCTTTAGTTACTTTCTATTTAAAAAAATCACAAAAAAAAACTTTGTGTTATGTTGAATCTCTCATTGACTTGCGTTTGCTTTCCTCGAAAGTAGATACCGTTTGACTATTCAATATTCGTAAAAAACGACTTCCAAAGAACATACCAATATGTACGATGTGCGCTGTTACAGCCCAATGTACCATCTGCTAACAGTCACAAAACAAAATCAACACGTCCCGCAAAAAAATACCTTTCAAAAATTAATCAGTTCTCTCATACATAATGTATGAAAAGATACTTTTATTTCACTTTAGGTATTAACTACTACATTATGATAGGTAAGTATTACAGAATAATCTTTAAACTATAACAAATAATACTTAGGTATACCTAATTAAGAAAAAAATTAAGTAACGTTGCTACAGTTACTTAAGTTGAGAGTAATATTTTTGTTAGGTACTGTAATGTAGGTGTTAAAAAAAAATTAAAAAAAAAAATGAAAAAAAGAGGTACTGGGCATGCGGAAATATGCACAAAATGAGCACATTAACGAGGTGACCATATAAATCCGTTTTAAAATACAATAAATGTTAGTAATAATAGTATTATTATTCCAAGGTTATTAATGATGAATCTCATTGTTGGTTTTTATATGCTTGTCTTTTTCAGCTTTTACGAGGTTCCCGTCATGTGGGACACAGATATTAACAATCATTGCGCGGCGCTCAGATCGATCTATCACCACTATTGGCCAAAATTAATATCCAATCTGTCCTAAATATATTGAGTATTGAGTATTGAGTAACTTATTTGTGACGAGTCTTTCATAAGATTACGTCTGTATACGACTGTACAGGGTGTACAGTCTACACTAATATCATAAAGAGGAAAGATTTGTATTTTTGTGTGTATTTTTGTAATGAATAAACTCAAAAACTGCTGTGCCAGAGGGATCTCATCTAATAACAGGGCAGAAGATATCAGAGAAACAACTTTTGGAAGTTTTGGCTGTTATTGTTATTTACCTGAAAAACCTCCCTCACCGCGAGAATTCGCGTGTAATGTAACAAATTCTTCGGAAAAAATCGATAAAATTTCATCAAAATAGCATCATCACAATCCAAATTTTCTCAAGTAGGTCGAGGTTAGGTTGCAGTATAACCAGATCCGGTTGCCCACGGAGTAAGAATTCTGAAGTACGTGAATCAACCGCAGTCAGACTAGGTACCGCAAGTCGCAATCTCAACCCAACTAGAAAACGATACTGGTTCCCAACGATATCTATGTACTACGCTGGTCCCAACCTCAAGTTTAGACCAGTTTCAAGTGCCTATCTTTGCTAAAACCAACAACATACGAGACAGATAATCACAGCACTGTTAAATAAACTTTTAAAAATACAACAACTAGGTAATTAAATTACATCAAAACTAGTTGACACGTTAATCGAAGGAAATCACAGTAAGTACCGGCTCACTACAAATCTTTAATTGGATACCTACTGGCAAAAAAAAAACAAGAAACAAATTAAAACGATAACATTGAATTAGAACGATTCGACTTATATTAAAGTTACTCTTAAATGTAAAAAATAAATAGAAAATAAATGTTCGCTTAGCTCACATAGATATTTGGTGGAAAGTTGAAGAATCTTAACTTTCTTTAATAAGATCAGACCAATCTTAACTACTGAGAGAATGTCATGCAATTGCAGTTATTCAATGTGTCCATCAAAAATATGGAATAATTTAAGAAACTAATTAGGTAGGTACCTACCTTCATTAGGCAAAAATTGAATAGATATTGCCAGTACAGAGTTAGAGGAAATAATCTTTATGTAAGGACAACGAATCGGTAAACGCAGCACAGGATGCCTCCCAAACAAACGGACTGACGACCTGAAGAAGGTAGCGGTGTGGACGAGAAAACTGAAAAATACTTAAGACGTCCTAGTTCATAGGTTATTGATCTTAGAGAAAAATGATCTCAGCAAATAATGCTCCTTTAGTTACTTTCTATTTTAAAAAATCACAAAACGAAACTCTGTGTTATATTGAAATGACACACTTCTTAAATTTAGCTTCTTAAATTTAGCGCTTGGTGGCGCTGTTTGCTATATGAGCCGTCAAAACTTCCACGTTAGTGATTAGCCAATAGTCGCCTTGGTAGGGCCAATCGGATTGCCGCATCCCGGCTGATCTGGTTGACAGAATGTATTGTACGCATTATATTCAACATTAGGCGTCTATTGGGCTGTATGGTCGATGCTTTGAACATACGGAACAATGTTTTGTAACATGAATATGTGACCTTAGGATTAGACTGCTTTCTTTATTCACTCTTTAGGTGTAAATGCCAGGTTAAGAGTTCTCTAAACCGACGAGCATGCATGACGAGGTTAATGGACGTAGATGAAGCAAAAGAGGTGTGTCAGGATCGTAGCAGGTGGAAATCCATAGTCTCTGCCTACCCCAATGGGAAACAGGCGTGATAATATGTATGTATGTATGTATGTAGGTGTAGATATTGTAACGTTTTTGGCATACTCTTGCTAAGATAAAATATTCTAATAAGAGAAATAGAGAAAATTCACCACGGAGCAATGAACATTGAAATCCTATTGATTGCGATGGCGAGCGAGTTACGCAATTCGGCAACAGTTCCTGTTATCAAAACAGGCTGAAACTCATATATACAGGTTGTTCAGGAAACAGCACGACACCCTAATGCTGGTGCTAGCTTCGGTCATAAACTTTATTTAATTAACCGTGATATGGTTGTTCAGTCATATTGTTTGATTGCATGGGTTATCGTCTACGAAAATATGACTATTAATGTCAAATGGCCCCTACCTTTATAATTGAATATTTACATACTCTTCGTGTAAATAATGTGCAGTACATAGATGAATGAAGGTTTCAAATGCGGTGAAAATGGATGGTGAAGCTTGTATGAAGAAAACACGGGAGCGAAGACACGGGCGTCAGCTACAGCTACCGACAAAGTACTGTTGATATATTGTAAAAAAAATATATAGGTCCTTAACAAACATTATGTACTTAGGACCAAATTCAAACTACATACTTCTGATAAAACTATTTTATGGTTCCATACAAAAAGCGTCAAACCAGAATTCTCTTTTAAAATAACTTTTTCTATCATACCTCGATTACAGACATTGAGAAAAATATAGACGACGTGCTGCGAACAATTATAGTGAAGCCAAATTAACCATGCTCTAAGATTTTGACATGACGTCAAACTCGGCCTAACAACATAACATAACATAACATCACGCCTGTATTTCCCCGAAGGGGTAGGCAGAGGTGTAATAATACACCCACATTTCGCCAGTTATGTTATAGTTCCATGTAATAGGGGGCGAGCCTATTGCCATTGACCGGGCACAAATCCAGACTCCGGGCTGCTACTGAGAATTTCCTATTGAAAAAACCCAATAACACTTTGCCCGACCCGGGAATCGAACCCAGGACCCCACGCTCAGCAGTCGCGCTTGCAACCACTAGACCAATGAGGCAGTCGGCCTAAATTCCCACTTATTGGAGCCTGACACAGTGGGTCAAAACTAGGTGTGATATCTGTGGTCAAAACGATAACATGGGGGGTCTACTCGCTAACGGCCGGCTATAAGCTCCATACAAAATATGTCAAATTTCTATCTCTAGTAGGGTAAAACGTAGATAGATTGGATATTAATTTTGTCCGTAAATTGTCAACGACATAATCGAAACGACACAATAGTGCTTCGAATGTATCGAGCGTACCCTAATCTAATAAATATTTGGATGCTTTGTCGTTTATCGAATCCGGCAGTTCCGGCAGAAACGACATCGTTCTTGGCCGGTTTTTTTTTGTATATTTTCGAATTGGATACTAATCGAATTGGCCACAAAATCCGCATATATATCTATTACTGAGAAACATTTCCAAAGCAGAGTTGGTACAACCTAGCTATTAAGGTCATTGTGCCTCGCTTTTGTGAAGGCTCCAGTTTGATTAACCTGCAGTCTGTTGTCACTGTGTGGGTATGTGATGACATTCTTATAGTTTACGATGGTGTGTATAATCCGCCAACCCGCCATTTTTGGGACGGTCGCCTTTGAAGGATATTGCAAGAAAATATATGAAGAAGTAGAGAAAAACAGGTTGGTAAACACACACATTCCAATGTGCAAATTATAAATACAAACAAATAAAACACATAAACATAACATCACGCATGTATTTCCCCGAAGGGGTAGTAGTAAATTATAAATAAGTTCTCTTAAAGATATTTCCCTGGCAACAAACTTGTTATCAATTTTATTGGGCAGTGACAGTTAGTTTACCATAATCTTCTGGAACTGAAAGAGTTAGTATAGGTTTTTGAAAAAAATTATAAAATAATAATAAAATATTTACTTCTTTTTTATAGGTAAACTATGCCACACTTAGATTCGTCTCTGAATATAAGCCTAATGCAGTTTAGTCCGAGAATAACAGAATAAGCACCAATGTCCCCAATTCCCCATTTGACCGTTCATTGTCAAGGCCCATAGCCCCCAATACTAGACGTTCACGAGCTGTTATAAAAATCATTACCTAGGACAAGGCCAGTTAAAAACCCGAACAAGTATAAGCTACTCGGGCTATTCACAGTCCACAGCCAATCCTGACTACCCAAGATTTTATTAGGTTCTTATTATAACTTCACCGTCTCGTTTTACGATCTCCTTATTATTATTAATATAAAAAACCTATACCTACCCATCTGACTATAGCTTAATTCTCCAAGGATATCTCTTCTTGTCGGCATTGAACAGCCATTGCAGGGCCGACACTGAGACAGCTCCATCAAAACATCCCGCTCTGAAAGGCACTCCTTCACCCATGTCTGATAGTACTAGGTCACCTTCTGCTTCTCTTTCTTTTGCTACATCTGAAACATATACATATAAATTAAGATAAGTATAGCAATTGTATAGACATTAGCCTACAAACAATTTCTAAATTTAACTTATATAAAACCTAACTTACTCTGATGATAAGGCACCTTGGGATAGGCATAGATAGTATCATGATTATGAATATGTTGCGTCTATTAATTTGACAGTTCTAAAATGGTTGCCATCCCTTTCTTGTATGTACTGTTAGTAAAAGAGAGCGATAGTTTAAAATAAGTTTAGTTCGTGAACAAGAGAATCGACACCAATGTTCGCTTTTCAGTTTCTTATGTTTCATACATTTTGATTTTTTGTCCGTGTGGTGCCGGACTGTCCGTGTGGTGCCGGACTTAAAGAATAGCACCACCCTTGTCTCTTTTCTCATGGGAGTCGTAAAAGGCGACTAAGGGATTCACCAGAGGATGGGCAGCAGCGTTCTCTGAGTATTTAACCAACCAACTGCGATCGCCAACCCGCCTGCCAAGCGTGGCGATTATGGCATATCCCCCCCTTATTGGGGGAGGCCTATGTCCAGTAGTGGACGTCTTTCGGCTGTAATGATGATGATGATACATTTTGATTGTTTTCTATTAGCGTTGACGATTATAGATTGTCAACTTGGCTAGGGGGGCAGATTTGATTGATTGATTATTGATTTGGGGGTGACAGTGATACATAGTGATATATAGGGCAAACAAAGCATAGTATAGCCACTAGAATTAAGGAACATATAGCTGACGTCAAGAACAGACTCCATTGTTTTAGATAAGTGGGTACGGTCATAAATTAAGTCGGTACTTTTGAGTGCATAAAACAATGACTCCTTTACTAATACTTAACCTTTACTTTTTTTTTTATCTGTACATATAATAAAATCGTTATGAAGAAAAAACTGGAAACTTATTTATTTTTAATAATTCTATCCTACTTCCTACTTATCCTCTAATATTATAAATGCGAAACTATGCATGTTTGTTTGTTTGTTTGTCTGTCCTACAATCACGCTTAAATATCTGAACGGATGAAAATTTGCATACAGATAGACTATAACCACAGACATTAGACATAGTCGCGCCCCGCACGTGCCCGCAGTTTGGCGGCAAGTTGGACTGCAATATTCAATGGATGTCAATCGCCAGTCGAGTGCGTCACTCAATATATTTTTTGGTGTGGTGTTTGTAGTTGTATTTTAATTGAAAATGGTAGTGTATTGTGCTTTACACGGATGTGTGTCTATATCTAGACAAGGAAACAGAAGATTTTTTTCGATTTCCGAAGGATGAAATAAGGTAAGCCACAAAAAAACCTTTATAGGTAGAACTACAGAACAGCGAGCATTTAATTTTATAATTAAACGATTTTTTTGTACTTTGCCAGTTATGACAAAAAGGGAAAAGAGCTCCTTTGAGAAAGAATTCGTCCGGGGAAGCACTACCGCCATGCTTACTTCTGCCGCCAAACAGTAATAATAATAAAAAAAATATTTCAGATCACAAGTAGATCCTTAAAGTGTTAGTAAAAACAAAAGAAAACCTAAAACCTTCAATTGTGTGTTACAATAACATATTTTACGTAACAAGATCCTGTGAGCATTGCTTAATTATTTGTGTCGTATGAAAATAAGATTACAGAAAAGCGAAAAATAAAATGAAGCTTCTAGTCTTTTCCTAACTAAACTAATGTAAATAACCAATTATGAGTCGGCGACAAACAAACAAGCAAAGTTGCGTGCAAGTTGCAAGTGGTCGAGCGGAGAACGCATTTTTGGAAAGTTATTGTTTATCGTTGAAAATTTATTATATGTAAATATATTTGATGTTATGTTGTTTTTATTATTTATTTAAAGTAATTTAATGATCTTCGTTCATTGTTTGTTTGGCGCCGACTCATAATTAGTTATTTACATTAGTTTAGAAAAGACTAAAAGCTTCATTTTATTTTTTAACTTATTTTTCATGTTTTCAGTTAAGAAAGATGATTGGCTGCCTGCATCAAGAAGCGCCCGAGCAAGGTAAGTTTTATTGTTTTGCTTGTTACATATGTTTACTAAAGCAGTACAGAGAAGAACTTGTTTTCCGAGTAAAGCGGAGAGAACATCCGCGATTTGATCGCGATACGTTCGCCGAGGTCGTCCCCTTCCAACTCTTCCATCCACACTCGCTTCGTATACTTGTTTCGTCAATCTCCTCTCGTCCATCCTCTCTATATGTCCAAACCATCTTAACATACCTTTCTCAATCTTTGTCACTACATCTTCTTTCACTATTGATTTATAATAATTATATAACTAATAACATAATTTCAAGGCACAAGGCTAATTAAAAAGAGTTAATAAGCTGTAAAAGATTAGGACAGAAGGTCAGACGGACGGATATGATGAAACTATAAGGGTTCCTTGTAATATTTTTCATCATCATCATCATCATTTCAGACGAAAGACGTCCACTGTTGGACATAGGCCTCCCCCAAAAGGGAGGCCCATATGCCATAATCGCTACGCTTGGCAGGCGGGTTGGTGATCGCAGTTGGTTGGTTAAATACTCAGAGGGAATGTTCTCTCTATGTGTAAAGTATGTTTTTACTATCACTGAAAGTGATTTTTCTTACAATAAAACGATTGAATGTGATGTTGTATTTGATTGAATTCCATTGTTTATAAGTGAGGCTTTGTAAATTAAACTGATAACAGTATTAAAACACACACAAATGTAAGAAGTTGTCTGGATAACTCAAATGCTCAGAAAGGCATTGTAGTGGTGTGTCTGAAGGAATTACTACCCCATGCGTTCTCAATTGTACTGGAATAATTAAACTGGAAAAAAAATTATACTTAGTAAATATTATTACATTAAAGCATAATCATTTAAAAAGTTTGTGATATGGTCACACTTGGTTCACAATAAATATTCATGTAAAATGAAATATACGAACCATCAATTTTATCTGGATTAAGTTCAGTAATCATTTGTTGCAATGTTTTCCTACTGCCATCACTGTTCTTAGGACTGACTAAACGTTGACTACAAGTTCCATCATCAGAGTATAACTTTATGGGAATGTGTTTAAAACCTTCAATCGAAAGCGCAGGACCCATCGTTGTGGCGATGCTTGGGGGAGGCCTATGTCCAGCAGTGGACGTCTTTAACGTCGACGTGACGTCGTGTGAAAACATGCTAGTGTGTGGCATAGAAATACTTTCATTTATGGCCAATGTTTGTGGCTATCCTTTCGTGGCAGTAATTTCACACTGCGTCGGCAGTTATGGATTTCTAGTTCAATAAGAACCAGTGAAACGTGTCTCATCATCATCATTTCAGCCGAAAGACGTCCACTGCTGGACATAGGCCTCCCCCAAGCATCGCCACAACGACCGGTCCTGTGCCTTCCGCATCCAGCGGATTCCCGCGACCTTCACCAGGTCGTCGGTCCACCTTGTGGGGGGCCTACCCACGCTGCGCCTTCCAGTACGCGGTCGCCACTCCAGAACTTTACTGCCCCATCGGCCATCCGTTCTGCGAGCAATGTGCCCCGCCCACTGCCACTTAAGTTTGGCAATTCTTCGGGCTATGTCGGTTACTTTCGTTCTTCTGCGAATCTCCTCATTTCTGATTCGATCACGCAGGGACACTCTGAGCATAGCCCTCTCCATTGCCCTTTGAGTGACTTTGAGCCTTCTTATCAGGCCCATTGTGAGCGACCACGTTTCAGTACCGTAAGTAATTACTGGCAACACACACTGGTCAAAGACTTTCGTCTTGAGACACTGCGGTATTTTGGACGAGAAGATATTGCGTAGCTTCCCGAACGCTGCCCAACCGAGTCGGATTCGACGATTGACCTCTTTCTCGAAGTTGGACTTACCTAGCTGGACAGTTTGTCCTAGGTATACATAATCGTCAACAACTTCGAGTGTAGATTCTCCGATGCTTACGGGAATGGGTGCTATATGGGAATTCGACATAACCTTTGTCTTGTCCATATTCATTTTAAGACCCACTCTATCGGAAGCTCTACTGAGGTCATCGAGCATTGTACCGAGGTCCTCCATGGTCTCAGCCATGACTGAAGTGAGATGGGCCTATAATTCTTCAGTAGAGCATTATCGCCCTTTTTGAAGAAGAGTACCACCACACCTCTGCTCCATGCCTGTGGCGTTCTCCCCTCGAGAATGACGGAATCAAATAACTTCTGAAGGGCCTTAAGGATCGGTTTTCCACCCGCCTTCAGGAGTTCGGCCGTAATTCCGTCATCACCCGGTGCCTTGTTGTTTTTGAGCTGCTTTAGAGCCATCCTAATCTCGTACAGGCTGACGTCCGGGATATCTTCGGTATAGTGTCGGGTCAATCGAGCTCTTGGGTCATTAGCCCGATTTACAGCGGGTTTCTGGGTGGACGTGTATAACTGTCCATAGAACTTCTCGACCTCCTTCAATAGCTCTGGCTTGGAGGAAACGACTCTGCCATCGTCGGTCCTCAGTTTTGCAAGCTGGCTCTGCCCAATAGACAGGTCTCTTGCGAAGACTTTGGAGCCCTTGTTCTTCTCTATCGCGTCTTTAATACGTTCGGTATTAAATTGGCGTAGGTCACTTTTCAAGGACTTTGAGATCTGTCTATTGAGCTGCCGGTACTTAGTCGCATCATCTGAGGACTGCAGAATCATCTCGCGTCTTTCCACCATGAGCTCGAGAGTGTGGTCAGAGAGCTTCTTGTTTCTGATTGTACGACGGGTCCTAAAGATCCTAGACCCGACCGTATGGACAGTTTCCACAAACCCATCGTTGTAATCGTCCACTGAGCTCCCTAGGCATTCGAAACGATTCTGAAGTTCGAGCTGAAAGCTCTCGGCGTTTTGGATTTGGATCGGTGCTGGACGGAGCGTAGACTTCATCAGTCGAGATCTTTCCAGCTTGATGTTCAGATTCAATGTGCCTCTTACCAAACGGTGATCGCTTCCGGTTTTGACCGCGTTGATCACAGAGACATCATTGAATATTTGCTTCTTCGTCGACATAATGAAGTCAATCTCATTTTTTGTTACACCATTAGGTCCCAACCAGGTCCACTTCCTGTGCTCACGCTTTCTGAAGAAAGAGTTCATCATATAGAGCCCCTCTTTCTCCATAAAGCTAGCCAGTAGATGACCCCGGTGGTTCCGATATCCATACCCAAATTGCCCCACTCGCAGCTCATCATCGTAGCGCTTGCCCAGTTTCGCGTTGAAGTCTCCCATGACAACAGTGAAGTGAGTTTTAGAGCCATGCATGGCTCTCGAGATATCCTCATACATGGTCTCCACCTCATCGTCGGAGTGTTTCGAGGTCGGGGCGTATACCTGTATAACCTTCAACGAATACCTTTCGGTTATTCTGAGTATAAGGTACGCCACCCTGGTCGAAACACTCTCGATCTTCACTATGTTGTTCACAAGAGACTTATGGACGATAAACCCGACACCGCCCTGGGAAAGTTGATCGCCCTCCCGGAAATAGAGCAAGTTACCGGATTTGAGGATTATCGTGTCCTCCCCCTCTCTTCGGACTTCAGATAACCCTACGATATCCCATCGTAACTTGCTCAATTCTTCCTCGAGTTCGACAAGCTTCTCGTCGGTCCGCAGTGTACGTGTGTTGTATGTTGCCAGGTCCAGTCTTTTTTTGTTATGGTAGCCGGATCTCTGCCGGGGATTCTTCGCACCCCCTGCCCCGCCGTTACCTAGGCCGCTACCGTAACCAGGGATAGCGGGGCCGCCGGGGACTAGGGGCCGGTTTTTATCAGTGCTTTGCATGTTTGGGGGGATATGCCATAATCGCCACGCTTGGCAGGCGGGTTGGCGATCGCAGTTGGTTGTTTTAATACTCGGAGGACGCTGCTGCCCATCCTCTGGTGAATCCCTTAGTCGCCTTTTACGACACCCATGAGAAGATATAGGGTGGTGGTATTCTTTGCGTCCGGCACCACACGGACGGAAACGTGTCTAATTAGGTAAATTGGTTTTTTGCGGGAAAAAGAGGCACAAATTGTATATTAAGATTAAATTGAGCTGAAATCATAATATTAAACTCCGTAGCGTTAACATCGGCTTTCATTTCGAGGACCCTATTTCTTGCCTTTTTCATATACAACATCCTTCAAATGGGAGTTACAATAACAAGTAAAAAGTCTTAAAGAAGATTTATTACTAGAAGAATAGTAGATTATACAACAAGTGAAAAAAGAGGGAATTTAATTCGAGGGACTAAGTTGGATCCCGAGCAGCGAAGGATTCGAAGATTGAAATTTCAAAAATTCAAAAATAGAATCCTGAGCGGAGCGAGGGATACAAGGCCCGAGATGAAATTTTTTTTCACGAGTTGTGTACCGCATTGTTTTGTTCAGCAAACTGTATCGTAATGAAACTTTTTAAATTCATTACAGGTGCATGTGCGTAAAGTATGTCATTATGACATTACTTTCGAGTTCATAATTCGAATTTTACGATACGAGTGTATCTCCAAGTTTGACATATTTACAAGTTATATTGTTTGAAACTTGAATGTCGATAAAGTTTTCCGAGTTTAATTACGATATTTTCGTTAAAAACTATAGAGATTAATTTTATATTAACCAACAGATGGCGCTTTTTATCAATGTTGTTAAATGTGTACCTATCGGAAAAACGCTTCAATCGACCAATGACAGACATCTCTTTACCATCGCAGATTGATTCCGTAATGGTGAAAGCATAGTATAATAACACCAGGTAGTCTCTTCCCGTGACAGCTAGGTCACGTGATTGCCTCCGTACTACATCATCGGCCGTGGAGCCAATAGCGGGCTGTTCGCGTGACCTTAAAAACGAAAGTATGTTTTCGGTTTGTCCTTTTTTCACGCAGCAACACCAACGGGACGACGATGGATTGACTTTTTTTTTGCGTAGAGGTAGTTTAATAATAAATTATTTCCAATATGCGTCACGATGTCGGTTTCGAACGTTTTCGGTAAACGTACTGTTCTTCCCGATCGTGTCTTTTTTTCTGGAATTTCCTTTTCGCGATCTATTTTTTTATGGTCACTTTTATCATTATGATTTATAATCACAGGTAGACTTGGAGGTGGTGGTACGTCATTTCTCGGATCAGCACTCTCAGTTAGTACATAGGCAGGTTTAAGTCTTTCAATTGACACAGAAATCGAACATAGGAGGCATTTAGACGAGGTACCCACCACCAGAGAGACATAACTGGTTTTGAATGACGTGTGTTTTCAGGTTGTTTTGCATTATCTGCTCTCCTAGTTTAGCCAATCTACTGTTTGTTTCATCTATCCCTATTTTTACTACAGAGAAAATAATCACCTTTTTACAAGAGCTGTTTATGGCGCTCTAAAAATATAACTGTTTTTGAAGAAAATTAGAGGTTTGTGCCTAAATTAAACAGACATGTAGCCGGCTAGTAGTAATTGACAATAGAATTCAATTCAATTTATTTATTTATTACTTCTACAAATCATACAACAGTAAGGATAAAAATTATTTTGACAGGATTCCGTCACTCTCTGTTTTATCATACAAATAATATGCCTGTAAACACATAAATATAATTAAAAGCAATATGACAATCCAAAGTTCTGACAAAAACGCGATTTTTACTACTTTAACACTTTGTAGATTTCTCAGTGTTCACGCGCGTCGCGTCTTTATGAAATCAACCAAGAAAGCACTTAGGTACGAGAAACTTTATCAAGTATCTCGTCGATAACTTTTGCAATATGCGATGGCTTCTGGCGGCAATCACGTGACCTAGCTGTAACGGGACGTGCTGTAAGAGACTCATCAACTCAGCCTATCGCAGTCCACTGCTGGACATAGGCCTCTCCCAAGTTGCGCCACAACACTCGGTCCTCTGCCTTTCGCATCCAGTCCCCCCCAGCCACGTTTTTTAAGTCGTCGCTCCACCTGGCGGGGGGGCATTTGGCACTGTATAGCGCCATCTAGCGGCTACTGACAACACTCTCTGAGTCGCCAATGCTGTCGTCTATTGCAAAAACTAAAATAGCCATGATTAATATTCGATTGGATTTGTTTGTAACGCCTACCGTAGTATTATATTCTCTTTGATACTGAGCATGGCCCGACATGCTCTTGGCCATTGTGAAAACAAACGGAGCAATGAACATTGAAATTCTACTGATCACGATCGCGAATGAGTTACGCAATTCGGCAGCAGGATGCGACTAACCAATGATAATAGCGGTACAACTGTACTCACTATATAAATATCAAAAATCAACTCCGTAAAGTTGATTAGGGGTCTATAAAGACGGGGTGGAACTATCGTCCCGAACACCTATACCAGGAATTCAGCAGATTGATTGACATGATTCTGAGTCCTCCAGGATTTTTTATCGTTCTTTTAAAAAAAAACTAATTTTATGACACCAACAATCCGTAACTTACACAGGTACTTACCGTAACTTACGTAGGTACCACCACATATGTCTATGTTTGCCCTATTTTTAACCGACTTCAAAAAAAGGAGGAGGTTATGTATTCCGCGGGTTTTTTTTTTAACCGACTTCAAAAAAAGGAGGAGGTTATGTATTCCGCGGGTTTTTTTTTTTTTTTTTTTTTTTTTTTTTTTCATGTATATACACCGATTACTCCGAGATTTGGTGGCCGATTTACGTGGTTGTTTTTTTATTTGGTAGAGAAAGTCCGCGCGGTGGTCCCATATAAATTTTATTGACTTAGGTTAAGTAGTTTTTTAACCAGCTTCAATAAATCAGTTTATTTTAGCTTTACGTATCTAGATGATCTGCTCATTGGTTCCCCATTCTGAGAATTCTTGGCCGATATGCGTGTTTTTTTTTCACGATAGTGATTGGACGTTTGGAAGAACATGAGCGAGACCTTTGCCCAGCAGTGGGATAGCAAAGGTTAATAAAAATATATTCTCAAATTGGTTATATAAACATTTATGAATCAACCCTCAACTAAAAAGTATGAAATAAAAACTTTTTAACAAAAAATAAAACCGACTTCAAAAACCTTAACTAAAAAGTAAAAAATAATCATTGTATGTATTTTAAAATCTTCACTTAAACAACATTTTGAAGGCGGCGCGTGATTTTCATGTACGTTCACATAAACTGTTTTTACTATAGATATTGCGCTGGACTGTACATTACATGACGCAAAGGGTCAACCACGCGCCGCCTTAAAAATGTTGTTTAAGTTAAGATTTTAAAATACATACAATGATTATTTTTTACTTTTTAGTTAAGGTTTTTGAAGTCGGTTTTATTTTTTGTTAATTTAGTATTTGTTCCTAAACTACATAGTATGCAATATAATCAGACGAAGTTTGACGCTGGTAGAATTTCCATGGCAGTAACCACGGACTGGGCAGCAGCCCGCCCAGATGCGGTATCGCCAGGTCCCTCCTCCACCTTACCCGTGTCGCTTGCTTGCAACTTAGGCTTTACCCGGACCTGGACTTTGTGGAAGCTAATGATCAAACAGCAGGAGCCCAGGCCTCATAATGTGGCTTATAACGCACGCGTGCTTTTTTCATTATATTATTGCACTAGTGCTTTTTACTTTACAGTTTATTTTTAAATCGCAGCAAAGAGTTTTTATGCCTTAACTAAATTAAACATTTTTTGGGAATAAATCAACTGTATTAATTAAAATATGCTATATAAACATTTCATTTCATCAAATTATAATTTTTTGTCAACAAATTAATATTCATTTGTGTTATAAATAAAAAAATCAATTTATAATATTTTTATATTAGGCTGTATGGCGACGGGACGTTAGTGATATAGTGATAAAGTGAGACAGTGGGACAGGACATGGGACGGGACGATAGTGATATAGTGAGACAGTGGGGCAGTGGTGCAGTGGGACAGTAGCAAAGCGGGACAGCGGGACAAGCGGGACAGTGGGACGGTGGACTGGACTTGGCTGGACTGGACTGGACTGAACTGGACTAGCAGAATTTAACGCGAGCGGAGCCACGGGTAAAAGCTAGTAATATTATATAAAACTGTATAATAGGGCCCTAATTCCCGTAATTTCATGACGCGGCGGTCAGCGCTCACGCACACACATGCGCCTCAAACCGTGCTCACCTCTCTTAGTGCACATGTCGCGGCATCGTCCAGTAAGCATCGCGAAAACAAATATCCTTCAGGTGCATGTTGTGTACGTGAGCACTGGTTGTACATGAAGGAGCACGGTTTTTGATGGCTTCACTATGGTTGTTCGCAGCAGTTAGTCTATATTTTTAACTATGTCTGTGTCCCTATAACACTAATTCTGTAGGTAGGTATCTTAAATAGTTCGACGAGGAAACCCCGCGGCGACGAGTTTTGTCGAATCATGGCTTTTCCCTAAAAACTAAGCATGACGATACATAGGTACAACACATGAAAATTATTATGATTATCTAAAAAAAAAGAACCATAACGACCTTTTATTAAATTAATAGCCTAAGGCAATTTAAAAACCACAAATAAAATAGACCGTTGCATGTAAAAATTTCTCAGAATCAATACTAAAACATATTGATGGCTTACATTTCATGTACAAGTCCCATATATTTATATTTTCAATTTTAAAACATAAATGTTCTCGTTTCATCGCCAAATTGTTGCTAGAGACATCTGTCGTCGAAAAGATGCATTCTAACCACTTTTCACCGATAACATGTTTTTAACATTATCAAAGCATATTCTGCATATTATGAAAAAAAAACTATTATATAAAATAAATAAATTGTTCTAGTTCATTTTACTTTCTTAAATGTTAGTTATTTCATAGATAACTTAAGACTGGATGACTGCACTTCTATCGGCGTCGTTATACTACTCGTTGTTTGCATTTAACAGTGCAAAAATGCTAGTAAAGTGCGTGAGTGCTTCTGCCATCAGTAACTAAACTATAACAGAGTAGAATAAGTTAAACCTATTGCCGGTTTACCGTGTGGCAGTGTGCTGAGCTGTTGTACTATATAAATTAATAATTTGTAAAAAGGTATCTTACTATATACCTCAGAGTAATAACGACGCACTAATAGTAGAAGATATATTGCGCTTTTGATGCCGAATTTAAGATAAAAAGTTTCAGTTACAATGAATTTGGCCGATTAATTTAGTAAAATATTTTAATCTAGGTTTATATTTACATTTAAATCAAATATACATCTCTCGTTTTTATCTTAAATAGAAATAAAGTTTAAAATAACATAATATTTGTACAAAAGCATCATAAATAGCGCATAATTCAACGATTTATTATGTCACTGAGCCAGTAGTATGGGCGACGGGCGTTTTCGAGTCGAGGTCTCTGGGAAAAGCGACCGCTACAATTTGGGGAAATGGCCCATGCATCGGTTACGGGGCCGTGCTACACGCGGCACGATTTTACATTTAACATAAAATGATTAACAAATTTTAGTTTTTTTCTATATAAGTCATGTATGTTGCTTATTTTAATTGTGTATAGTAAAGAGTATTTAATTAGTATTATATTGAAGAATGCTTTTATGTTTAAACCTGATCATGCGTAGATTTGTATTGCGACATAATAGTTTATGTACATCAACCAACGGATGATGTGATTTTATGGCTTTTTATCGTTCATTGTTCCAAAAAATATATTAACAATGACGTAGTACTTATTTCCGAACGCACACGAACAACGAACATTGTTCACAAACGTGCAGAATTAAACTTATTTTTATCAAGTTCAATGACATTTTATCATCTATCCTTGAATTTATGTATTAAAAATTTACTATCATTATCATTATTATTGCATCCTTTAAAGTTAATTTAAATTTATTTATGATTACGATACTGCATGTAATTGAGGGAACCGCATTATACTCCAAAAATTAACATACCAAAATAAATCCCTAATAAAACCCGAATAAAACCACGAAATAAAACCACGAAATAAAACCACGAAATAATATATATATATTACATACATAATCATATATATATTAATAAATAAACATATATATTATCATATATACATAGGTCCGTGTGGTGCCAGACTTAAAGAATAGCACCACCCTTATCTCTTCTCATGGGTGTCGTAAAAGGCGACTAAGGGATTCACCAGAGGATGGGCAGCAGCGTTCTCTGAGTATTTAACCAACCAACTGCGATCGCCAACCCGCCTGCCAAGCGTGGCGATTATGGCATATCCCCCCCTTAATTGGGGGAGGCCTATGTCCAGAAGTGGACGTCTTTCGGCTGTAATGATGAATGATGAAATAATTATCAACTAAAATGTGGGTGTAATAATAGTTACGGAAAATTCTAATACCCGGACTCCATCTCCTATGATGGACCTAGATAGTTGGGGCTTGTATTCAGGCTGGCTCGGGGCCTAAATAGGTTGCCTTGGCTGAGCTAATATCACACCCCGGACACTCCATACAACCACGTTGATTGAAGTACCTATTACTATTACATATATGGCGAAATGGCGTTTGTACACGTTCTAAATATATGTGTAAAAGTACAGTCACGATCCTTCCCGGTGATACATTTTGTCGACAAAGTCCCTTGAACGAATCCTGCTACATTACACGTACCTACGGCTGCCGTCGAACACTGAGCGCAAGCGATTTTAGGCTTAGTGGTGGTTCACCGGAAAGTTTGCTGGTAGTAGATAGGGCTCATAAATACATATTATGATTGAATAGTATAGGTAGAAGCGCTGAAGCCAAAATGGTCTTAACCCCAGTTTCTGGAAGGACAATAAATTAGATCTGTTGTCAAATGTCCAGCTAATGTGGATCCATCGTTATCTTAAATAAATAAATAAATAAATAATGTCAACTCCTGTGATTGGTCGGCAAAAATACTAACAAACAATCACATTGCTTGACAAGTGATTTGACAGCCGATTAGTAAATTTTTGCTTTGATCGACTTTTCAGAATCCGGGTGGCCTCAAACAGTCGTCCAACGCGAGAGTTAAGTGTCCCAAGCTGCCTTCAAAACTGTCAAACTATGTCCCAAGTTGCCTTTAAAAACTGTCAATTTTCGTTGAAACACTAATACATGAAATTTGGACAGTAGGTTCCTTTTGTAACGTAAGCACCCACTTAGAAAGGTTTTTGGAAATTTTAAACCTAAGGGTGTGAAATAGGGTGTTGGAGTGTGTATGAAACATATTTTCTCCTCGATCGATTTACTCAAAACTTGGGAAATGTTATCTATAGTTACAGTAAACAATGAAACACTTTTAGATTCTTTTTCGTTTTTTTTTTGTTGTTTTTTTATGAGATATAGATCTGCTCTTGACCGCAACCTAGACAGCTTTGTCAAGATTAGAATATTCTTCTTCTCTTATTCCTAAAAGAGGATGCAATAGGATTATAAATTTTGTATGGCAGTATAGCGTCGCTGGATTGAGTCAGCTAGACAGGCAGACGTAATAGTTAAAGTTCGAGCATATAATACCACATTTTTCTATGATATTTGTGATTTAAATATTAGTTTGAATACTATAACTTTTTACAGCAGTTTCCTTTGGTTTTATTGAACACTGATGATGATAAATAAATATTTCACTTTTATCGATATGAAGGTCTTAGATTTAATTCATCTATCGAGCATCTATCCTTAATCGTATGTAAAAATTCTTCATGTTTATAATTCACGATTTGAAGAAATCCTGTCAGGATTTCGAAAAGAATTATGAAATATAAAAAAAAAGAATAACAAGCAAAACACTAGGGCTTCGCTACGTTCATCATGAAATTCATAACGCTTTTAACAACTATAAAATATCTAATTATTATTGAATTACTTACCAATTAAACGTACAGAAAATTTTATAAGTCAACTAGCTGTGCCCGCGACTCCGTCCGCGTGGATGTCGGAAAATAACATCGTGTCATTATTTGAACACAATATCTTCAAATATTGGATCTTCGAAATCTTATAATCTTGCCGTGTGGTATCCGGCAAATAAAAAGAATAGACCACCCCCCCTCTACCCATGGGTGTCGTAAAAGGCGACTAAGGGTTGAAATCAGGAGGATGGGCAGCAGCGTCCTCCTGTGCACTAACATCGTGCAACATCACCCACGGCGGTCACCAACCCGCCTGCCCAGCGTGGTGACTATGGGCATACATCTCAATGCACGCACAACTAAAAATACGGCGTATTTCCCGACTACGGTAGCGGTAGTGGTAACGGTGGGACGGGGGGTGCGAAGAATCCCCGGGTTACGGCAGGCTACCAAAACCGACGACTCTATCTGGCAGCGTATAATGGACAAACGTTGAGACTGGACCATCACCTCGCCGAGCTTGAAGTAGAGTTAAGTCATATAAAATGGCATATACTGGGGTTATCCGAAGTCCGTAGAGAGGGAGAGGACACGATAACCCTGGAGTCAGGACACTTACTCTACTTCCGCGAAGGTGATCAGCTCTCCCAAGGTGGTGTTGGTTTTCTTGTCAGTAAGGCCCTCGTGAACAACGTTGTGGAAATCGGTAGTGTGTCGACACGGGTAGCGTACCTTGTAGTAAAGCTAAATGATAGGTACAAGCTGAAAATAGTGCAGGTATATGCGCCGACCTCGACACACTCTGACGATATAGCCGAAGCGATGTACGAAGACATAGCTAAGGCTATGAATAGTACCGCTAAGGCTCACTACAACGTTGTAATGGGGGACTTCAACGCTAAAGTGGGAGTACAAGAACGCGGCGAAACGAAAATCGGACCTTACGGTTTGGGGCGCAGAAACCACAGGGGCCAAATGTTGGTCAACTTCTTGGAGTCCCAGGGGCTCTTCTTAATGAACTCTTTCTTTAAGAAGAAGCCTCAAAGAAGATGGACCTGGAAAAGCCCCGATAAGGTGACAAGGAACGAGATAGACTTTATCATGACGGATAAGAAGCACATATTTAGAGATGTCTCTGTGATCAATAGGTTCAACACCGGTCCGGAAGCGATCACCGACTTATCCGAGGCACTCTAAATATCAATTTTAGAGCTGAAAGAACGCGCATGATTAAGTCTACTCTCCGACCTTTGCCGCTCCAAACCAGTTTGGGCTCCGAAAGGTTCCAAGCGGAACTTCAAAATCGATTCGACTCGCTGGAAACCACTGGCAATATTGAGGAGAAAACCAACACCATAGTCAAAACATTGCAGGAACTGTCTCGAAAATTCTTTCCGCCGCAGCGTGGAAGCAAGATGCCCAAGCTTTCGACTGAGACTCTCGATCTGATGAGGAAAAGACGGGAAATGTCAGCCGCGCATTCGTTTTCATCAGATAATAGGTCCTTAAACCTACAGATTAGGAAGCTGATGCGACGTGACCTCCGCCGCTCCAACACCCGCGCCGTTGAGGCTGCGATTGAGCAAAATAGGGGGTTGAAAGTTTTCGCTCAGCAGCTAGGGAGGACCCATCTGATGAAACTGAAAGCCGCGGATGGCAAAATTGTCACCTCTAAGATCGAGATGCTTGATGAGGTCGAAAACTTCTATGGGCATTTGTATTCCACGAAAACGGCGAGACCAGCGGTTCCTAGCAATGACGACAAAAGAGCCCAGCTCACGCGCCATTACACCGAGGATCTTCCGGACGTTGACCAGGGCGAGATTAGGGCGGCCCTCGAGCAGCTTAAGAACAACAAAGCTCCGGGCGATGACGGCATTACTACTGAACTCCTAAAAGCAGGCGGGGCTCCGGTCCTGAAGGAGCTACAGAGTCTGTTTAATTCCGTCATCAAACAAGGCTCTACACCGGAGGCATGGAGCGGGAGTGCGGTGGTACTGTTCTTCAAAAAAGGGGATAAAACCCTTCTGAAGAACTACAGACCCATCTCACTCCTGAGTCATGTGTACAAGCTGTTCTCGAGGGTCATCACGAATCGTCTCGCCGGAA
The DNA here is from genome assembly GCA_949699075.1 of Asteroscopus sphinx. Lineage (NCBI taxonomy): Eukaryota > Metazoa > Arthropoda > Insecta > Lepidoptera > Noctuidae > Asteroscopus > Asteroscopus sphinx. Next base: position 14,810,566 of record OX453024.1, read on the forward strand.
GACTCGACGAATTCCAGCCACCAGAGCAAGCTGGGTTTCGAAAAGGCTATAGCACCGTAGACCACATCCATACTGTTCGGCAGATCATACAGAAGTCTGAAGAGTACAATCAGCCGCTGTGTATGGCATTCGTGGACTACGAGAAGGCCTTCGACTCTATCGAAACTTGGGCAGTTCTGGATGCTCTTCAGCGATGTCACATTGATGAGCGGTATATAGAGATGCTGAGATGCCTATACAACGCTGCTACCATGACTGTTCAGCTTCAGGACCAAAAGACGAAGCCAATCCAACTGCGCAGAGGGGTGAGACAAGGGGATGTAATATCCCCGAAATTGTTCACTCACGCCTTGGAGGACGTCTTCAAGACGCTGGACTGGACTGGACAGGGTATCAACGTTAACGGCGAGAACATCTCACATCTCCGTTTTGCCGATGACATCGTTGTAATGGCTGAGTCACTGGAACAACTGGGCGAAATGCTGCACAGCTTAAACGGAGCCTCTCGACGTGTCGGTCTCGGCATGAATCTGGACAAGACTAAAGTCATGTTCAATATGCATGTCATGCCGAGGCCAATATTCGTCGAAGGGTCGGCACTCGAAGTTGTAACGGAATACGTCTACCTAGGGCAGGCAATTCAGCTTGGTAGACACAACTTCGAGAAAGAAGCCAACAGAAGGATCCGTCTGGGCTGGGCAGCATTTGGCAAACTTCGCCGAGTCTTCTCGTCGCCTATACCGCAAAGTTTGAAGACAAAGGTCTTCAACCAGTGCGTCCTGCCAGTCATGACTTACGGTGCCGAGACGTGGACACTGACAGTTGGGCTAGTCCACAAATTTAAAGTCGCTCAGCGAGCTATGGAGCGAGCTATGCTTGGAGTTTCTTTGAAGGTTAAAATCCGTAACGAGATTATCCGGAGAAGAACCGGAGTGACCGACATAGCTTGTAGGATCAGTAAGCTGAAGTGGCAGTGGGCTGGCCATGTCTGTCGAAGGACCGATGGCCGTTGGAGCAGACGAGTCCTTGAGTGGAGACCGCGTATCGGCAAACGCAGCGTAGGGCGCCCCCCTGCCAGGTGGACCGACGACCTAAAGAACGTGGCTGGGGGGGACTGGATGCGGAAGGCAGAGGACCGAGCGTTGTGGCGCAATTTGGGAGAGGCCTATGTCCAGCAGTGGACTGCGATAGGCTGAGTTGATCTTCAAATATATACATATAAGCGCCTACAGAGACGATTACACTATTTACCGACAATACTATATTTTGTTTTTACAACCAACCGGCTAAGGTGATGGAATTTCATGGAATTAGCCCAAACTCCCTCATTCTGAGAAGACGCTTGTGCCCAGCAGTGGGAAGTAATTGGGCTGATTATGTTATTCTATAACACTAACCACATCTGTTCTTATGCTGAGAAGAGGCCCGTGTCCAGCAGTGGGACTGTAATGGGCTGGTAATGTTATGTTATTCTAGAATACTAATAATATCCAGTTCATTAACTCTTCTCATTTTGAGAAGAGGGCCATATCCAGTAGTGGGACAGTAATGGGTTGACTACGTTATGTTATTCTATATTTTCTAGTTTCTTAACTCTTCTCGTTCCAAGAAGAGGTCCGTGCCCAGCAGTGGGGCAGTAGGTAATGAGCTGATTATGTTATGATAATCTATTACACTAACAATATCCAGTTCCTTAACTCTTCTCATTTCAAGAAGAGGGCCATGCCCAGCAGCGGGACAGTGATGGGCTATGTTATGTTATTCTATATTTTCTATAATACTAATAGAATCCAGTTGTATTTTTAGGAACATCCAACCTGCATCCAACCAACAATCATGACCTCTACTTTGTATGCAACTTAATACAATAGAGGGGTCAAGCTGTATCGCTGGATCTACTCAACCGATTCAGATAAATTATACCTCATATTTTAAGTTGGACTAATACTAATACAAATGCTAAGTTTCATTACGATCCGTTCAGCCGTTTTCACGTGATGAGGTAACAAACAGACAGACAGACAGACAGACAGACATAAATTTTTTAAACGATTGATTCGTGTTCTATAGCTTATTTCTAGTCCCCCTAGCCGGTTTTCGCGAAAAAAACCTCAATGTACAGACTTTTCGACCTTTACAGTTTTATTATAGTATAGATAGATAGATAATGTCTAAAATTATAAAATTTGTCTATATGAAATTATTTATGTTTAAAATATGCAAACTAAATTCTCTGGACCGCCAATTCACTATTGATAGCTAACGTCACTACTGACAGTTAATGTCACCACTGACAGCTAATGTCACTTATCACGTTTATAATGTACAAAATTAAACACTCACGATTTGTCCACTTCACTCACGTTGTATCTTCGGTTGACGTCACTTCACGTCAACATACGTCACCTCCGTTACGTCGCGTCGGGTAAGTTCCTGGCCCAATGTCCTGACAGCGCCAGCCTGTCTCGAAGTCCAAGGCAGGATTCACCACCAAACCCTGGCTCCTGATGCTGCAGCCAGCTCCTCACGAGCTCGTCTGCTTGCCCGGAACACCCCTCCCCTTAGTCAGTTACGGAAAAATGCACCACCGCTGAGGTGCTCTCCAGATACAAGTATCCGGCTGCGAAGGACCAATGATTGACCTGATAATATCAACCAAGTCACCATAGGGCTATTATGGCAGGAGACGGGGAGCTGAATTTAAATGAAAAACAAACATCCCTGTTCCAACGGTATGTATATTGCATTAAGAGAGTTTGACACAATGTTCACGGTTGTTATATAGACCTCGCGGAGAAAATCCTGCTCCTGAGAGAATTTCCACAATTTATATCTTTAGTGTCTAACTTCTAAATACGTCATTCTTGATACTTCCATACAACAACTCATCACGAGTGTATACCCCACACGAGGGGGTGCAGCGAAAAATATTTTTTTACCCCCATTTCACATGTATGGGCACCACCCCTAAAATACGTAATCAATATTTTTATATTCTTTTAAAATTGAGATCTATATCTTAACTATTTTTTAACAAAATACCACAGATAATATGGTCATCCAAAAAAGAGTTATTATTGCCCGTGCCCCGGATGCAAACTGTTCCATTTTATGTTGAGAAAGACCAGCATACATCAGGCACACGAGGAAGTTTTCTGGCCCAGCAGCCCTGATGTCATCTATCTTTCGTACCGTTAGATGTCCTTATGTCCTTAGATAAAGTTGAAATAGATCCAGAGGATGGGCAGCAGCGTTCTCTGAGTATTTAACCAACCAACTGCGATCGCCAACCCGCCTGCCAAGCGTGGCGATTATGGCATATCCCCCCAACATTTGCTTGGGGGAGGCCTATGTCCAGCAGTGGACGTCTTAAGGCTGAAATGATGATGATGAATGATATTCAACATTAGGTGTCTATTGGGCTGGATCATAGAGTAAATGAATATAATAGAGGGGAATTGTGGGCAGGATAGGCGCGCCGCGCTTTTGAGCAGACGCGCCAATGTAACCAAAATCCGCGACATTGCGGCCCGGCTGTGACAGAGTACGTTGCTGTGCGAAAAAATAATAATTATGCCGTCTTGCGCCATTATATCATGCCGAAAAAGAAGCGAGGTGTGTAGTTTAACTAAAGGAGGGATTTCTTTTCATCGGTAAGTCTAAAAACCTTTAATTAGTTGTGATATTTGCAAATATTTTCTTAGTATTATGTGATTCATGACAAAAACGATGTTATCGCAAACTGATAAAAAAATATACATTGCTTATAAAACATGGATATCGACTTTCACTACGTGAGTAACGGCGTAATGTATTGCGTTTCTTTCGATGTCGCCATCAATTTATTTGCCTGACTGTCACCAAAATCCCCGTGTATCGATAGTGTAGTAACATATTGAATGCATTATCGATATAATTAATTCGGTGTATACTTTCTGTTTTAAAATAAATATTCCTCATTTTTATTATTTTAAATGCATAATAATTTTATTTTTAGGTTGATTTTTTTAAAATTATTTATTCGCAATTTCGATATTTGATATTTATCGGTTTCCACCGAAACGCAGAGACGAGATGTGACGAGATGTGTCGCAAGCCACCAATAAGACTGCGTTAGATATAGAATAGCTGGTTGACTGGGAGAGAAAGCCAAAGGCATTAAGTCCACCTATGTACATGTATTGTATGAAGTTTAAATAAATAAATAATGTTGAAGCTAGGCGGTGAAATATGAAAATAACGCAATCCTATTGGTTGTTCGACACATATCCTCTCCTCTTCGTTTTGGTGGTTAAATACCTTTGTTATGTAAGGAGTTTGGATTACACCCGGTTTTAACAAGTGCTTAAGGGGAATGTAGCAGCCAAGTGTTGCCTCTGTCAGTAAAAAAAATATCACTCGCTGAATACATAATTTATCGAAAATTCGTTTTTAAAAGTTGAAGTACAGTTCAATCAGAAACTATTAACTCTGTAAAATATATTTCGCTGTAGTTGTAGATAGAGAAAATGCCAAAAGTGGCCGTTTTTCGCATTATTTCTATGTACAATTACAGCGAAGTATAATAATAATTTACAGAGTTAAAAGTTTCTGATTAAACTACAGTACCTGTACCTACTTGTATTCAGCGAGTAATAATTTGTTTACTGATTGAGGCACCACTTGGCTGCTATATTCCCCTTAAACGTGGTCTAAACATTCGTAATAAGGGGCATATTATTTTATTTTTAGTTTTCAATACAATACAATACAAAAAAACAAAAAGTTTACAAAAAACTAACAAATTTTGACAACTTTAGTATGTTGGGCAGTAATTATTTTATAAGTTACGATTTAAAAAGAAAACCAATCCGTAAATATGCAGAATTGTATATCTTATTTACGCAAAACACCAAACCAGGTCTTATAACAAATTTAAAGTAGGTCTGATACAAATATGATTTTCAAAAATTTTAGGGAAAAGTAAAATTTTATTCAGACTTTGTATAATTTTGTTGTATTTTTTTGTAACCGTCCTTATTTCATTGCTGTTCAATTTTTATTATTTAAACGATAATCATAAAATGTTAAACATTTTTCTAAGAATATTTGAACATCGAAACTCACAATATAAGTTTATTTACAAGTGACGATAACCCCCGAAGCACCTACCTATACGACTGATTTACTAACGTATGCTTATTTTGCTTGTAACTCGGATAGGAAACAACAACAGTACGTTAGATGGTATCATCATCATGATACCATCATTTCAGCCGAAAGATATCCACTGCTGGACATAGGCCTATGGTGGTATACTGGCATACAATTTTGCCTTAGCAGTGCCTTTAGTTAACGAAATGTTATTTTATCGCAATATATTTTGACTGCCTTGTTGGTCTAGTGGTTGCAAGCGCGACTGCTGAGCGTGGGGTCCTGGGTTCGATTCCCGGGTCGGGCAAAGTGTTATTGGGTTTTTTCATTAGGAAATTCTCAGTAGCAGCCCGGAGTCTGGATTTGTGCCCGGTCAATGGCAATAGGCTCGCCCCCTATTACATGGGACTATAACATAACTGGCGAAATGTGGGTGTGCTATTACACCTCTGCCTACCCCTTCGGGGAAATACAGGCGTGATGTTATGTTATGTAAAGTAGGTTAAAATACGCCATACCTCGCGCTGCTTGTTTTAAAACGTGTCAGACGTTATTTTTAATAATTAAGTATATCATGAAACAGTAACTTTCCAATTCCTTATGTAGGACAAATTATTTTTATTCCAAGACCATATGCGAAAATCGTTGAAAATATCGATAACATTCATAAAATTAGTTTTTTGTACATGGACATCACTAACGACCTGTTCGAATGTAGTGGTGCGTTCGCACATGGTCGACGTTGATGTGTGACAGACGTGACAGCTAATAGTAGGGCCGCGTTCAGTGTAGTATTTCTTGCACGCGTATGCGTTTAGATATCTAGATACAAGCTAGATACAGTGCTTATGTAGTAGTGAGACGGATAGTGGGAGAGTTAGGCGACACGGGTTTCCGAAGAAACTGTGTACTATACCAATTCCATTCTTATTCAAGTATTCCGTGGGCTGGATGGTCGATGATTATGTTTGTAGAATATTGTACTATACCAGGCCCCTCAGAAAGTATTGCGAAAAAAAGTTTTTATATATGGGAGACTGGCCAGTTATAATGTTTTTCGAAAATATGATTATTTATAAGTAAAAATAAGTAAGTTCCAATTTCAAAATTTCCCTCCACATTTTTTGCGAGTTAATTCAAAGTATTGTGTCTCACTGAAATATGGATCTGCGCCGGGAACATTTTAGAGCTATGATTTTATACGATTTCAAGTGTCGCCTGAAACTGGATGAATCGTACGATAGACTTCAAATGGCATTCATGGATGAAGGCCCTTCCAAGGCAACCGTGTATCGTTGGTATAACGAATTCAAGCGCGGTCGACCAACTTTGGGGGATGACGAAAGAAGCGGTCGCCCTTTGACGGCTGTTACCGAAGAAAACGTGCTAGCAGTGAAAAATTTAATCCAAGACAATAGGCGAATTACATATCAGGAGATTCAACACATATTGAAGATTGGATCGGGAAGCGTTCACGAGATTCTACACAGCCATCTTCGCGTGAGGAGGATAGTATCACGCTGGGTGCCGCACAACCTCACCGATGCTCAGAAGCAGGCCCGGGTGGAATGGTGCCGTGATATGCTTAACAAATTTGAAGCAGGCTCGTCTCGGCATGTTTACGACATCGTTACAGGTGATGAGTCCTGGATTTATCAATACGACCCAGAAACCAAGCGCCAGTCGACTGTTTGGGTGTTTCAAAATGAGCCAACGCCTACCAAAGTGAAGCGATCTAGAAGCGGGGGTAAGATTTTGATCGCTAGCTTTTTTAATTTGACTGGCCACTTGGTATCAATTCCCTTACGGGATCAAAGAAGCATTAATGCCGAATGGTATACTACCAAATGTTTGCCAGAAGTTTTCTCTGTTATAAGCAACAAGCGACCAAACACAGGGCTCCGCGGGCTACTGCTCCACCACAACAATGCACCTGCGCACACCGCACTCAAAACGAGGGACTTCCTGGACAGCACGCCAGTCAAACTCCTGGGTCACCCTCCTTACAGCCCTGATCTAGCACCGTGTGACTTCTTTTTATTCCCAAAAATAAAAAATCTGCTCAAAGGGATACAATTTTCGTCGCCGGAAGATGCGCTGGCTGCGTTCGAGCAGGCTGTAAACGAGGTGTCTGCGGCGGACTGGAAAAAGTGTTTTGAAAACTGGTTTAGGCGCATGAATCTTTGTATAGAGGCTGGTGGAAAGTACTTTGAAAAGATTTGATAAAAATATATGTACGTATAGAACAATTTTTTTTAGTTTCGCAAAACTTTCTGAGTGTCCCACGTATCTATTACATTGTTGATATATTTATGTAACATTGCTGTAATTTTGTTTTAGATTTTTGTTAAATTACTGCTAAAATATCTGCAGGCGTAGCATGACCACTGTATCACTGGTGTTATATTCTGTTAATTCTTTAATGCAGATCTAAGATAACGTAGCTTGTATTTATTTATTTAAACTTTATGAAACAAATGTTCATACCTAAGCGGATTTAATACTTTAGGCATGATGCAGAGATGACAAAGCATGTACAAGAATGTTTAACGATACAAAGGTGAGCATCAATAAAATATGTATAAATAACTGAAGATATATTATACTATACAGATAACATGAGCTATGATATAAGATATATTCTCTCAAGATTTGAAATACTTCTAAGTGAAATCTCTGACTTAGTGTAACCACCATCTGTGTCTATGTGTATCTAGGCTCCGAAAATGTACTTACGAGTAACTGAAGTTTGTGCGTTGCGTAATTCGCGAAAAAATTATTAGCCGATTCCTACATTTATGTTCACACAAATTGACAAAATGTTAGGATTAGCTGATTTTTTTAGCGATTTCATGGTTGTTAATTTCACAAATTTTTCAAATTATCACAGTGTTGTACTGGATTGTTATCACAGTGTTGTACTGGATTGTTATCACAGTGTTGTACTGGGTTGTTTCGCACCACTTAGTTTCGTGACATAGCTTACCTAAGAAGAAGCCATATGAGTTTAATATTATTGTATAAAATAAATCCAAAAATATAAACTGTAAACGTATCAAATAAAAATAAATTGTCATATTCTGACAGTCAAAGCTGACAGTGACGTGATAGCATCGTAATAGACGTAAGTAGGTTCTTTCATCGTAGTAATAGACAAATAATGGGAATGAGAACAATAATAAACGTAAAGAACCATGTAGGTACATAATACGATATCTTTGTGTTGAGTCTAAGGCCCGTAACACAGAAATTTTCTCAAGTGTTGATCACTATTTAAAACTAGTTTTGAGTTGGGATTTAAGCTCAGAACATGCCTCAAGCACAGATTTATTTATCACAGTTCTGTTCAGCTGAGTAGCTTTATTTTAAACAGGCTTAGTTAGCCCTTTCAAGAGGCGTAAAGTAGGCATCCATTGGGTTTTTAGCGCTTTTGTTACAATGGAATTATAAATTGAATAAACATAAATTTTTATTTTATAAGAACTCAAAAAAATCAAAAATATTTATTTGTCTCATATAATTTTTGCATCTCTTTCTTACGTAAGTACCAACACATATGTCTATGTTTGTCGTGTTTTTAGTATTTGTTGCTAAACTACATAGTATGCAGCTGGTATGTGTTACCCAAAGACTTTGTATATACTGACGTAAGTATAATAACTTTATGGTGTTACCGTTTTGAAGATAGAATGAACAGCAGAGCAATTGTGTAAATGCATCGCAATCAACAAAATGTCAATTTTGACGTTTGAATTCGGAAAAATGATACAATTCGAATAACGTAACTACAAAAATGTTGATTACGATGTCCGAGGGATTCATCATGAAATTGAATGAATGAGCTTAAAACGCATACTTGCAGCAGCTTACTTGCTTAACGAAACGTTATCTAACATACATGAAGTCATTTACATCGCAATGGGTTTCCTTCCTGACGCCATTTACTTCATAATTAAGTCCCTCTGTGTCGTTAAACAATTTCAATGTTTGATTGTGATGTTATCAACATCAGCTTCAGTTTTTATAGTGCAACGAATGCTAAAAACAGGGCCAATATAGACATATGTGGGGGTACCTACGTAACAACAGTACGATCGTTGATGTCTTTTGATTAACTCTCGTAAATTAAATCAGTTTCTCTTGGGTACCAGGTCGATAGGTGGTAAGGAACCCATACTGCGTGAGTCCGACTCACACTTGGCTGGTTTTTTTTACACAGCACCATCTAGTCCCAAACTAAGCAGAGCATGTACTATGGGTACCGGACAATGGATAATACTTATATACTTTTGTTTTGTAAATACATACCTTACAATACATAAGAAACACCCAGACCAACACAAACACTTATATTCATCACATAAATATTTGTGTCCTGTGGGAATCGAAACCTCGTCTGTTATTGAAATAACTGAAAACCTCTTAAGGGGTCATTGTACTCATTAGTATGAACAACTTTTACTATAGATCAAACCCTGAAATCGCGACAAAAAACATCCGATTCCTACATTTGTGTTCACATAAACCGACAAAATGTAGGTGTTTTTTTTTTTTTGAACAGCCGATTTTTTTGTCTCGATTTCAGGGTTGATCCTATAGTAAAAGTTGTTCATATTGATGAGTACAATGACCCCTTAAGAGGTTTTCAGTTATTTCAATAACACATTGTATATTCCATATTAACTACCTTACATTTTTTCATAAAATAACATACATTTTTTTAAAATATACTTATCTTTCCCCCTTTGGTTATGTGGAATGAAGCCAATTTTGGTGACTTCAAAATAACAATATTGCTTGGTCTTTTTTCAGCATAATGCATTTCATCTCTATAAACATCGGTCAGTAATTATAATTAGCAGCATTTGTAACTAACAACCGATCACTGTCTTTTCCTACCTTGAAATTGGCAAAATTATCGAATAACGATGGAGCTATAACTTAAAAAAAATGAATTAAATTGTAGGTTTTAGAGTATGATATAATTTTTTAAATGTGTACCCCTGCAGAATCTCTTTACCCTTCAAATAAAGCATCAATGTCCCGCTGGTGATAAAAAAACTCGGACTCCTGGAAAGTCCTCAGACCGTTGAGCTCCTAAAAATTGTACAGAAGGATGCTAAGGGTGAAGGGAAAATAATAAAGAGGAGATAATTTTATAAAACACTAGCCTATGCCCGCGACTTCGCTCGCGTGAATGCCGTTTATCGTGCATCCCTATAGCCCATATGGTAATCAAGATTATGTTCTATCTGCATGGCAAATTTCATTAAAATCGGTTCAACCATTCTTCATAAATAACCCTGAGAAGAACCTGATTTCTAATCTTCCATTAATTGCTTTATCAATGTGGTTGTGACTATCAAACATATACAGGATTGTTTTAATATATCAGAAACACTAGTCAAGGGTAGATTAGAGTGATGAGCAGAAACTACCCTTTTGGTATAAAAAATAACCCTGTATTTTCAATTTTACAAAAATTTCTTATTCGGTATCTTTTTATATACCTAAGTCACAGACATAGTAAAAAGTAGTATTTTTTACTATGTCTGTGACTTAGGTATATAAAAAGATACCGAATTAGGAAATTTCAATTTAATTTACCCTCGCTGCACCTTCCAGTACGCAGTAACTAACATTTGGTGAAAATTGGTTAATGATGAATTGGCTTGGTAGTTGCACTGATGAAACATTATATACACACCGGCACAATTAGCGGAACACAAAAAAAGCAGGATTTTAAAATCTTTTACTTGAGGAACTGGCCAGTTATGATATTTTTTTAATTTATTGTCAAATTTGAAAATAGAAAATTAGATGACATACACTTTTTTCATTCATTTGTTTTATTTTCCGGAACAATACGTTTTGTCAACTTGTTCGAGTAATAACTACGTAATTGTAATTTTTTTACCTATCAACTATTTCTGTGCAAAAAATCACGTCAGTCATTTGCTCCGCTGCTGCGCGAAAGTGGAACAAACACATTTTCACAATGGGATATCCTGTACATAAGTAACTTTTGTAACTTTGCGGCCCATAAACTATATCCATGAAAAAAATCATGGCGATCTGTTTTTCTGTTGCTGCGTGAAGGAACATTAAATACGAAACATTAGATAATAATTTGACGTTATTCTGTTGTCATCTTGTTTTTTTTTTAAATAGATAGTAATAAACAAAAAATCCCAAAAGGCTTAATTTTTTATTGTTTTGCATACTAGAACCTAATAATCACGGATCGTTTGCAAATCACAGCTAATTTTTTTTTTATTCACATGTACTATACCTTCCGACCTTTTCATTCGGAAAAGAGGCCCTTGCCCAGCATAGGGACAGTAATGGGCTGCTTATCACTATCCTTTGTGTGCAAACCACACATGCACGTCCAACCGTGCTCATCCCTCTCAGTACACATGGTCGCGGCATCGTCCAGTAAGCATAGCCAAAAACAAATACCTTTCAGGTGCATGTGTGTGCGTGAGCGCTGGTTTGTACACGGTTTTGTTGGCTTCACTATGAATTTTTGCAGCACTGTCTATATCAGACAACAGCAAATGTAGGCAACACTACATTTATGTTCGCGTAACTCGACAAAATGTGGGCTACAGATGTATTTTTATTTCAATTTCTGTATTGGTCTTTGTTCATACTGATGAGTACAATGAAGCCTTAAAATATTTTCAGTTTTTTCAAATACACGTTATATTTAAAAATTTGTCTGTACATCACACGGACACTAACTTTTATAAAAAGAAGGTAAAAGCAAGAAAGACCGAACAACAACGTTGAAAAGTCCTATTAATTCTAATTGATCTATCTTCAAGATTCGCTATAAAAATGACGTAAATTGCTTCAAAAATATTTCTTCCGAAATTTTTTTCCGAAATAACGCTCATAAAAATTCCATCAAAATTCAACTTAACCCCAAGACGCCACCGAAAAAAATATAATGGCGAGTTACCAATTTTTTCGGCAATTTATCAATGGCAGGCAACAAGCGGACGCCACAGCTAACCAATAGGGAACCCTTTTTACAAAATTTATTGTACGGTCTCCTTAAGGAGTTCCTCCGCGGTATAAATAAAAAAAATCTAAGACCGCCATATTTCATTTCACATACGTTAAATCGTAATAGGAATATCTTTACCAAATTTGTCCCAGCAAAAATATCCGGGGACAAATTCTCTCTTATTTATTTTGTGTTACGTTGTTCAAAATATTGTTATAATTGTAAATATGATATATATACCAGGCCCCTCAGAAAGTATTGCGAAAAAAAGTTTTTATATATGGGAGACTGGCCAGTTATAATGTTTTTCGAAAATATGATTATTTATAAGTAAAAATAAGTAAGTTCCAATTTCAAAATTTCCCTCCACATTTTTTGCGAGTTAATTCAAAGTATTGTGTCTCACTGAAATATGGATCTGCGCCGGGAACATTTTAGAGCTATGATTTTATACGATTTCAAGTGTCGCCTGAAACCGGATGAATCGTACGATAGACTTCAAATGGCATTCATGGATGAAGACCCTTCCAAGGCAACCGTGTATCGTTGGTATAACGAATTCAAGCGCGGTCGACCAACTTTGGGGGATGACGAAAGAAGCGGTCGCCCTTTGACGGCTGTTACCGAAGAAAACGTGCTAGCAGTGAAAAATTTAATCCAAGACAATAGGCGAATTACATATCAGGAGATTCAACACATATTGAAGATTGGATCGGGAAGCGTTCACGAGATTCTACACAGCCATCTTCGCGTGAGGAGGATAGTATCACGCTGGGTGCCGCACAACCTCACCGATGCTCAGAAGCAGGCCCGGGTGGAATGGTGCCGTGATATGCTTAACAAATTTGAAGCAGGCTCGTCTCGGCGTGTTTACGACATCGTTACAGGTGATGAGTCCTGGATTTATCAATACGACCCAGAAACCAAGCGCCAGTCGACTGTTTGGGTGTTTCAAAATGAGCCAACGCCTACCAAAGTGAAGCGATCTAGAAGCGGGGGTAAGATTTTGATCGCTAGCTTTTTTAATTTGACTGGCCACTTGGTATCAATTCCCTTACGGGATCAAAGAAGCATTAATGCCGAATGGTATACTACCAAATGTTTGCCAGAAGTTTTCTCTGTTATAAGCAACAAGCGACCAAACACAGGGCTCCGCGGGCTACTGCTCCACCACGACAATGCACCTGCGCACACCGCACTCAAAACGAGGGACTTCCTGGACAGCACGCCAGTCAAACTCCTGGGTCACCCTCCTTACAGCCCTGATCTAGCACCGTGTGACTTCTTTTTATTCCCAAAAATAAAAAATCAGCTCAAAGGGATACAATTTTCGTCGCCGGAAAATGCGCTGGCTGCGTTCGAGCAGGCTGTAAACGAGGTGTCTGCGGCGGACTGGAAAAAGTGTTTTGAAAACTGGTTTAGGCGCATGAATCTTTGTATAGAGGCTGGTGGAAAGTACTTTGAAAAGATTTGATAAAAATATATGTACGTATAGAACAATTTTTTTTAGTTTCGCAAAACTTTCTGAGTGTCCCACGTATATTGGTACCAATTTTTTTTTTTAAATTTATTTTTATGTTGTGTCTTATCTTAGACTTTCTTCAAAACTGGACTCGAAGCCGTTTTTGCAGCGTGTTATGTTATAGAATAAACACAAGGCCTCAGACAACCCAATAAGGATATTATGAATACTATTTGGTACTAATTTTTTTTTTTATCACAAACTTTGATGTTGAATGGGGTGTAGGAGATGACTCAAAATTACTAGCAGGAATTTATCAATATGGAATGGGTTCCTGGGAAGCAATTAAAATGGATTCATCCTTTGAAATTGGCGATAAAATACTCACCAACGAGGATAAGAAACCTCAAGCGAAACATTTGACATCACGTGCAGAGTATCTACTAAAACTTATAAAAAAAATACTCTATCAGAAGAATGGCAAACAAAAGCAGAGGAAACCTCGAACAAAACGGGGCAATAAAGAGCCTGTTACCAAGGATATAGTAGAAGATGACGGTAGTTCTGCAGATGAGAACAAGAAATCAAATAAGACTGGTAAAAATGATAAATCTGATAAAGTGAGTTATTTTATACATTTTGTGAAACGTTTTAATGTCAATTAACTAGATTTGATCTAATTGTGATTTTTTTAACTTAATTTTCAGAATAAATCTAAATTGGATGATGTATCTACCCATGATGAAACATCAAATGATAGGAAAGAGAGAGATAAAAAACGCGCAAAGAGAGATGGTAATAGGAAGAATGACAAATTGAAGCCACGCAACAAGAAGCCTGCTGGCCCCATGCACTTTACTGCCAACAATGAACCCAGGGCGTTGGAGGTTCTAGGTGACCTTGATCCATCAGTATTTGAAGAGGTATGCAATAGTGACGTTGAGAATGAAATTGATGCTTATGTACCTACAATTTGTTAACACTGCTAATTGCATTTTTTTTAGTGCAAGGAAAAAATGAGGCCAGTCAAGAAAGCCTTACGAGCACTTGACAATCCAGATCAAACATTGTCTGACGCTGACCAAGTTGCTAGAACGCAGGCTTGCCTCACGCAGATTGGGAATCAAATAGACATATGTGTAGATGCATACCCTGATCCTGAAAAGAAAGTTGAGTGGAGAAGTAATCTCTGGACGGTATTTTGTTTCGAAGTTTACTAATTTTGATGCAAAAAAGCTTTATAGGTTATACAAGTATGGATTGAAGAAAAATGAATCGTCTAGTAAGAAAGGTGGCAAACACAAAGAAAATGGTAAGGTTAGTGTTTTTGTTGCATTACTATGATATACTCGAATTTTGAAACAATATTCTGTATAGTTTAATTTACCTTTACAGAACAACAAAAATAATCATAATAGTAATCACGTGAAGTCTCGTAAAAAAGATGGCAAAACTAATAATTCTAATGATAAAAAAGAAAAGAGGCCTAAAACTGATCGAAATCGAGATAAATTCGATAAAATCAATGACAAAAATGCACACACATCTGGAATAAAGAGAAAACTTGAAGAAGGGGAGGTCGTAAAAGGCGACTACGGGATTCCCCAGAGGATGGGCAGCAGCGTTCTCTGAGTGTTTAACCAACCAACTGCGATCACCAAGCCGCCTGCCAAGCGTCGCGATTATGGCATATCCCCCCTTTTTGGGGGAGGCCTATGTCCAGCAGTGGACGTCTTTCGGCTGAAATGATGATGATGATGAATTATGCTTAAACCGTTAAACGTATTTGGATGAAATATGGCACAAACATAGACAGACAGATAGGATGCGCTATAACTTATTTCATACCTTTGCTGTGCAGGTATTGAAATCATTATAAAATATTTCAATTTTAATATTATTGAGCAGCTTGTTAACATTTTAATGAATTTAGTTGTGAACTACTAGAGTACGCGTAATATAACTGTGCCGCTCTGATACCAGGCTATGCAAAGGGCCGCGCTGGTACAGTAGCGTAATAAGTGTGAGCAGGACATAAGGATGCATCGAACATTAACGAACGACTGAGACAGCGGGAACATACGTTCCCCGCCATCTTGCCATTTAGATGAACAACCTATCAGAGTCTTGCCGCCATTACCGCGCATGTGCGCTACTGATTTGGTTCCAAAATTGACGCTTTGCATGATACAGTACGCGCAATTTAACTTGGCCGTAGTGAAGAATATGAATACGAAGCATGTTTCGCCGCCTCCCGCCTTACAACTAACACACATAAAATGACACTGCGACGGTTTTGCGACAACTTCACTCCGGCCAAGTTAGTTTGCGCGTACTTGTACATAGACCATACAACCCATAGACGTTAATATGAAAGTTACGTTATTATTAAAGATACTGTGAATCAAAAAGAACGCATGAATCAAGTAGTCTGTCTACGTTATACCTACAGTACGCGTAATATAACTGCGCCGCTGTTTAGTGAGAAACAGGTGGCTGCGCAGTAGTCAATTTTGCAACCAAATCAGTAGCGCGCATGCGTGGTAATGGCGGCAAGACTGATAGGTTGTTCATCTGAGTGTTAGGGTTCCGTAGTCCTACAAGGAACCCATACGGTCTTACCACAAAAGATTTAACCACGTCTTAGTTATGTGTCCGACAGATGTTTCAGAAAATTGTTACTACAAATCCACGTCTTTCACTCGCCTTGAGTTAAATACGCTACCGCTGCGTGTTTATATTAAACAGCCAAGAACCTATGTTTTAAAGTGTCTCGCCCTTGTCTAACCCCTAAAATTCGCTTGTGGTCATTTCATAATTTTGTGATAATAATGTATTAGTTATGATTTGAATGTTATTAGTGGCTGTAGTTTTATCAAACGTTAATTTACGCAAAAAAAATATTATTTTGTGCTCCAAGGTCTTTTTATTAATAGAAACAACTTTATAAGCCTACAAAAGTACTTAATTTATATTGTTATTAATAATTTTTTTACTAAAATGAAACATTTCACGCCAAAATATATTTGTTTCATCAAATCAGATCTACCTGCAACTGGCTGCATTGAAACCTTTCCTGGGGTTTACCGTATTGCATAAAAAAGGTAGCACCTAAGAGCATGGAAACAAAGCTCGCGCGCAGTAGGGGTGCGTGCGTCCTTTGTTTCCGTGCTCTGAGAGCAGCGCCTAAGCAAACAGATGTTAGACATCGTTTTGTGGTAAAAGAAATGAAACAGTCGGTCACTACGCATTTAACTTTTAAACACTGTCTCGCCAAACACGCATCGAAAGCTTGTTTTAAATTATTTTTGTGGTAAGACCCATATAGTTTCGTCATGTCCATCCGTCTGTCCTAATCCTTTACAGCTTAATAACTTCTACAGTTATAAACATAAGTAAATGAAATTTTGTTAAAATATGGTTTAGATATAGATCTCAATTTTAAAAGAATAAAAAAAAATTTATAACGTATTTTAGGGGTGGCGCACATGCAGAGCGGGATCGGGAGAGGGCCGATCCCACTCGGAGACGAAGGCGCCGGAGAGGCAACCGCCCCGGTGCAAGGCCCAGATAGGGCGAATCGCCGCATCCCCCACCACCAAATGATGGTGGGGGACCTTCGGGATCGTAGGTGCCAAGAGTAGGGGGACTCGAGGCATCTATTAAGCGACCCTGGGGAGGACAGCAGCACGTGGTGGTCACGTGCTGCTGTTGGGGAAACCTTGTTGTTTCCCCGGGACGTGCCAAAGGCGTAGCACTGGAGGGGCACCGGCGCGGTCCACTGGAGTTCCCGGAGCTCCTCTATTTTGTGCAGAGGATGGCCACCGTGTGGTTTTAGTCGGTAAGAGTCCGACATAACCCTCCGCCCTCCCCAGACGGAGGGTATCCATGAGGATTTCCACTCGAAAACAAAAAAAAAAAAAAAAAAAAAAAAAAGGGTGGCGCACATACATGTGAAATTGGGATGAAAAATTTTTTTTTCGCTGCACCCCCTCGTGTGGGGTATCATTGAATAGGTTTACTAAAATGAAGGAAATGTTTCATACATTACTTTTTTTAGCAGGAAATACAGTTCGCCAAAGTGGCTTGCAATGTGTCCCCCTGCCATTTCTAAACTATGCAACGTAGAAACTTATAGTCTTCCACATTGATAGATCTTTATAAAAACTCTCTTTTAAAATTATTTCGAGTATAAAGTTTTGAGTTATAGTGAGAAAAATGAAAAATACTTAAGACGTCCTAGTTCATTAGTTCATAGGTCATTGACCTTAGAGAAAAATGATCTTAGCAAATAATGCTCCTTTAGTTACTTTCTATTTAAAAAAATCACAAAAAGAAACTTTGTGTTATATTGATATGACACTACTTTGATCCGAAATAAAAATTATATTATTATTATAAACAATAGACACCATCTAGTAAACAACCAATTGTGGACAGACCTCCCCATAAACCTCTACAATTTATTAATATTATTGAAACAAAACTGCTAATCTCTGTTTTTTTTAACTAGTTTTATTTAGTAAACAATCTTGGCATGACTTTTTAATGCAATTTGTCAATAATAATGATGAAAAGTCACGAGTGATGATATTTAATTGATCGTCCGGCGCACCCTGGGCAGTCAGCCCCGCTACCAACCTGCTGACTGGCTAATCTTTTGCCCACGGCATGAGCTATTATCATTATGTAGCTCATGTCGACACGATAGAAGAAGATTATGTTAACAATTTCAGACAAATTTTTTGTTTACCTAATTAATAATCTAATTAATTACATGTGCAGAACTAGTAATTATATTTTATCAGTAGTTATTTGAATAAAGAGACATGCCAAGATTGGTTACTAAATAAGACAAGAGAGAAAAAACAGAATATAGCTACATTGGTTGACAGTAATATGACATGATTGCAGAACAAGTCTCTGATGATTGGGTATCTACTATAAAATTAAATATAAAATAAATTAATTGTCACTTTACCCGAACTGTTTCATCAATTACTAAAACAAATGAGTCGCTGTCATCATCAAAAAGAGATTTTAGATGAATATCATTTGCTGCAGCGAGTATTCTTAACTGTTTTGCTTTTACGATAATTTCCAAACATTCTGTGCATATCTTATGTGGTAAGTTGTCTTGACTAGTGACCTGGAAGAATACATACAATTTTAAATTACAGGTCAAAGGGTCGCCTTGGATAGTAAATTACCTATAGATAGATAATTCTTTATTGTACACCATTAACATTATTAAACTTAGGACTAACACGTAAAATAAGGGTACATTGGCGGTCTTATCGCTAATAGCGATATCTTCCAGACAACCTTTGGATGGACAAGGAAGATGTGAAAAATAGATGGGGGCAGTATGTGGTGCACTTTCATAAAGTTTACTAATATATAATATAATAAATATTTACCTACCATAGAAAATACTACATGCATAAATATAGAAAATAAATTCTATTAAATATCCATAAATACATACCAAATATATACAAATCTAACAACAAATAGTATTCTTAAATAAATAAGAAAATAAAATATGTGTACCAGTGTAGCAACATCTCAATAAAATAACAATTTATACAGAGAGGTAATGTTCCTTTACAAGCTTACAACTACAAAAGAAGCTAGCGACTGAGCACGTCTTATGGGCACAGGTAACGCATTCCATAAACGAGCAGCTTGGACTGTGAAAGATTTGTCATAGAATTGATGAATGATTTGTTGAATGTGCTGGCATCTTAAGTTTTCCGATGATCTTAAGTATCCTATAGTGTTTAGAATGAAAATAAGTTACGCACTTTAACACCTGTACAGAGAAATATATCTTGAACAAGGTCTGTATTTGTGAATATATCATCCACTCCAGTATTATCCAGGCAAAGTCTACATCGCTCGTAAAACAAAATAGTTTTGGGCTTTTCCATTGCTTTTAATACACTGCTTTCCGTAAAATAAGGGTACATTGGCGGTCTAATAGCGATATCTTCCAGACAACCTTTGGATGGACAAGGAAGACGTGAAAAATAGATAGGGGCAGTATGTGGTGCACTTTCATAAAATTTACTAATATTTAATATAATAAATAAATAAATAAATATTAATAATATATATTAATAATTATATTTATTAATATTTTATTAAGTTATTAAGCTGTAAAGGATTAGGACAGACGGACAGACGGACGGACATGACGAAACTATAAGGGTTCCTTGTAGGACTACGGAACCCTAAAAAGCATAAATGGGTGTGGAACAGGAAGGGAGTCAAGATCATAGTCACTGTACAAGTAGTGCTCGAAGACAAAAAGTGGTCATCATCATCATCATTTCAGCCGATAGACGTCCACTGCTGGATATAGGCCTCCCCCAAGCATCGCCACAACGACCGGTCCTGTGCCTTCCGCATACAGCGGATTCCCGCGACCTTCACCATGTCAAAAAGTGGTGTTTTAGTGAAATTGTTTTGTAACAGTTTAGTGATAATATTTGTTTTCATTTATGTAGGCACCTACTTACGTTTATTGGATTATGGCTAGGGCATTTTTACTTTTGTAGGCGATGACTGAAAAGGAAGCGAGAGAAAATAGTTACAAGTACCTAGGTACTAAAACTAAATGATAGAAACATCGTGGCTCCATTATCGTATTGTTATCAATTAGTTGAATATAAACAAAACATTGAGAACACTGTGACCCCACATAACACTAATAGGCTCATGTGTGTATTCAAATAATCATCATTATTTAATAATTAAATTATGAGGAATATAATAACGGATAAGTGTAAATGGCCTACGTCCAGCAGTGGATGTCTTTCGGCTGAAATGATGACGATGATGAAGTGTACAACATATAAAAACGGGTAATCAATCATTTTTATTGCAACATGTTTATAAAAATCTGTATAAATTAGTAGGAATTTAATAATGGCTCACTATAAAATAAATAAAATGTTATAATTAGTTATTTTTATTGCAACATGTTTATAAAATTTGTCTTACAATTAAATATGTTTAAATGCGTACAGACTATAGTCACGAGAGATGACACTTTGTTGTGCAATGGTTAACCGTCGCTGTGGCATAGTGCATGTGAGTCAACCTCGTAATATAGGTACCATCTCTTTAATCCCCATTACCGTCACTAGACCACGGAGGTCGTCTGAACTAAAAAGGAGTATTTGGTATAATCTAGTTATTTTAACCATGCTGCAGAGTGTAGAAGGCTCAGGAGAGAGTCTGCAACGTCTAGTGCTGGCGGCCGGGGCTCGGCGAGCCACGCTGGGGACAGCGCAAGACGATCTGCGAGAACCATTGAGGGACCATATTGCTGAGGTGAGAACATTAAATAGTAGACGCCGATTAACCAGATACCAAGCATATGCAGAGGCACTGCATATCATTAAAAAAAACAGACTAATTGATGTCCATAATTTTGTTCATCATCATTTCAGCCGAAAGACGTCCACTGCTAGACATAGGCCTCCCCCAAGCATCTCCACAACGACCGGTCCTGCGTCTTCCGCATCCAGCGGACTCCGAACATAGCCTCTTTGAGTGATTTTGAGCCTTATCAGGCCCATAATGAAGACTTAAAAAAATTGTCTGCTTTATTATTATTATTATCAGCCTATGCTGTTCCACTCCTGGGGAAAGGCCTCCCCTCCATTTCTTCCACTTTTCCCGATTCTGTGCCACTTCTTTTTAGTTTTTAAGAAATGCATCCATTTCGTGCCAATTTCACCGGCACCCGAACCCTTCAGACCGAAACAGCAATGCAAGCATCACTATTTGGCGGAGAAGTAGTGGTGGTGTGGTAGTCTGGTGGTAATGTAATGTAATGTATGTGGTGTGTTTCGGGTGTATATTTCGGCTATCGTTTACATGATCGCTCTGAGTAACTGAACGACCGAAGTACGCTCCGGCTCCGGGCGCTTTGACCAAGGAAAACTATTCCGGGCGTCGTCCGCCATCGTTGGGCGATATTAGTGAACGCACCCAAAGAAAGCAAAAACGGTTTGTCCGTGTCACAGATTCAAGGAACAATACTCTAGCACAGATTTGACATCTCTACCACCGGTAGTCAGTGTAAATAATAATATATATTTTTGGGACATTTTACACATCACCTAGTCCCAAACTAAGCAGAGCTTGTGCTATGGGTACTAACTAGACAATGGATTTTATATACTTTTTTTTTGTAAATACATACTTATAATACATAAGAAACAATCAGACCAACACAAACACTTATGTTCATCACACAAATATTTGTGTCTTGTGGGAATCGAACCCACGACCTCGTGATCAGCAGTCCAACACTCGAACCGCTAGATCACAGAGGTCCACAGACCAAGTAGAGATGCTACGCATCAGAGGTCGTCAAAAATATATTATACCATAAAGGTATTATACTGACGTAAGTATAGAAATGTCTTTGTATTATACACAAAACAACAGACTTCACAAAACGTTTTACTTGTGGGGTGGGTTCGTACGGTGTACGAAGACACCCTTTGTGAGTTGTGATGGTTGTTTCACCTGGAAGATTATTATTTCAAGACTGGAATATGGTCTTATTTATGACCACAACATTGAGGCCATTAATTAACTTTCCTTTCATTTATTTGTTTAAACACTTTAGCGATTTGGATATCGAGTCTCTTAAAAGTTGAAGTCCAAAGATCCCGAAGCATATTAAGTATATTCTATGATCAACAGTGGAACTACTGATAGAACCTCAAATTTAATTTTCATCCCTTCCGTACATAATTTAATAGCAGAGATGCAACCAGCAGCACACACGAAATACATTCATCATAACATACGTGATATTCTAACTCGACTTCCTGTAATAATCCCTAGTAGCTTCCGAGTGTCGTAATCAAATCCTGTCGGGGCGAGAGTCCTAATCGAGGCAGACCACGCTCGACCTCCGTCAAATCGGTCTAAGGAACACGACCTGAGTGTCACAGCGACACAGATAACTGCAGCCGATTGTACCCGAGTCTACCCGACCTTTGCCGACCTCTCCCGACCTATCGTCCCGTGTTAGGAGAAGCTACATTCACCCTGAGTAACATAGGCTATATTTTCATGTCCACCCATGCGAAACTGGGATGGGCCGCTAGTAATACATATAAGTATCAAAATCGGGTCTGGTTATAGTGCATAATCTATAGTTTAACAATAAATAATAATAAACAGAAGGTAAACATTGACATGTTGTGTAGCAGCAGTATGGGAATTCTTAGTTCATTTTTTTTTTGTGTAGTAAATAATAGTAAATGTGCAAATTTTTTTTTTTTTTTAATTGATAGACAAAATTGATTTTTGTCTTTCTGTAAATACAATTGTAAAAAGCTTTAACTGAGCATCTTTAATACCTATTAACACTGACACTGTAAGGTCCCTTTTTAGGGTTCCGTAGTTCCTACAAGGAACCCTTATAGTTTCGTCATGTCCGTCCGTCTGTCCGTTTGTCCTAATCCTTTACAGCTTAATAACTTCTACAGTTATAAACATAAGTACCTAAATAAAATTTTGTTAAAAAATAGTCTAAATATAGATCTGAATTTTAAAAGAAAAAAAAAATTGTTATTACTTATTTTAAGGGTGGCACCCATACATGTGAAATGGGGATGAAAAAGTTTATTTCCCTGCACCCCCTCGTGTGGGGTATCATTGAATAGGCCTCCTAAAATGAAGGTAATATTTCATACACAACTTTGTATAACATCTGTGAAATACAGCCCGCCAAAGTGGCTTGCAATGTGTCCCCCCCCCCCTGCCATTTCTAAACTATGCAATGTAGAAACTTATAGTCTTCCACATTGATAGACCTTTATAAAAACTCTCTTTTAAAATTATTTCGAGTATAATGTGATTATAAATTTTCGAGTTATAGTGAGAAAACTGAAAAATACTTAAGATGTCCTAGTTCATAGGTCATTGACCTTAGGGAAAAATGATCTTAGCAAATAATGCTCCTTTAGTTAATTTCTATTTTAAAAAAATCACAAAAAGAAACTTTGTGTTATTAAAATATTTTTTTTATAAAAAATTTAGAATAGGACCACCCTTGTCTCTTTTCTCATGGGAGTCGTAAAAGGCGACTAAGGGATTCACCAGAGGATAGGCAGCAGCGTTCTCTAAGTATTTATCCAACCAACTGCAATCACCAACCCGCCTGCCAAGCGAGGCGATTATGGCATATCCTCCAACATGCTTGTGGGAGGCCTATGTCCAGCAGTGGATGTCTTTAGGCTGAAAGGATGAATGATGATGATGATTAAAAACATACGTTCGCCAAACTGAGACACGAAGATGAAAAGTCTAATATGATTGTAATTTCACTGGCACCCGTACCCTTCACACTGAGCTGGTGAAAGATTTTCATTGGCATTGGCTTAGCTGTTTGGCTACATATAATATAATTGCATATGTAGCTAAACAGCTAAGCCACGCCCACTTTTTGTTAGAAAATCATAATTATGAGGTGTTAGAAATAACAAAACATGGTTGCTGGAGACCAAGCTTTAGATTACGCGTATTATACGTCATCATCATCAACTCAGCCTATCGCAGTCCACTCCTGGACAGGCCTCTCCCAAGTTGCGCCACACTCGGTCTTCTCCTCTTGCGTATTATACGTAATTTTCGTGAATTATTACAATGTACTGGACTACAGATACGGCACTTTTCTAATCCGGCCGGCACTTAAATTGCGGGGGCAATCGGGTGTAATGCGCGTTTACATTGTTTCTATAGTTTTCATTTCTAAACTAAACGTACCTAAACGTTACGTGCCAACAAAGCCTTCGACCACCTTCTTCGCGAGCCTCGTAAATGTTTTACAAAATTGTAATAAAGTTAATGGCGCTCGACAAATACCTCATACCCAGCATTTATGTACGCAAATACATCAAACACGTAGTTTACTAACATATGCATATTATAGGTTACTAGTTTTGTACTAATGAAACTTTCTATAGAAAGTATTCGTGTTCTTACACCACTGTAATTTAATTTTACCGTTGTAATTACCGAAATTAGTAGCATTTCTATTACACATATAGTGTTTAGCTACCGTATGTACCGTATGTACTGTACAGTTGTCTTCTTCTTCGTCGTTTCGCTCTTGATCTTGACAGAGCGGTCGTGGCCATCATTACTCTTGACGGGGGCTGATGTAGCTCGCCTCACGATGCCTCACCACCCTTCCCTGCCTTCGGTTAGTATAGTGCATTCATGTAATGGCCGGCCCACGGCAGACTTATGTACCCGTATGCACTGTACAATTGTACGAAGTAGGAAATTAAGTTTTAATTCTCGCCAAGTCTTTTTGAAACGGCATTCCTGAGTGACGCCCCAACTTTCCAACTTTAAATGGGGATCCCGTCAACGTGGAAGAAATTGGCTTAGAAATAAACCATTTCCGGCAAGTTGGGGGCTATCCCGAGAAGTGCAAATCAAATCTAGCGATTCATCACAGCAAACGTTATGTTTCACCCATTAATTTCTTTGATGGTTCAAACACACTGCCAAAATATTTCCCCTAAATCATACCCTAAAAAATTCTATACCCCAAGAAACACCCTAGGGAACAAGAAATACCCTAAGTTTAGGATTACTGTTTATAGTGTTCAGTGACATCTAGCGGATAATTATACCATCCTTAAGCTGCCCAAATGTTCCGCTAGATGTCACTGCTCGGAAGCTTCGCACAAATTTCATGTGGTAACGTTGTAGTTGCGTTTTTCCAGCGACAAAAGATATTTGGTTTGGTTCGTATGTACGGTGGTGGCAGGGTCGGCTGCCTGCTGTCAGCCGCTTGTGAACGACTGCCGCCAGTGGCTGCATTTGTCGTCACGATGTCGTCAGCTTATCAGGCATTTAAAGTGACTGCCCCGTTGGTCTAGTGGTCGCAAGCGCGACTACTGAGTGTGGGGTTCTGGGTTTGATTCCCGGGTCGGGCAAAGTTTTATTGGGTTTTTCCATTAGGAAATTCTCAGTAGCAGCCCGGAGTATGGATTTGTGCCCGGTTAGTGGCAATAGGCTCGCCCCCTATTACATGGGACTATAACATAACTGGTGAAATGTGGGTGTACTATACACCTCTGCCTACCCCTTCGGGGAAATACAGGCCTGATGTTATGTTAAAGTGACTGCAAATTCTGATATTTGTAAATAAAACTGCGCGTTTTGATAACATTTTGTGCCTGGCGACTTTTTTGCCGCTTAGCGTGGTAGTGGTTGTGGTTATACATCTGAAAGAACCCTAAGTAACAGGAACCTTTTGCCTACCCTTCTGAAGAATAGGTCCGAAATTAGTTCTCATCATCATCATCATTTCAGTCAAAGGTCGTCCACTGCTGGATATGCCTCCCGCAAGTATGTTGAGGGGATATACCATAATCAATATGGGTGCACTCGGGGGGAAAGAGCTTGCCTACCAATAGTGAGCCGGGACCTATCGGGGGTGGACGGAGACTACAGATCGTTTCCCCCGTCCCGGCCAAAGGTTAGCAGATGTCGGTTTTAGTCGGTAAGTATATGACACTGATTCCGTCACCCCGGCGGAGTGCGTCCATGTGGATTTCCACACGTAAAAATGGGTGGACTATAACTTCGATTCGAAATCGTGGTAACACGATGAAATTGCTTTCCACTTGACCAAGAAAATCGGACCAGGGAAGAACAACTAAAACTACATGAAAAATACTTTGTCTGGTCAACAGTTTATTTATATATAATATTGGCAGTTAAATTAATAAATACTAATAATAAAATAATAATAATAACTAACGGCACTACTGACGGCATATCGTATGCATCACCCACGGTCATCGGTGATGAGGCTGTACATCCCGCGGAAGTGTGGGGGTCGTGGCTTTTTAAATGCAAAGACCCTCCACAACCGTGAGGTGTGCAGTCTAAGGGAATATTTCCTTCACTTGGACGTGGGTATGCATCGAGATGTTGTTGCAGTGGACAAGGGACTCACCCCGCTCTCTTTGGCTAAAGAGAACTGGCGCAAACCTGCAGTACTTAGTACCAAAGATCGCGAGGAGGTATGGCAAAGCAAGGAGCTACACGGGCGCTTCTATCAGGCTCTTCATGGACCCGATGTGGATGGCTTAGCGTCCGTGGCCTGGCTACAGTTCGGTGATCTCTTCGGAGAAACCGAAGGTTTTGTATGTGCAATTATGGACGAAGTTATGATGACGAACAATTACCGAAAGTATATTGTGAAGGATGGCACGATTGACATCTGTCGGGCATGTCACCGTCCGGGAGAATCTATCCGACACATTATATCCGGATGTTCGCGTCTAGCTAACGGCGAGTATTTGCACAGGCACAACCTAGTAGCCAGAATTATTCACCAGCAACTTGCTTTGAGATACAATCTTGTGGAATCAGAAGTACCGTACTACAAGTATGTGCCCGACCCAGTTCTTGAAAATGGCCATGTCACATTGTACTGGGACAGATCTATCATCACTGACAGGACTATTGTTCACAATAAGCCTGATATAGTGGTGATAGATCGATCTGAGCGCCGCGCAATGATTGTTGATATCTGTGTCCCACATGACGGGAACCTTGTGAAAGCTGAAAAAGACAAGCAAATTAAATATCTTGATCTAGCACACGAGGTTGTCGACATGTGGGAGGTGGACTCAACAACCATTGTGCCGATAGTTGTTACGGCCAATGGCCTTTTAGCAAAGAGCCTCGACCACCATCTCATGAGGCTCTCGTTAGGCGGCTGGGTCAAGGGCCTGATGCAGAAAGCGGTTCTCCTAGATACGGCGCGTATTGTTAGGAGGTTCCTTTCTCTGGAGCCCTGACCGCCGGTAGCTTGGTCCCTGTACCCGATACCGGTGGGCCACTATTTTTTATATTTTTAAATGTTTTTTGTTTTTTTTTGTTTTGTAAAAATATTTAAAAATATAATCAATATGTTTAATCAATTAAATAAAGAAAATAATAATAATATAATACTTAAATCTACAATAAACTAAATATATTTAAATGCTTTTCAGTTTTTGACAATACATTATTTAGCACCATCTCTCTCT
This sequence comes from Asteroscopus sphinx, assembly GCA_949699075.1. Taxonomy (NCBI): domain Eukaryota; kingdom Metazoa; phylum Arthropoda; class Insecta; order Lepidoptera; family Noctuidae; genus Asteroscopus; species Asteroscopus sphinx. Next base: position 14,838,269 of record OX453024.1, read on the forward strand.
TTTAAACGAAATAATTCGTTTTAGTAAATAATGATCCGAGTTGTGACACCAAATCCGTGATGACTTGATGTCTGTTTGGCTTAGGTGGCCGTGTCCACGTCACGGATGGTTCTGTGGGCTCATTTACTGCAACTGCCATCGGGAAAGGTCGCCTGGTTGTTATGACTTCTGAGTATACTCTGAAATCAATAAATTTATGTGAAATTCCAGCAAGCCCGCTTAATATTAGGTCAAAGTTTTCTAATATCTGGAATAGTACGGTCCTGAATCTAATTAACCCTCAGAGGCATTGTTTAGGATCTGTCTTTTATGTACAACATCTTTTAACATAGGTACACTTCGTTACATAAGTATCTACTATCTAATTTGCGGTCGCTACTGAAACTATGTTTTAAATTTTCCATCAAATTAGAGCAGAGATAACAAAGGCTTTAGGCATTAAGCATAAGGGCTCTAATTCGCATTCCCTGAAGCAGGTCAGTACCTAGCAGTGCGATACACGTCACACTAAAAGACAGGTAGTTTTAAAGCGTTTTGACGGCGGGCCCGCGATTGAACTGCTTTCAGTGTGACGTGTTGAGTCAACTGTAAAACAATTACCTCATAACCAGTTTGATGTCACACTGACGCGCCCACCTGCCCCGCTCCGGTGCAGTGGTGTGATAAGTTAGTAAAGCGGCCATAGGGTGCAGACCCAGCCCGGTCGGAGGATCCTCCCTTTGGTTGGAGGGACATGATACCTCGATCCTCCTTAATGAAGAAATTTTGAAGAGATATTACAGCTTTATAATGAAATAGTAGATCGATGATTTTAAGCAAACCAAGTACACTAAACAGTGCACATAAACATGTAGTATCCTCAGAAAGTATGAGTCACAAGTTAAATATTCTTCTTATGGGCCGGTCTTACGTGAGCGAATACGCGCGAGCTCACTCGAAGGTGGTTGTGGTAGCGCGAAGTTACACAAAAATATAGAACAGTTGCACCCGCTTGAACCGCGCGCTTACATACGAAAATTGACAGTTGTCACTGTCTAATCTACCTGTCATGTGTCATGTGTCGGATTATGAGAGTGAGGGAACAAAGAGTGCTCCTGTGTTTGCGCACACACTTGTGCATTATAATATGTCCCGCGCAGATGGCTAGTCTCCATTGAGTTTGGCCGCCGTGACCGAAATTCGGCCGGGAGGACATTATTATGTGTCGAAATTGACAGGAAAACATGGAAATGACAGCAGTAATTGACATTTGACAACATGTTGACAGCTCAATCTGTTTTTTTTTTTTTCTTTGGCAACAGGAGATTTACTCCCGTTCAACGATAAACGAACTTTCGTTCCGTCCGATACGTACACGACAAACGATAGATGTACCTACTACGGTTCATCGTCGTAAACGATTGATTCCCTCGCAGGCATAGACAAGTCATCGTGAACGAATGCAAAGTCAATCTGAATGAATGTATAGTAACGTCACAGGTAACGTACTGCCATTTTATTAATCGGTAAGTATCGGTTTTTGTTTTGAGGTTGTTTTAAAACAATATAAAATACACATTCATTAAAAATACTTATTTAAATTTGATTTCGTTACCATAGAACTTCAAAAATTAATTATTTTAACTAAAACCTTTTTTACGGAGACTTGCTTGAAGTCTATTCTTATCCGATCAATTTTAAAAGCTGTTCAACATCATACTATTCCTTACATTAGTGGTAGTAACTCAATTTGTTTGGCTAATACTTGTGGTTTTGACATCGAACAGTGACTAAAAATACAACTAGATGGCGTTAACCTCTCAATATGATTATATCGTGAAAATATTATTAATATAGGTAGTTCTAATGAGTATTGTAATCGTCTGTGTATATAGGTAACTAACTAAATATCAGTCTCTAACTACTGATAATGTATGATAACTAACACAAAGTCATTTGCTTCTTTCACAATATTATTATTGTAATTGAATTTGTATTGGACTGAATGGGATTATTGTGTTCATGAATACCTACGACATGATGTTTTTGCAACTTCCACACGGACTGGGTCACGAGCACAGCTAGGATTGAATAATTTAGTAAAACAACAATGTTTTTGACACATTAAATTTTATTCAAGATTTGCACGGATGTGAAATATTTCTCCACGAAGCATAATACACGGCTTGTACGTCGTCTTCTGCTTCTTTCGAAGGCCTTTTCGCGAAGAACTTCCTCAGTTAAAATCAATCGCACCATTACATAACTGAATGTATGGTTTTGTTAAAATCTATAATAAATATCACAATAACACTGTCCAATATGGTTCGACACGTAAACACTGCAAAAATAACACAGTACTTTCATAATTTTACTTTCAATAACTACTAAAATAAATAATAAAAATGATTACGATACTCAAAAGAGTCCTCTTGAGCAGTCGCATAATTTGAGGTTAAATTGACGACAAATTCGCTGTCAAATTCAACAGTTCGTCTAAACGATCATTGACCGGAGTAGGGAAAACGAGAGTCAAACGTCAAAACACGATTGTCGCATGCGATATCGTAAAGATAGTTGATCGGAGTTGCAATTGTGCGATGAATGTCACGATTAATCGAATATCGTCAAACGCGAGTAGACTCCCTGAGCCGTTGATCTGAAAGATTATTCAATGTTAGTCGTTTTTGTGCTGCCATCCGCCAGTAAAATATATCTACTAACATTAAATTGCTTCTATGTCTTCATTTTAATAGAGAGGTCATCATTTTTTCCGCTTTAAAATCAGCGTAATTTGGTGCTGGTTGTATAGAATTATATTTACCAGGCCCCTCAGAAAGTATTGCGAAAAAAAGTTTTTATATATGGGAGACTGGCCAGTTATAATGTTTTTCGAAAATATGATTATTTATAAGTAAAAATAAGTAAGTTCCAATTTCAAAATTTCCCTCCACATTTTTTGCGAGTTAATTCAAAGTATTGTGTCTCACTGAAATATGGATCTGCGCCGGGAACATTTTAGAGCTATGATTTTATACGATTTCAAGTGTCGCCTGAAACCGGATGAATCGTACGATAGACTTCAAATGGCATTCATGGATGAAGGCCCTTCCAAGGCAACCGTGTATCGTTGGTATAACGAATTCAAGCGCGGTCGACCAACTTTGGGGGATGACGAAAGAAGCGGTCGCCCTTTGACGGCTGTTACCGAAGAAAACGTGCTAGCAGTGAAAAATTTAATCCAAGACAATAGGCGAATTACATATCAGGAGATTCAACACATATTGAAGATTGGATCGGGAAGCGTTCACGAGATTCTACACAGCCATCTTCGCGTGAGGAGGATAGTATCACGCTGGGTGCCGCACAACCTCACCGATGCTCAGAAGCAGGCCCGGGTGGAATGGTGCCGTGATATGCTTAACAAATTTGAAGCAGGCTCGTCTCGGCGTGTTTACGACATCGTTACAGGTGATGAGTCCTGGATTTATCAATACGACCCAGAAACCAAGCGCCAGTCGACTGTTTGGGTGTTTCAAAATGAGCCAACGCCTACCAAAGTGAAGCGATCTAGAAGCGGGGGTAAGATTTTGATCGCTAGCTTTTTTAATTTGACTGGCCACTTGGTATCAATTCCCTTACGGGATCAAAGAAGCATTAATGCCGAATGGTATACTACCAAATGTTTGCCAGAAGTTTTCTCTGTTATAAGCAACAAGCGACCAAACACAGGGCTCCGCGGGCTACTGCTCCACCACGACAATGCACCTGCGCACACCGCACTCAAAACGAGGGACTTCCTGGACAGCACGCCAGTCAAACTCCTGGGTCACCCTCCTTACAGCCCTGATCTAGCACCGTGTGACTTCTTTTTATTCCCAAAAATAAAAAATCAGCTCAAAGGGATACAATTTTCGTCGCCGGAAGATGCGCTGACTGCGTTCGAGCAGGCTGTAAACGAGGTGTCTGCGGCGGACTGGAAAAAGTGTTTTGAAAACTGGTTTAGGCGCATGAATCTTTGTATAGAGGCTGGTGGAAAGTACTTTGAAAAGATTTGATAAAAATATATGTACGTATAGAACAATTTTTTTTAGTTTCGCAAAACTTTCTGAGTGTCCCACGTACAATGATAGAGCACATAGTGAGTGACACATGTTCTATGAACAATTTAAACTGGCCACAGACGGACGGGCAGACAACGTAGGCGCGCAGTGTCCTGTTTTGCACCCTTTGGGTACGGAACACTAAAAAAAGAAATTGTTCAAGTATTTTTTTATCGTGTGTTACTTTCCGCGTGTGACAGGAAAAGCGTCATAATGCCAGTTACATACGTTCGTTTAACATAGAGACAGTGGTACGTAAACACCCACTTGCCATGCCAATTCATTCCACTCTGACCTATTTATTGGTGGCGCGCATTTAAATCGCTTCCAAATTTGAATTACAAAACGCAGCCGCGCCATTGGTGCGCTCGTGTTTCATTTTCGAACAACGCCGATGACTATGTATTTTTTCGTGTTTGTGTAATAGCAGTAAGTATTATGTATGTAAATTAAAACAATAATGCAGTTCCCTGTTATAGAATATTTATGCTCCAATGTAACTTACAGCCATGTTCCTAATTGTTTCCTCAAACTCAGGCAAGGGATGCCTTCAAGGGTTCCTCAAATAATATAAAAATCGGTATTCTTAGATTATTCCTCAATGTATCTTGAGTTATATGCTCAAGATACATTATAAATCAATACTTTAAAAAACACTAGAAAAACACGCTTCAAAGTCCATTACGTGGCCTTTCTCACAAGTGCAAACACGACTATGATACGATATTCCATCATGGAATGCCAGTGCCTATCTTCCGGCTTCATCATCAGACCTTGAAACCTAATCGTGGTCAAAGTTCATTACAAGACTTTTCTAAGAAATCCAAAACAGCTATGATACGATTTTCCATCACGAAGTTCCGCACAGGACCGGTCGTTGTGGCGATGCTTGGGGGAGGCCTATATCCAGCAGTGGACGTCTTTCGGCTGAAATGATGATGATGATAAAAAACCGCATCAATTGCGTAGTTTTAAAGATCTAAGCATACATAGGGACACACAGCGGGAAGCGACTTTGTTTTATTCTATGTAGTGATTATTATGTCTTCTGACTGAGATTTCTTAACAGAAAATAATATGAATTGTAAACACCCGCTGTTACTCAAAACAGCCACAAAGATCCATCTACAAGCCACTTTAGTAATAATATAGGCACTACTGATTATGGATTTATGAATATTATGGTAGCGGTAGGTATTATGCACAGAAAAAATAAAAAATAAATCTGTGTCTACTGTCTACCTAGGTATTATGTATGACTAAAACACAGACTAAAACGTAGTGATTATAGGTATTCTGTTTGATGTATGATATCTTGACTTTTTTTATTAAAAAAAACGATGTAGGTACCTACCTACTCTAAAGAAAATAAAAGGCTCTAATATTCCATCGTCTGGGTGTTTCTTATGTATTATATGTATTAATTACAACAAAAAAAAAGTATATAAGTATCATATCCATTGTCTAGTACCCATATTACAAGCTCTGCTTAGTTTGGGACTAGTCCCATGGTGTTGTGTAAAAATGTCCCAAAAATATTTTATATTTATTTCATTTCATCATCATCATCATCATTACAGCCGAAAGACGTCCACTACTGGACATAGGCCTCCCCCAATTAAGGGGGGGATATGCCATAATCGCCACGCTTGGCAGGCGGGTTGGCGATCGCAGTTGGTTGGTTAAATACTCAGAGAACGCTGCTGCCCATCCTCTGGTGAATCCCTTAGTCGCCTTTTACGACACCCATGAGAAGAGATAAGGGTGGTGCTATTCTTTAAGTCCGGCACTACACGGACCATTATTTCATTTATAAATTCTGATTTCATGTCTTTTTGATGACTTACTTCATCCTGAAGTATTCACTTTTTATCCTGTCAGAAATCCGGGCCTCAGAGAGCACGTTAAGCTGTCAGCTGCGTCTTCCGAACTCATTGTGCGGCACGCCGGCCGGCAGCCCGCGCGCTGTGCGTCGCGACCCCTCCATCCTCAAGAGCGGCGGCAGCTTCCGCTCGCGCCGCCCGGCCGGCGACCCGCCCGCCGTCACCTTCAACGTGGAGAACGAGGAGGACTCGGAGGATGAGGGGCAGATCACGTTGAGCGCGCGGCCGTCGTCGCTGCTGGTGGCGCGGGACGAGGCGCGGGACGAGGCGCGGGACGAGGCGCGGGACGAGGCGCGGGACGAGGCGCCGGCCGCGCGCTCGCATTTTTGCGCACATATTTCATAGTTAAGTAAAAAGTGATTTGTTGCCGCCAAACTCATAACCTTCAATTTTGTGGTGATTTGCATTTTTTGTTAGGGCTGGCAGCGTTTTATAAAACAATGAATATTTAATAGGTACGCAGGTAATTCATAACATTGCTGTCGTTTCATTCAAGTTATAGAAGACTTTTTTCTTTAAATAAAAAGATTTTCATAAGAAAATTCAATAGCCTTTATGTAAGTACTTAATATACATAATGCTATACCTCTCGGACGAATAAAATAGGCGGACGGAATCTCGCTAAACTATAAGTGAAGCATCCATAGTATGCCGCTTTATTTTTAAATGACTTATGTTCCTGAGTGCGTAGGATGTGCAGTGGTATTTTGTCATAAATCTTTGAGGCCATACCGAAGTCACTTCCAAACATAACGAAAAGTCAGCTGCAAAAATTGTTTATAAAGAAATTTTATAATCAAAGGCTCACTCTTTTTCCTACCTGTGCGAAGCCGGGGCAGATTTTGGAAGCTCCATAGCTCGATTCACAATTCACTGTGTCCTAGGTGAGCAACAAATGAAACGCGATGTGATCACCAACCCAGCCTATTGTAGTCCACTACTAGTTATAGGCCTCTCTCAAGCTGCGCCACAACATGCGGTCCTCAGCCTTCCGCATCCAATTACCCCCAGCTATCTTCTTCAGATGGTCGGTCCACCTGGCTGGCTGGAGGGCTTCCTACACAGCGTTTGCCGATTCGTCGATGCTATACATGTGGGATCGAAAAATAACATAACATAACATAACATAACATCACGCCTGTATTTCCCCGAAGGGGTAGGCAGAGGTATATAGTACACCCACATTTCGCCAGTTATGTTGTAAGTCCCATGTAATAGGGGGCGAGCCTATTGCCATCAACCGGGCACAAATCCAGACTCCGGGCTGCTACTGAGAATTTCCTAATGAAAAAACCCAATAACACTTTGCCCGACCCGGGAATCGAACCCAGGACCTCACGCTCAGCAGTCGCGCTTGCAACCACTAGACCAACGAGGCAGTTGCAGTAGGATCGAAAAATAGTTTGTACGTTTGTTTGTTTATTTATTTATTTACAACGTATGTACAACAGCACATGATAGGGTAAAAAAATTACGATTAATAATTCATATTTAGATTTGGATAGAAAGAAACAGTGCTCTTTCAAAAATATTTTAACGTGATGCAACATTCATCATCATCATTTCAGCCGAAAAACGTCCACTGCTGGACAAAGGCCTCCCCCAACACTGACTGTATTTTATATTAAAAAAGTATGGTGGGTAGTCCTTTATTGTTAGGTATTATGTTGTTGGTGTTGTGAGTATGTGTTGATTGGAGGACATGACGGACATCGTGCTGGATGTGCCGCTGGCCTACATCATGCTGGACAGGTTCATGGAGCGCTGCCAGCACAAGTTCCGTCTGGGGGAGGCCGTGCTCAAGCGCATGCCTACCAGGTGAGTCCAACAACCATACAGCCCAAAAGACAGCTAATCTTATCTTAACTATTATAAAATTGTAAATGTCTGTTTGTTTGTTTGTTTTGTTCGAGCATCACGCTAAAACTACTGGACCGATTTTGATGAAACTTTTTTTGTTTGAAAGCTTATGATCTGACTTAAAAACTGGTATGGGTTTTGAGAATGAAAGAAAGAAAAAAGTAATAAATAAATACGTGGGGTGCGTCCTCACCCGACAGATACAGCTTCTACGCATTTGCTCGAGCGGATAGGAAAGTCGGGAAATTGAAAATTTCTTGCGTTTTTTACAAATTATAGCTCTAATTCACGTTGTGTATTGACCGGAATATGCTTTGCAGCAACAATAACAATATATCTACTGAATAATGCTCATAAAAAACATTAATCTAACTGTATTCTATACGTTATTAAATAAGCAAAGTGGAGTCGAAATTTTCCGAATTTCTTGGAAGTTTTTGTAAAAACGTGGGCTTACTAGGCTGAGTTTCCATGGTGATACGGATTAAAAATCCTTGGTAAAATTGTTTGTCGTGTCCATGATAACAAAATCTATGTATAAGTAGCAAGTACCTCAAGTTTCTTTCAATTAATTAATTTTTCAAGCGGTCAATAAACCGAGAAGCAGAAGAGCCAGCCAGTATAATGACTTATTTTACACATGTGAAAACGAATAATTATTTTATTTTAGCATAAAGCATTGTGTTAGTGTAAGGTCTGATGTGTAACTCGTGTCAAGCCGAATCTCGGAACCAATTAGATAAACTTTAGTAGATAGTTACCACCAAAAGTTTCCACAACTTTCGGGTTTTCAGAAAGGACGATGTTATTATTAATATTTTTACTTCAGACCTAAAGATCTTATTCGTTTAATCTGATATTGTTACACCACAGTCTGCCAAGCGTGATGATTATGACGTTAAAATAATAAAGAAAATGTAACTTCAATAACATAAAGAAGACAAGGTATCAAAAATGTATTCATTAAAACATCGTAAAGTATGCACCTTGCCTACCAAAAGTAAACCTAATGTAGGTTATATACAGGATGGAGAGAAGTAGCTAGCATAACCGTTGTAGCTAAAAGAAAAATTTCTAAAGACATTGTCCGTAACTTTCTGGGTTTGTTTACCTTTTTATTTAATTGGATTAACATAGACTATATATTCCGTGTGGTGTCGGACGTAAAGAATTGCACCACCAAATTGAATTGAATTGAATCTTCTCATGGGTGTCGTAAAAGGCGACTAAGGGATTCACTAGAGGATGGGCAGCAGCGTTCTCTGAGTATTTAACTAACCAAATGCGCTCGCTAACCCGCCTGCCAAGCGTGGCGATTATGGCATATCCTCCCAAACTGCTTGGGGAGGCCTATGTCCTGCAGTGGACGTCTTTCGGCTGAAATGATGGTGTCATCTCATGCTCACTTATCATCATCCTCCGAGCCTTTTCCCAGCTATGTAGGGGTCGGCTTCCAGTCTAGCCAGATGCGGCTGAACATCAGTATTTTACACGGAGCGACTGCCATCAGACCCCCGCAACCCTTGGGGGAGGCCAATGTTGAGCAATGGAAGTCTTTCGGCTGAAATGATGATGACGATGAGACTATAGTAAGGATGTGAAATGTGAACCAATTAATGATACGCCACGTCAACATAGCGTGCTCAAAGAATTATTCCAGAAATCCCCATTGATTTTCCCATCAATGGGGTTTTTAGACTTATTTCTATAATGCCAATCCCCCTACTACCTATTGTTGAAAATAGATTTTAATGACCGCAATAATCAATACGTTAATATGGAGAATGCAATTACAATTATCAATTAGAAATAATTTTTTCCTATTCTCTGTCTACGAATTAATAGATAAAGGTGCTGATTACCACACAGCACCGCGCGAAATGCAATTGTAGCTATAATAAATTCTAGTTTTATATTGCTCGGAATATGATTCGCGACAATAATCCCAATATATCTAAATATCCATAGAAAACATAAACCTAGCTTATGAAGCAACAAATATAGCATAAAGGGCTAGGTTTATTTTTCTATTCACCCAAGGTTATTTCCCATCAAAAATTACGATGAATAAATAATAAAAATGTAATCAATATTTCGATTTATTTATAAAGTTTAAAAAATATCTAAATAGTTGCAGCATGTACTTAGGTACTGTCTGCTGGGACACCCGGTAAAATATCGTCGTATAAAAAAAAAATTAAGCTATTATTACGTACAATATGAAGCTCTCACGAAATTTATTTTGCGAGTAACAATACCAAACGAATCATCGAATTCGTTTTATAATTCTGCCGTCAACTTGTCAAAGTTGGCACTCATACTGCCAAAACTGGCCAAAACACACAGTATTTCTCGAAATAAAGTTTAGGTTTTCGAAAACTGAAAATTGCAATGACTTGTACTGCCGATTTTAGTTCCTCTGCGAGTCCGCTAGGGGCGCTACTAATTTATAAATGAAATGTCACGATACTCGATATCGTGTTTGCAAACTGTGAAACTCGTACTAGACCTACTGGATACTATAAAAACATTTCTCAGTAAGCCACCACGTCAAATGGATTTTTAATTAATTTAATGTAAGGTCTCTAAAATAATGGGAAATATTATTATTACATTTTAATGCACATTACGTAACTATTATTACTTGTGGTTGTCAAATTGGTTCGAGGTCAAAAGAGTTCATTCATGTCTCTAGATCTGGGTTGGTAGGATGTAGCTTTTTAAAAAAGATTTTCATGTTTTCTTACAAATAAATATGATTCTAAAATGTAAAAACATGGCACTGTCGAGAATCGAACCCGACCCTCGACATCTGAAGCGGTGCAATAAATCTCTGCTTGAGGAACGTTCTAAAATCAAAGCTCAACTTAAAACTAGTTTTAAACAGTGATCAACGCTTGAGTATCGGTCTGTAATACGGGCCGTAGAAAATAATAACCTAGCTCTTTAATCTGATCACATTATTCCAATTTATATATTTTATTGAAAATATAAAACAAAAATGTACTTTATTTCGTGACATGATTTTTTCTTCTTAATTTTAATGATTAAATAATAATTATATTTGGAATTATTAGTTTATTTCCTTGTTTTTGTGAACTTTCGGTCATTCCATTCACTCTTTAATAATTTTTTTAAGATGTACTGGTAACACCGCCAATTCAACTTAGATGCGTCAAACTCAATTATTACAGCTGTCAACAAGTTTTCTAAAATAAGAAAAAGATAAACACAGAATAAGGTTTATGATTTTCTTAACTAAAATTTGTAAATTTTAGTTATAGTTAGGTTTAGGTGGGTGTACAAGAGAATCGGCACCAATACCTACACAGTGGCCTAGATTGGCATTTGAACTGTGACACCAGATAGCTTATACACAGAGCTAATCGATTGTATAATGACTCTACTGTTCCTTTTAGGAGATACTTTAGTTGTTATGAAATATTGACAGGCAGAGTAGAAAGCGTCCATGAGATAGAAAGAGAGAAATAAAGAAAGATTATTTTTCTATTACCACGAGATATCAGCATGCAAAAATAACAAAATGATAAAAAAAATTACATTTCTAATGTAAAGATATAAATTGTGGAAAGAAAAAATCGCTCACGAGCAGGATTCCAACCTGCGACTCCTGGCTCAGTACGCCAGTGCTTTAGCCACTATGCTCGCTTCGCATGTTACGCATGGCGTTGAAAATAATAAAATTATTAATGTATTTGGAATATTTTGAATTTAATTTTTATCGTGAATGCAATGCGAGCTGTGAAACGGTCAAATATCGAAACCTTAATTCATAAACCTGCTAATTCCATATTAGTGAATTTTACATGAGGCATTTAAAACTGACATATTTTTTTATTCATTCTACAGCGATGTATACCAAAAACATCGCAGAGCACACATTAACAGTAGAGTTAATATTGGAGTTATTCTTCTAATGTAAGACGCGTAATAGTTTTTGGCAACTTGATCCCATGCCCGCAGTTACCTTTCTTCGTATGCTTCACCACGGAAGACTGATTGCCTACAACGTCAGATTTACAAGATGAGTTATCATTATCATCGTGATTACATTGATCATTTCCTTGAATTAATTGCTGAGCCTTTGACAAAATACTGTAATATTGATTTCCAAAATAGATATTGATTCTCATTTTGGCAGCTAAGAAATGGGAGACCTGATTGAAACCAGTACGAATTTAACTTGTGCATATATATAAAAAACTATGTTCAAATACCCCTGCTTACCCCTTTGCTATAACAGTCTGAATGCCTATAAAATAATTGTATTGTTAACATATTGTTGAATTTGATAAAACACCTTTATTCGAATAATCCACAGACACTAAAAGGCACCAAGGTTACTGGCGTGCTATCCTGAAACTTTCCCGACGAAAACATTTAAGGAATAGGGTGTCATGGGTTTTGTGCTGATTGAATGGCGCTACTTTTGGCTGTGTATGTGTGGCAGTAGTGCAGCCGCGCGCTGATGGAGTTGGAGGATAAAGTAGCTTGTTGGTCAGAGTTTATCAATTACAAATAAACAAACAAAAAATCTTTCCTCTTTATAATATTGATATACAGTATGTAACAAAAACCCTGTTGTTTCTCTGAGCTACGTTATCAGAATCGATATTCATACGTAAGGGCACAACTCATTTGGAAATCATATTAATAGTAAATTGAAGGTGATATAATCATTTAATAATGATCTAATATTTAATTTGATTATTTTTATTGAAGAGTTTTTCCAAATGAGTTGTGTCCTTACGTACAACAACCGGGTTTTGGTTACATATTGTATACAGTATGTAACAAAAACTATGTTTTTCCTGTGAGCTACGTTATCAGAATCGATATTCATACGTAAGGACACAACTCATTTGGAAAAACTCTTCTGGTGTCTGCATGTACGTGAAGCTTAAAGTTTTCTACTTCTTTCCTACAGTACTCAGTGAATAGTGAGTGAGTAGAGGAAATTGCGGACATAACTCTTTTTACAGTAGATTGAGCTACTTTACGAGTAGACTCACTCGGAACAGGAGTCGCTGTTATACAAGTATAGTAGCACTAAATACAGAGTGGAAAGTTTAGTTTTCAGACTTATTGCCGGTCACCCACATACTTTACTATAGTTCTTAGTTTTTGAATTATGTATAAAGTCTCTTGGACCTTAACACAATTAAATAAAACATACAAATTATTTTATTATTTTAACGCATTTTACGCATGCTAAGCGAAATTATCGTCGCTGACGTCACCCAAAGACGTATAGTGGAGGATAATTTAAAAGTGTAGCTGTTTTAATACAATGTGAACTAACAATGATAATTTAGAAAGTCTGCAACCCACAGCTGGTCCATAAACCCTTAATTCTTTGAGATATATACAATAGGGTGTCGTAATAAATATACAGCTTAATGTTTCTCAGCCATAAAATACAGATAAGTCATCAAAGCACTTAGTCTAGACTGGAGCTTATATTTTAAAAGACTGCAACAATTTCCAACGCCGATAAATCTTGTGTTTGAAGGTTTATCGGAAAACATTTAAGACGATATGAGTGGTGCTGTAATAGTTACAGGAAAACACCAAATTATTAACAGGCTCCATCACGTGGGTAAACAGAATTTAACGCGAGTGAAGCCGCGGGTAAACCACTCGCGTTAAATGCACACCACTGCTTTTAAGCAGTGGCGTGCATTGCATATAGGCAGTACCCAGTGCCTTCCTCATTCGAATTTAATAGTGTTGTAAGTTATGATCTTTTTTTCATAATACAATGATAATTTATCTTTTAATGGACCTATTACTGCTAAATTATCCTTCCTACATAAAACAGTCAATAACTTACACCACAATTAAATTCAAATGAAGTAGGCCAATCAATGCACGCCACTGGGTAAAAGCTAGTTAGTAACATGGTATAATAAGATGTTTCACCAGGTACTCTCTTCCCGTGACAGCTAGGTCACGTGATTGCCTCCGTACTACGTCATCGGCTGTGGAGCCAATAGCGGGCTGCTATCGTGACACTTGTCAGTTTGGTGTGCTGCCACTTTGTGGAAATAAATTACCCGAGCAAAATGCATTTTTTCATTTACGTGCTTCTATAAAGAATCACTTTTGAACTAGTAATTTTATACAGTTTCCTTTAATAACTAATTAGATGAATAACACGAGATAACAAATAGTTAGGCTAGTTAGAAATTTATTTTCTGTATGCACCAGCGATGCAAACTGCATATGGTTGATATCTGCTTTTAAACTGTTTATTTGGTCTATCGTAGCACAAGACTGTTTTAAATTTTGAACCTCTGATTTTAACACAAGGATGTCTTTTAACAGAGCCGTAGCATCGATGTGGTCAAAGGTCAAGACTGAAAAGGTTAGGAACCACTGATGTACGAAGGCCTTCATGGAATAAATCAGCCTCCTTGGCTAAATTTCATGAAGAAAAACATCTTACCTACTTACACGGATAATATATATAAATACTAGGTACTACCCAGGAGAGAGTAATTTATATACAACCTTGGAAATCTGCAAGATGAGTACAATGGCCCCTTAAGAGGTTTTCAGTTATTTTAATAACACATTGTACATGGTTTTGGTGTATTTGGGTTTTTTCATTAGGAAATTCTCAGTAGGTAGCAGCCCGGATTCTGGATTTGTGCCCGGTCAGTGGCAATAGGCTCGCCCCCTATTAGGTACATGGGACTATAACATAACTGTTGAAATGTGGGTGTAATATACACCTCTGCCTACCCCTTCGGGGAAATACAGGCGTGATGTTATGTTGTTATGTTATGTTAAACAACAGATCGAGAGTGTTTCGAGCAGGGTGGCGTACCTTATACTCAGAATAACCGAAAGGTATTCGTTGAAGGTTATACAGGTATACGCCCCGACCTCGAATCACCCCGATGATGAGGTGGAGACCATGTATGAGGATATCTCGAGAGCCATGCATGGCTCTAAAACTCACTTCACTGTTGTCATGGGAGACTTCAACGCGAAACTGGGCAATCGCTACGATGACGAGCTGCGAGTGGGGCAATTTGGATATGGATATCGGAACCACCGGGGTCAACTACTAGCCGGCTTTATGGAGAAGGTGGGACTCTATATGATGAACTCTTTCTTCAGAAAGCGTGAGCATAGGAAGTGGACCTGGTTGGGCCCTGATGGTGTAACAAAAAATGAGATTGACTTCATTATGTCGACGAAGAAGCAAATATTCAATGATGTCTCTGTGATCAACGCGGTTAAAACCGGAAGCGATCACCGTTTGGTAAGAGGCACATTGAATCTGAACATCAAGCTGGAAAGATCTCGACTGATGAAGTCTACGCTCCGTCCAGCACCGATCCAAATCCAAAACCCCGAGAGCTTTCAGCTCGAACTTCAGAATCGTTTCGAATGCCTAGGGTGCTCAGTGGACGATTACAACGATGGGTTTGTGGAAACTGTCCATACGGTCGGGTCTAGGATCTTTAGGACCCGTCGTACAAATAGAAACAAAAAGCTTTCTGACCACACTCTCGAGCTTATGGCGGAAAGACGCGAGATGATTCTGCAGTCCTCAGATGATGCGACTAAGTACCGGCAGCTCAATAGACAGATCTCAAACTCCTTGAAAAGTGACCTACGCCAATTTAATACGGAACGTATTAAAGACGCGATAGAGAAAAACAAGGGCTCCAAAGTCTTCGCAAGAGACCTGTCTATTGGGCAGAGCCAGCTTGCAAAACTGAGGACCGACGATGGCAGAGTCGTATCCTCCAAGCCAGAGCTATTGAAGGAGGTCGAGAAGTTCTATGGACAGTTATACACGTCCACCCGGACACCCGCTGTAAATCGGGCTCACGACCCAAGAGCTCGATTGACCCGACACTATACCGAAGATATCCCGGACGTCAGCCTGTACGAGATTAGGATGGCTCTGAAGCAGCTCAAAAACAACAAGGCACCGGGTGATGACGGAATTACTGCCGAACTCCTGAAGGCGGGTGGAAAACCGATCCTTAAGGCCCTTCAGAAGCTGTTTGATTCCATCATTCTCGAGGGAAGAACGCCACATGCATGGAGCAGAGGTGTGGTGGTACTCTTCTTCAAAAAGGGCGATAATGCTCTACTGAAGAATTATAGGCCCATCTCACTTCTGAGCCATGTCTACAAGCTGTTTTCGAGAGTCATTACGAACCGTCTTTCGCGCAGGTTTGACGACTTCCAGCCTCCCGAACAAGCCGGTTTCCGAAAAGGCTTTAGCACCGTAGACCACATACATACGCTGCGGCAGGTTATACAGAAGACCGAAGAGTATAACTTGCCTCTTTGTTTAGCGTTTGTGGACTACGAGAAAGCCTTCGATTCGATCGAGACTTGGGCGGTACTACAGTCTCTTCAACGGTGCCAGATTGACTATCGGTACATCGAAGTGTTAAAGTCTTTGTATGAAAACGCCACTATGTCAGTCCGATTACAGGACCAAGCCTCGAAACCTATCCTTCTGCAGCGAGGTGTGAGACAGGGAGATGTGATCTCTCCGAAACTGTTCACTGCTGCATTGGAGGGTGTCTTCAAGGTTCTGGACTGGAAGGGGCTAGGCATTAACATAAACGGCGAGTACATCACTCACCTTCGGTTTGCCGACGACATAGTAGTTATGGCTGAGACCATGGAGGACCTCGGTACAATGCTCGATGACCTCAGTAGAGCTTCTGATAGAGTGGGTCTTAAGATGAATATGGACAAGACAAAGGTTATGTCGAATTCCCATATAGCACCCATTCCCGTAAACATCGGAGAATCTACACTCGAAGTTGTTGACGATTATGTATACCTAGGACAAACTGTCCAGCTAGGTAAGTCCAACTTCGAGAAAGAGGTCAATCGTCGAATCCGACTCGGTTGGGCAGCGTTCGGGAAGCTACGCAATATCTTCTCGTCCAAAATAGCGCAGTGTCTCAAGACGAAAGTCTTTGACCAGTGTGTGTTGCCAGTAATTACTTACGGTACTGAAACGTGGTCGCTCACAATGGGCCTCATAAGAAGGCTCAAAGTCACTCAAAGGGCAATGGAGAGGGCTATGCTCGGAGTGTCCCTGCGTGATCGAATCAGAAATGAGGAGATTCGCAGGAGAACGAAAGTAACCGACATAGCCCGAAGAATTGCCAAACTTAAGTGGCAGTGGGCGGGGCACATTGCTCGCAGAACGGATGGCCGATGGGGCAGTAAAGTTCTGGAGTGGCGACCGCGTACTGGAAGGCGCAGCGTGGGTAGGCCCCCCACAAGGTGGACCGACGACCTGGTGAAGGTCGCGGGAATCCGCTGGATGCGGAAGGCACAGGACCGGTCGTTGTGGCGATGCTTGGGGGAGGCCTATGTCCAGCAGTGGACGTCTTTCGGCTGAAATGATGATGATGATGAAACAACAATTAATAATAAATAAAACTTTTCAAATAACATTAGGTACATTATTGATATATTAGTATTAAATTATAACTATTTTTCATTGTTCCGTGACATCATAATAAAATATCATTCAAGTATTCTTCAATTGAGTAGTATGCCTTTTCCATTAACAATGACTGTAATTTAGTTTTAAATGATTTAATATTATCAGATGAACGTACACACGGCTACGACTAAATGGTCGCAGAAAGGAACAGAACATTAAAATTTAATTTAATTTACGGACAATATCGTGGGAATTTTTTTCAAACGGAGGCAGATTCCTCGGCCCTGGAAGGTCCTAGCTGAACGTGCGACACCACGAACCGTTCGCTATTTTCTCGTACTCGCTGTGACATCTCTTGAAGATTTGTTTTATAATATATTTCCTGCGTGTTTTAAAAATAAATCCCATTTAATTTTGAGTGATAGTTTTAATATATTATAATTGATATCTTTAACAGTTTTATTAAAAGCCCGACAAAACACGATACTTTAATTGATGTTTACATTTTGTCGCCTCGTGGATTGATGTGAATAATATGGGTTTGGGCTAATTGTATGATCGATTCATCCACCCACACTAGTCTGGCTGTTAGTCAGTCAGTTCGTTTACCAGAACATGGGAAATTCGGTACCATTTGAAATCTTCAAATCAGTTTCGATCACTTACATGAGCCGTCAAAACTGTCGCGTTGGTGATTAGCTAATAGCCGCCTTGGTAGGGCCAATCGGATTGCAGTACCCCAGTTCTGCTAGTGGCAGAATTTATTGTACGCATTATAATCAACATTAGGAGTCTATTGGGCTGTATGGTCGTTGTATCCTGATGTCACCGTACCCAAGCTATGTGAAAAATATTGTAAATTCATTTTCAATTTTGACGACGTCTGTGGTCTAGTGGTTCGAGGGTCGGACTGCTAATCACGAGGTCGTGGGTTCGATTCCCACAGGACACAAATATTTGTGTGATGGACATAAGCGTTTGTGTTGGTCTGGGTGTTTATTTATGTAAGTATTATATCCATTGTCTAGTACTCATAGCACAAACTCTGCTTAGTTTGGGACTAGATGGTGCTGTCTAAAAATGTCCCAAAAATTTAAATATTTATTTTTATATTAAACTATCAATTTATATAATATATTATAAAAGAATAACATTATGTATTCATATTCATACCTATATTTTAAAATTTAGGTATTCGTCGACGGAGTAGAAACATTTTTCACATAAAAATCTAAAAAGTAGTTTTTTGAATTTAGTGAGCGGTAGAGAATTTCATTACCACGAGCAGTGTTCACGGTAGCTTAGTGGCTAAAGCACTGGCGTACTGAGCCAGGAGTCGCAGGTTCGAATCCTGCTCGTGAGTGATTTTTTCTTTCCACAATTTACAATCCCACGAAAAACACAGCAATATTCTTCATCATGGTTGCACACTAAATAAAATAATAATTAAGACAATTTAACACAGTATCTCTTTAAAAATCTTTAATCGCAATCCTTGCGATATTTTTATCAAGATAACTTCTTTAAATGATTAAGTGGTAGGCTGCACTGCACAAGTGCTGTTCACTTGATAAAATGCCCCCGGCGGCGAAGAGATAAATAACAATAACTTATGGTTTATTTATTATAGGTTTATTAATATAATATAAAGTTAGTTTATTGTGTATTGTGTTATTTGAATAACTAAAATAGCAATCATCTTTTATTTATAGAAATATTTACTCAATACTCAATTCTTTATTACATTCCATATTGTATTTAATATAAACAGGTGGTAGGCTTAACAATAAGAGGAAATCCGTCGTTCGTTTTTCAAGGCATTATTGAAATGCCACCAAGTCGATTAATTTGTAGGTGTCTTATCAGACTCAACATGCCAGCTGCGCCAGTAAATCTTTCGATTACGTCACCCTATATGCGTAAACAGCTGTTTTCAGCTGGATTCTTGTAATTTTTTCGGTCGTGGTAGGGGATTTCTTTATTGTGTATTGCCCGTCATGCGCAACGACTGTGGCTTTTGTTGGTTACCTAATTTAATAGCAAGCGGCGAGCGGTATACAGGCTTGCGAAGTGAGAGGCCGTTACAACCGGTCCGTTCGGCTCGCTCGACCGAGAGATATACAACTACGTCGCAGATAATGTTCTTGGCTCTGGATTGGCTTATATTATGCTCACACATATAAAGAAATAATAAGCCGTTTCGTTTCTAGGTAACCGTCCAGAAAACATTGTAAGATGTAAAATACATAATGTATTTTATAATTCCAAGGGACAAACCCGGACGCAAGCTAACAGCGGTCGTGTGCCACAACCTCGAGTTAACGTGTTGTATCATTGACGTAACATCGCGGAGGTGGTACCGTGCGTGCGATGCAAATTGAACTTTAAATATAGTATGCTGTTGGTATATTATTTGTTCCACTAAAGTTTGCATACGTCAGTAGTGTAAGATAATAAATGGTTCACTTCAACACGAATCGTAGCGGGAAATCCACGCGACTGGCTTGTGATCGCCACCATGTTAATTTTTCTCCCACTAGTCTTTTAATTTAAAAGAAATTCTGAAGACCACTAGTATCGGAAAAATATGCCTTCAGTATATGAACAAGAAGATTGATGATATAACTATAATAAACAATTTATCAAAATGTATTATAGAATACTTCATGAAAAGGAAGGGTTCAATGGATGCAAAAAATTATGAGGACATGTCCAGTCAAATTGTAAAAATTTTCCCATTCGAGTAGAAGGTTATATTTTTATTGCAAAAATATTTTGGTATGGTAGATTGATTAGATAATAGTATATTGGTTCTACTATAGTAGTATTATGGTAATATAGTTAGTTGTATAGTATGGATAGCATACCATTACCATGTATAGTCTTGAATTTTCTCGGATTCTGCGCACTCTTCCCATTTGCAGATCACTCAAAACAGCAGACAATCCTTTGTTTTTAAGATTTTTAATTTCATATTAAAATATATTAACCAGCAAAGTCCATTACATTTTCATTCATCGAAGTACACAGCCCAAACAATCTGTAATGTAAATAATGAAACATTTATGTTTTCTATTTTCAAAATTACTATTTCTTAGTAATATGGTGCCATATGGTTATAAATTTTGAATGTGAGAATATTATTGCGTGGCTGGATTCAGTCGAAACTCGTTGTACATAATCTTTAAGTACCAGGCCCCTCAGAAAGTATTGCGAAAAAAAGTTTTTATATATGGGAGACTGGCCAGTTATAATGTTTTTCGAAAATATGATTATTTATAAGTAAAAATAAGTAAGTTCCAATTTCAAAATTTCCCTCCACATTTTTTGCGAGTTAATTCAAAGTATTGTGTCTCACTGAAATATGGATCTGCGCCGGGAACATTTTAGAGCTATGATTTTATACGATTTCAAGTGTCGCCTGAAACCGGATGAATCGTACGATAGACTTCAAATGGCATTCATGGATGAAGGCCCTTCCAAGGCAACCGTGTATCGTTGGTATAACGAATTCAAGCGCGGTCGACCAACTTTGGGGGATGACGAAAGAAGCGGTCGCCCTTTGACGGCTGTTACCGAAGAAAACGTGCTAGCAGTGAAAATTTTAATCCAAGACAATAGGCGAATTACATATCAGGAGATTCAACACATATTGAAGATTGGATCGGGAAGCGTTCACGAGATTCTACACAGCCATCTTCGCGTGAGGAGGATAGTATCACGCTGGGTGCCGCACAACCTCACCGATGCTCAGAATCAGGCCCGGGTGGAATGGTGCCGTGATATGCTTAACAAATTTGAAGCAGGCTCGTCTCGGCGTGTTTACGACATCGTTACAGGTGATGAGTCCTGGATTTATCAATACGACCCAGAAACCAAGCGCCAGTCGACTGTTTGGGTGTTTCAAAATGAGCCAACGCCTACCAAAGTGAAGCGATCTAGAAGCGGGGGTAAGATTTTGATCGCTAGCTTTTTTAATTTGACTGGCCACTTGGTATCAATTCCCTTACGGGATCAAAGAAGCATTAATGCCGAATGGTATACTACCAAATGTTTGCCAGAAGTTTTCTCTGTTATAAGCAACAAGCGACCAAACACAGGGCTCCGCGGGCTACTGCTCCACCACGACAATGCACCTGCGCACACCGCACTCAAAACGAGGGACTTCCTGGACAGCACGCCAGTCAAACTCCTGGGTCACCCTCCTTACAGCCCTGATCTAGCACCGTGTGACTTCTTTTTATTCCCAAAAATAAAAAATCAGCTCAAAGGGATACAATTTTCGTCGCCGGAAGATGCGCTGGCTGCGTTCGAGCAGGCTGTAAACGAGGTGTCTGCGGCGGACTGGAAAAAGTGTTTTGAAAACTGGTTTAGGCGCATGAATCTTTGTATAGAGGCTGGTGGAAAGTACTTTGAAAAGATTTGATAAAAATATATGTACGTATAGAACAATTTTTTTTTGTTTCGCAAAACTTTCTGAGTGTCCCACGTATAAGCAATAATGAATTACGTGTTTTTAATTTTATCGAAAATTTAACCTTCTAGTAGATTCCGAAATGTAGTAGAATGTGATAGAGTTCTTAAACCAATGATGTGGGGAATTATACCACCCTGGCATAAGGTAGTGTACCTATAGTTATAATGATTTTTTACATAGTATATATGTAAAAACAATAATATGTGAACATATTGTAGTTAAATCAAACACCTAATTTAACAAATAAAGTTTCCAAACCTAATTTGATTTGATTTAAATGAGACAGAAGAACCTTTCAAAAACCTAAAAGTAAAGGTCTAATAAAAATAAACAAAAACAAACGCACGTGTCCCACCAAGTCCTGGTTCCCGCTTTAATGGGGCGATATCAAAACTCGAAAAAAAAAGACACTTTTTTAAAATAAACTAAATCACTGACTTTAAATTATACGCGCGTGCTCACAGCCGCTAGTTTCGGAAGGTACTAAATAATATGTGAGCGGCTGCCTTGATCATTACATTATAATTTTTAAGTAGACGGTACACCTAGATTGGTTTTCCGACTTTTCCTTTGAAAACACGTTATTTATTGGACATTGCTGCTGCCCGAGTACTTATAAATGTGTAAAGTTTAAAATTAAACCAGAATTCAAAATTTGGTAAAAAGCCCTGCTGTTGTTAGTTACTATAGGTACTATTAGAGGGGCTCGTGGCTAAGTAACAACCGCGTGGATTGTACGATCCGCGACGTTAAGCTGCGCTAGCTGCGGTCGGTTCATGGATGGGTGACCGTTTCGATACTAGGCTTGGGTAAATGGGTAACTCCCACAGAAATAGAGTAGAATGGTTGTAAACACAATTTTACTTGCGATTCATGCGTGGCAACTTTCGAACAAACTACGCCTTACATATTGACGTCATTAATTTTTAAAATTAACTTTAATCAAATGTACAGTCAACAAATCGGAATCATGACCCACTTAGCTGATAATTCGTTTAAAATCGTCAAAACAGTAAGGTTTTCTTCTATGCTGCACTTAGGACATTTTGAATATTACAGAAACTGCATTAATACGGGTCAGAGGTCTGTGCCATTTTGAGCTTTGTTATCAATGCAATAGATTTACAATCGGATTGGAAATTATGTTTATGATAAAGCAGGAATTATGTTTTGAATTTCGAATTAGCTGTCGTTTCACGTGGTTTTCCTACAAACATCTATATTTTTTAAGAAACCTATACTAACTTTTTCGATTACAGAACATTAATAAAATAAAAATAAAACTGACAAATACTAAAACGTCAAGTACTTATGAAATGGTGTCAAACAATATTTGGAGTTAAACATAAAGAATAAAATTTAGAAAAAACAATTATAAATTCTGCGGAAGACCAGACCAGTAACTAATCAATTATCTGGCCAAATTTCAGCTAACATGTGGGCCTGGATGAGTGCCGGAAATGTAGGCGAACTCGTCCAGATTTCTTCTCATGCAAATTCAATTAACTATGTTGGTTGACTTATTAGAAGAAAATAAGTTACCGATGGTTCGAACGGTTTACCCGCGAGTAGAAGTTCCGAACTTCTTCTACGTTCACGATAGCTGTCCAGTGCATACAGCAAGAGTTGTCACTAGTTGATTTCACCAGCATTTTCATAGCCGTCTAGGTCCCCGGATCCCAATCCAAATGAAAATTTAGTGGGCTTGATGGTCCAAATGTGGGATAATAGAAACGAAAGGACAAGGCAAGCACTTGAACAACGTTGTAACAAAATTTGGGATTATATGAGAGATGAGAGGAACGGACATATGCAGTCGCCTAATCGGATCGATGCGTTCCAGACTACTGGACGTTATTGAAAATTATTTTGCTTACTCTCGTTTTTAGGATAAATTAATTGTCATTCATCAATGTTATTGTGAATATTTTATTAAATAAATATATACAGTATTTTGTTGTGTATTTCCCTTATCTCTTAGTTAGTGATATTTTATGCAGTGGGTAAGGTGACTAAATAATAAAGAAGTGCATAATATTGTGACATTTCACAAAACTGTAGTTGCATTAATCGCTGTCTTTGATCGATGCCATTCGGGTGGATGTGTTTATACGCAGTTACGTAGTAATACCCTTGCAATATGGCATCGAATTTTCATAATAAGTCAGTCCGTCATGAGGTATCGAAACTCAATGTCTATTGTCCGCCATCATGCGTGTTAGCATTTGAAATTTATAGCTTCACATGTTATGGTTCCAAACGTGTCAAAGAAAGTTCACGTTCTATGCACGAAAGCACGAAAGGAGATGGGAGACGACAATTATATTGGTAAACTAACTGTCACTTTCAAAAGCTAACAAAATTGATAACAAGTCTGTTGCCAGGGAAATATCAGTTTAAGCGAAATTCAACCTAATTGTATTAGAATGTCTGTAGGATATTGAGCTTATCGTGGGTCATGATTCCGATTTGTTGACTGTACTTTACAGTTTCCGCAGTTAGAAACAGCATAATAAGGCATTTTTGCGGGTTTTTGTTACAGTATTTACAACAACAAGTCATAAGGCGTACTGAAAAACGCTTTGAAATGCCCTATTACACTATGGTGCAGTGTTGGCACGCGCGCCCTGCCCACTTTTCCATTCTATCTATTTCTGTGTAACTCTGTACACATCTATATCTTCGGATATATATCCCAAAGCAGATAATATATGTATCACTCCTTTACTTTAATTTTTTTTATATAACCTATATCCGAGTAACTCCGACGCCAGACATTCGACACTGACGACAACGATATGGGACGAAAAACTAAGTTTAGATAATCATTGTACGCACGGCTACACATCAAGCTGTACATTCCACTATAAGCTGATCTCACATTGTGCGGAAAGCCTACATAATGCGAGGTCAGCTTATACTGGAAATGTACAACGTATTTGTTCGAGCTTGTTGCTGTAACCGAAACTGTAACACGTTGCTTTAATATTTATACAAACGTTACTAGAGTTTTGGTTGAGCAGACAGGAAATTTCTGACTTGTTTGAAGTGAAGGTCATTTAGAACTTTGACATCGGTATCTTTTTCTTGCAGGTTTCGTTGAAGGTTACAAAAGTATCAATATGAAGCTGGTTAGTGTTGCATAAAAATGTACTATCGATAGTCCCCCTCAAATCAGTCATACTATCGATGTATCTAAACCAAAAGTTCTCCAACTCTAGAGTAATTTGTGATTTTTCAACACAGTTGCTCGTAAAGTGGCTCTTATTGCACCGCTTTTAGGTTCATAACGTAGCTTATAAAGCACGCGTGCTTTTTAGGGTTACGTACCCAAAGGATGCTGACGGGACCCTATTACTCTCGCTATTTTCACATAATATGTGTTACTATGGTGCCTATCACGACAAATACTAAAAATAAAAAGTCTAAAACTTAAGGGGGTCCCCATACAAGAAACCTCGAAAAACATGCATTTTTTCATCGTTTTTGTTGCTGCTCTTTCTTCAAAACGGTTAATAAACATACCAACGTCAGACTTGGTCTGATTATAGTGCATACTATGTTGTTTAGAAACAAACACTAAAAATAGTGCAAACATAGACATATGTGGTGGTACCTACGTAAGAAAGAGATGCAAAAATTCACATTTCGCGTAAGATCGTTGATGTCTTTTGATAAACTCACTAATTTAAATCAGTTTCTATGGGGTATCAGATCGATGGGTGGCACGAAACCCTTACTGCGTAAGGCCGACTCACACTTGGCCAGTTTTATTACATTGTATTATCGCACTAGTGTTTTCTACTTTACAGTTTATTTTTAAATCGCAGCAAAGAATTTTTATGCCTGAACAAAATTAAAAAAAATTGTGAATAAATCAACTATATTAAATTATCATTATTATAAAAAAAAACAACAAATTAACATTATTTGAGTTATAAATAAAATATCTATTTAGTTTTTTTTTTGTATTAGGCTGTTTGGCGGTTTCCTTACAAATTATCCAGTAGCAAGGAATCGTAGAGTCCGTGTAGTGCCGGACTTAAAGAATTGCACCACCCTTATCTCTTCTCATGGGTGTCGTAAAAGGCAACTAAGGAATTCACCAGAAGATGGGCAGCAGCGTTCTATGAGTATTTAACCAAACAACTGCGATCGCCAACCCGCCTGCCAAGCGTGGCGATTATGGCATATCCCCCCCTTAATTGGGGGAGGCCTATGTCCAGTAGTGGACGTCTTTCGGCTGAAATGATGATGATGATGATGAAGGAATCGTAACAAACATTCTTTTTAAAATAAGTGAAGAACGTGTACATTCGATCAGCTATGATTTAAAAAACCTTCATAGTACTTGGCACTTATTTAGATCTCAATTCTTTTATCGCCGAAGCCGATAATAATTCTACACTTTGTGCAGAACTTGGCCCCTTATTGCTTGGTAAGCTATTTTTAATTTGTGGACCAGCCGTTTCGTGAGTGTCCACGTCTCAGCTCTGTAAGTCATGATAGGCAGGACCAACGCAGAAATCTACGAGCTCGCACGACGTATCGCAAGAACTTGCGACTTGAATCGCGTCGCGCATTCCTGTGGTATATGAATGGTTACCATATTTACCCTAACTATGGCCACAAGACGTCTTCCCGCACGAAATCGCAACGCAGCAATTTGCGTCGCAGTTTTTTGCGTTGCGAAACCGGGACCGTACAACCCCGAACAAGAGTTAAGCCTTTCGAAGGAGTAAGCAGTTTATGAGGTTACCTTTATCATGATGTAACCCTTTGAATGGGTTCTATGCTTGAAAAAGGGTTACCATTATATAAGGGTTTTTTCGGGTTACCATATGGTTATTCAATAAACTTATGTGAAGTAGGTGGTGGAGCACTTTGCAACCTATGCCCATCATCGAGCTATCATATTACATTGCTCCGTTCGGAATGTTATGCTGTTATCGTTAATATTTACTAACTACACGAAAAAGAAAGAAGATCGTTGAAAGTGTAACCCTTATAAACGGCTTTAAGCCTTTCAAAAGGGTTACCCATGTCGTATGGACCGCCAACCATCAAGGTGGTGAGGATGTAATTTAAATTTATGGTAGGTGATACGATAGTGGAAGTCAGTGGCTGATATTAAGGTCGAACAATTCCTCAGAGCACTCCCCATTATACAGTACATGCGATATAGGATACATAGAGATGTAACGTCTCTCCGCAAAGCTAGAGGGTCAAGCCGATTGGAAATAGCATAGTCGCCGACGATTCGAGCCGCTCTACGCTGAATGCGGTCAAGTGGAAGAAGTAGGTACTCGGGTGCTCCAGCCCAGAGGTGAGAGCAATATTCTGTGGGCCGGATTTGTGCCTTATAAAATTTGAGGCGATAATCCAGCCTGAAATATTGTCTCGCTCTATTGAGCATTCCGAGTTTTTTGGAAGCCAATTTGGCTTTACCCTTCAAGTGACCATGAAACTGAACGTCATTCGATACGTCGAAACCTAGGATTCCCAATTTAGGCGTAGCTATGAGTGTGCCCTCTAAGCGAGGTGCTGACTGATCGAATTCGTATCAATTTTGTATCATTACCCTTCGTTTCTCATGTTTTCATTCCTTCTTTCATTTTAGACACAGACCAGTAAGCTTCAAGACTCCGCATAAACAAAGTTTTGTATTCGAACGCAGTCGTAAAACGTTGGTGGGGTCAGGGGGGCGGACGGCGCGTTATGATTGGCCGGCTCAAAAGTTCGGTGGTATGATTCTTTATGATTGGTGCCGCTCGCTGACTGAGTGACGTTCCGATTGGCGGATGGACGTATGATATGCAGTGGTAGAGCATATGCGTTGTGACCGGGGGTGTCCAACTAACCGGCGTCTAGAGGCTTACTGGTCTATGATTTTAGATGAGTTCCACCGCGCTGTTAAGATTTGCACGGGTATATCCCAGTCTGATAAAAAAAAAAAAATCGTTTCGCATGCGTAAATATATGTTAAAATAATAAAATTATTTATATATCTATCCATCAGAGACCATGTTTGTAATCTCTGTTGTGTATTGTTTGTTACCTAGCCAACACATCCCTTAATTTTAAGAAGCCTTAGCAGTGACAATTTAGGTTTACCTGTCCTCTGTTGGCACCTTGGGACAGATATTCTATGGTTTCTTTTATTTCTAGTGTTGAGTGCTTTGGTTTATTATTCTCTTTCAAGTCTATTGGTCTTATTGGCTTGAACTTTGCACTGAATTATCCTAGGTAGGTTACATTTTGTAAACTAGGTGACTCATAAGTCATACTCATACATATCAGTCAGTCAGTCATACATTTGTGTCGAAATTAAACATAATCTCTAAATCAACTTCCCTTGTGCTAAAAATGGCCACCGGGGGATTTTAGTGCAGTAAAAATTGCATAAGCTCTACTGGCAGGAAGCTGGCCGACTTTGATGATAATTCAAGCTGTGTACATTAGTCTCATGTCTGTAATTTTATTGATGTTATTGTTGTGTAATGTTGTTGTATTGTTGTCCTGTGCCAAATAAAAAAAAATCTTTCTTTCTTTCTTTTCTTATTTTCACAAAACCACATTCTTCTTTTACAACATGAACGTTTCATGATTTATTTCTTTTTACAGTATTTACACTGATTTAGGCTGATTATAATTTTGAAAGGGTTTTTGTTTTCATAATAATATTCGAACCTATAATTGTTATCTCTGATACTTTCGCCCATTATATTTCAAATTATTCAAGTTTTTCTTCGGTGTACAGCTGGTTGAAAATAGGCACTGCCTGCATTGTTAGGCTCACCATACAGCTATTTCAATAAAATTTGGCAGGAATTCACTTTAGGTATTTGTTCGTGGCAGTAATACGGTGAAGGTAGAATTCTGTGGGTCGCGGCCGACGCGACAGATGTGCGCGACCGATGCGTCGCGGCTAACGCGAGATTATTAAACACTATGAAAATATATGACGCTGCTTCCGAGACCCACGACAAACACATGCGGCCGATGCCATAAACTTTCATACTTTTGTAGTGTCGCGTCAGCAGGGACGCGTCGGACGCGCATGGCTGTCGCAATGGCCATACTAGCTTCGCTATACCTATTGTATGATGACACGGCTGACAGATGCGAAATTTCGAAAATTACCAATTAAATAATAATTAAGTAGATCTATATTTTCGGATAAAACAAAGAGCAATATGACTAATCTAAAATAATAGGTAGGTAATACATGTACGATTAATTTACATAGCATTGCAATAACCTCGATAATTAATTATGACAACTTCACACAAATGCTGTAGTGCTGTCATTCGTATCAAGCTCATCAAAATATATTTCACAGACTACCTATAACATGAGAAGTCATAGTAAACATTAGTAACGTAGTTAAATAGTAGGTATCTACATAGAGAGCGCTTTAAGTTTAGTTATGAACAGAATTTCAAACAATAGACCTGCGGTTTGGTAAACAGGCTTATGATTATTTATGTTGGAAATGCGTAGAACCTTCAAGTTATTACGCATAAGCTGGTATGTATTACCAAATCCAATACGTTATAAATACAAAACCAGAATGTAAGAATTGGAAACTTTATCGAGGCTAGGTAAGTCAATTAATTGATTAAGAATAAAGTAATGACTGATGATGTAGGTATGTTCAGGATCTAGGATAAAGTTCTTTAGATTGGTTTTTATTCCAGTCTGGTGTTTAAATAGGTAAAATCTAATAATAGTCAAAACGTGTTCTTGGATGTAGTTTTTCTCACCATCATAAACATTACCCTGAAATGGATGGATATTGTTACTTCTGCTGAAATAAAAATATTGAGGCACTTCTAATGGAACGGGAAACTATAGAAGTATTTAAACCATAATATACTACATAGGCTAATTCTTGTGTTTCTCAAATCCAGACGCCAGCAGTGAATTATATTCCTTTGAATTTGCATTGCAAGTTAGAATAAAAGGTCATTGTGTTGAAGCTTTTTATAAGGGCTTCAGGAATGCGAGACTCAGTGTTCTAACCATCTTCTCTATTAAAATAAGGATGTTTTTTAATTTCAATAGCCTCACGGAGCATTCTAGGTACATATCGGTTTTCCTTCGCCAGAACTTGTGGTTTATCAAATCGATGACAACGGTTGGGTTTGTCTAGGGCATGTTCACACACTACAGACTTTGTGGAGCGTCTGTTCTTGACGTCAGCTAGAGCAGAGTTTTTTTTTATTGAAGTTTTACTTCAGTCCTGTTGTCTAAAGCACACTTGTTTTTTTTATTGTTGTAATTGATTGATGCGTTTCTTGCGTTGTGTGTTTAAGTATAGCTTGCGACACTTTGACTTCATACAAACTAGGAGGCTTGCCCGATCTCCGTATACAGGGTGTCAGGGAAACGCTTCCGAAAACGAAGATAGGTGATAGTGCTGGTGATTACAAATACGAAACCACAAAAAAAAATGCGATTCTTTTTTAAGATTTTTTCATATTTTTTTTTTGCATTTTTCATACATAACCAGCTTTGGGAAGTTAAATAAAACTGATTTACAAAAAAACCCCATTTATAAACTAATTAATTATAAAATATCAGCTGGCGCTAGGGGTGAACGACATCCGCTCGCATACGCAGTCCGTGTCGTAGCGAGCGTAGGTAGGTTAGGTACGCGCGGCAGCATTGATCCCGAGTTTTGTACACTGTACATTGCGGGTTTGCAAAATACCAAATCACTAAAACAATGAGTATAAGGCTAATGGTTATTGGTATTCGATTGTGTTGAGGTAGTATAATAATAGCCTTTCAGTTTCGGTAGCGTTTCCCTGACACCTAGTATTCCGTTATCTGTGGCTCAAACTCACCTCCTATACGATATATGTCCTGGATCCCACATCACACTCGGCTTTCTCACGTACCCAGCTGAGCCGTTACTCTCATACATGGCTGCGTTGACTGCCATCGCCGCGTCTTCCGTTTGATAGTTCAGCGCGACCAGCTGCACTCCGCAAGACCAGAAGGTTACAGGGTCGAAGTTTGAAGAGTCTATTCTTAGGCTGGAGAGAAAAAATGGGTTTAAGCCACAGAAATAGATAGAATGGTTGTATTGGTAAATTGATGTTAATTTTAGTCTAGTCTAGTTACAAATCCAGACTCCAGGCTGCTACTGAGAATTTCCTAATGAAAAAACCCAATAACACTTAGCCCGACCCGAGAATCGAACCCAGGACCCCACGCTTAGCAGTCGCGCTTGCGACCACTAGACCAACGAGGCAGTTGAAAATGGGATTAAGCCACAGAAATAGATAGAATGGTTGTAATCACAATTTTACCACTAATTGACGTAATTAATTTTAAAAAATAACTTTAACTGGTGCACCGACGACCTAAAGAACGTGG
The DNA here is from genome assembly GCA_949699075.1 of Asteroscopus sphinx. NCBI lineage: Eukaryota > Metazoa > Arthropoda > Insecta > Lepidoptera > Noctuidae > Asteroscopus > Asteroscopus sphinx. Next base: position 14,869,421 of record OX453024.1, read on the forward strand.
CTGGGGGGACTGGATGCGGAAGGCAGAGGACCGAGTGTTGTGGCGCTACTTGGGAGAGGCCATGTCCAGCAGTGGACTGCGATAGGCTGAGTTGATTGATTGAACTTTAATTATTTTTTTAAGACTGCCTCGTTGGTCTAGTGGTCGCAAGCGCGACCGCTGAGGGTGAGGTCCTGGGTTCGATTCCCGGGTCGGGCAAAGTGTTGTTGGGTTTTTTCATTAGGAAATTCTCAGTAGCAGCCCGGAGTCTGGATTTGTGCCCGATCAATGGCAATAGGCTCGCCCCCTATTACAGGGACTATAACATAACTGGCGAAATGTGGGTGTACTATTACACCTCTGCCTACCCCTTCGGGGAAATGCAGGCGTGATTTTATGTTAATCAAATGTACAAAACGGACATTGTACAGAGCACGTACAGAGAGATGTTAAGAACAATGACGTCATACTTTGATATGCTATCTCTGTCTAATGAATGCTTATAACTTGGAAATTTTATTAAATATTTTATTGTTTTTTTTCACTGTTGCTTATTTTTCTTAAAAATGTTTCGAGATTTCTAATAATAACTGATAAAAAAAAAACAAAAATGTGTGCGGGGACACTTAGTAGAAGTGAAACTTCAACGGACAAGTGGAAAAACGAATCGCAACGGACAAGTGGAATAACGAATGGCAACTGACAAGTGAAAAAACGAATCGCAACATAATTTTAAGTTGAAGTTTTACGGGCAGGTTTTCAAATTGAATAAGTACATTAACAATCTTCGATTCGTTTTTCCACTTGTCCGTTGAAGTTTCACTCCTACTATGTGTCCCAGCACACATTTAGTTTTTTTTCGCAGGTTTACTGCAAACTATGTTTTGGTTAGGCATCTTTCACGTACATATTTTACATGCATTTTACAAAATATACACAAGATTTCGCAAACGACCCAGAACATATCCACCGCAAGATACAATAAACATACTCAAGTAATAATCACGCATTACTAAACATCTGATTCAGCAAATATCCCGTATAATATGACAATAACGGGTGTCTGAGGGCAGAATGTGCAGTGTTATTGCCATATCATGCTCTAGAGAGTGTCTCGACATCCCAGACACTCCAGCCACGAGGCCACTGCATCGCAATAATGTTGTTCTTAAGTGTAACTGGCCCTTTGTACTGCGCCCCGAGCTTGTCACAGAGTAGGAAAATATCGGGGTTATCAAGAGCCACCGAGCGTTCCACAATATTTTGCTATGGAAGATAAAGTTATCTCTGTTTCTGTAGCTGTAGATATCAGCAGTTTATATTCAACGTAAAATGTAAACATGAGGTTTTAGTTCATATGCTTTGAAAAGAAAGAGAACAATCTAACTTGCCATAAAATTAATTTAAAGAAAGATTTTTTTTAAACGGGCGCTAAGGGCACGACAACATCTACGAAGCGTTGAAAAGGTTAAGAACTACTGATTTTACGATAAAACGTGTTAAAAAATTGTTGTCGTGTTAAAGGTTCGGTTCCCTGCTGAGACAAACAAGTTTTCAAAAATCTTTAAATACAGTTGTACGAGAGATTTTCTTTTTTAAATTATGCTAGCGAGGTTTTTAAGTACACTTACATAAATTAGATGTTTCAGATACAAAATATTTATTATTTTAAAGGGTGAATGCGCATTTTTTTTTTTCAAAAGTCGAAAATAGAACAAGAACCGCGCGCGGACGAACTGGCGTGAATGGAAATTAGATACTGTTGCATTAATGTGTGTATTGTTTCCTCGCAAATGAGAGAAAAGTACTATACGAGTCTCGGCCGAAATAGCAATTAATGGCCTAGCGCCTCGTCTTTTTAAAATCACTTGGGAAGAACTCGGCTTCGGCTCGTACTTCCAATATTACTCGGCCGTCAATTGCTTTATTTTAGGCCTCGACAGTAACGTACTATTGCCTCCATGTACTGTTTGTTTTTTTCCATCCTATATATATGACTATATTATGTTAGTTCGGGTTCTATCTGTGTGCCGTATTTCAATCAAACCAGTTCAGCTGTTTCAGCATGATTGAAGGACAAACAAACAAACATCCATAGAATTTAATCGTAGGATAAGTTTGTCCTCAACATATTGAACTTTTGCCACATTATAACGGCCGGTTTCTGATTTGAGAATTTCAGCTTTACTTAACTAAGCGGCGCTCAAAAATTGAGTTTACTTAAATCGAATATTTAAGTATTTTGTGTTTCACATGTTGAAAAATTTTCCACTCAAACCTCCATTAACTAAGTAACTACTTAAGTCTAGTGCCAACGTTCAGGCAAACATTTCTACGTTTCGATTCATGTGCGGAAACCGGATATGAAACGATAAATTCAATCATATGTACGTCTAAAGAAAAGAGTATCGACATTTAGAATTCAATAATATTATGCCGAAATAATTATAAAATGCTACAAAAATAATCATAATCACTATTTTTTTAACAAAGTATGATGTATAATTTGAGAACGCAGCGGCACGATATGCCTAGAATGGATTGCACTTCCCAATCCCAACGTCAACAATTTACGTCAACAATTTAAAGAAAACCACGGTATTTTAATTTACTGTATCATTTGTACCTCTATTGATTTAAATACAATACATCAATAGAAATGAAATTATTTCTGCATTAGGTATTCGTATCTTGTCACACAAGAAACGTGTGAGAAATCCAGCAATGATATAACTTCGTTAAATCTTTACCTATAACTAGTGACTGGAATACGAACTTACTAATAATTAATAATAAAATCGTTATGTTGGGGTCGTTGGTTGAATTATAACATAAATTTATTATTACTGGATTACAACCTTGCATTGGTTGATTCAATATGTGAGATAGTGGACATATGCCGTCACAGATTTAGTGAACTGCGAAGATGAGACGCGAAGAATCAATCTGCAGGCCGTACAAGCATGTTTGTCTTTCGGAGGAGTACATGCTGATAATATCTCATTCCTATTAAAACATCAACCAATATTGAACCAGTTTCTTCCAGTCTGCGCCGATCGTGATAGACAAATAAATCTCTCCAGCTAGGCAGATGGTAGTGATTATATTATCTTTGGGCATCTGCCCATCTGTTTGTCCATCTGGACTACGTAGGTGTGGACCCGAGTACACCAAGGATTGGGATTGTCTACCAAGGATTGGGAAAAACCAGTGATAGTGTCAGTAAAAGTTACAATCATAAGTTAAAACAGTTTAATGTTATATAAGTACCGAATATTCATAGTTTATTTATTCAAATACCTACTTATCAGATCAAAGACATTCAAGGTATCTATCATAAATCTCTAAACTGTGAATTTTGTTCCAACAAACATGTGGAAATAAAAATGACAGACTCATAGTATGTTTTTTCATTCATCAAAACAATATTATGTTTGTTCCATGTGTGGTTCCATGGATGTATGACCTAATGGTTCTTAGTTTTTTCCATAAACATTGGTTTTTTCCAAGTATTTTCATATAGATTTATTTACATAATTTTTCAATATTTTTGAAGTCAACAAATGCACAGATTAATGATATAACAAATGTATCACCATGACGACGTATGGTTTGTTTTTTCTCGTTTTTCTAGGTGACATTGATTCCATAAAATAACTAAAGAGGTTGCATAACAATATTCAAACAAAAAGTTTTGTTATTAACTTTTCGTTTTACCCATAAAGGTATTATACTGACGTAAGTATAGAAATGTCTTTGGTTTTACCATAGAATACTGACTTCATTCTTACGAGGTATTCTATTTTACATACATTCATAATATCACGCCTGTAGGTATTTCCCTGAAGGGGTAGTCCGAGGTTTATAATAGGTACACTCACATTTTGTTAGTTATGTTATCAGTCCCATAGGGGCGAGCTTATTGCCACTAACCGAGCATAGATCCAGACTTCGGACTGCTACTGAGAATTTGCTAATTTAAAAAAAACCTGTGCGGTCAGGGGACCCTCGGTCAGGAACAATTCCTCACGCACACATACACACAGACATACTAGAAAGAAAAAGAAAGAGAGAACGTGCGGTGTGCGTACATGCCTGCACATATCACAAAAATCTTACGTGACGTTACATTTCCTCCAGAATCACACCTACTGCAAGCCTCGTTAAGGAACTTCGTTCGAAAAACTCAAAGCTGCTCATTTTTTTTTTCCGTAGGGAAATCCTCATGGACACACACCGCCCGGGGTAGACGGAGCCAGTGTCGGACTTTTAGCGACTAAAACCACCACGGTGTTCTTTCAACTACCTTAGCCGGGGGCGTGGGAACCCGTGAGTATTCACCCCCGACAGGTCCCGGCCCGCCACAAGCATGCGAGCCCCTTTTACCCGTGTGGCCTAGCGTCATCCGCACCCTCCTCGGTGCCGCTCATGGACCACTGCACGCAATATCACCTCACGGGACTTTACCAGCTACGCCAGCTACGCCAACTACGCCAGCTGTACCAACTACGCCAGCTGTGCCAGCTACACCAGCAAGCGTAGCATGACCACTGTAGACAACCGATTTGTCTACGGAAGAATCAACAAAACTACATTGTATAGAACTTTATCTGTCATTTTGTCTATTATTTCGTAAACAAAACGCTTGTCAACAGTGGTCATGCTACGCCTGCAGCTGCTGGTCGGGCAGCAGACTACCCCGAGTCTTCTGCTCGCAAGCCCCACCTCCTGTAATTTTTATAGAGGTTTTCTTCCTCGCCGTCCGGCGCTGAAGCCAAGACCCTCGGTCCCAAGAGGCGCGAGGACACTACTTAACAGGCACTCCTGGGGTTACGATATCGACGAGGGCAGGGAAGGACAGTCCCCCGCTGCCTGCCCAGTGGCAGGGTGAGTGCACACCGGGCCCGCACCTGCTCCTCCATTATGCCCTCTGCTAGCATCAGAAGGACACGTGGAGCAACGCCCCACTGGGCCCACATCGGGCCCCTCCGGTGCCAGAATATTCGCCATAGGCAATAAGATCCCCCGAAAGTTAATCCCTCGAAAGAATTCTATTGCTCGTACCCAGGATGCACCGGCCTAAAAACTGCCATTCCCTCCAGACGTGTCCAGAGGGACAGGCAGCCGTCAAACACACGTGGAGGTTTTCTGGCCAGCACCCAACCCAAAGCTGCTGGTCCTTCTCCATCCGTCTGGAAAGAACAGCAGTTTGATGACCCGGTGCAACCCGGGCACGGGAAATAACTCTTTTTCGGTGTACTTTATTTTCCGTGGTGAATATTCTAGCACGAAAGGGGCCGTATCTGGGCCAGTGGGGCGATGCTCCGCGGGTCCCTCTGAAGTTAGCAGAGGGCACAATGGAGGATGCAACGCACGGTGTGGTCTCGATGTGCAACGAAATGGTCACCCATCCACGGACTGACCGCGGCAACTGTAGCTTAACCTCGCAGATCATTCAACCCGCGCAGTTGCTATTGCTACTTAACCACGAGCCCCTCATAGCATCGTCACATTTCATTCATAAATTAAAAATTAATTATTAATAGTTAAATTCATTTAGAAATATACCTATAGACCAAACCACGGACGGGTTTAATTATCATTTATTTAATAAAGAACCGTTAATACCTATTCAAACCTAACCAATAGAAAACTTTGTTAGAACGACTAGAAAAAAAAACACTACTGCAACAAGGTGTTGTATGGTCAATTCTGAACTATAATTACATAGATCGGACTAACTTACCAAGTGACGTCCGATCCTCGATTATGTGAAGCAGTCTCGTTTCCATATGTACTAGTAGTAGGCACTAATTTACGTTTTTTTTTTGAGATACCTGTCCAGTGTGAGAGCCAACCAACGGGAAATCTGTTCTCTACGACAGGCCATGATAGAGCGGACTAATTCGACCTTAAATCTCGTTTCCCAGTGGGGAGATGACAATTTGGTCAATTTTAACGCCTCTAAAACTCAGGCGTGTCTTTTTACCGCTAAACGGAGTCCAATGCACCTGGCTCCTACTTTCCAAAGTACACCTATTAGCATCGCTGACCACCTAGACCTTCTTGGCATGGAGTTGACAACTAACCTCAACTTCGGCACCACAATCGAGGCAAAGGCTCAAACTGCGGCCAAAAAGTTGGGCATTCTTAACAAGGTGAAGCGATACTTCACTCCTGGACAGCTTTTCACTTTATATAAAGCTCAAGTCCGATCGTGTATGGAGTATTGCAGTCACTTATGGGATGGCTCCGCCAAATACCAGCTTGCGGCTCTTGACTCGATTCAACGCAGAGCTGAGAGGCTAATTGGTGATGAACTGCTAGCAAAATCTAAGCTACAAAGCTTACCCTATAGACGCACAGTTGCTTGTTTGTCGGTGTTCTACAGGCTGTACTTTGGAGAGTGTGCGCACGAGCTCCATGAGCTTATTCCGCCATCTCCTTTCTTTCATCGGACTACACGACGCACTGCAGGATATCATCCACATTTGGTAGAAATCCCTCCTATCAGGACCAAGCGCTTTGAGAACTCTTTCATAATGCGCACAGCCAAGTTGTGGAATTCACTGCCGGCATCTGTATTTCCGGGCACTTATAACCCTATCGCCTTTAAAGCTGGAGTGAATCGGCACCTAATAGGTTTGCTCGCTCCATCGTCGACCACATCCTTACAAAGCTGTCTAGATTGCGGTCAAGAGCAGATCTATTTATCATAAAAAAAAAAATTTGCTTACGATGCACACTTTTTAAAGATGAAAAATTGGATTACAATTTTATAATCTGAAATGAAACTGAACGCAACCTGACGCGCTCTGTGGAGCTGTCACCCAGAACTGTCATTTACTTCAAAGTCACACAGGTAGACACAACTTTCATAAGGGATATTGAAACTAGGATACACTGGGTCGGGTCGGGAATTGGATGGAAACGAGACTGCTCCACATAATCGAGGATCGGACGTCACTTGGTAAGTTAGTCCGATCTATGTAATTATGTGAAGCAGTCTCGTTTCCATATGTACTAGTAGATGTTTAAAGAAGAAAGTTGTGTAGTATTAGTTTAGATTAGATACCTAATCTAAACTAACCAATCACGCAATTGGTATCAAAAAGGAAATCAGAATAATCACATACAACATGATACGATGGTAACAATATCGGTCTTATTTTCTATACTTAGTTACTTGGGTAATAAAAGTAGATGTAGCTATCTTTATATAAAGCAAAATCATAAGTTCAAAAGTCAAGTAAAGTCCTTGTGTATGTGTGTTTAATAACAATTACCTTAAACACAATAAACAATTAAAGGAAAAGTAGATTTGTTGAGGCATGCAGGTCTGTAGAGATGTATGGCTATGATTCGTACAGATATCTTTTATTTTAACTATCTCTGTCTGTATTAAAACTATGAAATCTTGCTATTCAAATTGATCGAAGATTCAAAAGAATAGAATAAGATCATGAGATTAGGTAGGTACACATATGTATAGACAATGTGGATTTTTATTATTGATTTACTTATCATTACATTAATATTATATAACATTATTTGCCTCAAATAGGTGCTTATATTATGTAGGTATAAGGATTTTTATATTGATTGAGTAAAACAAAAGTCAAGAAGTCCATTTCCTTCTTAGTTTCTATAAGAATTCTGACTGCAAAAATATCACAGTTAAATTAAGTATTCGTTTTTACTGTAAAACACCATTAACTGAGGAGTATCATTATTTGACCCAATTGTGTAAACAAAATAATTGGTTTAAATAATTCATCCAATAAATAATTTCCTACTCTATCTCATTCAACTGAGCCACTAGTTAATTAAAATCTTCAAAGGAAGATTTATTTTACCGATTTCGATTTTTTATACACAATTATTCTGCACATCCCTAATGAGCAGTCACTTTTACAACCTAGTAACAGTAGGTGCCTAGTGGTGTCAACTATTTAGTATATCATAATGGTGTACCTACTTCAACGAAGATTTTTATTTTTATTTTGTGTTATAATCTTATAATGTAGGTATTGCGTTAACCGCATTCTACAGTTTATACTAAGGATTATAATTAGAGAGCATAACGAAAGCAAACCATTTTGCTGCTCCCTATTATGTATAATATAATAATTTTGAGCGATGAAAATGTAACTTAATATGTAAAGTTGAGGTTGCATTGATGGAAATCTATCCAAAAAACATCATCAATATTATTAAGGATTGATCCTCTAACTAAAATATCTTTAGTAAATAATTAAATATTGATTCAGATCGGCCATTTTTAAAGATAAAATTAAATATTACTGGTCCTATTATCATTATTATAGGTACACACTGACTCCGATTATGGATCTGAGCAGGCAGCATTTTTATAACAGCACCTTAGTTCTGTTTGATAAGTAAGCTAGCATGCGACCATTGCTGCGGGGGATAAAACCAATTTGTGGAGTCAAAACTAGTTCTATCAAACTTATTCGTGTACTATCCTGTATTCAAAAACCATGGTACCATCCATGGTTTAACGGCCACCAAAATACCCCATCAATGCCCCCCCCCCACCTTTTTTGATCCTACTTAGAAGGCCAAATGGAGGAAAGAATGTCTCATCCTATTTTAAAGGGGAGGCACCTATGTATTTCAGGATATCAAAACATATGATCTACCTATTACCTACAATGTATTACTTATCATTAGGAACTTAGAACAGCTATATACAGAAACCATGTCCATGCGCAAAATTTGATGCATGGGCAGGCACAAATGGCTCCATTCCGTACAGCTTAAGCACGCCCATGTGCGTATCGGTGAACATTTGACGTGCTGCTTGCGAGCACTTATCGATTGTTTTTGTGCTTCAACTTTGAGCGGAAATTTGGATGAAACTATCACTCTGTGTCTTATTACTCTAAGATTAGGAATAATTTTATCAGCTTTTCCAAATTTGTCATAAATTTCGCATAACACCTGCAGCGAATTATTTAGCATGGGTAGGTAGGTAGTTTAATTTAACAGTACCATCTGTAAATTTTCTGTATAATACAACAAAATTTTGTGTAATAGTTGTGTTTTTTCCCGTGATTCAGGAACCTTCCATAATTGAAGCAACACTATGTAGGTAGTGGTAAACGTTGAACTAAAATAAACAACTAAGGATTATTGCATTTCCACGCGATTCAGGAACCCTCCGTGATTGAAGCAACACCATCTAGTGATAACCGCTGAACTAAAACAACCAACAAATTGACTCGATTGGTGAAAAAACCACCAAGCTGTGTTCATTGGTTCTTCTTTTATGGGAAATGTGAAAGACTGGATTCTCTACTGCCTGTTATCAAGAGAATCTCACATTATAATTTGCTAGGTACCTACTAAAGTTGGATGCAAAAATAATAATAATTATATCCAGTAATACAATCATTAGGTAGTTGAATAGCTTTTCATGTATTTCTAGATTCATGAAACTGATATTTTATCTTTTCTTAGATCTTTAAGACACTATAAGGTATTCTTAGCTTTCAGTGGTGTAGTACACAATATCTTTCAGTATAAAATGCACAATAAGTAGGTATGAATACCTGCATTTACTTGATGTCCTTTATGATTCCATCCACTTTAGATGGACGGAAACACTAGATAATGAACTAGTGTTCCACAGGTCAACATGTTTCTAAGTTTAAAACAGGAATATATTATTAATATCCTATCATATTTAGGATTAATAATAATACAATACCTACTAATTGGGAAGATATTCTAATCATCCGGTTTGTACCTGTAACATAGGTGGCCCGTAGCGGCCAATTGGATTTGTTTGTAATATTTCTTCCATTTAAATAAAGGATGTCTCATGAAGGATTTCTCCATTCGTATGTAACAATATGCTATTGTTATCTAAGATCTTATTAGTATCTTCAGGTATTGCCTCAACCTCAAGTGAACTAATTCAGATATGTCTTCCAATGAAAGTGATAGATGTTCAGATGTTTCATGAATATGGACTGGCTCATTGGCCAATAGGCTCGCCCCCTATTACATGGGACTACAACATAACTAGCGAAATGTGGGTGTACTATACACCTCTGCCTACCCCTTCGGGGAAATACAGGCGTGATGTTATGTTTGTATGTCATTGGCCATGTTCAACACTACACTTATGTAAAGTGAAATCCTCTACATGTAAAAGGTGTTTTAAGTAATATTCATTAACTTATTACAACAGACTATCATTTGTGTCTTACTCACCTGAGGAAAACGGCCTGAGTTAGGCTTGATTTTATTACAAATTAATGTGTAGGTATCACTGCTCTTAGACTGTGACATATGGCCAAAGTTGAACTTTTGCTGGAGCTCCCGCTGTGCTGAGAATATAAATGTTATGAATGCTGCAGCTGACATTTCATGAAATCTCGAGGACCCATAAAGCAGTCTTTTCCGCCCCTCCTATTAACATCCTGTTCAAGGAACATGGGGAACATGCACATGTTATGGCCATGGCTAACCTCTCGTGAAAGCTCAAGGATGCATGGAATCTATTCTCTCCATTGGCTGACCTCCCGTGAAAGCTCTTGGAGTAATGGGAACATGTATGTATCATCGCCACGGCTAACCTCTCGTGATAGCTCAAGGGCGCATAGTGAATCTCTATTCTCTCCTTTGGCTGACCTCTCGTGGAAGCTCTTGGAGTATAGGGGATATGTATGTATCATGGCCACGGCTAACCTCTCGTGATAGCTCAAGGGCGCATAGTGAATCTCTATTCTCTCCTTTGGCTGACCTCTCGTGGAAGCTCTTGGAGTAAAGGGAAAATGTATGTATCATGGCCACGGCTAACCTCTCGTGATAGCTCAAGGGCGCATAGTGAATCTCTATTCACTCCTTTGGCTGTCCTCTCTCGGAAGTTCTCGGAGTAAAGAGAACATGTAGGATGTATCACAGCCACGGCTAACCTCTCGTGAGAGCTCAAGGGCGCATAGTTAATCTGTATTGTCTCACTCACTCAAATAAAGTCACGAGAATCACTGAATCAAATAACTGCTACTTATTTTACCAACAAGTTCGAACTTGCTTGATTAATTTACCAATTTCTTGATTAATCGCTACTAGCTGAGCTTAAGACATAAGCGCACAGTATTATTTTGTTACGTATTAACGTATTCACTACCACTACACAGGTAATCATGTTTATAATGATTGAAATTGTTATCACTCACTCCCAAGCATCCCTGACGCCGGCGCCGCCGCGCCGGTCTCTTCTCTCAGTTCTTTAATACTGTGTTTTGTATCGATTTTGATTTTCCTTACACATATCACTACGAGTATGTGATTATATATAATATTTACACCTAATAAGTACACTTAAACACTATTATGTTAGTATTTAGAAAATAACGTGCATGCGCATCGCGCACAAAAAAGTACAATGACAGTTCTGGGTGACAGCTCCACAGAGCGCATCAGGTTGCGTTCGGTTTCATTTCAGATTATAAAATTGTAATCCAATTTTTCATCTTTAAAAAGTGTGCATCGTAAGCAAATTAGAACCTACTACTAGTACATATGGAAACGAGACTGCTTCACATAATTGTTAACTGAATTGTAAATATGGGCTAATTCTTGTTCAGTTTCAGCCCCACTCAAAAAATCATCATAATAAAAATCATGTTGTATGACTTCTGATACTACTTTGTCCACAGAATCCAAAGTGCGCAGTATCTAAAACTTGTCAAACATTTGCCAAAGTTAATTTACGAAAGTTTGCACAAATGTTACCGCGACCCGGCCGTTACCTAGCAACAGCTGATCTTCCGTATCCCACCCTATTGATTAGTTTATTCTAATTTTATTTCGTGTTCGGTATTGGTGGGGCCGAAGCTGTTTACCCCAAGGGTATAGTATCTTGTACTATCACACCTACGCACGGGAATCAACCTTCACTTTCAGTCGATGCATTAATTATGCCTCAACTTATGTCACGTATGCCACAAGTGACATTACCTTTTAATGAATGGCCACATATTCAAAATTTAACTTTAGCTGATCCTCAGTTCTATCTTCCTCAAGCAGTAGAAATGCTTTTAGGTGCGGATAATTCTCTAAATCTCTATTAAAAAAAAAGGTATACACTAAAAACTTTACACTATTCAAAACAGAATCATCTCCAGCGCACCCATATTCCATAGGTTAAAATAATTACATTAGTTTGGTGGCAATAACAATAATTGGCCCCGCGGGGCACGCTGCGTTCACAGATCACCAGATATGAACGAAGAGTTACGCGACAGGTTGTCCCTATGTTGTTGCGACAAATTTTAATGTTCCAAGACTAGGCTGCAAAAAAAACTTATATTTTAATGCTATTTTAAAAGCTGTTTACTTATAATGCTATAGCGACACTGGCATCTTAGGTATTTTTGGTGCTGTAGAGCCTTCACGCAGACGACGTTGCGGGCAGCAGCAATTATACGTGGGACACTCAGAAAGTTTTGCGAAACTAAAAAAAAATGTTCTATACGTACATATATTTTTATCAAATCTTTTCAAAGTACTTTCCACCAGCCTCTATACAAAGATTCATGCGCCTAAACCAGTTTTCAAAACACTTTTTCCAGTCCGCCGCAGACACCTCGTTTACAGCCTGCTCGAACGCAGCCAGCGCATCTTCCGGCGACGAAAATTGTATCCCTTTGAGCTGATTTTTTTATTTTTGGGAATAAAAAGAAGTCACACGGTGCTAGATCAGGGCTGTAAGGAGGGTGACCCAGGAGTTTGACTGGCGTGCTTTCCAGGAAGTCCCTCGTTTTGAGTGCGGTGTGCGCAGGTGCATTGTCGTGGTGGAGCAGTAGCCCGCGGAGCCCTGTGTTTGGTCGCTTGTTGCTTATAACAGAGAAAACTTCTGGCAAACATTTCGTAGTATACCATTCGGCATTAATGCTTCTTTGATCCAGTAAGGGAATTGATACCAAGTGGCCAGTCAAATTAAAAAAGCTAGCGATCAAAATCTTACCCCCGCTTCTAGATCGCTTCACTTTGGTAGGCGTTGGCTCATTTTGAAACACCCAAACAGTCGACTGGCGCTTGGTTTCTGGGTCGTATTGATAAATCCAGGACTCATCACCTGTTACGATGTCGTAAACACGCCGAGACGAGCCTGCTTCAAATTTGTTAAGCATATCACGGCACCATTCCACCCGGGCCTGCTTCTGAGCATCGGTGAGGTTGTGCGGCACCCAGCGTGATACTATCCTCCTCACGCGAAGATGGCTGTGTAGAATCTCGTGAACGCTTCCCGATCCAATCTTCAATATGTGTTGAATCTCCTGATATGTAATTCGCCTATTGCCTTGGATTAAATTTTTCACTGCTAGCACGTTTTCGTCGGTAACAGCCGTCAAAGGGCGACCGCTTCTTTCGTCATCCCCCAAAGTTGGTCGACCGCGCTTGAATTCGTTATACCAACGATACACGGTTGCCTTGGAAGGGCCTTCATCCATGAATGCCATTTGAAGTCTATCGTACGATTCATCCGGTTTCAGGCGACACTTGAAATCGTATAAAATCATAGCTCTAAAATGTTCCCGGCGCAGATCCATATTTCAGTGAGACACAATACTTTGAATTAACTCGCAAAAAATGTGGAGGGAAATTTTGAAATTGGAACTTACTTATTTTTACTTATAAATAATCATATTTTCGAAAAACATTATAACTGGCCAGTCTCCCATATATAAAAACTTTTTTTCGCAATACTTTCTGAGGGGCCTGGTAATCGCGTTTACGTAGCCGATTTAACTTACAAATACTTATATTGCTGCTGGTATAATTGGCTGAAGCGAACGTATAGATTTGATACGGAGAAGAAACTGATTTGAAAGATTGTCTCGAATTCTTAATGCATTCTTGAAATATGTTTGCATAAAATAAAGCTACACCGAACTTACATTTCATAGAATATCATTTAATAAAAGTATCAATTTATTGAAACAATGTTTGGCGAATTGGTTATATCCGGACCCCCTCGTGGTGAGTCAAGCTGTACAAAACCAGTAAAGGCTGACCTCGCGTTCTGAGGAAAACCTATACAATGCGAGGTCACTTTATACTGGATCTGTAAGATAAAGATAATTTATTTCTAAAACATGAGTATACAGAACAAAATATGTATTGTAATGTACGGTGTTATTAATAAAATAATTATGACCTGCATGTTTTGCTGTAAGTGACGGCGTACAATTTTTTTTTTTTATTCCTTAATTAGATGAGCATTTATTAAAATTTATAGTCAAAAAATTCTTTTAAACTATAGAAAACATTGTTTTTTAACCATCGTTTTAAACTTATTTTCATGCGCATTAATGGTAATTCTTGGATTTGTTTTGGTAGTTTGTTAAATACTTTTATGCACATTATAAGACAATTTCTCTGGAATAACGCGGTTTTACATGACGGCATTAACAAACGCGTGGGGTCCCGTTTTGTCATGATTGAATTATTGTCTCGAGCAGAGATAAACTGATTTGGATTATTTTTAACAAACACACAAATCTCTAATATATACAAACCAGTTAAAGTTATCACATTATCGGACAACTCGAAGTAGCTGTATTTTTATCATGGACGGGTTATAGCAATTTACTATACATACCTATATAAAGCACTCAATATACCTACAGAGAGTATTATCTATAGTATCTATCTATAAATATGTACCTATAATAATCACAAGATGAAACGAAATAACAAACCGAACCGAGTAGATGTCGAGAAGCACCACAGTACGCAAGACCTTATAATTTCCGAGGGACTTAAATATTTGTATGTGGAAGTTAAATTCGATACCACGAGCAGTACTCGTGGGTTGCAGTCTGGGTGTTTCTTATATATTATAAGTACGTATTTACAAAAAAAATAAGTATATAAGTATTATATCCATTGTCTAGTACCCATAGCACAAGCTCTGCTTAGTTTGGGACTAGATGGACAGCACCATTTTTCCCAAAAATATTTATTACATACATACATAATACATATTATCACGCCTGTTTCCCATTGGGGTAGGCAGAGACTATGGATTTCCACCTGCTACGATCCTGACACACCTCTTTCGCTTCATCTACGTCCATTAACCTCGTCATGCATGCTCGTCGACCTACTGAGGCAGCATTTGCTGAGGCCTTTCCCTTTTAGGCCTTGTTTGGCGGTTTCTTTATTGTAATAATTTGTTATGTTATGGTATGCACTCTGTGAATATCAAATTTTTTTTTTCTTTCCATACAGATTTTTCAGAATTGGAAAGATAATGTGTTCCATATTTAAAATTTAAAAAAGACTACATAATTTGCCGGGATATAACTCTGTCTGTACCGACATTTTAAATCTCGGTTTTATAGACTAATATTTGATTTAAAATGAGTTCAAGTGATTCTGAAATGTTGACCCCAGGTTTCGTGCCCCCAGATAAGTTCCTATTTTGTGTTGCAATTGTAACTAATGCCTAAACTAAGATAATTCAGTATCCTATAACATAGGCATGATATAATATATCTACTATAAATAATGTGTAGGGATTAATTACAATTGTCAGCATTTATTATTATAATAAATTTTAATAATGTAATAATGATAAATGAAAATGTAATTTATTTACTTAATGTGACTTATAATAATTACTATTATCAATAAATAACTATGAACTATGAACTATAACTATATAAAAAAGGCTTTTTTTTCGAGATATGTTTGCGGTGATTAAATAATTTGTGATGCTGGCAAGTGTGACTAGCCTCTAGGTAAATGAACACGTCTATAAGAGAAAGAATTTAGACAGTTTTTGTTGGACCTCGCATGGAAAGATTTTCATACGAAAGATAGAGGGCGCCACTGGTCATTGCATAAATAGCGAAGCTGATTTAAAGAACCTGAAACCAGACGTCTGACTATGCTATTCCTATTTGTTTTATTGGGGTGCTTTTCTAAGCCTTAACTATTATTATACATAAACTCCATTAAAACCTGAATATTTTTTTTTGGAATCGGCCCACTCCGTATTAAAAGATGAACTCAAAAAACTAAGATTTACTGGACAAAATTAAACTTAAAAAATAACTTCATTCACTGGTTTCCGAATCGTGAAATAAACGACGAACTTAAGTTTCAATAAAATATAGCTGACTGACATTAAAAAATTGCTAGATCTAGCTATAAAGTAGCTAAGTTAGCAACACTGACTATGTCTGAGAAGTGTTATCTGTCAATGTTAAAGTGTCACATTGACAGTTAGTCTATGGTTTTATGTTTAGTTTTCCTTAGCAACTTAAAAATGTATCTTACGTATGAATGTGTCTTTGTTTGTATGCATGTGTATGCGTGTGTGTGTAATGTAACCTTTTTTTGTTAATGTAGCGTAATTCACTTCGTTTATTTTATAACATTAATTTACACGTGGTTTGTCGACGGAAGTTGGTAACAAAACTTCAATTCGAAAACAGCCCTTACTGCTTACGAAATAAAGATGCTGCTAATGTCAAAGTGTTACCACCGACGTGCGGTCGACCGTACGTAAAGAATCATCACGAAACCAATGTATTTAAAAAAATACTTGTGATCGTCCCTTAATGTGTCGTTCGTCTGTCTGTCACAGGGCTGTATCTTTGTAACTGTAGTAGATAACCAGTTGAAATTTTCACAGAATATGTGTTACTATGGTATGTCTTACGAAAAATACTAAAATTAAAAAAAAGTTTAAAACCAAAGGAGGTTCCCATACAAGAAACCTCAAAAAACATCACGTTTTCAACATTTTTGTTCCTGCTCTATCTTCAAAACGGTAATACATACCAGATTCAAACTTGGTCTGATTATAGTGCATACTACATAGCAGTGGCGTGCATTCCATATAGGCAAATAAGCAATGCCTACCTCGTTAGAATTTAATATTAGCTATTACTAAATCAATTAATCAGCGTATTAAAAAAAAACAATTAACATACGTGGGACACTCAGAAAGTTTTGCGAAACTAAAAAAAATTGTTCTATACGTACATATATTTTTATCAAATCTTTTCAAAGTACTTTCCACCAGCCTCTATACAAAGATTCATGCGCCTAAACCAGTTTTCAAAACACTTTTTCCAGTCCGCCGCAGACACCTCGTTTACAGCCTGCTCGAACGCAGCCAGCGCATCTTCCGGCGACGAAAATTGTATCCCTTTGAGCTGATTTTTTATTTTTGGGAATAAAAAGAAGTCACACGGTGCTAGATCAGGGCTGTAAGGAGGGTGACCCAGGAGTTTGACTGGCGTGCTGTCCAGGAAGTCCCTCGTTTTGAGTGCGGTGTGCGCAGGTGCATTGTCGTGGTGGAGCAGTAGCCCGCGGAGCCCTGTGTTTGGTCGCTTGTTGCTTATAACAGAGAAAACTTCTGGCAAACATTTGGTAGTATACCATTCGGCATTAATGCTTCTTTGATCCCGTAAGGGAATTGATACCAAGTGGCCAGTCAAATTAAAAAAGCTAGCGATCAAAATCTTACCCCCGCTTCTAGATCGCTTCACTTTGGTAGGCGTTGGCTCATTTTGAAACACCCAAACAGTCGACTGGCGCTTGGTTTCTGGGTCGTATTGATAAATCCAGGACTCATCACCTGTAACGATGTCGTAAACACGCCGAGACGAGCCTGCTTCAAATTTGTTAAGCATATCACGGCACCATTCCACCCGGGCCTGCTTCTGAGCATCGGTGAGGTTGTGCGGCACCCAGCGTGATACTATCCTCCTCACGCGAAGATGGCTGTGTAGAATCTCGTGAACGCTTCCCGATCCAATCTTCAATATGTGTTGAATCTCCTGATATGTAATTCGCCTATTGTCTTGGATTAAATTTTTCACTGCTAGCACGTTTTCTTCGGTAACAGCCGTCAAAGGGCGACCGCTTCTTTCGTCATCCCCCAAAGTTGGTCGACCGCGCTTGAATTCGTTATACCAACGATACACGGTTGCCTTGGAAGGGCCTTCATCCATGAATGCCATTTGAAGTCTATCGTACGATTCATCCGGTTTCAGGCGACACTTGAAATCGTATAAAATCATAGCTCTAAAATGTTCCCGGCGCAGATCCATATTTCAGTGAGACACAATACTTTGAATTAACTCGCAAAAAATGTGGAGAGAAATTTTGAAATTGGAACTTACTTATTTTTACTTATAAATAACCATATTTTCGAAAAACATTATAACTGGCCAGTCTCCCATATATAAAAACTTTTTTTCGCAATACTTTCTGAGGGGCCTGGTATGTACTCAATAATAATGTATGAATTCAATGCAAAACGTACCTCAATGTGCAATGTGCGTTCGCACGATTGCCTGTCACGTTCACACACACAATCAAACCTTTTTGGTAACCATATACACTATTATACACGCACACTACTTTAGGCTAATACCCGAAGTCATACGACAAAAAAATGAATCACGATATGGCTATGCGTAAATAACTAACATTTGACATTTCGCAATTTAGCCGTCTTATCAAGCGTCACCTGCTTCTGAAAACGTCGCAGGTGACATAACTGAACGTAGCCCTAGTGGCAATAGTCGTGGGTTATCCGTAACGTTTTTTACACGTAACTGTTATGCGTTAGTAGTTTAGAATCCTATTATTTTGTAACTAGATATTTCTATACAAAGTGATCGTTATAATAAAACTAAACCCAACATTTGAAAAATAGCGGCGAAATAAAGATAATTATTGTTTTATTGAAATTACTGCATTTAAGTGTTCACATTTATAATTTGTAAATGGTATTCGAAGGGTCGAATAAAAAGATTACAATATTTATTATTATTTTGATGATTGTTTGTACATTGCTACACATTCATCGTAAAATAATGAAGCTCAATATACGTGGGACACTCAGAAAGTTTTGCGAAACTAAAAAAAATTGTTCTATACGTACATATATTTTTATCAAATCTTTTCAAAGTACTTTCCACCAGCCTCTATACAAAGATTCATGCGCCTAAACCAGTTTTCAAAACACTTTTTCCAGTCCGCCGCAGACACCTCGTTTACAGCCTGCTCGAACGCAGCCAGCGCATCTTCCGGCGACGAAAATTGTATCCCTTTGAGCTGATTTTTTATTTTTGGGAATAAAAAGAAGTCACACGGTGCTAGATCAGGGCTGTAAGGAGGGTGACCCAGGAGTTTGACTGGCGTGCTGTCCAGGAAGTCCCTCGTTTTGAGTGCGGTGTGCGCAGGTGCATTGTCGTGGTGGAGCAGTAGCCCGCGGAGCCCTGTGTTTGGTCGCTTGTTGCTTATAACAGAGAAAACTTCTGGCAAACATTTGGTAGTATACCATTCGGCATTAATGCTTCTTTGATCCCGTAAGGGAATTGATACCAAGTGGCCAGTCAAATTAAAAAAGCTAGCGATCAAAATCTTACCCCCGCTTCTAGATCGCTTCACTTTGGTAGGCGTTGGCTCATTTTGAAACACCCAAACAGTCGACTGGCGCTTGGTTTCTGGGTCGTATTGATAAATCCAGGACTCACCACCTGTAACGATGTCGTAAACACGCCGAGACGAGCCTGCTTCAAATTTGTTAAGCATATCACGGCACCATTCCACCCGGGCCTGCTTCTGAGCATCGGTGAGGTTGTGCGGCACCCAGCGTGATACTATCCTCCTCACGCGAAGATGGCTGTGTAGAATCTCGTGAACGCTTCCCGATCCAATCTTCAATATGTGTTGAATCTCCTGATATGTAATTCGCCTATTGTCTTGGATTAAATTTTTCACTGCTAGCACGTTTTCTTCGGTAACAGCCGTCAAAGGGCGACCGCTTCTTTCGTCATCCCCCAAAGTTGGTCGACCGCGCTTGAATTCGTTATACCAACGATACACGGTTGCCTTGGAAGGGCCTTCATCCATGAATGCCATTTGAAGTCTATCGTACGATTCATCCGGTTTCAGGCGACACTTGAAATCGTATAAAATCATAGCTCTAAAATGTTCCCGGCGCAGATCCATATTTCAGTGAGACACAATACTTTGAATTAACTCGCAAAAAATGTGGAGGGAAATTTTGAAATTGGAACTTACTTATTTTTACTTATAAATAATCATATTTTCGAAAAACATTATAACTGGCCAGTCTCCCATATATAAAAACTTTTTTTCGCAATACTTTCTGAGGGGCCTGGTACGCTCATAACAAAATAACGATAAATAGATTTATAACGTTATTTAACTAATGTAATAACGAATCAACCATGAATTGACATTTACTGCCTTTAAGCTTCATTCCGTGCTTTTCTAACCTATGAAAAACCTTTTCTAAAGTGTCTAAATGCTTATTTTGCCCCCCTGAAGTACCTATGATTACATCGTCGAGAAATACCTCTACCCCTGGAATGTCACTAAGAAGATTCGACATAATCCTCTGGAAGATGCCCGGGCTCGAGAATTTTCTGCCTCTTGATTCTATTATGCTTTGCGCATTTCCGGCTACAATTACCAAATAAAAGTAGACACTCACTGTTGAACATGAATCTTAAAATAATTTATTTATGTATTATTTATTTTAATTTATCGACAACTGGGTACAAAGGCGGTCTTAACGTCATAGGCGTTCTCTACTAGACAACCTTAGGTTGATGCAGAGGCCAAAAACAAAGTAGATCCACCAGTAAAATAGTGAAATGAGGTACGGACTTATTTAACATAGAATTAAAGTAAATAAATACATTAAAAGATATGCACATAAGTCCATCGGCTATCGTAGGCTTACTGTGTTATCTGCGTTTTAATTTTCTTATTATTATTTTATTATTATTTTTTATTTATTCATGACCATGGATACATGTCCTTCAGTCGTAATCATTGAACATATTATACTTGTATCCTAGTAAAGTGATGGAATCTTTACTAGGTTTCTGAGGGGATGATGAGATAATACGAAAGTCATGTTTTTCAACTTTGTACCATTTATCCACACTTGTACACGTTAACGAGCACTTAACATTTAATAATCCACCATTATTACACATTAACACTCGAAGAATCACAAATTTTGGAAAATAATAAAAAATCTACAACATGATCTTTACGAATTTTCCCGCCAACCAACCCTAATTTTCTTATTAAAACGCAGTATTGCAAGTAGACAGAATCGTTGTTATCAGGATAATTATCAGTACATAATTATCCTTGGCAACACTGCCGAATACTGCGCAAAAATACAAATTCTCAAAAACATACAATAAAATATGTAAAAAAATAACTACATTTAAATAAATCTTATTAATAATGTTCCCCACTATTAAGTTACCTTCGGCGCGTGCGCAGTCATCGGGCATACATAAATACATTAACATCAGCGGAACTAGCTTAGTATGTAAGTTTCGTACAGGACAAGTTCTGTTTATACTGGTTTTTTAGCCCTTAGTCGCCTTTTACGACACCCTGAGCCGAGATAGGGTGGTGCAATTCTTTATGTCCGGCACCATATGGAACACTGGGGGCTATGAGTTTGAGAAACCCTGCACTACAACATAAAAAAGCAATTTTGTCTTTCACGCAACTGCCTTCCTAACGATCTTCTTCAACTAGATATATTATTAAAATAAAAATGTCTAGAAATAAACAGAATATTTGATTAACACCTCTAAATATTTGACACATAAATTATTGTGGCGTAAATAACATCCGAAATATAAAGAAACGAAGAACGAAGCTCATGAAGTTCAAAGTTTTTTTTATGATAATAATGTGTATTGACTTTTTTCAATATTTTTTTTTTTGTACAAAAAAAAACCTTGTTTTTAATAAATGTGCAAAAAAATTTGAAACATTTTCCTCTTGAGGTTGTTTATGAAGATGTCAGTAAATTCAGTATTATTAAATACAAAACATATAACATAGATGCACCCGCTGAAATAAATCTTGCTGTTGCCCTTGTATGTAGTAGTCACAATTGGTTGTGCTGATGTCTAATTATATTTCTGACAATATGATATAATTGTATTTTGTATATTTTAAGACTAGACTTTGACTCAGAAGATCAACAAGTCTGCCTGTCACATTGGGTACGTCTGGACGAGCGAACAGTTGAAGTTTTTTATATATTTTATGTTATTATAAAAAATCGATGTCTTCCCGTTGATGTCAATTTAACCTTTAATTAAATTTTAAATAGAAAAGAGAATTTTAAAATAGTTCGAAATTATTATCGACAATAAACAAGGGTTACACACCCAAAAAAGTTTACGTGAAGGAGGTATACGGAAGTAAAAATGTTTAATCTAGGCAAGTTCAAGTTGCCTCCGCTGAGGAATGTCCTAGACGTGACCATGCAGACGGTCAGGCAGCAGATTCCTGAGAAACCTGGTGCACCCCCGCGTCCGCCGCAAAATGTCAGGTTCGCGAACTTAGGTAAGTTAAGACAAGGTCAGTAGATAAATCAATAAATTTCATTCAATTTGCTTAGTTTGGGACTAGATAGATAGTGCTGTGTAAAAATGTCCCAAAGATATTATAATTATATTATAATATACCTTAATACTTTATTAACGTGACTGCTGAGCGTGGGGTCCTGGGTTCGATTCCCGAATGGGGCAAAGTGTTGTTGGGTTTTTTCATTAGGAAATTATCACTGGTTGTACAGTCAAGCGTACATCGATGGAGACAAAACCAATATTTAAAAGCTGACCCTGTCTTGTATCAAACTTGCATACTAAGCCAGTTCCACTTATAAATAGATTTGTTACCACTGATATGCGGTTGACCGTACCTGGCTAATGGGAATTATTTTCAAGAATTAAATCGCAGAGCTATTATAATTATAATTACGTTATAATTAGTTCATTTATTAAATAATAATTATTTTACTTACAATTTAGTTAAGTACATCAATTATGTTTTTATATTAATAATTATTTTGGCTTATTGTAAAATAAGAACAAATACCCCAATGGCATTCTGAATATTTATTTATTTTGTTTTAGGAAAGCTTACAGAAAATTAAAAAACTATAAATAACATGGTATAGGTACATGGTACATTTGTATATTGAAAATGTTTATCAAAAGAATTTCCTTTAAATAAGACAAGATTTATACCCATGATTTTCACTTCTCAAATGGAGGTGTTTATTATAAGAAATTATTGCTTGCCCTTATTTAAAAAAAAAAAAAATACGAACTGGTCTTATGTTTCTCAGCTTTTCAGAAAGTCAGTTTTCTTATTGAGTTGCTTTCACAGTATTTTACACGTTCAGTGTTCACGTATGTTTCAAACTGAAGAAAACCGAAGAGAATTTATGTTCGAATCTATTTTACATCCACATTGTCTTTGGCATCACGTCCCGTTGAACTGCGTAAAGTTCATTTGTCAGGGTCTTACATTTTACCATAAATTCTCGAACGACACTTTCTAGACTGGTTGTCGCAAGTATGCCAAAAATGCGGGCGATTCCTACCTACTTTCAGTTTACAAAGCGGAGGGTTCATAGTACCTACTTAATAATGTCCACGCCAAGCTTGGGTACTATTCTTTGTAATTAGCTGTTGAGCTCGGCATTACAGCGCTGACCTCTGTCACTTTGTTTTTTGGCGTATAAAATTGTGGTCGGTTTCCTTTTTTATACTTTCCCTTGAGTTTATTCTTACTTTTAAAATCAAGACGAATACCAACGTAAAGAGTCTAATAAAACGCGCAGAAAGAAAGAATTATACATACATCAACATTTCTTCGACGCTCAATTTCGTTTTCTCCTATTTTCAGAATGTACATTGGTCCTTGTGCAAACGTTGAATTATTTATTGGACATAATATCTTCTGTTACTATTTGTTTCAAATACATAAAATACATGAGGTACGTAATCGCAATGGATTTGTTCATAATACATTCATCGTTGTATTCAAATAAAGGGCAAAAGAAAATAGAGGTTTGATTTACTTGACACTGGCCGTCGTGACAATTCAACTCCGCCTATCGCAGTCCACTGCTGGACATAGGCCTCTCCCAAGTTGCGCCATAACACTCGGTCCTCTGCCTTCCGCATCCAGTCCCCCCCAGCCACCTTCTTCAGGTCGTCGGTCCACCTGGCGGGGGGGGCGCCCTACGCTAAAATTTTCATGTCTAATTAAGGTTAAATTATATACGCTGTACCTATTTCTAAACAACGTATTGTTTCATAAGAGTGTCAAGAGCAAGTATAGAGTAACTACTTAATTACTTACAGTCAGTGGCGGTTCTAGGGGGGGGGGGGGGGGGGGTAATAGGGGTCATGACCCCCCCCAAAATCGTATACGTCAAATTGACAAATCTCCTAAAAATGGATAATTTACAAAAATAAATTAAATACATTATTAACTTCCTGCCTAAACGTCCAAAAGTAAACAACGAAATCAAAACAACGTAAGTACCTAATCTGTAGTTTGCGGGGCCTCTAAATCTTTCTATTTAGGAATTAAATTATCAGTACATGTTAGAATTGTGGATGATGATGTAATAAGTATCACATTTTAATAAAAAAAGTAAAATTATGTAGTTAAAAATTACAAAAAGATAACTCTAACGGACAGCAAATACACATTAAAACACATGTTATGCCAACCTAACGAAATAGTTTAAACTCTCATCTGTATAAGCACACAGTAAGCAAAGTAAACAATAGAAATCTGTTTATGTGTGCAAACGTTCGGTCTGTTTACATATTAAATAACGTTTTGGCAAATATCGCGCTTCCATCTCCGGGACTATAGTGTTGACATTTTTAACATAAAATAAAATTATTTTTCTGTGGCTAAACTATTACCTGGATTTGATTGATTTCTTGTGTACAGTCAGAAAACGTACGTAGGTACGTGGTTTTATTTAATTTCGTATTGTCATCTTGAAAATTTATGAAAATAAACATTTTATTATTATTTTATTATTTACTATCTCCACTTTGTATGAACAGCGTTTAAAAGTACCCACTTCAGAAACCAGGCCATTCGTAAAATTTTCAACGAAGATACTGGCTTTCTGAATGTATGATTTTGAGACTGTGACTCAATGATTTCTGTGACTCAAATTACCTAGGACGAAATAATATATAACAAATTGATTAACTGAGCGTTAGGATAAATTTATATATATATCCCTATATCTTCTCATGGGTGTCGTAAAAGGCGACTAAGGGATTCACCAGAGGATGGCAGCAGCGTTCTCTGAGTATTTAACCAACCAACTGCGATCGCCAACCGTGGTTTATGGCGTTAGTCCTATTATTTTTTTAAACCTATACTGTTCCACTGCAGGGTAAAGGCATTCCCACTTCTTCCATTTCACTATCTGCGGCTGGTTACGACTAGACTTTTTGGAAGGAATAGAGTTCATCCACTCATCTCCGTCTAAAATGACGACGATAGTTTTATTTTCTATTAATTACTATAACAGTTATATTTGATTTTACATGTGGGCCCATTTCGTTCAGTCTTCTTTATATGTGTAATGTGTAGCTTCTACCTTTCTCGTAAAATACCTCGCTGTATAATTTATATTCCGTAATAAACCTGTTTTAATTACTTTACCGTTGCTTATTATGTATATGTATATGTATATATGTATTAGCCGCTCGGTAATCCGAGTTCCAAAAAAAAGTATGGTCAAGTGTTACCCACATGACGCCACCCCTCCCACATGGCGCGCGGCGGCGCGGCGGCGGGCCCTCAATAAAAACTAATTTATGACCGATGACTCAAGTGTTGTATAAAAAAACGTTTGAGTGTTTTGGTTAGCCAGAAAGATAAGGAATGATTTCGTTTACGTAACAATTGGAACGTGGGGCAATCGCCTCGCTAAGATGTATATTTTTTTGTTTTTATTTGAGAGTTTTTTATTTTATTATTAGTTTGTATCTATTTTCCACCACTGACTACCCCAATTTCTGTCCAGTTCATTCTTGTAACACGCTTTTAATGGTTCTTTTAAATGTTTTTACGTATCATGAATCTTTTTTGTTAAATTAAAACAGAAAAAGACATTATGTTGTTGTATTATTAATTAACAAACTACATCATTTGAACTATTGTTTGCGAAAAAGAAATGTACCTATGGGTTCCGGGTTGTCTCGATTTATTTCAATGTTTGTTTTTTTCTATTTTGTTTAATCTCTTATTAATTCACATTATATACACATATTTTTTTGTTATCCTCGATGTTTTCTTGTACTTGTAACTGACTAACTGAATGCCTCGTTCATTCGTTCGCAATCGCGACTGCTACAACACCATCTAGTCCCAAACTAAGCAGAGCTTGTGCTATGGGTACTAGACAATGGATATAACACTTATATACTTTTTTTTTGTAAATACATACTTATAATACATAAGAAACACCCAGACCAACACAAACACTTATGTTCATCACACAAATATTTACAATGACTACCGTACAACGATTTAAGTTTAAACTTAACTGTACTTGAACCCAACAGGTTATGTGACATTAAACTTTACAACTCTATCTCTTTTTATTGCCATTTCGCAGTCTGCATGCTCCATGGTGTGTGGGTAGGTTTATAGTTGATTCAAGCCATGTGAAGCGAGACATCCCTTCCAGGATTGGGACGAATATTTGTGTAGAGTGTGAACCTAGTTTGGCCCCATTTTTAAACAAACTGCAGGACAAGGTCTCTCATAAGGGTCCTATAATTTGAGTTCGCAGAGATCCGGTTACAAATTTAGAGGTATGTTTATAATATTCATATTTTTTTCTTGTTATGGATCACTTGTGTTTTAGGTACTATAACACTTTATGAATAATTGTTTTTTATATTCATAAGTAGGTAATAAGATTTGTTTGTGAAAGTAGAGGCATGAAAGCATCTAGTATAGCAACTACAATTGTAAAATTTACCCTACTTTGTCCTGAAACAAGTGTTTTTTTGTGTGTATAAAGTTTGTTGCTTGGATTTTAATATTAATATTTGTGTTTCAGATTACTCGATGTTGTTGTTGGACAAACAAGAATCTTTTTACAAGCTTTTGTTTAACATGACATTTCAATTGGCTGACATGTAAATCCGATGACTAAACAATATTATGATGCTTTGGAGTTAGGAGTTGGTCTGATGATGGAGCCGGCAGTTGATTTACGCTACTGGCGCGGAAATCGCCAGGACGAGAGTCAAAGAATTCTTTGAACGAGGTTTCCACTGCATCTTTAGTATCTTTTTGTAAAGAGCTAAAAGAGATCTTCGAACTAAAATAAGTGACCTGATATGCTGACGTCACCGAAAGACGTAAGTGGAAGTTAAATTAGATACCACGAGCGGTGTTCACGGTAGCTTAGTGGCTACAGAACTGGCGTACTGAACCAGGAATTGCAGGTTCGAATCCTGCTCATTAGTGATGTTTTTCTTTCCACAATTTATATCTTCTGATATGTTGATGTCTTACAGCTCTGCTCATACACTTGTTCACTAAAAGAGAAGTGAAAATTATTTACAAACAATTCTGTGAAATTTAAGTGCCCAGAAGACTGGCAGATAATACATTTTGTACATTACACTTTCCAAAAATTCAATTAAGTAATTAAATTAAAAATAATCATTATAATAAAAAAAAGTTTAACCGGATTAAATCACGTAGGTATATTATTTAAATTAGTTTTCCTGTTGATCTGTTTTAGGTTGTTGCGCCGATTTAGATATATTTTTGCAAATCCAATTCTAGGTTGCAACTACTTGCACCTATTTTAAGTACGTTGGGTCGTCATTTACATCGACCTAAATATAGTTAAGGCCTTACGATGATAGGGCTATCAATCGAGAGTTTAGTTTTGTATTTGAAATTTCTATTGTATCACACTTTTAGAATCTAATCTCTTATACATTATTGTGACCTATTAGATTATGTTGTTTGTTATCTTTACATTATACCATTATCATAGTCAACAAGGAAGCTAAACCTATTTTTAATTATTAACATGTAAATAAACAACTTAGAAACAATGAACAGACTAATAATTATTGATTGTAAGTAATGTAAGGAACAACAGGCAAGTACTTTGATAAAATAATATACATTGTTCTTCATCATCATTCATCATTTCAGCCGAAAGACATCCACTGCTGGACATAGGCCTCCCCCAATTAAGAGGGGATATACCATAATCGCCACGCTTGGCAAATTGTAATTGCGATTTGAATACGCTTAAATACTTTGCCTATGTGGAATTAATTAAGATATTAATTATTTTATATAAAAAAAAAATTGTTTGTGCGATTCTAAACTGGTACAGTCAGTGTATCAGAGTATTCAGAGTGCATCTTTGCATCATTAAGATTATTATGTCAGAGAAGGAAAGAAGACGCATCTTCTTGAAATATTGTGTCCAAATAGGAGAAATGGCAGGAAAAAGGAATAAATAGGTGTAAAAGAAAATGCTAGAGTGTATATTATATATATATAACCATAGCATAAGTAAACTTAGGTATAAGAAAAATGATAATAATAAGTACAAGGACAAATGAGATGGGAGTAAATCGAAGCAAGTTGAGATGGTAAAGGAAAGAGAGATTGTAAAAATAAGTATGTTATATTGTATTAATTTTCTGTAGAATGTAACATAAAAAGAACAGAGTTTTGTTATAATAGAATTAGATTAAGAAATTTATGTAAACCCTAGTATTAAGATTAATAAAGAACTCAACATGGTCTCGGATAATGTCCGAGGAGAAACTTAGCTCGCAGGCTCCGCCATAGCGCGGAGAGGTAGGCGCCAAAAGGCGAATAAATTTTTGAAATACAGTGTTAAGATAGCTACAAGGGTAATAAACAGAAATAAATAGATGTTAAGCTAAGTACTGATATTATGAGAATATTATGACAGTAGCTAAAATCACGATGATAATGTAAATATAAGGTACTTGTAGTAGAATAAGATGTTTTTAATATTGTTGATAAGTAATTATTGTCATGTTGTAACTGAATTTATTGTTAACTAGTTTTAAGTATTTTAATTATATTGGATATTGACATGGGAACCATGATAATAATTATATATAGGAAAAAATGTAACAATTATACACTGAAAATATTCAATACCGCAAATAAAGGCTCGGATCATGTCCGAGGAAAACCTAGCTCGCAGACTCCGCCATAGCGCGGAGAGGTAGGCGCCACAAAAAAAAAAAAAAAAAAAAAAAAAAAAACCTAACCTAACCTAACCTAACCTAACCTAACCTAACCTAACCTAACCTAACCTAACCTGACCTAACCTAACCTAACCTAACCTAACCTAACCTAACCTAACCTAACCTAACCTAACCTAACCTAACCATGCCGTGGTGGTCCGAAGAGCTCGAGGTGATGAAGCACGAAGTCGCTACCAGGAAGAGAAGAATCCGGTGCGCTGCGCCGTCCCGAAGAGAGGGTGTGATCTCGCTGTATCTGCAAGAAAAGGAAAAATATGAGACAGAGGCGAAAAAATGCCAAATAGAAAGCTGGAAAGGGTTTTGCCAGAAACAAAATAAGGAAGGAGTCTGGGAAGGGATATATAGGGTCATAAAAAATACTATGAAAAGGCAAGAAGATCTGCCACTGGAAAAGAACGGAAGGGAAGTAGGGCAAGAAGAATCTGCGAGGCTGTTGGCGGAAACCTTCTACCCCGAAGACATGGATGAAGATGATAGCCCATACCATCAACGGATAAGAGCTCTTGCTTGCCGAGTAAACGACTGGAGCCATGAAGAAAATCATGACCCGGCGTTTACGACGGAGGAGCTCATATCCGTGACGGAGAGCTTTAATCCTAAGAAAGCACCCGGGGTAGACGGGTTCACAGCGGATATTTGCCAGCATGCAATTAAGAACGATACAGACCTGCATCTCGCAATACTAAACAAATGCCTGGAATTGACTCACTTCCCCACGATCTGGAAGGAGGCCACCGTGGTGGTGTTGCGGAAACCTGGAAAGGACAACTACGCCAGCCCCAAGTCATACAGACCGATCGGACTGCTCCCGGTAATGGGAAAAATATTGGAGAAGATGTTGGTCAGAAGACTGAGATGGTACCTGACACCCCGAACAAGTCCCCGCCAGTACGGCTTTATGCCGCAACGTAGCACGGAAGACTCCCTCTATGACCTGATGGCACACGTGAGGGGCAAACTCCATGAGAGGAAGCTCATCACGATGGTGTCACTTGATATAGAGGGAGCCTTCGACAGCGCTTGGTGGCCAGCCATAAAGGTCAGACTGGCGGAAGAACAGTGCCCGGTGAATCTCAGGAGGATGATAGCCAGCTATCTAAGTGACCGTCAGGTCCGGGTACGATATGCTGGCCATGAGTTCATCAAGGGCACCAACAAAGGGTGTGTTCAGGGATCGATAGGTGGCCCTGTCTTGTGGAATCTCCTATTGGACCCATTACTGAGGAGCTTTACGCAGAGAGGCGATTACTGCCAGGCCTTTGCGGATGACGTGGTGCTGGTGTTTTCGGGGGAAACAGCCCTGGACATCGAACGACAAGCGAATGCCGCTCTCGAGCATGCTCGGGAGTGGGGTGTCATGAACAAACTTAAGTTCGCACCACACAAAACATGTGCTATGGTAATAACAAAAAAACTCAAGTATGACACGCCACTCTTGACCATGGGCGGGATCGGCATATCGATGTCCGACGAAATAAAGATCCTGGGGCTCACGATAGACAGCGGGTTGACGTTCAATGCCCACACTGCAAACATTTGTAGGAAGGCAGGGAACGTCAGCAAGCAACTGTCGAGGGCCGCCAGGGCCAGTTGGGGCCTCCACCCGGAGGTTATCCGCATTATATACACCGCCACGGTGGAACCCTTGGTCACATACGCGGCTAGCGTGTGGGCACCTGCAACAAATAAAGCATGTGTGCAGAGGCACCTTAATGCCGTGCAGAGGGCCTTTGTCCAAAAGATATGTAAAGCTTACAGGACAGTGTCCCTAAACGCCGCCTTGGTGCTGGCTGGGATACTCCCACTTGACATTCGAATAAGAGAAGCTGCGTCTCTCTACGAGGCCAAGAGGGGGGTGCCCCAGCTAGCACTGGGGGGCGTTGACGTGGAACAAATGACTCCGGCGGCAGATGCCCCGCATCCAGCAGAGCAGACGAGCCTGGAGTTCGTCAGCCTGATGGACGAGGAACTCTTCAAATACCATAGCAATTTTGCTATACGGATCTTTACGGACGGTAGCAAGATTGAGGGCAAGGTCGGCGCTGCTTATTCCGTATGGAATAGCAGTGCTGAAACCAAGGCAGTCAAGATCAAACTACCGTCCTACTGTACCGTCTATCAGGCGGAACTCCTGGCTCTATGCAGAGCTACAGGAGAAATCCTAAACAACGGGGAGAGCACCTTCGGTATTTACAGCGACTCGATGGCGGCCCTCCAGGCAGCAATAAACCCTAACTCCACCCATCCCCTGGCTGTGGAAACAAGGGACACACTCAGACGCTGTAAGCTCCAAAATAAGAGTGTGTCCTTGTTCTGGATCAAGGCCCACGCAGGGTTGGATGGAAATGAAAGAGCGGATGAGCTTGCCAAGGAGGCCGCCCTCAAACTTAAAAAAGGCCCGGACTATGACCGGTGCCCTGTTTCATTCGTCAGGCGGAAGATCCGATTGGACTCCCTTGACGAATGGAACAGGAGGTACAAGTCCGGCCAGACAGCCGCTGTCACGAAGGTGTTCTTCCCGGATGCGGTGGCAGCATATCAAAATGTACGCAAAATGGACAAAACAGGCATCTTAACACAGATCTTGACAGGACACGGTGGGTTTTCCTCATACTTGTACAGGTTTAAGTGTAAGGAAAGCCCATCGTGTATATGTGACCCCGTGGAAGATGAGTCAATTCTGCACTTAATAGTTGACTGCCCAGTTTATTGCAAAAAACGATATGAAGTAGAACATATGCTGGATATAGAAATAAAACTTGCCAACATTAAGATTATTATGTTAGAGAAGGAAAGAAGACGCATCTTCTTGAAATATTGTGTCCAAATAGGAGAAATGGCAGGAAAAAGGAATAAATAGGTGTAAAAGAAAATGCTAGAGTGTATATTATATATATATAACCATAGCATAAGCAAACTTAGATATAAGAAAAATGATAATAATAAGTACAAGGACAAATGAGATGGGAGAAAATCGAAGCAAGTTGAGATGGAACAGGAAAGATAGACCGTAAAAATAAGTATGTTATACTGTATGAATTTTTTGTAGAATGTAACATAAAAGGAACAGAGTTTTGTTATAATAGAATTAGATTAAGAAATTTATGTAAACCCTAGTATTAAGATCAATAAAGAACTCACATGGACTCGGATAATGTCCGAGGAGAACTTAGCTCGCAGGCTCCGCCATAGCGCGGAGAGGTAGGCGCCACAAAAAAAAAAAAAAAAAAAAAAAAAACCTAACCTAACCTAACCTTTTTTTTTTTTTTTTTTTTTTTTTTTTTTTTTTTTTTTTTTTTGCCGTGGGGAAATCCTCATGGACGCACTCTGCCCGGGGTAGGCGGAGCCAGTGTCGGACTCTTACCGACTAAAACCACCACGGTGTTCCTTCAACTACCTTAGCCGGGGGCGTGGGAACCCGTGAGTATTCACACAACCACCCCCGACAGGTCCTGGCCCGCCACAAGCAGGCGAGCCCCTTCTCCCCGTGCGGCCTTACGTTGGCCGCACCCTCCTAGGCGGCGCACACGGAACACTGCACGCCACCTCACCTCATGGGCCTTTACCAGCCGCGCCAACTACACCGGCTGTGCCAGCTACGCCAGCTGCTGGTCGGGCAGCAGACTACCCCGAGTCTGCTGCTCGCAGGCCCTACCTCCCGTAATTTTTTATAGAGGTTTTCTTCCTCACGGTTCGGGCGGTGAAGCCAAGACCCTCGGTCCCAAGAGGCGCGAAAACACTACTCAGCGGGCACTCCTGGGGTTACGAGATCGACGGGGGCAGGGAAAGACAGTCCCCCCGCTGCCTGCCCAGTGGCAGGGTGAGTGCACACCGGGCCCGCCCCTGCTCCTCCACTGTGCCCTCTGCTGATATCAGAGGGACACGTGGAGAAACTCCCTACTGGCCCAGAACGGGCCCCTCCCGCGCCAGAATATTCGCCACAGGCAACAAAATCCCCCGAAGGTTAATCCCTCGGCAGGATTTTATTGCCCGTGCCCAGGATGCACCGGCAAAACAACTGCCGATCCCTCCAGACGTGTCCAGAAGGACAAGCAGCCGTCAGGCACACGTGGAGGTTTTCTGGCCAGCACCCCAACCTAACCTAACCTAACCTAACCTAACCTAACCTAACCTAACCTAACCTAACCTAACCTAACCTAACCTAACCTAACCTAACCTAACCTAACCTAACCTAACCTAACCTAACCTAACCTAACCTAACCTAACCTAACCTAACCTAACCTCGACCTTCGAATACGCGAGGCAGCTGCCCTTTATGAGGCAAGGAGGGGTGTACCTCAGCCGGCGCTAGGAGATAGGGACGTCGAGCGACGTACCGCATTTGCTGCTATCCCCCACCCGGCGGAGCATATGAGCCTAAAATTCATATGCCTGGCAGATCAGGAACAACTTGCAAACCACTGCACACAAGAGGTGCAGATCTACACGGACGGCAGCAAAATTGACGGCAAGGTGGGGGCGGCATTGTCCCTATGGAACAATGGCGCCGAAACCAAATGCCAAAAATGGAAACTGTCGTCCTATTGCACGGTCTACCAGGCCGAATTGTTGGCCATATGCAAAGCCGTGTGTGAGATACAAAAACGCCCCGAAACTACATTCGGCATTTTCAGTGACTCAAGATCATCGCTGGAAACGGTCTCAAACCACCACTCTGTACATCCCCTCGCAGTAGAAACCAGGAAGACCCTGAAAAGCCTTAAAAACCAGAACAAAGTAGTCCAATTGTTCTGGATTAAGGCACACGCAGGACTGGAGGGGAATGAAAGAGCTGACCAGTTGGCAAAGGACGCAGCGCTCAAAACTAAAACCAGGCCAAATTACGACCAGTGTCCGGTCTCATTCGTCAAGCGGCAAATCCGTAAGGATTCGCTTGACGAATGGAATCGGAGGTACAAGGCTGGAGACACAGCTGCAACAACCAAGATGTTCTTCCCGGACGCCGTCCGTGCCTATAAAATTGTCAAAGACCTGAAGCCATTAGGTATAGTTACCCAGATAATGACCGGGCATGGTGGGTTTTCCTCATACTTGAATAGATTCAAGTGTAAGGAAACCCCATCATGCATATGTGACCCCGACCAAGACGAGACTATAACCCACATCCTGACTGACTGCCCCGTCTACGGACTGGAGCGATATAACGCGGAGCAAGAGATCGGAATGGAGATACGGATGGAGAATTTGAGTGGGATCATTGACGATGAATTGAGTAGGAATAGATTTGTCAAATTTAGTGTTAAGATAGCAACTAAGGTAATCAATAGAAACAAATAGACAAATGTTAAGTACTAATATTATAAGAATATTGTGACAGTAGCCAAGTCTAATTGTGAATGTTAAAGATATAAGTAATAAGATACCTGTAGCCAAAGACATAAATATAAGAATTTTAATATTGTTGCTAAATAATTATTGCCTAAATGTATTATATTGTTAACTAGTTTTAAGTATTAATAACATTGGAAACATGACAATAATTATTTTAAGAAAACGCAAAATAACAACTTAACACTTGTAAATATATATTAAGAAAAATAAAGGCTCGGATCAAGTCCGAGGAAAACTAGCTCGCAGACTCCGCCATAGCGCGGAGAGGTAGGCGCCACTTAAAAAAAAAAAAAAAAAATTTTTTTTTTTTTTCCCGTGGGGAAATCCTCATGGACGCACTCCGCCCGGGGTAGGCGGAGCCAGTGTCGGACTCTTACCGACTAAAACCACCACGGTGTTCCTTCAACTACCTTAGCCGGGGGCGTGGGAACCCGTGAGTATTCACACAACCACCCCCGACAGGTCCTGGCCCGCCACAAGCAGGCGAGCCCCTTCTCCCCGTGCGGCCTAACGTCGGCCGCACCCTCCTAGGTGGCGCACACGGAACACTGCACGCCACTTAACCTCATGGGCCTTTACCAGCTGCGCCAACTACGCCGGCTGTGCCAGCTACGCCAGCTGCTGGTCGGGCAGCAGACTACCCCGAGTCTGCTGCTCGCAGGCCCTACCTCCCGTAATTTTTTATAGAGGTTTTCTTCCTCGCGGTCCGGGCGGTGAAGCCAAGACCCTCGGTCCCAAGAGGCGCGAGAACACTACTCAGCGGGCACTCCTGGGGTTACGAGATCGACGGGGGCAGGGAAAGACAGTCCCTCCGCTGCCTGCCCAGTGGCAGGGTGAGTGCACACCGGGCCCGCCCCTGCTCCTCCACTGTGCCCTCTGCTGATATCAGAGGGACACGTGGAGCAACTCCCCACTGGCCCACAACGGGCCCCTCCCGCGCCAGAATATTCGCCACAGGCAATAAAATCCCCCGAAGGTTAATCCCTCGACAGGATTCCATTGCCTGTGCCCAGGATGCACCGGCCAAACAACTGCCGATCCCTCTAGACATGTCCAGAAGGACAAGCAGCCGTCGGGCACACGTGGAGGTTTTCCGGCCAGCACCCCAACCTAACCTAACCTAACCTAACCTAACCTAACCTAACCTAACCTTTTTTTTTTTTTTTTTTTTTTTTTTTCGTGGGGAAAATCCTCATGGACGCACTCCGCCCGGGGAAGACGGAGCCAGTGTCGGACTCTTACCGACTAAAAACCACCACGGTGTTCCTCTACCGACCCTTGGCCGGGGGCGTGAGAAATACTCCCGTATTCGCCCAACCATCCCCGGCAGGTCCCGGCTCGCCGCTAACAGGCGAGCCCCTTCACCCCGTGCGGCACCCACATCGGCCGCACCCTCCTCTTGACTGGCGCGCGCGGAACACAACGCGCCACCGTCACGGGCCTTGACTGGTCGGGCGGCGGGCCACCCCGAGTCCGCCGCCCGCAGGCCCACACCTAGGGTGGCTGGAGGTCGGCATACGCCCTCCTACGACGCCCAGGTCGTCTCCTGCGGATGGGAAGAGAGGTTATTGCCTCTCGAACCCTCTCCGCCGCCTCCTTAGCGAGCATTACATCCTCGCAGAAGGAGACGACGCCTTCCCAAGCGCTCTCGCTCCCGACCATAGACAGAACCACGGCCGGAAGCGAGAGGACGCTGCTGCCTACTGCAGTAATGAGGTCACGGCGCTGCGCGGCCCAAGCTGGGCACTCCGCCAGTGTGTGCTGCGCCGTGTCCTCTGGGCAGCTCCCGCAGTGATGACACTCGGGCGTCGGCTCCCGGCCTATACGACACAGATACTTCCCAAAGCAACCGTGCCCTGAGAGTATCTGTGTCAGCCGGTAGGTGAGGGCGCCATGGCCGCTCTCCAACCACTCCCCTATGACGGGCCTTACCGCCGCTATTGCGGCGTGCCCTAACCTAACCTAACCTAACCTAACCTAACCTAACCTAACCTAACCTAACCGCACACTTCAGCCCAACTAAGGAGTTTTTAATGCCACTTCGACCTAACCAAGGAGTTTTCAAACCTTTTTTTTTAGCAGTCGTACAGTTTGGCACCAATGAGTACACAAAATTCAGGGTGGCGCCACTTGTCATACATTGAAAATTTTTTATCGTTTAAAATCGCGTTTTTGGCAGAACTTTTGATTTTCATATTGCTTTTATAATTAAATATAATTATTTAAGTGTTTACAGGCATGTTTTTTGTATGATAAAACAGAGATTGACGGAATCCTGACAAGGATAGAAAATTAGTTCCGATTATAATGTTTTCACCAGACTATATTTTATTATCTGTGCAGGCGCGCGCCAGCGCGCGTGGACACAGATACAGATTTGGTCATCGTTACTTGTAAATTTATTGTTATTGTTTACATTATTATTATGGTTTTGTATGTCGAAAGTTTTATTCTGGGCAAAAATATCTGACTACAGCAGTGATACTGAACTGAGGAGAATATGACCCCGCCTGAATTTATGGATGCAGCAAAGTAAATGACGAACAATCTTTTACCAGAGAAATCAGAAAAACAACGACAATTTTACCAAGATTTTGACTTTGGTATTTTATTTAAAATTGTATGAGTGTAGATAAAATAGTGTATGAAACTGACATAATTAGGTATTAAAACACTCGTGTGATACTATTAAAAACCTCGCCTACGGCTCGGTTTTTAAACTCACACTCGTGTTTTAATAACCCCTATTATGTAACAGTTTCATAAACTACTATTATCTACACTCGTATACGCGTTTTTGGCAGAACTTTTGATTGTCATATTGCTTTTAATTATATTTAAGTGTTTACAGGCATATTTTTTGTATGATAAAACAGAGATTGACGGAATCCTGACAAGGATAGAAAATTAGTTCCGATTATAATGTTGTCGCCAGACTATATTTTATTATCTGTGTAGGCGCGCACCAGCGCGCGTGCGCGGCCGCGCGCCTGGCCTACTGGATTTGGACATCGTTACTTGTAAATTTATTGTTATTGTTTACGTTATTATTATGGTTTTGTATGTCGAAAGTTTTATTCTGGGCAAAAATATCTGACTACAGCAGTGATACTGAACTGAGGAGAATATGACCCCGCCTGAATTTCTGGATGCAGCAACGTAAATGACGAACAATCTTTTACCAGAGAAATCAAGAAAAACAACGACAATGTTACTAAGATTTTGACTTTGGTATTTTATTTAAAATTGTATGAGTGTAGATAAAATAGTGTATGAAACTGACATATCATCCTCATCCTCCGCGCCTTTTCCCAATTATATTGGGGTCGGCTTCCAGTCTAACCAGATGCGGCTGAACATCAGTATTTTACACGGAGCGACTGCCATCAGACCCCCGCAACCCAGTTACTGCATGGGTAATACTGACATTCGGAGGTTAGACCAGTTGTCAGACTTTCAGGCTTCTGACTACCCGTAACGACTGCCATAGATATTCGTATGACAACCGGGACCGACAGCTTAACGTGCTCTCCGAGGCACGGAGGGGTCTCGATGTGTAACGAAACGGTCACCCATCCACAGACTGACCGCGGCAAGTGCAGCTTAACCTTGCAGATCGTACAATCCGCGTAGTCGTTGCTTCGCTACGAGCCCCTCTATGAAACTGACATAATTAGGTATTAAAACACTCGTGTGATACTATTAAAAACCTCGCCTACGGCTCGGTTTTTAAACTCACACTCGTGTTTTAATGACCCCTATTATGCCACAGTTTCATAAACTACTATTATGCTACTGTAAAGTAATATTGAGAAATAGCAATGAAATAATCATGATTGTGTATTTTAGATAACCGAATGAATTATTGACTTCCTTTACCTCGTTATTGAAGGCTTGTTTTACTGCTCCTACTTCCATTTTGACTCAATATATTATTACTTTTCTGTAAATATTAGGTTATCAAGATGGAAAATATATTACTATTAACTATATTCTTCAAAGGTGGGTCAAACACTGTATGGAGCCACATTAATTTTATGTAGAAGTTTTGTATCAATACTTTGCATAACCCTATGCAGTTAACATAAATTGAGTTTTTGTTAAAAATATTTTAACTCGTGTTCGACTTTTCGATAATTTTTTACCACAGTTTTTGACATTAACTTGACACCTAACAATACTGACAGTGACACTAACAAACAATTTGTTAGCTGTCAAGTCAAGGGCTGCGTTCTGGGCTACGTTCACTTATTACGCACTCAGTGTGAAAGTCACGTTTTTTCTAATTTGCGAGGAAACAGTAATTGATACTATAATAACAATAATGTTATTTTAAGTATAGTACCTACAGCATCTTTACTTATTCAGCTATGTTTAACAGCGTAATATCTAATATTATTCTTCTTCAGATGAAATAAAACTACTCATTTAATATTAAACAACTTTTAATAGGATTATTACATTAATCATTGACCCGAGCAGTACTCTTTTATTGCACCTACGTCACTCCATTACAGGAATAATACGATCATTACAGAGATTTTGATAGTTATTACTTATGGTGTTGTGTTGCCATAATTCCATTGCAGAGTTAGCGTGGTCAGACTCTATTCAAAGTTGAACGTGCATTTTAATTGGGCCGTGGGGAATCCTCGCGGCTCAACTATTTGTAGTTGAGCATTTTAGTTGAACCATGGGGATTCCCCACGGCTCAACTATTTGTAGTTGCCCATTTTAGTTGAACCGTGGGGATTCCCCACGGCTCAGCTATTTCGAGTTGAGCATTTTAGTTGAGCTGTGGGGAACTCACGTTAAAATTGTATTATTTTTAATGAAAACATCAAACATCAACAATATAGTACATAATCTAATTTTCATTACAGTTAATTCGACCGCGAGCAGTCTTTGTTCTCTTTTTAAATATCTGAAAACAAATGCGCATTTAGCCCTTTAATAATAAATATCTTGTACCTACCTAAAAACACCTAATTTATGTTAGTGTTAGTGTCTACATAAAAACCTCGCTAGAACTAGAACTCCGAGAATAATAAAATAAAATAAAAACTGTCCAGCAATGTCGATCAATCGTGTTGGAAATTGCTGGCGTGTTATTTCGTTGCGTACGGAAAAGAACGGATTGATATTTTTTTTGAAGTGAAACTTTTATATAGACGTACTACGTTTTTCATATTAGGAATTT
The DNA here is from genome assembly GCA_949699075.1 of Asteroscopus sphinx. NCBI lineage: Eukaryota > Metazoa > Arthropoda > Insecta > Lepidoptera > Noctuidae > Asteroscopus > Asteroscopus sphinx. Next base: position 14,909,153 of record OX453024.1, read on the forward strand.
TTTGTCACGAAAAAGCGTTACGGCCGCGTAAATAAACAAAAAGACCAGACGCTCTAGTGGGATTAGAACCCGTGACTCAAATATCATAAGTCTACCACTGTCAGCAACATGCTATCGTGACTAATAATTTAGACATCGAATTTAACTTACAGTTACGTCTTTTGGTGACATCAGAATTTTTCTTTTTACAATTTATATCTTTAGATATCACTTCAATAGCGTAAATGCGTTAAAAATATAAGTATAACTATAAAAAGCAATAGATAAGTTTAAATGTTGGTGTTATTTACCAAATTACGTTTTCCAACATAATTATACAAAGGATTTGATAAATTTAACTAATAAACAGGCAAATTAAATATACAAAAAACTAAACTAAATAAACTGGAAAACTTAATTTTTGGTAAATAATTGTCGACTAATTAGAATTCTAAATTTACGCCGTCTATTAAATTTTAATTTTTTTAATATAATATATTAATAATTACATTTCTTCACAACAATCTTAAGTTCTAGAACAAGACAGTATTGACTTGCGGAGCAGACTTAGCTTCGTATTGTTCACTAGCTGTGCCCGCGACTCCGTCCGCGTGGATGTCGGAAAATAACATCGTGCCGTTTTATGGTACTAGAGCAATAGTAACACTGTTGATGGCCATACATGCGATTCTTATTTTTTAAACAAACATAATAACAAATATTTAGTTTTATAAATGAATACAGTGGAAGAGAGAAAGGGAGCTAGCTGTAAGATAATGCGGACTCATAAAGAAAAAACAAAGAAGCTTTTGCCTGTAACATTTAGCTTTTAAGGTTGATTCTTAATTTGTTATTTATTTCCCTGTTACATTTTTTATAAAAATAAGAAAATTTCATAGACTGTTGATTCTATACGAAAACAAGTGTAAAGTAGGTAATTGAAGTGGCCATAATTATTGGCAAAAAGTTGATATTGCGTAATAAATTCTAAGTTCGTACGAATTAATTTTTAGTTTCATGTTAGCTCAAATTATTATATAAAAAAAGTTTTTAAAACGAAAGTGAATTATTACTGCATTGTCATCCAGTTTTCAGCTATATTTAAAGTTTCTAGTCGCCTGTGCATGTTTACGACACTACTTTATAATTAGAAACTTTAACTATGCAAAAACTGAAGCAGAATTTCAGATGACGCCATTTTTATCGAGCGACATTTTATTATTAAGTAGACAAACATAATTAAGCACGCGATTCGCAAGCCCGTCGGAATACATAACTCTTCCTATAAAAAAGATTCGAGTGCGTTCGGAGAAACCTATTCTCGTTGCTTTATTACTGTAACTCGTGAGCAACTCGTGGGTTATTGGAAGTCGGGATTTGGACAAAATAATGTAAAATTATACAGAATAAAACTAGTACCAATTATTCATTGTGGAGCGAAAAAGCATTAAGCCCGTCGTGCAATAATCCCAGAGACCCCTCCATGCCTTTGAGAGCACGATAACGGGTTGATACGGATTGTTAGAAGCCTGAAATTCTGACAACTGCTCTAATCTTAGGATGTCGATATTACCCATTACCTGGGTTGCCGGGGACTGATGACAGTCGCTGCGTGTAAAATACTGATGTGCAGCCGCATCTGGTTAGACTGAAAGCCGACCTCAACGTAATTGGGAAAAAACCGGCCAAGTGCGAGTCGGACTCGCGCAGTAAGGGTTCCGTACCCCTCAACGACCTGATACCCCATAAAAACTGATTTAATTTACGAGAGTTTATCAAAAGACATCAACGTTCAGTGCGCTAATTGGGTGATGTAATTTTGGTATAGTAGAAAAATGGGAAATCGAGTCTGCCGGTCTGCGCACTCCTGTAATGTCCTTGTACCCTTTGTACCTTTGAGTATTTGTTTGATAAATACTCAAAGACTCGTACTAATTAGGGAAAGTCTGCATGCCAGTCTGCCGAGGGGCTCAAAGTTTAAGCTTGTTTAGATTCGAGATATGCCATAGCTATGAAGCTAATTTAATGTGTCCCTGGCGTCCCTGCTGAGCAGCCTTCTAGAGCACATCTAACTGTTTACTTGGACAGCCAAAGCTATTTTCTTTGTGACGTATAATGGTGCACTTGTAAATTATGTCGCTGGTGAGCACTAAGACAGAGTAAGGAAAAAACGCTCACTTTTTTCTTTTTCTTTTTTGCATAAACTTCTTCTTCTATGAGTTTTTGGGAATCCTTGTCATTCTGAAAGATTATTTATGGTAGTCAATCCTCTGATCAGATATTTATTTAATCTTTTATGATTAGAGTATGTTCCGCTTCGCTTTCGCTGTACATATGAGGTCGCGGACTTACGACCTTATAAGACAAAACGCCTAAACTGTTAGCAATTCAAGAATTTATCTAATGCATTATGGGTAGGCTTCAATCCGTATCTCACAAAGTTCAAGTTCAAAGTTTGAATGTGAATTAGATATTTACAAGCAAGGTCATTTATGACTGAATTTCGATTTTAGATATGTTTAATTAATGATTAGATTTGCCTAGAATCATCATTGGCAGCGGGTGAATTTTGTATCGAGTAACGTTTTATAAATATTTTCCCAATATTTCTAATAGTTTTCTTACTAAGTTATTGCTGTTGATTCTCTTCTTCACAAACTCCGACATAGCTTGTAGGATCAGTAAGCTGGAGTGGCAGTGGGCTGGCCATGTCTGTCGAAGGACCGATGGCCGCTGGAGCAGACGAGTCATTGAGTGGAGACCGCGAATCGGCAAACGCAGCGTAGGGCATAATATTAAATCATAGACTATAGAGTATCGAAATAAAAATATGGATGATACACAGATAACATAGATGATACAATTTTATCCGGTTACGTCATTAATTTATTGATTGAAACGATTTTAATTAAAAAAATTGTACGGTAGATTAAAATATTTTTTTAGAAATATCTGTAAAGACGCTACTGATCAAACAACGGGGCCTAATGTTTGCTCAGTAGTAAAATATGACTAATAGTTAATTTAACCATTAGTTCATTAACAATTGTTAAGGCTTTATTTTTATTAAAGAGTGAATGGAATGACCGAAAGTTCACCAAAACAGAAGGAAATTAAATAATAATTATATTTGGAATTATTAGTTTATCATTAAAATTAAGAAGAAAAAATCATGTCACGAAATAAAGTACATTTTTGTTTTATATTTTCAATAAAATATATGAAAAAAAACATTTGAATTTGACCCTGCATTGTACTCACACAAATTCTTAATACAATATATTTAGACTTTAATCCCTGAGTTTGTTTCGGTATTTCTTCTCAGAGGTAGTCATAAAGAAAATGCCGATGCCATCTAGTTTTTATATAATAAAACAATAATTTGTATGCCAGTACTTGGTGGAACATTTATTGTACCATTTTTGACGCAAATAAATATTATTCTATTCTATTCTAATTATAAGTATCAAAGTTACGAAACAATGTTCAAGATGACTTGTAGTGTGTGTCGCGCCTTCCCCCATATAAATGCAACCTAAAATGTAATTGTTTTAGTATATTATACTAATTGCACCCAAACAGTCTTCTTTAATTCGCAACCGAACGCCCGTCCTTACAGACTAAAGAGAAAAAAAAACAATAACTTTTTCTGCATTTTTAAAAATACAAAGTATGGTTAATTTATTTTATTCTTAAATTATTAATAATAATTATAGTTGTTCGGCCGGTGCATCCTGGGTGCGGGCAATAGAATCCTTTTGAGTGATTAACCTTCGGGGGATCTTATTGCCTGCGGCGAATATTCTGGTACGGGAGGGGCCCCATGTGGGCCAATGGGGAGTTGCTCCACGTGCCCCTCTGATGCTAGCAGAGGGCACAGTGGAGGAGTAGAGGCGGGCCCGGTGTGCAGTCACCCTGCCACTGGGCAGGCAGCGGGGGGACTGTCCTTCCCTGCCCCCGTCGATCTCGTAACCCCAGGAGTGCCCGCTGAGTAGTGTTCTCACGCCTCTTGGGACCGAGGGTCTTGGCTTCACCGCCCGGACCGCGAGGAAGAAAACCTCTATAAAAAATTACGGGAGGATAATACGACGTCTGTGGTCTAGTGGTTCGAGTGTCGGACTGCTGATCACGAGGTTGTGGGTTCGATTCCCACAGGACACAAATATTTGTGTGATGAACATAAGTATTTGTGTTGGTCTGGGTGTTGCTTATGTATTATAAGTATGTATTTACAACAAAAAAAAGTATATAAGTATTATATCCATTGTCTAGTACCCATAGTACAAGCTCTGCTTAGTTTCATGGATTCGAATGGTACAGGTCCTTTAATATGTTGCAATAGTCGTCACCGAAAGCCATTCTAGGTACATAAATATGTAGTCTACATGGCACTTTTAATAATGTTGAACAGCATTCTGTAGTGTTTAAAAGAAGAGCAACAACACCACAAGCATTTTAGTTTTTATATAAAGAGAGTTTAAATGGCTTCTATGCTCGTTGATGGAATAGATAAACTTGTTTGTAACAGCTGTATTTCAAGAGGGAATAAGAAGAGGTGCGATTTTGTTTTAATTACACCCACACACCCCCACACTCGTTGATTATTTTTTAACGTACATTGCAGCAGTGGGCTGGTCATGTCTGTCGAAAGACCAATGGCCGTTGGAGCAGACGAGTCATTGAGTGGAGACCGCGAATCGCCAAACGCAGCTTAGGCCACCCCCCAGCGAGGTGGACTGATGACCTAAAGAAAGTAGCTAAGGGGCCTGGATGCGGAAGGCATCACAAGCTCTTTGTCAATTTTGTCTTTTAACGCATATGGTACAGAGCGGCTTTAAAAAAAAATTGGTTTCGAGTCTGGTTTTAAATGTAATTCCACGGCGTATTTATTAAATTTCCCTAACTTACCGGAGAATACAGTTGGAAATCTGTGAATCTTCGGTCCTCTGCTGTCAGCCCTTTTGTTAAACCGATACTGACCTATCAGAAGGCACGGAAAACCCTGCCGAGTTGTCGAGAATCTTATTTCTGAAAATAAGTGTTTGGTATGATATATTTTAGACTTATAATTTCTTTTTAATTCCTAATGGGCTTGCGTTTGACCGCCATTAGTTTTCTGAAGGTACAAGTCGACACCTAATGGTGGAACCAAGAAGACTACATTTCCCTGAACCCGAACGGTGTTTTTGACTTTATCGACTCGAGAATGTTGCTTCCTTATATTATATCGTACGAAGATGTGCCTTTGAGCACGTAAAGTCGACTGAAACTTTTCTGTGCACGCCATTTCGGATAATTTGCTGTCATCCATTGAAGAGTTTCCTCCCTCTTTATCTCCTATGACCTTCATCAGATCTTCACCAAATGATTTTTTCTGAATGCAAATGCTTGACTTGTTGATGAATATACCAAAATCGCTATGTGTAGTTCTGGACAGAACAAAACAACACTCCAGCAGTCAGCTTCGTCCGTACGCCGGTTGCTATGCTGTTACCATGCGCTCGGAGTTTCGAGTGTCGGACTGCTGATAACGAGGTCGTGGGTTCGATTCCCACAGGCAGGACACAAATATTTGTGTGATGAACATGTCCCGAGGCGACCCTGGGGAGGACAGCAGTACGTGGTGGTCGCAAGCTACTGTGGGGAAAACAATATTGTTTTCCCGGGACGTGCCAAAGGCATAGCACTAGAGGGGCTACGATGTCGTAATCCGTTTGTTTGTAACAAATACAGTTACTGGTTGGCTTTTCCCCTACAGTTATTATTCACCCGAGTCCGCCCTTACCGCTACGCCGCTGACGCAAACTGAGACGCGGATTGTATGATCTGCGAGGTTAAGCTACACTTGCCGCGGTCAGTCCGTGGATGGGTGACTCCTCGGTGCTTCGGAGAGCACGTTAAGCTGTTGGTCCGTCAATGCAAACTCCCAGTTATGCTTCTTGTTCGACATACTTGTGCTTTTGCTTCCATTTCAGTATTACTTATGATTAAACTAGATAATTTTTCTGTAACCCAACCACACGCAGATTCCTAATCCTTCACAAAAGATTTTAAAATCATGTCTTATTGTCGACTACTGTCGCATGTAGGTACCTATACCCACTACTATTATTTGTTCTATCGGAAAAAAGGGGCTCACCTATTAGTGGTGAGCCGGGACTTGTTAGCGGGCGAGTGGAGAATGCAGAGTATATCCCACACCCCTGGCCAAATGTAGTTGAAGTTGAAGGAACACCGTGGTTGTTTTGTTGGTAAGAATCCGATAATGGCTCCGTCTTCCCCGAACGGAGTGAATATTTAGTATTCTTATTTTGTAATGATTAAGATTAAATTGTTAAGACCAGTCGTTACTTTTATTGGTTCAGCATCAGGAATGTTAGTCTTGTAGTCAGTCAATTCCTCTTGCATCATATAGCCAATCACCTTTGTTTTTCGACTCTTGGGCGTGGTCTTACGGCCAATAAACTAAGGCCTAATACATAAGCTCCATATAAATTTTGTCATATTTCTATCTGTAGTAGGGCAAATCGTGGACAGATAGGATATTAATTTTGGCCGTTAGCATCTACCCTCATTTTTCAAAGTCCTGTTTGTAAAGTGTTAAGGCGCTACTAAGAGCCAAGTGGCGCCCCCATCAGTAAAAAAATAATTACTTGCTGAGTAAAAATAATTACTTATTGAAAATTCGTTTTTAACAATTGAAGTACAGGTACTGTAATTTAATCAAAAACTATCAACTCTGTAAATTATAGTTCGCTGTGTAGATAGAAAAAACCGGCCAAGTGCGAGTCGGACTCGCGCAGTAAGGGTTCCGTGCCATCCATCTATCCATCGACCTGATACACTATAGAAACTGATTTAATTTACGAGAGTTTATCAAAAGACTTCAACGTACAGGCGCGAAATATAAATAAATAAAATAAATAAATAAATATCTTCGGGACATGAATTTTTACATCTATTTCTAATGCAGGTACCACCACATATGTCTATATTTGTCTCATTTTTAGTATTTGTTGCTCAACTACATAATAATAAAAAGTTGCCAGTGTACCTGCCAAGGGTTGCCAATCGTATAATAAACTCGTCATAAAAATTAATGACTTATGTAATATCCACTAAACATGAAGAATTCCGTGAAAAAATTAGGTTACCAAGTAGACAAACCACTATTTAAAAAAAAACAGTAATGACAATATGAACCTTCTTTTATAAATAATCGTTAATGTAGTTACGAGTATTACACCGATTACTCGTCATCTTTCCGAGAAGTAATAACTTTAGTTTAAATTATTAAAATTTTCAGCGTATTTCTCAATGGATGGGTACCTTTTTAAGAATTATTATTAGTATACCTACCTACTTAATCAATATTAATGTGGAAAGTTTCCTTATCAGCGTCGGCAACCTAATTAAATTGTCCTGTTAGTCCTCATTTTAACTAAATAATGTAAATATAATAGTTAAAAAAAAATCGTTTATAAAATTTGAAGCTTACTTTTGTTACTATTCACAAAACTCCACGAAACATTTTCACTGGACGGTAATTCAATGTTTTTAGGTTTAACTACTGATAACACGGAACACAACAAAACAAACGTCTTCATGATTCAAATTAATATTTGTACTGTTTGTTGACTGTTTGTATTGCCACTGAGAGATAAATAATATTTAGTAAAGTCTTTAATCACTATTAACCTCTAGTCACTGGCTCCATTGTAATGATGCGCCTCGTTTGCTAAAGAGCTACTGTCGATAAGGAAACTTATAAACAGTCGTGCATCACTCGACTGGCATGGTATAAAAGATTATTCCATAATTCTGTACGAATTTTCTTATACGTTGATATGCAAGCGTAATGCGTAACGAAACATTATTTTCACTCAGTAAAATCTTACTGAGTAAAAATAATGTTTCACTTAAGATTAATGGAATTATTTTAATCAGCATAAACATTTATATTTATGAAGCAGTTTGTTTTACTGAGGCTACCTGCCCACTAAATTGTTTTATAGATGTATAAAAATCCGTGAGTGCTGTGCAGTATCCCGTGCGCTAAAAATCACCATGTTCCCGCAAAACCGTTTATTAAACCCTGGACCACCTGCTTACTAAAGATTTTTGAGGTGAAGGTACCGGGTGATTATACATTATATTAAAGGTCAACCGAAGCTTAATGTATGTCCATTCTATCTCTATCCTTGTATACGTCAACCTAAATTGCTTAATTTTATAATTTAATTTTGTTCATAATCAAGACTTATTCAGCATGAATGTTGCAAAAGTTTTATTATTCTGTATACCCTCATATAACGAGATAGATCCCAGATTTTTTGCAAAAAGTATTCAATTCATGATCTACCTAAAAAGCATGTAACATGCTTTACAAAGAAATATAGTGACCTCGAAATGAAAATCATGCAGCGCTCCAGATGAGTTTGTATATAACTATTTACTATTACAATGACGTCACGACATAAAAGTGAAATTCCATAATTAATGCGTAACGGGCGTTGTCGCACCTGTCAGCAAACTCGGCCTGTCAACATGCGCCCTAATTACACCTGGATTATTCATAATTAATATTTATAGGTGACTTCGTCAAATACAGGAAGGAGACTCTGCTATAGCGAAAAAAAAATTCTAATTAAAAGTGACAACAGCAAAAAAATAAAGAATTTCTTACAGGGATAATAATGTATTTTTTACGTTGTTTATGATACATTGGATGTCATCAGACTAAAGTTTGAGAAACAATCATGTCAGTACTGAATTCTGTCACCGAGAATTTTTGGGTGCATATTTTTAGGTACACAAACGTGTCCTTTTGTAATTTTAAAACAAAAACGATTTCAGCGCGAACGGATGCCTCCATTAATCTACAAAATGACAGGCAGAAAAAAAGTAAGACATTGTACGAATAAGTTCGAGAGTGACAGCAAATGGTGATAAATAATGAAAACTCAAGATCATTTAGTAAAATGATAAATGAAAACAAATGGCCTAGAATTCCGGCACGTCAAAATTATGGGCGTCCTTAACTTACATCGGTGACTCCACAGTCAAACAGAACCTGATATTGTCCAGATTTCGTGCGAATGAGTCACAGAGCACGAAGACCGTTTGAATGAACTTGCAAATCCGAAATGCAGCGGGCATGTTACGCAAATAAATTTGTACTCCTACGTCGTGCGTATGATAAATAACCATTACAAAAATAAATTCCCGTCCGAAGCTAGTGGACTGGACGTTACAAATAAACTGGTATGACGGAAGCTTCAGAATAGCCAATCAAATCACATCTTAAATTTTATGACGTCAGTCAATCGAACCGTGCAAAATTACATGAAAACAAACGGACAATTGAAAAATGTACGGTAATTGTACGCGATTTTCTCATGACATAACATTGCAAAACCGTAAATTAAACTTGAAAAAATAAACTATGTCTTGACGCCATTTTTTTTTTTTTTTTTGTGTTTCGTCAGCATCCTCCGAGTATTTTCACGGCTTATTTTTTAAATAATTGTGGCTTTAAAAAAACTTGTATTACAAAAAACGCAAGAATTCTGCGTTATAAGCTAGTTTTTGGCGTCGTAGTTATCAATAACAGATGTGTTTATTTAAAGTTTTGTAAGTGGAAAATGATAGTTTTATTGATATGATAGTAAAAAAAAATAGAATTTTAATGTAATGCGTCTAAGACTAACAATCATCATTTTTCCCGCCGTCGCATTGGTTAAACGCTAAGATTGCAGTTGTTATGGGCAAAGGTAACTGCTTAACATCAGGTGGGACTTTAGCTCGTTTCGCCATCCAATACTACAAAAAAAAACTTTAATGTAGGAAATAGCTGATATTTTTTTCGCGATTTCAGGGTTGGTCCCATAGTAATTGTTCATACTGATGAGTACCTACAATGACCGCTTAAGAGGTTTTCAGTTATTTCAATAACAAGTTATGTAAGGTTAAATCAGATTTTTTGGCGAAACTTCACAGTCTTGTTCCTTTTCCTATAGCACTGTTCTTCTTAGTTGTATCACAGGAGTCCTAAAACGGTACTGAAACAACGGATGAAAATAGAGAAACCGCTGATCCAAAAGAACCTTGATTTATTCTAATCCAATAAATTGATCAAGGATAAAAGTGTTTATTCGGGCGTTAAATTATAAGCTACTTATTCTGGTCAACATAGCAGCCTTGGTTCCTAAAAGCCGAGTAAATAAAAACCTTGCTCGAGAATCCGTAATTATGATAAGAAACTGCATATTAAAATAAGCGCTAACGTGTAGCGCTAACGTGTAACGCTAAAATATTCAAGTTAAGTATCAAGTATCTAACCAAGAAGAACCTTAATATATTTTCTAGTTTCTTGACTCTTCTCGTTCCGAGAAGAGGTCCGTGCCCAGCAGTGGGGCAGTAGGTAATGAGCTGATTATGTTATGATAATCTATTACACTAACAATATCCAGTTCCTTAACTCTTCTCATTCCAAGAAGAGGGCCATGCCCAGCAGCGGGACAGTGATGGGCTATGTTATGTTATTCTATATTTTCTATAATACTAATAGAATCCAGTTGTATTTTTAGGAACCTGCAACCTGCATCTAACCATCAATCATGACCTCTACTTTGTATGCAACTTAATACAATAGAGGGGTCAAGCTGTATCGCTGGATCTACTCAACCGATTCAGATAAAACATACCCTATATTTTAAGTTAGACTAATACCAATACAACTGCTAAGTTTCATTACGATCCGTTTAGCCGTTTTCACGTGATGAAGTAACAAACAGACAGACATAAATTTTTTAAACGATTGATTCGTGTTCTGTAGCTTATTTCTAGTCCCCCTAGCCGGTTTTCGCGAAAAAAAACTCAATGTACAAACTTTTCGACCTTTACAGTTTTATTATAGTATATAGAATATAGATAGATAGAGTGTTCATCATTTCAGCCGAAAGACGTCCACTGCTGGACGTAGGCCTCCCCCAAGCATCGCCACAACGACCGGTCCTGTGCCTTCCGCATCCAGCGGATTCCCGCGACCTTCACCAGGTCGTCGGTCCACCTTGAGAGTGTTACTTTGTATAAATATACAAATGTACCTACATGTTCATCAAAATGTCATGAAACTTTTTTTTTACGTTTTCTTTTAATTCGTTCTGGTCTAATTATCCCCCATTGCAAAAATGTTAGCATCTAAGTATGCATGTATGTATCTTCTTATCTTTCTTAATATATATAAATCTCGTGTCACAATGTTTGTCCTCAATGGACTCCTAAACCACTTAACCGATTATAATAAAATTCGCACACCATGTGGAGTTCGATCCAATTTGAGAGATAGGATAGTTTAAATCTCAAATTATAGTCGCAATTTTAATTTATTGCTAATTATTTGTCTGTTATTATTTGACAGTCACAATTATCTGTTAACTCCAAATGATTCTAACAGATGTCGATATTGTAAGAAATTTCTTCCAGCAGACCTGCGAGAGGTAAATTTGATCTCCAAAACTGATAGATGATAGATTTTAATGATATTTTTTGTGTAGGTACGTTCGAGTCCGGGTCCCTGCAGGGTTTGAATTAACAAATGGACCCGGTAGGTGGCGCTGCAGTCGTTGTGTCACCAAATTTGATTTGCTGAACAATTGATAACATGGGACGGGACATGGGACGGACGGGACAGGACATGTGACATGGGGGACGGGATATGGGACGGGACGGGACGGGACATGTGACATGGGGGACGGGACATGTGACATGGGGGACGGGACATGTGACATGGAGGACGGGACATGGGACGGGACGGGACATGGGAAGGGACATGGGCCGGGACGGGACATGGGACATGATACGGGACGGGACGGGACATGTGACATGGGGGACGGGACATGGGACGAGACGGGACTTGAGAAGGGACATGGGCCGGGACGGGACATGGTACATGAGACGGGACATTGGACATGGGACGGGATGGGACATTTAACATGGAACGGGACGGGACATGGGACGGGACTGGACATGGGGTGAGATAGTGGGATAGTGGGATAGTGGGATAGTGACTGGACTGGACTGGACTGGACGGTCCGAATAAAAGGATGGATGGATGGATGGATGGAACTGGACTGGACTGGACTGAATTAACAAGATCCGTCACGTGGGTTAGCAGAATTTAACGCGAGTGAAGCCGCGAATATTTATTTCTTCTGTACATCTGATTGTCGCCTAACTCCTCCTAAACAGCTGAACCGATTTGGATGAATTTTTTTGTGAATATTTCAATGGTTTCCTGGATGGTGGGAAAACACAATTGGATCCGGTAGGTGGCCCTTCTGTCTGTATGTCACTGATCTTCTCCTAAATGGCAGGGACGATTTTAATTATATGTGGCGCTGCTTTTCCGGGCAGGACGACGTCTGCCGGGTCCGCTAGTTGATCTATAAAATCAAAATATTGGACTGAAAAAATACCCTACACATCCTCCAATAGTTTACTTAAAACTTGCACATTGATATACCTACATACATAAACCTACGTTTTAGACAAATCTGTCCCCTAACACCAGGAATTTCTACCAAAAATACATTATGAACCCGGGGACTGTTTCATAACATAACCAAATAGTTAATTAAAGAAAATGTCATATCAATTTATAGTTCATAAATCATTGATAAGGATGTGGCTGGACGCTGGAGATTGGTGCGTTATCTTGTTACTGACTGTGTCTAATTCAAATTCAAATTGTTTTAATTCAATTAGGTAGATTATTTATTTAACCAACTGCGATCGCCAACCCGCCTGCCAAGCGTGGCGATTATCGATATCCCCGCTTAATTGGGGGAGGCCCATTATTGTGCTGTATCTAACTGCAGAAACAAAAGCTGTAAAGTGCATTTGATTAAAGTTATTTTTTTAAATTAATGACGTCAATATGTAAGGCGTAGTTTGTTCGAAAGTTGCCACGCATGAATCGCAAGTAAAATTGTGATTACAACCATTTTTAAGAAGAAGCCCGTGCCCGTGCCGAGCTACACACCATAATCCCCCAACACTTCTACTCACCCGCTTAGGGATAAAAGCGACACGGTGATTAGCTTACAAGTCTGTTAGTTATGAATCACCGTAATCTCGATTAGTGAAATCAGAAACAAACTCATTAATCGATAGCTTACGATATTTTAAAAATAGTAGGTAGGGTAGGTACTGTAGGTTGAGTAGAAGTTATATCAAGTTAGCTTTAAGATTGCGTTCCGGACATTATCCATCGGCAAAGTTTGCATTCTTAATGAAAAAAGCTATATTTTATTTCAGTAAGTGGGCCAAGGCGCGGGAAAAGTCTAGTCATAAATAAGCTTATTGTATTCCCTGTTGGGGTACCTACTTGGGAATATCAAATTCGTTAACTCTTCATAGTATTTTTAAACTTTTATGTATATTATGATCATGGTGCCCCTAAATTGCTACTGCAATTAATGAAATAACGCGATATTTTGGGAATATTGACATAAGGCAAATAGGTATTACATAAACGCAAGGTGGTGCTGTTTTACCATCGCGATGGCTTACCAGTCTCCTTCTACGAGATCCATTGATTTTATTCTTCACGATACATAGTGTGCATCGTGAAGAATATCAATTAAGCTTTGCAGATACAAAAAAAAACAATGGATATCATGTGGTATACCGTACAGCGCATCTAAAATAATCAATAAACTTCAAAAATAAAGCTTGCAATCACTTTATGGTGGTGGAAACCCATATTTTTTGAAAATATTTCCCCCTTATTATAAAAAAGCTTAGACCAGTGGGGCAATTGTGTAATGCATTCACTTAGACATTAGCTTTCATTTTGAAATTAAAGCAACATTCATTACGTGGTACGTAGTTGCCGATAACATGGATTGTCAAAACATACGGAGCAATGAACATTGAAATCCAGACACAGATATGACATTTACCTGGATAAATGTCTAATTTGAGATAATCTCTAATTTTAAATCTCTACGAAAAATTTCGCCGGTAATGTCAACTGCTATGAACCATGCTCTTTGTATTTAGAGCGCTAGGCGTAGACATCTCTAACGTGACATTCTGAGAATACGAGCACAGCCATAATCATAACTTCTTCATGCTAAAATTATTTACTTTTATAGAAAAAGTTCTGTATTAGACACCAATAATCCAAACATGTTATGGTCATAATCGCGGGATTTTACTCAATTATGAGCTATATGACGTTTTTGAAATGTCAATCTAGTTTGCGGAATTATGTATTCTACTTTAGTTAATAAGTTCTTGCAGGAAACAGACTACTGAAATTTGTTATCTTAATATTTATTTAGCGATGGCATTCTTAAAGCAAATTATTAGGCATAATAGAGGGAGTTAACAATAGACTTCAGGTAAATTAAAAATGATATTGAAATACTATCATGAGTATCATCGCTAAATAATCTGCCTGTACTACATTTTAATGTATTGATTTCGTAACAAGACATTTTTTTTATACAAATACCTTCACACAAAGTAATTGATGCCACGTTGTCCTTGCAACCAGTGAAGTTCAACGTTCTACGCTACAAATATAAATCATGTATCGATAATAAACTTAACATTAGAAAGAAAGGCACGATCGCTTTGTATTTTATTACTGCTTATAAATGAAAAACCTCTTAAGGGTTCATTGTACTCATCAGTATGAACAACTTATACTATGAGACCAACAGTGAAATTGCAAAAATAAAATCGGTGTACCTACCCTACATTTTGTCGATTTATAACAATACACAATTGTAGGGAACAGCTGACGTTTTTGGTTCAGAGAAAACGTTTTTATTTTTCATGTCGAATGTATCTTTTTGCAGTATAAATCAATTAATCTGCAAGATTTTAAGCATTATAAATAATACCTTAGATCTTAGATCGTTGCCTTATATTTAATAAAATGTAGGCAAATGAACAAATAAAAAAATTAAACAATAAACTAAACCCACTTATGTAAGTAAAATCATAAATATTGCCAGCCAGTCACAAATAAAGATATTGGAAGACTGAGCGTCAATAAACCTATTGCCCTATTTACAAATTGTGCCACGAAGTTTTCTTCTAGTGATATTGTAGAACTGTGTTCTCAGATGATATTTCATTGAGAATAAAGCTTCCAACAACATTTTATGAAGCATTATTTGTAACGAATGGAAAACCGTTAAAATAACATTTTATTTGTAAAACCACGTATCGTTAAAAGTTGCAACGTTATACATTGTAGTAAACGGTTGCTACTCGTATACAAATTTCATTATAAAACTGAAAAGAAGCAGCCACATAACGAAAATAATCCAAGAAAATAAAAATATTATTGTCCTATACTTTCCTTCCCCTCATGGACATGTGTTGAGGAGGAATGAGGAGCATGTTACGAAAATATTTTAAGTATGAATATGGCTAGCTATAAAAAACAAGGCAGACCGAAGAAAACATGGATGGATTGTGTGAAAGATGATATGAATAGAAAGAAAGTGAACACGGAGATGACGGCTGATAGAGATGTATGAAAGAAAATACACGCTGCGCCGACCCCAAATAAATTGGGATAAGTCCAAGAGGATGATAATGACTTTCCTTACCCAAATAATGATGACAATTGAATAAAATGCTGTACAAATTATTTTTATTTCTCAAACGTTTCTAGTATTTGTCGAGCACATACTATGACATAATAATAGATAGATAGAAGATAGATAGAATATTCTTTATTGTACACCAATAACATTATTAAACTTAGGACTAACATGTAAAATAAGGGTACATTGGCGGTCTTATCGCTTATAGCGATATCTTCGAGACAACCTTTGGATGGACAAGGAAGACCTGAAAAATATAATAATATAAATATATAATATTCATTATCTATCTCATATATCCTTCCGGTTGTCACCTGAGCAACATCGCATTTGTTAGCTCCCGAGAATTTTACTAAGATATGTGTGCTAAAGTGCTTAACTGAAGTGAAAAGTGTATACAATCTTAATAATCATTCAATTTGTGGAAATATCAATAAAATTCTAATAACAGTGACTATATTAACTATCTAAATACTGTGAGATAAATGTAGTTGACATTTTCGTTAAAAGTTTATTCTCAGCCTACCTACATTATAGTTAACAATTTGAGCCGTTTGAGAAGTGAGCATAGACTACTACGCGGGGTGACCAGTCTCGACACTGGGTTGCCATATTATATACGGGGCTGCCATAATCGATCTTGGGTTACCATAATTGATCCTGGGTTGCCATTTTTACTATATTCTACTAAATTGGAAGTTCTCATCGACGAGTTGTATGTTATCATCTGCTGCCCTTATTTATTCTGAAGTCACCTCTATTAGCTGCGGGTGCAATATCAAGTTTTGTACCGCATCTGGATTGTGCTTCCTAGTACATTCTTTATAACAACTAAAGTCGTAAACACATACACTGAGATTTGAACCGGTGTCGCCACCTTGCAGAAGTCGCTACGTAGGTCGTCAAGTCCAAACAACGTTGGTAGAATAAGTACAGTGAATTCATACGTAGCACCTCAAGTACACGACTTTTAAGGCATAGTGACAATTTAGTAAGCATAATGGCAAAGGTGATTCGATCTCCACCCAGAAGTTATTCTTCTAATCCGGACATACCATCTTCCGCTGACAGTGAGGGCAACGTTATAAGTAGGAAGCGCAAACAACCTGAGTGTGAACACACTGCTTTGCTTGCCTCTATCCAAAGTAACCTAAAGAAAACACTTGGTGAGTGGACGACAAGCTTGGATACTAGATTGATTAGCATTAATGATAATATCAGTGCCATCAAAAGCGACTTAGAAACCTATATCAAGGAAACCAAAAAGGAAATGGATATTCTTCGCTCAGAAAACGCATCAATCAAGCAACGTGTCGCCGAATTATCAGCGGAGGTTAACGAGGCAAAGAACTCCACCAATTTTATTTCCAACCAGTATGACGACTATGTAAAAAAACTTGATAACCTGAAAGAAAACCCACAGAGTCAAAGCGCTATATTGGCTCTCGAAGCGAAAGTTGATAATTTAGAACAGCAGGCTAGGCAATGTAACCTTGAAATTTCCAATGTACCCGAAAAGCGTGGAGAAAATTTGCTTAATATACTACAAGACATAGGAAAACATACAGACTGTGCAATTCCACTTGAGGAGGTAATCTCAATACATAGAGTCCCACACGCTTTATCCAATGAAAGACCAAAAAATATAATTGCCAAGCTAAAAACACGTATCTTGCGCGACAACATCATAAGTGCATGCCGCTTGAAAAAGGGTATTAGCTGTACTCAATTGGGTATTCCAGGCGCATCCCATTCTATCTTTATCAATGAACATCTGACTCTCAAAAATAAACAACTTCTGAGAGAAACACGTGAAGCGGCTAAGAAGTGTAGCTACAAATTTGTGTGGGTCAAACACTCCACAATCCTCGTTAAACAGTCCGAAACTTCTGCGACGATAGCTATAAGATCTGCCAATGATATAAGTAAAATTAAAAGTGTTAACCCTAGTTCTAACTGATTACATTTAACAGTTCATACTTTATTTTTTAACAAATAATTTACCATGGCTAATAATAAGAATGACTTAAGTATTTATTATCAAAATTGCAGAGGTATACGTACCAAACTTAATACTCTCTACATGAACATCCTTTCAAACTGTTACGACGTTATAGTTTTAACGGAGACGTGGCTTATTCCTACGGTATACGACAACGAGTTTATAGATAATCGCTACGTGGTGTTTCGTTGCGACCGTAACCGAACAGCCACTGACAAATGTGATGGAGGTGGTGTTCTTATCGCTGTGGTGCGTGAGCTAAGCCCTGTTTGTGTCTCGTTATCCCAGCATACTACTTTAGATTTGAGCAAATACTTTGAACATATAATGGTCTCCATTCCTAGCTTTAATAATACTAAACAAAATTTGATTAGTGCCATCTATATTCCTAATAGTTCGCCAACTGCTACATACAAAGCACACTTTGAAACACTGAATAACACAATTAACTCAATAAATTTTGACAAATTACTACTTCTAGGGGATTACAACATACCTGTTGCTCTTTGGATAAAACAAAACTCTTCTCATAGCTTCCTAACTTGTTCCGGCCAGGCCCCTATTTGTAACATACTGCGCGACTTCATGACAATACATGACGTCAAACAATTTAATCATTTAAAAAATCCTAAGGATCGTATACTTGACCTTCTTATTTCTAACGCTGTTTGTCCTGTTTATAAGCCAAGTCAGAATTTACTACACATCGACACTCATCACCCACCATTTTACACTATCGTGTCAGTTGCAATTAGATGCACTTTAATAAGATCCCTTGAAACACCTAGATATAGTTATCGAAAAGCGAATTATGTTCTTATTAATGAAGATATTGAAGGAGTTGAGTGGGAGTCTACTTTAGATAATGATTCAGCCGAAACATCTATAAATATTTTTTATAATATTATTTATGGCATAATTAAAAACCGTATCCCATTATCAAAACCCAAAAACACAAAATTCCCTGTTTGGTTTTCACCTGCCCTAATTCACATTTTTAGGTACAAAAAAAAAATTTGGGCTAAATGGAAAAAATATGGAAACATATCAGATTACGAAATATTTTCTTTATATCGTACCCGTTTTAGTGTGGAATGTAACAAATGTTACTGTAACTACATTAAAACCGTTGAAGATAGCATTCCTAAGAATATCAAATATTTTTGGACTTATATAGCTAATAGGCAAGGCAGGTCTGGGATACCATCTCAAATGAACTATAAAAATCAGTCCACAAATGACCCTGATAAAATATGTAATTTTTTCTCATCATTCTTTCAATCGGTGTACGAAGTCTCGAGTGTCACTCAGAACTGGTGTCCGTCATTTGATCAAATTCATGATAGTAATGCCTCTTTGCATAGTTTGTACTTCAGCCTCTCGTTAATCTGCAACCAGTTAAAGCTGTTAGACATTACGAAAGGACCTGGTCCTGATGGTATTCCTCCCAGTTTTCTTAAGAACACAGCTGAGACAATATGCGTACCTATTTACATAATATTTAATAAGAGTATTAGAACAGGTACATTTCCCTCAATTTGGAAGAAAGCAAACATAATACCAGTGTATAAGGATGGCTCGAGACAGAATGTTGAGAATTATCGGCCTATTTCAATACTATGTGCTATCGCTAAACTATTTGAGAAACTCATTCACCTTAAGCTTTACCCTTTCATTCAACAAAATTTAATATCAGAACAGCATGGTTTTGTAAAACATAAATCTACCGTTACTAATCTAATGATTTTTGCAAATTTCTTATTTGAGAACATGGATAGACGGACACAAACGGATGCTGTTTATACGGATTTTAAGAAAGCGTTTGACAGGGTGGACCATGAAATCCTATTAAACAAAATTGCGTTCAATGGGATTAGAGGTAACTTACTGCGCTGGTTCTATTCTTATATATGTAATCGTAGTCAAATCGTAGTTACCAACGGATACCACTCCAATGCATTTGTTGCCACCTCGGGTGTTCCACAGGGTTCGATTCTTGGGCCGTTGTTGTTTATTATCTACATAAACGATATTAGTAACTGTTTCCATCATAGTAAGTTTTTATTGTATGCAGATGACTTGAAAATATTTAAACCCATTAATTCTCTTGAAGATTGTAGCATGCTGCAAGAAGATTTGAATCGTCTATCTGATTATTGTGACTTAAATAAACTTGCGTTAAGTATTTCCAAATGTAAATACTTAAACTTTACAAAAAATAGAAATGTAATCAAATTTAATTATGTTTTGTGTACGGAAAAGCTCAGAAATGAAACTCACATACGAGATTTAGGAATACTTTTGGATTGTAAGTTACATTTAAACCTGCACGTAGAAAAAGTTATCGCAAAAGCTTTCCAAATGTACAACCTTATCATGAGAGCCTCTACTGATTTTAAACGCCCGGCCACTTATTTGCAACTCTTTAATTCTTTGGTTCGCCCGCAGGTGGAATACGGTTGTATGATATGGGATCCCTACTATGACAAGTATATCAAAGCGATTGAAAGAGTTCAACGTAAATACCTACGAGTTATGCAATACAAATGCCGTCTTGCACGCTTGTCCTATGAGGAGTCGCTTAAACAGTTTAAAATGATTACTTTGCAATCTAGACGTCTACTGCTTCAAACAATGATGCTTCATGGATTAGTAAATAATAAGTTTAATTGTATTGAATTAATTAATAACATATTTTACATTGTACCTAGAACTGTAATTAGAAGAAAGGCACGCGTCTATCCGCTTTTTGCTACGACTACGAGTCGGACAAATGCTGGTGAACGCGCTCCACTTCGCAGGCTTGTAAAAATCTACAATGAAAACTTTGTTGACATAGATATCTTTGTTTTGTCTCACAATAGCTTTAAAAAACAGATTATTAGTAGTCTCAGTTAATATTCAATGATAATTACTTAGTATAAGTTCCTTACAAAATTGAAATTCAATTGATATTGTACACAGTTTTGCAAAAGGTAATTTGTGGAAACGTCGTGGATTGTACGTTAACCTAGTTGTTAAACCTTACCATCTAAGTAATATATACTGTACAATTGTTTGTTTTCCCAAATAAATAAATAAAAAAAAAAAATATCTAGGAAACTTTTTTTTGCTGCGAGTTATAATCTTCCACATTGATAGACCTTTATAAAACTCTCTTTTAAAATTATTTCGAGTATAATGTGATTATAAATTTTCGAGTTATAGTAAGAAAACTGCAAAATACTTAAGACGTCCTAGTTCATAGGTCATTGACCTGAGAGAAAAATGATCTTAGCAAATAATGCTCCTTTAGGGTCATATGGAAAAGAGCCGGCAAGAAACTCCACGGATACTCTTTTCAAAAACTATTGCAAAACTGAAACTAAAATTATTCCTCAATGAAGCTTATTTTCTTCATATAACAACGGCACGCTTGGCATAACCAAGTCGTATTGTCAACACAAACGCGCCACATTTGCTGTAATTACCCCTGCCTACCCCACAATCCTCGTATTAGCAGCCTCGGCTTTCAACCCTGGCCTTTCTGGTCTATGCCCTGAGGCATTCCATAAACCGAGGAGAATTTATCGCTATATTTATAATACATTGCATGTAGTGTAAAGGAGAAAGGTAAAGAAATACAAACTGGAGAAGCAATGGTTGTGTATTATCAAGTGCGCATGTTTACAGAAAAAATAAAGATGGAGGCTTATTTTTCATAAAATTGGTAGATTGCTACCTACTTCAAATAAAAGAGTAGTTTTTGGAAATATTCAGGTAATTCACGTTCCGAACTAAGAATTGCAGTTGCAATCAAAACAACGCTTTTCGTATATTCTCTTATCGTCGGCGATCGCTGTCAGATACGAACTGCAGCGTCACTGCAACTTGATCGGCGAAAGCGATCGATAAATATCGATAAATTACGAGAATTAGGGCCAGGATCTTATTAGACAAGTTTAGACCGAACTTTTCAAAAGTTAAAACAACCGAGTTTTATGTCAAACTCCATAGACATATTTCTATGTCAAACTAGGCGCTTGCCTGGTTTAGCTAAACAATTACTCAAACCGATTTTCTAAGGTGCTGGTTAGGGGTTGGAGTAATACATAGCAAAAAGTTATGTTTGAGTTAAGTTCTCCAAGAGTTCATAAAAACTAATTATTTTATTATTTTTAACGCATTTACGCATGCGAAGCGAAATCTAAAGATTTAAATTGTGAAAAGAAAAATCGCTCACGAGCAGGATTCGAACCTGCGACTCCTGGCTCAGTACGCCACTGCCGATTATTGCAAAAACTAAAATAGCCATGATTAATATTCGATTTGATTCGTTTGTCACCTACTTAAGGAACCCTATAATACTGAGCATGGCCCGACATGCTCTTGGCCGGTTTTTTTTTTCATTATATTATTGCACTAGTGCTTTTTAGGGTTCCGAAGTCCTACAAGGAACCCTTATAGTTTCGTCATGTCCGTCCGTCTGTCCGTCTGTCCGTCTGTCCGTCTGTCCGTCTGTCCGTCTATCCGTCTGTCCTAATCCTTTACAGCTTAATAACTTCTACAGTTATAAACATAAGTAAATGAAATTTTGTTAAAAAATAGTCTGCATATAGATCTCAATTTTAAAAGAATAAAAAAATAGTTTTTACGTTCTTTAGGGGTGGCGCCCATACATATGAAATGGGGAAAAAAAAATTTTTTCGCTGCACCCCCTCGTGTGGGGTATCATTGAATAGGTCTACTAAAATGAAGGTAATGTTTAATACACCACTTTTTTATCAGGTGTACCAACTGCGAAATATAGCCCGCCAAAGTGGCTTGCAATGTGTCCCCCCCCCTGCCATTTCTAAACTATGCAACGTAGAAACTTATAATCTTCCACATTGATAGACCTTTGTGAAAACTCTCTTTTAAAATTATTTCGAGTATAATGTGATTATAATTTTTTGAGTTATAGACAGAAAACCGAAAAATACTTAAAACGTCCTAGTTCAAAGGTCATTGACCTTAGAGAAAAATTATCATGGCAAATAATGCTCCTTTAGCTACTTTCTATTTGAAAAAATCACAAAAAGTTACTTTGACATCAATCAGACTTCTTAAATTTGGCTTCTTGAATTTATCGCTAGATGGCGCTACTAACAACACGCTCTGAGTCGCGAATGCTGCCGATTATTGCAAAAACTAAAATAGCCATGATTAATATTCGATTTGATTCGTTTGTACACCTACTTAAGGAACCCTATAATACTGAGCATGGCCCGACATGCTCTTGGCCGGCTTTTACTTTACAGTTTATTTTTAAATCGCAGCAAAGAGTTTTTATGCTTGAACTAAATTAAACATTTTTGGGAATAAATCAAATGTATTAATTAAAATATGCTATATAAACATTTCATTTCATCAAATTATTAATTATTATCAACAAATTTATATTAATTTGTGTTATAAATAAAAAAATCGATTTATAATATTTTTATATTAGGCTGTATGGCGAATTCTTCATAAAGTTTAATTCCTATTCGCGTTGTTTTAGCCATATTACGGCAATTATACGATGTTTAGTTAATTAAAATGATTTTGTGTGGCTTTCTTTGACGTGAGGATAGTGTTATTTGATAGATATAAGCTCGTTGGATTGGTTAAATTGATGTTATAACCCAATATTAACTCGCGTATTTTATTAATCTTGTATTTCCTACCCCCACAGAAATATGCCACGCTCACTACAGAAACTACCACTTCTACAAAGCCGTAGACTCGGTCATCAGAGTTTTACATCTCGCCAACCTATTTTTCAAAACATAAAATAATTTAGTGTAGAATCTATTATAGTGTTCGCTCTATCGTCTCTGGACCAGTCGCCTTACTTTTTTCAACACTTGCTTCTAGATACATTTTCCCTTCTTTTGCACCGTAGTCTCAAATAAATAATGTCGAAACGTACTCTCAAAGAATTCGTGCGAGATTTTAACGAAACTAAGAAGATCCTTCGCCCGAACCCTGACTGGGAAGAAGACTTGATTCAGACGGTTGTGATCACTCCAGCTATTGAAGAACGGGTGCGCTCTTATACTCAGTTCAAGAAAAAGAAAGTTAAGCCAGAGTGTTTATGTCAGGTTGTCATTTGAAATTGTTGTAGGTTTTATCGGAACGTATCGCCTCCTTCTGCGAGGAGGTGATGATCGCGAAGGAGGCGGTGGAGAGGGTTACAGAGCCGACGACCCCTCGCCCCTCCCGCAGGAGATGGTATTACCGCGGCAGGAAGGAGTACGCCATTGTACCATTTAACATGAAAAGAGTATATCCATGGAGTTTCTTGCCGGCTCTTCTCCATAGGACCAACATTTTGGAACCGTGTAACTAGATTCTTAACGTTTAGAAAGTGCAATGTAAATGCTTTTCGAAATGAAAACGATTAAATTTGAATTTACGCTGACTTCCAGCCACCCTAGGAGTGGGACTGAGGGCGGTGGACTCGGGGTAGCCCGCCGCCCTACCAGTCAAGGCCCGTGACAGCTCGATGGCGCGTTGTTTTGCGATGTTGAGGCCGTCCAAAGAAAAGGGGCTCGCTACTAGGAGCTGAAACCTGTCGGGGGTGGTTGGCGAAATTTGTTTTGATCATTGATCAATATTCAACTGTGGATATGTGATTAATGATTTAAAATTACCTATATTTCTTTGTTTGCAGGAAGCAGTCTGCAGGCCGGGTGTGGCACCCCTCATCGAGCTGAATGATGGAAAGACAATCCCGAGTTTTAAAACCTATTATTAAACCCTGAGTTTGTAAAAGGTGGTATTACATTTAAAAAAACTAGCCAAGTGCGAGTCGGACTCACGCAGTAAGGGTTCCGTACCACCCATCGACCTGTAGAAACTGATTTAATTTACGACAGTTCATCAAAAGACATACTTGCTCCGTCTGCTTAGTGACTGCCTACCTAGGCCAAAAACCAATGCACGCCACTGGTGGTAGGGCCATATCTTCTACTTAAACATAAACACATGATTATCCACTTCTATAGTCAGATAGACATTGTTGATTTTAAAAGCGTCGATAGTAAAAACCTTAGGGACCTTATTGACTTACTTTTAACCTCTCTGTAGCCTACTTTAAATAAACGTCATAATATCAAAAAAGCTCATCACATCGCATACCGATTATCTGTACACTTCTTATGAAAGATACCAGGTATGGTATTACTTCACTTAAAAGTTCAAATTAAATTTATAGCCCATCTCACAGAGGCATATTAAGACCATAAACAATACTTTTAATGTGACGTCTAGCGCGTTCGGTTTCTCGCATCGCACTGGGACGCGATCTGCTTCCTATTTCAAATTCAGCTTCCTTTACCCGGCTTCGCTTTGAGAGCGCGGTACTCTGTCTACCTTTTTCTGTTGGTCTGAGCTGGATTTTAAGATCTGTGAAGTTAACCTGTGCTAGTCGCGGTCAGCCCTTGGA
Organism: Asteroscopus sphinx; assembly: GCA_949699075.1. Classification (NCBI taxonomy): domain Eukaryota; kingdom Metazoa; phylum Arthropoda; class Insecta; order Lepidoptera; family Noctuidae; genus Asteroscopus; species Asteroscopus sphinx. The sequence continues at coordinate 14,934,216 of OX453024.1, forward strand.
TGGGTGACCGTTTCTTTGCATTTCGGGACCACTCCGTGCCTCGGAGAGCACGTTAAGCTGTCGGTCCCGGTTGCCATGCGAATATCTACGGCAGTCGTTACAGGTAGTCAGAAAATTATTAAATGAATATTTATTATAATTACGTGAATTAGTAGTTATATATTATAAGTTTTTGTTTACGTAGATAGGGTTGCCAACACCTTTGAAATTGAGTTCGACTGGTAATATGTATTGTGGATGTGTTTACAAACACATCTCACATACACATACATCCAGACCCCGAACAACTATCTGTGGATCATGCAAATATTTGTTTCGTGCAGGAATCGTTTGTTTGGAAGTGCTTTTAAAAAACTGTGCATTTTTATATGTTAACTGATGATGATTATGATTGATTGATTCATTGATTTTTTATGATTTGTTGTTGTTGCCAGAGAATAATGTCATTGGCCTCTAACGAGCAAAAAAAAACTAGATTGGATCATGGTAAAATTGTCACGTGTATTTTTACAAAGATTAACAAATTTTCACGTCTATGGCTTTATATAATTCTTCCTCATTATACAGAACGTAACCATACGATGAATGTCAATTAAGAAAAGCTATTGCAGGTTTGTCATATGTATGTTTGTTTGTTTGTTTGTATGTTTTCGTATGTTTGTTTTCGTATCCGCTGGATGCGGAAGGCGTCGTCGTTGCGTGGTCGTTGTGGCGATGCTTGGGGGAGGCTTATGTCCAGCAGTGGATGTCTTTTGGCTGAAATGATGATGATGATTATTTCAGGTTTATCATTATAAGCTGTTTCAGTTTCAGAATTTCCTCTGAAACTAACAATATTACTAAATGTAATATGAAAGGCACGACGTGAAAAATAACATTACAAAGTATCCAACACGAATACAAGATCGAGTTTGTAAACAAATTATTTACCACACGAGACTCTTCTTAAGTTTAACGATATAAATATTTTATAATTAAGTTTTGAGTTATTCTGTTGAAAGTTCTAAAGATGATACAAGCATGAAACATGATTGTCTAGGTTAAAACAAACTGAAAAATATGGGTCAGTGACAATTATTATTGATAAATTATTCATGCTATAAAGTCTTAGTGTACTTCGGCAGCGTAATTATGTCACGCAATCATGATCACGAGAGCTTTCACTTTGATTGTTTTTTGAAATTCATTTGCTACACTTATAAAGTTCAAAAATGTCCCAAAAAAAAAAGCAATTTTATCTAACTCATTCAATGAATCATTTAATTAGTTAATTGATTTGTAATTGACACTACAATTGGACATCACTAAACACTAAATGGCTGGATTGATGACCCCTTGCTGCACTCGCTGTTCGAGTTCACCATGTGCTTCCGGCGACAGTCGCAGCTCTACGGGAACAACAACACCACTAGCGTCAGTAACAACGAAGAAGTATTAGTAAGTAACCCGTCATACTGAATTAGAGTACGCGTAACCTAACTGTGCCGCTCTGAAAGCAGGTGCCGATACTTATGAATGATAATGAAAGTTGCATATGACAGAAGAAACATGAAAGCAGAATAAATGCAGTAGATAAGAGAGCTTTAAGAAGTATGTGTGGTGACATTTTCAGAGATGAAGTGAGGAATAGCGTGATAGGAGAGCGTTATGTATAGTAAAAGAAGTAGTGACAAAGTTTGAGAAAGGTTGAGGTTATGTTAAGATAGTTTGGGCCATGTTTGGCCATAAAGAGAGGATGGACGACAGGAGAAATGTCCGAAAACTAACTCTGCTCACGTATCATCATTATTTGAACGTTTTTTCCCAGCAAAGTTGGTGTTGGCTTCCACGCAGCTTTCGCCATTATTGCATGGACCCCTAATATAAGGGTACTTCCATGGGAACCGGATTGATGTAGCCATTATTGTTTTAAAAGCTGCTTTATTATGCAGCGTTTCGTTCAGCGCCATCTAGTGGACTATACACGCTGAAATTTGAATCGGAACACACGTAAAGAAGAATTATATATACATATATTAAGATTAAGATGTTTCAAGTCATAATTTGTTTAAATTATAAGTTTATTTCAAATTGTACGTATGTCATCCTGAAAATATACATTAGAATAAGATTCGTTCCATTTTGTGTTCGCTTACATAATTATATTTTTTTTACTAATGGGGGCGCCACTTGGTTACTAAATTCCCGTTAAGAGGATCATAAGTTTGGTCTTTGCCATGTTCATCTTAAGTCCAATCTCGAGGCTTTCGTGGTTAAAATTTTCGAGAATTTCACCCAATTTTCAGCTGCCGATTATGTAACATAATACAACCTGGATTGGAAACTTAGAATAGAATAACATTGTATGGACAAATGATATTTATACTTTTTAATAGGTATGATTGGTATGAACAGAACAATGCTGTGATAATATATCTACATATGACATAATTGTTTATTAAAGATAAGAAGCACATTAACTTTTATTTGAACTGATTAAAAATTTCGTAGAATTTCTGTGAAAAAAGTACCGATAAGCGAAATATCATCAACCTCGAATTGGGGAACACTCGACCCGCTCGGCCACTTGCAACTTGCATGCACGTGGCTTGTTGAAAGTTTGGCGCCGACTCGTAATTAGTTATTTTTCGCTTTTTAGTTTCACTTTTCGTCGGTACAACTTTTTGTTAAAAAGTTTTATTTTTCATTTTGATATCACGGTAGCATGTCCTTAGTAACAATACAGTTCAGTTTATTCTTCTTCAAATAACACTAATAATTTTGATCTCTATGTCATTGTCATGGTCATTATAAAGTCTGAGACAAAAAATCTATTGTAACTATAATTTTCTGTTTTTTTCGCGATTTCACGGTTGCTCCCACAGTAAAAATTATCACCGAATTATTATTATTATTATTACCACCAATCCGTTATAGTCGATAATAGTGATGTGACTCAAGTCCGATTTTACCACTCGAGTCATTCGAGCCATTTTACAATTTGACTCGAGTTCAAGTATGTGTCATTAAAATTACATGCGATTATTCGGAATTCCGCAGAACCGGTCGTTGTGGTGATGCTTCTGAGAGGCATATGTCCCGCAGTAGACGTCTTTCGGCTGAAATAGGTAACCGCTTAACACCAAGTGGGCCTTTAGCTCGTTTCGCCATCCATATAGATCTCAATTTTAAAAGAATAAAAAAATCGTTTTTACGTATTTTAGGGGTGGCGTTCATACATGTGAAATGGAGATGACAATTTTTTTTTCACTGCACCCCCTCGTGTGGGATATCATTGAATAGGTCTACTAAAATGAAGGACAGAAGTACTTGACATTTTCACTGTCGGCCGGGTTGACCAATACAAAATTAAATTGTCTCATCTCGGCCACTTGGCCGAGATTCTGTTGGCCGAGTTGTCCAATAAATCCTTCCAACATTTCGCCAAACTTATGTGTTTTATTATGTTATACAATCTGCTTGATGAATTAAAAATGTACTTATCTATAAATTGTGACGTATAATTTTAACTAATTATCAATAAAATGTTTCTCTGTTTATTAAAAAATTGTAATAAGTATTTTAAAAAATCTTGTCTGTCCATTTCAGAGAAACAACTCGTCTTATTAAGGTAGCTTCCCACGGCGCGTGATTTTATGGTAGCCGACGACCACGCACAGCCATCTAGTCATGGTGTGCGGTGCTATCTCGTGTGCGTGGCAATCCGTAATATCACGCGCCGTGGGAAGTCAGCTTTACAGGGCCGGGCCTCCAATAAAAGTTGCAAGCACAATTCCAAACTCAACTAAAACTGGTAGATGGATTTGTGAACTCTTGCCGCTCTTGCGACCATTGCAAGTTGCTTCAAGCGAAAACACGGTACCTACTATTTACGTAAAATAATAAAACATAATCAGAAAGAGAAGAAAGAAAAATATTTAGGAAGCTAGGCGCGGTCGGGGGGGAAACGGGGTGGGGCAAGGGGCGCGGGGCAACATGGCGCCGGCATTACGTCACTTTCACAAAATCACTCGTTACCAACCAGCAGGTGCTTGTTGTTCATTAAGCATAAAGTATAAAGTAAATAAAGTATTTAATTATTTATATAATATCTCCCTGTCTCAGTCGTTCGTTAATGTTCGATGCATCCTTATGTACTGCTCACACTTATTACGCTACTGTATTTGCGCGACCTTTCGCAAAGCCTGGTTTCAGAGCAGCAGAGTTATATTACGCGTGCTGTTTTTGTATTGTGGAGTGTTTTGATATTTTACACTTTTCTCTACTATTGACATTGTGATTTTTCTTGTCATTTATGTTTTTTATTATACACTTTTTTGGGTTCTCTCAATTTTTTGGGTTATTTCAATGAGAACCAAGGAATGCCGGCGCGGCGCGCGTATATCTGCATCGCCATATTATAGCTTTCGCCATGCAATTTTTTTACAAAACAATCAATTATGTCATGTTATTATGTTATGTTATTATTATTATTTATTATATTTAAATGCCGCGGTCTTGTAAGTTTATAAACAGCCAGTGTGAATTTAAAAAAACCCTATTAATTAAGCGGGACGGCCCGGCGCGGCGCCGGTGGTGACGCTGTGTGTTCCATATGACTATACGGTGAAACATCTTATTATACCATGGACTATACAATTTGCCGGGATATTAACTCTGTCTGTACCGACATTTTAAATCTCGGTTTTATAGACTAATATTTGATAAAAAATGAGTTCATGTGATTCTGAAATGTTGACCCCAGGTTTGGTTAAAGACGAGGCAAATACAGTAATCGAAAATCTTTTGCCAGAAATTTCAATGGAACGATACTTAAATACATACAATGATTTTATGAAGTGGTGAACATACAAGAAAATATGTATTTTAGAAAAACTACTATTTATTACTTTCCTTATATTCCAAAAATTCTGAATGTTACAAACTAAATTCAATGTAGAAAAAGCCTCGAGCGAAACATTTGTAAATAGAAATAACGAAAATTTTTGTTCAATCTAAGAAGTAATTGAGCTACCTAAAAGCATCAAAGGGCCTTAACATAAAAATTATAGGCATCTCAATTTGGGGTTGAGTATCTAGGTTTGAGTGCTACCGGAAATAACAGAACAACGTCACAAGACAAGACCAACTGATATGAAAAATCTGATACCAGTAGATGTTCAACTACTTTATAAAATGTACAAGCCTTGTACAAGATAAATTTCGTATGCTATCAGACATAAAACTCTCATAATCACGGCCCATTAGGCAGGTACCCTTTGCGACAAATTAGTTGGGCATACAGATAGAACATAACCTGGATTAACACATAGGCTAGTTTTTTCCCGGAAAGATGAACAGTTCCAGAAGGATGCGTGATAAACGACATTCACGCGGGCGAAGTCGCTATTAGGCTATTTTACAAATGAATAAAATAAATAAAAGGTGTCTAGCCATCGGCTGGTAAAATAAAATAGCGCTCAATTTTAAATGAGTTGGATTATTTGCGCAATGTTTTCATAAATCTTACTCACTCACAGGCTATAATTCAGGCTATAATATTATTGACTAATAAAAATAATGGACCCAGACGTAGGACCCTCCTCCGTTCAAAACTTTTCCACATTTTGAAAGTTTGGTGTTTTGTATTGAATATAATATGGCGTGAAGGAGATAGCTAAGGAACCGATCCAAAATATAAAGTAAGTGTATGAAATTTCTGTATTCTAAAATTATTCCAATACCATTACAAAAATTAAATATTTGTACGCCGGAAACGGTAGAGACAACTTCGAGAAAGAAGCCAACAGAAGGATCCGTTTGGGCTGGGCAGCATTTGGCAAACTTCGCCGAGTCTTCTCGTCGCCTATACCGCAAAGTTTGAAGACAAAGGTCTTCAACCAGTGCGTCCAACCTTCATGGCCATTCGTTTATATATCTCTTTTGTTTTATGAAATATAAGTTTGTCTTGTCAAATCTGTCTTTCATTAAGTACGTATTTTACATTGGCGACGAAGATTTATTTTAAAAATTACATAATGCCATTCGGTAAACTACACGAGTTTCGCGCTGAGGAAGGAAAGAACTGGTCTGCTTATGTGAGGTTGGTGAAGCAATATATTTTACTCAACGACATAAAAAATGAACTCCACGTGGCCACCCTAGTGACACATGTTGGGTCGCACATTTACGGGCTCATGTGCGATTTGTGTGCACCCAAATTTCCTGAAGACTGTACGTTCGAACAGCTAGTAGAACTCATAGGTAACCATATTGAGCCGAGGCGTTCAGAAATTGCTGAACGATTTACGTTTCGTCAGCGACGGCAAGCTCATGACGAATTGGTGGGCGCATTTCTTCAAAATTTGAAACATCTAGCTACCCACTGCAACTTTGGAGCAACTCTCGAAGTTAACCTTCGCGACCAGTTTGTATGTGGCCTCCGAAGTGAGGAGATGCGGTCACGCCTTTTTGTCGAGCCGTCACTGGACTACAAGAAAGCGGTAGAGATGGCGCTCGCACTGGAGGCGGCTGAGCGGCATGCGGCCGAGGCCGCGGCCGGTAGCGCGCTGTCGGGGAGCGGCCATGATCATGACATAGGACCTACTGGGGCCGCACCCCTGCACCGGGTCGCGGCAGCGCCGGCCGCGCCGTCAGGCGCCGGCAGCAAGCGGCGCTCTTGTTGGCGCTGCGGTAAAGGAGCTCATGCGCCTAACAAGTGCAAGTATAAATTTTATATGTGTGACAAATGTAGTGTCAAAGGCCATTTGTCAGCTGTGTGCACCAAAGGTAAACATGTCACTAAACATTATCAAAATTGTATTTTGAAAGACTCTGGATCCGAAAGCAGTTCTAATGATGAGTTAAATAATGTTATTTCTGTGAAAAATAGTATCAGTGATAGTCCCTATTTTTACGAGTTATTGATAAACAATAAAAAAATTATGTTTGAGATCGACACAGGCAGCAAAATATCGGCAGTAAATAAGTTGTTTTATGATTCCTACCTGTCTAATTTTCCTATCATCCGTGATAACAATAAGTTTCATTCGTACATAGGGGACGCGATCGTCCCGCTTGGGTTTGTTAATGTTAGTGTGCGTTGCGGAAATACCGCGGTTGCATCGTTACCTCTCTTTATCATTGACAACGGCGGTCCACCTTTACTCGGACGCCGTTGGTTGCGTAAGTTAGGATTAAAGGCAATCAATTTGTATAATTTTTCCGATGAAAATGATGCTGTTATATCGCGACTGAAGACTGAGTTTCCCGATGTTTTTAAGGATGGTCTAGGAAGTACTAAAACTAAAATGAAGTTGTATTTAAAAGACGATACTCCGATATTTTGCAAGGCCCGTACGCTGCCCCTAGCTCTGCGGACAGCTGTTGAGCATGAGTTGGAGCGATTGGAGCAGGAAAATGTCATTTATAAAGTTGAAAGATCTGACTATGGCACTCCCATCGTGCCGTTTGTGAAACCTGATGGAAGTATAAGAATTTGTGGTGATTATAAAATTACAATAAATAAAGTTTTAAAAGATTTTCACTATCCGCTTCCGCGTATAGAACAACTGTTTGCAGCTTTAAGTGGAGGTGAACAATACACTAAGTTGGATCTCAAACATGCTTATTTACAATGTACTCTCGATGAACAGTCTCAGCCCTTTACTGCAATTACCACTCACGTTGGCACTTTTGTTTATCGTAGGGCACCTTTTGGATTAAAGTGTTTGCCAGAAATGTTCCAAAAATTTATCGAAGAAACATTGAGTGGTTTAAATTGTGATGGGGTTGTGGCCTTTCAAGATGACATTTGTATAACTGGGCCAAATAAAGCTAAGCATTTATCTAATTTAAAATCAGTTTTGTCACGACTTCAACAAGCAGGCTTACGAATTAAATTAGAGAAATGTGAGTTTTTCAAGGATGAAGTTTGTTATCTTGGGTATAGAATAAACAAGTTTGGTTTGCATACCGATAGTAGTAAAGTAGATGCTATAGCTAACGCTCCGGTACCACAAAATGTTTCTCAGTTGAGGGCTGCTCTGGGACTTATAAATTATTATGCACGTTTTATTCCGAATATGAGTACATTATTGCAACCATTGTACGCTTTACTTAAAAAGGGAACTAGATGGCATTGGACTCAAGCTTGTGATAATGCTTTCCTGGCTATCAAAGAAGCACTAACTTGTAAGCCAGTGTTGGCGCATTATGACGCTTCACTGCCGTTAGTGCTGGCAGTAGACAGCAGCTCTTACGGTCTAGGCGCTGTGTTATCACATGTGTACCCTGATAACAGCGAGCGGGTTGTGTGCTGTGCTTCGCGCACGCTTACTGCCTCCGAACTTTGTTACAGCCAGATTGATAAAGAAGCACTGGCGATAGTATATGGAGTTACACGTCACCATCAGTACCTTTATGGACGTCGTTTTACACTTAAAACGGACCACATGGCTCTAAGTCATATTTTTGGGCCAAAGAAAGGCATACCACAAACTGCGGCTAGCCGTCTACAACGTTATGCAGTAAAACTTGCTGCATATAATTTTGATATTAAATTCGTTTCTTCGGAACGAAATAGTAATGCAGACGCATTGTCGCGACTACCAATCCAAAATAGTAAATGTTTGGAATCGGAGCCTGATGTTGCAACTTATTTACACTTTGTTGAGAACAGTTTTCCATTGAGTCATAAGGATGTTGCTAATGAAACTAGAAAGGATGTTGTTTTGTGCAGTGTTTACGGCTATATAATGAGCGGTTGGCCGGTTGATATTGAAATCGAAAATGGAAAACCCTATTTTCATAGAAAGGACACTTTACATATAGATCATGGGTGCATTGTGTGGGGTTATAGAGTCGTTGTTCCAAAGTCACTAAGGACACAAATTCTCGATGAGTTACATTCTGGACATATAGGTGTAGTTCGCATGAAGCAAATAGCGCGAAACTACGTTTGGTGGCCGAACATTGATTTGGATATAGAGGCAAGAGCTCGAGCGTGTGCGCCGTGCGCCGCCGTACGCGATGCACCGCCGCGTGCTTTGCCTGTGCCTTATGTTTGGCCGGCCGAGCCTTGGACTAGGATACACTGTGATTTTTTGCAGTATGAAGGAAAACATTACCTTTTAATTATTGATGCTCATTCCAAATGGATTGAAGTTTTTTTGATGTCTGGCGGTACAACGGCTGTTCGAGTAATTGCTAAGTTACGAGAATGTTTTGCAAGATTTGGCATTCCTAAGCAAATTGTCACTGATGGAGGCCCACCTTTCACGTCAGAAGAATTTGAAAAGTTCCTACAACGCAATGGCACAAAGCATATCCTCACAGCGCCCTATCACCCTTCTAGTAACGGTGCTGCTGAAAACGCTGTGAAAACAGTTAAAAAAAGTACTTAAGAAAGCTTCCATTGATGGTGAAGATTCTGGCCGCGCTTTGTGCAGGTTTTTGTTACAATACCGAAACTCGGCTCACTTAAGTACGCGACGTGAGCCGGCAGTTGCCATGTTAGGCCGGACACTGCGTACACGGTTTGATTTGTTGCGCGGTTACACTTCGGACAACATAGCTGCAGCTCAAGAGGCACAGCTGCGTTATGCTCCAGGTACTAAACGTCACGTCAATGAAGGGGATAGTGTTCTTGTGAGAGATTTTTCCAGAAACAATCATGATAAGTGGAAACCTGGTACGGTAGTGGAGAGAACAGGTGCAGTTACGTATAAAGTGTTGGCTGATAATGGTGTCACTACCAAACATGTTGATCAAACGTAAAAGTCATCGGTTTTCATCACTGCCAATTTGTTCTGAAAGTGATGTTCCCGAAAAAAAATTCGTTAGATGTTGCTGAGGAAACCAATGGGAGTCAATTAAGCCAGCCAGAGGGTGTAGAACCTCTTGACTTAGCTCAGGCTTCTGCCAGCCATGAGAGATTTTCATCTCGAGAAACATCGAATTCGTATAGTTTGCGTCCTCGGTTAAACAAACCAAATTATAAAGTTTAAGTTTGTTTTGTCATTAATCTAATTGTTTATTTGTTACTGGTATGCAAACTTAAGTATACACAAGAATAGTTGTTTAGTTTTTTTAGTTATTTCCAAGTTTAGTTCTTTAAGGGTTTAAGGGGAGGAAATTGTAATGTATTCATGTCTTTGAATAAAACCTTCATGGCCATTCGTTTATATATCTCTTTTGTTTTATGAAATATAAGTTTGTCTTGTCAAATCTGTCTTTCATTAAGTACGTATTTTACACAAACCAGATACGGGCACTACATCATCATCATCAACTCATATGCTATATTAGTGTTATTAGTACATAAATATTGAACAATTATTTAAATGTACCTGTAGCAACCTCTACCCCACAGAAATAGTTAGAATGGTTGTAATCACAATTTTACTTGCGATTCATGCGTGGCAACTTTCTGAACAAACTACGCCTTACATTTTGACGTCATTTTTTTTTTTTTTTAAATCAAATGTACTTTACAGCTTTTGTTTCTGCAGTTAGAAACAGCACAATAAGCCTACCTACCTACGTACCACGTACGCACGTACAGTCAACCAAACGGAATCATGACCCACCATAAGCTTAATTTTCTACAAACATTCTAATACAATTAGGTCGAGTTTCGCTCAAAGATATTTCCCTGGCAACAAACTTGTTATCAATTTTATTGTGTAGTGACAGTTAGTTTCTTTGAATTTGATTGATATTCTTCTGGAATTAAAAGAGTTCGTATAGGTTTTTGAATAAATAAAAAAAAATTTACTTCATTTTTATAGGTAAACTATGCGGAACGACATTTAATTCGAAATTCAAAACATAATTCTAGCTTTATCAAAAACGTAACTTTTTATCCAATTATTAATCTATTGCATTTAATAATAAAGCTCAAAATTGCATAGACCTCTGAGCCGTATTGACGCAGTTTCCTTAATATTCAAAATGTCCTAAGTGCAGCACGATGCTAATAAGAAGAACATTTTTCTGTTTTGTCAATATCATACGAATTCTTGGCTGAGTGGGTCATGATTCCGATTTGTTGACTGTACCTACTTTTACATATATCCTTTCAAGTAAAAATAATAATTTTCCAAATCGGTTTATAAATGACGGAGTTCTGAGTCAAAAAACATTAAAAAAACAATCGAATTGAGAACCTCCTAATTTTTTCGAAGTCGGTTAAAAAAGGGGTATCAGAGAGAGTATTACAGAGTCTACCATAATAAATATATAACTATTGTTGTACGCCTAAAATTGTAAAGTCTGACATAAAAAAATGTTGAAATATTAACATAACATCACGCCTGTATTTCCCCGAAAGGGTAGGCAGAGGTGTATAGTACACCCACATTTCGCCCGTTATGTTATAAGTCCCATGTAATAGGGGGCGAGCCTCATATGTAGTCACGACCATTTGGTTGTTAAAAGATTGATATTTCATAATATTTTATTGTTATAGTAGATAGATAGATAGAATATTATTTATTGTACACCATTAATAATATTAAAACTTAGGACTAACATGTAAATTAAAGTTACATGGGTTTGTGGGCTCTTTTGCGATATTTGCAGGTTGGACATTTATGAGGCAGGGCAACTACTAAATCTATGAAACTACAGGAATTTTTCATCAGCAAACTGGTCCAAAGGTTTTCATCTAAATTTACAGAAATACGTAATCACGCCTACCATGTTTCTAGCATTCACTGAAAAATTAATTAAGCCGCTATTAGATATGCTGCAAAATAAAATTTTAGTGACTCTGCGTCCAAAACAGCACTGATGATCAAGCAAACGGTTTGTGCCACAGAAATAGATAGAATGGTTGTAATTAGGGTTAATCTGATTTAAAAAATCATATTTTTAATAAAATACATTTTCTATGGCTATATTTGCTATCTATTGTCACGTCAAACGTAACATAAAACTCAAATAAAAAGATAAAATAATAGTGGAGATCGTATAACGATGTTTCTTGTATGTCTCATAAAACTAGAAATTACATATAATTTAAAGTAATTGCTTAAAACTACATAACATAGTGCGATTTGGTTTTAATAAGTGATTCATATCTATAATTATACTCGATTTTTATTCGAGATCATTTACGGAACCCACTATTACTTGTAAAATTAAGTTTCAGTATTTACATTTTTTACTCAAGTCATAAGTTTAGAAAGTTTTTAATCCCAAGGAAGCATTTTGTTCTCATAGTTTGTTCGTAACATCAACGACTGCTAATTAAGTTATTATCAGTGTTAACAAGTATTTCTAAGGCTCGGTTTCACCAACAATAATCCTTTGGTTAAACGACCGTTTACCTGAAATTCCAGTAAATTTTTCGAGTAATCGACTGTTTAATCAGAGAATTACCTTCTGTCTTTGAGAAGTTAGTTACTTCGTTTCAGGTAGACTGGAAATGAAAAATAAACAAATCTAGCTTCTTCTTTACCTAACCCTTAGTAGCCTAAGAATTACAACACAACAACTAGAAATACAATCAAAAGTAAACATAATAAGAATCAATTTCATTCCATCGTATTTTGTTTCATAAGCTCTTTCAAAAAGAACGCAATTCTTAGAGGAGTTTTATACTTTTATTCGTAATAGGGCTGATATCTTAGAAACCACAGCGTCTGTGTCAGCAAACCGAAGTGAAAAGGGAATGTATACTAACTCTAATATAAATAAAAATGTTTGGAGTAAACAAAATAATTCTACGACTCATTCCATAGAGGCAGACAAGTGCATAGATAAAGGCCCACAATAACCCTCAAAGAGGTATAAAAAGCCCGTGGCCGCAATCTGGCCGGTAGGCTCATAAACTGCGCGATGCATCGCTCGTGCCGATGATATCGTACTCGCTGACTCACGTCGTGCAACGCAGATTAGTCGAATACGCAGAAGGGACAACATCGAAATAATAAGTAACACCATTTGAAATCATCTGTAATCAATGAGAAAGAGTGTTTAAAATTACATGGACTCGCACAGGTCATTCACCTAACGACCTTAGCCTAGAAAAAAATGGTAGGACCATTTTTCTAGGCTAAGGTCGTATATTATACTTAAAACGCATCACAGTACGGTCTGGAATTAGAAGGTAAGGTTGCGTTACACATGGAACAGTGTCCCAGCGCAATACATACAGTATATTTTCCTATACTTGTCTTATTTACTAAACATTTGCTGGAGGAGTGTTTCTTGTTCATTTAATTAGACGTATAGACTCATGATTGATTGTGTGTGGAAATCCAGCACTGCAAAATCTTGTTGTTGCAACATATTCAATGTCTGTGGTCTAGTGGTTCGAATGTCGGACTGCCAATCACATTGTTGTGTTGGATATCTATCCGTAACACAGGGTTTCCCTAGTACGGACTCCAGTCTCTCGCAAAGGGGCTTCTACGCATCTATATGTCACGTAATTGTGCTGCTGTCTGTTGTTATTGAAATGAAAATGATAAGAACAGACCATATATCAAGTTTGTATAAATAACATCTTACAGTTACAAAGGTAGCTGTAAGATTTTCCTGTAAAAACTACTAATAACTAGAAGTGGGCGTTTAAACAAAAGCGCTTAAAAAAGTCTAATTAAAAAAAAAGCGTATAAGCACGCTTTGTGATTTAAGCAGATTTCGTTTAGACTTTTTCGTAAACCAAACTTATGCTTTCAATAGTACGATTGAAATGTAACCTTATATCTATGAACATAAGACTCAATTTCAAAGTTGACTGGTGGTGGTTTGAAACAGCTAGAGGAATTTCCTTTGTGTTCAAGGAACATAACACGTCGTTCATCCTCTAACACATTGGAAAATAGAAATTAATTTCTGTTGCCACCCCAGCATTCTAGATGACAAACTTTGGAAGGATAAAATTACACAGCTCGGAAGAATTCTAATGGCTTATATCACATACGCCTGATGGTTCGTACTGAATATAAGTTTAACTATTTAGGATCTGGTATAGATGTACATATTTTAGACTAACGTGAACTCCATGCATACTCTTTTCTAATCATAAATTTTTATTACAATGTTCTGGTAAAATCTCTACTGCCCATCTTTCTTATTACATCTTGTTCCTATATTTACACCATTCACACACCGGTGACTTAATAACCGGAACTCATTGACGAATAAAAAAGGCGGATGGAATCTCGCTAAACGGGCACGAGCGTCTTCTCAGAATGAGGGAGTTTAGGGCTAATTCCATGAAATTCCATCACCTTAGCCAGTTGGTTGTAAAAACAAAATATAGTGTGGTCGGTAAATAGTGTAATCGGCTGTGTAGGCGCTTATATGTATATATTTGAAGATATTGTGTTCATAATTATGACACGATGAAAAATGTAAGAAAACATCAAAACAGCGCGATTCCGCTCTGTTCTCACACGCGCAATTTGCCGTATGTTAGAAAGGGACGCTTGCCAATTCAATGCAGCACCTTAAGAGGAGGGTGCCGCACGGGGTGAACGGGCTCGCCTGTTAGTGGCGAGCCGGGACCTGCCGGAGATGGTTGGGCGAATACGGGAGTATTTCTCACGCCCCCGGCCAAGGGTCGGTAGAGGAACACCGTGGTGGTTTTTAGACGGTAAGAGTCCGACACTGGCTCCGCCTTCCCGGGGCGGAGTGCGTCCATAAGGATTTTCCCCACGAAAAAAAAGGCTTTGAAATATCCTGCACGATGGTGCAGAGTGCCCTGCCCACATGGCCATTCTATCTATTTCTGTGGTTAGTAGCATGTTAGTAGTTTCTCCATACATCCGCTAGAGGCGCTACTAATTTATGAATGAAGAAAGTAAAAAAAAAACTATAAAAGTAGGTAGGTACCTACTGTTAAAGTCGTACGGTCGACCGCACGTCAGTGGTAACAGTTTGACATTGACAGCGTCTATATTTTGTAAGCAGTAAGAGTGAGTCTTTATTCAAACAATATTTGCGTTCGATTTCTTTGGCGCTGAACGAACACTAAGATGTTCCAAATTCAAAAAGTGCACGGCAAAGATAATTGCGGCGCACTTATAAAGAGGTTTAAAAACTCATTACTGCCCACTAAAAGTTTTCTGTGACTAAAAGTTTCTTATAGAAAACACAACCTTTGGCGTGCACTTAAAGGCGAACCAAGTCGTCCTTTTCGAATAGATGGAATGAAAAATACTTTTTCATAAAATTATTTATAAATACACTTAAGGGCAGAGACGGTCTGAAATCGGGCAAATATCTGCTGTTCCATACATACCTCGATACTTAAGTCTATCAAAATATGTGACACAAAACAGCTGTTTTATTTACGAATTAAAAATTGGTCCTTTAGTTGAAGTTTTGCAGAAAGACGAGCAGAGAGTCCATAATTTTTTTTTTGTGTATAAAAAACTAAACTCTGACTGCGGCTTCACCCGCGTATTATTTTGAAGGTGGCGCGTGATTTTCATGTAGGTACGTTCACATAAACTGTTTTTACTATACATATTGCGCTCGACTGTACATTACATGACGCAAAGGGTCAACCACGCGCCGCCTTAAAAATGTTGTTTATGTTAAGATTTTAAAATACATACAATGATTATTTTTTACTTTTTAGTTAAGGTTTTTGAAGTCGGTTTTATTTTTTGTTAAAAAGTTTTGTAAAGTATGAACAAGCACAGAGCTGTCTATGCCGCGATGCAACCAGCAAGCTTCTCCTCCCAGTCAAAGTGGTCAATATTAAAAGCTGCAATGTTCAAAGTAGCAGTCCTTGAAGCAAAGCAACGGTCTTCCAACGTCTCTTTTCATTCACTACTGCACCCAGCATAACACGCTGGCGATCGGGAGGGTTCCATCCCCAGGTGGACCGACGACCTGAAAAACGTGGCTGGGGGGGACTGGATGCGGAAGGCAGAGGACCGAGTGTTGTGGCGCAACTTGGGAGAGGCCTATGTCCAGCAGTGGACTGCGATAGGCTGAGTTGATGAGTTGAACATTTTCCCATGGAAGTAGTTAGGGGCTACAAAACGCCACGTGCCAAGGTCTTTGCACCTGATACACAAGCGCCGGTTGCAGGGTACACGATTTAAAAAAAAAATTAATTCACAAAACTGATGTATAATCTCACATGCAATCGAGAAAACCTCGAAAATTATTTCTCCGAGTTTAGACCTGACTAGAGGCAACAGAAGCAACAGACATCTATTTCATCGCGAATGGAGTTAAAAATTCATAATTCGTTTTCCCCTTAAGTTAGTACGCCTTACGTTCTAGAGCTACCTCTATGAATAACAAATCCGAGCTGGGGAAAGAGGCCGATTTAAAATTTCCGATAAAAACTTCAACTTAAGTGTTGGACAAGGTCTTAGATATGCGGCGGAAGGTAGTTTCTTCTGAGGTTTAAAAGGATCTTCATAGTTTATAAAGATGTATAGTTTATTCGTGGTATTTTGATGTAGGTAATATTTGTGTTTTTTTTTTTTAACGATAAAAATAAAACACAAATATATAATATATATATATTTATTTGTCAAACATGCGTTTACATGCAAATTAAAGCATGCAAGATATAAAATTAATTGAAGCACCTACATGTTTTGCCTATCAAGGCGTACAAATTTAAGTATTTTAACAAAATAATTTAAATTAAATAATGAAATGTCGAGATATTTGTTGCTAGATTGTGCCATACGATCAAGTATAGAATATAAGTACATTGTAATAAGGTCCATTTTCAAACGCACGTTGCAATTCGAGACTCAGTGCCGGGCCAAAATGTACATTAATTATTGATTAAACCATACACACACAATATGCACATCCTACCTCCTACTTATATTATGATAATATCTTCATATATATAATCGTTGGTCCGTCTGTTAGTAATTGTGTAACTTCTGAATAACTTGACCAAATGAGGTAATTTTTTTTATGGTATAGGATGGCGAAACGAGCTTTAGCTCGCTTGGTCTTTAAGCCCACCTGATTTTAAGCGGTTACCTTTGCCCATAATAACTGTAATACCACCTAGGCTGTTGCCTAGATGGTACCGCAAGACATGAAGATGGAAAGTCTCATTTGATTATAAATGCACCGGCACCCGTATCCTTCCGAAACACAGCAATGCAAGCATCACTATTTGGCGGAGAAGTAGGTACGGCGGTAGTACTTCCCCGGACGAGCTCTCTCACAAAGGAGCTATTTCTTTATTTATAGGCTTCAGGTTTATTTGTATAATAATGTAAGCAGTATGTATGTGATCTCACTAAATGTTAATGTAATGTAGTTAATTCATCGAATTTTATTGTAAAAATCATAAAATAAGACGAAACTAAACTCAAATTTAGAGCATATAGAAATACTTTTTCAGGATTAGTTTTTATTTGATAGTTTATTTATAGGACAGACAAAAAGAAAAAATTATCTTAAAATCCGACCATTTTTCCTGCAGTAGTTTTCCGGTAACCCAAAGGAATAATTATGAAAATTCTCCGTAACCCCAAAAATATGGCTTCAAACTTTCCTCGATTACAGAGGCATCTCTTTATTAAGCAGGTACCACCACATATGTCTATGTTTGTCTTATTTTTAGTATTTGTTGCTAAACTAAATAATATGCACTATAATCTGACCAAGTTTGACGCTGGTATATATTACCGTTCTGAAGATAGAGCAAGAACAAAAGCGTTAAAAAAAATCATGTTTTTTGAGGTTTCTTGTATGGGGACCCCCTTTGGTTTTAGTTTTTTTTTCTGTTTTTAGTACCTATTTGTCGTGATACTCTTCATAGCAACCCATATTCTGAGAAAATTTCAACTGGTTAACTATTACCGTTCAAAAGATACAGCCGCAAAACACACGGACCGACAGCGTACTAATTATGATGATGATGTGTGCTGAAACTAATCATAAGTCACCTACATCTGTAATAATATCATATTCTAGTAAATAAATAATTTGATTGATTGATGTTATTTTCATCATCATCATCATCATCATCATCCTATTATTCTTCCACTGCTGGGCACGGGCCTTGACGAATCGGAGTGATTTTAGCATAGTAAATTTTTATTTTTTGGTGGGCTGCGCTGAATAGCTTAATTCGTTGATATGCTCCATTGGTTATTCGTCGGTTTTAAATTTTCTTTATATTTTAATATTATTACGGAAAGTTTGGTGGTTTGTAGCCAGCATTTGAACAATATGATGAGGTCAGATTGAATATTCAAACAATTTAGTAAAACTTGTGGATTATCAAAATACTTCTTATATACCTACTGTATTGTCTAGTAGGTACCCATAGTACAGACTCTACTTGGCTTGGGATAGAATGGTGATGCGTAAGATGTCCCAAAAATATTTATGTATTTTTATTTTATTATTCTTTGTCTCTACACTACCCTAAGGTTGTCTGGTAGAGAACGCCTATGGTGTTAAGACCGCCTTTGTACCCTGTTGTGCATAAAGAATTAAATAAATAAATAGTACTGGCCTGGGGGAGGCCTATGTCCAGCAGTGGACGTCTTTCGGCTGAAATGATGATGATGATATCGAATATGTGCATTTCTGGAAAAAAAACTATTAACTTAGTGTGGAGTGGGAGTCAGCACTTGTTTCGGTTTTCATCAAGGTAAGCTCAAGATAAATGCGTAGGATGTACTCATTCATAGCTTTACTCCATGTTTTATGCAATTTTTGGCTGACGGTGGTTAATGATACTTTGTAAGAGCACAATTAAATTAAAACGTACGACATTATAATAAAATTAATTGAAATTAATTAATTTATTATTTACGAGTTTTGGTCTCAAGTTGAGGTTTTATTTTGTAGTGTGGACTATGGGCTGGTTTGAATCTTGGCTTACAAGATAAAAAAAAGAATAGGTAATTAATGCTGAAACTAAGCCTTTGTCTTGGAGTGACTTAAATATGCGCCTTTTAAATATTCGTGAGACAAGTATTTGTCTTATTATGAATTTTGTTTTATTATTTATTAAAATTTACCTACTTAATGTGTATACACTTCGACTCATTATAAAATTTAATTGGTTTCTTACAAAGTATTGTTAACACTTAATTTTTTCACCGCCAATGACACATATAGAAGACAAATAATTTCGTGCCTTCAGCGAACTTTGTACTGATCTCCATACAATATTTGTCTTAATAACTTCTCCTTCCACCTTCCTTGAATCGACTCCGAAGCCAGATGGGCCGCTGCAGGTCAAATTTAGTTAGATGGGGATACACAGACGAGTCACAAATATGATAAAACGACTCACCGAGATGATAAAATGATCTACCGATATGATAAAGCAATCCACCGATGTGACAAAACTGTGCGTTGATCATGAATCAAAACACCGATATTAGATATAAGACACCGATGGATTTTTTCTTATCATTTCGGTGTAAATTATCAATAAAAAGCAACAACAGAAAACAATTATTATGTCATCACCTCTGATGGATGATGAAAAAATGTCTTAGAAATTAATAATTTCAAATTATTCTAACACAATTCTAGCTTATCATGAAAAATTATGTTTTAAGGTATAAACAAAGAATTTGTACCTGGCTGGTAGCATCAACATCAATTGGCATTTTAAATCAAATGCCTCTCTCTCAAACTCGTGAAATTGATTCTCGGGATACGTCTTTTCAATAACATAACAAGCTGAATTAATAAGACTAATGGAATTTTTTACACACAACTGAAAAAGACTACAAGGTTGCTTTGAAACAGTTTAGGAACTCGATGCCAATTTTTCTTAAATAAAACCGAATCAAAGGCACCTACTTCCTAAACACAACACACAAATTATTTTATTCTTTTTGAAGTCGGTTTTTGTCGATTCATGTGAACAAAAATGTAGGGGACAGATGATATTTTTTTCGGGATTTAAGTTGTGACGTAAAGAAAGTGCAAACGAACACAGTTTAGCATTTAGGAATAAAATAATTGCGCAATGCAGGTCTTACACTCACATAAACACAACACACAAAACTTCGTAAAAGTGTAGTCTTCCCGTGTATGATGAAATAGAAAAAGACGGCATGGCAATCAATTTTAATACCTTCTGGGAATTGCATAAGGTTGATTATATTTTATGTTTTGGGTGTTTTCGTCGATGGTCTTTTCGTTTCTGCGCGAATGAATCTCTGTCTTATCTTTTGTGTCATACTGTACATTCTTGCAACAATTTCTAAAGAAAAAGTAGTTTGTTTATAATGATTTAAATTGTGGAAAGAAAAAATCGCTCACGAGCAGGATTCGAACCAGCAACTCCTGGCTACATCGTATCTTATCGTTAGGTTTCGCTTCGCATGCGTAAATGCGTACTCGTCACTAACAACTTATGGGCTAATGCCTGAAATAAAGACATTTTATTTATTAATTTTAAACTATGTCGGAGTTAGTAACCCTCAACTCAGACCACTGCTGGGCAAAGGCCTCTCCCAAGTTCTTCTAAAAAAATACAACTAAATTACTTATATAAATTTATACTAATATAAATAATAATATATTAATAAAAATAATTAAGTGTATAATTCATATTAATTATAATTAATTAATAATATATATATATTATTATCAAAGAATTATATATTATTCCTCTTCCTTGCCGTAACTATAATGCAAGTAACTATTGCGTTACATTTTCATTCATGCTATCTTCATGTTTTTACAAAAGTAAGAAAAACAAAACGAGCTCGCTGCGCTTGCACCCTACTATCTTTATTATGATTATTTGCCATATTGCAAAACGTTTTAATGTTTGATTATAAGAGAAGAATCGTCTCTTACTTTTTAGTAAGCAAAATCCTGAATCCACACAGGTTGACATTCTTGAAAAATATACAATAAAAAATTTCACCACCTCAGGTAATATAATATTTCTATCACGTCAGTATGTCGCAACGCCCCTTAGATACCTGATTTAAAACTATAAACGAAAAGGTAAAAGACACTTTTTTTTTATAATATAAATTTTTAAAGAACGGGTAATTTCGGGTAATGGATGGACTACCTTTGTTAAGAAATATCTCGGATGTAATATCTCGTATAATTATGGTTGAACTTCACTTACAGGTAAGTTCTTTTAACCATAAATTATTTTGAAAAAAAAAAATTTACTATCTCGTTCCATAGGTATATGAATATTTCGTGCGTCGACGATTTATTTAACAAGGATGGTCGCGATTTGGATTTCATAATCATAGACTACATTCTTAATATATTATATTTTTTTTATAGTATAGGATGGCGAAACGAGCCAAAGGCCCCCCTGATGTTAAGCGGTTACCTTTCCCATAAAAACTGCAATTCCACCTAGGCTGTGGCCTTAATGGTACCGCAAGTCGGTTCGCCAAACTGAGACATGAAGATGGAAAGTCTCATGTGATTGTAATTTCACCGGCACCCGTACCCTTCAGATCGAAACACAGCAATGCAAGCATCACTATTTAATTGTGATGAAACTTTGGTGGGTTGTTCTGCGTACGCCCGCGAAGGTTCCTGGCCAAAAAATATGAAAACGTATACAGGTTTATGTTTTACCAGTAAAACATGTTTACATCAATGAAAGCGCGTGATGGCTGGCTCACGCGGCTGCGGGTTTGCATCGGGGGTACAACCCCCTCCCGGCCGGCCGCGTGAGCCAGCCGTCGCGCGCTTTCATTGATGTTATTACGAACAGATTGTGAAATCAAAGAGAGAGAGAATGTGTAGAAAGTATGACTTATACATAAGTACATATACCTCCGCTCTGAATGATATAAGCAATGATATAATGATTTTGTTTGACATGAATGAAAAGAAGTTTGAGCGATTGAGTTTTAATGCATAATGACATCCATGCGACTATGAAATGATGATGATGGATGATTTATGCATTATTTAGACTGATTCTTCATTCACATATTTGACGATCGCATAAGATCAATTCAGCTCATAATTAATTCATTTACATTCATTCATTGTTAGTTTAAATTATCACCAATCTTGGCGCTTTTAAAATAACAATCGGGTAAATCAGAGTAAGATAAATTAATATTTATCTCTTTTCAAAATAAACAGTTTTACGTTTGGTCATGAATGTAAAATCAGGCCTTAGTGTCACACAGTCCAAACCTTGATAGCGCCAACATGTTCGGCGAAAAGCGGCGAGAAGAGGACGTTTTCAAAGGGGGGTCTTTTTGGTATGTCCTCGGATCGACCTGACCACTGAATCGTATTCTACGCGCGATTTTGAGTCATTCTGTATAATTAATAAGGAAAACTTAGTCAAACCTCGGTTTGGTAGTCATAATTCATGCATACACTCCGACAAGACATGAATAGTCAGTGAATGAACGCGTCAACTATGCATATGTATGTGAAAGTCAAGTACCCCTGTGGTTAGCCATGATACCATGTATGTAGGTACGCGGAAAACTCAATCATATTATAAAAACAGGTCATTATAATACGGTTTTTATGTACTAACAAAAAATGAAGAATATCTATCTAGAATGCTAAAGTAAAAACATCATTTGTCAAGAGACAAGGAGCGTGAAACTGGACACAATGATGTTTGACCAATCGGTCACGCGCCAAAACTAAACAAAAAATTGTAAATAGATTCCAATACCCATTTTTGTCTTCGATTATTTTTTAATACCAAAATATGTTTGTATCGAAACATTTTCGAATTAATATCTAATCTATCCACGATTTAGATAGATATATAAGATGTTTAATTTTATTTGTTTGGGAAAATAAACGGTTACACATTATAGTGTTTAGTTATAACTTATAACCTAAACTTAGTCATTGTATAACCAACGAAATTTCGCTTGGACGTGGATTTGCGGAAACCAGAAGTCTGTTCCCAGCTTAAATTGCAACACTTCAGCTTTACCTATTGTCAGACATTTTGCAAGACCATGTACTATTTAAATCTAATAAACAATGGGTTATTGAATTCGTTAAGCAATGGAAGGAAGTGGTGTATCACTTACATAAATCAATTGTGTTGATAGGTTTTTTGATTGGCCGCCGCGTCTCTTGCTTTCAGAGATTGCCCAAATGTATCTCGTTTCTATCGGTGTACGTCTTACACGCGAATGTGCCTTACATCTCATACATCAACGTCGCAGGTTATGAAACTACCTGCGAAGACATATATACTTGACAGTTTGGTCACTCGTGGAGGCTCTCTTAATGTCTGACGGTTGCCATAGGAATACCTATGGCAGTCGTTACGGGTGTCAGGTTGGGCCATACCTTATTGTTGGATCTTAGGTTGTCGGTATTACCTACACACTAACTGAATTGCTCTGATGGCAGTCGCTCCGCATCTGGCCTTCAAAATCTAAACAAATTAATAAAAAAACAATATTCTCTGTATTCCTAGACCTCTATTTCAGAGCATAATCTGTTGATTTGCATCATCACATTTTACTGTAATTATGACGTCAGTGTTAGCGCTGGGCGGATCCATAGATTTAAAGTCATCAATCAAACAGCCCCGAAGCGTGCGTCCTCTAGAACTGAACATAGAACTTACCACGACGGGCCGGCTTTTCAGCACGTATATTGTATGAGAACATTCTAGAAGAAAAATAGATAAAGAAATATAATTTAGTGATAAAGTTTGGTGCACCAACTTTTTTGGGCGGTAGTGTAATGTCGAACCGTGGAATACCTACTATTTTGGATTAAATTCTTTTTGACGCGATGTTTGGCTTTCTATTCTAAATTCATGTTGTCGACCGACTGCTTAGTCTTTGTTTGTTCAAACTGCTCGCCGACTGCAAGTGGACTGTGCAGTCGGTTGACAGTTCCGATGCAATTACATCAACTGCACCAAAATCGTGAATCCAAACTACTATATTGCACCTAGCTAGTGTGAATAGTCCAGGGGTTCCCAAAGTTTATTCTACCGCGTCCCCCTTCTACTTAAAATGAAAATGCTGCGCCCCACTCTCTATCGCCTTAATTTTATAGTTCTTACAAATTATTTTGTGTACGTCTTTTAACGCCTCGCCTGCGCCCCTCTTTTCATGTCATCTCGCTTCCCGAAGGGGCGCTCTCCACACTTTGGGAACCCCTGCCCTCAGATTCTCTCATTGAAAGTATAATAGGTAACAGCTCTTATTTATATATTTTTTGAATTATAATTTCAGATACACCTTCAAGGAGCTGGTAATAAAATTGAAACCAGTTACAAATATGATTTTAGATCCAGTATGCAGCTCACCTACTAATATCGTAGGTTTTATTCTGAAAGCGTTTCCTAAAAACGAT
The DNA here is from genome assembly GCA_949699075.1 of Asteroscopus sphinx. Classification (NCBI taxonomy): domain Eukaryota; kingdom Metazoa; phylum Arthropoda; class Insecta; order Lepidoptera; family Noctuidae; genus Asteroscopus; species Asteroscopus sphinx. Next base: position 14,958,465 of record OX453024.1, read on the forward strand.
ATTGGTTTAACCATTTGGGATGCTCTGGTAGAATCAATCTGTGAATCTGATTATGACATTGGCACACAGAATTTGTGTGAACTGATGATGTGGCCGTTGAAAGCAATACTCATTTACTGATGTACGTAAAATGTTGTAACAGTTATTAATGTTTGCTTTAAATTGGGTGACGTGCATAGTATTTTCGTTATGATTAATCTCTGTTTGTATTCTTGAAAATGTAGACTTGTGTACTAGATCAAATGTTTTGGTATTCAACATATTTAAGAGATTAGATTTCTAGTAAAACCTGACCTGTGATTGTACGGAAATCCTCTACAATGCGAGGTCAGCCTATACTGGAAATTTTATAGCTTGACATATAGCCGACACACGCTACAGTAAAGCCCAACCACAAGTGCCAGTTAATTCCAAGACTAAACTTAACCCTTTAGTGTATGAAAACATGTTGTGTTCTGATAATGATAAGAAAAGTGAATTTAAACCTCAACAAAATCACGAACAGCGTTTTATACAACAAATAACCAGGAATGAATTTCCATTTTTATATACCGAAATGGACCATGAGAGTTTTACCTCTCACTCTCTATTTTATGCTTTAGTATACACGATACTTTTAGCATCAGCTATCGTTGATTTGATCACTTTTCGTAAGCTTGATGCTGCGGCCTCGGGTGAAAATGCATATGAGTCGCCTTTGAGACTAAAGCCTGAAAAAATTAAAGATATTTTGTATTTGCTCACATATGTGTGTGATGATGACAAATATTTTTATTCTGATATACTGCCAGCTGATGAAAATACTGTATCAAATCAGATAGTGAAACCTAGACAGTTAAATTTTCTAGATGTTAACGTGACGTGATAGGCCTCCTTTGCCTTACATGCGTATATTTGAAGCAAAGTTAAGGCTCATCGCTTGAGGCCGCCACCGTACTGATTTTTTTTTGTATTTCTGACGTTTGTCTCTTATTATATTTCTCGAAGAAATTCATCGTCATCATTATCATCATTTTAGCCGAAAGACGTCCACTGCTGGACATAGGCCGACCAAGCATCGCCACAACGACCGGTCCTGCTCTTTCCGCATCCAGCGGATTCCGTAAATCTAAGTTATTCATACATATTAAGCCACCCTTTGTGAAGAGAGAAATAAAATTATTATTTATTATTATTATTTATTATTCCCGCGACCTTCACCAGGTCGTCGGTCCACCTTGTGTGGGGTCTACTCACGCTGCGCCTAGTTCTAGTACGTGGTCGCCACTCCAGAACTTTACTCGAAGAAATGGATCCCGCTTAAGTCCTATAATTAGGTAAAGACTTGACAGCGAGAGGGTTTAGAGTAGGTCTCTTAGGTATTTTGGTAGTTACTGTAGTTCAATACTAGAGTTAGCGAGCTATGCTATTCTTTGAAGGATAAAATCCGTAACGAAATTATCCGGAGAAGAACCGGAGTGACCGACATAGCTTGTAGGATCAGTAAGCTGAAGTGACCGTGGGCCGGCCATGTCTGTCGAAGGACTGATGGCCGCTGGAGCACACGAGTCCTAGAGTCGAGACCGCGAATCGGCAAACACAGCGTAGGGCGCCTCCCCGCCAGGTGGACCGACGACCTGAAGAAAGTGGCTGGGGAGACTGGATGGGGAAGGCAGAGGACCGAGTGTTGTGGCGCAACTTGAGGCCTATGTCCAGCAGTGGATTGCGATAGGCTGAGTTGATGATGAATAGATACTAGAGTTCAATGTAACTAGCTGTATACATTCTTGTGGAATATGATAGACAGTGTACGAACAACATAGCACGAAGATAAATTAAACATAAGACAAGTATAAAATCCAGAATTCCCACACCGAAGGTAATCTCTTCAGGAAAATTAAGCTGTCAGTCTATGTTTAAAATACAAACTTCTTCGTACCGTTTCGAAACGAATAGACGATTTTGAATCTTATTGCGTCTTGGCAAGGATAGAACAAATTATATAGTGTCATCTATCGGGTTTAAAGTGAACTGTGTAATATCAGACTAGTTTGTGTCTTTTATACGGGGATTAGAGATGATTGATTTTTGAAAAGAATGTGAATAATTATTTGATCATCATCCTCCGAGCCTTTTCCCAATTATATTGGACTCGGCTTCCGTAATATTGAAAATTTAACATCACAATGTATTGATATTCTATGTTATTGATAAGGCAAGCTGGGAGCGGATTAACAGGTTAACATAGTTTTACTATCGCGAACTAACTACTAAATGTAATAAACTTCATTCTTTGTAAATATTTACATTTAAGGAAATCTTAAGAACATCATAGATTCATTGGCTTGTAAATATTTCTATTGATTGTCTTGTTCAATACTTCTTTGACACAAAAGCTTACCTAGACTCAATGTAAATATAGAAATATTAATATCCTTTGAAGATATCTGTTTGCATAAGTGCTATCGATATCAAAGTCAATATTCGTTCGTAACTTCATCATGTTCTTTACTTAAGGGTCTATTCAAATGGATTACATTTGAACTGCAGGCTAGCTGCAAAATAGTTGTTTAAATGCTGTTTTGGTGCAGTTGTTATATCTATATCGAAATTGATGCCGATCGACTGCTTCAGTCTTTAGTCGTTCAAACTGCAACAAAGTGGGCTGCACATTCGGTCGGCAGTTTCCATGCAGATACGTGGGACACTCAGAAAGTTTTGCGAAACTAAAAAAAATTGTTCTATACGTACATATATTTTTATCAAATCTTTTCAAAGTACTTTCCACCAGCCTCTATACAAAGATTCATGCGCCTAAACCAGTTTTCAAAACACTTTTTCCAGTCCGCCGCAGACACCTCGTTTACAGCCTGCTCGAACGCAGCCAGCGCATCTTCCGGCGACGAAAATTGTATCCCTTTGAGCTGATTTTTTATTTTTGGGAATAAAAAGAAGTCACACGGTGCTAGATCAGGGCTGTAAGGAGGGTGACCCAGGAGTTTGACTGGCGTGCTGTCCAGGAAGTCCCTCGTTTTGAGTGCGGTGTGCGCAGGTGCATTGTCGTGGTGGAGCAGTAGCCCGCGGAGCCCTGTGTTTGGTCGCTTGTTGCTTATAACAGAGAAAACTTCTGGCAAACATTTGGTAGTATACCATTCGGCATTAATGCTTCTTTGATCCCGTAAGGGAATTGATACCAAGTGGCCAGTCAAATTAAAAAAGCTAGCGATCAATATCTTACCCCCGCTTCTAGATCGCTTCACTTTGGTAGGCGTTGGCTCATTTTGAAACACCCAAACAGTCGACTGGCGCTTGGTTTCTGGGTCGTATTGATAAATCCAGGACTCATCACCTGTAACGATGTCGTAAACACGCCGAGACGAGCCTGCTTCAAATTTGTTAAGCATATCACGGCACCATTCCACCCGGGCCTGCTTCTGAGCATCGGTGAGGTTGTGCGGCACCCAGCGTGATACTATCCTCCTCACGCGAAGATGGCTGTGTAGAATCTCGTGAACGCTTCCCGATCCAATCTTCAATATGTGTTGAATCTCCTGATATGTAATTCGCCTATTGTCTTGGATTAAATTTTTCACTGCTAGCACGTTTTCTTCGGTAACAGCCGTCAAAGGGCGACCGCTTCTTTCGTCATCCCCCAAAGTTGGTCGACCGCGCTTGAATTCGTTATACCAACGATACACGGTTGCCTTGGAAGGGCTTTCATCCATGAATGCCATTTGAAGTCTATCGTACGATTCATCCGGTTTCAGGCGACACTTGAAATCGTATAAAATCATAGCTCTAAAATGTTCCCGGCGCAGATCCATATTTCAGTGAGACACAATACTTTGAATTAACTCGCAAAAAATGTGGAGGGAAATTTTGAAATTGGAACTTACTTATTTTTACTTATAAATAATCATATTTTCGAAAAACATTATAACTGGCCAGTCTCCCATATATAAAAACTTTTTTTCGCAATACTTTCTGAGGGGCCTGGTATATCGATTACACTCAAATTGCATCCAAACTGTTATTTTGCAGACAGGTTGCAGTTGAAACGCAGTCCATCTTTATAGACCCTCGGTGAAAGCTGTAGCTGAAATTACAATTTCTAGTTAAGATAATTTAGTTTACCATAAGTAATGTTGAAACTTGACACACATAAATATAGTTCTGGACACTACGACATAATGGAGACCTGGAGTTAGATTTTAACCACAAAAAAATGAAAAATAAAACTTTTTAACAAAAAATTGAACCGACGAAAAGTTATTTTAATTAAACATATTTTATTTAAATATGGAGATTCCATATTTTGTGTACCGTTGTAGTCATAGTACTGTAACTTGGTCGCTCACGATGGACCTGATAAGAAAGCTCAAAGTCACTCAAAGGGCAATGGAGAGGGCTATGCTCGGAGTATCCCTGCGTGATCGAATCAGAAATGAGGAGATTCTCAGGAGAACGAAGGTAACCGACGTAGCCTGAAGAATAGCCAAACTTAAGTGGCAGTGGGCGGGGCAAACGGGTGCTTGCAGAACGAATGGCCGATGGGGCCGTAAAGTTCCGGAGTGGTGACCGTGTACTAAAAGTAATATGATCAATATGTAGATACTCTTTGGAATATATTTATATATTTCATTAACAATAGTTAAGGCCTTACCAATAGTTAAAGCAGAAATACGTTGTTTGAAGATAATTTTAACAATAGTTAAATATAACAATAGTCAATGGTAAAAAAACTCTTTAAAATTCAACAATCGTTTTATTCTAACCTAATCTATTGAAAAAACATGGTAATAACACGCAGCGTGTTTTGACTACAAAACGATGTATTTGTAATTGTAATACTTATACTTATTGAAGTTATGGAGAGAGCTGTTTGTTTGGTCCACTTTCTTGATTTTTTTTTCATTACGTGTACGCTGTATGCACATTCAACCATTTTCTTGAATATGTCTCTCGTTCAAGTCATGCTGTATCAGTATAACTGTATACGCCGTGACATTTTTGTCGTCTTACATCGGTGGCCCAGTTAACATACTTGCTATTCCAAACTTTTACTATGGGAGCAACGCGGATTCCCGTGACCTTCACCAGGTCGTCGGTCCACCTTGTGGGGGGCCTACCCACGCTGCGAGCTTTTTATTATTTGGCATATTTTTTTATATTTTTTTACTAGTTAAGTTAGTTTAGTTTAATTAGTTAAATTTCCGATATTATTTAATTTTTCAAGCCACCACAAGCGTGCAATCAACCCAGTGCGGAAGATTTGCATAAAAACCAGCAGCAGGTCATGGTAAACAAAACATCTTTTATTTTTAAATTCTTAAGAAGTCTACCATGAAAGCTGGATTAAGCTGGTCCGTGTCCCGAAAACTCAAACATAATAGAGACTATAAAAATAAGTTGAGAACAGCCACTTGATATTGATGCGAAGTTAGACTGTAGAACTTTGATTTATTCGCCAACTCTCTGAATTATGTTACTCTTGTCCTTATTAAATCACTTCATTGCAGAATACAAAATATGTCAAATTGCTATATCTAGTAGAGTAAATCGTGGATAGATAAGATATTAATTTCGGCCGTTAATTATTATTATTATTTATTTAATAAGACAAGTAAGAAAAAACAGTGATTACCTATGATTTTCTTCTCGTTAATAGAACCTCAGCTTCTGCACCGTTAGGTGCATTGAATACTTAGCTAACCATCAACAACAGAAATAACTTCTGAACTACCATGTTAGCCTTATAAAAAACCTCGCCCAATTGAAAATAATTCACGAACCTTATAACATCAATTTTAGATCATAATTTTGAAAATCCCAATGGAGAAATATCATCCCAGTTATGCAGATTTTCGCACGAAGTTTTTTCTCTGCATCAAATTCTGATCCGGTCACTTCTGAGCTGACGCCATGTCAGCCGAAATAAGGGTTACCATTTCATAATAGAGGAATGTCTGTCTCATGTGCTTATAATACCAGTTTTTTTTAGAAAAAGGCTTTTTTACGGTAAAATCTGGTAAAACGAAGTAAAGAGAAAAAACACTTACGCGCGATGACCTATAGGAACGCGTGCTAAATTAAAAAATGCCTGTCTCAAATGAATGCTCGCCACACGTATGTCTGAGCCTCGTCAGTCGTCACCTCGTCTGAGCTTATGACTGTCAAATGCGGAAAATGCCAGCCCTTCTGGTAACCCTAGCCGGGATCGAATTCTGACCTTCCTGCAAGGAAGCGTTCAACCGCTTGGCTACTATTTCGTAGCACATAGGGGGAAGCATAACCCATTCCCGGAGTTCTCCCTCCATTGTGCAATAGATGGCCACCGGCCACCGGGGAGGTTTTAGTGCGGTAAAACTCCCACACATCCCACTGAGGTAACATGTACTACGTTACGTTACTCTAGTGAGAAGACACCTCGAATCGAATGTTTGTTACACATTTTAGAGCTCCTGCACTTTCCATTTAGCCACGCTCGCGCCGCGCGTGCTTTTGTAAAAGGAATAGTGCAGAGGCAGGTTGCCTGGACTTTTTTTTGATAGTTAGGTGAATGAAGGTTTAATTATAAAACGAGAGCTTTGGAATGGCCGTCGAGAAAAGAATAAAATGTTGTCATAGCGACGAAGTAACAAAATATGAAAAATATGTTAATATTTACAAAAATTGTTTATAACAATATAATTACCAGACGAAATACAGTAATCTGGTTTGGAAAAATGATTAGAAGAGGTCTAGAACCTATTGGAATGCACCAAGGTTTACCATAGTATCTGTAACGACAAATATAGTACATAAAAGATGACCAATGATGATGATGATGATGATGTAAAGCGATATCTAGGAGTAAATAAACGTATGTAACGCGTTAGTAGACGTATTTTACTATCACGCTACACGCTACAATGCAGTGCTACTGCATATGTTTTGTGACCCCCGTATACAGCTAATCGGCGTCAGAGGTTTACTGGCCTGTGTCCACACCCAATACCTTCCCAATTTAAGGAGCTGTGATAAAAGGAGCAGATAAATAATGGTAGTTTTGTGGAGATAGTTATTTTATTTGGAGTTTCAGCGGTATTCTTGTTTCTTTTACTTGACTTTCTTTGAAAGAGGGTTTAATTTAGGCTTAAATCACCTCATGTGAGAATATGGCGCCACCGGTGGGTACTTCGTTTTAGTGACTCCTGAAGCGAACCCTGTCCCCATCATCCGATGGGGAAATTACCTATTGTTAAATTTTTTACAATAGGTAATTCAAGTAAATGGTTTCTTAGAAAATGTTCACAGTATTTCACATTCTAGTTATTGGACTAGCCTGAGTTACCTTACCGTTACAAAATCCATAACAGTATAGTATAATAATATTATTAGCGTATTCGTTAGATTAGATCATGTAGCTTTTGTAAAATTCATTTGTCACAATATATTAAATTTGTTGTGATTTTAAAACAATCTTCAATTCTTAAAAAAACAACATTTCCATGCACACATAATAGACTGAACAGAGTCGTCTTTATTTCACTGTCCTATTTACTTTGCTCGGGTAACTTGGCACCAGCGGAGTAAGTATGAAAATAGTTGTGATTTTAGAGAAAATAATAATATTCAAATTGTCCCTATCAATCGATCCTGTTGTTGTTGTAATGTAGATGTTGTAGTGTAGATGTTGTTGTAGTTTACATGTTGTTGACGTTGTTATCTCTACGTTTTTTCAAATATTTGTGTGATGAGAAGTGTTTGTGTTGGTCTGGGTGTTTCGTATGTATTATAAGTATGTATTCACAAAAAAAAATATAAGTATTATATCCATTGTCTAGCTACAATATTACAAGCTCTGCTTAGTTTGGGACTAGATTGGGACTTGGTGCTGTGTAAAATTGTCAATAAACCAAATTAAAATCAATGAATTAAAATGTCATTCAATTAAAATAATCAATTTCAAAATACAATTCAAATTATAGTTCAAAAATAAAATCAAAAATCATAACTCCTAAGACTCAAACAAGAGGATGTCCAGTACTTCAATAAAGGGCTGCTAAGCTACGTAATTATGGCATATCTCCCTAACATATGCTTGGGGGAGGTCTATGTCCAGTAGTGGACGTCGTTCGGCTGAAATGATGATGATGATGAAGAAAACCCGTGATAGCCCAGCTGTTACACAAACATAATCAATCCATTATCATCCCACTGCTGGACACTGGCCTGTTTTCATTATAAGGAGGATCAGAAGGCCGATTCTCATAACTAAAGAAGTGCAGTTGTAGTTAAGTTTCGCTCATAACAATGCTTTTAGTATTTTTTTTTTCGTATTCTGTTATCTACGGCGATCGCTGTCAGAAACGAACTACAGCGTCTCAAAAAATAAATTCAGATTGTTACGCTTCGGTACTCGGTACACACATATAATTATGATTTTGTAATCGAGTAGCTCTATTGCACAACACTCAAATACATTTATAATGGCAATCTACTAATTTGTGGAAGTTCTCTAAACTTATGTTCCTTCTTCACTAAAATGCACGTTCCACCTCTTTTTTTACAAGTCCTACTGAAGGATGCTGCTAGAGTGTAATTTGGTATGTTAAGGTACTGCTCATAGCCTGCTAACATAAAATGTTCCGTAACACATATTACGCCGATGTCTATGTTCTTGTCCACGAGTTCTGCAAAATTTATCAAAAGACCGTCTGATTTGTTCAATAATCCCGCAATGTTTTGGTCCACAGGGAAAAATGATTCCCATGAAATTATTCGTAATTTTTAGGTATTTGTTTACAGTTATTCAAATATATTTTATTATTTTATAACATAATACTTACCAAATAACATAAAACAGTGACGAAACACAGTTGTAATAATAATACACTTTAGAAAGTCTGATTGGATATGCTTATCGAATAAAATCATGGTCTTATGATACAAGATATTTATGTAAATTTGTTCAATTTGGTACGGCTACAATTCGACTTAGGGTGAAAAGGTTCGCACGATATCGTAAAAAGTTCCTCTCTTAACTGTCTTCGTTATTTAACTGTTCCTATCGTAAATACTGTCAGCGTCTTGTGACACACGAAAAGCTTTAGTTGTGATTCACGGTCTAGGCACCACTCACCCCTCAAATCTCGCCCCTAATTGACTAAGTTTACCCACTCGCCACAATGTTATTTATACGAGAGACTTATTACAAATTTTGCCAAAAAAATATACCTATGTAGCAAAACCTATGATGACGTCATTATTCTCGTCCCACGCGGATTACTCGCGCAGGTTTTTACAGCTTAGTCAGACTAGCCGGAACAGCCCCAATTGTATCGCAACCATTGTGTTGTACTGAGTACTCATTGTTATCCGAATAGCATTAGTTCATTAGAATTGGAGGACTTTCCAATGCTTCACGGTGGTGTGGTGTGCTACTGTTAAGTAGGTAATGGTTGGTACTTGATATATTTTTATTCGTTATACAGATTCTTAAGTTTTTTTTGTTTTGCATGTTTTTTACAAGTGCGACTTAGAAGTTTTATCTTGCAGTCTGACACTTTTGGTCATTGATTTTATACCATATTTTTATGGGTCTTTGGGTTTTATATACCTACCTTTTATTTTAAAATCTATAGTTGTTTTATAAAGCTTTTGCTTTCTTACTTTTTGTCTTCTGTAGGTTTGTTTTAGTTTTTGTTTATTGGTCTTTTACACCAAAAAGAAAGTTCCTTTCTTTTTTATTTCGGGGAGAAAATTTTTACATGAAACTTAAAGGTTTTGGTCTGCTGATTCCGAATATAAACTAGTTTTTGTGTACCGCGTCACAATTTAATTCTATTCGCTTATACATGGTGATACTTTTTGGAATCATTCTGCCAAAATTATTGAAAGTTTTCGTTAGTTGCTCAAAAACAACAAGGCACCGGGTGATGACGGAATTACGGCCGAACTCCTGAAGGCGGGTGGAAAACCGATCCTTAAGGCCCTTCAGAAGCTGTTTGATTCCGTCATTCTCGAGGGAAGAACGCCACAGGCATGGAGCAGAGGTGTGGTGGTACTCTTCTTCAAAAAGGGCGATAATGCTCTACTGAAGAATTATAGGCCCATCTCACTTCTGAGCCATGTCTACAAGCTGTTTTCGAGAGTCATTACGAACCGTCTTTCGCGCAGGTTTGACGACTTCCTGCGATAGAGTTTACCTACTGTCTACTAAATTTATTAACATGAATTATAATATAGTACCTATAGTAATTATTTTAATTTTTACTGTTGTGACAGCTAACAGAGAAACTCCTACTGTTTACACAGTATATGTACACTGTAGTCGAAGAAAATGGTTGGGTTTGTCTAGGGCATGTTCACACACGTAGACTTTGTGGAGCGTCTGTTCTTGACGTCAGCTATATGTTCTTTAATTCTAGTGGCTACACTACGCATTGTTTGCCATATGTATGATAACCAATCACAATCCATCTTGAAGACCCCTGCATCTTGTAAGAGAATGTGTTACGTCACCGGTCTGAGGAGTTGGCTGATCTTTGAATTTTGTTCTTTGTAAAAAGTTACAGTGTACTTATTACGAATTCACGACATTAGGCGTTATAAAAATAATAAATAGTTGGGGCCGCGACCTGATACTCAGATATATCTATAAAAACAAACAAATGTTGATCAATGACCAACATTGACAATGTAGCGTATCTTATAAACACAACTAATTTAGGTGCATTGCATGCTTCTCAGCAGGGAAGCGCAATTACTTTGATATTTTTACAAAGAAACTTGAAGAGATAATTGACTCTTTAGTCAATCTGATGCGTAGTATCCGTAAGCTTTCATTGTTTCTTGTAGGTACCTCCTAGTTCTCGCCTGTACTCTGTTATTATTATCACTTTAACATTAATTAGCTGTCTGCTAACTGAGCTATAATAAGTACCTACAAAGGCAATGTTGATTGATTGAAAAACTTGCCTCTTTGGGAATACTATCTAATTTTCACTTCCATCGGTGTTATTTTCTCATGAAGAGTATCTGCTAATTACTTTTATATTAACTAAGTTTCTATAAAGACCTCGAAACTAGAAGAAAAACTGGTCTGTAAATATAAAAGATACAAATGACGAAGAGAAAGCAAATCACTTTCCGATTTGAACACCTATTTACGTGGATAAAGCCAAAGCCATTACTTTGAAAGAAAAATCTGGTCGTAAATTATTTGGACGTGCATTAAATCCCTCGTTACAAGGTTTATTTTAAACTAAAGAAACCGTGAATAAGGCTGCTGATGTTAATGTCACATCTACTGTAAATTATAAAGCTGATGTTACTAGATTACACATTATGAAAAGGGAAAAGACTATCGCCAAAGTGTGTCCAAATTATGTTCCGGACTTCATATTTTACATCAAAAATGAGCTTGGGGCTTACCGGAATTTACAAAGTGCGCACATACATTTTTCATAAGAGACCCTTTGGCTACAATTAATCATTTATTCTGTATTCCTATCTCCCTTTATCATGAGATGCAGAGAATTATTCGTGGTCACACCGACAATAACGGATATGAGCCAAGTGAAAGAGTGCGTCAGATTCAAGGTACCAATTTTCGCCAGATGTCACTGCGTGATCTGCATACGAGCTATGAGCCAATGGAAATCAAAGCGACGACTGACCCCTTTCCGTGATGAATAGTAATGACCCTACTTGGATTGTTCACGGTGCGACTCATGCTAACATATCGATTATATATTCATCAGACCCAGCTTTTGTGGGTTGAAAAATCAATCTTTGTGCAGCTATATTCTGCCATTTAGCATGCAGTAGTAAATACAACCTCTTATTGAAATAACTGAAAAATCTTATGGGGCAATGCCCCCATAAGAGTTTTTCAGTTTTGTTTTTTTACTCACCAGTATCAGTAAAAAAAATAGCTGATCTTTACATTTTGTCGATTTATGTGAACACAACTTCGACTACGCCTTTTAGGAAACTCATAATAGTAATTTGGAGTTGGTTGTTTTAAGCAGGATCACAAATAATAAAAAATTTGGTTCTAATATCACGCTAAAATGGGGATTTAATTTAGTTTTGGTTAGATTTTTTGATTTCATTTATTATTTTTGGCAATATAAAGTATATCTTTAGAATTCGCTTCGCATGCGTAAAATGCGTTATAATAATAAAATAATTAATTTTATTCTTTTTGAAATCGGTTTTTACTTTTTTTTAAAGTTTATTTTATTTTCTATTTTAAGTGGCATTAACAATAGTGGCAATAGCAATAACAAGCGATTGCTGCAATTTATCTATTGAAGAGTTCCCTTCTTTGTCTACGAAGGTCTTCATCAGATCTTCACCAAATGATACTTTATGAATACAAATGCTTTTATTTTTATAGTATAGGATGGCGAAACGAGCTAAAGGCCCACCTGATGTTAAGCGGTTACCTTTGTCCATAACAACCGCACCCCTACTACTAACTCCTACTGCTTGACTTGTTGATGAAAATACCAAAATCACTATATTTGCCTATAATATTTGAGGAGTTCCCACAATTCCACATGAATCCCACTATCAAAACTGGATTTTATTCTGAAAAAAAGATTTTTTAAAATCTTGTGATTTTTATTCTGTGGATTGTGATATCCTTTATAAGTGACAATGGTTTAAATTTTGTAGCTGAGAGTTTCGAGGTCGATTATATGAATGGATAATTATACAAATAATTGAACGTGCACCTTTATTTCGTACTTTTCTAGGTATTCTTAAATGTATATTATCTCTAATTCCTTAAAATTATAGGTATAAGTAAATATATCTTAATTAAGATTTGTATTAGTTCTAAAAATACTGTTTTACATTCCTATATCTACTTATGTTTAGTTCTCTATCCCCTGCGTGCCCTATGGATTTCTACTTTAATATCATAAGATATATTATTCTTAATTTCCTAAATCAACCTTGAACTAATGTAGATTGTAAAGTTAAGACTACTATTTACACTTACCTATTAATGGAGGAGCGACGGCTCTGAAGACGATGTTACATAACTAGGAACATGCCAAAACTCCCCAGATTTCATCATATTTTTGCATAATTTATATTAACAGATATACGACATTTAATATTATCAGCAAGCAGTCTTCAAGGTAGATCGTCCCTCCTATTTTTATGATAAGGCTGGAAATACTTCGTTACATCGAATAAGGTTTACAAGACTTGTAATTTCCTAATAAATATACAAGCTTAGTGAAATTTTTTGATAAACGTAATTTACAAGGCCTTGTGAAAATGTTCTTGTAATTTGTAGCTTGTAGCTTCCAGACTTTTGTCTTTTGACAAATAGGATAGTATAGGATTCACTGGCACAGCGCTAATTTCCAGTGGGCACCCCAAGTGTGACACAGACGGGAACCCAACATATACACGTCAGATAAAATAAAAATAAAAACATCATACTAAATTCATATCATTAAAAATAAAGCTAAATACGATGACGCAATGACGCCAGAAATAAGTACCCTATCGAGGAATGCTTCTCACGCTTGCTTTAGGTTTATTTATAAAGGCAATATTCTCACTAATAATCTTTTTATTTCTGACATTAACCTACATTATACTTACATCATTTGAATGAATTTGATGGAATAGTTAGTCATATATGTTGCCAGTTCCTTTTGTGTACAATAAAGAGTATTTGTATTGTATTGTAATAAACAATTAAATATTTTAAAAAGAGTATATCCATGGAGTTTCTTGCCGTTTCTTCTCCATAGGACCCACAATTTGGAACCATGCAACTAGAGCTTGACGTTTCAAAATAATCTTTATAAGCGATAAAAAAGGAGGTTCTCAAGTCGACGCATACTTACATTTTTTTAATAATAATTATTGACGAATTGCATTACCTAAAAAGACATGCTAAGTTTGTTTACTAAATAAGGCAAGAAAGAAAAAACAGAGTGTACCTATTGGGCTGTATGGTCGACGTGTAATACTCATTCTGTAACATTTTATATGTATCGCTGTTGGTTTTCGAAATAAAATAATAATTATAAAATATTTCTATGCTTAAACATACTTTAGCATCACATGACACGCACGCATCACATTTGAAGACGTCTGTGGTCTAAATCATGTTTTAAGAGGTTAGTTTCCATTTTTTTTTCTATAGAGAAAACTTCAAGAAAACGTGTTTTAGGCATAATATAGTTTTAGAAAATACGATCTGATTAACATAAATTTTTTTCATTCCCCTCATTATTATGTTGTGGGGAAAATATTAGCAAGTCAGCAGGTTGGTTCCTCAGAGCAACAGAACACAAGAGGACAAACCACCGCGTAAAGGCTGACCGTTGGGAACTGTAGCGAGTAGGCAACTAACTCGCCCGTTTACAACGCAGCACAGGATCACGCGATGCTACGTCATATGAGGTGATGTTCCGTGACGTAGGCGCTAAGTGTCCGCCCGCTTCAATATGGCCGCAAGATAACGTAGCCATTAAGCTACGCCCCCTCATTAGGACGCGTGAGCATCCATTGTCTACGCGCCGAGCGGCAACATGGCCGCCCGTTAAGCTTGCGTTCAGTGGTCGGTAGCCATATTGGGTTAACGCCTACTCATTAGCTCTTGCGCAGAAACGGTCAAGTGCGAATCGTTATTATTATTAATTAAGTTTGTATATAAATATCGTAGCTTGCTTTGTGTGTCCCACATGGGACTCTCCGCCAACTAAGTCCGGTTAAGCAGAAATGGGACTTCGGTCCCACCTGCGAGAGCCCATTCGAAAAAAAAAAAAAAAAAAAAAATTGTGTTCATTCATTCTGCTTCGCCCGCTTGATAGCTACGCATTGTAATTAGATTAGTCTTGTAAATAAATACGACAGTATTCAAAGTTTGCTTGCACTTATTATTTATAAATAATTATCAAGTATTCCCAAAAGTCAGTAAATTAAATTCAAGATACATTTAATTAGACCAAGCAATTGTAAGTGGTATAAGGAACCCTTACCACTTCACTGGTGACCCCGCTTTCATGAAAAACATGGATATCTATCTGATAAGGATTTGTTTCATGAAACATACAGAGTGGGAGTAAGAACACCCACATTCAACCCAGATGACCCGACACTATGGTTTGCTCAACTCGAAGGTCAGTTCACCCTTTCTAATATAACCACGGACTCCACCAAGTTCTACTTTGTCCTGGCCCAGTTGGAACCCCAGCATACTGCGGAAGTGAGAGATTTAGTAGTTTCTCCACCAGCAACTGGCAAGTATGAGAAGCTGAAAGCTGAACTGATCAAGCGACTGTCTGCATCACAAGAGCGTAAGATTAAACAGTTGATTATGCACGAGGAACTTGGCGATAGAAAACCATCACAGTTTCTTCGTCACTTGCAGCAGTTAGCAGGTCCAACTGTTCCTGCAGATTTCATACGAACCATCTGGTCAAGCAGGCTCCCTGCCAACTTGCAAACCATAGTCGCGTCGCAGGTCAACATGAATCTGGAGGATGTAGCTGACTTAGCGGACCGCATTAACGATATCGTTCCAGTAACCGGGCAAGTAGCTAGCACTAGTACTTCCGCGCCAGTACAAACCAAAACTTCGGCTATTGATCTGTTGACTCAGACAGTAGCAGAATTGAGTCGTAAATTAGAGGCGATGAGTATGGAGTTACGAGGTCGCCGCCGCTCTCGTGCTGGAGATTCGAGACAAGGGTCACCTCGCCGTTCCCGTTCTCGCTCCCGACCTGGAGACCACCCTTACTGCTGGTACCACTACCGGTTCGGTGACAGAGCAACAAAATGTACGCAGCCGTGCAGCTACAATAAGAAGCCGGTAAACTACCAAGGCAGCCAGTAGTGGCGGCTAACGACTGCCTAGCTACAACGAGCCGCCTGTTCATCACAGATCGGAAGACAAAAATACAATATCTGGTAGATACGGGTTCAGACCTGTGTGTTTTCCCCCGATCTGCTGTTCGGGAGCCGCGCACCAAAACGAAGCCCGAGTATTTTCGATCATAACGGATCATAAGCCGCTAACCTTTACTTTTAGCTCACCTCGTGAAAACTGTTCCCCTCGCCAATACCGCTACTTTGATTTTATTAGCCAGTTCACGACTGACATAAGGTTCGTGGCTGGCAAAGACAATGTAGTAGCGGATACTTTATCACGAATTAATGAGATTAATTTGCCCTTAGATTACCAGTCCCTGGCCCGTGGGCAAGAAACCGACGCAGAGCTGCAAGATCTTATTCAGAATGGCTCTAGTCTGAAGTTGAAAAAAGTCAGACTGCCAGAGTCGGGTATCGAGGTATACTGCGATGTCACAACAGGTGTACGTCCGTTCGTCTCCAAGCCATTTAGAAAGCAGGTCTTCAATACCCTCCATAACCTAAGTCACCCAGGCGGTAAGGCAACAGTCCAACTAGTGACTGATAGGTTTGTTTGGCCTGGAGTAAGAAGGGACTGTCGACAATGGGCTAAGGAGTGCCAACCATGTCAAGCAAGTAAAGTGTCTAGGCATACGTCAGCACCTTTGACGGCTTTCCAGACACCTTCAGCACGTTTTCGCCACATTCACATTGATTTAGTTGGTCCTTTACCTTTATCTTCTGGCTACAGGTACTGCCTCACAATTGTCGATCAAATGACACGTTGGCCTGAAGCGTACCCGCTTCAGGACATCACTGCTGAGACCTGCGCTGCCGCCCTAACCTCAGGGTGGATCGCGCGGTTTGGCTGTCCCGAGCACATCACCACCGACCGGAGCAGGCAGTTCGAGTCCCACACGTTCAAGGGGCTTGCCGCCTTAATCGGCGCGTCTCACCACCTAACCACTGCTTACCATCCCGCAGCTAACGGCCTAGTGGAAAGGCTACACCGCCAGATAAAAGCCGCCATCACCTGCCACGCTACATCGAGCTGGACTGAAGTGCTACCATGGGTCCTCCTCGGCATCCGCACTGCATGTAAAGAAGACCTACAGGCATCAGTAGCAGAACTGGTTTATGGCGAGCCACTCCGTCTACCTGGTCAGTTCTTCGCTTCCGCCTCCGAGGAGGTAGTAGACATGGGCAGACTCATCAGCAGACTTCGTGCCCATATGACCAAGCTGACGCCACAACCCACGTCTTGGCACACTAGTTCCAGTCGACCGTTCTACGTGCCTAAAGACCTGGATACAACGACCCATGACTTCCTTCGCCAGGGACCAGCAAGAAGATCGCTCGAGGCCCCTTACCTAGGGCCGTACAAGGTGCTTCGGCGTGGCCAGAAGACGTTCGACATCGACGTCAGAGGGAAGACACAAAAAGTCACGATAGACCGCCTGAAACCAGCCTTCGTCGCAAAAGATCCTTCATCCCTAGACCACCAACCCAATGAAGGTCAGACTGAAGCAAGAAAGACGAGGAGCGGGCGCACTGTCAAATTTCCCGATTACTTTCGCCCGTAGTTACGGTCTCACCGGGGGAGTGGTGTAGCGAGTAGGCAACTAACTCGCCCGTTTACAACGCAGCACAGGATCACGCGATGCTACGTCATATGAGGTGATGTTCCGTGACGTAGGCGCTAAGTGTCCGCCCCATAAAGGTATTATACTGACGTAATAGAGACACTGTCACCTCATTATCACGTCACCGAAAGCGAAATGAGTTTATGTGCGAAATTGACACGTGTAGGAGTGATTTTTAGTGATGTGACATGGACGTTTCCGCATTATCGATATAGTTCAACCAGCCTTACTTTTATGGAGTGGTAGTATTTTAAAACTGCTAAGCTATTAAGTAACTATTGTTTTAAAATTACAGATATTTGAGACATAATTTTATTTGTTTTAAAAGATTGAGTTACGCAATTAAGGGTTATATTATAATTACATTATTAATGTCACGAAGGTAAGGAATACATAAGTAAGAAATAAAAAAATCAATTAATCATCATTTCAGCCGTAAGACGTTCACTGCTGGACACAGGCCTCCCCCAAGCATATATTGGGGGGATATGCCATAATCGCCACGCTTGGCAGGCGGGTTGGCGATCGCAGTTGGTTGGTTAAATACTCAGAGAACGCTGCTGCCCGTCCTCTGGTGAATCCCTTAGTCGCCTTTTACGACACCCATGAGAAGATATAGGCTGGTGCAATTCTTTACGTCCGGCACCACACGGAACATTTTACAATTAATCATATTAGTTTTAATTAGGTGTATAGAAAGGTTTTCAATCCCGGAACTAAGTTTCTATACACGATTCCGGAATTGGTCAAATTATTGATTTTTTATGAAAAATTACAATATCTATGAACTTAACAAGTTTTCTTGTCCAGTCAACTTAAGTTACACATCAGACTTATCCTACTAATTTATACGACTACATGTAATACTAATGTAAATTTATAGTATATTTACAATTTGTAGTATATTATTATAGTATATTAAATGTAGTATATTATTTTGCGAGTAAAGTCCACTTCCACGTCCACCTCTGCTCCACTCCACTCCACTCCGCTCCGCTCCACTCCACTCCACTTAACTTCACCTCCACTTCCACCTCCTCCTCCACTTCCACTCCACTTTCATTCATCCATCTATCCATCCATCGTACATTACTATCCGCTCGTGCAAATGCATAGAAGCTTCGTATCTGTCGGGTGAGGGAGGACGCACCCCACGAATCAATTTTTTTCTTTTATTCTTTCTTTCTTAAAACCCTTACTAGTTTTTAAGTCATAAGCTTTCAAACACAAAAAGTTTCATCAAAATCGGTCCAGTAGTGTTAGCGTGATGCTCGAACAAACAATTTTATATAATTTTGTAATAGTTAAGGTAAGATAAGATAAAAAGTAGCCTATATGTTAATTCAGGTTAAGTTCTATCTGTATGCCAAATTTCATTAAAATCCATTTAGTAGTTTTTGCGTGAAAGAGGAACAAACATCCATCCATCCATCCATCCATACTAACAAACTTTCACATTTATAATATTAGTAGTAGGATAGGATAGGATTTTTGGAACTAAAAATTTTGACATTCTGTCTCCATAATAATTTGTCATCTTCGGTTGAACTAGTTTTTTATCTCTAACTCTTCTTGTATTATATTTATTTTTAACTTTTACTTTATACTCGTCACTTCGTAGATTTACCACTTTGAATATTTACCATTATTAAAGTAAAGACCTTTATAAGAAACAAACACCGACCCGAACAAATTCCGTAGGTATGGATCATTGGTAATTTCATTAAACGATACAGTTACCCTTAAAATATCTACTGCAAACCCTGTAATTTTTTCGAGGCTTTCAGCTTTTTTTATATTTTATTTTATTGTATAGGATGGCGAAACGAACTAAAGGCCAACCATATGTTAAGCGGTTACCTTTGCCAATAACAACTGCAATACCATCTAGGCTGTTACCTAAATGGTACCGAAAGTCGGTTCGCCAAACTGAGACATGAAGATGGAATGTCTCATGTGATTGTAATTACACCGGCACCCGTACCATTCTGACCGAAACACAGCAATGCAAGCATCACTATTTGGCGGAGAATAGATACGGTGCTTATTCGTTTTAACATTTGTGCCCATCCATTTTTCTTTAATTAATAACAGCATTTACAGGAAATCTGGAAGTTATGAAGTTAGCCGGTCAATATTTTACAGCATTTTTAGCCCGGCCGCCCATTGTCATAAAATAGCACCGTATTTACATTTTAATATGTCAAAAGCAGACATACGATTCGGAAAATTCTGTCAGTCTGCGGGGCTGGTACTAAAATTAACTGTATAATTATATGTATATGCCATAGACGTACAACATACTATTATAACATCGTAAAAGTACAACCATGGTATAGGTATAGGTTCCGGCGCGTCAGATTTTTTCTATGATCAATGAATGAATCATTGTGATTTCCTTCCAATGTGCGGCCGGACTAAATCAACCTTTCAATACTATCAACCGACTTCAAAAAAAGGAGGAAGTTCTCAATTCGATTGTATTTTTTTAAAGCAGTAACGGACACTAACTTGTGACATGTATGGAGCTAGGTAGTACAAAAAATATATAATTGAAACTATCGACATATCGATATATTTTGAGCAATCCATATGCGAAACGGTTTCATTTTCACGTACACAATATTTTTTTATCTAACACATAATTATTTAAAGTAACATATTATATAGAAAATAGGGTATTTACTGCATGTTATTAATGTATTACTAAATAATTTTAAGAATAACTTCTATGAAAATAAGCATTATGAAAGTAGTATTGTCCTGCAGATACTTACCTGTGAAACGTCTATTTTTTAGGTTAATAATGTAAATTACACAGCAGTATAACACAGAATACTACACCAATACGATTATTGATATTAATTGGATAAAATACAGAACGATTGTGAAAGAAATCATAAAATAATACGAGATTATATTTTGATGGGACGCTGTGGGAGATTACAATTTTCAAAATCGGTTCTACTGACATTTTATTATATCTCTTTCTAGCTTATAGGTTTTTTCGTAAAGATCGGTATCTCAGTCGCACACTGTAGTGGTCTATTACGTCAGTATAGAAATGTCTTTGGTCCGCCCGCTTCAATATGGCCGCAAGATAACGTAGCCATTAAGCTACGCCCCCTCATTAGGACGCGTGAGCATCCATTGTCTACGCGCCGAGCGGCAACATGGCCGCCCGTTAAGCTTGCGTTCAGTGGTCGGTAGCCATATTGGGTTAACGCCTACTCATTAGCTCTTGCGCAGAAACGGTCAAGTGCGAATCGTTATTATTATTAATTAAGTTTGTATATAAATATCGTAGCTTGCTTTGTGTTCATTCATTCTGCTTCGCCCGCTTGATAGCTACGCATTGTAATTAGATTAGTCTTGTAAATAAATACGACAGTATTCAAAGTTTGCTTGCACTTATTATTTATAAATAATTATCAAGTATTCCCAAAAGTCAGTAAATTAAATTCAAGATACATTTAATTAGACCAAGCAATTGTAAGTGGTATAAGGAACCCTTACCACTTCAGGAACCCTTACTGCGCGAGTCCGACTAGCACTTGGCCGGTTTTTTCTATCTACAACTACAGCGAACTATATTTTACAGAGTTAATAGTTTCTGATGAAACTACAGTATCTGTACTTCAATTGTTAAAAACGAATTTTCGATAAATGATGTTTTTTGTCATTTTATCGAGGGTACTTTATTTATAAGAAAAATAAGTAAAAACATAAATTCAAATAGTAAGTAGGTATGAATCGATCTCAGACTAAAGTAATGAGTATTAGTATAGTATTAGGTAAAGTGGGTTAGTGGTCAATCCGCACGAATTTGATTGGCACGAAACGTGGATGTGATCTAATATAAGTTTTATATAGTTTCAATAATGATCTTGGTGTGAGACATTTAAATGATTTTCTAATAAGATACAACATAGAGTTTGCTTTTATGACTATGCCAGTGATGTGCGTTTCCCATTTTAAGTCATTACTTATAGTGATTCCCAGGTCTTTCTGCGTATCTACCGGTGACAGTTGCTGGTGTCCAAGATAGTAAGCTTTATAAGGATTGTTTAATGAACAATAGTAAAACCAAAAAGTTAACACAACACTAGCTTTCTACCCCTTCGGGGAAATACAGGCGTGATGTTATGTTATGTTATACTTCTAAAAACTAATAGTAGGAACGTGTTTAACGACATTATATCTAATATAATAGATAGAGACATAACAATTGAGTGTACTTAGTGAAAGAGTCGATATTGTTTGGTTGGCGCGTAAGAAAACGTTATTGATTAATAATAACCCAGTTGAAAGGATATATCACTTATGAATTAAGAGATATCTTCTCTTTCAACTGGGTTTTGGTCGCGCTTGAGAAAACGTTATTGATTAATGATGATGATGATGATGGACACCACTTGCCAAGGGTGCTCGTCATGCTTTTCACCTTCTGTGTAGGACACTCATACCTACCTGAAGCATTAATGAGGACTATAGTTGTCCCTATTATTAAGAATAAGACAGGGGACGCGTCCAGTTTGAGCAACTACAGACCTATATCGCTCGCAACTGTGATAGCTAAGATACTGGATAGTGTGATTGATAAATATTTAGATAAACATCTTATATTACATGACGCTCAGTTCGGTTTTCGCTCCGGGCTGTCTACTGAAACAGCAATATTAAATCTCAAGAACACTATCCACTATTACACAAGCAGGAACACACCAGTCTACGCATGTTTTTTAGATTTATCGAAGGCGTTCGACCTGGTTGTGTATGACAAGCTGTGGCAGAAGTTGTCAAATGAGACTGAACTTCCTGACAAACTCACATCGCTCCTTAAGTATTGGTATGGCAATCAGCGTAACAATGTCAGGTGGGCGGGGTCACTATCGGATACGTATAGGTTGAAGTGTGGCGTTAGACAGGGTGGCCTGACTTCGCCTAAGCTCTTTAACCTGTACGTGGATGGGCTGATCCGTGGGCTCAGCAGTACCCATGTAGGCTGTTCTGTTGATGGAGTTTTTGTTAACAATATAAGTTACGCTGACGATATGGTGCTGCTGAGCCCATCGATCAGTGCCCTAAGGCGCTTAATAAAAGTGTGCGAGTGCTATGCGGAGGCCCATGGGCTCAGGTATAATTCGAGCAAGAGTGAAATGATGGTGTTCAAGTCAGGTACGAAAAGCTATGACACCGTCCCGCAAGTCACATTGAATGGCAGTGCTCTCAAGAGAGTGCCGCAGTTTAAATACTTGGGCCACTGGGTCACCGAGGCCCTCACAGACGATGTGGATGTAGAGAGGGAACGCAGGGCATTGTCAGTCAGAGCTAATATGTTGGCCCGTAGGTTCGCACGTTGCACTGCACAGGTGAAAGTAACCTTATTCAAGGCGTACTGTCAGTCGTTTTATACGTGCAGCCTATGGGTGAAGCATACGCAGAAGACTTATAATGCCCTGCGTGTCCAATACAATAATGCGTTCCGAATGTTGATGGGGTTGCCACGCTTTTGTAGCGCATCAGCTATGTTCGCAGACGCAAAAGTAGATGGCTTTACAGCGATACATCGCAAGAGAATAGCGTCCCTGATGCGCCGCTTGCGGGGCAGCCCCAACAGCTTCCTGCAACTCATTGCTGGAAGAATGGACACTGACTGCTCCTTTATGGAGTGCTGGACAAAAATGCATGTAGCCCGTTCCTGAAACAGTGTTTCCATTAGTTTAGGACATATATTGTATTTTTTTTGTATGACATTTTATTTTTATTTTATTTTTGTTGCTTGACATATTGTTTATTAATTTTTTACTGTATGGATTATTATATATTTGCATGATATTATAATTATTATTGTACTAGTAATATAGATATGTATGACATTTTATCATTATTATTTTTATTTTATTTTTGTTGCATGACATATTGTTTATTAAATTTTTATTGTATGGATTATTATATATTTGCATGATATTATAATTATTATTGTGCTAGTTAGTAATATAGATATGGATGATTTATAAATATTGTAATTTATCTGAAATAAATGAATTGAATTGAATTGAATTGAATTAATAATAACCCAGTTGAAAGGAAAGATATCACTTATGAATTAAGAGATATCTTCTCTTTCAACTGGGTTTTGGTCTCTGTCCTAATCCTTTATAGCTTAATAACTTCTACAGTTATAAACATAAGTAAATGAAATTTTGTTAAAAAATAGTCTGCATATAGATCTCAATTTTAAAAGAATAAAAAAATAGTTTTTACGTTCTTTAGGGGTGGCGCCCATACATGTGAAATGGGGAAAAAATATATTTTTTCGCTGCACCCCATCGTGTTGGGTATCATTGAATAGGTCTACTAAAATGAAGGTAATGTTTCATACATCACTTTTTTATCAAGTGTACCATCTGCGAAATATAGCCCGCCAAAGTGGCTTGCAATGTGTCCCCCCCCCTGCCATTTCTAAACTATGCAACGCAGAAACTTATAATCTTCCACATTGATAGACCTTTGTGAAAACTCTCTTTTAAAATTATTTTGAGTATAATGTGATTATAATTTTTTGAGTTATAGACAGAAAACCGAAAAATACTTAAAACGTCCTAGTTCAAAGGTCATTGACCTTAGAGAAAAATTATCATGGCAAATAATGCTCCTTTAGCTACTTTCTATTTGAAAAAATCACACAAAGTAACTTTGACATCAATCAGACTTCTTAAATTTGGCTTCTTGAATTTATCTTACATGTGAAATGGGGATGAATTTTTTTTTGCCACCCCTAAAATAAGTTATCAAGATTTTTTTAATCTTTTAAAATTGAGATCTATATCTATACCATTTTTCTACAAAATTTTATTTACTTATGTTTATAACTGTAGAAGTTATTAAGCAATTTCTTTTGATTTGACGTCGTACGAGCGATTATTTTATTATTTTTAACGGATTACGCATGCGAACCGAAATATAAAGATATTAATTGTGGAAAGAAATCAATCAATCAATATTTTTTAAGGGATCCGTAGTCCTACAAGGAACCCTTATAGCTTCCAGTGGTCATTTTATAATGGATTGATTTGTAATTACGGATCAAACATCACATAAGTAGCCCATTATTGTCCCAAAGCTGGGCATGGGCCTCTTCTCAAAATGAGAAGGTTAAGGCCTTAGTCGAATACCGTGTTTCCAAACTGTAATAGAATGTGTAAGTTTTGAATGTGGAAATTTTGAAAATTTGTATGTTTGTATTTCTACAAGAATAAAACGAAATTAGTAATCGTTGTTAGCACAGAATATTTACTAACGGCTAATGACACAAATTTAGTTGAATCAACAAATTCTAAACAAGTACCAACTAGAGCAGGGTTTCTCAAACTTATAGCCCCATCACAACGACGTAAACTACGTTACCACGTTCCAGACGACTACGAACAAACCCTTTTTTTAATCTACCTATAAAAGATAAGTTAACTTTATGTCAAATGCTGTGTATTTGGCTATGCATTAGGAAAGGTAGTAAAAATTTTCTTCGATTAATAACTGTAATACTGTAACCAATATTGGCTTAAAGATAATAGTACAGGCGACCACACGTCAGTGGTAACAGTTGGACCTTGACGGCGTCTTTTTTCAGAAATTGTGGTTTTCGTAATTTTAGTGTTACCACTGATGTATGGTCGACTGTATCTATAATTGCTTTGTTTACCTCTTTGTTTACAAGGAGTACTCAAATGTATATTACCAGTGGCGGCTCTGGGTGGCAGCGGGGGCCAGTGCGGTTACTTGGGGCCCAGCGTCAACGGGGCGCCGTAAACCCCTTGAATAACGTACAACGATAGACTTTTTTCGCTTGTGCGAATTCTGTTGTTAGGGTGCAAAAAATATTTCATTCAGGGAAGGCTGAGGCTTAAACCTAAAGGCCTAGTCAGTGGCGTGCATTGCATATAGGCAATTAGGCAATACCTACTGCTTTCCTCATTCAAATTCAATAGTGGTGTAAGTTATTATCTTTTTTTCAGAGTACGATGATTATTTATCTTAAAATAGACCTATTAATGCTAAATTAATCTTCCTACATCAAAAAATCAATAACTTACACCACAATTAAATTCAAGTGAAGCAGGCCAATGCACGCCACTGGGCCTAGTAGACTAAGATAATATTATATTAAGATTGCAATGAACACCGCAGTTATCAATCACAGCAGCTGTTTATACCATATGAATGAAGGCTGGTGGAAAAACTTTTTCAAGAACTCTTTAAGTATGTTTCTAATAAAACATGAGAAAAATTTAAACACCTTTTAAGATATCGCAGCTTGATACTGTAAAACTTCTGAAAGCAATATAAAACTATATGTTGTAGTACAACTTGCAGTGAAAGGTCAGTGCGGTTCCGTAGCACCGTAACCCCACAATGTCGCGTCGCGAACTTGTGGCATTTCATCCGATGTCAAAGGCGAAGGTCTTTTATGTAAGGCATCCTTATACAGCTGTAGATACATAATGTTATTATAGAAAAATAGCGCTCGGCAAATATATGTCACTATGTCACACAGACAGCAAAACATACAGCTGCGAACAATCTAGTGAAGCCAAAAAAACTATGCTCCTTCGTGTACAACTCACGCTCACGCACACGCATGCACCTCAAACCATGCTCATCCCTCTCAGTACACATGTCGGGGCATCGTCTAGTAAGCATCGCGAAAGCAAATATCCTTCAGGTGCATAGACATAAAGTAGGCACATGTCTCCAAGATTTTCTCGTTGTAAGTTCATGAATTTCATTGAGTCTGTTGAAAACGAAAGCTTTTAATATTTTAGGTTGTGTTCGAATCCAACCTAAGACTACAGATGAGTCAGTCCAAAAGAACTTACGGTGTATTGTACAACGTAGTGAACTACTCACCCGTGCCGCTAGACGTGCGCCTAGCAACGCCCCGCATAATTCAAGACGCGGAATCGTAGCTGTACGAGCAAACGTACGAGGTTTTCTTGCTGACTCTGTCACCTCAATCAATATAAATCCATGTTATTATTTTTACACAAAACAGTTGAATAAACTCAGTCAATCACTTCGGTTGTTTTATTACATACAGTAATTAGAACACCGGGTCTAGCAAGCATCTAGCATTATCATAGCACTATCAAGCAAGCATCGCATAGTGTAGGGATCACCCCTACATTTTTGGTCCTTCGATCCGTTTAAGTAATCATCAAGCATCAGTGTGTGAACTATCGAACATTTGTTCAGCATTTTATCAGTGTTATTTTGTGTTTTTCTGTGACTCAATTCGGTAGCGAATCGGTTTGGTTGGTCTCCCAGAAGCGGGTCTCGCCAATCAAATTGAGAAGGCGCATATATCGAGGAGAGGCTACAAGGGCACTAAATATTATTATCAAGCAAATATTTTAGCAAGCAAGTAGTGAAGATCAATTATTATCATGGAAGAACAACTTATCCGCCAAAAACAGTTGAGGGATGAGTTTGTGAGAATCGAATCAAACTTCAGCAAGGATGGAGCAAGCAGGAAGACACCTGAATATATCAAGACCAGAGTCAAGGCGTTGGATGAATTGTGGGGAGAATTTCAGGTAAATCACAGATTTCTCTCTCAATTTGACGACAAAACACATGAATATTTTACCAGTGACATATTTGGAAAAACAGTGGACTTCTATCACTCAACAAGATTGAAGATATCGAGTTATACTCCCTCGACTTCTACCGCCAACGATGATCTCCCTTTGGGCAAGAAGCAATCGACAGGCAGCACGTTTGACTTACCTAAATCAGGTCAAACTGAGACGACGAGCGAAAAGGTACACGATTTACTTTCTCAGCAAAGAACTAACTTTCGTGCCTTTTCCCGTCTGTTGACGCGAATAGATATTGAAAATTTAGAAGAAAAATGGGAGATCGAGGACGAACTAAAAGAATTGCAGTACCGCTGGCGTATCATTGACGAGCTACACCTACGCATAGACAACATCTTACAAGGTACTGATGGGCGATATGAAGGGGAGTTCCTGGATCATGAGATGATGTACACTAACATCAAAAGGCAACTTAATAAGAAACGTTGTTCATCAGCTCACCTACAAAAATCAACACCACAACTGGAAGTTCCTACATTTACTGGAAATTACAACCAATGGCCTACTTTTCTTGACTTATTTACGGAAACTATACACAACAACAAGTTTTTGAGCAAAGCACAGAAAATGCAGCATCTGAAGGGTAAACTTAAGGGCGAAGCCGAACGTCTCATTAATCATCTCAACATCTCGTCTCAAAACTATGACACCGCATGGGATTTGCTGACGCATCGCTACAATAACAAGCATATTCTTTTTACCACTCAGATCGAAACATTCCTGAATCAGCCGTCCATTAATAAGCAAACATCATTTGAACTGAAACGACTCTACAACACTACTATGGAGTCAATACATGCAATACATAATCTCGGCGTGGATACTACGACGTGGGATCCTCTTCTTGTGCATCTTGTGTCTAAGAAGCTTGATGCTGACACTTACAGTGACTACAAGGAATCGCGTAAGACGCCACGAGATTTACCATCATTCGAAGAGCTAATGGGTTTCATAGAATGCAAATTCATCGCTTTGGAACCTATAAAAATGGAAAGAGAGTCTTTGGACCGCAAAACATCTCAGCAGCAGCCTTCGAAGTCGACTTATAAACCCTATACCTATCAAGGACAGCAAGGGAAATATCAGAGCAGGAATCATTTTGCGGCCCCTACTTTCGCAACAAGGTGTCCGTTTTGCAATTATGATCATGCATTATACAGATGCAAAAGATTTTTAGAAATGTCATTAGAAGACAAAATTAAGTTTATTGCAAAAGCACAAGTTTGCAAAAATTGTTTATACAAACACTCAGACAACATTTGCATTTCTTTGAAAAAATGTAAACTGTGCCACGGCGACCACAACACAATTATTCATGACAATGCGGAACAAATAAAACCAGCATCGTCAAGTATGTCAACCGAATCAATGTTGAAATCTGCTGAAAAACAACATAAAGTAAATCACGTAGCCGCGGACGATGAAGAAATTCTGCTAACTACATTATCCTTAAGGATCAAATCGGCAGACAATTCTTATATCACATTGAGAGCACTTCTTGATCAAGGCTCTCAAATATCCTTAATATCTGAGAAGGCAGTCCAGATGTTAGGACTTCAACGTCACCGCTATCATGCTTCTGTAGCGGGCATAGGACCGGGATCTAAACACTGTAAAGGCATAGTCACAATGGAGTGCCAATCTATTTACGGTGATTACGACTTCACTACACAAGCATTAATCATATCAAAGGTCGTCAATAACCTGCCTAACGCCACATTTAGCAAGCAGTCTTGGCCTCACATCCAGCACATTGGCCTAGCAGATCCTGAGTACAACTTGTCTAAACCTATTGATTTATTGTTGGATGCAAGCGTGTACTCGGAAATTATCATGAATGGCCTTATTAAAGGACCAATACAGGCCCCTATAGCACAACAAACTAGATTAGGCTGGATTTTGTCAGGAAACGTGAAGACTTTCCAATGTCATGTCACACTAAACAACGTCGAAGACTTATCAAGATTTTGGGAAGTTGAAGATATCAGCCAGTCCTCCCCGACCATGACAGAGCAAGATCAGTACTGTGAGGACTTTTATCATGCAACAACTCGGCGTTTGGAAGATGGTCGATACGAAGTAGGACTGCCCATGAAACCAAATTTCGAGCAGCATCTTGGTTCTTCTAAGCAAAAGGCTGTAGCACAATTTCATAGCCTAGAACGAAAAATGTCTCGAAATAAATCATTATCAGAATCATTCAAAAAATGTATACACGAGTACTTGGAATTGGGACACATGCGAAAAGCTGACACGATCACTAATAGTCAAAGTCTCAACGATTTAATGGAATGTGGGCCTAATTTTATAATTGGAAGGTGGCGTCACGTAAGGTCAGAAGACAATCCAGCAGACTGCGCTACCCGGGGATTATCAATAACAATACTGCAAGAGCATAAATTATGGTGGGAGGATCCACATTGGTTATCGAGCAACAACTTGGAGGACATCGTTGTATCAAATTATGAAGTTCCACATATTGAAGTAAAGAAGGCATGTGTAAACACAGCCTTATACAAAAATAATTCATTTATGATGAAATTACTGCAAAATAATAGCTCCATAACTCGAGTTATAATAACAATCGGTTGGATAATGCGTTTTATTCAACGACAGCAAAAACGAAAAAGTAGAGCATCGTCAGGTGACGACAAACTGATGTCATCGGAAATACAGCACGCTTATAACATAATTACTAGCGCTATTCAGGCTATTGATATTTATCGGCGGTCAAATGAACGCGTTCGGAGCAACAGCATTTTAGAAAATTTTAATTCCTTTGTGGACAAAGAAGGAATTTTGAGGGTTTGTGGACGACTTGAGAATGCGAACGTAAGTTACGCAGCAAAGCAATATCCTATCATTTTACATTCGCAAGGTCGTTTCACTGAGCTCATAATATTATTATATCAAGCACATATCACGACACTACTTGGTAGCCTCATACTCACGTGCTCACTTATCAGAGACAAGTACTGGTTCCTAGGAGGTTTTCGTGCAATAAAGAAGCAAATTATGACAGATCTCCCGCAGCCCAGAGTTACTCCGCCCCGCTCTATCACCAATACCTGTGGGGATTTCACCGGCCATGTGGATATCAAGGCAAATAAGGGCAGAGGCATAAAAACGTCAAAGGGATATATAGCAGTCTTTATTTGTCTGACAACGAAGGCAGTACACTTAGAGCTAGTGTCTGACTTAAGCACTCAAGCATTCCTTGCAGCGTTCAAAAGAATGTGCGCGCGCAGGGGTACTCCTCGGCATGTCTACAGCGACAACGGCAAGAACTTTGTTGGAGCATCGCGAGTTCTTAAGCAAGAGTACAAAGCAATAGCAGACACAATCAACATTAATTTTACCAATAATGTTAAGGAAATGGATATACAATGGCACTTCAACGCGCCCTACTGGCCAAATGCAGGAGGTTTGTGGGAAGCTGCAGTTAAATCAATGAAGCACCACCTTAAACGTGTCATAGGAGATCAGAAACTTACTTTCGAGGAATTCAGCACCCTATTATGTCAAATTGAAGCATGCATGAACTCCAGACCTTTATTTGCGCCGACTGAAAATCCCGATGATTTGTGCCTTACACCAGGTCATTTCCTAGTTGGAGATTCAATTATATCAAGACCACAAATGGACCCCGATATCACACATTTATCAATGCGATGGCAACTTATTCAGGCGATGAATAAGCAGTTTTGGAAAATTTGGTCCAGTGAGTACTTACAGCAGCTCCAGACAAGATCTAAATGGAGAACACCTAGCAAGAATTTGGAGGTTAATGACATTGTTATCATCAAGGAAGATAACATGCCTCCTGGCAAGTGGGCAATTGGAAGAGTTACCGAGCTTCACCCCGGAAGGGACGGATATATCAGAGTAGTGTCCCTAAAAAGCCGGCATAAAATCATCAGAAGACCGATCAATAAGTTAGTGTTGTTACCCATTAGCGAGATCTCGCATACAAATACGCAAACGACAAGCGGAACGAGTCGCCCAGATGACCAGTCCACAGTCAAGCGTCAATCAGGAAGTCCAATATTATAATATCTCCGCATTCAGCAGTCAGCAGGGACTGTATTTGGTCAAAAAGCAGATCTAAAATACATTCAACATTAATGGAAGACAGTCATATTATTTAAATATGTCTACATATCGGTGCAGTTTTCAAACGTAGGCACGTCACTCAGTATGTCACATATCAACCTACAAGTCGCGACGTAACAGAACCGTACGTCAGCATTTCAGCATCATATCACAACTACGTCACGAGACTAATGAACTTCAACATCAAAATAGACTTCTCATGTATCAAAACAAAGAAATACGAGAGGTCTCGTGAACAGGTGGTTATCATCGTGTCGTCAAGAATGCAGAATACGCATTTTTTTGCACAGCTGATACTCAAGTTACAACCTTGATTTATAAGTGTAGGTCAAGGATGCACATCAAGGCAACAACGAACAGACCGGACAATCAGCAGCAATGAAACAGCTAAGCAAGTAGCTTCGCCAAGGGATACTCGGTCAAGAACAGTCACTTTGAGGTTCCAACTATCAGTGGCACATTATATCAAGAAATTGTAGATTAATTTGTATTGTTACAATTTTATATTTTATGTTTCTAGTTACTATTTGTTTTTCTCTTTTAGTGGGCAAGATGTACGAGCAAACGTACGAGGTTTTCTTGCTGACTCTGTCACCTCAATCAATATAAATCTATGTTATTATTTTTACACAAAACAGTTGAATAAACTCAGTCAATCACTTCGGTTGTTTTATTACATACAGTAATTAGAACACCGGGTCTAGCAAGCATCTAGCATTATCATAGCACTATCAAGCAAGCATCGCATAGTGTAGGGATCACCCCAAGCAGCAGCAAAGCTTTGTGCTCCTTTTACTATGGGACCAACACTGAAATCGCTAAAAAAAACAGCTGTTCCCTACATTGTTGCAGCTGCTACAGCTACAGCTGTTTTTTTCGCGATTTTAATTTTGGTCGCATAGTAGAAGTTGTTCATACTGATGAGTACAATGACTCCTTAAGAGGTTTTCAGTTATTTCAATAACATATTGTCTAACAATGTCTGTTTAGCTTATTTACGGCAGCTGGATGAACCCTTGGGCCCCAATGGTTGCAAGATAGGATATAAATACCAAAAAGATGAATGTAATTTTTGCTACTGCACTTTTGATCGGCGGTTTATCTGTACAGAGGAAAACTGTTTATCTCCGGATCGTAGTAAGTACTTAACTAATAAAGTAACCGACATAGCCCGAAGAATTGCCAAATTTAAGTGGCAGTGGGCGGGGCACATTGCTCGCAGGACAGATGGCCGATGGGGCAGTAAAGTTCTGGAGTGGCGACCGCGTACTGGAAGGCGCAGCGTGGGTAGGCCCCCCACAAGGTGGACCGACGACCTGGTGAAGGTCGCGGGAATCCGCTGGATGCGGAAGGCGCAGGACCGGTCGTTGTGGCGATGCTTGGGGGAGGCCTATGTCCAGCAGTGGACGTCTTTCGGCTGAAATGATGATGATGATGACGACTTAACTAATATTATTAATATCTTCACCAATTTTTCAAGAAATTAATTGATGGTTTCCTGTAACATATTATTTATTTATTTATTTAGATATTCTTTATTGTACCTACACCATTAAATACATAACATTGAATATGCATTTAAACTATTGTACAAATGGCGGCCCTATCACGATCAGCGATTTCTTCCAGGCAACCTTAGGATGGACAAGAATTAACTGGAAAAAATGGGGTTGTCAGAGGTGCAAATTAGATACGTAATTTAATAATAAAATAAAATACTATACTAATACTATAAAATAATCACAAGAATATATTCTAATATATTCATCATAGTTAAATAAGAAAATTTCATCTGACCTCAGCCTGCGCACTTATCTCTATGTTCAACTGTACACGATTTATCCCCAAACAAAAGATTTGTTCCGCATAGTTAAGGTGCAAGCACCACAACCAAGTAAGAATAATCTATAAGACTCTTCATACACGCTATGACCCATATTTATTATGCTGTAATATAAACCATAATGTGTATGACTACGTGTTTCAACGCACTGTCTTCAATCAAAGACAGTGAAAACTACTCAGTGGTCACAGCCATGGAGTTTTAAGTCCTGGAACCTATTCTCTGGCCAGTGTTTATCGATTTTCCGTTAGAATTATTCGATTTAAGTGTTAATTTTCATAAAATGTTTTTAATCGCAGACAGATAAAGATTAAAAATAAGAACGTAGACAGGTCAACTTGATTAAAGATGATAATACAATGCAGTACCTACTTATACTTAATATACATATTATTATAATTTATCATTATTTATGTACAGTCAGCTCCACCAATTGATTACCCCACTAACGAACAAACTCTTGAACAGCAGGGGTGACCAATTAAAGACGCTTTGTGTACCTACATATTTCCATAAATATTATGTTTTGTAGGTACCTAATATCCTACTCTCGTCGCATGAAAAAATATTCTCAATTCCTTTTTCATCCTATATGAAATAGGAACCAGATTGCCACTTAAATTCCCTCCAATATTTAATATAAAATTACTTTTGCCTGTGCCTGTGGCATTAAATCTCGAGATAAAAATGACATTTTATTTATATTGGACCTCCTTTCCTTCCAACTTTCTTTTGAGATTTATTATAGTAATATCACAATGTCGAAAGTATGAATTGGCAATAATGAAATTTCGCTCCACAGAGTACGCACCCACCGGCAACCTTTTAAAAACTAGCCAGTATACTTTGACCTGCGTCAAATTAAGGAACTAAATTAGAATGTACTGAATTTGACATATCGTTGTCATTTTTCTTAGCAAGCAGCGCTTCTATGAACTTTCAAGATATTGAAAAAATCATTTTTATAAAAAAAACACTTGATTTAAATCAATCAACCCAGGTATAATCTACGATTAAAGTTGGATCTTTAATCGTAGAGTATAATACTTGCCGCGTAAAATACTTGTACCTTCTGTATACTTACTCGTTTTCGTTTTTTGTTAATATTATTATGAAGTTGCATTGTTAGTAATTTTAGGGCACTTATATTATTTAGTAATAGTGTTTAATGAGATCAATCTTGTGAGACGTTATTTTCATTCAAAATTATTACTATGGAGTTGCATTGTTAGTAATTTTAGAGCACTTATATTATTTTCCTTCATGCAATCCGATTGGCCCTACAAAGGCGGCTTTAATTAATAATTTAATTAAAATTATATTATATTATTATTATAATATATTATTAATTAATTTAAATTATTATTAATATTAATTTAATAATAAATTATTTAATATAAAATATTTATATTCAAGTTTATCCAATCGAGTGGTTCACAAGTCACTAGAACACTTACAAAATAAAAATATTCGAAATTAAAAAATGATACTAAATTAGAAAATGGTCTATTCATAAAATAAAATAACAGACATAAAATGAAATATTAAATATTATAGGAAATACAAACCGGTTGCATTATTTATCTATCTATATATATAAAAATCAATTGCTGTTCGTTAGTCTCGCTAAAACTCGCGAACGGCTAGACCGATTTGGCTAATTTTGGTTTTAAAATATTTGTGGAAGTCCAGGGAAGGTTTAAAGGTGAGAAAATGTGGAAAATTTGCGAGGAAAATAATAAAAACAACAATTTTATTTTCCCATACAATCTGTTCCTACCTGTCAGACATTTGATGTTCGTCCCGTTCGTACTTCGACCTTTTAAGAATAAAGTGTGGGACGTACAAACGACCAATATAAAACGTAGTCGCAACCATAGTAATAATATATCTATGGTCGCAACAGAAGAAGGCGAAAATGTATATTTTATATTCAGCAGACGTCCACAAGACGAGTGGGCGCTCATATTCCTTAATGTAAGATAGGTATATACTTATAAGTATCAATGTGATATGTTTTAGACATGTAGAACAAGTAAGAAATAAGAATACGCTTAATTTATATGACTTAAAAATAATTTATTGTTAAAAAATCGTATTGAATAAACTTTTCGTTAAAATCGAAATGAATTTGATATTTTTATTTTAAAAAAAAGCTATTTACGTTTTGTATCTTTCGGCTTCTATCTTGAAGCGTGTGCTACACGGTGAGCAAAGAGATTTAATACTAGTAAATATTTAATGTCTTTGACGGTGAGCAACCAGTCTCCCTACCAAGGTGACCTAGGCTTATTGGTCTGTGCCTAATTTTTTTTTGTAATTTTAGATTGTGTTAATTTCTGTAAAAACTATATCTAAAATTAATTTCTCCTGGTCATCCTACTGGACAGTGTAAAAGTGTGCATTTTTGCCTGCCGTCATACATACATAGTTACATTATTACATACAGCTGTTGGAAATTCCTTAGTGAACATTTTACGTCCTACAAATGAAATGAAGGCTTGACATTGAGTGAGTGGTTGTCTTGACACAACTCGTGATTTTTTAATTAGCATAACTCTGGGTAGGTAATGCAATCAGCATTGCGCGAATGCATATATAATGAACCAATTTCCGAACAAGTGGGAGAGAAATAAATTAATACTGCTGAACCACGGGCTCTTATCAGTCTCTCTCTCTTCTCAGTAGTCAGAAACTACCCGTAACGCCTGCCATAGATATTCGTATGACAACCGGGACCGACAGCTTAGAATTGCATTCTATTCGAGGAGCGTTTAAGTGCTTAAATGGTTTTAAAAATCTATTTTATGTCTAAGTACAATACAATACAATACAAATACTCTTTATTGAATACTTTTTACTGCTATTTTTGTTTAGAATCCTGAGCTTATAGAGGGATTCAAAGAACGACATACGAGAAAAAAAAATTGCGAACGAGTGATACACTCTGCTTTTCATCTCCCTCTTTGAGAAAATACTTTTCCCGGGATTTAGTGGGTAGTACATTCACATTTCTTGCGTCTATTCTAACAATGTTAGGTGTTAATGTTAATACTTACGTCACCGAGGAGGGTGGGGCCAACAGACGTTACTGAGAATTTCCTAATGAAAAAACCAACGAAACCCATGAGAAGAGAGAGGGACATTTCGCGTAAAGTAAAAGTTGTGTGAAATCTCGAATATTTTTTTGAAGTAAATAATTAATGAAGTCGATATCCGTCCACTGCTAAACAAAGGCCTGCAAATAAGACCCTACCTGAAGCATAGGAGCCAATACTAGGACAAATTCAGTACATAATTTGGAGCCAATTGTCAC
Organism: Asteroscopus sphinx; assembly: GCA_949699075.1. Lineage (NCBI taxonomy): Eukaryota > Metazoa > Arthropoda > Insecta > Lepidoptera > Noctuidae > Asteroscopus > Asteroscopus sphinx. Next base: position 14,994,891 of record OX453024.1, read on the forward strand.
CAGTGCGCGAACCGTTTGCTTGATCATCAGTGCTGTTTTGAACGCTGAGTCGCTAAAATTATATTTTGCAGCATATTTAGCAGCGGAATTTTGGTTAGACTTAATTTATTTTGCATTGAATGCTAGAAACATGATGGCCGCACAAGCCAATCAAGTGTGACGCTAGATTCACACTAGACTTACGTGTCGTATCGTGATGCATCAGTGAGCCTATCGGTTTCATATATTTTGTATACAACGTGTTATTGAAACAACTGAAAACTTCTTTCTTAAGGGGTCATTGTTCAATATAAAACGAAACTAAACTCAGCTGAACTGTGATCAACAAATCTCTGCTTGAGGGACGTTCTAAAATCAAAGCTCAACTTAAAACTAGTTTTAAACAGAGATCAACGCTTGAGTATCCTTCTGGAATACGGGCCTAAGACTTTGTCTTAATAATAGACCAGTAATAAAAATTCCTACCTTCTTCTTGGGCTGAAACAACAATAACTTTGTGAGCTACGGTCACGTGCTAGCTTGCTAAAACAATAAACACGTTGTCTTCAGCGATCTTGGTTCCTAAATAAGCAATTAAATGAACCACCGTACCTTACCGTAACTTACAGCAAAACATGCAGGTCATAATTATTTTATTAATAACACCGTACATTACAATATATATTTTGTTCTGTATACTCATGTTTTACAAATAAATTATCTTTATCTCTTTATCCACCAATAACATCAAAACTAACTCGCTTAAAAACCACTTCGTTATATTACTAACCACTCTGACTGAACCCGATAAAAAAACCGGCCAAGAGCATGTCGGGCCATGCTCAGTATTATAGGGTTCCTTAAGTAGGTGTAATTACAAACGAATCAAATCGAATATTAATCATGGCTATTTAAGTTTTTGCAATAATCGGCAGCATTCGCGACTCAGAGCGTGTTGTTAGTAGCGCCATCTAGCGATAAATTCAAGAAGTCAAATTTAAGAAGTGTCATTTTAAAGTAACTTTTTGTGATTTTTTCAAATAGAAAGTAGCTAAAGGAGCATTATTTGCTATAATCATTTTTCTCTAAGGTCAATGACCTTTGAACTAGGACGTTTTAAGTATTTTTCAGTTTTCTCTCTATAACTCAAAAAATTATAATCACATTATACTCGAAATAATTTTAAAAGAGAGTTTTCACAAAGGTCTATCAATGTGGAAGATTATAAGTTTCTACATTGCATAGTTTAGAAATGGCAGGGGGGGGGACACATTGCAAGCCACTTTGGCGGGCTATATTTCGCAGATGGTACACCTGATAAAAAAGTGGTGTACCAAACATTACCTTCATTTTAGTAGACCTATTCAACAATATCCCACACGAGGGGGTGCAGCAAAAAAATTTTTTTTTTCCCCATTTCACATGTATGGACGCCACCCCTAAAATACGGAAAAACTATTTTTTTATTCTTTTAAAATTGAGATCTATATGTAGACTATTTTTAAAAAAAAATTCATTTACTTATGTTTATAACTGTAGAAGTTATTAAGCTGTAAAGGATTAGGACAGACGGACAGACGGACAGACGGACAGACGGACGGACATGACGAAACTATAAGGGTTCCTTGTAGGACTTCGGAACCCTAAAAACGTACACATCTTTAATACCCAGCAAAATGTGAATGTCTAGGATTTTAAATGAAAAATAAGGATTAGGCTGTAAATTTGGGATGGCGCCCCTCATCGACGATATGGGTGAGTAGAGTGTACTAGTAGTGTGTAGAGGAGTAATGGCATATCTGTACGAAAGAAGGTGAACGACAAAGCTCGACTGATCTGAATTTTTCTATATGACCTACTTATCCGTAACATAATTATCCGAACAAGAACCGGAATGACTGACGTCTAATGCAAAACCGCCAATGTACCCTTAATTTACAAGTATTTAAGTTAGCCCTAAGTTTTAATAATATTAATGGTGTACAATAAAATAGTACAATACTGTCGAGGCCTGAAATGAAGCAATTGAAGGCCGAGTAATATTAGTAGGTTGCGTGAAAGATCTTACCTTTTTTTATTTTTCGCCTAAATTAGATTAAATTCCCGTCGTATCCAAGTTAAAAGCAATAATTAGTTCCTGCCACTTTTTCGTAACAATCATAGCCTCTTGTAGACTCGTATGGGTTATCGGCAGCCTCGGCAGGCTTATGTTAGATACACTGCACTACTAAAAATAAGATTAAACATTAATTAATGCATATAAACTATTAGAAATTCTTGTAAATTGATAATTTTCTTTACAATGTTTACTAACCTCAAAATTGAACTTTCATTATTCCATTCTAATTAAATTCTCTTTTGTAGTTATATATCCTCCTCTATACCTCATACGCGATTTGATTGATGTGGATTTGACAAATCAACAAATGTCATTTTTGGCAGAATATTTAAACAACTTTTTATAAATAAATAAAAATTAATGAAATATAAAAATAGAAAAATTCTGCAGGTACAGTCAAACGCATATCGATTGTGACAAAACCGGTATAAGCAGAGCCTGTCTTTTATGAAACTTACATACTATGCCAGGTCCGCTTATAATGGTTACGTTACCACTGATATGCGGTTGACTGTTCAAAACTGAACTATGATTGAAAAACAAATGGAATTGCGCTTCTGCAGGCACGTGTGTAAATAGACAAACAACAATACCAGAAAGTAAGAAGGTTCACTTTAAACAACCCGCAACAAAAACAATGACAACATCAACAACATTGACTGGAACGAATATCCACATCATAATAGACTAAGAAATGTTACTGATGAAGAAGTACCGTAATTGACAACTACAGTAAATGTCATGGGCCACCATCACCATTCGATTATATATAATCGAAAAGGTGTTCATAGTAGTCGCGTTAATTATATCACGCATCGAAGAAATAAAAATGTCGAACGCATTAGTCATCGACTATAATAAACTCGCTGAAGAACAGGAGACCGATGCCGAACTACAAAGTTGTAAGAACAATCCAAACCTCAGTTTCGAAATACATAACTTACTTTCATAATGTCTTGCCCTCCGAAATGTGAAAACCCTACTTGCCGCGACCTTTGGCTGTATCTCACCAATCCCTAACTCTAATCTCCAGAAGATCATCATTATTGTCATAGAAATATACAAAAATAATAAAATTAGTTTGCCGACGGGGACACCTTTGAGGGGACCATCCGACTTGCCGAGCTTGGGGTGGCAATTGTCGTGAACAAGATCCGCGGGCTGGGTCTGGAGATAGCGCCTCAAAAGACCGAAGCGCTATGGTTTCACAAAACAAGATGTTACAATAATGCGTAAAAAAAATTGTAGTACATCTATGCAGCTTATCCAGCATTTTTTACTGTAAAAAAATATTTATTTATTGTATGTTTATTATATTCTTTATTGTACATACCTACACCAAACGAAAACAAAGACAGAACATGTTAAAAACATGTTATCGGTGAAAAGTGGTTAGAATGCATCTTTTCGACGACAGATGTCTCTAGCAATAATTTGGCGATGAAACGAGAACATTTATGTTTTAAAATTGAAAATATAAATATATGGGACTTCTACATGAAATGTAAGCCATCAATATGTTTTAGTATTGATTCTGAGAAATTTTTACATGCAACAACAGCGCATTTCATTGTTAAAACAACAAAAATACTCAAAATCAATTAAAATCGAACAGAACCGAACTCAGTGAAGATTGATTTGAAATTAAGCTTTGCGGCTCCGCCCACTGTGACGTCATGACCAAATTGAAGGCGCATGACCAAAAGAACGTCCCTCAAGCAGAGATTTGTTGATCGCAGTTCAGCTGAGTTTAGTTTCGTTTTATATTGTCACCTGTTTCAGTATTTGGGCAAATATTTGATCTGTAATCACTCAAGCGTGGTCCAGACTACGCTTGAGTAGAGATTTTTATCATATTTCTAGGTATGTTGTTAAGTGACCTGGTGACATATTCTGAACCCCACATTCTTTCAAAACTTTAAAAATAAATAAATATATCTTTGGGACATTTTTACACAGCACCATCTAGTCCCAAACTAAGCAGAGCTTGTGGTATGGGTACTAGACAATGGATATAATACGTATATACTTTTTTTTTGTAAATACATACTTATAATACATAAGCAACACACCCAGACCAACACAAACACTTATGTTCATCACACAAATATTTGTGTCCTGTGGGAATCGAACCCACGACCTCGTTATCAGCAGTCCGACACTCGAACCACTAGACCACAGAGGTCGTCACTTTGTATCGAAACTTTAAGGTTACAGATGAAAAAATACTGTTGAGTATTATTATAAGCGTAACTTAGTCGTCTGAAGCGTAAGGGGCTTTTCATCATGAAAGTCTCAATAGCAGCCTGGAGTCTGTATTTGTGGCCGGTTAATGCCAATGGATGCGGAAGGCAGAGGAGCGAGTGTTGTGGCGCAACGTGGGAGAGGCCTATGTCCAGCAGTGGACTTCGATAGGCTGAGTTGATAAGGCCTTTTTTACTTAAACTTATTTTGTAAGTACTTCAATACTTCGTATAGTATAGGGGTTTTTTCTGTGATAAACTGAATTACCCACGTGCGAAGCATTACACAGAAGCTAGTTATTTATAAGTAATATGTATTGTTCGCCGTATCCATTGAATCGAACTCTCGCATTCAGATGAAGTTTTTAATTAAATAGATAAAAAAGTTCTTGTAGAACACTACAATTTCCCATTAAATCAGCTGGAGGTACCTGTAGTCCATCAAAGGAATCACGCAATGTACTGTAGGCACGTTCGTGTAGGTAAATAATAATAAATTGTTGTTGGTTCCTCGATTATAGCTTGATGCGTAGTTTATTATTGCTAAGGTACCGTGTGGTGCCGGACGTATTGCATGAACGAATTGCACCACCCTCTCTCTTCTCTTGGGTGTCGTAAAAAGCGACTAAGGGATTCACCAGAGGATGGGCAGCAGCGTTCTCTGAGTATTTAAACAACCAACTGCGATCGCGGACCCGCCACCGGAGATAATCTCGTCACGCGTGACCGGCCCTATGCTCTAGAGTAGTTCCTAGGAGTAGGCTTAACCGCCACTGTGTTAGGATTAGGTAGGTCTTCGCCTCGCCGGCGAGGCTTGCCGCTTAACGGCGATTCGCGAAACGCGTCTCCCATCCGATATACCGAAAGTCCGCCACTTTCGAGGAAACTCTGTCGGGCATTCCCCCCCGAAGCCCCCCCCGAATACACCCCTCCCCCGAAGCCACCCGTTTTTTTATCAGAGTCATTTGTTTATATTTTAATGACCTACATTTTGCCTGTTTTAGATCCACAATTACGGGTTTGATATCCGCTTTGGAATCGATGCATCGAATTTTAACATTTTAAATGACTTCATTTGAAAGAATCGGGAGATTTTTGAAGTTATCCCGGTATTATATTTTGCCACCATTCCAGCTGTAATATTAAAACTTTATTACTTTGTGATAGAGTCTATTTTACGCTATGTGTTTAGTGAACATACGATACACTGAGAGGGACGGAAATATTCAAGGCAGCAAGCAAATTACCCGTTTGTTTCATTTTATAGTTTTTTTTTTTGCCAGGTTTTGATCGTATTCCAATTATTATGCTTTATACAGGGATGGTAAAAAGTCGGGAGTTTTTTTGTCGAAAATCGGGAGATCGGGAGATTTTTAGGAAAATCTGTGAATCTCCCGGAAAATCGGGAGACCTGGCAACCTATATTTTTTACTATGTACAAGTGATCGTTCGTTTTGTGCACTTATTTCTTTATTTTTTTTGACTTGTGTCGTTATTCTTGCAAAGCAGTGAAACGTAGTGTTCGCCTTTCAGCCAAATGTACCATCATCTTCATTAACTCACTACACTTCTTGTAGAGATGGGCCTTCTATCCTTCTTCTGAGTACTGTTTGTGATACACGTCAAGTGCTCTAAAAGGTATATATCTTGGTCTTTGTAACTTGTTTATGCTCTGTGTTCCTTTTGTTTGCCTGTGTAACAATCAGTTTGGAAATTAATTGTTTTTTTAATATTACAGGCACTGTTTCATAATTTTCGTGTTTTATATCATGTTTATTGTTTTTACCTTTTAACTTTTTTATTTTATGTTATTATACTCTAGATTAATAATAATTAATCCAGAGTATAATAACATAAACAAATTATTTATCAATAAAATATCTCTACAGAAAATACTAACCACTATCTTATTTAATTATAAAAGATAGTCGACGATCGTGAAACAGGCCTTTAGTGTTAATTTATGAATGAATCAACTATTTCAAATATTAAGTATTTGAAATAGTTGATTCATTGAGACAAGAAAAGTAAATATAATGTAATTGTGAATCAACCAATTATTGCTTTACTGTAGATCAGTGTATATTGTTTCAAGCTGTATACATCATATTGTTTTAGTAGCAAGGAAAACTTATTAACTCATACGGCAAACTGCTTTAGTTTTAGATGTATGTTTTTCCAAGATCACAAACGACAACCTTACTAAAATAGTCGTTTTTTGTGACGATTATACTGACTTGTGAGTTTTCCTTGCCTCTAAAAACTGATGTATAATTTTATTATCAAGGCGGCAGCACACCGGATACACATTACTGAAGTCACAGTTGTGGCAAAAAATCAAGCAAATGTGAAAAAATATGCATGTAGGGTCAGCAACATAAGTCGATGATTATTTAGATTTTTTTATTAATTAATATCATAGAACCAAATTATTGTTTTAAATATCTCTTAATATTAGCCATTATAATATTCTCTACTCTATGATAATATGTAACAAAAATTAAAAGTAGTAAGTTTTTGTTCATAAATCGCTTTTGAAACTTTGGACACATACTTTGTTTGCTGACTGACCACTGATACCACAAATAAATTATAACTACGGTGCGAGCGTATAAAACAAGACTTGATTGTATCGAACAAGTGGCTAGAAAATGATAGCGACGTAGATGTTGCGTGCATGTGTCTTGTCTCTTGTGTGTGACCTGCTTTAGACGCATTATAGACCTAAAACACATTTGTGTGCTGTATGACATATTTTGTGTTGCATCACACACTTACTTGACGTGTGTCGATTAAGTAGTGCATTGAGATTTAAATTAGAGATGAAACGGATAGCTGTTTGTTCGGATACCGGATATTGCCGGATATTTGATCGAACATTGCCATCAAGCGTGTTGCACCATGTAGGCACGGACGATCGGGCCGATTCTTGGACTTATTACCTCTCAATGCAGTGAAATAGGTATTTATTCATCATAATTTGCCCATAGTTCAGTACGAGTGCTATTTTTTTAAATGAATAATATGTTTTAATACGAAGATATTGCCTTCTCTTCCGTGCGCACTGGCAGAAGTGTCCATTGCTAAGTTTTATCATATTAAGTAGGTATGTTTTTTGATAAAACAGGTTCTTGTCGTTTAATTAACAAATGCAGTAAAGGCATTTTAGTTTTCCAATGATAAACAAAATAAATAGCTAAATAACTTGATAAAGTGTTATGGGCATCATACACGGGAAGACTACACTTTTACGAAGTTTTGTGTGTTGTGTTTATGTGAGTGTAAGACCTGCATTGCGCAATTATTTTATTCCTAAATACTAAACTGTGTTCGTTTGCACTTTCTTTACGTCACAACTTGACAACAGAGCATTCGACGTGATTTTGCACAAACGTAGTTGGAAGCCTGGGAAAATCTTAGACCAACAGATCCTGTTGGTCTAAGGGAAAATATATCATTTCATAGAGACAAACGATTTGTCTGCCTGTAAGTAGATAAATATATCTGTTTGATACACTTTACAACAAAATTACTGAACCGATTAGGGGTAACTTGAAACTATAAGATCGTGTTCAGTAAAGTGGAGGAATATTGATTAATTGCTTTATTTTTCATAGGTTAAATACAAAAACAACGTTGAACTATTAAAAATCAACTCTTTATTTCAATGTAATAACAACATTAGTTACCTCTTTCTTTTAAGGCAAATCAAAATTTTCCACTTGTATTGTAATCTAAACGAAAGAAATCTTACTGCTTCTATCCAGTCATGCGGAAGCGATGTGCATCCCTGGTCCGTAGGGTTCGGGCCAGCAACAACAGCATCCTAATGACGCTAGCTAGCAGGCTAGACTGTGTGTTTCTGAACCACTGCTGCAAGGTTTCAGCTGGACCTGTGACCTTGCGGCAGTGTTCTCGGGAACGGTAACAAAAATGTACATACTAACATAGTTTCTAAGCAATCTGTTACTAACACTATGAGTCTATGTTACTCGTATAAATAAATTTAAATAAATACGCCATATCATCATACTTTTAGCCGAAAGACGTCCACCGCCGGACACAGGCCTCCCCCAAACATATGTTGGGGGATATGCCATAATCGCTACGTTTGGCAGGCGGGTTGGCGATCGCAGTTGGTTGCTTAAATACTCAGAGAACGTTGCTGCCCATCCTCTGGTGAATCCCTTAGTAGCCTTTTACGACACTCATAAGAAGATATAGGGTGGTGCAAGAGTTTGTCCGGCAACACACGGAACATACGCCGTATACAACCTGTTATTGTAATAACTGAAACCTCTTAAGGGGTCATTGTACTCATCAGTATGAAAAACTTTTACTATGGGACCAACACATTCTTCATATTAAGGATAAGTATATCAGTGGATTCCGAATAGGTCTTTGAGGTCCAGGAAGACCAGCTAAATAGGTTTTCATGTGTTAGGTAATCCCTAAACAGCATCCTGCAGCTATGCAACAACCAACTCTGCAATTTATGTACTAAAGCCTAAAACCCAAGTAATTTTGTGATTTTGAAAAAAAGTATTACCTGATAGTATTCACTGCCTCGTTGGTCTAGTGGTTGTAAGCGTGACTGTTAAACGTTGGGTCCTGGGTTCGATTCCCGGGTCCGGCAAAGTGTTATTGGGTTTTTTCATTAGTAAATTATCAGTAGCAGCCCGGAGTCTAGATTTGTATCCGATTATTGGCAATAGGCTCGCCTCCTATTCATCATCATCATCATCATCATCATTTCAGCCGAAAGACGTCCACTGCTGGACATAGGCCTCCCCCAAGACCTTCACCAGGTCGTCGGTCAACCTTGTGGGGGGCCTACCCACGCTGCGCCTTCCAGTACGCGGTCGCCACTCCAGAACTTTACTGCCCCATCGGCCATCCGTTCTGCGAGCAATGTGCCCCGCCCACTGCCACTTAAGTTTGGCAATTCTTCGGGCTATGTCGGTTACTTTCGTTCTCCTGCGAATCTCCTCATTTCTGATTCGATCACGCAGGGACACTCCGAGCATAGCCCTCTCCATTGCCCTTTGAGTGACTTTGAGCCTTCTTATGAGGCCCATTGTGAGCGACCACGTTTCAGTACCGTAAGTAATTAGTGGCAACACACACTGGTCAAAGACTTTCGTCTTGAGACACTGCGGTATTTTGGACGAGAAGATATTGCGTAGCTTCCCGAACGCTGCCCAACCGAGTCGGATTCGACGATTGACCTCTTTCTCGAAGTTGGACTTACCTAGCTGGACAGTTTGTCCTAGGTATACATAATCGTCAACAACTTCGAGTGTAGATTCTCCGATGTTTACGGGAATGGGTGCTATATGGGAATTCGACATAACCTTTGTCTTGTCCATATTCATCTTAAGACCCACTCTATCAGAAGCTCTACTGAGGTCATCGAGCATTGTACCGAGGTCCTCCATGGTCTCAGCCATGACTACTATGTCGTCGGCAAACCGAAGGTGAGTGATATAATCGAGAATAGTTATATAGTTATGGCTATACATACAAACCGAACCGTAAAATAGCAGTATGTATAGCTAACAGTAGCAAATCTACCATATAGTCAAGCCTTCAAAACAAATGGAGTAAGCAGAGGCCTCAAGCTCTTCATGAACAGTCAAGTCGGTGTTTCATTTCCTGAAAAATTCTCCCGGTGTTCCCGTATCAAGAAATAATCCTTCAGTTCGGCGTGGGAAGTCAACCTATAGGTACAGGGCGTCAGCGGCTCATACACACGGTATCGAGTTCCGCCCGTCAAGTACATTCGCTGGTGCCTTCGCCTCCTATTACGTGGGACTATAACATAACACTCCGCATTTTGAAGGAAAAGCGAAATAACAGTGATATAACTGATTCACCTAGCACCCTATATCTTGTTACGACGTTTCCAGTAACGTATCACCTCAACTCGTCCAATCGCAGTCCACTGCTGGACTTGGCCTTTCACAACAGTCGGTCCTCCACCTTCCGCCTCCTTCTTCAGATCATTGGTCCACCTGGCTCACCTAGAGCTTCAGCTAAAGCTTAACCTAGGAACTAAGAATAGAACTAAACATTCAATGTAAGTACCTACCATATACTTGGAAATAAATATTATTCTATTCTATTCTATTCATAGTTCCAAGGTTTGCATAAAGAGTGATTACCATCGTCAATCCATCGATCCTTACCATTCGGTACAGTTGAAAACGGTAGCCACCGTCGCAGCAGGGGGCGGTGCCTCGTTCGCCATCTTTATTTTTATTATTTTTTTAGCCCTTGTTTATCCAGTCCGGGGCGTCGCGGCTCACTGGCCGGAGCAATCAATAAAATGCTGTGACCGTAAAACCACGCCGGAATTAAATACAACGCTCCGGCCATTGTAGCCAGGTAGCTCCCGTCACGCCACCGCGCTACACTGATGTAATTAAAAAAAACTGGCCAAGAGCATGTCGGGCCATGCTCAGTATTATAGGGTTCCTTAAATAGGTGTACAAACGAATCAAATCGAATATTAATCATGGCTATTTTAGTTTTTGCAATAATCGGTAGCATTCGCGACTCAGAGCGTGTTGTTAGTAGCGCCATCTAGCGATAAATTCAAGAAGCCAAATTTAAGAAGTCTGATTGATGTCAAAGTTACTTTTTGTGATTTTTTCAAATAGAAAGTAGCTAAAGGAGCATTATTTGCCATGATAAATTTTCTCTAAGGTCAATGACCTTTGAACTAGGACGTTTTAAGTATTTTTCGGTTTTCTGTCTATAACTCAAAAAATTATGATCACATTATACTCGTAATAATTTTAAAAGAGAGTTTTCACAAAGGTCTATCAATGTGGAAGATTATAAGGTTCTACGTTGCATAGTTTAGAAATGGCAGGGGGGGGGACACATTGCAAGCCACTTTGGCGGGCTATATTTCACAGATGGTACACCTGATAAAAAAGTGATGTATGAAACATTACCTTCATTTTAGTAGACCTATTCAATGATACCCCACACGATGGGGTGCAGCGAAAAAAATTATTTTTTCCCCATTTCACATGTATGGGCGCCACCCCTAAAGAACGTAAAAACTATTTTTTTATTCTTTTAAAATTGAGATCTATATACAGACTATTTTTTAACAAAATTTCATTTACTTATGTTTATAACTGTAGAAGTTATTAAGCTGTAAAGGATTAGGACAGACGGACAGACGGACAGACGGACAGATGGACAGACGGACAGACGGACGGACATGACGAAACTATAAGGGTTCCTTGTAGGACTTCGGAACCCTAAAAATTGAAATAAAAACATCTACAATTAACTGGAAATTCCGAATGCGTGCAGTCACCTTAATTTACAGAATTTTGTATGTTTTGATGTCATTTGAATGAAACTATGTTTAGCTTCTTTAAAGAATAATAGTCATTTTAGCTTATTATAATATACCTATTTCAATTGATATTATAATTTTATATTAAGTATATAATAACGTCCTCCCGGCCGAATTTTGGTAACAGCACGGCCTATCTCAACGGAGACTAGCCATCTGCGCGGAATATACGTGCTGAAATTTTAATCACTTCTTTCCCGAAAAGGGATCATTGTATTCATTATGAAAAACTTTTTCTATAGGACAAACGCTGGAATCGCGAAAATAAAATCAATTGATCTCTACATCTGTGTTCACAAATCGATAAAATGTAGGGACCACCTGTTTTTTTTTCGCAATTTCAGGGTTGGTCCCATAGTAAAAGTTGTTCATAATGATGAATACAATGACCCCTTTTCGGGAAAGAAGCGATTAAAATTTCAACATGTATAGTACACAAGTGTGTGCGCAAACACAGGTGCTCTCTCTATTATTTTTCTGTTCTTTTTTTTTGTGTAGAACAAACTACGCAAAAAAAAGCATTACCTATGAAGGAGCACAGCTATATAATAAATTGCCATCTAATTTAAAAAATGTGAGCTCATTTAGTGGTTTTAAGTCTCAACTGTCTCAATATATAATAGAACATTTTTCACCTTCCTATTGAGGCTATGAAACAATTGACTGAGTATTCGGCGACCATTGGAATAAGTTTACTAAAATGTTAAAACTATTTTCATGTAAGTGGCATATTTTGTCTTTTTGAAAATAAATTTCTCTAAACCTCACCCTCACTCTCCAAAAGTCATTCCGACACGACCGGAGAGAATTACGCTCAGTGGTCGACGGCAGCCGTAGGTACGTGTAATGTGGCAGGATTCGATCAAGGGACTTTGTCGACCACCATTGTGCAGCTGACTGTCATCATCATCAACTCAGCCTATCTCAGTCCACTGCTGGACATGGGCCTCTCCCAAGTTGCGCCACAACACTCGGTCCTCTGCCTTCCGCATCCAGTCCCCCCAGCCACGTTCTTTAGGTCGTCGGTCTACCTGGCGGGGGGGGGGCGCCCTTCGCTGCGTTTGCCGATTCGCGGTCTCCACTCAAGGACTCGTCTGCTCCAACGGCCATCGGTCCTTCGACAGACATGGCCAGCCCACTGCCACTTCAGCTTACTGATCCTACAAGCTATGTCGGTCACTCCGGTTCTTCTTCGGATAATCTCGTTACGGATTTTATCCTTCAAAGAAACTCCAAGCATAGCTCGCTCCATAGCTCGCTGAGCGACTTTGAATTTATGGACTAGCCCAACTGTCAGTGTCCACGTCTCGGCACCGTAAGTCATGACAGACAGGGTGCACTGGTTGAAGACCTTTGTCTTCAAACTATAGGCGAGGCGACGAGAAGACTCAGCGAAGTTTGCCAAATGCTGCCCAGCCCAAACGGATCCTTCTGTTGGCTTCTTTCTCGAAGTTATGTTTACCAAGCTGAATTGCCTGCCCTAGGTAGACGTATTCCGTAACAACTTCGATTGCCGACCCTTCGACGAATATTGAAAAGTTACTAAGCAAAAAATATTTTTGATGCAGTTGCACTACTGTTATTTCTGTATTGTAAAAATAAAAACGTAAAAATTTACTAGTGTACACTATTACTTTCAATTCAATTCAATTCTTTATTTACGTAAATATTCGTACACAAGATGGTACAGTCACTGATGGTTCAGTGCACTTCAGTGGTAACAATTGAATTACGAAAACCGCCTTTACTGCTTACGAAATAAAGACGCTGTCAAGTTCAAACTGTAACCACTGACGTGCGGTTGACTGTACAAATTGTATTTCTTTTATATTACTATTACTGTAAATTTGTGATTTTTTAGTTAGTTTATAAATACATAAAATAATAATCAAACTAACTTTATTTATTTTTTCCAAGTTCCGCATTTCATATATGGATATTATTTTATTACCCATAATATTAATAAATACCTAAGTATATTAAAAACTACATACAATTTAAACTAATGTTTACAGTACTAGAACCTACAACAATATTTACAAACAGATTTTCATCCCAAAAAAAAGTATAGAAAGTATATACTTTATAAACATATGTGTCTAGAAAGCTAGACATACATATTCAACTGATATTTCGCAATTCCTAGAACTTGGATTGTATCTCAATAAGAAAGAAAGAATAAGCCAGAAAAAATCTACCTTCCATACGCGATAACAAGCTGTACAAAACCAGTAAAGGCTGACCTCGCGTTGTAAGGAAAACCTATACAATGCGAGGTCAGCTTATACTGGAAATGTCCGAGCGTTCTGGGAATGAAAGAACGAATGATGTAACACGATTCATCAAAATGGTAACTAAATGGCAACAACACTATGAAAAGAACGACAATATAAAACGGTTGCATATCAGGTAAATCTTCCAAAATTAAAAATCCTAGTATAGTGCTAAAGTACCGCTACTTCACACCAGATAGCACCAGCATAAATGGGATGAACTTAACAGAGAAAGCGCAAGACAGTTTCTAAGCAGTGCGAAAGAGACCGACTCTTGTCAAAGTCAATCGCGAATGAACTAGAAAGATCATAAATGTGAAAGAGACATAGATTATAGATGACAGGGACAGAGAATAAGATACATTGAACACAGCCCCGGTGAAGGATATGTCTTCTTCGAGGTTGGCAAGAAGTTGATTATACATACATACATACATACATATTATCACGCCTGTTTCCCATTGGGGTAGGCAGAGACTATGGATTTCCACCTGCTACGATCCTGACACACCTCTTTCGCTTCATCTACGTCCATTAACCTCGTCATGCATGCTCGTCGGTTTAGAGAACTCTTAACGTGGCATTTTTTGAGAACATCCGCGATTTGATCGCGATACGTTCGCCGAGGTCGTCCCCTTCCAACTCTTCCATCCACACTCGCTTCGTATACTTGTTTCGTCAATCTCCTCTCGTCCATCCTCTCTATATGTCCAAACCATCTTAACATACCTTTCTCAATCTTTGTCACTACATCTTCTTTCACTCCACAACGCTCCCTTATCATGTTATTCCTTACTTTATCTCTCAAAGTTACACCACACATACTTCTCAAAGCTCTCATTTCTACTGCATTTATTCTGCTTTCATGTTTCTTCTGCCATACCCAACTTTCACTACCATACATAAGTGTAGGCACTAACACTCCCCCATGAACAGCCAGCCGTGCCTTTTCCGACACTTTGCGGCTGTTCATGAAGGTGTGTAGTGCCCCATTCACCTGATTACCAGCACTCACTCTCCTTTCAATGTCCTTCACATGCTTGCCATCTCTCGTAAAGTAAAGTAAGTAAGTAAGTAGTAAGTTGATTATAAAACACAAAGAACTACCTGTCCACCAGCTATTTTCTTAATTAATCGAAAAAACAGGCCATTACTTTTGGCCGAGGATGAGAAGTCGTGACATGTGCCGTGTGCTGTGAACACATCCATGTCGACGCCGCGCCGCACCGCGCCATTGTCATTTAGCATCTGCTTAGTCCAGCGGCTCTGTAAAGTTGCACTATAGACAGGCTTTTTATGATTAGGAAAATATTACCAGTGTTGAGTAAATGGTACCAAGCCGTTTTATCTCCATAAAATACGGAGTTTTTGTGGGGCAAATGGCCTTGCGTTCTCGAACTGATGGAACAACTAATATTTGCCCTACAGAACAGAGACAGAAAAGACACATAAAAACATGGAATACAATTGAAAGGTAGTTAGTATCCATGAACATAATTATTATTATCCCATCAGTAGGTAACTATCATTCCCATGCGGGTAAAGTTCTTTAATACCAACATTCTCAATTCAAATTTAAAGATAACGATAATAGAGCAACGCCCAACAGAAGTATTTTCCTTCGCCGTTTTGAAGCGAATTTTCTACAGCGTCATTGCGCGCTCTGCCGGGGAGAAAACCGAGAAAAAATGTCACCGTTAACTTCCCCCTCCATTAACGCGAAGCGCTGTGAATTCAAACGTTGTTCCCATTGTCTCGTAATATGGAGCCAGATTGCTAATTGACGTTCTCACATCGCTCGTTTGGTTGCATTGAACCCTGTTCAAAATGAACGTTACTTTGCAACATGAACATATTGATGATACGGTTCAATCAATCAATCAACGTAGTCTACTGCAATTATGGGCTGGCATTAATGTGATATGATAATTCATTGAATCAAATAACAGTTAATGAGACAGAATCGATTTTCTATTGTTTCCAAACTGAACTCCAGCTGAACTCCACTGGCGTATCCCACATCATAATGGTTACTGCACGAACTACATGCTCACCATGTAGTTCGTGCAGTACTTGATAGCGGTAGTACATCATCTTTTATAACCGAAAGATTGTGCAGTCAGTTAAAGTTGACAACCAATCAGGTAGACAAGTCGATTCTTGGCATAAATAACGTGACGTCTCACGTAGGCAAAACATGTCGTGTAAACATGAGGTCATTAAATAACCTTTTTACTGCCGAATTATTTTGTTTTGTTTTGCCATTTATTACTAGTAATGTGCCGTATCGCGAAGTCAACATATCTGAATTTAAAATCCCTTCAAATATCTGTTTAGCCAACCCTACTTTTTACAAGCCCTCTGATGTAGACATTTTGATTGGCGCTGACCTGTTTTGGGACGTGCTAACTGAACTGAACGTGTGACCCTAACAAAGAATAAAGTTGGGTACCGGAAAGCCAGTTCTATGTGAAACCAGGTTAGGTTGGATCGCGGTCCGCGCGCCATTTTTATAATTTTTCACAAATTCAATATTTGTCTAAAATGTGTAATTTATGGTTTTTTCCTCGCAAGTGTGTTGAAAAACGTCGTATGACACAAGTGAGCATTGACTATTATACTCTCGGCTCCATTACGCCCTCGCCTTCGGCTCGGGCTGTAATCAAGCCTGGAGTATAATAGTCAACTTAGCTCACTTGTATCATAATGTACTATTATAACAAACTAAAACAAATAAATTGTAATATTGTGAGTGAAAATCATTGTAGGTAAGCATTTAATCCGAGTTAGCAGATATTCTTTATTATTTATTTATTTATTTAGGCTTTATTGTACACCATAAAAAAACATTACATTGAATATTCATCTATACTATTGTACAAATGGCGGCCTTATCGCGATCAGCGATTTCTTCCAGGATGGACAAGAATGAACTGGACAAAAATTATCATTTAACTAAAAGATAAATATGACCTTTTTTTCTAGATAACGAAACGTAATAATATGGTAGGATTTGTGCGCCACTAGCTACTTTCTTGTTGCTATGGAAAAAGATCTGTCAGTTTGTATACGTAGAAACTCGAGTCGACGAAAGAAGTTGTCACTTCAATAAAATTAATACAGAATATGAGAATTATCTGATTAGCATCATGACTCCAAAAATAATCTCTGAAGAACACGTGCACTCATAAAACGATGAATATGTAGTTAAATTGTATAAAAAACAAAATATCAGAATAATAAAGACATAATAAAATTAAAATGCCTACGTATATAAACACCAATAAAATCTGTTTGTTTCTGAAGACAAAACGCAAAAAGGATTCTACACAAAACAAAAAGTTTGTCCTAAGCATATATTTTTGTACGCAGTTATGTCAGTCATATCAACGAATAGCTGAAATACATAGAAAACTCGTCTTCCTTATAAAAAAAATCGGGCGCCGAAAAAAAAGGAACGAAAACAAAATTAGCAGCAAAATGGCGATGTTAAAACATTATATAAAAATATAAAATTGGCAGATACACCACGTGCCATATGCAATCAATACTGTTATATCTTATTTGAAACTACATTATAATCTCTTAAATTAACTTGAAAACACAATTTCTGTTGCAGCCATAAAGGTATTATACGTATAGAAATGTCTTTGGTTGCAGCTAAGGAAAATCTTGACAGATTATTTGACAGCTCAAAAAATCACCTAATTTTAAATGTATAAACTACTTTCTATAAAGATTTATATTGTAAGATGCGATTTTTAAATCTAGCTTATTTGTAAAAATATATCATCTAGATAAATAAAGGATTTTTAACATATTAGTAAAGCTAGTTTATACGAAAGAATGTTTCTTTCTGGAAAAGTAAAAAGTATAAGTAGGTACATTGAATGTAGGAATAATTTAATTTATGTATAGAATGGCTGGTCAGTTCCATTGCACATATTTCAAAAACGCCTGATACCGATTGCTTAGCAACATCCGGTGATTCTCTAAACTGTTGTCCCGCTTTAACTACAGACATGTTCCTCCGCGATTTTTTTTCTTGCAAGTCTTGCGACAAAAGAATGCGATGGAATAGAAACCAGGCACATACAACAAGTTTTCATGTCCAACCGTAATGAAATGCTCAGTTATACAGAGAACGTCTATGGCAGTCCCTTGTTTTTTGAGGTTTTTTAGTTGAACTGATTTATCTGATAGGTCTGATTTGTTCAGCAATCCGGCGATGTTTTGGTGTAGTACATCTAAAAATATTTATTTATTTATTTATTAGGTTTCCGAACCGACTTTCCTTCTGCGTAAATGAGACTAAAACTGCATTAATTGCTGTTTGATCGACCTGCGAGTCGAATCTAGAACTCCCCGTTACACATTCGCATAATAAAAAAATTACAGATTAATGATTTCTTAGGTTTTCACGATCACTACACATTATAATAAAACAAGATTTAACCGTTTAACCGTTAGGTTTATTTTTTTAGAAATATCTATAAAGACGCTTGTCATCTTAGTCTACCTGCGACCACGAAATGCTGCAAAGCTTTCGAAACGTCAGGAAAACCAATTTACGCGATTTAATCCGGCTAAACCTTGTTTTATTACAATTACAGATTGTTATTATAGCATTGTGATATTATAGCATGTATCACAGTGGAACCACACTTTACACTTAATGATGTATCTCTTAGACCGTGCAATTATTCCAACGTATTTACTTAAGAAACTACATACCACTACTATATCTAATGATTAAGTCCATCTCAGTAATTTGAAACTATAATAGTATTTGGATTGATCTTGACATGTTTTCAATATCAACTGTACTTAACCCTACTCGCGGAAAGGTCGCGCGCCCGCGAGATTTTCGCTTGTATTTACTAATTGAGAGCTAAAAACCGGCCAAGAGCATGTCGGGCCATGCTCAGTATTATAGGGTTCCTTAAGTAGGTGTTACAAACAAATCAAATCGAATATTAATCACGGCTATTTTAGTTTTTGCAATAGACGGCAGCATTGGCGACTCAGAGAGTGATGTCAGTAGCCGCTAGATGGCGCTATACAGTGCCAAATGTAATACACGGCACTTGACGCCAGCATTGGCGACCCAGAGAGTGTTGTACGACGCCGCTAGATGGCGCCAAATTTAAGAAGTGTGTCGTCAACATAACACAAAGTTACTTTTTGTGATTTTTTCAAATAGAAAGTAGCTAAAGGAGCATTATTTGCTATGATCATTTTTCTCTAAGGTCAATGACCTTTGAACTAGGACGTTTTAAGTATTTTTCAGTTTTCTGTCTATAACTCAAAAAATTATAATCACATTATACTCGAAATAATTTTAAAAGAGAGTTTTCACAAAGGTCTATCAATGTGAAAGATTATAAGTTTCTACGTTGCATAGTTTAGAAATGGCAGGGGGGGGGGACACATTGCAAGCCACTTTGGCGGGCTATATTTCGCAGTTGGTACACCTGATAAAAAAGTGGTGTATTAAACATTACCTTCATTTTAGTAGACCTATTCAATGATACCCCACACGAGGGGGTGCAGCGAAAAAAATTTTTTTTTCCCCATTTCACATGTATGGGTGCCACCCCTAAAGAACGTAAAAACTATTTTTTTATTCTTTTAAAATTGAGATCTATATGCAGACTATTTTTTAACAAAATTTCATTTACATATGTTTATAACTGTAGAAGTTATTAAGCTGTAAAGGATTAGGACAGACGGACAGACGGACAGACGGACAGACGGACAGACGGACAGACGGATAGACGGACAGACGGACAGACGGACAGACGGACAGACGGACGGACATGTCGAAACTATAAGGGTTCCTTGTAGGACTTCGGAACCCTAAAAAGGGTTAACACCCTAATTAATGTGTGTAAACTTTTAAGATAGTATTATTCGATCAAGTAGGTATACCTATTTTATTTCTCCCTCAGTCATCATCATCATCATCAGCCTATATCACTCCACCGCTGGACATAGGCCTCTCCAACAAAAAAAAAAACATTATCTCTCTTTTCTTTCTTTCTTTCATTTTTTCTTTCTTTCAATGGCGCGCCACTGACATCAATCTTCGGCCACTCGCAACCAGTTACTACCAGCCACCTCCCTCTTCGTCCCCGACCTCGTCTCCCTCAGTGGCTTTCCGGAATAAGGGTTAAGGCGCTTGGGTATGCTGATGACCTCAAGCAAACTAAAAAGTGATGGTGCTATTCGCCCTGTATAGTTGCATCTCTTTCTTGACTCGTCGATTAAAAGGTATATTTATTCAAAGATTAAAGCTAAACTTTCTTGAAGAAATAACTTACAAACGAATAGACTCTTATCTTCAAAGTTCGCAAACAATGTATGCATATGCATTTATAGCTTCAAAAGTTGACAAGTTTACAAATTTTAAGTTATTCTCATATTATTTAGACATTCCTATAATACACAACAAGTGCTATGACTTTAAGATACCTAATTCTAAATTGTGCAAAGTAAGAAGTTTGATTTTAAAGGTCTCTCTAAACTAAGCTTAAAGGCTCTAAGAAAGACTAACATGTTTAATTATCTTTTTTTTTTTCTAAGACGGGCTGCTTATTAGATAGGCAAAAAGAAAAGCTATTTACTTTACTATAGGCTCAAAAGTTACATTAAATAATAGCAGGTAATCATCATCAACTCAGCCTATCGCGGTCCACTTGTGACAGAACTCACCACGATAAATTATTTTGAATACGTTTTCATTCCATAAATTGCGGCTAAACAGAAATTGGTAATACTGCCATCTGTTAGACAACGCGTGTACTATCGCTTGCAAGTTCAATCTTTACTCTAGTACTACTTCTGGCCCAATAGATGGCGCTGTGTAAAGTAATCACCGAGAAAAGGGGTTTTCATGGAAAACTTATTTTTCACTCCGCCCATGTAAATTGACTAAATTACAGGCTAACTACTTAATTAAACAATTATACATAGCTGTTACTGTGGATAGTTTCAAGTTTTCCGAGCTACAGGTTGAAATCTCTTGTTTGATGTGTTGTGTAACAAACATCTTGGAAATTATCCATATTTTCTTGAAATTTATATATTTTCATTACTAATTTGATGTGTACTGATCCTTCTGATCCCTTAGTAATCTCTGATAGCTAAATCATTATTGATTTATATGAGAATTCCTGAAATAAAACAAACTAATGTCAATCACAAACAACCTCATATTGAAATCAAAAGTATAGTGATTTTGTTCAAAACACTAATTTATTTTGGATTCTGTTGTTAAAATTAGATTGTAATTAATCCTCCCAAATGTGTATATATTACAGCTATTAAATTCATAACGTATAATAGAAGTAAAATCATATAATGTAAAGTCAAATCTATTGTCAAATATTAAGAACTTGTTTTGTTCTTAACTAAGGAACCTATGAATTTATTAAGTTAATTATTAATAATCCCATGCCTAGTTACCTTGTAAATTACTATTTTAGTCAGAGGCAAATGGAGGGATCAATCATTTGGTCAGTTAACTAGATTCAATTAAGGCTAAAACAATAAATAAGTAGTATTAATTCATGATTTTCATGAGTATTCTAAAATGTGGATTGACATAATTACTAACCTGAGAAAAGCACATTATACAGGGAAAATAAGATAAATACGTGGGACACTCAGAAAGTTTTGCGAAACTAAAAAAAATTGTTCTATACGTACATATATTTTTATCAAATCTTTTCAAAGTACTTTCCACCAGCCTCTATACAAAGATTCATGCGCCTAAACCAGTTTTCAAAACACTTTTTCCAGTCCGCCGCAGACACCTCGTTTACAGCCTGCTCGAACGCAGCCAGCGCATCTTCCGGCGACGAAAATTGTATCCCTTTGAGCTGATTTTTTATTTTTGGGAATAAAAAGAAGTCACACGGTGCTAGATCAGGGCTGTAAGGAGGGTGACCCAGGAGTTTGACTGGCGTGCTGTCCAGGAAGTCCCTCGTTTTGAGTGCGGTGTGCGCAGGTGCATTGTCGTGGTGGAGCAGTAGCCCGCGGAGCCCTGTGTTTAGTCGCTTGTTGCTTATAACAGAGAAAACTTCTGGCAAACATTTGGTAGTATACCATTCGGCATTAATGCTTCTTTGATCCCGTAAGGGAATTGATACCAAGTGGCCAGTCAAATTAAAAAAGCTAGCGATCAAAATCTTACCCCCGCTTCTAGATCGCTTCACTTTGGTAGGCGTTGGCTCATTTTGAAACACCCAAACAGTCGACTGGCGCTTGGTTTCTGGGTCGTATTGATAAATCCAGGACTCATCACCTGTAACGATGTCGTAAACACGCCGAGACGAGCCTGCTTCAAATTTGTTAAGCATATCACGGCACCATTCCACCCGGGCCTGCTTCTGAGCATCGGTGAGGTTGTGCGGCACCCAGCGTGATACTATCCTCCTCACGCGAAGATGGCTGTGTAGAATCTCGTGAACGCTTCCCGATCCAATCTTCAATATGTGTTGAATCTCCTGATATGTAATTCGCCTATTGTCTTGGATTAAATTTTTCACTGCTAGCACGTTTTCTTCGGTAACAGCCGTCAAAGGGCGACCGCTTCTTTCGTCATCCCCCAAAGTTGGTCGACCGCGCTTGAATTCGTTATACCAACGATACACGGTTGCCTTGGAAGGGCCTTCATCCATGAATGCCATTTGAAGTCTATCGTACGATTCATCCGGTTTCAGGCGACACTTGAAATCGTATAAAATCATAGCTCTAAAATGTTCCCGGCGCAGATCCATATTTCAGTGAGACACAATACTTTGAATTAACTCGCAAAAAATGTGGAGGGAAATTTTGAAATTGGAACTTACTTATTTTTACTTATAAATAATCATATTTTCGAAAAACATTATAACTGGCCAGTCTCCCATATATAAAAACTTTTTTTCGCAATACTTTCTGAGGGGCCTGGTAGTTAAGCCACTTGTTATCACAATACAAAATCAGGGTTAATATATCTAAGCCTGCAAATACACTGTTCTTAACAGAAGTCCCGCTTGTATCGTGCCCAAAATACGTTTTCTTGAAGTTTTCTCGATAGAAAATAATTGTAAGCTAACCTGTTAAAACATGCTTTAAAGCAAACAATCTCTATTATTTACTAAATATTATAAATAAAATTAAGAAAACATTTGAGAAAGACAATAATCTAAATATTTGTTGTTTCTGTTTTTCAAATAAGCTTTTAGTTTTTTATTAAAAAAAAATATTGTTAATTTTCATACAAGTTGAGCGGCATATCCGACGTCCCTCGGCTCTTTGCCTCTCTTTCAGTTCTGTACGAAACGACAGTGACCGCAGAGGTCTGATTTTTTAGCTGTATTGTTTCTACGAAATATGAACCTACGTAATTTTTAGAATCGAAATGGGAACTGTAACAGCTGACTTGTCACTGCTAAAAAAGACAGCTATGGGCATCTCAATCAAGCAGATATAATATTAGCTGATAAATGGTTGCCTTCTACGCAGAATACAAAGGGTGAGATAGGTTTAGAGCACCGTCAAATAAAGTGCACATAATTGTCAAGGTGAGTGGTGTGCGGTACAGTCGCAATTATTTACTGGCGAGACATAGGGGAATGAAGAGGTCTTGAGCCCACGCCAAGTGCGCTCGCCGCCATCCGCGCCGACCATAGCTGGGAAACGTTGAGAATATAAATGGATATAGTTTAAGGGAAGCGAAAAGCTGTATAGGATTTAAGAGTTTAGCTGTAAATTACATTATGGTTTTCAGAACGCGTATCGATAAATACATATATCGGTCTGTTTTTCAAGTTTGTGTCTTAATATATTACAAAAATAGAATAATAACTTATGTCTTAGGCTTATATTCAGAGACGAATCTACGCGTGAACTCATGCTTCCAACTGTCAAAATGCAGTACTATTTCGTTCGTCGTCTTAATATAAGCCTAAAAATCGACGTATTCCTGATAAACGAGGTTACTTTGGTTTTATAATGATATTTTTCCTTACTATTGTTTTTAGAACATCCAACTCATATTTATCATCATCATTCCAGCCAAAAGACGTCCTCTACTGGACATAGGCCTGCCCGAAAAGGGGGGGATATGCCATAATCGGGTTGGCGATCGCAGTTGGTTGAATAAATAACTCACAATATCATTATCTGATTACTGCGTGCATCGAAACGATTTTAATTCCAGGGAAGGTTTAAACGGTGAGAAAATGTGGAAAATTTGCGAGGAAAATAGTAAACACAAAATTATTTTCCCATACAAACTGTTCCTATCTGTCAAACATTTGATGTTCGTCCCGTTGCCGCTTTTTGCAACAATGTTTTAGTATTCTGACGACTTATACGTTAATGTTTTGTATAATGTTGTTAACTGTCTAAAATAATAAACTTTTATAATGTCAGTACACGAGTAATGTATTTCTTTTATGTAGTGATGTACTCTATCTACAACATAATGTTATAAGTAACAAAGCACTGTCTTGTAAGCTATTGTAACTTATGTTGTAAAGATCGTATCTTGCTATATATATGCACTATGTACGGCTAACGGAAACATATGAAGCTATAAATCTCCAGAATAAGGTGACCTCTCATTGTACCAAAAGCCTCTACAATGCGAGGTCAGCTTATACTGGATTATATAGCTTGACTCGGCTACATACCGTGTGTACTAGACGTTGTTTAAAGAGCAGAAAGTTGTGTGAAATATTGTTCAGTGCGATACTACGACAAAATAAAATAAAGTTCGGGGAATCCTAAAAGCATGCAGTGGAGTATTCAAATTGTATAATATAATATGAACTTTATGATAATGTAACAGGTAGTCACATGAAAAGCCTGTACTTATATTAAAAAGAGTATAAAATAATAAGTACCGTGAAGTAATTAAGATGTATTGTTGTCACGAGGGAAGGAATTGTCTCCTGAGATACAGACTAACACCTTAGTTCAGGAGGCGACGCATCCGTTGATAAAATTTACGTGTGTTCGCGAGACAGCTGTCAAGTGAACTAATGACAGATGATAGTGTGGTTCCGGAACCGTAACTCGTAAATTATTAAGTTTAGTTCGACACCAATGTGTTCTGTGTTTGTACACACATCTTGTCTTTATAGTCTTTGTTATTACACATACATACATACATATTATCATGCCAAATTGTGGTACCTATTTATTGCGGTTCTAAAGGTAGAGCAGAAAGAAAAACGTTGAAAAAAATGATTTTCCAGGTTTCTTGTATGGGGTTTTAATTTTTTTTTTTTAATTTTTAGTATTTTTCGTGATATATCCTCATTCGTTGATTTCATGATAGGTCATAATTACTTGTTAGTATGATGTGTTTTTTGTTAATAAATAATATGTTTGTACCCGAGTTTGCAATGTGGTAAAGATCTTGATCGGATATGTACTGTGTACATTGTCTGCAAGTTTGCTATTTACATTGAAAAGCGATGTTTTCGTTAGTGTCGAATTTTGAGTAGGTCTTTGTAACACATGGTTTACACAGCATAATTATGTTGACAATTTGTAAAATTGTAGATTACAAAACATTTTAAACTTTGCATTTTAGAGCTTTACAGCTGCATTTTACATTATTTTGTAGAATGCAGAGTTTAAAATTGGGGTTGTTACATAACTACAGTTGTTCATAATAAATTACAATGAACTTTATAAAGTTGTAATGTTCTATATTGAACAATTTTTAATATACTGCCGACTGTAAATACTTCTATTATAACAACGAATCGATGTTGTGAATAACTCCGGGCTCGATAGTTTTTATCACCGAAGCACCCAGTGGTCTAAGGAAGCTATGTGCAGGCACTTGCAAAATATTCTGATTGTTATATATAGGTAGGCTTCTGTAGGGATTTATTCGTTTAGCTTTCTCTTGTAATAAATCTGTAATCGCAGCATTCCTTGATATTAGCTCAGCTTATGATAATGTTTTAGTATCAGTTCTGAAACAAAAATTCCAATCATTGAAAGTTCAATCAATGATGACAAATTTTATTATTAATATGCTCTCTGAAAGGTCTATTAATCTGTACCTTGATGATGAGTCCAAATTAACCCGATTAGTATGGAAAGGCCTTCCTCAAGGTTCTGTACTTAGTCCACTTCTTTATAATATTTACACCTATGATTTAGAATCTTCCCTTAATGAATCAGTACAAATTCTTCAATATGCAGATGATTTACTTTTTTATAGAAATCTCTACTCAAGCGTAGTCTGGATCACATTAGAGTGATTACAGATCAAATCTCTGCCCAAATACCGAAACAGGTGACAGTATAAAATAAAACAAAACTCGGCTGAACTGTGATCAATAAATCTCTCATGTGTGTCGCGAAGTTATCGACGGACGCGAGCGCCCGTCTCCGGTGTGACAGCAGCCTCTCTGTTTCGGTGAGCACGTTGGAGTCGTGGATGAGCGGCTCTCGGGGTGCTATGGACAATGCTGGGGCCATGACCCGCACCTCGCCCGCCGCGGACGCTGGCGCTCGCCGCGTCAGGGCGGGCTTCTCCCACAGTTCATTTCGTCCTTATGTAACACTAATATCGGGTTCATAACACTGGCACTTCACTCAATTTCACGAGAATACAACTCTTTATCACCATTATTCGCGCAATCAGTCCCCCGCCGGCTCCATGGCGAGCCGAAAAGAACGGCGGGCCAACAGCGGCTCGGCGCGCTTCTGAAAACAACGTTTAAGAAGGGTTATGAACCGGTTTTTTTCTATTCAAACTACACAAACACATTGCCGACGAAATTATAATGCGGAACGTGAGAAATTCAACACACAAAGGCGCATAATTCGAAATTTAACCCACGTGATAACGAAAAGAGTACGCTAGCGGTCGCAGTTGCTTGTTTCTCTACGATAGAAACAGGAAATGGTACACATCCAAAACACTTTCGGCGCACACTATTTTGTCAGTTTATTGAGTTCATCTGCTTAACACTCGTGTTTCACTGAATATATATCATCAAAATAATGACAACGAAGATTTTTTTTATTTTTTTTGCATTTTTCATTATGTATGAGTTTTATTTAACTGCGCAAAGCTGGCTATGTATGAAAAATGCAAAAAAATATATATAAAAAATCTAAAAAAAGAATCGCATTTATTTTTCGTGGTTTCGTATCAGTGATCACCAGCACCTATCTTCGTTTTCGGAAGCGTTCCCCTTACACCCAGTATATATCTCAAGTTGTCTACATATTCACGCCAGCCACGGTATTAGCCTACAGCTCTATAACTGTAGCATTTTTGGTGGGCAAACCCAAACCCATTATGAATAAAAATAAAAATAAAACATTTCCCATGTTACCACTGACGTGCGGTCGACTGTACAAAGTTCACAAACTTCCCAGTCTACTAAAAGGGAGAAAGATTGCTTATAAATAATGAACTAAAAATAGGGTCTCGAAAATTAAACTACCTAGACACTACTACCACACACTTTTAACAGTTTTAAAAGACCAGAAATGGTATTGTGAGCATCAATGCGCCATATGCCTTGACAAAACTCTTGTCAACCCATGTTTTGATAAGTCACCATAAACCCAATTTAATAAAGATTATTCTTATGATGACTGTTCACTACAAGATTATCTTCAATCAAATAATGTGAAGCGATTAGCACTTGCCTTCCATGCAAGAGGGTTTGAGTTCGATCCCGGCCCACACCACTGACTTTTAGAATTAATTTGTCGATCAGAATTTGATTATCACTTGCTTTAACGGTGAAGGAAAACACTGTGAAGAAACCTACACATCTAAGAGTGCTTCATACAGTTCTTGATGGTCTGTGTAGTCCTTATGAATACCAAAGAGACCAGTTTCTGAACTTAACAGTGTCCAGAAACCATATTGTAAGAGATACTATGTCGCAAATCAGTAATCATGAAACTTCGCAGTTGAAGAAACCACTTAGAGTAAGTATCGCTTTCGTTCTTCGATTTATAGAGTCTATCAACAACATATTTTGTTAAAAAAATTAGTATGTTATTTTATTGTTGAGCGACGTCATCACTATTCTGAAGCTGAATCCTTTGCATCATATCTTTTGGAACCACTTATGTAATTTATTATATCTATACAATGCAAAAAGTGTTCTAATCGTACTTTATATCCTATTAGTTTTTTGTCGAAAGATCTTGCGTTCATTCTGTTATATGCTGTATAATGCAGTGTTACTGGACTGTAAAATATATTGATTGGTATTGCCAAAAGTCTTGTTCTTGCAGTGTTGCGGTCTTGTTGTTATTTTAGCAAGACAAATGCAAGACCGTAAGTCTACAAGATTTTGGGAAACACTAATAGTAATGTCTGTGATTTGATAAAAGAGCCAACGGTGCGATAGGACATGCTCTGCGGTCGTAAACCACTTTTCTATAATGTCTACGGGAAGTGTTGCCCAAAGTCTTGGTCTTACAGTCTTGCAAAAATGCAAGACAGCAAGACTGCATGACCAAAACTTTAGTTAACACTAAATATTGATAGTTGACGCTTGGCTGAAACAACGTATCTTGCTATATCTGGGGTTGGAGTAAATCTCCGATGCACTCAAATCTTGGTTATCAGATGTGTAATTAATTTCGGCCGTTAGTTTATCAAATCAAATACTATTTACTAATTTTTCAATTGATCAACATTAAAATCATAGAATTAATGTGATTTGATGTTGTATGTTGTTTGACGACGTCTGTGGTCTAGTGGTTCGAATGTCGGACTGCTGATTACGAGATAGTGGGTTCGATTCCCACAGGACAGAAATATTTATGTGATGAACATAAGTTTTTGTGTTGGTCTGGGTGTTTACAAATATTTGTGTGGAATCGAACCCACGACCTCGTGATCAGCAGTCCGTACCTCGAACCACTAGACCACAGACATCGTGGTAATACATCATTTATCGAAAATTGGTTTTTAATCATTGAAGTACAGGTACTGTAGTGAATTTGAATAATCCGGGACATGTAGGAATATTTGCCATCTTTGACAGGATGTAAATCATCTTTTGCAACAGTTAATTTTGTTTTAAAATCATCAATAAGGCCTGCAAATTCTGGACTTTCTTTTTCAAGTAGCTGCAACTTTTGTCTTTTTGACATCTGACTTAAATCACTTTTTATCACTGTTTCTATTTCGTCAACATCTGCAACATGTTTTGTGAAAAAATCAAATGTGAAGTCCTCTTCTCCAAGCTGTTCTAAAAGCCTTTTCTGTATATTCTTAGCTTCTTCTCCCTCCAAAAGTGCAGCTTCCTCATCATTGCCGGAAAAAGAATTTACCGCGCATCCTCGCCATCCTTCGGAAATTGTTTATTTTCCCGGGATACAAAGTAGCCTACATGTTAATCTGGGTTATGGTCTATCTATTGTTTATGGTTATGGGGTGCATTAAAAGAGCCTCCACTAGTAACGATATTTAATTGATCGTCCGGCGCACCCCGAATCGCTCAAGTACTCATTTTGAATGGGCCCTTTCGGACCGCGGTGTGAAACGGCCAAGACCTTTTTTATAATGGGCTGATTCGGACCGCGGTGTGAAACAGCCCAGTACTCTTTTACAATGGAGCGATTCGGACCACTAAGTTAAATATCTTAAAAAAATTTATTTCTAACATATTATTAATTAACTAACTATAAATTATTAGTTAATACTGATTACAAACATAGTCTATGTTATAATTTATATGTTATGTAAACATAGTTAACTTATATAAAATAAATTAGATAATTTTGAATTAATTTGCGGCGTCAACAATATTGAATTCGTTTAAGGCGGCCCATACACCTACAATATAATTGCGCAATTATTATTGTATCGTCTCGATCTTCTTTTGTCTTCCCTTAAACGGTCGATATCATTGAGCAATTAATATTGCGCAATTATATTGTAGGTGTATGGGCCCCGGAAAAAAGCGTTTAAAAAAGGTTTTGATGATTGGATTATTCGTTGGCGTAAGTGTATAGTTTCTGAAGGAGCATAATTTGAAGGCGATGAAATAAATTTGGTTGAATAACTACCATTTTGATAATGATCTTTTCCCGGTACTTTCTTGACAGAGTAGTACTTACACAAAAATAGTTTTTTTTTTGTCAACTGCTGTAAAATCATGGACAGATTTGTTGCATCTACGTATAATTACTCTAACTACATCGGAGTCAGCTTCCAGGCTAATCATATTATATCTGACTTGTTATTCAATCCTAAATAGGTGATACCGATAAGGTGACGATCTATTTTTAGCACAGCCTCGTAAAAACTCAATTTTATCAAAATAATAAATAAAGGAATATCTTCGGGACATTTTTACACAGCAACATCTAGTCCCAAACTAAGCACAGTTTGTGATATGGGTATTAGACAATCGATATAATACTTATATACTTTTTTTTTGTAAATACATACTTACAATACATAAGAAACACCCAGAACAACACAAACACTTATGTTCATCACAAAAATATTTGTGTCCTGTGGGAATCGAACCCACGACTTCGTGATCAGCCGTCCGACCCTCGAACCACTAATGAAACCGGAGCCCAAAGTTTCCCGCCCAACTTTAATAAGAAATATAGCCTATTTTAAAACACCATAAAAGCGATCCGAATTTAAATCAAGCAAATTATCCTCTCCAGTCATTATAATTTGCCAAAATAAATTTATAAATTTCAGTTAGAAGAATATACTTGTAATCGTGTGAAGTAGTTTTATTCCTTGATCTGTTATCCTGGTTCCGGAGATCCCAAATACTTCAACCATATACAACTCAATGAAGCCAATGTATTGTAATACATTCATAAACACGGACAGTACTAAATATAATTTTAGATTTTTAAAATATTTACTATTAAAGTATATATTAGACAGACTCGTCATATGACATCTTATAGTTGTAAACATGTAGCATAGATGTAAACCATATTCTTAGTTTATACTCATAGACCAGTAAGCCTCTAGACGCCGGTTAGCTGGAAAAATATTCTCTCTTTCAGAAACGTTGTTTATATTAAAATTTATTCTGAGGAATTCTTATTCCTTTTTTTTGCCTTATTTTCTTCGTGGTATATCATCGTGCGAAAAAAAGGTGAAATGCGACTAGGAATAAAATTATATAAGACGGATTAAGACTAGCCTGTTCAGTAAAAACATCATACTGTAGTAAGCACACCATACATGTTTATAACGCTCCTCTTATATCGGTTAACGTAAAATAGCTTACAGCGACTCCGGGTAACTAGAGCCTTGCGTAAAAGTTTGGAGAAGCTGAAATATGTGAGTAGATGATAATTATATCATATCTAAGAAAGAAAGATATAAATTACGTAAAAAGATATGTATAATTTCTCTTCGTGTTACGAAACATGCTAACGGACAGATTAGTGTAGGTTGCACAAACACATTTCGACACATACATTTTAGTTTGCTATATCCACTCGACACAATTTAGATAAATTAGGTGCATTGCCATTAGTCAGTGTTAAAATTCCGGTGGTTTTATATGCGTGTTATAAGGTATGTTATTGGACGCGGTTCCATGCGCCAAATTCGTGGATGGCTTCATCACGTATGTATACAACTTATAGCTTAACTGCTCAGCTTTGTATCGTGGTTTAGTTTTGGATAAAACCTTTTGCAGTGGGCGACGGACCAAGACATTGCTAACGCCATCGGAGACGTTGGCGTTACCGATTTCCAAGACGTGAAGTTCTTCGAGAATAGGGCGAATGGACAATCGAAGGGGTTTTGCGTCATATCCCTCGGCTCTGACCAGTCCATACGGATGGTAATGGACCGACTGCCCAAGAAAGAAATTCACGGACAGCATCCAGTCGTCACTTTACCCACTAAACAGGTAAATAGCGGGAGACCCTCATTGGCTCTCTGCAAATACTTATTATCTTTTATTTACATTCTGACAGTAAACTTCAGTTGAATCAGAGGCGTGAGCTACAACCCGCGGCACGCTATGATGGCGTTTTTGACATTTTCCAATAGTGTTGTGACACATTTCAAATTATTAGCGATTGGGACCAGGTTAATTACTTTGACCAACTCCAACTAGCTATTATGAATAATATCTGCATGAAGTAAATAATTTATCAAATTATTCAATAAACATAACGTCTAGCCATTTTTTTATCGCTATTTAATCAAATTTTCTGTGACATACATAAAAACAGTAGAAATAAATAGAATTAGAATTTGATTAATAGATTCGAAATTCGAAAAATTATATTGCTGTAACAGTGCATCACTATTGACAATAAAGTACGGCAATTGTTCCTTCATACGTAGCTGTCAATATTTACTGTTCTTCATGAGCAGGCAAACGTCAAAAACGCCATCATAGCGTGTCGCACCTATAATAGGTTATTTTTTACTGTTTAAAGCCTGATTACCGATATGTTCCAAGATTCCCAAGAAAGTTTGCAGCACAGGATTAATTGGAAATTCCTGGAGACTTAGCTTGGAGAATACGAAAAGCATTGTTTTGATCGAAACTTAATTGCAACTGCACTTCTTTAGTTACGTGAATTGGCCTACTGGAGAAAAACATAGGCTACTTTTTATTGGTTCCCGAGGGATGAGCGATAAACGACATCACGTGGGCGAAGGAGCGAGCGACCTCTAGATATAAAAAGTAGCCTATGCCCTTCTCCAGGTCCCAGGCTACCTCTTTTTTTTCCTCTTTGTTTAACAATGTTATTGGTGTACAATAAAGAATATTATATCTATCTATCTATCTCCCTCTTTGCAAAATTTCATTCCGATCGGTTCAGAGGTTTAGTCGTGAAAAAATAACAAACAGACCATGAACGAATAAAAAAATGGACGGAATCTCGCTAAACAATAAGTGAAGCATCCATAGTAAGGCGGCTCAATCAAAAGTACGGGCTGGCACGCATACATTCACATCCATAGTATGCCAAAAAGCCGCGATTACACAAAAAATCTGAAGTGACGGTATTCATTTAACACTACGTCACAATAAAATAACAATATAAATTTGGTGTGTTAAAATGCTTTCGAAATTAGTGGGTTTAGGAAAAAATTAAGTGCTTCAACCTTTGTTTAGCGAGATTCCTTCCTGGTAATTTCCTTCTCCCTTCTACCTTCTCATATTGAGAAGAGGCCCGTGCCCAGCAGTGGGACAGTAATGGGCTGATTATGTATGGTAATTTTAATCAATAATAACAACATTATTCAATACTGGTATTATGTATACAACAAAATTTAAGTAAATGTTAAACAGAAACAATTTTTTTTGGTGTTTGTTGTATTTCTTATTGTGTCGTTGAAATTATTTATTTTCATGTTCAGGTTACATCTGCCTAATACTGCTTAATGTTATTAGAAATACAATATTAAATATTTGTTTCAGAATGCTAAGAGGAAGAGTGAGTGGCATTAACAATACACAGTGGAAAGACAAGCGATTGCTGCAATTGTGGGGGATTTTCTGTCATCCATTGAAGAGTTCACTTCTTTATCTCCGAAGATCTTCATCAGATCTTCACCAAATTTAAATGGGACCATCTCGGGTGAATACTCTTTCAGACAGATAAAGAATCATTCGAAATAGGTTTTGATAGAAGCACGCTTCAAGATATGACCAATTCTGTCGGTGACCCCTTTGATGAATGGTAGAACAGCAGGTCGACGATCAACTGTGCTGGGTTTCAGGCGGCGTTTGCGATGGGGATGTGGAGCTTGCAAGTTATTATGCTTGAGAACATGCTTCACATGGTAAAGTTCCCCTGCCAGGTGGTCGGCATCGCAGATGCGGTGAAATATTCAACTATATTTACGGGACTTGTCGCGCACAATAAAATCAAAACATAACAAACATTTTGACTATTATGTCTGCTCGTGACCACGGCCAATGCAACTTGGCCGAAATGTCGAGGTTAGTCAAAATGTATGTTATGTTTTGATTTTATTGTGCGCGACAAGTCCCGTAAACATAGTTCATAAAACTTTTTAACAAAAAATTGAACCGACGAAAACCGAAACTGAAAAGCGAAAAATAACAAATTATGAGTCGGCGCCAAACGAACTTTTAACAAGCAAAGTGCGTGTAAGTTGCAAGTGGCCGAGCGGAGAACGCATTTTTGGAAAGTTATTGTTTATCGTTGAAAATTTCACGTTGTATTTGATGTGACGTTGTTTTTATTATTTATTTAAAGTAATTTAATGATCTTCGTTGATTGGTTGTTTGGCGCCGACTCATAATTTGTTATTTTTCGCTTTTCAGTTTCGGTTTTCATCGGTTCAATTTTTTGTTAAAAAGTTTTATTTTTCATTTTTTTGTGGTTAAAATCTAACTCCAGGTCTCCATTATGTCGTAGTGTCTAGAACTATATTTATGTGTGTCAAGTTTCAACAGAATCGGTTGGCAGGTAAGAATCTAGTGGGTGAACAAACACTCATCCCCTGTTTTACTACCCTTAGGGGTGGATTTTGATTTTGAAATTTAAATGGGACCAACTTCGAGATATACCCTATCCATTAAAAAAAAATCATCAAAATCGGACCACTCTGTAAAAAGTTATGCGTGGTCATACATAAAAAAAAAAAAAAAAAAAAAAACAAAAAAAAAAAAAATATATATACGCGTCGAATTGAGAACCTCCTCCTTTTTTCGTCGGTTAAAAATGAGTGAAATTCGCGAAAGTTTAAAAACTTCTACAGATAAAATACTAATGAGATTTTAATTTTAGTTCTGTCAGTCTTCTGTTAAATAAATGGAGGTAAAAGTGCCTCCTTTCGCTCCAATTTGTGACTTGTAAATAAATAATATTATTGCAAAAAAGGTGTACTTAGGTAATTCGAACCCACAGACCAGTAAAACCGAAACATACAAAAATACATTTTGTTTGTTTTGCTAACCACTTGAAAATCGTCACTCCCAAAACCATTCTTTACTAGTGCGGGTTATACCTATGTAAGGTACAACCACGTGACTGTGTCAAATCACACCAAAATACACAAAAATTATTTTATTCTACCGTACAATTTTTAATTAATTAAAATCGTTTCGAAGCACGCAGTAATCACTCACAATGTCTTTTACAGTGTAGCGTACTGTTTAGGACTTGATTATTTTTAGAACTGGGTGTCAACTGGTTGGCAGCTACCACCTGTTTGGAACTTCAGAACAGATGGTAGCTGCCAACCATCTTCTTTATTAAAATTAGGATGTTTTGTAATTTCAAAAGCTTAAATGTTGTTTTTTTTTAAAATAAAATCGTGTTAACACAGAAAATAATTTGAAAGAATATCAATAATTTCTAAAAGACTCAACAAACAAACCTGTTTGCATCTCTAATGTTATTGCTTGATCAAAATAATACCAGTCGCGTGTACTTGGATCCGGCCGTGCTAAGCGTGCGCCGACGTTGGGGCCATATGGGGAGAAGGGGCTTCGCATACCAGTGGTGACCTGGGACTAATCGGAGTTGGATGGACAATGCAGAGCATATCCCACGTCTCTAGCCAAAGTTAGTAATGAGAAGTGGGCTTTTAAACGAAAAGTGCATAAAAATTTCTAATTTGTTTAAAAAGGTATAAGCACGCTTATATTAGTGCAGACTTCGCTTAGACTTTTTCGTGAACCAAACTTATGCTTGCAATAGTACGGTTGAAATTTAGCCTTATTTCTATAAGCATAAGACTTAATTTCAAATTTGGCAGGTGATTTGATAACCGGCAGAATTACATTTTAGTCGCTCACGAGCAGGATTCGAACCTGCGACTCCTGGCTCAGTATGCCAGTGCTTTAGCCACTAAGCTACCGTGAACACTGCTCGTGGTATCGAAATTATCCTCCACTATACGTCTTTGGGTGACGTCAGCGATATCTTATTAAGAAACATTGTTCCTTAACCAACTCGACGGTCGTTGGTCCACCTTGGGAGTTTTTGTTGTTGCGAGGGGTTTAAAATACCTTAATATTCTTACCAAATTGCAGGTCACCGACTGAACTGGCAAAAGTTTCCTACGTTAAATATTATTGAGGAGTATTTCAATTTTTTGGCCGACGACTATTCTTCAATATGTAAAGTACAAACTATCGGATATACAGCCGAGAACAGAACAATAAAGGTAATCTTCATTACATTTCATACAATATAGGAGCTGACCAGTCCTTACTTTGTCCTTTAACTAGGTTGCGGGGGTCTGAGGGCAGTCGCTCCGTGTAAAATACTGATGTTCAGCCGCATCTGGCTAGACATGAAGCCGACTCTCCAATAGAACTGAGAAAAGGTGAGGACGATGATGATGATAGTGAAGATAGGCGAAACATTTCCTCTGAAACGACTGCGAAATGTTAGATAGATAGATAGATAGAATATACTTTATTGTACACCATGAAAATAGTAGTAAACAGGAACAACGTATAAATTCAAACGGCACAAAGTCATAGTTACCTGATAGGTTACTATATTTGCGCCGCTTGAGGGCCTCCGCAGATGCAGCGGCAGCGCCAGCACAACCAGCTGAGCTAGAAAGATGTGAAGGAGCAAGGGTGTCGACGCACGTTGCGTCCCACACCAGAGGCCTACCCATCTTCCATGGCAATAACGACATGCCATCTGGTCTCTTGCCATCGTCTCGTACCAAGCCGTTGGGTTCTAAAACAGCTGGTACACCAGCGGTGGCAAGAGCACGACGAATAATGTCATTAATGCTAGCGTGTCGCGCTAAGCGCCCCGCGCTCCTGCAACAAGACAGGCCATGGTGTCCTAGGCTGTCGACAAGTTCACCGCAATGGCACCGGTGTGGAGCAACACAAGTTGCGCCCAAGAGTAGGCACGTAGCGAGCCGGAAACTGGTGTCATCCAACATAGTACCTATGTTGGATGACGGAAGTGCCTGAAGCCAAAGGCCTGCTTCCCATTCACCCACAGCCAGTAGACGAGCACGCTCAGCGGTATTGGTTGACGTATTAATTATATTATTCCGCACTAACTTACAGAGTGGCTCATCCCACTGTCTCTGGGAAGATGAGTTGACAGGCAAGTCCGTGTTTGGGCAAGCCATTTTCCAGGCTTTCACAGCGTCGGTCATGTACGGCACCTCAAAGTCAACCAGTGAAGAAGGTAATAATTTCCTGGTTAACTTATCAGTGCTGTAAACCGAGGACAGGAACGCCGGTAAACTTACACTAGAAATTTTACGAACGCCGAGCCCGCCGAAACGAATGGGGAGTGTGGCTTGTACCCACGCTCGGTCGTCCAGAGCCGTATTTAAAATTGATGTCAATGTGATTTTGATAATTTTGTCTATTTTTTCCAAAAGTTGTGGATGTTTCCAAAGATGGGAAGAACGGAGAAAGTATGTGAATTTTGGACCAAAACAACAGTATCGCATAAGAGTAAAAGCCGAATGTATATTAATTTTGAAAAGCCTTTCCGAAATGTCACTAAAATTTTGTATTTTTTCTTCAATAAAATTTGGGAAAGATAAATACAGCCCTGTGACAGACAGACGGACGGACGGACGGACAGCGTAGCGCGAGTAATAGGGTCCCGTTATAACCCTTTGGGTACGGAACCCTAAAAATGATAAACTAAAATACCGTTTATTATCCACCAAATTTATAGGTCTCAAAACAAAGGAGTCTCTGTATCGCGTTGGAAGGTCCATATTCCGCATTGGAATAAAAAAAATAATGATGATGAGAATAGGATTAATAAATTTATATGATTAGGATTATTCCTTTATTCATCTATATACATATTATTTACATTTTTAAATATTTATATTAAAATATATAAAAAAACATTTAAAAATATAAAAAATAGTAGCCCACCGGCATCGGGAACAGGGTCCAAACTACCGGTGGTCAGGGCCTCAGAGAGAGGAACATCCTGACGATACGCGCCGTATCCAGGAGTACCGCTTTCTGTATCAAGCCCTTGAAAATTTATTTGTCCAATCTCTTTGTCCAATCAAATTTATTCGATGATCAGTGTTAAAATACACACAACATTTGATGTAAATCATCCAATTTCTTTGATTAAAGTCACATTGGACAAACAAATTTGACCAGTGGCATACTTGCGTGAAAGAGTAACAAACATACATCTTCACAAACTTTCACTTTGATAATATTAGTTGGAAGTAGAATAGGATAGGATAGGAAGTAGGAAGTAGTAGGATAGGAAGTAGGGTAGGATTAGTAGGATATTAATATCGTACTCTTCAGAAAATGTCGCCGAGTATTTATTTTCTTCGAAAATCTGATTGCGCCTAACTAAAGTAAAGGTACTGTAGTTTAATCAGAAACTATTAACTCTGTTAAACATAGTTCGCTGTATTTCTAGATAGAAAAAGAGCCAAAAGTGGCTGTTTTTCGCACTTAGCTGTGGGGAGCCCCTTAATACACTACAATACAACGAAATATTTTCGTTCAAATACTTCGACTGCTTACAAAAACAACATCGTATTCACGTATCTCTGTAATAAACCAATCTTATAAATACTGACATACAGCTTTCTAATATACCAGGCCCCTCAGAAAGTATTGCGAAAAAAAGTTTTTATATATGGGAGACTGGCCAGTTATAATGTTTTTCGAAAATATGATTATTTATAAGTAAAAATAAGTATGTTCCAATTTCAAAATTTCCCTCCACATTTTTTGCGAGTTAATTCAAAGTATTGTGTCTCACTGAAATATGGATCTGCGCCGGGAACATTTTAGAGCTATGATTTTATACGATTTCAAGTGTCGCCTGAAACCGGATGAATCGTACGATAGACTTCAAATGGCATTCATGGATGAAGGCCCTTCCAAGGCAACCGTGTATCGTTGGTATAACGAATTCAAGCGCGGTCGACCAACTTTGGGGGATTACGAAAGAAGCGGTCGCCCTTTGACGGCTGTTACCGAAGAAAACGTGCTAGCAGTGAAAAATTTAATCCAAGACAATAGGCGAATTACATATCAGGAGATTCAACACATATTGAAGATTGGATCGGGAAGCGTTCACGAGATTCTACACAGCCATCTTCGCGTGAGGAGGATAGTATCACGCTGGGTGCCGCACAACCTCACCGATGCTCAGAAGCAGGCCCGGGTGGAATGGTGCCGTGATATGCTTAACAAATTTGAAGCAGGCTCGTCTCGGCGTGTTTACGACATCGTTACAGGTGATGAGTCCTGGATTTATCAATACGACCCAGAAACCAAGCGCCAGTCGACTGTTTGGGTGTTTCAAAATGAGCCAACGCCTACCAAAGTGAAGCGATCTAGAAGCGGGGGTAAGATTTTGATCGCTAGCTTTTTTAATTTGACTGGCCACTTGGTATCAATTCCCTTACGGGATCAAAGAAGCATTAATGCCGAATGGTATACTACCAAATGTTTGCCAGAAGTTTTCTCTGTTATAAGCAACAAGCGACCAAACACAGGGCTCCGCGGGCTACTGCTCCACCACGACAATGCACCTGCGCACACCGCACTCAAAACGAGGGACTTCCTGGACAGCACGCCAGTCAAACTCCTGGGTCACCCTCCTTACAGCCCTGATCTAGCACCGTGTGACTTCTTTTTATTCCCAAAAATAAAAAATCAGCTCAAAGGGATACAATTTTCGTCGCCGGAAGATGCGCTGGCTGCGTTCGAGCAGGCTGTAAACGAGGTGTCTGCGGCGGACTGGAAAAAGTGTTTTGAAAACTGGTTTAGGCGCATGAATCTTTGTATAGAGGCTGGTGGAAAGTACTTTGAAAAGATTTGATAAAAATATATGTACGTATAGAACATTTTTTTTTAGTTTCGCAAAACTTTCTGAGTGTCCCACGTATCTCTTGCCTAGGTAGTCAGCAGGCGTGGGCTATGTGGCTAGTAGTCTTGTGAGGCCCACTTTATACGTATAATTTTAATTAAATATGGGCCAATATTGTTTATACAGCCGAAAAAGGATAATACTAATTACGAAATAACCGATCATATCCCATAACTTCTTTTGACTTTAAACAGATAACAAATAATAATGATATGCTCGTTTGTCAAAAAAAAAAATCAACAACGTTCATTGTTAGGTACTGTTTATTATATTTGATAGTGGTGCTCTTAAGCACTCAATAATGTTAAAGTGCCCAGTGCAACTTCTATTTCAGACGTCTTTACATAACACGCGAGAATGATTTTCTCGAAAATGAGTTCTATTGCAACTCGCATAAAATTGACGAGAGTGGCCTGCACTTGCGGTGTGTAAGGGGAGTGCGAGGGTGGGACATACGTTTTGGGAGCGGCCTCTTAACTGCAATACCACCTACGCTGTTCTATATATCATTCAACAAACTTAGGTAGGTACGGATGGCCGATGGGGCAGTAAAGTTCTGGAGTGACGACCGCGTACTGGAATCCGCTGGATGCGGAAAGCGCAGGACCGGTCGTTGTGGCGATACTTGGGTGAGGCCTATGTCCAGTAGTGGACGTCTTTAACCTTGTCAAAGAATAGATATGAATTAGGTAGGTATTAGGGCTTCGATTCCGAGATTGCGAGATCTCGAAATATCGGAATCTCGCTACATTTTCTACGTATTTATAATATCGGTATTACAAAGTAAAATATCGGAATTCCGATCATCAGTTTTATGTAAAAACTGCAACGTGCTAGTTAAATAATATTGATGAAACGGAAACTCGAAGGATTTCTTTATGTGTAAAGACGGATACACATGGTCGTGAGTAGCAATATATTAACTAGTTCAAGGAGCAGCTGATGTCGTGACAGGTGTGGTAGAATACCCATGATATTTTGTGTAAAAATAATTAGTCTTCAGGTGATTTAGAAAATAATTTTTTTTATCTCATAAGTAGAATTTTAACGCTAAACCGGACCACAAAAAAACTCTAACAAAACTGGTTATAACGATTTAAATTGTGGATAGAAAAAATAACTCACGAGCATATTTCGCTTCGCATGCGTAAATGCGTTAAAAATAATAAAATAAAACTTATTTATGTTTTGGTTAAGCCAATAATTTGTGGCCTAACAGTAAAATCACTCCCTTTTTTGTTAATAGAAAAACATAATTTATTAGTTCTAACAAACAAAAATACCCGACTTTAGGCTTGTCACTTGGCAGTTTATAGAAAACTTTAAAAATCAAAATTGTTGACGGATATTTTGCAATGTTAAAAAAATTTAATTTAAACAGTTTAATTGCAGGCAAGTGTTGTTTGTGTAAATAATATTATCATTCGATGACGAATCAATATTTTGTTTTATTAACAATCGAGTCACTCACAAAATTTGATACTTTATCTATTTAATATATTATTAAAAATGATTTTGTTTAGTAGATGATTCATTGATCGATTAAAATTATTATTTAAAATTGTAGTTTTATTACTCAACTGCCAGCACTTACGTTATTAGACCCAGTAAGAATTATTGTTCAGAAAGCCTTAGTACGCTATATAGTGTATTTAATTGTAGTTTTAATTGTACAGTCGACAAATCGGAATCATAACCCACTCAGCCGATAATTCGTATGAAATTGTCAAAACAGTAACATTTTCTTGAACATAGGACATTT
This sequence comes from Asteroscopus sphinx, assembly GCA_949699075.1. Lineage (NCBI taxonomy): Eukaryota > Metazoa > Arthropoda > Insecta > Lepidoptera > Noctuidae > Asteroscopus > Asteroscopus sphinx. Next base: position 15,036,484 of record OX453024.1, read on the forward strand.
TGAATATTAAGGAAACTGGCTACGGCCTTCTTCCGAGTCGGAGGCCTATGCAATTTTGAGCTTTGTTATTAATGCAATAGATTAATAACAGGATAAAAAGTTAAGTTTTTGATAAAGCTGGAATTATGTTTTGAATTTCGAATTCACTGTCGTTCCGCATAGTTTACCTATAAAATTTATAACAAGTTTGTTGCCAGGGAAAAATGTCGACTTAATTGTATCAGAATGTTTGTAGAAAATTAAGCTCATGATTCCGTTTGGTCGAGTGTACATATTTAGAATAGGTAGGTAGGTACACACGGCTACACATCAAGCTGTACACTTCCAGTATAAGCTGACCTCGCATTGTATAGGTTTTCCTTACAACGCGAGGTCAGCCTTTACTGGTTTGATTATATTCTCTTTGACCTTAGCATCGAAAATTGAACCCTATAGAGATAAATTACGGGCTGTCTACCAGAGGATGGGCAGCAGCGTTCTCTGAGTATTAATTCAACCAACTGCGATCGCCAACCCGCCTGCCAAGCGTGGTGATTATGGTATAACCCCCCCCCCTCCCCCTCTTAGGGGAGGCCTATGCCCAGCAGTGGACGTCTTTCGGCTGAAATGATAATGATTATGATGACGGGCTGTCCTATTCCGAAACTATTCTATTGATTCGCACAGATAAATCGAACATGGTCCAATAGGAGCGCGCTTGAGCTTATATTGGCATATCCACTTGTTGCATTCCCCGAGCCAATAAAAGCGCGTTAGTCGAAAATGGGCGGAATTTATTTCAAGCAAATTACATGATAATTAAATGATACGATAATGATTATTAGATCATATAGATGTGATAACGTCTCTATAGGTGTACTACCGTCATAGTTACAGTAAACAAACAAATAGGGTTTAATGCTTACATAACTAGCCCATTACTGTCCCACTGCTGGGCACGGGCCTCTTCTCAGTACGAGAAGGCCTAGGCCTTAGTCCACCACGCTGGCCTAGTGCGGGTTGGCGGACTACACACACCAATGAGAACTGTATGGAGCACTCTCAGGTGTGCAGGTTTCCTCACGATGTTTTCCTTCACCGTTAAAGCAAGTGATAATCCAATATAAATCCGCACATGAATTCGATATTTTTTTATGCTTGATGACATAGAAATGATTAGATTCATGACTTTATTTCCTAGATTTAACCCTACACTGCCATAATTTAATTTAAAGGTAAGTCTTAAAATAACTCGTATTTGTGAACTATAATCGAACGTTTTAGTTCGAACTACGATTGATCGATTTTTTCTGTTTAAATTAGCAATGTTGCAGAGGGCCTAGTACGAGTTTGACAGTTATTTATTTGTTTATATTATTGAGGACCGCCAACAAAAGATATACACAAAAATCCCAAGTGACAGATACAGGATTCTATCTGGTGTACTCCTTCAATTAAAGGAGGATAATGACTGAGCTAACTTAAAATTAAGGTGAAAGTATCTAACTCAACTGCATTAAAAGAGCCTCCACGAGTGACGATATTTAATTGATCGTCCGGCGCACCCTGGGCAGTCAGCCCCGCTACCAACTTGCTGACTGGCTAATCTTTTCCCCACGACATGAGCTATTATCATTATGTAGCTCGTGTCGACACGAAGAAGAAGAACTTAAATCGAAAAAAAATGTAATATTTATCTTCCTGTTTTCAATCGAGTCAGGCACTTTTTTACATTATGTAGGTATATTATTTTTATATATAACTATATAACAACATGCTTCCATCGAATTCCTCGACTTTCATTCATAAATCAGTAGTTTCTCCTCGCATCCACCAGGGGCGCTTCGAATTCGATAGCAGTATCGGTAAGTGTTAAACTCGCACTAGGCCGTCAGAATTAAAACATAATCGAATGTTGCGACACGTGAGATCGGCTGAAAATGAGTAGAATTGGCCACCAAAATCGCGAGCTCGACAACACTGAGGTGATAATATGTACTACGTACTAAAGAACACACCTCGAAACGAATCTTTGTAGCATGTTTTAGAGCTCCTGCACTCTCACTCACTTAGGCACGCTCGCGCCGCGCAGCAAGTTGCGCGATATTTTTTGTTCGTAATGTTTACTCTAGTACGCAATACATATTACCTTAGTGCTCGACAATAAGATGGAATGATAATACATCTCCTGAAGAGAGAAAAGGCTCTCAATTAAAGCCTCCGATTGAGCTCGCATCTGCCAACCTATTCAGAATATTTTCAATAAGCAGTTGTCGACCGATTCCATTTGTTATCTCCTTTCGTCTACGATTCACGTAACGAGAAAAAAAAGAGATAAAAAACTTATTGAGAACTGCTTATTGAATGATCGGAATTGAATGATTGCTGTGACGTACACTCACGATCCTTCCCGGTGATACATTTTGCCGACAAAGTCCCTTGAACGAATCCTTAAGTTAATGGAAAGTTTGCTGATAGTGCATAAAATAACCTGCCTGTTACAGATCATCTAGATAGGCGAAGTAAAATAAACTGGTATATATATGGAACAAAATTTACATGGGACCACCGCGCGGGCTTCCTCTACCAAATAAAAAAACAACCACGTAAATCGGCCCACAAATCTCGGAGTAATCGGTGTATATACATGAAAAAAAAAAAAAAGCCGCCGAATACATAACCTCCTTTTTTTGAAGTCGGTTAAAAACACACACCACACACACAGATAGAGCAAGTCCTGGATTAAACTTGATAGCTTGGCGAGTTTTCTAGTAAAGTAAAACTAAAGAAATTGTACCGGTGATTTAAAAAAATTTAATTTTCGTACCACAGGAGCGCAGGGCATAAGCTAGTGATGACATAATATTGTTATTGTTCGTTAGTAGTGCACCGAGTGTAGTCCCGGCGGCGATCCGCGCGGCGCCGCCCCCGCCCCCCAACGCGCCCGGCAACCTCGAAAGACGTCTACTGCTGGACATAACTGCTGCCTCCCCCAAAAAGGAGGAATATGCCATAATCGCCCCATAACCAGCCCATTACTGTTCCACTGCTGGGCACGGGCCTCTTCTCAGTACGAGACGGCTAAGGCTTTAATCCACCACGCTGGCCTAGTGCGGGTTAATAACAAAAACCCGCAGAAATGCCTTATTGTGCTGTTTCTAACTGCAGCCGATTCTGAAACCAGATCTAAGTAGGTTAAAAATGACTTTTAAAATTTGTAGTAAACACACGACCAACGTGATATACAAAGCAAGGCAACCCAAATAAAGTTTCAAAAAATACATCAATTTAGAATTTTCCATAAATATAAGACTATGAATGACCCTCAATATATAACTAAATATATTATGAGATTAAATAACATAGTCACTAAAGGCATGGAACATTGTGAACCGTTACGGTACAATGAGCGTCGAGCGTACTCTTGCAAAAGTCCACAGTCCACAGGTTTCCTCATCGACAGTCATTCGCGTAACAATACATTGCTTACTTAAAATTATCGCAGCTTCGACCGCAAGGAACATCGTACGTAATGAATATTTTTTAAATTATATTTTGCTATGGAATCGTTTTCAACGACTATTACATATTTTTTCAAAATTTTGCAATATTTCTTAATTTTTAAGGTATTTAATACTCATTGGTGAAAATAAATCCTCCTTTTTGATGTACTGTGTTGGAGCAATATCCGTACCAAGGAGTATTATCCAAACCAACCTAGGCTGGAAAGACATACGTGTCAGTGCCTACTTTTTTATATTGATTTGTTCTTGTTTTTTCATCTTTTGACAAGCTCTCGCTATTATAAATGACTCTTATTCATTATAACTAAATAGTTTTTTTACTTAACTTTACCTGCCCCGCACATGGTCCTGGGTCGTCGCCGGATATTATTACCAGCTGATTTTCATATAAAGAAGTCGATTTAAGCCGTGGTGCAAATGAATTACAAGGGGATTGCGCCGTCAACGGAAAGTGGTCGAGAGTTCAAAGTCCAAAGGAACATCGCCTTTATCATATTTTATCTTCATAAGTATTTTATGAATCAGGTTTTGAACCCAACACTCTTATCAGGTAAAGTTAGGTATTATTCGACGTTAGTATAAGGTTAGTAATATTTTACTTACTATTATTGTGCATTTATTGTTACGACGGTTAGGTACAAACTGTATGTATATTATTGTATGTGCATTGTTAGATAAATTCAGGTTAGTTAGTTAAATTTTATTGTTTTGTTGTTAATATTAACCTCACAGTTTAACTAACATTATAATTCAAACCAATTTATCATCAATTTTCAACAATTGCACTGTTTGCACAAAAATTAATTGTCAATAAAAGTAAGTGTAAATTCATTACTTCATTGTAGTTACATGTATTAAAAGCCTTATGTCATTATTTTATAATCTCATTTAAGTTATCTGTTCGAGGAATAGGTACTGCTTGTTTGTCAGAATTTTGGAAATAGTACACGTTAGTTTGCTAGGTTTTCGAGACTAAAGTTCTTGATACCATTAATAGGTTCTAGGTACTTTATGTAAAGGTCCTAGGTGTATAAGTAAACTCGTCTATTGTAATATTTTCAGGTTGACTGTACCAGTCTCCCAGAATGACCGATGAAAAGGAACTTATTAAAAAACGCGGTAGCATAAAAGGCCGTTTGACTGCGTTTGCCAATCATTTATCCACATTGAGTACCACCGCGCTCAGTTCCTCGGAAGCCAGGGAGTTACAATTACGTATCGGTAAGATAGAATTGTTGTATGATCGTTACGATGAGGTACAGTCAAAATTAGAGTGTATGGCGGACAACATAGACCTACCGTTATCTGAACGAACAGACTTTGAGTCGCAGTATTATCAAATACTGGCGAATGCTCAGGAGATTTCAGACAATTATAGAAAGGAACAGGATAAATTTGAAACCGCATCAAATTCGCGCTCTAATCATAAGCTTGTTAAATTGCCCACTATTCAACTGCCGAAGTTCAGTGGCTCATATGAACGATGGCTTGAGTTTCATGACATCTTCTCAAGTTTGATTCACAATAATGATAAGATTGATGAAATCAATAAGTTTCACTACTTGAGGGCGTCTTTAGAGGGTTCCGCTGCTGTGGTAATTCAGTCTATTGAGTTTTCCGCACTTAACTATTCCGTGGCATGGAAACTCTTATGTGAGCGGTTTGACAACAAACGGCTGTTAATACAGAATCATGTCGCATCTCTATTCAACATAGAATCGTTCACAAAAGAGTCATCCGTTGCTTTAAAACGCATGACTGACCAGTTAAATAAGAATTTACGTTCTCTGGAATCTTTAGGTGAATCAGTGGAGCATTGGGACACTCTACTTATTTATATCGTCACACGTAAGTTGGATGCGAAAACGTACCGCGAATGGGAGGAACATAAGGGCAGTTTAGACAATAGTAAGTCAATTAATCTTACATCTTTCCTAGAGTTTATGCGTAACAGGGCGGATTTATTAGAGACATTAGAAATGTCACAAAGTAAAACAGATAGAAAGGAAAATTATCATGCGACTAAAATAAAGGCTTTGGTATCCGTTCAGAATAGTAACGACCAAAGCAATTTCAATGCATCATCCATGAAGCCTTGTCCTAATTGCAATGATGAACATTATCTGAACAATTGTTCTAGCTTTCTTGCATTAAGTAGTGATGCTCGATATAAATTATTGCCGAAGTTTAAGATCTGTTATAATTGTTTTCGTAGTGGTCATTACGCCAACACCTGTAAAAAATCAGGATGCAACATTTGCAAGCGCAAACACCACACACTCATACATTTAAATGAAGGTGTGAAAAAGGTGTCGACCACATCGACGCATTCTGATAGCGATAATAGTAGCAACACAAATAAATCAATTCAGCCTGCTAACGCTACAGATTCTCAAGAGTCCCAGCATCTCACTCACGGGTAGTATCACTACATGCGAGAAGTCAAGGGACGTTTTATTATCAACTGCATTAGTAAAATTATATGATAGTGATAATCGCGAGATCATTGCCCGCGCCGTACTCGACAGCGGGAGCACTTCGAGTCTCATGACCGAAAGATTGCATAAACAATTAAATTTACCAGCTAATCGAGTAAATGGGTCAGTTATAGGCATTAATAACTTAAAAACGCATGTAAGCACGATGTATCGACTTTATCACGTTAATTCCATATTAAAAATAATATTATTCTATATTAAAATATTTAGTTCCAAATGCACTGATGATGACAATCAAGACCGATTTATGCGTCTTCGGCATCTTAAAGAAGTTTGCCCTTAGTCATCACAGTATTTCCTTGAAGGAAAATTATATAAGGAACCCATTGATGTTGAGAACTCAACTCGCCTCGAAGACGAACAGTCCTGCGTTAGAATCCCATTAAAATCAACACACTACGTGTTAAAAGATTCTTACCAGTAAACAAAGAATTGTTTTCTTTCATTGACCTCAGAATTTAAAATCGGCAACTGTCATGTTCCACCTGGTGAGAATCCGAGAGCTTACATCTCACGGTGTCAATGTTATTTATTTTAGAATATCATAATTTATGGTGGCAGGTTCCAGATTGTGATGAATCACACTTGCCCATAAATCCAAGTACTTTATAAGATTGTCCGGAACTTTAAAGTTTCATTACTAATTTTCTTATTTTAACCCACCACGAACTTATGATTTTCAGTGGCTTTTCTTGTTCTCGTGTTTTGTAAATATGTATATTAAAGAAAGGGATCCAACTGAAAACTATTTTCATAATGACGATATGCATGTATTATTATTTTCAATGTCGCTAATGTAACCCTTTCTTAAATGTACATAACAATTAATTAAAAATCAAGTTTTGCCTAAGAAAAGCCCATTAAATCAATTCATATTTATTTAGATAAAAATAGTTAATTCGTGTTGTAGGTTTATTATTTATTTATTTTTTATTCGTTAGTTCAAAAGCGTCCTATTTTATAAACTACAGTCCACTCGTCATCTAATAAAGTGAATATTTTAATTTAATTCACGTATGCTGGCCATTGACCAATCAGTTGTCTTAATCTAACTCAAATGTTTGCGTCAATGTATGCGATGCAGTTGCATTAAGTGCAAAATATTTGCCCCGCTGATGGGAAAATTTACCACAGCAGCGACTCATCCCTGGAGGTACCCTATTTCAAAGAATGTCGACGTCAAAGAATGTTGATCAGTTGCTTGTGCTAATCGCTCAGGGCTCGGTTGTTGGCTCATCTAAAAGTACATTGTCATTTTTCATATGTTTCAGTCCTAAAGCTATACATTTAGAATTAGTGAGTGATTTAACAAGCAATAAATACATCTTAAAGTTAAGATGATTTATTTCACGTAGGGGAAAACCCAGTCATACTTAATCTAATCACGGTACCTCATTTGTTAGCGCATACAATGAACTGTCAAAGATTCTGAAAAATTATTGTCATTCTTTGTCTGCAAATTCGGCTCATGATAGAGTTAATTTCCATTTCACACCAGCCTATTCTCCGCATTCTGGAGGTTTCTGGAAGGCTGGTATTAAGTCAACGAAGCACTATTTAACGTGAGTGTTGGGTAATAGTAATGTAACATTCGAGGAGCTGAATACTACGTTGGTGAAAAGTTGGTCAAATTGTGGTGATACTACTCTCGGCCACTCGCTCCTCTCTCAGCGTATCCAGAAGACACACCACTTATGCACGGCCACTACTTAATTGGCCGGCCTCTCACAGCCTTACCTGAAAAAGACGGCTAATGGTGTGGTGAGAAGATCTTTTAGCAAGATTAGTCCACTTCCAAAAAATGATGTTTCGAGTTGAAAGACGAGCTTTCAACGCGCGGGGGCATGTTGGAGCAATATCCGTACCAAGGAGTATTATCCAAACCAACCTAGGCTGGAAAGACATATGTGTCAGTGCCTACTTTTTTATATTGATTTGTTCTTGTTTTTTCATCTTTTGACAAGCTCTCGCTATTATAAATGACTCTTATTCATTATAACTAAATAGTTTTTTTTACTTAACTTTACCTGCCCCCCACTTTACTTGGATTCTTGCTTTACAACTTATAACAGCACAGGACGGCATTTTAAACATACAGCTTGGTCAGCTTGTTACATAATTATGTCGGCTACAGATCAATTCTCGCAAGTTGCGTTATGTTTGTGTTTATACGGGATAAAACGACTTCGAAGGCGTAATAACAAATTATTACTGAAACAAATATTAATTTTAGCATTGTATAAGCTAAGTTGATTTCAGAATGACAAAGCATACTAAAAAGGTCATAAAATAGTTCTATTTTTAGTGGAAACTGAACTGTGTTACAAGGTAATAAGGTTTCTTATCTTAAAGCAAATGAGTTGGAATATGCTATCATTATTATTAGCAATGTGATTCAGGTTTTGATTAATTATTACTGTTCCGAGGATAAGTACCACCTTTTGGAGGCTCTTTAAGACAAATATTTCATAACATATGAAAGGCATGTTCTAGTGTGTAGGTTTACATTATTTCAGATTACCGTAACGATTCTAGACGTTAAAACTGACACGGCTTTCTTTATCTTAACTGCATTATTTACTGCTTGTAGTTGTACTCTAATTGACTGGTTCACGTTTAGTTACGCAGTAACGCTGTAAGAGAATACAATGCAAGATTGATATCGAACGCTACAAATTGAAGGCTGAAGACACAACAGAAGAAAAAAAAGCCGTTACGCAAACTTTAAAATAAAACTGAAAAGAAAAGTGGATCAGGCAAAGGGAAACAGGAAAGTCCTGGTGTAACAAACAACAATCGACTGATATTTCTACATCCGCCCTTTATTTAAGTGAACACAAATGTAGGGACCACCTGATTTTTTTTTCGTGATTTCAGGGTTGGTCCCATAGTAAAAGTTGTTCATAATGATGAGTACAATTACCCCTTTTCGGGATTTAAGCGACTCAAATTTCAGCATGTATTTCATTTTGAATAACACAAGCCCAGAAGCATAATGGGTTGACAGGTACACTCGTTTCTCAAGTGATGAAGGTAACATGAGTAACCTAAGCTACAAATTTTTGGTAAAAGTTACACTGTTATTATAATAGCGAAAGTGATCCATTTGTCTGTTTGTTACCTTTTACAGGTTACTCTATGGAATTGCTTTATACACAACCATTTATCCTGAAGAAAAAAATGTAGGCCGATAAATTACACACAGATAGTCAGTACACCATATAAGAGTATCTATATTTAGATTCATACCTACTACCTTAGTAAAATTCTAAGCCAGCAACCCAAGACCGAACAAAGAACAACAATCGCATTCATTTGACGTCTAAATTGACAGCGCCTTTATTTCCTTAGCATTAAGGGTGGTTTTCTAATTCAAGTGTTACCACTGCCATGCAGTCGACTGTACGTATGATAACTTTTCACTTTTTTGTCAAAGCTGCGTTCAGTAATATCGCCCGACGACGCACGGAGCGTAGTTTGGTCATTCGGTTACTCAGAGCGATCATACAAACGAACGTCCAAAGAACACTCCGTGCGTCGTCGGACGATATTACTGAACACAGCCCTGACAAAAAAAAAGTGAAAAAAGTTATCATACGATATTGTTGTTGTACGGTTTAGCAGTAAGGGTGGTTTTCTAATTCAAGTGTTACCACTGCCATGCAGTCGACTGTACACGTATGATAACTTTTCACTTTTTTTTGTCAGAGCTGCGTTCAGTAATATCGCCCGACGACGATACTACTTCTACTTCTACCAAATTTCTAATAAAATAACACAGCGAACTTGTCACCCTAGAAGCTTTATACGGACGTGTCGGGAAACTCGGGAACCATACAGAACTTTTTTATGTATGGTAAAATTGAATGCGCCCATTTTTTACAAACTTTTATTAATAATCAAGAAACAAAATGGGCGAGCCTATTGCTACTGACCGGGACAAATCCAGACTCCGGGCTGCTACAGAGAATTTCCTAATGAAAAAACCTAATAATACTTTGCCCGACCCGGGAATCGAACCCAGGACCCCACGCTCAGCAGTCTCGCTTGCAACCACTAGACCAACGAGGCAAAGACAATTTTTTTTATATTACCTTTACTGCTATAGATGGTTAGTTCACAATGAGAACAATAAATGTTAGGCGGCCCATACACCTAATTTGCAATTGCGCATTGATATTGACCGTTTAGGGGTGAGATTGAAATACAAATGTGTGTAAAAATGTAATAAAATACATTGGTCAGTGTCGCCTTAGGGATTTTTCAATTTTGCCTAAAGTCTCTTGAATTATTTAAAAAGAGAGAGCTCATTTCGTAAGGGTGTATCTCTATTGATAACATCTCAATTTCATCTAATTTGTTTGGGAGCTGTGTTTAAGGGGTTAACCAGTGCGTTCACTGTGGTGACTATTATTCTGAGGTGGTGACATTTGTCAGACTGATGACCTCAGTAAAAAGATAATGTGAACTTGTTTCAACATATCGGTAAAAGGAAATAATATTTTTGTACTACTGCTTGCTCACCAATAAATTCCATCCCTTTAGGTTTCTCCATTCTTCCACAGGCTCCGTCAATAAGGTGATATCCTCGAACCGTCGAAAATGTTCCAGAAATGTTGTTTTGCCGCTGCCAATATTACCCTCGACGAACACAGTAAATGGTTTAGTGTTATCAGCGCTCATTTTGTGATAGGACCTTACGGGGTCTACGCCTGCAATTTATCACTGTTTGGTAAGAGGCACATTGAAACTGAATATCAAGCTGGAAAGATCTCAACTGATGAAGTCTACGCTCCATCCAGCACCAATACAAATCCAAAACTCCGAGAGCTTTCAGCTCGAACTTCAGAATCGTTTCGAATGCCTAAGATTTTTGTGTGTATGTTTGTAATGAATAAACTCATCTACACTATCTACACTAATATTATAAAGAGGAAAGATTTGTATTTTTAACCGACTTCATTGTGTATACGTTTGAAATTAATAAACACAAAAACTACTGTGCCGATTTAAAAAAAAAAATCACCATTAGGAAGCTCATGATAATATAACTTAGTATAACTAGTGATTCTTAATCAGTAATAAATTGTATCAACATTCAAAAATAACTCTTATTTAAATATTCTGAGAGCCAACTGGCCATTCACTAGCAATTTAGAAAAGTTAATTCCTAGCGTCCGGCCTCTAGATTTCTGTTAGGTGGCCGGAGACCAAGATACTTTTTATCGGTGCACCATGGGAGTTAAGCCACGGGCGTAAGCTAGTTTATATTAATAATATTAAAAGGACATTGTTATAGTTCCATAGTGCCCAGCCTTGTGAATTTACGAATAAAAGATGATGCTCACCATATAAAATTCGATGAAGGCAATGTATTGCAATCTATTTTAATAAACGCTAAAGATGCGTTTACGAAATCATAAGTTAGAAATTATTAAACGATTAGGAATTAACAATTTAGAATTTAAATCCGTTTTACAGTTTCTCCATAAGACCCACCGTTTGGAACCGTGTAACTAGAATTAGGTCTATTTGAAATAAAAGCAATTTTAATTTGACCCCTAAAAAATTATGAAGGCATCTTTTTTCGGATTGAGATCCTCATGGTTATCCTCCGTCTGAGAAAGGCGGAGGGATATTTTGGACTCCTACCGACTAAAACCACATGGTGGCCATCCTCGGCCTAAAATAGAGTAACAGGGTATCAGGTCGATGGGTGGCACGGAACCCTTAGTCCGTGAGTCCGACTTGCACTCGGCTGGTTTTTCAATATGTTCTCAAATTCATACAATATTTTTAGAGCTTTTAAATTTTATAAAGTTACAAAAAACCAATGAGAGACTTGTAGTACGCCAGTGCTTTAGTCACTAAGCTACCGCTATTTCTTTCCACAATTTAAATCGTAAGATTTCGCTTCGCATGCGTCAGCGACAACACAGCCCCTAGACGGATATTGTTGAATTTAATGCGTACAAACAATTCTGCCACTAGCTGAGGTATGAGGAAGCGGGGTACAGCGATCCGGTTGGCCCTGACAATGTCATTATGTCATAGAAACTTCAAACTTTGTAGGGTTAGAGACGAGACAGATTTAGATTCAACACAATATAATATCGATAAAATATTATTTTATCGATATTATTTTTATGTAATACTTAGTATTAATTATAAGGATTTTAGCTTCTTATTTCTTTTAATATTATTTAATAATAAAGTAATTAATATACTAATAATAATAGTAAGTATTACAAGTGGACCTCCCTGGGAGTCTTTCAAAATTATCTTAATTTTGAAAGTAAGACGGGTGCTCTGTACTTTCAGAATTAAGATAATTATATCTTTAAAAATATCTTTATGTATTTATTTGGTGTTGAATATGGAGTTATTATTTTGTAAAGCGGATATTTTAAAAGAGGTAATTGTCCGTTTATATAGTAAATAAATATTAAATAATAAAATAATTAATTTAGTAGTAGTATTATATTATTTATTTTACCCAGCAATATTACACAAAATGTTACATTAACATACTAGGTACACACGGCTACACATCAAGCTGTACATTTCCAGTATAAGCTGACCTCGCATTGTATAGGTTTTCCTTACAACGCGAGGTCAGCCTTTACTGGTTTTGTACAGCTTGATGTGTAGCCGTGTGTACTACGTCTAGGTATAAATATTATTGGACCTACTTAACATTTAAAAGTGAACACAGCATGGAACAAAAACAAATATTATTGCAAACTATAACAGCTAATTAGTACGTAAATAAAACGTTATTCAAAAGAAAAGAACCTACTCAAAAATAACTTAAATTTAAAGGACAAAAAAAAAAAAAAATCTAATCACCACTAATCATTTTTTAAATAAATTAATTTTATATATGTATAGCCTTCGAATAGTGCATTTGTAACTTTGAGCTTTTATAATAAAGCCATTATAAATACCATTCGATATAATCAAATAAAACAAATTTTGTGACTAATGAATATAACAACTAATAACTGTAATTTGTTTCTAGTACTCGCTAGCAGCTACCGCGGCACCACTCACTTCGCTCGCTCACAGTTCTAACCTTACCTAACCTATTTGATATATTTCTGATTGTTTTTATATAAACAATGTTGAATTAGACAGTAAACTGTACAATTGTCGTTAATGTAACCTCAAATTATGCGACTGCTCAAGAGGTCTCTTTTGGATATTGAAATCTTTTTTATTATTTTATTTTAGTAGTAATTGAAAGCGAAATTCTGATAGTACTAAGTAATTTTTTCAGTGTTTACGTGTCAAACCGCGTTTGACAGTATTATTGTGATATTTAATAGGTTTTAACAAAACCAAACATTTTCAGGGATGTAATAGTGCGATTGATTTTAATTGAGGATTTTTCTCGCAAAGAGGCCTTCGAAAGAAGTAAAAGACCAAGTAGCTTCATGGAGAAATATTACACATCCGTGCAAATCTTAAATAAAATCGAATGTGACACAAAAGTTGTTATTTTACTAAATTATTCATTCCTAGCTGTGCTTGTGACCCTGTCCGTGTGGAAGTTGTAAATTAACATCGTGGGCCTTACTCCCGACTGGTTCAAGCTCTGAACCAAATCGAGCTAATTTCAATTCCTAGAAAAATCAGTACGATTTGACACTAACTCGAATTCAAATTCGATTGATACAGCACTCGATCCAGGCGGGGTCAGGAGTAAGGCTTAGAAGTGGGTAGCTACTCTAATAACTAGCTAAATAGCGGCTATTCAACAAATAGCCATGGCTACTTCGATCAATGGCAACGATATCTGTCTACACGATAGCTAGCTATTGGCTACTGCTTCGAATAACCAACATGTTTACGGTGTAGCGGGCAGCCGCCGCGCTGCCGTGAGCTGACCAAGTAAAATAGCTATTGGCTATTGGTAGCTAGCTAGCGACTTTCTTTATTTTTACGATTTCTAACTTAACTTAGTAGTCAATTAGGTTTAAAATCGTTTCAGATCTATAATTTTGTTTGTACAACAAAAGAAGGGTCTTTTGTTGTAGTTTTTAGTGTAATTTTATTAGTTAATTTTAAATTTTCAATGTTTTCGACAGTTAAATATGTAGTAATTAGTAATACGTAATAAATGTAAAAATACGTACGTACGAAGGAAAGTCATTTTTTTTCAACAATACAATACAAATACTATTGTACACAAAAGAAGATAGCAACATATATGACTTATATAGAACACATGTACAATGGGCGGTCTTATCGCTCAAGGCGAATTCTTCCAGACAACCTTAGGATTGACAATATGGGCAAGTAAAGAGAGGGGTAGTACGCAGTGTAACAACATAATAGAATACATATACTACATAACATAAATACTATACATATATCTATAAAAAAACTACATAAATATAAGATACAATAAACATAATAAATACAATACAATATGTCTAAATATTACATAATTTACCTGCCGGAAATTACAGTGATGATAGGTAGCAATCATTTACCAGTTTTTTGAATATAGGCAAAGATTGAGCACGCCTCACTTGTACTGGCAAAGCATTCCACAGGCGAGCAGCCTGAACTGTAAAAGAATTACCAAAGAAATTTGTGGAATGCGATGGTATCGCCAACGTGAGGTTTTCTGATGACCTTAAAAGCCTCGAATGTGTGTCACGAAGGAACACTAACTAACTAAAGGACTAACTAAAGGAACTAACTAAAGGACTAACTAAAGGAACTAACTAAAGGAGCATTCTTTGCTAAGATCATTTTTCTCTAAGGTCAATGACCTTTGAACTAGGACGTCTTAAGTATTTTTCAGTTTTCTCTCTATAACTCAAAAATTTATAATCACATTATACTCAAAATAATTTTAAAAGAGAGTTTTTACAAAGGTCTATCAACGTGGAGAATTATAAATATCTACGTTACATAGTTTAGAGATGGCAGGGGGGGGGGGGACACATTGCAAGTCACTTTAGCTGGCTATATTTCGCAGATGGTACACCTGATAAAAAAGTGCTGTATGAAACATTACCTTCATTTTAGTAGACCTATTCAATGATACCACACACGAGGGGGTGGAGCGAAAAAAATATTTTAATCCCCATTTCACATGTATGGGCGCCACCCCTAAAATACATAATCACGCATTTTTTATTCTTTTAAAATTGAGATCTATATTTAAACTATCTTTTAACAAAACATGTACTTATATTTATAACTGTAGAAGTTATTAAGCTGTAAAGGATTAGGACAGACGGACAGATGGGTATACGGACAGACGGACGGACATGACGAAACTGTAAGGGTTCCTTGTAGGACTACGGAACCCTAAAAAAGGTACATATATCATTTATCGTGTACGTATCGGTCGGAACAAAAGTTCGTTTATCGTTGAACGGGAGTAGACTCCCTGGCTGTTATAGGTATATAAAGATTGAATGTTTGAAATCGTAGTTTTTTTTTTTTTTTTTGTAGATTGCAAAATATTCTACTACCTATATTTTTCAATTTCGTTGATAGTATGGAGAACTTTGTTTCATCGATAACAGATTTAGTACATCACTAGTTACATTGACAATTAAATAGAGGGAAAGAGATAATGTATTAAGTGCTTGCGTAAGAAAGAGATGTTTTGTGAAAGACATCAACGTGCCGTCTGCACCTTTGGTGTCCGTTGCGAATTAACCAGTATAAGATGAACTCTCATTACATATTAAATCAGTTGAAAAATCTAATTGGATAATGACATTATTAACTTAACGATGAAATGTTATGCCGTCTTTCTGGACACTCAAAGTCTTGCTGTTTTTACAACACAATCGTACTGTGCAAGAAGTCATTATAACATTTATTTGTAAATTTTGTGTTCACTAACACGGAAGTGTCAACGGCTCACAGCAGTGGTCATAACTGATTCAAATTGTTTGAGTGGCGGCTTACATACATGATTTTTCCCTTATGTGTGATAGAAATCGGTCGCCTGTTATGTGGCGTCTAGGGGCTGTGTCGTCGCTGGCATGCGTAAATGTGCTAATAGTACATTACTGTCGAGGCCTGAAATGAAGCAATTTACGGCCGAGTAATATTTTTTAACTAAACGAGGCCGTTAATTGCTATTTCGGCCGAGACTTGTATAGTACTTTTCTCTCATTTGCGAGGAAACACAACACAAATTAATTCAACCGTATCTCATTTTCATTCACGCCAATACGCCCGCGCGCGGTTCTTGTTCTATTTTCAATGTTTTGATTTAAAAAATGCGCATTCAGCCAGTATGATGATAAATATTTTGTAACGTTGAAACAACTTTTATCTAAGTATTGACGTTTATTTAAAGAAATGGGCTGTTCTTAGATAGGTTCTGAAAAAGCGGAAAATAACGAGATACTTCTTATTTTACCAATTTGTGTGAAACTATTTCTATAGGGAACGCTTTTGTTCAAATGTGATTGTTGCCTTTACAATACCAACTCTATTACTTCTTCGTTAGAGTTGATTATTTAGTAGCAGCCAATATCTGCCAAAACAAAATAGAATTTAAGTAGCAGGTGAAATTATTTCTATTCTCATTTCTGTTAAGTATTACAAGGTTTGAATTAAAATAATAATACGTTTTCAAGGAAAATAATGTTTCACTATTCGAAAATAACAACTGCGAAGTTATTTTCAACAACAGGAGTTACCCACCTGCTCCATAAATCTGGTAGTACCACGGAACCCAAAAATTACCGTCCAATAACTTGTTTGCCGACGGTATATAAACTCCTTACATCCATTCTGAGAACAAAAATTTGTCAACACATTGACAATAATTCGATAATGTCTAATTCTCAGAATGGATGTGAGATTTTAAAATAGTTATAAAAAAAACCAAGTACTTTTTTACTTTTAGAGCTTTTACGTGACTGTAAAAAACTTTCCCAAAGTAAAGTACTTGATTATAATCAACATAATAAAACCTCAAAGTACTAAACGTACAATGCATCCGATAAACGGTATGTTCGCCGAGGTCATCCCTCTCAAAATTTTCCATCCACTACAGTAATGCTAAGTTACAAATTGTTGGTAAAGTGTTTGTAAATTAGTCATTATCTTCTTCAAACATCTCAGTAAAATTTTCCATGAATTATGTCTCATCATTTCAGCCGAAAGACGTCCACTGCTGGACATAGGCCTCCCCCAAGCATCCCTACGCTGCGTTTGCCGATTCGCGGTCTCCACTCAAGGACTCGTCTGCTCCAGCGGCCATCGGTCCTTCGACAGACATGGCCAGCCCACTGCCACTTCAGCTTACTGATCCTACAAGCTATGTCGGTCACTCCGGTTCTTCTCCGGATAATCTCGTTACGGATTTTATCCTTCAAAGAAACTCCAAGCATAGCTCGCTCCATAGCTCGCTGAGCGACTTTGAATTTGTGGACTAGCCCAACTGTCAGTGTCCACGTCTCGGCACCGTAAGTAATAAAATAACAATATATAACTATCTGATGTGTTAAAATTCAGAACTAAATTATAACTCTAGAATACTACATTATAACTCTGCGAAACTCGACAAGTACTTGACTACTATTCTTATTCTTATTCTTTATTGCACACAAAAAATATCACAACAATACATAATAGTTTTGAAATTACATGTACAAATTAGCTCTGTCTGGCCGCTGAGTTGACTCACTATTAGGCCCGTATTACAGGACGATACTCGAGCATTGATCGAGGGGCTCGTAGCGAAGCAACGACTGCGCGGATTGTACGATCTGCAAGGTTAAGCTGCACTTGCCGCGGTCACTCTGTGGAGGGGTGATGTTATGTTATGTTGTGTGTAAAAAATAAAATTTAAAGTTCTTGCCTCCATGAAGCATAGCGATGACCCTGTATTTGTCAAGTGTATGTTACTGAAATACATATTATTGAAATAACTGAAAACCTCTTAAGGGGTCATTATACTCATCAGTATGAACAACTTTTACTATGTGACCAAACCTGAAATCGCGAAAAATTTAAAATGTGAAAAATCTGCTGTTCCCTACATTTGTGTTCACATAAATCGACAAAATGTAGGGAACACCTGCTTTTTTGCGATTTCAGGGTTTGTCCCATAGTAAAAGTTGTTCATACTGATGAGTACAATAACACCTTAAGAGGTTTTCAGGTATTTCAATAACACGTATTTTTCTCAACAAAGGAAATGTTACATCGTTTTTGCTGGGAATGGGTACCTACCTACCTATATCTCAGTAGAACAACGGGTTCAAACTCACGACCCCTCTATCGATAATTCTAAATAAGGGATAGTGAATGAATGCGATAGGCTAGGTTAGCAGCGGTGTGAAGAGGTATGGCGCTCTGTCTCTCTCTCGAAACGGAACAACGACGATCAAGTTAGACGGTCCGCTAGGGGTTTAGGGGCCCAAAACACCAAAGCAACTTAGTATGAGAATTTAAATTGAACACAAACATGAACTGACGATGTTGATCCTCTTCGATGGTTATTTGATCAAAATTATTGGTTTCCCTGAGCGTTGATGTGTATCTAAAGTATATTGGGTGATGTCAAATTAATTGCCTTTTCGATCTACTGGATATGAGGCTGTCGTACGTGAAGGCAGGCAAGGCGTTTTTGTTCTGTTTGGAGTTTGCATATTTTTTTCGGGGAAACGTGAAAATTAAACTTTGTTATGGAATCGCACAGACATAATAAAAAAATATAAAATAAAATAAATAAATAAATATCTTTGGGACATTTTTACACAACACCATCTAGTCCCAAACTAAGCAGAGCTTGTGGTATGGGTACTAGACAATGGATATAATACGGATATACTTTTTTTTTATTTTTTTTTGTAAATACATACTTATAATACATAAGCAACACACCCAGACCAACACAAACACTTATGTTCATCACACAAATATTTGTGTCCTGTGGGAATCGAACCCACGACCTCGTTATCAGCAGTCCGACACTCGAACCACTAGACCACAGAGGTCGTCAAATAGACCAAGTACTGCAAACAATTATAGTGAAGCCAGCAAAACTGTCCTCCTCCGTGTACAAAACAGCGCTCACGCTCACCATGCACCTGAAGGATATTTGTTTTCGCGATGCTTACTGGACGATGCCGCGACATGTGTACTAAGAGCGGTGAGCATGGTTTGAGGTGCATGTGTGTGCAAGAGTGCTGCTTTGTACACGCAGGAGCACGGTTTTGTTGGCTTCACTATGACTGTTCACAGAAAGAAAACAAAAGAAAGAAAAAATATTTATTTAACATATGCGTTGTGACCGGGGGTGTCCAGCTAACCGACGTCTACAGGCTTACTGGTCTATGGCTCTAGCTTATCTGTCCAGGATCTTGGAGCAATGAATTATGGAGTTGAATTAATATGTTGTACTGACTTCTCTATTCCATAAACGTCACAATTTGGTAGAAAGAGAGAAAGATATTTTGTCTGTACTGTCTTTAAGTGGAAAAAATCGGATACATCGGAATGAAGCCATTTATTTTGCCTGAGTCACCACCATTTTATAAGGTTTTATAGTCATTAATTTGGTGACTCGCTATATTAATATTTATTTATTATTATTATTAAATTTCAATTACCGAATTAGATATCGCGATAACACACACACACATACACTGCCAAAATTAATATCCAATCTATCCACGATTTACCCTACTAGAGATAGAAAGGACATTGATAAAAATAGCCTTGGCCCTTAGCCTCTGTAATACTAAATATACTGTTCTGTTTATAATCGAGAAAAGAGGAATGAGAATAATGTTTTTCTGCAGTTCTTAGCTTAATTTTCTTCCTAGTATTTTCAGACCTATTGCAGTTTTTTTCGAGCTATTTAGGAAATAGGAAGCAGATTGTGGAGTACGCTGGCTATACCTCGAATTCGTATAGTACTCTTACAGGGGTTAGCCAAGGGAGTAATTTGGGTCCGTTGGAGTTTATTATTATGATTAATGATCTCCCAGAGGTTATCAGAGATGCGAGTTGCCTACTATTTGCGGACGATCTGAAACTGTTCTTGCAGATTACTGATGAATCAGATTGCGAACGGCTGCAGCGTGACATTAATCGTGTAGTGGAGTGGAGTATTGATAACGGGCTTCTCTTCAATGTCTCGCAGATGGGGCCCTGTCGCAAGTCTTGTGATGAAGCCTGGTTTAGAGCACTTGCTTGAAAAAGAGCAACATCAAGGCGACTCGGTACTGACCACCGCAATCTTCTTGATATGTGCCAGGTCTGTGGTAAGGTATGTTGCTCTCGCGGAGGCGAATTTTGTCGTGGATATTACCTCTAACTCGACATAATATGTCGAAGCAAATTAGTAAAATTGTGATTACATACATACATACATATTATCACGCCTGTTTCCCATTGGGGTAGGCAGAGACTATGGATTTCCACCTGCTACGATCCTGACACACCTCTTTCGCTTCAACAACATTACATTACAACCATTCTACATCTATTTCTGTGCTCTATGCATTTGCAAGCGCGGATAGAACGCGCGCGCGAGTTAACGGTGACGTTTTATCACGGTTTACTCCCTGGCGGTCGAGCACGCAATGACGCTATAGAAGCTTCGCGTCGAGAAGCATAAATAATTTGTTTTTTGCTTAAGGCTCCCAAAATAAGGTGACTTTTTGAAAACATATGCTGAGTTGAACACATGCTTGATGAATGTCAAATTTAGATGTATGTTTTTTTGAACCTTTATCTATCGTTTGACTTGACAGTTACATGATTGGTTGATTTTTGTTCGATGCTTTTATTTTTTCAAAATCATGCGTTTTTAGAGATTATACGAATATTTCTCCTTTATAATTTAAGTGAGGTATATACAATTTAAGCAGATAGTAAGATAACAAAGTTCATTACCCTATACCCAGTTCCGACGATCGATTTGCACGTCAGAATCGCTACGGTCCTCCATCAGGGTTTCCCCTGACTTCGACCTGACCAGGCATAGTTCACCATCTTTTGGGTCCCAGCATTTATGCTCAGAGCGCGCCTGCATTCACGGATTGGAAACGAGACGCCTCGGGAGTGCGAGAGATCGACCTAGATCGAAGCTCCATCCTCCCTGAGCGCGCGGCGAGCGCGCGCCTTCACTTTCTTTGCGCCTTTCAGTTTTATTATCTCAATGACTCGCATACATGCTAGACTCCTTGGTCCGTGTTGTTGTTTTGCATTTAAGTCTTTTAACCAATTTCCACTAGAGATAGACCTATTCTTCTCAAGTACTTCTTCAGTAAAAAAAATATAGCCAATACCTTCATTGGAACTACTACTGGTATTGCCTCATCATCATCCTCCTAGCCTTTTCCCAATTATATTGGGGTCGGCTTCCAGTATAGCTAGATGCGGCTGAACATCAGTATTTTGCACGGAGCGACTGCCATCAGACCCCCGCAACCCAGTTACTGGGTAATACTGGCATTCGGAGGTTATACCAGTTTTCAGACATTCAGGCTTCTGACTACCCGTAACTAAAAAAAAAAATCTTGAGACATTTTTACACAGCACCATCTAGTCCCAAATTAAGCAGAGCTTGTACTAATAAGACATTGTGAAGTTTAAGAATGTGATTGATTACGAAAAAAATTTAACAAGAACGTTAAATTATAATATAAGATCCAGGTCTAGTGGTCGTAAGCTCGACTGCTGAGCGTGGGGTCATGGGTTCGATTCCCGGATCGGGCAAAGTGTTATTGGGTTTTTTCATTAGGAAATTCTCAGTAGCAGCCCGGAGTCTGGATTTGTGCCCGGTTAGTGGCAAAAGGCTCACCCCCTATTACATGGGACTTAAAAATCTTTGATCAAATATAATATACCAGGTATTTATTTATTTATTTATATAGATTTTTATTTCCATATCCATAAGAACTTTACAATTTAAATGAGTTTGTTAGTATTTTGTTTCCTCTTAAGGTCCACCTCTTGTCTTTGTAACTCGAACATAAAAAAAAACCGGCCAAGAGCATGTCGGGCCATGCTCAGTATTATAGGGTTCCTAATTACAAACGAATCAAATCGAATATTAATCGATGGAAATTATGAAGCCCCAGGAACCCTACCTACCTAGGTCTTAGCTTACAAAGTTCACCTTAGTAAGATTATAAGCAATTTTCTAAAGAAATTGATAAACATATAAAATTAACATAAGATTTCTAATAGTTTCCATGTTGTCATGGTTACACCTAAAGATGATTACGTGACCACGGCCAATGCAACTTGACCGAAACGTCGAGGTTAGTCAAAATGTTCGTTATATTTAGATTTAATTGTGCGCGACAAGTCCCGTAAACATAGTTCAATATGCATAAACATATCATAATCAGCCCATTATTGTCCCACTGCTGGGCACGGGCAGAGAGATTCCGTCCGCCTTTTTTATTCGTCCGAGTACAAAGTATGTACGTTTGAAGTATTTTGTTAGAAAAAAATTATGCTTGGTACATTATGTAACAAATAGTCAAATCTTTATTCGTCTAGGTACTTTAGAACAACGCAGTATACAAACTAGATGATTTTAAAGTCAGTAGCAATTATTCAAGAGATGATTGTACTCATCAATTTGAACAACTTTTACTATGGGACAAACCCTGAAATCGCGAAATAAAACAACTATTGCCTACATTTCTGTTATACCCATGGTATAATAACACCAGGTAGTCTCTTCCCGTGACAGCTAGGTCACGTGATTGCCTCCGTACTACGTCATCAGCCGTGGAGCCAATAGCGGGCTGTTAGCGTGACACTTGTCAGTTTGATGTGCTGCCACTTTGTGAAAATAAATTTCCCGAGCAAAATGCATTTTTTTATTTACTTTCTTCTATAAAGAATCACTTTTTAACTAGTACCGTAAACTGCCCTAATTTTGCCCACAAGCCCTACTTTGCCTAAGGCATTAACTTAATTTTTACACGCACTGACACTTTATAACTGAACCAAATGTTAGCGTTGTCATACTTTTTGAAGCTCCTCAAGTACGGAAATCATAGCTATTATGGTTTACTCAAAAAAATACTAGGCAAAGTAGGGCTTGTGGGCCAAGTTAGGGCAGTTTACGGTAATTTAATACAGTTTCCTTTATTAACTAATTAGATGAATAACACGAGATAACAAATAGTTAGGCTAGTTAGGAATTTATTTTATATTCATTATGAACAAAAATCTCCTTAAGTATATTGAAGATATCAATCAATGGCAGCACTGATCGTGACGTAGCTTGGAGGCATCGCGCTGTCATTGCGGGAAGAGAATTATGCCATGGTTATACCTAAGTAAGAAGGTAAGTCATAAATCGATAAAATTTTGGAATTATCTGGGTTTTTTTTCCGCGATTTCAGGGTTGGTCCCTTATTAAAGGTTGTTCAAATTGATGGGTACAATCATCTCAAGTATTGCCAATTACTTCAAAATCATCTAGTATAACTGATACGTGAAACTTGAAGAAGAACATTTTTACTATATGTACTCAGTGTATTTGTCGTATCTTGCACTAGTACAACTAAAAATAGATCTTAGGTGACGAACCTTTTCTTTCCTCGGTTGTACTTTATAACTACTATAATATAATCTGCCTATTACTGTCCCACTGCTGGGCAACGGTTTCTTCTCTTCTCAGAAAGGTGAAGGATTCAGGTCTCGCTGGTCTATTGACAGATCTTGTTCCCTACTTATTGTTGCAATTTCAACTATTGTCATGATTATGTTTCCTTGGTTCTAGTAGACTTTATTACTCTTGTGTTCTTTAATATATTGTTTTGGTCCTTAAATATATTGTTTTGGTGCTGTTTCAGAATATAATTTTTTGCCGCAGCTAGGACATGCAAAGTTAGTTAAGCTCATAGTATAGCATTTAAAAATATACCTTAAGTTATGGTACAAAGACTACATTTTAAAGATTTAAGTTAAAACAATCAAAAAGGTGATTAAACTATGAAAATGTTACAAATAGTTTCCGAAAAAATAATTAAATCACGTAAATTTATTCACATATTTTATTTTACGCGTGAATATTTTGCAGTAAGGGTTATCTTCCCTTAATTTCACTGTCTTGATTTATAGCACAAAAAAATCTACGTAACACAAAAATATAAGAAGGTTTATTGATGTTTGTGACCGCAGTTTGGTTTTACAGCCAAAGAAAGACTCCCCCTTTATAGAATTTGCGAGTTTCTAGGCGGATTATTTTGATAAGGTTTCCAGATGCCTGATGTTTGAAGGATAAAATTTATAGTGAAAGCGACTGACAATTTCGGGTAAACAAAACATTGGCTAATCAAGACGACTTCTTGCTAAGTAAAAACTAATATGTACTCCTAAAAACCGAAAACACAAAATTGTTTTTAGTATTTCTACAAACTACTTAAGCTGGCTTAAGTTCAAACCAGATAAAAAAAAAATACGACGAAAAAGTGTCTTAAAATTGGCGGGATTTTTCTATTCATTTCTGAAATTTGCAATTGCCAATTAGTGAAATTATTAAAAATTGTTTACCTATTGGTTTTTATGCACACTAAGATTAAAATTATTCGTAATGGATATTTTAACTGATATTAGTAAGGTCGCCAGCAGAAAAAGGATGAATACAGATGCTGAGAACCTCAGAGAGAAAGTGTCGCGGGAGACTGCAAAAATTATTAAACTAAAGGTGTTTGTGTGTTTGTTTGTTTTCATGTCGGGTGATATTAATAAAAAAGTTTTAACGTGACCGCGACGTTGCGACGGTCGCGACCTAGGAGGAATAAAGACAGGATTCGACTTAGCAGGAGTACACGTACCGAGGGGTTCACCAATGTTTAAGGAGAACAGATCGTAAAAGTTTTATAAATAAAAGTTTAACGCCATCTAAAAACAATTTTGAAGTGACATTTTGTGAAAAATTACAAACGTTCATTTCGCAAAATAGTCTTTTGACAAACCACATATTTCTAAAAACAACCTTTCACTGTGTTTCATTTTGCAAACAAGTATTTTTACAAACGTGTCCCTCTGATGCCAGCAGAGGGCACAGTGGAGGAGTAGGAGCGGGCCCGGTGTGCACTCACCCAGCCACTGGGCAGGCAGCGGGAGGATTGTCCTTCCCTGCCCCCGTCGATCTCGTAACCCCAGGAGTGCCCGCTGATTAGTGTTCTCGCGCCTCTTGGGACCGAGGGTTTTGGCTTCACCGCCCGGACCGCGAGGAAGAAAACCTCTATAAAAATTACGGGAGGATGGGGCCTGCGAGCAGCATACTCGGGGTAGTCTGTTGCCCGACCAGTAGCTGGCATAGCTGGTGTAGTTGGCGCAGCTGGCGTAGCTTGTAATGGCCTTTGAGGTGAGGTGGCGTGTAGTGTTCCGTGTGCGCCGCCTAGGAGGGTGCGGCCAACGTTAGGCCGCACGGGGAGAAGGGGCTCGCCTGCTTATGGCGGGCCAGGACCTGTCGGGGGAGGTTGTGGGGGGGTTCCCACGCCTCCGGCTAAGGTATTTGAAGGAACACCGTGGTGGTTTTAGTCGGTAAGAGTCCGACACTGGCTCCGCCTATCCCGGGTGGAGTGCGTCCATGAGGATTTCCCCACGGCAAAAAAAAAGGCAAAATATGATTCATGTTTAATTACGTTTCGACTCTCAGGTTAACTATGTTTGTTTTAACCGACAACATAACTTCTGGCAACAATCCAAAAAGAAAGAACGATGACCAATGCTGAGTATCGGAATTGTTCAATATATCTGTCAGCCGAATTGATTCACGTACTCACACGAGTTTTAGAACAGCCATTAAACATAATGAAGCAAAATGGGCCCTCACTTACAATGCTTTACTCATCATCTTTTTTTGCATTACTCATCTTCCACACATCGATACTAGATGGCGGTAGGTTACATCAACTGAAATTTACGAGCCGCGAGTCTATTTAATTGAAGTCGTTGCTCTGGGCGCATAATTTTAAAACTTACATTAGTCTGTTGTTGCTGCTGTTGATTTTGCCGCGCTTTGGAATCGCTCTTTTCGTCCTGGTCGTCATCGGTCAAGAATTCCCTCTTCGGATAAGGAATGGGACACCCAGCGAAAACATCCTGTGAATTTATTGAAACATATATTATTGTTATCTGTGACCTTTTAGTGTCCGATTACACACTCAAAATTTCATCCAAATCGGTTGAGCCGTTTAGGTGGAGTTAAGTGACAAACACACGTACAGAAGAATTATTTATATTAAGATAAGAAGATATGAGTACTCACTAAGGTAAAAATAACTGCTAGAAACAGCATCTACATGATAATTATATTACCGGAACACAATTTACCGTTATCAGTATAAACTTTGGCGGTATTTCAGTCCCGAAGGTCGGTGTAATTATTCGTAAACTTCTTAGTTACAAATTGAGGTATTATAATACATATACCTATGCAGATTTTCGAAAAAGGTATTTATGGCATGGCTTTCTTAAGCGCTTTCCCATAATCCGACGACCTGAAGAAGGTAGCTGATGGGGGTTGGATATGGAAGGCAGGGGACTGAGCTTTAAAAATCGCAAATATTTCCCCGACCCCATTCCACGCGGTCGATCATTCACGAAACAATGGAGCGAGGAATTTTGTTCCTCAAGAAACATTCGCAGAAGCCTCCCATTCATTGGCGCTGCGTTCGCGCATATTGATATCTGCTTGTTAACTTACTTGACTCTCATTTCCATAAGTGTAGAGTGCACGGGCAGAGAGATTCCGTCCGCCTTTTTTATTCGTCCGAGTACAAAGTATGTACGTTTGAAGTATTTTGTTAGAAAAAAATTATGCTTGGTACATTATGTAACAAATAGTCAAATCTTTATTCGTCTAGGTACTTTAGAACAACGCAGTATACAAACTAGATGATTTTAAAGTCAGTAGCAATTATTCAAGAGATGATTGTACTCATCAATTTGAACAACTTTTACTATGGGACAAACCCTGAAATCGCGAAATAAAACAACTATTGCCTACATTTCTGTTATACCCATGGTATAATAACACCAGGTAGTCTCTTCCCGTGACAGCTAGGTCACGTGATTGCCTCCGTACTACGTCATCAGCCGTGGAGCCAATAGCGGGCTGTTAGCGTGACACTTGTCAGTTTGATGTGCTGCCACTTTGTGAAAATAAATTTCCCGAGCAAAATGCATTTTTTTATTTACTTTCTTCTATAAAGAATCACTTTT
The DNA here is from genome assembly GCA_949699075.1 of Asteroscopus sphinx. Taxonomy (NCBI): domain Eukaryota; kingdom Metazoa; phylum Arthropoda; class Insecta; order Lepidoptera; family Noctuidae; genus Asteroscopus; species Asteroscopus sphinx. The sequence continues at coordinate 15,063,689 of OX453024.1, forward strand.
TAACTAGTACCGTAAACTGCCCTAATTTTGCCCACAAGCCCTACTTTGCCTAAGGCATTAACTTAATTTTTACACGCACTGACACTTTATAACTGAACCAAATGTTAGCGTTGTCATACTTTTTGAAGCTCCTCAAGTACGGAAATCATAGCTATTATGGTTTACTCAAAAAAATACTAGGCAAAGTAGGGCTTGTGGGCCAAGTTAGGGCAGTTTACGGTAATTTAATACAGTTTCCTTTATTAACTAATTAGATGAATAACACGAGATAACAAATAGTTAGGCTAGTTAGGAATTTATTTTATATTCATTATGAACAAAAATCTCCTTAAGTATATTGAAGATATCAATCAATGGCAGCACTGATCGTGACGTAGCTTGGAGGCATCGCGCTGTCATTGCGGGAAGAGAATTATGCCATGGTTATACCTAAGTAAGAAGGTAAGTCATAAATCGATAAAATTTTGGAATTATCTGGGTTTTTTTTCCGCGATTTCAGGGTTGGTCCCTTATTAAAGGTTGTTCAAATTGATGGGTACAATCATCTCAAGTATTGCCAATTACTTCAAAATCATCTAGTATAACTGATACGTGAAACTTGAAGAAGAACATTTTTACTATATGTGCTCAGTGTATTTGTCGTATCTTGCACTAGTACAACTAAAAATAGATCTTAGGTGACGAACCTTTTCTTTCCTCGGTTGTACTTTATAACTACTATAATATAATCTGCCTATTACTGTCCCACTGCTGGGCAACGGTTTCTTCTCTTCTCAGAAAGGTGAAGGATTCAGGTCTCGCTGGTCTATTGACAGATCTTGTTCCCTACTTATTGTTGCAATTTCAACTATTGTCATGATTATGTTTCCTTGGTTCTAGTAGACTTTATTACTCTTGTGTTCTTTAATATATTGTTTTGGTCCTTAAATATATTGTTTTGGTGCTGTTTCAGAATATAATTTTTTGCCGCAGCTAGGACATGCAAAGTTAGTTAAGCTCATAGTATAGCATTTAAAAATATACCTTAAGTTATGGTACAAAGACTACATTTTAAAGATTTAAGTTAAAACAATCAAAAAGGTGATTAAACTATGAAAATGTTACAAATAGTTTCCGAAAAAATAATTAAATCACGTAAATTTATTCACATATTTTATTTTACGCGTGAATATTTTGCAGTAAGGGTTATCTTCCCTTAATTTCACTGTCTTGATTTATAGCACAAAAAAATCTACGTAACACAAAAATATAAGAAGGTTTATTGATGTTTGTGACCGCAGTTTGGTTTTACAGCCAAAGAAAGACTCCCCCTTTATAGAATTTGCGAGTTTCTAGGCGGATTATTTTGATAAGGTTTCCAGATGCCTGATGTTTGAAGGATAAAATTTATAGTGAAAGCGACTGACAATTTCGGGTAAACAAAACATTGGCTAATCAAGACGACTTCTTGCTAAGTAAAAACTAATATGTACTCCTAAAAACCGAAAACACAAAATTGTTTTTAGTATTTCTACAAACTACTTAAGCTGGCTTAAGTTCAAACCAGATAAAAAAAAAATACGACGAAAAAGTGTCTTAAAATTGGCGGGATTTTTCTATTCATTTCTGAAATTTGCAATTGCCAATTAGTGAAATTATTAAAAATTGTTTACCTATTGGTTTTTATGCACACTAAGATTAAAATTATTCGTAATGGATATTTTAACTGATATTAGTAAGGTCGCCAGCAGAAAAAGGATGAATACAGATGCTGAGAACCTCAGAGAGAAAGTGTCGCGGGAGACTGCAAAAATTATTAAACTAAAGGTGTTTGTGTGTTTGTTTGTTTTCATGTCGGGTGATATTAATAAAAAAGTTTTAACGTGACCGCGACGTTGCGACGGTCGCGACCTAGGAGGAATAAAGACAGGATTCGACTTAGCAGGAGTACACGTACCGAGGGGTTCACCAATGTTTAAGGAGAACAGATCGTAAAAGTTTTATAAATAAAAGTTTAACGCCATCTAAAAACAATTTTGAAGTGACATTTTGTGAAAAATTACAAACGTTCATTTCGCAAAATAGTCTTTTGACAAACCACATATTTCTAAAAACAACCTTTCACTGTGTTTCATTTTGCAAACAAGTATTTTTACAAACGTGTCCCTCTGATGCCAGCAGAGGGCACAGTGGAGGAGTAGGAGCGGGCCCGGTGTGCACTCACCCAGCCACTGGGCAGGCAGCGGGAGGATTGTCCTTCCCTGCCCCCGTCGATCTCGTAACCCCAGGAGTGCCCGCTGATTAGTGTTCTCGCGCCTCTTGGGACCGAGGGTTTTGGCTTCACCGCCCGGACCGCGAGGAAGAAAACCTCTATAAAAATTACGGGAGGATGGGGCCTGCGAGCAGCATACTCGGGGTAGTCTGTTGCCCGACCAGTAGCTGGCATAGCTGGTGTAGTTGGCGCAGCTGGCGTAGCTTGTAATGGCCTTTGAGGTGAGGTGGCGTGTAGTGTTCCGTGTGCGCCGCCTAGGAGGGTGCGGCCAACGTTAGGCCGCACGGGGAGAAGGGGCTCGCCTGCTTATGGCGGGCCAGGACCTGTCGGGGGAGGTTGTGGGGGGGTTCCCACGCCTCCGGCTAAGGTATTTGAAGGAACACCGTGGTGGTTTTAGTCGGTAAGAGTCCGACACTGGCTCCGCCTATCCCGGGTGGAGTGCGTCCATGAGGATTTCCCCACGGCAAAAAAAAAGGCAAAATATGATTCATGTTTAATTACGTTTCGACTCTCAGGTTAACTATGTTTGTTTTAACCGACAACATAACTTCTGGCAACAATCCAAAAAGAAAGAACGATGACCAATGCTGAGTATCGGAATTGTTCAATATATCTGTCAGCCGAATTGATTCACGTACTCACACGAGTTTTAGAACAGCCATTAAACATAATGAAGCAAAATGGGCCCTCACTTACAATGCTTTACTCATCATCTTTTTTTGCATTACTCATCTTCCACACATCGATACTAGATGGCGGTAGGTTACATCAACTGAAATTTACGAGCCGCGAGTCTATTTAATTGAAGTCGTTGCTCTGGGCGCATAATTTTAAAACTTACATTAGTCTGTTGTTGCTGCTGTTGATTTTGCCGCGCTTTGGAATCGCTCTTTTCGTCCTGGTCGTCATCGGTCAAGAATTCCCTCTTCGGATAAGGAATGGGACACCCAGCGAAAACATCCTGTGAATTTATTGAAACATATATTATTGTTATCTGTGACCTTTTAGTGTCCGATTACACACTCAAAATTTCATCCAAATCGGTTGAGCCGTTTAGGTGGAGTTAAGTGACAAACACACGTACAGAAGAATTATTTATATTAAGATAAGAAGATATGAGTACTCACTAAGGTAAAAATAACTGCTAGAAACAGCATCTACATGATAATTATATTACCGGAACACAATTTACCGTTATCAGTATAAACTTTGGCGGTATTTCAGTCCCGAAGGTCGGTGTAATTATTCGTAAACTTCTTAGTTACAAATTGAGGTATTATAATACATATACCTATGCAGATTTTCGAAAAAGGTATTTATGGCATGGCTTTCTTAAGCGCTTTCCCATAATCCGACGACCTGAAGAAGGTAGCTGATGGGGGTTGGATATGGAAGGCAGGGGACTGAGCTTTAAAAATCGCAAATATTTCCCCGACCCCATTCCACGCGGTCGATCATTCACGAAACAATGGAGCGAGGAATTTTGTTCCTCAAGAAACATTCGCAGAAGCCTCCCATTCATTGGCGCTGCGTTCGCGCATATTGATATCTGCTTGTTAACTTACTTGACTCTCATTTCCATAAGTGTAGAGTGCATGAGTACTATGAAATCCGTGATAAGCGTGTGTATACGACGCTGATAGTATTCCTCCTTCGACACAAAGTCTGTTGACAGTATTGCTTCGTCCAGGTACTCGAATACCTGTAACAATTTATTCCATTGAGTAAAAAAAATTTGAAAATAATTTATTTATACTTATTTGACTTATTTTAAGTGAAATGTCTTAATATTGTGTTAATAAGGATATATTTGTGATCGATTGCGTCTTTTGTGGCTGAATCAGTGTTTGTTTGTGCCTGTTATTGATTTTTTTTTGAAGTTGGGACACGGACAAGTGAATATAATGCGTACAATAAATTCTGCCACTAGCTAAGGCGGGGTACTGCAATCCGATTGGCCCTACCAAGGCGGCTATTGGCTAATCACTAACGCGGCGGTTTTGACGGCTCATGTAAGTGGTTGAAACTGATTTGAAGATTTCAAGTGGCGAATAGTGGCGACCTACATTTACGGTACAATTAACAATGTAAAAATAGGTTTATTACAACTAAAATTATACAAATAAACCCAAGCAACATGAATTATAGCTAATAATTGTAAATGAGTACTATTAGCATCAAAACAAATGATTTATTACACGACCTTAGTACTTAGTAATTATTTCAATGTGTGTGTAACGAGTAGGTATGTGTTAGTATGCCTGTTCTCCGACGAACTGTATTTTTGACATCTCATTTTTATTATTGTTTTAATTTTCTACCTATTCCCATTTTTTTACCTATCATGACATTGTTAGCCTAATTTTATTACATTGACATTATATTCGATTTTCATATCTTTTTATACTTATTGTGTCCTTCTGCAATAGGTAATTTATTTTATATAATGTAGAACAAGAAGAATTGCATATTTTTGAAAGTGTCAATGTAACTTAGAATCAAAAGTATTTGTACGCCGCCAGTGGCAAAACATTGTAGCTGCTATAACTACTATTTAAACACCTTACATGCATGTGCTTTCGCATTGTATTGTATACTCATGTTTTAAGCAAATAAATTTTTCATTCTATCATTCATTCATTCATCAAAATATTAATTGTAGAGTGGGTAGTAAGAGGTGGACATTTGGCAGATTTTATATTTCATTTAATTCCATACGTACCTATATAATGGCCAAGCCTAAATAAAGTTATTTGGAAAAGTACCTATTATTTTTCATTTGTCATACAATTAATTTTATAAAAATAAGTTGTAACGTTTATAAAATACTACAAGTGGTCAGGGGTCTAGAAACGCCCCACTGTTTATAGTCGAAGAAATTATGGTTAAGAGAAAATTGTCTTCCGTTTTGAAAATAGCTGGCTTTTGTCTATAAAAGCGTTTTACGTTTTGAAGATAGAGCAGGAACAAAAGCGTTGAAAAAAATGCATGTTTGGTTTTGAGTGATTTTTTATTATTTTTAACGGATTTACGCATGCGAACCGAAATCTAAAGATATAAATTGTGGAAAGAAAAAAATAAGAAATAAATAAATTAAGATAAGTCTAGTATAATAGCATCTGAAACACAGTAAAAGGGAATTTATAGAAGTATCGATATTTAGAATCGATTCTTATTATTTGTTTCGGACTTTTAATTAAAGTGGTATTTAATAATCGGAATTGGTTTTTTGATATTTCGGATTATTATTGAGTATGACTTTTTATTGTTAGGTGTGTCGGAACTCGGCATTTTGGTATTCGTAATTGTAAACGTTAGGCGTTTTGTAATTTAGGATTTATAAAAGGATTTGTGGGCCGATTTACGTAGTTGTTTTTTTATTTGGTAGAGAAAGTCCGCGCGGTGGTCCCATATAAAATTTTTATTGACTTAGGTTGAGTAGTTTTTTAACCAGCTTCAATAAATCAGTTTATTTTAGCTTCGCCTATCTAGATGATCTGCTCATTGGTTCGTTTTTCTAAATCATGCAAGTAATCTTTAAACCAGTTCCCGTTATCAGAATTAGCTAAAATTTGGTAGACATATGTAAAATTGATGACAATACAATATTATGGTGCTTTGGAGCTGACCTGATGATGGAGCCGGAAGGTGGTCACAGGATATCCGCTGTGGTTAACGTAGACACACCTAGTTTGGGCTCTTCAGATTTGTCTCAGTGAGTAGTAGGCTGAGGGATGGTGACACTATTGCTTTGGTGAGATAGTTAAAACTAAAACTATTTTTTTTATTTTTTCAAACAAGGTTTTTATGTACCAAAAATTATTAAATGAAACTTACAATACACATAAACAAAGAACTTTAATATTTCCTTAAAAGATTGAGGCGTGAAACGTCCTTTTAGGGTTCCGAAGTCCTACAAGGAACCCTTATAGTTTCGTCATGTCCGTCCGTCTGTCCGTCTGTCTGTCTGTCCGTCTGTCCGTCTGTCCGTCTGTCCATCTGTCCTAATCCTTTACCGCTTAATAACTTCTACAGTTATAAACATAAGTAAATGAAATTTTGTTAACAAATAGTCTGCATATAGATCTCAATTTTAAAAGAATAAAAAAATAGTTTTTACGTTCTTTAGGGGTGGCGCCCATACATGTGAAATGGGGAAAAAATGATTTTTTTCGCTGCACCCCATCATGTGGGGTATCATTGAATAGGTCTACTAAAATGAAGGTAATGTTTCATACATCACTTTTTTATCAGGTGTACCATCTGCGAAATATAGCCCGCCAAAGTGGCTTGCAATGTGTCCCCCCCCCTGCCATTTCTAAACTATGCAACGTAGAAACTTATAATCTTCCACATTGGTAGACCTTTGTGAAAACTCTCTTTTAAAATTATTTCGAGTATAATGTGATTATAATTTTTTGAGTTATAGACAGAAAACCGAAAAATACTTAAAACGTCCTAGTTCAAAGGTCATTGACCTTAGAGAAAAATTATCATGGCAAATAATGCTCCTTTAGCTACTTTCTATATGAAAAAATCACAAAAAGTAACTTTGACATCAATCAGACTTCTTAAATTTGGCTTCTTGAATGTATCGCTAGATGGCGCTACTAACAACACGGTCTGAGTCGCGAATGCTGCCGATTATTGCAAAAACTAAAATAGCCATGATTAATATTCGATTTGATTCGTTTGTACACCTACTTAAGGAACCCTATAATACTGAGCATGGCCCGACATGCTCTTGGCCGGTTTTCCTAATACCGCTCCTTAAATGAAACAGTTTCATAAAACTAGGAAAACCACTTTGCAGAAGTATTTTCTAGAAAATAGAAAGTTGCACAATGCACTTACCAACGTATTCTGGTACCCTAGCCCCGCCTCCTCATCCGACGTCTCCTCCTTGCCATGATGACCCTTCATCATCACCAAAATGTTTTAAACTTTAACACACAAAACTGAATTATCAAAACAACGCGAATACTCCGAGTCGCCGAGTTTCGTAACTTTTTTCTTTCTAGTTAAACAACAATGGCAGTGGTAAAGAATCACAGTGTCCGGCGGTGTTCGGCCATCTCCCCGTTACTAAATTTTATTCGTTTACGTAAAATTTGTTTAGAGAAAGCACTTTTTAGGGTTCCGAAGTCCTACAAGGAACCCTTATAGTTTCGTCATGTCCGTCCGTCTGTCCGTCTGTCCGTCTGTCCTAATCCTTTACAGCTTAATAACTTCTACAGTTATAAACATAAGTAAATGAAATTTTGTAAAAAAATAGTCTGCATATAGATCTCAATTTTAAAAGAATAAAAAAATAGTTTTTACGTTCTTTAGGGGTGGCGCCCATACATGTGAAATGGGGAATTTTTTTTTTTTTCCGCTGCACCCCCTCGTGTGGGGTATCATTGAATAGGTCTACTAAAATGAAGGTAATGTTTCATACATCACTTTTTTATCAGGTGTACCATCTGCGAAATATAGCCCGCCAAAGTGGCTTGCAATGTGTCCCCCCCCCTGCCATTTCTAAACTATGCAACGTAGAAACTTATAATCTTCCACATTGGTAGACCTTTGTGAAAACTCTCTTTTAAAATTATTTCGAGTATAATGTGATTATAATTTTTTGAGTTATAGACAGAAAACTGAAAAATACTTAAAACGTCCTAGTTCAAAGGTCATTGACCTTAGAGAAAAATGATCATAGCAAATAATGCTCCTTTAGCTACTTTCTACTTGAAAAAATCACAAAAAGTAACTTTGTGTTATGTTGACGACACACTTCTTAAATTTGGCGCCATCTAGCGGCGTCGTACAATACTCTCTGGGTCGCCAATGCTGCCGTCAAGTGCCGTGTATTACATTTGGCACTGTATAGCGCCATCTAGCGGCTACTGACATCACTCTCTGAGTCGCCAATGCTGCCGTCTATTGCAAAAACTAAAATAGCCGTGATTAATATTCGATTTGATTTGTTTGTAACACCTACTTAAGGAACCCTATAATACTGAGCATGGCCCGACATGCTCTTGGCCAGTTTTTTTATACTTTAAAATAAGCCTCAAGCTTTTAAGAAAATATTAAAGTTACCTATGTGCATTGTTAGTTTTATTTAGTACTTTTTTGTTAGTTAAAAGCTTGTTTAAAAAATATTTTTAGTCATAATTTTATTTGAAATTACAATCACATGCGACTTTTCATCTTCATGTCTCAGTTTGGTGAAACGACTTGACCATTTAGGCAACAGTCTAGGTGGTACTGCAGTTGTTATGGGAAAAGGTAGCCGCTCAGCTCGTTTAAAATTAACTGTATAATTATATATGCCATAGACGGTGATGCAAAGGGGCAGTGCCCAGCAGATACGTGAGCTAGTAGTTAAAGCAAGGCAACAAATAACTGCATTAGGAAACTTAAAGCAACCAATTGAACACTGGAATGCTATACTGTCATGTATTTTAATAAGAAAGCTTGATTCTTTTACTGCTAGATTGTACCATACCATACAGACAGAGATTTAACTTCCATTCCATTTACTGAAAATCTGTTAGAATTCCTTGATAAAAGAGCTGCATCACTAGAAGCTACAAGCAATAATAATGAGCGCTATCCAGGTAAACAGTATAATAAACAGGTCACTTTGGTTTCAGCTTCAACAGCTTCTTCGCACAGTTCCAATCCTGAACGTTCTAAATGTAAAATATGCTCTGAGCAGCATAAACTATTTAAATGCCCACGTTTTATTGCAATGAACCCTAAACAGAGACTTGAGTTTCGAAAAATAAATCCTACATTTTGTGATCACATTAATGTACGTTGCCATATGAATATATTATATGGCAGTCGTATGGAAAACTTCGCCGAGTCTTCTCGTCACCTATACCACAAAGTTTGAAGACAAAGGTCTTCAACCAGTGTGTCCTGCCTGTCATGACTTACAGTGCCGAGACGTGGGCACCGACAGTTAGCTAGTCCACAAGTTCAAAGTCGCTCAGCGAGTTGTGGAGCGAGCTATGCTTGGGGTTTCTTTGAAGGATAAAATCCGTAACGAGACCGGAGAAGAACCGGAGTGACCGATAGAGCTTGTAGGATCAGTAAGCTGAAGTGGCAGTGTGCTGGCCATGTCTGTCGGAGTCCGATGGACACTGGAGAAGACGAGTCCTTGAGTGGAGACCGCAAATCGGCAATCGCAGCGTAGGGCGCCTCCCTGCTAGGTGGACCGACGACCTGAAGAACGTGGCTGGGGGGGACTGGATGCGGAAGGCAGAAACCGAGTGTTGTGGCACAACTTAGGAGAAGCCTATTAGAATACCTGGTGAAACATCTTATTATACCATGAACCAGCCAACCTGTAGTATTTATTTTTTCTTAATTTAAATTTGATAGCTCCATCCAGCCAGTCAGTACGTACGTTCAGCACGTGTTATTCATTTCTTAGTACATAATTCGTGCTTATTATAAACAGTTACCGAGGGATACGTGAAAACATATTTCGGTGACAAACCGAAGTATACGCGGTTGAAACCGTGGATTTAGGCTAGTCTTTTATAAAGTCAGCTGCAGTCTCACAAAATTCGTATCAATATGCAGTTTAGAGAAATCAGTAATTAACGTTTTCTTATATACGTCTATAAGAATAATGTTACAAGTATGAATGCTCTTAAAACTTAAATAGACTTATAAAATAACACTATAAGAGTTTATGGCTTAATCAGAACACATATAAACCCTATATGAAACCATAGCTCTTTTGGTGACAGTCAGGCAAATAAGGTGAAGGCGACATCGAAAGAAACGCAATACATTACGCGGTTACTCACGTAGTGAAAGTCGATATCCATGTTTTATAAGCAATGTATAATTTTTTATCAGTTTGCGATAACATCGTTTTTGTCATGAATCACATAATACTAAGAAAATATTTGCAGTATGAAAAAAAATATATTAATATAATATTATTATTAATATTATATTAATATATATTAATAATATATAATTATAATATAAATTAATATTATAATTATATTTATTAAGTATAACTTATAATATATATAAGTACTATATGAATTAATTATTTGCCAGTGCTTAAATCGTTAGATTTCACAAAACAACACAATTTCTCTGGGGGCCTCAATGAGATTGACATGAGCTTTCATTTTGAAATGATAACAATATTCATTGCGCGGTACATACGTGGGACACTCAGAAAGTTTTGCGAAACTAAAAAAAATTGTTCTATACGTACATATATTTTTATCAAATCTTTTCAAAGTACTTTCCACCAGCCTCTATACAAAGATTCATGCGCCTAAACCAGTTTTCAAAACACTTTTTCCAGTCCGCCGCAGACACCTCGTTTACAGCCTGCTCGAACGCAGCCAGCGCATCTTCCGGCGACGAAAATTGTATCCCTTTGAGCTGATTTTTTATTTTTGGGAATAAAAAGAAGTCACACGGTGCTAGATCAGGGCTGTAAGGAGGGTGACCCAGGAGTTTGACTGGCGTGCTGTCCAGGAAGTCCCTCGTTTTGAGTGCGGTGTGCGCAGGTGCATTGTCGTGGTGGAGCAGTAGCCCGCGGAGCCCTGTGTTTGGTCGCTTGTTGCTTATAACAGAGAAAACTTCTGGCAAACATTTGGTAGTATACCATTCGGCATTAATGCTTCTTTGATCCCGTAATGGAATTGATACCAAGTGGCCAGTCAAATTAAAAAAGCTAGCGATCAAAATCTTACCCCCGCTTCTAGATCGCTTCACTTTGGTAGGCGTTGGCTCATTTTGAAACACCCAAACAGTCGACTGGCGCTTGGTTTCTGGGTCGTATTGATAAATCCAGGACTCATCACCTGTAACGATGTCGTAAACACGCCGAGACGAGCCTGCTTCAAATTTGTTAAGCATATCACGGCACCATTCCACCCGGGCCTGCTTCTGAGCATCGGTGAGGTTGTGCGGCACCCAGCGTGATACTATCCTCCTCACGCGAAGATGGCTGTGTAGAATCTCGTGAACGCTTCCCGATCCAATCTTCAATATGTGTTGAATCTCCTGATATGTAATTCGCCTATTGTCTTGGATTAAAATTTTCACTGCTAGCACGTTTTCTTCGGTAACAGCCGTCAAAGGGCGACCGCTTCTTTCGTCATCCCCCAAAGTTGGTCGACCGCGCTTGAATTCGTTATACCAACGATACACGGTTGCCTTGGAAGGGCCTTCATCCATGAATGCCATTTGAAGTCTATCGTACGATTCATCCGGTTTCAGGCGACACTTGAAATCGTATAAAATCATAGCTCTAAAATGTTCCCGGCGCAGATCCATATTTCAGTGAGACACAATACTTTGAATTAACTCGCAAAAAATGTGGAGGGAAATTTTGAAATTGGAACTTACTTATTTTTACTTATAAATAATCATATTTTCGAAAAACATTATAACTGGCCAGTCTCCCATATATAAAAACTTTTTTTCGCAATACTTTCTGAGGGGCCTGGTAGTTGCCGATAAGACGAATTGTCAAAACACACGGAGCAATGAACATTGAAATCCTATTGATTGCGATGGCGAGCGAGTTACGCAATTCGGCAGCGTAATAGATCGTTCTAGTAGTTTATAAATTAAGTCTTTAATATTTTGTAAAAATAATTCAGGTGTTTCAAATGGTTGGTCAGAATTTATAACTGATTTTATTCTATAAGTAAGAATTCTATTACCGAATGCACTATCAATTATTTGAACGTTTGCTAATTTTTTTGTGATTTTCTTTTTTGGCACTAAGTCTAATATAATATGTTATATTGTGAATATGAGTCATTTTGGTCCATAAGTATAGAATTTGTTAATAATTTGACTACAGCGTCACCTATCGGATCCTAACATAGCTACAAAGGATAGTTTTGACAAAAAAAATGTAAACAGGTTCTGATATGTATGCTACGTGTCGCTGCTGGCTAGATCACGAGCGAGCCGTACCTCACCGCCCGCTACCCGCTCACACACCGCACTGTCACTTTGCTTAAAAACCTCGCACGATTAAGTAACAAATAAAAAAACAATTTAGGTTGACGGCTCCCTTTTTTTTTAAATTCAAATTTATTTGTTTGCCAGAATGTAGGTGTACAAGTATGATACTAAATTTAAATGGCCCATTTACATTCTACCATTACATATGGTGTGCAAATGAAAATTTTAAACAACAAATAGGAACTCAATAATTGTGTTTATACATATAATTATTACAAGAAAAAAACAAAGATTAATTGAGTTATACAAATGTCAGTTCATGAGATAAATTTTAATATACATAATGTCAGATCGAATATATTGTGAATTGTAATTAATAATGTCCATATTTTTTTTTTTTTTTCATAATTTTTAACTTTCATTAACTAGTTACTAAAAAAAAATCCTTTAAGTAGAAGTTCAACAGGAGTGAGTTAGTATACGTAAATTGACGATGATAGAACATAGTAACCTAAGTGATATTTTCTGTAAAATGAAGATTTTAATATGTAAACATGAAAAAACAAGAATTCTTCCACGCCATGGTAAATCTTTTGAAAGTAATATACATTCATATTCATGGTTGTTCTATAACAACATAATATATTATCTATTTTCATGAAATGAGATACATTGCGCTTTGATTTCTCGACATTTGAAGTATACTTGGCAGATAAAGCTAGCTTCAACTTATACTAAAAGATAACCTTACCAAGCTATCTTCTACTTATGAAGACTCACACTTTATAGCATTTTCGCAATTTTTTTGTTACCATACAACGTATGTCAGAAATGTGTGGTCATATTTGAAGAGCTTATTCAGGGGATGCTATCGTACAACTTTTACTATAGAAACCATTTTTAACTGACGAAAACAGCAAAAAGTCGAATATAATACTTCCTACTAATATTATAAACGTGAAAATTAGTGAGGATTTATGCATGTTTGTTACTCTTTCACGCAAAAACTACAGTGTGGATTTTAATGAAATTTTTTTATCAAAGGAATTATACTCCAACGTTGGCGATGCGCCCATACGTTGGGGGTTTGCTCAGTCTTGCCGCAGCACTCATGCAGTAAGGTGCATCGAATCAGCTTGTTCCTATGGTCACCGCGTCTTGAAAATGTCATCCGCGTGTGCAGGTTGGCGGACTACACAAGTACACACATACCATCAAGAATTTCTATGAGTATTCCCAGGTGTGCAGGTTTCCTCACGATGTTTTCCTTCACCGGTTAAGAATACTCTAAACCAACGAGCATGCATGACGAGGTCAATGAACTTAGTGAAGCGAGAGTTGGCGGCAGCATTCTTGTTTATAACAACTTACTGCGATTACCTATACCTACCTATTAATCCGTTTACTAGTCATGAAATTTTCAGGATGGTTAATTATAACGTTCTGGATATTCGTAGTTCAGGAGTGACAGTCGTGTGAACACAAGCGTCTGAGTTATAAACTATCAATCAGGTGGACTGAAGACCTGGAAAAACCATCTGGGATGGAATAAATGTGGAAGGCGGAGGACCGAGTATTGTGGCGAATCTCGGAAGAGACCAAAAATGTCCAGCAGTAGACAGATGGGTTGAGTTGGATAGCATCGTAGACCATTCTTTTCGGAAAATTGGAAGAACGACTGAAGAGAACAATTAGCTGCTGTGTATTTGTGTACTATGAGAAGGCCTTCGGGCGATACTCTTTCGAAACTGTTCACTGATGACTTGGACGACGTTTTCAAGACACTGGATTAGACGGGGAAGAACGGTGAAATGTTCTCGTCTTTTCCATCACAACCCTTCCCCGTCTAATCAATTTCACGTCTCCACTTTGCCGATGACATTATTGTAATTAAATTAAATTAAATTAAAAATCTTTTATTTCAGACTATAAGTCCATTTGGTTAGTATACAAACAACTTAGAAACTAATGTTAGTACTTACATCTACCAGTGAATAAAATAAAATATTACAATTACGCCACAGGGGCATGTAGGCGTATCCAATGTTCCAGTATCGGGCTGTCCCACCTATCTGCTATAGTTTTCAGGATGCTGTTGGGGCTGGCGCGTACCCTGCGCATGATGGAAGCGCATCGCTTGCGCATGATAGCGTGGAAACCATCTATTCCCGCCTCTGCGAACATGCCGAAGCACTGCAGTAGCGCGGCAGCCCCAACAACACCCTAAATGCATTATTATATTGTACGCGCAGGGTGCTGTATATGTAATGTATGGTAATGGCAGTCTCTGAAACAGCTGAGCGAGATGCTACATAGCATATAGTATATAGTCACACAATATTACATTTAAAATAACATTTCTTATTTAATTCGTGTTATATATACATTTTGTGAGAGACTGGTGCCTAAACTAGGCTCGAGGCCTGTATTCAAGTCACCAGTGGCCTGATTCACAATCGTTCGTAAAGTTTCCGTTTCCGAAGTGAAATTTGACCGGCAAATAAAACAAAACGACCACTTCCTGCGACCATGAACACTGCAAAGCATTCGAAACGTCAGGAAAACCAATTTTAATAATAATAAACGATGTAATTCGGTTAAACTTGTTTTATTAAACAACAAAACGATTTGAGAACCGAACGGATATATCCAGCAGTGGACGTCTTTCAGCTGAAATGATGATGATGATGAATTTGGTCTTATTATTTCTAATGTTAATCTGGTACATTGTTTGAGTCAAGAAACATAAAAATCAAATTTCAGTCAGATTTTAAAGTTTGTTTTGTTTGTAAACCAAATATCATGGAATCCCTACACAGCTATAATTAATTTAAAAAAACTAAATTAAGGATGGAATAAGGTAGGGTAAGAACATTTCCCATGGTGTATTGAAAACTTGATAAATTCACTATAATGAATAAACCGTTACGCCTTGAGAGCTCAGACCATTTTGAGAGCTAAGAATGCAGATGCGTTAAAATTGAAAGATTTAAAGAGGTTTATATCCAAACATTTTATAATTTTCAAAATTGTTTTCATAATTGCCTAAGATGTTTTTTTAAATAATATTGATGATATCAAACTTGTTTTACTTAAAAAAACTGGATTCCTTAATTAATTTCAAGATGTTAGAATAGTCTATCAATACAGTAAACATTTCACAATCAACTCAGCCTATCGCAGGCCACTGCTGGACATAGGCCTCTCCCAAGTTGCGCCACAACACTCGGTCCTCTGCCTTCCGCATCCAGTCCCCCCCAGGCTACTACACGGAGACTGCGTATGCGAGCGGATGTCGTTCACCCCCAGCGTCAGCTGATATTTTATATTTTTGGTTTATTTTTATTCTGCGTCTCATTCGTCATTCTGCACAACTGCGACTAACTAAGCCATCGAATAATATATCTAATGAACTCGCATCCTATATAAACTAACCTATACTGCCCAAAGGCTCTGCAAATGATAACTATAAAACAAACGTATGTCTGTGTATCACCGTGGGATTGAAATTGTGAATTTTGATATCTCGTCCACGCTGGGGGGCGCCAAACGCTGCGTTTTTGCGGTCTTCACTCAAAGATTCGTCTGCTCCAACAGCCATCGATCTTTTGGTAGACTGGCCTGCCCACTATCACTTGAGCTTGCTAAATCTACAAGCTATGTCGGACACTCTGGTTCTTTCGGATAATTTTATCCTTCAAAGAAACTCCGAGCATAGCTCGCTCCATAATCCGCTGAGCGACTTTGAATTTATGGACTAGCCAAACTATCAGTGTTCACGTATCGGCATTGTAGGTCATGACAAGCAAGAGTAGTATAAACTAACTACTAGTCTACCAACCTGAATAGAACAGGTCCCAAATAGCTCTACGCCGTAGCCTTTCGTAGCACAATGACGTTACGAAGCTACGCGTCCATAATAAAAATGATATATTAGAAAGCAATAAATAAATCTGCGAACTCAAGGTCGTTTGGCCACGGGAGCGCCCGTCATATTTTCTTTGTCAGTATTGTGTTAATCTGTGTTTTATCGTGCAGAAAATGTGCCTTAGGTACAATACTCGAGTATAATAGTCAACTTAGCTCACTTGTGTCATAATGTACTATTGTGAATTAATCGAATGTATTAATTAAAATATGATAAATAAACATTTCCTTTCATCAAATTATTAATTTGTTATTTTATTATTTTTAACGCATTTACGCATGCGAAGCAGAACAAAAGAACAACATTGTTATCAAAATAAAAACAAAACGAAATACGCTTGAATCATTTCCGGGTACGAATTTGGCTGACACTAATCGATCGATATCCGATGCACTTCAAGATTCCTAAATATGGCGACAATTAAACCGTTTTGGTGTCAATTAAACGACTGGTTCGAGTTCTGTATCAAAATTTCAACGCCTACATTGCCTAATGTACACAAGCGCACGATCGTGTGATGGCACGACTTAAAACTAACTACGAACGAAACATTCATTGTGAACGAGAAATTCGTAGTCTCATTGCTCTCTAAGTCTATGGGAATCTTAAACATTGTGTGCGCAGTTTTGCCACCAGGGAGCAGTGTTGCGGCGATTCCGGAAGACGCTACTGCGAGGGCTATTTTTCCTCGCCTTCTGAACTCTGCAAGGATGCCTGAAGTAAGAAAGGTTTTGCCTGTTCCTCCAGGAGCATCCAAAAAGAACATTTTCCCTTGGCAGAGTTCAATGCTCTGCAGGATAATTTCGAATATCTGTCTTTGCTCTGAGATGAATGATGAACAATGACAGACATTGCGCCCGTACTGTAGTCAGTTTCGGCGGCGTATTCACGATTAACGCGTGGTTTGGTTGTGGGGTCGGTAAACCGTACTCAACCAATGTTCGTCCGCGACGATCAGAGCAAAGAAAAATGATCTTTACTATTATAGACATAAAGTATAACTTCATGCAAAAGTCTATTATCTCGTCGTTTCGTTCATAAAAGAAACGTTGTTTCTCTCGCTGTTTGTTTATTTAGCCCCGCATAGTTCAACAAAATAGCAATGCCTAACTATATTGTTTTTTTTCATTATTTTTATTAATAGAAAATTCAATTCGCGGTTACGCTTAATAATAGAAAATTGCGCGAAACCGAAATAATATAACAATTAGCCGTTGTAGTTATTTTCATTGGCTGCCTTATTCCTGTCGAATACTTCTGCTTTTTACACTGGTCACATTTAGAAACATACTCGATTACATCCTTTTCCATACTCGGCCAAAAATAATATTTTTTTATATTATTTGACATTCGCCTAACGCCCGCATGGCCACTCGTATTCGCCCGCACGGACAGAGCCCTCCGTAATGTAATGTAACGTAATTAGTATAAATTATTAAATTGTTTTGATTATTTAATTGAATTAAATTATTTACTTAATCTTTTAATTACTATTTGTGTTCGTTAAATTAAAATTGTATGTGTAAGTTATATGGGTATGTCTGCAATAAATGTTTTATTTTTTTATTTTTTTATGAAACATTTTTTACCTACCTACCTACTCACAAAGACTTACTTATACGACTCGCACTTGACTATATTTTTAGATAATAATTTGAAATGTGTCACAACCAAAGACATTAGATACCACAGAGCCCAGGTTCGGTCCCAGGTAACACTTGATATTTACTGAATTTTTTGTGTATTTATTTTGTTAAATTTTGATGATAAAATGATGTCAAGTTTAATTACCCAACCGCAAAGTTTTTAAATTAATTGGTAAGTCATCATCATGATCATCATTTCCCCCAATTAAGGCCCCCCTTAAGGGGCAGGCCTATGTCCAGCAGTGGACGTCTTTCGGCTGAAAAACTGGCAGGCGGGTTGGCGATCGCAGTTGGTTGGTTAATTGGTAAGTATTTTGTATCAATACGAAAAAAACTAGAAATAGGATTTTAAAAGTAATTTGGCTATGGGGGTCTGAGGAATCAGTTCATTTTAGAAAAGGGGTCTCTTGCCCAAATTGTTTTGGAATCCCTGCTCTACATCAATAAAACTATTTTCAACAGGAAAAGGCTCGGAGGATGATGATGTATGTTGGCGTATGTTATTCATTATAACTAGCAGGGGTAAGAGATTTTAAGCACCAGCGACAGTAGTTCCGGAAAATCCACGTCATTAATCACAACACTCACAGAAGTCAACCCGAGCACAAAGTTCCCGAGTGGTGCGTGATAACGTCTATCATCGTCATAAAGCGACTCATTACCATCAATTGAGGTTGACATTATGGATCTAAGCCAGTCAGTGGCGTCTTCTGATCCTGGAGGGAGTGAGGGAGGTTTACCTCCTCCTGTACGTCTCATTTCCTGGCGCTCTCTTGCGGCCTCCTGCAAACAAATTTGACGGATCGCAATCGAATGACCTCTGTGCTTACAATAATCGTCTTTTTCTCCCTTTTCATCGTTTAAAGAAAAAAAAAGAGAAAAACTGCGCGTGCGAAAAAAACTATACAAAACACAAACAAACATGCGTTTTTATACAAATTATACAAAATGCTACTTTAAGTGGTAAGGTCTGTTTTTTGTAATGTTACATTCTTACATTTACAAAACTCGTTCAACCAGTTATTTATTACTGGAAAAAAAATTATCTAGTGCGCATTTTTTTTTTGGTTCATAGTCGTATACAATTTACCGGAGATGAGAAAAAAATACGTCAAAACACGATCATCGCATGCGATAAGGGAACGATGGTTGACCGGAGTAGCAAATTGTGCGATGAATCGTACGATTTATCGAATATCGTCGAACGGGAGTAGACCCCCTGAGGTATGGTGTTAAAAATACTCATTGAAATATGAATTTATAAATTTCAATGAAATTAAATATATAAAAGTAAATAATTGAAAAAACGTAATTGTTTCTTAATTAATGCTTAGTTACACTAGAACTTTATATCAAATCTAGGCTTTTGTGCTTTGTTTAGAATCGCAAACGTTTTCGTCATTATCTGAATTGTATTCATTCATAAAATTAACGACGTCTGTGGTTTTATTGGTTCGAGGGTCAGACTGCTGATCACGAGATCGTGGGTTCGATTCCCACAGGATACAAATATTTGTGCGATGAACATAAATGTTTGTATTGGTATGGGTGTTTCTTATGTATTATTATAAGTATGTATTTACAAAAACAAAGTTTATAGTTATTATATCCATCGTCTAGTACCCATAGCACAAGCTCTGCTTATTTTGGGACTAGATGGTGCTGTGTAAAAATGCCCCAATTTTTTCAAACACATTTGAATAGGTTTTTTTATGAAAAGTTTTATCGTGAAAAGAGGAAATTAGTTTTGCTATTCGTTTGATTAAATTCCAGGGAGTTTGTTCTAGGTTTCGTTTCATTATCGGTAGAAAGGTATTCATGGTGGTATCGAGTTTTCTTTCTGTAAAAATAGTTCATGGTTAATTCATCAATTAGGAAGGAGAGTTAAAAAGAGATATTTTTTCTTTCAGTCTAATTGTCAATCAATTCAATAGATCATGCATCATGTGTGCATTTGCTAATAACCACTAATTATGTTGCATTACATTCATTTACAAACAGCTCAAGAAATGATGTTTTCTAGTGACTCCATTTGGAGTCACAGATGATTGTTTAACTATTATGTTTGCTGCCTATACAGCGAATGTGTAAAGGCTTAGGGCTGTTTACATCGAACGTATTTCTTAGCCGCTGACTGTACGTGTAGCGTACGGTTCACATTCGACGGCTGACTATGCGAGCATTCACTATGATTGTTCGCAGCACTTGGTCTATATTTTTTACTATGTCTGTGGTTGGGTACACACCGTGGCAATGAGCGTTCGCTAAACCACCAGAATTGAGTCAACGAAAAGAGTGAAACTATGGTTGCCAACTTATTTTTAAGAAATAACATATATAACGTATTTTTTCTTTGTTATTTTGTCAAAACCTGTACTAAACAGTAGGCTTACAGCCCTCTAGCTGCTAGCCCTACACTGTCGGTACTACGAGTATCTTATGTGACTGTGTTATTAAAATTCTTATGATGTTCAAACAAAATTTCTATGCAAAAGGAAAGATGCTAAAAACAGATAATCTTTCAATCTTGTTATGCAAAAAAGGTAAAACAAACATACAAAGACAATTCAATAAATTATTCAGAATTATTTCAAATGTATATAAAAAACGTTAACGCTATTGATCTCAATATAAATTGTCGCAGCTACGGTGCTGAGTGTTTTTCCTTGTAATGATCTTCGACCTTATTCCGACGCCGACGATTTGTCGGAATTATGCGTAAATGTCAATTATCAACGCTCCTCCTTTGTATGAGATTCTTTGAAGTCTAAAGTATTACCCAATTATTATAATAAGAATTGTTTTCATTGTTCACACACACACCGTCGATGTAACAGCCGGCTCGCTCTCTGCTGAGTGCCTCGATTAGCTCATTGGAGTATAGATTGAAGAGCGTGGGCGTGGCGTGATTATAAATGCGAAAGAATGGATGTTTGTTTGTCCTTCAATGACGCTGAAACGGCTCACATACCTACACTCGAAAAACATAACCCTCCTCTCCTTCGGGCGCAGTCGGGTAAAAAAGGTACTTACTCGTGGGTAGGTACTTAACTGTACAAAAAATTATACTAGAAAGGTAAACATATAATTCAGTGCTAGAAGGAATGGTATGTTAGGAAACTTCTTTTCAATTTATTGAATTCGGGATCTAGACTTTCTAAAAATAAAATAATACTAATTAAAAAATTATAATAAATCAAATTATTATATAAATTAATAATTAATACTAAAATAATTATTTAATAATTAATATATTTTATTATTATTAATTTTTTAATATTTATGTTATTATATTATGTCTAATTATTAAATTCATTGATTTGAATTTATAAATATAATTTTTTATTTCATTTAAATATTCTTTTTTTGATGTAGGAAGATTAATTTAGCATTAATAGGTCTATTTTAAGATAAATAATCATCGTACTCTGAAAAAAAGATACCAACTTACACCACTATTGAAATTGAACGAGGAAGGCAGTAGGTATTGCCTAATTGCCTATATGCAATGCACGCCACTGCGGTGCATATAAGTTAAGCGACCCTGGGGAAGACAGCAGCACGTGGTGGTAGCCTGCTGTTGTTGGGGAATCATTATTCCCCAGGACGTGTCAAAGGCGAAACACTGGATGGCCATCAGCGCGGTCCACTGGGCTTTCTAAAGGTCCTCTATTTTGTGCAGAAAATTGCCACCTTGTCGGTAGGAGTCCGATAAACCCATCCGGTCAGACTGGGGGCATTCATGTGGATTTTCACCAGAAAACAAGAAAAGCACATGATATTTACAGGTGAATTAATGTGAAATTCATAGCAAAGTTTACTAGTAGTCTGTAAACCCGTTCTGTTCCGTGTGGTGCCGGACGTAAATAATTGCTCACCCTATATCTTCTCATGGGTGTCGTAAAGGGCGACTAAGGGATTCACCAGAGGATGGGCAGCAGCGTTCTCTGAGTATTTAACAAAACAACTGCGATCGCCTACCCGCCTGCCAAGCGTGGCGATTATGCCATATCCCCCCTTTTGGGGGAGGCCTATGCCCAGCACTTTCGGCTGAAATAATGATGATGAGTCTGTAAACTTATAAGTACTGCAGAACTCAACATAACATAATTGTAACGTAACAACATGACATCATTTTAGCGGTACACTTGTGCAATCAAAGTACAGTCAAGTACAGCGTTATCTGTGTTTATAACAACGGTATTGCTAATACGTGATCAATTGAAAGGTAATCTAAAGTATTGTAGTATTGTATGGTATCTAAGGTATCAATATCACCATCGAATCACACTGATCGAATGATTTTGATAGAGATATGTGGCTGCAAATGTTATTAATTGGCATTGAGGTAATATGTACTACGTACAGGAGCAGACATCAGGAACAAAAAAAATTAGCGCAACTTGCTGGCCGCGGAGCACGCGCGGCGCGAGCGTGGCTAAGCGAGTGAGAGTGCAGGAGCTCTAAAACGTGCTAAAAATATTTTGTTCGAGGTGTCTTCTCTAGTACGTAGTACATATTACCTCAGTGTTAATTGGTACAGCACTTGACATCCAAGAGGTTGAACGTGAGTTTTCCGAGAGTTTTGCCGTGTAGTTCGATCGGCGCGCGCTTCCGAGTTTTCGAATTCGTGCGGATCAAATCAAATCATTTGATTTGTTAAAATGTGGTTAATACATGTGGTACCATGATTAGTCAGAACAGCACCAGAATAGAACAGAGAATAGATCAGAATATTATGACTTTGATTAGTCTATTATTTAAACGCATCTTCTTCTTCTATCGTGTCGACATGAGCTACATAATGATAATTTAAACGCATGAAAATTTTGGCAGTCTCATTCTATTCGATAGAAAGAAAGATCTATAGAGATTTATATTACTGAATTAGGTATTGCGATACTTAGCCCAGATCGTGTGGTACAGAACCCATGAGAAAATATAATATAAGCGCAAGAAAATATAATTGTCTTTTGATTTTAAATTTATGATAAGAATTTTTTAATTTTTTTGTCATATTATTTCAACTTTATCATGTTGGCTTAAGCTTTAGATGTTTTATGTGCTATATTTTTTGTTCAAAAACTTTATTAATATTTTAAGATAAAATTGTGGTTTAAAAACCTATTTTCTGGTATAAAAATAGGTAATATAAAAAAAAGTGATTTTTCTATCAATGGGAACATATTCCACAGTTTATAGCTAAAGTTAATTATTATTGAGATCCAGGACGTTTAAATACCGCTTCTTAGGGTTTAACCAACGTGCGAGCGGCGCAGCGGGGCAAAAAGGTTATTGTTAATCTTAGACGCAATAAATGAAAATTCAAAAGTTACTACAACATGAATAAAACTATCATATTCCTCTAACAGAATTTAAAATAAACATATCTATTACTTAGATCTACTACGCCAAAATGTAACTTAAAACGCAGATTTCTTGTTTTTTGTAATAGGTCTCTTAAGCGGTTATTGGAGAGATTCCTTGAGATGGCCAGCGTTGGACTGCTACATATAACCTGATGATGATGATGATGATAAAAACTTGCCTGATTTTAAGTTAAGCTGATGTTAATGTATATTACACAGAACTCTCTCTTTGCAGAAAGAACAAATAATAGTATAGGTGCTTCTTCGTTCCCGCCAACGTCTGTCGCCCCGAGGGACAGTCGCGCACGAACTTGGCGGACTAGAGGAAATATGGTATCTGTCTGCGTTTTATTTTGTTTTGTTGTTAGCGTCTTAAGTAGCTAACTTGCTTTTCTTTTCATTTCCATTTATGTGTCGTCTATAGGCTTGAGAAAAGGTGAACCTTTATACCCTCGGCGGCACGTCGCAAAACTAATCAAGAGCACCCGCTTCAATACGTATATTTCCATTTTCACAGATATCTAAAAAACAGGTTCAAAAAAATACATCAGTGCCCTAAACCTCAAATACCATTTTTGCTATTGGAAAGTTTCAGATGCCTTTCCCTGTCAGAGTAGAAGCATGTTCATGTAATCCATAAAATTACATCATGTTTAACTTCTTAGAAAAATTGTATAATCGTTCATTATCACACAGCTTAGAATGTAATCCACGCCGTGCTATCATGAAGCCAGCTTGTCTGATGACTTAATTAATGACCCGCCGTGTCGCTGTTAACTAAACAGCTCAGGAAAATTGAAGCTCCTGCCTGAGCCCGCGGCTATTGCCAGATTAAAAACAAAATGCAATTTGGTGCGGCAAATCATGGATAGATAGGATATTAATTTTGGCCGTTAAACGATAGAATTGTATGTTTTCGAACAATCGATAGTATCGTAACAATAGTTTGATACTATCGATAGTATGACTGATTTTAGGGGGGGAGGGGCTATCGATTGATCGATAGTCTATTTTTATGCAACACTAATGAGCAGACTGTTGTACTGGGCTGTGCCATGGGTATATTCTCTTTGGGCTATGCTCCTCCGATCAAATACTACATATGATCGTTGGTGCCACTGAGTACTTTTTAATATGTTGGTGCTACGGCTCCACCTGCGTTTAATCGTTTAATGTTGCGGCTAGTGGTGTGAACGAACGAGCAATCGTTCGCTGAGTCCAATCGATTATCACTAAACATACGTATTTGCTAGCTAGTGTTTTTATTTAAGGAAGAAATAATCATTTATTTGCGTAAAATACAGGTTGGTACCAGGTATAAAATCGGTGAACGGGACCCTATTACCCTCGCTACGTAGTCCGTCCGTCCATCTGTCTGTCACAAGGCTGTATCTTTTGAACGTTAACAGGTAGCCGGTTGTAATTTTCTCAGAATATGTTGCTATGACTCCTATCACGACAAATACTAAAAATAAAAAAGTCTAAAACCAAAGGTCTCCCTTTGGTCGCGGGCGTCGTCTAGTAGGGACTCAATCTAAAACAAAATTGTTAACAAATTGCAGTCTTATCACAGTTTTCGTATTTTACGAATGGGCCGAAAGAAATCCGCGCTTCATTTTGTTCATACAAGACATCTGTACGCGGCGACACTTTCACGCGCCTTTGCGACTTCTATTACCTTATATTATTTAAATTTCTATGGTACCTACAGATAAATATACCAAGAAGAACGTTATACTATAACAATTCTTAGAGTTAACCTCGGTGCAGGGGTCACAGAATAATTTAATAATGTCGCATTGTTAGTAATTTGTAAGTTAAGAATTATGTGTATGAGTGTACTGTTATACTGTGTGGGCAGGATTCCGGCCAATTGTGGGATGTTAGTATTACGTCTCTTTATTTTGATACTGTGGAGGATTACTAGCAACAATCTTAGTTGCTAACCGAGTAAAAGCGATTAATTTCAGTTGCTAGCTGAGTACAGACAATCAATTTGTACTTAAGTATTTTCCAGTTTTCTCTCTATTATTCAAAAAATTATAATCACATTTTACTCGAAATCATTTTAAAAGAGAGTTTTTACTAAGCTTTATCAACGTGGAAAAGTATATATGTTTCTACGTTGTACAGCTTAGAAATGGCAGGGGGGACATACATTATAAGCCACTTTGGCGAGCCATATTCCGCCAGCCATACCTACACCTGATAGAAAAGTGATGTATGATAATGAAACATTGACCTTGTTTTCAATAGGATCTATTTTTAAATTTGTCTGGTCACAAAACGGACTATGAAAATGCGATAGAATTTTGATCCAGGGATCGAAGTCAAAACTATATTTACGAGCAGGTGGTTTCTTGAAGAACTTACCACCTGGTGCTCACATCCTAGCAGATAGAGGTTTTAAACATTTAGAACCATTGCTATGGACAAAAGGGATTCATTTATTGAGATCTTCTAGTGTTCCTAGCGGGGCAAAATTATCTAAGATGGAAGCCAATCAAACCAAAGTGGTTTTTTTTATTCATTTATTATTTATTATGTTCTTTATTGTATACAACGTATATCAGAAATGCGTGGTCATATTTGAAGAGCTTATTCAGGGGATAATATCGATCAACTTTTACTGTAGGACCAATCCTGAAATCGCGAAAATAATATCAGCTGATCCTTACATTTTGTCGAGCGACATCGATGATTTAGTAGGGAACAGCTCATATTTTTTTCGTGATTTCAGGGTTAGTCCAATAGTAAAATATGTCATTTATCGCACAAATTAATTTTTTTTCCTGTATAATGCGTACAATAAATTCTTTCACTAGCTGCTACTGCAATCCGATTAGCCCTACCAAGGCGGCTTTTGGCTGAAATCACTAACGTGGTAGTTTTGACGGCTCATGTAAGTGGTCTAAACTGATTTGGAGATTTCAAGTAGCGAATAGTGGACACCTACATTAGTGAAATTTCATAGATGTGTTGCAGACATCGGTCACCTGTTATGAGGCGTCTATGGGCTGTATGGTCGTTGGTCATCATAAAATGTGACTGTGTGTGGGTGCATTAAAAGAGCCTCCAAGAGTGACGATATTTAATTGGTCGTCCAGCGCACCCTGGGCTGTCAGCCCCGCTACCAACCTGCTGACTGGCTAATCTTTACACCATAATAAAAATAATTAATTAAACCCCCTCCCCCCCTCTAAACCCCTTAAACCCCCAGCGTCACGTGCCCGGCAGTGGGACAGTAATGGGCTGTTTTTGTACTCTCCGTCGAAAAGTAGCTTCGTTTTCTTTCAAATCACAACTACTATCGCCTAATACCTGGAGTAACATCAACAATATTGCTACGTAATTGTCACAGCGGGGGGCAAGGGTGCAGTATGTAGCGGGGAGGGGACCTATACGTCACGCAATACTTAACATTTTTTATTATTGTTTTTGTTTTGATTTGACTAACTGTAAATCACAGACAAAACAAAAAACAAAAAAAAACAAATGTAGAACAAAAAACCGATCATTACCGTTATAACCTCAGATCATGTATTGTTTATGTCCAGTGTTGTCAGTTGTCAATTTAACTGTATCTCTACTAATTTGTCATAAAATTGTTAAGTATTATGTATTTATTATTAAGTATTATGTCTAAGTTTTGTAGTGTGTGCGTCAAATGGAGCGCAAGAACAAAATCTTTTTCTTTCTTTCTTTTCATTCAGCTTAAATCCCGTACAAATTTATCGACGGACACAAATAGTTTATTTATTTTTACATTGACCTTCAACTCCCCATTTATTTCTGTCAAAAACATTCTGTAAAAACTACGTTACTAACTAGGTACCTACATAAAAAACTTTACAAAAATTGAATTGAACACATCTCGGTAGCTCATTAATTAAATCTAATTAGAAAATCAACATCTTTATAGGTAACGAAAATTCAACACTTGTGTCATAGCTTTAGGCATTTTGTGGGGGAAATGGGTCTTATTAAGCATTTTCATTAAAATTTGTAGAGGCATTTTATTTACATTTGAGTATTTTTTTTGTTTTGTACAACAAGCGATGTTCAATGTCGAGATTCTATTCATACAAGGTCGGTCCGTCACCGCCATCTGTAATTGAGTAAACTTCGAGATTTTAATGTACGAAAAAATTACTTTAATTGAATCTGTTTGTGTAAGTTTTCTTGGAAAACTGTCTTTGGACAAATTTATTTATTTATTTGCCAACATGTACATCAACAGTTGAACATATTATAATCATTACACATTACAATGATATTACATTGGAGTACATGAACCCTGTTAGGGCACTGCAAACATTGAATAGGTGTTGAGTCACATTTTGTAAAAATATTTAGGTACCTAATTTAAAGAGAAATAAAACATACAATAATCTGATTCATCAACGCAGGGGGCTTATACAAACCTTAATAGATAATTTTACAATAATTTAAGATGGTCAATGGCAATAGGCTCGCCCCCTATTACATGGGACTATAACATAACTGGCGAAATGTGGGTGTACTATACACCTCTGCCTACCCCTTCGGGGAAATACAGGCGTGATGTTATGTTATGTTATATTTTTTCAGTATTTTGATACGACTGATTAGATACTGGAAGGATAAGATGGAATTTAAATCAGAAAGTCTTCACAAATCATTTTAATTATCATAGGAGCATTATGCATAGACAACAATTTACGCAATTAAAATCAACAAATCAAATTGACAATACATGTACAGAGAACGAATAGACACTAACTGATAATTACAGTATTCAACTATGGTTACTTTAATTATTATTACCAATTAATTAACACAACATAAATGAAAGAATATACTTAGACTTAGAATTACAGCACAGGCAGAAAGAATAATTAATTTAACAGTATAACGCGACAGGGGTTCGACCTACTCAGCTGTCCGTACGCAGAAAGAGGCCGAATGAAGCGTGCGAGGGTATATATAGATTTTCTCCCCGTTGTGGCATCTTGGAGTGAAGGGGGGTGGTGAGGGCGTGCCCATAGTGTTGCCAGCTCCCACGGGGTTGTCAGCTTCTATGGGGTAGCCAGCATAGATGTAACAGCTCGGCCGTCCTGAAACAAAGTGACCACACGATACGCATTAGTTAACTTTCTAACAGGTCAATTAGATCTTCTGTATCCAATTGACTGCCAGCATCACTGTCATAACTCTCGGATCCAACAACAGCTATATAGGGCCTTAAAGAATCCACAGCAACTACTGTGCTGAACTTCTTGTATCCTCTAAACCCTTTAACGCTATGTATCATGTAACGATCATGACCAAGTGACTTAATCACTTTATATGGCCCAGCATACGATACATCAAGCTTCGTATTCACTCCAGATTGACTACAGCTTTTAGGATTTCGCCATAAGACCAAGTCCCCTTTCTTGTAAATGCGACCAACTTTACGTTTTTTATCAAATTGATTTTTCATTAATTCTTGTTTACGTCTTATGTTAGTAGTGGCTTTTAGCCATGGAGAAAAGAAGGGAGCGGAGGTGCTGCAAGGCAATTTGGTCATGCGCCTTCAATTTGGTCATGACGTCACAGTGGGCGGAGTCGCAAAGCTTAATTTCAAGTGAATCATCACTGCGTTCGGTTCTCTTCGATTTAAATAGATTTTGAGAGGATTTTGAATATTTTTCTTGTTTTAACAATGAAGTGCGCTGTTGTTGGATGTAAAAATTGTTCAGGATCAAAACTAAAACATATTGATGGTATAACATTTTATGTGTAAGTCACATATATTTATATTTTCAATTTTAAAACATGCATTTTCTCGTTTCTTCGCCAAATTGTTGCTCGGGACATCTGTCGTCGAAAAGATGCATACTAATCACTTCTCACCGATAACATGTTTTTACATTATCAATGCATATTATGACAAAAATAATAAACACATTGTTTTAATTCATTTTAAATTCTAAAATGTTAGTTATTTCATAGATAAATTACATAATTACATGAAATAAGAGCAATTTAAAATAAGAAAAATAGGCCATCAGGCCATCTATCGGTGAGTAGTCAGTAATAGGGTCGATTTCATGTTTCGAATTAAAATGACACATTTTTGACGATTTTTGTAAACCCCCGTTTTATTGTTATCTGATGGTATTTAACGTTTGCTATAATGAAGTTATACACATACTATGTAAAAATACAGGGTGCATCTTGTTAAAAATAGAAGAAAACCAAAAAAATAGAAACACGAATGAATAAGTTTTTACACAAATGAAATTCTTTAATCGCGAATGAAATGTGTAGGACACTAATGATTTGCTAGCTGGACAACATTCATAACCATGATTTTATAAAACAAAAATACATAACAAGGTCTTGAATGAAGCGGGCGATAGTGATTCTAAGGTATCTAAGTGAGAAATAAAAACAAGGAACCTTGGATACGTTTTTTGAAGTGAAACTTCTGTATAGACGGGGGGTATTAGGAATTTTTAGTCACGAAAAAACGTTACGGCCGCATGGAGGGGGTAGACAATATATCGCTTGGCGAGAGACGGCAGCGGCGGAGGGATTGAAAGGCTGATGATGATGATGATGATGATGATGATGATGGTGAAAATTCTATATATAGAAGATAGATATATATATCTTCTTCTATATATTAGGATTTTTCTCTCACGAAAAAGCGTTACGGCCGCGTGGAGGGGGTAGACGATATATAGCGGCGGAGGGAGAGAAAGAAAAATGGAAGTTTTTTTTGGTTCCGGATTTAATTCAGTTTTTTTGTTTGATAAAATAAAATATGTTTAAATAAAAAATGCATTCATTAAAATCACTTAAAATGTACCTAACCTAACCAAAACATAATTTGCAGTAAAACTGCGAAAAAAAAACGAAATGTGTGCTGGGACACATAGTAGAAGTGAAACTTCAACGGACAAGTGGAAAAACGAATCGCAACGGACAAGTGGAAAAACGAATGGCAACTGACAAATGGAAAAACGAATCACAACAAAATTTTAACTTGAAGTTTTACGGGCTGATTGTTAATGTACTTATTCAATTTGAAAACCTGCCCGTAAAACTTCAACTTAAAATTTTGTTGCGATTCGTTTTTCCACTTGTCAGTTGCCATTCGTTTTTCCACTTGTCCGTTGCCATTCGTTTTTCCACTTGTCCGTTGCGATTCGTTTTTCCACTTGTCCGTTGAAGTTTCACTTGTACTATGTGTCCCAGCACACATTTAGTTTTTTTTTATTCAATTTGTATCCAATAAGTTTTTATGACAATAGTTAACTGCAATCTTGATAAATCATAATCCAAAAATTCCAAATATTACGTAGCATTATTTCAGCAAAAATGTATTGAATACTTTAATTAATAAAAAAAAAATAACATTAGGTAAAAATTTTTTATGAACAGAATGTAACATACTTTTTATTATATTTCTATATACAACCTACAACCTACAACCTAATTCTTAGCTTATACTAAACCTCTTAAGGGGTCATTGTACTCATCATAATGAACAACTTTTACTATGGGAACAACCCTGAAACCGAAAAAAATATCAGCGGTTCCCTACATTTGTGTTCACATAAATCGACATAATTATAGGGAACAGCAGATTTTTTCGAGATTTCAGGGTTGATTCCACTGTAAAATGTGTTCATAATGATGAGTACAATGATCCCAGAGATTTAGTATAAACTAAGAATAAGATTGGATATTTGTATAAGTAGGTATTTCTACTAATTTCTTATAATATATATTTTTAATGATTTAAATAGTGGAAAGAAAAAATCGCTCACGAGCAGGATTCGAACCTGAGACTCCTGGCTCAGTACGCCAGTCTTTGGGTGACGTCAGCGATATCTTATTAAGAAACAGTGATTCTTCTTTTTTTTTCCACTATTTAAATACCGATAATACGGTTTTGTGGGGCACAGTGATATTGCAAAATTTATACATGTATGAATAAATAAATAAATACTAAATAAATCGTTAGATTTCGCTTCGCATGCATAAATGCGTTAAAAATAATAAAATATATAATTTTGTCAATCAATTTTTTTTTTGTTGTATTTGCAATCAGTTTATACAATTAAAAAGATGGTTTGAGTGATTTTCAAGGTGATCTACATGAGGATACTTTATTGCGCTAGGCGCTATGTATGGCACGTTTTTAACGTACTTTTGTGTAAAGTTGTAAAACAAAAGTTGTGTAGTTAGACGTTATTTAATACTCATACTGGACTGGTAATCTGAAGGTCAAGCCGCAAGTGCCATATGGTACCCTTACATTATACCCTTTTAACCTTTTTCAACTTCGTTACTTTTTTTCAAATTCTAATCAGTCATTTTAAAGACCACGTCATTTGTGTAAAATTCAATTTCATTAGTGTTATGTTCTCACCACAAAAACGCACATAGAATGTTCTGGAATAAAATAATGTGCTTTGTACGCCACAGTGGTGAGTAGACAAACTAAAATGAAAAATTGTTAGTGCTGTTACGCTGTAATAATTCATTTCACCGCTAGATGGATTTACAAAAAATGGGCGGATTTTCCATAGTGAGGTGGAGCCATTGCTGTACCTCGTCCCCCTGTCACCCGCATTCAGGCGACGCTTCTTTCTAAAGAGATTTTGCCTTGCAACACCTCCGCTCCCTTCTTTTCTCCATGCTTTTAGCCTTCTATTGTCTATACTTAAATTGCTTTCACTATTCTCTAAATTTGATATAATTTTACTTGTATGTTTGAACATTAAATTAAAGGGGGCTTGACCCGTGGTTTCATGACACGTGTTGTTAATACCAAAAACTACGTCAGGTAAGTTTCTATCCCAATTACTCTCCTCACTACTAGTTCTCAAACCATTTAAAATTGTTCTATTCATACTCTCAACCTGACCGTTGGCTCTTGGTGTTGCAACAGATGTCAATACATGTTTTATTAGGTGTTTCACTGCAAAGTCTTTAAAATACCGGCTACAAAATGCAAGACCACGATCGGACACTATGGTAGAAGGAAAACCAAATAATGAAAATACATCATGTAGTATGTGGATAGTTTCAGCTGATCTTAAGGTGCGTGTTACTTTGGCAATAACAAATTTTGAGAATGAACATGTGATTACTAAAATATACTGATTGCTATTACTAGACTTGGGAAAAGGTCCTAAGTGATCAATGTGTACTGTATCCATTGGTACTTCTGGCTTTGGAATAGGATTTAATTTTCCTTCATATTTACCATAATGTCCTTTCCGGAATGCACAATCCAGACACGCTGTTACATATTTTCTTATGAACTTTGACATCTTAGGAAACCAAAATTTTTCTTTAATCGCGCTATCACATTTCTTTAGACCACTATGTCCCATATTATCGTGATATTTTTGGAAAAGCTTCCAACGAGCATTACAAGGAACTAATAAACGATCCCCATGTAAAGTTTTCTTATATAAACGTTCATTAAGTATTTTGTAGTTATTAACTATGTCTGGATTAGCATCGGAGCCCCGTAATTGGTTAATAATATTACACAACTTAGGATCCTGCATTTGAACAGTAAGGAACCAATCATCAGCAGACAGAGCATAAACGTGGGTCTCTACTGGGTTACGACTCAGCGCATCAACGTGCCTCATTTTGTCTCCAGCCCTATACTCTATTTCTATATCGAACTCTTGAATTTGTAGCCACCAACGTGCAATTCTAGGAACTAAATCTTTTTTGACAAAAGTATGTCTAACAGCAGCACAATCAGTTATAATTTTTATCTTGATACCTAATAAATAAACTCTAAACCTTTTTAAAGACTCTACTACTGCTAGCGTTTCTAATTCGTAACTGTGATAATTCTGTTCTTCACGAGTAGTCGAGCGACTAAAATACATAACTGGTTTTAACGAGTTATCTAATTGGCGTTGAAGTAAAATCCCTGCAATACCAAACTTGCTCGCATCCGTATGAACCTCTGTATGCAAATTCCTATCATAGATGGCTAGAACTGGTTGCGAGACTAAATTAGACTTAAGGTCTTTAAAAGCTTTATTTTGGTCTTCTCCCCATGACCATTTCATATTTTTCTTCGTAAGGTCTGTAAGAGGCTTAGCAATAATGGAAAAATTACGTATAAACTTTCTGAAAAATGAACAAAGACCAACAAATTGCCTAACCTGGTGAACGTTTGATGGAATCGGAAAATCACGCACAGCTTTTATTTTATGGTCACCCGGTTTAACACCATCTTTAGAAATGTAATGGCCAAGATAGTTTAATTCAGTTTGAAGAAAATAACATTTTTTCATATTAAGTTTAAGATTAGCTTCACGCAAAATTTTTAGGAATATTTCTAATAGCTCTAAGCCTCGCTGAATGTTACAACTTGGTAATAAAACATCATCCATAAAAGCCAAAATGTGATCACCTTCACCTATTTTATTAATTTTGTTAATAATTTTATTCATTAGACGTTGGAAAACCGCGGGAGAATTTGCTAAACCAAACGGAACCCGGAGATATTCATATTGCCCATCCGGCGTGATAAAGGCAGTTTTATGGATTGAGCTTTCAGAAATAGCGACTTGATGATAAGTTTGTGACAAATCTAAGCTAGTGAAGAAGCTTTTACCTCCCAATTTGGAAATTTCATCGTCAATTATAGGTAAAGGAAATCTGTCTTTTATAGTGACTGCATTCAAAGCCCTATAATCTATGCAGAGTCTCACATCTCCATTTTTCTTTTTGACAAGAACAACAGGTGAAGCAAAATCTGAATTTGATTCCCTAATAATACCAGCTTCTAAAAGATCTTTAACTTTCTCTCGCACCGTCGAAAGTTCTGATAGTGAAAGTCTATACGGGCGGTGATAAACCGACTTATCAGTATTGAGTTTAATTTCCATTTCCGCCAAGTCAGTGAGTCCTAATTCCGAGGTGTTAGTTGCAAAACAAGAACTATAATGTGACAAAATGGCAAATAGACGTTGCTTATCACTATTGCTTATACTACCCACGTTTATGTCAGCCAAATTTACACCACCAATACACATATCACATAAAGAATTATCAATATCAACCACAGCTTTTTGGTCCAATTTTGTCACCTCAGCATCAGGAAAATTCGGTACGAAACCATCAACAGCTTTATTATCTTGGCATTTAAGCCCAGCGTCAGAATTGAACCAAAAGCAGAGAAATATTTGACTCACCAAGCCAGCCTCAGCTTCTTGTACTATTTCGGCACAGCATTGGCCCCTCACCACCACCTGGCCAGCTACAAACTCCACAGCCTTCGAACCCAGGTTGTATACCCTGAGCAGACCCTCGGAGCCTTCCACCACAGATAAATAATAATGTACTCATAATCTGCGAGGTTGTAATAACGGGGGTTAGTGCTTACAACTCCTTTCGATCCACCATTTACCACTACAGAAACCATTGCCGCTTCATTAGGTAGAATAGTTAAAGTGTTCTTGGAAATGAGGTCTATTCTCTGCTCAGTATTTTCAACTTCTATGTTTTAGATGGAATTTTGATTTTGGGAATACACTACAGAATTTCCTTTTATTACCAGGCAGGTATCTTCTCTATTAATAACAGGCTGCCCCAACAATATATCAATCTTTCCTAAATTGACGTGAGTAACTAAAGCATCAGTTTTGATTGATAATCCATCTAGAGAAACATTAATTTTCACTTCGCCTAATGCGGGTATAGAACTGCCTGTAAATCCTTTTAACATTTTATCGCTAGGTTCAATATTGCACTGTAGCAGCTTTGCAAAATTGTAGCTAATAATATTACTTTGTGCTCCTGTGTCTAAATATGCAATTGCTCTTAACCCATTTACATGTACCTCTTTAAAATATAAAACGTTTTGGTTTTGTATGATCTTTACTTCTTTCACTTTATTTGTATCCGTATTCATCCTACAAAATCTTGCAATATGGCCAGACTTCCCACAGTTTTTGCAAAAGCGAGTATCAGGGTTGGTGCAATCTCTTACCAAATGTCCCTCAGTATTACAGCGATAACACTTTATTGAATTGCTAGTAGCCAATTGATATGTTTTTTTTTTCAGCCGGCTTCGAATAATTATTATTTGTAATAGTAGTATGTCTGGTAGTGCGTTGATCACCCTCACGAAGTCGTGATGAACGTATTTCATAATTCTCTAACGATACTAAAAATTGACAATATAAATCTTCCGGATTTGTACTTTTTAATGCTTTAGCGCTAGCTTGCAATTCAGTGGGTAGGCCACGAATAATACATGAAACCGTGGCACTATCATCAAATCTACATCTACGACACATCGCCAATTTGTCGTAAAAATATTTACTCATGGTTTCCTTTGGCTCTTTCTTACGACCGACCAACTCTTCAACTAATTCAGCAAAATCAAACATCCTAGGAAACGTACGTTTCAACAGCTCTTGCCAGTCGCACCACGTATGATCGTAATTATCTAGCCTATTATACCAGCGTCTAGCCGAACCATCTAATCTTGCTTGCATATAATACGCGCGCTTCGAGTCGTCCCAGCCATAGATATCACCCAACTGGTTTATTTTCTTCAGCCAGACAAACACGTTATTTTCTTTATCATCCGGATCAAATAATGGGATAATTGTGTCACCTTTAACACCATCAGATTTATTTTCGCGCCTACCGCCAAGAAATTTGTTCATCATACCTTCAATTTTTTCATTTACCAACTGTTCTAGTTTTCCGTTCGACGATTCTTCATAGGAAGACGGTACTGCCCGCTTCGCTGCAACATCCACCTCTGTATCCACAGATTCGCTGCTACTGCTTTGGCCTCTCGCTCGGTACCGCTTCATATTGAGCGGGGTAATCCCACTTCTGAAACTGATACGACTGATTAGATACTGGAAGGATAAGATGGAATTTAAATCAGAAAGTCTTCACAAATCATTTTAATTATCATAGGAACATTATGCATAGACAACAATTTACGCAATTAAAATCAACAAATCAAATTGACAATACATGTACAGAGAACGAATAGACACTAACTAATAATTACAGTATTCAACTATGGTTACTTTAATTATTATTACCAATTAATTAACACAACATAAATGAAAGAATATACTTAGACTTAGAATTACAGCACAGGCAGAAAGAATAATTAATTTAACAGTATAACGCGACAGGGGTTCGACCTACTCAGCTGTCCGTACGCAGAAAGAGGCCGAATGAAGCGTGCGAGGGTATACCAGGCCCCTCAGAAAGTATTGCGAAAAAAAGTTTTTATATATGGGAGACTGGCCAGTTATAATGTTTTTCGAAAATATGATTATTTATAAGTAAAAATAAGTAAGTTCCAATTTCAAAATTTCCCTCCACATTTTTTGCGAGTTAATTCAAAGTATTGTGTCTCACTGAAATATGGATCTGCGCCGGGAACATTTTAGAGCTATGATTTTATACGATTTCAAGTGTCGCCTGAAACCGGATGAATCGTACGATAGACTTCAAATGGCATTCATGGATGAAGGCCCTTCCAAGGCAACCGTGTATCGTTGGTATAACGAATTCAAGCGCGGTCGACCAACTTTGGGGGATGACGAAAGAAGCGGTCACCCTTTGACGGCTGTTACCGAAGAAAACGTGCTAGCAGTGAAAAATTTAATCCAAGACAATAGGCGAATT
Organism: Asteroscopus sphinx; assembly: GCA_949699075.1. NCBI lineage: Eukaryota > Metazoa > Arthropoda > Insecta > Lepidoptera > Noctuidae > Asteroscopus > Asteroscopus sphinx. The sequence continues at coordinate 15,100,514 of OX453024.1, forward strand.
ACATATCAGGAGATTCAACACATATTGAAGATTGGATCGGGAAGCGTTCACGAGATTCTACACAGCCATCTTCGCGTGAGGAGGATAGTATCACGCTGGGTGCCGCACAACCTCACCGATGCTCAGAAGCAGGCCCGGGTGGAATGGTGCCGTGATATGCTTAACAAATTTGAAGCAGGCTCGTCTCGGCGTGTTTACGACATCGTTACAGGTGATGAGTCCTGGATTTATCAATACGACCCAGAAACCAAGCGCCAGTCGACTGTTTGGGTGTTTCAAAATGAGCCAACGCCTACCAAAGTGAAGCGATCTAGAAGCGGGGGTAAGATTTTGATCGCTAGCTTTTTTAATTTGACTGGCCACTTGGTATCAATTCCCTTACGGGATCAAAGAAGCATTAATGCCGAATGGTATACTACCAAATGTTTGCCAGAAGTTTTCTCTGTTATAAGCAACAAGCGACCAAACACAGGGCTCCGCGGGCTACTGCTCCACCACGACAATGCACCTGCGCACACCGCACTCAAAACGAGGGACTTCCTGGACAGCACGCCAGTCAAACTCCTGGGTCACCCTCCTTACAGCCCTGATCTAGCACCGTGTGACTTCTTTTTATTCCCAAAAATAAAAAATCAGCTCAAAGGGATACAATTTTCGTCGCCGAAAGATGCGCTGGCTGCGTTCGAGCAGGCTGTAAACGAGGTGTCTGCGGCGGACTGGAAAAAGTGTTTTGAAAACTGGTTTAGGCGCATGAATCTTTGTATAGAGGCTGGTGGAAAGTACTTTGAAAAGATTTGATAAAAATATATGTACGTATAGAACAATTTTTTTTAGTTTCGCAAAACTTTCTGAGTGTCCCACGTATATAGATTTTCTCCCCGTTGTGGCATCTTGGAGTGAAGGGGGGTGGTGAGGGCGTGCCCATAGTGTTGCCAGCTCCCACGGGGTTGTCAGCTTCTATGGGGTAGCCAGCATAGATGTAACAATTTTATATTGTAATGCTCTTTATATGAGAGTCTCTATTTCTCAAGATCCACGATACTCCAAGATACACATATAATACACAATTTTTAAAACATATTCCATCTAAAAACAAAAAAACCGCCCAAGAGCATGTCGAGCCATGCTCAGTATTATAGGGTTCCTTAAGTAGGTCTAATTACAAACGAATCAAATCGAATATTAATAATTGCTATTTCTACGCTTCCTGGGATTTAAAAATATGTGTGTGCACAATAAAATCATCAGGCGAACTATGCGTCCTGGAAAAATATGTAAATATCCCGCCAGCACTTATTTCTATTTACCGGGTTTATCAAAATTGAAGTATATTTATACTTTTACATGGGCTGAAAAAAATATTACCCGTTGGCTCCGTATGTCCGTTGTTCCGGATTTGATAGCGAGTTTAATACACATTAACACTACACAAAAGCTTACAATACTTAAAACTTTACACTAATCTCTATGACAGCATATTGTCTATTATTTGGGAATCAGGAAAATTATTTTGTTAGGGAAGGAAAGTCAAATTCTTCGGCATATAGAACCTCTTCTTCTTCTGTTGCCGGTTCTATTCCTTCTTGTCAAAATTTTGCAGCAATTAATTCCGTATAATTCAATTCTCTTTTGAATCTGCGAGCGTTCTAGGAAGAACGTAACTTCGGCGACAGCAAGTATGGAAGGTTTTCTCTTACTCCATCAGCAGTATTCACTTCAGCAATGAGTCACCTGATATAGCCATCAACATTCATACTTAAAACTTTCCTCGTAACATGCTCCTCATTCCTCCTCATCACATGTCCATACCATGACAGTCTATTGCTACTTAACTTCTCTGTCACTGGCGCTACTTTCAGACTCCCTCTTACATATTCATTCCTTATCCTATCCCACAGCCGGATACTACACTGACTTACAAAAAACCTTCAAGAATACAAACAGCGTAATCGCTTTACTAAAACAAATACCCAGTAATTCATTTTTTTTACTTAGAAAGAACAACATTGTAGTACATAGTAGTAGTAGTGAATGCAAGGCAAGACACTTGAGTAGAGACAAATGCCTAATATTATTATTTCTACGTAGCGTAGTAGAGGTAGAGCTAAGATTCACTTCAAAAACGACCTTGTTTCTCAAAATGGAGCCTTTTGCAACACTTGCGTTTTATTTCGTACCGTCTTACAAGATAAGTTTTTATGATGCACTTTGCGACCCGACACGTCAAAATATTACTTATTAATTATTAAGGCGGCTTTGAAGTGCTGCAACTAAAACAAAGAAATAGATTGGTGTAAAATAATAAGTAAATTTTGTTGAGTTTATCTTAATATTATTTTAAAACGCTGTCTTTTAGCGGGGCTTTTAAATCGTACTTTTCCCGGCCAATTCATTTGTCAGAGCACATTTTTTATAAGAATTAAATGATGTTTATAATAATTAGAATGAATAAATCAGTATTTATTAAGTAGAGTAGTCAATTTCCATTAGATGTAATATATTACAGCGCCCCCTAGTGGACGCATCTCTACACTATCAATCACAAAGTTAATTAATGAACCGGCAAGCTGTAAATTGTTTCACTCTTTTATTAATATGATTTATTTATGTACTGTGTGTCACATTTGACACTTAGTACAGTAAAGCGGTATAAAAACCGGCCAGGGCGATAAGGACAAAATAGTAATCTAGCATCTCCTTCTTTCATAGGTATTACGTAATTTAACGTTCTCTATCTAACTGGCCGTAACGTCAGTGATTAACTATCTGGAGGTTTTTCATCTGAAAACGCGAATTAATCAGACTACACGTATCAAACCGCGAATTATGTTGATTGATCGATCTGATCGCGGGTTTGTTCTTTGCTGGTAGTAGTAGGGATTCGCCGATACTGGATCAAGTCTGGGGGCCGACGCTGCCGACTAGTCTCACATGGCACATACGACCGCGAAATGATTAAGTTAGTCTTATAAAACCGCGAATTTATTTTATTACACGTATCAAACCGCGAATTAATTTGATATCAAACCGCGAATTACTTTATCGAACCGCGAATAAATTTGATATCAAACCGCGAATTACTTTATCGAACCGCGAATAAATTTGATATCAAACCGCGAATTACTTTATCGAACCGCGAATAAATTTGATATCAAACCGCGAATTAATCAGACTACACGCATAGGTCTAAATGACCCAAGTTGAAGAAGACAATTACTTATTATGGCTAGATATTGAAATGGAAATGAAATGAAATCCAGATATTGCATCCAATACAAAACAAATCATCATAACTAATACAAATTAACAATTAAGAAAAACAAAAGAGGAGGCAAAGTATTCCATTTCTGAAATATTAGTATTTTAATTTTGTCAAGGTTATTTTGGGCCACGGTGTACATGCCTCATACATAAATTGTTTATGTATGACTGAATTCTAAATTTTTATGACTGAAACAATAATTCTATTGAAGAAAATTGATAGATTTTGAGGTTATTGCTAAATGCAGCCTGTCAAAGGAAAGTTTTAAACAAATAAACATTTTGATTGATTGATTGACTGATTGGTTGATTGATTGATTTTATCACAAACATGTTTACTGTAGCCAACTAAACCAAATGGAGATTAAACTAAACAAATTTGTACATGCAGATAATTTCCAATGGGAAAAAATAAGAACATTATAAAAACAAATTTCTAGGAATGGTTACATAGGTATGCGCTATTGATTTAAAAGATGCATACTTTACAGTTTTCACAAAAAATCAAGACAAAAGATACAATAATATGGTTTCACTTCCAAAATAATATGAGTTTAATTACACTTGAAACGACTACGTTCAAATCGTAAAATGGCTTCAATTGTGAAAAGAATTGCTACCACCACCGTCACGTAACAGTTCGGTCGTTCACTATCCTGATTGAATATCGATGGGCTCCCCTAGGACAGACCTCCATTGTTTTCCCATCGCGCGCCACCATGGGACAATAGATTAATGATTATACGTGGCCTACCAAATTGTTATGGCATCATCGAGGAAATACATTTTAAACGGCACATCATCGATCCAATTATACTGAGGTATATTCTGAATTTAAAATAGAAATGTATGTACATTTAACAAGGATCTTAATTGCTCTTGAAGAAGCAGCAGATAGCTACAAAATTTTAAGCATTTGGACGCAATTTTGACAACGTTCTTTTGATGAAATATTTTTATAGACTGCTTATATTCAGAGTGAAAAAGAAACGGAAGACTTGAAATACTGTTAAGTGTAATTTTTAGAATATCCGAATTTCGTGATGTAAACTCCTTTGTTTGCACAATAAGAGCTTTAAAACTCATGTGCTTGAGGAGAATTTCTCTGCTGTCAAGTTGTCTCTTTTTACCTCGCTGAGAAAGACAAAGTCAGAACGTGTCTCGCTTGGTGAAATTCTGCCTGTGTAAATCAGCCTTTAAGCAACTAGTATCAATGCAAATCCCACAAGAGAACCAAAACAAACAGATACCTTTCCGCATTTCCCAATGTTGAGAGACGACAAAGGAAACTCACCGGTTAATCAAATTCTAGGTTCAACACACTAAGTGGCACCAACTGCAAGCATTTATAAAAGAAACGTCACAAAGAGAAAAACAATATAGTATACCAAACGACTGATTCAAAAAATGTAACAAAATTGAGACGGACACACTCAAGCCGTAAACAAAGTGTGGCCGTCACAGAACTCGACACCTGCTCCTATTCCCCGTAAAAAAGGGCATAAAAATGGCAGGTTGGGGGAAAAAATAAAAAGAGGAGGAATGAGGACATTAGCCAAACAAAAGGGATAATTAAATAATTATATAATAATAATTATAATAAAATAAATTATAATTATTAATTGATAATATATAGTATTTTTAATAAGTTATTTTGCTAGTATGAAAAACTTTTCATTGTTGCGTTCCGCTGCGATTTTAATACCAACTTTGTGTACCCCAAAAACTAATAGTGATCATTCTCTTATCTTTGTTTATTTTTGTTTGTCTATTTTGACCACAACTTAAAATGGACAAGCAAAAACGTTTACTCTTAAAAACTAATTTTACGCTCTTATCTAATTAGAAGTAACGCTGTTTTTGGTTAATAGTCTATTGAAATGAAATTAAGTGTCATCATCATCCTCCGAGCCTTTTCCCAATTATATTGGGGTCGGATTCCAGTCTAGCTAGATGCGGCTGAACATCAGCATTTTACACGGAGCGACTGCCATCAGACCCCCGCAACCCAGTTACTGGGTAATACTGACATTCGGAGGTTGGACCAGTCGTCAGACTTTCAGGCTTCTGACTACCCGTAACGACTGCCATAGATATTCGTATGACAACCGGGACCGACAGCTTAACGTGCTCTCCGTGAAATGAAATTAAGTGTAATATCCATAATTTGTTGTAAAAACCACAACTCATTTGGTCTATTACTTACGTCCTGGACTTACGCTCTGTTTTTGAGGTAATGTTAAATCTATCTATGCAATGGTGATGATATTATGGACTACTCATATGTTCGAACTGTTAATTGTCTACTCAAAAACCCAGTAATATATAAGCGAATTTGGGTGTTTATTATGTACTATAAGTATGTGTTTACAACAACAACAAAAAAAGTAGATAAGTATTATATCCATTGTCTAGCATATCACAAGCTCTGCTTAGTTTGGGACTAGATGGTGCTGTGTAAAAAATGTCCCGAAGATATTTATTTATGTATTTATCTCAGCTGCATGTACTTGCCTTTCCATAGATGACTATAGATATTACAGAAATTAAATGTTCTAGTACAGGATCTCTCAAAGTCAGTTTTTTTTTTGGTTCGTGGAGCTATAAGTTTGAGAAACTCCGTTCTAACATATCAAAATAATGTGATCGTTGGGTATTAAACTGATACTTAACATAACATAACCTGCCCACTACTGTCCCACTGCTGGGCACGGGCCTCTTCTCAGTACGAGAAGGCCTAGGCCTTAGTCCACCACGCTGGCCTAGTGCGGGTTGGCGGACTACACACACCAATGAGAACTGTATGGAGCACTCTCAGGTGTGCAGGTTTCCTCACGATGTTTTCCTTCACCGTTAAAGCAAGTGATAATCCAATATAAATCCGCACATGAATTCGAAAAGTCAGAGGTGCGGGCCGGGATCGAACTCATACCCTCCTGCATGGAAGAAACTGATACTTAATTACTTTTTTTCTACAATTTTATAATGAAAAATCTATTTTTCAGTTTCAGATCAAAGTACAGACTCCTGTCAGAAGCAAGGCAAAGAGAATCTTGGCTTCCAAAATGACAAACACTCTCCTATAAGGTTAGTATCACGCATATTATGGAGAAGAATAACCAAAATCTCTTTTATTGCATCGTACCCAAAAGGCAGTGTGGCGCTACCAAGGGGCCGTTCATTTATTACGTAAGACGATTTAGGGGTAGAGGGGGTCGACCACGTCTCATTTTTTAGGGTTCCGAAGTCCTACAAGGAACCCTTATAGTTTCGTCATGTCCGTCCGTCTGTCCGTCTGTCCGTCTGTCCGTCTGTCCTAATCCTTTACAGCTTAATAACTTCTACAGTTATAAACATAAGTAAATGAAATTTTGTTAAAAAATAGTCTACATATAGATCTCAATTTTAAAAGAATAAAAGATTCGTTTTTGCGTATTTTAGGGGTGGCGTCCATACATGTGAAATGGAGAAAAAAAAAATTTTTTCGCTGCACCCCCTCGTGTGGGATATCATTGAATAGGTCTACTAAAATGAAGGTAATGTTTGATACACCACTTTTTTATCAGGTGTACCATCTGCGAAATATAGCCCGCCAAAGTGGCTTGCAATGTGTCCCCCCCCCTGCCATTTCTAAACTATGCAATGTAGAAACTTATAATCTTCCACATTGATAGACCTTTGTGAAAACTCTCTTTTAAAATTATTTCGAGTATAATGTGATTATAATTTTTTGAGTTATATAACTGAAAAATACTTAAAACGTCCTAGTTCAAAGGTCATTGACCTTAGAGAAAAATTATCATAGCAAATAATGCTCCTTTAGCTACTTTCTATTTGAAAAAATCACAAAAAGTAACTTTGAAATGACAAACGTCTTAAATTTGGCTTCTTGAATGTATCGCTAGATGGCGCTACTAACAACACGCTCTGAGTCGCGAATGCTGCCGATTATTGCAAAAACTAAAATAGCCATGATTAATATTCGATTTGATTCGTTTGTAATTACACCTACTTAAGGAACCCTATAATACTGAGCATGGCCCGACATGCTCTTGGCCGGTTTTTCTTACAAGGGGGTGGGAGGGAGTCTCGATAATTCTAACGTAAGATCACAAAAATGCGCAAAGTTAAAATTATACTTTGAAATATATAAAAATAAACATTTACATAAACATAAACTTTGAAATATACAAAATAAAATACAAATAAACATTTCAGAAAATTGTTACTTTAAAAAATAAACATTAATAAATAATAAATAAATATTTCGGGACATTTTTACACGCCACCATCTAGTTCCAAACTAAGCAGAGCTTGTGCTATGGGTACTAGACAATGGATATAATACTTATATACTTTTGTTTTGTAAATACATACTTTTAATACATAAGAAACACCCAGACCAACACAAACACTTATGCTCATCACAAAATATATTAATATAATTAAAATATTTACGTAAATGTTTGATAATAATAATGACATGTTTATTAATGATTTTATTAGCATAATAGCACTTGCTCGTAAAGTGGCTCTTATTGCATCGTTTTTAGGTTCATAATGTGGCTTATAACGCACGCGTGCTTTTTTCATTATATTATTGCACTAGTGCTTTTTACTTTACAGTTTATTTTTAAATCGCAGCAAAGAGTTTTTACGTCCGTGTGGTGCCGGACGTAAAGAATTGCACCACCCTTATCTCTTCTCATGGGTGTCGTAAAAGGCGTGGCGACCGCAGGAAGGCGCAGCGTGGGTAGGCCCCCCACAAGGTGGACCGACGACCTGGTGAAGGTCGCGGGAATCCGCTGAATGCGGAAGACGCAGGACCGGTCGTTGTGGCGATGCTTGGGAGGCCTATGTCCAGCAGTGGACGTCTTTCGGCTGAAATGATGATGATGATAATTCGAAGTGACATTTTCCTACAGCTAATAACTACAACATATTTTTAACTTGCCTTTTAGTGTAAACATAGGTGAGGTTAACCGACGAGCATGCATGACGAGGTTAATGGACGTAGATGAAGCGAAAGAGGTGTGTCAGGATCGTAGCAGGTGGAAATCCATAGTCTCTGCCTACCCCAATGGGAAACAGGCGTGATAATATGTATGTATGTATGTATAGGTGAGGTCAGTCTCCTTAGATCCCAGCCCTTTTAGACTAGAATACAGCCTAATATGATCCCGTATTGTAGTCTCTAATCTTATAATTATAAGGATTATTTTTAATTGAAACCGTAGCGTCCGCCCGTGCCGTGCACGTCGTAATGTGGTTAGCACCTTACGGCCAAAATTAATATTCAATCTATCCACGATTTGCCCTACTTGAGATAGGAATTTGACACAAGCTCCATACAAAATATGTCAAATTTACATCTCTAGTAGGGTAAATCGTGGATAGATTGAATATTAATTTTGGCCGTTAGTCTGTACACCGTCGTAGTTTAGAATATGGAGGTTATGTTTAATCATAGAAAAATCAATAGTGTTTGAAACTCGTTAACTTAGTTTTGTCCATATCGAGTGAATACCCAGTAATGAAATAATACTAATAATGCATATAATTGCAGGCAATTAGGCGGTCTCGTGGTGTGCTCTGCGGCCGAAGCGACTCACCTCGTGATGGACAAATTGACGAGGACCTGCAAGTTCCTCAGCTGCCTCGTCACTGTCAAACACTTACTTACGCCCGAATGGGTGCTCGAGAGTCAAAAGCTCAACAAGTTCGCCGACGAAGCCAAGCACGGCCTCCGAGACGACGCCTTCAACAAAATGTTCAGTTGTGATGTTTCCGAAGTGCTTCTATGTGGAGAAATGAGGAAAAAACTCTTCGAAGGAATCACATTCTTCCTTACTCCCTGCGTGAAATCGAACATACGCTCTTAAATAAAATTTTGTACTACTTCCTAAGTGCATATCAAATGTCGTCATGTTTTCGAACACCCTAAAAAAAATTCAGGCTCGCTGCTCTCGCGCTACCGGACCGACTCAGTAGGGTAAATCACGTAAAAAATAAGAATAATGTGTTTGCTTTGTTCACCATTTAATAAAAGCCACGCATAAAAGGGTACTTTAAAAAAATACATAATTTCAATTAAAGTTTATATTTATTCAATTAACACACGATATTCCAGTAATAATTTTGAGCTAATTTTGCAGTTTAAGATCGGATTGACAAATAGATCGGAATAATTCTCTAGAGTAACTTACATAAACTAGTAACTATCCTACCTTAAATTTGGCGTAGTTTGTAGTTTTTTTCGACGACCTCGGTGAAAGGACAAGGGATACCCTGAAAATTACTACACTATAAGGTTAAATTACTACACTTAGGTTAACTTGCTACACTATAAAGTTGGCTCGCGCCCCCGTCCAATGATATCTTGCAAATGAACACGAATACTTCGTTATACCACAGATAATGTAACACTATACTACGTGGCACTAAAAACAATTACATATATATACATTAGTCATGCCTATTTGAGGCCAGTCTCAGAGAGTGGGCGAAAGTCCGGGCCCTCCGGTCCTGTTATAACAAAACATTGCAACCCAAGATAGTGTTTTGTAATAACATAACGGGAAATATTCTTGGTCGGCTTCCAGTCTAGCTGATGTTCAGCCGCAACTGGTTAGAATGCAAGCTGACCCCAAAAAGGCATATAAACCAATTATCCAATTTTTATAACACTTACGCGGAGATGGTTACTATAATTTTCCTATATAGTATTTCACGTTAGTTATCATCTTAACTTATGCTGTATTGTTTTGGCCTGTGTAAGACGTCCTGGAAATCAACACTACACAACACTCTAGATGAGACCTACAAAGTATGAAAGTATTTTAAAGAACTTTTCTATAAAATTAAACAAAAATCTTCTAGTAGTTGGCAAGAATATTTGAACGTAGTCGAATCAAAGGCATATGGTACGCCACAATACAGCCAACTATTCACAAACGTGCTTGGATAGACAACGTCGACATGGGGAGACAGACCATCATAACTGCTCTCCGCCTCCGCTCTGGACACGTACCGTTATATAAGTTCGCTTTTTTAATGGGTAAAGTGGAGTCGCCAAACTGTACAGAGTGTAATATTATTGAAGATGTGTACCATATAATAATGGAGTGCATTAGGAACGAACCGGAGAGAAGAGACATGTTGTTTCTTAATCAAAATATAACAAACATTTTGACTAACCTCGACGTTTCGTTTTCGTTTCCCACATACTTCAGTCTGCTCGTGACCACGGCCAATGCAACTTGACCGAAACGTCGAGGTTAGTCAAAATGTTTGTTATATTTTGATTTAATTGTGCGCGACAAGTCCCCAGTTTTCCACGAGACAGTCTCGGTAGATTTATTGACAGATAGCTAAGTGATGAGCTACTCCCGGGTTCTAAGGGGCTGTTTATTCAATTTGGTGTGACAAAATAACAATTGGTGGAGATGATGACTTACTTAGCATTATTGTGATAAACATGTACTGTTACGCTTTTGTAAGGAGTAAGGGGTTAAACCTACAAGTTATGAACTTCTGAAGCGACACTTCTATAGCATCGCTGCGCGTTCGCCAGGGAGTATACCGAAGAAAACGTCACGTGCAAATGCATTTGCTTCTTCGGCCCCGTTCCTTGACGCCACTCGTTATTTTCGGCGAAGCCGCTGGCATAGACTATTATTCATAAGCTAACAACCACAAACTGTTGTCATGACTAATATGCTTGACAAATTCATAAAACACTAATTAAACACTTTATTAATTCCACGTAAAAGGATAATAAAAAACATAATTTTAATTTCCCTACACGTGTAAACTGTAATAAACTTATCTCGTACACGCACAAATATCTAAACAACTATATACTACGAGCGCTACGAGCTACGAACGCGCTACGACGTGCTACGAGTACTATTGTAGGTATGTGGGATATTTTTGAAATGAGCTTTTTTAACAGAATGTGTGAATATTGTGGGCATGCAAAGTCGCTGTTTTAGACTTATTTTGTCCTACCTAGGGTCTATCTGAAAAACGGCTCCACTTCAAAAGTTGTTGCTTGTGGATGATTTCAGTAATATCCTGACTTTTTACAGAGTGGTCCGATTTTGATGATTCTTTTTTTAATGGATAGGGTATATCTCAAAGTTGGTCCCATTTAAATTTCAAAATCAAAATCCACCCCTAAGGGTAGTAAAACAGGGGATGAGTTTTTGTTCGGTTTTTTCACTATTCCGTATGTTTTTTGAAATTCTTTCGAGATATCCAATAAATAAAAAAATAGTCAACTTCCCTATTGGGCCGCCAAGCAATAAGACCCAACCTGGTAGGACGAACATGATATCTCGTTCCACCACATAAGAAACACTGGTTTAGACGGTCGGGCAAACTAAATATTAATAAATATGAGGAAATACTTATTTTCCGGTGTGTTAGCGGGGTTTAGTAACCTCTATTGGTTCCTTAAAGTAGTTCTTTTGTCTGTAGCCTCAGGAAGTTCATTATTATTCTTTCTAACCTTTGTGTATCTCTCGTATCGGCCCGAAATGTATAGGTACCTAAGAACAGCTCGTACCGTGGTAAAAATATTAGCCAGTCAGCAAGGTGGTAACGGGACTGACTGTCCAGGGTGCACCACACGTATATTAGTATCGCCAATCGTGGAAGCTATTGAATCTACCCTCATAACTATGATTGGAACATTCAAAACAACCAAAACAAAAGTGGTTGCACCCCTTATGGGTTAATTTAAATCCTACTTATTGTATAAAAATGTGGATATCACTTATGGCAGAAGCAAAATATACTGCCGTGCAAAGAAAGAGGAGGCATCTCCATTGAGTGGTTTAGCTAGATGCGCTACTGCCGCTGGAGTTATCAAAAAGCTGTAAAACAATAGCTAGTATATCAGTTTTTAAAATACCAAACCCAGCGGCTCCACCCACTTTCAACCCACCACTCACTTCAAACTTTTGCCCTAACAGACGACACCAAAAACCATATTCCCAGCAACGACTTAACGCTTTCTCAACTGAGCACCTAACCAAATTCGGAGGCCTTTTCCCGTCTGTCGTTTATTATTTATTAACTCTGTAAATTATAGTTCGCTGTAGTTGTAGATAGATTAAGTACGAAAAGCTGTACTTTTGGCACTTTTTAGGGTTCCGAAGTCCTACAAGGAACCCTTATAGTTTCGTCATGTCCGTCCGTCTGTCCGTCTGTCCGTCTGTCCGTCTGTCCTAATCCTTTACAGCTTAATAACTTCTACAGTTAAAAACATAAGTAAATGAAATTTTGTTAAAAAATAGTCTACATATAGATCTCAATTTTAAAAGAATAAAAATTTCGTTTTTGCGTATTTTAGGGGTGGCGTCCATACATGTGAAATGGGGAAAAAAAAATGTTTTTCGCTGCACCCCCTCGTGTGGGATATCATTGAATAGGTCTACTAAAATGAAGGTAATGTTTGATACACCACTTTTTTATCAGGTGTACCATCTGCGAAATATAGCCCGCCAAAGTGGCTTGCAATGTGTCCCCCCCCCTGCCATTTCTAAACTATGCAATGTAGAAACTTATAATCTTCCACATTGGTAGACCTTTGTGAAAACTCTCTTTTAAAATTATTTCGCGTATAATGTGATTATAATTTTTTGAGTTATAGAGAGAAAACTGAAAAATACTTAAAACGTCCTAGTTCAAAGGTCATTGACCTTAGATAAAAATTATCATAGCAAATAATGCTCCTTTATCTACTTTTAATTTGAAAAAATCACAAAAAGTAACTTTGAAATGACCATTGAATTAAGAAACCTATGGAAGTGGCCCATTCTTCTATATCCACCTAGTTTATACAAATATCTATTAAATCGTTATTGAATTATGGAACTATTCTTTGTCTCTTGTTAACCAACGTCTTATGTCGTCTGGTGAAAGAGATCGCATGCTATTTGTATATTCTCTGTTTGGCAACATCTTTACGGGATGTCAAAATACCTACGCCGCGTGGCAACCCCGCTTACCCCGCAATGTGGCCCATAGTACATGAGCTGTCAAGTAAACAAACTAGGGCTGTTGATATTTTTTAAATATCAGATTTTCGATCTATCGATATTTTTAAATATACAATCGGAGTTCAATATATTGAAAAAAAAAAGATTTTTCGATATATTGATGATTGATAAGATGGCGATGGCGCTACTAACAACACGCTCTGAGTCGCGAATGCTGCCGATTATTGCAAAAACTAAAATAGCTATGATTAATATTCGATTTGATTCGTTTGTAATTAGTAATTACACCTACTTAAGGAACCCTATAATACTGAGCATGGCCCGACATGCTCTTGGCCGGTTTTCTATCTACAACTACAGCGTACTATAATTTACAGAGTTAATAGTTTCTGATTAAACTACAGTATGCTGAGATGGGGGCCTTTTTTAGTATCATACAGGCATGTCAATTTTAAGTTTTTTTGTTAATGTTTGTTTTTAGTTTTTTTTCTCTCGCCTGTACCGATACTGAAATAAATATTTTCTTTCTTTCTTTTTCTTTCAGTACCTGTACTTCAATTGTTACAAACAAATTTTCGATAAATGATGTATTCAGCGAGTAATAATTATTTTACTACTGGGGGCGCCACTTGGCTGCTACATGCGTCTTAAGTCGTAAAATAACTAAATAAATAAAAATAAATACTTTTTGAGTGGAGAGGGCTATGCTCGGAGTGTCCCTGCGTGATCGAATCAGAAATGAGGAGATTCGCAGGAGATCGAAAGTGACCGACATATCCCGAAGAATTGCCAAACTTAAGTGGCGGTGGGCGGGGCACATTGCTCGCAGAACGGATGGCCGATGGGGCAGTAAAGTTCTGGAGTGGCGACCGCGTACTGGAAGGCGCAGCGTGGGTAGGCCCCCCACAAGGTGGACCGACGACCTGGTGAAGGTCGCGAAATTTCTAAAAGCCATTGAGATCTCAGTTCCAAATGCTGTCGACTTAATTGACAGTTAGCCAACCTAATAGTCTGTGTACCTATTAATTAAGACTAGCACCACATGTTTACACTTATCTGGCTAACGAGGAACTGCAAAACTACCTTTCTCTTCAAAATTAACAATACAAAATCATGTCAGGTTATAGGACGTCCTACTTCTTCAAGCGCTCCAGCAAAAGTGTTCGCTCTAAAGATGGGCGATTGTGAATGACATTATTCGAATGATTCGATTGTAGAAGTCATTCAAATTATTCGAATAACCTTACAACTCATTCGAATTTGAACAAAAGCGAGAAGTAAATAAGAATGTATTGCGTCGTCTCATTCCTTCCGATTCAAATTTCATAACCACTAGTTTATATATTCGAAAATCCGCAACCTCATCTAAAACTAAACTCTATGTGCTGAGAAAAAATACCCAATTTCGTGTGGCAAGTTGATTGAATCATCAAACCATCGAACTAGTAGAAAGGACAACGACAACATTTTCGACACTTTCTGAAGTACCTGCCTACTCGGTAATTAGTCATATCTAATTATTGCTATCAACTAAAAGTAATCTTTATAGTACGAGAAAAACGCTCAAATTTGTATGGCAAACTGAATGATGAATGAACTAGCGGTTCGCAAATCGGTAACTATTAACTTATTACTACGAATATCAATTAAAAGTAGACTTTATTACACTATAACATAGGTACCAATTTTGTATGGCAAAGTAAATGAATGAACTAGCGGTTTAATTCGAATTTGCGAACTAGCGATCGATTGTTTTTGTATTCGAATGTTAATATTAGTAGTATCAAACCATTCGATTATTGGAATCAGTAACAATCGCCCATCGCTAGTTCGCTCCGTCGAGTGACAGCTGCATTTATAACATCGGGATGTTGATTCGCCTTTCTCTTCTACTATTGTCATCGTTTTAGTCCAAGTGTTGTGTTATAGAAAAAAATACCCCAATTCAGGGAAATTAAATTAAACTTGGAAAAAACTCAAGAAAGTGACAATGGGATCGAAAATTAAAAGCACTAACAATAATGGCCGTAAAGAGCCGCTACTAGTCACTTGTTATAAATGCAAAAAACAAGTTGATCACAGAAGCACCTTATTATGCACCACATGTAAAAATCCCTTCGAATTTGATTGTGCTGGTTATCCGGAGAAAGTGTATCGCCTAAAGAATCTAGAAGAGAGAAAGAAATTTAGGTGGGAATGCAAATCATGCGTTGTTGGTGACTAACCGGCCTGGACGACGGAGGGGTATGAAGTGCATGAGGAAGGGAGGCGCGGCCTGCTGGCCGCGAGCGGCGCCGGCGCAGGAATGATGATTGATTCAAGATAGAACACCGTCCGATAAACACATTAGTACTGTACGCGTCGCGAGCTACTTATTTTGTTGTTATTTTATAGTATTCATTACACTATAATATGGTCCTTCGTGCTTTTTATTTAAAAGTAAACAAAGTAGTTCGTCCATTACGCAAAGATTCAAGACTTCGGCCCGTTCGACGATCGAACTGGGCGATTTCAAGATACAGCTCTTCTCGTCTCGTCTGTCTGAGTGGAGTGTCCGCGAAAGTCACCGGTGCACGTAAGCCTGTCTTCACTTCAGTGCCCAACGGACTTCGGACATCAGATTCACGTCGTTAGCAGTCGTCGGTCAAGAGAAGGCGCATACAAAAACAACATTGGACTTTGACCGGAGCGTTATACCGCCGAGTCATTAACGGATGGCTAAAGATACGTGAGATCTTTCCAATTCCTTAATCATTTATTCATCCTTATTCAGTAGTATTTTATACACATACCTATTCAATTCATCCATATTCATTCCCATTTTATCGCAGTAGTTCAGATCGTCGTAGACTTAATTTCATTCCCATAGTTATTAATTATACAAGTTCATACATGGTACCTACCTACTTAGTAGTGTTTTTAAAATCCATTTAGTGTCCTAACAATTACCCAATAGTGCATTAGTGGTAATACCTAGTGTATTCACAGTGCTATTTCGTACGTTCGCTTATTTATTGTAGTGTCATTATTAGTCAGATAGTCAGCATACATAACAGCTTTTTTGCAATACGATTTTTTGTTTGGTTGAGGGTATGAACAAATCATTGGTTTATTTTCACCTTAATATTTCTTTTTAACGATATCCTCAAAAGATCAATTAAGTATAGCTTACTAATTGGCTATATTTTATTTTGGTTTTATCATTCCAATAAAACATTAACTTTATTAAGCACTGCTGCATTGATCTCATAACGCCTAATATTTTTTGTATAGCAAACTGCCGTAACCAACCTTTGCTATAATACTTGTTATTAAAGTTAAACAGGCTGTTGTGAGATAAACAATAAGCTATTATATAATTTTGCTTCTTTATTTTCTCTTTCCAATCTATCACCATTATAGTTATACCTATTCAAGGCTTGAATTTTACTTCTTATAACTAAAGCTACAAACTAAATTGATTAAAATGGCAAATGAAGCTAAAGTAAGAGAACTCATTAAGAAGCGTGCTTCTATAAAGGCTAAGCTGACGCAATTTGCAACTTTTTTATCAACTGCGCAATCATGCCAGCAACTTAGTGATGCTCAATTAGTAGAACTTGAAATGAGAATTAGTAGAATGGACTCCTCATACGATCTTTATGACGATTTTCAGAATCAGCTGGAGATCTTGTCGGAGACCCCTGACGAGCTGTACACGGAACGGGAGCTGTTTGAGAATCAGTACAACAGCCAGGTTGCGGCGGCTCGTGTATTAATCACGAAGCACCGCAGCAACCAGCCTACTTCAAATGCAGCGTCCGAGGTAGGCTCTGATGATGGCCGCAGTGTAGTTAGACGCAGACAAAATCACGTAAGGCTACCTAAAATTAATTTGCCACGCTTTGGGGGAGGATATAAAGACTGGTTAGAGTTTAAAGATATGTACATCTCTCTCATTCACAGCGAGCACAGCATTGATGATATCAATAAATTCCACTACCTGCGGACTTCTCTTCATGGAAGTGCCGCACTAGTTATTCGAAGCTTAGATTTTAGATCAGAAAATTATAAAAATGCTTGGAGATTGTTGTGTGAACGATACGACAATAAACAATTGCTCGCAAATAACCACGCAAAGACTTTGTTTACTGTTGCATCTATACAGAAAGAATCGAGCGAAGGTATTAGACGCATTATTGACGTAACTAGCAAAAATCTTGAAGCATTACAGACCTTAGATCAGCCGGTGGAACATTGTTCTGTTAACACAGATGGCTCAGTTAGTGTGAACCTTTTCGCTTCCAAGAGTAAGGTGGCTCAGATTAAAGTCACTACGATACCACGTCTAGAACTCTGTGGTGCCTTGCTAGGAACACGGCTTGATACAGAGGTACTCAGTGATGTCACACCTACACCTGTTATGCTTAAGCCCTTTGTACAGAATCGAGTTTCCGAGATACTGGAAGGTTTTGGTAATAATGACTGGCGCTACGTACCTTCAAAGGATAATTCTGCCGACTTTGTGTCGCGCGGTATTGGCGCGGACCAGATAGGGAATGCAAGTCTGTGGTGGTCCGGGCCACAATTTTTGTTACTGGATGCATTGCAGTGGCCTACTAAGCCTAATTCAAATAGTAGTAATATGCTACCAGAAACCATTACTTTATTACACACTCAGGACGTTAATTCAAAACAAAATCATCAAATATTTAGTGTATTAATCAGCAATTCATCAAATCATTCAAAACTTCAGCGTGTCACAGCATATATACACAGATTTATAAATAATGTAAGGAATTCACAGACGCGGTTGTGTGGTTCACTTACAAGTTCAGAATTGACATTTGCTTCTAATTTCCTTATTAAAGTTGCACAAAATGAGTCATTTCAAGAAGAGTACCAGTTACTTAAATCAGGAAAAGAATTACCTAGAAAGAACCGTCTTCTTTCCCTATCACCCTACTTGGATAGCAACTTAATTAGAATCGGTGGTAGGCTTGATAATTCATTTTACGATTATAATACAAAACATCCCATACTTTTAGATAGTAGACACAACTTAACGAGGTTAATATTTGAATCTTATCATTTAAAACTTTTCCATGCAGGTCCGCAACTGTTGCTAGCAACTGTGAGGCATAGGTACTGGCCTCTGGGTGGTAGAAACTTAGCAAAACGGGTTGTCCGTACATGTGTCAAATGTATAAGATTTAAAGGCGAGACCATTCAACCTCAAATGGGTCATTTGCCAAAGGAAAGAGTACAGTTAGAGTATCCGTTTCTTGAAACTGGCACTGACTATGCTGGTCCCATAATGATTGCTGATCGTAAGGGGAGAGGTTGTCGACTAATTAAGGCTTATATATGTGTTTTTGTCTGTCTGGCTACAAGGGCG
This sequence comes from Asteroscopus sphinx, assembly GCA_949699075.1. Taxonomy (NCBI): domain Eukaryota; kingdom Metazoa; phylum Arthropoda; class Insecta; order Lepidoptera; family Noctuidae; genus Asteroscopus; species Asteroscopus sphinx. The sequence continues at coordinate 15,119,159 of OX453024.1, forward strand.
GTCCATCTGGAGCTTGTCTCGGACCTCACTAAAGAAGCATTTATCGCAGCTCTTAACCGATTTACGGCTCGTAGGGGTAAACCAAAATCCATTTTTTCAGATAATGGATCTACCTTTGTTGGCACATTCAACGAACTTTCTAATATTTTAAAACAGGATTATACATTTGAAATGGCTGAATCAGGTATAAACTTTTCTTTTATTCCGGCATACACGCCACACTTCGGTGGATTGTGGGAGTCGGCAGTTAAATCCGTCAAGCACCATTTACGACGTATGGTCTTACCCATCTAACGTACGAGGAACTGTCCACCTGTCTTATTCAGGTCGAAGCGATACTGAACTCTCGACCACTCACGCCCCTTTCCAATGAACCCTCTGATTTTACTCCGCTTACTCCATCCCATTTCCTCATTGGAAGACCACTCATCTCTTTGCCTCATCCACAGATACTCAACCAAAACGTCAGCAACTTGCAACGGTTCCAGCGAATTGAGTACTTGAAACAACATTTCTGGAAACGATTTGCTAATGAATATATTTTCTGGCTACAGCAAAGGACAACATGGTGTACATCTAGAGGCAGGCTTGAAGAAGGTGCCTTGGTGCTTATCAAAGATAAGAATGCTCCACCACTATTATGGCTTCTTGGGCGAGTAGTTCGTCTGCTTCCAGGGAGAGACGGCATCGCGAGAGTGGCAGACATCAAGACAAAGAAAGGCGTCATTCGTCGGGCTTATAATACGCTTTGCCCTCTGCCCACCACTTCGTAATATTGAAGACTTCTCTTCAACGCCGGGACTATGTTGGTGACTAACCGGCCTGGACGACGGAGGGGTATGAAGTGCATGAGGAAGGGAGGCGCGGCCTGCTGGCCGCGAGCGGCGCCGGCGCAGGAATGATGATTGATTGAAAATAGACCACCGGTCGATACACACGACAGTACTGTACGCGTCGCGAGCTACTTGTTATTACCTTTAGATTATTTATTATTAAACTAGTGTTACCTACAGTCCTAGTACTTTATTTCCAGAGTTCCCTTAGATACTTAGATAGGGTACTGGATCCTACATGCGTCCAGAAGGCAAAAGAGCTAAATACACTCAGCTCTGGATTAGCTAATATAACTATGAGAAAAAAGCGCTTGTCTCCTAAATCAAGCACGGATGTCACACCTAATGAATCAAAGGAGACTACGCCAAGATCTACTCCAAGGAGCACGATCACTGAAACACAGGATTCGCACATACTCACAATGGATCATTCCTGCGATGAATCAACTACTATAACAACTGACAAAACATTGTCAAGAAGTATGGACTTTACAGTCATTGATTTAATCCAAGCTCAAGAACTGAAGGATACGATTGAACACCTCCAAACAGAACTTAGTAGTTCACAGAATGAACTTGAGAATATAATACTCGAAAATAATAAACTCTGTAAACAAAATGACAAATTACTAAAAGATAATTCTACTCTGAAAGCATTCTTATGTCAAACACCACGAAGAGAGTATTATGGCAAAGAAGAAATGCAAGCTTTTTTTACGCCACCTAGGAAGCTAGCCATAAATAATAGTAATACGGAGACACAACCCAGTGTGAATATCTTAAGCCTACATCAACATATCGAAGATCTTAAGGACCAGTTGGAACAAGCTGGAAAAGAAATATTAAACCTCAAAGGTCAAGTTCACAAACTACAAAAGCTACTGGAAACAAACGAAAATTGTGAAAAACACAAGGAAAATAAGACGTCATTAGATGGACTGAATGTAGAAGGCGTGAATAAAATATTTATATTTGGTACACAACAATGTGTTGGACTATCGTCTGCATTGATACGGTCAAGAGAAAATACTTCGTATGTAAAATATGCCGTCGGGTCTGAAACGAAGCCATATGCACTTACCAGTGACGTCATTAAGAACTGCCAAAGTATTCCGCTATCGCCTAGTGACAAACTCATCATTTGTATAGGTGAAAATGACTATGACATCAACATTTTGTCTTCACAACTACGTCAACTTCTCGATGTATACAGTAAAAATTATGTTATTATTCTCAGCTTACTGAAAAATATGTATATAAATGTAAATGACTTGAACCAATCTATACGCAACATCTGCAATGAATACAAAAATTCTAATTTTGTTGATTCTGAATACAAATTGTACAATACATGTAAATTAATTAATAACGTTATTGACTATCATGACTACGAACAAAAATATTTGAATCCTAAAGAACTAAAGAAATTAATACTGCGTAATCAAGCAAAATACAGAAAATCTGACATCAAATGTAAACATTATCCAAAGGGAACAATCCCTTACTACTTTACACGACGCCAGTCAGAATGCGATGCTACAAATGGACCTGATACCAATAATTCTACTCGTGTAAAAAAAGGTACTATACCACACTACTTCAATGCTAAGGACAAAAAAGGGTTTTTTCGTGAAAAAAAATAGTTTAATAGAAAAATCTACGACTTTTAAAATATTACATCAAAATATCGCTAGCATTCTATCAAAAAAGGAAATTCTTGAGCTAACGTTACTAGAATTACGAGACGCAAATAAAGAACCTGACATTTTATGTTTATCTGAAACCTTCATTGTTGCCGGAAATGAAAAATATGTAAAATTAAATAACTATACATTAGCAGCCGCATTAAGTAGAACCAAAAAGAGAGGGGGAACCTGTATTCTCGCAAAACAGGGCATTATTTGTAATGAGCTAACTTACATAAAAAAATATTCAACAAAGGATTCATTTGAAGCCTGTGGCATTGAAATTCCATTGCACAAATTATTAATAGTATGTCTTTATAGAACGCCAACGTCTGACCCTTATGTACTTCTGAATAAACTCGACCAATTAATGTACGAAATGCTTAAAAAATATAGGTCAGGTACAAAAATAGTTATTGCCGGTGATTTAAATATAAATACTTTAAAATCAGGAAAAGTCACTACGTATCTAAAAGATTTATGTAATAACTACAATTTGCAAATCCACATTAATACTCCCACGCGGAAAGACTCTTGTATAGATCACATACTAAGTAACATCAAGAAAACTTCTACGAATGTATTGCCTCTTTACCTATCTGACCACGACACAGCACAATTATTAGATTTCCCCGTAAAAGAGAAAAATTCGAAGGCAAAGTCATATTTTCTTTATAAAAAAGATTATTGCAAAGAAAATATTAAAAAATTCAAAGAATGCCTCACAAGTTTATTATGGTCAGAAGTACACATAGAGACTGACACAAATAAGGCTTTTAATAAATTTCACGCACTTTTATGTCTGATATACAACTTATGTTTCCCAAAAATAAAAATAAAGATTAACAACTCTTATGCAAATAAACAAAAATGGATAAGTAAGGGTCTAAGAAATAGTTGCAAAACTAAACGAACTTTACGATATCTCTATTATAAAAATAAAACTTTAGCGTACAAAATAAAATATAAACAATATTCAAACATTCTAAAAAAGTGTATTATTAAATCAAAAGTAAATTCTAATATTAATTTCATAAAGAAAAGTCAAAACAAATGCAGAGCAACGTGGTCAGTCATTAACCATGAAATTGGGAATATAAAATGTGACAATAATATATCTGAAGTACAATTAAATAACCAAATACTGACTAATCCCACGGACATAGCGAATGCTTTTAATAATTATTTTATTGACTTGACGAACACTTTGACATTTAATAATTTACATCAATATAATAATTCTAAAGTGACAATTCCTAACTCCATGTTTCTCAGTTTCATGACTGAAGACGAGGTCAAAAAGGAAATCATGGCTTTAAAAAACACTAACTCCGAGGGCTATGACGGAATTAGTACAAAAATAATTAAAGCGTGCAGTACGGAATTAATACCTATATTAACATATTTAATTAATCTCTCTTTTTCTACAGGAACTTTTCCTGATGCCTTGAAATTATCAATTGTGAAACCATTGTACAAAAAAAGCGACAAAAATGACGTTAAAAACTATCGCCCGATTACTCTTATACCTATTTTGTCAAAAGTATTCGAGAAATGTATGCACAAAAGGCTAACAGACTTTTGCAGCAAATACAACATTATAACAAATGAACAGTTTGGATTCCAAAAGCACAAGTCGACAACACTAGCTATATTTACACTTTTAAGCAATCTTCTGAATAACATTAATAATAATCATTTAACAACGGGACTTTTTTTCGATCTGTCGCAAGCTTTTGACTTTGTGGCACATGATGTTTTATTGAGAAAGTTAGAAAAAAACGGAATTAGAGGACTAGCACTAAATTGGATCTCGTCTTATATAAGTGATCGAAAACAAAGTGTTGTCATAAATAAAGTGCATGAAAACGTACTGACTTCTTACTCTTCTGATTCTAGAGAAAATAAATGCGGTGTCCCTCAAGGGAGTGTGTTGGGCCCCATATTATTCATTTTATATATAAATGACATACCACTAGTGACTGATCATAAATGTATTTTATTTGCAGATGACATTTCGATTATTGTGACGTCTAATAAGAACTGTAACTCAATATCTGATCATGAAAATGAAATTAATAATACTACTGACAAAATTTTAGAATGGCTACATACAAATAAATTAAAAATCAATTTAGATAAATCGAATTATATACAATTTAATAAATCGAAACATGCCAAGTACAATTTCAAACTTAATATTGATAAGTTAAAAGAAGTTACACATACTAAATTTTTGGGTGTACTCATAGATCAAGACTTAAATTGGAAAGTACATCTAGATAATTTGTGCAGTAGGGTTCATAAGTTTGTTTATGCTCTCAGTCAAATAAAGAATGTTACAAATAGGAAAACAGCCATTACAACATACCACGCTTATATAGAATCAATTTTACGCTACGGGCTTATTATATGGGGGAACAGCACGGATAGAGACAAAGCATTCATTGCACAAAAAAAATGCATCAGAGCCATTTGTGGAATCCGCCCTGACGAGTCCTGTGAACCATTTTTTAAAAGCCTAGGTTTATTACCACTTCCTTCACTTTACATTTATGAAATCTGTAGTTTTGTGTACAACAATAAGGGATTGTTCAGAAAAGCATATGAAGTAAACTCTCGTATAAAAAGGAATGCAAATAGACTTGTGTTAAATAGTATTCCTAAATCAGACAAGTATGCTAAAAGTTGTATTGTGATGTGTGTACACATATACAACAAAATCCCACTAGAACTAAAATTGTTAAACAATATTAACTTATTTAAAAACAAATTATATACCAGGCCCCTCAGAAAGTATTGCGAAAAAAAGTTTTTATATATGGGAGACTGGCCAGTTATAATGTTTTTCGAAAATATGATTATTTATAAGTAAAAATAAGTAAGTTCCAATTTCAAAATTTCCCTCCACATTTTTTGCGAGTTAATTCAAAGTATTGTGTCTCACTGAAATATGGATCTGCGCCGGGAACATTTTAGAGCTATGATTTTATACGATTTCAAGTGTCGCCTGAAACCGGATGAATCGTACGATAGACTTCAAATGGCATTCATGGATGAAGGCCCTTCCAAGGCAACCATGTATCGTTGGTATAACGAATTCAAGCGCGGTCGACCAACTTTGGGGGATGACGAAAGAAGCGGTCGCCCTTTGACGGCTGTTACCGAAGAAAACGTGCTAGCAGTGAAAAATTTAATCCAAGACAATAGGCGAATTACATATCAGGAGATTCAACACATATTGAAGATTGGATCGGGAAGCGTTCACGAGATTCTACACAGCCATCTTCGCGTGAGGAGGATAGTATCACGCTGGGTGCCGCACAACCTCACCGATGCTCAGAAGCAGGCCCGGGTGGAATGGTGCCGTGATATGCTTAACAAATTTGAAGCAGGCTCGTCTCGGCGTGTTTACGACATCGTTACAGGTGATGAGTCCTGGATTTATCAATACGACCCAGAAACCAAGCGCCAGTCGACTGTTTGGGTGTTTCAAAATGAGCCAACGCCTACCAAAGTGAAGCGATCTAGAAGCGGGGGTAAGATTTTGATCGCTAGCTTTTTTAATTTGACTGGCCACTTGGTATCAATTCCCTTACGGGATCAAAGAAGCATTAATGCCGAATGGTATACTACCAAATGTTTGCCAGAAGTTTTCTCTGTTATAAGCAACAAGCGACCAAACACAGGGCTCCGCGGGCTACTGCTCCACCACGACAATGCACCTGCGCACACCGCACTCAAAACGAGGGACTTCCTGGACAGCACGCCAGTCAAACTCCTGGGTCACCCTCCTTACAGCCCTGATCTAGCACCGTGTGACTTCTTTTTATTCCCAAAAATAAAAAATCAGCTCAAAGGGATACAATTTTCGTCGCCGGAAGATGCGCTGGCTGCGTTCGAGCAGGCTGTAAACGAGGTGTCTGCGGCGGACTGGAAAAAGTGTTTTGAAAACTGGTTTAGGCGCATGAATCTTTGTATAGAGGCTGGTGGAAAGTACTTTGAAAAGATTTGATAAAAATATATGTACGTATAGAACAATTTTTTTTAGTTTCGCAAAACTTTCTGAGTGTCCCACGTAAATGGCTGAATGGATATAATTTTTATGACATTAAAGACTTTCTTGAAATTAAGATATAATACTATGCACTATTCTAATTATGGATCATAACGTATGTGACGTATAATTTTAACTACTATTTTGTATTGACCAATTAATCTGTGACATTTCTATAGTTTTGACTTCGCACTTGTTAATTATTATTTTGCATGCAATTCATACATATTCTGTATAGCTGAACATGTGGACATTATATTTGTAACACCATTATACCTACCATGTTTAATGCAAATAAAGACTTATCTTATCTTATCTTATCTTCATTCGATGTTCGTTCGTATGACGTTTAGGAATCGTTCAACGTCCGTGCTCATGACCACGTTCACTCATTTGTATCGGATTATGTTATCTGACGTGACGTTTAACTAGCCCCTACACTGTGATTAGTTAAATATCAATCAGTTTTACAGAAATCGTTTTCGTGAGGCAAAAGATTTTGTAAATCTTACTCGGCGTCGGAGTGTGCTAGTGCTTTTATCTGATTTCTGGAGGAGTGTAATAGCATCATCGGGTTCTATGAGTGTGTGTCTGGGACGTCGGATTTTACTAATAGCAGATGGCTGGTAAACGGTGGCCGCCACGACCAAGGGATTGGGTCCTGCGCTTTCCACATCTACACATTCCACACCTTGTGGGGGGCCTACCCACGCTGCACACTCCGGAACTTTACGGCCCCATCAGCCATCCGTTCTGTGAGCAATGTGCCCCATATGCCATATATGCTGTGCAAAACGGAGTTAAAAGACCTAACAACCTAGTTTTTTATGTACGGTCGACTGCACGTCTGTGGTCACAATTTGACATTGACAGCGCCTTTATTTCGTAAGCAGTAAGGGTGGTTTTCTAATTTTCATGTACGAACGTTTACCTACATAAAGGAAACGGAACAATTTTTTTCATCTATTGTCAATATTGTATCAGTCAGTAATCTGTATTATAAGTTATAACACGAAAAAAATTCGCCTGTTAATTTACACTTAAACTGAATTAAAATAAAAAAGACTATGTAACATTCTAGCTGAAAAATGATTTATAATGTTTACATTTTATACTAGTGGCGACCCCATTTTCTGTGGTCACAGATAATATAATACTATGATGGGTGTGAATGTGGGCTTGCCAGCCCGTACTTTTAAGCGAGCCGTCTTACTATGGGTGCTTCACATTTTGTTTAGCGAGATTCCATCCGCCTTTTTTTATTCGTCCTAGAATATAGGTATGTTTTCTTCATAAATTTTATAAACAAGGCATAATTGCTTCAATGCATAAGTGTGCGTGTTTAGGTGTCGCAGCTTTTCTCCTACTTAGGTTTTTTACAAACACAGAAGCGTAAACAATAAGTAGGTACGGTGCACACACTGAAATTTTCTCTCGCACATCAAGAGGCACGCAGCAATACTAGTAAACTTACTAATTGTAAACATGCGTGAAATGCAATGCTTCAATCTGTTCCGACGGCGTCGATGTCATAATTTTGCGCATGTCGAAGCATAAACTTATTATCGGTACCTACGCTAGTATAATAAGTTCATGTGTCGAAACGTCAAGCGTTATTCCTACTTGGCACATCTTTGTTTTATTTATCTATAGCTGTCTTACACGAAAATGAAAAAAAATCATGAAGAAACAACCTTAAAATAGAACAAAAATCTTTTAATCAGACGGTTTCGTGCACGATCACACGTTCCGCGCCTGTGAGGATCTCTGCCGATAGAGTTAATTACCAACACAGACATTGTAATTTATTTACTTGGTCTGAGATTACCAGAACATTCCGTGTATAAGAGTGTAGTACTGTACCATCGAGGCTTTCTCGTCATAACTTTTAGAACTGCCCTTTGTGCACGTTCCAAACGCAACATGGTAGTTGGACCTATACCACCCCAAGCCACAATACAATAAGATATTACCGACTGTGCAAGAGCATGGTATACAGAAATTAATGAAAATTATGATTGTAGATTATCTACTATTATTTACTTCTTTTTAGGGTTCCGAAGTCCTACAAGGAACCCTTATAGTTTCGTCATGTCCGTCCGTCTGTCCGTCTGTCCGTCTGTCCGTCTGTCCTAATCCTTTACAGCTTAATAACTTCTACAGTTATAAACATAAGTAAATTAAATTTTGTTAAAAAATAGTCTGCATATAGATCTCAATTTTAAAAGAATAAAAAAATAGTTTTTACATTCTTTAGGGGTGGCGCCCATACATGTGAAATGGGGAAAAAATATTTTTTTTCGCTGCACCCCATCGTGTGGGGTATCATTGAATAGGTCTACTAAAATGAAGGTAATGTTTCATACACCACTTTTTTATCAGGTGTACCATCTGCGAAATATAGCCCGCCAAAGTGGCTTGCAATGTGTCCCCCCCCCTGCCATTTCTAAACTATGCAACATAGAAACTTATAATCTTCCACATTGATAGACCTTTGTGAAAACTCTCTTTTAAAATTATTTCGAGTATAATGTGATTAGAATTTTTTGAGTTATAGACAGAAAACCGAAAAATACTTAAAACGTCCTAGTTCAAAGGTCATTGACCTTAGAGAAAAATTATCATGGCAAATAATGCTCCTTTAGCTACTTTCTATTTGAAAAAATCACAAAAAGTAACTTTGACATCAATCAGACTTCTTAAATTTGGCTTCTTGAATTTATCGCTAGATGGCGCTACTAACAACACGCTCTGAGTAGCGAATGCTGCCGATTATTGCAAAAACTAAAATAGCCATGATTAATATTCGATTTGATTCGTTTGTACACCTACTTAAGGAACCCTATAATACTGAGCATGGCCCGACATGCTCTTGGCCGGTTTTTTTATTTATTTCCGTTAGTAATTGGTAGTTCTGTTGTGCTTGGCATTGGTTTGCAAGGTCTGTCTCTAGGAAACAATCAAAGAATGTCATTTTTAACTTTGCTTATTGTCACCCTAGCGCCAGCGCCAATGAAAGGGCTTAGCTTACATTTAAGAATTTCAAAAAACTTATTCTTATATTCATTGATTTTTGTGAGAATACTGTCGTCTTTTGGTGGATCTGGTTTTGTTGTTATTGTTGAAACAAGCTGGACTCGTCCCTGGTAAGCGGCCTGAGTGTTGATAAGTCTTGTTTATATCTTTTCTGTTATTTTTACACGCAGTCGGGTTTTTTGTTTTTGTTAATTAATTTTTTTATTTTAATTTTTTTAGTTTTGTCATGTGTTATTTATCATACTATTAATGTTTTTTTTGAAAAGTCAAATTCATTTTTAACGTTGAATATTTTGTTGTTTTTTAGCATTTTTCATTCCAAATTACGTTTAAACATATAAATTGTATATATTTTTGTAAAGCATTTATAAAACCCTTTATTTTGATACCCCACTCGAAAGTTTTTGACGAAAAAAAAAATTTTTTGAAGAGGTAATATGGCGCCAAAAAGCGGCCATTTTATTTTTTTAAATTTTGATGTACCCAGTGTCACTCTCAGAATTAAGACGAATCTAACGACACCTCTCAATCTCAAATCCATCAAGCCGTTTAGGCCACAGAGCGTGCCAAAGAAATATACATACATACATACATACACTCGAAAAACATAACCCTCCTTCTGGCGCAGTTGGGTAAAAAAGTGGTGTATCAAACATTACCTTCATTTTAGTAGACCTATTCAATGATATCCCACACGAGGGGGTGCAGCGAAAAAAATTTTTTTTTCTCCATTTCACATGTATGGACACCACCCCTAAAATACGGAAAAACGATTCTTTTATTCTTTTAAAATTGAGATCTATATGTCGACTAGTTTTTAACAAAATTTCATTTACTTATGTTTATAACTGTAGAAGTTATTAAGCTGTAAAGGATTAGGACAGACGGACAGACGGACGGACATGACGAAACTATAAGGGTTCCTTGTAGGACTTCGGAACCCTAATGAGTTTTCTACCAACAAACCTTTGAGCGATAGAGTGAGTGTAGAAATTTTGGTCTCATTTTACCCTAGCTAGGGTATAAATAAAACTTCTTCTTACTTTTGTTTTCATTATTTAGTTCTTATTTTAATAATGTCAAATAGATTAAAAATATTGGCACTGCAAATTTACACGCATTTTTTGAAAGTAATTGTTTATCGTTGAAAATTTCATGTTGTATTTGATGTGACGTTGTTTTTATTATTTATTTAAAGTAATTTAATGATCTTCGTTGATTGGTTGTTTGGCGCCGACTTATAATTATTTATTTTTCGCTTTTCAGTTTCTGTTAACAGGTCATAAAATAAATAAATAGCTCATAATATAAAGAATTGCACCACCCTCTTTCTTCTCATGGGTGTCGTAAAAGGCGACTAAGGGATTCACCAGAGGATGGGCAGCAGCGTTCCCTGAGTATTTAAACAACCAACTGCGAGTAGACTTTGGAATACTCAACCACAATGAAAATAATAACAGAGTATTGTACCTATAGACAATCAAAACGAGTTACAGAATTACAAATAATAGAGGCGATCCTCTCTTAAATTTCCAAAGTACAATACAAAGGGATAAAAATGTTGTGTGCAATTTTGCGGAGAGTCAGAGACTCAATGTGCGAATTGATTGTTTCGGCATTTGTAGCGGTCATAAGTTGAGAAAACAAAGCTGTTTTAACTATGAGAATGTGGCTGTTATAATTCTTATTGGTTACTCTGTGGCAATGTGGGAATTTGTTAAGTAATACGCGTTAATCACGCTATGGTGAGGGTCTGAATGACCAATTTATAAATTAAATGACCAATATATTAAATTGTAAGTCTCAAGACACTAACAAAGAAGTGTTGGTCTCCTGTCAATAATAACAAGAAAGCTGCATTACTGTACACACGTAGATACATGTATTGAAAATAATTTACCCTTTTTGTAAGTTCACAAGTATCTACAAGGTATAAACAAGTTTATGGTGACCTCGCAAAGGTTTTTTTTGGTGTTATTGCACAGGAAGTGAGGAATTGTCTGTGGTGTGATTCTACATTCCCATTGTGGCTCATCAGAGTATTCCCATTTGTTTAAACCTGCAGCAGCCCACCTGACTTCGGAAATTTCTACAAACTGTTCTACTTAACAGTGTTACGAGTGTATCGCCCTCCAATTCATTCTCCTTTTAAAACGATCGATGGCCAAGCCGCAACATTTCGGTACTAGTTCGCATTTCACAGGTAGTTGAGGTTTGAAAGTTTGTAGCAAGGGCGTCTCCAAGGGAGGGCAGGGGGGGGACAGCTGCATAGAGACTGGAAACAAAATTAATCAAATGCCAAGTTATCTATTGTCCAATTTTTACTCCAGCGCGATGTGACACGAAATAATTATATGGAATCGTGTTCACATTCGACATGCACACGCACAGGTGTGTGGTTTAGGGGGTCTAGTACGAGTTTGACACCTTTAAATACTTTCATTGTTTTAGACTGAAAACAAAATTAATCAAATGCCAAGTCATCTATTTTCCGATTTTAATTCCAGCGCGATGCGATCTGTGCGTCTAGTACGAGTTTGACACTCATAAATACTTTCATCGTTTTCGTCGACTTTCATTCACGAAAACCGGATGTCCCGCGTTCCACTGCGCAGTTCGGGTCGTCAAAAGTGTAGCTATTAAAAATGGCTCCTCTACACAAGGGTCCATTTTAGAGGCACTTAACCTTCCATTGATAAATTACTGGCCTCATACTTTGACGGGCCTCTTTTGGTTTAAAATTTATTTGTTTGTGGAATAGCTCATTATTAATTGTTATTATTACCAATTTTATCTCTTTTGAAAGATCTTTATTGAGATTAAGATGATAAAGATGAATAAATTTTACTGTAATTTGATTTTTTTTTTTATCTCTAAACGGGGTCGTTCCCGTTGATGATGTCATCTTCTTATCTTTAGAATACTTACTTAGTTCGTTCCATAATTACAATTGCAAATTTTCTGTCAAATAAATTTCCGACTTTGTTATCGCTGTCGAAAATACGGTCGCAAACAATTTGTTCACGGAAACATGGAAATCTATTGAAGAAATCATTTGTTGCTTTGCATTATGAATTCTCGAGTTAGTCTCAAGTGAATATAATACGACTCAGATGATTAAGTAGCCGTAAAATAACACCCTTCTAGTATATTGCAGCACTTTAAACCAATGATCGCACTATAATTTATATCGCATCATAAGGAGCAACGTAGAGGAAAGCTTGTCATTTTTGTTTCGTCGGATGGTGCATCGGTTCGCCAATTATTTAGAAGTTTTCTTGAAGGAATTTAATAAGCTCAAGTATATTTGTTGTAGCAGACTTGTGAGTCGTATCGCGGGGGAGGCGTCGCGCGGGCGCGTATCGATCGCGCCGCTACCGCGCGGCCTGCATACGAATACCAGAATCGCCCTCCGTTCAGCCCCTTATCAACCACTTCCACCTACTAGACCCCGAGCCCTTCGTTAGTGTCGTGACCTCGTTGATTGTTGTGTCAACTTACTACAGCACTAACTGGACGCGACTTACTTAACTATGAAAGTTCCATTAATTACTTTAGAAAGTATGAAAGTTGAGATAGGACAAAAAGTCAATGTAACTAAAACAAGAAGAAAAGTTAAAAAGTGGCAACATATCCATTCTGGCACAATGTTTGACTCGTATGTAGCGAAACTAAATTACAAAAAGCTTTCCCTGTTAACCTTCGTTAAAAATAATAAAATAATTATATTACAATGCTACGACCAATAATATTGTATAGTTCGGGTTATGTATTTTGGATCCAAATCATTGCTGTTGAATATCTCTACTATTTAGGCGTAAAATAAACAAATTGTAAAGTTACCTATGTGACATCATTTATGGCGATGTTGATCAATGTTATGAATGGTTTGTTTTTAATGTAAATTTTCGCAATTAATTTACTGTTTAGTTTTTCTGTGTATTTCACGTAGTTAGTCACGTAGTAATTTTTGCCTCCGCAAAAAAATCTGTTTTCAGGTCGTCGTATTGTTATTGTCTTATATATATATATTTTATATATCTTATCTTATATATATATTGTCAGGCCTCGACAGTAATGTAGGTACTAATACTTCAATGATATTTAAAAGTAAAATGTCATTGTTATCCATATTATTTTTTATAGTAAATAATTAAAGTTAGTGAGCGAACTCTAGTAATGTTGGTATTATTAATTTTGTGGAAAGAAAAAATGGCTAATTTCTTAAGCTAATTTTGAAACTAAAAATAAACTAAAATATGAAACTGCATGTCTTATATTGGATAAGCAGTCGTAAAGTAAAATAATTATGAATATCTGAATTACATATTGAGTTTCTCAGTTCCGGAATTGAAATATCGGTAAAATCTGTCCGAGATTCCGGAGTTACAAAGTTCCTGTATAGCGATGCATGTGGAGAGAATCCAGACAAAACGTAGATTTTAGTGTATTTTATTCAATTGTTACTAACAATAGTTGTTAAGCTTGTACTAACACATTATGGGTCCTAGATGCCCGAATAAAGAATATTTAATTTAATTTAATTGCACATATTGGCCATATTGACGTCATTAATCACGCATGATTGCTGCAAACCCGTCAGTGTGCGCGTCCGCGAACATATCCGACGCGCTGCAGAAGCGTGGCAGCCCCAGCAACATCCTGAACGCATTGTTGTACTGCACACGAAGAGCGTTGACGGTTCTTAGAGTACAGCTAGTCCAAAGGCTACACGTGTAAAATACTTGGCAATATGCCTTAAAAAGTATAAATTTTCTCTGGTATGATTGTCGAAGTTCGTTTGCTTATACAACGTGTAACAAAAAAGTTCTATAAATATCAAGGGCACGGCTTCTGATAACAAATTATACGGCAAGAATTTTTAATCCTATACCAACATACTAGGAACTTAAGAAAAATTCCGATAAAAAAAATAAAAAAAAAACATAACTAAATGAAATTTAAACATCACTAGCATCTATATCAATATTAATTAATTAATTATTATATATACACAACGTGTATCAGAAATGCGTGGTCACATTTTAGGAGCTCATTCAGGGCGTAGCATAGAACAACTTTTACTATGGGACTAACCCTGAAATCGCGATAAAAATATCAGCTGTTCCCTACTAAATCAACGATGTCGCTCGACAAAATGTAAGGACCATCTGATTTTTTTTCACGATTTCAGGGTTGGTCCCGTAGTAAAAGTTGTTTGATAGCATTCCCTGAATAAGCTCTTCAAATATGACCAAGCATTTCTGATACACGTTGTAGATTTGTTGTTGTGTCTATTTTACTCCGGAATAATTACAGGTTTAATAATTATGTATTTATTTTATTTTGAGATGGCGCCGGCTAATAACCCGTCCCCACCGCGATGAGGACTACACGCACCCAGATGAATACTAATTAGACACATTTGTGTAGGTACCTACTTGTCGTTTAAACGAGCATGCCGGAGGAAAAGTTTGTATGTTCAAAGGTCTGTAACGTTCATGATGGTGGCCACGTGTGAGCCTGATTTTTAAATATTTTTAAAAGTGGCAGGAACTTGTTATTGCTTTTAACTTGGATACGACGGGAATTTAATCTAATTTAGGCGAAAAATAAAAAAAGGTAAGATCTTTCACGCAACCTACTAACTACTACACAATACTATCTACAAGTTTACATTAATAGTGTTTTTTTTAAACATTTCCCGAAAAATGGCGGTTACGATCAAAATTATCAATTTGATCCCGCATTCTTTTACGGCCAGAATTAATATCCAATCTATCCACGATTTGCCCTACTAGAGATAGGATTTTGAAATAAGCTCCATACAAAATATGTCAAATTTCTATCTCTAGTAGGGTAAATCTTAGATAGATTGGATATTAATTTTGGCCGTTAGCCAGCAATTGCTGAGATAACCCGACATAGAACACAGACGTCTGATTATACATCCAATTATATACTTTTTTTTTTTTTTGTTCATTGGTATACATAACAAAAACATTCTAATTATTAATATAAACGGTTGTAATGAATGTATATCTTACCTGCAATGATTGCTGTTAACGTCTAGCTTAGGCAGATCGAAATGTATTGACATTATCGCTTGGTACCTTAACCCGTTGTATGCCGCAGTTCCAGACACAAAGATAAAAATTGTAAAAATAGACATTACAAAGTATACCCTATTTCTATGAGGATAAAGTTCATTTTATATTGGATAAATAACGCTAATATTTGGACTAACACGCGAAGTAAAGTGCCAGCATAAAACTATTATAATTTTCTAGGCTAGTTTCCTTTCATTGCACCATAGAATAGTGTCGCCGGTCGACAGTCCACTATCGACTCTATCGATAGACTATAGATATTTCGATACTATCGAAATGCGCCCATTTTTTACAAACTTTTATTAATAATCAAGAAACAAAATTTTGAAAACAGTAGCAAGGCCCAGGACGCAATTATGCGAATTTGTGCTTCCATTGTATAGTATGCAACAAACTTTATGGCCGCTGGGCAAACGAGTTGTGTACACACTTACATAAATTAGGTGTTTTCTGGTACAAAATATTTATCATTATACAGGCTGAATGCGCATTTTTTTTTTTTTAAACTTTGAAAATAGAACAAGAGCCGAGCGCGGGCGAATTGGCGTGAATGAAAATGAGATACTGTTGAATTAATTTCCAGGCGTGATGTTATGTATGTATGTATAACTTTTACTTCGTCAACAAAATCGAGCTTCTAATCATGGACAAATAAAAGGCGTCCGCCTTTTATTTGTCCATGATGGAATCCTGCTAAACAATAAGTGAAGCTCCCATAGGAAGACGGCTCACTTAAAAGTACGGCTATCGTGAACATACGAATGTTTTGTCACTGAGATTTTGTCGGTGAGAGAACTTGCGTCGTGGTGTTAAAATGGGATTTAATTGGTTTTAAGGGCACAATTTTACGTAAAAATACTAGGAGCACCTATGTAGACTCAAACTTAGTGCGTTATATCATTATTGTGCTGCAAAATTTGACTGAAAGTGCAGAAAATGACAAAAAAAAACTAGGCTGATTTTGTCGGATAGTGACTATAATAATTAAATACAATATAATTTTTTTTTTTTGTTCTCATTAAAAATAATGTTTAAAGAAACAGTGTTTTACGTAAACCGTTTAGTTGTACGATAAAATGAACAAGTGAGACGAAGATTGCTTTTTACGAAAAAAAGTTGCCTGTAGTGTGCGAAGCGGTAGAAATAATGGGTTAATCGGAATTAGTTGCTTGGCACAAATAGGGTCACAGATACTGTTCTAGCGACCTTCTTAGGACGTAATTATTATAGATGAGTACGTTGTTGTCGACTGTCGTGTCGTATTTTTATCATGAAAAACTTGTAAGAAAGTTTTGAAACATGGTTTGTTGTTAAATGTTTTGCGAAAAGTTAAAACGCACAAAGTATCAAGAAAAAAAAAATAGATATGCAAAATAGATTCCTTGCATTCGCTACTACGATATTCAAATGAGCCGACCATCCTGTGAATGCGGAAGAACAATTTTGACACTCGGAAGAATAAACCCTTCCACTTTATATTCAAATTTCGACTAGACATGACACCGGCTGTTTGTACTAGGGTTGCAAGCCAGTAAGGATGTTGACACATGTTGCTTTTATGTGTGGTGTGTATATAAAATAAACTATTCTGGTATAGGCAACAATGTAACTGCTATAAATAGCTGATCTGTCACTATGACCTAAAGAATGAAAGAAACGGCTAACTTTAACCTCAACGCAAAATACCTACCTATTTCATTATCATAACATAACATAACATCACGCCTGTATTTCCCCGAAGGGGTAGGCAGAGGTGTAATAGTACACCCACATTTCGCCAATTATTTATTTATTTGCCAACATGTACATCAACAATTGAACATATTAATAGTATATATAATAATTGTAATAATAATTTAATAACAGTAAATTTTTGAAAATAAGAATAAGTGTGACTTGCCCCCGGTTCTAGCTAGTTTACTCTTCCAAATTATCTGTCTACATTGGTTTAGTTAGTAGCATACAGCACACTTTACTGTGATACTATGTTGTTTACTATACTCGTGTACATCCGGCTTACTGCATCAATGACCCCATAAGAGGTTTTCGTTTATTTCATTATACGTTGCATAGACATATAACATTTCTATGATACGTTGTATAAAAACCTTAGCGATCAACATGGTTTATATATAATTATATTTATAATAATATATAATACTAGCTTTTACCCGCGGCTCCGCTCGCGTTAAATTCTGCTAACCCACGTCAATCCAGTCCAGTCCAGTCCATTCCAGTCCAGTCCACTGTCCCACTGTCCCGCTGTCCCGCTGCCCCGCTGCCCCACTGCCCCACTGCCCCGCTGCCCCGCTGCCCCACTGCCCCACTGCCCCGATACCCCACGGCCCCGCTGCCCCGCTGCCCCACTGCCCCGCTGCCCCACTGCCCCACTGCCCCGCTGCCCCACAGCCCCGCTGCCCCACTGCCCCGCTGCCCAGCTGCCCCACTGCACTGCTGCCCCGCTGCCCCACTGCCCCGCTGCCCCGCTACCCCACTGCCCCGCTGCCCCACTGCCCCGCTGCCCCGCTGCCCCACTACTCCGCTGCCCCACTGCCCCGCTGCCCCACTGCCCGCTGCCCAGATGCTCCGCTGGCCCGCTGTCCCGCTGCCCCGCTACCCCACTGCCCCACTGCCCCGCTGCCCCGCTGCCCCGCCTCCACGCTGCCCCACTGCCCAGTTGCCCTGCTGCCCCGCTACCCCACTGCCCCACTATCCCCTGCCCCACAGCCTGCCCCGCTGCCCCCCACTGCCCCGATACCCCCACTGCCCCACTGCCCCGCAGCCCCACTATCCCACTGCCCCACTATCCCACTGCCCCACAGCCTGCCCGGCTGCCGCACTGCCCCGCTTCCCCACTGCTCCGCTGCCCCGCAGCCCCACTGTCCCGCTGCCCCACTGCCCCGCTGCCCCTCTGCCCCTCTGCACCGCTGTGTCCAGTCCCATGTGCCGTCCCACTGTACTGTCCCATGTCCCGTCTCATGTCCCGTCCCATGTTCCGTCCCCTGTCCCGTCCACTGTCCCGTCCCCAGTCCCGTCCCCTGTCCCGTCCCCAGTCCCATCCCCAGTCCCATCCCCAGTCCCATCCCCTGACCACTCCACTCCATCCTACATAGATGCTTCGATCTGTCGGGTGAGTACGCAACCCACGAATTAATTTTTTTTATTTTTTTCTTTCTTTCTTTCTTTCTCAAAACCCATACCAGTTTTTAAGTCAGATCATCAGCTTTCAAACAAAAAAAAAAAAATCAAAATCGGTCCAGTGGTTTTAGCGTGATGCTGGAACAAACAAACAAACAAATAAACAAACAAATAAACAAACAGACGTTTACAATTTTATAATAGTTAAGATTATAAACAGTCACCATACTTGCCTGCAGAATATTCTCTGGCTGGCGTGATGACCCTAGAAAACCCATCAGCTGACTTGAGCTACAAACCGTAAATTACAATAATTTCCTTACTCAATAGATTGAGGCACGAAGATTGATAGTTAAAATTTTTGCCCTGCACCAATTGTGGTAACGTAACCATAGCGCGATTCAGCTTGGTTGTACAGCGCCATCTATCGAGGTAAGGAGTAAACTTTGGAGTTCTAGTTTTTTTTTTTGCTTAGGATGGCGAAACATGCTAAAAGTCTACCTGATGTTAAGGGGGTTACCTTTGCCCATAACAACTGCAATACCACCTAGGCTGTTGCCTAAATGGTATTGTAAATCGTGTTTGCCAAACTGAGACACGAAGATGAAATGTCTCATGGGTTTGTAATTTCACCGGCACCCGTACCTACCAAACCTGCCCGTACTTCAGTGATGAGAGAATAATAAACACAGTCTACACAATACAATTGTGTTCGTTTTGCTAGAGAAAAAACAAAGTTATTAACAAAAATACAAGAACAATATAAAGTAGTTCTATAAAAATATTGTTTACAATAAAAACAAAGTTATTGTTTTTGATATAATTGCATTATTTATTACTACTTGAAAATGATTTTAGTCAGCACACATCTCTGGTACGAAACACGAGCATCGATATCGATACTTTTTAGTTTTGATTACTTACTTCCCTAGCTATAGCCACCATAACGGTGGCCCGAATATTGTAGGTATACCACGCTTATTTCGTAGGTATTACAGGTCCATAGGTACAAGTGCGCACCTATAGAGAAAATGAACAAAATAAAGTAAAAATATTTATACCGGCGGCACGCTGTGATGGCGTTTTTGACGTTTGCCCGCTCATGAAGATCCGTTAATATTGACAGCTACGTACGAAGGAACAATTGCCGTAATTCGTTGTCAATAGTGACGTGCTGCTACAGCTATAATTCATCGAGTCTATTATTTTAGGACAACAAAACTAATTTAGTATTTAATGTTCTTTCGTTTAATAACTTCTTAGGTTTTCGCGATCACTACACATTATAATAAAACAAAGTTTAACCGGATTAAATCGCGTATATTATTTAAATTGGTTTCCCTGACGTTTCGAAAGCTTTGCAGCATTTCGTGGTCGCAGGTAGACTAAGATGACAAGCGTCTTTACAAATATTTCTAAAAAAATATTTTGATGAGATAATACGAAAGTCATGATTTTCAACTTTGTACCATTTATCCACACTTGTACACGTTAACGAGCACTTAACATTTAATAATCCACCATTATTACACATTAACACTCGAAGAAACACAAATTTTGGAAAATAATAAAAAATCCACAACATGATCTTTACGAATTTTCCCGCCAACCTCAGCAAACAATTAGCTCTCAGACCCGCGAGGCCCTTGCCCAGTGCGCCAACATTTAATGAAAAGAAAGAAAAAAAAATTGTTTAAAATAATTAGAAAAAAAATATTAGTTAAGCTCGCCTAAATTTGAAAACTATTATGTATTGTACATATTTTCTTGTGTGCAATCATCATTTCAGCCGAAAGACGTCCACTACTAATAGCCTAACGATATCTGGGTTAATTGTATGGTCTATCATTTAGTTAATATTTACTGAGGAGTCATGATAAGTTTTAATAGTCTTATCAACTTCCTTTGATGCTTTGGTTTAATCTTTGGAGTGTTTTCAGGCCAATCGTTCGATGACATTGAGTCCGTATTAGAATGTTTGTAGAAAATTAAGCTTAGGATGATGGGTCATGTTTCCGTTTGGTCGAGTGTACATCCTATTCTGCTAAGGTAGCTTAGCGGTTAAACAATAATACTAACACTTTAAATCAGAAATCGTTCATAGGTAGTATTCAAAATAATTAATTAACCAACCTTCAAACACAGACCTAGTAAAAATATAAACGATGTGCTGCGATAGTGAAGACAAAAATAACTATGCTCCTTCGTGTAGGTACAACCAGCGCCCACGCACACACCATGCACCTGAAGGATATTTGCTTAAGTAGGTGAAAGTAATAGGTACTTAAAAGAAAGTGCTTACGGTTTCATTTAATTTGTCTGGCTGGAATCCTACTATACATATATAAAATATATATCGTATTCTATCCCTACTATCCTACTTCCTACTCCTACTAATATTATAAACGTGAAAGTTTGTGAGGATTTATGGATGTTTGTTTCTCTTTCACGCAAAAACTACCACATGGATTTTTATAGAATTCGGCATACAGATAGAACAGAACCCGGATCAACATATAGGCTACTTTTTATCCCGGCAAGATGAATAGTTCCCGAGGACTGCACGATAAACAACATTCACGCCGGCGAAGCCGCGGGCATAGGCTATATAATTTTTTTTTTTTTTTTTTTTTTTTTTTAATGATCCACTAAACTGGATAAAACACTTTTTTGTTAACAATATAGTAGTGGTTTCAAGGACATGACCAAGTGCTTATCCTTCTAGAAGTGGATACAACATGCAAGAGATAGATACACTCAAGAGATTACCCGAAATTAAATTACAATTATATGTTCATGTTAAACCTCAGCGGTGACAGCTTTCTTTATAAAAATGACCGATGCGTTGAAAATATCAAATTTATTGCGGTTGCTGTTGTACAACGAGCACATACGGTACATGGGTGAATGTTGGCCGTAGTTGGTGCGAAATAAAGGAAGATGAAACGTTTGTCTATTTATGACACGACTACCGGAGCGTGGTACCGAGAGTTGAAGTTTCTCAAGTATATCTGGACTGTCGATGACCCCCTTCAAAACTTTTGATAGAAGCACCATATCGGCTACATTGCGTCTGCAATCCAATGTTCTCATTTTGTAATGTGTCAGCCTGGAGGCATAGGAAGTCAGACTTTTGCAGAGATAATTTGCGTAAGTAAGGTGATATAGAAACTGTTTCTGGAGCCTTTCAATTCTGTTAACATGGACTGCATATGATGGGCTCCAAATAGGACTACAGTACTCCAGAAGACTTCGTACATAGCAGTTAAAAAGAAGGATAGGGATCTCGGGCTCCTTAAAAACCTTACTTTGTCGTAGTACGAATCCGGCCAACCGGGCTCCCTTTTTGGTAATATTATCTATGTGTTCTCGGAAATCTAATTTATTGTCCACTGTAACTCCCAGGTCGCGGATACTCGAGACTTCGCTAATTGGAGTACTTTCGATGAAGTAAGTAGCTGGACTGGGGCATCTACGGCGAGTAAATTTAATATGATGCTTTTAGCGATAAGACCGCCCATGTACCCATAATTTGTACGTTGTTCCTGTTTACTACTATTTTCATGGTGTACAATAAAGTATATTCTATCTATCTATCTATCTATCTATGATAGCATTTGGCCGCATTCAAGGACATTTTGTTTAAAGAACACCAGTTATTGATAGAGTTAATGTCATTTTGTAGTAAGACAACATCAATACTAGAATTTATATACCTGTAGAGCTTTAAGTCGTCTGCGAACATCCTAAACCTGGATGATACAGCGGTACAGAGGTCGTTAGCAAATAATAGAAAGAAAAGGGGCCCAAGGTGGGATCCCTGGGGAACACCAGATGGAACAGATTTGACATCAGATATGAAACCTCGAATTTTAACAAGCTGAGATCGGTTACGAAGATATGACTCACACCAACGCAGCAGAGAGCCGCATATTCCTGCATGTTCCAGCTTCTTTATGAGAATGCAGTGGTCCACTACATCGAACGCTTTTGAAAAGTCTGTGTATATGGCATGGACTTCCTTTCTTTCCGCAAATGCCTCATGTATGTCGTTAACATAGCCTAGAAGGTTCGAAGTGGTAGACCTACCCGGGAGAAATCCGTGTTGCTGGGCATTTAGCATTGGTTTCAGATGAAAGAGCAGTCTCTCACGCACTAGGGATTCAAATAATTTACCCATAGCCGATAAGATCGAAATTGGTCTGTAGTTGGTTATGTTGCTTTGGTCTCCTTTTTTGTGGATTGGAGTGATATGGGCAATTTTCCATGTTTTCGGGAAGCATCCGTTTGAGAGGGATTTATTGTATATTATATAAAGGGGAACGACAAGTTGCTCAGAGCACATCCTGAGAAATAAAGGTGGAATAGAATCAGGCCCTGGACCCTTATTGATATTGATGGTTTGTAGTGATTTGAGAATTTCAGATTCAGGGATTTCAAAAGCATTTAAGGATCTGTTAAAATTTGTGGAATTGATATTTATCTCAACCGGTACATCATTGCTATTGTATATTGAATGAAAGTAGTCAGAGAATAAATTACTTATATCTTGGCCACCCTGCACATTTTTGTCTTTGAGATACATTTCGTCAGGTATTTCACTACTATTGCTTCTAAAGTGTTTTATAAATGTCCAGAAGTACTTAGGGTTCTTTTTAATATGGCTTTTTGATTCAGCTCTGAATTTGTATAAGCAATCGGATAGCATTGTACCACAACGATCACGTAAAAATTTGAATGTTAAATAGTCTCGAGGGTTAGAATACTTTTTAAATCTGTAATGATATCGAGATTTTTCCTTTAGACTACTAATGAGTGCTCGACTGAAACAAACTGGGTATGAATTATTACGCCTTTTAGTTAATGGTGTATGCTTTTTTACAATGGGTATCACAATATCGTAAAAAGTATCAACGATTTTATCAACAGGATCAGTTACATTAAAATGATCAGGCCATCTAATCCTGTTTAATTCTTCCTTGATGGCAGTATAATTGGCTTTAAAAAAGTTAAGATATGAGACGTTATTAATCTTAGGTATTTTATGACAACTCAGTTTCATTGTAATATGTAATGCTGGATGGTGACCATCCAAATCAACTAAAGGGAATGCACTGTTAGACACTTCAAAATATTGATCTGCATTTGTTAATAACAGATCCAAAGTGCGACCTATACAGTTGGAAACTGGATTGATTTGCTGAAAGCTGTTAAAAGAGAGGGTATCCATAAAAAGAGCTTCAGCCGGAGTAGTAACACTAGATCCAGGCAACAACTTATTTGAATTGACATCGCGCTGCCAGACTAATTTCGGAAGATTGAAATCTCCGGCAACAAGAAGTATGGAGTTTTCAGGTAGTTTGTGCTGGTATATGGTTGTAATGTTTGATAATACTTGATCTAATTGGTTGTAGTCAACTGGAGAAGGAATATACAATGTACAAATACAGAAATTGACAGTCAAGGTTCCTCGTTTAAGTTTAATTACAATCCAGAGGTCCTCGTTAGGTGATTCCCAAATCAATTTGCGTACTGGCGCATATTTATTGTGAATGGCAACCAGAACTCCGCCACCATCGAGCTTAGTGCTATTTGTAGACATACGGTCACGCCTAAATAATGAATATCTGCTATCGAAGACCTCGCGGTCGTAAACGGAATCATTTAACCATGATTCCGTCAACAAAATAATGTCTAGGTCTTGTTTCAACGCATTTGCCATGATGATTTCCGTTTTGGTCCGGAGACCTCTGACATTTTGATATAGTATTTTTAAGTTGAATTTTAAGCAGTAGAGAAAACAGAATCATGACCAAGATAACAGATTAAATAAAATTATAGAGAATTCAGGTGTTCAGAATTTTTGACTTGGAAAGCCTTGGAGTTGATGTCCTTTTTCATGTTGATTCTGCCGTTGCGCACCCACACAAATTCATATTTCTTCTCTTTAGCCAATGCGCGAGCAGCCGCATGTAGCTTCTTATTCGCCGGTGAGAGATGTTCACATACGAATACGGGCATTTTTTCGCCAGCCAACCCTAGATGAGACGAGTTCAACTTATCGTTCTGCTGGGCCTTATTGAAGGTTTTCACTGCTGCCAAAATTGTATCTCTCACCAGGGGGCTTGGGAGCTTAACTACGATGGAACGAGGCCTGGGAGAATCTTGATTCATTTTAGTTATACGGTGATAATTCAAAATCTCTTGATCAGCCAAGTTGCAGCCGACAGTGTTCGCCAGTTGCTGTACGATAGTTTTCAGGTTCTCGGATTTGTATTCGGGGACGCATTGAATCTCAATGTTGCTTTCTCGTGACTGTTGTTCAATAAGATCGAGCCTAGTATTGAGATCGATAACTTGACCACGTAATTGTGTGTTTTCAGTTTGTAGATCACTAAGCATTTTTGTTTTACTTTTCAAGTTTTCAAGAAGTTCATCGTAGTTGTCAGACATGTAATCGACACTTTTCTTGAGTTCGGTGAACAAGTCCTTGGTTTCAGAGTTTTTGGTACTAAACTCACTCCTTATTTCCCTTAGTAATTGTGCTGTAGACTCTTCGAACTTTTTATCAATGTACTGCTTAAGATCATGCGCAGTTCATGGAGAGCTAGATTCTTGCTGTCGGGCCGTAGTCTGTGGCGAGATACTGGATGTCTCGCCCCGAGTACTGCCGGTCCTACACATAGTGCATTTCCATGAAGCTTTATGTGCTTTGGAATCTTTAGCAAAATTCTCCGAAGATATGCCTAAACACTGATAATGATAGGATGAGCTGCACTTGGAGCAAGATTTTGCATCACATGGTTTGAGTTGTTCATCGCATTTAGAGCAGTGAGCCATTCCAAATATTCCAAAGATTCCAAATAAAATAAAACAAGGGAAATTTTATTTTAAAAGTGGTAACGCTGATGTTTGTCAGATTAACATATGTTACTGCCAGTTGCCAAATCGTAAATGTGGGTAGGTATTTGTATTTTGAACCCATATATATGACAGCTCTAGTTTTTATGCACTAGGTGGGTAGAAAAATAAACACTTATCTTTACAGTATTTAGGTCTTAATGTTCACCAATATGTTAATTAACACTTGTGCTTGTAGCCACAACGCCTGCTATCACTTTGAACACCACTGAAATCAACTTTGAATGAGTTTTATATTAAATTTTCAAGCAAACTAATGAGTATCGTATTGACGGCAATAATGTTGCCAGGCGATGAATTTTGATCAAAAAAATTTTGATTGAAAAGATTAATAATGTGAAAATGTTTGGTACTCAATCACGCTATAAGGGCTGAACGTATTTGGATGAAATTTGGCACACAAATAGAACTTAACACCCGGATAGACACATAGGCTACTTTTTATCCCTATTTTTTTTTAAATTTTTTGCAAGTTACAATTACACAATTATAAAAATAACTAGTCAATACAATTAATAACATAAATCTCAAGAAGTTTGCTGCATTTGTAGGAACAACCTGTATCAACACAAATACTACCCTCCACCACTTTGTTTTTTAAAGACGGCTCGCGCTATCACCGGTGTGAGCCATAAGCGATGGCTCCCATCCATTCGATAAAAAATGCATTTTTTTGACCCAAACGCTAGTACCTGTCATTAGCACTGCTTGTCGATTAGTAAATAGGATCTGTTTCTATTCACTAGCACTTGCTCTTTCATTACTACTAAACACAAATTCAGTCGTTTACATGCTGAGTATTAGTGTAAGTGACATGTACCTACTAACACACCTCCAGTTATTTATTATTATTGTATTAAAATACGCAACTAATTGTGTTAAACCCAAAGACATTTCTATACTGACGTAAGTATAATACCTTTACGGTTAAACCCAATGCGGGGAGCGAGGCGCGGTACACGACACAGCGCCGGCAGATGTAAGCGCGCCGCGCCGCCATTCCTTTGTTCTCATTGAAATAGTATTGACGGAGATATAAGTTAGTGAAGTTTTACTTCAGTCGTGTGCTCTAAAGCTCACTCGTATTTTTTTTTCACCACAGTTCTGAGGCTAAATGGTCTTTGTCTACCATAAATGTGAAGTTGTACGGTCTGAAGTCGTATATTAAAATTGTATCAACTAAGGGACTAAGGCCTGGATCCTTCTCATTCTGAGAAAAGTCCCGTAAATTGGATTATTGTCCCGTGCCTATCAGTGGAACAGTAATCGGCTGGTTATGTTGATTACGGGACGATGAAATTCCCCAATCCATTTGCTAAAGTTTTATAGCGCTTTCAGAATCCAGCGGATTCTCGCGACCTTCACCAGGTCGTCGGTCCACCTTGTGGGGGGTCCCAAATATACCTCCAATACTTCCTAAATGTATAAATGTTACAAAGATAAAACCGGCCAAGTGGGAGTCGGACTCGTACACCAAGGTTTCCGTACCAGTCATCGACCTGATATCCCGTGGAAACTGATTTAATTTATGAGAGTTCACCAAAGCTGCAGCACTGCGCGTTGATGTCTTTCATATTTGCATCTCTTTCTTACGAACCACACGTCTGTTTGCTTTATTCCTATTCAATTATTTTACTGATATTCATAAATTAAATTATAGGTAAATCGTAGCTGAAACAGCAGGCGTAACTGGCACAGCTGGCGTAGTTGGCTTCATCTACGTCCTCGACATGCATGCTAGTCGGTTTAGAGAACTCTGAACCTGGCATTTTCTGAGAACGTCCGCGATTTGATCGCGATACGTTCGCCGAGGTCGTCCCCTTCCAACTCTTCCATCTACACTCGCTTCGTATACTTGTTTCATCAATCTCCTCTCGTCCATCCTCTCTAACATACCTTTCTCAATCTTTGTCACTACATCTTCATTCACTCCACAACGCTCTCTTATCAGGCAAGCTTTTAAAAACTCCATAAACTCGGCTAGCTTATAGTTAACTATACACGTATCAGAAATGCGTGCTCATATTTTAAGAGCTCATTCAGGGAACGCTATCGAACAACTTTTACTGCGGGGAAATAAAAACAACTGATCATTTGAACATGTTCAAATGTGTTCATGGGATTGTTTTGTTGTTGTTTCTGAACATTTTGTCGAGCTACATCGATGATTTTCTAGGGAACAGCAGTT
The DNA here is from genome assembly GCA_949699075.1 of Asteroscopus sphinx. NCBI lineage: Eukaryota > Metazoa > Arthropoda > Insecta > Lepidoptera > Noctuidae > Asteroscopus > Asteroscopus sphinx. The sequence goes on from OX453024.1 coordinate 15,147,127, forward strand.
TTTTATTTAATTTGTTTTTGGGCAGGTCTCATAGTAAAAGTTGTTCTATGCGATGACGTAGTGGTTACTCGTGCATCGAGTGCAAGGATCGTATTACGATGCGGCACATGTTTAGAATAAAAAGAAGCATGTTTACAAAAATTCTTGTTTCAAAATAAGTCTTATTTGGAAAATAATCTCAAAATAAAACGTTATTCGGACTCGGTTTAGTTATGAAACGAGAAGCGTATAAATTTGCCAAGAATTCAGGTCATGGACGCACCAGTTGCCTCTTACTCGTCGCTTCACTGCACTTGCCCGAGACTTTGTGATTGTCCACATCGGCTACATACCTACTACCATCTTTTTAGCCTTCTATTATGTATTTTCAAATATAGCTACATTATCTTCGATTTTTATTTTGTAATATGATTCAGATTCTATTTAATTATCCTCACAAAATTCGACATAAAAAGTTATGCTATTGGCTTAAAACCTCGAACTCTAAAAAATAAAAAATAAGAAAATTTATTACCTTTAGAGGTAGATAGATCGAACTCCCACAGTCTCACAAGTTGTTTATTACCCAATCCCGGTTCAAGATGATCGGGCACATTGTATTCCTCTTCAAACGAACCACCGGGTAAATATGGGCTAATAGTTGGTGGCGTCTGTTCCCACACATTATCCCAGTCCATTCCAGCGAAAAATGGATGATTGCGAATACTATCATAGATTTCCCCCTTATCATTAGCGCTGAGCCTTTTAGTATGATCTAGTACCAAAAGCTTTTCTACGAGATCTTTTGCGTCAGCAGGAAAACCTTCTGGGAACTCGAAATCCATCTTGAGAATTTTTTGGAAGGTGAGGAATTCTGTGGCAGCGCGGAATGGAGGCAAGCCCGAAATCATTTGGTATATGATGCATCCCAACGCCCACAAGTCTGAGGCACGTGTGTCTACGCAGTCGTGTAATAATTCTGGACTTACGTACTGCGGTGTTCCAACGAAACTAATTTTTCTAGATCGTTCATTTTGCGTGTCATTATCTGCATTATTCGGTGAGCTGGAAATCTCTTCAGGCTCAAGGATTTTAGCCGTTCGTGTCATGATGATGCTTCACAACTGTATGGAACCTATTTTCGATTCTGCTATCATGGCTCTTTTCCTGGTATTCCAAGGAATAAAATAAAATAAACAAAATAAAATGTTTATTTGACGCTATAAATACATAAACGCAAGCCCGTTAAGAATAAAAAAATAAATTAAAAAAACATTACTCAAGTGACTATTCGGAGTGACAAAAGATCACCTTGTAATACTTGTAACATGAAACTGCGCCAGATTAATTTTGGCCGTAAATATCATCGGCAAGTAAGTTATGAGTCGTTTAATTTATTTGTTTATCATTAAGTACCTAAAGTCTTTAAAGATAATAAAAAGTGCGCTATAATATGCCAGAAGGCTTGCAAATGTATGGTCAAAACCTGAAAGAGAAATTTCGAACTGTCCATGGTAATATATTTATGCTCGTGACTGTACAGTGCATAGTAGCTTCTCTCTTATTTTTTGTGAAGATATTTATAGGGCAACCTTCAAATAATACTAAAACTCAATTGCAGTTAGTATGAGATAACATGACAATAGCGGACATTGACTTCATTCGCTACTTATACCAATCTATCATTAAAAGGTTAAACCACAGATTTAACATCGACCTTCAGCGGTAGAAGTTAAATCTGTGGGTTAAACAGATGAATGACAGCCTAACTAACATAAACAAACATTGACATGTTGAAAGATTTTTAAATTTCAAGCATAACAATTGTAAGTAGGCAGCTGTTAAATAAATAAATAAAAGGAAAAAAAAGAGCGCGTTTTTGACGCACAGTAAAACTAAACAACCTTAAAATATAAATAAAATGATGAAGTTGACAACACGTATTTATTTTGAGCAGTGTTCTCTCAATCTCAACACTGGCACTGCTCAAAATAAATACAACATTGTCAAATCTATTACATTATAATCTATACCAAAAGCACTCTTCTCGGAGAGACAAGAAACGAGCATGAAACCTTACCTTGCTTACTGCGCGTTGGCGATTTCAGACCATTAGGACCAGTTTTCCTCAAACACAACTAAAATTCCACGAAAATCCAAAAAGAAAAAAGTTTGAATCATTTCATTAATTTGACCTTGAGTTAGAAAGTCTTATTTTTGCAGTAAATTATTCTGTTAGACCATAATTATAACACCAAAACGGTTTTTTTAACGAACTGAAGGCAAAGTAATCTGGGGTATTGTGTACCGTAAGATGGTTGTACCTTAGTGTGAAGATATTTTAATAATGTGATTATTGTACAGTAAGCTGCATTAAGCAGTTACTGTCAAAACAAAAAGCTGAGATTACTCAGTGAAGTAAATACTTATACTTAAGCTACAACTTAAGAGTGTGTGTCATTTTCCTACCAAGAAATATAAGAGTATGCTCGCATTAACCACCTAAAATATTAAATATGTACCTAGGTACTATTTCACATAACTAAGCTACGTAAATAAGCTCTCACATTATAAGGTTACATAGGTGCTAGCTTGACACAAATGTAAAACATCGTACTTGCATAAGATCATAATAAAATTATTTGGTAAGGCGACACGTATAGCAAGCCCACAGTTTATTACTTTGCTCAAACAAAATTAATAAGGATCTCACAAAATCCGTAACTGAATGTTGATAGACACGAAGAACAATTCCGTTTAGAATTTCAATTAAGATGTTAGAGTCCTATTAAAATTCAGGAGAGCGTTGTGGGCTCAGGAGCGCAGTGAGAATGCGATTGTACCGAAATAAACGTTAGTGTTGGCAAAGAGTTCAAGGGTCTATTAATGAGTACGGCCCTCTTTACGACAGTAGACAGATTTTAGTGAAGGGCTTATAAATGCCTAATGCCTGGAAATCTTCGACAATTTATCAAACCATAGATTCTGGTATCGATCATTAATTAGACGGATGTTAGCCTCTTTTAACCTAGTTAAACAAAAACATTACCCCGCATGCTTGAAAAAATAAGTGAATAATTTGGAATTTGGATTTTATTTTATTTTAAACTAGGCCTAAAAACGGCCAATTTTGGCAATTTTTTCTGATTAAACTACAATTGTTTAAAACGTATGTTCGATATATGATGTACTCAGCGATAATTATTTTTTATTGATGGGGGCGCCAATGCGCCTTAAACAGTTAAACCTAACCATAAAACGTTTTTAAAAAGAAAGCTAGTTAATATTGCATTGTCATCCAGTCCTGAGCCACAGAGTAAGGATTATCTCTATATACTGTGCCTGAGTTATGTTTAAACAAATCTCTAACTCATTGGGAAGTTAGTTTAAAATCGATTGCAAAAATTCTACCGAACAGACAGACACGACTGTTACTAAAAATTAAATAAGCATTAGAACAAAAAAAAATGCAAGTAAACAACCCAACAACTTAGTATTTCGGCCTCCTAATAAAACTCGATTGTGGTTTTTTTTCGTTACATAAATCTAAACATTTTGTGACTGAAGAAATATTGATCCTATTCATCATTTACAACCTTAGATTAATAGTACTGTTGTTGATCGAAACTTACAACGGATAGTAGTTTCATTTGATATTAAATTGTAAGTCAAATTAGAAGTGATTTCCATTCTTATTCTTTATTGCACACAAGAAAATCACAACAATATATAATAGTAACTTCTTAGGTTTTAGGATATCATGTTATTCCTTACTTTATCTCTCAAAGTTACACCACACATACTTCTCAAAGCTCTCATTTCTCATCGCATTTATTCTACTTTCATGTTTCTTCTGCCATACCCAACTTTCACTACCATACATAAGTGTAGGCACTAACACTCCCCCATGAACAGCCAGCCGTGCCTTTTCCGACACTTTGCGGCTATTCATGAAGGTGTGTAGTGCCCCATTCACCTGATTACCAGCACTCACTCTCCTTTCAATGTCCTTCACATTCATACTGATGAGTACAATGAGAATTTTCAGCTATTTCAATAACATGTTGTATACAATTGTAATAATAATAAAAAAATTGAATAATGATTTATTTGAACTGTTGCTTAATAGCATCAAAACGTGTGTGAGCTCCAAAATATATATAAAAAAATGCGCTAAATTACTAAAGGAAACAGAAAATCCTGAAAGAAAATCCCAAATGCTCAAATTATGTACATATTTGTTTGCGATACCTAGCCACAAGCCACGCCACTGCGGTATTTCATCAATGATGACCCAGCGAATAAACCATTTAATAGCAAGAAATATTACTAACAAATATATATATTGCTTTATATATTTATTCTGACATAAATAGCAATTTTTGAAATTGCAGTCAAGATAAAAAGATTATATCTACCTACCTCCTTAACAGGATGTCGTGATTGTTACAGTGATCCTTCCTAAGGCCACAGATAATATAATACTATACTAGTACTAAGGCCTAGCTTATTTTTTATTAATAAATAATAATAATAATAAATATCTTTGGGACATTTTTACACACCACCATCTAGTCTAGGCAATGGATATAATTTTTATATATTACAGTACTTAATTTAAAAACAAATGCATTTTTGTTTGTAACAGAACTTATGGCCAGTTTAGGTATTTATCTGCATGTCGTAGTAAGCACGATTACTAAATAATAATTGTATTAGCAAAATTCAGCTTAGTACGCATAAGGCCTAGTGGCCTTCTGATATATGTACAATGTTTTCGAAAAGGACTAAAAGTAATCCAGATAATCAATACTTGTCTATTATATTTACTACTAGCTGTGCCCGCGACTCCGTCCGCGTGGATGTCGGAAAAAAACATCGTGTCATAATTATGAACACAATATCTTCAAATATATACATATAAGCCCCTACACAAACGATTACACTATTTACCGACCATACAATATTTTGTTTTTACAACCAACCGGCTAAGGTGATGGAATTTCATGGAATTAGCCCTAAACTCCCTCATTGTGAGAAGACGCTCGTGCCCTGCAGTGGGAAGTAATTGGGCTGATTATGTTATTCTATAACACTAACCACATCTCTTCTTATGCTGAGAAGAGGCCCGTGTCCAGCAGTGGGACTGCAATGGGCTGGTAATGTTATGTTATTCTACAATACTAATAATATCCAGTTCATTAACTCTTCTCATTTTGAGAAGAGGGCCATACCCAGTAGTGGAACAGTAATGGGTTGACTACGTTATGTTATTCTATTTTTTCTAGTTTCTTAACTCTTCTCGTTCCAAGAAGAGGTCCGTGCCCAGCAGTGGGGCAGTAGGTAATGAGCTGATTATGTTATGACAATCTATTACACTAACAATATCCAGTTCCTTAACTCTTCTCATTCCAAGAAGAGGGCCATGCCCAGCAGCGGTACAGTGATGGGCTATGTTATGTTATTCTATATTTTCTATAATACTAATAGAATCCAGTTGTATTTTAGGAACCTGCAACTTGCATCCAACCAACAATCATGACCTCTACTTTGTATGCAACTTAATACAATAGAGGGGTCAAGCTGTATCACTGGATCTACTCAACCGATTCAGATAAAACATACCCTATATTTTAAGTTAGACTAATGCCAATACAAATGCTAAGTTTCATTACGATCCGTTCAGCCGTTTTCACGTGATGAGGTAACAAACAGACAGACAGACAGACAGACTACAGATCTATCTACTACTATTATAAAATTGTTAAATGTCAGTTGTCTGTTTGTTTGTTTGTTTGTTCCAGCATCACTATAAAACTACTAGACCGATTTTGTTGAAAGGGTTTGTGACTAAAAACTTATGATTTGACTTAAAAACTGGTATGTATTTACGTTTTATTCATTCCTTGTACATAATTCGTGCTTGTTCCAAATTCAAAATGTTTTTACTCACTTGTGAGTAAAAGAGAGTTTTATTCACTGTTATCGATGAATAAAATGCCCCTTTTCGAGTGTCAATGTTAAAAAGGTAATTTTTTCATGTACCTTCTTTTTTACTCTATCTTCAAAACGGTAGTACATACCAGCGACAAACTTGGTTTGATTATAGTGCATACTATGTAATTTAGCAACAAATACAAAAAACAGGGCAAACATATAAATATGTGGTGGTACCTATGTAAGAAAGATATGCAAAAATTCACATTTTGCGTACACTCGTTCAACACTTACGTTCATCACATAAATAATTGTGTCATGTGGGAATCGAATCACCTCGTGATCAGCAGTCCGACATTTGAACCACTAGACCACACACGTCGTCGTCAGATGTTTGGATGTTTGGATATTAGGATGTTACTCAATCCCGCTGTAAGGCTGAACGGATTTGGATGAAATTTGGCACACCGATAGAACATAACCCGAATCAACATATAGGCTACTTTTTATCCCGGGAAGATGAACAGTTTCCAAGGGATGCTCGATAAACGATATTCACGCGGGCGAAACCGCAGGAATAGGCTAGTTGTTAATAAATATATACATTTTGAATTACTTTAAATACATAAGAAGCCCATTACTATCCCACTGCTGGGCATGAGCTTCTCTGAATGAGAAGGTTAAGGCCTTAGTCCGCCACGCTGGCCTAGTGTGGGTTGGCGGACTATACACACTATCGAGAACTGTATGAAGCACTCTGCACCGATCACCCCTGACGAAGTTCTCTCTATAGTCAAGGATCTTAAGCCCAAAAAAGCCCCCGGCGCAGACGGCATCACCAATAAGGTGTTGAAACGTTTCCCTGCCACCCTAATCGCTCTAATGACCGTCATCTTCAATGCGGCATTTAAAAACAACATCTTTCCCCAGGCTTGGAAACAAGCTACGGTAATCGGTATTTAAATATGAATTTTTGCATGTCTTTCTTACGCTGGTACCGCCACATATGTCGATGTTTGTCTTATTTTTAGTATTTGTTGCTAAACTACATAATATGCACTATAATCTGACAAGTTTGACGCTGGTATATATTACGGTTTTGAAGATAGAGCAAAAACAAAAACGTTGAAAAAAATGCATGTTTTGCGAGGTTTCTTGTATGGGGACCACCTTTGGTTTTAGACTTTTTTTTGTTTTTATTATTTGTCGTGATACACCTCATAGCAACACATTTTCTGAGAAAATTTCAACCAGTTACCTATTACCGTTCAAAAGATACAGCTCTGTGACAGACAGACGGACGGACGGACGGACAGCGTAGCGACAAATCGTGGATATTAATTTTGGCCGATAGTGGAAACAGATTGACCAGAGTGCCGCACAATGTTTGGTGTTGACGTCATCGTCCCGCATGACGGGAATCTCGTGAAGGCCGAAACAGATAAATAAATTAAATATCTTGACTTGGGAGTTGGGACACGAGGTTGTCAACATCCCACGTGAGAAGCCGAAGTGCGGTTACACCTAGTTCTAACCGGTTAAAACTAGGTGTAGCCGGTCGAAGTTTGTGAGGTTAGGTTAGGTTTAGTTCTAACCAAACAAAAACAAAGTCAAGTTTGTGTAAAAATGTCCCAAAGATATTTATTTATTTATAATTACGTGTGTGTTGTTTAATACAGTATTATGTTACATCTTACTGAACTATATTTACGGGACTTGTCGCGCACAATAAAATCAAAACTAAACAAACATTTTGACTAACCTCGACGTTTCGGTCAAGTTGCATTGGCCGTGGTCGCGAGCAGACTGAAGTATGCGGGTGTCATCGTCTTGAGCGGCGGGTGTTTTCTCGAACTACCCGCGGTTGGTTTTTCGTAACGTCGCTGTCCGTAACACGATATGCTGAATCACGACACACAATACTGACAGTTTCGGCGGACATACATGTAGACATACCACGACGCGAACACTTCTCGATTACCGGATTCCACGAGGAGGACAACCTATATCCATCTTCCGTACCTGAAACGAGCAAAAAACAATTATTTCACAAAATGATCATTTGTGAATATTTAAATTGCAGAAAAAATACATAAATGTTAATAATTGCTCGCTGACGAGTTTTTCGTATTTACATTTACCGTTGCTGCTTAAATTGTTACAATAAATCTTATTTTCTGGGTATTTTTGTTTAGTAAAATGTCGCGGTCTGTGATCATTTATTGAACTTTTGAGGATACTGATCGATGTGTAAATCAGTGCACTGGATTTGAAATAAAGAAAAAATTATTATTCAAAATTTCTTGAACTTGATTTTTTGTTATTTTCTATTTGTTTGCTACTATTTGTCATAATTCTTGTATAAAAAAGACTTTTATGTTCAATTAAAACTTTTCTTATTGTAATTTTAAATAAAATTACGGAGAAAATACAAAAAATAGTAATTTTTTTTTTGAAACTCTAGTTTCTACAAAAGCAAACTTTGTTTAAAATTTTAAGCGTTTTTTTCTCCTAAACTATCAATCACAGGATTTTTTTATTGCTATCAGCATATAAAAAAATACAATACCGAGGGCACCTTCGGCTTACTTTTTCAAATTACTTTCGTAATTATTTTTTAACGATTTTTTTACGTAATCGATACTCGCAAATGGCTTGGAATCCCCTCGTTCGCCCTTTTAGTCAGTGCGGGACGTGTCGCTGTGCTATACGGACCTGTACTACGTTCTCTCATAACTTTCGGTGTGAAAAATACGAAGGATTTTTATTATAATTTTATTTAAAAAAGCGCGCGGACGGAGTCGCGGGCAAAAGCTAAGTTATTTGATAATTTATTTAATAAAAATTTCAATCAGAATTCACAGTTAGTTAAAGGCTATGTTATTTTAACATTCGTGTACGTTTCAACCACAGCATCAGCAAATTCCACTTTCTTTGAGAAAGTGTAGTATAACTCTCGAAACACAGGTTTGAAAACAATTATCTCGTTGAAGTATCAGTAATGGTACTATTTAAAAAATTCGTCACGTTTTATTATAACAACATAACATAACATCACGCCTGTTTTTCCCCGAAGGGGTAGGCAGAGGTGTAATAGTACACCCACATTTCGCCAGTTATGTTATAACATTAAAGTCGACGTGGTAATGATACACTCTGTATACATGTAGCTAAGACCACACTGTTACATAAAAGTATTGTATGTATGGGTCCAAAAATATATAATAAAATTCCAAAGGACATCAAACAACTAAATTTAAATTTATTTTTATGGCATATTCCCCCTTAATTGGGGGAGGCCTATATCCAGCAGTGGACGTCTTTCGGCTGAAATTATGAGATAAATGTGGAAGTTTGTATGTTATAAGTAGATACATGTGGAAGTTTATATGTTATAAGTAGAGATTGGGCGGCGGAGATTGCTTACCATCAGGTCACCCGTTTGCTCGTTTGCCCCCCTATATTATAAAAAAATAAAATGCGAAAGCTTGTATGTTATAAGATAAATGTGGAAGTTCGTATGTTTCAGTGTCTTTCGCTCAATCACGACTAAACTATTGAAACAATTTCGATGGAGCTTTGCGTAGAGATTATTCTATGATATTTTCAAATAATTATTATTGAAATGAAGAATTGTTATTTAAATTTATAGTTAAAGCAGAAGTCCAGTTATTTATAGCTTGCAAAGCGGATAAATTATTACAGTGTATACATTTATTATGGCCTCCATTATGACAAATACCAGGCCCCTCAGAAAGTATTGCGAAAAAAAGTTTTTATATATGGGAGACTGGCCAGTTATAATGTTTTTCGAAAATATGATTATTTATAAGTAAAAATAAGTAAGTTCCAATTTCAAAATTTCCTTCCACATTTTTTGCGAGTTAATTCAAAGTATTGTGTCTCACTGAAATATGGATCTGCGCCGGGAACATTTTAGAGCTATGATTTTATACGATTTCAAGTGTCGCCTGAAACCGGATGAATCGTACGATAGACTTCAAATGGCATTCATGGATGAAGGCCCTTCCAAGGCAACCGTGTATCGTTGGTATAACGAATTCAAGCGCGGTCGACCAACTTTGGGGGATGACGAAAGAAGCGGTCGCCCTTTGACGGCTGTTAACGAAGAAAACGTGCTAGCAGTGAAAAATTTAATCCAAGACAATAGGCGAATTACATATCAGGAGATTCAACACATATTGAAGATTGGATCGGGAAGCGTTCACGAGATTCTACACAGCCATCTTCGCGTGAGGAGGATAGTATCACGCTGGGTGCCGCACAACCTCACCGATGCTCAGAAGCAGGCCCGGGTGGAATGGTGCCGTGATATGCTTAACAAATTTGAAGCAGGCTCGTCTCGGCGTGTTTACGACATCGTTACAGGTGATGAGTCCTGGATTTATCAATAAGACCCAGAAACCAAGCGCCAGTCGACTGTTTGGGTGTTTCAAAATGAGCCAACGCCTACCAAAGTGAAGCGATCTAGAAGCGGGGGTAAGATTTTGATCGCTAGCTTTTTTAATTTGACTGGCCACTTGGTATCAATTCCCTTACGGGATCAAAGAAGCATTAATGCCGAATGGTATACTACCAAATGTTTGCCAGAAGTTTTCTCTGTTATAAGCAACAAGCGACCAAACACAGGGCTCCGCGGGCTACTGCTCCACCACGACAATGCACCTGCGCACACCGCACTCAAAACGAGGGACTTCCTGGACAGCACGCCAGTCAAACTCCTGGGTCACCCTCCTTACAGCCCTGATCTAGCACCGTGTGACTTCTTTTTATTCCCAAAAATAAAAAATCAGCTCAAAGGGATACAATTTTCGTCGCCGGAAGATGCGCTGGCTGCGTTCGAGCAGGCTGTAAACGAGGTGTCTGCGGTGGACTGGAAAAAGTGTTTTGAAAACTGGTTTAGGCGCATGAATCTTTGTATAGAGGCTGGTGGAAAGTACTTTGAAAAGATTTGATAAAAATATATGTACGTATAGAACAATTTTTTTTAGTTTCGCAAAACTTTCTGAGTGTCCCACGTAATGAAAGTGTAAAGTATGTAAACCTAAAGGCCTTTACAGGGCACTTCTGCCCTGCGTCAAACGTGGTCGAATTGAAGTGCATACTCTAGGTATACTTGGTGTAATCAATCAAGAAATACTTGGACCTACTGCTGGTTATTGTTTGCGTATTTTGCCCTGTGCTGTGCTCAACGCCTCCATTTACAAAAGATGAAATTACATAATACAAAAATACAATAAAATAACATTTAATATCGATTTCTTGTAAATAATTGTAATAGAATGCTAAAATTATCGAGAAGAGACATACCTACTCAATATTTCTACTAAGACCAATACCAAAGACACTCAATTTCAAATTCCACGTGATCGTTTAAAAATAATTAAGGTGCAATAAAGGGAGCTTAGCTACGTGAGTGGCAGTCGCAACCCAAAACGTGTCTTCACCCACCTCTGAGGGATTAAAAAATAAAATTGGACTCACTACCGGGAACCACCCCTTGTCGCATAATAGCTTTCGCATTAAAACCCGTCGGGAACACGTTTGTATTGGGCTGTCATTGATGATCATTTTTTTGGGCATTACTCCGTTTGTCGGAAGTCACGAATTGACTGCGGCATAATGTGGGAATCGTAGCGAAAGTCGACCGATATGTTTTTTTTTGTTTTTGTTATGGTAGGACTGTTAGGCCCATAAAGGTATTATACTGACGTAAAATGTCTTTGGTTAGACCGTTCGTTTGATGAGGCTATGTTTCAAAATGGACGTCTTTAGGCTGATGCAGTCGGTGTACATAAACACACTTTTTGAATAAACCTCTTTCGAATGTGGAATTTGTTAATCTGTTTTTAGATTATCTGTGTTTAAAAAATTATGAAGGATCTAAGTTTGGAATTTGTACATTATTAGTTTACCATATTTGTTGATTATATAAATAAATTAACTAATGATTCGCTCTCATAGCTCAACTAAGTAAAGCTATTCTGTGTCATTAAAACTAAAAAAATTACGGTGTGCATGTGCACTGTTAATATAAATGTTGTACCTTGGTATATTAAGACACCGAGATATGGAACTAATATTTATTTATTGATGCTAGGCACAAAATATTCGTCCTAACAGCCAAATACCCCAAATAGGCTTTTTTTAAAAACATTTTTAGCTGTATCTATTCAGTTTGTGGCAGTGAAAAAAATATATGTTAATTTTGATCGTATTTTCTGAAACTGTATTGTGCCCAAAACACGTTTTCTTGAAGTTTTCTCGATAGAAAATAATTTTAAACTAACCTCTTAAAAAATGCTTTTGTCACCAATTTTTTTTGACGACGGCTATCAGCGACTAACCTCCCACCAAGGTCACTTTGGTCGTGAGGCTGGTTACTCACCGTGTAGCACACGCTTTAGGAAATGGATAGAGCAGAACACACTATTCAAATGCTCAGATTTTTTAATCCTATCCTTAGTATTATAAAACTGTAATTGTCTGTTTGTTAGAGCATCACGCAAAAATTACTGCCCCCCTAGCCAAGTTGACAATCTACACAATCTACAATCGTCAACGCTAATAGAAAACAATCAAAATGTATGGGAAAGACATATCTGAACGAATGATTTTTTCGTTAAGATATGTCATAATGGTCGCAGAAAGGACCATACCATTAAAATTTAATTTAATTTACGGACAATATCGTGGTTTTTTTTTTCAAACGGAGGCAGATTCCTCGGCCCTGGAAGGTCGTAGCTGAACGTGCGACACCACGAACCGTTCGTAGTGAGCCAAGCTATGCAATGATTTAAAAAAAAACGAACTACCGTAGTATGTGCGACTAAATGGTCGCAAAAAGGACCATAACATTAAAATTTAATTTAATTTACGGACAATATCGTGGGTTTTTTTTTCAAACGGAGGCAGATTCCTCGGCCCTGGAAGGTCGTAGCTGAACGTGCGACACCACGAACCGTTCGTAGTGAGCCAAGCTATGCAATGATTTTAAAAAAAAACGAACTACCGTAGTATGTGCGACTAAATGGTCGCAAAAAGGACCATAACATTAAAATTTAATTTACGGACAATATTGGGGTCCTTTTTATAAAAAAAGAAAATACAAAATCCCTTGTCAAGTGATTCGCTTGTCTGTCAAATGATATTAGCTATTGTTCGGTGTATTTACGCCTGTTTCAATTTGGGGGGTCAGCGAAATTGAAAGCGATATATTTCCAATTTTTTCGGTTATTTCGTTTTTATTTATTTTATTTTTGAAATCGCGGTCGGTCGGAGGTGGGCCGCCCCCACCATCCCCCTAGCTACGCCACTGCCACAATCACGACGTAACATTTTAACTTATCCATTGCTAGCCCAGGGGTTGATAAAAAATGGTAATTAAGGACAGTTTTGTATCGGCGGAATACTAATCGATTGTCAGCTTTGGAAAACTTTTTTGTTGTTTATTAATAGAAGCGTGAAGGGAAAGCAATCGATAAAAGAAAATCGTGCTTTCTTTGCTTGGCAGGCGGGTTGGCGATCGCAGTTGGTTGTTTAAATACTCAGAGAACGCTGCTGCCCATCCTCTGGTGAATCCCTTAGTCGCCTTTTACGACACCCATAAGAAGAAAGAGGGTGGTACAATTCTTTACGTCCGGCACCACACGGACGTCCGGACCGGGACCAACCCTGAAATCGTGAAAATAAATCAGGTGGAACCCTACTTTTTATCGATTTAAGTGAACACAAATGTAGGGACCAACTGAATTTTTTTCGCTATTTCAGGGTTGCTGCCATAGTAAAAGTTGTTCATAAGGAAAGAAGCGATTACAATTTCAGCATGTATAAGGGTGGCGCATCGCCGTGCGTGTGGTCGACCGATGATGGAAAGGGCTTGGGGGAATTAGATTCTGCAATTCCAACGCACACTCATCATTTCAGCCGAAAAAGGTCCACTACTGGACATAGGCCTCCCCCAAAAGGGGGGGATATACCATAATGTCCACTCTTGGTAGGCGGGTTGGCAATCGCAGTTGGTTGGTCAAATATTTACTCGGAGAACGCTGCTGCCCATCCCCTGGTGAATCCCTTAGTCGCCTTTTACGACACCCATGAGAAGATATAGGGAACGCACACTCGCCGAAACGCATTCGATAAAAAAACCGATAGGCTAGCAACTCTGTGCCGATGCTGGAGACTTTGTAGTTTGGCATCGACCAGCGCATCGTTGCCAACGAGCCTCTTGGCTCGCCTCTCAATCGATCATATAAGTGGTCGAAACTTATTTTGAAGATTTCAAGTGGCGAATAGTGGCGACCTTCATTAGTGAACGTTCATAGATGTGTTGACAGACATCGGAGCCTGTTATGAGGCGTCTATAGGATGTATTATTGTTGGTTAGATGTGACTAGAGATGGGTAATGGGTAATAACCCATTCTTTCCATTTAGGTTAAAACCGGGTGATTTGGGTTTTAACCCGATTATAACCCATTATCACCTATTTTCATGGGTGAAAATGAGTATTGTAATAAAAGACAATTAAAGTAAGTATTTTAACACTGAGATATTAGTATTCACATTCAGCTAGCAAAAAATAAAAGTGTGCTTTCAAAATCAGGGCCATTAATTATTTATTGAAAGAATTACAAAGTAGTAGTTGGCAATTGACTCTTAAATATGATGAAATTCTAAATTGTTCCCGGTACTGTAAGGCACCAGATGTACTGGTGGTCCTCGGACATAGCGCGACTACGAGTTGCGTGTGTTGCCGAGCGACGCCGGTACACCAGGTTCGGGAAGCATCCCCAGCAGTTGAGGAGGAGCTGTACAAAGGGTACAGAGTAGCGAAGGTGGCTCTTCAGGTGGCCATATCGGAGGCTAAAGTCGCGGGATATAATGCCATGCGGGTGGCTCTGGACGGCAGTCCGTGCGCCGCTCAAGACAATGACACCCACATACTTCAGTCTGCTCGTGACCACGGCCAATGCAACTTGGCTAAAACGTCGAGGTTAGTCAAAATGTTTGTTTTGTTTTGATTTCATTGTGCGTGAAAAATCCCGTAAATATAGTTCAATATGAATGAAATTCGCCATAGTTTAAAAACATAGTATCCCGTTTCATAATGAACAACATTTACTATCATCATTTCAGCCCAAAGACATCCACTGCTGGAATTAGGACTCCCCCAAAAGGGGGGATATACCATAATCGCCACGCTTGGCAGGCGGGTTGGCGATCGCAGTTGGTTGGTTAAATACTCAAAGAACGCTGCTGCCCATCCGGCATGCGTGACGTTCTTTACAGAACCTTCATATCATCTGTCGTATTGTTAGCAGCTATACAACGTGTTATTGAAATAACTGAAAGCCTCTTAAAGGGTTATTGTACTTATCAGTATTAACAACTTTTACTATACGGCGAATGAAACCAGAAATCGCGAAAAAAAAAACAGCTGATCCTTACATTTGTGAACATTTGGTGGTAAAGACTTACAAAGTTTAAACCATTTTATAAGTTGTTCATAGCTGTTATTTATAACAATAGATCATTGACGGATGTCCAAAAGTTATTTTATTTGCGAAAATATCTCTTAGATGAAGCCTTGTCAAAAACATGTAGTATCAGGTATCATTAGGTACTTTAGTCATCGTTTCCTTGGGGGGTCGCGTTTAGATATAAGGGGGTCGCAATCTGCCCAAATTTGTGGCAAGTGCAAATATTCTTTGTCGCGATAGTAACGTAAAACTTTGAAATGTTATAATGAGGGGGTTGCAAGGCCTTCTAAACTGCCTTCCACGGTTTCTTTTTTCGTTACTCGGATACCAGAACGTTATGGTTTTATTCCATTTTTCTATGCCTCTCATAATATGTCCTGACCATCTCCACTTCAATTTCCTTATTTTTGTAACGACGTCAACTACTTTTGTGGTTTTCCTTACTATCTGATTCCGTACTTTATCGATTTTCCTTATGTTGAGCATGCTTCTTTCCATTGCAGTCTGGCAGGTTGCTAACTTCTTGCTTTGTGCTTTCGTGAGAGCCCAGGTCTGGCAGCCGTAGGTGAGCACGGGTAGCACGCACGTGTTGTATAGTCTTCTCTTAAGGAACATGCTAACTTCTTTATTTTTCATGATTTCTTTTAGGGACCAGTACCTTTTCCATGCTTTACCTATCCTTGTTTCTATTTCTTTCGGCATCAGATCATTTGGTGAAATCAGTTGACGTAAGAAGGTATATTCGCTTACATATTCTACAGGTTTGTTTTGGAACCCTTCCATCACTGCACACACCTGTAATGCCCATATCTCCACCTGTACATGTCTGTCCCTTCGTGAGGTTAATACTGTCAAATATCTGGGTGTAGTTATTGATAGCGGGCTGAAGTGGTACCCGCACTTAGATAACATAAGCACTAGAATTAGAAGAATGATTCACGTATTCAAGCTTCTTAGGACCTCTGCTGATTTTAAGACGCTTAACATGGTGTATAGCGCTATTTGTCTATCCGTACTAACCTATTGCATTACAGCGTGGGGTGGAGCATCAAAAAGTAGATTTCTCATGTTAGAACGATCGCAGAGAGCCGTCCTTAAAGTCATGTTGAAAAAGCGTTTTAGATATTCAACAGCACAATTATATAAAGATGCCAAAGTACTCACTGTGAGGCAGCTGTTTGTTCTACAATCCGTCATGAGGAAACATGCTGACCTCCCCCCACCAGACCCTACACGCCGTAAGAAGAAGCTTCTCTGTCTTACAGAACCCCACAGGACTACTTTCGCTAAACGACAGCATTATGTCTTAAGCTCACACTTATATGAAAACATAAATAAAAACCTACATATTATCAACCTAAATTCACACAAAGCCAAAACTATTATAAGGGATTGGTTGAAAGATCAGGACTATTATGCTACAGAAAACTTACTTACCTGGCCTAGTTAATACTAATTATAAAAATATAACTAAAGCCGCAGCAACCACACACACCCTCACCACATCCCCACACACATACACCCCCTTTCCTCTACACGACGCGCACACATACATAAACTACTCGAAGCCATACATACACTACATGCACATAACCCAACACACGCATACATTACACATACTTATAACGTACACATACATAAACTAAAGACAAATTCATCATAATATTAATATTAATTATCCTTTCATATTTCTTACACCGCACTGGTACACAACCAAATACATCAGAATATTTACTAATAAATCTCTGTATACACATCTTTGTTTCATACATCACATCACAGTTTTGTAAACGCACAATATGTCGCTAAGAACAATGACAAAAGTCGCTCGACCATAATTTACTGTTTAAGCGAGGACACTGTCTCCTAAGATACAGGGTATCCTAGTTTAGGAGGCAGGGTTTCACTAATTGCTCTTACCTTTTGACTGTTGTATCCTGGTTGTAAAAATGTTTATTGTTTGTATTGCAACTATTTCTATGTGTACCATAATAACTCAGTGTTCTACAAAAGGTTTTTGTATTAATAAATAATTTAATAATTTAATTTAATTTAGAGTTCCGCGATACCCCTGTAGAGGTTCCGCAAGAATTTAGAAAAAAAATCAAAACACTTAAGATGCAGTGTGAACGGCAACATCTTCATGAGACTGAGTGCGGAAGCGGGCAGAGACCTCCGCGTCACCGCGAACATTTTTATTATACATACCGTTGATGAAACGCATGTTACTAAGAGAGTGATGAATATGAATGATCATGGATGGAGAGGGAGAGGGAGACCAAAGAAAAGATGGATGGATTGCGTAAAGAACGATATGGATGAAAACGGAGTAAATGATGGGATGATGGCTGATACACAAATGTGGAAGGAGGCCTATTGCGCCGACCCCAAGTAATTTGGAACCAGGGCAGGAAGATGATGACTAGGTCTTCATAATGTTACGGAAGTCGCAAGTAATAAGGTGGCCTTCAAAATGTAGATACTAATTTTAAATGTAATGTTAGAAGGCGAGCCTTGACACACGTGAATTTGCATCACATTGTGTTATAATATGTCATGTTTAATACTTATGTTATGTAGCATATAATGTATTCTGATAAATTGATACACCTCTCTTTATTTGCCTATGTTGTCCATCCTGAGGTTGTCTAGAAGAATTCGCCCAGCAATAAATTACCCAGTGCAGATTACTTTAGTTGTAACTTAAACACCACCAAGTGGATATCTACAGCCAGTGGTGTACCTATGAGTAGTCGATCGCAAGTCAATGGTAACAGTTTGACCTTGACAGCGTCTTTATTTCGTAAGCAGTAAGGGCGGTTTTCTAATTCAAGCGTATGCACTGACGTGCAGTCGACTGCACATTAGGGCTAGCCCAATTATTTTTGTTTGGTATATCCTACTATCTAATATTATAAATGTGAAGGTGAAGGTTTGTGAAGATGTTTGGATGTTTAAATGTGTGTTACTGAATCACGTGTTGAACGGATTTGGATTGTACGCACATTCTACCATATTCTTGAATATGTCTCTCATTCACCCTGTCATGCTATATACCACTATTTATTTTCTCGCAGTCAATGGTAAAAAGTAGAGTACAACAACTCATGTTTTTTTTGTATCTCGTTCCTTGTATCCCTCGATCCGCTCAGGATTCTATTCAATTTATATCTTTAGAATTCGCTTCGCATGCGTAAAATGTGTTAAAATAATAAAATAATTAGTAAGGGTAGGCATATCTATACGACTTTGATTTAACTGTAAAGTTAGTCGAGTCGGTTAAGGAACAATGTTTCTTAATAAGATATCGCTGTGTTTCTCGGCTAAAGCATTTGTTGGTGTAAATTTTCTTCACTTCTTCCTATATTTTAATAATATTCCAATCATATTGTTATGTAGTTCATGAGTTTTACCAACTTTTTATTGATTTAGTTTTCAAGTGTTTATACATGAAAATTAGTAAATAGCCTCCAGTCTTGTATTGTTAACGAATATTGCATTGTATTCTATCTGTAAGTTTTCTGAAAACAGTAAAAGAACAACAAATTAGTTTTGTTTACACGGTGAGCAGTGAGACGATGTTTCAACAGTAAAAACAAAGGTGTCCTAACGTATGAATATCGATTCTGATAACGTAGCTCACAGGAACAACAGGGTTTTTATTACATACTGTATGTTATAATATTACAATCCTTTTCAATAAACAATATACAGTAGCATTATAATAATTCATTTATAACGACTTCGCTATTAACGACTAACCGGTTTTAGCGACGATAATGTTTACTCATGTTTGGTTTCATAGTTATTACCCGCTGCCACTCCGCCAGAACCGCCATTGTGATTTTGAATGTTCGCTTACAAAAATGTACGACAGCCAACTTCAGAAACTTACATGCTCATCTCGGAATAAAGAGGAGAATTGTGTTACGAGCTTTCCACTTAGAGAAATACATGTGAGCCATAGAACAACGCGTTAGTGAACAATTTCGGGGATATTACATCCCCTTGTCTCACCCCTCTGCGCAGTTGGATTGGCTTCGTCTTTTGGTCCTGGAGCTGAACAGTCATGGTAGCAGCACTCTCACTATGCGGAAGTTTTTTTTTATTTAATAATCTTGAACTGAATTAGCATTCTTTTTTTCAGAATCAGCGTGGCTATCTGCGGTGGCGTGCAGTTTTATCGGTAGGATTTTTTATTCGTCCGAGTCGGTAGGTATTCAATTCAGTTAGGAAAACATCGTAAATGTTGCAGTATTTCATATTTATTCATGGCTTATAAATTCCTTTGTTTTTAAATTAAATATTTTGTTTGAACTAGCGAGACTCCGTGAAAATGCTAGACATAAAACAGAGGTTCATATAGCAGACTTTACACCATATAGTTATTACCAGTCAACCTCTGGGTTATATATGAGCACAGCAAAATAGGTACAAACAATATCATTCATTATTTCAGCCGAAAGACATCCACTGCTGGACGCAGGCCTCCCCCAAGCATATGTTGGGGGGATATGCCATAATCGCCACTCTTGGCAGGCGGGTTGGCGATCCCAGTTGGTTGGTTATATACTCAGAGAATTGTAGTGTATTTTGTATGTATGCAACCTTCAAGTTGGAATCTATGTCATAAGCCATTAGATGTTGTCTAATAATTAAAAACATTCTGCGATCGTCCGTGTTTAATATTGTTACGACGGAGGGTTAAGCAGAGTGGACTGAAATACTTCAACCTCGATTTTCCTGGACTTAGAGACGTTTTCAGCAGGCTGAAATGCATTTTCAGTCCGTATCAGAGGAGGCTCTATCACATACCAAAGAATCGAAATTTTGAGTAAGTTGCCGTTGTTTTCAGGCGCCTGAAACATGTTTTCAGGCCGTTTCAGGAGCCAACAAATCCGATGCCGACATTTCCTGAAAACCCATTTTCAGGCGTTTTCAGGACCCCTTATGGCCATTTGACACCCACATGTAAAATTGTTGATGAGTGAGCGAGATAGAGCTAAATATCAGACAAGGATAGACGAAGAACCTTCTGGAAGAGAGTGAGCAGGATAGAGCTAATATAAGACAAGGATAGACGAGATTCGACAAGCTTCGAGAACATTCCATTCTAGAAGTGAGTGAGTGAGATAGAGGATAGATGAGGTTCGACGAGGTTCGAGAACTTTCTATTTCGAGAATGTGCAAGTAAGAAAGAGTTATCTTATGACAAGGATAGATGACATTCGAGGACTTTCCAGTACCACGACTCGCGGCCTATATAAACGGCGCAGCTGAGCGCCAGTGGAGTTCAGTCGGAGTTCAGTTGGGAACAAGCGATAAAAGCGATAACATTAAAGCGATACTCGGAGCGATTTAACTAGTAACTTTGTGTGTTAATTAGTAGTTCAGTGTAATTGTGCTGTAATAAAGTGTTCTCTACGCATTTAATCGGCTTTCTATCCATTTACGAACCCCCAGCTCGTAACAATATGTTCCATTACGTATGCCTCGACCTCATTCATTCTTAATTTATTTAATTACTTATAAGACTTCATTAGACTCACAGGTGTGGGCTGAAATTGTCATAGTGATGCGCTAAGTATTAAAGTTATGGACCGTACTCACCGCGAGCATTCATTGCACGTGTAATGTAACAATTCCCGGAATCCATGGAGGAGACCCTCAACGAAGCGGGCTTCCCTCCAGCAACCCTGGACTGTTCCCTCTCCCAGTACGTGGACCTGGTCTGCGGGCTGTTCGACGTGCCGGTAGCGGGCGACACCCTCAACGACCGCATACAGGCGCTGCACCTGCTGTTCAGCTTGTACTCCGCTGTTAAAACGTCGCAATTATATGCTGAGCGCCAAAAGGAGTGACAGCAACGCGTAGACTTTGTTAAGAATAAATGCATTTACTTTTTGAAAGCATTGTTTTATTTATATTAATATGGCTCTCAAAACTTACCTATGATGATACTGAGAATCTTCGGATTTTCGCAAGGTTCCCGAAAATAACTCTGATAATTGCAAAAAAAACTCGGATTCCAATTATCCGATGCTTTGCAATCGTGCTAGAATTTTCACAAAGAGACGATTTTTCCGATTATACCACGACATATCTAATGTCATCAGTGGCTATAACTTAAGAATCATAATTATTTTTATATTCATAAGATTTAATCGAAAGTCCGCGCAGGACATTAAACGAGTATTAATATTTTTGAATTAAATTTGTGAATTCGTCGAAATTAAATATTTAGTGATACGTAACGTTATTTTTTTAGGTAATATTTTTAATATTGCAACTCTCCCAGTGTTGCTAGCTTTAGTCAAAATCTAGTTTTTTTTTAAATCACACATCACTTAATAAACCACAAAGCAGTAAAAATAATTTACGGACGGACATGACGAAACTATAAGGGTTCCTTGTAGGACTTCGGAACCCTAAAAAGCCCATATTTTAAGAAATCTTTAAAAAAAATCACAAACATACGGTGCTGTTTTTTAACAACAGTTATGGCCCAAACTAAGGAAATCCCAATCAATAGCTTTTTCCAGAAAGTGTCCAAATATTGGCAGGAAGAACGTTGTATACTTTTATAGCCATATCTGTGTCATGGTAAATCTTACGAATAAAATCTTCTTCTTCTTCTATCGTGTCGACATGAGCTACATAATGATACTAGCTCAAGCAGTGGGCAAAAGATTAGCCAGTCAGCAGGTTGGTAGCGGGGCTGTCTGCCCAGAGTGCGCCGGACGATCAATTAAATATCGTCACTCGTAGAGGCTCTCTTACGAATAAAATATCTACCTATCTACTTACCTATACTTCTACAGAATTGTTGATGTATCCATACATTCCATACTAGTTTGCGATTTTGCTTAGATGCGGTAGGTAACTCAACCTCTCTTTTTGAATTTATCTGGCAGCTAGTGCTTTAGACATTGTGAAGCCTTAGTGAATTTTTGGAATCCCGGAACATTCCGGTAAACCCTCTGGTAAAGAATAGGCGTAGTGGTTCGTGAAAAAAAATACGAGACGCCGTGACGTCATTGAAAAATGGCGGCGCGTGGGCAGAGTCGTGTTGTGGAAGGTGATTGTAAGAAGGGGCAGTCTGGTGCGAGCAGCCAACCGATACACTTCTCCGACACGAAACTGTCGGTTTGCCCGTAATGGGAGATACGTTTTATAATGTATATTGTTTTATCTTTAGGGCTCCGTACCCAAAAGGTGCCAAACGGGACCCTATTACTCCCGCTACGCCGCTGTCCGTCCGTCCATCCGTCTGTCTATCACAGGGCTGTATCTTTTGAACGGTTATAGGTAGCCGGTTGAAATCTTTTCAACATGAAATTTGGACAGTAGGTACCTTTTACAACGTAAGTACCCACTAAGAAAGGATTTTTGGAAATTTTAACCCTAACGGGGTGACATAGGATGTTAAATTTTGTTTTAAAAATCTTTTTATAACCGCGGCTTCGCTCCCGTAGTTCTCGCAGACATAGTGGTGGTTCTTCAGTTCACCCCACAGAAATAGGTAGTTTTTTTATTAAACCAGTACCAGATTTTGAGTCTAATCATTAGCTTTGAAACAAAAAAAGTTACCAATAGACATTTACAGGCATCTTCCACATTGATAGACCTTTGTGAAAACTCTCTTTTAAAATTATTTCGAGTATATAGTATAGATTATAATTTTTTGAGTTATAGAGAGAAAACTGAAAAATACTTAAAACGTCCTAGTTCAAAGGTCATTGATCTTAGAGAAAAATTATTCTAGCAAATAATGCTCCTTTAGCTACTTTCTATTTTAAGAAGCCATTCACCTACGATTGGAAATGCTTGTCACTGCGCTAAAAAACTATAAGGTGCTTTCCTTGGAGCTACAGCTATTGCTAGACCAGGATGCGGAGAAATACTTTGCAGAGGATGATGTGGAAGATAGATGTATTTCTTTGATGGCCGCCCACGCTCAGCAGTCGCGCTTGCGACCACTAGACCAACGAGGCATATTATAATAATATTCCAAGAAATGTCCAATATTGTGTGACAAGCTTACTTTTGATAATATTCGACTTTATTACCGTATGAATAAGTAAATACTGGTAACTTATGTAATATTTATGATAACCTACGCATAGTAAGTGGTATAACTTGTCAAAATTCTTGTCAGTATACAAGTTATTCATGCTTGTATTAAGTGTAGATGCATATTTATCACGATTTGTTAAAGATTTAGAGAGGCTTGTTAAAAATTCATTAGTTCTAAAAAAATCGCCGTTTCAGGCTCCCCAATATTTCTATCAAGTCAGTGTGGCGGGACGCCTCTTACAGATATTTGATTTAAACAAACAAAATTAAATTTAAACTATACATAGAAAGGATTTTTTTTTTCTAAATTTTTTTTTTATTAAATAGATTTTTTTTTGGTGGTTCGCAACGTTTTCGTACAAAATGCAAGTTGTAACCACCGCGAGCCATAAGCGATGGCGCCCATCCATTCAATAAAAAATCGAGGGGTGAATATCTTGTAATCTGAACCAAAAATTTGAACCATTGAATTTCATAGCTATTTTTGTTGATGTGAACACAAATGTAGAAAACATTGAATTAACTTTCTGTGATTTCAGGTTTGGTCCCATAGTAATAGTTGTTCATACTGATAAGTACAATGACCCCTTAAGTGATTTTCAGTTATTTAAATAACACATGAATGTCATGTATGATACTCAATTTTTTTTCCGAATCGAACATGGACCTGGACCTGCGGGCTGAAAACGTCAGGCTGGCCCGGCCCCCTTTAAATGCTTCTATTTTTTTTATTAGAGCGGTACATTGAAAATGTAGTAAGTACAAATGCTTCTGAAGAGGAGTACATTCGGATAATACATACCTCGCGACCTAAAGCCACCGGGGCCA
Source organism: Asteroscopus sphinx (assembly GCA_949699075.1). NCBI lineage: Eukaryota > Metazoa > Arthropoda > Insecta > Lepidoptera > Noctuidae > Asteroscopus > Asteroscopus sphinx. Next base: position 15,171,448 of record OX453024.1, read on the forward strand.
TCAGTCGTCGTTAAAGTGATTGGGATGTTAGAGGGAAACTAAAAATAACAATATTTTCACAACACAGCATGAGCTTTTTGTGTTCTCGGACGCACCAGATGAATCCTTTCGCAAAATTTCAAAATACCTATTTTATTTGACGACGTCTGTGGTCTAGTGGTTCGAGTGTAAGACTGCTGATCACGAGTCCGTGGGTTCGCAATGGTTGACCGGAGTAGCAAATTGTGCGATAAATGGTACGATTAATTGAACATCGTCAAACGCGAGTAGATCCCCTGTTCACCAGGTTCTGATAAATAAAATCAGGAATAACTGGAAACATACTACAACATACCGAAACTTCAGTTCCTTAGTGTTACAAGTCTGAATTTTCGTGGTAGGTATTGAGTTATCAATGAGAAAATGTTTAAAAAACTTGCTTGATCAATTTGTTATTCCTTAATCGTTGTAAAATAGAATATAGTCTTATAAATTCTGTAAAATCAACTTTCCTTATTATCTCGCGACATTCCCAGGCTTCCACCAACACAGTATTCAAGAAATGCCTAATAGAATTACCATACAGATAAAATCGGAAGTATTTATTATGGTAACAGCTATACTATTTATAAATATTATCGACTATTGAGGGCACATACGATAATCAGACTCTCAATGGGAGCCGTAATCAGGAAAAGGGATATTCTGGGCAATACTTTCTGTATCAAAACCAATGTCGATGACACCCTTCTACAAACGGTTCGTGGTGTGTCATCTTCAGCTACGACCTTCCAGGGCCGAGGAATCTGCCTCCGAGTGAAAAATATTCCCACGGTATTGTCCGTAAATTAAATAAAAAAAATATTTTACAGTCTTATTTGCGACCATTTAGTCGCAAATACTACGGTAGTGTTATTTGTTTTTCTCCCGATCTTCTTGGACGAAATCTGAGGGCTATTGATTTTTCTTTGACGCTCTGATGAGGTATTTTAATATGATTTTGTAAAGGTGCTATCTTGTTTTTTAATTAGGTGAATTAATTAGGCTAAGTCCAACTTTACGGCAACCAAATGTCCAGTTTGTATACGGAAGTAAAATGGCATGGTTGTCCATGCATGCCAACATCACGCCTGTATTTCCTCGAAAGGGTAGGCAGAGATGTATAGTATAGACCCATATTTCGACAGTTATGTTATAAGTCCCATGTAATAGGGGGCGAGTTTATTGCCCTTAACCGGGCACAAATCCAAACTCCAGGCTGCTACTAAATATTTCCTAGCTAAAAAATTCAATAACGCTTTGCTCGACCCGGCAATCGAACCTTGTATCGACCAGTGACCACTAGACTAAAGAAGCAGTCTTTATAATTACATGAATTAATTAGGCTAAGTCTAGCTTTACAATGATATTTCTATTTTTTATTTTTATTTATTTATCATTTATAGATTTAGATTTATATAACATTGTGTGCCCCACGGCTGTGCCAAATAGGTCCAGTTCAGCATATAGGTCACTAGTACCAGACGCTGGTTTTCAACTGAACCTATTACAGGTAAAGCCAGTCAGGGCATATCGTACTTTTAACGCAGAGTGTTGGGAAGTTGAGCTTGACTTATTTGTTACTAGTCGCCTTTTACGACACCCATGAGAAGAAAGAGGGTGGTGGAATTCTTTACGTCCGGCACCACACGGACGACAACTTATATTGTTTAATGGAAAATAAAATTTTGTTATTCAAATTATATGAATGAACTTTTATTTTATTTCGTTCCTTTGAAAAATCTCAATAAAATATTTATTTTATTTATTTATTTAAACATCAATTACTCTTAAATCTAGAGTTGCATACAGTCAGAAACTTATCATTATAAGAGCAAGGTCAGTATGACTTAAACCCCTGATTCCGAAACTAGGTGAACCTGTACTATCGGAATCAGTGATTCCTCCAATTACAGCACAGTTATGCTCTGCTAATATTAATTATAGTTGACAATAAAATAAAATAAAATAAGAAAGGCTTTAAACAATTTGGTATTAAAAATATCTATAATGAATGATGCTTGTAAGAGCTATTTATTTATTTATTTATATAGCTATGAGTAATTGTGCGGATTTAAATAGTGGAGGGAACGTGTGTGTATAGTATAGTATGGAAGAATGTTGTGGGTGTAGGATTGGAAGTGTGTAGGAGGGTGTGTGTGTGTGTGTGTGTGTGTGTGTTTGTATAGTACGTTAATAGTTTATATAGAAGTTTATATGTTAACCACAAGTAGGTCTTCGGTTTCTTCGTATGTCATGTTTTTCAACCAGCTTATGATTTTATTTTTAACTTGAAGAGTATTGGATACATATATGGGGACAGATTTGTTGATTTTATTATACAACCGAGAACCTAATGATAATCTTTATTCTCCAATATTCAGCTCACGACTTCTTTGATGACCCACTTATTAATTACGGATTTGGCCCTACAGTCGTATTTAGGGCATGCATTCTGAAATTCCGGAATCTCGAAACTCCGGAATCTCGGACAGATTTTTACGATTTTTCAGAGGGCGTCTCCAAGGGAAGGGCTCGGACCTCGGCTCAGGGCTTTGCCGTTGCTCCCAGCAAGAATAAGAAAAAAGAAATCCTTTTATTTGGCACAGGACAGGACCCCGCCACTGGTCCCCTGGCAGCCGTAACTGCATCGAGAAAGGTTTTCTCGATGTGACGGACTCTTGGTATCGGGTAGATAATGCGTTTCGCGGCAAACCTCGCCAGCGGGCGAGGGCAACAGACCTACCTAATCCTAACAGAGTAGTTAAACCTACTCATAGTGCTATCAAGTATCACCGATCGGTGAAACTTACATACTAACGGCCAAAATTAATATTGGCTGATGGCTCACATGTAAAATTGTTAGTGGTAAATCTTGCACCGGTCACCTCCTGTTTCAAAATGTATATATTATGACATACTGAGCTCCCAGCCCTTGCCATGATGCACTATGGCTACAAAATGTTTTTTAAATTTTAATATACCTGTGGAGGTACTTGGAGCTTCATGCATTTATTTGACAGTAGATACATTTTTTATATTTAATAATACCTGCATTGTTTTTAAAATAAGTTTCGAAAAAACTGCAGTTAAGACGGACGCTGGTGGCGTCCTCTGATATACATTTAAATGCAAATGAATTAATAAGACGAGTAAACAGTAAACTTAAAATGAGTCGAGTGCTAGAAAATATGTCAAATTTCTACCTCTAGTAAGGTAAATCGTAGATAGATTGGATATTAATTTTGGCCGTATATGATTACAAAATTTGACGATTGAACCTAGAATATGAGTCACTCATATAAGATACCAATAGATACCTTGGAATATAAGTCTAATGTCAAACATTAATACCTTGGGTACTATGAACCTACACATATATATTATAGTACCTATGTAGATATAACATTTATACAATAACCAGCGGACACGGCAGACGTCGTCCTGCCCGGAAAAGCAGAGCCACATATAAGTAAAATCGGTGACACACCGACACAAACAACACTCTCTGGGTCGCCAATGCTGCCGTCAAGTGCCGTCTATTACATTTGGCACTGTATAGCGCCATCTAGCGGCTACTGACATCACTCTCTGAGTCGCCAATGCTGCCGTCTATTGCAAAAACTAAAATAGCCGTGATTAATATTCGATTTGATTTGTTTGTAACAACTACTTAAGGAACCCTATAATACTGAGCATGGCCCGACATGCTCTTGGCCGGTTTTTTTTATTATTATCATTAATACCGATACCCATCACGTCTGTGAAGACAACCACTAATTTAGATTGTGTCGCCCCACCACTTAACTACTTAGGTACAAGTATTATTCACGATAGTTATTTTCTAAATTAAATACTTTCAGGTTAACAAATAAGGAAGAAATAATGGTGGCAACTAAGAAGCTTATTGCTTACATTGGAGTGCCTTTGGTAGCTCTGGTAATTGTAGTCGGAACCGCATTGGGGCTTATATTTTATCATAGGGCGTAATAATAATAATAATAATGTAATATAACGTATTATTTTTATTATCACTGTTCTACAAATAGTATCAATTCAAAATAGTGAAAACATATAGAACTGAAAGAGTTGTCATTATACACGTATAGGAAAAATATGTAGATAGACTAGTGTCCAATACTTTAATTCCATAACAATAGCAACAAAATCATCAAATCAGCGTCAGTTAGATGTCTTTTAATAATGATTAATAATTTAAAGTGCAATTCAACTTACTTAAGTCTACATCTGTACGTGGAAGTTACCACATCTGTACTTGGTTCTCGTCTTTCATAAATAAAGAAGGATATGTAAGCCGAATGCAGCAGTCAGTCTTTTCAAAATGCTTATGGCACACCCAGTTCTAGAGGTCCTTTGGAGTCGTATTTCAAACATAATCACTATTGCCGTACTTCACCCACTGTTTGAGTCCTACTAGTGTCTTCGGGAATATCTGTAAAATTCCTTTTGTTGGACCAAACAAGAATACAACAACGCCTAACATTGCGTACACAATGACGTATTACAGGTTTAATGGAGATAAAACTCATAAAACACGGAGAAAAATAGTCGTCGTTACTTGAATCAATCAACTATTTATAGTAATTAAGTAATTATATGTAAATAAACCTCAAAAATTAATAAATGAAAAAAAGACATGTTTTTTTTGAAAAGTCAAATTCATTTTTAACGTTGAATATTTTGTTGTTTTTAGCATTTTTCATTCCAAATTACATTTAAACATATAAGTTGTATATATTTTTGTAAAGCATTTATAAAACCCTTTATTTTGATACCCCACTCGATAGTTTTTGACGGAAAAAAAAAATTTTTGAAGAGGTAATATGGCGCCAAAAAGCGGCCATTTTAATTTTTTAAATTTTGATGTACCCAGTGTCACTCTCAGAATTAAGACGAATCTAACGACACCTCTCAATCTCAAATCCATCAAACCGTTAAAAAATTAAATGAATCCAAAATGTCAGGAAATGCGGGCAGAGAGACTTTTGAAGATTAGGTATTTGAAGAAACTATCGGTGTCACTTTGCCTTAAGTAAGTGCGATAAGAACAACTGCAGTTCCGACTGAATAAATAGCCTTAGCAAATAAAGTCATAATTCGAGTTCTATCTATCTATTTATGTGGCGACCGATGTCTACAACACATTTATGAAATTTCACTAATATAATTCCACTATTTGCCACTTGAAATCTTGAAATCGGTTTCGACCATTTACATGAGCCGTCCTAAAAGGATATGACAACCCTGAGTGACCACTCAGTGTTAAAAAGTACCAACACTAAGTGAGAGACGAAACAAAAAAAAAAGTGTATTCTCCAAAAAGGAGTGATAACACAAAAAGAGAGAGACCTTACTGAAAAAAACTGACTTAAATCAGGCCAACATATAAAAGCATTGCCTATCCCTATCAAATATAATTACTTGAGTAGCAACCTTCGTTTCGTGAATGCAGTAGTTCTGTGAGTGGGGCGGTGGCGCCCTCAGCCTCTATCATCTCGGCGCCTTCCTTCTCCACAGCCAGCTCACAAAGTACTCCAGCTGCTACACGCTGCAAAAAATCAAAAAATATAATAAGCTTGATATGTACAGTAGCCTGCATGACAGTGGTAACACTTAAATTAGAAAACCGCCCTTACTGCTTACGAAATAAAGGTGCTGTCAATGTCAAACTGTTACCACTGACGTGCAAGTACAGTTAGCAGCAATTCAGTTTCGTCATAAGTTAAGGTTAATAAGTATTCTTTCACCCTAATTTTACACAGAGTGTTATTACAAGAATAAATATCCAACTTATTATTAATTTTGTCATAGACATATGGCCCCAAAAATACATAAAATCTTCTAATAAAAGATGTGTTTGGTTGTAAAAATGTCATTAGCGTAGACGAATGCAAAAGTTATAGAATTTCTAGAAAGATGTATTTTTTTATTAAAAATAATAATGATAAGCCTCTTTTCTGTCGTTTGTTCAACTATTGTGTTATTTTAATTTATTTCATCGTAAAAAGACAGTTAAAGGACAATGGGGGAATTTGTATGGCGTTTGGTCTATCGGCGGCCATCAATAAGACAAACGGCCGCTATACAAGCACGCCATCTCTGAGAACTACTGAGAAGCGCTTGGAACCCATTCGGCATTACGAGCGGCGAGCGTATTATTGCGTATCTCGAATCGCGATGTCTTCGACTGTGAAATGCAATACGTGCATTATTGTGATCGACGAGTTGTTGGCGTTTGTTCAAAAAAAACTATCAGTGTGCGACGAAATAACTCTAGTAAAAAGAGATTTAAAATTCGACATTATCTCTATAGCGAGAATTGGGGCCCTGTTGTGCTGTCCTGTCACTGTTCTGTGCCAAATAAAAGTTTTTCCTTTTCTTTCTAGCATGGAAAAGAAAGCCGAGATCTTGAAGAAATTATTAAATAGCAATGATTAATATTCGATTTGATTCGTTTGTGATTAGACCTACTTAAGGAACCCTATAATACTGAGCATGGTCCGACATGCTCTTGGCCGGTATTTTTTTCATAACTTTGAAAATAGAACAAGAAACGCGCGCGGGTGAATTGGTGTGAATGAAAATGAGACACTGTTTGTGTTGTAGCGGTCCCTAATTTGTGTTGTGTTTCCTCGCAAATGAGAGAATTTATACTTATTATATGAAGCAATTAAATTATAATTATTTAATTATTATTTATTATATTATAATATTTATTATTATCTTTTTTAACCATATTATTAGTTAAATTAATTTTCAGACCAACACAAACACACACAAATATTTGTGTCCTGTGGGAATCGAACCAACGACCTCGTGACCAGGGGTCTTGTTGATAAAATACATTAGGTAGAAAAATGATACTTCATAAACATCGATCATATAGCCCAATTATAATGCGTACAATAAATTCTGTCAACTAGCTGAGGCGGGGGTACTGCAATCCGATTGGCCCTGCCAAGGCGGCTATTGGCTAATTGGCGTGAATGAAAATGAAATGAGATACTGTTGAATTAATTTGTGTTGTGTTTCCTCGCAAATGAGAGAAAAGTACTATACAAGTCTCGGCCGAAATAGCAATTAACGGCCTCGTTTAGTTAAAAAGGTCTGTCGACAGAGTAATAACACTGCTTCAACAGAAAATGCTTTAACTTGATTTTAAATTCTCTATGACACAATATATTCTTTAATTCTATTGGCAGTTTGTTAAATAATTTCGTTGAACTGTAGTATGCGCAATGTTTGAAAATATTGAGATGCATTACACTTATTCATGCAAAGACTGCAAGATAATATAAAAAGTCACTGTATGTTTTCTTCAGAGTATTTCAAGTTCCTTTTTAGGGTTCCGTAGTCCTACAAGGAACCCTTATAGTTTCGTCATGTCCGTCCGTCTGTCCGTCTGTCCAGTAGGATGTGGTTTCTGGTTTATATTAATTCTATGCATGAGACTTTCCATAATTGGTTTCAGTGTGGTGAACGCGTTTAGTAATACCATTCAGCAGTGGCGATGGGTGAATGTTTTCAGAAGGGAAGTAGGTACCTAAAAATCCTAAAAGAGCTAATCCCTCGGGACGGCGCCTTTAAGTTAATCCAGGATATGGTCTATTTGTGTGCCAAATTTCATATAAATCCTTTCAGCCATTAGATCGTCAAGTAGTAACAAACATATATACATACAAACTCACAAACTTTCGCATTTATAATACATATAGTGCGATTAGTGTGATTGCAAATAAACTTTTACAATACAATACAAATACTCTTTATTCTCGAGCGTTGTGGCGCAACTTGGGAGAGGCCTATGTCCAGCAGTGGACTGCGATAGGCTGAGTTGATTGATTGATTGATTGATTGACTCTTTATTGTACACAAAAGAAAATACCAACATATATTACTTACTACTTTTCAAGCGCCACACAGAGAAACAGCACCTATAATCTAGCAAACGGTTCGCGCACTGGTGAGCTACGAGACAGTTGTTGTTAGTACCTATAGCACACCTCGGACACTCAATACAATATAAACGCTAGCACCACCTATATACACAAGATTACGTCTTATACGAACGCACACACACGTGTAAGTTAGGGATGCTCGCCGCTCGTAATACCGACTCGGTTCCTAGCGCTTTTCAGAGATGGCATGCTTGTATAGCGACTGGCGATCGACATCCATAGCAATCTTGCAGTCCAATTGCCGGCAAACTGTGGGCGGGTGCGGGGTCCGGGTGAGGAATCTTGAATTAGCGGGGGGTGGTGAGTGGCCGTTCTGTAAGTTAGTACTATTAGATATTCTGTGCCTATAGGCTAAATTTGCTGAAACAATCCTACTATCCTACTTTCTACTATCCTACTTTCTACTAATGATATAAACTTGAAAGTTAGTGAGGCCATGTTTTTGCCTATTTTAGTAATTTGGCGATTTGAAAGAGTTGTATTACAGTAGGTTAAAAAAAATTACACCTTTTTGTCAAAGTTGTGTAGCGGTAATATTACATTTTACTTTTACATAAACTTTTAGTGCTGCAAAGTATACGTGAGGCAGTCTAGCTATTTCAAAGCCGCCTTATATTTCCCTTGAACAATGATTTTCCACATTAAATTCTTCATATATTTTTTTCCTCGTGAGTCTTACATTAAAATTTCTTTCAGAAACCTACCCAATAGTCTTGATAATTGCTGGAGGATCTACAGCTGTGATCCTGATAATTATGCTGATCATAATGCTCTGTCATAAGAAGACAAAAAAGACTGATGTAAAGAAGCCAGATATAACAGACTTGGGGAAGACTTGCGTGGACCAGTTCAAAGATTGTGATAGAAGTTCCAATATCAGTGATCTGAAGTTAGAACTCAGGCAGGTTGAAGGCAGCTGCGATATGGTTAGTGACTCTACTTTTAATATCAGTGATCTGAAGTTAGAACTCAGGCAGGTTGAAGGCAGCTGCGATATGGTTAGTGACTCTACTTTTAATATCAGTGATCTGAAGTTAGAACTCAGGCAGGTTGAAGGCAGCTGCGATATAGTTAGTGACTCTACTTTTAATATCAGTGATCTGAAGTTAGAACTCAGGCAGGTTGAAGGCAGCTGCGATATAGTTAGTGACTCTACTTTTAATATCAGTGATCTGAAGTTAAAACTCAGGCAGGTTGAAGGCAGCTGCGATATGGTTAGTGACTCTACTTTTAATGATCATAGATTTTAAAAAGATTTTAGTAGATACTGAATGGCTTTGTAAGTAATAGTGACATTTTATTTTATCAGCTAACTTTGAATAGAACTCGGTAATATAAAGATATTCTTATTCTTTATTGCACACAAAAAAAAATCACAACAATACATAATTGATATTAAATAATGATAATTCTTTAGATATTTGAATATCCTAGTTCTTTATTTAATTACTTTATTGCCTTTAGGTGCCTTATTGAGGTCCGCATCATGCTCTGATTAATTGAATATTGTATTCTTTTAATCTCGATGTCATCATTTAAAAAGCCTTTTTTTGTTTGACATCAAATATTGCAACATAACAGTATATTTAAATTAACCAATAATGATTGTTATTAATAATCTCGCAATGGAGAAATTTAATTTATCATGTGACCTTTTATCAATAATATAAATAAAGGCTGTAGCCGACGGTACTACAGATGCAAGTAAGCGGATAAGATTCAGTTCATGCGATGCAAATAGCGACGCATGACGTGACGTGACGGTTGCAGTTGTTTCTTCTCTCTTTTAGTTTGCTTCGTTGAACTCACGAATAAGCCGGCGCACCAGTTTGATGTTTGGCGTCTTCAGGCCACTTTGGGTTACCCCGTCGAACACTCGCTGTAAAAACGAGGGAACGATTCTTGAAACGGTTCCGCTGCCGGGTTCCGGAATAGGAACCGGATTCCCTTTCGCTCAAAGGGTGTTATTTATCATTTATACACCAAACGAATGATATACTTTTGAAAAAAAACACGCCACATCGACATAAGATTTCTCCTTGAGCTTAGGATCGACTGACTCGCGAGCAACTACTGTTCACGCGAAACCCTTCTCCACGTCAGTCCTCCAGGGCCTCGCTGGAGTATTTGCTACTACCACCAAGATCTGCACCGACGGAGGCTCCATAGGTACGGTCGACCGCACGTCGGTGGTAACACTGACATTAGCAGCATCTTTATTTCGTAAGCAGTAAGGGCGATCTTCGAATTGAAGTGTTACCACTGTCATGCAGTCGACTGTACTAGTTACGAGAGCAAAAGAATTTTGTGCTAAGAAACCATGACGTTGATTTTAAAGTAATGTAAACTGCATTCAAGGAAGAGTTATACACGGGGCCGGAAAGTCGTTTTAGGCCGGTGTTCATAAACTTCGACTGCCTCGTTGGTCTAGTGGTCGCAGGATTTAATATAAAGTAATGTTTCAAGGGTTTAGGAACCATAAGTACATATAACGATTCATTTATAATGTCATGTTTTGATTGGATGTATACTTTTTTGCATTTAATTTTATTATTCAAAGATTTTTTATTTTAGATATTTTGTAAATGTATCAATGTAGTTATGAGAACCAGTCCCCTAGAAAAAATGCATTTACCGCGAATCATACGACTCGAGACAACGATAAAAAAACAATAGTGGTGGAAGTGCATCATACTAGCACAACGACGTGTGGAAAAAATGCATGTAACTATCCACCACCATTGAAAAATGATTGTAATTCGGATTCTGCAAGTTTATCTAGTTCAGCTACGTTATCAAGTGCCATCGCCGAGGAAATACAGCGACGTAAGATGGTAAGTATGCAAGCTGAGATGTGAATGATAAAATTGAGATCACATAAGATGTGTGTATTATAAGATTATCTATACACTTTCTTTTCGTAAAATTGTAGATAACATTGAAAGTTAAGCCCTGATTATGTCAGAGAATATTTGGATTAGAATTTGCGGATTGTTTACACTAACATATTACGTAACAACTTCTTCTTTTTACACTAACATATTACGTAACAACTTCTTCTTTTTACACTAACATATTACGTAACAACTTCTTCTTTTTACACTAACATATTACGTAACAACTTCTTCTTTTTACACTAACATATTACGTAACAACTTCTTCTTTTTACACTAACATATTACGTAACAACTTCTTCTTTTTACACTAACATATTACGTAACAACTTCTTCTTTTTACACTAACATATTACGTAACAACTTCTTCTTTTTCTTCGTGTCGACGGTACAAAAGAATTACATGGAAGTCCCTAAACCGATTGCGGACCCAGGTATGCAGATGCAGGCTTAACATGAGCAAGTGGAGCTATATAGACCAAACAGCTATAGCCTGCATGTGTGGCATTGATCCTCAATCAATGTCACACTTGCTATGCTGTTTCTTGTGTCCAAGCACTTGCACATTAAGTGACCTTAACAATGCCACAGACAATGCACAAGACGTGGCAAATTTCTGGGCCAGCAGCGTCTGATTACTGTGCCACTTACAGTAATTTTTTTTGTACGTAACAGCTAATACAGAGGAAGTGTATCAAGTGTTTTTTTATTGGTTTGAGTAGGTACTTCTGTTAGCTTTTTAGTAATTCGTGGGAGCTTGCCTCATAATAATGTAGAAAATATGCCCAACAGCAATTGTTGCATCAAAAAATTACCGAGTGCTAGACTTTAAATTAGCTTTCAGACATCCTCCAATTACTGCCGGTTTTTAGTTTTCTAAAGTATGTAAATAAATAAAGTTTATCACTTTCTTTAATGTGTCAATTCAAAGTCATGCTATTAAGTAAACGTCGTCATAACTAAAAGTTTTCAATAGTTTCGAAGTGATAACACTAGGGCAATTCCTGTGAGGGAGGCAATTTGAGGTTGTGCGAGTGTTGTCGCGCGGTGAATGTCAAACGTTGCGACAGAAGCTTCGCGTCGCGTGGAGACAAAACTCGACCAAAACTGAGCGCTCCCGAGCTTACGCACTCAAAGACTGTGAATGTATAATATGTACATTTACACACACAAGTATGATGTACACACGAAAGTGTGGCTCACCCGCTTTCGGGAGATAAAACATTTGTACAATTTAACTAGATGAAATTTTCACTTTTTCTTGCTAATTTTGATTGCTTTAAATTGAAATTTGATTTTATTACTACAATTATTAGCATTCGACCCGATTTAAATTTCTTCCAATGAAGAGGTAATCATTCTGATTTTCGGAAAAAATAAAAATCGAGTCTGATATAATACGAGTCTTTGTTTTTGTTTTCCACAATAACTAAAAATTCACTGTGTGTACTTATTTCGGACTCTTAATAAAAAAACCGGCCAAGTGTGAGTCGGACTCACGCAGTTCCGTAGTACCAACCATCGACTTGATACCCCATAGAAAATGTGTCAAACCCTCGGTTCCTTGAGGGTTTGGTCTGGGGTCTGGGGGTTGAGTTATACAAAAATGTTTGAATTCACTCGGGAATGCGGATGAGTGATGCCAAAATGCCAACGCCTAACCCAAGCCTGTTTATTCATTAATGCAGTGATTAATTGATTATACCATGAAATCATAGAACAAACAGTTATTTAATTCTAAAGAGGCTAACCTAACGGCGGAGAATCTTAACACCGCGATGTAAAAATCAATTGGAATTGCACAACACCATCTAGTGACAAGTCGACAAACAAAAATTGAATAATTGATGTGTTAAGATTGTGTTTGTTCCTAATACTGCCACTAGGTGGCTAAACAAACTGATTTAAATTACTAGAGTTTATCAAAAGACATCAACGAACCTACTCCAAATGTAAAATTTTGCATTTCTTTCTTACGTAGTTACCACCACATATGTCTAAGTTTGTCCTGTTTTTTGTATTTGATGCTTAACTACATAGTAAGCACTATAAGCAGACCAAGATTGACGCTGGTATATATTACCGTTTTGATATTGATATATAACAGGAACAAAAACGTTGAAAAATATACATGTTTTTCGACGTTTCTTGTATGGGGACCCCCTTTGGTTTTAGACTTTTTTATTTTTAGTATTTGTCGTAATACACACCATAGTACCACATACTTTGTGAAAATTTCAACTGGTTATCTATTACCGTTACAAAGATACAGCCAAGATAAAGATATTTGAAATAAAAATAAAAGTGAGTTTTGTGAAGTGTATCGTCTCGTGCTTCTCCGTGTACAAACCTTTAGGTTCATAATATAGCTTATAATAACGCACGCGTGGTTTTTACTTTATTAAATTTCAAAATCAAAATTCAAAAGTAAAATAGGGGATGAGTGTTTGTTCACCCACTGAACTCTTACCTGTTAACTGATTCTGTTGAAACTTGACACACATAAATATAGTTCTAGACACTACGACATAATGGAGACCTGGAGTTAGATTTTAACCACAAAAAAATGAAAAATAAAACATTTTAACAAAAAATGTAACCGACGAAAACAGAAACTGAAAAGCGAAAAATAACTAATTATGTATTTACTTAATAATTACGTAATAACTTTTTTGTTAAAAAGTTTTATTTACTAAACAATAAAATTATTTCGTAATTTATTCGATTGTCTATAATATCTTCGTGATAGAAAGAAGGAAAAAAGAAAAACATTTAATATGATATGCACTGATTATTTTTAACAAAAAATAATAATTACAATAATAAACAAGATCAAAAAGGTCTGCCTCGTTGGTCTAGAACATTGCTAAGCAAAACATACGCTTACGTAATGACCAGACTTTTTGCAAAAAGAAAATGTTTTAACCGTTTTCGCACTAGAGCTAGTATTGTCACTGTTTATGCTATAGGTATTTGACGAATTATTGTCTTTGGGACGCTTAGAACACGATCTTTGACCATGACCTACTTCACTGCAAGAAAAACATTTTATGCTTCTTAAACCGTTATCAAATGGTAGTTTCCGCAGATTTCGATCAACACGAACGTTACGCACGGAATCATGGGAGGTATTTGGTTTTAAATAAATTGAAAAGAATTCTAAATCTTATGGCAGTACATACATACATAACATCACGCCTGTATTTCCCCGAAGGGGTAGGCAGAGGTGTAATACTGAATAGCCTTGATAAAAAGTCATAGTTCGAGGTTTGACTATTTTCTACCCCGAAACTGAACCAATTTGAAAAATATTTCATAAACTAAATAAGAAGAATGTTTACTGTGCACTGTGCCGCTTTTTTTCCTTTTTCATTAATAGTTGTCAATTTTATAATTAATTTGATTATTTTTATTGAACAGTTTTTCCAAATGAGTGGTGTCATGAACATTGATTCTGATAACGTATTTCGTAGGAACAACAGGGTTTTTGTTACATAATTTTTTTTTTTTTTTTTTTTTTTTTTTTTTAATAAATAAATAAATCTTTATTTTAATACAAAAATTGTTACATCTCGCATACTACATTTGCTACTGCTTGCGCACTACGCAAGGGATTAAGTAGATACGTCTAATCGCAGCGGGTGTGCAGAAAGACTACCCACTCCCATGCTAGGAGTCAACCTGTGTTACGAGTAGTAGGAGGCTGCCCGTCCACCCACTGACAACTAGCGATTATACCCATCATAACAGTTATACTATGTAGCATTACTTGATTAACTTGAAACCCAAACTAGGCATGCCTGTTCATTTGGGAATCAGTACAAAAGAAAGAATATACAGTTTTTTAAAACTAAAAAGAAACACGCTTTTAGAGGTACTGTAGTCCATCATCAGATCTGCTCGATGGTACCGAGTTATTGTATTGTCATGCGGATTACACATACTTGCAAAGTTTCAAATCGATACGACAATTGGAAGTAGGGTAAAATCGACTTCCAAGATTTGCTTACATTGTTAGTTAGTTACAAGTAAAGCTAAAGCGTGTTAAAGAATGAAAAGAGAAGCCACAATTAGTGTGGTGTGGGGGTGAGTTGGTGTGTATTTTGAAAGTGTACGGTGTGGATGTGAATTTCAGAGTTTGTTATAGTTTAATATACGTGTGGGTAAATGTATTTTTGAGTATGTGCGATTGTGTGCACTGCACGTGTTGTGTGATTGTGTGAGTAAATGTGTTGGTGATTTATTGATTAAATAATAAGTGTGGACAAATTTGTTTGTGTCGGTATGCAATTAATAAAAATGCAGGTCTGTTTATTGGGGTGATTGCAATATATTTTCCGATTCTAAGTAAGTAAGTTTTTGTAGCCATGATTTCAATTTAATTTTAATGTTATAGTTATTTAGGGAATACATATTTGTTATTTTATTGATTTTATTATATAAAAACGAACTAGCAACCTTGTAATGTCGCTTTGCTAGAGTAGTTTTATGCCTAATTGTTTGACATACTATATCTGAGCGACGTTTTTTTGCATATATGCTTGGGTCAAATTTTAGGGTCTTATGTTTCTTGAGGATAACTTGTGAAATATAAAGCTGCCTTACGGTTAATACAGAGGTATCTTTATAAAGTTGGGTGGTTGGGTACCGGAATTTCTTTCTAGTCATGACTTTGAGGACTGCTCTTTGTGTCCTCTCCAGTGGAAGAAGTATTGTCATGGCAGCTCCACCCCATGTGGTTATACAGTAAAATAATGTATAGAGTATAGATTTAAACTTCTGTTATATTCGGATTTCCATGAAAACGCTATCTATTATAGAGTATTGAGCAAGTAGCTGCACTACATGATATTCAGAGTCAGGAGGGAAATCTTTATTGCCAGAGCTGGTATGTCTACAATTTAAATCGATCGCAGACGCATGGTTTGGTCCATCCGATCGGTTTACATATAAAAGCAACTTTAACTGCATAATGTCTATTGTCTTGTTGTGGAAATAAATCTTTTTTATTTCTTTCTTTTTCTTTCTAATGCATTCTGATACGATATCTAAGATAACGTTTTCTGTTTCTTATTTTAATACTGTTTTTAAAACGTGTTTTTTCTCCATTATCGAACTTAAGTTGCTTTGAAGATCTGCTGTTTATGGGTATATCCACATCCCGGCGTGAACAGCATGGGCGGTTGCAACGATTTCAATGTAAAATAATGACCAAACCAACCAACCAAAGGAGCTCTTCGCGACTCTAGTGCAAGCGCTGACGCTCTGATCCAGTGCACTCGAATTCAGACTTGGTTTCGGGTAACGAGGCCGTTAAATTCTGGCCCCAACAATCATGACCTCTGGACGTGGACCCAAGTCAGCGGGAAAGTATGAGGGCCTGACAAAGGCCAGGAGAGAGCTTACAGCCGTTGTGACATTATCGTCAACCTACGTCACTGTTCTAGTTCCGGTCAGTGTTGCCGGAATTCCCATAAAAGTACTACACGCTTACCAAAAAGGTACGAATTTGACAAAAAGTAAAAAATCGGAACGCGGTTTTTTTTTGTCACATGAGACATGACTAAAACGTTTTGTAGTTTGTGTTTGAATCACGCACATACAAAACAAAAGCTTGTAAATTACGTTCAAATTACCTACAAATGCTGATTAGTTTAATTGTTAGTAAGTTATAAAGTACATAACCTGGCTCAATAAAATAAAAATTAACCTAAATTAACAATTAACCTGTCAAACGAGTTTCGCGGATAGTTCTGGCTTCTGGCGTCTTCATGTTGAATAATAGTTCATCTATAGTAGTATAATAGGTACGGTTTGGAGGAAACTTTTCGTTTGTGTTGGTAGTAATTACAACTACGTATAAAAGCCAAATATCAAGCGAAGGAAATTCTGTGTGCTGTACAGTTATTAAAGGAAACTGTATAAAATTACTAGTTCAAAAGAGTTTCTTTATAGTAGCAAGTAAATGAAAAAATGCCTTTTGCTCAGGTAATTTATTTACAAAGTGGCAGCACATGAAACTGAAAAGTCAGACAGTCAGTCAGTCAGTCAATGAAAAGAAAGACAGACATCATGTATTAGGCATCTGAAACAGAGATCAAGCTATATTTTACGAAGTTAGGTAAAGGCTTATTGTTCAAGAAACTTCAAAAAAAGAATTACTCTTTCAAATATTGACAAAAAAAAAATAATGACAAATTGTCCTCCTTTCTTCGAATACAGGTATAGCTTAGTATGATTATAATAAAATTAATGTTGTATATTATTTCCAGCAAATGATGGACAGACGAGTGCGGTTCTCAACGTTTTTAAATTAACATTTATATCGACATAGAATTTTACGTAAATTTCATCGTGCTATTTATTATATTATGTATCGTTAATGATAAAAAGTAATATGCCAATAAAAAGGAAATATCTTTAAGTTTCCCTTTTGCCAGCGTTTTAACAAGTGGTTAGGTTACTAATGTGCATTTTTTTTTTAGCCCTCATACAATTGCATAGGTAGGTATAGAAATTTATGTTTTATATTCATTAAATTGTAAGATGCATCCAGTTTTATAGACATAACACATAATTTAATAAATACTCAATTCCTTTAAATTTATTATTTAAAAAAATCATGTGTAAATTTAAATCTTAAATAATAATTATGTAAATAAAGTAAAATAATGTTATTCATTCTAATAATAATGTTTAATAATGTTGTATAATATGTTTAATTAATTAAGTACTAATATTTGAGTTTCATCATCATCATTTCAGCCGAAAGACGTCCACTGATGGATATAGCCCTCCGGCCTCCTCCAAGCATCGCCACAACGTCCGGTCCATAAAAGTTTACAACAAATAAAACCTACAAGTATTAAATCACATTTTGCGAATGAGAATTTCCTAATGAAAAAACCGAATAACACTGACCTGACCCGGGAATCGAACCCAGGACCGCACGCTCAGCAGTCGCGCTTGCAACCACTAGACCAACGAGGCAGAGCTTATACTACTCATATTATAAATGCAAAAGTGTGTTTGTTGGTTTGTCTATCTTTCACGCATGGACTAATAAAAAAAGGCGTATGGAATCTCGCTAAGCAATAAGTGAAGCACCCCATAGTAAGTCGGCTCACTTGAAAGTACGGGCTGGTACGCACACACACACACCACACACAGTAGAGTAGTAGTAGTCGGTGGTAGTAGTAGTGTAGTTCACACCCATAGTAAGTCTAACATCCATAACTCTATAGGTCTAATAACCATTACGCAACAAATCTCGTATGACGGAAGTCGTTGTCGTAATGTCACAAATAAAATAAAAATATGTCTTCTGGTGTGTTCAATAAAGAGTATTTGTATTGTATTGTATTGTGTTAAAATGGCGACATGATCGTTAAAACAAATTTTAAAAACTCTCATTAAGATTGAATTAAATAAACACTGTACGAGTTTAAGGCCCAATTTGAATTTTAAATTGGGAACCAATCACGTCGCGGTTTTTTGTGTATTGTAATGTACTATTTCAGTTGTAAATGTGTGAGTTTGGCAACAGCACTGGTTGTCGTACTAATTAATCGTAATAGCCATTCTAACTCTATCTATTTCTGTGCACACACATCTACACAACCCTACATATCAACACCACTCCACACATCTACAACATCCAACACATCTACACCACCCTACACATATACACCCCCACCCACGCACACACGCATTAATATTTTCTTTCCACAATTTACCGCTTCAGATTTCGCTTCGCATGCGTAAAAGTTTTACAAATAATATTATAATTATATATGGTTTACATAACCAGCCCATTACTGTCTCAGTGCTAGGCACGGGCCTCTTCTGAGAATGAAAAACATTCAGCACAGGGTTTAGTAGTATAGTAGCCGGCATGAGTCGTGAGCACAGATGGACAGTAGTGGGGGCAAGTTCGCGCATGTACACTTTCGACCAAAATTAATTAATTTGTTTGAATATTTAGATTTTTTATTTTTTTAATAACAACTTATTTATGTCTTAAAAATGCTTCTATAGATTGTAATAACCGTGGTATCATTAAATGTCGTACTTTCATCTCCACCTTGTATAACTTGAAGAGAAAATATTTAAATTTCACATTGCATACGAAGTATTCGTGCAACCTTCAGTCGTCTGGTCTGAAATTCGTCTCTGTATAGTCGTCCCGGTTTCAGGTGTCGGCCGGAAGTCTTCACCTTTGAACTTTAGCAATCTCTCGTCTCGCACCGAGGCCTCCTTTCTTCACAACTTTGCACCAGCGAGTGTGTAATCCGTTTGGAGTTCGTGACCTGATTTCACACCGCGCCCAAATGTGGGAACGTACATATTTTTTGCTAGGTAGGTACTGGTAAATTTACGGATGTTATTTTTTTTGGCGTTCGGATTGCGGATATAAAAGGTCAATATTTTCTGGTGGAGGAACGAGGCATTATCCTCCAGTCAGCTCCCCGATTCAGAACCACACTATAACCAATTCTCGACCGGTTCGATTTGTTATCTGGTTTCGTCTGATGATTCATGCAACGAGAGAAAAAGAGATAAGAAACCGAGTAACGGTTGTTTTTTTTTTTGGAACGGAACAACGTGTTCCTACAAAGACCATTGAAAAAATGCATATTTATTTCTTATGCAATATTTTTAGTATTTTCGATGATGTATTATTAAATGCCATAGTAACACATATTCTGTGATCAACTGGTTACCTACAGACGGACGGATAGACAAACAGCATGTGGATGTTATGATGTGTGTGTGTGCTTTTGGTGTTATACCCCATTTAAGCGAGTAAATAAAAAATATTATTAGTTTTTGCTGCGTTTAGTACAAGTATATATATGTGTACAAGTGTATATAGTCCGTGTAGTGCCGGACTTAAAGAATAGCACCACCCTTATCTCTTCTCATGGGTGTCGTAAAAGGCGACTAAGGGATTCACCAGAGGATGGGCAGCAGCGTTCTCTGAGTATTTAACCAACCAACTGCGATCGCCAACCCGCCTGCCAAGCGTGGCGATTATGGCATATCCCCCCCTTAATTGGGGGAGGCCTATGTCCAGTAGTGGACGTCTTTCGGCTGTAATGATGATGATGATATATATGTGTGTGTGTTGGTGTGTGTGTGTGTAGTGTGTAGTGTATCTTAGAAAATGTAAAAGTTTAAAGGTTGTTTCTTTTGTTTGTCTTTGTCCCTGAAAAACTTCTTCTAGGTACTTATAAAGTCCGTGGGAAGTGGAACCTACCCCTTACCGCCTACAATTATCAAGAATTAATTTCACTATGAAATTAATTCTATGAAACTTGACCTCGTGTATTTTAATATTGCTTAATAAATAACTTTTAGGTATTTCGTCCTACGCTTGGCATTTAAAGGAAGGACTGTGGCTGTGGAAACTGTCAAACTCAGATACGGCAAGCCCCATCTATGTATATCCATAGATATTTATGGTGTGAATACCTTGGATTATTATCCATCGGAGTAAATACACATTTCCAACTAGAGTATGCAAACTCTGATACCGACATAATACTGACAGAAATGGTCAGAAAAGACCTATTACTAAAATCATAATTGCGGTAGCTACTCGACATACAGCTTCGATCGCGCCCCTTTTAACAAACATTTTGATTAACCTCGACGTTTCGGCCAAGTTGCATTGGCCGTGGTCACGAGCAGACTGAAGTATGCAGGTGTCATCGTCTTGAGCGGCGGGTGTTTTCTCGAACTACCCGCGGTTGGTTTTTCGTAACGTCGCTGTCCGTACGTGTCTGTGGGGAATGATACGTTCGACCAATATTTGTAGGTAAAACCATGGTATAATAAGAGGAGAAACATCTTATTATACCATGGGTAAAACGTGATTCGGTGGATCGTATTTCAGGAAACGTAGTACTCCCATTAAAATGATTGTATGTTACTAATGAAATGTGTAAATCAATTTTAACAAGTTTCAAATGATATCTGACATTAACGAGTGGCAGGCTATTGAAAATTAATTACGTCGGGAATACGCTCATATTTATAACAAACAAATTATAATCAAAGACCGTTTACAGTGAAATTACACATAGAAATAGTGCATAATTTCATGCCTGTTTCTTATTCATCATCATCATTTCAGCCGAAAGTCGTCCACTGCTGGACATAGGCCTCCCTCACGCATTGCCACAACGACCGGTCCTGCGCTTCCCACAGCCAGCAAATTCCCGCAACCTTCACCAGGTCAGGCCTCCCCACAAGGTGGACTGACGACCAACGCTGCGCCTTCCAGTACGCGGTCACCGCTCCAGAACTTTTCGGCCCTATTGCGCATACTAGGAACGATACTGATGCCAAAACTACAATTTTTAGAATTTCTGTCTGTTTGTCTGTTTATCTGTTTGTATGTTTGAGCATGACGCCTATACTACTGAACAGAATTAGTTGAAATTTGGCAAAAATGTCGGTTACAGACCGGGTCAGGTTATAGGCTACAAATCATCACGCTTTTGTACATGGGAGGTGAGTAGAGTAACAAAATGTCTACAAAGTTATGTTTTACAGCTTACAACTGCCGGTTTTGCAGAACCCCGCGACCCCTCCCTCATATTGCATGCCTGTAAATAAAATTTTGTGCAATCAACTTATTTGCCAAGTACAGGCATGCCAGTTAACGTTTAAACATTAAAGTAGCTGGCACGTGCAAGGAGCTGTATGCAAGCATGCAAGTTACAGGCATGTGTATGAGAGGCTTTACGGCGAGAAGTCCCGAAAAATATCATGCAATCAATCATTCATTCGTTGTAGTGACTGATTGATTAACATAAGTTGTTTGAAAATCATTTTTAAATAAAAAATACCTATATTTCATTTTATAATCATGTTTTTCATTTCCGTAAATACATACTTATAATACATAAGAAACACCCAGACCAACACAAATTGGCGGAGTTTTCTCACAAAATTATTCGTGGTATAAACTTATATTTTAATATAGCGGCTGTACGATCGATGATGAGCAATCGCCTAGGAATGGATAGGAAGGATTTTAAGGACTCACCATCTCTTCTGTTATTCAGCGTATTTTTATATATATGATATTTGCGTCTGAAATCGCTTTCTTCAATTCTTGACAGACTTGACAGCTCCCTTTTTCCTTTTTTTTTTTCTTTTTTGACCATGGATAAGGAATTGGAAGGAAGAGGACAGGAAACAGGAAATGACGAAAGCTCATCAAATTATTAACATAGCGGTAATATATTTTATTTATGGCCAAAACATCCTCCGCCACCTTGAGAATACGCAGTATTGTCAATAGATAAACAGCCTAGTATTTAAAATAAATGAAAGAATAGTTATATTATGCGGTTAAATTATTGTTATTGAGAGGGTAATGGACACAACTTTACGATGGGTCGCTTAAACCAACCATTGCAAGTTTTAACTAAAGCTACGCGGATCGTTCCATCCTTACCAGGAAATACTTGAGTTATTATACCTAGTGGCCAACGTAAAGGGGGAATGTCATCTTGGTGTATGAGAACCACGGTACCAATTTTAATATTATCAACGTTATTGAGCCACTTCTGCCTAGTCTGAAGGTTGTGTAAATATTCCACACGCCATCTTTTCCAATAGCTACACACCATTTGATCTAGCAGTTGTTTCCTACAACTTAGAGACTTGGTTGTCTCGGGAACATTCTGGACAGGCAAGGTAGTCAAAGGTGAAGCCATAATAAAGTGAGCGGGAGTAAGAGGCTCCGGATATGGATCTTCAGACAAAATACAGAGTGGTCTGGAGTTTAAAACTGCCTCAATTTGAGTAAGAACAGTCAGAAGTTCCTCATAAGTGAGAAGTTGTTGTTTCCTCGTTACGACGGTTCTTTCACCATTCATGCAGTGCGCCTGTGGAACTCTCTTCCACACTCTCTACGCGATAGCCCTTCACTGGATGTCTTCAAGAGAAGAATTAAGGAGCATTTTCTTTCACCATAAATCATATGTATTATATATATATACGTATTTTATATATATATATATATGTATGTATTTTATGTACATATGTATGTACCTATTTATGTATATAAGTATATATATCTTAATATAATTATTTTACTTGTAAATAGTTTAATCCTGTTAGATAAGTTATGTAGTCAAAATTTTTGTTATTCTGTTGTACACTTGTTTTTATCCTCTAATAATATATCAACATCTCTCTATCGCTCTAAGGTTTGCTGTAAGAAAACTCATTTTTGAGTTAAGCTCGCCGATGTACATAAGCTTTCCTATTGTAATATTAATGTGTATTTGTGTGTACAATAAAGTATCATAATAATAATAATAAGTTGCGAACCGATAACACGGTATAAATGAGTCTTGATAGATTTGATATTAGATTCCCACAGTCCTCCAAAGTGGGGAGCGCGGGGTGGAATCATTTTCCACTCGATGCGATAGCGATTAGTCAGTAGTTCTTGCAACTGAGTTTTAGCCCCAATGAAATTAGTTCCATTATCGGAGTACAGATAGGAAACAGGACCTCGACGGGAAATAAATCTTTTAAATGCGGAAATGAACGTATCAGACGACTCATCCGTAACTAATTCAATGTGAACTGCTTTGGTTACAAAACATATAAACAGGCAAATATAAGCCTTTTGACTTCTTTGACCTCTGCGTCTACATAACGTTACTTTAATCGGACCAGCATAATCTACGCCCGTGTGAACAAACGCTTTGGTCTCCTGTACGCGACAAGTAGGTAAATCAGCCATTTTTGGGCTATGGTGTGATGGATGATTTTTAAAACAATAGTTACAAGCGTGTATTCTCTTCCTAATGATACTCCTAGAAGATAATATCCAATACTTCTGGCGTAACAGAGAACTCAGAAGATTCGCACCAGTATGACAATGAGCGCGGTGATAATAATCAATTAGAAGGTGAGTAACATTGTCATGTTTGGGTAAAAGAGCGGGATGCTGAGCTTCAAATGGAAGATTAGCATTAGATAATCTGCCTCCGATTCTAATAATATTTTTTTCGTCAATAAATAGATCGAGTCGTTTAAGCGGAGAGCGTAAGTTGCCCTTCTGAATATCGTCGTGAACTTGGCGAAAATGATTATTTTGAATAGCGCGTATTAAATAAGTTTCGGCTAAAGTGAGCTGAGAAACGGGAATTGTTTTTTGACATTTTTCACGAGGAATAATACGTAAGAATCTAAGTATGTAAACTATTATACGTAAAACTTTATTATAGGATGATATTTTTTGAGAAAGATTATAAATTAAATTTGGCTGTATAGAATGGCACGCGGTGAAGGTAAGCGTTTTATTATTATATTCAGGTAATTCTTCACAATATACTGGAACAAATGGAGTGATAGGCCAATCGGATATTGAATGTGAAAGCCATTTCGGGCCTTGCCACCATAAATCGTGTGACTGTAATTGTTCAGGTAAAAGACCTCTGGACAAACAGTCACATGGGTTTTCTTTTCCACTAACGTGATAAAAGTGTTTAGAATCAAGATTTTCTTGACATTTAGCGACGCGGTTACTAACAAAAATATTCCATCTATGTGGGAAAGAATTAATCCATGAAAGCGCGATTTTAGAATCGGAGAAAGCGTAAATATTATTAATTGCGGTACGATTGCGGTAAGTGTCATTAACTAATTTTATAAGTTTTGACATAAGGAGAGCTGCACATAACTTTAAACGAGCTAAAGAAACAACCTTAATAGGTGCAACCTTTGATTTAGCACACACCAAACGTACGTGCGTGTTACCATGTACATCAGTAACATGTAAATATACGTGGGACACTCAGAAAGTTTTGCGAAACTAAAAAAAATTGTTCTATACGTACATATATTTTTATCAAATCTTTTCAAAGTACTTTCCACCAGCCTCTATACAAAGATTCATGCGCCTAAACCAGTTTTCAAAACACTTTTTCCAGTCCGCCGCAGACACCTCGTTTACAGCCTGCTCGAACGCAGCCAGCGCATCTTCCGGCGACGAAAATTGTATCCCTTTGAGCTGATTTTTTATTTTTGGGAATAAAAAGAAGTCACACGGTGCTAGATCAGGGCTGTAAGGAGGGTGACCCAGGAGTTTGACTGGCGTGCTGTCCAGGAAGTCCCTCGTTTTGAGTGCGGTGTGCGCAGGTGCATTGTCGTGGTGGAGCAGTAGCCCGCGGAGCCCTGTGTTTGGTCGCTTGTTGCTTATAACAGAGAAAACTTCTGGCAAACATTTGGTAGTATACCATTCGGCATTAATGCTTCTTTGATCCCGTAAGGGAATTGATACCAAGTGGCCAGTCAAATTAAAAAAGCTAGCGATCAAAATCTTACCCCCGCTTCTAGATCGCTTCACTTTGGTAGGCGTTGGCTCATTTTGAAACACCCAAACAGTCGACTGGCGCTTGGTTTCTGGGTCGTATTGATAAATCCAGGACTCATCACCTGTAACGATGTCGTAAACACGCCGAGACGAGCCTGCTTCAAATTTGTTAAGCATATCACGGCACCATTCCACCCGGGCCTGCTTCTGAGCATCGGTGAGGTTGTGCGGCACCCAGCGTGATACTATCCTCCTCACGCGAAGATGGCTGTGTAGAATCTCGTGAACGCTTCCCGATCCAATCTTCAATATGTGTTGAATCTCCTGATATGTAATTCGCCTATTGTCTTGGATTAAATTTTTCACTGCTAGCACGTTTTCTTCGGTAACAGCCGTCAAAGGGCGACCGCTTCTTTCGTCATCCCCCAAAGTTGGTCGACCGCGCTTGAATTCGTTATACCAACGATACACGGTTGCCTTGGAAGGGCCTTCATCCATGAATGCCATTTGAAGTCTATCGTACGATTCATCCGGTTTCAGGCGACACTTGAAATCGTATAAAATCATAGCTCTAAAATGTTCCCGGCGCAGATCCATATTTCAGTGAGACACAATACTTTGAATTAACTCGCAAAAAATGTGGAGGGAAATTTTGAAATTGGAACTTACTTATTTTTACTTATAAATAATCATATTTTCGAAAAACATTATAACTGGCCAGTCTCCCATATATAAAAACTTTTTTCGCAATACTTTCTGAGGGGCCTGGTATGACGCATCCATAAGCTTTCATGCTAGCGTCAGCAAAACCTACAATACTTGTTTTACAGCCCATAGAAACGGCTACATGACGCGGTATATTTAAAGAAGCAAGAAGAGGCAATTGCTCTTTAAACTTTTGAAAAAGACATACAATTTCAGATGGTGGAGTATCATCCCAATCTATATGTAAGTTCCATAACTCTTTTATGAGTAATTTGGCAAATAATACTACAGGAGCAGCAAAGCCAAGAACATCCCACAAGCGGGCAATAGCGGAGAGTATGGATCTTTTAGTGCAACTCTGGTCTATATCAGAAGTAGTAAAAGTGAAGCTATCATCTGAAGGAATCCATTTAAGACCAAGAATCTTTAAACTATTCTTATCTGAGAAATCTATAGAAGAACGGTTTGATTGCGGCAAAGAAGCTAATAATTCCGGGGAGTTACTTGCCCATTTGGTGAGGTCAAAACCCCCTGCTTTAAATAAAGCGATGAGTTCGTTTGACAGAACCTTCGCTTCTTCTAATGAAGGAATGGATGTGGCTAAGTCATCCATATATAGTTCGCGCGAAGCTACAAAAGCAGCGCGTGGAAAGCGATGTTCTTCATCTGCTGATAATTGGCGCACAGTGCGCATTGCTAAAAACGGACTTGATTTGAGACCAAATGCCACCCTGTTAAATTGAAATTCTCGGATAGGTTCAGTGGTATTAAAGCGGAATAATATTTTCTGATATTTTCTATGATCATTAATAACAGCAATTTGAAGGTACATTTGTTTTATATCTGCGGTAATAGCAATTGGAAATAAGCGGAATTTTAATAATAAAATAAACAAATCAGCCTGTAAGTTCGGCCCTGTATGTAAGATGTCATTAAGTGACACGCCATTATGACATTTGGCACTTGCGTCAAGGACGATACGTACCTTAGTGGTTTCCCTATCATATCGAACAACGGGGTGATGCGGAATGTAATAACCTTTATCGCTATCCTCTATTTTACTAGAAAAAACTTCCGATAGGTAATTTTTGTCTATGTATTCCTTAATAACTTCGTTATAACTAGTGCGAAGCTCGGGATCTCTCAACCTTGTATATTCTAGGGCAAGCAAACGTCGATATGCGACAGAGCGAGAATTACCCAGCGCAACTGGATTTTTACAAAAAGGTAACGCGGTACAATATCTGCCCGTGGAGTCACGTGACACACTATCAGAAAACATCTGTTCACACTCCATTTCGGACGGACTCATAAAAGTTTGCGCGGGAATCTCTTCAAGACTCCAGAATTTATGAAGAGAATCATCTAAAGTAAGAAAACAGTTATTCAAACTAGCTGTGAAAAAATTTACGGTATTTAATGCAGAGGATACCAGATTTTTATTAAAAGAGATATTCGAAACTTCACCCATAAGAATATATCCAAATACGGTTTCAATAGCGGATGGGGCGGGAGGTGAAATAATTTTTCCACCTAACAATAAAAATGGGAACAGTTGTGCTCCAAGAAGCAACTCAACCTCTCCAGGTACGTACCACAGAGGGTCAGCAAGCGGTATATCAATCAAATGTTGTACTACAGAAGTGTCAACATTGTCTGTCGGTAGCCTGTCAGTAATACAGTCTACGACAAGAGCGGTTATATTAAACGAATTAATTTTATCCTTCGCGGTAACCTTTATATGAACATATCCCTCAATGGGGCGCGATACAGATCCGACACCTTTTATGAATGAGTTCGTAAGCGGAATAATTTTTAATTGAAGTTTTTCGCAACAAGCTGTAGTAATAATGTTATTTTGTGATGCGTTATCTATTAAACATCTAATTAAAACGTATTGATTATCATTATTATTAACGTAAACTTGAGCGGTCGATAAAAGAACTGTGGAACGGGAAGAATTAAAATTACGTGAACTGTTTTGACGTTTCGTGTCAACGCGTGACCTCGCGCATAGCGACACCTGGGTGATTCTTCGAAACAAGGTATTTTCATGTTTTTCCCGGGAGAACATACCAAATAATGCACTAAAATCAATGAGTTCTTAACATAATATGTACAAAGTTCTTCTCTGTCGAGGCCTGTTGTTTGTACCACATTTATTTAAATTAAAGCTAGTTTAAAGTTAGCAGAAAACAGCAAAATCTAATTAGTCTGCCTGTCCCAACTGCGTTTTCTGTTTATTCAAACTTGATTTTTGTGGCAGCCATTGAATTTGGGTAAAATGTAATGATCTGTATTGATTTTTCATGAACCTATCAATCGTATTTCAAAGACTGATATTACAAACAACGCATTTATTGAGAGATACGTACATTTTAAAATTGTCCATGACCATACCACTCATTAGGCTGGCACGATGTATTTGTGTGTGTGGCAGTGCGTGTGTTGAGTTTATCGACGAGTCCCAAACACAATCGATCACACCATACCACGGCAAGGCATCAACGTGGGAGCATATCTCTTCACGCCATTTTTGAGTGACGTACGATCGAGAACATTTTGTAATCTGGCTTTTGTAAGGTAAGTAGCATAATTTATCTGTGTTCATTTATGTAAATAATGTTAATATCAGTAATTTGTTATCAAAGTATTACGTATTACTAGGGTTTTTGTTATTGCTAATGCAGGTTTTAATTCCATACTCAAAAAGAATATAGAACTAAGTTAATTTATCTTCGAATTACTAATTGATCTGGCCCTCATTAATTTGTTTTTTTCTGGCTCTTAATGCCAGATTAATTTTTAAAGACCAGACAAATTATGTTCAAAGCAAACTATTTAACAAGTTTAATAAAAACGCTTGGTTAATAACGTTCGTGATTGACTGCGCCATGTGTGGTGATCGTAGTGGATTTGATTTCCATACAGGACAATAGAGGAGAGTCTTTTCAAAAACAGTTATATGTTATTGTCCATAAGGTGCAAATTAGCATGCTTATCTGTACAAAAAGTAACTAATTTCGACCTTATGGTCATTGGTATATATAACTGTTTTTGAACAGAAACTCCTCCATTTGTGTGATCTACAGATAGTTGTTTTAAATCCGAGTGTACTTCAATATCATCATCATTACAGCCGAAAGACGTCCACTACTGGACAAAGGCCTCCCCCAATTAAGGGGGGGATATGCCATAATCGCCACGCTTCAATATGTGTTTAAGTTATTTTATCTTTCAGATCCCCAGGTTTTCTCAAAGGCGAAACAAAAAAAACAGAGTATAGAAGAGAGATTACGTAAGAAAAGAGAGGCTGAAAAAAAGGTATGAACGAATATATTATGAAGAATTATGGAAGAAAAACCAAGAAAAGAATAAACAGGCTTATACGCAGAAAAGAGGGAAAAAGCAGCTATCTACAAACTAAATTAATCCTAGACAGCAATGATTGCAAAGGAAGAAATGGAGAGTAAACTATAAGCCCTATTATTTAAGACAAAAGCAAGCCAAGAAAGTTGCAGCTCACATTGCACAAAATTCCCTACCAGATCCGACTTTGAACAGATACCTCTACCAGTACACTATGATAATCACCCTGTCAATTCTCCAGCCTCAGTGTCTTCAATTTAACAATATCTGACATTACTTTACAGGCGATTGTAGTGATGACGATCTCAATATTTTATCATCATCATCATCATTTCAGCCGAAAGACGTTCTCTGCTGGACATAGGCCTCTCACAATGGGGGGGATATGTCATAATCACCACACTTGGCAGGTGGGTTGGCGATCGCAGTTGGTTGGTAATATTTTATAGGTCAAGTTTACTGAGTTTACCCTTTTGATCGATCTCGATTAAAGTTTCTAATGAAATTGAATTGTTAGAAGATATTTTATCATTTAAAATGTTATGATAATTAAGCTATCTGTAGTAAGTACTTTTATTTTCGTTATCTGATAGACATGGCTTAAGTTAATTTCGATGATTAACGATCTCACTTCGATTGTAAAACTTAGACTGATTAGTAATAAGGTTTTTCTAAAGATTTTCATGTGACAATATTTTAATTTTTGTTGGTTTTAGTAAGATTTTAAGTTCAATTCATAGTTGATTTCATTTGGACAGAAAATTATTGTTAAATTCTGTTGAATTTTATTGCGAATAGGATATTAGTTGTTTCTGTTTCCTTTTTTGCTGTTATTAGTGTTAAATAATTAATACAAAATATTATACAAGGCTAAATTTCATGCCAAATAAAATGTGTAAAACTAAATTATATAGTACCTGACAGAAATTTAATTTCATGGCAGAAATATAAGTTTAGTCGTTTTAAATATAAAAATGAATTAAATAATTTAGAATATTTTTGAATTCCTCATTTAACTGTTCAACCCTATTTAATTATTATATTTAAGTATATTATGTACAAAACGTACCTAATTTTACACCATAACTACTCACGATCGGTTCCCATTCTTCTAGTCCATCCAAAGGTTGTCTGGAATATATTGCCTTGTGCAATAAGGCCGCCCATTATACTTATATAATCTTTCTGTAAACTACTGTCTTTATTTTCGTTTGGTGTATGTACAATAAAGAATATAATAAATAAAATAAATAAATATGTAACAAAAATCTAATTAATCTGCCCATTTCATAATTCATCTGGAAGGCTAATTCATCAGGAAACTCTTAATTTAAAACCCATGAGGATATAGCCGTGCCTTTCACAAGTGTTTTTGCGCATACTTATCAGACATGGATTTTAGGATAAATAAGGAGGAAATCCTAAAAATGAAAAAAGGCAGACGAATTAGTTGAAAACACTCTCTATCAAAGAATCACCCACCTGCGGTGTAAGCGTAGTACTAATAGAAGGTGCACTTGTGTTTATAGTGGTCGCCGTGCTTGCATTCTGTGCATTAGAAACGGGCGCGAGCGAGTGCGATAGCGCTATAATTTTATCACGTGGTGATGAGTGAGACGTACGCGAGTTAGAACTTACTTGTGAATCATTGTTATTATTGTCATCCAACACCTGCGGTGTAAGCGTAGTACTAATAGAAGGTGCACTTGTGTTTATAGTGGTCGCCGTGCTTGCATTCTGTGCATTAGAAACGGGCGCGAGCGAGTGCGATAGCGCTATAATTTTATCACGTGGTGATGAGTGAGACGTACGCGAGTTAGAACTTACTTGTGAATCATTGTTATTATTGTCATCCAAATGTAAAAGAGAATGGTGATGTTTATTACATGTTTTACAAAGATAGGTGGACTTACATTGAGATGCGGTATGTGTAAGACTAAGGCAGTTTACACACCCTCGTTTGGTTTTTATGAAATCCAAGCGAGATTTAGCGTTAATCGCTTTAAAAGATGGACAATAGTATATTTGATAATGATCGGATTTTTTACAATATAAACAAGCGGATTTTAAATTACTAGTATCGCGAGCTACAAATGACTGATGGACTGTATTTCGCTGTTGAGTACGTGACAAATTATAATTTTTATTAGGGTTGTTACCCACTGAAGTGGCTCGTGAAACTGGTAAAGCGGTGCGGTCTAATATTTTTACTTGCGACTTTTATTAAATCAACAAAATCCTTATAATAAGGAATCTCTTTATCTCTCATATGCATTTCAAATAAATGCGTGGTAGCGGGATCTAATTTTCTCAATGCTAAGTTTAATAAAATAAAATCTTTTAAATCTTTTATTTCAAGTAGTTCCAACGCAGCAACAGAAGCGTGAAATCCTTCAATAAAAGTATTTAGAGATGCAGAATTATTTAAAGCGGGTTTCATATTAAGTATGTTTGACATGTAATGAGACCCTAATGACCTGACATCTTGATATTTTTTAATTAAGCTGTCCCATATGGAGCCTCTCGACGTGTCGGTCTCGGCATGAATCTGGACAAGACTAAAGTCATGTTCAATATGCATGTCATGCCGAGGCCGATATTCGTCGAAGGGTCGACACTCGAAGTTGTAACGGAATACGTCTACCTAGGGCAGGCAATTCAGCTTGGTAGACACAACTTTGAGAAAGAAGCCAACAGAAGGATCCGTCTGGGCTGGGCAGCGTTTGGCAAACTTCGCCGAGTCTTCTCGTCGCCTATACCGCAAAGTTTGAAGACAAAAGTCTTCAACCAGTGCGTCCTGCCTGTCATGACTTACGGTGCCGAGACGTGGACACTGACAGTTGGGCTAGTCCACAAGTTTAAAGTCGCTCAGCGAGCTATGGAGCGAGCTATGCTTGGAGTTTCTTTGAAGGATAAAATCCGAAACGAGATTATCCGGAGAAGAACCGGAGTGACCGACATAGCTTGTAGAATCAGTAAGCTGAAGTGGCAGTGGGCTGGCCATGTCTGTCGAAGGACCGATGGCCGCTGGAGCAGACGAGTCCTTGAGTGGAGACCGCGAATCGGCAAACGCAGCGTAGGGCGCCCCCCTGCCAGGTGGACGGACGACCTAAAGAGCGTGGCCGGGGGGGACTGGATGCGGAAGGCAGAGGATCGAGCGTTGTGGCGCAACTTGGGAGAGGCCTATGTCCAGCAGTGGACTGCGATAGGCTGAGTTGATTGATATGGAGTTATAATTATCTCCCGATGGTATAATCCCTGCGGTTAATTGCAAAGCGGTTCCAGTCAGTTTACCAATCAGATACTGAACCCTTTGTGAATCAGTTAAATTAATATTGTTGTGTATATTAGATTTGAAGGATTCGTAAAAGACAGGCCAACTATCAATCTTTCCATCAAATGATGGAATTTGAATTGGTGGTAGTTTGACGCAACCCTTAAATTGAGAATTATTACCCGGCGAATTTAAGTCGCTGGGCGGTTTCGACGTATTTGACGTGACAAGAGACCGAAGCCTTTCTAAACGAGTGTAAATACCATCAAAAGACATTAAACTATTGTAATCAATGTTATAATCTGAGTTTATTTGTAGATTCAGGGTGTTAATAGTATCCAAATTTGAACTAAATTCTTGTCTAATAGTAGACAATATTTCGGTGTCTGCCATGAATAATGTCGTGACACGAAGTTCGACAGTTGTGGAAACATTTTTATAAGTTTCATATAAGAACGATAAGCGTTCAAATATCGCCTGATTTTTAGCTATGAGTAATTTTAATTTATTCTGGATATCTTCCATTTTTGTAAGATGGCGAGTAGAAATTTTGCTAAAGAATGCGAAATAAAGCGTTAAAATAAGTATTATAATGAATACTTATAGGCAAGTAAGAAAGCGGCTCAATAAAATTGACATATAAGTATTTATGTGCGGATTAGTAATAGTTATAAATATTGCGGTTTTTTCGTATAATACGAAGCGGTAAAATTGCCAATATAAAATTGGCGAGCGGTAGGTACCTAATGACGATAAGCGTCTTAGGATAGGTATAAGACCTAGTTCCTAGGTATAAGACCTATGGAACTCGCGGAAAACAGAAGAAACTATGAATAATTTATGTGAGAAGGTAATATATTGCGGTTATTATAAGGAATCCGGCTCGAAGGACCAAACAAAATGGCGGAGTTTTCTCACAAAATTATTCGTGGTATAAACTTATATTTTAATATAGCGGCTGTACGATCGATGATGAGCAATCGCCTAGGAATGGATAGGAAGGATTTTAAGGACTCACCATCTCTTCTGTTATTCAGCGTATTTTTATATATATGATATTTGCGTCTGAAATCGCTTTCTTCAATTCTTGACAGACTTGACAGCTCCCTTTTTCCTTTTTTTTTTCTTTTTTGACCATGGATAAGGAATTGGAAGGAAGAGGACAGGAAACAGGAAATGACGAAAGCTCATCAATAATACATAGCGGTAATATATTTTATTTATGGCCAAAACACAAATACTCATGTTCATCACACAAATATTTGTGTCCTGTGGGAATCGAACCCACGACCTCGTGACCAGCAGTCCGACACTCGAACCACTAGACCACAGAGGTTGTCCATATAATGACACTCCTGGCTCAGTACGCCAGTGCTTTAGCCACTAAGCTACTGTGAAAAAAAAAACAAAAATTAGTTTCACAATTTTCAAGCTATTGCATAGCTTCTATAGCGGGCTTTGAGCGTGGAGACCGAATCCAGAAATTCTGTAACGAAAATAACCTAACACCCCCTACTCCGACCGGCACAGCGGTGATACTTTTTAGTTTTGCCATCTATCGATGAATAGCAGAACTTTTAATGACTTTTTGAAATATCACGCTTGTCTCTTTAGTTCTGCAAATCGCCTCTAGGTGGCATTGGTTGTATCGGTGTTACTGCGCATAAATACCTGGGTATGCATAGTGACAAAAGACTGACCTGGAGAAAACACATCTTTACCAAAATAAAACAGCTTGGCTTACTTTTAAGACAGTTATATCCATTGTTGGGTTACAAATCCAAACTCATCCTCCGAGCCTTTTCCCAATTATATTGGGGTCGGCTTCCAGTCTGGCCAGATGCGGCTGAACATCAGTATTTTACACGGAGCGCTCTAGTAATCAGTCCATATAAAAATCTGAGCAAGTGCAAGTCCTTGCGTTTTGTGAGTTCCGTAGTATTTTTACAATACAATAGGTAAATTGAGTCAATTAAATCTTCTATATATAATATTTTATAGTTTTCTGATACTGGAAAATTATATTATATAATTCATTATTATTAAATAATAATATATTAATTCATTTACTTATATAATAATAATATTATGATAAATTATTAACTAAATTATTATTTTTCAGACAAGAGTTTTTTGAGTCCAGACTACACTTGAGTAGAGATTTCTATTCAATTTCAGGTAAAATTCGTGTGTTATGTTGTTGAATTAAAGTTTATAATTACCGTTCTGGAATAAGACCGATACTCAAGTAACGATTCTATCCTTATGTAGTGATCAGGTGATTGGAGTTTAAACTGTACTTGAGTAAGCTTCTGTAATACGGGCCGTGGTGAATTTGTGTGGTTAACGACAGAGATCGTGGGTATCGGGCCTTCAGCAGATATCTATCTGCCTATCTAGGCATTGTATTTATTAATGTGTTTATTATAATGCGTAATTAATTCATAAAATATTATATTTTTCTTACAATAGCACCAGGGTTATTGTTTATCTTTCGCTTCCTGAATGATCACATAGGATATGTGGCCAGATAGGTTACGACCTTAGTTTTTCAACTGTTTATAAAATTATTGACGCATCAAACCATAATATCAGCCAGTAAACAACTACTTTTGATCATAGGCCTTCCAACGACGGTTAGGTACAGGGAACGATCATACCTATCGTGACCATTTTTTTTCGTCAGAGCGGGACTCCTGCGGAATTAGGTTGCCAGGATAGAGGATAAACGGGCTGGTTTCCGCAACTCCACGTCTGACACTGACGTAATATGTACAGTCAACAAATCGGAATCATGACCCACCCAGCCGATAATTCGTATGAAATTGTCAAAACAGTAAAATTTTCTTCTTATTAGCACTCGATCTAATGGTCCAACAATATCTAAATATTTTTTTTCGAGTGCAGTTTTTGCTGTGGACGTAATAATCATTGGTTCTTTAACTGGTATTGAATGTTTATGTCTTTGACACTTATCGCATCTCTTCACAAATTGAATAACATCTTTTTCTAAGCCTGGCCAAAAGTAATATTTTTTAATATTGCTCAACATCCTTCTCACACCTGCATGACCACTGGTAGGCAGAAGATGGAAGTCGTTCAAAATCACCTTTTGGTCGTCTGTGTTTTCTATCCTTATTACGTCCTTTAATATACATATTCGTGGATTAGTTGTACTACCGCTTTTCTTTTTCTCATTCAATAACTTTTCTATAAAAATGTTATTTGTTTTAGTTATCATCAAATATATCTCATTTATACCTATTTCTTTACAAGACATATCGAGTTCTCTCACAAATTCGGCTGGCGTAATTTGCGATGGAGAATTATTGTATTTTACATAAAGTGTTTTCATATCTGGAATATAGCAAAACGTTCTACTTTCATAACTATTTTTTTTGATTTTTCGCATTAAGAATGCGTAATATGTTCAAAAGAATTAAGCGACGGTGTTTTTTTGGCAAGTTCTATAGCTATTCCCCGAAATGGTTTCGTGCCGATCCGAATATTAAATACTACGGAAACCACAATAAATTTGACAAATATCGAGCCGACTATTCATAAATTATGTGATTATATGATATGTTCGTTCGGTAAGACAGATAGGAACGCTGAAAGGGTTAAGCAATTATTTTCACAAATAAATTTAAAGCATTTAAATAAGGAAGAACAAGTATCTATCGAGAATTTATGTGCAAAATATTCAGATATTTTCGTTCAATGGAGCCATATGGAACTTGTAGCATCTGCCGATTTCCTCGTTTAATATGTAATCTGGAATATGTTATGAATTTTATTAGTGTTATGGAAATAATAATTATTTATGAGACTGCACAGAAACGATCGACGAAATCATGATTTATAATAATTAGCAATTCTTTAAGGGTGATTGTACTCATCAATTTGAACAACTTTTGCCATGGGACCATACCTGATATCGCAAAAAAGGTATTCCCTACATTTTTGTTCACGTAAATTGACAAAATGTAGGGAACAGATGTTTTTTTTCGCGATTTTAGGGTCGATCCTATAGTAAAAATTTACGAGTGCCTTATAGAATTACTAATTAATTCAAAATCATCCTCATCATCATCAATCATCATCAGTATTTTAAAGACTGGAATTATATTATATATTTATATTTTTTGCAGTTAAGGCGACCTATACTTTGACTTGCAACTCTATACAAAAGAGATAGGGTCGAAAATCTTTTACCACAAACGTTTTAAAGTTCGCTCAAGTATACAATATCGTTAACGTGCCTCGAATAAATAATACAATTTTACATAAAAGACGTTTTAGTTAGAATTTGCAAACTAATGAACAACTGATACCCGTGAAATGAGCAATGAAGTGGATATGGGTTCCATGAGTTGTATATCGGCCAAAATATGATTGGCGG
This sequence comes from Asteroscopus sphinx, assembly GCA_949699075.1. Taxonomy (NCBI): domain Eukaryota; kingdom Metazoa; phylum Arthropoda; class Insecta; order Lepidoptera; family Noctuidae; genus Asteroscopus; species Asteroscopus sphinx. The sequence goes on from OX453024.1 coordinate 15,208,436, forward strand.
AAATAATAACAATATATCTACTGAATAATACTCACAAAAAATATTAACCTAGCTCTATTAGTTGTACTAGCTCTATAATATTAATTTATTTATTTATTTATCATTTATTGCGTGGAAATTTTCAACAAATAAAATACTCTAAGGTGTGTTCAATTAAATAAAATCTATGAAAATCTAATGATGGAACGTTTCTGTGAGTGAATCATAATGAATATCGTGGATCCATCTTCTCACCTGCTTTTCCTTTGCATTTTCAGCTTTAGGGCTGACGATGAACAGGAGAAAACGTTCCGCTGTCTATGTGACTACTACTATGCATTCCCATATAAAACAACGCCAGCGTATCGGTCGCAGATTATCCGGAGAAGAACCGGCGTGACCGACATAGCTTGTAGGATCAGTAAGCTGAAGTGGCAGTGGGCTGGCCATGTGATGTGTGATGTCTGTCGAAGGACTGATGGCCGCTGGAGCTGACGAATCCTTGAGTTGAGAGCGCGAATTGACTTGCGAGAGGCAAACGCAGCGTAGGGCGCCCCCCCGCCAGGTGGACCGACGACCTGAAGAACGTGGCTAGGGGGGACTGGATGCGGAAGGCAGAGGACCGAGTTTTGTGGCGCAACTTGGGAGAGGCCTATGTCCAGATTGATGTATCGGTCGCGGCTGGTGAGCATGGAACTCTTCTCGAAATGAAAAGAGTTAAGGAACTGGATATTGTTAGTGTACTAGATTATCTAAACATAATCAGCCAATTACTGTACCACTGCTGGGCATGGACCTCTTCTTAGAACGAGAAGAGTTAAGAAAATAGAGAATAACATAGCATAGTCAGCTCATTACAGCTGTCCCACGGCTGGGTATGGGCCTCTTCTCAAAGTGAGAAGAGTTAATGAACAGGATATTTTTATTGGTATAGAATAACATAACATAACATCACGCCTGTATTTCCCCGAAGGGGTAGGCAGAGGTGTATAGTACACCCACATTTCGCCAGTTATGTTGTAAGTCCCATGCAATAGGGGGCATGGTATAGAATAACATAACATTATCAGCCCATTACTGTCCCACTGCTGGGCACGGGCCTCTTCAAAAATTAAATAAATCGATTTTTTTATTTATAATACAAATTTATGTTAATTTGTTGACAAAAATAAATAATTTGATGAAATGAAATGTTTATTTATCATATTTTCATTAATACAGTTAATTTATTCCTAAAAATGTTTAATTTTGTTCAGGCATAAAAACTTGCTGCGATTTAAAAATAAACTGTAAAGTAAAAAGCACTAGTGCGATAATATAATGTAAAAAAAACCGGCCAAGAGCATGTCGGGCCATGCTCAGTATTATAGGGTTCCTTAAGTAAGTGTAATTACAAACGAATCAAATCGAATATTAATCATGGCTATTTTAGTTTTTGCAATAATCGGCAGCATTCGCGACTCAGAGCGTGTTCTTAGTAGCGCCATCTAGCGATAAATTCAAGAAGCCAAATTGAAGAAGCGTGTCATTTCAAAGTTACTTTTTGTGATTTTTTCAAATAGAAAGTAGCTAAAGGAGCATTATTTGCTAAGTTCATTTTTCTCTAAGGTCAATGACCTTTGAACTAGGACGTTTTAAGTATTTTTCAGTTTTCTCTCTATAACTCAAAAATTTATTATCAAATTATACTCAAAATAATTTTAAAAGAGAGTTTTCACAAAGGTCTATCAATGTGGAAGATTATAAGTTTCTACATAGCATAGTTTAGAAATGGCAGGGGGGGGGACATATTGCAAGCCACTTTGGCGGGCTATATTTCGCAGATGGTACACCTGATAAAAAAGTGGTGTATCAAACATTACCTTCATTTTAGTAGACCTATTCAATGATACCCCACACGAGGGGGTGCATAGAATTTTTTTTTTTTTTCCCCATTTCACATGTATGGACGCCACCCCTAAAATACGGAAAAACGATTTTTTTATTCTTTTAAAATTGAAATCTATATGTAGACTATTTTTTAACAAAATTTCATTTACTTATGTTTATAACTGTAGAAGTTATTAAGCTGTAAAGGATTAGGACAGACGGACAGACGGACAGACGGACAGACGGACAGACAGACGGACATGGCGAAACTATAAGGGTTCCTTGTAGAACTTCGGAACCCTAAAAAACACGCGTGCGTAATAAGCTACATTATGAACCTAAAAGCGGTGCAATAAGAGCCACTTTACGAGCAAGTGTGTTGAAAAACTATTTTAGCTTGGTCACGTGATTGCCTCCGTATTACGTCATCGGCTGTGGAGCCATTAGCGGGCTGTTAGCTTGACACTTGTCAGTTACATGTGCTGCCATTTTGTGTAAATTACCCGAGCAAAATGCATTTTTTCATTTAATTTCTTCTATAAAGTTTTTTGAGAAAGAACTAAGGAGAGGTAAAACTTAATTAAATTGGACATTGGTATTTATTGAATTTTGTGTGCTTAGTGAATAAATCCTCGCCCTAAAGCGAAGAATAGGTACTAACCAAGTTCCCTCAATTCCACATGGATCCCATTATTAAAACTGGATTTTGATAAAAATGTGATCAATCTCATAATCGCCACGCTTGGCAAGCGGGTTGGCGATCGCAGTTGGTTGGTTAAATATAATATATTTGTATAGTATTTGAATATAATGCGTACAATAAATTCTGCTTCACGAAAAAAACCTTTAACCTATATCTGAATGCGGTGATCGAGGAACTCAGCAGTGCACGTGTGGGCTGCTACGTTGATGGGTTGTGTTTCAACAACATAAGTTACGCCGATGATATGGTGCTGCTGGCTCCCTCGGTCAGTGCGCTCAGAAAACTAGTTAAAATTTGTGAAAACTACGCTGCTAGCCATGGATTTCAATATAATGTAAAAAAGTCAGAATTAATGGTCTTTAAGGCTGTCGGCAAAAAGTGTCCAGAAAGTGTTCCACCAATCACAATTTGTGATGTCCCGATTCGTCGGGTATACCAATTCAAATATCTGGGGCACTTTGTTGCTGACGACCTTAAAGACGATGCTGATGTTGAACGGGAACGCAGGGCCTTGGCGGTGCGGGCGAACATGTTGGCCCGTAGGTTTGCTCGATGTACAGATGCGGTCAAAATTACACTTTTTAAAGCATACTGCACATCGCTGTACTCGAGTCCCCTATGGATTAGCTGTACCAAACGTGCCGCCGATGCGTTGCGGGTCCAATATAACAATGCTTTCAGGGCGCTGTTGCGGCTGCCACGTTACTGTAGTGCATCAAATATGTTTGCGCAGGCCAGAACAGATAGTTTCTCAGCGGTCGTGCGCAAAAAGAATGCGTCTTTGCTCACTAGACTGCGGGACAGCGGCAACAGTCTCTTGAAAGCTATTGCCGACAGGCATGATGAGAGCCCTTTAGTGCGGCATCTTATAAAAACCACCTTGTCCGTAGTAGAATATAAGTACTAACATAGTTTATAAGGCTCATTGTTACTAACATCGTGTTTGTATTGGATTTTGTTGTCTGTAAATAAAAGTATTTATTATTATTATTATTAAAACATCAGTTGATCCCTACATTTGTGTTCACTTAAATCGATAAAATGTAGTAGGGTTGACGTATTGCTGTGGGTTGTTACTGCCATCCAGTGATTTTTTAACTTTTAATATTGGTAATTGTTTTTGTAGGCTATCTGCACAGAAGCAGGATTGATGGCGTTACGAGAACGCCGCATGAAAGTCACTAATGAAGACTTCAAAAAATCAAAGGAAAGTGTCCTATGTATGACTAAAAGTTTGGGATCACAAAAGTTCATAAAATATAAGAATATGTTGTTAAATTAAATTAATATTAATTAATAATTAAAAGTAGATAATTAAAAGTTAAAATTGTTAAATTAAAGTTCATTTGATCTTCTAAATTTAAAATATGTAAAACTGTATAACTGTCTGGAAGCTGATCTTAAAACTAGGATGATAAAAAAAAATATTCAGAAAATTAACGGTCCTGAAATATACTCTTGGAGCAGCCATTCCTTAAAAGTTTCGTTAAAAATCGTCAGCCGAACAAAAAAATGGAACATGATAAATAAATATAAGCGGCCAAATGCGAGTCGGACTCGCGCAGTAAGGGTTCATCAAAAGACATCAACGTTCCATGAGCGAAATATGAATTTTTGCATCTCTTTCTTACACAGGTACCACCACATATATCTATGTTTACGCTATTTATATTTGTTAAACTACATAGTATGCACTATAATCAAAGCAAGTTTGACGCTGGTATGTATTACCGTTTTGAAATCTCGCCCGAATCCCGTTCGCGTATTTTGTTCGTGATATGACGTTATCGAACGGGATTCGCGCGATCTTGCGATGGTTCCGTAGTCTCACTCATTGTATATAAGACTTCGTACTTCTAGTACATATATTATGTTTTTTTTTTCTGTATCTCAAATGACATTGAATGTATTGACATTATTCTTATTTGGCGTTTATTTAGTTTCACTACCTACCTTAACAATTATACATATTTATATTATTTTACTTACATGAAAGGTCAGACTACAACTGACAAGATTCGAATACAATACCTACCTAATATAATATCGTCATTCAAAAAGCTGTGATATAAAAATCATAATCATTGTTAATGTTTAAATATATTTAATATTAGAAATATTATATTTATAAATGCTAATGATTAATTTTGGATGCGACGTTTTCTAATATACAGGATATTTTTAATGGAGTTTGGATAATTTGCATAGTAGGTCAGTAGCTGTTCCATATCGCAACCACATTTTTAAAATTAACTTTAAAACATAATAAAAATTTGCCGGTGTATGGCCGCTATGTCCGCCACAAAAAATTCCGAGTCTCCCATACAAGTTAGGTTCGATAGCTTTGATAACAGGAAACTATCATCAACTAACAAAAAGAGTTTTAAAGCAAGCTTGTGGACTAAACGTTTTTGACAAATTGCTATAGTTATGCGTACGTTTTCTATTTTTAGGTAAGTACACATTTATGATTTCAGATTGGCTTTCAATATTTCATGAAATTGCTCAACTACTACACTATTATTTTCATATTTGTATTTATTAGTATATTTTATGATATATATTTCTTATACTTATTCAAGTAAATGCCATGTACTTTATATTACTATAATATATAAAACAAAGTCGGATTGAATCCCGGGAAAAAAACTTGTTTGTTAAATATATGCACACACAGATAAATTTAATAGAAAACATAGAAATGAATAGTACAGTCTAACAACGCAGTTAGTATCCAGGGTCGCGAGATGTAAATGAAGTTTTCTCAGAAGATTATTGGATGTTTTTGAGTGAAATATCAATTAAATAACGGACAAAGTTAAACTGTATTTATACAACTCTGCCTACCCCTTCGGGAAATACAGGCGTGATGTTATGTTATGTTATATTAAATAAAGATATGAAACTCGGGTTCACTATGCAACGCTTATGAGTTCATCTTACCCGCTGTGTTTGTTTATGTACGTAACTAATAAGAATTAGATTTTACCTGTTCAGTCTGTCCTAATCCTTTACAGCTTAATAACTTCTACAGTTATAAACATAAGTAAATGAAATTTTGTTAAAAAATAGTATAGATATAGATCTCAATTTTAAAAGAATAAAAAAATCATGATTACGTATTTTAGGGGTGGATGTATCAATTTTAATTTTAAAAACTTGTATTCTAATTATAATAAAACAAGTTTAACCGGATTATATCGCATATAAATAAATAAATATAAATATCTTTGGGACATTTTTTACACAGCACCATCTAGTCTCAAACTAAGCAGAGCTTGTGTTATGGGTACTTGTGTAGTTCACTGGTAGCGCGATAGATGTCACCAATTTGCTAGTCACTCACCTCCAGAAAATGTATGCAAAATTGTTCTTCATAGTTTGAGAAGCTACGACAAAACTTTGTCTTAATTTTAATTGATTAAAACACGATATTATATATGTCTATGTTAGCCCTATTTTTAGTATTTTTTGCTAAACTACATAAGAAGTACTCATTGATACCGCAAACAGTAATCAAACTTAGGTAACGTCTTACGACCTTTAACGGTCCAAGGTCATAACTATAAACAAAGTTTACCATCTTCTGGGAGGCTAACCGGTTGTTCTAAGTTAACCAGACACGCCGTAAACTGAAATGCGACGAATGGTTTACATCCACTCTGAATTTAGAAACGTGTTTAGAAATATAGGGGAGCGGAGTTGTGTCGAATGCGTTAGGAAGGTTAATTTCATCTGCTCTGAACACTGAGGTACCTATAATTTACTACGTACTAGAGTAGCTATTACAAACAAAGTGTAGCGCCAAACTTGAAGACTGCGGGGGACGTGAGTGAGTGAGCGCATGAGCAAAAGAATCAGGGCCAAAGCAAATCAAAAGAGTTCAAAGTTTATATTGCATTATCATATTGTATGCACAGACATAGTAAAAAATATAGAAAAAATGCTGCGAACAATCATAGTGAAGCCAATAAAACCGTGCTCCTCCGTGTACAAACCAGCGCTCACGCACACAGATGCACCTTAAACCGTGCTCACCCCTCTCTTGTGAGTTTACTTGTTGCTGTTCAAAATGTTTATTCCCGATTTTGGATTAAAAAGTGCATTTTACCTCAAGACGAGGTGACCAAAAGTGACATAAAAGTTATATTAGAACACAAGCCAAGAGTTACCAAGAAACTCAAACATTTGATTTCAATAACACGTTATATACTGGGTGTCAGGGAAACGCTTCCGAAAACGAAGATAGGTGATAGTGCTGGTGATTACTGATACGAAACCAATTATTTTTTTGCATTTTTCATTATGTATGTGTTTTATATATCTGCCCAAAGCTGGTTTTGTATGAAAAATGTAAAAAAAAGTATATAAAAATATCTAAAAAAAGAATCGCATTTTTTTCGTGGTTTCGTATCAGTAATCACCAGCACCTATCTTCGTTTTCGGAAGCGTTCCCCTTACACCCAGTATACAGCCTAGTTATCAAACAGTTGCAGTGAGTTTTATTTGTTTCGATTCTACCTACCATACCTGACCTGCTAGAGCTCGCTGCATCATCTTAGCAGCAGCTCACCGTCGTAGCTGTACCTACCCACTCCATTTCTCCGTGCCTCATGACCCTCCGTGTCTCCGTGCCTCCGCTGTCTCCACTACACCTAGCTGAGCTACCCTCACCCTGACGACCGACTACAAAACGTGGCAATGGTAGTCGCTCCGAGAAAAATACTAATGTTCAGCCGCATCTGGTTAGACTGGAAGCCGACCCCAACATAATTGGGAAATGACTTGGGAGAAAGATTGAAGGAAAATTAAAAAGATAATAAGTTTTACTTCCCCGGACGAGTTCTTTCACAAAGGAGCTCTACTACTACTAAATATAAAAACTATATTATTATTTACTATATTGTAAATGGTACAAAAATATTAAAATAAGGCGTCGATCCGGTATGGCGGTTTGGATTGGAATCTGAAGGTGGGGGACCCGTGGTTTCGTAGACAAATATCTTGTCTAGAGTCGTCATGCTACACCTGCTGAGATGTCATCAGCATCTTGCGATTTCTTACAGACAAAGCGAGAACACTCATTGTACGCTTAAAGACAAATAATTGTAAGAGTATATTATATTATCTAACGTCACCTGCAACATTGAGCCTGGTCATGCTGCGATGCGGTGCTGGTCCGGTATGTAGACGGCCCGTACTGCGGGAATCACCTAGCTTCGCTCGTCTTGCGTACCCGCCCATAGATATGTGAGAACCCATTGCTCTTGACAACTGACAACTAACGAACAAAATAAATATTCAATCTATCCACGATTTGCCCTACTAGAGATAGGAATTTGACATAAGCTCCATAAAAATATGTCAAATTTCTATCTCTAGTAGAGTAAATCGTGGATAGAATGGATGTTAATTTTGGCCGTAAAACAACCAACTGAAACAATACCAGGCCCCTCAGAAAGTATTGCGAAAAAAAGTTTTTATATATGGGAGACTGGCCAGTTATAATGTTTTTCGAAAATATGATTATTTATAAGTAAAAATAAGTAAGTTCCAATTTCAAAATTTCCCTCCACATTTTTTGCGAGTTAATTCAAAGTATTGTGTCTCACTGAAATATGGATCTGCGCCGGGAACATTTTAGAGCTATGATTTTATACGATTTCAAGTGTCGCCTGAAACCGGATGAATCGTACGATAGACTTCAAATGGCATTCATGGATGAAGGCCCTTCCAAGGCAACCGTGTATCGTTGGTATAACGAATTCAAGCGCGGTCGACCAACTTTGGGGGATGACGAAAGAAGCGGTCGCCCTTTGACGGCTGTTACCGAAGAAAACGTGCTAGCAGTGAAAAATTTATTCCAAGACAATAGGCGAATTACATATCAGGAGATTCAACACATATTGAAGATTGGATCGGGAAGCGTTCACGAGATTCTACACAGCCATCTTCGCGTGAGGAGGATAGTATCACGCTGGGTGCCGCACAACCTCACCGATGCTCAGAAGCAGGCCCGGGTGGAATGGTGCCGTGATATGCTTAACAAATTTGAAGCAGGCTCGTCTCGGCGTGTTTACGACATCGTTACAGGTGATGAGTCCTGGATTTATCAATACGACCCAGAAACCAAGCGCCAGTCGACTGTTTGGGTGTTTCAAAATGAGCCAACGCCTACCAAAGTGAAGCGATCTAGAAGCGGGGGTAAGATTTTGATCGCTAGCTTTTTTAATTTGACTGGCCACTTGGTATCAATTCCCTTACGGGATCAAAGAAGCATTAATGCCGAATGGTATACTACCAAATGTTTGCCAGAAGTTTTCTCTGTTATAAGCAACAAGCGACCAAACACAGGGCTCCGCGGGCTACTGCTCCACCACGACAATGCACCTGCGCACACCGCACTCAAAACGAGGGACTTCCTGGACAGCACGCCAGTCAAACTCCTGGGTCACCCTCCTTACAGCCCTGATCTAGCACCGTGTGACTTCTTTTTATTCCCAAAAATAAAAAATCAGCTCAAAGGGATACAATTTTCGTCGCCGGAAGATGCGCTGGCTGCGTTCGAGCAGGCTGTAAACGAGGTGTCTGCGGCGGACTGGAAAAAGTGTTTTGAAAACTGGTTTAGGCGCATGAATCTTTGTATAGAGGCTGGTGGAAAGTACTTTGAAAAGATTTGATAAAAATATATGTACGTATAGAACAATTTTTTTTAGTTTCGCAAAACTTTCTGAGTGTCCCACGTATACTGATGACAACGTTCAAATCATAAAGAACCCTAACAAGCTATAAAAATAGCTAGGATAGAAGTAGTACAACAGAAAGAGAATGTTGATTATTCTAATTAGATGACTTAAAATAACATTAGCAATAAGATGTTAGAAGAACAAAATTCATTGACTTCATTGACTTAGGTTTCTTAATTCAATGTATGCGCCACACACCCTGCAACATAAGTAAAGCCGGCACTGATAAGGCAGATGCTCAGGTAAAGATTATATGCTTATGTAGTTGTAAGGTGATTAAAGAATAAACTGTACCTACTTGAGAAACTTTCTCAAAAGGTTGTTTTTAAGTCGTGTACTTTGTACTTACCATCAAATAAGTACCGAAAGTCATGTGATTTAGCAACATTCTTTCATATAAACTACACATACATTATTATTATAGTGATTATTTGTAATTGTAGTAAATTTGTTACTATTATAGTTACAGAAGAATTATTGTGTTATACAATACGCACGCAACACGAAATCTCAATGTACTCTTTTTTAAATGGGAAAAATTTCATCCATTCATTAAATATGGCATACGAATATCACTTCAATATCACTACATATAACTAACACTACATATTATACAGGGTGATTGAAAAAATACCCGAAACCTCATCGCTCAAACCAATAAGCCTCAAGACGCCGCATAAACAAAGTTTTGCATGGGAACACAGTCGTAAAATGTTGGCGGGGACCGGGGGGCGGACGGCGCGTTGTGATTGGTCGGTTTAAAAGTTCGGTGGTATGATTCCGTACGATTAGTGCCGCTCGCGCATGTCGTCTTGTTGTGGCAATAAATCATTTTTCTTTCTTTTCTTTCTTTCTTTCTTTCTTTAAAATGTTGGGAAGGGAAAATTATGACGTGAAAGACTAGGGTTTCATTTAATTGGATCTTGCTTTGATTTGGAAACGTTAGAATAAAAGTTTTTTGCATTTATTTATGTACACACAATAACATATGAAAGGAGACAGCATTAAAATTATTTACTACAAAGGTACTGCTTATTTCAAAGAAATTTCTACCAGCAGACCTGCGAGAGGAGAAATAAGTAAGAAATGTAGACAACAGTGTGTAAAAAGATAAGAAACTTAAAATTAGTTCTAATAAAGCAATAGATACTTAAATAAATACATACAAATTATTGTTATTATTGTTTTATTTCAATCAATATCAATCAACTCAGCCTATCGCAGTCCACTGCTGGACATAGGCCTCTCCCAAGTTGCGCCACAACGCTCGATCCTCTGCCTTCCGCATCCAGTCCCCCCCGGCCACGCTCTTTAGGTCGTCCGTCCACCTGGCAGGGGGGCGCCCTACGCTGCGTTTGCCGATTCGCGGTCTCCACTCAAGGACTCGTTGACTCGTCGTTTTATTTATTAAACAATATTGGCATGTCTTTTTAATGCAATTCGTCAATATTTATTAAAAGACAATGTAAAAAAATTCACACACTAAATAACATTTAACATTTATTTATTTTTTTAGGGTTCCGTACCCGAAGGGTTCCAAACGGGACCCTATTACTCTCGCTACGCTGTCCGACATATGACATATTATATCGATAATAAAATTTAATATTATTTCATAATATTAAATTTTATTATCGTATTAAACGTATGTATTATAGGCATTAAATGCATACTCCGGGCTGCTACTGAGAATTTCCTAATGAAAAGAGTAAAAAAATGTGTTTAAATAAATAAAAATTCTTTAAAAAAAATATATAAAAAAAGCTGAGCTTGTATTTGGGCGAAAACTTAGATCACGCTTAGATTTATTTAACCCTAAAATATCGTCAGTCTCTCTCACAACCCTCACTGAGAATGTTAAACGTCAACAGTTCTCGCAGATTTCGTTATTTTCCAAAGTCTTTGTAACGTTAATTTAATTGCAAAAAGTAACATGAATCCGTAAAGTTTCAAGCAATATTCAGGCGAAAAACAAAAAGTTGAACACTCGTAAAGAAATACTTTCATTCTGAAACTAAATGTGCAATTTGTGAAACATGAACCTGAATAACTAACTAATTTACTAACTAATAAACTACTAATTTCTCAAATTGCGTAAACAGACAGTAACGTTGTATAAATTATTTTTCATTATATTATCTGTCTATATTTTAGTGCGGTAGCTGTCGAGGATGCTGTGTAGACCCACATTGCCCAATATGTGTGGGTCCCTGCGGGTATTAACCCAAGCACCGGTTTAAGGACGCGTTCTGTTATATCTATATAATGCACCCTTTATTGCACACTTGCCTTCCCTCGCCGTCGTCCAAAATATCGTCCCCGCCGGCGAGGACCGACGCGACACACACACAGAATCCGAGAGTCCGACTCTCGAGAAACAGAAACACATGCCGACGCAGCACCGGCTGCTGGGGGGATCAGTGGCGGGGTCCCCCTGCTGCACCCTGAGTCGAGGTCCGAGCTCCCCCCTGGGGACGCCCTCACGGTGTAAGCAACCGGAGATAATCTCGTCACGCGAGACCGGCCCTATGCTCTAGAGTAGTTCCTAGGAGCAGGCTATTGCGTAGCCACTGGTTAGGTTTTCTAGGTAGGTCTTAGCCTCGCCGGCGAGGCTTGCCGCTTCACGGCGTTTAGCACGTCACCCGATAGGGACCGAAAGTCCGCTACTTTCGAGGTAACCAATTCGATGCAGCAACGGCTGCTAGGGGGACATAGGAACTGCGGGGTCCCCCTGCAATGCCCTAGCGAGGTTCGAGCCCCCCCCTTGGGGGGCGCCCGCCCGATTACGCGCGGTATTGACGCCGCGCGCATCTAGTTTGTAAGTATGTAGGGAAAAAACCTTCGGCGAATGGAGTCCCACATGGGACTCTCCGCCAACTAAGTCCGGTTAAGCAGAAATGGGACTTCGGTCCCACCTGCGAGAGCCCATTCGAAAAAAAAAAAAAAAAAAAAAAAAGCACACTTGCCTTCCCTTTCTACACAGTCAGCATTTCTGTCTTAGTACTACATTCATTCAATTTCACTTCAGTCTCATCTCGAATCCTATCCAAGACGGTTGTCTCTGTGAGTGCGTGAGGAGATAAAGGATGGCGGCTGGGGCCGGCTGGTCAGTGGCGCTGTTGCTGGCGCTGCTCGGCGCGGTGCACTCCGCCTCAGGTAATGGCGCTCGCATATAATGCAATCGGCTGCAACCCGCGGTCGTGGCTGGTTCCGTCACAGAATAGAATGTACTATGCGCGCAATCTAACTTGGCTGGCTTGAAGTTAAGCACTGCGCATGTTTATCCCACCCCTTGCCACCAATGTTCCGTGTGGTGCCAGACATAAAGAATTGGGTAGGACTTCGGATTAATTGACGTCGAATTAAGGGTGGGGTTGAGGGTGGGGGGGTAGTGGGGGAGGGGTAGAACCCCCGCTGTGAAGGAAAAATTGCGGAACCCCCCCCCTTCCGAGTTTTTTTTTTTTTGTATTCTAACCTAACTTGAATTTTCTGTCGGTAACATCGATTTCAGGGGGGGAAAGAGGTAAGGGGAAGACGAAACCCCCTTTCTGAGTAATGGCTTCACCGCCCCCGCCCCCCTTTATAAGATTTGCCCCATGTTTTTGAGGTTCGAAATATTTTTTCAAGGTTAAAAAAAAATTGTAACCTGACCTCGAAACACTTTAAAGTCACTTAAAAGGCGCAGTTGGAGCCCCGCTTCGCGGGGCTCAATGGTTTAAAAAAAAAAAACCACGAAGGGGATGTCGGGGTCTGAGTTCGCTCGCTACGCTCGCTCACTAGACCCGACATCCCCTTCTAACCTAACCTGTCTGAGTCGGGGTGCCCTTTTTTTTCACACTTACAATCAGTGGGGGTACACTAAATTTCCACGCAACTCGAGGAGAAATGGAATGAACGAAAATGAATGACAGCCTTAAAACCTTCTCCTTCTAACCTAAATCTATCAGAGTCGGATCCGCCTATGAAGCGTTTCAATAATAATAATCTGTGGAATCTCTGTGGTAGAAATTGACAAAATATTGGAAATTATCTGAAATTATTGGTGAATTTCACAGAAATTTGATGTATTTTTTTCTCGAAAACTATTAACTTCCGCAAGTTGAGATTTTACAAGAAGTCTTAATATAATGTAACCTGTCTGTAAAAAAAATATGAACTTCCAACTCAACGTCAACTAATCTAAAGCTTAGCCAAGAATTGCAAATAAAAAATATTCGACTACACCTGTGGACTACACGTAGTAGTATAGACGACACTTCAATCATAATGTAGGTACATGCACAGTGCATTATAAAAAGTAAATAAATTGCATACCTGAAGACCTTAGGCAAGGTATCACTTGGTTAAAATTATAATCTGGCAGCGGGGGATATAGACCTGCTATCGAACACATCATGTGAATAAGTCTGAAGGAGTGTCGAATACATTATGTGAATAAGTATGAATGAGTGTCGAATGCATCAAGTGAATAAGTCTGAAGAAGTGTCGAATACATCATGTGAAGAAGTCTGAAAGAGGGTTCTAGTCAGAATCCTTATGTGGTAGTGATTATATTATCTTTGCTTATGTGGTTCCTGTTCAGTGAAAGCGCTTCTTTTATAAACTTTTTCCTGAAGCCTATTAGGTGACGCTTTGATGAGTTTCCCAGTTTTAAAGAAAAGCCCTATTCTCTTATCGTCTTATTAAAATAAATATTCCGAGACGGAGTGATATTATGGCTCATCGCTAAATCCTTGCCGGGGAGAATTCCAACCACTAAATTGTGTTTCAGAAGAAAAATGATCGCTCCAGCTCTAAATAATATTTAAAGTAGGCATTACCTCTTGCATTGCATTACGTCTTATGAGGATAACTGTAATTTATTTATAATAATAATTATTACTTTATTGCAGGCACGCCGACAGACCTTTATGCGAATCCGTCTATCTGTGTGCCGGGCGCCCCCCTGCCAGGTGGACCGACGACGTGAACGTGACGACCAGAACGTGGCTATCTAAAATGTCGGGACGGTCTTTTATATTATCGGGGTAGTGAGTGCGATGACGTCAAAGAACAATTTGTTACTAAGCGATTCTAGGCGAACACCAACGGGGTTGTTGGAGACGCAGCTCCATGAACGATGTTTGGCGTTCAGATCGCCAGCTATTATAACAGAATTACTGAGGTCGAAGAGGGCTTTGAGGTCGTCCTCGAGCCGTCCAATGGGTCTGTTGCAGGATCTATAAGTCGAGGCAATTGTTATGGACTGGTGACCCGTCATACCTATACGACAGATTGAAGCCTCCAAGCAGTGTAGCTCGGGAAATTTTACACGTAGCGGTGATATAATACACTTCCATGAGAATACATTTTTGTTCTGCTATAATTTTTACACCTTATACAATAAGGTATAATCATAAGAAAAGAGTATTATTGTCTATTCTTATGGTATAATCTTGTATTTAACTAAGCGTTCGAGACGTCATAGCGTCAGAAAATTGAAAATTTTCACAGCACTGAGCAAAGTGTAAGGAAATATCGCTCAGGTTATGTGAAACGTCTTTTCATTTTAGACGGCTTTATTTTACGTGGATGTTGACAGCGGAAACGTTGAAATTAATTAAAAGGTGTGTGAAAGTTTTGCTGGTGAGTTCGCTAGATGGCGTTGATTGTGGACGTTTTAAGTATTTTTCAATTTTCTCTCTATAACTCAAAAAATTATAATCACATTATACTCGAAATAATTTTAAAAGAGAGTTTTCACAAAGGTCTATCAATGTGGAAGATTATAAGTTTCTACATTGCATAGTTTAGAAATGGCAGGGGGGGGGACACATTCGAGAGGCGTGCCAAGAGGCTTATTTGCATCTGACGACCTCTGTGGTCTAGTGGTTTGAGTGTCGGACTGCTGATCACGAGGTCGTGGGTTCGATTCCCACAGGACACAAATATTTGTGTGATGAACATGAGTGTTTGTGTTGGTCTGGTTGTTTCTTATGTATTATAAGTATGTATTTACAAAAAAAAAAGTATATAAGTATTATATCCATTGTCTAGTACCCATACCACAAGCTCTGCTTAGTTTGGGACTAGATGGTGCTGTGTAAAAATGTCCCGAAGATATTTATTATATTTATTTATCTATACGCTGGTCGATGCCAAACTACAAAGTCTCGAGCATCCGCGCAAAGTTGCTAGTCTGTCGGTCTTTTATCGGATGCATTTTGGTGAGTGTGCGTTGGAATAGCACGATCTTATTCCCCCAAGCCCTTTTCATCATTGGACAACCAGTGAGTATATAAAATATTAACATATTGACATATTTATTTAATATACTTATTAAATTAATTATTGTTTTAAATTATTTATTTTTAATGAATTTCTAGTGAATTTGTAATAAATTATTTTAGCAAATTAATCAGTAATAATCTGTTTATAATGAAATCTCAACTGTAACAATAAATTGCTAAATAATGAAACCGGTGACAAACTTGTACATCTATCAAACTAACCCGCGTTCAATGCGTATTCATGTTCTAGCCAGATGATGGTTGACTGTTACATATACACATCGATATCTCTCTGAAGCCAGAAACGTATGTTAAACTGTCAGTCCCGGTGGTCATAAGAATTAATCACTCATACTAAGCCCCCAGAACATTTTAAACAGACTCGTGAAGTCCTTAACTCACCCTGGTATCGCCGGACTGTTGTACATGACGGTGACGCCGGCGAAGGGGTAGTCGTCGCAGGTGAGCACGAAGCAGAAGGTGAAGGCGGCGGCGACCACCGTGGCGGCCACGCACAGCTTGATGAACAAAGTCCATTCAGGCAATTCCTCTGCAGTTAAACAAAAGCCGCGACCAGGGGCTCATAAAAAAGAGATAATCTCCTACAAAGCGTCAGAGCAAGTTTTTGAAAATAGAATATAATTTCTAATTTTCTCCCGGTGATTTTAATTAAAAATGGTCCCGGGAGAACGGGACGGCTGCACGCCCGCCGCCTCGGGTTGGAAAGGGACAGCTATAAATTTATGAAAGCCTCAAGCCTCAAAGGAGTCAGAACAATAGACAACCTGAACCTGACATCTCAACGCCTAGAAGAAATTGATGTCAGTAAATATACACACTTGAAAGACATAGCGCGCCAGGTCTGCTATTCGGAACAAGCTCCGAAGCTGCTTATATTTAATTAATGATAGAATAAAGTGCTGTTTAAAAAGTTTTAAATTGATTATTAAATGAGCGTTTTGTCAGTGAAGTGTATAGAATAGAATACAACTTTCATTCACAGGAACATTTGTTTTACAGGGTTTTATAATATTATAGTGTCGATAGAATCATATTCTTTGAGAATATATTATTTCAAAGATCATAAGCACTTTTGTGTAAAGGAAATAAATAACATTGTCAAACTTTCTAATATAGATCTGTCATCTATGGGAGCTGAGGTAGAGGCACACCAAAGCACGAGTTCAGGCAGCCGATCCCGAGATAGTTGGCTGACGTTCGCACTGATGCTTAATCATGTCTCGCAACTTGTATAAATCTCGATTTTGTGTTCTCCAATGACGTCGGTAAACGTGTATGGCCGAAAGCAGATACTTTGAAGTGTATCGAAATTTATTATTAATCATAGGAAATATCCAGCAAAATTTAGTGAAAACGTCTACAACTGAGAGTATATATTTATGACCTGAATAAGTTTTAGGTAAAATTCCATAAAACCAATAATTATCTGTGAAAAACTATCAGCAGTACAAGCAGATTACAGATATGATTACGATTAAAGAGAAATATACTGTAATAGTTACATTTTTATTATATCAACAATGAAATAAATTAATAGCATAATAAAATGCTGTGTTTATAATACCATTATTAAATCGGTTTTTCACTTCCTTTTGTCAACTATATTTTTGTTTACCTGTTTGTATAGTCGATGATACTGATGTACGGTAAAACTCTAATGAGTTTATGTTTACATCTTTAGAATGTTTTTGTTATGTATACCACTGAACAAATAAATAAATAAATAACAGGAATTATGAACAGAGTCACTTCTTTGTTCGCATTCATTTTTTCTAGAAAACTTTTCCAATAAATTCTTAGCAGTGGCTATGTTAATTACCAAGTCCCGCTCAATATTCGCTCATCAATTTCAGCTTCAATGTTTTCAGGACTCAGAACCTCTATTTCACAAACTCTAGATTATAATAGTATAATAATTGGAAAATGAGATAATTACCAAGCTATCAAAAACCCATCAGCGGCCGCGGACAATAGAAAATATATTGTATCTCATTAGCTGTTCTTTGATGAATTAAGCAATGTTTCCAGAATTCCAAAAGATGTAATCCTTCCAGGCCGTTTTATCATACCGGCGTAGATTATACCGGATTCATCGATGTCAAAGCAAATAAAGGTCGCGGAATCAAGACAACAAAAGGTTACGTGGCTCTCTTCGTATGTATGGCAACAAAGGCCGTGCACCTGGAGCTGGTCACGGACCTAACAACAACCACATTTTTAGCAGCTTTACGGCGAATGGCTGCAAGAAGAGGAACTCCACGTCACATGTATAGTGACAATGGCACCAACTTTTTGGGTGCGTGTCACGTGTTACAGCAGCAGTTTCAAGATCTCCAAGAACAGGCCATACCTGGAATTACAAACATGGAGATACAATGGCATTTCAATGCCCCGTCATGGCCGTCAGCAGGAGGACTCTGTTAATGTGCGTTCATAGCTATTTTAGGCTTCCCTTCTGAAAATATTCATCCTTCGCCACTGCTAGGCATGGGTAACTCCTGACAAATCTATATCTTCGGATATATATCCCAATAAATATATATATATATATTGGCAATAGGCTCGCCCCAGCTGCAGTCTCACCTGATATCCAGTGGTTACCTTTGTCCATATTTTTATTAGCCTACTAATATCCTATCCTACTAATATATTTATAAATAAACGTGAAAGTTTGTGAGGATGTATGGATGTTTATTACTCTTTCACGCAAAAACTACGGACAATACCGTGGGAATATTTTTCAAACGGAGGCAGATTCCTCGGCCCTGGAAGGTCGTAGCTGAACGTGCCACACCACGAACCGTTCGTAGTGAGCCAAGCTATGCAATGATTTAAAAAATAAATCGCACTACCGTAGTATTTGCAAGGAACAGATACTGAACCGCTATGCAAATTATCCTTCCTAATTCTCCTTAAAAATGTGTCATGTATATTTACATACTTATTAGCATAAGTATCGCCTCAAAACTGTGTCAAATATCCGAATAAAGACCAATAAAA
The DNA here is from genome assembly GCA_949699075.1 of Asteroscopus sphinx. Classification (NCBI taxonomy): domain Eukaryota; kingdom Metazoa; phylum Arthropoda; class Insecta; order Lepidoptera; family Noctuidae; genus Asteroscopus; species Asteroscopus sphinx. The sequence continues at coordinate 15,227,023 of OX453024.1, forward strand.
GGTGTAAAATTTTAATGCCATCACCAATAACCGTTATTTTTAGACGATGTGTAAGTTTTTTGCGAGAAATTCTTTTCCGAAGACATCATGTGACATCATAATCATCGCTTGTCTACTGGGTCATTCATGAGGGACGACCAGTTGTTTGATTTTAGGCGCAATGCACACAGGTGACAGGACGCGGACAACGAGTTAGATGCATGTGGAAGAAGTGCATTTAGTATCGATTACACGTAGGTAAATGGAAAACTGTAAGGCCACTAGAGTACTTAGATAAGTACTGCCGTGTCCCTAGCGGTCGATATAATTAGGTTGCCAACTGCCAATTAGTTTATCACAAAGGTTCAGTAACTCTGGCCATTGTTATAAAGGCTAATCAATTATTGTCGCATAACTCGCAAATAGGCTTAAAATATTTCTTATCATTAGGACTAAGACTTCAGAGCTTAATGTTATAAAGATAAATGAATTCCATAATGTAAAAAAGACAACTTGATCAAAAAGTCGAAAAGAATAAAAACATGTATCTATTAACCTATTTATTTTATGTCGATAATTATTTTGGTAAAGTTATACATAGACAGTATAACAACAATAAAATATTATGAAATATCAATCTTTTAATCATTAAAGATTCAATCCAGCATTAAAGGCGTTAGGGTTGTAAGTGCCCGGAAATACAGATTGGCAGTGAATTCCACAACTTGGCTGTGCGCACTATGAAAGAGTTCTCAAAGTACTTGGTCCAGATAGTAGGGATTTCTACCAAATGTGGATGATATCCTGCAGTACGTCGTGTAGTCCGATGAAAGAAAGGAGATTGGACGTTTCGGCCAAGTTGCATTGGCCAATGGATAAGTTGTTTTGGGTCCATTGCACCAACAATTGGGTTAAATAAACTACGATATGATTATCTACCAAACTGGTTACCACCGAATTAAAGCCAGAACCAATATTGGGATATAGTCGCTTTATAGAACTGCCCCCCTAGCCAAATTTACAATCTACAATCGCCAACACTAATAGAAAACAATCAAAATGTTTGGGAATGACATATCTCAACGTAAAAGTCATTCGTTGAGATATGTCAATCCAATACCTACATTTTCATTCATTTGTCAACTTGGCTAGGGGGGGCGGCGACTTTCATTCATAAATTAGTAGCTCCTCTGGCGGAAACGCGGAGGAACTACTGATTTATGAATGCAAGTCGACGCATTCGGTAGCGTTTGATAGCGATAACGTAAGTTTTAAACTCGGAATCAGCACTCAGCACCAGAACTCAGCAGAATTATCATAATAACCATGGTTCGCCATGATTGCTGTTAGTAGTCACAGTCACCGTAGTTTGCATTCAGTGGGTCAATTCTCGTAGTTTTAAATTGTCGAAATACAGTTCCGATCTAGAATCAATATCCTAAATGTCACAAATAAACGTCAAACACGACCATCAACTGTCATGAGATTGACATTTACAACATTGAGATACTCTATAGTATTTTATTACTGAAATCTATACATTAACATTTAATGAAAATTCTATTGGATCCATATTTTAAACATTTTAATTACGAGAATTGACCTTCTGATTGCAGAACTGACGTTAGCTGCAAGCAGAAATACACCTTCTGAACGCGTACCGAGAGTTGAAGACGCCCCACTGATACTTTAATAATCCTACGTGATAGCTGCAAGCAGAAATACACCTTCTGTACGCGTACTCAGAGTTGAGGACGCCCCACTGATACTTGTACTTTTGGGAGTACACTAGCCGGCAGTGAACTTCGGTAATCAAATTAATGAATTATTAAATTAATAATAATTATATAATTAATATTAATAATTTATATTATAATTAATAATTTATATTGTTAGTTTATTTTTATTTGCCTTAAAAGAAAGAGGTAACTAATGTTGTTATTACATTGAAATAAAGAGTTGATTTTTAATAGTTCAACGTTGTTTTTGTATTTAACCTATGAAAAATAAAGCAAGTAATCAATATTCCTCCACTTTACTGGACACGATCTTATAGTTTCAAATTACCCCTAATCGGTTCAGTAATTTTGTTGTAAAGTGTATCAAACAGATATATTTATCTACTTACAGGCAGACAAATCGTTTGTCCCTATGAAATGATATATTTTCCCTTAGACCAACAGGATCTGTTGGTCTAAGATTTTCCCAGGCTTCCAACTACGTTTGTGCAAAATCACGTCGAATGCTCTGTTGTGAAGTTGTGACGTAAAGAAAGTGCAAACGAACACAGTTTAGCATTTAGGAATCAAATAATTGCGCAATGCAGGTCTTACACTCACATAAACACAACACACAAAACTTCGTAAAAGTGTAGTCTTTCCGTGTATGATGCCCATAGCGATTCTTTTCAATATCTTTATAGACGCTTGTCGCGTCTATAAAGATATTGAAAAAAACCTATCGTACAATTTGTAATTAATTAAAATAGTTTCAATGCACGCAGTTTTCACTCACAGTGTCATTATGTTTCATTTTTTTTTTAAATATCTGTAAAGACGCTTTTCATCTTAGTCTTCCTGTGGCCATGAACGCTACAAAGCTTTCGAAACGTCAGGAAAACCAATTTTACTAATATACGCGATATAATCCGGTTAAACTTGTTTTATTATAATGTGTAATTATCGCGATAACCTTACAAATTAAAACAGAGTACTACTTGACACACAAGTAGAGCATAACTCGGATTAATATTTAAGCAACTTTTTATTCCGGAATGAAACTGTTCCCAAGGGATGAAGGAAAAAATATTACTGTGAACCGAATAAAAGACGATAAGAAATAACAGTTAATTAATAACAAGAAAATAACGACCCATTTCTGGACATCGTAAAATTACATCGTCCACATAAAATTAACATAGAAAAAGCGATTTCCTGTGAAAACATTCATCATTTATTAATACTTATATAGGTATACAGCTATTACAAACGGTAAATAAGGGAAGCTCAACAAACGGCGCAAAACAAAGTCACATATCAGCCATTTCCGGCTCCGTCGGAAGCGGATGTCACCCGCGCCCCACCCGCCATTGTCCAGCGATAGGGCGATAAACGGTTTATGTTCAAATAGATACTTGATATAGTGACTCGCTGATAGTGTGGGTTGTGTACGTATATTTGGGGGCAGTCACGATGGATATATGTACCTACATATATAGCTATGTGTGTGTAGTGCCGGACGTAAAGAATTGCACCATCTTCTCATGGGTGTCGTAAAAGGCGACTAAGGTATTCACCACAGGATGGGCAGCAGCGTTCATTGAGTATTTAAGACGCTGACAACAGCCAAATACCCCAAATAGGCTTCTTTTAAAAACATTTTTAGCTGTATCTATTCTGTTTGTGGCAGTGAAAAAAAAAAATGTTAATCTTGATCGCATTTTCTGAAACTGTATTGTGCCCAAAACACGTTTTCTTGAAGTTTTCTCGATAGAAAAGAATTGTAAACTAACCTCTTAAAACATGCTTTAAAGCAAACAATCTCTATTATTTACTAAATATTATAAATAAAATTAAGAAAACATTTGAGAAAGACAATAATCTAAACATTTGTTGTTTCTGTTTTTCAAATAAGCTTTTAGATTTTTATTAAAAAAAAATATTGTTAATTTTCATTCAAGTTGAGCGGCGTAACCGACGTCCCTCGGCTCGTTGCCTCTCTTTCAGTTCTGTAAGAATCAACAGTGACCGCAGAGGTCTGATTTTCTAGGTGTTGTCAGCCTCTTAACCAACCAACTGCAACCGCCAACCCGCCTGCCAAGCGTGGCGATTATGGCATATCCATTTTGCGGAGGCCTATGTCCAGCAGTGGACGTCTTTTGGCTGAAATTATGAATGATGATGTAGCTATGTTTTGTCGGGCAATATTTTGAACCGACCCCCGACGCAAACAGAGGAGTGTTATATGTTCAACGTGTGTATCTGTCTGTGGCATCGTACCTCCAAAGGGATGAACCAATTTTGGTTTAGTTATTTTTTGTTTGAAAGATGACTTGATGTTCTTAACTATGATTAAAACGGTCAGTTTAGCCGTTTGAAGACTATTAGCTTTTTTTATGAGACATAGATCTGCTCTTGACCGCAATATAGGCGGCTTTGTCAAGATATAATAATAATAATAAATAATAATAAGGCGCTAGGATTGCGCCCGAACTGCTTGAGAATAATTGAAACGCAGGTCACAGTTAAAATGTTTGGTTTTAATCCTCTGGTAATAGTTTACATAAAACATAAAAGTAGAATAAGAATTACAACAACTTGGCAACTTAGATAATTGACATCCACTAGAACCAAAGATAATATATTGTCTTATGGCAGTGTTACCATCCCCTAAAAACGTCGGCGACTACAGATAATATATAGTCGTGGGATCGCCACACCACCCCCCCACGGAGAAAGAAAAGGTATACAAAAAAAAAAAAAATACAACATAAAGAAAACATACAAAATAAGACTATAAATCTAGAACATCCCGAAACTTAACCCGTCTACCAGCTCTGGTGATAACAGTGGGTGGAAGTGGAGGTGGTGTAGTAGTTACAGTAGGGAAAGTTGGGTTTGCTAGTGAAGGTGGATGTGGAGGTACAGGAGCTTGTTCGGAGGGAGGAGAAAACACTGGGACAGAGGATGACACAGGAGGAGTGAATGACGTGTCAAAATCCAGGTGTGCTGGTTTAACACGGTCTATGCTGACTGTACTCTCCCTTAACTGACGAAAACGATTCTATGGTTAACGTATTAACTATTAAAAATTAAAAACTCTTTTAAATAATGGCAAAAATGCGGATACATAAGGAATATGAAAAACAAAGAATATGACAGATGTCATAGTAATGAAAACCCACAAATTTTGGATAATACGATGAAACTTACGACACTATGCTGACCCGAGCCCGCACCAGGGCATTAACAATGAGAACACGCCCAAGATCTCCGGACTCGCCGCTCAGCTCCGCCTCGCAGCCGCCGGAACACACCTTACCAGTGAATCCAGTGATACCGGCCGCTGCAGCCGCGTCGAGCTCGAGCGACGAGTACTACTCCCCGCCGTCGTCGCCACCACCTGTACGCCGTCGGGGAGGAGCCCGGCCACCAGTTTGCTTAGGACCCCGAGGCCAACCGGCCCCGAACAGGGTCCCCGCTGCCGGTGGAAATGTGTCGCGCATGAGATGGACACAGTCCATAAATGAAAACGTCATGCGCGCATATTATGGGGCAACAGAGGGGGGAACTAATCTCACCGCGTACCGCGATAGGATGCTCTCTCTGTTTCAGGTGCTTGAGCCAGCCGTCAACGTTTCGGCCCAGCGACTGTCGGATCAAGTGCGGGTCATCCAACGAAACCATAGGTTGGACGACGTCGTACTTGAGCGGCTTCGCTCTGAAGTGCAGGGCAACCATGCCGTCACCCCCCCGTTGCAGCCCGTGGTACCGCTACAAATACATTCTGCACCACCACGGCCCATCCACACTGATGGGGACGGAGATGACGAGGTTAGTCCTGCAAGTATACAGTGCAGTGAACAATTGAGGAGCGCCCTGGAGGGTGCGATTCGGGAGTATCGATCCACACCACCAGAATTAAGACCACGCTTGCCTCGTTTACCCATGCATAGAAAGAATAAGGCGCTAGTGTGTGCTCTGGATTCGTTGCTACCAGACTACTTTGATAGCAGTGAAGACCTCAGTGATACCCACTCGATCCTGTACTGCGCAGCGGTTGCGGCATGTCGTGTAGCTCACATCAAGTTTGAAAATAGTGATAGAGCTACACGACCAAAACCTGCTATACCTGCTTGGCAGTGCAGGATTGAGCGTCGTATTGGGGGGGCCAGAGCACTCATTGGCAAATTAATCTGCTTCAGGGAGGGCAACACTCGCCCAAGAGTGATGCGCTTTGTGAGACGGGCTTTTTCAGGGACTGATATCAGTCCTCAAGATTATATGGCTCGTGTCACAGAGCGCATAGACTTCCTGAAGCAGAAGATGTATGCATGGGCAAACCGAATCAGAAGGTATAAGCGACGTGTGGAGCGATATACCCAGAACCGCACGTTCCAGAGTGACGAAAGGCGGGTATACAGAACCTGGGAGCGTCCTGACCAGGGTGTGAATGGTGTGCACCTGCCGGATGATGATGCCATGAGCTTATTCTGGCGCAGCATCTGGTCGGTGCCCACCAGCCACAACGAAGGCGCCTGGACGCGGGACATTGAGCGGGTGTGTGAACCAATATCGGAAATGGAGGCAGTCCTCATCAGCCCCGAAGACGTGGCCAGCGCAGCCCATCCACTACCCAATTGGAAGTCTCCAGGGCCGGATGGGCTGCACAATTTTTGGCTGAAGTGGCTACGCAGTTCACACGCCTGCTTGGCGTCCCAATTTCAGTCGGCCTTGGAGTCTGGGTCGCTACCCCAGTTTCTTACAACAGGAGTTACCCACCTGCTCCACAAGTCTGGTAGTACCACGGAACCCAAAAATTACCGTCCTATTACTTGTTTACCGACGGTATACAAACTCCTCACATCCATTCTGAGAGCAAAAATTAACCATCATGTTGAAAATAATTCAATCATGTCTGCTTCTCAGAATGGATGTAGGAATGGGTCCCGTGGCACTAAGGAGCTTCTCCTCATTGACATGACTATTAACCAGCAGGTTCGCCGATCCCGAAAGGATCTGTCGACATGCTGGATAGATTATAAGAAGGCCTACGACTCCGTGCCGCATACATGGCTTGTGAGGGTGCTTGAGTTATATAAAGTTAACACAACTCTATGCGCCTTCCTGAGGTCGTGTATGGGGCAATGGAGAACGGTCCTTCGCTATCCAGGGTGTCGGCAGCCTCAAGGTAACGGAGAACCGATAAGGATCGAGCGGGGAATATTCCAGGGTGATAGTCTGAGTCCCCTGTGGTTTTGTCTAGCCCTGAATCCTCTAAGTACATTGCTGGAGGAATCAGGGTTGGGCTTCCAGTTGAGGAGAGGAGGTCAAGTAATATCCCACCTCCTCTACATGGATGACCTAAAACTGTTTGCCCCCACTGATTTGCAACTGATTGAGTTACTGAAAGTAACTGAAAACTTCAGTAATTCTATCAGGATGGAATTTGGTGTGGACAAATGTGCGGTCATGCATGTGAAGCGAGGTGAGATTGTGGAATCCGAGGGAGTACAACTCTCGGATTCTACACTCCTTAGATCCCTCTCCCCAACTGAGACCTACAAATACTTGGGTATGGCGGAGGCGTTAGGTATCAGCCAGGCCGACATGAGGCAATCGTTGCAGGAGCGCTTCTTTGGCCGCCTGAAAAAGGTTCTAAAAAGTCTTTTATCGGGCGGAAACAAGGTGCGCGCCTTTAACGGTTGGGTCATGCCGGTCTTGATGTACTCCTTCGGTATACTCAAGTGGACTCAGACGGATCTTGACGCCCTGGATCGGAAAGTCCACAAACTACTGACGGCATATCGGATGCATCACCCACGTTCATCGGTGATGAGGCTGTACATCCCGCGGAAGTGTGGGGGTCGTGGTTTTTTAAATGCTAAGACCCTCCACAACCGTGAGGTGTGCAGTCTAAGGGAATATTTCCTTCACTTGGACGTGGGTATGCACCGAGATGTTGTTACAGTGGACAAGGGACTGACCCCGCTCTCTTTAGCTAAAGAGAACTGGCGCAAACCTGTGGTACTGGATACCAATGACCGCAGGGAGGTATGGCAGAGCAAGGAGCTTCACGGACGCTTCTACCGGGCTCTTCATGGGCCCGATGTAGATTTTCTAGCGTCCGTATCCTGGCTGCGTTTTGGTGACCTCTTCGGAGAGACCGAAGGCTTTGTGTGTGCAATTATGGACGAAGTAATGATGACGAACAACTACCGGAAATATATTGTGAAGGATGGCACGGTTGACATCTGTCGGGCATGCCACCGTCCGGGTGAATCTATCCGACACATTATCTCCGGGTGTTCTCGTCTTGCTAACGGTGAGTACTTGCACAGGCATAATCTGGTAGCCAGGATTATCCACCAGCAACTTGCTCTGAAATATAATCTTGTGGAATCGGAAGTACCGTACTACCTGTATGTGCCCGACCCAGTTCTTGAAAATAGTCATGCCACACTGTACTGGGACCGATCCATCATCACTGACAGGACTGTTGTTTTCAATAAACCTGACATAGTGGTGATAGATCGTTCAGAGCGCCGCGCAGTGATTGTTGATATCACGGTCCCTCTTGACGACAACCTCGTGAAAGCTGAGAAAGATAAACAAATCAAGTATATTGACTTAGCTCACGAGATTGTCGACATGTGGGATGTGGACTCAGCAGTCATTGTACCGATAGTCATCACGGCCAATGGCTTAATAGCCAAGAGCCTCGACCAACACCTAAGGAGGCTCTCGTTGGGCGGCTGGATCAAGGGCCAGATGCAGAAGGCAGTACTCCTTGAAACGGCACGCATAGTAAGGAGGTTCCTTTCTCTGGGGCCCTGACCACCGGTAGCTTGGACCCTGTTCCCGATGCCGGTGGGCAACTGTTTTTTATATTTTTAAATGTTTTTTTATTTATTTAATATTTAAAAATGTAAATAATAAGTTTGTTAAGCTAATAAAGGGAATAATAATAATAATAAAATGTTTATTTTCATAAAAATATCTTTACAGAAAAAAAGGTAACGTTGGTACCTGTACTAATGAAAAAACATTGTATCACAAGCACCAGCGCCTTCCATGTAGTTACACAGTAAAATTATTACGAAAGAATAATATGAATTAAAACTAAAATAATTAAATTAAATTGGGAGAAAATTAAATTAAATTAAAAATTATGTTTGTAAAACTAAATAGTTGTTACTCAAAAAACATACAAAAAAAGTCCAAACATTTCGCGAAAAACAAGACCAATTCTGTCGTGAAATTGTGCATGTTTAGAGCCATTTTTTTTAGCTTCTATATTAGCACAGACCAGTAAACCTAAAGAACCCGCATAAACAAAGTTTTGCAAGAGAACACGGTCGTAAAATGTTGGCGGGGGAACAGGGGGCGGACGGCGCGTTATGATTGGCCGACTCAAAAGTTTGGCGGTTGATTGGTGACACTCGCTGACGGAGTGACGTCTCGATTGGCGGCAGGGCGAATGATATACAGTGCTACTGCATATGCTTGTTGACGGGGGGTGTCCGGAAAAGCGGTGTCTTGAGGCTTATTGGTCTGTGATTGTATTTTGTGGTGTGTTCCAAACCACGTAACGTACTACGATATATGTAACTTGAGTAACTTTTTCTTTTGAGTGTGTTGTTTGACCACTTCTGCGGCTCCGATCGCTCTCTACAAAGTACAAACATCCCTTCATTCTTGTTAGAAAAAAGACCTGTTAACTGCCATTTAGATTTACCTTCTGCGGGTTGCTTCTTTCATAAGTGTGGAAAAGTAAAAAAAGGAATGTTTCAAGCTCCAATTAATTTTCTTCGCAATCGAAGGCACAAAAGAGTGCCTGAAGGATATACCTTAATGTCTTTTCGACGGGATCAGCCGCGCTACCAACCTGCTGACATGAAGTTTGGTGTAAAGAGCTTTTTTATTGTTTTCAGTAGCTCCCAATTGCGTTATTTCATTCCTATTTCATGTACCTATGTACAGGGAGGTGGGTTCCTGTACGTAGACTAGGAGATGCGACATTGTTTGGAGGAAAATGCCGCAACCGTATTTAGTTGTCGCTTTGGGAAAGTCTCTATGGTGAGCAGCTGTCCATTTCCAGAATTTGCTGCCTTTTCAGTCTACATTTAGCATCCAGTATAGTCAATAGCAACAGCAAGTTGGTTTGGATGCTTTGCAATTCTTAATACAAGTTAAATTATTTTTGTAAATGGTGTCTGATAAGAGCCTGGTACTGAATGGCCTGATCATAGACAGTTCATACAAACATTGCTTTCTGTAACTTTTTTGATTCGTGACATAACATCATTATGAACAACTTTTACTATGGAACCAACACTGAAAACGCGGAAAAAAAAATCTGTTGATTCGAAATCGATGATTATCGATAACATAGAGATTTGTGAGTTATAAAAAAAGTTAATTTTGTCGCTATTCAAATTTCAGTCGTCTGTAGAAGCAAATAATGTTGAATTTCAATTGTTACTAAATAAGCCCTTTTGGGTAAGTTCTTAATGTGCTAGTCCCCCAACGGCCTACAAGCGGAAGTAGAGTCATAACCATCATCATCATTGCGGACTTTTAATACCCAGTTTTGGGTGTAGGTATCCTCAAATTCCAAATATAATTAATATATCGTAAAAGGGCTGGAGGAGCATTAAACAACAATAGGGAGCGCTTACAGTTTAATTAAATTCTATGTTAGTAAATTGTGTTATGTAAGTTAATTTAGCTATGTTTTAGAGGCTCAAGGTTTTCGCGTTCGAGTGTGGGGAGGTTTTTGTGTATCACTGAGTTGTGCATGTGTGTTCTGCGTGTGTGTGTTATGTTATTTGCAGTAAACGTCTTTATACAGACGTGGTCCTTGAAAAATGAAAAATCCGTCGCTGAAAGTAGGTAGTGTTAGTTGGTTCTGGCTGACTTAGTTCATGGCAACGCCGTCTTCTAAGAACTGGGTTGCTAGCATTATATACAGTGTCAACTCGGTAACCAGCGGAGCCTCCATATTCTAATTGTAATAGTATTTGATAGATCTTTACCCAACTTTTCAGCACCTGCTGGATTATCTAGTAGGTACGCCACACCCTGAATATCGATCCAGCACGAGAGGTAAAGCGCAATAAATGGATCTTAAATAAACCTTTTCTTTGTGTTCATAGATTCATATTCAGAAAGGAGAATGTTTTTGTATGAGAGCCGCCCCCCTCACCAACTGTATGTGCCAGTAATTTCATAAGGATCTATAAAAACATTGGCGATCAGTTTTAACTTCAAAATCCATGGGGTATGGAAATAATAAGACAAGATTTTTGAGATCCTGCTCATGAGTGAAATTTTCTTTTCACAACAAGATTTGTCAAAAACATAACCCTCCTTCTGACGCAGTCGGGTAAAAATCGGTTCATTAGTATTTAAATTTTAATTACAAAACCGATTAGTGAGATTTTATTCATTATTATTTACTAACTTCAGAGGTGCTGTATTCGATACGTATGTATGTATGTAACAGACAATAACCCGTATTAACATAGGGTAAAAGCCGGATAGTTGCCTCGGTCGGATACATGCCCCGGTTTTTAATACACTATGTTAGGAATATAAGTTGTGTTGGCGCTTTACTACAATAAGTAGTGTGACCCCCCCGCAGGCCTAAATGCCGCGTAAGCCATCGGAATAGGCGCACGTGTTTTGTCCGTGTCAGCAAAAATCATCCGCGGCGAAACTTTGAAGTGCGTTATAATTATATTGGTTAGTAATTTCTATTGAATATTTTTATTACTGATCGTGGTTTCAGTCAACTTTTTGTTTCTTTGCATGCATTAGAGTTTAAATTACATTGTTTATTATGTTTTATTGCTAAATATTTTTTATTTATTTCGCAAATAAAAAGGGCAAGTATCCGCATCAAAAAGGATACCTAGTCGCCCTACTTACTTTCGCGGATAGTTGCCCCTAGATTGACGAAAGAATTTTTAACAAGCAAAGACGGATTTTATTTAATTGTTGTTTTTTCTAATTTACTGTGACTCTAACTTGTTGTAAATACAATAAATATGTATATACTTAACTGTTTTATTTATTTAATTTAGATAAGAAAAACGCCTCGCAAATATAAGCGAAAACCAGGCGTGGTGCCACGCAACATCAACTGGACGGAAGATAGCTATACTTAATAAAAGTTCTCAGTAAATTATAAAGACTGTTAAATAAATAATAAAGATTTATTTTATTGATATAAATTTCTTTCTATACAAAATAAAAATTATACCGAGGGGATGCGGGGATAGTAAATCCCCGCACGAGGCAAATATCCCCCGAAGCATTTTCCACGCTAGGCCACATCCGCCCTAGTTGTTTGTTGTTGTATGTAGTTGTTGTTGTTGAGTATGTGGAGACCGCGAATCGGCAAACGCAACATGGGGCGCCCCCCTGCCAGGTGGACCGACGACCTAAAGAACGTAGCTGGGGGGGACTTGATGCGGAAGGCAGAGGACCGAGCGTTGTGGCGCAAATTGGGAGAGGCCTATGTCCAGCAGTGGACTGCGATAGGCTGAGTTGATTGATGTAGTTGCGAGGTCATATCAAATCATCGTTTATACGTACTTTTATTAATGAATCCAGTGCTACGGGCACGATCGTTCGTGCAAATAGTAAATGTGCTGAACTAATATTTTAGCAAGATCAAATTGTACCCACATTTATGCCAGTAAATTCGATAAACAAATTTATTTATTTGGCTCTTCAACAGTGAGTACACTGTACATGAAAAAATTAACACATTTCAAACCTAATCTAAGTGCCCCATTACTTACATCTAAGTGCCCCATTACTTACATCTAAGTGCCCCATTACTTACAGAATAGCACCGCATGCCATACATTAACATTAAGCGCAATCAATATGAATACAAAAATTGTTACATAAAACAATAAACTTACAGCGATGCAAATAAAGTGGACAATTTCCATTTTCATTTCAAATAGCTTCAGACCAACAAAAATCTAAAATAGTTTACGCTTTTTGGAAACTTATATCGTCCAATTTACGTACCTCGCCACTAGGCACAACAATTTGTTGTACCTATCTACAGGTTAGTTTAAACCATCAGTGAGATCAAGTTTTTTATTCGTGTTTTGATTTGTTTGTACTGTGAAAGCTGCCACTTCAACAGCTCCCTGTACTACCACTAAGACTGGCTCAGTCTCAGATAATAAGGAAACTAATTTCCATTTAAATGTTCATCTGTAGCTACCAGTGGCATGCATCATGTTCTTGCATGTTGTATGTTGTTTACAGCATGTAAACATAGGCTGTATCAATTGATTGTCTCGGATGAATGGGCGCTAGCGTGGCGGTGTGTAGGTAAGGGCGGCGGCGTGTTGTGCACAGCGGCACGTCCGCGGCACGTGCGCGGGACGTGCTGCGGCACACGGCTAACATTCCTACGTGCTAGCCGAGGCGCCCGCACGTGCCCGAGATAGGCCACAAGTCTCAAGGGGCACCACGTAACCGGGGCCACTATGAGCTAGTCGGGACTACTTGTGTTTGAGTATCTAAGGATTTATGTACTTTACTGTACTGGCGAAATGTGGGTGTACTACACACCTCTGCCTACCCCTTCGGAGAAATACAGGCGTGATGTTATGTGTTATGTTATGTAATTCATTTATAACATACTGTTGGTGTTGTAACTTTGCGATTAAGAGCCGCAGTGCTATTCTAATTAAACTGACCGACTGACTGTGCTAGTAAGCTCACTTCTAAATCCGCAATTAACAGTAGTAATAACAGTACGAACAAAAAATACGGATTCAGAAGTGAGCTCGACTGTGAGTTCTTACAGAAAAGCCACACCGGCTGCCGATGAATCTAAACTTTGTAGATGTTCGTAACTTTGCTTATCATAATTATAATCCTTACACAAATATTATGTATTTACAACCTGTAACATAATGAACCCTGGACCTCGGAAACCCCAATTAGAATTTTATAAACCAGCCTATTCCCGTGGATTCGTCCACGTGGATGTCAGTTATCGCGCACAACTGGGGAACTATCATACCGGTATACAAAGTAGCCTATATGTTAATCCGAGTTATATATCTGCCAAATTTTATTCAAATCCATTCAACCCTTACCTACAGCGTGACTTAGTAACAAACATCCAAACATCTTCACAAACTTTTACATTTATAATATTATTACTAGCCTGTAACCGCGGCTTCACCCGCGGTGATGTCATTTATCCGGCATCCCTCGGGAACTGTTCATCTTCCCAGGATAAAAAGTAGCCTATATGTTAATCCGTGTTATGTTCTATCTGTATGCCAAATTTCATTAAAATCCATATAGTAGTTTTTGCGTGAAAGAATAACAAACATACATACATGCATACATCCTCACAAACTTTCACGTTTATAATATTAGTAAGATAGGATTATAGTAGGCTTAGAATAATATCATCTAGTAATATACCTACCAATTTTTTTTTTCAAAATCATAAATTTTCATAGTTTTTAGGCATCAGTATGTTCCCGAGTTGGTTGTTGGGTAACTGCAGGATGCCATTTAGGGGTGACCAGACGCAAAACCTATTTCGCTAGTCTGCCTGAACCTCAAGGACCTACTCGGGATCCACTGATATACTTATTTGTCTCTAGTATCCAAAATGTTTTTATTTTTTTGCAAAATGTAAGATGGTATAAAAACCAATGGATTCTCCTAGTTATGGTTAACAAACTAATTACAGGACTTGCGTTCATTCTGTTATAATACCAGGCCCCTCAGAAAGTATTGCGAAAAAAAGTTTTTATATATGGGAGACTGGCCAGTTATAATGTTTTTCGAAAATATGATTATTTATAAGTAAAAATAAGTAAGTTCCAATTTCAAAATTTCCCTCCACATTTTTTGCGAGTTAATTCAAAGTATTGTGTCTCACTGAAATATGGATCTGCGCCGGGAACATTTTAGAGCTATGATTTTATACGATTTCAAGTGTCGCCTGAAACCGGATGAATCGTACGATAGACTTCAAATGGCATTCATGGATAAAGGCCCTTCCAAGGCAACCGTGTATCGTTGGTATAACGAATTCAAGCGCGGTCGACCAACTTTGGGGGATGACGAAAGAAGCGGTCGCCCTTTGACGGCTGTTACCGAAGAAAACGTGCTAGCAGTGAAAAATTTAATCCAAGACAATAGGCGAATTACATATCAGGAGATTCAACACATATTGAAGATTGGATCGGGAAGCGTTCACGAGATTCTACACAGCCATCTTCGCGTGAGGAGGATAGTATCACGCTGGGTGCCGCACAACCTCACCGATGCTCAGAAGCAGGCCCGGGTGGAATGGTGCCGTGATATGCTTAACAAATTTGAAGCAGGCTCGTCTCGGCGTGTTTACGACATCGTTACAGGTGATGAGTCCTGGATTTATCAATACGACCCAGAAACCAAGCGCCAGTCGACTGTTTGGGTGTTTCAAAATGAGCCAACGCCTACCAAAGTGAAGCGATCTAGAAGCGGGGGTAAGATTTTGATCGCTAGCTTTTTTAATTTGACTGGCCACTTGGTATCAATTCCCTTACGGGATCAAAGAAGCATTAATGCCGAATGGTATACTACCAAATGTTTGCCAGAAGTTTTCTCTGTTATAAGCAACAAGCGACCAAACACAGGGCTCCGCGGGCTACTGCTCCACCACGACAATGCACCTGCGCACACCGCACTCAAAACGAGGGACTTCCTGGACAGCACGCCAGTCAAACTCCTGGGTCACCCTCCTTACAGCCCTGATCTAGCACCGTGTGACTTCTTTTTATTCCCAAAAATAAAAAATCAGCTCAAAGGGATACAATTTTCGTCGCCGGAAGATGCGCTGGCTGCGTTCGAGCAGGCTGTAAACGAGGTGTCTGCGGCGGACTGGAAAAAGTGTTTTGAAAACTGGTTTAGGCGCATGAATCTTTGTATAGAGGCTGGTGGAAAGTACTTTGAAAAGATTTGATAAAAATATATGTACGTATAGAACAATTTTTTTTAGTTTCGCAAAACTTTCTGAGTGTCCCACGTACATGTTGTATAATCATAAACTATTAGTACTCTATCACATTTTTAATACATGTTGTATTATCAAAAACTATTAGTACTCTATCGCATATAAGGTTAAAATAATTTAAATTATTGAGAACATTCACAGGCCACAAAGGGGCTATCAAATGCATGGACTTCCATCCATATGGTGATTACTTAACAACTGGCTCATGTGACAGTAATGTAAAGCTATGGGACACAAGAAAGAGAGGATGTATTGTGACTTACTCAAGATACGACACTACTTTCATACGTCAGTTTTCCGTGACATTTCTTAAATGAATTACTGGGGTACGTTCAGTATTATCGTCGGACGACGGCGAACGACGCCCGGAGCGTTCTTAGGTCGTTCAGTTACTCGGAGTGATCGTCCGGGCGTTCACACCAAACCGTTCAGTATTGTGAGCGGGCGTCGTCGGGCGATCGCACCGGTCACCCCGTGAAATAGTAGGGTAAAAGACGCCCTGCTGTCATGTTGACAGATAATAGTATGAAATGACAGATAATTTGAGGTTTCGATTGTCATAATTGTCAGTGCTTCATTGTTCTAGTGTCAGTTTCATGAGGTCGCCCGAAGTCGTTCAGTAACTCTGAGAAAATCGTCAATGATCGAGCGATATTCGCACCGGGCGACTTTCACACTGAGTGCGTAGTAAGTGAACGTAGCCCTGAGCGTGGCGATTATTTGAAAATCCGCCATTTTTTGTGTCGAGTTGTTGTGGTTAATAAAACCACAAAATCTACGAATTAAAACGTTTATTATCCATTTTAACCCAGTAATCATCACAATTTTTCTGAAACAACTCTATCGATAAGTACTACAATTATATTTTTGTAAAGAACAAGACTACTAGGCGGCCATAATATGTCTCGGACATTTCAAAAATCGACACGGTTTTTTTTCGTTTATGTCAAGTCCAATAGTTCCATAGTCAAAGGTCTTCATGAGCAGGCAAACGTCAAAAAGGCCATCATAGCGTGCCGCACCTAATGTCGTGTGACTTAAGAGTCAAATACGGTGTATGTAAGTATCTTAGATTATAAACCGTGGTAAGTATTGTAATTTACGGGTGCATCCGTAGAACCTCTTTCTTGTGTTACAGGTACCTACTTTACGCAGCTAAGAGGAAATTCGGGCAGAGAGACTTGAAAATGAGGTATTTGAAGAAACTATCGCTGTCACTCTGCGAGCACACGATCTCGAATCAGTGCGATAAGGACGGGAATCAAACCCAGGACCCCACGCTCAGCAGTCACGCTTGCAACCACTAGACCAACGAGGCACTTCTATTACCTTATATTATTAAAATTTCTATGCTACCGGTCTAACCAGATGCGGCTGAACATCTGTATTTTATACGGAGCGACGCCGTCGTGTAGACAACGCGGATGACGCGGATGTATACCTTCACCACCTAGAAATGGACGAGAAAATGTGTAATTTTCTTCGCCTTTTTTGAGATGTCTGTTGAATTTGAGTCTAGTTTCGGCTGTGTTGATAATTCGCTACGGAATAGTAGCACTTTCTAAGGTAGCAATTTCATTACCAGCGATCGGATTTTGGGGTGCAATTTGGGATTTAATGACGTTACCGCGTGCAACTCATAAAGGTATTATACTTTACGTCAGTATAGAAATGTCTTTGGTGCAACTAGAGCCTGATGTTTCAAAAATTCAAAAGTGCCTGTAATTAGGTTTATTTGAAATGGATGCAGTATTACTTGCTTTAAAAAATAAAATGAAGTCTTCTTGAAGTAAAATTTCCTATTTTCAATATTTAAAGTACTTTTCCTCCAAGTAGCATAGCGGTGGGACAGCCTGTATAGTTATAAATCCGAAAATAGAATGCTAAATTGCTAAATTGATAAAATAGTGCGTAAAAAATCTTTACACGGTGCAGATTTTTGGAAATTAAACGTAGTTTTTTAATAAACAATGTCACTAACCTATGAAAAGATATACCGGGCTCCTTTTTCCTTGAATTGGATTTGCATCCCTCAACACAACACAGAGTTATTTTTCATCAATGTGCACTATACACTGAATAGGTTCAATCGTCGTAAATATGGCATATCCGTTTTGGGGGAGGCCTATGTTCAGCAGTGGACGTCTTTCGGCTGAAATGATGAATGATGATGATGATGATCATTAATTGTTTTCTTAAAAACCGAGTGAAAACGGCATGTGTAGGTAATTAGGTGTATTGCCGCCCTAAGCAAGGTTTATGTTTTCTATGTGTCTTAGACCTGTTGGTCTAAGCTATGAGTACCTATTCAGAAAATGTATTGTGATTATTCATGCCAAACATATTCCGATTAGGTATTAAACAACGTGAAATAGATGTACAGTTTGTAAAAACCACATGAAATTTTGAATTTCGCGGGGTGCGTCGCAATCACCGACAAACTAAATGAAAAAAGCATGCATCGTACTAAGTGCATTAGTCGAATTAGTCCACTGAGGCATGGCAAAAAATTCAATTTGCCTTCACGTTGTGCAACCGAGAAAAAATGGGGCTGACCGGTAAAAATTATAACCATTTTTCCGGAGAGCCGGTCCGAGAATAATAGGGGTACGGGCGATTCCGGAACACTGCACGACACTTCACCTCATGGGCCTTTACCAGCTGCACCAACTACGCCGGCTTTGCCAGCTACGCCAGCTGCTGGTCGGGCAGCAGACTACCCAGAGTCTGCTGCTCGCAGGCCCTACCTCCCGTAATTTTTTATAGAGGTTTTCTTCCTCGCGGTCCGGGCGGTGAAGCCAAGACCCTCGGTCCCAAGAGGCGCGAGAACACTACTCAGCGGGCACTCCTGGGGTTACGAGATCGACGGGGGCAGGGAAGGACAGTCCCCCCGCTGCCTGCCCAGTGGCAGGGTGAGTGCACACCGGGCCCGCCCCTGCTCCTCCACTGTGCCCTCTGTTGGCAACAGAGGGACACGTGGGCAACTCCCCTCTGGCCCAGAACGGGCCCCTCCCGCGCCAGAATATTCGCCACAGGCAATAAAATCCCTCCAAGGTTAATCCCTAGAAAGGATTTTACTGCCTGTGCCCAGGATGCACCGGCCAAACAGCTGCCGTTCCCTCCAGACGTGTCCAGAAGGGCAAGCAGTCGTCAGGCACACGTGGAGGTTTTCTGGCCAGCACCCCAAACAAGTTCTACCTATGTCATGTCTTTAGAACCCTCAACCAGCGAAATGAATCAATGTTTAGTCGTCGTGCCTTTGCGAGCTACTTCAGCGACGTGTTCTACGGCTAAAGGGCAGATATTTTTTATCGAATTGATACATACATAGTACGTATCTTTTGGACTTCTGAAAGTTTTAGTTTTGATTGAACTCAATTATACATACTAATGAAAAGCTCGCTCTCCAACCAAAATCCAAACCGAAGGAATGAAAGCTCGCTGCTATAAGCAAACGTTAAATGTTAATAAGACTCTGTGTTTCCACTTTAAATATTGCAGGATGAATTAGTTTTCTCAAGCAAGACCGATTTGTAAATATTTATCATCTATTTGCCTGGTAGGTAAGTAAACAGTACCTCATCTCGTGTGCATTTGTTTGCGCATATGATTGATCAGAAAACAGAAATATGAAAAAAAAATCCCTTCCAATATCAGGTTCGGGAGCAAATAAAAGAATGTAGACGATGCTTTGTGGCATAAATGAGAATTCATCCACAGGATAGCCACCCCGGCGGGCGTCGCGTCGGTAAAGGGCGGCGAACCTAGCGTCTCGACTACCCAGTACCCACACTTTGCAAACCACTTTGTCTAATGTTCATCTGTTGCATAAAATGTCTGGATCGAAAAAACGTCTTACCGAACATTAGGGAATTAACTTGTCCTTTACTTACAAGATTTATTAGAATTGAACATAATTTTCTGAATTGACTTGACTTGGCAATTTTAGAAGTTTTGAATTTGTGATTTTTTCCCAGTCTTTGAGAATAACAACAATCTTTCATAATGCGCAGCTACAAATATTTCGATTGGGTTTTGAATTCAATGATTCTCGAATAAATGCGAAGTGGGCTACTGATTGTATTCTAAATCGTTTAGCAAAAAATACAAAACAACATTGAGGCGTAATCATTTGACGACAAAACGAGACCGCTGACGTGTCCTTTGTAAATGTTGTAAAGGTTCACAAAAATAATTATGTATCCTCACGTGTCCTCACCGAGTGTGATAATACTACGCATAGGGCTTCGATTCCGAGATTCCGAGATCTCGAAATATCGGAATCTCGCTACATTTTATACGTATTTATAATATCGGTATTAGAACGTAAAATATTGGAATTCCGATATCTCGATATTTTCCAGAAAATGTATGAGAATATCAAAAAATCCGAGAGCTAGTTATTGTTTAAGCAAAGACTAGTGGTGTGCCTCGAACGTTACAAACAAACTTTTTAATTTGTAATGTATTTTCCATTCATAAATCTTATTTTTGTTGAATATTGATCCTTGGCAGAGTTAGAAGACTGACCAGAAAGTGCTAGTGAGAAAATGCTTTTGCTTTTATTGCTTATAAAGTATTTTTTTCACTTATTAATGACAATTTTTGTTATTGATTTTGAACTACAGGCCCATCTCACTTCTGAGCCATGTCTAATACAAGCTGTTTTAGAGAGTCATTACGAACCGTCTTTCACGTGGGTTTGACGACTTCCAGCTTCCCGAACAAGCTAGATTCCGCCGCCGTTATGTCATGCCCGCTGTGTTTAAGCCTTTAATTTTGTTGTAATAATTCTTAACGTTAGGATGAAGAAAACTAAAAAAAACGAGGTCTCGATCTTGACAGAGTTCTGCTGAGGACGCAACACAGCTCCACGGATCTTCACGACAGCCTCCTGTATTCAAAAGAAAATAATGTTAGTAGACTGTGGCAATGTTAGAAGTATAAAGAAGTATAAAATCATTTAACCAAGGAAATCATTAATAAATAAGAAGCAATTATGTTGATGCAATTTAAAGTCTTTAGTTTCAAACTACCTGATCGCGACGATAGCTCGTTGTGGAAGAGAAATGAAAATACAGCGAACTGTATAAAATGACTATAATGATATATTATACGAATTAAAACATGTACATTACGGTCATACATACATACATATTATCACGCCTGTTTCCCATTGGGGTAGGCAGAGACTATGGATTTCCACCTGCTACGATCCTGAAACACCTCTTTCGCTTCATCTACGTCCATTAACCTCGTCATGCATGCTCGTCGGTTTAGAGAACTCTTAACCTGGCATTTTTTGAGAACATCCGCGATTTGATCGCGATACGTTCGCCGAGGTCGTCCCCTTCCAACTCTTCCATCCACACTCGCTTCGTATACTTGTTTCGTCAATCTCCTCTCGTCCATCCTCTCTATATGTCCAAACCATCTTAACATACCTTTCTCAATCTTTGTCACTACATCTTCTTTCACTCCACAACGCTCCCTTATCATGTTATTCCTTACTTTATCTCTCAAAGTTACACCACACATACTTCTCAAAGCTCTCATTTCTACTGCATTTATTCTGCTTTCATGTTTCTTCTGCCATACCCAACTTTCACTACCATACATAAGTGTAGGCACTAACACTCCCCCATGAACAGCCAGCCGTGCCTTTTCCGACACTTTGCGGCTGTTCATGAAGGTGTGTAGTGCCCCATTCACCTGATTACCAGCACTCACTCTCTTTTCAATGTCCTTCACATGCTTGCCATCTCTCGTAAACATGGAACCCAGGTATACAAAATCTTTCACTTGTTCCACCTTTTCGTCACCTATCAAAATATTGCACTCTGTCATAACTTCTTCCTTTTCAAAAACCAAATTTTTTGTCTTACTAACATTAACTTTCATTCCTTTACTCTTCAAAGCACCATCCATAATTGTTACCATCTTCTGTAACTCCCCCTCCGACGATGCAAGGATAACTTGATCATCGGCATAGAGGAGACATTTGACAAGTAACCCATTCATTTCTAAACCATTTTCACTCTCTTTCAAATCTTTCAAACAACTGTCCATGAATAGATTGAACAGCCACGGCGACGCTACACATCCCTGTCTCACACCCTTATCGATGCTGAACCAGTCAGAGTAGGCGCCGTTAATCCTGACACAAGCGCTAGAATCCGCATAGAGAGATTTCAACGCTTGAATCAGGTTGCTATTCACCCCATAGATAGACAAAGCAGACCATAGTTCATTCCTCATCACTCTGTCGTAGGCCTTTTCCAAATCCACGAAAGCGCAATAGACTTTTTGACCTTTGGCCAAACATTTTTCAGCTATGCATCGCAAGGAAAAGACCTGATCCGTACACCCCATGCCCTTTCTAAATCCCGCTTGCACATCCCATATTTTTTCATCAGTTACTTTCATCACTCTTTCAATCAAAACTTTTGCATACAATTTGCCGACAACACTTAAAAGGCTAATGCCACGGTAATTCTTGCAGTCTTGCTGTGACCCTTTTCCTTTGTAGAGCGGCACAATCACGGCCTTACACCAGTCTTTTGGTACCAGCACAAGTTGAAAAGACGGTACAGCAGACTAGCCACCACGCCCTGTTACGGTCGGTACGGTACGGTCGATCGGTAAAAAAAATGAATGTGAAGTTAATATGCGCGAGCGCGGTAAACTGTATTTTAATTATAAAAATACAGTTTACATACTCTAGATATACCCAAACCACGATTCGACAAACTGAGCCTTCGGTCAAAGGTACGTCGGTAAAAGAAGCCATCGGCAAATAGTGTTTCGACGAAAAATAATTCGGGGAAACGTGCGTCGGCTAAATGTACATTCGACCAAGTGTTGCATCGGGGAATGATACGTTCGACGAATAGTTGTCGGTAAAACGTGTTTCGGTGGATCGTATTTCGGTGAAACGTAGTGCTCCCCTTTTGCATAGATCATGTTCAGGTTTCAGATTTTGTCGCCTGTTACAAAACGTAAGAAAATTTTTATATGCTATTATTTTTAACGCATTATCGCATGCGGAGCGAAATTTAAAGAAATTTTTTCATTTATATATTTATTATACGAGACATTCAAAGTAAATACATCAAATTATACTCGCCAAACTGCTGGTACAGTTTGTAGGCGTTTTGATCCTTTAACACAAATTTAACCTTAAATGCTACATATTAAAAAAAAAAAAAAACATCCTCCGAGCCTTTTTTCTCAATTATGTTGGGGTCGGCTTCCAGTCTAGCCAGATGCGGCTGAACATCAGTATTTTACACGGAGTGACTGCCATCAGACACCCGCAACCCAGGGCTGAACATCAGTATTTTACACGGAGTGACTGCCATCAGACACCCGCAACCCAGGGCTGAACATCAGTATTTTACACGGAGTGACTGCCATCATCATATAATGTGTAGTGATCGCGAAAACCTAAGAAGTTATTACCCTAATATACCCTAATACCTTTATCTTGAAGTTGGTCCCATTTAAATTTCAAAATCAAAATCTACCCCTAAGGGTAGGAAAACAGACATGAGTGCTTGTTCACCTACTAAATTCTTACCTGTTATCCGATTCTGTTGAAACTTGGCACACATAAATGTAGTTCTAGACACTACAAGTGGAGACGTGAAGTTAGATTTAACCAACAAAAAAATTTAAAATTAAACTTTTTAACAAAAATATTAACCGACGAAAACAGAAACTGAAAAGCGAAAATTTTAATGAAACTTTTAGTCTTTTCCTAACTTAACTAATGTAAATAACTAACTATGAGTCGGCGCCAAACAAATAATTAACGAAGATCATTAAATTACATTAAATAAATAATAAAAACAACATAACATCAAATAAACAACGTGAAATTTTCAAAGATAAACAATAATTTTCCAAAAAATACTATTTAGTGTGTGAAATTGTTAACATAATGTCTTTTAATAATTATTATTGACGAATTGCATTAAAAAGACATACCAAGATTGTTTAAGCCAAGTAAGAAAAAACAGAGATTAGAATAAAGATGTAAATTGTGGAAAGAAAAAATTCGCTCACAAGCAGGATTCAAATCTAGTTTGAATCAAAAAACTTAATTTGAAAAATCTAGTTTGAAGTAAATCAATATTGTATAATTGCCTACCTACTAGGATTTTTCATTTTCCTATATTTTTTTTTTTTCTACCGACATTGTATACTACGTACGATGATGATGATGATGAGGTAAATCTTCAATGAAACTTGTGAATGTAGTTGAAAATAATATTTATTGAAAATTTAGTCTGTCTAATAAAAATAAAACCTTTTTTCCCGCAGTTAATTATTTAAGATTATTTATTGTTAAAATAACTATCTACCTAGGATCATAAAAAAAATCAAGATTTGATTTATATGATATGATACACTGGCTGTTTCGTGGTGTTCTAGACAGTGAATATTCAGACTAGGTTTATTAGGATAGGTTGTGTTCTGTGTACTGAAAATATTTATACCAAAATTGCATGGCTTATCTGGGTTAAGTTCATAATAAGTACTCATTAGTTCGTTTTTTTCTGTTTGATTTCTTTTGTGACCAATTTATATTATATTACTGAATTTGTTGTTAAAATAATAAGCTAATCGAAATTGTTACAGACGATTCAAAATTACATATTATTCCATTAATTGGCAATAAAGTCTCTTGATCACACGCTAATAAAACAACGTCTTGAACACTGCTCGTGAAACTCCAAATTTGGAGTATTTGAAGAGCGCGAGCGGTGCAAGCGCAGTATAGCAAAGTAAGTGATCAATAAAACATCAATAAGAGGCCAGTCATTACTTGATAGTCATTCCTCAAGCAGTGGTCGACATCGATCAATGTCCTTTACTGAAAGCACTTTAAGTAAGAGTCTGCGTACGCGCAGGGATGGATCGAACGAGTTTTAAGCTTGGATTGTTGAAGTTTCAATGTGATGTGATTTGATATAAGAAATCTAAATAATAAGGAAAAATATTGTGGTACATTAATTATTGAATATTGACTGTCGATTTACGAGCTATCTGAGCTGAGAAAGTTTTTGAAAATGGCATTGGTATCACAATCAGACAAATTATGTGAAATGGGCAGGGTCATTGTCTGAGGAGTACAGACTGGAGTGCGGGGTGAGGCAGGGGGGGATAACTTCGCCTCGCCCCTTTAATTTGTACATCAATCAGCTGATCGTTGAACTCAGCAACACAAATATCGGAAGACGGTATGGGAAATAAAACAAAGGCGTTTTTTGGAAAAAGAAAACGCAAAAAATCTGAAAATTTGGCTAAGGCAAGAGCTAAAAGGTATATTTATGTTACACTAGCTTCCACCCGCAGCTTCGCCCGTGTGAAATTCGGTATGTTACAAGTGTTCTAGAGGGATTACAACGTGTATGACTACACAGTATAAAACAAAGTCACTTCCCGCTGTCAACGGCTGTCAACGCTGCAGCTTTGCACTTTGATAAGTCTAAAAAAATAAAAATCTATCGTACAATTTTTATTAATTTAAATCGTGCGTGCATCGAAACTATTTTAATTAATAAAATTTTACAGTAGATTAAAATACTTTTTTTAGAAATATCTGTAAAGACGCTTGTCATCATAGTCTTCCTGCGACCACGAACGCTGCAAAGCTTTCGAAACGACAGGAAAACCAATTTAAATAATATACTCGATTTAATCCAGTTAAACTTTGTTTTATTATTATGTATTCGTTATCTGTGACATGTGGAAACGTCGCATAACTTTTGTGGTTTCAATTGTTAGGTGCAAGTGATTTAATTGGTACTTTATTTTTAAGGCGCATTTTCATAAAAAAAAAAAAAATTATAAAGCAGGCCGCACGTAGAATGTGGACCTCCTAGAGATCCTCCTAGAGAGCTAGAATAAAAATTCGTGCAAGTGCGAGTTGGACTCGCTCAATAATGGTTCTGTACCACCAGGTCTTCTGGGGTCTAGACTTTTTGTTATTTTCAGTACCATAGAGGCCATAGAAATGAATATATCAAAGGAAGTTTGAAAGTGACGTCACCGTTTCGCAAAATTTACATTAGTCGGTATCGATAATAGCATAATCATGCGAGTACGTTAAATATCAATATTGGGTAGCCAATCCTGAATCATGCATACATGAAATGAGGGAGGCCTTTGCCCAGCAGTGGGACAGTACAGGCTAACAAAAAAATAAAATACTGAATCGTTACACATTATTTGACTATTACTGAGTAACAGTTATAATAACATAGTTCATATCAGTAAAGCGTTATATTTCGTAATAGGATTACAAAAAAACGCTAATAGCCCATCTCTAATCAGTTAGTACAAACACCAACACACTTTGTAGGTGACAGTGGCACACTAATTGACATCATCTGTACTGATGCCACGATCCGCAATGTTGTAGTAGACCACAATAGTTATCATGGCCATCACTCGTTCATCACATGTGAGACTATTCACAAGAAGAGCAAGGCAATGCCAAGACTGGTTACATTTCGGCCACTCACAGACATATTAGAGGACTACTTCGCAACAGATTTAAATATGCTACCTTGGTCGGCTATAGGATACTTAGGGGATGTCAATATGATGGTGCAAATATTCAATTCGTATATTATCCAGTTATTCGATCTCCATGCTCCTATTAAGAAAAAGACATTTAAAACGCGCCCTACACCATGGATTACTGAAAATATACGATTGATATTTAAGTTAAGAGACGAAGCCAGGAACAGATCTCACAAAACACAATTATTGCATCATAAAGATTATTACCTAGATCTCAAGCATCAAGCTGCCACTGCACTGGCTAATGAAAAGAGCGCATATTTCACAAAAAATATCAGTAACCAAATTAAGGACCCTAAGACATTATGGCGGAATCTAAAATCTGATGTGCTTCCGGACCATAGTGAGAGATTGCTACCAGGTCATTTTAGTAACCCTGATGCTATCAACACGGCTTTTCTCGACGTCCCAGGAAATATCAGTCATAATATCACACAACTATCCTACTTCGAATTCCACAGATATAGTCCAGCCAAATTCACTCTTAAAACTACCGATCAGGAGTCTGTTTTGAAGATAATCAGGAGTCTAGGGTCAAATGCAAGGGGTGTGGATTGTATCAGTCTTGACATGATATCACTCACACTCTCACATACCTTACCTGTAATAACAGATATCATTAACCAATCCATAGTTACACATACGTTTCCTGAACTCTGGCGATGTGCTATCGTACGCCCTATCCCTAAAAACAATAACCCTAGTAATATGAAGGATCTGCGACCTATAAGTATACTGCCCTGCCTGTCAAAGGTCCTAGAACGGGTCGTTTATATGCAGGTTATTACGCCAGTGCTTTAGCCACTAAGCTACCGTGAACACTGCTCGTGGTATCGAAATTCTCATCCACTTGGTACATCTTTGGGTGACGTCAGCGATATCTTATTAAGAACCAGTGTTTCTTAACCGACTCGGCTAACTTTGCAGTTAATTCAAAGTCGTATAGATAAATTAATTGTGAAATATGTCAATAGACTATGAAATTTCATACATGTTTCGTTTCAACAAATTGTGTGATAATGCGAACGCGATTCGATACATTGACAGAAAATTGACTTTTCAACATGTTTTTATGTGAATGTTTCATCAGTGCAAACTCATGAACAACATTAGTTTTGCCTCACACAAAAAAAAATAAAGACAGGACTAAAAAAAATAACAGGCACGAAAAAAACATCACAAGCATAACAGCGGCTTTCAAAATGTTATGCTACGCCTCAAACATATTCTAGATTTTCATCCTTAATGTCTCTAAAGCCTAGCAAATCTATGCGATATTTATATTGCACATACATTAATATAAGTAAATAGGTATTAAGATGTGTATAAAGTAATATTTAAAATCCTAAAATAAATGAACTATCTGAATTAATTATGAAGTGTTATTATAAAGTGTACTACCTATGTAAATTCTTTCATTTTCCTTCTTTATTTAATTCTCGTTGACCGCCACTTCACTCGCCTTCTCTTTAAGTGCTTACCTTACTAGCGATTTTAAAAGGTAAGAAAACAGCATTGTAAAAGTACTTAGAAATCGGATTGCAGGAGTGCTACGGCAAATAATCTTTGAGTGCAACGTTCGCATTTTGCCCGGTTATAAGTATGCGTTGTTTGTGTATATTTGTGTTGTTTGTGTATGTTTGTGTAAGTCTTCTAATTGAGTAGGGGTTTGAGCAGATTTTCAGTTTCTTGGTAATTTAATGTTTGTATCCAGTTTTGTATTTCTTTTTTGCATTTATTTTTAGTGAGATTATAAATAAATACTATCCCGTTAACACGGTTGTATAGACGAGAACTATTAATATAAAAACTTCTACTAGCGAGAGCAGTCCTATGCGGCTTCATTCCACAAACTATGTCCTTCCTGCGCCTAGAGTCATTTGACTTGTAGGGAATAGTAGCATGCTTACGTATGATGGTCTGGAGCACATAGAGCTGTCTAACTGTAAGTACAGAACATTGTTGGTACAATGTTATAGTCGGGTATCTAATGGGTTTCTTAAGAAGAACCTTTAGAACTTTTTACGACACCCATGAGAAGAGGATTCGAACCTGCTTTAGCCACTGAGAAGTACTAAGTGAAAGTTAAATTCGACACCCCGAGCAGGGTTTACGGTGGCTTAGTGGCTAAAGCACAGGCGTACTGAGCCAGGAGTCAAAGCCATTCCTGCAGGCTATAATCCTATACTATATCAACAATGTGTATAGATTCCATGTTTGTTATTGTATGCTATCACGCCTATCACATACATTATTATACATATCTCTATCAATTACGTTCACCACACTCTTATTATCTTATTGTTGTATCATATACCTACTTTTTTGTTAACATCTCAGATATTTTTATGCTTCTGGCCTTGGTCAGAAGGACATGTGTATATTATAGCATGTATGTGTCAAAGACACCATGATAGGTACAAATGCCTACTTGGTTTCATTACAAAGTCATTTTGCTTTTTTTTTGATGCTATACTTTGTACATGATATTGAAAAAGGTCACCAATATAACTACAGTTATTGACTTTTATTATTAAGTTTTACCACAAGGATTACTAACGAAAATTCTCCCAGTCTGTGGGCTTATTCAATTCGGACGCGTAGTACAGTAGTACGGGAAAGTTTTCTAGTTAAACTTCATTATTTACTACTACTATGACCCCTATCACGACAAATACTACAAAGAAAAAGAAAATAATTAACAAAAACAAAAAACCCGACTGCGTCTAAAAATAACAGAAAAGATATAAACAAGACTTATCGTAGGATTGCCTATGAAACCAAATTTCGAGCAGCATCTTGGTTCTTCTAAGCAAAAGGCTGTAGCACAATTTCATAGCCTAGAACGAAAGATGTCTCGAAATAAATCATTATCAGAATCATTCAAAAAATTTATACACGAGTACTTGAAATTGGGACACATGCGAAAAGCTGACACAATCACTAATAGTCAAAGTCTCAACGATTTGATGGAATGTGGGCCTAATTTACAGCAGGATTTGCAGAAACCCGCTTCCCGGTGGCGTCACGTAAGGTCAGAGGACAATCCAGCAGACTGATAATTAAAATGATAATGGTTTTAACGTTAACAAGCGGCTTAATTAGACAATCGGTGAGCTAGTTATATTCTCTAATGCAAGTCTTATTTTCAATAAATTCAATGAAAACGTTTATTTTGTAGCATTTATTCGGATGGCTTATCCGTATCTCAAAAGCACCAAATTTAAGATAAGAACCTGGTTCGGTTTGGTCGAAACATAAAAGACGATTTGATAAATATCTACAAACTTTGTTGTGCCGTATTCGCAACGGGGCTTTTAGAAATGTAGGAACACAATTTGAGCTCTCGCTTTTCTCGCCTGCAGCTCTGCCAAATGCATATAAATAATAAATAAATAAATATAATAAATATCTTTGGGACATTTTTACACAGCACCATCGCAACGCAGCGCAATGTGGTCGAGTATGACATTTATTTAATTATGAAGAATCTTATTGTGGAATGCTTAGCGTACTAAAAATAGTTACAACCATCGACTATACACCCCATAGACGCCTTATAACAGGCGACTAAACTCCAAAATAAATTCGACCACTTTTTTTTTTTTCGAATGGACTCTCGCAGAATTAAAAAATAATCATTGTATGTATTTTAAAATCTTAACATAAACCAAAGTTTTGAAGGTGGCGCGTGATTGACCCTTTGCGTCATGTAATGTACAGTCGAGCGCAATATCTATAGTAAAAACAGTTTATGTGAACTTACATGAAAATCACGCGCCGCCTTCAAAATTTTGGTTTATGTTAAGATTTTAAAATACATACAATGATTATTTTTTACTTTTTAGTTAAGGTTTTTGAAGTCGGTTTTTTTTTTGTTAAAAAGTTTTTATTTCATACTTTTTAGTTGAAAATTGCGAGGCGATTGCTTAGGTTGATTCATAAATGTTTAATAACCAATTTGAGAATAATTTTTTTACTAACCTTTGCTATCCCATTGCCGGGCAAAGGTCTTCCAAACGTCCAATCACTATCGTGAAAAAAAAACAACACGCATATCCGCCAAGAATTCTCAGAAAAACGAACCAATGAGCAGATCAACTAGATAGGCGAAGCTCAACCTAAGTCAATAAAATTTATATGGGACCACCGCGCGAACTTTCTCTACCAAATAAAAAACAACCACGTAAATCGGCCCACAAATCTCGGAGTAATCGGTGTACATACATGAAAACATACATACAAACATACATGTATGCTGAGATGGGGGCCTTTTTTAGTCTCATACAGGCATGTAAATTTTAAGTTTATTGTTAATATACCATTTTTAGTAAAAAAAAATCTCTAACAATTTGATTAGAGAGCCTATTCCATTATTGGACAACCAGACACACCGCAATGAGTCACCCAGTGGGATTCCTTGCTTCTGTGCTTCAGGACCAGTCTGGTAGTCTTCAAGGCCCGAGTATACTAAGTGTACTATCGTCGGTTGCTTACCCGTGGTCCACCTACGTAGTTCACCTAGGTGTTCCACGGGTAACTCTTTGTACCCGTAGTTCACCTAGGTGTTCCACGGGTAACTCGTTGTACCCGTGGTTCACCTAGGTGTTCCACGGTTAACTTTCTGTACCCGTGGAACACCTAGGTGTTCCACAGTAAACTTTTTGTACCCGTGGTACACCTAGGTGTTCCACGGTTAACTTTTTGTACCCGTGGTTCACCTAGATGTATTATGTGTAATCGAGTGTACCCTTGGTTCACCTAGGTGTTCCACGGTTAACTTTTTGTACCCGTGGTTCACCTAGATGTACTCTGGGGTAATGGGGTTTATCCGTGGAACACCTAGATAGGTACATATTTTCCTTGAAATTATTCTGGTCTGTCCCCCTGTTCTGTCGATCTGTCTGTGGATAAACAGGAACGAAAAGTTCAACCTGTCCGCCCTGTTACTGATGAGGGGACAGATCAATCTAATTATTTCCCGTCTGTCCCCCTTGCTGTTTTCTTAGGGGGACACATAAAAATAAAATGTTTTGTCTGTCCCCTTATCGCCGAAGTGGTGACAGATCGAACTTTTCATTCGTATCCGTCCCCTAAATTATAAATTAAATGAGAAAAATAAACGTACGTATTGAGCTAATGTCTTATATTGGTATAAAAGTCAAATAAGTATATGTTGATTCTGACAGGCAGACAGACGGATAAGTGCTCAGCGGCCTAGTTAACTCAGATACCTCGCTTAGTGGTTAAAAATTACCTGAAAGTTGAAATAAATGGAATACTGTTGTCCAATAAGTTCAACTAAAAAGAACGTTAAACAAAACAGGGTTTTCATAGTTGAAACTAATGAATGTCGTGAAAAACCAATGAATATCGTAAAAAAAATGAATGTAGTGAAACAAAAATGAATGTTGTGAAACAAATGAATGTCGTAAAAAACAAATGAATGTCGTGAAAAACAAATGAATGCCGTGAAAAACAAATGAATGTTGTGAAACAACTGAATGTCTTAAAAAAATGAAATGAAGGTCGTGAAAAACAAATGAATGTGTGAAAAACAAATGAATGTTGTGAAACAAATGAATGTCGTAAAAAACAAATTAATGTCGTGAAAAACAAATGAATGTTAGACGAGCCTTCTTCGCCATTTACAATGGTACAATGGTGCATTGGTAGAATGGTGCTTTGGTAGAATGGTGCATTGGTACAATGGTGCATTGGTACAATGGTGCATTGGTACAATGGTGCATTGGTACAATGGTGCATTGGTACAATGGTGCATTGGTACAATGGTGCATTGGTACAATGGTGCATTGGTACAATGGTGCATTGGTACAATGTCGCATTGGTACGCACGGCTACACATCAAGTTATACATATCCAGTATAAGCTGACCTCGTATTGTATTGGTTTTCCGTAGAATGCTAGGTCAGCTTATACTAGATATGTATAGCTACATGTGCAGCCGTACGTACCAATGCGCCATTGTACCAATGCACCATTGTACCAATGCACCATTGTACCATTGCACCATTGTACCAATGCACCATTGTACTATTGTACCAATGCGCCATTGTACACGTAGAATTAGCCGTCTACACATTAAGCAATTAATATCCAGTATAAGCTGACCTTGTATTGTATTGGTTTTCCGTTGAATGCGAGGTCAGCTTATACTGGATATGTATAGCTTGATGTGTAGCCGTGCGTACCAATGCGCCATTGTACCAATGCACCATTGTACCAATGCACCATTGTACCAATGCACCATTGTACCATTGCACCATTGTACTAATGCGCCAATGTAAATGCCGAAAAAGGCTCGTCTAACATTTATTTGTTTTTTACGACATTCATTTGTTTTTCACAACATTCGTTTGTTTTTTTAAACATTCATTTGTTTTTTACGACATTCGTTTGTTTTTTACGACATTCATTTGTTTTTTTACGACATTCGTTTGTTTTTTACGACATTCATTTGTTTTTTTTAAGACATTCATTTGTTTTAACAACATTCATTTGTTTTTACGACACTCATGTGTTTTTTACGACATTCATTTGTTTTTACGACATTCATATGTTTTTTTACGACATTCATTTGTTTTGCACCACATTCATTAGTTTCAACTATGAAAACACCGTTTTGTTTAAAGATATTTTTAGTTGAACTTATTGAACAACGATATTCCATTTATTTCAAATTGCAGGTAATTTTTAACCATTACTTAGAAAGTTGTCCTACTAGTTGGAATATTTTTGTCCAATTAGTTCAACTGATTGAACTTATAGTTGAATTAAATGGAATAGATCGTAAACAGTTACTCGTGGTTTACTTGCTAGTCGCGAACCACGGGCAACTCTTTTTAAATCATTATCCGTGGTTCACCTCATAGGTGTACCACGGGTACTACTTTTTAAATCATTACCCGTAGTTCAGGTGAACTACGGGTACTACTTTTTTAATCATTACCCGTGGTTCACCTGCTGGGTGAACTACGGGTACAAAAAGTTAACCGTGGAACACCTAGGTGAACTACGTAGGTGGACCACGGGTACGAAACCCTATCGTCGACTGCACCATCGCTTATAACATCGGCTCCCCGATTATGAACTACACGATAAGCAGTTGTCAACCGATTCGGTTTGTTATCTCTTTTTCTCTCGTTGCGTGAATCATCAGACGAAACGTGATAAACCTGTGGCCTGATTCACAAACGTTCGAAACAAAACAAAACGATTTGAGAACCGAACGGATTCGGAAACGCAACACGCACGCACATACACCTCAAACCGTGCTCACCGCTCTCAGTACACATGTCGCGGTGATGAGAGGAGCAACCCGAGCTCGGTGTGCACTTACCTTGCCATTGGGCAACAGACGTCGTTCTTGAGAAAAGTTTAATAAAGGAGTTCATAATAGCTAACTATAAGTTTAAGATACTAATATATATTATGGCAACTCATATATCAGCGGAAACACTATCAACTGGCTACTAAAAAGATAATTTTAGGGGTTCATAGAATCAAGTGGTTGAGTAAAACTGTTCCAACTTCTCTAAAAATCTTTGTTTTTGTAAAAATCAATGTATGGATCACGCCATGATTCTTTGCCATACAAATAGATGATAATCCGAATGAACATAATATAAAAACTTTTTAACAAAAAATAAAACCACCTTCAAAAACCTTAACTAAAAAGTCAAAAATAATCCTTGTATGTATTTCAAAATCTTAACATAAACCAAAATTTTGAAGGCGGCGCGTGTTTTTTTTTCTTTTCATATATGTTCGCAT
This sequence comes from Asteroscopus sphinx, assembly GCA_949699075.1. NCBI lineage: Eukaryota > Metazoa > Arthropoda > Insecta > Lepidoptera > Noctuidae > Asteroscopus > Asteroscopus sphinx. Next base: position 15,261,166 of record OX453024.1, read on the forward strand.
AAACTGTTTTTTTTTTACCATAGATAAGCGCTCGACAGTACATTATATTTACATGACGCAAAGGGACAGTCACGCGCTGTCTTAAAAATTTTGGTTTATGTTAAGATTTTGAAATACATACAAGAATTATTTTTTACTTTTTAGTTAAGGTTTTTGAAGGCGGTTTTATTTTTTGTTAAAAAGTTTTTATTTCATTGTAAATAGAAATACGCCTGTCTTCGTGGTATGCGCGGCAAATTTTTGGCTATTCATCCATAGACATAACTCAATTTTGAGATTTTACGACATAATACAGTGTTGTTCTGGGTGTGCGATATTATAGCAACCTTTTTCAACCTTGCAGGTTCCTTGCTGGCTCTGGGCGTACATTCGGGCGGCCGATCAGTGGGCAGGGCGAGATAGTGGGCGTCAACTCACAATACGGCGCGTACACTGACTGGCAAGTCAAGGAGGGACTGTTCATCCATCCCGGAGACCTACTACCTCACCAGCACGCAATACATTCCGAGTTATAATATTATTTATTGATAGACGTTTTGTAATTATAAATAAGTTGTTTTATATTCAGGGTTTGTTTGATCACTAGTTGTACACAAAATGTACCGAGTAATTAGGACAATGAAATGAAGAAAGAAAGAAAGAAAGAAAGAAACATTTATTTGACACAAAGCACATAGATACACAGACACAATTCAACAGGAACACAATTAAATATACAAAAACCGGATTTGCCTACATTGACTGTACATATTATAACAAGACATGTCTTCACTTTCTCTTGCAATGAGTGATCTGGACTTTGATGGTTGAAGTTTGAACTATATATAAGTAACTTACTATTTATTTATTAACAAACCCTCAGTGATAATAATGTAGCTGTGAGAGGCACAAAGATATTTTAACAAGTCATTGGTTTGTGATCCAACAAAGATTTCCTCAAATAATACCAACATCTAAAGTTTTGTTAATTAGACAAGACTACTTAAATTTCGGATTGCTGTGTAGTGTTTTTACAAATAAGCAATATCACGATGATTATTTGACCTTACGAACTAATTATCACATCATAAAATAAAAGGCTGGAATAAAATGAAATATAAATTAAAACAAACAAGTTTTATTTTTCTAATAACTTTATTGTCAAATAGTTATGTTATTATATTAAATCAAATCAAATCAAAATAATTTATTTGTAATATTTTTTTTTTTTTTTTTTTTTTTTTTTATAATTTATTTATTACAATGAGTGAGGTAACAGACCTCTGAGAAACTTCCGAGTTACAAATCAGAAGTGCTTCAAAACCATCGAATTTGTATTAATACTGACACTTGACATCTGGCTGTAAAGTTTTGGCATAATTTCGAAATCAATGGCGCAGAAGTGAGTAATCGTTCTATCAATGATGCATGTAACTATGTAAATCAATTAACTCGTTTTTATCCGATGTTACTGAAGCACAAGTAACAAGTTATAAAAATATAGCTATAAAACTAAATAAAAATCCAAACGCAACCCGCACCGCAGCCCCCAGTCATGGTGCTCCTTAACAACTACATATGTCAAGGGAGGATATACTAAACTTTAACTAATCTAACGTAATCACGAACGCGACAAGGTGTCTATCATAAGTTTGCCAAGTTGTGAATAACCTAAGGTAACAGGACAGACACACAGGAATAGTGAAGACGAATACATATTTACTACTAGCTTTTACCCGCGGCTTCGCTCCGTGGGTCTCTGTGGTCTTTATACCACAGGAACCGCGCATTTCTTTTCGGGATAAAAAGTAGTCACTGTCCGGTCCATAGACTATATCTATGCAATAAAATCACAACACTGTATTGCTGAATATGTGAAGAATAAACCCACAAACACACTTGCATTTATAAGTAAGTAGGATTATTATTATTATTTTAGGAAGCTTGTTTCCATTTGTGAAGCATATGCCAGAACGCACGGTCTATTGTATAATGTTAAAAAGAGTGTCGTTATGGTATTTGGGGCTGGTGGAAAGTACCCGAAAACTGTGCCTCCGATCAGGCTGAATGATGTACCCTTAAATAGGGTACATCAGTTCAAGTACCTTGGACACGTATTGACCGCCGGCCTCAAGGATGATGACGACATTGAAAGAGAGCGAAGGGCGCTGTCGGTGAGGGCAAATATGGTTGCCCGCAGGTTCGCGCGTGCCTCTAAGGAAATGAAATTAACTTTATTTAGAGCCTTCTGCACATCATTTTATACCAGTAGCCTGTGGGTACATTTTACTCAAAAGTCGTACAGCGCCCTTCGCGTCCAGTATAATAATGCCTTTAGGGTGCTGATGGGGCTGCCTCGCTTCTGTAGCGCATCAGGGATGTTTGCTGAAATGCATGTAGATTGCTTTTTTGCTACAATGCGAAAAAGGTGTGCATCCTTGGTGCGCCGGGTGCGGGCTAGCTCCAATAGCATCCTGGGCATGATTGCAGGCAGATTAGATTGCTGTCTTTTGAATCGCTGCTCCAGAATTTCTGCTGGAATTCTGAAGCAGTGATTCAAAAATCTTTATTGTTAAGTTGAATTATATTATAATTATATTGAATTTTAATTTTGTTATTACTAACATAGTTTTTAAGTAAATAATGTTACTAACCCTATGAGTCTTGGTTACTTGACACAAATAAATAATAATAATAATAATAATAATTACATCTACTTACATATTATATCCAAAACCACAAACATACAGCAGACAGACAGACAGAACATGTCTACATGCCTAAGGTTCACTGGGAGAGAATGCCTAAGGCATTAAGTCAGCCTATGTACACATGTTGAATGAAGTTTAACTGAATCAATAAATAAATAAAAATGTCCATAGTTTGAGCAATAAATAAATATTTTTGGGACATTTTATACAGCACCATCTAGTCCCAAACTAAGCAGAGCTTGTACTATATGGGTGTACTGGAAAATGGATATAATACTTGTTTTTTTTTAAATTTGTAAATACATACTTAAAATACATAAGAAACACCCAGACCAACACAAACACTTATGTTCATCACATAAATATTTGTGCCCCTTAAGGCCCAGTCTCCAAGTAGTGAAAATAAAAATCAGAATGAATGTTGACCTGTTACCAACAATGCTAACAGTTTTATGATATGTTGTACGAAGACTACTAAATAAATAATAGAGTTAAAATCGGTGGAAATAAAAGTAATTGTTTAGAAAAAAAAACGTACTGAAATTGATTTTTGTGAAGAAATAAACTTTAACAAAACCATGTATGTTGCTAATAAACTAACAAATGAAACAATGGGCGTAGAATCACCTGAGTGTACTAACCCTATACGTAAACCAATAATCTCGCGCGAGATGGTCTAATTAAGTATAGGCAATACTAAATTCATTTAATTAATTATTATGTACCAGTCGGGCAGTAGATGGATGGGGACTAGCAGAGTTCAGTGAACTCAGAGGCTAGTACACTGTTTAGTTTCTCTAGTGCGTACGTGAGGTTGCTGAATAGCTTTTTATCACAGCCATGCTCTTCGATGGTGCTGAAGCGGAATGTTCTGAAGTTCTTGTCCATGTCAATGTATGTCACAGCTTGCATAAGTGGACACAGAATTATCTTTGTGTGGTCTTGGAAGTTTATCTGTTGGGGAAAAGAATTTAATTAGAATTTTGCGGTGAAATTACTGATCATCGTTTTCCTGCAATAAATAATGTCATAGGAATAAATATAAAATGGTAAAATGAATATTGCAGCTAAATTACAATCATCGTTTTCCTCCTAAATTAATGTTAACGTAAAATTTATATGGATAAATCATCGACCATAAAGCCCAATAGACATCTAATGTTGAATAATTAGCATACAATAAATACTGCCACTAGCTGAGGCAATCCGATTGGCCCTACCAAGGCGGCAATTGGCTAATCACTAACGCGTATTTAGACGGCTCTCATAAGTAGTCGAAACTAATTCCAAGTTTTCAAGCGGTGCGAAAGGAAGGAAGCGGAATAGTGGTGATCTACATAAGTGCTATATCATTGATGTGTTGACAGACATTGGTCACCTAAAATAAGGCGTCTATGGGGTGTGTGTATGGTGGATGGAATAAACATCAATCAACTTAGACCATCGCAGTCCACTGCTGGACATAGGCCTCTCCCAAGTTACGCCACAACACTCGGTCTTCTCCCTTCCGGTGGTGACTTACGGTGCCGAGATGTGGACACCGACAGTTGGGCTAGTCGACAAATTCAAAGTCGCTCAGCAAGCTATGGAGTTTCTTTGAAGGATACAATCCGTAACTAAATTATCCAGAGATGAACTGTGTGACCGACATAGCTTGTAGGATCAGTAAGCTGAAGTGGCAGTGGGCTGGCCATGTCTGTCGAAGGACCGATGGCCGTTGGAGCAGACGAATCCTTGAGTCAGAGACCGCCAATCAGAAAACGCAACGTAAAGCGCCCTCCAGCCAGGCGGACCGATGACCTGAAGAAGGTGGCTGGGGGGGACTGGATGCGGAAGGCAGAGGACAGAGTGTTGTGGAATAAATATAAAACAGTGAAATGTATATTACCTGTAGTGTTCCATTGGTCAGGCACATAATGACAGCCAACGTGGTTATGAACCACTGGTGCAAATGTGGCAACCGAGACAGTCCGTCACTCTCTCTCACTGGTACCGATGCACCTACGATGAATAAACAAAACATAAATACAAGTTTACAATCATAATAACATCCACAAAAAGTCAAGTCTTGGAGGGCTGTCTCGCTTTGTACAGAACTTTAAGGCTTCCCACATACGGCGCAAAATGCAGTGCTATTTGACAGTTGGAAGCATGAGTTCACGCTTAGATTCGTCTCTGACCCCAAGTTTCCGAAAGGCTGATCAACGCAAAAATTAACTAATCAGCTGTCAAATCTCAGGTCAAGCGATGTGATTGGTTGTTAACATTTTTGCCGGCCCATCATAGGAGCTGACATTAGATTTGACAACAGATCAAATTGATCAGCCTTCCAGAAACTGGGGGTAAATGTAAGCCGTAGAGAGGTAAGTAGTGGTTGGGCGTCGGGTGCGTCGCTCAACTTGAATGAAAATAAGCTGGTCCCTTCATTTTGTTGATTCATGTGAACAAAAATGTAAGGGACAATTGATATATTTTTCGCGATTTCAGGATTGGTCCCATAGCACACCTCGACCACTCAATATAATATAAATGCTAGCACCACCTACATACACAAGATTACGTCTGTATACGAACGCACACACGTGTAGGTTAGGGATGCTCGCCGCTCGTAGTGCAGACTGGGTTCCAAGCGCTTCTCAGTAGTTTTCAGAGAAAGCGTGCTTGTATAGCGACTGGCGATTGACGTCCATTGCAATATTGCAGTCCAATTGCCGGCAAACCGCGTGTGGGTGCGGGGTGCGGGTGAGGAATCTTAAATTGGCGGGGGGCGGTGAGTGGCCGTGTATGCCCATAGTAAAAGATGTTCATACTGATGAGTACAATGACCCCTTAAGAGGTTTTCAGTTATTTCAATAACATGTTGTATATTGTGTTTGTTATCTATTGCTTTATTATAATTTAATAATAAATAAAACAAATTCAATAGACCCTTGTAGTGGTAGTAAGGAGTAATATTTTACCTGCTTTCATGAGGTGCTCAGTCATATATATCCTAAAGAAAGTAAGGAGTTTCATTTTGTTGTCGAGCTCTTGCGGGTATTCGCGCATCGTCATGTACTGCTCCTGGCCCTGCCCGTTGATGTAGTGCACATTCCTGAAAAAAAAACCAGATTGATTAGTAAAACAAAAATAAATTAAATATGTTGACGTGGAAAGTGTACCGGACGGGCGGAACTCGATACCGTGTGTATGAGCCGCTGACGCCCTGTACCTATAGGTTGACTTCCCACGCCGAACTGAAGGATTATTTCTTGATACGGGAACACCGGGAGAATTTTTCAGGAAATGAAAACACCGACTTGACTGTTCATGAAGAGCTTGAGGCCTCTGCTTACTCCATTTGTTTTGAAGGCTTGACTATATGGTAGATTTGCTACTGTTAGCTATACATACTGCTATTTTACGGTTCGTTTTGTATGTATAGCCATAACTATATAACTATTGGTAACTTGCTACGAATTCTATTGAAACTGTGTTTACTAACGCGGCACTAAACTTTACCGGCACGAGAGCCGCAGGCGCCTCAAGCCATTTACAACTTTATTTATTCTATTTATTTTTACATTTCTATCTGTATCTATGTATCTATTTGTGTCTGTTCTATGAAACCAAAACCTATGGATAGGCAAAAATCTAGGCTATCTAATGATCTATGACTCATCATTCTAGGTGTCATAGATTATCCATAGGTTTTGGTTTTCTGTGCAAAATTGGCCGTGTCAGGGGATTTTTATTACTTTCACCCTTAATAACTTTTTAACCGACGAAAAAAAGGAGGAGGTTCTCAATTCGACGCGTATATATATATATATTTTTTTTATGTATGACCACGCATAACTTTTTACAGAGTGGTCCGATTTTGATGATTCTTTTTTTAATGGATAGGGTATATCTCGAAGTTGGTCCCATTTAAATTTCAAAATCAAAATCCACCCCTAAGGGTAGTAAAACAGGGGATGAGTGTTTGTTCACCCACTGAATTCTTACCTGTTAACCGATTCTGTTGAAACTTGACATACATAAATATAGTTCTAGACACTACGACATAATGGAGACCTGGATTTAGAGTTTAACCACAAAAAAATGAAAAATAAAACTTTTTAACAAAAAATTGAACCGACGAAAACAGAAACTGAAAAGCGAAAAATAACTAATTATGAGTCGGCGCCAAACAACCAATCAACGAAGATCATTAAATTACTTTAAATAAATAATAAAAACAACGTCACATCAAATACAACGTGAGATTTTCAACGATAAACAATAACTTTCCAAAAATGCGTTCTCCGCTCGGCCACTTCCAACTTACACGCACTATGCTTGTTAAAAGTTCGTTTGGCGCCGACTCATAATTAGTTATTTTTCGCTTTTCAGTTTCTGTTTTCGTCGGTTCAATTTTTTGTTAAAAAGTTTTTTGTTATTGGGGTTGGGACTATTAACTATACGGTATCCCCTGCACGACCATTTTGGCTTTAAATAAAAAACAATAATAAAAGTGTTTATTTGATGTAAACTAGGCTAGGTACACATATTCTACAAAACGGGTGAATTTTTCATACATTTTTTATCGGTTTGTTTACATTTTTCTTATCGAACCCAGACAAAATTTATTGAAGATAATGTTTTTCTATTGATGGTATACTATAGATATATGCATTGTCTAGCCGTAGGTGGCAATACACATACCTACCTATTATTTTACTATGTTAAATTTTACAATTAAAACTTACAAATTTCATGACTCTAAAACATTGTTAAAACTATTAAATAACTTACTAATTCACATAATATTTGCAGTATATAGCGTTATTTACTATGTTCCTTCTATTTACGTTTCATTTACTATAAAAAGTTATGTATTTAATACAAAAAACTGTGTTTTAAATTTAATGTTCTATATAAAACTGTTATTTAACTGTGAAAGTGTTAAAATGTTACATAAACGGATAAATCTATATAGAATGAACATAAGTAACGCTATACCTGAAAGATTACACTGATATTTACTTAAATAACAAAGATATAAGTTTTCATGAAGTGCATAGTTACGATTCTGTACTAGTAAATAAAAAATATACTGGAGGCAGCGCCCTCGCTCGAGACGCGCACTCCGCGCAACTTGTTCCCTGCCATTTGCATGGGTCAAATGCGTTCTACGAAAAACTATGAAATTCACTATTTTGACTATTAAGCACATAAAATATCATGAAAACTTACGTGTTTCAGCACTAACACTGAATTTAGGTTAATAAACACACTGAATCTACTGTATTACGGTACTAATCACTTAAATATTTCACTATTACTGTCTCTAAATTGTCTTTTGACTTACGAAATTTTCACTCGCGATTTTACTGTCTTTCAGTAGAAAAAACGACACTGAAACAGGGTTGCCGCGCACATTTTTAGGGTTGTCGCGAACAGAAAGAATACCTTTATTTTACGTTAATTTTAGAATCACAATTATTTATTGCAAGAATGTTGTACAAAAAAGATGATAATTAACATTATGTAGATCATACATACCATGACAATGTTATGCAAATTATTATACAAGGTCAAAATAATCATGTTTTAAGCATTCCAAGGTGAATTAATAATAAAAACTTTTTAACAAAAAATAAAACCGACTTCAAAAACCTTAACTAAAAAGTAAAAAATAATCATTGTAAGTATTTTAAAATCTTAACTTAAACAACATTTTTAAGGCGGCGCGTGGTTGACCCTTTGCGTCATGTAATGTACAGTCCAGCGCAATATCTATAGTAAAAACAGTTTATGTGAACGTACAGTCAACAAATCGGAATCATGACCCACGATAAGCTTAATATCCTACAGACATTCTAATACAATTAGGTTGAATTTCGCTTAAACAGATATTTCCCTGGCATCTGACTTGTTATCAATTTTGTTAGCTATTGACAGTTACAGCTAGTTTACCAATAAAATTATTTTTCTAATTTTATTATTAATGTTTAACTCCAAATATTGTTATTTATTTATTTATCATTTATTGCGTGAAATATGGTACAGAGGATATTATAAATTAAATGAATTTACCACACTCGGACGAATAAAAAAGGCGGACGGAATCTAGCTAAACAAAGACTGAAGCACTTAATTTTTTCCTGAACCCACTATAATTTCGAAAGCATTTTAACACACCAGATTTATACTGTTATTTTATTTATGACGCTACAACAATGACTACCGTCACACTAGATTTTTTGCGTAATCGCGGCTTTTTGACATACTATACTTTTAAGCGATCCGGCTTGCTATGGATGCTTCACTTATTGAATAGCGAGATTCCGTCTGCCTTTTTTTTTCGTCCGAGGTTCCACATATTAAGAGTATTGTTTGACACCTTTTCATACTTGACATTATATTTGTAATTTTAATTTTAATTTTATTAATGGTCTGTAATCGAAAAAGGTTGTATAGGTTTCTTAAAAAATATAGTTGTTTGAAGGAAAAACACGTGATACGACAGCTAATTCGAAATTCAAAAACATAATTTCCAATCCAATTATAAATCTATTGCATTGATAACAAAGCTCAAAACGGCACAGACCTCTGACCCGTTTTAATGCAGTTTCTGTAACATTCAAAATGTCCTAAGTGCAGCATAGAAGAAAACCTTACTGTTTTGACGATTTCAAACGAATTATCAGCTGAGTGGGTCATGATTCCGATTTGTTGACTGTACATGAAAATCACGCGCCGCCTTCAAAATGTTGTTTTAGTTAAGATTTTAAAATACATACAATGATAATTTTTTACTTTTTAGTTAAGGTTTTTGAAGTCGGTTTTATTTTTTGTTAAAAAGTTTTTATTTCATACTTTTTAGTTGATAATTGCGAGGGTTGATTCATAAATGTTTATATAACCAATTTGAGAATATATTTTTATTAACCTTTGCTATCCCACTGCTGGGCAAAGGTCTCGCTCATGTTCTTCCAAACGTCCAATCACTATCGTGAAAAAAAAACACGCATATCGGCCAAGAATTCTCAGAATGAGGAACCAATGAGCAGATCATCTAGATACGTAAAGCTAAAATAAACTGATTTATTGAAGCTGGTTAAAAAACTACTTAACCTAAGTCAATAAAATTTATATGGGACCACCGCGCAGACTTTCTCTACCAAATAAAAAAACAACCACGTAAATCGGCCCACAAATCTCGGAGTAATCGGTGTACGTACATGAAAAAAAAAAAAAAAAAAAAAAACCCGCGGAATACATAACCTCCTCCTTTTTTTGAAGTCGGTTAAAAAAATCAAAATATGTTAAAATCCCAAAGAATGTCAAAACAGTAAAAAATAAGAAATCATAATACTATGTCAAGATGAATTATTTTAATTAAGAATTGTACGTGGGACACTCAGAAAGTTTTGCGAAACTAAAAAAAATTGTTCTATACGTACATATATTTTTATCAAATCTTTTCAAAGTACTTTCCACCAGCCTCTATACAAAGATTCATGCGCCTAAACCAGTTTTCAAAACACTTTTTCCAGTCCGCCGCAGACACCTCGTTTACAGCCTGCTCGAACGCAGCCAGCGCATCTTCCGGCGACGAAAATTGTATCCCTTTGAGCTGATTTTTTATTTTTGGGAATAAAAAGAAGTCACACGGTGCTAGATCAGGGCTGTAAGGAGGGTGACCCAGGAGTTTGACTGGCGTGCTGTCCAGGAAGTCCCTCGTTTTGAGTGCGGTGTGCGCAGGTGCATTGTCGTGGTGGAGCAGTAGCCCGCGGAGCCCTGTGTTTGGTCGCTTGTTGCTTATAACAGAGAAAACTTCTGGCAAACATTTGGTAGTATACCATTCGGCATTAATGCTTCTTTGATCCCGTAAGGGAATTGATACCAAGTGGCCAGTCAAATTAAAAAAGCTAGCGATCAAAATCTTACCCCCGCTTCTAGATCGCTTCACTTTGGTAGGCGTTGGCTCATTTTGAAACACCCAAACAGTCGACTGGCGCTTGGTTTCTGGGTCGTATTGATAAATCCAGGACTCATCACCTGTAACGATGTCGTAAACACGCCGAGACGAGCCTGCTTCAAATTTGTTAAGCATATCACGGCACCATTCCACCCGGGCCTGCTTCTGAGCATCGGTGAGGTTGTGCGGCACCCAGCGTGATACTATCCTCCTCACGCGAAGATGGCTGTGTAGAATCTCGTGAACGCTTCCCGATCCAATCTTAAATATGTGTTGAATCTCCTGATATGTAATTCGCCTATTGTCTTGGATTAAATTTTTCACTGCTAGCACGTTTTCTTCGGTAACAGCCGTCAAAGGGCGACCGCTTCTTTCGTCATCCCCCAAAGTTGGTCGACCGCGCTTGAATTCGTTATACCAACGATACACGGTTGCCTTGGAAGGGCCTTCATCCATGAATGCCATTTGAAGTCTATCGTACGATTCATCCGGTTTCAGGCGACACTTGAAATCGTATAAAATCATAGCTCTAAAATGTTCCCGGCGCAGATCCATATTTCAGTGAGACACAATACTTTGAATTAACTCGCAAAAAATGTGGAGGGAAATTTTGAAATTGGAACTTACTTATTTTTACTTATAAATAATCATATTTTCGAAAAACATTATAACTGGCCAGTCTCCCATATATAAAAACTTTTTTTCGCAATACTTTCTGAGGGGCCTGGTATTATTAGAAAAAATATAGGACCAAATGAATTGGCAAATGAACTGGATACGGAAAGCACAGGACCGGTCGTTGTGCTTGGGGGAGGCTTATGTCCAGCAGTGGACGTCTTTCGGCTGAAATTATGATGATGATGATGATGAATTGGCAAATAGGTCATTTTCAAGTACCATGAAGAGCCAGGCCCCAATTCTTGCGTTATAGAGATAAATGTCTTTGAGATAATCTCTAATTTTAAATCTCTATGAAAAATGTCGTCCGTAATGTTGACTGCTATGAACCACTCTTTGTATGTCGAGCGCTAAGCATAAACATATGGCGGGTCTCTAAACGGAACCACGACGTTTTTTCTATTAAGATAGAAAAGAAGTACGAAAAGCTGTGAATTGAAGAAAACAAGTATTGCGCCATCTCTATTTTTGTTGCTGGTAAAGAAATGTAGGCAGAGTCGTCTTTAAACTATTGGAAGCCCTGGGCACTAGGATATTGGGGCCACTATGACATGACAGAGGACTATGTTATGAACAACATGCAAAAGGAGTTATATATATTTCGCAGTCTGTTTTTTCTTTCTTGTCTTATTTAGTAAACTATTTTGGCACGTCTCTTTATTAAAATAACTATTTGTAAAATATAATTACTAGTTCTGCACATGAAATTAGGTAAAAAAACGTTATTTAGTGTGTAAAATTGTTAACATAGTGTCTTTTAATAATAATTATTGACGAATTGAATTAAAAAGACATACCAAGATGGTTTACTAATTATTGTTTGATTTTCGGAAAATAAATATATTTATAGGTAATATCGTTTATCGCTGGCAGGGACTAGGGGGTCCCATGGATCGGGGGGCCCTGGGCCCTTTCCCAGAGTGGCCAATGGGAAAGAGGGGAATGTAGGAAGTCAGTATACTCACAGTCCATTAGCGAGCATGATGAGCTTGGTGGAGTCGATGAACATGACGCCGACGCTCTCGTCGCACAGCTGGTAGCCGAAGCCGTACTTTTTGCTGTTGTCCACCCACCTGCCCACCCACACCAGGGGCTGCGCCGCCGGATCGCTCAGCTCGTCCGTCAGGCACTCCAGGCGACACTTCAGCTGTACCAAACAATATTTAGTGCATTAGCACACCTCGGACACTCAATACAATATAAATGCTAGCACCACCTACATACAAAAGATAACGTCTGTATACTATAGCTAGGAGAACAGCACTTCACCTACCTGATTAAAGATATGAATGTACCCACCTATTCTGTAGAAATTGCTAATGTTTTTACTACAATCTCTTTTCCTGAATAAAAAGTTAATTATTATTATTTATGTCTTTATTTAATCACGGCTCATCCTCCGTTAGTAAGATGTCCGGACCTTTGGAAGGCTTGCCAGAGGACACAGGTCCGGCTAGCAGTCGCCCCTTTGACAAATTTACTCTATGATGGGATGGGGCAAGAACCGAAGACATTCCACAACTGCTGTATAGTAGTAGTCATATTCCGTCTCGGGAAGGTGCAGGACTATTGCGAAATTTGGTATCTAAAATAATTTTGGCTATGGATATGGGGTTTGATGGACCGGTTTTAACTTCTTTAGCCGGAAGAAAACGGCGTCTGCCTTTCAACTTTAAACATTTAAATTTCTTTAGCCGGAAGAAAATGGCGTCTGCCTTTCAACTTTAAACATTTAAATTTCTTTAGCCGGAAGAAAACGGCGTCTGCCTTACAACTTTAAACATTTAAATTTCTTTAGCCGGAAGAAAACGGCGTCTGCCTTTCAACTTTAAACATTTAAATTTCTTTAGCCGGAAGAAAATGGCGTCTGCCTTAATTTCTTTAGCCGGAAGAAAATGGCGTCTGCCTTTCAACTTTAAACATTGAAATTTCTTTAGCCGGAAGAAAACGGCGTCTGCCTTTCAACTTTAAACATTGAAATATATACACGCTGAACTAATAATAGCGAAAAAAATCAGGTGGTCCTCACATTTTATTGATTTAAGTGAACACAAATGTAGAGACCAACTGATTTTTTTTTCGCAATTTCAGGATTGGTTCCATAATAAAAGTTGTTGTGTGCACCCAGTTAGTTCGATATTATGTACTAGTGGATATAGTGTAAACATGTATTCTGGCAATGTAACATTTTTCCTCATAGTGTAAAAATGTTTTTGTTCATAATGAATATAAAATAAATTCCTAACTAGCCTAACTTTTTGTTATCTCGTGTTATTCATCTAATTAGTTATTAAAAGAAACTGTATAAAACTACTAGTTCAAAGGTGCAAGCAAGTAAATGAAAAAATGCATTTTGCTCGGGTAATTAATTTACACAAAGTGGCAGCACATCAAACTGACAAGTGTCACGCTAACAGCCTGCTATTGGCTCCACGGCCGATGACGTAGTACGAAGGCAACCACGTGACCTAGCTGTCATGGGAAGAGAGTACCTGGTGAAACATCCTATTATACCATGCCTGAGACTACCCCCGTAGTCTCACACGTGGTCGTCGTACATACCTTGCCATCAAGCACGGAGACGAGCTGGTCGCGCAGTGCGATGAGGTTCTGTCGGTGCGACGACGGCTCCACGGCACGCGGCTCCGCGCCCCCGTCGCGCTTCACCGGCGAGTCCACTGCCATCGCCACGTGATCTGGAACGAATGTATTCAATTGTACTGGGAATACTGGGACATACAACTTATTTCTTGTCACCTAAAACTCAAAGGAAACACGCACAGTAGACTCTTAAAGGTCACAGCTCATTAGAGCAACCCGGCACCGGTTGTCGACAGGTGGTCCACGGGTTGACGCCACGTTGTCACCAGTGAACGTCGCGTGGTCAACCAGTGAACCTCGCGTGGTCAACGAGTGAAATCTGCGTGGTCAACGAGTGGACAACGTGTGGTCCACGAATTTCCGAGTAGTTTGTCAGCGATTGGCACCAATTATATTTCCAAACTTCTTTGAAGGCTTTTTTATTCATTTTGAAAGAAAAAACGATATGTTCGAAAGAAAGGCTGGGAATTAAGGGTGGGTGGGGAGCGGCGCATCGCTGACGCATTGTCCTCACGTGAACCACTCGCGGGCAGCGCGTGGTCCACTCGGGACTCGTGCGTTAGCAATGCGCAGCAACGCAAGGCAAGCATGCGAGCAGCGAGTTGTCACCGAGTGGTCCACTCGCCGTCCGCGCGTGGACAGCTTACGACTGAGGTGATCCGGTGACGCTACAGAGTGGATGTAGTGAGCGCATATCTATAGAAGTCCATATAAAGAATACCAACCACACGAGGCGAGGCGGTGAGGGTCGGGTGTTGGGTGGCTCTAATGAGCTGTGACCTTTAAACTACTTCAGAGTACCTAAGGGGTCATTCATTTATTACGTAAGACTATTTTGTGCAACAGTTCGGATTCGAACTTGCGACTCCTGGCTTCCACAATTTAAATCGTTAGATTTCGCTACGCATGCGTAAATGCGTTAAAAATAATAAAATAATCATCCAATCTCTTTGATCAAAGTATTATTGAACAAAGAAATTTTACCGGTGGCGTACCACCCTTAATAGGGTAAATAAAATTATTTACTAGCAACACCGATTCTGAAATTGCTATTACGAAGTTACGAATATTAAGAGAAAATATGCATTAAACCCCAATATTTGCAGCAATGAGAACTTTATCCGCATTAACGATATCTTTATTGATACCTACTATGTTACCCATAACCCAGATATATTGAATTTCGTCTACTTACAAGTGAAATGATACGCCGGCACTTTTTTGTGCGTTGTGACTTTTGCAGCACAAGATACTGCAATATCCCATTATCCACACACTCACTTGATGACGGCGTTTTTATATTTATTGAGACTTTGTCTCGGAACACAAAAATACTCACACAAATCACAAAAACATATAGAACATAACCTAAAATAAAGATTTATTTATGTACTGTGTGTCACATTTGACACTTAGTACAGTAAAGCGGTATAAAAACCGGCCAGGACGATAAGGACAAAATAGTAATCTAGCATCTCCTTCTTTCATAGGTATTACGTAATTTAACGTTCTCTATCTAACTGGCCGTAACGTCAGTGATTAACTATCTGGAGGTTTTTCATCTGAGGTTTACATAGTAATTTATTTGGCCGCTAAACAGGACAGATATGGATTTTCATACAAACATTGCCGGCCGATTGCTCGCATATATTTGACCAGTACAGCATTTTCGATTAATCTCGAAGAAGGTTGTCAAAATAATGTTCGAATTTCCAAACATGTTTGAGAAAAAGTTTTTTTAAGCAAAGAAAATATTTGCAAGGAAATTGTTATTTTTATTAGCAGAAATATTTGTAAAGATTTTTTTTACCACAGTTTTCCACACCTGTGTTTTCTCTCTAGTCTCATTTGATAAACAATCAACGGCATGTCTTCAAAGACACTATATTAATAATTTTACACAATAAATAACATGTTTAACCTAATTACATGTGCAGAACAGAACGTACAAACTTTATCAGTAGTTATTTAAATAAAGAGACATGCCAAGATTGTTTACTAAATAAGACAAGTGGGAAAACCAGACTGTAAAAGGCGTTATTTTTTCAGATTTTTATCGGATTTTTACCGGATCTCAGAACTTACCTGGGGTAACTTGCAGCTGTTTGTTGCACATGTCGCTGATGGCCGTCGCGACCTTGGGCAGTAGTAGCGAGTAGCTCAACGGAGATGGCGATATGCCCATGAAATGTAGACGAGGCCTAGTACTAGCATATATCTAGAAATATCACAAAATTATTAGTTGAGTATGATGAAAGAATTTTAGGAGTTATAGGTTCCATCGAAGCAGTTCAAGGTTAGACCGTCTCGTGTCGTTTTTGTTATACAAATATACAACCTTATTCTTAGTTTATACTAAACCTCTTTAAGGGTTTATTGTACTCATCATTTACTATTGAAAAGAAAGACAGAAAGAAAAATGATGTATTGTACCAGTTAACGGTAAGCAACATTTAAATAACAGTGCAACAGCTTTAACTAGTGCAACAGGTACACAAACAGGTAACTAACAGGACCTCGGGGTCATCTCATCGCCCTGCAAGGGGCGCGAGGAATCAGGCTCGGGGGTGGGACCCCCTTTCCTGAGGTATCCATTCTCCGCCCGTAAAAACGGGCGTGTCTTTGGGGCGGAAACAGGTTCCAAAGACCAAGTAGCTGTGTGCCGCCTGCCAGCCGGCTGGCGGTCATCACAGCTATGTGAGTGGTTGCTATGAGTGTTCCTGTAGGAGCGCCGCGCTCGCCGTCTTCACGGGAGCGCTTCTTCATGACGCCTAGGCGGTCAGACCCTACCGGGTGAGACCTCCGGTTGCCCGGGGGAGGCCCAGCAGAGGTCGACCAGCGACATAGGCGTCGACTTAAGCGCCCTCTACAGGAGAATGCTGGCCTCCGCTGTAGCGCAATTGGACTAGCCAATCACGGATTGTATTGTGAGTACACCGCCCAATGTTTACGTACGAATGCGCGCCCGCACATTCTACGTGAGAGTATAGATGCATGTATAGTTATGTATGTCTGTATATAGTGCGCTCCGTGCCTATATTAACTTAGCACACGTCGCGCACTGGGGTGCATGTTATGTGTGTGAAGTGCTCTGTGTTTGAGTAAGTCAAGTGTAGTCCATGTTTTGACTTACTCAGGCGTCAATCCGGCAGGTGGAAGCGGAGGAGGGCGACCTTGCTGTGCCGCGGTTGCTCTGCTGTTCATTCTCGTCGGTTTAGCCGGCTGTACACAGCGTGGCCATTCCGGCGAGAATGACAGGTACCGGGTCCTGTTCGGTCATCAGGGCGTTTAAAACGTCCTGTAGGACCCGGATAGCGGCCCCGAGGATGTGCTTCCTGTACTCCTCGGGTGTTGTTGGTGCTTTCTGCCCCGCCGGTGCTGCACCACCACTGTGTTGCTGCTGGCGCGGCGCGTAGGCTGCGGTCTGGGTGCGTGGCGCTTTGGGGGCGCTCGCGGTGGCTTTTGATGCCCTGTCTGTCCTCGCGGCGCCCCCTTTCACGGTGGAGGCTGCGGTGAAGACAGTGGTGGTGGTGAAATTCTTGGTCGGCGGGGGAGGTGGGGCAAGGTCGGCCTGGGCTGGGTGCATTCCTTGCGTTCCAGCCTCGGAAGCTGCGGGGCGAGCATTACGCTTCTTTCCTCCGCGCTTCCTTTTCCTCCGCTTCTGGGGGTCTGGGGTCGCTCCGCGCGCTGTCGGGGCCTTCGCCGTCGCGTTCCGCGCCTCGTCTGCGCAGGGTTGGGCGAGAGACCTTTCGGTGACCTGCGCACGAGGTCGGTACTCTGCCGTTTTGGCGACGGTGCCCGCTCGCCTATTCCGTGCCTCTCTCTGATAGGCGGGGCACTTGAAGTGGTTAGCTGGGTGTGGGCCCGCGCAATTTGCGCAGGTGGGCGGCTCAGAGAGAGGGCGTGGGCATTCTTTGGCGGAATGTTCCTCGCCGCACCGCACGCAAGCGAGCGGGCGATGGCACAGATGCGAGCTGTGTCTAAACAGCTGGCATCTGTGGCACTGTGCTGGCCCGCGTTTTCCACGCCATGACTCGATTTTGACACCACGCATGTTCATGAACATGGTGATGCCATAGATCTCCCGGAAGTTTGGAGTCTTCCGGATCATGGCGTGGAAAACGCAGCCGGGTCTTCCTTGGCGCGCCTTAATATGGCGCACGTACTCCGGCTCGAATCCTAGCGCGCGGAGTTCCTCTTCAATGTCTTGCGGCGCCGTGTCCGCCGGCAGCCCCGTGATGGCCACCTTTAGGCTCAGCTCCGCTGGGAGCGAGTACGAGAACCACGCTATGTTCTCACGTGTCTCTAATTCGGTCAGGTATCGCTGCACCAGACGGAACTCTTCTTCAGATTCCGGGACAAAGCGTATACCTTTCTGGTACGGCCGCGCGCATGGTGGGCGGCCCAGCTTGTCCCGGATGGCCTTGAAATGCTGTGCCCAGTTTGGCAGGTGTTCTACCACTAGTGGTGGGTAGCGCAACTTCTTAGTTGGTTTTCCCGCCGCTGCTTGTGCGCTACCACTGGGCACGGCAGTGGGCTGCACGGGGGCTGCGGCAGTAGGAGGCGGCGTCCGCATTGCCACTTCGGAGAAGGATGCGGTCGGCGTTGTTTGCGTGGTTGTTCGCTGCCTGCGCGGGTCACGCTGCGGCTGCGAGGATGAAGTGCAGGGCCGCTTTGCTTCTTCAGCGGCGTCCTCTTCAGGGCTTCTGGGTCTGCGCTGGGCTCTCTGTTCCGAGCCCAGCGTGTCTGTGGATGTTGTGGGCGGCAGCGGCTCTTCCAAGCCCTGTCGTGGCAGCGGTAGCTCAGGCAGCGAGCTCGACGCAAACAGCAGTTCCCCTGTGGGATCCGCTGCTGCGCGTACGGGTGTGACGTATGGTACGGCGCATAGGCCGTACGATCCCGTCGACGAAAGTGACGCGTCCGATCCCACACGGGACGAACACGCCGACCGCATCGCCGGTAAATCACGGGCTGAACTGCGGGGTGGCGCGGGTGATGCATACGCGGCTGTCATGGGTGTTTTCAGCCGCGTGGTCTTCTCCGAGGTGGGCGTCTTATTAGGTGGAGTCCTGGTGGTTGGAGTCCTTGTCGTCGCCGGTTTACTCGACGCAGGTATTCGTACCTGCGGAGTGGGGTCTGGTCCAGTAGGTCGCGTCGGTCTCGTGGAGCTCGACGTGGAGATACGCGGGTGGGTGCGCGGGACGCGGGCGCGGGCGGGCAAGCGGTTGTAACGCGGCGCGCGGCGGTCGCGGTGTGTGTCGGTGCCTGTGTTGGCACCGAGCGAGACGTGGATGGGTGGTGGGGCGCCGCGTGTTGACGCGGTGTCTTCGCCAGCGGCGCGGGCGCAGCTGGTGCTGGTGCAGCTGCCTGCATCCTTGGAGCATCATAGAGTGCCGGGTCAGGACCGGGTGGTCGATGGTACCGGATTTCCGGTTCCGTCGCCATCCGGTCCGTCCTCGGCATGCTCCTCGTGGGTTGAATGGGGGGGTCCGGGGGGTCCGGACTCCGTGGGGGGCTTCGCCCTCCCTTCCTGGGCATCGTGGTGGCGTAGCCTCCGCCCGCGACCGCTTCGGTGTGACGTCACACCGAGCAGCAACGGTGGCACTCGCGCGAGCGCCGACGGTCCGGGCGGAAATACGTAGGTCGGGAGCGAAACGCACGACACGACTGTCCGTGGCGGCCACGAGCAGTCCACTAACAGGACCACAGAC
The DNA here is from genome assembly GCA_949699075.1 of Asteroscopus sphinx. Classification (NCBI taxonomy): domain Eukaryota; kingdom Metazoa; phylum Arthropoda; class Insecta; order Lepidoptera; family Noctuidae; genus Asteroscopus; species Asteroscopus sphinx. Next base: position 15,280,794 of record OX453024.1, read on the forward strand.
CAGTAAGCTTCTATATAGACGTCGATTAGCCGGACACCCCCGGTCACCACGCATATGCAGTAGCACTGAATATCATACGCCCCACCGCCAATCAGAACGTCAGTCCGTCAGCGAGCGACACCAATCATACGGAATCATACCACCGAACTTTTGAGCCGGTCAATCATAACGCGTCGTCCCCCGGTCCCCACCAACATTTTACGACTATGTTCTCATGCAAAACATTGTTTATGCGGAGTCTGGAGGCTTACCTGGTCTGTGTATGGGCCCAACCCTAAAATCGCGAAAAAAAATCATCTGTTCCCTACATTTTGTCGATTATGTGAACACAAATATTAGGATCACCATTTTTTTTCCGCAATTTCAGTGTTAGTCCCATAGTAAAAGTTGTTCATAGTGATGAGTACAATGACCCCTTAAGAGGTTTAGTATAAACTAAGAATATGTTTGTACATTATTAATCATGTCTTGATGCCTTGATTGCCGTAGTCAGCTTTGTAAGTCAAAATTAGTGCTACAGTGACGTATAAACACAGACCAAAAGCCTAAAAACGCCAATAAGCCGAATACAATCACAAAGCTTATGCAGTAGTACTGCATAATATTCGCCCCACTGCCGATCAGTACTTCACTCCGTCAGCGAGCACCACCTATCATACAGCCTAATTTTTTAGCTGACCAATTAAAACACGCCACGCCGTCCACCCCTTGTTCCCTGCCAACATTTTACAAATTGTGTTCTCATGCAAAACTTTGTGTAAGCCATGGTATTATAAGATGTTTCACCAGATATTCTCTTCCCGCGATGACAGCGCGATGCCTCCAAGCTACGTCACGATAAGTGTTGCCACTGATTGATATCTTCAATATACTTAAGGAGATTTTTGTTTCTAATGATTCTAAAATAAATTCCTAACTATCCTAACTATTTGTTATCTCGTGTTATTCATCTAATTCGTTATTAAAGGAAACTGTATAAAATTACAGCCGAAAGACGTCCACTACTGGACATAGGCCTCCCCCAATTAAGGGGGGGGGTATGCCATAATCGCCACGCTTGGCAGGCGGGTTGGCGATCGCAGTTGGTTGGTTAAATACTCAGAGAACGCTGCTGCCCATCCTCTGGTGAATCCCTTAGTCGCCTTTTACGACACCCATGAGAAGAGATAAGGGTGGTGCTATTCTTTAAGTCCGGCACCACACGGACCATAAAATAATAAAATAACTAGTATAAAATTACTAGTTCAAAAGTGATTCTTTATAGAAGAAAGTAAATGAAAAACCGGCCAAGAGCATGTCGGGCCATGCTCAGTATTATAGGGTTCCTTAAGTAGGTGTAATTCCAAACGAATCAAATCGAATATTAATCATGGCTATTTTAGTTTGCGTGTTGTTAGTAGCGCCATCTAGCGATAAATTCAAGAAGCCAAATTTAAGTGTGTCATGTCAAAGTTACTTTTTGTGATTTTTTCAAATAGAAAGTAGCTAAAGGAGCATTATTTGCTATGATCATTTTTCTCTAAGATCAATGACCTTTGAACTAGGACGTTTTAAGTATTTTTCAGTTTTCTCTCTATAACTCGAAAAATTATAATCACATTATACTTGAAATAATTTTAAAAGAGAGTTTTCACAAAGGTCTATCAATGTGGAAGATTATAACTTTCTACGTTGCATAGTTTAGAAATGGCAGGGGGGGGGACACATTGCAAGCCACTTTGGCGGGCTATATTTCGCAGATGGTACACCTGATAAAAAAGTGGTGTATGAAACATTACCTTCATTTTAGTAGACCTATTCAATGATAACACAAACGAGGGGGTGCAGCGAAAAAATTTTTTCATCCCGATTTCACATGTATGGATGCCACCCCTAAAATACGTAAAAACGATTTTTTTATTCTTTTAAAATTGAGATCTATATGTAGACTATTTTTTAACAAAAATTCATTTACTTATATTTATAACTGTAGAAGTTATTAAGCTGTAAAGGATTAGGACAGACGGACAGTCGGACAGACGGACAGACGGACGGACATGACGAAACTATAAGGGTTCCTTGTAGGATTTCAGAACCCTAAAAATGCATTTTGCTCGGGTAATTTATTTACACAAAGTGGCAGCTCATCAAACTGACAAGTGTCACGATAACAGTCCGCTATTGGCTCCACAGCCGATGACGTAGTACGGAGGCAACCACGTGACTTAGCTGTCACGGAAAGAGAGTACCTGGTAAAAGATCTTATTATACCATGGTTTAAGCGGCGTCTTGAGGCTTACTGGTCTGTGTCTATAAATGATAATGCTACACTCACAAGATTGGAGTACATGTTGTTCAAGCTCTTGAGTATGGCGCACTGTTCGATGGGCTGCGCTCGGTGGTATATCCTGGTTAGAGGCTCCACCACATACATCACGTGGTCCGGACTGTCCACGCTCACCCATTTGACCAGCTCCAGAATCTGTAAGGCACATTATTGAACTTAACTTTCGGTATCTCGGATAGGGATATCCGTTACATCCCTAATTTGGTCTGGATCGTTCAAACGCTTCTGGAGGCTGAGTTCGAACCCGACCCACATCTCCGACTCCGAAATCATGTGCGGATAGAATTTTACTATCACTTACTTTAACGGTAGGCTTATCATACATCCCAGTTTGACCGGGATTGCCCCGGTTTCAGACATTGGTCCCAGCGTCCCAGCCGGTTCGGTGTTTTGCCCCGGTTGTTGACCCGCGTTACGATGAAAGTGTGCGGGCGGTGTCAAGGGTTAGCTACCATTTTTACCGAAACTTTATATCGAATTTCATTTCGCAGAAAACGAATCCACGAATATTGTTTCACATAAAATTCAATTCACATAACTAATTATCAATTCATCTCTTTTTGTAAATCGAAAAAAGTTTAATCAAAAAACCGATTCGAATTAATCTCGGTTCTTAGATTAACGTTTCACCGAACGTAGAATAAATTTAATTAAAGTATTAACTTATTGAAACAATCATTTAGGGCCACAGTTCTAACCTAACTAGCAGCTATCTCCTGTCAGTTTTATTTCTTATTGCGGGGGGGCTCGGCTCCCCGTAATCATCCTCACGGGGTCTACGCCCCCGGCTCTCTTACGGGGGCCACGAGGGGTCCCGGGGGCTTTTCATTTTTCCTTAGCTCCTGCTCCAGTCACGGTTTAGAGCTACATAATTATAGTAAGCCTATTTAAAGGTGAAGGAAAACATCGTGAGGACAAACCTGCTATCTGAGAGTGCTCCATACAGTTGTAGATGGTGTGTGTAGTCTGCCAACCCGCACTAGGCCAGAGTGGTGGACTAAGGCCTTAACCTTCTGATTCGGAGAAGCTGAAGCGAAGATGCCAGTTCCCAGCAGTGGAACAATAATGGGTTGCTTATGTACAACAGTCAAAGCTGTGAAACTTACCTCAGCAAAGAAATCATTTTCGTTCCACAGGCGCAGGTACTGCGCCAGGAACCTGGTGATGACAGGGACGCCTTGCATGAGCGTGTGTTGCAGTATCGCCAGCCGGTACAGCAGGTCCTGCTTCTCTATGTAGCTGTGAGGAGATTTTTCAAGGAAACCTGGGAATTAGAGAAAATGTCTGTTATTAATTTGTTTTCGGGCTTATTTTTTTGGCTAATAAAATATATCTACAATGGCGCCGATCCTCTTATCCACCGCACTAAAATAACTTTTGAAGCAAAGCTTCTATAGCAGCTATACTCAACCTGCGGCCCGCGGGCCGCATCGGGCCGCATGCGGCCCGCTGGGTCTTTGTTATTGGCCCATCTGAAGTTACAAATTTCTGAAGAAACAACGACTATATCAGAGTTGGCTTCCGTTTTAAATTGTAATTACTCAAGAGTAGTTAGACGAGTTCATCGATTTTAAAAATGATACCAATCTAAAAGTTCTGTTTAAAGAAAAAAGGGAAAAGAAAGAGTAGTAGTAGTGAAAGAGCTCGTCCGGGGAAGTACTACCACCGTGCCTACTTCTCCGCCAAATAGTGATGCTTGCATTGCTGTGTTTCGGTCTGAAGGGTGCCGGCGAAATTACAATCACATGAGACTTTCTATCTTCATGTCTCAGTTTGGCAAACCGACTTACGGTACCATTTAGGCAACAGCCTAGGTGGTATTGCAGTTGTCATGGGGAAAGGTAACCGCTTAACATCAGGTGGGCCTTTAGCTCGTTTCGGCATCCTATACTATAAAAAAAAAAAAAAAAAACATAATATGAGGAATTTTGGAGTATTGTTCCCCAAAAATATAAAAGCGTTCAAAGATGTGCCAAAATCCTACTAACATTCTTTGGGTCTACGTATGTGTAAGAATCGTCTTTTTCAAAAATGAAATACACAAAAAACGTTTACAGAAACAAATTACAGATTATCATCTGGATGATATAAGGATAGCATGTAGCGACAAGCCAGATCTTGATAAAGTTTTGAAAAAGTGTTCACAGTATAAAAAATCGTTAAATATTTTTCTTTTTTACAAAAATCATTGAAAAAGGACAAAAAGTATTTAGAAGTATCAAATTAGTCCATACTCTTAAAATTAACTAATAATTTTCCGGAAAATAGTCATAAACTTTAAAGATGGTAACTAACAAACAAGTGAACTAATTTGAAAGGACTAAAATCTTCTTTCGTTCCGTGTGGTGCCGGACATAAAGAATAGCACCACTTTATCTCTTCTCATGGGTGTCGTAAAAGGCGACTAAGGGATTCACCAGAGGATGGGCAGCAGCGTTCTCTGAATATTTAAACAACCAACTGCGATCGCCAACCCGCCTGCCAAGCGTGGCAATTATGGCACCTTTGGGGGAAGCCTATGTCCAGTAGTGGAAGTCTTTCGGCTGAAATGATGAAAATTTTCTATCCTTCTCTAATGTTTTTTGTTAGAAAGACTAAATTAGTTCAGTTTGTAAACAACAGAATTTTATTAGCACAAATATCTTCTAGTTCTAACTGACAAGAGTCCTATATCTTATCCAGTTCTTTCATTTCCCACTTCAAGACTGAATCCATCTCGGAGCTGTACAGGATGTCCCATCAATACATCTTGATCGGGTAAATCAACTCATCAACTCAGCCTATCGCAGTCCACTGCTAGACATAGGCCTCTCCCATAGGGTCCAGTCGAACAAACATAGTGTCTAAAAGTACAGGCAGTCCATGAAATATGGACAAACAACAAATAAAATGTGGTGTTTTTTGAGTAAATTGAGTAAAACTTGCTGCCAATATCATCGGCAAGGTTTTTTTTTCTATAAGACAAGATATAATGATACCCAACTAGGCATGGGTAACTCTGGACACATCTATATCTTCGGATATATATCCCAAAGCGGATATGTATCACTCCTTCACTTTCAAAAAATACACATATCCTATAACAGAGTTAATCCGACGCCCGACTTGCGACACTGACAACAACGGTATAGAACGAAAAACTAAGTTTTAGATAATCATTGTACATAATAATTGAATTGATTTTTAAATACGCCTTTTAATATTTTTAATTGATAGACAGTTCAAAACCTATAAAGATTGAAAGGAAATCAATTATTATGTTACTGTGTCACTTAATCGTTCCGTGGATTTATCAAATTGGCTACATTACTTCCAGCCTCACTCCGGTGGATTTATTTAGAAGCCGGAGATCTCGGACACAGAAATAGATAGAATGGAAAAGTGGGCAGGGCGCGCGTGCCCACACTCTGCACCATAGTGCAGGGCATTTCAAAGCCTTTCTCAGTACGCCTTATGACTTGTTTCTGTAAATACTGTAACAAAAACCCGCAAAAATGCCTTATTGTGCCGTTTCTAACTGCAGAAACAAAAGCTGTAAAGTACATTTGATTAAAGTAATTTTTTTTAAATTAATGCCGTCTATATGTAAGGCGTATGTTGTTCGAAAGTTGCCACGCATTATTTGCAAGTAAAATTATGATTACAACCATTCTACTCTATCTACTTCTGTGATCTCAGATATAGCATGCAACGTGAAGTTACTTCAGTCCCGGATATATTAAGCGGATAATGGATATGCTAATCGGAGATATCTTTACTTAGAATGATAATTAGATTACACTAGCCTGTGCCCGCGTCTTCACCCGCGTAGATGTCGTTTATCGCACATCCCTCGGGAACTGTTTATCTTCCCGGGATAAAACGTAGCCCATATGTTAATCCGGGATATGTTCTATCTGTATGCCAGATTTCATTAAAATCCATACAGTAGTTTTTGCGTGAAAGAGTAACAAACATCCATACATCCTTCCATACATCCTCACAAACTTTCAAGTTTATAATATTAGGTAGGATAGGATAGGATATTAGTAGGATAGGATAGTAGGAAGTAGGATATCCAATAATTTACCGGAGCTAGTTAGCCCATGTCTATAACTTTTTTTTCTCTTTTTGCTGCGAGGAGGAAACCTTCAAAAGGCTGCCGGTCTCATGGGGGACAGAGGCCGGGGTGTGTGGGATTCTTACCCACTAAAACCCCCCAGTGACCGTCTACAGCATAATAAGGAGAGACACCGGGAAATTAATATACCTCCGGAGCCCTTCCTATTCTATGCCTGTAAGGCACGTCTTAAAGGAGACTATTTGTCTCCTTGTGTCCTTCCCAGTGCACATGGCGGCACGTGACCACAGCGTGCCGCCGCCATCCCATAAGTCACTTAGTGGACAATCAGATCTCCCACTCTGAATGCCCAGCCCATGTCTATACCTAACCTACCTAAGGAGTTAAATAATCAATACTCACAGCTATTTAGCAAATGATGCAGGTCGTATGAAAAGAAGGCCTGGTCTGCGTGCGAGGCCACCGCCAGCAGAACAGCACCGGTCGCGTTACACAGCAAGCCGCGCAGCTGAGAGGGCCGGGAGGCGGAGTGCACTAAACTGCACCGCAGGACAGAAAACAGTGTTACTGATTAAGAGGCTGACAACACCTAAAAAATCAGCCCTCTGCGGTCACTGTCGTTTTGTACATAACAGGGTTGTTGCGAATATCAGCATCAGCATCAGCATCCGCTGATCATCAGCATCATTTTCAACATCAGCATCAGCATCCGCATTAAATGATGCTGATATTTATGCTGATGTTCATGTTGTAACGTGACCGAAGGGGGAGGGGCTTATGGCACATTTTTTTGTTTCGGTTGTGAGTTTTGACCGCTAGGATAGTTATTAATCTGAGGCTAGTATAATAAGTTTATGGGTTTGACCAATCATAGCATAGATTAGTGCACTTCGGTGATTTTTAGCAAAACCAAAACAAACTTGTCTATTACGACAAATGTCAACAGCAGACAGTACAGTTGAAAGAGGCGTTCTAACAAAAAGGACAATGTGGAGCTATTATAGTCAGCTTCTTCTTCTCCGGGTCAATGGCTCTCATGTAGTTCACACTGTATTCATGTGGTATTTGGCCACCTCTATGGCGTCGTTTGTGGCTTTGTTCAAATCGTTTCTTGTGCAGGTAGCAGGGCACAAGGGACAAGTGAGCAAATGGGCCATGGACTGAATGGGGGCCCCGCAGCTAATAAAAAGCCAAGGATGAAAATAATTTATGCTGGATTGCCTTTGCTGGTTAAAAATAACCAAGCTCTTCATTAACGAATGCAAATCATAACAGAAGCATTAAGATAATAAGGGGAACTCTACATTTTTAAAACAAAGAAATATTGGCGTTTGCGTTCGCGCTGCTCCTTTGTGCGCTCAAAGTAGGTCCATCATTCATCATCATCATGTCAGCCGAAATCCACTGCTGGACATATGCTTCTCCAAGCAGTTTGGGTGAATATGCCATAATCGCCACGCTTGGCAGGCGGGTTGGCGATCGCAGTTGGTGCGTTAAATACTCAGAGAACGCTGCTGCCCAGAGGATTCTAGTGAATCTTTTATTCGCCTTTTACGACACCCATGAGAAGATATACGGTGGTGCAATTCTTTAAGTCTGGCACCACACGGAATAAAGTAGGTCCAGTTTAAATAATTTCACTTACAAAAGGTTTCTTTCTTTATATGCAAAAACTTTTGTATGTTTATCTCTCGTTTATTTAAGCACAGTGAAAGAAAGCTCAAATGCTTTTTATATAAAAAGAAAAGCCTTAAAACTCCTTTTAAAATGCGCCTAAAATGGAGTAAAGTTTTCGGTAATCCTAAAAATAAATTGCGCTCGCTACGCTCGCGCTAGTGTGCAGGTTTCTTGCGGGTTTGTCTCGTGTACATTTTCAATGTTCATGTTATGTTTTTCATAATTTACCAGATTTTAGTTAATAATTCGTAAATAAAAATGTAGGGTCGCGATTTTTTTTCCTAGGGCTGAAATGAAAACATGAAAAAGTTTCGTTTGTTATATTATTTTGCCCTTAATTTTAAATTTTGATTAATCACCGTAAAAGTTTAAAAAAGGCACTATTTTTAGCCTTTAACCAATATCGGATTTTTATAAAAAGATATATTATGTAAATAAATTCAAATTACATTTTTATTTAAATTCATAAGGATCAGTACACATTTCCAATTCAAAAAAATCAGCATCAGCATCCGCTGATGTCAATGTCAAAAATCAGCATCAGCATCAGCATCCGCTGATGTGATAAAATTCTGGATCAGCAACAACCCTGGTACATAACTGAAAGAAAGGCAACGAGAGGAGGGACGTCGGGTGCGCCGCTCAATTTGAATGAAAATTAACATTATATTTTTTAAATAAAAACTTGATGCTTATTTGAAAAACAGAAACAACTATGTTTTAGATTATTGTCTTTCTTAAATGTTTTCTTAATTTAATTTACAATATTTGGTAAATAATAGAGATTGTTTGCTTTAAAGAATGTTTTAAGAGGTTAGTTTACAATTCTATTCTATCGAGAAAACTTCAAGAAAACGTGTTTTGGGCACAATAGAGTTTTAGAAAATACGATCAAGATTAACATTTATTTTTTCAATGCCACAAACTGAATAGATAGATACAGCTAAAAATGTTTTTAAAAGAAGCCTATTTGGGGTATTTAATAATAAAAATAATAATAAAATGTTTATTTTCATAAAATATCTTTACAGAAAAAAAGGTAACGTTGGTACCTATACTAATGAAAAAACATTGTATCACAGGCACCAGCGCCTTCCATTTAGTTACACAGTAAAATTATTACAAAAAAAAAAATGTGAATTAAAACTAAAATAATTAAATTAAATTGGGAGAAAATTAAATTAAATTAAAAATTATGTTTGTAAAACTAAATCTACATTACACAGTTGCTAAAGTAGGATGTGTGTGTATGTGGACGGTGTGTAGTTGGATGTGTAGTGTAGTAGGTGTAAGTATGCGTTGTTTGTGTATGTTTGTGTAAGTCTTCTAATTGAGTAGGGGTTTGAGCAGATTTTCAGTTTCTTGGTAATTTAATGTTTGTATCCAGTTTTGTATTTCTTTTTTGCATTTCTTTTTAGTGAGGTTATATATAAATACTATGCCGTTAACACGGTTGTATAGACGAGAACTATTAATATAAAAACTTCTAACTTCTTCTTCTTTCTTCTTCTTCTTTCTTTCTTCTCTTCTATTTGGCTGTTGTCAGCGTCTTAAGACAGTTTTCCTAGAAAATATTGCTGCATCACAGCCACAGAAATAGATAGAATGGTTGTAATCACAATTTTACTTGCGGTTCATGCGTGGCAACTTTTCGAACAAACTACGCCTCCCATATTGACGTCATTAATTTTTAAAAATTAACTTTAACCAAATGTACTTTACAGCTGTTGTTTCTGCAGTTAGAAACAGTCCAATAAGGCATTTTTGCGGGTTTTTGTTACAATATTTACAGAAACAAGTCATAATGCGTACTGAGAAAGGCTTTGAAATGCACTGCACTATGGTGCAGAGTGTTGCACGCGCGCCCTGCCCACTTGGCCATTCTGTCTATTTCTGTGATGACAGCAGACATACATTGGCGTCGTTAGGGGGGAGCAGGGGAGGCAGCTACCCCGTAGTAGTCGAAAAAAAACCCAAAAAAAAACGTGTGCGGTCAGAGGACCCCCGTCAGGAACGAGGATCCTCACGCACACACACAAAGACACACACTAGAAAGAGAAAGAAAGAGAGCGCGCGCTGTGCGTGACGTGATCTTACGTGACGTTACATTTTCTCCCGAATCACACCTACCGAATGCCGCATTCAGGAACTTCGTTGCAAAAACCCAAGAAGATCGTTTTAATTACGTTTTTTTTTTCTTGTGGTAATTTTCATTTTAATATTGTTTTTTTTTTTTAAGTTTTTATATTTGAGATGCTTCAGCCTGGTTTCGGGCATACTCCTTTAATTGTTTGTAGTAGTGATGCAACGAATACGAATACGAATATTCGTATTCGCCGAATATCATCAAATTAACGAATATTCGTATTCGCCGAATACCTTCATGACATTCGTAAAAAAAAAAAAACAGAAATCCTATGCAGATATTGCGTTGTGACTTCCGAGTGTTGACAAAGATGCATACATAAAAACATTAAACTTTCTTATCCTATGTTTACATCCACAGATAGTCAGTACCTAATTGTGGCGATCTTTTAGTTTTTGTTTGTGAAACTAGCTTGGTAGGTAGGAGTAAGCATGTATATACACATCAAAAGTGTCTAGGGATCAAGTACATTTTTAACTATAAAAAAATATCCAAATAATATTTACCAAATTTAGTCTTCCAGACTGGCTTCTTACTTTAATTTCCTATTATTTTATTATTTTAACGCATTTTACGCATTTTAGTGTTCACGGTAGCTTAGTGGCTAAAGCACTGGCGTACTGAGCCAGGAGTCGCAGGTTCGAATCCTGCTCGTGAGCGATTTTTTCTTTCCACAATTTATATCTTTAGAATTCGCTTCGCATGCGTAAAATGCGTTAAAATAATAAAATAATTAGTAAGGGTAGGCATATCTATACGACTTTGATTTAACTGTAAAGTTAGTCGAGTCGGTTAAGGAACAATGTTTCTTAGTAAGATATCGCTGACGTCACCTAAAGACGTATAGTGGAGGATAATTTCGTTACCACGAGCAGTGTTCACGGTAGCTTAGTGGCTAAAGCACTGGCGTACTGAGCCAGGAGTCGTAGGTTCGAATCCTGCTCGTGAGCGATTTTTTCTTTCCACAATTTATATCTTTTTTAATTTCCTATGTTTAAGTTAACAACATATCCCTATATTTTGTTAAAATTAAGAAAAAAAATTTTTTTTGCAAATTGTGGGAAATTAACCTAAGTTAATGTCGTCAATTAAACGGCAAAAAAGGCAAAAATGATGAATCATTTTTTAATTTTTTATTGTAAATCTAAAAAAAAACTGTGTTTCCACCATTGATACGAATCACACAATCACAGCGATTTGGCATGCTTAAAATAAGTGCATTAAAATCACTGAGGAATGGCGGCCCACGTTCTTTCTAACTAGTCAAAAATTGTTGTGGGGTATGCACGGCATCCATACTCGGCAGAGCTCTTCTTTGGAGCATATCCCATACGTGCTCAATTGGGTTGAGGTCTGGTGATTGAGCAGGCCACGGCAGAACGTTGAGGCGAGAATCAGAAAGAGTCCGTGTTACGACTCTAGCCGTGTGTGGACGTGCTTCGCAAAGGGATGATCACGTCTGAAACAATCCTCGGAGGTTGCCCCTGATCCAAATGAGATTGGTTCTTCCACCGACCCAAATACCGGCCCAAACCATTATTTTTCCCCCTCCATATGAATGAACTTCCTAACAAAATTTCAAACGTTCTTGACGTCCAGAGGTCCTATCTCGAGTACGTCTTGTATCCGGCCTCATACCGAAACAAGATTCATCGGAAAAGCAAACACAACGTCAGTCTACTTCCTCCCAATTTCTATGATCACGAGCCCATTCCTTTTTTTCTTTCTTTCTTTCATTGTAACCGGGCCCTACAATTGCGGGGTGCTATAGGTGGAACTCTCAGCGGCCTTCGGAAACACAGACGCATTTCACGTAAGCGATTTCGGATAGTTTGGTCGCTTATCAGCAAGCCTGAAGAGCTGTAGAGCCTCGTAGCCAACATCATGGCGGTCATGGTACGATTGCATCGAACAGTATTTTGGATGTACCGGTCCTGTCTACGAGTGGTGATGTCCATGTCGCTCGGCCACGCTGCCCGTGATACGATAGCGTGTTCAGAGGCAGCTTATGACGCTCGGTGTAGTTCCAAGAGCGACAGCCACATTACGTTGCCTGGAACCAGCTTGCAATATTCCGACAGCTCTCATCATCTCTTCTCGTGTCAAATGATGTCGTTGCTCCAAATCGATGCAATTTTTTTTCAGTTCCGATTCAGAAATTGTAACGGTTTTGTAAAAACGCTATTACACACTTTTATAGGAATATTTTCTATTTTTAATCAAAATTTAAAGAAAATGATTTATTGATAAATTGATAAATAGTGAAATTCACTAAAAAGAATCAATAACGGTCCAAAAAAGTTACAATAATTGCGGCGATACTCTAAAATGTACTTGATCCCTAGACACTTTTCTGTAAGTTAACTGTGCTTCATCAAATTGTGTAGGTACTAAAATTGAGCAGAGTCGTTTTAAACTGTTGATCTTTGACTAATACGTCTTTACGTGCAGCTATAGCAGAATCAGGTATTCGTATTCGTATTCGTATTCGCCGAATAGTAGAATTGGTATTCGTATTCGTATTCGTAAAAGTAGTATTCGTTGCATCACTAGTTTGTAGACATCTCTAGTCACTTGTGGACCATAAAATAAGCTTTAGGTGAAGACTAGGATATTAGGGGTTATTTATATTTTTATATTATAGGATGACGAAACGAGCTAAAGGGCCACCTGATGTTAAGAGGCGGCATTGGGAAGATAGGGATTTTAGAATCAAAATATTTTCATTTGTGGATACGACGTTGATCTAATTTTCATATTTAAGATTTTTCATTATATTTACTAGATTTTGTTATAGGGAAAACACGATTTAATTAAATTTGGTGGTTTATTTTCCAAAGTAAGGTCTGTTTTTGCACTATTTCGCATTGCATTTAGAAATTCCAATAGTTTTTACTATTGTTTTTTGTGAATAAGATATATCTTGTACGTATCTAAATTCTGGTGTACCAGATTTTTAGGGTTCCGTAGTCCTACAAGGAACCCTTATAGTTTCGTCATGTCCGTCCGTCTGTCCGTCTGTCCGTCTGTCCTAATCCTTTACAGCTTAATAACTTCTACAGTTATAAACATATCGAATGAAATTTTGTTAAAAAATAGTCTGCATATAGATCTCAATTTTAAAAGAATAAAAAAATAGTTTTTACGTTCTTTAGGGGTGGCGCCCATACATGTGAAATGGGGTAAAAATATATTTTTTCGCTGCACCCCATCGTGTGGGGTATCATTGAATAGGTCTACTAAAATGAAGGTAATGTTTCATACACCACTTTTTTATCAGGTGTACCATCTGCGAAATATAGCCCGCCAAAGTGGCTTGCAATGTGTCCCCCCCCTGCCATTTCTAAACTATGCAACGTAGAAACTTATAATCATCCACATTGATAGACCTTTGTGAAAACTCTCTTTTAAAATTATTTCGAGTATAATGTGATTATAATTTTTTGAGTTATAGACAGAAAACTGAAAAATACTTAAAACGTCCTAGTTCAAAGGTCATTGACCTTAGAGAAAAATTATCCTGGCAAATAATGCTCCTTTAGCTACTATCAATCAGACTTCTTAAATTTAGCTTCTTGAATTTATCGCTAGATGGCGCTACTAACAACACGCTCTGAGTCGCGAATGCTGCCGATTATTGGAAAAACTAAAGTAGCCATGATTAATATTCGATTTGATTCGTTTGTACACCTACTTAAGGAACTCTATAATACTGAGCATGGCCCGACATGCTCTTGGCCGGTTTTATTTAAATGTTTATTCGCCGAGATATTTGCAAACATTTAAAAAAACATCAAAACAGCGCGATTCCGCTCAGTTTTCACACGCGCAATTTGCCGTATGTTAAAAAGGGACGGTTGCAAATTCAATGCAGCACCTTAAGCTTTACCTTTGCCCATAACAAATGCAATATCACCTAGGTTGTTGCCTAAGGGCCAAAATTAATATCCAACCTATCCACGATTTGCCCTACTAGAAGTAGGAATTTGACATAAGCTCCATACAAAATATGTCAAATTTCTATCTGGTAAGGTAAATCGTCGATAGATTGGATATGGCTATTGGCCATAAATGGTGCTGCAAGACGGTTCGCCAAACTGAGACATGAATATGAAAAGTCTCATGTGATTGTAATTTCACCGGCACCCGTACCCTTCGTACTGGAACACAGCAATGCAAGCATCACTGTTTGGCGGCAGAAGTATTTCACAAAGAGGTCTAGGGTGTAACAATACAAGTACATACGGCTACACATCAAGCTGTACATTTCCAGTATAAGCTGACCTCGCATTGTGTAGGCTTTCCGTACAATACGAGATCAGCTTATACTGGAAATGTACAGCTTGCTGTGTAGCCGTGCGTACCTAGTGGTTATCAAGAAATATGGGATAACTTACTCAGTAAAATCTAGGAAACTCTCCTGAGATTCCTTGTCAGCATACTGCTTTGAGCCAATTCCGAAGAACTCCGTGTTTGGAACCAGTGGGTCTGCTTTTTTGTTTCTGCCGTGGTCCTATAATTTACATAAATTTACAAGTAAAACTGGAATACTTAAGCTTCATCTAACTAAACTATTAAATAACAGCAATACAAAAATTACATGAACGCTTGGGTCATGTATTGTATCCCTAACTGCTTAGTAGCATACCATGGCTGCATGGGCGTCGCCAGGGGGGAATAGCTAACGAACCTAGATATTAATAAATTTACAAAAAACTCAAGAAGATAGTTTTAATTTGACAACGCCTGTGGTCTAGTGGTTCGAGTATCGGACTGATGATCACGAGGTCGTGGGTTCGATTCCCACAGGACTAGGAGGAATATTTATGTGATGAATGAAAATAAGTGTTTGTGTTGGTCTGGGTGTTTCTTAAGTATAATAAGTATGTATTTACAAAAAAAAAGTATATAAGTATTATATCCATTGTCTAGTACCCATACCACAAGCTCTGCTTAGTTTGGGACTCGACTAGAGATGGGCAGGGAAAGAAAAAAAAACGGGTGGAAAAGAAAAATATGGGAAAAAACGGGAAAAAATGGAAAATATCGGGTTTTTTCCCAAAAGCCGGGAAAATACTATTCTATACAATTGAAGTAATATGATGCTAACATTTGGCTTCGAAACATGTATTTAGTGCTCTAATATGATCCTAATCTAATTAATTCCTTTTTTTCTAAGCATCATCTCAAACACAATTGATTAAATTCACACACTTATGTTAAATTCTTAATACTTCATCATCAACTCAGCCTATCGCAGTCCACTGCTGGACATAGGCCTCTTCCAAATTGCGCCACAACACTCGATCCTCTGCCTTCTGCATCCAGCCGCCCCAGCTACTTTCATCAGGTAGTCAGTCCACCTGGCTGGGTTTGCCGATTCGCGGTCTCCACTCAAGGACTCGTCTGCTCCAGCGGCCATCGGTCCTTCAACAGACATGGCCAGCCCACTGCCACTACAGCTTACTGATCCTACAAGCTATGTCGGTCACTCCGGTTCTTCTCTGGATAATCTCGTTACGGATTTTATCCTTCAAATAAACTCTAAGCAAAGCTCGCTCCATAGCTCGCCGAGTGACTTTGAATTTGTGGACTAGCCCAACTGTCAGTGTCCACGTCTCGGCGCCGTAAGTCATGACAGAGGCTGGGGGCACTGGTTGAAGACCTTTGTCTTCAAACTTTGTGGTATAGGTGAGGAGAAGACTCGGCGACGTTTACCTAATGCTGCCCAGCCCAAACGGATCCTTCTGTCAGCTTCTTTCTCGAAGTTGTGTCTACCAAGCTGAATTACCTGCCCTAGGTAGACGTATTTTGTTACAACTTCGAGTGCCGACCCTTCGACAAATATTGGCATGACATGCATATTGAACATGACTTTATAGTCTTGTCCAGATTCGTGCCGAGACCGACACGCCGAGAATCTCCGTTTAAGCTGTGCAGCATTTCGCCCAGTTTTTCCAGCGATTCAGCCATTACAACGATCTCATTGGCAAAACGGAGATCTGTGAGATGTTCTCGCCTTTAACGTTGATACCCTGTCCAGTCCCGTCCAGCGTCTTGAAGACGTCCTCCAGCGCGTTTGAGAACAATTTTTGGGATATTACATCCCCGTCTCACCCCTCTGCGCAGTTGGATTGGCTTCATCTTTTTATCCTGGAGCTGAACAGTCATGGTAGCAGCGTTGTATAGGCATCTCAGCATCTCTATATACCGTTCATCAATGTGACATTGCTGAAGGGCATCCAGAACTGCCCAAGTTTCGATGAAGTCAAAAGCCTTCTCGTAGTCCACAAATGACATACACAGCGGCTGTTTGTACTCTTTAGTCTTCTGTACGATCTACCGAACAGTATGGATGTGGTCTACCTACGGTGCTGTAGCCTTTTCAAAACCCAGCTTCACTCGTGGCTGGAATTCGTCGAGTCTTCCGGCGAGACGATTCGTGATGCCTCTCGAGAAAAACTTGTACACATGCCTCAGGAGTGAGATGGGTCTGCAGTTCTTCATTATGGTTTCATCCCCTTTTTTGAAGAACTGTACCACCGCACTTCCGCTCCATGCCTCCGGTGTAAAGCCTTGTTGGATGACAGAATTAAACAGACTATGTAGCTCCTTTAGGACCGGAGTCCCACCTGCTTTTAGGAGTTCAGTGGTGATTCCGTCATCGCCCGGAGCTTTGTTGTTCTTAAGCTGCTCAAGAGCCACCCTAATCTCACACTGGTCAACCTCCGGGAGATCCTTGGTGTTGCGTGAGCTGGGCTCTTTTGTCTTCATTGCTAATAACCGCTGGTCTCGCCGTTTTCGTGGAATACAGATACCCATGAAAGTTTTCGACCTAATTGAGCATCTCGATCTTAGAGGTGACAATTTTGCCATCCGATGGGTCTTCCCTATGTGTAATCCTATTCGAATCTTCATAAAGCAATATTTATTTGGCATTTCTTGACAAAGTAGAATTTTCATGGACTGCTAGAGCTTGCAATGATGCTTTTGGCTTTTGCATGCCTTATAATGGTGTGGCATTGCTTCCCTATCTTGTATTACAAAGCAATTTCAACAGTTGGCTACTTTATTCTTGTATATTTTTTAATATAAAGCAGACGGAACTTGAGTTCCTTTTTATAATTTCAGTAGTTTTAACATTTTTAGAAGTTTTATAAGATTTTTAGAGTCGCACTTTAAATAATCATGGCAAAAGAGGTTCAGCCCATGTGCTACGCTTCCTAATAGTAGGTACAAAGTGTACAGCTAAATGCATGGAAACAACAACAAACAAAACGTGCCGCTCGCAACTATTATATTAAAATAATCTAAATATCGAAATCACGTCATAAATCATCATCATCATCATCCTCCGAGCCTTTTCCCAATTATATTGGGGTCGGCTTCCAGTCTAGCCAGATGCGGCTGAACATCAGTATTTTACACGGAGCGACTGCCATCAGACCCCCGCAACCCAGTTACTGGGTAATACTGACATTCGGAGGTTAGACCAGTTGTCAGACTTTCAGGCTTCTGACTACCCGTAACGACTGCCATAGATATTCGTATGACAACCGGGACCGACCACTTAACGTGCTCTCCGAGGCACGGAGGGGTCTCGATGTGTAACGAAACGGTCACCCATCTACAGACTGACCGCGGCAAGTGCAGCTTAACCTTGCAGATCGTACAATCCGCGCAGTCGTTGCTTCGCTACGAGCCCCTCAAATCACGCCATAAATGATAAACTTAATTAGATTTTTCTATAAAAACATATTTTACATGAATTAAACATAATAAATGGTTACTTATAAAATGGAAATTATGTATTATTTTGATTACTTTAATCAAATATTGTCAATTAAGTATTTTCCCGACCAATGGGTTTTTACCCGAGTTTTTTCCCAGTCTGTTGGGAAAAAACTCACCTTTCGGAAAAAACCCGGGTCTAAACCCATCCCTAGACTCGACCTAGATGGAGATGGTGCTGTCTAAAATATCTTAAATGTCCCATATCCCAAAATAACGATATTTTTTTGTAGTAAACAATTAAAACTTTATTTTACCTACAAATCATATCATCTTACTATGGCCTATTGGCTGGCGACGCCCTTGTGTGGCTGATATTCACATACAGTTGTTTTATCTCACGAAAGCGGGTGAGCCATGCTTGTAGTTGTAACGCGTGTCTATAACACGCGCTCTTATGTGCGTAACTACAAAACTCTGCCAAAACTAAGCGCTCCCGAGCTTACGCACGCAAAGTGCATGTACACACGCACACAAGTATGGCTCACCCGCTTTCGTGAGATAAAACAACGAACACAATGCCTATCTATAAAGATAAAGTGATACTTACAGAATTAATAGGATTAATCCATCTCAAACGATGTTTCTCCTTATGAATTGTGTTTCTGTGTTCTTAAAACAAAATATTATTTATAAAATATTTAGCGTCCATGATGCTAACACCTTTTTAACCCCCGACGCAAAGTGGGGTGTTGTGTTTAACGTATGTATCTGAAGTATCTGTGTATCTGTCTGTGGCGTCGTAGCTCCCAAACGGATGAACCGATTTTTAATTAGTATTTTTTGTTTGAAAGGTGACTTGATCGAGAGTGTTCTTAGCTATGAGTCAAGAAAATCCGTTCAAGCGTTTGAAGATCATCAGCTCTTTTCTAAAGGGATGTGAGCAACTTCCACAGGTCTGATCGATTCGAAATTTGGTATCCTGTTACTTCAATGATATTGCAAGAATGGTTTCAATGAATAGGTTATAGATAGATGGTGATCGGGGTCTGATGATGGAGCAGGAAAGAGTAATGAGGATAAATTGGGGAGGGATTCTAAGCTACTTTCACCAGCTCAATCAATATGAAATTTTGGGTATATGATGTAGTATTGGTTGTTGCGAATTGGTGTATGAAAAATAATACAAAACATTTATTTCAAACATACAAATCAGTCATCAGTAACATTAATGAGATCTTATAGCTAGTTAATTTGTACATTTTTCATTGCTTACAGAGTTTATTGGCCGTGGTCCCCACACTTGGCATGAGTGAACCGTTTGTGTCGGGGTTTTTTTCAAATAAGGCTGTAATGATTACATACCTGCTGTATAAGGATCACCAATGCGAAGGGCTGTGCCCTGCAGAGGTGCGAATCTTCACGGATGGGGTACGGGTGGATCTTCTCGGAAGATCTCAATATACGCATAGCCACACCACTGGGGGTCCATAACACCGTGTTCCAGGCCGAGTGCATGGGCATTTACCTGGCAGCTTCGGCGATTATAGTCAGGTAGGTTAAAGATCACTCAATTCGCATACTCTCGGACAGCATGTCCGTACTACAAGCACTAATTAGCCACACGGTAAACTCTGGGCTGATACACGAGTGCCAGCAAAACCTCAACCAGGTAGTAATTTCTATAACATAACCATTCAATGGATCAAAGGACACAGTAGTTCCCGAGGCAATGATTCAGCGGATGAATTCGCCAAAAGGGGATTGAGTATGGTAGTGGTGGGACCTGAACCCATAGTGCCACTCCCCTTCGGATACTTACGCAAATTGGTAAGGAAACGAACCAGGGGGACAAACACCACAAACTATGGAAAGACCATGGTGAGTGCAGGCAGGCCAAGGAGGCACTTCCCACAATTGACGGCCGTTTCACGAAACGGGCCCTCCGATTGTCAAAACAACAGCTGCGTACAATCACAGCTGCTATAACTGGCCACGGGTCTTTTAACAAACATCTTTTTGTCATGGGTGTTACGGACAGCCCATTGTGCAGAGCCTGCATGGTGGAAGACGAGACAGCAGCCCATGTGCTTCTAGACTGCCCTGAGGTCGCCACATACAGGGCCAAGTACTTCGGTAACCCAGGTACCCTGAGAGAGATTACCAGCAACACTAAGGTGTTGCTGGCCTTTTTTGAGAAGTTGGGGTGGATCGAGTAAGTTCCCACCCGCACGCAAAATACACGCTTGGACGTGGAGTTGCGGAAACCAGCTCACTATACTATACTAAACTATACTACTATACATACCTGCTTTCTTTTGAATCTATCCAGGAGATTAGTGTTGATCTTTTTGAAGGCAGTGTGGATTAAGATAACGGGCACATCTTCAGGCACACACTCTGGTTTGTATGACTTGAACAGTCCTAGAAGGACCTGGAGCTGCCTGGACAGCTTCTGTAAGATGAACACAACATAACATCACGCCTTTATTTCCCCGAAGGGGTAGGTGAAATGGTACACCCACATTTCGCCAGTTATGTTATAAGTCCCATGTAATAGGGGGCGAGTCTATTGCCATCAACCGGCACAAATCCCGACTCCGGGCTGCTATTACAATGAAATAAATGGAAGGAAACAATCTACCTAATGTATCTCAAGTAGCACAAAAACATTTAAAAGTATAAGTACAGCACGCGTAATATAACTGTGCAGCCGTTAAGCGAGAAACAGGTGGCTGCGCAGTAGTGAATTTTGTAACCAAATCAGTAGCGCGCATGCGCGGTAATGGCGGCCAAACTCTGATAGGTTGTTCATTGAGGGGCAGGATGGCGGGGGACCGCATGGTCTCGCTGTCTCAGTCGTTCGTTAATGTTCGATGAATCCTTATGTCCTACTCACACTTATTACGCTACTGTACCTGCGCGGCCCTTCGCAAAGCCTGGTTTCAGAGCGGCACAGTTATATTACACGTACTGTAAAAACCAATATACATCTCCAAGTCTTAAAAAAGATGTATAAAGGTGTATGCCTATTGTACTTACATAATCTATCGGTAAACTACTGTCTTTGTTTTCGTTTGGTGTATGTACAATAAAGAATATAATAAATAAATTAATAATAAATTAATTAATTAATACTAAATATAATGGCATCTGCAAAGTATTAATTCTGTACTATAGGTTTTCTCAATACTTAAAGTTGTATATACAACATTAATATTTTGCAGATGGAATTAAACATCTTTTTGTATATTGGTTTTTATTTAGGTATAGAAAACCTACCTTTAAACGGTTTTGTGTTACTTGGGATGTCATAAAAGCATTTCGTCACTTATATTACAACAATGCGCATACAACAATACAATTGAGGAGCGTCTTTTCAAAAACAGTTATAATCATAATGACCATAAGGTTAAATTTGTTAATTTTTGTAGAGCAAAGCATCCTAATTTGCACCTAATGATCATTAGCATAAAATACTTTTTGAAGACGCTCCTCAATTTTTCTGTCATATGTAGTACTATTATGTGTTCTGTGATATAGTTTACATTTATTGTGTAGAGAATTTGAACAGGTTTTTTTTAATAATAAAATTTAAACCAAGAAACGCCAATCACAGGCATTTTTTTTAATCACTGCTGACATAGTCAAAAATGCATGTTTGCAGTGTTGTAATATATTAAGGGACGATTTGCGCTCACTAAATATACTACAACTCGTGCGCGATAATTTGAAACCTGGGAATGGTGACGTCATAAGTATGCTGTCACTACGACAAAGGCAATGACGGTTAGGAGCGAGCGAGAGCGATTCCACGCAAGTCTCAAGTTAACGCGCACTGATAGTACGGTCGACCGCACGTCGGTGGTAACACTTTGACATTAGCAGCATCTTTATTCGGTAAGCAGTAAGGGCGGTTTTCGAACTGACGTGTTACCACTGTCATGCAGGTGACTGTACCTTATTAACTCATTGAAATGAAAGTTTTATTAACCTTTTTACCCTCTCTCTTCTCGGCATAGTTTAGTAATTCCAGAACTCTTTTTCGTGTGACGTCAACAGGTCTTGCCAATGTATATACAAGTTTTATTGCATGAGGTGTCTGAAAGTACACATTATACATAATTGTATCCATAATTGAAGGGGTTAAAGTTAAAAGGCTTCAACTGAATAAAGGTGATTTCGAGAAAGAAGCTTCTGAAGTTATTTTTTTTTAATCTGTTTTTTTAGGCTTCCGTACACTCTGGATGATTATGCCAGCCTCATAGTGTCAATCATATTATAGTATGATTGATAGCATGCAGGCTGCAGTTACAATCAGCATGGAACCAATCACACCATACTAGCACCTACTCACATCTATTATTATCACCCATTAATACCATCATCATTCACTCCATCATACTCTATGACTCCTTTCTTTCAAACACAGTTTCAAAAATTGATAATTACTCTTATAAGTTTGTAATTAGTTTATGTTTTTATGGTATCGAATATTGGTTATGTTTCTTTTTTATGGTTTCGTACCCAAAGGGTGCTAACGGGCCCTATTACTCTCACTATGCTGTCCGTCCATCCGCGTCTGTCACTGGGCTGTATCTTTGTAACGGTAATAACCAGTTGAAATTTTCACAGAATATGTGTTACTATGGTGTATATCACGACAAATACTAAAAACTAAATAAAGTCTAAAATCAAAGGAGGTCCCCATACAAGAAATCTCGAAAAAAAATATGCATATTTTCAACGTTTTTGTTCCTGCTCTATTTTCAAAAAAGTAATACATAGCAGCAGCTCCGGATCTAGGGGGGCGGCAGCTTCAGTGAGCGGCAAAATCAAACGTGGCAGACGGGTACACCACCCAGCGTACCGCAACTTTGCGATGAATGAGACCCACAGTACTTAATTATTATCTTTCTCTGCAGGGCAGGGGCGGTAGGCTCTGGGCCTCACCGTCAGGAGAGCCTTAAATCTAGGTCTAAAAATTCTTAACCTTAAAAATATCCTTATGCTTAGGCTTAGGCCTTGAACATTTCTATGAGCTCAAGAAGTCAAAATATATAAATAAACATTGTAATTAACACATGTAGTGATCGCGAAAACCTAAGAAATTATTAATAAATGAATAATTGAAATATATGTACAGTTACATTATTAACCTATTAGAATGAGTAAAACCCTTATGGAATGCCATTTCAATTCAATTCTGCTTGGTAGATACAAAACTTCGAGAATGAAGCTTACCGAAAGATTCAATCGAGTAGGATAGCACTTTGAAAACTTCGAATTTTTTTATCACCGGGGTGGTAGTCGTGGATTTCTAGCAGTTTGTTTTATCTCATTTATTTTATTACTTTAAATAATTCAATTCATGTTTGAGCTATATGCATTGTCGTTAAAGGTTTAAGTGGAAAATTATTAATGAAATAAAAATAAAATTCGCGCTCGCTTCGCTAACGCTCATGCATAAACTTATGGTGTGAGCAACACTTTTTCTTTTTTTCATTTAAATATTACACAAAATATAAAGAAAACAATAATACACTAAATTGAGATCATCTTGTCGCATATATCTAAAAAATTTCGCGCTCACTTCGCTCACGCTTCTATTCAACTTTCATTTGACGGCATGTATCGTACGTAAGCAACTATTTTGTACGATTTTTATATCAAAAGCCTAAAAAACAACACTACACTAACACTAAAATTAAGGTAATGTATCGTTGTGGCGATGCTTGGGGGAGGCCTATGTCCAGCAGTCGGACGTCTTTCGGCTGAAATGATGATGATGATCAATAACAATAATTGAATCAAAAATGCATTTTTCACGTAAAACTAGGGAGCCCCATCTGAGATGCCGTTCCGTCCGGCAAGTATATATGCATAATAATATTTTTTAAAAATGGCTTAGAGAAACATAAAAGTTAAAGGATTGGTGGGGTGGGGGCGGCAGTAAGCAGTTTTTACCCTGCCTCGAAAAAAAACAAGATCCGGGGCTGCATACCAGCATCAAAGGTTTGATTATCCCCATAAGCAAAAAAATACGAAAAATAGGGTAGACATGGACATGTGGTGATACCTGCGATAGAATGAGAGATTCAAAAATTCTAATTTCGCTCACGGTGCGTTGATGCCTTTTGATGAACTTTCTTAAATTAAATCAGTTTCTTTGGGGGTATCAGGTAGATGGGTGGTGCGGAACCCTTACTGGGTGAGTCCGACTCTCACTTGGACGGTTTTTTTGTCTTGTATTATTTTAAAAGTAGTAACTAACATTGTATTATTTTTAACGCATTTACGCATCCGAAGCGAAATCTAACGATTTCAATTGTGGAAAGAAAAAATCACTCACGAGCAGTATTCGAACCTGCGACTCCTGGCTCAGTACGCCAGTGCTTTAGCCACTAAGCTTAGTGGCTTTAGCCACTAAGCTTAGTGGCTTTAGCCACAATTCGTGGCGTTCTTTCCACAATTTAAATCGTTAGTAACGAACTCTTAAGTAGTTTAAATTATGATTTGTTGATATTTACTTAATCATTAGAGAAAATCTTGTTAAATCCTCGTAAATATGTTACTAGTAGCTGTTGCTTTGCTTTAGGCAAAAGAGTATAAATACTCATAGTTCCTATATCAAGGTAAATGCTACAGGGTACCCCGCGAAATTCAAAATTTTGGCGTTTTTTGCAAATTGTAGCTTTATTTCGCGTTGTATATCGGTCAAAATATGATTAGCGGAAATAATAACAATATATCTACTGAATAATACTCATAAAAAATATTAACCTAGCTCTATTAGCTGTACTGGCTCGATAATATTAATTTACGATCAAATTATCGATTTTTGAGCTTATACAGCTTATAGAGCTAGGTTAATATTTTTTATGAGTATTATTCCTTAGATATATTGTAACTATTTCCGCCAATAATATTTTGACCGATATACAACGCGAAATAAAGCTACAATTTTCAAAAAACGCTTAAACATTTTAATTTCGCGGGCTACCCTGTAGCATTCACCTATAAAAAGTGACAGCAAATAATTGTTGATTGAAGAACAACAACAAGATTTCGTGTTTGTGTCCTACATCCTTTTACAAGTAATTATGGTTTGGTAGTTACAGGTTATGTCGAATTCCCATATAGTACCCATTCCCGTAAACATCGGAAAATCTACACTCGAAGTTGTTGACGATTATGTATACCTAGAACAAACTGTCCAGCTAGGTAAGTCCAACTTCGAGAAAGAGGTCAATTGTCGAATCCGACTCGGTTGGGCAGCGTTCGGGAAGCTACGCAATATCTTCTCGTCCAAAATACCGCAGTGTCTCAAGACGAAAGTCTTTGACCAGTGTGTGTTGCCAGTAATTACTTACGGCACTGAAACGTGGTCGCTCACAATGGGCCTGATAAGAAGGCTCAAAGTCACTCAAAGGTCAATGGAGAGGGCTATGCTCGGAGTGTCCCTGCGTGATCGAATCAGAAATGAGGAGATTCGCAGGAGAACGAAAGTGACCGACATAGCCCGAAGAATTGCCAAGCTTAAGTGGCAGTGGGCGGGGCACATTGCTCGCAGAAATGATGGCCGATGGGGCAGTAAAGTTCTGGAGTGGCGACCGCGTACTGGAAGGCGCAGCGTGGGTAGGCCCCCCACAAGGTGGACCGACGACCTGGTGCAGGTCGACGAAGGACGACCGGTCGTTGTGGCGATACTTGGAGGAAACCTATGTCCAGCAGTGGACGTCTTTCGGCTGAAATGATGATGATGAGTTACAGGTACATAGTTTTGGATTATTACTATCAATGAATGCACAATTAACTCGTTTTGCCCCAAGGCTTTAAACAAAACATGTCAATCAACCCTTTTAGCACTGAAAATCTCCATCATAATGTGTTTAGTGACCA
Source organism: Asteroscopus sphinx (assembly GCA_949699075.1). NCBI lineage: Eukaryota > Metazoa > Arthropoda > Insecta > Lepidoptera > Noctuidae > Asteroscopus > Asteroscopus sphinx. The sequence continues at coordinate 15,306,636 of OX453024.1, forward strand.
GTGGCGTGCCTACTTAATTTGAATTTAATTGTGGTGTAAGTTATTGATTTTTTCATGTAGGAAGATTAAATTAGCATTAATAGGTCTATTAAAAGATAAATAATCATCATACTTTCAAAAAATATGATAACTAGGTTGCCTGGAAGAGATTGCCTTGTGCGATAAGACCACCCATTGTACCAAAGACATTTCCATACTAACGTAATAGACCATCCCAGTGTGCGATTGAGATACCGATCATTACGAAAAAATCTACATGCTAGAAAGAGACATAATAAAATGACAGTGGAACCGATTTTGAAAATTGTAATCTCCCATAGCGTCCCATCAAAATATAATCTCGTTTTATTTTATGATTTATTTCACAATCGTTCTGTATTTTATCCAATTAATATCAATAATCGTAATGGTGTAGTGTTCTGTGTTATACTGCTGTGTAATTTACATCAATAACCCAAAGAAAGAGATGTTTCACAGGTAAGTATCTGCAGGACAATACTACTTTCATAATGCTTAATTTCATAGAAGTTTTTCTTAAAATTATTTAGTAATACATTAATAACATGCAGTAAATACCCCATTTTCTATATAATATGTAATTTTAAATAATTATATGTTAGATAAAAAAATATTGTTTACGTGAAAATGAAACCGTTTGGCGTAAGGATTGCTCAAAATCTATCGATATGTCGATAGTTTCAAATATATATTTTTTGTACTACCTAGCTCCATACATGTCACACTCACAAGTTAGTGTCCTATACTGCTTAAAAAAAATACAATCGAATTGAGAACCTCCTCCTTTTTTTGAAGTCGGTTGAAAATATTGAAAGGTTGATTTAGTCCGGCCGCACATTGGAAGGAAATCACAATGATTCATTCATTGATTACAGAAAAATTCTGACGCACAGGAACCTTATACCATGGTTATACTGTTACGATGTTATAATAGTATGTTGTACGTCTATGGCATATATAACAGTTAATTTTAGTACCAGCCCCGCAGACTGACAGAATTTTCCGAATCCTATGTCTGCTTTTAACATATTAAAATGCCCGGCCGGGCTAAAAATGCTGTAAAATATTGACCAGCTAACTTCATAACTTCCAGATTTCCTGTAAATGCTGTTATTAAAGAAAAATGGATGGGTACAAATGTTAAAACGAATAAGCACCGTATCTACTATTCTCCACCAAATAGTGATGCTTGCATTGCTGTGTTTCGGTCAGAATGGTTAATGGTTATGTTACCTTTGCCCATAACGACTGCAATACCAACTAGGCTGTTACCTGAATGGTACTGCAAGTCGGTTCGCCAAACTGACTCATGAAGACGGAAAGTCTCATGTGATCATTCAGTTTATAAAAATATACCATATTTTGAAAATGGGTTCTTGCAAATGCTAGATTGTCAAGTATGCGAATGCTAAGAGATAGATTCTTAGCAGGTTGCAAATTTAGCCTGCCGCTGAGAAAACTCTTTGTTGAGCTGACACGGACTTGATTTTACATGATTCGGTCGTCTGTATCGAATCGAAAATCATGGCCAGGTTCTTGCTCCACCTCCAATTTCATCCTCAGAATTTAGTTGCACGATTCCAAAAACAAAGATCCTATCTTTGTTTTTGGAATCGTACAACTAAATTCTCGACACACTGATGTTTCTAAATCTAAGTCGATAAAATTATAAAATTAAAACGATAATAATATACTACATTTAATATACTATAATAATATACTACAAATTATAAATATACTATAAATTTACATTAGTATTACATGTAGTAATATAAATTAGTAGGATAAGTCTGATGTGTAACTTAAGTTGACTGGACAAGAAAACTTGTTAAGTTCATAGATATTGTAATTTTTCATAAAAAATTCAATAATTTGACCAATTCCGGAATCGTGTATAGGAACTTAGTTCCGGGATTGAAAACCTTTCTATACACCTAATTAAAACTAATATGATTAATTGTAAAATGTTCCGTGTGGTGCCGGACGTAAATAATTGCACCACCCTATATCTTCTCATGGGTGTCGTAAAAGGCGACTAAGGGATTCACCAGAGGATGGGCAGCAGAGTTCTCTGAGTATTTAACCAACCAACTGCGATCGCCAACCCGCCTGCCAAGTGTGGCGATTATGGCATATCCCCCCAATATATGCTTGGGGGAGGCCTGTGTCCAGCAGTGGACGTCTTACGGCTGAAATGATGATTAATAGATTTTTTTTATTTCATACTTATGTATTCCTTACCTTCGTGACATTAATAATGTAATTATAATATAGCCCTTAATATCTGTAATTTTAAAACGATAGTTACTTAATAGCTTAGCAGTTTTAAAATACTACAACTCCTTAAAAGTAAGGCCCGGCCGGTTGAACTATATCGATAATGCAATAACGTACATGTCACATCACTAAAAATCACTCCTACACGTGTCAATTTCGCACATATACTCATTTCGTATATTATATATATATATAATTTACCGTAATTAGGTGACAGTGGTGCCGATTCTCTTGTCACAAAATTCTCTAAACTAGACTAAAAATCACCTAAATTTAGTTTAGTCCTGTCAAACGACGTTTTCTATTCTGAAATTCACTTTAAAACTAATTTTTGGTTTGACAGGACCAAAATTAGTTTAGTTATTCAACTTGGTAAAAATTGACATTTTGCTATTCTGTAATTGACGTTTTTCACCTAATATTAGAAATGTCAACCTAAATCTGACTATTTTTAGAAGGCATCAAAATACATGTCGACTATAATTAGTTATCAACAACTAAAATTGCAAAGCTTATTTTATTCATTTTTATAGTTTTTAGGTAGTTTAAAATAAATAATGGATGCCTACTATGTGGTTGCAGCTGTTGTAGATTCAGCAGAAAGGTAAATTGTTCATAGAAATATACAATGAAATTTATAATTTCGATAAGAGGTACCTATATAATAAAGGATAAGAAGTACATAAATCCATACAATGGGAAAAAAAAATCTATGTTTGACATTCAATTCTATCATTTTATGCTAATGTGTCTCTAAAACCAGTCGGGGTAAGTTGTGAATTTGGGGCCTTCCCTGAGTGGGGGGCTTTCAACGTGGCCTTGAATGAGGGCACCTTAGTGGGTGCAGGTGGCCTAGGAGTGGGTGCCGGGACGGAAATGTCCATTAGCGCTGGGGGGGGCAGGGGCCGTGGGGGCTGAACGAGAGGGGGGGAGGGGTGGGAATTGGCTCTGCTGGTCTCCCCTGTTGAACCAGGGGTTGGACCCAGTTGGGCCCACGTGTTTAGCTTTTGGTCCTAGGGGCCCGTGGCTACTTGGTATCGGGCCCAAACTTTGCCCAAGTGGGCCAAGTTGATTGGGGATGGGCCCAGGTGGGCCGAGTTGATTGGAGGTGGGCCCAGATGGGCCTCTACGGAATGGGGGCTGATAGGGGGTGTTGGGGTTAGGGTTCCCGAAGGAGGGGGCTTCCCTACCAACGTGTCCGGAGGCACGTTTCGCCAATTTGGCGTTTTTCTGTTTGGGTGCTTTCGGGCATCCGCGATAACTCGCCGGATGTCCAGATTGCCCGCAGAGGACACAGCTGGGGGGCTCTGTGTACTGGTCCCTCTCTTTGGGACGCTCGCACTCCCTTGTGCCGTGATCACCCAGGCACTTGACGCACCTAGGCTTAGCGTAGCAATTACGCTGTGAGTGGCCATATAATTGGCAACGGTGGCACTGACCAGGCTGACTGGACTTGTGCGGGCGCTCTATCTTAATGCCTGATAGGTGGCAAACCGTGTTAATGTTAAAAATGGCTTTTGCGTCCTCGCAGGGCTCGCAAATGACTAAGACCATTTCGTATGAGTCTCCGTGTTTCCCACGGAACATACGGTGTACTTCGGTGGCTGGGATGCCTTGTGACTTGAGGTCACTCAGCACATCAGAGCTGGGAATTACGGTGGGGATACCTCTGATCACCACTCTAAGGAGGCGATCTTCTGGGAGTGCGTACGTGTGGAACGACACACCACGGTCACGCAGCAACTTGGTGAAGCTGCGGAAGTCTGTTGGGGTAGGCACTGAGACCTTGATACCCTGTTGGGTAGTGCGGGCACTGGTGTACATGATCTGACGATCAGTACACCATTTGGACACTTCGGTCCGCTTCACCTTATCCTGTATGAATAAGGGAGGCGGGGGGGGGGGGGGTATTTTCCTCTGAGAAGCGGAGGGGGGCGTGCCGCGGGGGAAAGCGGGCCTGCTGCCCTGCGGGGAGGAATCTGAGGCGTGGTGGGGGGGGGCCGGGGCAGAGTTATCCTCTGAGGTTTTAGGGGCCTTATTTGGGACGTGAGCGTCGGACTTGGCCTTACGCACTCTCTTTTTCCCTATAACCACTACTGTGGTAAAGGCATCGGGCTGGTCGGAGGGAGCCTCACTATCGGAGGACATCTCCTGGTCTATCGGGTCCGTTTGTAATTCCAGGTTGGGGGACGGGGCGGGGGTGGGGATGGGCGAGGGGGTGCGGTCCTTTAAGTCCGGGCTGGCAAAACGCCTATGCGGTGATGCGGACTACGGGGGGACCCTAATGGTTCTCGGGAACGGGGCGGAGATGCCGAACGCCTGCGCGCTGAGTGCAGCTCGTCGTCATCACTGACGGGAGGGGGGCGTCTGCGCCTTAACTGGGGAGTAGCCGGGGGTGACTCCGGAGAGTCAGGTATCCTCGCATCGGTAAACAAATTTCCATACTTATTAATTATGTGGGTCCTTGAAGAGGACGGTCTTCAAAATGTAATCCTGCGTTTTTTTTTTTTTTTTCGACTGGATTCTCGCAGGTGGGACCGAAGTACCATTTCTGCTTAACCGGGCTTAGTTGGCGGAGAGTCCCATGTGGGACTCCATACGCCGAAGATAATCCTGCGTGGTACTTTTTAGCTTATATTCTAATTTATTCAACTTTTTTAAGAAATTTCGTGTCCTGGGTGCTAGAACTTTTTAACCACGTCTTTAAAAAAGGGAAATTCCAGCTTTTTAAATTAAAGAAATAGTTTATTATTGTGATTGCCCATGGAATTCGAAGGTCCTCGCGTTTTTTTGCAAATAGCTCTGTTTCTCGTTGTTTAAGATATACAATATGATACGCTGCAATAATAACAATATATCTCCTTTGATAGGTACTCTTAGGCCCGTATTACAGAAGGTTCCTCAAGTACAGTTTAAACTCCAATCACCTGATCACTACTTAAGGATAGAATCGTTACATGAGTATCGGTCTTATTCCAGAACGGTAATTATTATAAACTTTAATTCAATAATATAACACACGAATTTGACCTGAATTAAAATAGAAATCTCTACTCAAGCGTAGTCTGGACCACACTAGAGTGATTGATTACAGATCAAATCTCTGCTCAAATACCGAAACAGGTTACAGTATAAAATAAAGCTAAACTCAGCTGAACTGTGATCAATAAATCTCTGCTTGAGGAACGTTCTAAAATCAAAGCTCAACTCAAAACTAGTTTTAAACAGTGATCAACGCTTGAGTATCTTTCTGTAATACGGGCCGTAGAAAATAATATCTGATCACATTATTCCAATTTATATATTTTATTGAAAATATAAAACAAAAATGCACTTTATTTCGTGACATGATTTTTTCTTAATTTTAATGATAAACTAATAATTCCAAATATAATTATTATTTAATTTCCTTGTTTTGTGAACTTTCGGTCATTCCATTCACTCTTTAATAAAAAATTTAAGATGTACTGGTAACACCGCCAATTCAACTTAGATGCGTCAAACTCAATTATTAGAGCTGTCAACAAGTTTTCTAAAATAAGAAAAAGATAAACACAGAATAAGTTTTATGATTTTCTAAACTAAAATTTGTAAATTTTAGTTATAGTTTGGTTTAGGTGGGTGTACAAGAGAATCGGCACCAATGTCTCTCTTACGTCAGTATAATAACTCTATGCATTATACTTACTTCTTTGTTTCTGTTTGGTGTAATGTACAATAAATATAATAAATAATAAATAAATAACTTACACTACTATTGAATTTGAATGAGGATGGCACTGGGTACTGCCTAATTGCCTATATGCAATGCATGCCACTGTTAGTGATGATCTTATTATTGGTGCCATTCGATAGATGATTAATTAAACGTATGTCAGCTTCAATATACAAAAATCTCATTTTTGATGTAATTGTTAGTTGAACCCTTTTTACTCTGAGGCCTTCAATTAATTTTCCATGATTATTTTATTATTTTTATCATTTTTAACGCACTTATGCAAGCGAAGCGAAATCTAAAGAATAAATTCGATTTGATTTTTTTTAATTCTCCATAATTATTATAACAAAAATTCCTGATACTTAGAAGTTAGAATAATGTAATCTCTGCAAAAAACATTATGTTTCTGATACTTACCAGGACTTCATATTTCAAGCAAGCATAGAATACACAATAACCTGTGGCCAGTGATTCCATATCAATGGATTGAGATTCCATGGCAGCTGTAAACAAGATAAAATTATCATTTTATAAAACTTTTTAACAAAAAATGTAACTGACGAAAACAGAAACTGAAAAGCGAAAAATAAAATTAAGCTTTTAAGTCTTAATTACTATTCTCCTTACTATGTAAATAACTAATTATGAGTCGGCGCCAAACAGATGACTGTTCAATTCTTTGTAAAACAAAAATATTTTAAATTTAAATTTTTTACAGCTCAAATTTAACTCCAGGTCTCCATTATGTTCTTGTGTCTACAACTACATTTATGTGTGCCAAGTTTCAACAGAATCGGTTAACAGGTAAGAATTCAGTGCGTGAACAAACACTCATCCCCTGTTTTCCTACCCTTAGTTAGGGGTGGATTTTGATTTTCAAATTTAAATGGAACCAACTTCAAGATATACCTTATCCAATAAAAAAAGAATCATCTAAATCGGACTACTCTGTAAAAAGTTTATATATACGCGATATCATCCAGTTAAACTTGTTTTATTATAATATATATACGCGTTGAATTGAGAACCTCCTCCTTTTTTTCGTAGGTTAAAAAATGCTAACAAACTCTGTTCCTAATTCAACAAATATTAAAGCATAATATGCAACAATAAAATAATTATTTTAGATTATACAATGTGTTATTGAAATAACTCAAAACCTCTTAAGGGGTCATTGTACTCAACTTTTACTATGACACCAACCCTGCAATAGCAAAAAAACAGCTTTTCCTTAAATGTTGTCGATTAATGTGTAGGGAACATCAGTTTTTTTTTGCAATTTCATTGTTGGTCACATATTAAAAGTTGTTCATATTGATGAGTACAATGACCCCTTAAGAGGTTTTGAGTTATATATGTGTAATCTGGTAAACAAGATGTTGCTGTGAGATTCAGAGTTAAAAAGTTTTGAAAGTACAATAGGTACCCTTTATCTACTTGTTGAGGAAAATCCCTCTATGCTTGGCGGCCTTGGGGCTCTGCCCAAGCTGCTCCAAGACATGGTCTCGAAATTGAAGTTTTCTTGCAATTTTGGGGTAAAACGAAAATTTTTGGGAACTTGGATTAACAAAAAATCTTGAGGATAATTTTCATGAAGAAAATGTATATGCATACCGGGAAAGCATTAGGTCACTAGTGTGGTACAATAAAAAAATGGAGGCTGTATTAAATTCATGCCAAGTACTAAAATGCTCAGTAACTGCCAAAATTAATATCCAATCTATCCTCGATTTGCCCTACCAGAGATAGGAATTTGACATAAGCTCCATACAAAATACGTCAAATTTCTATCTCTAGCAGGGTAAATCGTGGATAGATTGGATATTAATTTTGGCCGTAAATGTGTCTGAGGAAGTTTTTATCAACCAAAATGTTATGGTAAAGCTTCTATCTATATTATCTTATTAAATTATATATGGTTATGCTAGTTATTTTGATGTTTTATTACTATGTATATCAGTATGTTATTATATAAGTAGTTAGTTAAAAAGGAATAGATAGTTTCAAAATATCTGTAGAGTTAAGGATTTTGTATATTTTTAATTAAGGTTTTTTTTTTCTCATATGGGGAAATTTTGAAAATCCCATCTGGAAACCCAACTCCAGTTGTAGCTACGTCCCTGCAGTGGCTGCAGGTACTGATGCAGTGGAGTGAGGAAAGATTATCACAAGGAAACATACCCGTCAGCCAGTCCATTAAAAATCCTATTCTTGAGAAAGGCTTGTCTGCGAGATTAGATAGTATCCAACTCAGTGCATATTCCACTGTTTGGTCGTTGACGCTATCCTGAGGCACAAGACAAGCACCCAAGCTTACCCATTTTGTTATAGCTGTGAAATAACACACAAAAACAAATTATGTTTGTTGTTTTTCTGGGTTTGTCTTATCACTTTAATCACATCATCATTACTTACGTATAGATAAATTCAACCAAACTTTAAATAAAGTATGGAAATCATTATATTCTATGCCAGTTGTATCAACTGCGTATGCCAATTCGTCAATTTTACTCTGAAATAAATCTTTGTCAAATCCTTTCTTCAATGATTTTATATAATCAATAATTTCGTCTACGTCCGCCATCGTAAATCACAGATAAATAATAATGATACTAAATAAACGAGAAATAAACATTAATTATTTGTTTATATAACAAAATGTTATAGAAAACTGGGAAAGAAATTCATTCAAACATTTTCAAACTCAATAAACGTTGACCACAGACACAGACTACTTTTTTCTTTTTTTTTTTTTTTTTTTCGAATGGGCTCTCGCAGGTGGGACCGAAGTCCCATTTCTGCTTAACCGGGCTTAGTTGGCGGAGAGTCCCATGTGGGACTCCATTTGCCGAAAGTTTTTTCCCTAACTTATAAACTAAATACGCGGTATTAATAATACCGCGCGAAAGCGGGCGCCCCCCGAGGGGGGGGCTCGAACCTCGCTGGGGCATTGCAGGGGGACCCCGCCGTTCCTATGTCCCCCTAGCAGCCGTTGCTGCATCGAATTGGTTTCCTCGAAAGTAGCGGACTTTCGGTCCCTATCGGGTGACGTGCTAAACGCCGTGAAGCGGCAAGCCTCGCCGGTGAGGCTAAGACCTACCTAGAAAACCTAACCAGTGGCTACGCAATAGCCTGCTCCTAGGAACTACTCTAGAGCATAGGGCCGGTCTCGCGTGACGAGATTATCTCCGGTTGCTTACACCGTGAGGGCGTCCCCAGGGGGGAGCTCGGACCTCGACTCAGGGTGCAGCAGGGGGACCCCACCACCGGTCCCCCCAGCAGCCGGTGCTGCGTCGGCATGTGTTTCTGTTTCTCGAGAGTCGGACTCTCGGATTCTGTGTGTGTGTCGCGTCGGTCCTCGCCGGCGGGGACGATATTTTGGACGACGGCGTCGGAAAAATCACAGACTACTAGGAGATACTACGTTATATACTCTTTGCCTCTTTGGATACTACGTAAACGTAGTGGTTATATTCTCTTTGATACTACGTATCAGACGGACGACTTAGGCTCGTATTACAGAAGCTTCCTCAAGTACAGTTTAAACTCCAATCACCTGATTGGAGTTTAAACTGTACTTGAGGATAGAATCGTTACTTGAGTATCGGTCTTATTCCAGAACGGTAATTATAAACTTTAATTCAACAACAAAACACACGAATTTGACCTGAAATATAATAGAAATCTCTACTCAAGCGTAGTCTGGACCACGCTTGAGTGATTACAGATCAAATATCTGCCCAAATACCGAAACATGTGACAATATAAAACGAAACTAAACTCAGCTGAACTGTGATCAACAAATCACTGCTTGAGGGACGTTCTAAAATCAAAGCTCAACTTGAAACTAGTTTTAAACAGAGATCAACGCTTGAGTATCCTTCTGGAATACGGGCCGTAAACATTTTTTTTCGTCAATAGCGGAGTGCTTCCCTAGACTTTGACATTTAACTTTTTTTTAAATCCGGCTTGATTTCGTAGGCACATTGTGGGTGAAGGAATTATCCATACGTCCAAGCGCGGCGCGGGGGGCGGGGGTTAGGCTTTCTATTGAACATTAATATTTATTTGAATATTTATAGGAATAATTCAATAAAAAAACATTTCTTTTAAACAATCTTTTTATTTTTTAACTTTTAAACACAATAGTTAAACAATTCTGTTATGCCGAACACATACTCTAATTTTTTTCCGACTTGTCTTATTTACTAAATAATCTTGACACATCTTTTGCAATTCGTTAATTACAATTATTTTTAAGCCATAATAACTTACAACAATATAGCACAATAATATTGTTACTTAATACGGGATATTTACCATGTACAACATTAAAAGACATTATGTTAACAATTTCATACTTTTTTTTTTTTTTGCCTAATAACATGTGCAGAACTTGTAATTATATTTTATCAGTAGTTGTTTGAATAAAGAGACATGCCAAGATTGTTTACTAAATAAGTCAAGAGAGAAAAAACAGACTTAAGGTCCTTTTCATTATGTTACAGCAGCCCTTAGTAGTTTCTTTCTTTTTGCTGACCAATGCAGAACCATTCATGAATGTAAGCTGTGTAACAAATCGTCGAGATATGAACTCCGATGTATTCTTCAGAGCTTCCCTTCCATCAACATAGCAAGCTGTAAAAAATAATAATACATATTATTTTAAACATATTTACGCAGGTTTTTTTTTTCTTTCCACTATTTAAATAGTTAATAATATAGATACTAAGTTATCCACTAAATAGCCCAACAGCTAATGCATTAAACTGATAAGAGAAAGATATGAACTGCATTCCTAAAGTATCTTTAATTTAGCTTAAGCCCAAACAGTGACTGTTCTGTCGCAGCACTGTAACTGTTCAGGTGTTCACACAGTAGCAGTACTGTTATGCTCACTGTTTTGCCTCACTGTCCTGCCGTCGTGTGCAATAGGCATTTCTTAGTTGAAGCAGTCAACAGAAATATAAGTAATATGCAACCCACACTCAAGTCTTTCTTTTAAGTCACAAAAAAAGAAGGTTGTTGAATATATAAAAATGAACTAAAACTTACCGGGTTTGGAGTTTGTCTTAAGTTGTTGTTGGAGCCAATTGGTTCTAGCGGGGCTTAATATGATGTACATACACCGTTTATTGGAAACATTTGGCACTAGCCGGGGCTGAGCGATTAAATCCATTAAAGGATTGTGAAACAGCTTGTTGTATGTGTGATCATCATTTTTCCTTTTACTCGTATAATCATGATCAACGTGAGGCAGGCGTTTTTCTGTTAAAAATATAAATATGGTTAGGTACTGCAGAGGTTATTCTTGTTCTGTTGGGTCGACATGAGCTACATACTGATAATAGCTCATATCGTGGTGTAAAGATTGGTCAGTCAGATGTCTTTTAATAATTATTAATAATTTAAAGTGCAATTCAACTTACTTAAGTCTACATCTGTACGTGGAAGTTACCACATCTCTACTTGGTTCTCGTCTTTCATAAATAAAGAAGGATATGTAAGCCCAATACAGCAGTCAGTCTTTTCAAAATGCTTATGGCACACCCAGTATCTGGAGGTCCTTTGGAGTCATATTGCAAACATAATCACTATTCACGCACTTCACCCACTGTTTGAGTCCTATTAATGTCTTCGGGAATATCTGTAAAATTCCTTTTGTTGGACCAAGCAAGAATACAACAACGCCTAACATTGCGTACACAAAGACGTATTACAGGTTTAATGGAGATAAAACACGGAGAAAAATAGTCGTCGTTACTTGAATCAATCAACAATTTATAGTAATTATATGTAAATAAAAATTAATAAATGAAAAAAAGACAAGACTGTTGTCAGATCGAGTTTCTGAATTTTCCCCATATTCACTAATTTGGCAAAAAAAATCCCCAATTTTTTCAACCAGAAAATTTTACAAATTGAAAAATATAAGACAGTGTTTATTCAAAAAATTGCTAAAAGAACATTTTATAGTGTATCGTGGATAATTTTTGAAACTTTCGGTACTTCGTCTGTATTCAAACCTTCAATTATTTTCCCAGAGACATTATATAAACTAGTACAATATCTGTATTGTATCTGTGTTTTCCTTTGCCCAAAATTTGCCCAGGAATTTCATTCCCCAAAATTTCCCCAAGAATGATTTTTTTACCCATAATTGCGAAAAAACCCCTACCCCTAACCATGCAAGACTGATTATAATTTTCTAAATGGCCAGCGGGGGGTAAGAGCCGAAGTAAGGGGAGGGCGGTAAATGTCAATATCTAGGTGAGCGCTCATCTATGTTTGTCTATGATTATTCTGTATAGCGCAATTTTTTTGTTCGAAGATAACCTGCCGTGACCACAGAGTCCACAGCAGTCACGGGTGATAAACTTGGAACAAATAATTTCAACCGTATACAGATGTACTCTATGGTTAGAAATTTCATACATGACAGGAGACCCTCGCCCCCTTGTAACAGTCTTCACCCCGTTTAGGCCCTATACCAAGACCATAGATAATTTTCGACCGTCATACGTAATATCTCCACGGGTAGTAATCTTAGAACAAAAATTTTCAACGTTATGTCTATGATTCTAGATGGGTTCAATAATAGATTTTGACAGTTACTTCGTCCCCCTCGGCCTTCCCCTTCTGGTCTTTATATTGTTGTTATATACCTATGTGTAGTATACATGTATAATCTCAATTATTGAAGTAATTCTCTTTGTAATTAACTCTTTGTAAAATGGGCAGTCTAAACTATGTACCTATCCCATTTAAAAGTTGAAATATACTATTCAGTTTTCTACAAAGTTTAATATAACTAAATAAAAACGTACATTACGAATTACGGTTACGAAATGTTTGTTAACATCTGCCCAACAAACAAGCCTACTACTAGCCACACACTAGCACATCAAGCCACTGTTATATGATCACATCAGGTAAGCAAATAATAATATATTTCATTTCAATGTTAAAGTGTAATATTTGACAATGAACTTTTCAATCTGCATGCAGTACACACTACAGAAAACGATTATTTCAGGCTTCTGGGGGCCAAACTAAGCTTAATGAATTGATACACAGGGAAACAAGCCCTTCCCACCAGATGGTTCAAATAAAACTAGGAGTTGGGAGATTAATACAATACCGCTTGAATATTATTTGTTTCTTTTTGCAAACATAAGTATACTACATGCTACCGCAAGTTGGAAATCATAAAATATCACTCATAATGCAATACTATAGGGGACACTTCTAAGTACTCCTTGCCTATCTGGCCCTTGTGCCCCTCCCAGAAACAAATCCTGGATCTGCTGTTGACCACAGCAATAGGATTCCATTTGGACCCTTCGGGTGTGGAATCTTAATAATATTAATGCTGTTGTAAAACTATTTTGTATTATTTCAGATACTGAGATGCCACCGCCTACATACAGTTTTGTTGGAAATCATTTGTTAAATGAGGTAAGCAACAGCTTTTTTCATTTTCTTTAATGGCATTTATATTTAAAAACAAAATAATATGAATAATAATATTATAAGTTGACCTCAACAAAGTAAGCTGTGTGTGAATGTCACAATCAACTGAGAAATGTTTGAGCATAACGGTAGGCAGGGTAAAGTTCTAAAGACATTTCTATTAAAAAATGGTTCATCATTATCAGCCCGTTACTGTTCTACTTCTGGGCACGGGCCTCTTCTCAGAAGGATTCAGGCCTGAGTCCACCACGCTGGCCTACTGCGGGTTGGTGGACTAAACACCATCAAGAACTGTATGAAGCAAGTGCTTCAAGTGGGTAGGTTTCCTCACGATGTTTTCGTTCACCGTTAAAGTAAAAAGTGACAATCAAATTCTGATTCGCACTTGAATTCGAAAAGCCAGAGGTATGGGCCGGGTACGAACTCAGATCCCCCTGCAAGGATGGCAAGCATTCAACCACTAGGCTATACTTTAAATTACTAGGTTATAATGTTCATTCCGGGACCCATCTGGAAACCAGTGCTGCAACATTTCGGTGTTGTAGCATATGCTGAGATGGGGGCCTTTTTAGTCTTTTACAGGCATATTATTTTTAATTTTATTGTTGATGATGATTATTATGATGTTATATTATCTCTCGCCTGTAACAAGATTAAAATAATTATTTTATTTCTTTCTTTCATTTTTTTTGATTTATGTAAATGCAATGATAACATTGTAGATATTAATGTAAAACCAAGTAGTTAAAAGCCTTAATTTTCCTTGCAGGTAATGTACAATCAAATAACAGTCCCTTGAACTGGCTAGGAAGATCCTGTGGATGCAAATCAAACAAGAAAATGTGGAATTTTATTCTGATTAGAAATAACTGAAAAAAAACAATGTTTATAGGAGAAAATTGAAAAATAAACAGATTTATGTAAAAGTAATGGTTTTTATTTCACTTTCACTATAAAAAATAAAATATTAGCAATGCATGTATAGGTACCTACCTACGCATGAATAAGAGGCAAAAGCCTTGTATCCAAGGCCGAAATTTAAAAACCTTTTGCTTGGTTGGAAGTTGAAAATAATGTATTATCTGTGCTTGTCATTTTCTATTATTGAGGCTACTCTTTGGTTCCCTATCGCCCAAATTTCTTGTTCGGAGATTGTCGTCTGATGCGTAGCATCTCTACTTGGTCTGTGAATATCTCTATGTAGTCTGTGGTCATTGTTAATTTTTTACGTTAATTTTGGTTGTTTTTGTAAGATTTAGATTTTTCCATATAATGTTGTTGATTAAAGTTTGCGTTGATTAATTTCTGTACTTATCCTCTTAATGGTTTCTAAACTGTGATATTTTGCAGTGATAGTACAAGCAAGATGTACAACAAGTGTTGTATTGTTGTATCGAACATTATTGTGATAGCAAACGAAAGGACGCTAAGATGTATTCGCTTCCCGTTAGTGAGATAGGACTTAAAGTGGCTTATTTGCGCAGTTTAGCGTGCAAGATCTTCACAAACTATGTTTGTGTCAGAAGCATTGAAAAAAGGTTCATCAATGAGAAGTATCGGCCTAAAGTTGGTGCTTATCCTACATTGTTTTTGGCCGATGAAATAACTACAGGAATACAAAAGTTTATGAAGGTTCGTACGTAATCAGTAATCTACTTATAAAATGTTAGGTGTACAGCTAGTGTAGTAAAAAAATGAGTATACTCATATCCACTCCAACCCGCTCAAGTTTGGTAGCGAGTACTTATTGCTTTTGATTGGAATTTCTAACAGGCTGTGTCACTAGACCAGGTATCATGTACTATTGGCAAACTTACTGTAGTGGAATATATGCTGTTGACGCAGTAGACTGACTGAGACCCGCAAAATTAATGCCAAACAGTATTGATCACTGATCCATCATCCCATATTGATGTAAAATGAGTGTTACAAGATAGTTATAAATCTATCTCTATCACTCAAAGGTTTGCTGGTAGAAAACTCATTTATTTATTTATTTTTATTTATTTATTTATAATTTATGTACACACAATGACATATGAAAGGAGACAGCATTAAAATTATCTAGTACAAAGGTACTGCTTATTTCAAAGAAATTTCTACCAGCAGACCTGCGAGAGGAGAAATAAGTAAGAAATGTAGACAACAGTGTGTAAAAAGATAGGAAACTTAAAATTAGTTCTAATAAAGCAATAGATACTTAAATAAATACATATAAATTATATAGGTATAGGTAAATATGATATAAATATTATGCAATAACAAATTAAAAGGAAAGGTAATGCTCTTTAACACGTCTTTTGAAGACAGATATGGATTGAGAATTCCGTATGTTAGGCGGGAGTGAGTTCCATAATCTTACTGCATGCACAGAGAAGGCATAAGAATAGAAATCCGTTTTGTGAGGTTGAAATTTAAGAACAGTTTTAAGGTGAGATCTGCAAGGAGCATCAGAAGGTTTGAAAAAAGAAAAACGCTCTCGTAAGTAGGAAGGATATTTAGGATTGTAAAGGGTGTTATAAAGGAGACATAATATGCGAGTGTTCCTGCGAAGGCGAATCGGGAGCCACTTGAGTTCCTTGCGGAAGTGAGAAACATGATCGTATTTTCTAAGACCAAAAACAAAACGAATGCACAAGTTTTGCAGGCGCTCAAGCTTGTTTAGCAGCTCCTCAGTGGCATCCAAATAACAGGCGTCAGCGTAGTCGATAATCGGCTGAATCAGAGTTTGAGCGAGAGAAATCTTAGTCTTTAAGGGCAAGATATTCTGGAGACATTTTAGCGAATGAAAAGAGAAATGTACTTTACGACTTACCTGATTGACGTGTGTACGCCAAGAGAGATTAGAGTCTAACATGACACCAAGATTTTTAGCAGAATCGGTATAGTCAATTTGCACACCATCAAGATACAGAGGCAAAAGGGTTATTTTTGAGTTAAGCTTGCCCGCTCGTACATACATGTACCTAATTTCTATTTATAATTTAATAGGTACTGTATTTTTCTGGTGTACAATAAAGAATGAGAATAGTTTATGGAATACTAATGTATTTATTTTTTCAGATGTATGTCAGAATCGTGATAATAATAATTCTTGTAAAAGGAAACATGATGACCATATCTACCCATCTGCTGTTATAAATTGGTAAGATTAATTAACTATTTTAAATCTCTATTTATATGGTACCTGCTGATTCATCATTATGATTTCAGCCGAAAGACGTCCACTGCTGGACATAGGCCTCCCCAAAAAGTGAATATGCCATAATCGCCACGCTTAGCAGGCGGGTTGGCGATCACAGTTGACTTGAAAACTCAGAGAATGATGGTCATTCCCTGGTGAATGAATCCCTTAGTCGCCTTTTACAACACCCATGAGAAGAGATAGGACCTGCTAATTACTATTACGAAATAAAAGTAAACATTAGTGTTTTACTTTATTTAAACCAGATTCATCATCATGAATATTAATATAAAAATATAATATAATTATATTTTTCTAAATCTCGAACTTTCATGTACCATTTGTACCAAGTTTAATTCAAGTGTCATTTGTTCTAGCTCAATATGCTGATGGGAAAGAAGATAGTTTCATCCTAAAAAATACTGCTGAAACAGTATCTTTCTTGACAATCTTTTCAACTTGGAGAATTGTGCTAGCTTCAATAGTAAGACATCAAGAGGGAAACTCTTTCACGTAGCCTGTACATCGGGTTCACCATACCAAGCCAAACTTTGTCTAAGTACCTACTCATTTGACTTCCTTTCTTGTGAAACACACGAAAAAACATAACCCTCCTTCTGGCGCAGTTGGGTAAAAAACTGAAGTGCCCTTCCTTGGCAAGGTAAATTTTTTAATTTTCAACTGGTGTTCATATAAAATATTGAAAGGCACAGATTTATCTAGGTTAATTAGAAAATCTCTTCCGAGAATGCAAAATAAGACATATTGTATTAAAAACTATAATTTTATAAATAAAAATCTGAACAAAATACCAGGCCCCTCAGAAAGTATTGCGAAAAAAAGTTTTTATATATGGGAGACTGGCCAGTTATAATTTTTTTCGAAAATATGATTATTTATAAGTAAAAATAAGTAAGTTCCAATTTCAAAATTTCCCTCCACATTTTTTGCGAGTTAATTCAAAGTATTGTGTCTCACTGAAATATGGATCTGCGCCGGGAACATTTTAGAGCTATGATTTTATACGATTTCAAGTGTCGCCTGAAACCGGATGAATCGTACGATAGACTTCAAATGGCATTCATGGATGAAGGCCCTTCCAAGGCAACCGTGTATCGTTGGTATAACGAATTCAAGCGCGGTCGACCAACTTTGGGGGATGACGAAAGAAGCGGTCGCCCTTTGACGGCTGTTACCGAAGAAAACGTGCTAGCAGTGAAAAATTTAATCCAAGACAATAGGCGAATTACATATCAGGAGATTCAACACATATTGAAGATTGGATCGGGAAGCGTTCACGAGATTCTACACAGCCATCTTCGCGTGAGGAGGATAGTATCACGCTGGGTGCCGCACAACCTCACCGATGCTCAGAAGCAGGCCCGGGTGGAATGGTGCCGTGATATGCTTAACAAATCTGAAGCAGGCTCGTCTCGGCGTGTTTACGACATCTTTACAGGTGATGAGTCCTGGATTTATCAATACGACCCAGAAACCAAGCGCCAGTCGACTGTTTGGGTGTTTCAAAATGAGCCAACGCCTACCAAAGTGAAGCGATCTAGAAGCGGGGGTAAGATTTTGATCGCTAGCTTTTTTAATTTGACTGGCCACTTGGTATCAATTCCCTTACGGGATCAAAGAAGCATTAATGCCGAATGGTATACTACCAAATGTTTGCCAGAAGTTTTCTCTGTTATAAGCAACAAGCGACCAAACACAGGGCTCCGCGGGCTACTGCTCCACCACGACAATGCACCTGCGCACACCGCACTCAAAACGAGGGACTTCCTGGACAGCACGCCAGTCAAACTCCTGGGTCACCCTCCTTACAGCCCTGATCTAGCACCGTGTGACTTCTTTTTATTCCCAAAAAAAAAAAATCAGCTCAAAGGGATACAATTTTCGTCGCCGGAAGATGCGCTGGCTGCGTTCGAGCAGGCTGTAAACGAGGTGTCTGCGGCGGACTGGAAAAAGTGTTTTGAAAACTGGTTTAGGCGCATGAATCTTTGTATAGAGGCTGGTGGAAAGTACTTTGAAAAGATTTGATAAAAATATATGTACGTATAGAACAATTTTTTTTAGTTTCGCAAAACTTTCTGAGTGTCCCACGTATGTTGTTTCATTTATATATTCTCAGTTCTCGTTTCGAAAATGTATAGTTGGTAAAATATAGCTTCAGTCCTGTGATAGAAGTCAAATACGTAAATTTTAAATGTATTTTTACGTATTTGACATCTGTTACAGGACTCTAGCTATATTTTACGAACTAAAGTTGAATTAACAATATACAACAGCTTAAGGTGAATGCTACAGGGTACCCCGCGAAATTCAAAATTTTTGGCGTTTTTTGCAAATTGTATTTGACCTATATACAACGCGAAATAAAGCTACAATTTGCAAAAAACGCCAAAAAATTTGAATTTCGCGGGCTACCCTGTAGCATTCACCTTAAATAAGGCATACAGTGTGAGCCTTTGCCCAAAAGAATTTAAAAAAAAAACGAACTGTCATGTTCAATTTTTCCAACTACTACGGGCCATTTTTTTGTATGGGAGTGGGTCGTCTGTACGTAGTACACTTCTTAGTCTGTGACAGCAGTGCAGTGCACAGACCATGGGTGGTGATCCATTGAATTAAACCTGTGGAAGTGGCCCATTCTTCTATATCCACCTAGTTTATACAGATATCTATTAAATCGTTATTAAATTATGAAACTATTCTTTGTCTCTTGTTAACCAACGTGTTATGTCGTCTGGTGAAAGAGATCGCATGCTATTTGTATATTCTCTGTTTGGCAACATCTTTACGGGATGTCAAAATACCTACGCCGCGTGGCAACCCCGCTTACCCCGCAATGTGGCCCATAGTACATGAGCTGTCAAGTAAACAAACTAGGGCGGTTGATATTTTTTAAATATCAGATTTTCGATATATCGATATTTTTAAATATACAATCGGAGTTCGATATATTGAAAAAAAAAAGATATTTCGATATATTGGCCAAATTTCATGATTCTAGGTCAATGCGAAGTACCCTATAGGTTTTTTATGTGAGTTTGCGAGTATCAAAATGTGACAGCCGTATGCCGTGTGCCTTGACCTAGAAGCTTGATTTTTTATGTCCTAGGGACAGCCGAACTTAGTATTTGATATAATTGCATTATTTATTACTACTTCAAAATGATTTTAATCAGCACACATCTCTGGTACGAAACACGAGCATCGATATCGATACTTTTTAGTTTTGATTACTTACTTCCCTAGCTATGGCCACCATAACGGTGGCCCGGATATTGTAGGTATACCACGCTTATGTCGTAGGCAGTGATGGGCAGTGGATAAATATCAAAATGATAAAAACTCGGATATTTATCGGAAATGGATAAATACTCGTTTATACCCGTATTTATCGGATATTTATCCAAAATGGTGGATAAATATATTTTATGCGTCTCTGATAGATATTTTTCTGGTTTTGCTTACTTAGCTCTTCCACCCCCCACGCCCCGTAAAATCTAGAACTTAGCTTTGCGTCGCAAAGTGGTTTGAAACTAGAATTTCATACTATTACCTAGGAATTTCAAGTTCTCTTTGATTTATATATTTTATTTTGTTGAGGGATGGAAATCATTGGAAAATAGATACGCACGATCCGCTTGGCAGTCAAAATAAACAATTTTTTTTTAATGATATAGTGTACTGTCCTAACGTAGTTGTACACCATGAACTTTCCAATCTTCTGATAAAGAATGGAATCAGGCGTTACTCTGCGGAAATCCATGACATACAAAATATAAAGTTACAATATTTAGTGTTAATTCTTCCAAAACTAGGTCGTCAAGCTTTGATGCAATACGCAGCACCGCCCTGCCAGTCCTGCCACCCACTAATATATGCATTTGCAGCAGGTGCCAGAAGGCAAGACAAGGAAGATGAAGTAGGTGGTTTTTCTTTGTGTTAGACTGAGTCAGGCTGGCTACAATCTTCCATTATGAGGCCCCAGTACATTCACAGAGTAAGTTAGTAGGTAGTTCCATAATATCCCGATAAAATAAAAGCAAAAGATCTGATAAACATGTATACAAACTGTATAGAGTTGCTATCGCACATGTCTTACGATTTGAACGAACTTGTCTGTCCAACTACTGCAAAAGGCAAAGAACGCTTAAATCAAGATATTGTGAATATCATTGAATACCTCAAGACACCCGGAAGATGCAGTGAAATTATTCGAAAGGTTGTACTGAAAAAACAAAGCTACAAATTCAGTTGAAACGGCATTGGGGATGTTAATATCACCAAATTAACCAAGCCTGGATTGGAATGCTGCTGGAATAATGTGAACCGGCCATAAAATTCAGATTCTGACTCCAATGGGTTACTTTGACTGATCAATCTGTGATTTTGATGAGTATTTTAGATGAATGATACCTAAGTACTCCTTTTTAGCGTACGTAATCTTTAAGCATGAAGGTCTCAGATAAATTCTCTTTTGCTCACTATACAATACAATACAATACAAATACTCTTTATTGTACACAAAAGAAGATAGCAACATATATGACTTATATAGAACACATGTACAATGGGCGGTCTTATCGCTCAAGGCGATTTCTTCCAGACAACCTTAGGATGGACAATATGGGCAAGTAAAGAGAGGGGTAGTACGCAGTGTAACAACATAATAGAATACATATACTACATAACATAAATATATCAAAATTACGACCATTATTTTTATGCGACTGCCCACAATAGAAGGTTCAAGACTTATCTCAGGTTCTACTCAACTAATTGAGATAAAACACCTCCAAAAATTGATGGTTTTTGTTATTTTTCTCATTTTTATCCCCCATAGCCGGGTTTCACGAAAATAAAACTCAATAACAACATCTAGTTCAACTAGATAACTAGACTAGTTGTATTTTTAGGAAACCGCAACCAACAAACAATCATACCCTCTACTTCGTATGCAACTTCATACAATAGACAGGTCAAGCTGTATTCCAGGATTTACCTAACAGATTGAGATAAATCGCACCTGAATTTGTAAGTTAAGCTATTACATATGTAAGTACAACGTTTCTTTATGATCTGTTCAGCCATTGTTACGTGATGAGGTACGAACACACAGGAATACATAAATTAAAAAAAAAATGATTTGTGTTATATTTCTCATTTTTCATGAAAACAAAACTCGATAACAATAGGTATCTAGTTCAACTAAATAACTGGACTAGTTGTAATTTTTAGGAAACCGTAACCAAACAACAATCCGCGCGTGCGCCGTTAACTGAGACAATGAACCATTTTTCTTTCTTTCTTTTCTTTCAATCATGCCCTTTACTTAATATGTCACTTCATACAATAGAGGGGTCAAGCTGTATTTCAGGATTTACCACATACCTCAATTTTTCCACACAACAAAGTGGAATATACCGTTAGTTAGGCTAATATCAATACAACTGTAAAGTTTCATCGCGATCCTTTCAGCCGTTCTCACGTGCTGAGATAAACATACATGATTTAAAATAAAGTTTGATTCGTGTTCTATTGACCCGTAGCTAGTTTTCGCGAAAAAAACCTAATAAACAGACTTTTCGACATTTACGACTTAAGTAATAGTGTAGAAAATTGATTAAAATAACGCACAATTCTATAATTTCAGATTTTAATTTAATAACCAATTATTTTGTGTGTAAAATACGCAAATTTACATTACATATCATACAAGAAACGAAAATTGTACGCATAAAATATTTATCCGCTGTTTTGGATAAATACTCGAGTAAAAATGGATATTTATGAGTATTTATCCATTTTTAGTATTTATCCGGATAAATGCCCATCAATAGCAGCAACGTAAATGACGAACAATCTTTTACCAGAGAAGAAATCAAGAAAAACAACGACAATGTTACCAAGATTTTGACTTTTGTATTTTATTTAAAATTGGATGAGTTTAGATAAAATAGTGTATGAAACTGACATAATTAGGTATTAAAACACTCGTGTGATACTATTAAAAACCTCGCCTACGGCTCGGTTTTTTAACTCACACTCGTGTTTTAATAACCCCTACTATGCAACAGTTTCTTAAACTACTATTAATTAATTAAAACAATGAAGCACTGACAAAATTATGAAAATCGAAACCTCTAATTATCTGTCATTTCGTATTATTATCTGTCAGCATGACAGCAGTGCGTATTTTACCCTTTGAAAATGGAATCTATGGAAGCGACATTATTGTCTAGGCAATTTTACAGATAAGATAAGAGTAAGAATAATCTTTATTTTCTAAATAGTTTACAGGTTTACAATTCGCATAAAGCTAGTTTTACAAACTTTACTTATATCTAAGGTAGAGCACCTGTTACAGATAGTAACAAAGACTTCCTGCACTAGGCTAGGCCTGTATCGCAGGGAGCTTAATTTATTTTTCCTGAATTCACAACTAATAATACCTATTGTGCATTAAAAAAAAAAAGATTATTTGGTATGAAAGAGCATGTTGAGCATGCATAAACTTAGAAATAGGATATAATAATTTAGTTCAAACTTAAAAGTAGCTACTTATGTACCTAATGTTACATAATGAACTCAAAACACTTATAATCATAATATAATATTTATTATGTTTATTACTATAAAATGTGAGATCATGTTAAACTTCTAAGGTATAAAGTAAGTGTTTTAAAAAGTCCTCTGTTTTGTCGAATGTCCAGGTTAATAATTCTTTTAAAAGTTTCGCCTTTGCTTCACGAACTGATAGGTTTCTTAGGTCACAGATTTTGTTTACATTGTTAAATACTAATGGCTTCATGTAGGCGCAGAATCTTTTTGCAAACGTAGTCTTGACGGGGATAAGAGGAAGCTTGAAATTACGCTTTTTGACCATATCATTGTAATCACCCGAGTTGAGTACTTCCTTGTGGGTTAAAAGAGCAATTTTTAAAATGTAAAGTCTTCTCACGCTGAGTAATTGATATTTATAGTCTTCTCTCTTTAACATACGTACAACCACATGTGAAGGAAAGATACGACACTACTTTCATACGTCAGTTTTCCGTGACATTACTTAAATGAATTACTGAGAGTGGCGATTATTTGAAAATCCGCCATTTTTTGTCTCGAGTGGTTGTGGTTAATAAAACCACAAAATCTACGAATTAAAACGTTTATTACCCATTTTAACCCAGGAATCATCACAATTTTTCTGAAACAACTCTATCGATATGTACTACAATTATATTTTTGTAAAGAACAAGACTACTAGGCGGCCATAATATGTCTCGGACATTTCAAAAATCGACACGGTTTTTTTTCGTTTATGTCAAGTCCACAAAGATTTTACCCTACTATTTCACGGGGTGACCGCTGCGATCGCTCGACGACGCGACGTCCGCTCACAATACCTGGGCCGCGTTCACTTATGTCGTCGGAGGACGCTCGAAGCGTAATTTGGTTGTTCAGTTCAGTTAGGCCCATATTACAGAAGCTTCCTCAAGTACAGTTTAAACTCCAATCACCTGATCACTACTTAAGGATAGAATCGTTACTTGAGTATCGGTCTTATTCCAGAACGGTAATTATAAACTTTAATTCAACAACAAAACACACGAATTTGACCTGAAATATAATAGAAATCTCTACTCAAGCGTAGTCTGGACCACGCTTGAGTGATTACAGATCAAATATCTGCCCAAATACCGAAACAGGTGACCATATAAAACGAAACTAAACTCAGCTGAACTGTGATCAACAAATCTCTGCTTGAGGGACGTTCTAAAATCAAAGCTCAACTTAAAACTAGTTTTAAACAGAGATCAACGCTTGAGTATCCTTCTGGAATACGGGCCTTAGAGCGATCATACAAACGAACGCCCAACGAATGCTGCGAGCGTCGTCCGCCCTGAACGGTTTGATTTGAACACCCAGCCGAGTTACTGAACGACGAAAGTACGCTCCGGGCGTCGTCCGCCGACGTCGGACGATGATACTGAACGCACCCCAGATGCACCAGACCCCGTGCAACGGTGCAACTAGAGCCCGACCTTTCAAAAGTGCCTGTAATTAGGTTTATTTGAAATAAAAACATTGAAATTGATGCGGGCGATATCACTCTGATACGTAAGTGGAATAATGTTCCCATCGATGCCTCGATGTAATGTACCCTCGATTTTCCATAATTCGTTGTAAAGCCGGTACACAC
Organism: Asteroscopus sphinx; assembly: GCA_949699075.1. Classification (NCBI taxonomy): domain Eukaryota; kingdom Metazoa; phylum Arthropoda; class Insecta; order Lepidoptera; family Noctuidae; genus Asteroscopus; species Asteroscopus sphinx. The sequence goes on from OX453024.1 coordinate 15,331,521, forward strand.
ACTCTGTATCCGTATATTTCACCAAACAAGGTTTTGTTATTTTATTCACTGGACTGCACGACACGTAAAATACTGAGTCCACCATAGCAGCGTTACGAGATAGATTTCGTGTCTTCCCTTCCCTTCACCACAGCGCAACCGTATTGAAAGAAACAGCGTCCAACGAATTCCGCGCGCTAAAAAGGGACAGCGAATGTGAGCGTGCGAGTATTTTAAAAGGTCGTAAGCACCGAATCATTTACTTGTTTATTACACAAAAACTACTCAATCAATCAAAAAATTGACTTACACAATTGAAGAAATAGTTATTACCTACATATAAAAATAAAAATTATATTGAAATACCGTAGGGTGTCTGAGATCCTGGATAAAACGTGTGCAAAACTATGAATTTTCATGTTATTTTTCCGTCGAGATTTTTTTTTTCCAATCTTGTTTTTACCCTTATGCTATAACATATAACTTTATATATATATATATGATAACTAATTGTTTAAAATGGGTACCAGTAATTCGCACTTTTTGGTACTTATTTAATATTTTGTGGTTAAGTTCGAAAAAATTACTGATTCGAAGTGTGACAATAATAGGATATTCGCGATAAGAGCTTTATAGTCCTTGTCATTTATATGACATGTTGATAATTACATAATTGTATACGTGTTAGTTTTTACACAAAAATTGTAAAGCTGCTAGTGGTAGTAAAGTTCCTATCGCTTTGAGGAGCGGCCGTTCTGGTATGGAGCATTGAAAGTAGCTGCTTTCATCATCATCATCATCATCATCATCATCGCCATCATCGTCATCACCATCGTCATCAAAGTCGTCATCTTCATCGTCACCATCATCATCGTCATCACCATCGTCATCACCATCGTCATCATCGTCGTCATCTTGATTATCATAATCATCATCATCGTCATCGTCATCATCATCGTCTTCATCATCATCACACATGACAAGACTTCACACTTCACTGCTCGCTCCCAAACATACACAATCTAATTATATCTCTTATCTATTTATCAAATATCAAATGAAATCAAATAAAATCAACCAAATTAAAAATAAAAAAATAATTAAATATTATATATTTAATAATAATAAATATTTTTTCTACAAACTCTCTTTCTAGTTTAGTTTTTCGTATGATCAACTGTTTTCGATTATAATTTATATAAAGTAAAAAAAAAAAAAAAAAAAATTTTAATTAATTATTAATTTCTTAGGTTTTCGCGATCACTACACATTATTAATTAATTAATTAAATCAAATCTTATCTATTTATTTCAGATATTTATTTATTGAATAAGTATTAATTATTAAAATAATAAGAAAAAATAGTAAAATTTACATTTGATTAACATTTATATTTGAGTAGCTACAATATTCGTAAACGAACGCATTAAAAATAATTCATGCTTGAAAAACTGTTCAACATAACCACCCTTTTCACGTCACAGTGGGATAAATAACCGTAGCTAACCGGCTGTTTATTGGTAGCTAACGGAAATTTTTGGTTAATAACGGAAGTTTACCGTTATTTTACAACTATACCGGTAACTATCCTGTGTTTCTTCCATGAAATTCCAGTCCATCCAATGGTTGTCTGGAAGAGATTGCTGTGGAGCCAGTGGCATTGGCCTACTTCATTTGAGTTTAATTGTCGTGTAAGTTATAGTTTTTTTTTTATATATGATGATTAATTTAGCATTAATAAGTCTATTAAAAGCATGAATCTATATAGTAGGATAACGCACTATGTGACTTAAAACAAGCCGAGCGAGAGGTCCATAAAACTATTGCATTTCTTTCTACTAGGGTGTCCAAATAATATTTATTCGTGGATTTTCTCAAACTTAATGTTATCGTTTCGAAAACTAAGAGGGGTCATTGTACTCATAATGAAGTAGATTATATGCTTTGACTTTATTTATATATTTTTCTTACCCCGAGTAGAATCAGTATATCAAATCCGTTCAGCCGTTTCAGTGTTATGGAAGAACAAACTAACATCCATACTTTCGCATTTATAAAATTAGTAGGAAGAGGTATGGACATTGTCAACACGGCCTGCTGGTTTACGGTAGGCAAAGTCGATTTTTTATTAAATTTACTTTCATGGGTCATTGGTGTCAATTCTCTTGTTCACGCTACTTCAACAACTCAACTATCGCTCTCTTTTATTAATAGTAGATACAAGAAAGAGATGGCAACAATTTTAGAACTGTCAAATTAGTTTACGTGTTACATTTCATTGTATTTTAGTGGGCACGTTCCAAAATCACGACTAAACTTATATGGGAATTTAAATTCCGACTAATTTGACAGCGCTTAAATTGTTGCCATCCCTTTCTGTTATCTCCTATCAGTAAAAGAGAGCGATAGTTTAAAATAAGTTTAGTTCATGAACAAGAGAATCGACACCATTGCCAACTTTGCTAATTCTACGTGTGCAAAGATCTTATGCATGATTATGATGTTATTGAAATAACTCAAAACCTCTTAAGGGGTCATTGTACTCATCAGTAATCAGCTGTTCTCTGCATTTGTGTTCACATTAATCGACAAAATGTAAGGAATAGTTGTATTTTTTTTGCAATTTCGGGGTTGGTCCCATAGTAAAAGTTGTTCATATTTTAATTTTAAAAATCATGTCCACCATCTTGGATCTTAAAATAGATGTTATATTCATAATCAGCACCCCGGGAAACCTCGAAAACGATACCGATATTGATTTTATTTAAAAAGTCACGTCCGCCATATTGGATCTCAAAATAGATGTTATATTCATAATCAGCACCCCGGGAAACCTCGAAAACGATACCCATATTGATTTTATTTAAAAAGTCACGTCCGCCATCTTGGATCTCAAAATATTCGTAATAAGGACTCCCGAGAACCTCGAGAACGATATCTGTATTAATTTTATTTAAATAGTCACGTCCGCCATCTTCGATGTCGAAGTAGATGTTGTATTCATCATGCTTCACCCAACGCGGGCCCGACTCGTACCCGCTCTGTTTGTGGTTTGCGTTTAGAGTTCCTTAGGATGTGCTACAACCATGGGCGTATTCAGAATTCTATCATGGTAATTGAGTAATTCAACGTAAATAGGAGTAATCTACTTTTTCTTTTATTTGAACGAATGAGTTTTTTTTTTTTCAAAATACACGCTAATGATGATAGACGACTTTGTGGGATTCCTGGGAATTATTTTTTCCCGATCTGTCTTTCATAGTCATCTTTTGGATCCAATAAACAAACCAAATACATTCGTGCATACAGCGCATGGTCACCGTAGTGTGTCAGTGCTTTGTAAATATGAAAACCATATGAAAACACTTTACCTGTGAAAAGATAAGCCACAGCCAGGATATGATTATGTTTTACAACCACGTACGCAACAAAAATTCACCATTTTATAATAAAGTATACTGAAAAATCAAAAACATAAAAAATTACAATAAACCGCCATAATATTGTTGTCCACAGATTAATGATATATGTTTATGACAAATCAGTGTTGACATTTAAAGGTTAAAATTTACACCAATATTATTTTATAAATGCAATAATAATACAATAAAATAGTACGTTCTACTTTTATTAATGGCTTACATCACTATTACGAATTTCACATCATCGTGTTATAGAAGTGCGATAATAACGAATTTTACAAAAATATAATTTTGATTTAAAAAGTACTATAGAAATTTTTATTTTACGTTAGCAATTTTTTAGACAAGGACACACAAGTCGCTTCTCGGCTCTCCCTTTCTTTCGGATTTCTGCTTACATCACTATTACATGAAAATAAACCTTAAACCATGGATTTAAGGTATAATTTTGTATTGATAAAAATATGTAGTACTTTGTCCAGGAATGTATGTAATACATACATATATAATGTTCTTGATTAAATGATAAATAATCATCGTACTTTAAAAAAAAAATAGTAACTTACAACCAGTATTCAATTTGAAGGAGGAAGGCATTGGGTGGGTATTGGTGTCGATTCTCTTGTTCACGAACTAAACTTATTTTAAACTATCGCCCTCTTTTACTAATAATAGATACAAGAAAGGGATGGCAACCATTTAAGAGCTGTCAAATTAGACGAAATTAAATTTTCCATACAAGTTTAGTCGTGTTCTCGGAACGTGCCCACTAAAATACAAAGAAATGTAACACGTAAACTAATTTGACAGTTCTAAAATGGTTGCCATCCCTTTCTTGTATCTACTTTTAGTAAAAGAGAGCGATAGTTTAAAATAAGTTTAGTTCGTGAACAAGAGAATCGACACCACTGCCTAATTGCCTATATGCAAAGACATTAAATATTTACTAGTGCCCTATATTAAATCTCTTTGCCTATATGCAATGTACGCCACTGTGTGGAGCTATACCTAAGACCGCCAATTGTACACTGATACCTAAGTAGTTTATCAATTATTTTTATCTTGTGCAATAAAGAGGATTTGTATTGTATTGCAGTCGGTGAAATATACGAATATGTCCGCGCGTAGCTCAAGGTTTCATCAGGATTGATCACGAAATAAATTTTTCTTTACTAAAAATTATGTATTTTCCGATTATTAAATGAACTGACCAGTAGAAGAAGTTTTACAACAAGAATGACAGCCCGCGCAAAGCACAGTGTCTCCATCTTTATGTTACTACAATCAAATAGACCCAACGGAGTCACTAAATACATTTTAATTTATAAATGAACACTAAAATAATTAACCAGTCGTCGTGATAAAACTAATATTAATTTAGATAATCTCTAAACATTATATAAACCAACAAATCATGCCAGATATTAAAATATGAAACAATATAAAGCGGAAGTATCAGAACCACAAAATTAAATTAACAACATTTAAATTAATCATTTCATTAATCTAATTAGAATATTCGAATTATAATTATCATAATATTAACATTATTTACAACATTAATTTAATTAATACGGATCATCAAATATTAAACTTTGCTAAACAAAAAGGTATTTTCTTTGATCTTTGATGATCTTTGCAAAGTACAACAAATACAACTTTGATGATCTTTGCAAAGTACAACAAATACAACAGCAAACTACATAGCAAATTCTAGAAATAAAGGATATTTATTTCAAAATACTTCATAATTCATTGTATAAACTAGTTACCTCAAAATGGCAATAGATTGCGCTGTAAGCATCGATATTCGATATAGCATAGACATTAATTGGTCCGAGTCCGAGTATAAATTAATATTTTAATGTTATAAGCTATGGAAAGCTATATTACTCTCAAATTACACTAGAGGGCGCAATGTTCAACCAACGCCAGGAAGAAACATTCAATACTGACCAGTAATAAAGATTAATATATTCTGTCAAAAAAGTGTAAACAAAATTTATGGCAACACTAGCGCGCCCATAAATACAATGAGGTTGGCGGGAAAATTCGTAAAGATCATGTTGTGGATTTTTTTATTATTTTCCAAAATTTGTGTTTCTTCGAGTGTTAATGTGTAATAATGGTGGATTATTAAATGTTAAGTGCTCGTTAACGTGTACAAGTGTGGATTAATGATACAAAGTTGAAAAACATGACTTTCGTATTATCTCATCATCCCCTCAGAAACCTAGTAAAGATTCCATCACTTTACTAGGATACAAGTACAAGTATAATATGTTCAATGATTACGACTGAAGGACATGTATCCATGGTCATGAATAAATTAAAAAAAAAAAAAAAACATAAATACAATGAGTGTAGTGTGTACCGGCCTTACAACGAATTATCAAAAAATTGAGGGTGGATGAACATTCATCCACTTCAATTTTTTTTTTTTGGGTGGGTTGACACCACTGCATCAGTATGCTCGTGAGCCAATCTAACAAGGTTGATACGTCGCAGCTTCAGGCTTTAAATAGGTAAGTGCGCGTTAATTCTAGTTTCATATTATTTTAGCGAGTTATAAATGCATCGCGAAAGTTCAAAAATAAATACATGTTACACATAAACAAAAAAAAAACCATTTCGTATTAAATTCAGTGCAACAGCGGGTCGTGAATAGGTCCAGAAGATTCATCTCGATGTATTTTCGTGCATCAGCTAGCCCCTACACAGGATCCTTAACTACATTGTTAGTTTAAAAACTATTATTTCGAAAATAATGTCGAAATCGATTTAATTTTTTGATGCATAGTGGGGACACATTTTGATAATATTTATGTTAGGTTAGGTTTAAAGAATCTTTATTCTCAAAAAGAACATTCAGTTCACTTATATGAGAAGCTTACATTATTCTTAAAATTACACATAGGTCGTCGTTTAAATACGAAGCATGCAAATCTAGCTATCTAATCTACAAATTCATACAATAGTTAGTTGGTAGCACAGATTAATGATATACTAGTACAGATAAGACACTGAGCAGGGAAAATATGTTCCATACATTTTTTTTCTCCCAACCAGGGCTCGGATACCGGTTAAATTTTGAAACCGTTATTATGTACTTGTCGCGAAACCTTTAAATTCCGGTTTCGTTCGAATAAACCGGTTTTTTAAACCGGTATTTTGAGGGAACTTTACATAAAGGTTTTTTCGGATTAACCGGTTTCGAGCAATATAAACCGGTTAATACAAACAAACGCCGTTTAGTTTTTTTATTTATATTCAGTAGAAAGAAAATTTCTGTTTCGAGAGGAACGTTTATTTTATTGCTTCAATCAGTTCCGCTGCAAAACATCCAATAATGGGTCTCTACTTCTCTTTTCTTTCTTACTTCGCGCTCGTCGATTAAACCGGTTAATTTGGGTTAAGATAAAGTTCTTTAAACGTTTGCGTTCTCATGAAAAGTTCGGAGCTAAACCGCAATAAACCGGTACTAACCGGTATTTGTCAAACCGGTTCCGAGCCTTGCTCCCAACGGCTTTGACAGGTCAGCTGTCAAATAAAACTAGTGTCGAACTCAAGATGTTTTTAAATATCGATGAACTAGTGATGTAACGTTTATCGAAATAATATCGATATTAGTATAGATTTCAAACTTTTAAATTAGAAAAATAAAATAAAAAAATTAATTAAGGCAAAACTTTTTATTTCATATCATAATTACCATACATGACAATAATTAAATATCCACATAACAAAATCCAATTTATAATCTCCCACTTACAAATTCACCATCATCAGGCCACATTAATTAGAATAGAATAGTAACTAGTTCCATTAAAATGAATGCACAGGATGAACAGTTTTAAAGGTGGTGTCCATCAATGCTAATTTTCTGATTAAATAGATAATTAGTCAAAAATTTGCTAGAATTTTATGGAAACTGTTGTTCACCAGAGAATTCTCAATTGATGAATGCAAGCCTAAAAATGGTGTTCATCACTGTTAGTTCTTTGTTTAAACAGCCAATTACTCAAAAAACTGAAATAGAATTTTAGCGAAACAGCAGTTTAACCAGAGAACTATCATTGGTGAATACTTGTAAGTTACAAGTACAACTTGTAACAGAACATCATCGTTCACCATTGTTTCACAAACCGAACATGACCCCTATGCTCAAAGCTTTGTTACATCTTAACTTTACAAACCAATGAGCGAATTTGTGTAATAATTTCAACAAAAGAGTAAACACAAAATAGAGAGAAATGTTACCGGTAAAAGCTCGCTCGCTGTGAGCATTTCATCAAATAAAGCGTAGCATTCACAGGAACAATATAATACATGGAAATCTAGTTTCGAACTCTTCTACATTACATGGAAATGCTCGAGAAAATGCTCTAGTTTATACTCATCTTTAGATGGCACGTAGCCACAATATTAAGTGAATGAGAAATTTTTCAAGCTTTTGAATACCAGACTTCTAAATTATTTTAAATTACATTATAATAATTGATAGATACAGGAACATAACTTTTTTGGTAACATCCAATAGTAGGTAACATAAACTCTAATTTTATTATTAAAAGAATCATCACGAAGAAGAAGAATCATATTCACATCTTATCTAGTTAAAAATATTAACCCTACACAGGCTATAAACTTCTAAAACACTCTTTCTAAGCACTCAATAACAATTTTAATCCTTCTTCTTTTAATTTTTGCTCATTGGTACAATCTTCTGTGAGTTTGGGACATTGTAAAACCCCCGCTTTTCTCTCATTTTGTTGCCTAAATCATAGCAGACTCCAATATTATTCCAGTATTCACTTTGCCAATATTTAAAATGTCCGTTGTAATATTGACATAATATGTATGGTTATCTGTAAAATAAATAAATAGTGGTCGTTATATTATAAGGATTTTAGCTGCCGCTTGTATCTGTTAAGAGAAGTTATATACTGCATAATGCAATAATGTTGGGCTTAGTGCGTAGTATGTATTTCTTTTATACTGTGTTGTACATCAACATCGATGATAAGAAATACATACAGATACAACTGATTCGTGTAGAGAAGTTGCTTAGAAAGGATAAAGCAAACTAACACTATTTAGACAGTCAATAGCAAGAGCCAGTAGAGGTGTCTCAAGCATTTAATTGAAGATGTGTATAAGTTGTACATAAATGATCAAACTTATGCAATCTACCAGTGTCAGAAAATGAGCATACCATATTGTTGTTAAATGAATTTCTTCAGTGAACTTATTTATTCAGATGGAACAGGAAACAGGTACAATATAAAAACTAATAATAAGACTATACATATTCAGTATAAACAATATTGCAGCCCACAGCGCTGTTAACTTAGTCAGAAGCATCTCACTTTTAATGCAACTGGCCCACACAAATTCTTCTCGAAGTGGTTCTCACATATATTATTATACTCCTTGCATACGGGAAACGAAAATATCCTGGAGTGTAGTCTGCTTACTCAAAAGCAAACGAGAAACAAAACTAATATCAGGTCTCACGAAGCGTCTCATTCTGTGGTTACCGGAGAAACCACTTGCCTTCTTCAATAACATCGGGTTCAACCAGGATTTGCGTGATTTTTACATTACTCTCTGATTATTTTTCAAATCTCTTCAAACTTTACAGAGTCGAAAATTGAATTTAATAATTCACACATGAAAAAACAAGTTTAAAAATTAAACGAGATGGCCGCAGTTTCCACATGGGGTTTTCAAAATTCCCCCGGAAGAGACAAAAAATAAACCTTATAAAGATACTTTTTCTAGTACTTTTCTCGAAATGTCTTGAAACAATTTGAATTTTTAACTTTCTGTCTATTAAAATTGTAATAAAATACAACATAGCCAGTGAAACCACATTTATTCATTTTGTACCCACATAATTTTGTTATAAGCTTCCTCGGACTTACAGTAGGTACTGACCATTTTCGTACTTAACTCGAATTAAACAAAAGCTTCCATTTTTTAGAAAACTGCACTCCTATTGAAGGGTGGCTATTTTTTTTAGGGCTCTCTTAATGGACGATATTCGGAAAGAACTACATAATTGAATTTAACTCATTGAATAATCAACTTTTGACTTGACTTGGTCACGTTCTTTTCCAAGAATACACAAAGGTATTCGTTTCCCCAAAGATAATATTTTTCCCCAAAATTGCGAAAAAAGCTCCAAATCTGGAAACCCCAGATGGCAGACACCAAAGAGCTTGCTTTGTTGTCTATAATATATAAATGGATATTTTATATAAAAAATTATAAATAATTTTACTATAATTATTATTGGCCTGTTGTCATTTTAATTAAACTAAAACAAGAATATTAATAACAATAAAACTAAAATTATCAAAAGGCTAGTATGTTTTCAATTACATTTTTATTATTTACGTAATTTTTCATGATATTGTAAATTTGTAACGGAAAACATATTCATGTAGCCATTACTAAGCACAGACAGACCAGTAAGCCTCAGACGCCTATTAGCCGGATACCCCCGATCACAAAGCATATGCAGTAGCACTGCATATCTTACGCCCAGCCACCAATTGGGACGTCACTCCGTCAGCTGCGGCACCAATCACATCACCGAACATTTGAGCCGACCAATCATAACGCGCCGTCCGCCCCCCGGTCCCCGCCAACATTTTACGACTGTGTTCTCATGCAAAACTTTGTTTATGTGGCGTCTTGAGGCTTACTGGATCCAAACCACTGGGAGTGACGTTTTCTTTACGCGACCGACCAATCGTAGGGCAGTGTCAGGGGCCTGGTTGGTAGTTGGTTGGTTGGTTAGTTGGTTGGTTGTTGGTTGGTTGGTTATGTTGGTACTTTTATGCCATAAGTACTTTTACTACCATATTATTTACATTTGTGTTAAATGTCCAAAAAAAAACTCTCAATTCAGTTGACCACTGAAGTCATATCCCGAATGTTTCTACTTACGATTATACGAATTCAGTTTTAATCACTTAGTATCTATAAAGCAATGTATTGATCTTTGATATAATAATCTATAATATCAATATTTCACATCTTTATAAGCATTCAGACATAAACTACGAAATCATGTCATAAACGAAAAAACTAGTTATTTTCCATACAAACACTCACGTATCGTTTTTTATTGTTTCAGTTACATACTTAATATTGAAGATTCGTGCTCAAAGTTTACGCAGTAAGTATTCTGTGTTAAAAATGGCCAATCCCAACAGTGATAGTGCCAGAACGCGATTTTCTGATAATTATGTTCTGAATGAAGAATTGGCAAAAGGAGCCTTTTCAATAGTGCGACGAGCTGTGCATAAATCAACTGGTTACCAATTTGCAGCCAAAATAGTGAATACTGAAAAACGATCAGCTAGAGACTTCCAGAAGTTGGAAAGTGAAGCACGAATTTGCCGAAAACTTAAGCATCCTAATATCGTAAGACTACATGATTCTATTCCAGAAGAGCATTTTCACTATCTAGTATTCGACTTGGTAACGGGTGGTGAATTGTTTGAAGATATTTTAGCCAGAGAATTCTACTCTGAAGCTGATGCATCTCATTGTATACAACAAATTCTTAAATCCTTACATTATTGCCATCATAATGGAGTTGTGCATAGAGACTTACAACCTAGAAACCTTTTACTAGCCAGTAAAGCCAAAGGAGCTGCTGTAAAACTAATCGATTTTGGACAAGCCATTGAAATACTAGGTGACCAACAAGCGTGGTTTGGTTTAGCTGGTACTCCTGTATACATATCACCTGAAGTACTTAAAAAGGAACCGTATGGTAAGCCAGTAGATATCTGGGCGTGCGGTGTGATCTTATATATTTTGCTTAGTGGGTATCCTCCATTTTGGGATAAAGAACTGCATGAACTGTATGAAAAAATTAAAGTGGGTGCTTATGATTATCCATCTCCTGAATGGGATACGGTGACACCTGAAGCAAAAAGCCTCGTAAATCAGATGTTAACTGTAAATCCAAGCAAGAGAATAACGGCTTCTGAAGCTCTTAAGCACCCATGGATTTGCCACCGTGAACGTGTGGCTTCTGTTATGCACAGGCAAGAGACTTTAGATTGTTTGAAGAAATTCAATGCAAGGAGCAAACTGAAAGGTGCCATCTGGGCAACTATGCTTGCTACACGCAAGTTCCCAGGAAAATTTATGGTAAACAAGAAAGGAGATGGATCCCAAGTAAAAGAGTCTACGGACAGCAGCACGACTTTGGCAGATGATGATCTTGACAAGGATAAGCAGGGAGTAGATAGAGCATGTACTGTAACTTCCAAAGAGCATGATGAGGAAGCTTTAACGAAGGCTGATTCGTCTGGAAAAGCTTGTGGCGACAGTAACGCTTCTTTGCTTCGAGCAGAAGTAATTAAAGTAACCGAAGTGATCATAGACGCAATTAACAACGGTGACTATGATACTTATTTCAAATTATGTGATCCGAACTTTACAGCGTTTTATCCTGATACGCTAGGAAACCTAGTAGGCGTCGATTTTCATAAATTCTTTATTGATAATACGCCCACTCATGTAAAAACCAATAAGGCGATCTTAAATCCTAGAATACATCTTCTTGGTGACAATGTAGCTGTAATCGCGTACGTGTGCGTAACACAAAGTGTGGACGCTGAAGGTCTACAAGCTTCGCACCATTCGCAACAGACTTGCATATGGCACAAACGCCACAACAAGTGGACGGCAATACATTGCCATTGCTCCTAACTAGTCCCTTCTACAACCCACTCTTGTACGCCAGAGGATAATGGTCTCGCAAATCATTGGACCCCAGAAGGCATAGATAGATATAGGAACATCTGTTGTGCTAATCCGTCATTGGAACGGTGTAGGTATACAAGTAGGCATAACACGTTTTTTAAGCTCAGTCTGTAAACATCACTCAATATATAATTTTAATTGTTTTTATAAGTTATAATTTTTTATATGTTATACAGTAGCCTAAAAGCTAACGTACTGTGGAATCATTTTGTTTACCTTTGTATTACCTATTTTAAACTTCCGCTGTAAGTTTGATCCCTTTTCCCAATAAAACCATTTGGGTATTTATTAACATTTGTAAAGTATTAATATCTATAGAGCTCCAAATCAAACACCAACATTATGCACCAGATGGTATTAAAATATATAATATTTTATTGAATAGATTAATATGTTACATGACTTTCAATAAAATACAATTTACTATTGCAATGTTACATTTTTGTCAGAATTTAATCAAATACTAATATGAAAACAGTATGTAAAATAGTATGAGATACACAAATCCATCAAGATAATATCTTCCAGAATTCACCAATCTCTTGAGGACAGGAATATTTTAAGTATTTATTTATGTATAATATATGTTCAAGTCTTCCCTGGACAGTGGTCCAACTAAACACTGATTTAAAGGGATAGGTACATATTAACAGCTACTATCAGCTTAAATTTAATACTTTAATTTTTCTGAAATATAATCTGCTCTCTGCAAATTGTTAATAATGCACATTTACCTGTTTGCATGCATTTATCTCACTGGCTTTTAAAACGTCATTTAACTTTCCATTGGCTGCTTTATATTATATAAATTTACAATACTTATATATATAATAATAAATTATTTTACATTAAAGGTGTAGTTACTTAAAATTTAACAATCCATGTGACTATTTGTAACAAAACAACACATTGAGTGCTATTGACTTTCAACCCATCTGTGCTATAATATGCCTCAGAGGCTAGTTACAAATGGTTTCATAAGTATAAAATTATACAGGGTTATTTTTAATTAATTAATAACCCTTTAAAGGATGATTGTACTCATCAATTTGAACAACTTTAAGTATGGGACCAAACTGTGATATTAATTTACAATTGTAATGAATCAACCCAGGACTTCATAAAAAAATGTGATGAATCATTTTGTAACAGACTGTTGGCAAACTTTGCTGAGGTAAAAGCATTGAAAAAATTTGTTGAATTTAAGTCTCTATCAGAATCACATTTGAAGGAATGTATCAAGCAAGAGTTGGGGGACAGGGAACTAGGTGATGAAGAATTTCATGATGTGTTGAAAAACTTCAATGTGACTGTTGATGGCTGTAAAGGTGTTCACTCTAAGATGAAATATCTGAATATTGTATAATAAGGTATGTTTCTTAACTTGTAAACATTGGCATATGTATTGTAGTACTTATATAGTTAGTCGGTAAAGTAGCATTGTCTTAAGTTCTGTATGTATTTATTTTGTTATATTAAATAAAAAATATAGTGTAATTAGTGTTGTTTTATTATTAAGTAGCTAATAAGTAGGGTCGTTTCGCCGGTTTTCGGCCATTTAGTGGAGTAGTCAACTTAAAGGCAACAGAAAAAAATATTGCCATTGTGCTAGCCTAGTAATATCAATGTTAATGTTATAGCCTTTGGTTATTTACTTGTCTAGATTGAGTGTTGCGCTCAATGATTTTACATAAGTACAGATATGATATACCCTAACAAATCAAACGAAAAACATGTTCCGTTCGCATCGGTCGCACACATACACAATGTTTTACATCACTTACATTTCACAACATTGCCGTGTCGTGTGAAAGAGATGGTGTATGTAAACCAATATGAACAAAAAAGACAGCTAGTGTTTGTCAGCTACGTGTAGAGTGTATGTGGCCATTTAGGCCTATTATATTAGGTTATGAGTTGGCTCACCGATAACCTTCTCACAATAAACCTCAACAAAACTGTCTACCTTCCATTCTCCCTGCAATCGTTAACATTACCTTCCCCAGACTCCTTAGTACTTAAAGCACATATTTGCTCTTCTAGCTCACCTGTGTCTTCATGTTCCTGTTCGCAATTAACTAGAGTTTCTTCTACTAAATATCTTGGGGTTCAAATAGACAGTTCACTAAGCTGGAGACCCCATTTGCAAAATCTTACCTCACGGGTTCGCAAACTTATATATTTTTTTTTTAATTGAGACACTGCGGACCGTCACACCCTGAACACAGTTTATTACGCTCTGGGCCAGTCAGTAATAACATACTGCATCACAGTATGGGGAGGGGCGCCTAAGACACATTTCCTACAACAAGAGCGAGCACAGAGAGCTGAGCTGAAGGTTATGACTTTCAGGCCATTTCGTTACTCTACTCATAACCTACACACTGATTGCCAGGTCCTCATGGTGCGACAACTCTTTGTACTCCAAACCATTCTTCGGAAACACTCTACTCTAAAACTTAAGGCGAGTACCGTGAGGACGCTTCGAGCATATAGAGTATGCGAAATCTACAACTGCAGAACAGCTCTCACTCAACGCCATTTTTCATATCATTGGGTGTCACTTGTACAATTTGATCAATTAATCTTGTAATATTTATCCTCTCTGTAAACATGAATGCAAAATAAAAGCTAACAAGTGGCTACTGGTGCCGATTCTCTTGTACACCCACCTAAACCAAACTATAACTAAAATTTACAAATTTTAGTTTAGAAAATCATAAAACTTATTCTGTGTTTATCTTTTTCTTATTTTAGAAAACTTGTTGACAGCTCTAATAATTGAGTTTGACGCATTAGTGGTGTGAACCGGTTCTCAAAAAACCGGATAATCACCGGTTAGAGTGAGTACCGGAGACTAATCGGTGATGTCTCTAAACTACCGGTTATTTGATTTGTTGCAGAACGCACCCAAATGTGCCAATTTTTTTTTTTTTGCGTGTTTTTTCCTTCTCATATATATACATTTAGGCCCATATTACAGAAGCTTCCTCAAGTACAGTTTAAACTCCATTCACCTGATCACTACTTAAGGATAGAATCGTTACTTGAGTATATTATTCCAGAACGGTAATTATAAACTTAAATTCAACAACATAACACATGAATTTGACCTGAAACATAATAGAAATCTCTACTCAAGCGTAGTCTGGACCACACTAGAGTGATTACAGATCAAATCTCAACTCAAATACCGAAACAGGTGACAGTATAAAACAAAACTAAACTCAGCTGAACTGTGATCAACAAATCTCTGTTTGACGAACGTTCTAAAATCAAAGCTCAACTTTAAACTAGATTTAAACTGAGATCAACGCTTGAGTATCGTTCTGTAATACTGGGTACAGTTGAAACTCCAATCACCTGATCACTACTTAAGGATAGAATCGTTACTTGAGTATCGGCCTTATTCCAGAACGGTAATTATAAACTTAAATTCAACAACATAACACATGAATTTGACCTGAAACATAATAGAAATCTCTACTCAAGCGTAGTCTGGACCACACTAGAGTGATTACAGATCAAATCTCAGCTCAAATACCGAAACAGGTGACAGTATAAAACAAAACTAAACTTAGCTGAACTGTGATCAACAAATCTCTGCTTGAGGAACGTTCTAAAATCAAAGCTCAACTTTAAACTAGATTTAAACTGAGATCAACGCTTGAGTATCGTTCTACCCATTTGGCCATCATAACTAACAAAACGAGCCCAAACTCTGCTCACCTAGTACAACCCGTCAAGGAGTGCCAGTAGCAGTCTTCGAAGTACACCTTCAGGTCACTCCATCAGGTCCGGAGGTAAGGTCTCATCATAACTAACAAAACGAGCCCAAACTCGGCTCACCTAGTACAACACGTCAAGGAGTGCCAGTAGCAGTCTTCGAAGTACACCTTCAGGTCACTCGATCAGGTCCGGAGGTAAAGTCTCAACATAACTAACAAAACGAGCCCAAACTCGGCTCACCTAGTACAACACGTCAAGGAGTTCCAGTAGCAGTCACCGAAGTACACCTTCAGGTCACTCCATCAGGTCCGGGGGTAAGGTCTCATCATAACTAACAAAACGAGCCCAAACTCGGCTCACCTAGTACAACCCGTCAAGGAGTTCCAGTAGCAGTCACCGAAGTACACCTTCAGGTCACACCATCAGGTCCGGAGGTAAATTCTCAACATAACTAACAAAACGAGCCCAAACTCGGCTCACCTAGTACAACCCGTCAAGGAGTTCCAGTAGCAGTCACCGAAGTACACCTTCAGGTCACTCCATCAGGTCCGGAGGTAAGGTTTCATCATAACTAACCAAACCAGCCCAAACTCGGCTCACCTAGTACAACACGTCATGGAGTTCCAGTAGCAGTCATCGAAGTACACCTTCAGGTCACTCCATAAAGTCCGGAGGTAAGGTCTCATCATAACTAACAAAACGAGCCCAAACTCTGCTCACCTAGTACAACCCGTCAAGGAGTTCCAGTAGCAGTCACCGAAGTACACCTTCAGGTCACTCCATCAAGTCCGGAGGTAAGGTTTCATCATAACTAATAAAACGAGCCCAAATTCGGCTCACCTAGTACAACACGTCAAGGAGTTCCAGTAGCAGTCACCGAAGTACACCTTCAGGTCACTCCATCAGGTCCGGAGGTAAGGTCTCATCATAACTAACAAAACGAGCCCAAACTCGGCTCACCTAGTACAACCCGTCAAGGAGTTCCAGTAGCAGTCACCGAAGTACACCTTCAGGTCACTCCATCAAGTCCGGAGGTAAGGTTTCATCATAACTAATAAAACGAGCCCAAACTCGGCTCACCTAGTACAACACGTCAAGGAGTTCCAGTAGCAGTCATCGAAGTACACCTTCAGGTCACTCCATCAAGTCCGGAGGTAAGGTCTCATCATAACTAACAAAACGAGCCCAAACTCTGCTCACCTAGTACAACCCGTCAAGGAGTTCCAGTAGCAGTCACCGAAGTACACCTTCAGGTCACTCCATCAAGTCCGGAGGTAAGGTTTCATCATAACTAATAAAACGAGCCCAAATTCGGCTCACCTAGTACAACACGTCAAGGAGTTCCAGTAGCAGTCACCGAAGTACACCTTCAGGTCACTCCATAAAGTCCGGAGGTAAGGTCTCATCATAACTAACAAAACGAGCCCAAACTCTGCTCACCTAGTACAACCCGTCAAGGAGTTCCAGTAGCAGTCACCGAAGTACACCTTCAGGTCACTCCATCAAGTCCGGAGGTAAGGTTTCATCATAACTAATAAAACGAGCCCAAACTCGGCTCACCTAGTACAACACGTCAAGGAGTTCCAGTAGCAGTCATCGAAGTACACCTTCAGGTCACTCCATCAAGTCCGGAGGTAAGGTCTCATCATAACTAACAAAACGAGCCCAAACTCGGCTCACCTAGTACAACACGTCAAGGAGTTCCAGTAGCAGTCACCGAAGTACACCTTCAGGTCACTCCAAGTCCAGGACGAATAGGCTTTTTGAAACCCTACATACAATTTTTTTTATAGCGAAATAAAATAGAATAAAAATCTTACTTTGTCAAGTATCAAATTTTGTTTATCGAATATTTTGTGTTTGTACAGCGATCTTTTTCAACTCGAGGCGCTACCGCTGTAAGCTGCCAGTAAAGGCTGACCTCGCGTTGTAAGGAAAACCTATACAATGCGAGGTCAGCTTATACTGGAAATGTACAGCTTGATGTGTAGCCGTGTGTACATCACCAAAGTGCTTGAATAATTTTCATTAATTTTTTACCACCTTTACTTTAATTTTTGACCGGGCGATCATAAAGAAAATGCTGCTCCTATAAATGTTATGTATGTAGATTATGATAATGACTGATGATTATAACGGTTGGTGTATTAATAATAATTCAATAAATTCTGTATTAGTTATATTATTATATTTACTGAAACATATTGTGTCAAATAAGGCACTTTGCAAGTTTTTGTCCTTGGATTTCTGTACTTAAGTATTTCGCGTGATTTTTAAAATAATCCGCAACCATAAGAAGGTCGACTTTCGGGCAAATTATTTGTTTGTCCACGTGAAAATCCTGGTTCCATTTTGACAGCACGATTACCAGTTCTAGCAAACAAATGTACGAACGTATGCAGCGTTTAAAATCTCAAAATTCAATAAAAAAAAGAAACTTCTCCGCACGTACATACTGCGAGTCGCTCTCCGCGGCAACGAACCGGCGATGTGACGTCACAGTGCTTACTCGCACGGCGCAAGTAGTATCTGGGAGCTCCCAAATTGATTTATTTAAAAAAAAAACAGTTTTCATTATTTAGTCATAATTTTTTCGCAGTTGTTATTGTAATTACTTAAAGATTTTTTTAAGACTAATAAAATGCGATTTATTTTCATTTACATCTTCCTAATTGTTTTTGTTGACACTGGTACATTTGCAGATACCGGATCAGGGACTGGAACTCTATCAGCTTGCAACCAACATGATTGGCAGATGCGATCTGATCCATGAACCTTGAAACAAAATAAAACTAAGTTAGTGGAATCTAAGCCGTGATAGCCTAGTGGTTGAACATTTGCCTTCATGCAGGAGGGTGTGAGTTTGAAACCGGCCTGCACCTCTGACTTTTTGGATTCATGTGTGGATAAGAATTTGATTATCACTTGCTTTAATGGTGAAGGAAACCTGCACGCCAGAGAGTGCTCCATACAGTGCTCGATGGTGTGTGTAGTCTGCCAACCTGCCCTAGGCCAGCATGGTGGACTAAGACCTTAACCTGCTCATACTGAGAAGAGGCCCGTGCCCAGCAGTCGGACAGTAGTGGAATATCAAAACACAATGCCGACTTACTATACACAAATTAATTTCAAATAAAGAATGTATTCATATAAAAGTTAAATCTGTGCTCACCTGTTTCTCGATTGAACATGAGATCTGCATGCAGTATGGAGCATCGACAATTAACACAGTTATGGATGATGACTACTGCTTGTGCTTTGTTTATTTTCTGGGACCGACGAGTGATTAAATGCCAACATCCAGCATGAATGACACTAAGCTATGGGCTGTAACCTGTAAATAACACAAGCATTATTATTTTGATGCAGTTTGTATAGATGAACTGGAGTTTGTTTTAGATGTTTTTCAAGTGGTCATTTGGTAATTGTTGGTTTCATTTAGTAAGAAAATGTCGAACTCATGTAAAATAGGCTAATATATAGGTACATATACTGACATCGTAAGATAGTTTGTGAAAACCTCTTTGCAATAAAGATGTTCAAGGGTTCATATAACTGAATAATATTTAAGGGTACTTACGACTTGAGGAGCTGTCCATTGTCGAATCACTGATTGCAACTTGACCGAAACGTCGAGGTTAGTCAAAATGCTTGTTATATTTTGATTTAATTGTGCGCGACAAGTCCCGTAAACTTAGTTCAATATGAATCACTGATTGTATTTCAACAAGATATGTATGCACCCATCGATGCCACAATTGATAGTCCTTGGCGAATCATCATCATTTCAGCCGAAAGACGTCCACTGCTGGACATAGGCCTTGGTTCTCAGTTATATAATGTACTCTGTGGGCCTTGGCCACAGACTACTTAGAGATACTACGCATGGTGGTATAACTTAGAAGAAAAGAGGTGAATTGTAAACCAACAAATTTACATACGTCAGTAGATTAGTGTCTTTACTTCTATGTGTCAAAATATTTCATTTAGTCGGGCTATAATCCTAGAGTTGCATGTTCCGACCGCTAGTTAGTGCTTTGTTCAATTTAAAATATTTCACAAAATGTATAAACTATGTATTTTAAATATTTAATGATATTTAACAATGTAATTTTTTTTATTTAAGGGCATTTTTAAATTTTCTAATATAATTTAACCCTTGACAAAAAAATTACTTGAACACTAAAATAATGTTTTCTTCGTAAAACGGAATAAATAGATGCACATTTTTTTTTTTTTTTTTTTTTTTTTTTTAAATTATTATGGCCTGGTTGCTAAGACCTTTAAGCCAAGTCATTTATTTGTTATATATGTGAGTAGTTTTATGGCCTGGTTGCTTAGACCCTCCAGCCAAGTCTTTAGTTTACTCACCCTAGTAAAGTGATGGAAACTTTACCAGGTTTTTGAGCGGATGATGAGAAAATACGAAAGTCACGTTTTTCAACTTTGTACCATTTACCCACACTTGTACACGTTAACGAGCACTTAACATTTAATAATCCACCATTATTACACATTAACACTCGAAGAAACACAAATTTAGGAAAATAATACAAAATCCACAACACGATCTTTCCGAATTTTCCCGCCAACCATATAGATGCACATCAGTAAAGTACAGTGTTGCCAATGCTACGGCAATTACCGTGTTCTACGGTTTTCAGCCCAAAAAAATACAAAATCCACGGCCTATGGCTATAACCCTATGGCCGTAGCAAAATCTACGGCTTTCAGCAAGTTTGACGGTAATCATGTTTTTGATCAGTATATCATTGCATGTATCCAACCAAATACATTTTGTGTGTGTTCATCTTTCTTTGTGAATTCGAATTCTAACCTTGCAAAATTATCTGTTAAATGGACGGGGATTTCCCGATTAGAATTCCCGTTGAAAATTAAATGTTGTCATACCTACTTTTTTTTCAAACCAAAAAAGAGTAATTGATGATCAATTAATTTTGCATAAAAAACTTAAAAACAGCACCATTTGGCTGATTTTGAAATGTACTTCATTTTTGCCATAGAAATCAAAATAATATAAGGTAATAGAAATGGTAAAGGTGCGTGAACTTGTCGCCGCGTACAGGTGTCTCATAAGACCCCAGTCCGTGAATCGTTTGCTTGATCACCAGTGCTGTTTTGGACGCAGAGTCACTAAAGTTATATTTTGTAACATATCTAAGGGACTTTACTCTTGGCGCGACTAGACGCAGAATTGCATCGATTACCGATATCGGTCAGATATCGCAACAACATGTGTTCGAAGAAAATGTATTTAAAATCGCAAATGTCTTCAGACAAGATCGCATGGATTGACGATATCGCTTACAGAAATGTACGTGGGCGTGCGAGCGATGGCACTTGTTTCGACTTGCATGTGATTCTCTGTACGGGATATCGATGAGCGACTTCTGTTTCGCAACAAGTAATCTGTTGGAATTTGGAAATATTTTTGGTATCAATTAGAACGTATGTACAACTCGAGTCGACAATCGATGCGATATCGCTCGCATCGCATCGCGTCATGAGCAAAGTCCCTAACAGCGAAATTGTTTTTAGGCTTAATTTACTTTGTATATTGAATGCTGGAAATATGGTGGGCGTAATTGCGTATCTATGTGTTGGTGGCGGAAAACCGGCGACATGCGTTCCGGTAGTAAAAGACATTAGATATAATTTCTATTACCTTATTATTTAAATTTCTGTGATTACGGCCAACCGTTAATTCTTTTTCCATACAAATACGGCTTTTCTACTGAACGTGCACGGCCGCCTAAAGACTTGCATTGGCAATACCGGTAAAGTATAACCTAGTGATGCGACTCGAGTCCGATTTTGCCAGTCGAGTTATTCGAGTCATTTTACAGTTTTACTCGAGTACCACTCGAGTGGTCGAGTCACTCAAGTGGTTCACGAGTCACTCGGTCACTCACCTCACTCGATTCACTTGTCACAATCTTTGAATTTATTAAGTTTCTTTGTATTTAAGTGGATGTTTTCCTCATATATGTGTAATCAGATTTGTTGTACTACCAATTGTTTTTACACATTTTACAAATCACTTTTTTTTCTTTCGAAATAATTCCACACTAGTGACTTTGTCGTAGCTGCTATATTATCGTCACTCATTTTGAAACAAAACAAACACTTTTATAAACAATTTCTATCTTATTTACATTTATGAACGTCTATAATTCATTCAACACAACGGTTCACTTGAGTTCACTACACGCGAAAAGTGCAAACAAGTGTGACAACAACGGGTCTTCTTCTCAGCGCCCCGCAAGGGGCGCGAGGCTCGGAGGTTGGGGACCCCCTTTCCCGAACACGACAACAACGCACTTTAACGTATCTCTTTTAAAGAGCAGTATTAAACCTGTTTGTCTCGGCGAATGGTGGGCGAGTGACTCGAGTCCGAGTGAAATCGAGTCGATATTTTTTTCACTCGAGTACGGTTTTTTACGATGTGACTCGAGTAAAATTGGACTCGAGTCGCATCACTAAGTATAACCTGTCTGTGTAAGTGTTTATTTTACAAAATATTTTCAAATATGTACGATTCTTGACTAGCTGGCTACTGTTATTGACTTCGACGAAACCGCTTTTCGTAACTGACCTGGGAAACTATTGGATTTTGTCGGAATTGCTACCACAGAGTACTTTTGTATAATATGAAAAAAGCTACTCTTGAACGACTGTTTGGATCATTGCAGTGCTGCAGTGTTATGATTCTGATATTTCTTAATATGTCGACCAGAAAGTGTTGCGTTCGAAGCTGCATAACTCGTAAGTCAAGCTATGTTTTCATTATTGCACTAGGTACATAAATATTTCCCTCAGCAATTTCCTACTTGTTTATCAGATTCCTGAATTGCGTTCCACTAGTCTGTGTTAAATAGTAATAGTAGTAGTAGTGTAGTCGTCCGTGTGGTGCCGGACGCAAAGAATTTCACCACCCTATATCTTCTCATGGGTGTCGTAAAAGGCGACTAAGGGATTCACCAGAGGATGGGCAGCAGCGTCCTCCGAGTATTTAACCAACCAACTGCGATCGCCAACCCGCCTGCCAAGCGTGGCGATTATGGCATATCCCCTCATGCAAAGCACAATAAAAAATCGGCCCCTAGTCCCCGGCGGCCCCGCTAGCCCTGGTTACGGTAGCGGCCTAGGTAACGGCGGGGCAGGGGGTGCTAAGAATCCCCGGCAGAGATCCGGCTACCATAACAAAAAAAGACTGGACCTGGCAACATACAACACACGTACACTGCGGACCGACGAGAAGCTTGTCGAACTCGAGGAAGAATTGAGCAGGTTACGATGGGATATCGTAGGGTTATCTGAAGTCCGAAGAGAGGGGGAGGACACGATAATCCTCAAATCCGGTAACTTGCTCTATTTCCGGTAGGGCGATCAACTTTCCCAGGGCGGTGTCGGGTTTATCGTCCACAAGTCTCTTGTGAACAACATAGTGAAGATCGAGAGTGTTTCGACCAGGGTGGCGTACCTTATACTCAGAATAACCGAAAGGTATTCGTTGAAGGTTATACAGGTATACGCCCCGACCTCGAATCACCCCGACGATGAGGTGGAGACCATGTATGAGGATATCTCGAGAGCCATGCATGGCTCTAAAACTCACTTCACTGTTGTCATGGGAGACTTCAACGCGAAACTGGGCAATCGCTACGATGATGAGCTGCGAGTGGGGCAATTTGGATATGGATATCGGAACCACCGGGGTCATCTACTGGCCGGCTTTATGGAGAAGGAGGGACTCTATATGATGAACTCTTTCTTCAGAAAGCGTGAGCATAGGAAGTGGACCTGGTTGGGCCCTGATGGTGTAACAAAAAATGAGATTGACTTCATTATGTCGACGAAGAAGCAAATATTCAATGATGTCTCTGTGATCAACGCGGTCAAAACCGGAAGCGATCACCGTTTGGTAAGAGGCACATTGAATCTGAACATCAAGCTGGAAAGATCTCGAGTGATGAAGTCTACGCTCCGTCCAGCACCGATCCAAATCCAAAACCCCGAGAGCTTTCAGCTCGAACTTCAGAATCGTTTCGAATGCCTAGGGATCTCAGTGGACGATTACAGCGATGGGTTTGTGGAAACTGTCCATACGGTCGGGTCTAGGATCTTTAGGACCCGTCGTACAAATAGAAACAAAAAGCTCTCTGACCACACCCTTGAGCTTATGGCGGAAAGACGCGAGATGATTCTGCAGTCCTCAGATGATGCGTCTAAGTACCGGCAGCTCAATAGACAGATCTCAAAGTCCTTGAAAAGTGACCTACGCCAATTTAATACGGAACGTATTAAAGACGCGATAGAGAAGAACAAGGGCTCCAAAGTCTTCGCAAGAGACCTGTCTATTGGGCAAAGCCAGCTTGCAAAACTGAGGACCGACGATGGCAGAGTCGTATCCTCCAAGCCAGAGCTATTGAAGGAGGTCGAGAAGTTCTATGGACAGTTATACACGTCCACCCGGACACCCGCTGTAAATCGGGCTCACGACCCAAGAGCTAGATTGACCCGACACTATACCGAAGATATCCCGGACGTCAGCCTGTACGAGATTAGGATGGCTCTGAAGCAGCTCAAAAACAACAAGGCACCGGGTGATGACGGAATTACGGCCGAACTCCTGAAGGCGGGTGGAAAACCGATCCTTAAGGCCCTTCAGAAGCTGTTTGATTCTGTCATTCTCGAGGGAAGAACGCCACAGGCATGGAGCAGAGGTGTGGTGGTACTCTTCTTCAAAAAGGGCGATAATGCTCTACTGAAGAATTATAGGCCCATCTCACTTCTGAGCCATGTCTACAAGCTGTTTTCGAAAGTCATTACGAACCGTCTTTCGCGCAGGTTTGACGACTTCCAGCCTCCCGAACAAGCCGGTTTCCGAAAAGGCTTTAGCACCGTAGACCACATACATACGCTGCGGCAGGTTATACAGAAGACCGAAGAGTATAACTTGCCTCTTTGTTTAGCGTTTGTGGACTACGAGAAAGCCTTCGATTCGATCGAGACTTGGGCGGTACTACAGTCTCTTCAACGGTGCCAGATTGACTATCGGTACATCGAAGTGTTAAAGTCTTTGTATGAAAACGCCACTATGTCAGTCCGATTACAGGACCAAGCCTCGAAACCTATCCTTCTGCAGCGAGGTGTGAGACAGGGAGATGTGATCTCTCCGAAACTGTTCACTGCTGCATTGGAGGATGTCTTCAAGGTTCTGGACTGGAAGGGGCTAGGTATTAACATAAACGGCGAGTACATCACTCACCTTCGGTTTGCCGACGACATAGTAGTCATGGCTGAGACCATGGAGGACCTCGGTACAATGCTCGATGACCTCAGTAGAGCTTCTGATAGAGTGGGTCTTAAAATGAATATGGACAAGACAAAGGTTATGTTGAATTCCCATATAGCACCCATTCCCGTAAACATCGGAGAATCTACACTCGAAGTTGTTGACGATTATGTATACCTAGGACAAACTGTCCAGCTAGGTAAGTCCAACTTCGAGAAAGAGGTCAATCGTCGAATCCGACTCGGTTGGGCAGCGTTCGGGAAGCTACGCAATATCTTCTCGTCCAAAATACCGCAGTGTCTCAAGACGAAAGTCTTTGACCAGTGTGTGTTGCCAGTAATTACTTACGGTACTGAAACGTGGTCGCTCACAATGGGCCTGATAAGAAGGCTCAAAGTCACTCAAAGGGCAATGGAGAGGGCTATGCTCGGAGTGTCCCTGCGTGATCGAATCAGAAATGAGGAGATTCGCAGGAGAACGAAAGTAACCGACATAGCCCGAAGAATTGCCAAACTTAAGTGGCAGTGGGCGGGGCACATTGCTCGCAGAACGGATGGCCGATGGCAGTAAAGTTCTGGAGTGGCGACCGCGTACTGGAAGGCGCAGCGTGGGTAGGCCCCCCACAAGGTGGACCGACGACCTGGTGAAGGTCGCGGGAATCCGCTGGATGCGGAAGGCACAGGACCGGTCGTTGTGGCGATGTTTGGGGGAGGCCTATGTCCAGCAGTGGACGTCTTTCGGCTGAAATGATGATGAATGATGAGTAGTAGTAGTGTTGTCGTTTAATAATTTGTGTTGTGGTGTGGTGATCCCTATGTACACGCAGGTATCAAGTGGGCAGAATAAACAGACTGTCGCATCTGCGCGCATGGATGGGCGTGTTTATGTTCTATGAGAACATTAACACGCCCCGCTTGCCCCGCGTTTGCCCCGCGGTGAGCAAACTCCGCGATATTTTTTCTTTGTGATGTCGTCTCTAGTTTATAATTCCTCAGTGGTTAGGGGCAATATCGTGTTTGACAAGATCTTTGATTTTACGCACAAAGCATTAAGGTTGAACTAGCCGGTCCCTTCTCCTTACAAAAGTCGAAGGGTGATCACTCCATTATTTGATGTTGTAAGTCTATATCATTTCGATTTTTCACTTCATTATCTAGCTTTGTATTTGAACAAAACAGTAAAAAGACTTAAAAATTATAATCCTCAAAACATCCGTATTTCAGCACAAATTTTTACGCTTTTTGGACGTAAATAAATGAGATAAGAAGCATGACATATCCAAAATAATTTGCATAGAAACATAGCTTAGTTAGTCTAAATTTTGAATAACGTTCGTTTTAATGGATATATCCAGTAGTTTATTCATAAACACCCTAAAACCAAAGGTCGACTCATAAATTTTGCGCGATCATTTTCGGTAAACACTTGCGTCTCACTTTACGCGTCTACTGCGGGTAAGCGGCGGGCGAAATAGCATGCTTTTTAGCCACGCCCACCGATGAGTTCGAGCCGGCGGCTAGTTCAACTCGACACTGTGAATCGGGCCAAATTCTGACTTGCCATGATTCCCTTTGCGGTCATAACCCTGATTAGCAACTTTTTCGGTACACATTACACATACTGTGGTGAAACGAAATTATATTTAAGAGTTGAATTGGCGATAAGTTTAAGATGACTGTGTAGATTTTTTCTGTGTTATTATTTTTCTCCATGTTTTACAATAACCGTTAAAAAAAATTAAAACAAATAATTGTTCGTTATAGTAGTTAGACCGTATTGATCTTAGTTCGCGGTGGACTCAAAACTACGTATAACTACTTAAATGTGTTGAAACAGATGAAAGTAGGCATGGGTAACTTCAGACACATCTATATCTTCGGATATATATCCCAAAGCGGATATGTATCACATATCCTATATCCGAGTAACTCTGACCCTGACATTCAACACTGAAGACAACGAATGGATCGAAAAACAAATTTTAGATAATCATTGTACATAATACTTGATTTTTAAATACGCCTTTCTTTTTTTTTTGATAGACAGTCCTAAGCCTGTGAAGTATGAAAGGAAATCAATTATTATGTTACTGTGTCACTTAATCGTTCCGCGGATCTATTAAATTGGCTACAAATCTACATTGTTTTATTATTTTTAACGCATTTAAGCATGCGATGCGAAATCTGACGATTTAAATTGTGGAAAGAAAAAATCGCTCACGAGAAGGATTCGAACCTGCGACTCCTCTGCCGTGTCACTCGCAGGTCTGTTATCTTAAGATACATGAGTTACGCGTAACAGGTCTAAATCGTATTTTTTCATGATCCTCTATCACCCAGTAAAATAATATTTTAATAAACTATTACCAATTAGTCACAATTGCCTATCACCTAACTCTTGAAACTATGATTTTGCCATTGTTAGTTATGGTAAAATACTGTATCTTAAGTTACATCAATTACGCGTGATAAGTTGCGAGCGCATCGAGCAAATCCTAACTCTGCTAACTACTAGATACAGTATTTATCCGTGACTGTAGTGAGCGTACTAACTGATGATGATGTGGATATTATGAGAGATTCATTAACAAACATGGTTCTAAAAGTAATAGCCCACGGCAACATGATAGTCTTTATGGACCAGCTGAAGAAAAATAACTATTTTTCTGAAATCAATAGGTGGAATAAAAAAATCGCGGGCGAATATGCAGGAGTAATGTTCACAAACCTATTTTTGTTGGTTAGTATATCAGCTTGATGTATCTCATTTACCGGGTTTTTGAAAAGTGTACGTATTTGAAAATAATTTCCAAAAGCCTTCAAAATACGCACTGTCTGTTGTTGGATTTCCACTGGTTATTTTATGAAAATGTGTGTTAATCAATTATTATTTTATTACACAGGAAATTAAAGTAAATAGGTCCTAAACAAGGCAAAGAAAAGCCAACTGGCACCTTAAATTATGGATTTCAGTCATGGTTTCAGAGTTTCAGATAATTTCAGAACGCGCGAATTGTGCTTAGATAAAATCAAACAGTTTTTAGTAACTTCGTTGGTAATTTTTACTGTTTGATGTTTATTCAATAACTACAAATTTTGTATAAAAAAGTGCAGTTATAAATGCAGTTCATGACGATACCCTTTAATCAGCAGTCGACTTAGACCCAAAAAACTGCCACCGTAATGGTGGCAGTCTTATTTTCAAAATAATCACCTTATGTTGCTTCGAGGCTAGTAGTTCTGGTCTATACTTTTCTTTTAAGTATTTTTTGGTCTTACTGTTCTGTTGTCTTAGCTGGACCCTAGTTTCATTTATAACAACTAATTTGCGTAAAATTTCTTATATATCGGCATCAAACGAAATAAAAATTTGCGTGAAGTGCTTAGCCGGTTGTGTTTTGGTTCGACTCAGAGGGGCATCGGTATCTTTCTCTTAGATACCCTGGGAAATCAGAATTTATGGCAAATATTGCTTCCTTATCACTTTTTAAAAACATCTATTACCTAGCTATCTCTTTAATATTTCATTATTAATTTCCTACCATCAGATTCAATATCTTTTCGGTGTTCTGTGCTATAGTGGAAGTCGAAGGCTATTTACAGTAGAGGACATATTCAACGCTCTGTCTACTGGGATTTAATTCAGCTAACTGATTTTTAACTACAGCATCGGATGCAATAGATTCTCCTTATTCCGTCACTATGTAGTATTTTGGAAAAAAAAACGGACACGACACGACACCAACGAACGGACAGCACATTGTTGAGATTTTTTTTTTTTCGAATGCAAGAAATTTATCACCTGGCTCTGATTAAATCCTTCTAAGTTTGGAAGCAAAAGTAATACAACAAAGAAATTTAGCGTAAAATCATCTGAAGGGTTGACGATTATAATGAGATCAAAAGCATTTCGATTTCATTATTATTTTTATATAAGGCCGCGAACTTTTCAATCCACGTATTTAGGCATTCTTCTTCTTCTATCGTGTCGACATGAGCTACATAATGATAACGGCTCATGTCGTGGGGAAAAGATTAGCCAGTCAGCAGGTTGGTAGCAGAGCTGAGTGCCCAGGGTGCGGCGGACGATCAATTAAATATCGTCACTCGTGGAGGCTCTTATTAGGCATTAAGAATAGTTGAATTTTGAAGATGCTCAACTTACGTAGTCGTCAAGAAATCATACGATGAAAAATAATTCAAAGATTTGCATGTGTATTGCAAAAGTGTGTTGGACTTTGTTAAAAAAGAAGTACCCCGGGAAGTAAGGCGAAGGAGTGTAAGTGCAAGAAAGAAAGCAGACTTAAATGCAGATGTAGATTTAGATAAGATCTTACATATCTAGGTTTTAGTTTTTTTTTGTATCTAAAATAATTTTGATAATACTAAGTTCTCATTTCAATTTTTATGTTAGTTATGAAGTTAATTAAGTTTATTTGTTTTAAAAGTTATCGAATCTTGGTTAGAAGAAGTCTGAGTTTTCGTTTTACTCATTAAAAAGGATATTTTAATGTATTTGAAAATTTGAGTTTTTACTAGATAAGTCATAAGTCATTATTCATTTGTTTAGATGAGTAGTATTTTTTCTATTCCTTTATAAACTAATTTAATTTAATACTAAACAATCAGTCAGACAAACTTTAGTTAAAGATACCTGTGTTTAGCAAAACATTCCATATTACACTTGTTGCGGCTAAGTCACCTATCTTAAGATACAGAGCACCGCGTAACAACCAATGTATAGAGAGCTTGTTACACCTATCTCTGTTATAGCTAATAACTCTGAAAATTTCAAAGTATTCAAAAATCTATAAATTTCCCGGTTTTCCTCAGACTTTAATACAACCAATTATGTAAAAATATTTCCTGAAAGTTTTGAAACATTTAAGATAATCGCAATTATCTGTAAAAAACTTTAAACGGTGATATCTCAAAACTATGTTTCGTGAGATACAAGAGATAGGCCTGACACGGCAGTCCTGGCTCAGTACGCCAGTGGTTTAGTTAGCCACTAAGCTACCGTGAACACTACGACTTGGAATTTAACTGCAAAGTTAGTCGAGTCGGTTAGGAAACATTAATTCTTAATAAGATATCGCTGACGTCACCCAAAGACCTCCACTTTGGTACAAATTGGAGGTTTATTTCGATACCACGAGCAGTGTTCACGGTAGCTTAGTGGCTAAAGCACTGGTGTACTGAGCCAGGAGTCGCAGGTTCGAATCCTGCTCGTGAGCGATTTTTTCATTCCACAATTTAAATCGTCAGATTTCGCTTGTGGGCAAAGTTAGAGAATTTTACGGTACCTAATTTATGATCAGTTTCAACATAGTTTGTAGTTCTATTTACGTATAACTTCAGTATCTTTTTACTTTTTTTAAGTAGGTACTTTTTTATTTACATTGACAATTCTCGATGAAATTCTAGATTTATATACGATTTCTTAATTCACTTTTACAACGTTTATTAATGTTTTAACAACCCAACGTGCAACGTGCGTTATGTTGAAAATTAACGTTAGCTATGACAGTTGAAGTTGTTAGGCGAGCCTATCATCATCATCATCATCCTCCGAGCCTTTTCCCAATTATATTGGGGTCGGCTTCCAGTCTAGCCAGATGCGGCTGAACATCAGTATTTTACACGGAGCGACTGCCATCAGACCCCCGCAACCCAGTTACTGGGTAATACTGACATTCGGAGGTTAGACCAGTTGTCAGACTTTCAGGCTTCTGACTACCCGTAACGACTGCCATAGATATTCGTATGACAACCGGGACCGACAGCTTAACGTGCTCTCCGAGCGAGCCTATCATAAGACAAAATTAATTGTGAATTAGTGCTACGGACGTGCTACGTGCGTAAGTAGCAACTTTTAACCAATAGTTTTGTTCCTACATATTTCTGAGACTAAGGCCCGTATTATAGGTATTATTGTAGGCCCGTATTGATCTTTCCTCAAGTACTAAACTTCAATCACCTGATCACCACTTAAGGATAGAATCGTTTCTTGAGTATCGGTCTTATTCCAATACGGTAATTATAAACTTTAATTCAACAACATAACACACGAATTTGACCTAAAATAGAATAGAAATCTCTACTCAAGCGTAGTCTGGACCACACTAGAGTGATTACAGATCAAATCTCTGTTCAAATACCGAAACGGGTGACAATATAAAATAAAGCTAAACTAGGCTGAACTGTGAATAATAAATCTCTGCTTGAGGAATGTTCTAAAATTAAATCTCAACACAGTGATCAACGCTTGAGTATCGTTCTGTAATACGGGCCTTAGATTCGTTTACAAGACTTATTATTTTATTCATTCCCGAAAATCTTGCATTTTAGCACTAATGTGTCATTTCATTGAACTGGCCAAAAAGACTCAAATTCACAATATATGTTGGTTTAGCTGCCAAAAAAAATATCACAAAATCTGGACCTGATAGGTGGCGCTGTGACCGATCGTGTGGTTTAGTAGTTTCTCTAGTGGTCTCTGTTTAGCCGAGCTCTGTTTGTTTGTTAGTCGAGTCAGTGTGAGATCTCCAATTAATTCTGATTTTCTGTTCGTGACGTGACAAGAATAATTTTCATTTACAGATTCAAAGTCGCCGCGAATAGTGTTGAATATTGTGGGACTCCTCATTACTGTGTTGCAAGACTTACCGGAACATGCTGACGTGGTTGAGAAGATACTCTTTGAAGAAGAAAAGTTCAATTTCATGAGTTTAGTAGAACAGCCCAGCGATGCGCTGAGGATGAGAGTTTCAGTTTGTTGTGCACATTCTCTTGTACTGCGTTTTCTGTAGCTATGGAGTCCAAGTGGAGTAAGAAAGAGACTGATTCTGTTGAGGGGCTGCACACTCATTGTAATGTTGCTCTGAATAGGGCAGCCCGACTAGCCACTAAGGAGCTCAGCAATATGCCTTTTTATGTTAGCTAGTGAGAAATAAGACTTTATTATACACTCGGATTTCCT
This sequence comes from Asteroscopus sphinx, assembly GCA_949699075.1. Classification (NCBI taxonomy): domain Eukaryota; kingdom Metazoa; phylum Arthropoda; class Insecta; order Lepidoptera; family Noctuidae; genus Asteroscopus; species Asteroscopus sphinx. The sequence goes on from OX453024.1 coordinate 15,363,744, forward strand.
TTTTCTATTTTGAATACAGGTAAAAGATTTATTGACTATATGCTATATTCATATGAAAAATGGTCCAGCGATGTATCTGCGCAGATTACACAATTTATATACGCGGGAAATCGGTTAACCAATCAGAAAACACCATCGCTCCGCCCAAAAGTTTCCATGCAAAACGTCCTCATCTGTCTGTCTACTTACGCTAATGAGAGCCATTGAGTTTTGCAACGCTTTCACATACGAAAAGATATTCTTTGAAAGATTTTAGGTAAGGCTTTTTATTTCTCTTGTCTAAAGAGATGTCTTTAGGTCTTGAATCGTGCCTACATTAATAAGACAGTACTAGGCTAGGTTTTCGTGCAATAAATTATGTTATTGTGTGTTTTTGCCTTAATCTCTTGGAGATTCATATAGACTAAAAATTAAGACGCTCTTGACTTTAGCTGTTTAGTATTTTCAGTTAAGATTTAGTATAAATTCCATTTACTTTGAATGTGTCTAGTCTAAATTTTGGCGCGGGAGGGGCCCGTTCTGGGCCAACGGGGAGTTGCTCCACGTGTCAACGGCAGCGGGGGGACTGTCTTTCCCTGCCCCCATCAATCTCGTAACCCCAGGAGTGCCCGCTGAGTGGTGTTCTCGCACCTCTTGGGACCGAGGTGAAGCCAAGAGGCTTCACCACCCGGACCGCGAGGAAGAATACCTCTATAAAAAATTACGGGAGGTAGGGCCTGCGAGCAGCAGACTCGGGGTAGTCTGCTGCCCGACCAGCAGCTGGCGTAGCTGGCACAGCCGGCGTAGTTGGCACAGCTGGTAAAGGCCCATGAGGTGAGGTGGCGTGCAGTGTTCCGTGTGCGCCACCGAGGAGGGTGCGGCCAACGTTTGGCCGCACGGGGAGAAGGTGCTCGCCTATTTGAGGCGGGCCAGTACCTGTCGGGGGTGGTTGTGTGAATACTCACGGGTTCCCACGCCCCCGGCTAAGGTAGTTGAAGGAACACCGTGGTGCTTTTAGTCGGTAAGAGTTCAACACTGGCTCCGCCTACCCCGGGCGGAGTGAGTAAAGAGTTGTCTTTGTCACTCAGACCTATGTGACAGAGATGACGCTAGCTAGCCGATTATCTCTTTCTAAAACTCGATGTTGTAATCTTTAATGCTAGTTGTTGTACTTTCTTCTTACCTGATATTTGATTAAAAATTTATATTTAAAAGAATCATAATAAGAATGAGAAATGAGTGAATCCGAATCATATACGCACATTATAAGCTAAACATCTTGTCATAAACACTATTTAAATTGTTAATTAATGGGGCACGACTATTGACCATTTATAATAACAAGGGTCATTAACGTCACAAAAAGCACCCTCCACCTCTTGACTTTATTACTCCACAGGAGAAGTTACCACCGGGACACGATCTACAGTGGCCAGTGTGGAAGTCACTTAATCGCCTTCGCACCCAGGTTGGTCGCTATGTGTGAATGGGGGTTTAGGGGCCCTAGTCTTGCACATTGTGACTGTGGTGACTCATAGCAATCCATGTCGCACTTGCTAACGTGTCCCTTGTGCCCGAACACCTGCACAAGAGATGACCTATTCGCCGCCACTGAAAACGCCATTGAAGTGGCCACATTCTATTCAAATAAAAAACCGGCCAAGTGTGAGTCGGACTCACGCAGTAAAGGTTCCGTACAACCCATGGAACTGATACTCCATAGAAACGGATTTAATTTACTGGGCATAATTTAAAAATCTCAGCTGCTACTGAGATTTTCACAAAAGAAAACCAATTTAGTTTTGCCAGAATTAGAAATCGGCTACTAAATTCAAATTCAAATGTTTTTTATTTCAAATAAACCTATTTACAGGCACTTTTGAAACTTCAGGCTCCAGTCGCACGGGTCCAAATTGTGGGTCCTATGGAGAAGAACCGGCAAGAAACTCCATGGATATACTCTTTTTAAAATAGGTTACGGTTTATTAAATCAAATTTATTTAGATAACTATTAGATAAGTTATTGGTTTGGAATTAGGCCCTGTCCCTGCACGAATTGTAGGTCCCTGGACTGCGGGGCGCAGTGGGCAGCTGGAGCACTGAGGCGCGCCGGCCAGTGATAACAATTAGTTATGTAAAACATTAAAATAATGTAATTTTAACAAAAAAAAAATCTGAAATGTATTACTTGGCTTGCGACAAAATATATAGTGTAAGTTTCAAAATCATGTTCTTTATAAATTTTCGTCATAAAATGAATTCAAAGTGTCAAAAATTGGGTATGTTTGTTTATATATTTTTTTTCTATCAAGCGAAGTTATTTAAATCGTGTATCGATCTTTCAAAATGGATACATAAACTACTCAACTCCACCATATATTTGTTCCATTCTCCCTACTTCAAGAAATGATGACGAAAAATGGAAAGAAACAATGTACTTTTTTGGAGTTTGCGACCAGATAGGTCCTGAAAAAAGTATATGTTCTAAATAACACATAACATAACATAACATCACGCCTGTATTTCCCCGAAGGGGTAGGCAGAGGTGTATAGTACACCCACATTTCGCCAGTTAATTAATAAAAAATAATTGGTAATTGTAAATAAAAATGTAACTTAGAAACTGCTAAAAACGTATGGCTCACGTTACGGTAAAGTTTAGTAGTACAATAGTAACCACGATCTGTATGGAAATTGTCGGGATCGTTACGCGGTCCAGTGCGCACGTACGATATATTTTTATTTTTCGTTGCGCGTAATCCGTTCGGACCGTTCTCGCCGATTCGTTGCCGCCGGTGTGTATTTTCATACATACGCGCCGCACGGTCGCGGTAGGCCGCGCTCCATGGCGCCGTCGCCCGGGACCCGACTCACAGGGCACGGGACCGAGCCCAAAAGGCCCTTCTAAGGGCCAACCACCACCACCACCTGTGAAGCAGCTACTACGAACGCTGTCGAACCCGGAGTTTCGCGACGCCGGTTCCGGTGGTCCGCTCGCATCGGCCGCCCGTCACGCGGCGAGTGACGTGACGGCCATGCAGCGTGATTCCGATTCCGGCACCGCTTCAACGCAGCCGGCAGCCACCCAGGCAGCCCACCGCCAACAGCGCGATCCGCGCCTCGCTCCACGCACAACCACCACCGCAGCGCGTCCAACATCGGCCGCCACTCCTGTGCCCAAGGAGACTGCAGGCCAGCTTCCCACCACCTCGCGTCATGCGACTGCTGCTGCAGCCGCCACACGCACCTCTGCCCGCGTCCCGCCTCGCGCTGCTCCATCGGCCCGCCCGCCGATGTCGAGCGCGCCCGCGGGCGCGGCAAAAACAATGACGTCACGCTATTCGCCGAACCGACCGATTGTGCCCAAGTCGGTCGCGAATATTGCGTCACCTGCTCCACCTCGCGGTTCCGCACCGGCATCCCCGGCGTCCCGAGCGATGTATTCGTCGCTCGTAGGCTCGGATGCATCGTTCGGGTCCAGTGAATCGGTCGCGAGTGAACATAGTGCCGCCTCGGATCACAGTGGACCATTGGATCGCAGTGTTTTGGATCGCAGTGTCTTGGATCGCAGTGCATTGGATCGCAGTGTAAAGGATCGCAGTGCATTGGATCGCAGTGACATGGATGTGCCCCGGGCTGCGCTGAGAAAGACCCGGCCCAGCCCTCAAGGGCAACAGAAGACACCGTCGCTGCCGAACTTGCAGTCGCCGATGTCCCCGGAAGTCCAGCAGGTAGGTCCTGTGAGTTTTGATCTAGGCTACGACCTGGACTTGCCACGCCTAGCGCAGCGACGTCAGCGCAGCCCCGACGACGACGCCGCGGAGGAGGCAAAGCGGCCGTGTGTCGCTGCACCTTTACCGCAGCGGCCCGTGCGCCCGCGCGCCGACAGCGACACAACGGCCCGCGTGAGTACTAACACGCACTCCTTTGCCCAAGCAGCAAAACAGCCGCACTCTCCCGGAACACACTCCGCGACGACCAGCACGGCAGCCCCCGCGCACGCTACCAACACAGGTAACGGCACACAGGGTAAGCCGGCAAAGAAGCCCCGTTACCCACCGCTGGTGGTGGAAACGATGCCACAGTGGGCGCGCCACTTCAAGGCGCTCAAGGACAAGTTGGGCCGGGCACCAAACGCGCGCCCCTTCGGGAAGGGTGTTAAATTCATCCCCCAAAATGAATCCGAGTTCCGTCTCGTACAGAGATACTTGACGGAGCTCGAAAAGGAAGAAAACGTAAGTTGGTTTTCCTATTCCCTACCAGCGGACAAAAGTCTTAAGGTAGCCATCAGGGGGCTGCCGGTAGACACATCCCCAGAGGAAATCGAAGAGGATCTTCGCGCGCAGGGGTACGAGCCGGAGTATGTCCGCCATATCAAGGCGAGACAGGGAAGACCCGGCTGTATCTTCCACGCCGTCCTCAAACGAACTGCTGATACAATACCGGGTATATACCACGTGACAGAAATGTTATGCATGCCCGGTATTAAGATCGAGGCCTGGCGTGGAAAAAAGGGCCCATCCCAGTGCCACCGATGCCAAAAATTCAGGCACTCGTCCGCCCAATGCCATCGGCCCCTCGCATGCGTGAAGTGTGGTGGGCCACACCATGCAAAGGAGTGCGTACGCCCCAAGGAGGAGCCCGCCCAACTAGCAAAAACGTCGTATAGTTCCAGTCTTATAAGACTTCATGTTATGTAACAGTTATATAGTGGGATCTAGCTAACTCTCATGTTATATAGATGTTCATCTTACGACGGTTTAGTCGCGTGACTGTAATGTCTTATAACATAGTTGAGTAAACGTTTTCACGACCAAATTATACGACGTCGTACAATGGTGTCAGTGCATATGTAGAGTAAACGTTTTCAGTACTAACTTATACGACGTCGGATACTAGTGCCAGCCATGACGTTTACTTGACAATGTATTGGTCATATAAACGTTTCAGTTAAATAAAAGGTTTTCATAAGACAACCGTCGTCGTGTGCAGAATTTTAACATAACTTTTATATAATTAAAAAGCCGCTTAAACGTTTGAGCATGACCTTTATACAACAAAACTATTTTGGTCGTATGGAAGCCTAACTAAGACTTATATGCGACTAAAATGTAGAATTTCAACGGTTTCATAACTTTAAGTAGACTTTTAAATCATTTAAAGGTCAAATCCATACTTTAATTAAACCCTTCTCATTTTGTTTTGTCAAATACAAAAGTAATTTCAGTCAGCCTTCAAACGTAAAATTAGGCAAACGTTCCACTCATTGAAAAGTGAGCCGATAACTTCTTCGTTTTCTGATCCCCCCAAAAATTACGTACAAGAACAAATGATTGTTTCAGAAAATGGTTCCGTATATTCTTAAACTTATTTTAATTTTAAAGATTATTTTGAATAGCAGAAATGGGCGATAGATTTTAATATTTCTCATTGGCAATGGCTTCACCATTAAGTCTTTACTGAGAAATACTGGAAAACATTTCTGGTATACCGGATAATCTTACACTGACATTTAATATTGATGAACTTCCTCTTTATAATAGCTCATGACAGCAAGTATGGCCTATACTTTGTCACATTTTTGAAAAATAAGATATTCCACCATTTGCTGTCGGTATATACACAGGAAAAGGCAATCCTAGTGATCTAAACACTAACTTATATAATTTCGTAGCAGAAATGAAAAGACTTCTCAAATAACCAAATAGTTGAAACTATTTCTGTGAATGATATCGGTGGAAATATTTTAATATTTGGTAATCTCTTAGGAAATTGTAGCGATGCGTTTGAAAAGCCTATTAAATCTTCAATTTTGAATACTTATAAGTATGATACTAATACTGTTACTAAATCAGAGTTATCATATAAAATATCAGGGGGCCTAGTACGAGTTTGACACTTAAGAATACTTTCAAAGTATTCGTCGACTTTCATTAATAAATCTGTAGTTCCTCCTCGTATCCGCCAGGGGCGCTACTGAATTAGGAATGAAAGTCGACGAAAGTATTCGTAAGTGTGAAACTCGTACTAGGCCCACAGATGTTAAAACATCATGTTGGTTAGCGTTGCTTACAATGAGTATATATTTTTATACCTTTAATTCACACATTATCATCGTAAAAAAAATAAAGATTTAAAGTAGCAAATTGTTTTTATTGACCAGAAAAATCACAGTACAGTCAAATAATACAATACTTTTAGTGTCGATAACTTACAACAGTCTGTTTATCAATTATTATTAATGAACACTAAGCTTAACATAATCTAATAAAAATGTGGGCACAAATATGGCACATTCGGTTATAAAATTATCAACAACAGTCTGTTTATCGCTTATCATTTATAAACACTTAGCTTAATATAATCTAACAAAAATGTAGGTACGAATATGGCGCATTCGGTTAAAAATGATCGTCAACACTTTATCACTTATTATTAATGAACACTAAGCTTAACATAAACTATGACATTTGAGGCCAATTCTAACTTCTGTTATTGTCGCGGTCTGGTATACATGTTACATAAATTGAGGATTCATTGACGCTTGTAGATTGAGGTTCGGGCATCTTGTCATATTCATAAAATAAAATAAAAAATGTTTTACAAACCATTGAAAGCCCTCAAAAAAGATCGCAAGATCGAGGAAAGTGGAGAGTTCTCGTTTCGGAGGCCATGACTCACTTTGAGTCACTGAGCCAGAGGAGTAAGTAAGTAGTAAAAAAGATCAGTTGAGTATAGTTTGGTAATTGGGACACTAAATAAGTTTTTAGTTTACATTTAAAAAACTCTTACATCTTACATTTACTGACATTTGTTTACATCTTATGTAAGTATTGATTAGGGAACCCTAAAGCCGACTGAATATGGCCGGCATCGTGGTCACAAGGAAAAGCCTACGCGACCTTTTTGTTAAATTAGTGTAATATAGAGGTCGCTATAAAACGTAAACAAGATGGTTGGAGCTTTATTATGAAAACGTATTTTGGATAATTAACTAAAACCATTGAAATACAAAGAAATAGGGGAGGGCGTAAAAAATTTCACATAAACACATATGTACATTGTCATAAAACTAAATTTCCCCGGAAAAATAACACAACTATTATAATATCACACATTTAAGTACAGTAAATATATTTAGTAATCATGGAAGTTAACTTCACTTACCTTTTTATGTTGTTTTTTTAAACACACACCAACGGCGAGCACAATTTTTACACGCGAATAAAAATGGTTGTCGTTGAGTCGTTGTTTGACACTAACACAACGCTTCAGTCATTTGACAACGTCGATATAACTGCTATATGACATAAGCGGTCACTTAAGGATCTCATCACAACCAGTATTGGACCGAAAAGTCGGTCTTTGTACTTTTATTTAACCTGTATATAACGTTCAGCGGTCACTGACTGACTTCTATGTAACTACTAACCGATGATATTGTCGTATAATTTGGGCCTTTTTCGGGTTTTATAAATGTTTATATTTACGCTTATATGACCAATCTTAAACGATTAACTGAAAATGTATAACGTTAACTTGACTATTATAAAACCTAAATTTGTTAGTTGGGCGCCACCTGCGCAAATTGCGAGGGACCACACGCTGCCAATTACTATAAATGCCCAGTGTTGGTACGCGAACTGCGAAACCGCAGAGCGGGCACGGTCGCCATCACCGGGGGGGACTCACGCCGACCTCACACTGAGGCCACCGAGAGGCTAAACCCCACCCCGGAGGGAGAACTACCATCGTCTACCCTGATGGCGGCCGCAAATGGGCCCAAAACGCGCGAAGAAACCGCAACCTCTTCCGGGCGGAGGAAGAAGCGTGGCGGCAAAAAGCGTAAGGCTAAGAAAATAATAAATGAAAATAATACCGATTTAACTAATCAAAACAAACAGAACGCCCAAACGCGCATGCCACGCCACTCTGCCGAGGCGGCAGAGAGCGGTACTAAGGTCGACCAATCCCGACCGCCGATTAACCGCAACCACCTGTTGCTCAAAAGCGCCGACCAATCAGCGGCTGCGCAACAGGTGGAAAATAAAAGTTACAAATCCTTGCACCAATCACATTCCACGGGTGCCTACGGCACCTTAGGGGGTACCCACGGTGCCCACGGCACCCAAACAAAGGCTCCGAGCAGCCGCGCAACCGTTGTAAACAAACACGGAAATGCGTATAACGCGGCTCTCGGAGCAAATAGAACAACCGGGCCGGTGCGAGGAAACGCGGCATCGGCGGGGGCACCCAGGGAAGGTAATTATACCCAGACCCGGGGTGCCACTGATGATGTCCAGCGTGAACTGAACACCAACCTGGACATTATTGAGGTCGCCATACAGGTGCTGCAGGACGTATTATACGCCCTGCGGAGAGGGGAAGACCCTGTGCGCGCAGTCCTCAACCGCATGGCCACCTTGATTGGTCAGTCAGCACCACTGCAATGACCAAGCCGTTGAGGATATTACATTGGAACGCCGGCGGCCTCAGGAAAAAGGTCGCCCTCCTCCGCCCACTCTTACAGGAACAGGACATCGACGTGGCGCTTATAAGCGAGACGAAACTGAGTCCTGAAATCCCGCTGCGATTCCCGGGTTATCTCGTTTATAGGAAGGATGAGCAAGCGGCTACCGCAGCATACCGCGGTCTGGCGGTCATTGTCAAGAGAAGAGTTGTCCACCAAGAGCTACCTATACCACAACTCCAGAGCATGTACGCGCTGGGTGTCCAACTCCACGTCGCCGGCAATGATTTGTGCGTGTACGCGGCCTACAAACCGCCACAAAACACGCTGCAAATCGCCGACGTACACGCATTACTAGCAACACCCCACTTGCCGGTGACTTAAATTGTAAGCACCCGGCGTGGAACTCACACGCAACCAACAGAGACGGAAGACAACTCTTCAATGACGCGGACACCCGCGGCTACGAAGTGTCCGGACCCGAGATGCCCACACGATACCCACAAATCCAGCAACACACACCGGACGTTCTGGACATTGTCGTACACCGCGGGCTGCTTTGCCAGATCGCGCAAGAGACGCTGGATGACGAGCTACTGTCTGACCATCAGCCAGTACTCGTCATCCTCACAGGGCACACCACCCGCTATGCTCGTCCTACGCCACGTCGCCACACGGACTGGACAGCCTTTACGGCGAAGCTGGAGACCACCACGCCCACTCGGCCTATCACAAATACCGCTGATGTCGATGAGCTGGCGAACGAGCTCACCGCCAGCATGAAAAACGCCCTCCAAGCGGCGACTGACACTACCCCTGCACCACAGGGGCGCTACACGACGCTCCCCGCACACCTCACGCGCAAGATCGCCGCGAAGAGGGAACTACGCAGGCGGTGGCAAACAACACGAGATCCAGCACTGAAAACCCAGCTCAACCGACTCACGGAAAAGGTGAAGGCCGAACTACAGGACCACACCACCGAGAGTTGGGAGAACTTCATCGAAGCAGAGAGCGACTGGATGTCGGTACACCGTGTGTGCCGGCATCTTAAGAATACCCCAGCTCCGGTGAGACCGATGCTCAACAGCGACGGGGCGTTAAGATACACTGCAGCAGACCGGGCAGAGATCTTCGCCTCTCACCTGGAGCGACAATTTACGCCGAACCCGACCAACGACATTGCACATGTCACAACAGTCGAGCAACGCCTTGGAGAGTACTTCAACACGCCGATAGCCCCCGAGGAAGAACCCATTTTCATCTCCCCGGGCCAGGTGCGACGCGCGATTCTCCGCACCAAGCCAAAGAAGGCACCCGGTGTGGATGAAATCAGCAACGCCGCACTACGCCACCTACCGCCACGCACGGTGGCCGCGCTCGCGCGGCTATACACCGGCATTCTCCGCACCGGGAACTTTCCACAAGCATGGAAGGTGGGGAGAGTCGTGATGATCCCCAAGCCCGGGAAAAACCCTAGGAAGCCAGAGGGCTATCGGCCGATCACCCTCCTGCCGACCACCTCCAAGGTGTTCGAAGCACTCCTGTTGCGACACATGACGCCACACGTCACACCGAGACCAGAGCAATTCGGGTTCCGCGCTGAACATAGCACGACGCTCCAGCTGTCGAGGGTACTGCACCTCCTGACAGCGGCCGTGAACAAGCGGGAATACGCCGTTGCAGTATTCCTCGACATGGAGAAGGCGTTCGATAGAGTCTGGCACACCGGTCTGCTCTACAAACTGTCCCTGACAACGACGCCCCGCCGCATAGTACGGGTGGTCTCCTCCTTCCTACAGGATCGGACAATTAAGGTTGCGGTGGAGAACCAACTCTCCAGCGCTCGCCCCGTCGCCGCCGGGGTACCGCAGGGGAGTTGCATCTCGCCTGCGTTGTACTCCGTTTACACTGACGACATTCCCGCCACGCACACATCGACACTCGCGGTGTATGCTGACGACGCCGCGTACATCACGACGTCTATGAACGTCAACCACGCGGCGGTCAAAATGCAGCGCGCCCTGGACGACCTTCCCGACTGGCTCAGCAAGTGGAGACTGTCGGTAAACGTAAGTAAGACGCAGGCGATGATAGTGACGACCGGGGGTCGTCCCAACCCATCCAACCTTAAATTACAGGATACCAGCATCGAGTGGGCCTCCACGGCTAAATACCTGGGGGTCACACTCGACAGCAGGCTCAGCATGGCGAAACACGTCCAAAACACGGTCGCGCGGGTGCGATCTACCCGCTTCCAGCTTCGCCCCGTGCTCTCTTCGCGCCTCCCATTACGAGTCAAGCTGGGTGTGTACAAAACGTACATCCGGCCCCAGCTGACTTACGCTTCCCCAGCCTGGCTCGCCCTCACGAGCGAGATACACCGCCGAAAGCTTCGAGCGCAGCAAAACATCACGCTGCGCCAAATAACAAAAGCCCCTCGCTTCGTGAGGAACACTGTGATCCACCGGGACCTGCGCGTAGAGAGTATCGAGGACTTCACCGCAGCGATGGCGAAGAAAATGTTCGCGCGCGCCGACGTCTCCGGGCCTCTCCTGGGCCCACATTAAGGGCCTGGCACCTTGGCACGCGCGCCCCCCTGACGCCAAGCGCTTCCCGCGCGACCTGATTGCGGACGTGATCGCCCCACCACCGGATTGACTCTTGAGCAGACCATAATCACGTTACACGTGGTCTGCTCATACAAAATGACTCCACAACGAAACTCTCGCATCCACTACGCATGTTGCTACTAGGTTTCACTTAGGCGCAATATGCGTAGCACACACATGCACTACTTTACATGCTAAAGTAAACACTGACGTACACCGATTACGTCTCACGGGCGGGTGAGCGTATGATAGTGTATACTCATAGAGCGATGTACTCACACCTCAATATCGCTCAAACACACAATTCGTCACGTGGCTTGTGGCGTGATCGGCTAGATCTGAGAGCGTAACGAGCCACGAGTCAATCACTATATCTGTAGGCGGGCGCCAAACAAGCCGCTGCCCTCGTAGCTGATCGACCCTCGTCGGGCCTCCCCCAGGGAACTGGGGGTCTCACCTAACGGGGGTCTGGTCGCTCGGGCAGCGTGAAACACTTCAGGCGCCCCTACAGACACACAACAACAACACACGCTGCCGCGGAGCAATCCCGCGGCCTAGAAATATTTCACCCACCACAGGGTCAACGACCCAAACCTAATTACCGACCCATACTTATATGGGTCGCGATCACGACACTACGGGAAAGGGGGCCTAAACCCCCGAGCCCGTTTCCTCGCGCCCCTTGCGGGGCGCAGAGAAGACTACGAGCAGCGGGCACTTTTTCGTTGCGCCGAGCAGACATAGACGCTTGCGTTAGGTTATCTGAATATTGTGGTAGTTATATTATAATAAGTTTGGATATTAAATAAGTTTTGAAAGTATATGCTGGTTTATTCTGAGATATCCTACAATAGATAGATATAGAATGGTTGTAATCACAATTTTACTTGCGATTCATGCGTGGCAACTTTCAAACAAACTACGCCTCCCATACTGACGACATTAATTTTTAGAAATTAACTTTAATCAAATGTACTTTACAGCTTTTGTTTCTGCAGTTAGAAACAGCACAATAAGGCATTTTCGTGGGTTTTTGTTACAGTATTTACAGAAATAAGGCGTACTGAGAAAGGCTTTGAAATGCCCTGCATTATGGTGCAGAGTGTTTGCACGTGCGCCCTGTCTACTTTTCCAGTCTGTCTATTTCTGTGTTAATGTTACTACTATATTTTATGTTAAGATTATTGTAGAATACTTTAGCGTCTTTACTGTGTGTGACACCTTTAACAAGGGTACTGCTAGCCAATGTATGTGCTAAATAGATCTATTTATCTCGGTCTGCGTTTAAAAACCTAGTCAAAAAGTATAATGTGATGTTGGATAAAAATAGACGTATTTATAGTTAGTATACTAACTACTAACATTTGTTTAGTTTTAAAGAACTCAGTCATATACCAGGCCCCTCAGAAAGTATTGCGAAAAAAAGTTTTTATATATGGGAGACTGGCCAGTTATAATGTTTTTCGAAAATATGATTATTTATAAGTAAAAATAAGTAAGTTCCAATTTCAAAATTTCCCTCCACATTTTTTGCGAGTTAATTCAAAGTATTGTGTCTCACTGAAATATGGATCTGCGCCGGGAACATTTTAGAGCTATGATTTTATACGATTTCAAGTGTCGCCTGAAACCGGATGAATCGTACGATAGACTTCAAATGGCATTCATGAATGAAGGCCCTTCCAAGGCAACCGTGTATCGTTGGTATAACGAATTCAAGCGCGGTCGACCAACTTTGGGGGATGACGAAAGAAGCGGTCGCCCTTTGACGGCTGTTACCGAAGAAAACGTGCTAGCAGTGAAAAATTTAATCCAAGACAATAGGCGAATTACATATCAGGAGATTCAACACATATTGAAGATTGGATCGGGAAGCGTTCACGAGATTCTATACAGCCATCTTCGCGTGAGGAGGATAGTATCACGCTGGGTGCCGCACAACCTCACCGATGCTCAGAAGCAGGCCCGGGTGGAATGGTGCCGTGATATGCTTAACAAATTTGAAGCAGGCTCGTCTCGGCGTGTTTACGACATCGTTACAGGTGATGAGTCCTGGATTTATCGATACGACCCAGAAACCAAGCGCCAGTCGACTGTTTGGGTGTTTCAAAATGAGCCAACGCCTACCAAAGTGAAGCGATCTAGAAGCGGGGGTAAGATTTTGATCGCTAGCTTTTTTAATTTGACTGGCCACTTGGTATCAATTCCCTTACGGGATCAAAGAAGCATTAATGCCGAATGGTATACTACCAAATGTTTGCCAGAAGTTTTCTCTGTTATAAGCAACAAGCGACCAAACACAGGGCTCCGCGGGCTACTGCTCCACCACGACAATGCACCTGCGCACACCGCACTCAAAACGAGGGACTTCCTGGACAGCACGCCAGTCAAACTCCTGGGTCACCCTCCTTACAGCCCTGATCTAGCACCGTGTGACTTCTTTTTATTCCCAAAAATAAAATATCAGCTCAAAGGGATACAATTTTCGTCGCCGGAAGATGCGCTGGCTGCGTTCGAGCAGGCTGTAAACGAGGTGTCTGCGGCGGACTGGAAAAAGTGTTTTGAAAACTGGTTTAGGCCCATGAATCTTTGTATAGAGGCTGGTGGAAAGTACTTTGAAAAGATTTGATAAAAATATATGTACGTATAGAACAATTTTTTTTAGTTTCGCAAAACTTTCTGAGTGTCCCACGTATAGGTTATTATTAATTCATCTTTTTAAATACTAAAAATAATTTCTTAAACAATATTATTAATAATTATTGAATAACCCTACGTAACATGGAATAGGTCTTTGGACTGGCTGTATCAGTATTTGCATAGACTAGTATTCAATGTAAAACTACTGGTGATAAACTACTTTTTGTGGGGAATTATGTTCTAAAGATGTATATCGAGACTTTTTAAGAACCCCATTACACGGGATGATAATATTTAAATTAGTGATGGTTTTACTGATCAGCCAACTAGCCGACCAATCGCTTAGAAAATTGCCGAATAGTAGGCCGACTTGTCTGCAATGCCGATTATCCGTACTTTGGAAAATTCTAGCACTGTCTATAGCTACAAACTAAAAAAGAGCATTAAAATATTCCTCCGCGCCGCTTTCAACTGGTAACAGTCAGCCAGTCTTCTTTCTGGTGCCCAGAAAGAAGACTGGCAGCATTGCCACGGTGTATGGCAGGGTGCTCAATCTTAGAACATAAAACGAGGACTCGCAGTGGGTATAATGACGCAAAATCACGAAGTATACATTGTCCATATACAAAACGTATTCGGAGGTATTTTTTTCATTTTGTCGGATTATAATCTGATAGTAATAGCAACTAAAAGTAAGAGATGGCAGCTCTAAGGTAATTTTCACTAAAATTCTAATAGATGACGCTTAACAAACTTGGAAGTTGTCAGCATAGTTTAGTTCATTGCTACTAAAATAGTATAATTTATTAAATTATGTAAATATTTTTTTTAGATTTCGTTCCATTATGAAATGTTGTAATTGCAACAATGAAACAAAATGTCATATTATTGTTTTCTGATACATTAAGATATTACCTATGTAGTTCGGAATCGTGTAATAATATTAAGCAAAATTTACCGTAGCCTTTGAGTATATACCATAGGAGGGAGTAATAACAGGCGTACCCCTCTGCCATGTTAAAGTGGCGTATGCCCATTGACGTTTATAAAAACTAGTTCACTCGCAATATCTGGCCATTCTGTGTCGCTTTGTGTCGCTTTATACCACTCATACAAAAATGGTTATTTGTTCGGTGTTTCTGTGCAAAAGGTGATCTACTACCTCAAACCTGCGGGAGCATGGAGTTTCCTCTCACATGTAAATATTATTTCTGTCTAAAATGCATACATTTTGCATAAAATCGAAGATAACTAAATAAAAATTATACCTCCGTACCACGTTTTATTACGACAGAAAAATTATAGTACAAGACGTAGTGTGGGGACATGGTGAATAGTAGTTGAATGAACGAAATTAAAAAGTGGTTCACCGGTTGTCATACTATTACTTGGTGCTTTATCTTATTGTTTTATTTTATAATAATGCCTTGTTAACTGAAAATAATTAAATTATTTTGAATTTAAAATTGAAAAAAATTGTATATATATCAAAAATTGCTAGTGCGTCTGTTAGTAATTGTGTAACTTCTGAACGACTTGACCGATTGAGGTCATATTCACATACTCAGATGAACAACCTATAGATGGTTAATCACCGACATTTCAGCTAGTTAGATAGAGAACGTTAAATTACGTAATATCTATGAAAGAAGGAGACGATAGATTAATATTTTGTCCTTATCGTCCTGGCCGGTTTTTTTAAAACTACAATACTAACCCCCAGTTTCCGAAAGGCTGATCATCACAAAAATTAACTAATCGACTGTCAAACCTCTTGAGATTTGACCTGTCAAGCGATGTGATTAGTTGTTAGTATTTTTGCCGATCAATCACAGGAGCTCACATTAGATATGACAATAGATCAAATTGATCAGCGTTCCAGAAACTGGGGGTAAGTAATAAGCAGGGATGTTATGGAGCTCCGTAACCGTATCCATCCATCCATCATCATCATCAGCCTATCGCATTCCACTGCTGTACGAAGGCCTCTGCAATAGAACGCCACCGACTTTTATCCTCGGCTACTCATCTCTCATCCAGTTTCTACCATAAAGTGTACAGTTATTAAATTGTGACATGAAAATTTGAGAAAGTAAATACCTACTTTTTAATTATTATTATAAAATTAAATACTCATGATTTCTTTTTAAATACGCCTTATTTCCTAAAATTTATTTAATTCAATAACGTATCAAAATTAAAGTTCAATTATTATCTCCTACAATGCTGTACTAAATACCTACATGTAATTCCATAACCTATCTACAACTACAACCTACAAGCTTTTCAGTAGTAATCAGAGATGGCGTGCTTGTATAGCGACATTAATTCAAATTCAAATTCATTTATTGTGGATCACAGGTTCATAAGATGTGTAAAAATTATTAATAGGATCAGCCATGTCCCGCCATTGAGGCATACAATCATAATTAAATTAAATAACATAACATAATATATATATATATATATATTAGCGACTGGCGATTGACGTCCATTGCAATCTTGTGGTCCACTTGCCATCAAACTGCGGGTGCGTGCGGGGCGCGGGTGAGGGATCTTAAATAGGCGGGGGGGTGGCGGTGAGAGGCTGTTCTGTACTTTAGTATTATTAGGTATTCTGTGTTAGAACTAGAATTATATACATAATATACACGCTGAAATTTTCATCGCTTTCATCCCGCGGTGTCCTACTCTATCTCAGTAGTTACTATCTTTTAGTCAAACCAGTTTACAACAAAAAAACCTAGAATACAAAAACTGGCAAGTGAAAATAAATAAGTTATGAAATCGTTGAAATTTGTAGTAAGGGACAAACACACGACAGTAGTTAAATACGGCGGCCGGTCGGCGGCGGCGCGGCGTCGGCGGTGGCCGGAGCTACTGCGCGTTATCGTACCTAGGTAGGTATTTTATTTAGGATTTATTAAATAAATTAATAAATTTGTAGGTAAATGAATGGTTTAGGAAAGTTAAAGAAAAGACAATAAATTATGTTCCTGTGGTTTCTAAAGATTTGTTTGAATGCCATGTAGGCAGGTAAATGATCGACGTGACATAAGTAGGTACCTAGGTATGTTCAAGTTTGCAGGAATACAACAGCTGCCCCAAATAAATACCCAGTAAGGGGTTGTAACTAAATTTTACAGAAGCGCGTAAAAACATAAGATGACAAATACGTAGACAGTGTTTAAAAAGTTTGTAGGTACGTCGACTGCAGGACAGTGGTAACACTTCAATTCGAAAACAGCTCTTACTGCTTACGAAATAAAGATGCTGCTAATGTCAAAGTGTTGCCACCGACGTGCGGTTGCCCTTACGTCCTACTGTTATGGAGTCGCTACACCGCGGTATTTAATCGATATAAATTTCAGCGTGTATAATATGTGTATATCTTAATATTTTAAGAAAATATGTAAAATAGTCATAATCATCGTGTACATGACTGTTACAAATGTTATAAAAAAAATAGCAAATAATTATATTCTATTCTACATATAATAAATTTTAACACAGTGTTTTATTTTTCATTTTCAAACAATGAATAACTACAATTATGTTTTCTACGATATCAAATCAATTCCTGTATCATTCAGTTTATCGGACTTTATTAGTCTTTAATCATACCCCATCACTAGTTTTTTTGCGTCTGTTGACATACGTGAACAAATATGTACGACGATAATGTTGTTAGTGTGCGTGTTTTTTGTTTGTATTCTGAGTTTGTTTTAGTGTGAGTTCATTGCGACACGATATATTTTTGCACTTGTGTGCTATTACCTGTAAATGTGTGCTGTACGTGTTTTCCTCGTACCCCACCAAAGTTGGCAGAAAAAAATGTTTGTGAATTTGCGCGTTGCGACCTCCTATGGTATATACTCAAAGACCGTAGCAGTGGTAGAATTTAATTGGTGGTTTTTCTATCAATGAACTGGTAACCCTAATGCAAATGTCTGCCTGTCTGATGTTTGCATTGTGCATAATTTATGCGATATTTTTATTTGTTTTGTGATCTTTCTGTGTTTTGCTGTGCGTTTGTCGTAGAGTTGAGCGAAAGTTCCTCCGACTAATCCATACTTGTGCCAAGAAAGTACTTTTGTGTGTGTTTGTATAAAAACTGAGATAGGACTCCGGTGTTGTTGTGTTTGAGATAGGACTCTTATAAGTGCTTCTGATTTATTGCATCATGCCATCGGACAAGCACTGCTGTGTTCCTGGGTGCAAGGACAGTGGAGGTATGTCACATTGTGATAGCTAAATCTTCGATCTCATTGATCTCTTGAAAGTCTCAAGAGTTGGCGAACTACTCTGCGTTTTCAGTAAAAAGCCTTGTATTCTCTTTAGAGACTGTTAGGATATGTATGTCTACTGTAATACGGCCAGACCAGGAAATATAAGCTAAAATCAACAAATGGAAATTTGCCTTGAATCCAATTCAAACTTACTTTTTTAACCGTTTAAAAAAAGGCAATAGCAATGGCAATAGGCTCGCCCCCTATTACATGGGACTATAACATAACTGGCGAAATGTGGGTGTACTATAACACCTCTGCCTAGCCCTTCGGGGAAATACAGGCGTGATGTTATGTTATGTTGTTAAAAAAAGGAGATTCTCCATTCATTTGTATTTTTTTATTTAATTGGGAAAAGCGTCATGGTTGTGCCACATTGACTTTTAACTTAATTTAACATACTTTTATACAGCTTCATTACCGAAATATGATTAAATATTTGTCAGTTTCCCCATGTCAATGTTTTTGTAGTACTTTGTAGCAATAATAATCTTTTACTTGCAAGTTAAAATCTGATTTTCATAATTATTATTGTGAATTTCATAAGTGTTTTTATCTCAACTATTCAATAATAAACACATATACGTGGGACACTCAGAAAGTTTTGCGAAACTAAAAAAAATTGTTCTATACGTACATATATTTTTATCAAATCTTTTCAAAGTACTTTCCACCAGCCTCTATACAAAGATTCATGCGCCTAAACCAGTTTTCAAAACACTTTTTCCAGTCCGCCGCAGACACCTCGTTTACAGCCTGCTCGAACGCAGCCAGCGCATCTTCCGGCGACGAAAATTGTATCCCTTTGAGCTGATTTTTTATTTTTGGGAATAAAAAGAAGTCACACGGTGCTAGATCAGGGCTGTAAGGAGGGTGACCCAGGAGTTTGACTGGCGTGCTGTCCAGGAAGTCCCTCGTTTTGAGTGCGGTGTGTGCAGGTGCATTGTCGTGGTGGAGCAGTAGCCCGCGGAGCCCTGTGTTTGGTCGCTTGTTGCTTATAACAGAGAAAACTTCTGGCAAACATTTGGTAGTATACCATTCGGCATTAATGCTTCTTTGATCCCGTAAGGGAATTGATACCAAGTGGCCAGTCAAATTAAAAAAGCTAGCGATCAAAATCTTACCCCCGCTTCTAGATCGCTTCACTTTGGTAGGCGTTGGCTCATTTTGAAACACCCAAACAGTCGACTGGCGCTTGGTTTCTGGGTCGTATTGATAAATCCAGGACTCATCACCTGTAACGATGTCGTAAACACGCCGAGACGAGCCTGCTTCAAATTTGTTAAGCATATCACGGCACCATTCCACCCGGGCCTGCTTCTGAGCATCGGTGAGGTTGTGCGGCACCCAGCGTGATACTATCCTCCTCACGCGAAGATGGCTGTGTAGAATCTCGTGAACGCTTCCCGATCCAATCTTCAATATGTGTTGAATCTCCTGATATGTAATTCGCCTATTGTCTTGGATTAAATTTTTCACTGCTAGCACGTTTTCTTCGGTAACAGCCGTCAAAGGGCGACCGCTTCTTTCGTCATCCCCCAAAGTTGGTCGACCGCGCTTGAATTCGTTATACCAACGATACACGGTTGCCTTGGAAGGGCCTTCATCCATGAATGCCATTTGAAGTCTATCGTACGATTCATCCGGTTTCAGGCGACACTTGAAATCGTATAAAATCATAGCTCTAAAATGTTCCCGGCGCAGATCCATATTTCAGTGAGACACAATACTTTGAATTAACTCGCAAAAAATGTGGAGGGAAATTTTGAAATTGGAACTTACTTATTTTTACTTATAAATAATCATATTTTCGAAAAACATTATAACTGGCCAGTCTCCCATATATAAAAACTTTTTTTCGCAATACTTTCTGAGGGGCCTGGTATATATATATTACTAGTAATTTTATTTTATTTTATTTTTTATTCAATTAACATCCTTATTGTCTAAATTGGCCTTAGAAAGTTTTATTCTTACTAGTCACAGTTATTTCAGTTATGGTTCTGCCAATAAATAAATAAATCAATTCCAATATTGTTAATTGAGACCTTTAATAATATCTGGGAAACCATATCTTAATTATTGCATGTAATTTGTTTCAGGGATGCACACTGTTCTTCATGGGTTTCCAAACCCATATAAAGATAGAGTATGATTCAATACATGGCTGTATTCAATTGGAGGTGATATTTTGGGACTTGAAAATGCACACATATTTAAGTACCGTAGAGTGTGTCACATTCACTTTGAAGATAAATATGTATGCCGCTATAACAGAATCAGCAATATTGCAGTTCCAACATTATATTTATCAGGTAAATGTTCATTGCATTAAAAGAAAACATTAAAATATGCACATCAGAAATAATAATAAAAAAATAACAAAAAATGGCCATTCTGGAACCTTATTATGTGCAAAAAAAACCTTCATCAAAATTATAACTGTAGCCGTACTTGATGCAAACCACTTGAATAGTTTTATGTTATTACTCTTTATAAGCATTCCTTAACCCTTCCTCTTCCTGTAACTGACATTAGGTATTTACAGGCAGATATTTTATGTAAATTAAAATAATCAAAACTTCATGAATGTTATAACAAATTTCATACCAAATTTTATAGGAAAGTAGTTAAACAATTTACTGAGCATTCTTCAATTGTTTTTATGTATTCCTAGTGTCTTAGCCCTATTATAATAACCTATCATGGGCATCATCATTCATGATTATCAACATTCTAAACAAATTTTCTATATTACTTTTATTTTCAGGATTAAATCTAGTATCACAACCAAACTTAACATTTGCTCGAAGAAAACCATTGCAAGGACTTGTAAATCCACTGTCTATCCCATCTACATCTACAGGTACATCCTTTGATTATCATGTTTTTATGATTTTTATGTATAGTTTTCAATTTAATGAAATGTTGAATGAATGAACAAATACAAAATTTAACTGTTGATGTAGAACCATGAGACAATACTAATGTTTGCATATATTTTATTTTAGCTCGTGAATCACATCAATTTATGAACATATCTACAAACATTGAAGAATATACAATGCAAAAAGAAAATATTGGTAAGCAATTAGTGTTATTCTTATCACATATTGTAATGGACTGGTGAATCTTGTTGCATTAAAGGCGGTTGACTATTATTATCTTTAATGTCATAGCATTTAAGGCCAATAGTTATCTTTTTAAAGAGGAACTCGTGGCTAAGTAATAACCGCATGGATTGCAAGATCTGCGAAGTTAAGCTGCGTTAGCTGTGGTCAGTCGTTGGATGGGTGACCGTTTCGCCAATCGAGATCCCTCCGTGTCTCGGAGAGTATGTTAAGCTGTCGGTCCCATTGCCATACGAATATCTATGGCTATCATAATGGGTAGTCAGACGGCTTCCGGTCTATTATTAATATTGTGTTGCTGAATGTACCTTTTCTGTCAGACATTACGGATTTCCGACATTCTTATACAAAGATATTTAGAAAATCAGTAATTTTGGGAAAAGGTGATTCTGAGATTTGTTCAATATGATTGACAATCAGTACAATATAGGTATCAGTCCTAACAGACCGGATGCAACAGAAACTCGAAAATCAGACAGCTGAATGCCAATTCTCGTAATTAAAAACATTCCAAATATAGTTCCAAACTAATCTCAATGCCCTGACAGTAGATGTTTCTGATTACAGTTTATCGGTGATATTAATTAATGACCTAAGTGTGACAAATAATCGGCAAACAGGAACATCTGCTGTTAGGAGATTGAGATTTATACATTAAAATTAGTTTGGAACATTATTTCTAAATGTTTTAATTACGAGAATTGAAACACCTTAGGACTAACTGTAGGATGTCGGTATTACTCAGTAACTGGGTTGCAGGGTCTGACGTAAGTTCCGTGTATAATACTGTAAAATGTTCAGCCGTATCAGCTCCCACATTCAGAACCATATGATCACTAGTTCTCAATTGATTCGGTTTGTTATCTCTTTTTCTCTCGTTGCGTGAATCATAAGACGAAACGAGATAACAAACCGAATCGGTCGACAACTGGTTATTGTCTGGTTCTGGATCGCATAGCTGGTTAGACTGAAAGCCGACCCGAACAGGAAAAAAGGCTTGGAGAAAGAAGAGTTAGCTATTTAAAACAATAGCTATCCAATAACTGTTTGTAACATGATATTTTATAATTTGTAATTATTTATGGCTTTACTCACGTGATGCCGCGTAAGCCGTAAATAAATAAATAAATAAATAAATAATAATAAATATCTTTGGGACATTTTTACACAGCACTATCTAGTCCCAAACTAAGCAGAGCTTGTGCTATGGGTACTAGACAATGGATATAATACTTATATACTTTTTTTTTGTAAATACATACTTATAATACATAAGCAACACCCAGACCAACACAAACACTTATGTTCATAACACAAATATTTGTGTCCTGTGGGAATCGAACCCACAACCTCGTTATCAGCAGTCCGACACTCGAACCACTAGACCACAGAGGTCGTCGTAAATAATGACCAATTATGAATTTAACCCATGAAAGTTATATAATATTTTATGTTGATGCCTGACCTACATTCTGTTTTTTCTCTCTTGTCTTATTTAGTAAACAATCTCGAAACGTCTCTTATTCAAATAACTACTGATAAAATATAATTACTACTTCTGCACATGACGAATTGCATTAAAAAGGCATGCCAAGATTGTTTACTAAATAAGACAAGTAAGAAAAATCAGAGATTACATGCACTTGGATAGCTATTTCATTTGCTAAGTGAGTATTGTATAATATTAATATTCCAGATCCAGAAACTGTGGTACGTGAGCAAGTGCCATGTTTTACTGCTCAGATTACAACGAGTATTGCAGAAAATTTAAGTAAGTTTTGTTTTGATGTTTGTTTCATTATTCACAATCACCTTTTGCTAAAAATGTCTACTGCTTAACCACCATGCTTGGTATAAAGGTTGGCCACATGCCACATACTCTTGACAGAAGATTCATAAGACCCATGAGTAGAGTGAGTCTTATTTTTGGTCAATTGGTGATCCATTCATCATCAAAAAGAATGAAAATTAAATAATTACTTAATGTAATATTAACTGCTTATTGTTTTAATTATTTAAAAGAAAGAAAAAATATTTATAAGGTGGAACGTCGTAGCTGGAGGCCTTTTATGGGATCAATGTCAGTACATGACCCCACAAAAGGCCCATCAATGTATTCACATAAATCAACAAAATGTAGAGTACACCAGTTTTTTTTTTACGCGATTTCAGAGTTTATCCCTTCGTAAAAGTTGTTCATACTGATGAGTACAATGACCCCTTAAGAGGTTTTTAGTTATTTCAATAACACGTATACCTATCTACATTAAGTTGTAAAACTTGTTTGAAACTTTTTGTGCGACAGGCCACCTGTCAGGGCCTGAGGTCAGGATATGTGGACAGGTATTGAAATGGATGATTGCTTTATTTTTTATTTTTTTTCTTTTCAGCCAGAAAAATTTCTGCTAGAACTCATAGACTCTCCAAGGCTGAAAGAGATCTACAATTGAAAATTATGGCTGCCAAAAGGAAAATAAATAGGTTAAAAAATAAGGTTATGAAACAGACTGTTCATATAAAGGAAGCGAAAAAATTAGTTACGAATCCTGCAGTACTAGATACTTTAAAGAATTGTTCGAGCACTGCAAAACTTTTAATGCGAGAAGATAGAAAAAAGGACAAAGGACGTAGATTTACCCTCCAAGAAAAAATTTCAGCATTGTCCATTTTGAAACAAAGTCCCAAGGCGTATAGATACCTACGAAAAAAATTTATATTGCCCGCCACTCAAACACTCGCTCTAATAATACAAAAATGTAATCTGAGGCCTGGGTTGAATAAAAATATTTTCATTCAACTAAAAAAGAAGTCAAAAAAAATGAAACTTGCAGAAAAAATATGCATCTTGTTATTCGACGAAGTTTCATTAAAAGCTCAAGTGACATACAATGAAAAAAAAGACAAAATAACAGGGGTGGTAGACAATGGCCAAGAAAGAAAATCAGAATTTGCTGATCACGCCCAAGTTTTTATGGTGCGAGGACTAATAAAAAATTATAAACAAGCAATTTTTTACACATTCTCAGCGAGTGCTACAAAAGGCCCAGAGTTGGCTAAGCAAATTAAACAAGTGATAACTGAGATGCAACAAGCTGGGTTAATAGTGGTAGCATCAGTCTGTGACCAAGGGACAAACAACCATCAGGCGATAAGATTGTTAATAAATGAGACCAGGGGTGTCTACTTAAGAAGAGGGGATACGCCGAAAGAAAATGTAATATTGATCAATGATAAAGAAATCATACCCCTTTATGACCCCCCACACCTACTAAAGGGAATAAGAAATAATTTAATTAATAAAAATTTAATTTATAAAATAGATGGCGAGACTAAAACTGCCAAATGGTCTCATTTATTACAACTAAATAAAGAAAACCCTGGCTATAGAGGAATTAGACTGATTCCAAAATTAACGGAAAGTCATGTTAACCCTGAGAAAATAAATAAAATGAAAGTTAAATACGCATCTCAGATATTCAGTCGTACTGTGGCATCCAATATGGGATATCTAACAGGTAATATATGTTTATACAATTTTGTTATTTTCGTCGTTGTAGAATGATATCCTCATAAGTTCAAGTGGTTTTTCTGTTCCGCCATGTTATCTTATACGTGGTTTTCATTTGAATTTCAAAATAATAAGATTCTTTCGTGTTTTTTGACATATGAGGTTATCGTTGTACAACGACGTTATATTGTTGGTAGCATAGAAGTAGATAGATAGAATGGTTGTAATCACAATTTTACTTGCGATTCATGCGTGGCACTTTCGAACAAACTACGCCTTACATATTGACGTCATTAATTTTTAAAAATTAACTTTAATCAAATGTACATTACAGCTTTTGTTTCTGCAGTTAGAAACAGCACAATAAGGCATTTCTGCGGGTTTTTGTTACAGTATTTACAGAACAAGAACAAGTACAAAACAACAAGTCATAAAGCGTACTGAGAAAGGCTTTGAAATGCCCTGCACTATGGTGCAGAGTGTTGGCACTCGCGCCCTGCCCACTTTTCCATTCTATTTCTGTGGTTGGTTGCAAGCGCGGCTGCTGAGCGTTCTGTGGTATTGGGTTCGATGCCCAGGTTTAGCAAAGGTAGTTTTCCATTAGGAAATTCTCATTAGAAGCTTGTAAGTCTGTTTTTTCTCCCTTGTCTTATTTAGTCAATAATCTCGGCACGTCTCTTTATTCAAATAACTATAAAATATAATTACTAGTTCTGCACGTGTAATTAGGTTAAAAATGTTATTTAGTGTGTGAAATTGTTAACATAACGTCTTTTAATAATTATTATTGACGAATTGACATGCCAGCATTGTTTACTAAATAAGACAAGAAAAAACAGTATAGTTTAGATTTGTGCCTGGCAATATGCTTTCTTACTATTTTTATGGCACCTGTTATGTGTACTAATAAAACGTACCGGTGAATTGTGGGTGTACATTAGTACACCTTTGCCCTTTGGGGAATAATGCCGAGATGGTATACTATGTGGCATTTCTATAATAACTATTTTATTAACATTTATTGTGACCACAGTCGCCATTTACAATAATGAAATTTTTATTAGAATCCCTAAACATAGCATATACTCTATTCTAATTATTGATTGATTAGCTGACGCGAGACGTTGAACCAAGAATCAGCTGTTGTATTCTTAATTTTATAAAATGCCCTGTTAACGCCGTGCCTCCGTGGAGTATTATACCAAAGATCGTTGAGTATATCTTGGCAGGTGGCGAATAAAAAAGAACTAAAAATGTGTCAAACAGACAAGTCGATTTTTTTCAATAAATAATTAGAAAAATAAAGAGAATATTCAAGTTAGGTACATGATTTGGTCCATCGTGCCGAATACAATTACGGAGTGAAGATAATTGTATGAATGCATAAAACCTACGACTAGAAGACTAGAACATACAAGCGGCGAGGAAAAGGAATTCCTCAGAAGAATCCAGTGCCTGGTCAGATCATTGCAGATCACCGTCATAATCACCAGCCACAACCGGCAAAAGCAGCATCGCAGCGCATTTTGGTGAGACGAGCCAGCCAAAATCCTCCCGCCCACATTTTTCCTTTGTGTGACTTTGTGCCTTTGGTAAATTCCAGTGTTGAGCTGCCTTGAACGTGGTGTGCCTGCTCACTTCACGCATAATCTGCATCCTGCATTCGCCTGGCTGCTTATTCCAGGGGTGCAACGTGCAAAGAAGCAGCTAAAAATCGTAAGTACTCCCGCATACCCACATAATGGCAAACGAAAGTGAACACGGTGATAGTAAAGTTTTAATTAAAGATCTTAATAGGAAAAGAGGTATTATAAAATGTAGATTAACCAGTTTCAAGAAATATGTGCTTTCATTAGTAGGAATTACTTTGTCAGTCGAACAACGCGCTGAGGTGAGAATGCGTATTCAGGGAATAAATAGTTTATTCACAGAGTATCACGGAAT
Organism: Asteroscopus sphinx; assembly: GCA_949699075.1. Lineage (NCBI taxonomy): Eukaryota > Metazoa > Arthropoda > Insecta > Lepidoptera > Noctuidae > Asteroscopus > Asteroscopus sphinx. The sequence continues at coordinate 15,390,317 of OX453024.1, forward strand.
TCAAAATGAAATTGACGTGTTGATTCCTGAGAGTAAATTACAGGAACAAATAGAAGCGCGAGAATGTTTTGATGGAGAATATTACTCCATATTATCCAAAGCGCAGTGCATGCTGGATGACGATGTTACTCCAACTTGCACTGATAAGTTACCGCAGTCAGTCAAATTGCCTACTATTACGTTACCAGAATTCGATGGTTCATATGAGCACTGGCTCGAATTCCGCGACACGTTTACGTCCCTAATCCATTCTTCTAAAAGTCTTTCCGAAATACAGAAGTTCCATTATCTAAAATCATCATTAAAAAAAGAAGCTAAGCTAGTTATTGAATCCATAGAATTTTCTGCTAATAACTACACTGTTGCATGGGAATTATTATCAAATCGATATAATAATAATAAATTACTCGTGCACAATCACGTTAAGTCATTATTTTCAATGCCTACGGTTTCGAAAGAATCGCCAGCTCAAATTCGTAAGCTTATTGATACAACATTAAAGAATTTACGTGCCCTTAAAGTACTCGGTGAGTCAACTGAGCACTGGGACACACTCATAATTTTTATGATTGTGTCCAGATTAGATCAAACCACGGAACGCGAGTGGGAGCAATATAAAAATATTTCAGCTATGACTGGCGAGTCTTCAAAGCCTAAGGTCGATGACTTGTTAAAATTCCTCAGAGATAAAGCAGATATGTTAGAAACATTATTTGTATCACAGAAGTCTAACAGCACACATGACAAAAAACAATCACATTCACAAAAGGTTCACTGTAACATACTTACAGAAAAAGCAGAAGGTACCAATCACACTAAATATAACTCACACAAAAAACAGGCACGCAAAAGGTTATGTTTATTATGTAACATACCACATCCTTTGTACTCATGTCAGAAGTTTCTCAATTTAACTTTAAAAGACAGGCAAAGGATGATAAAAGATAAACAATTGTGTGAGAACTGCTTTCTTGCAGGTCATTCATCCGTTGAATGTAGGTACGGCCCGTGCAGAAAATGAAAGAAAAAACATAATACAATAATATGTGATCTTAGCATTGGTAGTCAAACGCAGATCCGCACGGCCGACCTTCAATCGACGAATGAAAACAAACCGCCAGCGATCCAAGCCGCTGCCGGTACATCAAATAGCACACACGCACAAAGTTATTCTATACAGGTGAATAACACACATAACGACATCTATAGCACGCAACTGTCACCACCGCAATCCGTTCTCTTATCAACTGCACTAGTCGATGTACCTGATAGTTTAGGTAACTTACACAGGACGCGCGCACTCCTCGACAGTGGCAGTGAACGATCGTTTGTGACCAAGTCGTTATGTGATAAATTAAATGTTCAACTTATACAGTCCACTCAGCAGATTCGAGGTGTCAGCAATATAGCTACGCAGTGTACCCAATCCTGCAAACTCGAACTTAGATCGACGGATGGCACGTTTATTTCACACGTACAGTGCCTAGTCTTAGAAAAATTTACTTCAACTTTGCCTAAAGTGTCGGTACCCATGAAATTATTTAAAATTCCTTATAATATTTCTTTGGCTGATCCTATGTTTTCCGAAAGTCGACCTATAGATCTATTAATAGGTGTAGATTTATTCTGGGATTTGCTTAGTGCAGGGAAAATGCGTTTACCTAACGGCCCTTTTCTACAAAACACGAAATTAGGTTGGGTAGTTTCTAGTTCCGTCACAAATGTTAAAGGTCAAACAATATATCTTGTAACTTGACGCAAACTGCAGCCATGCAGTCTATAGATAATCAGTTACGTAGATTTTGGGAATTGGAAGAATTGCCTGCTCATTCAAAATCAGCTGATTCGCTTGACGACGAAGAAAGTCGATGTGAGAATCATTTTTTAAAGACAACTAAACGTGAAGTCGACGGCAGGTTTTGTGTGAGCATGCCATTCAAGCATTCTCCCGAAACTTTAGGTGACACATACACACAAGCAAAGCGACGTTTATACGCGCTTGAGAAACGCTTAGATCGCAATCCAACGTATAGAAAAATGTACACCGATTTTATTCACGAATATATCGCGTTAGGTCACATGAGTCGTGTGCATTCTTACGGGACACCTCATTATATTCTCGCACATCATGGTGTGTTTCGGGAGCATGCTATAACTACAAAACTACGCGTTGTGTTCGACGCAAGCGCCGCATCTACTACCGGAGTATCGTTAAATGACCTCCAGCTGATTGGGCCGCCGATACAAGGCGATTTAGTGTCCATTTTATTGAGATTCCGGGTAAATAAATATGTCGCTTGCGCCGATATAGAGAAGTTTTATAGACATGTACTAATTGACGAATCACAACGCGACTTACAGTTAATTTTATGGCGTGACAGTCCAGCTGATGAAATAAGCGTGTACAGACTTAACACGGTCACTTACGGCACAGCGTCCGCGCCCTATTTGAGTTGCAGGTGTTTAAAAGAATTGGCACAAGAATCTGACGATCCCGATGTCGCACAAACAATATTAAGCGGATTTTATGTTGACGACATGTCTTGTTCAGCCTCCAGTAAAGAAAGACTATTAGAAATATGTGAGGGTACAATGAATGTATTACAGTCAGCATGTTTTCCTCTTAGAAAATGGGTTTATAATTTCGAAAATGATTCCCAAACTATGTCACACACACTAGCAAAGAATTTATCAGTAGGCGAAAATGTTCACAGTAAAACCCTAGGTTTAGGTTGGTACCCTACGCAGGATGAATTATACTTTCACACACAGTTAGAACAAGACGTCACGAAACCTATTTCAAAGCGTATAATCTTGTCTAGTGCAGCACAGATCTATGACCCACTTGGGCTATTAAGTCCTGTAATTACAATAGCAAAAATATTATTACAAAAGTGCTCGGTATTACAGTTAGATTGGGACGGGCCGGTACCAGAGGAGATTACAAAAATCTGGAATCGGTTCGTAAGTAACTTAAAATTACTTAATAGTATCAGAGTGCCACGATACGCAATGAATAACAACTCAATGCCCAATATATCTATAGAGTTACATATGTTTAGTGATGCATCTCAGGCAGCGTACGGCGCCTGTGCCTATATCCGCACAATAGATAACTCGTCAGGTGTTGTTGTGAACGTCAGCCTGCTGTGTTCTAAAGGTAAAGTAGCATCAATTAAACTGGTTATGACGATACCGAGGTTAGAATTGTGCAGAGCACTAGTAAGTGCCCGATTATACTCAAAAATTATAAATTCACTTCGCACTCAGTTTAATAAAGTTGTTTTCTGGACAGATTCCACGATAGTGTTAGGGTGGTTGCACACTGCACCTACACAACTTAAAACTTATGTTCAAAATCGCACTTCAGAAATTCTCGATATAACTAAAGGGCATACATGGCATCATGTAAATGGAAAAGAAAACCCTGCCGATTTATTGTCACGCGGTTGTAATGTAGATAGTCTCAGTACTTCCACTTTGTGGTGGGGAGGACCTCAGTTCCTACGAAACCGAGAATTTGAGCATACATTGGAGGCTAGTCCACCCCCTATATTAGATCTGCCAGAACTAAAGTCTACACACGCCACACATATTTATTATTGTGGTACAAAACAACAAAATAATATAACACTATTTCCCTTTTTTAGATATTCACATTTCGTACGCATGCAGCGTGCCTTCGCGTATGTACTCCGCTTTATACATAACGCGCGCAATCGTAGTCTCAGGCGAGGAGGCATGTTGAGTGCGGGCGAGTTGAATGAATCTGTCCAACAGGAAGCGTTTCCTGACGTGTATAATTCTTTGCTTAAAAACGGTTGTGCTAGTAAAGCGCAGGCTCACTTGTCAAAATTAAATTTATTTTTTGATAAAAACAAATTAATTAGAGTTGGAGGTCGCATAGAATATTCCTCTAAATTTAATTTTGATAAGAAGCACCCCATTTTGATTTCAAGTAAACATCATTTTGCCGTTCTATATTTTCGGTATAAGCACAAGCAGTTAATGCATGCGGCGCCGCAGCTACTGTTGTATTCGATACGGGAATCGTGGTGGCCCGTAGGTGGGAGGAACTTGGCGAGAACTACTTGTCATGCTTGCGTCACGTGTGCTAGGATGCGAGGTAAAACTCTTACACCTATAATGGGAAACTTACCACATGAAAGATTGGATGCAGGATACCCGTTCATACATTGCGGCGTCGACTACGCCGGCCCAGTGCTTATTTTGAACCGTCGAGGTCGGGGTGCAAAAACAGTCAAGTCATATATCTGTTTATTCGTATGCTTCACAACACGGGCAGTTCATTTAGAGTTAGTCAGTGATCTCTCGTCTAACGCTTATTTACTTGCACTCAAGCGATTTATTTCACGCCGAGGTAAACCGGCTGTTATATTTTCTGATAACGGAAAGAATTTCGTAGGCTTGATGAATGAATTTAAAAAATTTCTTAGTAATTGTTCCGATGAGATAAAAGAATACGCATTGTCTCAAGGTATAGAATTTAAAATGAACCCTCCGTATGCAAGCCATTTTGGGGGTCTGTGGGAGGCTGGCGTGAAAAGTTGCAAGCATCATTTGCGACGTGTTGTGGGCAACGCACATTTAACGTTTGAGGAGTTCAGCACGGTTTTGGCAGAGGTTGAAGCCATGCTAAATTCCCGTCCTCTAACTCCACTGTCGTCAGATCCACAGGATTTCCTTCCACTAAGCCCTGGTCATTTTTTGGTTGGCCGTCCACTGAATGCACCTGTCAGCGCCGACCTGAGCATCGTGTCATCATCCAGACTGACCTGCTATCAAAGGGTTGAACAAATAAGACAACATTTTTGGAACCGGTGGTCCAGAGAATATATCTCTGAGCTGCAAGCGAGAGTGAAATGGCAGAAGGGGACTGACAGCTTGAAGAAGGACACCCTCGTTTTAATCAAGGATGACAACCAGCCTCCTTTGAAATGGAGTCTGGGACGCATTATAGAAGTTTTTCCAGGCAAAGATGGTGTCTCAAGGGTGTAATGACGGGCGTTAGGTATCGAATTAAAGACGACTTGTCGGGTCCAATACGTATAATATACTCTCTGTTCTTACAAGCTACATACACTTAAATAGGGAAGAGGTGCGTCACACACTACACCTCCCCCGTTTTTTTTAAGAAAAAAAAAAATACAATTCCATTTTTTTTTTGCTTCTAGTTTAAGTACCTACAAGATATCGAATTCACAAAATAACCAAGTTGTAAGTATAGTTTTAACATGAAATATAGAATTTACAAATTTATGTAGTTACGATATAACCAATTTAAAACATTTTTATTGAATATCAATATGTAATATCATTGTTGAATATAGAACCTAGATGCTTTTGGAAGAAAAATTTAAAATATAAACTTTGTTTTGTGTACAACACGAAAACAAAAATGATTACAGTGATTTGACATTTAGTATGGAACAAAAATACTATTACTATAAAATTATTAAACAATAACTAAGTGAGTACATAATAAATTTATGTAACACGATTTTTACCAATAATAACATGTTATGTCTTATATTATAGCAAATCTGTTGTATACTATATTAGTAGATACTTTTTGTTTCCTTACATAACACGTAACCTGTTGCAGATGCACTGTTGACAATACCTAATAAAATAATATTAATTTGAAATATTTGGTTGTACTGTAAATACTGTAATAATAAAAAAATACTGTCTAAATAAACTGTTTATCTAGACAAACTGTACTAATCTTCTCTTTATAAAAAATATATCATGTATGTATTTTGTAAACAACTATAACAATCTCATATTCTTCACCTTCACTTCTTATTTTTCCCTTACATCAATTTTTAAAAAACGCAGCTTACGTAATATCTACTCATAATCCTTCTCACGGCATGGTACACATATTTTCATTTTGGACCGGCCGGTCATTTTATCATTATTTATTTATCATTGAAGTACACTTTTTTTTATAAGTCGACTTTTATTCATCATTTTATTATCATTATTATAAGGTCCATGATTTAAGACTCTCTCGGTCTCCAACAGTTCTCACGGAGGAAAGCTCGTTCGCACCACGATCGAATCTGAAGGACCTGGCCTTATTGTACCTCTATATCTGTACCATGTTTTTATACATCACTTTCAAAACACAACATTTAATCAAAATTGAATAATTTGGTATGCAAGTTCTCCGCCGCTCTCGGGTGATCAGTCCGGTGACGTGTCAGAGCCTTATGTACCAAAACATTCCCTTCTACTTTTAATACAATCCTTTAATCATACCAAAACATTCTTTCAAAGTTACATCATCATTTTCAGATAACTGTACTTATAACCTATCCATTACCCTTACTTCACTTTTAAATAGGAAAAGTACCTAGTGACACTCTATGAAAGGTGACAAAAGATATTTAATACAGTCCCTATTTCATCATTACCAAAAACAAAGCCTCACTCATCAGTACTTCTGCCAAATACCTATGTAAACATTATTATAATCAAATCTTTCAGTTACATTGTTGATATCATTTCATAACATTAGGTACCATATCGCTCAAACTAATTTAAACAAAGAACATCATCGGATTCAGATTTCAACACCTTAAAAATGCAGTGTGTGCGTAACTCACACCTGCCTGACATGGGAACGAATCAAATAACAAAATGTTGCTTATCAACAACTTACTTACCTATTGTTTTGCATTTTTGCATGTTACAATAAAATACTTGATTACAAAAACATTATCACTTTAGAATTAAAAAAAAAAAATACAATATTTGCTACTCAAAATACGTAAGTACCTATTACTGTTGTAATTTTTAACATATCATTGGTATAAACAAATTTAAATCCTGCATTTAATTTTAAGAAGAAAAAAAAATAAAAAAATAAAAACCACAATGGCATGCATTATTTCTCTACAATAAAACGAAAAAATATCCAGTCTTGGTGACATCATTATAAAAATCACTTGTTCAAAATATTGCAACTATAGAAAATATATTTAAAAGTAAGGTATACACACTTGTTTTAAGAACTATATATTTTATCTATTTATTTTTGCTATAAATTATACCTTAAGAGATAAATTATACGGAACTTCACAAAAATTAACATATATTTTGAATAAGAGCAATAATTTGAAATAATTAAAATGCATGCGCAGTTACCTATATACCTGTATAATACTTACGGAAACTAGGACACTTGGTGCTGGGCTAAGTACCTACAATAGTAACTAATAATGGCAATGGAAATGCTTAATAAAATAATATATCAAAATAACACTAGATAACGTAAACGTTACGTTATTATTATTTTTATTCTTGCTGATATCTACGTAAATTACTTTCTTTAGAACCCATAATTTGTCAACAGGCATCCTAATATATGAATTAAAAATACAGTACCGTCGTACCTACTTAAATTTAGTTACTTTACATACTATATACCCATTATTAAAATTAAAAATGTCCGCGGCATTATAATAAAAATATAATAAAAATTTGTGGGCACACCACCGGCTACATCACCACTATTATTGATCACCACACACAAAGACACTTTTCACGATAAAGTAGGGTGGTCCTCTGTCCGCTTTCCAGCATTGCGGCTCATCTCATGCTGCATCCATACGACCAGGCACCCTGGCCTACCGAGACCTCCCAAGGATGTCCACATGGTTTCTTGCTACCACATTTTCCACTCTCACAGCAAAAGTTCGTCTCATAAAACGTCCACTGATTCCTTGATTCGGCCTTTGACACAGCCAATCAAGTCAAGCACTTTTACATCACATTATACATGCCTAGCAGCGCTGCCCATAAGGCAGCACTGGCAGGGTCGCCATGTAATGACGGGCGTTAGGTATCGAATTAAAGACGACTTGTCGGGTCCAATACGTATAATATACTCTCTGTTCTTACAAGCTACATACACTTAAATAGGGAAGAGGTGCGTCACACACTACAAGGCTGGCCAGCATCAAAACTGCAAAGAGCATTACTCGCCGTGCATTCTCCAAAATTTGCCCACTGCCACTGGACGACAATACACCAGTGGAACAGCAAGCGGCTATTGGAGAAGAAACAAGAAGCATCCAGTGAACAGGCAAGCAGCAATTCTTGAAAGCAGTGACTACTTTCAAAGTGGGGAGGATGTTAACGCCGTGCCTCCGTGGAGTATTATACCAAAGATCGTTGAGTATATCTTGGCAGGTGGCGAATAAAAAAGAACTAAAAATGTGTCAAACAGACAAGTCGATTTTTTTCAATAAATAATTAGAAATCCACAAAAATAAAGAGAATCAGTGCATGACCTATTCAAGTTAGGTACAGCCCAGTTAAATTAAGTCACAAATTATAGCTGGACTAATATTTTTTTTTTTTTTTTGAGAGGGAGAGAGCTTGTGCTATTGGTACTAGACAATGCTTATAATACTTATATACTTTTTTTGTTGTTTTGTTAATACGTACTTATACTACATAAGCAACACCCAGACCAATACAAACACCTATGTTCATCACACAAATATTTGTGTCCTGTGGGAATCGAACCCACGACCTCGTTATCAGCAGTCCGACACTCGAACCACCAGACCACAGAGGTCGTCAATTCGTTAGTCATTCAAAACTGCATTTGTTTTTCATGTATAAATGGGATACTAAAATTGTGTTTTATTTCTTTTTCAGATAAAGGAATTCTACCTGAAGAATGCAGGCACACTGCGGATCTGCTACTTTTTATGGACGAAATTTTCGATTCTGTCAATGGAAGTCACAACAAAAATAAAAATGCTAAGCCACTACTTGGGCCTGCAACTCCAAAATCAACACATGTAAAAACATGGGCAGAAGCAAAACCCATTTTCAACTCAATGGCTTTTGTGACTTCCACTGGGAGAGTTGAAACAGTTCCTACTATACAAAATTGGGTGTGGACACTGAATGGAATTCAAGATTTATTGAAAAAAATAAAAATTAATTTCGGTATAACATCAGTGTGGTTGCGGCACCTTAATCAGGATCCGCTCGAAAACTTCTTTGGGGCAATTAGGAGTCACGGGTGCCGCAACGTTAACCCCACATGTGACCAATTTGAGTCGGCATTTACCACTCTTTTAATTAATAATTTAAACAGTGTCCACACCCATGGAACAAACTGTGAAAAAGACTTTTGTGATGCTTTATGTTCTTTTGTAATTAACGAAAATGTTGAAGCGGCGTCGACCTGTACAGTTAACTTTGAAAACATTTTAGAAATAAATTTTGAAAGAATAGAAAACAAACAAAATGACCCGAGGATATTTGCACCTCTGCAATATGTTAGTGGATATTTTTTGAAAAAAACAAAACCAAGAATTTTCAAAAATTGCTCTGTTTGTAAAATAGATTTTACAAGTGAAGATGAATTAGAATACATAAAATACAGAGAGTATGCAGGTCGACGATGGCTTTGTACTCCCAGTAATAATTTAATACAGTTAATTTCAAATTTTCAAGATATAATTAACCATATTTTAAAGGAAAACCTAGAGGCTTTTTATTTGAAAGAAACAATGAAAACGTGTATTTTGACTATGCTAAATTTTGATTTCATAAAATGTACTATACATAAGAATAGAATGATCGAATATTTAATCAATATTGTTATTCGTTTTATGAATTATAATTATTGTAAAGTAATAAACAAAGTTTTATCTGGGAGAAGACAAGTTGATGATGAAGACGATAAAGTACAAATAATGGCAAAAAAATATCATATAAAATGTTATAAAAGGAAAAAGTAAACTAGTATTCTACATGTGGCAGTAGTGTTCTCTATGTTGCACAATTCCATAACTTTATTGAGCAGTTTTTCGAATTATAATAAATAATAATAATCGTCCTCAGCTTCTACTCAAACAAACCAAAATTGGTATGGTTTTATTGTTTTTCACAAGTCAGGAGTAGAGGCTGGGAACGATTCATTCAGCCAATGCCTAGTACGCGATAGGAAATTACAAAAATGGCAGCTGGAAAGCTGCTCAATATTATGTTGTTTAGTGCTAGTATTAAGTAAATAAAAAAATATGTGGAGACCGCTGAGCACAAGCCTAACCAATATATATTCAAACTTTTATCCCTAGTTTTTATAACTAGTTTCCCAGTAGCCAGAAATTTTCGGGTACTAGCATAAATAGTAACTTAAAAAACATGGATTTTTGCATCAAAGATATGTACGCGATGTACAGTGTGAAACTAGTTTACTGTTTACATATAATGTGTGAATTATCTAAATTGTATGGCTAAACTTGCACGATGTAAATGTACAATGTTAGTCGGAAAGACATCTCGAAAATACATTCTGTCGAGTGGTATTGTCCTTTGTTGTGGCGATGCTTGTGGGAGGCCTTTGTCCAGCAGTGTACGTCTTTAGGTTGAAATGATGATGATGATTGTCCTTCGTATTGTCACATCTATTTCTTGTCGCGATTTAAGAGTTGGTCCCATAGTTAAAGTTGTTCATAATGATGACCCTTTCCATCCAACCTTGTTTATGAATATAGCCATACAATCAACATCGTAGTTATAGTAACAAAATGGTTAAAATTAGCCCAATTTTGATGAGAACTAAAACTAGTACTCATTTCAGATAATTCCTGTAAAACAAAAACATGGTTAGCTAGAAAAAATGAGAAATGGTGTTAATGTTTTTTATCTTTTATTCTTGCACTAAATCCTTGTTTTAAAAGCATGTCAATTATATTTATATACTCTTTTTTTTTTTGGTTTTCTAGAAGAGATGGTTAAAAGCTTAAAATTCGTTGTGGAATCTTTATAAACTAAATTCATAGCTCATTAACCACAATTTTACTGTGTAATATGTGTGTAAGAAATAAAAATAAACAAAGTTCGCTTTTACATTCCTTAGTAATAAAAAATAACAGTTATTATTCATACGTTCTGTGTACCTACTTGAAATAAGTTCCAAATCATTAAAACTTTATTTTGCAATAAAGTGAAGAAAAATAATATCATTGTTTCATTTATCTATCCTTGAAATGAACATTATCGAATTAAAGTAACAAATACAAATACCCACCTATATATAGCTATATAGACACCGAATATACATACCTATAGCTATAGAATCGATATCTATAACACAGTGTAGTTCTATCTAAAAGTATCAGGAGGCGCTAGTTTCTATGCGAATGCAAATGACCCGTTTCACGGTACAAGATTGGTCTCTATTTCAGTATATTACAAAGTACTCTGTATTACAAAGTACTCTGTATTACAAAGTACTCTGTATTACAAAGTACTCTGTGGTGTATGGCAATGCTTAATCTCTGACCAAAGTAAAGGCCAGCCTTCTGGTCTTTAGTTTTAAGCTTTATGTTTAGTTTTATTTTAGGGTTTTTTTTGTTACGTGTATAATTATGTTTAAAATTGTGTACATATTTGATTGCTAAATAATTATACAATTTTAAATAAAATACCAAAGCACTGTCTTTTATAGTGAAAGACAATTTTCTAAGGCTATTTATGAAAATAATAATAAATTTTATTTGTGCTCATTGTTTTTTTGTTTTTTTTTTTAAATTTTTTTGTACCTTCTGAAAATAAATGCCGAATATTCCATAATTTTTGCTGACTAGAATACATGCCGAAAATACGGTTTTCCCGACTATTCAGTGTATAGTCGGCCCATCCCTAACTTAAATCGAATCATGGTATTTTTCAAGGCATTAAATAAACTAGGTAATCTTTAAGATACTTAACATTAAAGTATTAAAAAAATAATAGGTTGACATCTTTGTTGCACCTCAGCTTATTAAAATATAAATTAATAACGGCATAAATCGGTTTAGCGCAGTATCCATTTAAATATTAGTCATACTAATTAAAGTCTATCTTTCATCGAGGGGGCGTCGTTGAAGTAACAAATTTCCATAATAATCACATCTCCGACGTACGAAAACAAATAAGAACTCCATCTTTCATGAACAGCAATATGGTTTCACCAAAGGTCGTAGTACAACTGACGCCGGTGTCACCCTAATAAAGCACATTTTTAATGCGTGGGAAGGAGCTCAAGATGCTATTGGAATATTTTGTGACCTTTCAAAAGCGTTTGATTGCGTTAACCACGAGACACTTCTGTTGAAACTGGAGCATTATGGAATTAGGAATACAGCTCTCAATCTACTAAGATCATACCTGAAAGAAAGACAGGTTAAAGTTCAGGTAAACGGCGTATACTCAATGGGATCTGAGATGACAATGGGCGTTCCTCAAGGTTCAATATTGGGTCCGTTCCTCTTTTTGGTATACATAAATGATTTGCCCCAATTACTTCATAATCAACCGAAGATGGTGTTATTTGCTGATGACACATCATTGATTTTTAATATAGACCGACATACACAAAATGTCGACGACGTAAATAACTCTATTCTTCAGGTTCAAAATTGGTTCACCGTAAATAATTTAGTACTTAATGAAAAAAAGACCAAATGTATAAGATTTACTTTACCAAATGTTAGAAGTAGTGAATGTGACATCATATTGAATGGAGAAAAATTGGAATATATTAATCAAACGGTTTTCCTCGGAATTACGCTAGACGATAAATTACAGTGGGGACCCCACATAAAATCTCTTGCGGGGCGGCTAAGCTCAGCCGCTTATGCTATTAGAAAAATAAGACAATTAACAGATGTAGACACCGCGAGGTTGGTCTACTTTAGTTACTTTCATAGCATTATGTCGTATGGAATTTTGCTGTGGGGACGAGCTGCTGATGTTGAAACAATTTTCATTTTGCAAAAGAGAGCTGTCAGAGCCATATATAATCTACGTCGTCGCGAATCTCTTAGGGAACTATTTAAAAATATTAATATTATGACAGTGCCTTGCCAATTTATTTATGAAAATATTATGTACGTAAGAAAAAATCTACATCGTTTTGATAAGGTATGTGACATACATAATTATAACACTAGAAATAAAAACCAAATAGCTCCGTTGCAGTTCAGATTATCTAAAGTACAGACATCTTTTGTGGGGTACTGTGTACAATTTTACAACAAAATACCTTTTGATATATTGGAATTAAATGAAAGAAAATTTAAAGCTTATATTAAAAGTACACTTTGTAAGAAATCATATTACAAATTGATTGACTATATTGAAGATAAGAATGTTTGGAAATATGCTGATCGTGCTCCATAGGACAACCTAGACAAAATCAAACTGGTTGCTAATTTTATTAAATAGTTCTAGTTTATTATTTTTGTGACATTGATTATTTAAAAATGATGATATTTATACAATTTTATGATATTCTGGTTATAATTTACTGTATAATTCACTGTAGACTTTCAAAAGTGCCTTTAATTGGCCTAGTTGAAATAAATGATTTGACTTTTTGACTTTTTCAAACACGCGGCGGGTTTTGAGAAAAGAAAAAAATAACATCCAAACCATTTGATTTGTTGATCACGCTTTGCCGGCTCCAAGGCGGGCGATTTATCCAAAAATAATAGGTTGATGCAAAAGGCGTCAGCGACCAACAATTTTGCGGACGTACGAGCGCGACCCAACAAGAAAATAATACCCAAAATCCCACGAATATAACGTATGTGGTCCCCTTTTGACGCGCCGCTCAACTTCCAAAATTTTTATGTCTTCATCGTCATGAGAACCGGCGGAAAACGACATTCGTGTCCTTTAAAACGAGAGAAAAAATATATATTATCGATCGAATTTGAGGCCAATCGACTCGGCCACGAATTCCATTACCCGGCTATGGTCACCCTAACGACATTGTGGCAACCACGCGCAAAAACCTCATTGGAAAACTGTCTTTAGTTCTTTTTTCGTACAGACGAATATCGAATAATCGGTGCGTCCGAGCGAACTCGTTTTTGTATCAGTTGCGCGTGGACTCGTCCCCTTATCGAACACTTACACGCTAACGCTACGCGTTCGCGCCGAGTGCGTAGTCCCAGCGGAAGTGAAGTGTTGAATTTCTTGATTTGAGCTAAGTTAATCTTCGACACTTCCACTGGGACTACGCACACGTTCGCGCCAGCCAACTTGCCAACCTACAATGTACAGCAAAAATTATTGCAACATTCTAGTCTCCAACTTTACATATAACATAGCCACCTTGGTCGGTTCGCACATTATCACAAAATTGTAAAAATATTGCACACTTCGTGTTACAAGTCCCAAAAAGCTCAATAATTTGCAAAAACAGATAGTACTACGTCGAAAAAATTAAATGATTGTCGGGCTATTCTTATCATACAGCAACCGCAACCCCGTGTTGCTCAATAACGTAACATTAACATAACATCACGCCTGTATTTCCCCGAAGGGGTAGGCAGAGGTGTATAGTTCACCCACATTTCGCCAGTTATGTTATAGTCCCATGTAATAGGGGGCGAGCCTATTGCCATTGACCGGGCACAAATCCAGACTCCAGGCTGCTACTGAGAATTTCCTAATGAAAAAACCCAATAACACTTTACCCGACCTGGGAATCGAACCCAGGACCCCACGCTCAGCAGTCGCGCTTGCAACCACTAGACCAACGAGGCAGTCAATGTGTTGCTCAATGATTCTTATTAAGAGCGTTAACGCCTCACGGCATTCCATTCAAACTTTCAATTCTCTACTCTTCGAAATGATTAAACCGATTTTAATGAAACTTAAAACAAAAACATGACAAAAGCACTTTTTTAACAAGCAAAGTTACGGGGTTTGCTGCTTATGTTATACATAACCAGTCCATTACTGTCCCACTGCTGGGCACGGGCCTCTTCTCAGTAATACGAGAAGGCTAAGGCCTTAGTCCACCACGCTGGCCTAGTGCAGGTTGGCGGCTTATGTTATGATAATTATTAATGTAAAATGTATAAGTCTGAGACTAACTTTGTCGTAGTCATCATCATCATCATTTCAGCTGAAAGACGTCCACTGCTTGTCATAGGCCTCCCCCAATCATCGTAAAGTTCTGGAGTGGCGACCGCGTACTGGAAGGCGCAGCGTGGTCAGCCTCTCTTCGCCGTCTCTCTTTCAACTCGGCCTATCGCAGTCCACTGCTGAACTATGTCTTTCCCAAGATGCGCCACAACACTCGGTCCAAGGACCGACCAAGGTCGTCGGCCGTCTAGAATATGCAAACTACAGAGTATTTTGATGTATTTGTATAAAAAAATAAAAATGTAAATAAATTTAAAAAAAAATATTTATAAATTATAATTATAATATATATATTATAATTATATTATTATTATATTTAAATGTATGTCATGACTTACGGTGCCGAGACGTGGACACTGACAGTTGGTCCACAAATTCAAAGTCGCTCAGCGAGCTATGGAGCGAGCTATGCTTGGAGTTTCTTTGAAGGATAAAATCCGTAACGAGATTATCCGGAGAAGAACCGGAGTGACCGACATAGCTTGTAGGATCAGTAAGCTGAAGTGGCAGTGGGCTGGCCATGTCTGTCGAAGGACCGATGGCCGTTGGAGATGACGAGTCCTTGAGTGGAGACCGCGAATCGGCAAATGCAGCGTAGGGCGCCCCCCTGCCAGGTGGACCGACGACCTAAAGAACGTGGCTGGGGGGGACTGGATGCGGAAGGCAGAGGACCGAGCGTTGTGGCGCAACTTGGGAGAGGCCTATGTCCAGCAGTGGACTGCGATAGGCTGAGTTGATTGATTGATTGTATAAAAAAAACGTCTGCTGTAGAGCACAGACTGAAGTGAAACTTCACTAACTTATATCTCCCTCAATACTATTTCAATGAGAACAAAGGAAAGGCGGCGCGGCGCGCGTACATCTGCCGGCGCTGTGTCGTGTACCGCGCCTCGTTCCCCGCGTCCCGCACTACCCCCTCCGTTCGCCTCATTTTTCGTAACGCATTCTTCAGCTTACACCCCAAGTCAAGCGTGCCTAAAGAAGTTTTACTTCAAAAAAGTTTCGAATGATTAAAACTCGTATAACAAATGTGTGAGTTTCGGGTTTTTTTTTTCAATTATCCTGTATACAGTAGAATCCGGATATAACCTTCAAGGGACCGGCGATACTATGTCGTACTAACCGGATGACGTACAAAACGGCAGGATTATTTCTTAAGTACATTGTACCTAACTTACAAATACATCATCATCATCATCATCATTTCAGCCGAAAGACGTCCACTGCTGGACATAGGCCTCCCCCAAGCATCGCCACAACGACCGGTCCTGTGCCTTCCGCATCCAGCGGATTCCCGCGACCTTCACCAGGTCGTCAGTCCACCTTGTGGGGGGCCTACCCACGCTGCGCCTTCCAGTAGGCGGTCGCCACTCCAGAACTTTACTGCCCCATCGGCCATCCGTTCTGCGAGCAATGTGCCCCGCCCACTGCCACTTAAGTTTGGCAATTCTTCGGGCTATGTCGGTTACTTTCGTTCTCCTGCGAATCTCCTCATTTCTGATTCGATCACGCAGGGACACTCCGAGCATAGCCCTCTCCATTGCCCTTTGAGTGACTTTGAGCCTTCTTATCAGGCCCATTGTGAGCGACCACGTTTCAGTACCGTAAGTAATTACTGGCAACACACACTGGTCAAAGACTTCGTCTTGAGACACTGCGGTATTTTGGACGAGAAGATATTGCGTAGCTTCCCGAACGCTGCCCAACCGAGTCGGATTCGACGATTGACCTCTTTCTCGAAGTTGGACTTACCTAGCTGGACAGTTTGTCCTAGGTATACATAATCGTCAACAACTTCGAGTGTAGATTCTCCGATGCTTACGGGAATGGGTGCTATATGGGAATTCGACATAACCTTTGTCTTGTCCATATTCATTTTAAGACCCACTCTATCGGAAGCTCTACTGAGGTCATCGAGCATTGTACCGAGGTCCTCCATGGTCTCAGCCATGACTACTATGTCGTCGGCAAACCGAAGGTGAGTGATGTACTCGCCGTTTATGTTAATGCCTAGCCCATTCCAGTCCAGAACCTTGAAGACATCCTCCAATGCAGCAGTGAACAGTTTCGGAGAGATCACATCTCCCTGTCTCACACCTCGCTGCAGAAATCCTTAACCTATCCAGGTTTCGAGGCTTGGTCCTGTAATCGGACTGACATAGTAGCGTTTTCATACAAAGACTTTAACACTTCGATGTACCGATAGTCAATCTGGCACCGTTGAAGAGACTGTAGTACCGCCCAAGTCTCGATCGAATCGAAGGCTTTCTCGTAGTCCACAAACGCTAAACAAAGAGGCAAGTTATACTCTTCGGTCTTCTGTATAACCTGACGCAGCGTATGTATGTGGTCTACAACAAATACATATGTACCATAAAAGCGAATGTTTGATTTTCCTATTAAGGTACATAAAACATTTTGTAGGAATCACATATGCTTTATTTTATTTATTTCTTCAATTGTAAAACACTTTCGCTTCACAGAACCTATTTTGTCGAGCTTTAAGATCTTGTCATAACAGGTGACAAACACTAACTGTGATTTGCGCGCGCCAATAAGGAGAGGTGAAGCGCGCGGGGTGGGGTGAAGTTGAGGCGCCGAGGTATTGGTGCGTAGGTTGTGTAAAAAAAACATTGCGCCTCGTTTTAACCGGACGTATTATCATAAATAATGGTCGCTATAAGCAGTTGGTCGCTTAAACCGGAGTCACATTAAACGGTTATATTTTTCAGTACCTAACTATGAAACCTAACTTGAGTAAACATTATCGTCGCTAAAACCGGTTAGTCGTTATAAATGAATTCTACTGTATTTCTAAATGAATTCCGTCAACAGGCAGAAGAAGATAAGAATAAGCAAACTGCCGCTTCTCCTGCGCCCGCCGCTCCTTCAGAAGCCACAGCTGCGCCTGCGCCTGCCGCGGAGCCTGCCGCTGAGCCCGCCCCCGCCCCCGCGCCTGCGCCTGAGGCTGACGTCACAGAAGCCCCTGCGCCTGCGCCTGCGGCTGACAATGGCAACACGAATGCCACTGCGGATCTATTAGGCCTAGACTTCGCACAGGTAAATAAATGCATTTTTTTTTAGCTCAAAATGCCTCTTTTTAACGCCCGAAAAAAAGAGGGGTGTTATGTTTTTGAGGTGTGTATCTGTGTGTCTGTTTGTGACATCGTAGCGCCCAGACGGATGAACCGATTTTGATTAATTTTTTTTTTGTTTGAAAGGTGAGTTGATCGAGAGTGTTCTTAGCTATGATTCGAGAAAATCTGTTTAGCCGTTTGAAGATGATCAGCTCTTTTCTAGTTGATGAAGGGATCTGAGCAACTTCCACAGGTCTGATCGATTTGAAATTTGATAACCTGTTACTTTAATAATATTGCAAGAACATGGTAACCTAAAGTTGAGGACCTTTTAAGGCCGGTATTTTAATAGTCTGATAACTTTTAACTGAGGAATAATTGTGACATTTTGACAGATTTTCTATACTACAATTGTCAAAATGTCAAACTTATTCCTCAGTTAAAAGTTAACTGGATATTGAAAGACCGACCCTTGGAGAAGTTGGGAATAGTTTTACTATTGGTCCTTGGTGCCTAATGAATAACTTTCGGCATTTAAAATATTTTTTAAACCTTGCAATAAAAATGTATTATTTATCGTTCCATTGATATCAGTCAACTCAGCCTATCGCAGTCCACTGCTGGACATAGGCCTCTCCCAAGTTGCCACAAAACTCGGTCATCTGCCTTCCGCATCCAGTCCCCCCAGCCACCTTCTTCAAAATATCGGTCCACCTGGCGAAGGGGAGCCCTACGCTGAGTTTGCTGACTCGCGGTCTCCACTCAAGGACTCGTCTGCTCCAGCGGCCGTCGGTCCTTCGACAGACATGGCCAGCCCACTTCAGCTTACTGATCCTACAAGCTATTGATAACATTGAACTAATTTAAGAACTATGATGCGTTCAGAAATTAACTCAATTTCAAATGATTTACTTTAAAATATTATATTTTATTCCGGGGTTCTAAAAATATTTTAAATGCCGGAAATTATTCTTTAGGGTAAGGATTAATATTAAAACTATTCCATTTTCTCTAAAAAATTTTTTTTGTTACAAAATTCGCCATGATTCTTTATGGAAAAAGAATTGCCATTTTATGGAAAAAAAAACATGGGTTGCCAGACGAAAAACCATTTTGACTTAGCATACTAAAACTGTTTATCTATATATCTATTAAATGGGAAGGAAATCCTATTTTTGTTTTCGTCTGGTGGCCTGTTTCTTAGGAAAAGTTGAGTCAGTTTCATTCAACAACCATACAGCCCATAGACTCCTCATAACAGGCGGCCGATGTTTGCAACACATCTATGAAATTTCATTAATGTAGGTTGCCACTATTCGCCACATGAAATCTTCAAATCAGTTTCGACTCATATGAGCCGTCAAAACTGCCGCGTTAGTGACTAGCCAATAGCCGCCTTTGTAGGGCCAATCGGATTGCAGCCGCCTCAGCTAGTGGCTGAAGTTATTGTACGCATTATATTCAACATTAGGCTTCTATTGGACTGTATGATCGTTGGTTTAATAGGTAGAATCTACCAATTTGTCGCATGTATTTCATTTCAACCTGTGTAACAAACAAAATAACTACGTTTCTTTCTCCCGACATCATCACATCACTTCTAAATACTGATAAAATAAATATTTCCTACAATTTCAGCCACAAGAGTCCACACCCGTAGAGGAGTCGAGCTCTCAACAGAGTGTGACCAACAGCGCTGCGCCCAACAACGGCAACGTCACTGCCGACCTACTGGAACTGTCCGACCAACTCGCAGTCAGTATACTTATACTATATTTTTTGACCCTATCTCTTCTCATGGGTGTCATAAAAGGCGACTAAGGGATTCACCAGAGGATGGGCAGAAGCGTTCTCTGAGTATTTAACCAACCAACTGCGATCGCCAACCCGCCTGCCAAGTGTGGCGACTATGGCATTTCCTCCCCTTTTGGGGGAGGCTTATGTCCAGTAGTGGACGTTTATTGGCTGAAATTATGATATTTTTTTTACACGTTTTAGTTCGCACGGGTGCAATGCTGCTATATATTTGCATATATTATACATATAAACCTTCCTCTTGAATCGCTCTATCTATTTCATCCGCATCAAAATCCGTTGTTTAGTTTTAAAGATCTAAGCATATATCGGGACAGACAGCGGGAAGCGACTTTGTTTTATAGTATGTAGTGATGACTGGGTGAACGAGAGGCATATTCAAGTTTACGGTAGAATTCAAAAACAAATCAACTCAACCTATCGCGAAAAAAAGCAATCCATCGTACATTACTATCTGCTCGTGCAAATGCGTAGAAGCTTCGTATCTGATGTTTTAATAATCATAATAACAATTCGCTGCACATACATTATAATCAGAAGTAGCTTTTAGGTGCGGCACGCTATGATGGCGTTTTTGAAGTTAGCCTGCTCATGAAGATCCGTAAATATTGACAGCTACATATGAAAGAACAATTGCCGTACTTTATTGTCAATAGTGATGCACTGCTACAGGAATATAATTTTTCGAATTTTGAATCTATTATTCAAATTCTATTTATTTCTACTGTTTTTAAATGGTTTTAATCGGATTATAGTGCAAAAAAATTGCACTACAATCCACTACAAACGCTTTCCTATAAGATGCAGCCGAAAAAAATCACTTTTTACCATTTCGGGGGATGTCATTTTTTTGTGGTCATAATTTTTTTTTTGGTGCTACTACTTACGAAGTGAGTGTCACTACTATCCACTACTTACCGAAATCTTTCAAAAAAACTAAAAAGCGCAGCGTGGGTAGGCCCCCACAAGGTGTACCAACGACCTGGTAAAAGTCGCGGGAATTCATAATGATAATGATAATGATTTTGTGCATGCTACAAACTATTTATGTGTCTCAGTTTGTGTCAAATAAATGTTCTTTTCTTTCTTTCTTTCTTTCTATCAAGCTTAATTTGTATTTTTTTACTCTTGGTTTAGGATTCTAACAAGCCGTAGCCATTGTCTTCTTAACTCTTTCACTGTCCAGTGCCCCACATATAGGTCACAGCGATTGGTTAACTATTGTGTCTGCTTCGTGGATAATCGTGATGATTATCGTAATAAGGTTGTCTGGAAGATATCGCTTTTAGCGATAAGACCGCCCATGTACCCATAATTTGTACGTTGTTCCTGTTTACTACTATTTTCATGGTGTACAATAAAGTATATTCTATCTATCTATCTATCTAATATGAAGTTTCGTAGCAGCGATCATTGGAAAGCCCATCAACAATGTACGTTTATGAAATTATAATAAATAAAGTTCGAACAAGTATCAAATATGTAAATGATGGTGAGAATACCGGAAATAATTTAACCTTACAATATCGGTGACACTTGGTATCGATTTTGAAGAAGTTCAAGGTTTGTCTCTCTTGAATTTTGATGGGGATTACCACAGAGAGTTTACTGAAATAATAGTAAGTATTTCAAATATAGGCTGTGATAGCTTAGCTGTTGAGCGTTTGCCTTCCATGCAGGACAGCAGGAGGGTTTGAGTTTGAACCCGGCCCACACCACTGACTTTTCGAATTCATGAGTGGATCAAAATGTAATTGTCACTTGCTTTAACGCTGAAGGAAAACATCGTGAGGAAACCTGCACACTTGAGAGTGTTCCATACAGTTCTCGATGGTGTGTGTAGTTCGCCAGCCCGCACTAGGCCAGCGTGGTGGAATAAGGCCTTAGCCTTCTCGTATCGAGAAGAAACCCGTGCCCAGCAGTGGGACAGTAATGGGCTGGTTATGTTATTATGTAATGCTAGTAAGTATTACAATTAAACAAACTAATGCTGTAGTTTCTATCAAGCGAGTTACATAGGTAAATCTCACTTCCTACATGTATCAAATAATATACACAACCCTCTTATATGAGCTATAGATCAGTCCTTATAAATCTGAATATGGTACATTAATCTTTCATCCCTACAAACATTCCAACATATTAATGTAAATACTCGTATTTATTTGCATTCTACATTCATATTACAGACGAATATTACGGAATATCAAAGCAAAATCGGGGCGCATATTAGTTTAAAGACTCTCCTCAAACGTTGATTAAAAGAAGATACCTAACCGTGAGAAGAGGTTATTGATAATGTATTTTCAACTTTGATAGTGTTCATTAAGGGTTTAATTTCAAACGCTAAGGCACGCTAAGGTACGGTAAAAGGTAACAGAAAATATATGAAATACTAGCTGTGCCGTATATACGTGCTATACGTTACAATGCCATTTTTTTTTTTCGTCAAAAGCAAAGGCTTTTTTGGGGGAAAAGGCTCAAAACAACAACAAAATTTCATCGCAATCAGATGAATGTTATACATGTTGTTTAAGGGGTAATTGTACTCATCATTATCAACAACTTTTACTATAGGACCACAGACCAGTAAGCTTCAAGACTCCGCATAAACAAAGTTTTGTATTCGAATGCAGTCGTAAAACGTTGGTGGGGTCAGGGGGGCGGACGGCGCGTTATGATTGGCCGGCTCAAAAGTTCGGCGGTATGATTCCTTATGATTGGTGCCGCTCGCTGATTGAGTGACGTTCCGATTGGCGGAGGGACGTATGATATGCAGTGGTAGAGCATATGCGTTGTGACCGGGGGTGTCCAGCTAAGCGGCGTCTAGAGGCTTACTGGTCTATGTATAGGACCAACCCTGAAATGGGGTGGTCCCTACATTTTATCGATTTAAGTGAACATAAATAAATGTTAGGACCAACTGATATTTTTTCGCGATTTCAGTGTCGGTCCCATTGTAAAACAACTTTTAGGAAAGAAGCGATTAAAATTTCAGCATGTAGAAACACATACGACACGAAAAACAAAGAAACATTTTTTTTTTTTGTATGTATAAAATGTGCTTTATCTTGTTGTACGGAATGTTTTTGAAAACTGTTTTACAACCTAACTGCTAATCAATGCTGAAAAATAACGGGACAGCTGCCCGATCTATGTTTTTATAAAGCAAAACATTCAAAAAAAATATACACACACATACATATTACTATCACGCTTGTTTTCCATTGGGGTAAGCAGAGACAGATAAATAAATAAAATATAAATATATTTGGGACATTTTTACACAGCACCATCTAGTCCCAAACTAAGCAGAGCTTGTACAATGGGTACTAGACAATGGATATAATACTTATGTACATTTTTTTTTGTAAATACATACTTATAATACATAAGCAACACCCAGACCAACACAAACACTTATGTTCATCACACAAATATTTGTGTCCTGTGGGAATCGAACCCACGACCTCGTTATCAGCAGTCCGACACTCGAACCACTAGACACAGACACAGAGGTCGTAGATACAGATAATAATACAAAAATGACAACGAAAGGAACAAAAATCAGACCAAAACCGACGAGTGTATTAGTTGAAAGACTCCTTTGATTCAAAATTAAGTAACGTGTACACCAAAAATCTATAAAGCAATTTCAACTTTTAGCATCAAACTTTAGGGTTTAATTTCGTATGCGTGTTTGCCTATTGTTTTAAGCAGGTCGTTACGTAGCTAGTGACTTCACGCGTTCTCATTACCGTCTGGTTTGAGAGTTGCGTTGTGCTCCTTTACTTTCCTTTGCTCCTGGTGGCGGAAGTGTCCCCGACATACTTTCATTGTATTTTCTTCTATTTTCAGTAATGTACAGTGGATGCAAGGCTTTTACTGTCTGTGGGAGATTGGATTGGATGTCAGATTATGTGTCGCAATCAGGGATGAGTGGTTGCTGCTCGCTTTTTATCCTCCTTCGATGCGATCCTGGTAGCTTGATTATTGTTGCGGTAGTAAAAATATTTTAATTAATACAGAATGCATTGCACACGTGCAAAAACTTTTATTTATTAAAATTCAGGGGATTTTCATTAATATTTTCGAGAGGATTAAGGATTATTTTGCATTTAGGTTTGGATTTCATGATTTTTAATTAAATTAATTAAAGCACTTCACAGCAAAAACACATAGATTATGATTTATTTTAACGAATTAAGTTAGTGTATATTATTCCCCAACAACCCACAGAACAACTTGGCGCAGACAAAGGAAGAAGAAGTTAGTATAATCATAAACAACTAGAAAACCACTAAACTTGTCTGTCATCATCATCAACATCATAATTTCAGCCGAAAGACGTCCACTGCTGGACATAGGCCTCCCCCAAGAAGGGCCAATATGCCATAATCGCCACGCTTAGCAGGCGGGTTGGCGATCGCAGTTGGTTGGTTAAATACTCAGAGAACGCTGCTGCCACAGAAATAGATAGAATGGAAAAGTTGGCGGGGCGCGCATGGCAGCACTCTGCACCATAGTGCAGTGCATTTCAAAGCCTTTCTCAGCACGCCTTATGACTTGTTTCTTTAAATACTGTAACAAAAACCCGCAATTCCCTATTGTGCTGTTTCTAACTGCAGAAACAAAAACTGTAAAGTACATTTGATTAAAGTTTTTTTTTTAATTATTGACGTCAATATAAGGCTTAATTGGTTCGAAAGTTGCCACGCATGAATCGCAAGTAAGATTGTGATCACAACCATTCTATCTATTTCTGCGGCTTCTGCCCATGCTCTGGTGAATCCCTTAGTCGCCTTTTAAGACACCCATGAGAAGAGATATTCTTTATGTCTGGTGAATCCCTTAGTCGCCTTTTAAGACACCCATGAGAAGAGATATTCTTTATGTCTGGTGAATCCCTTAGTCGCCTTTTAAGACACCCATGAGAAGAGATATTCTTTATGTCTGGTGAATCCCTTAGTCGCCTTTTAAGACACCCATGAGAAGAGATATTCTTTATGACCGGCGAAAAAGTTAAATCATATTTTAAAGTGCATTTTATATAGATTTTTTGTATGTTTAACTTAGAACGGTTACAGCTCAATTTAAATGCAATCAAAATTCAATCTCGCCAAAACTATTAAATAAATTACTAGTTTTTTGTGTGACATGTGAAAAATAGTGTTATCTCTATCTAACGCATTCAAAAGTCACAAGCAAATATTAATCATTTGAAAGATAATGGAAAGGCATTCGTCAATCAGACCGGACAAAGTAATTTATATTTTTAACCGACGAAAAAAAGGAGGAGGTTCTCAATTCGACGCGTATATACTGTTTTTTTTTTTTTTTTTTTTTTTTTTTTTTTTATGTATGACCACGCATAACTTTTTACAGAGTGGTCCGATTTTGATGATTCTTTTTTTAATGGATAGGGTATATCTCGAAGTTGGTCCCATTTAAATTTCAAAATCAAAATCCACCCCTAAGGGTAGTAAAACAGGGGATGAGTGTTTGTTCACCCACTGAATTCTTACCTGTTAACCGATTCTGTTGAAACTTGACACACATAAATATAGTTCTAGACACTACGACATAATGGAGACCTGGAGTTAGATTGTTGGTAGATTTTAACCACATAAAAATGAAAAATAAAACTTTTTAACAAAAAATTGAACCGACGAAAACAGAAACTGAAAAGCGAAAAATAACTAATTATGAGTCGGCACCAAACAACCAATCAACGAAGATCATTAAATGTCTTTAAATAAATACTAAAAACAACGTCACATCAAATACAACATGAAATTTTCAATGATAAACAATAACTTTCCAAAAATGCGTTCTCCGCTCGGCCACTTGCAACTTACACGCACTTTGCTTGTTAAAAGTTCGTTTGGCGCCGACTCATAATTAGTTATTTTTCGCTTTTCAGTTTCTGTTTTCGTCGGTTCAATTTTTTGTTAAAAAGTTTTTTCATTACAACATTGTTTAAGGAATGGATTTCTTCTGATTTTCAAACAAAAAAATTTTTGTCTTCTCATTTATACTTAAGTATTTTCTTAATTATTAATTTCTTAGGTAACATTTTTCAATCTTAAAGTGCTTACTTTTAAGGTGAGTATAAACTGGAGCATTTTCTTGAGCATTTCCATGTAATGTATCGTTATACCAATGTAAAATGATAAAATGGTATAACAACACGCTCGTTGGTTTCTAAAATCAAGTTGTAACAAAGCGTCGAGCGTAGTGCTGTATGTTCGGTTCGTGAAACAATGATGAACGGTAAAAAAGTAGAGCGGCTCGGTATATTCACCTTTAGTAAAACGACTTCAATAAAAATCTCAATACAGGCAAAGAAAAAACAGTTCAGTGCCTTTTTTCTCCCATTACCTTTTTCTCAATTTTTTCGGCCATGTATCGCGGCGTAGTCACGAATCTATAGAGCGACTTGTCGTGCAGGGCAAAATAGAGGGCTCAAGAGTGCGTGGAAGACCTCCCATGCGATGGACTGATTTAATGAAGTCTGCCGTGGGCCAGCCATTACATGAATGCACCAGACTAACCGAAAGTATGGAAAAGTGGCGAGGCATCGTGAGGCGAGCTACAGCAGCCCCCGGCAATAGTACATAATAGCCACGACCACTATCAAGAGCCAAACGACAATGAAGAATAAGACCTTTTTCTCCATTGTTTGTCAACCGAAATTTTTTTTTTTAAACGTAAAGTAAATCGGTGTAGTGCAGTTTGTTTATTAACAAAATGGGGAGATCTTAAAATCACGCCTGTATTTCCCCGAAGGGGTAGGCAGAGGTGTATAGTACACCCACTTTAAAAAAAATCCATGACGTCGCATACGGACCACACATACACGACGACCATACCACGCACGGTTATACGGCAAACCGCTAACCGCGCCGCGCCCACGACAAAAAAGGGTGGATAATTTTTTCAAGAAACAGCATGATACGCGAGAAATCGAATGATTCAACTTGCTTAGAAATATTTCAAAATATCATTAAATGAACCCGTGTGTTCCTGTTCTAGCGAGAATGTAGCAATTTATCTGTTTCGACATCGTAACGATAAATTGGAAACGTTACAGCGAGTATATAGTTCCAGCTCGAATGCTATCAACAGCTGGGGCTGGAATACTGAATAAACACCTAAACAGAATGGACCTCAGTGATGGTACAGTTTGCAGATTATCTCAGGAAAACGATGAGATAGTGAGCGTCTCATAGTTCATAGTTATTTATTGATAATAGTAATTATTATAAGTCACATTTTAAGTAAGATGTATATGAGCTACTTCGACGTCTGTGGTCTAGTGGTTCGAGGGACGGACTGCTGATCACGAGGTCATGGGTTCCATTCCCATAGGACAGGCCTAAAATCTGTACGATTTGATGGAAATACAATCAAACCCAAAAAAAATATGGAAATACAATGCTATGTTTGATAGCTAGATTTATCCTAATCCAGAGAAACAGAAAAATAATTCTTTTCTAATGTCATAATTAAAATTTTAATTATTATGTACTAAGCCTTCTATGTAAAAAAAAAATACCTAGTTAACCTTGGTTAAGTCGTAAGACTAAAATAAAATACTAGACGAAACAGTTGGAAGATTGGCATGGTGTCTCATATATGTCAGTGGATGTCTGTGTCTATCAATTACATTGAGATGGCGTGCCCTTTTCAGTCTGCTCCGACTTTCGGTACCTCGGTTCACTTGTGCAAAGCGATGGCGAAATAGACCGGACAGTCAAGCACCGAATTAACACAGGATGGTTGAAATGGCGGCAGGTCACGGGAACTACATGTGACTCCCGAATTCCTCTTAAACTGAAGGGGAAATTCTATAAGACCATGATTAGATTAGATTAGAATATTTTTATTGGTAACAATAATTAATTACACGTCATTACAAAAACAAAATATAAATTGAATTATCAAAATTAATTAATTCATTCATAAAAATACAGTGTATAAAGTTGTATTATTCAAAAATAACAATAAAAATTTCATCTACTAGAAAATAATATATCATTGTAGCTTAGGAATGAATTCATCGACGCTGTAAGGGGCCATTGCAATAAAGAAGGACTTAACTTTATTTTTAAAAACCGGCAAGGTCTTAGAGCTGCGAATGGACTCTGGCAGGGCATTAAACACTTTTACACCGAAAATACGAGTGCATTTGCTTGTCTTAGTAAGTCGATGTCTAGGAATCACTAACCTGTGCGCGTTTCGTGTGGCTATTTTATGCACATCTTTGTTCTGATGAAACAAATTTATGTTTTTATACATGTATAGACACACATTATACATATATAAGGCTGGCATTGTCATCAGCTTAAGGTTCACGAAAATAGTTTTCGCTGGTGTTAGTGGTGGGACTCTCGCTAGTATGCGCACAGCACGTTTTTGCATAACAAATGCACGGTGCCATTCCGCAGACTGCCCCCAGATGTCAATACCGTAGGTAAGCAGCGCCTGGATCGTTGCGAAGTAGCAGCCCCGAACTGCCCGAGTCTGAAAGTAGCGCCAGTGACAGAGAAGTTAAGTAGCAACAGACTATCATGGTATGGACATGTGATGAGGAGGAATGAGGAGCATGTTACGAGGAAAGTTTTAAGTATGAATGTTGATGGCTATAAGAAAAGAGGGAGACCGAAGAAAATATGGATGGATTGTGTGAAAGATGATATGAATAGAAAGAAAGTGAACACGGAGATGACGGCTGATAGAGATGTATGGAAGAAAAAAACATGCTGCGCCGACCCCAAATAAATTGGGATAAGGGCAGGAGGATGATGAATGCGTAGCATCTCTAGTATACGATTATGATTTAACGCGAGCGGAGCTGCGGGTAAAAGCTATTTGTATAATAAGCTTTGATTTTTATACCGAACTAGCTGTGCCCGCGACTCCGTCCGCGTGGATGTCGGAAAATAATATCGTGTCATAATTATGAACACAATATCTTCAAATATATACATATAAGCGCCTACACAGACGATTACACTATTTACCGACCATACTATATTTTGTTTTTACAACCAACCGGCTAAGGTGATGGAATTTCATGGAATTAGCCCTAAACTCCCTCATTCTGAGAAGACGCTCGTGCCCAGCAGTGGGAAGTAATTGGGCTGATTATGTTATTCTATAACACTAACCACATCTCTTCTTATGCTGAGAAGAGGCCCGTGTCCAGCAGTGGGACTGTAATGGGCTGGTAATGTTATGTTATTCTAGAATACTAATAATATCCAGTTCATTAGATCTTCTCATTTCGAGAAGAGGGCCATACCCAGTAGTGGGACAGTAATGGGTTGACTACGTTATGTTATTCTATATTTTCTAGTTTCTTAACTCTTCTCGTTCCGAGAAGAGGTCCGTGCCCAGCAGTGGGGCAGTAGGTAATGAGCTGATTATGTTATGATAATCTATTACACTAACAATATCCAGTTCCTTAACTCTTCTCATTCCAAGAAGAGGGCCATGCCCAGCAGCGGGACAGTGATGGGCTATAATACTATGGCTATGGTTATGTTATTCTATATTTTCTATAATACTAATAGAATCCAGTTGTATTTTTAGGAACCTGCAACCTGCATGCAACCAACAATCATGACCTCTACTTTGTATGCAACTTAATACAATAGAGGGGTCAAGCTGTATCGCTGGATCTACTCAACCGATTCAGATAAAACATACCCTATATTTTAAGTTAGACTAATACCAATACAAATGCTAAGTTTCATTACGATCCGTTCAGCCGTTTTCACGTGATGAGGTAACAAACAGACAGACAGACATAAATTTTTTTATAGATTGATTCGTGTTCTATAGCTTATTTCTAGTCCCCCTAGCCTTTTTTCGCGAAAAAAAACTCAATGTACAGACTTTTCGACCTTTACAGTTTTATTATAGTATAGATAGATTGATTCAATATATCGAGGGTAAATATCGAATCATCATCAACTCAGCCTATCGCAGTCCACTGTAAACGTAAAAGTAGCGATTATATTCTCTTTGGTCCACTGCTGGACATAGGCCGCTCCCAAGTTGCGCCACAACACTCGATTCTTAATAATCGATATACATCGAGCATCCCTCCCTATTTGAACGATTTATTTTTTAGGTCCGAATTACAGAACGTTTCTCAAGCTTTGATCATTGCTTAAATCTAGTTTTTTAGAACCTTCCTCAAGCATAGATTTATTGATCACAGTTCAGCTGAGTTTAGCCTTTGACTAAGGAACTAGATTCCATATTCAAAGAGTTTAGCTTTATTCTACACTGTCACCCGTTTCGGTGGTTTCGGTGTTTGTACGGTCAACCGCACGTCGGTGGTAACACTTTGACATTAGCAGCATCTTTATTTTGTAAGCATTAAGGGCGGTTTTCGAATTGCAGTGTTTCTGTAATACGGACCTTAAAGAAATGAATGGATTTATTATTTTTAGTGATGTATCGATTCGATTATTTTGATAATCGATATTATTGATTATACACGTAAACGCACCTAAAGGATTAACCGATTAATCGATGAATTAATCGATTATTCTACTTTTATTTTAAAACCATATAAATATGGAAAAAATATCGTTAATTTTGTTAAATATGCAAGTCATAAACGTATAGTAGTAGTAGTTTAGTTTATAAAGAAGATAAATCTTATAAAAGTTAAACCTAGAACACTAACGGCCAAAATTAATATCCAATCTATCCACGATTTACACTATTATTATATTATGGTATGAGCATGGCTTGAGCTGCATGTGTGTGCGTGAGCGCTGGTTGTACACGAAGGAGCATAGATTTTTTGGCTTCACTAGATGTTCGCAGCACTTCGTCTATATTTTTTACTGTCTGTGCATTTTAACCAAAAAAAAAGTTGTATCTCAATTTGGTTACTATGGTTAAATTTAGTATATCAGCGGATCGTGAATAAGTCCTTTGGGTCAGGAAGTTCGTCTCGATTAATTTCTGTGCATCAGGTAGTCCCTGCATGACATTCTTCACTTTTCCGTTACCAACTGGGGGACTTACAGTGACTATAACAGCTTGTAATTTTATGATTTAGAAAAAAAAATGTCAATTGATTCTCCTCGTGATTCTGAATCATACAAACTAGTTTCTCAAATAGCGTAAACCAAAATTAACGTTGTATGTGCAAATACAAATCAAATCAAATCATTTATTCGCCACAAGATATCGTATACCTACCTACTTTAATTGATAAAAACTAATTTTCGATAAATGATGTACCTACTCAGCGAGAAATTATTTTTTTACTGATGGGGGTGCCACGTAGCTCCTTAAACATGGAGACTTCAATTTCGAATACGAGTTCCAATGTTGTTTTTGTTTAGTAAAGTCGCTCGATCCACCCGTCAATCTATGTTCGCCATTACTGATACATGCTACTGCAAGACCTCACACTGCTCGACAAACTAATTGTTTTGATGACAATAGGTGGCTTATAATAATTTTATTCTCATAATAATATAATAATTATTATTTTGCTAAGTTATATTTTAATTATTGGCAATGGTGAAGGAGAAATTGGTGGTGAATAGCATATGAGCGAACAGTCTTGATTTATCAGCCAGTGAAGTGCATAAAAGGGTGCCAGTTCAGCAGTGCAGTGCACCGGTTTGTTCAGAAAGATTCTAAAGAAATTTGAGAAAAGAAAAGAATCAACAATCTTGAATTTTATTCTCAACTCCTTATTCGTGTAATTAAAAGTCGCATTTAGCCGGCTATAGAATACTAATCAGGTGACGCTGACGCATTACATTTGAAGCTAAATGAAGGCGCCTGCAAATCAGGCAACGTGCGTCATGCATAATGCGATCTATTCTATGGCAGTGAAATGTTGGATCTAATTGAATCGAAACAATTATACAGATACCTATGTTACTTGTGCTCGCAATCTGAAGACTCGAAAACGTCCTAATTAGGACGTTTTTCTATTAATCCGCGTTAAGTAAGGCGCCGAGCGTGACCGGTGACAAAAAAAAAACTAAAATGCCGTCATGTGTGTACAGAAAGTGTTCCAATTATGACGCGTTAGTAACTTGAAGTAACCAACTTACTTACTTTGTGCTAGTTTATGTGTATTGTGCTGCCGCCGCGCTGCGTACGGAAAAAATATTTAGTTTGTTTTTTTAGGGTATGACATATCTAATGTAAAATTTGTCCCCCTAGCCAAGTTGACAATCTACAGTCGTCAACGCTATAGAAAACAATCAAATGTATGGGTATGACATATCTCAACGAATGACTTTTTCGTTGAGATATGTCATTCCCATACATTTTGATTGTTTTCTGTTGGCGTTGACTATTGTAGATTGTCAACTTGGCTAAGGGGGCTGCAATAGTATTGATGCCATTGATTTCAACACTATTTCATTATTTTATTGTTCTGTATAAATTGCTTTTATTGTTTCTGTTTTACCTTTGAAAATGATATAATTGACAACAAAAATAAATATGTAACAATAACTGGCATAAGCTAAAAACGCAACCATACGGATGAGTATAATGACCCCTTAAGAGGTAAGTAATATCAATACAATCTTTCATTTAAATATTTCATTGATAAAAACTAAAAAAAAGGTTGATAAAAACAATACAGCTAATGGTAGATTTTAATTGGCAACATCGATTTGACATTACCATTCTATTGCCATTCCGACGAGATTTAAGTTTTAGCAGAATACCCATTTTGTCACAGTTGTTTATGAGTGTCAGTAGGGTGTCGGTGGAATGGCGATGGTTGGTTTTTTAGTCTAATTAGCAGACTTGGGGCCCAGAGGCATGTTACACGAAAAACATTGACAACTCCCAACGCTTTTGGTTATGTAAATTAGCTGAATAGGAATATGACTTGCCAAACGAGATACCTAGTCAAGGTCTGTAGAAAGATAGAGAAGCTTGTAAGCTATGCTTTACAAAACTCTCATGCTGAAGTGGTTTTGGTTTATAAATGGAAATATGGACAGCGCCATCTCACGTTGTCTTTTCTAACTCATTACGTGCGTGGTTGGCTTACGGTGTTACGGTGTACGGTGTGTACTAAAAGCATATAAACAGACTTGCCCAGTGTGAAAGTTCTCTGGTTTTATTGGAAAACTTACGGCTAGATAAACACAAAAAACGGTAGGTAAACACCTCAATCGACCTACTGTTGGTGTATACACTTAAAAGGATACAATTCCTGCAGAACCAAATAGCTGAGTTACAGACTGTACGAGAACTCAAGATCAACAGGGCTATTGAATGCCACGACGAAATCAACTCAGCCTATCGCAGTCCACTGCTGGACATAGGCCTCTCCCAAGTTGCGCCACAACGCTCGGTCCTCTGCCTTCCGCATCCAGTCCCATGTAGGCATTGTCTGGGTGTAGGTAAACACCTACACCCAGACAATGCCTTCACCTATTATCCGGGTAAAACAAACAAATTCCTTCCGTGTGCCGCGTGCGACACAAAAACGATGCGTACGAAACCACCAAAACAATTTGCAGGTATTTCCACCCTTTGACAATACCACTGATGACGACTTATTTTCAGAGTAGTTCGGGATTTATTCTCGTGAAGTGAAATTTTGGGTATTAAATAATCTTAGATTTTTTTAAGTATTTTTAGATGACTAAGCACATTATTTATCATTTGCTCTAGAAATATGGCACGGTTACAGATCAACAACTTGTATTTTACAGATCTGTGTGATCCTTTTTTTTTTTTTTTTTTTTCGAATGGGCTCTCGCAGGTGGGACCGAAGTCCCATTTCTGCTTAACCGGACTTAGTTGGCGGAGAGTCCCATGTGGGACTCCATTCGCCGAAGGTTTTTTCCCTACATACTTACAAACTAGATGCGCGCGGCATCAATACGGCGCGCAAACGGGCGCCCCCCGAGGGGGGGGCTCGAACCTCGCTAGGGCATTGCAGGGGGACCCCGCAGTTCCTATGTCCCCCTAGCAGCCGTTGCTGCATCGAATTGGTTACCTCGAAAGTAGCGGACTTTCGGTCCCTATCGGGTGACGTGCTAAACGCCGTGAAGCGGCAAGCCTCGCCGGCGAGGCTAAGACCTACCTAGAAAACCTAACCAGTGGCTACGCAATAGCCTGCTCCTAGGAACTACTCTAGAGCATAGGGCCGGTCTCGCGTGACGAGATTATCTCCGGTTGCTTACACCGTGAGGGCGTCCCCAGGGGGGAGCTCGGACCTCGACTCAGGGTGCAGCAGGGGGACCCCGCCACTGATCCCCCCAGCAGCCGGTGCTGCGTCGGCATGTGTTTCTGTTTCTCGAGAGTCGGACTCTCGGATTCTGTGTGTGTGTCGCGTCGGTCCTCGCCGGCGGGGACGATATTTTGGAAGACGGCGTCGGAGTGTGTCTGTGTGATCCATTTTGCATTGAAATATATACTTGTACTATTTGGAAAGGAGTCGGCTCGTGCCAACTACTACATCATAAAGAAACAGCTAGAAACATACATGGCACAGAGGAACTTTCCGCCAAGGCTTAAAAGTAAAATCCTGAAGTTTTACGCTATTCGGTTTCAGTCCAAATATTTTGAGGTAAGTAGGAAAAGTTCTTTGTTTGCGAGAAACTAACACGTTCTTAATTCAGTCACAGATAATATAATACTATAGTAATTCAGGTGGGCCAGCGCCCCAAATCGTATCTACCGTTTATTTAGGTTTTCAACAATGATATTTAAAAGTACAGATTAAACAAACAAATAACAACAATAAACAAATATACAACGTGGATATGACAATACGACAATAAATGAAAAAACGGTTATTACTAGTCTATAGAAAAGAATAAGTTGTTTAACGAAAATTAAAAAAACAAAAAATTTCAACAAAATTAATTTTAAAACATCGAAATAATAAGTAAAACCATTTGAATTCATCTGTAATCATTGAGAAAGTGTTTAAAATTTTATGAACTCGCACAGGTATTTGACCTAACGATCTTTGCCTAGAAAAATGGTTCTACGTTCAAGATTAATTGAATGAATGAATGAATGAATGAATGAATGAATGAATTATTTGAATGATTTATTTCTCGCCACAATATTAGTTATTACATTAGTTTTACATGGTATCAGAGTAAGTCATAAAAGTTAAAAATACTGTGGGAGACTGGTGCCTAAACTAAGCTCTAGGCCTGTATTTCAGGACACCAGGTCTCCACCCTTTAAATAAAGATTACATTTTTATTTTGCTATGTACTTGTACACTGACAGCCTTAAACAAAATATAGCCTCCTTAATTGGACTAGTGACTCGAGAGTAGAATATAAGAAAAAAATTAAATTAGGTAGAATTAGTTCGGTAAGTATTTAGTTTTGTGTGTGAAAGTGTATGTGTGTGAAGTGGTGTCAGTGAGTGTGGTAAGTATGTGTGGGTGTGTGGGGAGGAGGGTCAAAACGGGATAATATATTAAATTTTTTGATGGAAAAGATAAACAAATAGGTATCACAAAACATTGTGGTAACAACTACATTACAACATAGTGGAAAGTAACTTCTCAGTTTCGTCGTAATTTAATTCCTGTAGTAAGGCAGTTACTTTCCTCTTGCACATACTCTTCGTGAGGTTATATATTGGTACCATACTATTTATTTTATTATATAAGAAGCCACCCAGATGGCAGAAGAATCGCTTTGAAAACTGAGTCGAGTATCTAATTTGAAAGCGATCTACGGGGTCGTACCGTCGTTTACCTCGTAAATTCGATGGGTGATAGGTCAGTAATGAATGTTGTTTTAATATGATGCTTGTGATGAACAGTTGGCGCACTGTCAAAACTTTCGCCTCTTTGTATAAGAGCGCTGTGGGGTATCGGTAAGGAAGGAATGATGATACTTTCAATATGGCTCTTTGGGCTCTTTCCAGTTTAAGAATTGTAGTTTTCGGGGAACCACCCCAAACGATAATACAATATGTTAGCAAAGATTGAGCGAGAGCGAAGTACACCGATTTCTTCAGTTTCGCGTCAGCAACTCGTCTCAGGGTTTTGAATACATATATCAGTTTGCGTAGCCTGGTGTTAAGTGTATGAATATGTTCCTGGAATCTAAGGGTGTCATCGATTATGACCCCTAGGTATTTAACATTTTTGGTACTGCGAAGATGATTGCAGGTACAGGTTTGGCCGTCATAAGGCTCTGAACAGGTGTGTGTTACAATTGTGTAAGGAGTAGGTACGTTTGGAGTGTCACTGTTAGCTTTCAGTGAAAAGGTTAGGTAATTTGTTTTGTCGGCGTTTAGTGTCAGTATGTTACTACGTAACCACTTTGACACAGTGTTATAGCCCGACTGTGCGCATGAAAAAACTTCACCCCACGTAACAGCGCTAAAAAGGAGGGCAGTATCGTCTGCAAACGTAATGACTCTGCCTTTAGGAAGTGAAAGAGAGAGAGAGATTCCGGAGTTTCGAGATTCCGGAATTTCAGAATGCATGCCCTAAATACGACTGTAGGGCCAAATCCGTAATTAATAAGTGGGTCATCAAAGAAGTCGTGAGCTGAATATTGGAGAATAAAGATTATATTTTTTGATTATTGAAAAGCAACTGGCTTAACCGGGCATCCATGTACCTACCTATATTGTCAAATTATATCAAAAACTAGTCTAGTTTGCTATGCTCGGTTTTTCTTTACAATACTCGTATGTACCTATTTGAAAAATAAGTTTTCCCGAGACTGACTAGTTTGTAGAAATCACCATGAAAATTGCCCCCCCCCCCCCCCCTGAGCGGAATCCTGGATCCGCGCCTGAGTCAGAAGTCTGACAACTGGTCTAACCTCCGGATGTCGGTATTACCCAGTAACTGGGTTGCGGGAGTCTGATGGCAGTCGCTCCGTATAAAATACTGATGTTCAGCCGCATCTGGTTAGACTGGAAGCTGACCCCAACATAGTTGCGAAAAGGCGTGGAGGATGATGATGATGTTGTACCATTTGTGGCGAATTAAGTACGAGTCGCAGTCGGATGCCGCCGCGTGCGCGCGCATCCGCTACGACGCGTGACGGTCGGTAGTTGTAAATTGTACATTAAGCTAGGAACAAATTATAAGTCGTGACTTACGGTCGCGACCGACATTCGCGCCTTATTAGTGTGCACGATCGCATCAGACGGCGTGTTCAGTCGCGTCTATATTGTCTTTGGTCGCCTTACTCGGACGTTTCTACGTCTTACACGGAACCACAGTCTACATAGAGATACTACGTATTGAATTGATAGCTGCTTCTACATGTTATTATTATGCCAAAAGAAAATTATAAAGTACTGACTGGTTATTTAGTAACTTTTTGTACGTTAGTCAGATGCATTAAACAACAAAATAAAGCAAAATACTGTGAAAAACATACAATATTCGTGAAAGCAGTGACCAAATGCACTCTGTGGCAGTGACAGTTGGCGACTGACAGCCGCTCGGACGCGACCGATCACTGTGCACATGCGGCTAAGGCGTCCGCGACTTATTGAAACATCCGGCGAGCCAGATTTTCGTAAGACGTCCGATCGCTCAAGGTCATGTCAAGGACACGTCCGCGACTTATAGCTGACAGTTTGCACACATAGGTGTAACTTCATTGACCAGATATAGCATCAGCCGCGACCGACGGTCGCGACTTACAGTCGCGTCTTATAATATGTTCCTAGCTTTAGTGTATGAATCACAGATTACTATATTAGTAGCTTGGTAGCTTTATGAATGTGTAAAGTGAATGACTGAATGGATTGTGTTGGAGTTTTTTTTAATTTTATATAGGAGGAAGGGCAGCAATGTATGGGGCTTGGTCCAAAAAAAAAGTGAAGCGGCCACTTCTGTAAAGAAGCTATATTTCAAAGTAGCAACATTTCAAGGTATATACCATAAAGGTATTATACGTCAGTATAGAAATGTCTTTGGTATATAGTTACCTACTATTATTTTCCGAAAATCGTAGTTAACATGGCCAGCCCACTGCCACTTCAGCTTACTGATCCTACAAGCTATGTCGGTCACACCGGTTCTTCTCCGTATAATCTCGTTATGGATTTTATCCTTCAAAGAAACTCCAAGCATAGCTCGCTGAGCGACTTTGAATTTGTGGACTAGCCCAACTGTCAGTGTCCACGTCTCAGCACCGTAAGTCATGACTGGCAGGACGCACTGGTTGAAGACCTTTGTCTTCAAACTTTGCGGTATAGGCGACGAGAAGACTCGGCGAAGTTTGCCAAATGCTGCCCAGCCCAGACGGATCCTTCTGTTGGCTTCTTTCTCGAAGTTGTGTCTACCAAGTTGAATTGCCTGCCCTAGGTAGACGTATTCCGTTACAACTTCGAGTGCCGACCCTTCGACGAATATTAGCCTCGACATGACATGCATATTGAACATGACTTTAGTCTTGTCCAGATTCATGCCGAGACCGACACGTCGAGAGCGACAAGAATAAGGTTGTACAAAATGTCGCTGAATATTATTTACATAGCCTAAGCAGGTTGCCATGTTTTGTAATGTTTTTAGAGAGTTAGCACTTTGTCTACTTATACTGTACTTATAACTAGAATACACTAATGTTATCATCTTTGATTCCTTACACTGCAACCACAGACCAGTGGGCTTACTCTTGAAAATAATTCCAATCTCAATCCAATACCAACGTCAAAAAGTTACAAGAATAAATGGGTATTTTTTATTAAAAATATACACAATACACAATTTTAATTCCAATAAGGAATGATTAATTTTAAAAACACTATATTTTACACCAATTTATTGCTAATTTTGCATTTAAAAGTACGAATTGACAGTAGTCCAATACCGATCCACCGGAATTATTTTCAAGAGTAAGGCAGCTGGAAGCCTCAAGACGCCGTATAAACAAAGTTCTGCATGAGAACACAGTCGTAAAATGTTGGTGGGGTATAGAGGGCGGACAGCGCGTCATGATTGGTCGGCTCAAAAGTTCGTTGGTATCATTGGTGCCGCTCGCTGACGGAGTGACGTCCCGATTGGCGGCGTGGCGTGTTACTGCAGTGCTACTGCATATGCTTTGTGACCGGGGGTAACCGGCTAATCGGCGTCTAGGGGCTCACTGGTCTGTGACTGCAACTCAAATAACAAAATGCAAATTGCAATTCTATGATTAATATAAAACAAATTATATTTTTGGCCCTAGTTTAGAACTGTTTTTTTAAATCACTGGTGGTATCAAGGTCAGGTTTGTGATTTATTTGACCTGATATTGGTGTCGATTCTTTTGTTCTTCAATTCAATTTAAACTATTCACATCTTTTTCTAATAGTGAAAACAAGAAAGAGATACCAAGATCAGATTTTAGAACAGTCAAATTAGTTTACGTATTACACTTTTTCGTATTTTTTATCGGAACGTTCCGAGATCACGACTAAACTTGCATGGAAATTTTAATTCAGACTAATTTAACAGCACTAAAATTGTTGCCATCCCGCTCTTGTATCTGCTATTAGTAAAAGAGAGCGATAGTTTAAAATAAGTTTAGTTTGTGAACAAGATAATCAACACCATCCAACTCCTTCACGACTTCACTTCGACACACTTCTGAAAGTTATCAAATTGAACTAATATAAATAGAATAACGTCATACTTGATGTTTAAACATGTCATACAGAACGGAGCACAGCATGAACAGCGGTAGACCAACCACGGTGAAGTAATCTCCTTCCACTCGCTCCACGAATGTACCTCCTACTCCTTGGATGCCGTAGCCTCCTGCTTTGTCCCTGGAAATATGAGAATGAATAACAGTTTTTAAACAAAGCAGTCTAAAGCCCGAATTCTAGAACGAATACATAAGCTTGAATAAACTAATAATATTCAAAAACTATTATTTTGAATTTGGTAAAATATGGTCCTAAATTAATTATTAATTAAGTATAATAAATATATATATAAATATGTTAAACATCAGTTTCAGCCCAAACCTATAGTATTTTTAATTTTTATCATCACTCACAGCTTGAAATTATAACAATCCAACGCGTTACGTAAGAAACCCACATTTTGAAAAATCTCACGTGAGATTGGGGGATGGGGGAGGGGGTTGAATAAAATCTTACGACATCTCACCAGGGGGGGAGGGAGGGACGGAAAATTTAAAAAAACACCTCACGTAATTTATGGACGCCCCCTTAATGTAATTGTGTATTTGATTAGACCTTTACGTTCTTACATTTGAAACCAAGACATAAAAAATTAATATAACTATTTTTTATAGTATAGTATGGCGAAACGAGCTAAAGGCCCACCTGCTGTTAAGCAGTTACCTTTGCCCATGACAACTTCAATACCACCTAGGAATTTTCAACATTTACTTAAAGAAAGTGTACGACGCGTGTTCCACTTATGGACATGTCCGACCCGTTTACGATTTGTCGTCGACGCACTTACGACTGTCCTTCTGTTCCGTATGCAATTGCATATCCTACTCGTTAACAACGCATTGCCCACTGGTGACCAGCGAGTTTATCGCCCAGTCGACGAATCGTTGATGCTGAACCAAAAAGATGGAGTTGGAACGGTGTTGGAATGGTGTGGAGTCTGAGCAATGTGCGAACTCCTTTAATCATAGCCAATTATATTAAAATTAATAGCTTATAAAAAGTCAGTAAGTTGCCTTCAAAACTGTCAAATAATGTCCCGCCCGAGTTGCCTAAAAAATTTCAATGTCAATTTTGGTTGATCTACTGTATGGTATATTTTCTATTCTGCGGTTTGGGACAAATCTTGCAAGTAACTTTTGAATCACTTCCCATTATCAGAATCAACTGAAATTCGGTACACAATTACACATACAACGTGTTATTTAAATAACTGAAAACCTCTTAAGGGGTCATTGAACTAATCAGTGTGAATAACTTTTACTATGGGACCAACCCTGAAATCGCAAAAACAACAGCAGATTTTTTTGTACAATGACCCTTTATTTTATTTTATTTTTTATTCTTAACGGGCTTACGTTTGACCGCCACCTCACCTGATGTTAAGCGATGGTGCGGTCGACGATGGTTCACGCTTGCCCAGAAAAACCTATTCACTCGAGCCTTGAAGACCACCAGATTATACTTCTCGGGAAACACTGATGCGCAAGGAATTCCACTCTTTGGCGGTACGCATGATAAAGCTATTAGCAAACCGGTTCGTGCGTAAGGGTGGAATATCTACCCTATAACGATGGCGCATCGCCCTTAAGAGGTTTTCAGTTCTTTCAATGACAAGTTCCATAGTAACACGTCATATTCTGTGACAACTGTCTACCTGTACAGTTTAGACGGGCTAACCCACGGGGTTTTTATACCAGCGATACTATAGTATTATATTATCTGTGCCAGCGATTTTTATTCTCGCTGTTTTCATTCGCGCTCTGACCCCCAGTTTACGAAAGGTTGGTCAACGCAAAAATTTACCAATCAGCTGTCAAATCTCAGGTCAAGCGTTGTGATTGGTTGTTATCATTTTTGCCGGCCAATCACAGGAGCTGACATGAGATTTGACAACAGATCAAACTGATCAGCCTTCCAGAAACTGGGAGTAGGTCTCACCTATCGCCGGGATTTTAAATCGCCAGTGCGGGCACCTGCAAATGATACCGACGCAAAAAATCGCGCGAGTAAAAATCACAATGCGGTGTATAGGCCTTATAGGATCCCGTTGGCAACTTTTGGCAACGGAACCCTTGGGGCAAGCCCGCACAGAGATTTTAAATCACGCGATTTTGATTCGCGCAGTCGCGCTGCTTTTATTCGCGCAATGAGATGATTGTTCCACCCAATGATATTTAAAAGCACAGAAATGTCACATGCACTCGCAACTGAAGACTTGAAAACGTCCTAATTAGGAATTCTTACTCTACCCTAGGATTTAGGGGGTGGGTAGGACCCCCACAAGGTGGACCGACGACCTGGTGAAGGTCGCGGAAATCCGCTGGATGCGGAAAGCGCAGGACCGGTCGTTGTGGCGACGCTTGGGGGAGGCCTATGTCCAGCAGTGGACTGCGATAGGCTGAGTTGATGTTGATGAGCACCAAACGTATTTATTGGGACTATAGTATATTCTACAGCAGATATCTGAAGTAACATGAATACAATATTATTACAAGCGATTACGACTCTTACATGGAATCCCAAATGAGCTGATATTTTGAAAGCGCAGGATAGGATCAATATTGTTTCTACAACGTAGATATTCTTAGGTGCATAGGCTAATGCAATCAATCCAATGGCTGCTGGTACGGTACCTCAGGTACCTGTAAATAAAATATAAGAAAATCTATTATCCGATGCTCTAATTTTAAAATAACATTTATATCGATATTGTTGCCTTGACTATTTTCTTAGTTTTTTTTTTGTCTACATTTATATTATAATATGGACCATTATAATTATGTTTTTTCGTAATAACATCAAGTACTACATACCTATCGAGTTGGCCAATTTCCTCGTGGTCGTTACGCTGAATATTTTCTTTACAATCAACATGTCAGTCATCCAGCTGAAGAAGAAGTTTGTGAACCACATCACCAGGAACGGCAGTGCAGTTAGAAGACCATTCTAAAAAAAAACAATAAAATTGTAACTTTCATATGTGGTAAAAATGAAGCAATAATTTATTGTCTCTCATTATGCTGCAATTCCATCTTGTTTTTTATAATATACTTAAATTAGCTGAGAATTTTCTTAAATCTAAGCCGTTTTAATAATGACTTTCTTAACTTCGTTGTCATGACTCACATTCCCCAATAATAATTATACTGTTGCATACAGTTTTATGAAATGAAATGAAACTATTTATTCTGCATATTAAAATCACTATAACAAGTCAGTTCTTTTAAAATCAAGATAGCGTCGGTGTTTGCTATGTAACTACCTCTGAGAAGAAACGCCGAAAAAACTCGGGATCAAGGTTTCTTTCAAAATCCAGACATTTATCTTGTTCTAAGAATTTTGGAAGACCAATGCAGGTCATCTATGGCAGCGCCTGGATTAGCCTTTTGAAGAAAGGGCCAAGTCAATTTGAGTAGAGCTGTACCAACTGATGGCAGGCCTTTATTGGCTTCCTTTAATCATATTTCGCTTTTTTACATTTATAAGTCTGTCAATGCTGCCTTGTATATATTTACCGCTTTAATGTTGACTCCCATGATTTTGTCCATGAAAGCAGGCACTTCCGAGTACAAGGTAAGTTGTCCCCAAGTCTGACCGATTTGCGCGATTATTATGGCGTAAACCCCTTTATGGCATAGTATCTTTCCCCATGGTACTGACATTTTCAGTAACAAAAATCATTGCATCATTATCATCATTTTTATTTGGGAAACTGCTGCTGCATATTGTCTAAAGTTACATAATACTATGTATAATTTAAATGTTTAAATAATGTTTCGTGTTGCATAATTTAGCTAAAAGTGTTTACGTGACGATTGATTTTTTGAAAATTAATTACCTTTGTCTTATCACTGGTTCCTAGTTCATCTTCAATGTACTTTTTCTCACCAGCAGATATTTTGGGGTGTTTCGCTGGAGTATCAGCAGCCATGAACCATAACACAATACCGAGTATTCCTGACATCATGCCATAGAACCTGAAGATGCCAGGCCACCCCATCGCCGATGAAGCTATGAAACCCGTCATTGGTAGACCAAAAACTGTGCCTAAAGCTTGACCTGAAAATTCTTAACAATAATAAATTATAATAAAACAAAGTTTAACCGGATTTTATTTTTTTATATTATTTAAATTTTCCTGACGTCATACACCAGACGCTTGTCATCTTAGTATACCTGCGACCACGAAATGCTGCAAAACTTTCGAAACGTCAGGGAAACCAATTTAAATAATATACGCGATTTAATCCGGTTAAACTTTGTTTTATTATAATGTGTAGTGATCGCGAAAACCTAAGAAATTATTAATAATAATAAACTTATTCAGTTAGAAACACACATACAATATTTAACGAGATTATCCGGAGAAGAACCGGAGTGACTGACATAGCTTGTAGGATCAGTAAGCTGAAGTGGCAGTGGGCTGGCCATGTCTGTCGAAGGACTGATGGCCGTTGGAGCAGACGAGTCCTTGAGTGGAGACCGCGAATCGGCAAACGCAGCGTAGGGCGCCCCCCTGCCAGGTGGACCGACGACCTGAGGAACGTGGCTGGGGGGGACTGGATGCGGAAGGCAGAGGACCGAGCGTTGTGGCGCAACTTGGGAGAGGCCTATGTCCAGCAGTGGACTGCGATAGGCTGAGTTGATTGATTGATACAATATTTATATAACTCAGTATTAAACGGTTTTTT
Organism: Asteroscopus sphinx; assembly: GCA_949699075.1. Lineage (NCBI taxonomy): Eukaryota > Metazoa > Arthropoda > Insecta > Lepidoptera > Noctuidae > Asteroscopus > Asteroscopus sphinx. Next base: position 15,434,538 of record OX453024.1, read on the forward strand.
TATATTTTTTTTATTCTTAATGGGCTTGCGTTTGACCGCCACCTCACCTGATGTTAAACTAAACGCTAAAATTATATAATTTCCCTTGGTGAGACACTAGGATACTCTATGTTGTGGATCCAGTCTATTTGAAACAGTACAAAGATGCATTGAAACATGTTTTAAATAGAGCAGTAACTATTACCACCTGGGCATGTACACCCGTGGTCAACTTGGAAATTCTTAAATAGACTTCGGACTTAAGTTGGCAGAAGTAAAGATAACCTCCAAAAATGGAGGTTCACGGACGGTTTGGATGTCCAGTGTGAGTGCGGCGTCACTCCGCAAACAATGGCTCATCTTCTATCTTGTACCGCGTGCCCAGTCATCTGCACGCGTGAGGAGCTAATGACCGCCAACCACAAAGCAGTGCGCGTTGCGGAACACTGGGCCAACTAAATTTGACAAAATTTGCCATCGACTCGCTAAGAAGACTATTAGCTACTGATTGAATTAATTGATTAATATTATTTAGGTTTTTTTTAAATACGTAGGCTTGATTGAATTGCCACGAATAAAAAACTATATTATATAAACAGATACCTATACTACATATTCAAGTCTATCGCTATCGGGTTTGTTTGTATGCTTTGTTGAAGGAACCTAAATAATCAAGGTTGAAAGTAATATTTACATTTACACTCTTTCTATCTTCAAAACCTGCGATCAATGTGGATACAACCTTTATGGTTTCAATTTTAATTCAATAGTACAAGCAACCGTAGGTAAATAATGTAAATGTCAAAATATTTACACCCTCTGCAGTTGAGAACACAACGTTCCATGCTATTTATTGAACATGCTCTAGTTATGAGAGTAATATAATTTCTTACTTTAATAATGGCAAATAGTTAGTGTGGTGAATCTACTAATCATAACGAATAACATTTACTATTGGGAGCAATCTTGAAAACGTGAAAAAAACTGCTGTTTCCTACTTTTTGTCGATTTATATAAACACAAATGTAGGTACAGTCGACTGCATGACAGTGGTAACACTTCAATTCGAAAACCGCCCTTACTGCTTACGAAAGAAAGATGCTGCTAATGTCAAAGTGTTACCACCGACTTGCGGTTGACCGTACAGCTGATTTTATTTTTCGCGATTTCATGGTTGCTCTTATAGTAAATATTGTTCGTAATGATGAGTAGATTCACCTCTATAAATATTTTCCATGAATAAAATAAGACCTTATATGTATACTGCCAGTAATGTTAAAACTAGTTGAAGCTTACCTCCATAAACAAAAGCAGACATTCTTCCTCTCTCATGTAAAGGTGCCCACTTTCCTAGAGCTGTGTGCAATCCAGGGAGGATACAGGCCTGACTGAGACCTTGTATTACTCTACATATTGCTGAGCATATCCAACCACCCTAAAACCAGAATAAAAATAAATGTTACACACTTGGCATGATCAAGTCGTGAAGATAGAATACTTCAAGAAATGATAAAATCTGTGAATTTAGAAGGTGGTTAATTAAATTGTAATAATATGTTCAACATTTATTCTCAACCACCTCATTATTTTGCAATGTGGAGCGTACCTACTGGTATCAAATAAACTACGCATTGTCAGGTGGTTTTGTGGTCATGTAGGTATTTTAAATCATGTTAAATTATCTTTCTAATTCAATCTACATTATACGAAAGTTTCTTTCAATAGGTAAATCATAATCATCATCATTTCAGCCGAAAGATATCCACTGCTGGACATAGGCCTCCCCAAAGCATCGCCACAACGACCGGTCCTCCGGTTACAACACTTAAGCCTGCACTTAGACACACTGCTGCTGCTGTTGCTGATACTGCGCTTAGGTAGGTACATAAAATAATACAATACATTAACTTACATAATAGGCAGCAATTGGGAAGAATATTGACACCGCGCAGTTGATCATCATAGCCCCCGTAAGCAGGTACCTAGTCCCGAACCTGTGGGCCAGCTGCCCTGCAGGGATCTGCAACAGCATGTAGCCCCAGAAGAATGAAGCTATTACTGTGTCTTGCACTTTTTTGTTCCAATCGAATGATGGGTACTGGAATAGAAAAAAAAATCATGTTGACAAAGTTAAGTATTTGGCATAAAGAACTTAAATGTGCTTATTACTTTGCCTTTTTCTAAGAAAACGTTGCTCTATCTATACTAAGATTTCTCCTATTAGTGCGTATATGAACATAAATTCACATTCACAAACGCCTAGACCTGGAACAACTATCTGTGGTCACACAAATATTTGTTTAGTCTTCATCACACTTGATATCATTGTGTTTTTGCATACCATTAGTTGGTCTAGCCCTAAAAAAACATTCGGGAATTAATAATATTCGAATTAAATTATTATTAATAAAATTCGATTATGTTGCAAGATTTTTTTATTAAGTTACATCTATTCACAAAGACACCAAACATGATCAAAGCGAGTCTGCTGCTCGCAGGCCCCGCCTCCCGTAATTTTTCATAGAGGTTTTCTTCCTCGCGGTCTGGGCTGTGAAACCAAGACCCTCGGTGCCAAGAGGCGCGAGAACAATACAACAACCAACAACGTACCTAATGGTTCTCGGGAACGGGGCGGAGATGCCGAACGGCTGCGCGCTGAGTGCAGCTCGTCGTCATCACTGACGGGAGGGGGGCGTCTGCGCCTTAACTGGGGAGCAGCCGGGGTTGACTCCGGAGAGTCAGGTATCCCCACATCGGTAAACAAATTTCCATACTTATTAATTATGTGGGTCCTTGAAGAGGACGGTCTTCAAAATGTAATCCTGCGTTTTTATTTTTTTTATTTTTTTCGACATGGCTAATATACAGCAGACCAAGACCGAGATGGAAGGTTGTAGACATTCCAAAAAAACTGGTCCCTCACAGCAACAAGAAAGACAAGAAAATGTGGAAGGAGGATATGAGGCTTTTGCCCCACATCACAGACCAGTAAGCCTCTAGACGCCGATTAGCTGGACACCGGTCACAACGCATATGCAGTAGCACTGCATGTCACACCCCGCCGCAAATCAGGACGTCAGTCCGTTAGCGAGCGGCACCAATCATATGGAATCATACCACCGAACTTTTGAGCCGACCAATCATAACGCGCCGTCCGCCCCCCGGTGCCCGCCAACATTTTACGACTGCGTTCTCATGCAAAACTGTTTAAACGGCGTCTTGAGGCTTACTGTCTGTCTGTGGTCTGTGCCCCAAATTAAAACTCTTCAGGCTTTTAATAATAATAGTTTTATTCTACAACTTGCTTTATGTATTTCTTTTTGTTTGCAGTTGGAATTGTTTTGTGCTGTAAATATACTCCAGTTCATATTCCTAGCGCTCAAGTTGGATGAGTTTATCAGCTGGTCATGGGAAGTAGTATTTGTGCCTCTTTGGATATTGATGTTCCTCAGTTTAGTAGGTGAGTCTAAAAACAGCTGTAATGTATGATTTGATGTAACTGTGTTATACTAAACTGCCATTTGCACTGGTGTTGTGGAATTTGCATACATTTTTGAAGTTCTATCCTTAGGGCCTTACAAAAAAATGAAAATGTGTAATTTTTTACATTAATTTGACCCATGTTTCAGCATGTTTGAATATCTGCTGAAACAGTTCAGTATTTAAAACCGAATGAGATTTGTTTATTTTATTTATATTTTTCTCAACAGGCATATATTATGCACTAGTCTTTGCCCGCGCCTTCGCCCGCATACTGAAATAAAATATAACCTGTGTTACTTCTGGATAAAGTAGCTTTCTAATGGTGTAAGAATAATTAAGATCGGTTTAGTGGTTTTAGAGTTTATCGATTACAAACAAACAAATACTTCCTCTTTATAATACTACTAGCGGCACGGGCCGCTATATTTTCATGTCCACCCGTGCGAAGCCGGGCCGTCCCGGCTTCGCACGGGTGGACATGAAAATATAGCTTATGTTACTGAGGGTGAATGTAGCTTTCTAATGCTGACTTTTATTTTTAAATCGGCACAGTAGTTTTTGAGTTTATTCATTACAAGCATACACACAAAAATACAAATATTTCCTCTTTATAATATTAGTGTAGATTATATGTTATAGTATAGATAAGAAATCAATATGAGTCAAAAGCAGTGAATATTCATAGATTATGATGCACATTATAATTAGTTCTAATTTAAATATAAAGTTACATAAAGCTGGAAGCAATTAGTGCAGGTAGAACATCAACCCATATTTTGCACAAATAAGCTTAGTACAGCTTATACTCGACCAGTTTGTCCTTAGTTTGACCTTTACAGCGTCTATTTCGTAAGAAGTGATTCGTAATTCAAGTATTACCACTGACGTGCGGTCGATTGGTCTAATATTGAAAAAACTGCTCTAATAGCACAGTAACAGACTATACTATCGGCCGATTAAAAGTATGCAGTCTACGGGGGGGCTTATGGATTGAATTAAAAAAATAAGTACGTACTTTTTAGGCATAAACACCTAAATCAGCTTATAATAGAAATAATATGACGATAAAAGTTGTTATAGCCTGGCGGTTGAGCGCTTGCCTTCCATGCTGGAGGGTCCAAGCCAAGAGTCGGCCGAATATGGCCAGCACCACAGAGTTTTTGAATTCATGTGTGGATAAGAATTTGATTATCATTTGCTTTAACGGTGAAGGAAAATATCGTGGCACTTGTATGAAACACCTGTTTTTCTATAAAATTTATCAAATCGATAATTCGATAGGTATCATTACCAACCGCTCGTGCTATCAAGTGCCTCGGCTCGGGTCCGGGACGTAGGGCCCAAATGTCAACGCCATCTCTGAGAACTACTGAGAAGCGTTTGGAACGCAGTCGGCATTTCGAGCGGCAAGCAACCCTATTCATTCACGTGTGTGCGTGTTTGTATAAGACGTAAGCTTGCGTATGTAGGCGGTGCTAGCATTCTTAATGTATTGAGTGGCCAGGGTGTGCTTGCGCTTGTCCGCTCGTGTCGTGTACAGTTCGCGATCTCTCGCCACGGTTCGCCGTAGTGCTCCCCGCAGGCGCCCCGCCGTCTGCAAACAGATAAGCACATTCGCTGTCTTTTTAAAGACAGCGAACGCGCTTTTATCTCTTGTACGGTTTTTCGTCTAAAACGTAGTGGCTCTTCAGGTGAAATCCACAGTTTCGTGGTCCTCGGCGGATACCTAACGGTGACAACAAGCCGAGTGGGCGTTGACCCGACACGCCAGCTGAGCTCCTTCAGAGCGAAGCAAAAATCGGAAGGGGCTAGGACCAGAAGGCCTTAGGGGATCTCTTAGTCTTCCCTAGCTCTAACCCCGTTTCGTCCTATCTAGCATTTTCTAGGGGTTTTACCCATTGCACTAGAAACTCAGGGACCTGTTTGCACATTGAGATTGGCAAACAGGAAACAAGCTTAGGGCTCGCCAGTAGGCACACAACCTCCCCGTCTATACCCGACGGGGAGGGTTTACACACTCCCGGGTACACCCACCCGGGATTACGTTCAATTTTAGATTTCGTTTTTATTACGCTCGTCGTCGCGTGCCTATTAATATTAATGTAGGTCGCGCCTAACGCTTTCTTTCATTCTTTGTGGGTTCTCGGTTTAAGTCATTTAAAGATGACTGACGCCGAGTTCCTGCATATGTTGAAGACCGTCCTCTTCAAGGACCCGTACATAATCAAAAAGTACGGTAATCTATTCCCCGAGGCGGTGCTACCCGAATCACCCGAATCGCCCCCTGCAATCCCGCAGCTAAGGCGCAGACGCCCCCGCTCCGCCAGTGACAATGATGAGCTACATTCGGCGCGCAGCCGTTCGGCTTCATCGTCACGGTCACGATCCCGTGAACCATTGGGTTCCCCCGGTAGTCCGCATAGGCGCTATGCCGGTCCGGACTACAAGGACCGAACCCCCTCACCCATCCCCACTCCAGCCCCCTCCCTCAACAGGGCAATCTCTTCGGACACATTAGACCGGGAGATGTCTACCGATAGTGAGGCACCCCCTAATCAGCCCGATTCCTTTACCTTAGTAGTGGGTAAAGGAAAAAAGCGAGCGCGTAAGGCCAAGGCCGATGCTCACGTCCCTAACAAGGCCCCAAAAACTTCGGAGGATAACTCCGCCCCGGTCCCCCCCCACCACGCCTCAGACTCCTCCCCGCAGGGCAGCAGGCCTGCTTCCCCCCGCGGCACGCCCCCCTCCGCTTCTCAGAGGAAAATACCCACCCCGCCCCCCTTATTCATACAGGATAAGGCGAAGTGGACCGAAGTGTCCAAATGGTGTACTGATCGTCAGATCATGTACACCAGTGCCCGCACTACCCAGCAGGGTATCAAGGTCCAAGTACCTACCCCCAACGATTTCCGCAGCTTTACCAAAATGCTGCGCGACCGTGATGTGTCCTTTCACACATACGCTCTCCCGGAGGAACGCCTACTTAGGGTGGTGGTCAGAGGAATTCCTACGGAAATTCCCACCTCCGATGTGCTGAGTGACCTTAAGTCACAAGGCATCCCCGCCGCTGAAGTCCACCGCATGTTCCGTGGCAAACACGGGGACTCTTACGAGATGGTCCTGATCATTTGCGAGCCCTGTGAGGACGCAAAGGCCATATTCAATATTAAAACGCTATGCCACCTTTCAGGCATAAAAATTGAGCGCCCGCACAAGTCCAGCCAGCCTGGTCAGTGCCACCGTTGCCAACTTTATGGCCACTCCCAGCGTAATTGCTACGCTAAGCCTAGGTGCGTCAAGTGCCTGGGTGACCACGGCACAAGGGAGTGCGAGCGTCCCAAAGAGAGGGACCAGTGCACAGAGCCCCCCAGCTGTGTCCTCTGCGGTCAATCTGGACATCCGGCGAGTTATCGCGGATGCCCGAAAGCACCCAAAACAAAAAACGCCAGATTGGCGAAACGTGCCTCCGGACGCATGGGTAGGGAAGCCCCCTCCTTCGGAACCCCTAACCCCTTCACCCCCTATCAGCCCTCATTCCGTAGAGGACCTCCCGGGCCCACCCCCAAACAACCCGGCCCACATGGGCCCACCCCCAATCACCTTGGCCCACTTGGGCAAAATTTGGGCCCGATGATAAACAGCCACGGGCCTCTAGGACCCAACGCAAAACACGTGGGCCCAATTGGGCCCAACCCCTGGTTTAACAGGGGAGGCCAACAGAGTCAATTTCCGCCCCTCCCCCCCTCTCGTTTAGCCCCCACGGCCCCTGCCCCCCCAGCGTTAATGGACATTGCCGTCCCTGCGCCCACTCTCAGCCCACCTGCACCCGCTAAGGCGCCTGCGCTCAAGGCCCCATGGAAAGCCCCCCCTCAGGGAAGGCCCCAAAATCTTAAATTACCCCGATTGGTACCTCCCCAGTACCCCCTTCCCTCCTCAGGAGAATCACGGGTCGACGCGTTCCTTCGCTTATGGAAGGAATCGGAAGGTAATCCCTTCTTGCGTCTTCAGGCTATCGCGAGATACCAAGACATCTACGCCCACATAACTGCCGATTAAAAATGGATATTACAACTCCAGCACGTAGATTCAAACCCCGTTCCCTTAATATAGGTTTCTTTAATGCCCGTGGCATTAGCGGTCAACGCGAAGAGATAGCGATCTTTTTGCGTGACCATCAATTAGATATCTTACTCATCCAAGAGTCCTTCTTAAAACCATACTGCCGCAACCCAAACATTGCGAACTATAGATTAATTCGAAATGATAGATCGTACGCCGCCTTGGGAGGAACGGCTATTTATTATCGAAACTCGCTTCACTGCATCCCCATTGACCCCCCCGAGCTACATTGCTTGGAGGCTTCAATCTGTCGTATAGGTATGACGGGTCACCAGTCCATAACAATTGCCTCGACTTATAGATCCTGCAACAGACCCATTGGGCCGCTCGAGGACGACCTCAAAGCCCTCTTCGACCTCAGTAATTCTGTTATAATATCTGGCGATCTGAACGCCAAACATCGTTCATGGAGCTGCGTCTCCAACAACCCCGTTGGTGTTCGCTTAGAAACGCTTAGTAACAAATTGTTCTTTGACGTCATCGCACCGATGCGTCCCACTCACTACCCCGATAATATAAAAGACCGTCCCGACATTTTAGATATAGCTCTACTCAAAAATGTTAACTTGGCAATACGCTCGATTGAGGTATACCAAGAATTAGACTCTGACCACCGTCCTGTTATTTTACAACTGGGTCCCCGAGGGGGCCCCCCGGATCCCGGTATGCCCCCCCCCCCCCCGACTAAAACAATAACTGACTGGAGGAGATTAGAGGATCGTCTCAAATCTACCTCATCTGTTCACCTAGACTCGATTCCCGATGATATCGTGTCGGTCGCGGACACGGTGAATGCGATCGACTCGCTCACCAATCATGTGCAGTCCGTAGTGAGTGAATGCTCACGGCAGGTTCCAATACCGGAGGACCGGCGTTGGAGGTTGCCGGACGATGTGAATGAATTGAGGTGCGAGAAGAACGCGGCCATCCGTGCCTATGACACTTTTCCCAACGAAGCCAATCGCGCCTACATGCGCTCCTTACAGCGTGCTGTAAAGAGACGCGTTAAAGAGGTGTGTGAGGATCGTTGGGACAAGGAGCTCAGCGAAATCCGTCCGAGTCACACTGCTTTTTGGGACCTTCAGCGCAAACTCAAAAGCGAAACCGTTGTCAATATGCCCCCCCTCAACCGACCCAATCAAAGGCCGGCCTTTGAGGACAGCGACAAAGCCGAATGCCTGGCCGACAGTTTGGAGTCCCAATGCACCCCTAGCACACTCCCCGTCGATAAATCACACCTCGACAAGGTAAACTCTGAGGTGGAGCGTAGGTCTACCCTCCCCCCAGTAGAAGACCCCGATGACCCACTCCCACCGATCACCCCCGAAGAGGTTCTCTCTATAGTCAAGGACCTTAAACCTAAAAAAGCCGCAGGCATAGACGGTATTACTAATAAAGTAATCAAACGATTCCCCGCCGCTCTCATTGTCCTAATGACCGCCATTTTTAACGCGGCGTTTAGTAACAACATCTTTCCCCAGGCCTGGAAACAAGCCACGGTAATTGGGATTCCCAAACCGGGTAAGCCAAGATCTGAACCGAACAGCTATCGGCCTATTAGCCTACTAAATGTCTTCGGCAAAATCTACGAGAAACTTATTTATAAGCGACTTAAAGATTTTGTCGACTCTAACAAACTCTTACCCGACGAGCAGTTTGGCTTTCGCACAAAGCACTGATGTGTCAAACAGTTGCACCGAATTGTAGAACATATCAGTGCAGGCTTCGTGCGTGGTCGTATGACCGGAACGCTATTTTTCGACGTGGCAAAGGCCTTTGACAAAGTGTGGCACAACGGCTTATTGTATAAGCTGTACTCCAAAAAAGTGCCAGACCGTCTCGTGCTCATCATACGAGACTTCTTGTCAAACCGATCCTTTCGCTATCGTATCGAGGGAACTCTCTCCTCCCCTCACCCCATTCTTGCCGGCGTGCCGCAAGGCTCCGTGCTCTCCCCTCTCCTGTTCTCACTGTACACCAGCGACATCCCCAAGTGCGGTAAGGCTCGTCTAGCCCTCTTTGCCGACGACACGGCAGTCTACTACACCGGGTCCTCTCATAGCATCATTTCTCGTACCCTCCAAGTCGCGGCCAACACCCTCGGTGAATGGTTTCGGAAATGGAGAATCGAAGTTAATCCAGAAAAAAGTACAGCCGTCCTCTTTGACAAGAGAAGTCTAACACACTACCGCGCTCAAAGTCACATACCTGTCTCTATGTTTGGTAAAAAGATCCCTTGGCAACCGGAAGCCAAGTACCTGGGAGTAATCCTTGACCGTAGACTGACCTTCAGATCTCACATTCGCAGGGTACGAAATCGTGCCAAATTCGTCCTCGGACGTTTGCATCCCCTGTTAAATGCGCGCAGTAAACTAGCCACTAACCTCAAAATAAGAATTTACACTTCTTGTGTCCGACCCATTTTCTCCTATGCTAGCGTTGTGTTCGCACACGTCAAGCCAGGACGAATTCATCCCCTTCAAGCCATCCAAAATCGATTTATGCGGAAGGCCGTGGGCGCCCCCTGGTATCTCCGTAACGCCCAACTCCATGTTGACCTAAAACTGCCGACCGTCATGCAGTACTTCAAGCGTGCTTCCAAACGCTATTTCGACACCGCCCCTAATCATCCTAACCCTTTGGTTGCGGCGGCCACCGATTATAAACCACTCTCCATTAGTAAAACTCGCAGACCTAGACACGTGCTCATCGAACCCGATGACGACATCACGCTCCTTCAGGAGTCAAATAAAAATACTAGCACCATCAGACGCCGTCGTCCTAAATTTCGTCCCCACCGGAGGGGACCGACGCGACACCCACACAGATGCCGAGAGTCCGACTCTCGAGAAACCCAACACGATGCAGCAGCGGCTGCTGGGGGGACCAGTGGCGGGGAATCCCCAGCTGCACCGTGAGCCGAGGTCGAGCTCCCCACCTGGGGACGCCCTCACGGTGTCGCAACCGGAGATAATCTCGTCACGCGAGACCGGTTATGCTCTCGCTCGCTCCTATTCCTATTCTATTCCGCGTCATGAGCAGTTTTGATCGCCGATCAGTTAGGATTAGGTAGGTCCTAGCCCTCGCCGGCGAGGCTTGCCGCTTAACGGTGATTCGCGAAACGCGTCTCCCCCCCGTAATACCGAAAGTCCGCCGCTTTCGAGAAAACATTTTCCGATGCAGCAACGGCTGCCGGGGGACGTAACGGCGGTGTCCCCCAGCAATGCCCTAAGCCGAGGTCCGAGCCCTTCCCTGGGGGACGCCCTTTTGCGGCATTGCAACCGCGAAATTAGTATGTAAGTTAGTAGTTAGTAAATATTTCGGCGGATGGAGTCCCCAACGGGACTCTCCGCCCCCAAAGCCCGGTTAAGCAGAAAGAGCACTATAGTGCTTCCTGTGAGTAGCCAATTCGAAAAAAAAAAAAAAAAAAAAACTATGGGTCTGTGTGTATTTATGTGACAAAAGAGCTTATCTTATATTAACATAGTAGCAAACATATTAAATCATAAGGAAAACATATTAAAAAACAAAATAAAAACATATAAAAACATTGTGACACAGAAAACATAATGAACATAGAACAACAAGGGACATAGAAAACATAATATCAAACCTTAACTACTAATTCTAGGTATTTACAATTACAGTCGTCGTGTACACGTACCTACTGCTAAAGAGTGGAATTCCTTGCTTCTGTGTTTCCCGATAAGAATTAGCTGGTGGCCTTCAAGGCATGACTGAATAGGTTTTTGCTGGGCAAGCGTGAACCATCGTCGACCACACCATCGCTTAATATCAGGTGAGGTGGCGGTCAAACGCAAGCCCGTTAAGAATATTACAAAAAATTAACCACTAGTGAACAACCTTCCTTAAGTGGCAGTGGGCGGGGCACATTGCTCTTAGAACGGATGGCTTACGGGGCCGTAAGCCTTGGAGTGGTGACCGCGTACTGGAAAGCGCAGCGTGGGTAGACCCCCACAAGGTGGACCGACGACCTGGTGAAGGTCGCGGGAATCCGCTGGATGCGGAAGGCGAAGGACCGGTCGTTGTGGTGATGATTGGGGGTGGTCTACGTCCAGCAGGGGTCGTCTTTCGACTGAAATGATGATGATGATCAACTCGGCCTATCGCAGTCCACTGCTGGACATAGGCCTCTCGCAAGTTGCGCCACAACACTGGGTCCTCTGCCTTCCGCATCCAGTCCCACCAGCTACTTTTATCAGGTCGTCGGTCCAGCTGACTCGGGGCGCCCTACACTGCGTTTGCCAATTCGCGGTCTCCACTCAAGGACTCGTCTGCTCCAGCGGCCATCGGTCCTTTGACAGACATGGCCAGCTCACTGCCACTTAAGCTTACAAATCCTACAAGCTATGTCGGTCACTCCGGTTCGTCTCCGGATAATCTCGTTACGGATTTTATCCTTCAAAGAAACTCCAAGCATAGCTCGCTAAGCAACTTTGAATTTGTGGACTAGCCCAACTGTCAGTGTCCACGTCTCAGCGGATGATGATGATGAACAACCTTCTATATAATCTATCGATTGAAAGACAAATAACTGAATTTGTGGACTAGCCCAACTGTCAGTGTCCACGTCTCAGCGGATGATGATGATGAACAACCTTCTATATAATCTATCGATTGAAAGACAAATAACTGAATTTGTGGACTAGCCCAACTGTCAGTGTCCACGTCTCAGCGGATGATGATGATGAACAACCTTCTATATAATCTATCGACTGAAAGACAAATAACTGAATTTGTGGACTAGCCCAACTGTCAGTGTCCACGTCTCAGCGGATGATGATGATGAACAACCTTCTATATAATCTATCGATTGAAAGACAAATAACTGAATTTGTGGACTAGCCCAACTGTCAGTGTCCACGTCTCAGCGGATGATGATGATGAACAACCTTCTATATAATCTATCGATTGAAAGACAAATAACTGAATTTGTGGACTAGCCCAACTGTCAGTGTCCACGTCTCAGCGGATGATGATGATGAACAACCTTCTATATAATCTATCGATTGAAAGACAAATAACTGAATTTGTGGACTAGCCCAACTGTCAGTGTCCACGTCTCAGCGGATGATGATGATGAACAACCTTCTATATAATCTATCGATTGAAAGACAAATAACTGCATGGATCTAATACCTACTGCAGGTATATTTGATAATGTTTTCTGTTCCAGGTCGCTTCATATGGAGGATAGACAGCTTCTTGTCTCGGATGAGAGACGCCAAAGAGAATGACACAGTTCTGAGCAGTCCATTGTTCAGGACAAGCAGATATGGATACACGCTGAAGGTATGAATTAATACAAACTGCTAAACTCATAACGGTTAGTATTGAAGTTTACAATAAAATAGAATAATCTTTATTTGCAGTAAAAATGTGGTTGGTACATAAGTTGTTACATGATAGAAGTTAGCGATCAGCACATCTTTGTCAGATTATTGACATCCAGTGTTGTCACAAAATTATTGAATGATGTTATCAATTATGTTATACAGTATCAGTATGTAACAAAAACCCTGATGTTCCTGTGAGCTACGTTATCAGAATCGATATTCATACGTAGGTAAGGACACAACTCATTTGGAAAAACTCTTCAAGAAAATCGCACACTCGTTTTTTATTATTAAAATAAAAAGTAGGATATTAGTATGATTAGTAGAATTTTTAACAATTGTTTTTATCAGGCGGAAGTAAACCTGAACGGTATAGGCAAGTGGAGGGGTCACCACATCACGTCCACGGTGCGCCTGGTGGGCGGGCCCTACGACGCGCTGCTGGAGTGGCCCTGCGACCTCAACGTCAACATCGTGCTGAGGGACCAGCCCAATAACAGGAGCCAGGTACGTCCAGACAAACAAACGAAAACTAATCAGGTGAAATTAATCATCAGGTGAGGCTGAGGTGGCCAAGGGCAAGGCTGTTTTTGAAAAAAAAAGTAGGCCAGAAAAAGGGACATAAAAAGGCAAAGGAGTATTATTAGGAGTACTATTAATAAATAATAAATAAATATTTTTGGGACATTTTTACACAGCACCATCTAGTCCCAAACTAAGCAGAGCTTGTAATAGTACAATGGATACTGATGGGTACTAGACAATGGATATCATACTAATACATATTTTATTTTGTAAATACATACTTATAATACATAGGAAACACCCAGACTAACACAAACACTTATGTTCATCACACAAATATTTGTGTCCTGTGGGAATCGAACCTACGACCTCGTGATCAGCAGTCCGACACTCGAACCACTAGACCACAGAGGTCGTCAAAAAGCACAGAATATCGAATACTACCTACTAACGTACAGAACGGCCGCTCACCGCCCCCCGCCAATTTAAGATTCCTCGCCCGCGCCCGCAGTTTGACGGCAATTGGACTGCAAGATTGCAATAGTCATCAATCATCATCCTCCGAGCCTTTTCCCAATTATATTGGGGTCGGCTTCCAGTCTAGCCAGATGCGGCTGAACATCAGCATTTTACACGGAGCGACTGCCATCAGACCCCCGCAACCCAGTTACTGGGCAATACCGACATTCGAAGGTTAGACCAGTTGTCAGACTTTCAGGCTTCTGACTACCCGTAACGACTGCCATAGGTATTCGTATGACAACCGGGACCGACAGCTTAACGTGCTCTCCGAGGCACGGAGGGGTCTCGATGTGTAACGAAACGGTCACCCATCCACAGACTGACCGCGGCAAGTGTAGCTTAACCTTGCAGATCGTAAAATCCGCGCAGTCGTTGCATCGCTACGAGCCCCTCTGCAATAGTCATCAATCGCCAGTCGCTATACAAGCACGCCATCTCTGAGAACTACTGAGAAGCGCTTGGAGCCCAGTCGGCATTACGAGCGGCGACCATCCCTAACCTACACGTGTGTGCGCTCGTATACAGACGTAATCTTGTGTATGTAGGTGGTGCTAGCATTTATATTCGATTCCCACAGGACACAAATATTTATGTGCTGAACATAAGTATTTTTGTTTGTCTGGTTGTTTCTTATGTAGCTATTATAAGTATGTATTTACAACAACAACAAAAAGTATGTAAGTATCATATCCATTGTCTAGTACCCATAGTACAAGCTCTGCTTAGTTCGGGACTAGATGGTGCTGTGTAAAAATGTCCCAAAAATATTTATTTATTTATATTGTATTTGAGTGTCCGAGATGTGGTAAAAGACAGTAGACAATATTTCTATTATCTTATTATTTCAATTTCAATGATGGGATGTATGGTCGATGAATTTTCTAAATACTAACCTTTCAAATCCACAGGCAATGGACATAGTAAAATCCCTGCAACTCAAGCGCAAATCTTCGTCCAAACGCCACGATTACGACGAGGGCGAGGACGAGAAGACCAAGTCTTCGGATGCATTGGACAAGTCGGTGGTACAGCTGAAGAGGCAATACATCTTCATACCACACACCAGTTTGGACAAGTTCGAGTACATCAAGAATGACGTCATGTTTATAGAGTTTGTTGTTAATCAGTGATTCGGAGAAAGGAAACTGTTAGTTACTGATAACATTGTTTGGTGGAAACAGTTCCCCCAGTGGGTTTAAATCGACGATGGCTTAGTTATCAGACTTCGTAACTCCGTTTTGACCAATTTTACAGGACGAAAAAAAACATGTGCGGTCAGGGACACCCGTCACGAACAAAGTTATCCATAACATTCATATTTTTTACCGGTTCATTATAATGCTAGATTTAACAAGTATAATACAAGCATAAATGGCAGGAATCTTTAAGGGTATAACGCAAATCTTAAAGTGACGTGACGTGACGCTAAATTTTCTGCCGAATCACACATACCGCAAGGTTCCATAAGGAATTTCGTTCCATAAATAGTCTAATTAGGGCACTATTTCTTACTTTATTTACTTCCATTGAATATTACAATAAATTCTGAAATTTTAATAGCTTCTTTCCCGAAAAGGGGTCATTATACTCATCATTACGACCAACCCTAAAATCGCGAAAAAAAACTGTCGGTCCCTACATTTGCGTTCATCAACCCAGCCTACCGCAGTGCACTGCTGGACATAGGCCTCTCCCAAGTTGCGCCACAACACTCGCACTTGTGTTCACTTAAATCGATAAAATGTAGGGACCACCTGATTTTTCGCTATTTCAGGGTTGGTTCCATAGTAAAAGTTGTTCATAATGATGAGTACAATGACCCCTTTTCGGGAAAGAAGCCATTAAAATTTCAACATGTATAGTGTATAAAAGACAATTAGTGTGCTAGGTACAAAACATTGCATGCCAAATGTACCTAAAAGCATGCAATTGGAATTACAAAATGTCCAGACAGTGTTTTTGTATTTAGTACATTTGTCTTCTACACCATCGTATAATAATAACTGAATATCAATCTAGTTGCAATCAACAATTTGTTCTTCTTCCTGTCAAAATAGTTACGAAGTCTGAAGTAATAACTGAGTAATTTGTGAAAACGTCGTGGATTGTATGTACAGTCTAACAAAGCAATTGGTATACAGGGTAGAGAGATATAAATGAAGTTTTCTCAGAAGATAGTGGATGTTTTCGGGGTAATATCATTTTAATAACGGACAAAGATAAACTGTATTGATACAAAACGCTAATCAAATCTTTCTATCACAACTTCCTGAGAAATCTTCATCTATATCTGGCGACCCTGTATACTAATTGCTTTGCTAGACTGTACATTAACCTAGTTGTTAAACCTTACCTTCTTAAGTAATATATACTGTTTAATTTTTCGTTTTCGCTAATAAATAAATAAATATAAGCATGCAAACATACGTTTATATTACAAACACAGAAATATATAGAATTTCTGTGATTACAAACGAACTCTATTTCTGTGATTACAAACGAACGCATACATTTTATGACGTTGCTCGCGTGAATGTGTTTGGTATGTAGTACTTGCTTAGTTTCGAATAAATTGTTCCAATCAAGCAAGCAAGAAGCGTACTGGAAGGCGCAGCGTGGGTAGGCCCCCACAAGGTGGACCCACGACGTGGTGCATGGGGCCGCGGGAATCCGCTGGATGCGGAAGGCACAGGACCGGTCGTTGTGGCGATGCTTGGGGGAGGCCTATGTCCAGCAGTGGACGTCTTTCGGCTGAAATGATAAATCATGATGATGAAGCAAGAAGCAGTCAACATTTTAATTTAGGTACCTACCTATAAATCAATTGTGTAATACCTATACCCAACTACCTACAAACTTATTCCTAGTTTTCACTAAACCTCTTAAGGGGTCATTGTACAAATTATTATGAACAACTTTTACTATGGGATCAATCCTGAAGTCGTAAAAAAGAACAGCTGTTCCCTATATTTAATCGATTTATGTGAAATTGTGAACACAAGTTTAGGGATCAGCAATTTTTTTTTCGCGATTTCAGTAATTGTCCCGTAGTAAAAGTTGTTCATAATGTGTACAATAACCCCTTAAGAGGTTTAATATAAACTAAGAATAGGGTTGCATATAAAAAAAAATACATTATGGTAAGTGGACCAAAAGTAGTATTAATTAATACAAACTTTTTCCATAAAAGTAAGTACACTTTAGCATTTTAATATACTTAAATAAAATATAAGATAACTTTTTTAAATAATAATTAATGTTGATAATTTAAGGTTATTTATATCTTTCTTTACAACCAACCAGATAAGACTTAATTTATAAACAAATTCTCTCTAAATTGTACAAAACATTATGTGACATATAAATAGTTGAATATACAAATAAATTATAATAAAACAAAGTTAAACCTAAGAAGTTATTATACAAATAAAACCATATTTAACTGTATACATATTTTTATTTATTCCTTCAAACTAAGTATTTTAATCTTATTACATAAAATTCATAGATAAATCAATAAAAAAATAGGTGTTTTTGTTAAAAAGTAACATATTTAGGACGTTGTAACAATATTTAATGAGTATACAATACTTAAAACTATTTTTTTTATAATTTTGAATGAAAATGGCACTACAATAATTAAAGGATTCGAGATTTTTAATTTTAAAAAAAATTGTCACCTTCCCTATTGGCGGGGGGCGGTGAGTAGCCGTTCTGTACGTAAGTACGGTCGACCACACGTCGGTGGTAACACTTTGACATCAGCAGCATCTTTATTACGTAAGCAGTAAGGGCAGTTTTCGAATTGACGTGTTACCACTGTCATGTAGTCGACTGTACTATTAGATATTCTGTGACTGGGAATAAAGAGGAAGCACGCAGGTGGAGTTGGGGTCAAAAGCTAGTATACATAAAAAAACATGTTTGTAAACTGAAAATGTATTAATTTCCTCAGGCGACGGTTGCCTGACCTTCAACAAGAACTGTGCGGTCGGCATCAAAGCCAAACACTGCCAAGATCCAGAAGATCATGCAAGAGTCGCTCATGTTGGTGACGGCACTCAACCCACACATTGGATACGATAAGGTGAGATACGGTTTCTTTCTAAACATATAAAAATATCATTTTATTATTATTAACGCATTTACGAAAGCGAAGCGAATTCTCACGATTTAAATTGTGTAAAGAAAAATCGCTCACGACCAGTATTCGAACCTGCGACTCCTGGTTCAGTACGCCAGTGCTTTAGCCACTAAGCTAGCTAGCTGCGCACTAAACGTATAAATAAACTAATAATTCCATTTATTAGTCAAACTTACAATGAAAAATTCTAATTAAATGGCTATAAAAGTTTGCTTCGTTGGTCTAGTGGTTGCAAGCGCGACTGCTGAGCGTGGGGTCCTGGGTTCGATTCCCGGGTCGGACAAAGTGTTGTTGGGTTTTTTCATTAGGCAATTCTCAGTAGCAGCCTGGAGTTTTATTTGTGCCCGGTTAGTGAAAATAGGCTCGCCGCCTATTACATGGGACTATAACATAACTGGCGAAATGTGGGTGTACTAATATCATCTTCATCTTCATTTCAAGTGATAGTTTTTGGGTATATCGATAATATTAATAAGCTAACATGACATGCACGTTATTAATTGAGTACTAATTTCTGTTTTAAAGTAAGGACTAATCTACTTAATATTTGTACGCTTAGCTGTGAGCAGATTTTGTAAGGAACTTTAAAATAATAATCCATCTTATGTACTTTACCCAAAATCAAATGCAAATAAATGATTTCTATTCTATTCTATTCTAAGCTACCGTGAGCCATTTTTTTATTCCACAATTTAAATCGTAAGATTTCGCTTCGCATGCGTAAATGCGTAAAAAATAATAAAATAATTAGTAAGGGTAGGCATATCTATGCGAATTATTTTATTATTTTTAACGCATTTACGCATGCGAAGCGAAATCTAAAGATTTAAATTGTGAAAAGAAAAAATCGCTCACGAGTAGGATTCGAACCTGCGAATCCTGGCTCAGTACGCCAGTGCTTTAGCCACTAAGCTACCGTGAACACTGCTCGTGGTATCGAAATTATCCTTCACTATGGTACGTCTTTGGGTGACGTCAGCGATATCGAATACCACGAGCAGTGTTCACGGCAGCTTAGTGGCTAAAGCACTGGCGTACTGAGCCAGGATTCGCAGGTTCGAATCCTGCTCGTGAGCGATTTTTTCTTTTCACAATTTAAATCTTTGTATGCGCCTTTGAACTAACTGCAAAGTTAGTCGAGTCGGTTAAGAAACACTGTTTCTTAATAAGATATCGCTGACGTCACCCAAAGACGTGCCAAGTGGATGAGAATTTCGATACCACGAGCAGTGTTCACGGTAGCTTTTTTCTTTCTACAATTTAAATCGTATAAAAATATCGACAAACACGTCAGTGTATAGCATCAGTGTATCTGTGACCCCCCTTAAACTAAAGGGGAATATATACAAGACCATGATTAGACCTGCTGTCTTGTATAAATCAGAATGTTGGGTTACGAAAGGGAGGCATGAAAGGCAATTACATGCAGCTGAGATGAGAAACATATTTATAATGTAATAATTGTTAATAGTCATTTTTGAAAATTTTAATTCCTTTGTGGACAAAGAAGGAATTTTGAGGGTTTGTGGACGACTTGAGAATGCGAACGTAAGTGCAACAAAACATTGGAATAAGACAAATAATGACACACACATCATAAGTAAAAACCAAACGTTTTAACGAAGTTATCATATTTGCAATTAAGGATTAATCTGATAAATAAAATATGTTTTATGATAAGAAACCTTAATTTCATTCATCAACTAAAATTATTTTCATGTCCTTTCCGATAGTTTTTGTTATACGAAACGAACTTGATGTGTTCTTAAAATTCTAAAGGAGATCGAAAGGAGAATAGAGCAAGACAGTATATCTCCGCAACTGCGGAAGCGTTAAGACAAAAAATAAAAAGTAATATCCATGTAAAATGTCACCATACCCAACATGCTTATGACTAGCGACGAGCAGCTCGAAGTCTGGTCCATACGTCTGCAGCGCATCCACCAGCAGCAGTGAATGTACTGACAGAGATAAGGACAGGTCGCGCGGCCTTCACGCCACACACCTGCACCTCTGCGATACTGCGGCCCATTGACTGCACCTGTGTGGGGGCTAATGCTTAGTAAGAAATCGTAGGAGGCAAGAATTGTATTGCAAGTGCGTTTAAGATCTATTTCCTAGGTACCCAGCACTAAACGACTAAGCCCTATAGAGACGTGATCATCGGGATAAGCCACACGCGAGCGCAATATTTCCCGAACCAATAGGAGGGCGCCTAAATACTTGTGGCCTGATATTTATCTGTGAGAATAAGTAGAACAGTTTCGAAATTGGACAGCCCGCAATTAATCTCTCTATCTCTATCATTTAATGCTCGATGTTCCTAAGTAAGCAACACTACGTTGCAAATAAGTCATCATTATTAGCCTCACTGAGTTTGGGTGGTTTCCAGTGTAATGGGATGCGACTTGACAATTGTATTTTACAAGGATCGACTGAATTCTGCACTCACAACTCAATTACTAGGAGAAACCGACACCATGAAGTATTCGAGTGTGAAATAATAAAATTATTTTAGAGCAATTAACTAACTGCATACCTCAAGCGACATCTGTTCTATAGCGAACTGCAGCATGAAGAGTGTAGAGTTGTGATGTTGTGACAACTCGGAACGTTCTGTTTCTGAGCTGACGCTGTTCTCTTCCATGTCGTCTGACGCACCTTGCATGGGACTTGCTGATTCGCGACCACTGCTCAACAGAAACAATATTCAATTTTAGTTAATAGATTACGAATGACTCAGGAGCAAACGCCTTTGACTCAGGAGAAAACTTTTGCGAGGCCACTAACAATACCGTCAACGCCGCCAACTTCTTGTTAACCATAGACTCTGAATAATGACACGAAGAAGAATCAGTAAATGTCAAGGTATGAAACGCGTAGATTTAATGTGAGCTGGACCACAATGGTCTTGGGATTGTAACAGAAACGCATAAGAATATATGAGTGAAATTCGCGAAAGTTTAAAAACTTCTAGAAACGCATAAGTTGAAAAGGGCTTTGAGACAGAAAGTCAACCCTTCTGCATGTCCTGAAATTTTAATTTAATAATGTTCCCACAGCAGAACTTACTTGGTGGTGCCAATCAGGGCTGAGTTAGCGAGCACAGCCCGCACTGCGAACAGTTTCTGTTCGCTTATATGTACCACAAGTGCAGGCAGAGACCCGCACACTGTAGCTGTCGGGTATTGAGGGTCACTCGTGTGAACTACACGCCGCTCCGCCTACGTAAAACAAATTATAACGTCAGTAATTGAACTAAAACACAAACTCCCCTGGCAACGTGTCTAGCCACACACACTGTGGCATTTGAACTGCTCACCTGCAGTAAAATGCTGAACCTGTCCAGCAAGTGCAGCGAGGACGTACTCTTGGTGTGGGCGTACTTCCAGTTGTCACGAGCGCGACCCACCAGGATCTGAAGGTCGCTGAGTTCTATCTTATATCTGGAAAGCGAAATCAGTTGTGTAAGCAAATCGTTGTAATTATGGTGGCACTCACGCTCTTCTAAGTTTTAGCGTTGTGATTAACAAAGTCATCGTTCCCGTAATTAGGAGGGCCCAGTCAAACGTTCACTCTCATACTCGGAAATGATTGACATTCGACCATCAAATCTATCTAAAATAGGAGGATCTAACATTGATTCTTATTTTTTAAGAGTGATGTGCGTCTAGATGTGGATTTGCAGTAAGTTTCTCGAAAAACTAATATCCGAATGACAGTAAGCAATGTTATTGTTTTTCGGGGATATTCCCGCAAACGCCTGAAGTAGCCTATGTAATGCAGTGTTTAAAACAATTGTGTTTAATTCACCTGTCATATAGCCTATTATGTAAGTTAGTTGCGTCCAGCGCTGGCTGAGCGTTGTGCTGCTGCTGCGGCGGCTCGGGAGGAGAGCCCGGGGACAGCAGGCTGCCCGGCGGCGTCGAACACGGCGTCATGAACATCTCTATATAGAAACATTTAAGAAAATCGTGACCAATACAAGATGAGAAGGAACAAACTGATCGTAAGAAATAGATTCACGAAGTTAAAGTTGCAACGAACGTGTGAGAATAATCTGTGTATCCTAACAACTTATTTCGTGTATGAGGTTGATCATAAATGAATGTGAGTTTATAAAATTTAGGTTAAAATAGTTTTTAAGTGGTTTGCCTTCGTCGTCCGCCGGCGTATGTGGCGCGCAATCGGCTAGGTTGGCATTGGCAAGCCGAAGTCTTCCGAAGTCAACCACGAGCACTGCCGAGTCACGTGGGTAGGATATTGACGTTTAAGATTTTGGTTCTGTGCCTGAAGTTTGTGTAAGTTAATTGATAGTAATTGTTATAATTGATTGGTTTGTTCAGGTTAATACAGCCCACGTCTGGTCGCGGAGCAGGAATTTCGTACAATGACCCGTCATTACTTATCTATGTCACTCGCGTACATATATATTGCGGGCACCGCCTCTGCGTGAGCGAGACAGCAATATGTTGTTGCGCGACTGACTGATATGCACAGACCAGTAAGCCTCTAGACGCCTATTAGCCGGATACCCCCGGTCACAAAGCATATGCAGTAGCACTGTATATCTTACGCCCAGCCACCAATCGGACGTCACTCCGTCAGCGAGCGGCACCAATCATATCACCGAACATTTGAGCCGACCAATCATAACGCGCCGTCCGCCCCCCGGTCCCCGCCAACATTTTACGACTGTGTTCTCATGCAAAACTTTGTTTATGTGGCGTTTTGAGGCTTACTGGTCTGTGCTGATATGTAATGATAGGTCATTGTACGAAATTCATTTTGCTTCGCGACCGGTTTATGGAAATTAGTATATATATGTCTAGTAAATGATTTAGAAATGACAACAAGACTAGGCCTGAACCCTTTTCATTTTGCAAAAAGACTCGGTGAGACAGTTACGAGTTGATATTAAAAATAATCAAATACTAAATTTTAATAATAACACATAACGTCAATCCTATATTCCCCGAGGGGCTAGGCAGAGGTGACATACAAGTAGGGACCATACAACCCCGGTTGAGAGTTAAGCCTTTCGAAGGGGTAAGCCGTATGAGGTTACCTTTATCATGATGTAAGGCTATCTTTGCTTGTAACCCAGTAAAAGGGTTACCATTATTATAAGGGTTTTATTTGGGTTACTATAATATGGTTATTCAATAAACTTGCGCGAAGTAGGAGAACGAAGCTTGAGAGTAATTCAAAAGCTATCACCACTTGTGTATGTCGGGTAAAAATTTGGGTTCTTGGCATATTAAGGACTTGAAAATATCCACCTATAAATAAATTATGAACTCTCGCTACATTTCCCCAACACTAAAAAACGACTTTAAGACCAGTTACAAACGTCATTGACGAGTACTAGTCACTTGAATTTCATTTTTAACCGACGAAAAAAAGGAGGAGGTTCTCAATTCGACGCGTATATTTTTTATTTTTTTTTTATGTATGACCACGCATAACTTTTTACAGAGTGGCCCGATTAGGGTATATCTCGAAGTTGGTCCCATTTAAATTTCAAAATCAAAATCCACCCCTAAGGGTGGGAAAACAGGGGATGAGTGCTTGTTCACCCACTGAATTCTTACCTGTTAACCGATTCTGTTGAAACTTGGCACACATAAATATAGTTCTAGACACTACGACATAATGGAGACCTAGAGTTAGATTTTGACCACAAAAAAAGTTAAAATAAAACTTTTTAACAAAAAATTGAACCGACGAAAACAGAAACTGAAAAGCGAAAAATAACAAATTATGAGTCGGCGCCAAACAAACAATCAACAAAGATCATTAAATTACTTTAAATAAATAATAAAAACAACGTAACATCAAATACAACGTTAAATTTTCCAACGATAAGCAACAACTTTCCAAAAATTCGTTCGTCGCTCGGCCACTTGCAACTTGCACGCACTTTGCTTGTTAAAAGTTTGTTTGGCGCCGACTCATAATTTGTTATTTTTCGCTTTTCAGTTTCTGTTTTCGTCGGTTCAATTTTTTGTTAAAAAGTTTTATGTTGGGATACATTGCATATTTTTTAAATAATATGTGATGTTTTATACGTTAGGTTTTTGAGCGCCGAGGTATGATGAAGAGGCCCGTGCCCAGCAGTAAAACAGATGGGTTGTTTATAACGAGCTTTAACACCTTTAGCCATAAACACTAAAACGTGGTCTGCAAGATTTTCAGTCCTCTCACCATCGCCAAAATCTTCAAAGCCGATTATTTGGTCCAGGGCAGTATTGTAATGCAACGATGGCGATAGTGACATCTCATCTAACATTAATTGGCATAATCTTTTCTCCATACCCAATTTATCTGATGCATCGCTTAATTGCAGCAATTCTTGCACAAGCACACAATCAACATTGTTATGAATAAACATTAACATTCTAGGTTCATATCGGTTTTCCTTCGCCAGAACTTGTGGTTTATCAAATCGAAGAAAATGGTTGGGTTTGTCTAGGGCATGTTCACACACTGCAGACTTTGTGGAGCGTCTGTTCTTGGCGTTGTTGTTCGTGCATCGAAACGATTTTAATTAATAATATTATATATTTGTAAAGACGCTTGTCATCTTAGTCTACCTGCGACCACGAAATGCTGCAAAGCTTTCGAAACGTCAGGGAAACCAATTTAAATAATATACGCGATTTAATCCGGTTAAACTTTGTTTTATTATAATGTATAGTGATCGCGAAAACCTAAGAAGTTCTCATGTGATTATAATTTCACCGGCACCAGTACCCTTCAGACCGAAACACAGCAATGCAAGCATCACTATTTGGCGGAGAAGTAGGTACGGTGGGAGTACTTCCCCGGACGAGCTCTTTCACAAAGGAGCTCTACTACTACTAAACGTACGAGTAGATGTCGTGACAACTCATTATTTGAAATAACACTTAATCTTTCTTATTTAGTTGTTAGGATAATTTTGAGGTACAGCTTGGATGGTTTTGGGGGGGGGGGGTCATGACCCCTGTAACCCCCCCCCTAGAACCGCGCCTGAACAGAAGTCCATTAAGAATTTAATAGTACAGCGCTGTTAGAGCTCAGATTTTCTGTGCTAGAAACAAAATTCTATAAATTGGTCAAACTATATTAAATAATCTTTGCCTCGGAGAGCACGTTAAGCTGTCGGTCCCGGTTGTCATACGAATATCTATGGCAGTCGTTACAGGTAGTCAGAAGCCTGAAAGTCTGACAACTGGTCTAACCTCCGAATGTCGGTATTACCCAGTAACTGGGTTGCGGGGGTCTGATGGCAGTCGCTCCGTGTAAAATACTGATGTTCAGCCACATCTGGCTAGACTGGAAGGTGACTCCAACATAGTTGGGAAAAGGCTATGGTGAACAAATCCGTACAGTCTTATCAATCATAGAAAATGCTTCGTAATCCTTATAAAGCTACTTAAAATCTTGAGAGAAATATTATAGTGTTCCTCTTGCTCTATTTTCTACTCCGTGCTTCGACTAGCCTAGACTAAGTGTCACCAAGAAAATTTAACTGCTAGTATTAAATGTATTATTATCCTTATAATTTCCTAGGGAAATAGAATCCTGCGGGCAGCTATTAGCGTCACTGGGCACATGTCTGCATCACCTGCACACGTTGTTATCATGGGCACCACCAGGTGAACTGTTCCCAACGGAACCTCATACTCCTGAGGAGTTGTTCGCGCAGGCAGACACCATCAATCAGTATTGTTTTTATGGACGGTGTCTTGGATTTCAAGTAACATTTTTCAATCAATAATCGGAATAACGATTTTTTATAATTTTAAATTTAAAACGTATTTATACACGGTGAATTTTCGTTGCTTTTGGAAACGAAAAGGGGTCATTGTACTCATCATTATGAACAACTTTTACTATGGGACCAACCCTGAAATTGCGTAAAAAAATCAGCTGACCCCTACATTTGTGTTTACATAAATCAAAATATTAGAAAATAAAAATATTTTTTTTTTTTTTTTTTTAAGTACCTATAAAATAATATAAGGGTTAATAATTTGTAACTATATTATTTTATTGATAAAATATATGGAATTAATGATACTAACATAAGCTACTTTACTAACACATTGAGGAGTGTAATCTGAATCTGAAAATGGATCATGTGTAATTATTTTCCTATTTTTTACTTTTGACATTGGATCTTTATTTTTATTATTGCCTTTGACATAGTGTAATTTTATGACTCATTTTATTTTGTATCGATCTGTATCAACTGTTGGTAATTTTGCTACCAACTCATGTTATTTTGACATTGTTTTCAGTTATTATTTATTAACTGTTTATTATTTACCACCACTAAAGCTAAAATCGCTTGCACTCAATGTTGGTTGGCAGTGGTAGTACGTGTAATGTAGCAGGATTCGTTCAAGGGATTTTGTCGACATAATGTATCACCGCGAAGGATCGTGACCGTACAGTAGACCTCACGTCAGTGGTAACAGTTTGACTTTGACAGCGACTATCGTTTTAAAATCGTGCTTCCTTTTTAGACTTGAGCTGCCTAAAACTGTGGAGGTACAAGGATCCCGTTCTAGGTCCCCGATCGATCCCGGTTCCCGGGGATCACGAGAGCAAATGTGTAGTTTTAGACAACGCTTCGGTATTAAAAGTAGACTTAACAGCCACCACGGTGGAACTAGTCAACAATGGAAAGAACCTGCCTGTAGGCACGAAAATGATTTATACATATGAGAAATAAGCTATTTTCATATAAGAATAAATTATTTATTGTAATTTTATATGTTTTTATTTGATTTTACTGCCAATTAAATCCTATTTATACTAGCTGACGCGGCTTATTAGTAGGAAGTAGGATCAGACGCCGAAAAGTAGACAAAACTGCCGGAGAAACAATCTAGTACTGGAAAGATTTCTTTTATACCACAAACGCCAAATCACATACGTAGACGTCCTCAAAAAAGCCAGTCTCTGCCTACTGCAATGGGAAACTGGCGCAGACGATGTGTGTATAAACTCTACAAGTATGCGTGTCTCTGTGTGTATGGGCGTACCCAGCATTTTTTCAGCGACTGGATGTGGCAAAGTACCTAAATTACTTTTTATTTACTGACCTTATTTAATATTCTTCTTATGTCGTGTCGACATGAGCTACATAATGATAATAGCTCATGCCGTGGGGAAAAGTTTAGCCAGTCAGCAGGTTGGTAGCGGGGCTGACTGCCCAGGGTGCGCCGGACGATCAATATCGTCACTCATTGAGGCTCTTTATGTTTTTATTTCAATAATAACTTTATTTTGCATCGTGGCAGCTGGATGCTGCATACAAAACTGCGACATTTGAGACGGAAAGGCAATTTGTGACTGTATAGGGCAGACTCCTGATTTTTCTATGGAACAGGCTATGTCTCGTCGAACCTCAGGTGGTGCTAGGGTCAGCTTCTACCGACGGAGTGGCGGTGAAGAGAAATCTATTGGTTGCAAGGCAAACCGACTCTTATGGACGCTCGACTGCTCTTCGCGGCGCTTTGAGCCACCTAGTGATTTTATTTCGTTTATTCAAATTTCAGTCGTATGTGTAAGCAAATAAGGTTGCATTTCGCTTCGACGTCACTCCGTCGGTGTGCGGCGACCCTTCATCATCATCATTTCAGCCGAAAGACTTCCACTGCTGGACATAGGCCTCCCCAAAGCCACATCTCGGCCACTCAATACAATATAAATGCTAGCACCACCTACATACACAAGATTATGTATGTATCCGAACACACACACACGTCGTGTAGGTAAGGGTGGTATGCCCAAAGACATTTCTATACTGACGTAATAGACCAATAAAGTGTGCGACTGCGATACCGATCTTTACGAAAAAACCTATATGCCAGAAAGAGACATAATAAGATGACAGTAGAACCCATTTTGAAAATCGTAATCTCCCATAGCGTCCCATCTACTGATACGGAAATGTTACTATAATACCAGGCCCCTCAGAAAGTATTGCGAAAAAAAGTTTTTATATATGGGAGACTGGCCAGTTATAATGTTTTTCGAAAATATGATTATTTATAAGTAAAAATAAGTAAGTTCCAATTTCAAAATTTCCCTCCACATTTTTTGCGAGTTAATTCAAAGTATTGTGTCTCACTGAAATATGGATCTGCGCCGGGAACATTTTAGAGCTATGATTTTATACGATTTCAAGTGTCGCCTGAAACCGGATGAATCGTACGATAGACTTCAAATGGCATTCATGGATGAAGGCCCTTCCAAGGCAACCGTGTATCGTTGGTATAACGAATTCAAGCGCGGTCGACCAACTTTGGGGGATGACGAAAGAAGCGGTCGCCCTTTGACGGCTGTTACCAAAGAAAACGTGCTAGCAGTGAAAAATTTAATCCAAGACAATAGGCGAATTACATATCAGGAGATTCAACACATATTGAAGATTGGATCGGGAAGCGTTCACGAGATTCTACACAGCCATCTTCGCGTGAGGAGGATAGTATCACGCTGGGTGCCGCACAACCTCACCGATGCTCAGAAGCAGGCCCGGGTGGAATGGTGCCGTGATATGCTTAACAAATTTGAAGCAGGCTCGTCTCGGCGTGTTTACGACATCGTTACAGGTGATGAGTCCTGGATTTATCAATACGACCCAGAAACCAAGCGCCAGTCGACTGTTTGGGTGTTTCAAAATGAGCCAACGCCTACCAAAGTGAAGCGATCTAGAAGCGGGGGTAAGATTTTGATCGCTAGCTTTTTTAGTTTGACTGGCCACTTGGTATCAATTCCCTTACGGGATCAAAGAAGCATTAATGCCGAATGGTATACTACCAAATGTTTGCCAGAAGTTTTCTCTGTTATAAGCAACAAGCCACCAAACACAGGGCTCCGCGGGCTACTGCTCCACCACGACAATGCACCTGCGCACACCGCACTCAAAACGAGGGACTTCCTGGACAGCACGCCAGTCAAACTCCTGGGTCACCCTCCTTACAGCCCTGATCTAGCACCGTGTGACTTCTTTTTATTCCCAAAAATAAAAAATCAGCTCAAAGGGATACAATTTTCGTCGCCGGAAGATGCGCTGGCTGCGTTCGAGCAGGCTGTAAACGAGGTGTCTGCGGCGGACTGGAAAAAGTGTTTTGAAAACTGGTTTAGGCGCATGAATCTTTGTATAGAGGCTGGTGGAAAGTACTTTGAAAAGATTTGATAAAAATATATGTACGTATAGAACAATTTTTTTTAGTTTCGCAAAACTTTCTGAGTGTCCCACGTATATCAGACTTTCTAAATGAAAAAGCTTTACTCTAAAAGCTTGATATGTTCCTGTATTTGTGTAACAATAAAAAAATTGTGGTTTTAATATTTTGTAGACATGAATATATTATTATTATTTTTTTGACATTTTTAACATTGACATTGTTTCTGAACCACTTACTTGATTTGATTTTATTATATTGTGACAATTGTATGTACCGCCATTTTTAATTTCTTAATTAATTCAATGTATCTTGCATTTGATAGTAATATGAAATTATAGCCGTTACCCAAATATTTGCATGCCTAAAGGTAGAATATAGAGGACTGTATCAATGTGACTTATAACACCAATGTTAACCTATGTTCAGTAAATAAAGAATTGTATTGTATTGTATTATTATCAAAATATAATCTCGTATTATTCTATGATTTATTTCATGATTGTTCTGTATTTTATCCAATTAATATCAATAATCGTAATGGTGTAGTGTTCTGTGTTATACTGCTGTGTAATTTACATCATTAACCTAAAGAAAGAGACGTTTCACAGGTAAGTATCTGCAGGACAATAGTACTTTCATAATGCTTATTTTCATAGAAGTTATACTTAAAATTATTTAGTAATACATTAATAACATGCAGTAAATACCCTATTTTCTATATAATATGTTATTTTAAATAATTATGTGTTAGATAAAAAAATATTGTGTACGTGAAAATGAAACCGTTTCGCATATGGATTGCTCAAAATATATCGATATGTCGATAGTTTCAATTATATATTTTTTGTACTACCTAGCACCATACATGTCACAAGTTAGTGTCCGTTACTGCTTTAAAAAAAATACAATCGAATTGAGAACCTCCTCCTTTTTTTGAAGTCGATTGAAAGTATTGAAAGGTTGATTTAGTCCGGCCGCACATTGGAAGGAAATCACAATGATTCATTCATTGATCACAGAAAAAAATCTGACGCGCCGGAACCTATACCATGGTTGTACTTTTACGATGTTATAATAGTATGTTGTACGTCTATGGCAAAGAGACGTTTCACAGGTAAGTATCTGCAGGACAATACTACTTTCATAATGCTTATTTTACATTTATACAGTTAATTTTAGTACCAGCCCCGCAGACTGACAGAATTTTCCGAATCGTATGTCTGCTTTTGATATATTAAAATGTAAATACGGTGCTATTTTATGACAATGTGCGGCCGGGCTAAAAATGCTGTAAAATATTGACCGGCTAACTTCATAACTTCCAGATTTCCTGTAAATGCTGTTATTAAAGAATAAAAACCGGCCAAGTGCGAGTCGGACTCGCGCAGTAAGGGTTCCGTACCTCTCAATATGTCTATGTTTGTCTTATTTTTAGTATTTGTTGCGAAACTAAATAATATGCACTATAATCTGACCAAGTTTGACGCTGGTATATATTACCGTTTTGAAGATAGAGTAGGAACAAAAACGTTGAAAAAAATGCATGTTTTTTGAGGTTTCTTGTATGGGGACTCCCTTTGGTTTTAGACTTTTTTTTGTTTTTAGTATTTGTCGTGATACACCTCATAGCAACACATATTCTGAGTAAATTTCAACCGGTTACCTATTACCGTTCAAAAGATACAGCCCTGTGACAGACAGACGGACGGACGGACAGCGTAGCGAGAGTAATAGGGTCCCGTTTGGAACCCTTCGGATACGGAACCCTAAAAATGGATGGGCACAAATGTTAAAACGAATAAGCACCGTATCTACTATTCTCCGCCAAATAGTGATGCTTGCATTGCTGTGTTTCGGTCAGAATGGTACGGGTGCCGGTGTAATTACAATCACATGAGACTTTCCATCTTCATGTCTCAATTTGGCGAACCGACTTGCGGTACCATTTAGGTAACAGCTTAGATGGTATTGCAGTTGTTATTGGCAAAGGTAACCGCTTAACATATGGTGGGCCTTTAGTTCGTTTCGCCATCCTATACAATAAAATAAAATAAAAGCTGAAAGCCTCGAAAAAACTACAGGGTTTGCAGTAGATATTTTATTGATAACTGTATCGTTTAATGAAATCACCAACGATCCATACCTACGGAATTTGTTCGGGTCGGTGTTTGTTTCATATAAAGATCTTTACTTTAATAATGGTAAATATTCAAAGTGGTAAATCTACGAAGTGACGAGTATAAAGTAAGAGTCAAAAATAAATATAATACAAGAAGAGTTAGAGATAAAAAAAAACTAGTTCAACCGAAGATGACAAATTATTATGGAGACAGAATGTCAAAAATTTTAGTTCCAAAAATCCTATCCTATCCTACTTCCTACTAATATTATAAATGTGAAAGTTTGTAAGTATGGATGGATAGATGGATGAATGAAAGTGGAGTGGAAGTGGAGGTGGAGGTGGAGGTGGAAGTGGAGGTGGAGTGAAGTGGAGTGGAGCAGAGGTGGAGGTGGAAGTGGACTTTTTTTTTCTTTTTTTATTCTTAACGGACTTGCGTTTGACCGCTACCTCACCTGATGTTAAGCGATGGTGCGGTCGACGGTGGTACACGTTTGCCCAGCAAAAACCTATTCACTCGAGTCTTGAAGACCACCAGATTATATTTCTCGGGAAACACTGACGCCGGCAAGGAATTCCACTCTTTGGCGGTACGCATGATAAAGCTATTAGCAAACCGGACTTTACTCGCAAAATAATATACTACATTTAATATACTATAAATTTACATTAGTATTACATGTAGTAATATAAATTAGTAGGATAAGTCTGATGTGTAACTTAAGTTGACTGGACAAGAAAACTTGCTAAGTTCATAGATATGGTAATTTTTCATAAAAAAACAATAATTTAACCAATTCCGGAATCGTGTATAGGAACTTAGTTCCGGGATTGAAAACCTTTCAATACACCTAATTAAAACTAATATGATTAATTGTAAAATGTTCCGTGTGGTGCCGGACGTAAATAATTGCACCACCGTATATCTTCTCATGGGTGTCGTAAAAGGCGACTAAGGGATTCACCAGAGAATGGGCAGCAGCGTTCTCTGAGTATTTAACCAACCAACTGCAATCGCCAACCCGCCTACCAAGCGTGGCGATTATGACATATCCCCCCAATACATGCTTGGGGGAGGCCTGTGTCCAGCAGTGGACGTCTTACGGCTGAAATGGTGATAATTTTTTTTATTTCTTATTTATGTATTCCTTACCTTCGTGACATTAATAATGTAATTATAATATAGCCCTTAATTGCGTAACTCAATCTTTTAAAATAAATAAAATTATGTCTCAAATATCTGTAATTTTAAAACAATAGTTACTTAATAGCTTAGCAGTTTTAAAATACTACCACTCCTTAAAAGTAAGGCCGGTTGAACTATGTCGATAATGCGGAAACGTCCATGTCACATCACTAAAAATCACTCCTACACGTGTCAATTTCGCACATATACTCATTTCTTTATCGGTGACGGGATAATGAGGTGACAGTGTCTCTATTACGTCAGTATAATACCTTTATGGGTATGCCACTCAAATCTCTTTGTCCAATGTGACTTTGTTCAAAGAAATTGGATGATTTTCATCAAATGTTGTATGTACAAAAACACGGATCATCAAATAAATTGGATTGGACAAAGAAATTTGACCAGTGGCATACCACCCTTAGACATGCTCGACGCTCGTAATGCCGACTGGGATCCAAGCGCTTCTTAGTAGTTCTCAGAGATGGCATGCTTGTATAGCGTCCGGCGATTGACATCCATTGCAATATTGCAGTCAATTGCCGTCAGACTGCAGGTGCGTGCGGGGCGCGGGCGAGGAATCTTAAATTGGCGGTGGCCGTTCTGTACGAGTACTATTAGATTTTCTGTGCCCAAGCATCGCCACAACGACCGGTCGTGCGCTTCCCGCATCCATCGCATTCCCGACCCTTTTGAGATAATAATATGATTATGTCCCCACGATTCCCTCAGGTGAAATCTTAAAAAATATAAACTTTTTGGTATAAATAGATTTATTACATAATATGTATAATGACATAATAGAATATTCAACAGCAGAGCTAGAGTCGCGGGGCGCTAAGTGGGGGCGCTGGGGGCGAACAGTCGATCGAGGCTTATCCCAATTTATTTGGGGTCGGCGCAGCATGTTTTTCTTGCATACATCTTTATCAGCCGTCTTCTCCGTGTTCACTTTCTTTTTATCCATATCATCTTTCACACAATCCATCCATCTTTTCTTTGGTCTCCCTCTTTTCTTATAGCCATCCACATTCATACACAAAACTTTTTTCGTAACATGCTTCTCATTTCTCTGCATCACATGTCCATACCATGACAATCTACTGCATAATGCTAAGATTCTGCAAATAAATAATATAAAATGATCTTCCAAAACAAACTGGATAATATGTTATGTATAAAATGGACAATAGTTACGTGGCACACAATTCAATATAACAACACAACAATTCAATACACGAACAAGTAGCAACATCGTGATCCTCTGATGCACCTGACTTAAGTCGACAAGAAAATTCTATCAGCGATTTCTTCAAAAGTAAGGAATGCGCGTGACCAATCGGACGATGCTTCTATCGACATCGATGATGATACCGACCAAAGTATACTATAATATACTACATTTTTGTCACACTGATGTTGTCCAGTTTTCGAATTTGTTTGCCTTCATCAGTTTGCGTTTTATTTCATTATTTTCGCGGGATTAGTACCTCAAATTTTTGAGACTATAACTTTTAATGTCTGTTTCAAAAAATGCATTTTTTGCTATTAACTTTTATTGGTTTTATTTAGACAACAGTTGCGTCATTAATCGTTTGGTCTAGAATCTAACACACGACATGGTAGCCTAGAATTTTGATTTCCGTTTTCTATTAGAAATTCATAGTAATGGACTATATTGGTTACGATTTGAAATGTGTTTATGAAAGATGAATTTTGCAATTGGAAAATATTTTTATGAGAACAAATCAATTATATAATGATTAGTTTAGTTTAGTTAGCGGTACAATATTTTGTGAGTTAGATACTTATTCTAATAATTTTTAGTTTGCTGAAAGTACATACAAGTAGTAGTGGTAGTAGTAAGTACAACTGCCTCGTTGGTCTAGTAGTCGCAAGCGCGACTGCTGAGCATGGGGTCCTGGGTTCGATTCCTGGGTCGGGCAAAGTGTTATTGGGTTTTTTCATTAGGAAATTCTCAGTAGCAGCCCGATCTCTGGATTTGTGCCCGGTTAATGGCAATAGGCTCGCCCCCTATTACATGGGACTTATAACATAACTGGCGAAATGTGGGTGTACTATACACCTCTGCCTACCCCTTCGGGGAAATACAGGCGTGATGTTTATGTTATGTTATGTTATGAAAGTACATTATTCTTGGGGTCTCGTGTATTTTCAGTATCTAACTAAAGTGTATATACAACATACAACGTGTTAATGAAATAACTGAAAACCTCTTAAGGGGTCATTATGCTCATCAATATGAACAACTTTTACTATAGGACGAACCCTGAACTAGCGAAAAAAATATCTGCTGATCCCTACATTTTGTCGATTTATGTGAACACAAATGTAGGGATCAGCTGATATTTTTTTGGCGATTCCAGGTTTGGTCCCATAGTAAAAGTTGTTCATTCTGACGAGTACAATGACCGCATAAGAGGTCAGACCAACACAAACACTTATGTTCATCACACAAATATTTGTGTCCTGTGGGAATCGAACCCACGACCTCGTTATCAGCAGTCCGACACTCGAACCACTAGACCACAGAGGTCGTCACAATTACACTCACTCGTCACTCGTTTGTTAAAAAATAGTCTACATATAGATCTCAATTTTAAAAGAATAAAAAGAAAAACGATTCTTTATTTTAGGGGTGGCGTCCATACATGTGAAATGGGGAAAAAAAATTTTTTTTTGCTGCACCCCCTCGTGTGGGATATCATTGAATAGGTCTACTAAAATGAAGGTAATGTTTGGTACACCACTTTTTTATCAGGTGTACCATCTGCGCAATATAGCCCGCCAAAGTAGCTTGCAATGTGTCCCCCCCCCTGCCATTTCTAAACTATGCAATGTAGAAACTTATAATCTTCCACATTGATAGACCTTTGTGAAAACTCTCTTTTAAAATTATTTCGAGTATAATGTGATTATAATTTTTTGAGTTATAGACAGAAAACTGAAAAATACTTAAAACGTCCTAGTTCAAAGGTCATTGACCTTAGAGAAAAATTATCATAGCAAATAATGCTCCTTTAGCTACTTTCTATTTGAAAAAATCACAAAAAGTAACTTTGAAATGACAAACGTCTTAAATTTGGCTTCTTGAATTTATCGCTAGATGGCGCTACTAACAACACGCTCTGAGTCGCGAATGCTGCCGATTATTGCAAAAACTAAAATAGCCATGATTAATATTCGATTTGATTCGTTTGTAATTACACCTACTTAAGGAACCCTATAATACTGAGCATGGCCCGACATTGGCGAAAATGTGATAATTTGTACGCATTTTGTCGCGTCTGGACTGCCAGCCAATAACTTAGGCCGTAGCGGTCAAACACATTCATGATTTATTCAATCATTGCTTTTGTTTATGGTACAAATGTTTAAATGCAATGCATAACACTTTCATTTACATTGAAAGTCTGTTCTGTTTTGTGATAACCGTAGAAAGAAAGAAAATTAAATAAATGAAATTGCCAATAAATAAAATGAAAAGTCTGCAGACTTTTAATCGGCCGATAGTTTAGTCGGGTTCTTAATCAGTACAGGGACATAGGGGAGCGCGCACAAAAAAAATACTACCGGAAAAAAATCTCATCATCGTCATCATTTCAGCCGAAAAAGAAAAGTATCAAGTACCTTTTATAAAATCTGATTTCTTTCTTACCTGAAAGTCAATGTGACTTGTCCATACAGCTTCTTATTCTCCAGGTATTCGGGCTCCACATGCAGGACACCCTGGATCCTGTCGATGGAGCCATTTTCCACCACCAGGTCGCGAGACGCTAAGTACAGCGTCAGTTTGTTGTTTGGTGATGATTTTTTGAACACTCTGTAAAAAGAGTCAGCGATATATATTGTGAAATTAATTTTAATGAATATCAAGTTGCTAATAAAATCATTTTTTTCACCCAACTGGTGAAAAAAATGATTTTTTTTTTAAGTTTTCGTGTGTTTGTGGTTCCTTTTGGTGCCGGACGTAAAGAATTTCACCACCCTATATCTTCTCATGGGTGTCTTAAAAGGCGACTAAGGGATTCAGATGGGCAGCAGCATTCTCTGAGTATTTAACCAACCAACTGCGAACGTCAACCCGCCTGCCAAGCGTGGTGATTATGGCATATCTCCCTATCCAGCAGTGGACGTCTTTTGGCTGAAATGATGATGATGATGATGTACGTGTGTTTGTGTGTGTTATTTCTTAACACTCTTCAACCATGACGATCTTGGCTACTTAAGACGACTTATCTTTTCTGGTCTCGTGGGAATATGTAGCAAAATAACATCAGTTTACAAAAACTTGACAGATAGTTATGAAAAACCAAGTGTTAGAACCGATACATTAAATAATAGCTACGTTTATTAAAGTACCGTCATCGTCAGTGATACGATGTTGCGATAGTTTGCCTTTCCGGTTATTATTTTTGTATATTTAAAATGTCTATAAATTATTTCATTCAGTGTTAATAATGAAGTAACAATTAAATATGTATTTTCTAAAAATATTGTACTTGCACATGTACTACTTCCAGAATTACAGTCAACTCCCTTTATTTGTTTGTTCCGGTTCAAAAACGAAGTGGGGGTAGTACGTCTGCTAATCAGGCAGTTGGCCTACAATAGTCAAAACGTGAAGACGTGTATTAAGAAGTGTATTTGCGAAATACAATAAACTGATCAAACTTTGAAAGACTTCTCATTTCTTGATCTCTAATACAAGCAAGAAACAAAACGCAACGCACTAACAAAACCTAAAAAAAAAACGTTTGTTGTATTTTACCAACGCTAAAAGTTGGTAATAATTTTCAGCCTTTCATCGTGTGCAAATGTTCCAGGAAAATAAGATACAGTCGACTGCATGACAGTGGTAACACTCGAATTAGAAAACCGCCCTTATTGCTTACGAAATAAAGACGCTGTCAATGTCAAACTGTTACCATTGACCTGCGGTCAACGGTACGGCCAGATATATCCAGTAAATGTTAGTTACGGCCTAATGGCCGGGCCGTGTTGATAAGGTCAATTGCTGTGCCAATTGCCACCAATCTAACTAGTCATCCGCAACCAGAGTGCTGGCAAATTAACTGATACATCAAGCAATTTAAACGGTCATACAAGGAAATACGTCAGGATCACATGTGTGTACCTACTGCCAAATCCACTTATATAAATACAATTTAGGTCGTTTGTTAATCTTTTTCTCTCGTTTTGGCACGAGTTCTAATAGAATGCCACATGCCGTGATGAAAGGATTAGTCAGTCAGCAGGGTTGATAGCAATACTGACAGTCCAGGATGTGCCGGATGTACTTTAGTATATAGTCTATCCGCTCAAACAGTGGCCGTATACCCAAATATATACATTCATCACGCCTGTTTTCTATTGGGGTATGCATAGACTATTGATTTCCATCTGCTGCAATCTTGACACACCTCTTTCGCTTCATCCAAACACCCAAAAGACATGCAGAAATTTAATGTAACATAAAAGGTGGCAGAAAAAAGATGTAGTGGCAGTTTTTTAAAATTAATAAACATAAAATTAAGCGCCACTATTTTAGCGAATCGACGAATCGAGTGGTGCGCTTTGGAAATTACCGCGAAGCGCATGCGGTCGAGGGCTAAATATTAAAGGAAGCCGCCTCGAAAAAAAACGATGCCACCGATGTGCGTCGGTGCACATCCCTAAGAAATATTGTCATTTCCTATAATTTTGATATGGAAACACGGATGGTAATTCCGAGGACACTTCTATTGACGAGGAAGAGCGTTTAATTTTGTAGTTAGTCATATTAATTTAATTCATAATAATAATAAAAAACTGCCATCACATCTTTTTCTGGCACCTTATGTTATATTAAAGTCCTACACAACATGTCGTTGCAATTTGGGTGTACAGCCACTATTTGAGTAGATGGACTATACTTCATCGGCTCAGCTACCCAAAATGTGCCTTGGCCTCCGAAACGAGAGAACAACTCACTCAAAAATCTTGAAAATCGCGACAAGAGGCGTACTTTAGTATAGTACTTAATCAAAATCTGATCAGCTAAATAAATGAAAAAGTCAGTGATGCGGACCAAGACTAAACTTGGCTATCACAGATTTTTATCTGACTATATTCTTAATTTTTATTTGATTTTAACGTTCCACCGAAATCAGCTGCTGTGCATTTATCGAAACGTTTCGTAGGTACTTAATAATTTTAGATATGATTCGATAAAGCCCTAGATTCATGCTACATCGACTTCTTCCAATTTAAGGTGATTAGGTACGCCTATGACCTTGAACAAACTAAAAAGTGATGGTGCTATTCGTCCCGTATAGTTTCATCTCTTTCTCGCCTCGTCGACCACGCTTCGCGGTGATATAGGAAAATTTAAGCTTTCATATCAAGATATTGAATGATTTTAAAATGAAACGATTCGTTTCAAGATTAGCCAAGAATAATTAATTAGAAAAAGGAAAAAAAAATACATTTCTTTAGAAGAAATATCAATTTTAGGAGGATAAAAACATTTTTTTTTAATTATTTATTTTATATAGATGTAACAAATGATTTTATGGAAGTAATTTGATGTAATAATTTGATTAAAGATTGTAGCTGAAGACTTAGTTATACACATACTTTTTTTTCAAATGTTTTCATTGTACAGGATTCAATAGCGTCTCAAAATAACCGTAAATTTGCGACCTTGCTGATCAAGCTCCCTCTTGGACCTCGCTAACGTGTGTTTGTATGTACCAATACAATTTTTTTACCATCTATGTATCAATATTCACGCAAATAGAGAATTGAATTGAACGCTTACTACATTCATGGGAATATTTTACAGGAAAATGTACTTTAATGTTTAGACTTACCGTTGAGAATTGAGTGCGTTGTCAGTCGTCATGTCCACTTTGTTCTGTGACCTGCAGAAGAGAGAATGTTATTGTTAGCCATTGAGGTAAAATCAACAGACATTTATTAGACATATGAATACATAATGATTTACATTCACAATGACAGTTTGTTTAAATATCTCTTATTGTATGGCCTTATTAATAAGAAAGACTCATAAATTAGTCATTTTACTACGGTTTAGACATTTAAATAATCTGGTTAGTATAATTTACTATCGGTTAACAGTCAGTAAATTTTGGAATATCGTTAATTATAAGTATCGCTTTAAGTATAGTATATATGTCAGCTTAAAGGTAAAGGTAAGCATTAAATATTGTTTTATCTTGTTCAGATAAATAAGTATCGACAATATGTAACAAAATCCCTGTTGTTCCTGTGAGGTACGTTATCAGTATTGATATTCATACGTAAGGACAAAACTCATTTGGAAAAACTCTTCAATAAAAATAATCAAATTAAGGCTGAGTTGCACCAAGTAACTATAACCATAACCAATGCCTAACCAGCGTCAAATCTCTGGTTAAGGTTAAAATGACGTCACAAATAAGGATAACATTAACCGCCCAACTTCGGGCGGTTAAGGGCTATAGTTACGGTTAAATGCAGTTTGTTGTGTCAACTGCTATGCAATTCTAACATATATATTATTTTAATTAAAAAATACTGTTTCTAGTGGAAAAAATCATATAACGATTTAATATTGTTTTTTTTTTTTTTTTTTTTTTTTTTTTTATTTGATTCAAGAAATGTACCTAATTAAGTATTTTTTATGTGCACCTACCGCATGTCGTCTTGTTGTGGCAATAAATAATTTTTCTTTCTTTCTTTCTTTCTTTAATATAATGCATTTCATCCGCGATATTTGGACAAACTGAATTTGGAGTTATCACAATATCATCATCATAAAGCGATTCCATCTATTGAGGTCAACATCATGGATCTAAGCCAGTCATTATCATCTTTTGATCCTGGAGGGAGTCATGGGAGGTTGGCCTCCTTCTGTGCGTCTTATTTCCTGTCACTTTCTTGTGGCCTCCTTATTTTCCATCTGTTTTTTTATTTATATTTTTGTTTTATGGTACAAAAGGCGGAGAAGGTGGAAATAGCGAGCGATGGAAACTGCCGTGCTAGGTGATCACCTTACCGCATGCAATTCTGATTTGTAAGTGCGGAACAGAGTCCACAGTAATTGATGAAATCGATTGGAAAATTCAATATTTTTACTTTTTATTATTTGGAACGAGACGTCAGTATACAAATGTCTTTGAACGAGACATTCTCTTTCAATAAGTTCCTCGTTCAACCAATCATTAATTTATTTATTAAATTTATGCACACACAGAGAAATAATAATAAAAAATACGTAGAAATGAATAGTAAAATACATTGCCAAAGGCAGTGTCAATATAACGTAGAATCAAAAGTATTTTTGTACGCCCCCAGTGGCAAAACATTGTAGCTGCTATACCTTAAATGTATGTGCTTTCACGTTGTATTGTTTACTCATGTTTTAAACAAATAGATTTTTTATTCATTCATTGCTTATTATTTTTTAAGAAATTTCTACCAGCAGACCTGCGAGAGGAAGATTTGAAGCAAAGAGATGTGGACACAGTGTCTAAAGTAATGTTAATAAATATACCTACATATACTCATATATAAACTTATATAAAACTAATATAAATATAATCTTAACTATTATAAAATTGTAAACGTCTGTTTGTTTGTTTGTTTGTTTGTTCCAGCATCACGCTAAAACTACTGGACCGATTTTGATGATTTTTTTTTTGTTTGAAAGCTGATGATCTGACTTAAAAACTGGTATGGGTTTGGAGAAAGAAAGAAAAAAAGAAAAACAATAATTCGTGGGTTGCGTACTCACCCGACAGATCGAAGCTTCTATGCATTTGCACGAGCGGATAGTAATGTACGATGGAGTGGAGTGGAGTGGACAGGGGATGGGACTGGGGATGGGACTGGGGACGGGACAGGGGACGGGACTGGGGACGGGACAGTGGACGGGACAGGGGACGGAACATGGGACGAGAAATGGGACGGGACATGAGACGGGACATGGGACAGGACAGTGGGACGGCACATGGAACTGGACATAGGATGGGACATGGGACAGGACATGGGACATGGGACGGGACGATAGTGATATAGAGAGATAGTGGGACAGTGGGACAGTAGGACAGTGGCAGTGGGACGGTGACACGGTGGGACAGTGGGGCAGTGGGTTAGTGGGGCAGCGGGGCAGCCGGGCAGTGGGGCAGCGGGGAAGCGGGGCAGCGAGGCAGTGGGACAGCGGGGCAGTGGGGTACCGGAGCAGTAGGGGAGTGCGGCAGCGGGGCAGGCAGTGGGGCAGGGGGATAGTGGGGCTGCGGGGCAGTGGGGCAGTGGGGTAGTGGGGCAGTGGATTACCGGGGCAGTGGGATAGTTGGGCAGCGGGGCAGTGGGTTACCGGGGCAGCGGAGCAGTGGGGCAGTGGGATAGTGGGGCAGTGGGGCCGTGTGATAGTGGGGCAGCGCGGCAATGGGGCAGTGGGGCAGCGGGGCATTGGGGCAGTGGGATAGTGGGGCAGCGGGCCAGTGGTGCAGCGAGGCAGTGGGTTACCAAGGCAGCGGGGCAGTGGGATAGTGGGGCAGCGGGGCAGTGGTATGGTGGGGCAGCGGGGCATTTGGGCAGCGGGGCAGTGGGGCAGCGGGGAAGTGGGGATTCGGGGCAGCGGGGCAGTTGGGCAGCGGGGCAGTGGGGCAGCGGGGAAGCGGGGCAGTGGGTAAGCGGGGCAGTGGGGAGCCGGGGCAGCGGGGCAGTGGGGCAGCGGGGCAGTGGAGCAGCGGGGCAGTGGGGAAGCGGGGCAGTGGGGCAGTTGGGCAGCGGGGAAGCGGGGCAGTGGGGCAGCGCGGCAGTGGGGCAACGGTGCAGGCTTTGGGGCAGTGTGATAGTGGGGCAGCGGGGTAGTGGGGCAGTGGGGTAGTGGTGCTGCGGGGCAGTGGGATAGTGGGGCTGTGGGTTAGCGGGGCAGTGGGGCAGTGGGGTAGCGGCGCAGCGGGCAGTGGGGCAGCGGGGCAGTGGGGCAGTGGGACAGCGGGGCAGTGGGGTACCGGAGCAGTAGGGGAGTGCGGCAGCGGGGCAGGCAGTGGGGCAGGGGGATAGTGGGGCTGCGGGGCAGTGGGGCAGTGGGGTAGTGGGGCAGTGGATTACCGGGGCAGTGGGATAGTTGGGCAGCGGGGCAGTGGGTTACCGGGGCAGCGGAGCAGTGGGGCAGTGGGATAGTGGGGCAGTGGGGCCGTGTGATAGTGGGGCAGCGCGGCAATGGGGCAGTGGGGCAGCGGGGCATTGGGGCAGTGGGATAGTGGGGCAGCGGGCCAGTGGTGCAGCGAGGCAGTGGGTTACCAAGGCAGCGGGGCAGTGGGATAGTGGGGCAGCGGGGCAGTGGTATGGTGGGGCAGCGGGGCATTTGGGCAGCGGGGCAGTGGGGCAGCGGGGAAGTGGGGATTCGGGGCAGCGGGGCAGTTGGGCAGCGGGGCAGTGGGGCAGCGGGGAAGCGGGGCAGTGGGTAAGCGGGGCAGTGGGGAGCCGGGGCAGCGGGGCAGTGGGGCAGCGGGGCAGTGGAGCAGCGGGGCAGTGGGGAAGCGGGGCAGTGGGGCAGTTGGGCAGCGGGGCAGCGGGGCAGCGGGGCAGTGGGGAAGCGGGGCAGTGGGGCAGCGCGGCAGTGGGGCAACGGTGCAGGCTTTGGGGCAGTGTGATAGTGGGGCAGCGGGGTAGTGGGGCAGTGGGGCAGTGGGGTAGTGGTGCTGCGGGGCAGTGGGATAGTGGGGCTGTGGGTTAGCGGGGCAGTGGGGCAGTGGGGTAGCGGCGCAGCGGGCAGTGGGGCAGCGGGGCAGTGGGGTAGCAGGGCAGTGGGGCAGTGGGGTAGCGGGGCAGTGGGGCAGCGGGGCAGTGGGGCAGCGGGGCAGTGGGGCAGCTGGGTAGCGGGGCAGTGGGGTCGCGGGGCAGTGGGATAGTGGGGCAGCGGGGCAGTGGGATAGCGGGGCTGTGGGGTAGCGGGGCAGTGGGGCAGCGGGACAGCGGGACAGTGGACTGGACTGGATTGGACTGGACTGGACTGGACTGACGTGGGTTAGCAGAATTTAACGCGAGCGGAGCCGCGGGTAAAAGCTAGTATACTATAAAAATAATAAACATAGTCTATACCTACACATTAATATTACAGACAACCTATGTGTATGAGGAGAGATAATGCTCTTTTAATAGTTTTTCATTTTGTACCTCCTGTTTCATCCTGTACCTGTATTATAGATATAACTAGGATTACATTGAACATAATACTCATGGGTTCCAAAAATCAATGAAAGTTTTCCTTTCACACCGGCCGAGCGATACCCAAGCAGTTTACCCAGCTCAAAACTGAAATACGTAATTTGCGTGCCAACCGTCTATAAATTGGCCTTCAATAAAATATGTGTTCTCCGTGAACTAACTCCTGAACTCGTTCAAACCGCACTATCGAAGCTCCAATCTACTTAATACATATGACATGGCAGTGTCAAGGTACACAAATTAATATTCAGACTGTATATCACCACACACACCTGGCGTGTTGATTCAGTCCACGTTATCTAACGTGCTGTGTTCTAAAATTATGGTTTCACGCTAGTTGCAAATAAGTAAATGGCTTAGTGACATCATCGATATTTTACATTATCCAGATTCGGACGTCGACTTTCCGAGGGAAATCACAATATTTTCACCAGAAAATGCAAATACTAAAGTGACTGACGAGGATTCTGGCGATGAAAATGTTGTATCCCAGATTTGATATGTTAATTTTTATCATATGACCCATTTTATCGATTTTCAGGTTCCCAAATAATAATTCCAGCAGAGATTGTCTTTGACAATTCTTCAGACAGTGAAGAATCTGAAGATGATTTGTCTTTGTCTCCATTGCACAAAAAGGCACATTGAATCATTGCCGATGGCATGGGGAACAACAGACACCATCTACATCTATACCTATAGCAGTTCCATTCGTGGTAAAATTGTTATTTGTCATTGTTTTGCCATTGCCTAGATACAGTACAGTAACAAAAATGGCAG
The DNA here is from genome assembly GCA_949699075.1 of Asteroscopus sphinx. Classification (NCBI taxonomy): domain Eukaryota; kingdom Metazoa; phylum Arthropoda; class Insecta; order Lepidoptera; family Noctuidae; genus Asteroscopus; species Asteroscopus sphinx. The sequence goes on from OX453024.1 coordinate 15,479,185, forward strand.
TGGGGTTTATGACCACCTATCCTATCGTCGAATTGTTGCAACAGGATTGTTGGAGACATTTAGAATACAGGAAAAACGTGGATCCAGCTGCATACCTAGAAGCCATCACGAGGTTTCTCGATATGATGGTACTGATCACTTAAATTAGTACCTATGAAGATTCACAAAGCCGTTGCACGATTCAGAAATAAATAAATAAACTGTCGTAAATCCACACTTTTATAAAAGTAACTCTGCCTGTGTCTGTTTGTTACCTCATCAGGACTAAACCACTGAACCCACCGTAATGAAATTTGACAAAGAGGTAGCCTGGGACCAAGAGAAGGAAATAGGCTACTTTCTTATCCTGAAAACCAAATGGTTCCTGCGGAGTAAACGATAAATGACATACAGGCGGGCGTAGCCGCGGGTTACCTTTAGAGTTTTGTATACATTTGCATCCAAAATTATGTTCTTATGCGTATCATGCATGTGATTAGCGAATTATTACTTTGAATATCCAATTAAAACTACTATAAGTACATCTATTTCTGTTTTATTCAATACTAAATCGCATGCAAGCAAACTTTTTAATAGCAGCCTATCTTACTACTGGGCGTTATAACGCCACCCATTTTCCAGATTTTCCAGGGAACCAGGATTTTTTTCAATATTTTTTTTAGAACACTACCTTATCATAAAGAAATATACTAAAAATTCAGAATGTTCTGCGTCAGAAAAAAGTTTCAGTAATATCTGGGTTAAAAATATTTAAGAAATGCCGAATTATTAATGTTTTTTTTTTTTTTTTTTTTTTAAGAAAAAACTAATCATTAATTACTTCTTAGGTTTTCGCGATCACTACACATTATAATAAAACAAAGACGCTTTTTTGTAAAGACGCTTGTCATCTTAGTCTACCTGCGACCACGAAATGCTGCAAAGCTTTCGAAACGTCAGGGAAACCAATTTAAATAATATACGCGATTTAATCCGGTTAAACTTTGTTTTATTATAATCATTAATTCATAAATATAGTTATTATTATTGAATTAATCATGGTAGCTTTTCGTCGCCAAATTAATTAATTAATTATAATAATTTATATTTATTACAAAAATGGTAATAAATACTACTATAGAGTAAAGTATACTCTAAGTTAATGGTTTTTGAACTTATCTTTTGTAATTATAATTACGTAAATCTGGCAGATTCACAAGCTATAATTAATTATACAAGAATATTCTATTTAATCAAATTTAAGTAATAGAGTTTAATAGCACAATTTTATAACTTCAATATTATCTTGTAATAAATATTATTATGTACATTAATCTAAGATTTTTCTTAGATTTAACTTGTAATAATAGTGGCTATCTTTAGTTTTTTGCTTGTGAAGTCTTCTTTGGCTTGCCATATGATGCTTATAGAGGCCAGTCACTTGATCTGTGAACCCTTATTATATACAACTCGACGCCAATTCATGGCAGTCGCGATGATAAAATAGTTTCCATTTGATGTAGTTTTCCCCCACGATCATTGGTAGGTAACGCGTACGGGTGTTTTTACCTAAAAGTAAATTAATTAAATAATTAAATATTTTGGGACATTTTTAGGGTTCCGAAGTCCTACAAGGAACCCTTATAGTTTCGTCATGTCCGTCCGTCTGTCCGTCTGTCCGTCTGTCCTAATCCTTTACAGCTTAATAACTTCTACAGTTATAAACATAAGTAAATGAAATTTTGTTCAAAAATAGTCTGCATATAGATCTCAATTTTAAAAGAATAAAAAAATAGTTTTTACGTTCTTTAGGGGTGGCGCCCATACATGTGAAATGGGAAAAAAAAAATTTTTTTCGCTGCACCCCCTCGTGTGGGGTATCATTGAATAGGTCTACTAAAATGAAGGTAATGTTTCATACATCACTTTTTTATCAGGTGTACCATCTGCGAAATATAGCCCGCCAAAGTGGCTTGCAATGTGTCCCCCCCCCTGCCATTTCTAAACTATGCAACATAGAAACTTATAATCTTCCACATTGATAGACCTTTGTGAAAACTCTCTTTTAAAATTATTTCGAGTATAATGTGATTATAATTTTTTGAGTTATAGACAGAAAACTGAAAAATACTTAAAACGTCCTAGTTCAAAGGTCATTGACCTTAGAGAAAAATGATCATAGCAAATAATGCTCCTTTAGCTACTTTCAATTTGAAAAATCACAAAAAGTAGCTTTGTGTTATGTTGAACACACTTCTTCAATTTGGCTTCTCGAATTTATCGCTAGATGGCGCTACTAACAACACGCTCTGAGTCGCGAATGCTGCCGATTATTGCAAAAACTAAAATAGCCATTATTAATATTCGATTTGATTCGTTTGTACACCTACTTAAGGAACCCTATAATACTGAGCATGGCCCGACATGCTCTTGGCCGGTTTTTATTACACAGCACCATCTAGCCCCAAACTAAGCAGAGCTTGTACTATGGGTATTAGACAGTGATTAATATAATTAAACCATCCGATTTTTTTTTGTGGTATATCAACTTTAGCAGTTACTGAGGCGCCATGCAAAATATCGTGGATTATTAAAATGATACCTTATATTATATCTGCTTTTCAAAGCTGTGTTTCGGTGCTTGTGGTCTTATGGCCAAAATTAATATCCAATCTATCCACGATTTGCCCTACTAGATAGAATTTTGACATATTTTGTTTGGAACTCATGTCAAATTCCTATCTCTAGTAGGGCAAATCGTGGATAGACTGGATATTAATTTTGGCCGATAGACTATACACTTATATCTAAGATAGATGCGCAACTCCAGGTTAGAAAAAAAAAATTACCTAATTGAGGCCCCGAACCGTCAGGTGGCGCTTTCAAATCAACTAAACTGAAATTATAAATATAAAAACATGCAAAAAGACATGTTTCTTTTAGGATTGAGGAGATCTATTAATACTTGCTGATTTATTACGAATTTTAGTATTATCATGAATCAGTCAAAACCAAAATAAAGTAAATTATTTACATTTATAACATTTCTGTATTTCTCTAATAAATTATTTAATAATAGGTACCTACATTAGGACTGGATGCGGAAGGCAGAGGACCGAGCGTTGTGGCGCAATTTGGGAGAGGCCTATGTTCAGCAGTGGACTGCGATAGGCTGAGTTGATTGACCTACATTATACCTTATAGCATTTACCGCCATCTAGTGGCACTTGTATTAAAGTTAGTGAAAAAATGTGGTGCCCTCGTCCGTTAGATGGCGCTATTTAATTGTTTAAAAACAAATCCTATTTTTGTTCGGAAGTTTCCTGCCCCTGCTCGTGGTACGGGTACCGATGAAATTACAATCACGTGAGACATTCCATCTTCATGTCTCAGTTTGGCGAACCGACTCGCAATAACATTTAGGCAATTAGGTGTGGTATTGCAGTTGTTATGGGCAAAGGTAACCGCTTAACAGCAGGTGGGCCTTTAGCTCGTTTTGCCATCCTATAATATATTAAAAAAAAAAAACATAATTGGCGTGATCGATAGTCACACGGCTGTGGTTAGTGCTAGCGAGAGCGCAATATCATCGATCCCGTTCCCACATTTTATGATCGCTACTGCCACGAGCGTTGAGTATAGCTAAGTAACTTTAAGCAACTCTTCTCATTCTGAGAAGAGGGCCTAAATACGTGTGGGAATGTAGTCAAATATACCATCTATAAAAAATAAATTGAGTTTTGTAATTTATTATAAAATTGTGGTTTTTGTAATTTTATATAAATAGTTTACTATTTTATTATTTTTAACGCACTTATGCATGCGAAGCGAAATCTAGCGGTTTAAATTGTGGAAAGAAAAAATCGTTAGATTTCGCTTCTTTCCACAATTTATATAGTTACATTTATTTAATTGCTTTTTTTTTTTTATTTGATTTTGAATTTTATATATGAATTAAAAAGACGTTTTTTGTCTTAATTTTGTGTGTCAACCATAGACATTATTTTTTCAAAGATGTTGTTTACTGAGGTTGATAATAATATTTTCGATTCCATATCTTTTAAATGAACAGTCAATGCTATTTACGTTTAAATTATACAAGGTGTTATTGAAATAACTGAAAACCTGTTAAGGGGTCATTGTACTCATCAGTATGAACAACTTTTACTATGGGACCAACCCTGAAATAGCGAAAATAAAATCAGCTGATCCCATTTTTGATGACATTGTGTCGATTCTAATGAAAAATGAAAATTGCTACACTACTAAAAAAGCCATGTAAGAGTAAAGTTTTGACGTGGCTATTGAATTTGAATTATATGCAAACTGAGGACATCCTGGTCATACCTAAATAGGGCTGGACACATACACACACCCCCACACAACACACACACAACACCCCCCACACAAACAACACACACAACACTCCCACACAAACAACACACACAACACCCCCCACACAAAAACCCCACACATACACACCCACACACATACACAAGATACCAATATTTTTAGCAGTTTTTTTGTTTTTGTTATTAATAACTCATTGACCATTAAATTCATTCTGAACCGTGTCAACTATGTCTTCTGGACGGAAAGAGACTAGACCCCACGACACAGGGAATCCTAGTGTGAGGTCTAGGGCTTCAACCAATGTTATGTATATTTTTTGGCACAATAAAGAATTTTTTATTTTATTTTTATTATAATTTGAACAACTTTTCTATGGCACCAATTCTGAAATCTTAAAAAAAAAATGCTGTTCCGTACATTTTGGTCAAGTAGATACACGAAATACTTTCTATGGAACCGATGTTTTTTTTTTTAAGATTTCAGTGTTAGTCTCATATTGAAACTTGACAAATTTATGATTATAATCATCCCAATCGTCGCCTCAGTGCTTGAATGTCCAACCGACCACTGACCAAATTTTACCGGAGACGTTTTGTTTAGTTTATTATTGATTTAAGAGAAATATTTTTAAAACTTTGAACATTTAAGAATAATGTAATAAGTATACATTATTCTTAAATCATCAAAGTTTTTAAAATATTTCTCTTAAATCAATAATAAACTAAACAAAACGTCACTGGTAAAATTTGGTCAATGGTCGGTTGAACATTCAAGCACTGAAACGACGCAATGTTAACTTGACAAATTGATAAGTATAATCATCCGTTAAATGTTACTAATGAATTAGAAATAAACCTGTAGGTATATTGGTCCTAGAATCGATCCTTGAGGAACTCCCATTGTACTGTTTGGTAGATAGATTAGCGATTGCAGTTTTGTCAAAAGTTCAAGACAAAAGTCTTTGTTTAATCAAAAAAGCTCTTTTAATTTTTACGATTCCAAATAAACGAAAGAGGGTAAAATGTTATAATTGATCAAATTGACATTGAAAGATCCTATGCTTCACATTTTATAATTCTTGAAGTATTGAATAGCCATCATAGTATATAAATATCCGTGGCAGTCGTTACGGGTAGTCAGAGCCTGAAAGTCTGACAACTGGTCTAACCTCCGAATGTTAGTATTGCCCAGTAACTGGGTTGCGGGGGTCTGATGGCAGTCGCTCCGTGTAAAATAAGATGTTCAGGAAGTGGGCTGACTGCTGCGTCGACCAGGAGGATAGCCCTGCTAGATAACCGGCCGAAGGTGCAGTGTGCGGTGCCGTCGCTGATGTGGGCTGAGGGTTAACCAGGTCTGCGCCTTTTTGCTGCAGGCTTGTGGTCAGGTCCCTATGAAGCCGAGGTTGCTGGCTGGCTGGCTGCTGAGGGTAGTGAAGAGATGAAGGCGATATGATGAAAACTTCGCTGCAGGCTGCAATGTTGTTAGTGGAAGTACTGTCTGTGACGATCACGTCGGGGTCACCACTGTGAAGGAACGAGGTGTCATGTCCCTCCAACATAAAGGGAGGATCCTCCGGCCAGCCTGGGTCTGCGCCTGGTGGGCGCGCCGGCCCCCCAATGGTTGATGTTGGGCGGTTGTATTTATGCTAACTTGCGTGTAAACTCTGCTTGCGCGATGTAGGATAGTTCTTATGTCACCGGATAGATGTCGCTACATCACCCTTGTGCGTGATTCGGAATTTCTGTTGTCATTGTCTACGCTAAGTCAGTGTTAGTTTCCATGTGGTGAGGTAGATGTCGCCACATATCCATAATTTAAGACACTACTTTCTTAAACAAAAAATTCTCAAGAGGCCTAAACATAATGAGCCCATTACAAGAGACCTTGTTTGTCAATAATGCTCCAGCAATTTCAAGTTAAATCAACAAGGAGTTTATTCTGTCACCAATTTTTAGGATGAGGATTTACCGATATACCTACTGTGTGATAACAATCAGATTTGCTTGCTTAAAATAACCTGCTCCCAATTCAGACCGATTCGGTCTGTTATCTCGTTTCGTCTACGATTCACGTAATGATAGAAAAAGAGATAACAAACCGAATCTGTCGACAGCTGCTTATCGAAGATGATCTGAATCAGGGAGCTGGACCGTTGTTGTGCAGTTTCAATAAACGACTTAGAACTGTCTTCACTAACTCTAGTCATTATGAAGGTCTAGGTATCCAGTTATCGATGGAATAAAAAGCTTTATGTCATTATTATTTAAAAGCAATTTTCCAACGCAAGAAGCTGTTAAGAATTTCATGCATGTTTACAGTATATTTCTCAGTTTATTCAGCTGTGTACTTAAAGGTCATAATCACCTTAAATTTAGTATGCCCCCAACCGCTGACTGACACCAATACCCCTTCTTGAATATCCTCCACATTCCCTATAGCTATGGGCCTGGAACTAGGAGTGACAGGAACAGGTGTCTCCAGCAGAACTAGTTGATAATCAAAGTCGTGGCTGTGCAGTTGGGTTTTGTTCCATAGAGGATGAATAAAGTGTGCGCAAATGTTGTATTTGGTGGCCACGCTGCGCTGTGTTGAGCCGGCTAGCACGAAGGTTTCTTTATCCCTGAAAGAAAGGGTTGGTATTAGATTCCTTAAAGTGAAAGTACAATGAAGTGGTGCAAGGCTCGAATGAATAGGTTTAGCTGGGCAAGCGTGTACCATCGTCGATCGCACCATCGCTTGACATCAGGTGAGGTGGTGGCAAACGCAAACTCGATAACAAATAAATAGCCTCCACGAGCTAGGTTTCAATACGATTACTGGCTCTCGCGCTGGGTCGGGTGTACGCGGCGCACTCCCTGCCATCACATATCTGGTCAAGAAACGGTGAGTGCTCTCAATCTTTGTGTACAACAACTGTCTTATCTACTGTTAGGTAATCATCAATGTGTTTATTTTGAGAGATGATTGCTGTTTTACAAAATAACAATCTCTAGGAATATAATCAATATTAATTTGTTGTATTTTATGTACAAGTAGGTAGGTGTAACATACAATGTAGTAATGTAATGTATGCATTCAGTTCATTGTGTGAGATACCTGATACAGCGGTGGTGTAGTGTAATGTCACAAATTGAACTGTTTTGAACCATTCCAGTGGCACATTTTTTTCTCAGCTTTTTTTTTAAGCTTCAGTACACTGGCTGACTTGACTATGCCAGCCTCATAGGGTCAATGATATTATAGTGTGATTGATAGCAAGCAGGCTGCAGTTACAATCAGCATGCAACCAATTATCATTATCACCCATTAATACCATCATACTCTTTGACTCCTTTCTTTCAAACACAGTTTAAAAAATTGATAAATACTCTTGCACTCTTCAGAACAAGGCTGGCTCAATAGTATGTTAATTTTGCCATTATGGAAGTTTGTTTGGGATTAGTGTTGAAATTAAATCTAAGCATTTTTGTAATTCTTGTACGTCTTGGTTATATTCATATGGGCTAATTTCTAACTGTGAGCAAGAGGTTGATTCTATTAATAAAGTACGTAAATTGTCTGAAGTGTCTGTTGAATTAAATAGAACACTTCGTAGTTTAAGTTCGTATATAATTTCTGGTTTGTTTAGCAGTGATAAATCCATTTTAATTAAATAAGATATACGTAGTAAATACTCTTTGTCGAATGAAGAAGAATAAAAGTGTAGAATAGGTCAAGTAAGGTTTCTATATTCAAAATTGCAAAATTCACGATTGATTGACAGTTTGCGATATGTCAATAAAATAAAATTATCAAATTAAACGGTTTCAAGAGTTGATTATTACCGGTTAATTAATATTGATGGTGTGAGTAGTGATTGTAATGTGTGCTCCGCAACAGTACACCAGAGTCGGTCTCGAAGACCTATGGATATACCGTTGGGAGTATGTGGCAGTACCAAGTGGAAGGATATTCTCCTTCGACGAGGATGTGTTATCTTCCAGCGACTTTTGGTAATCCAACCCAAGTTTTCTCAAGTTGGATTTAAACCTCAAGTGCCTTCAGTGGGTGTAGTTGCTGTTGAGCAACCGGTGCGGTATTTTTGTATGTAAATGCAGTATGTTTATTGCTTTGTATACTGTATAGTTTTGTATGGAGTTATGCTTGTATATTTGTATTATGTCTGATTAAAATGTGTGTAATTTTGTTGTAATGTTTTTTTATAACAAATTGGTATAAAAATGAAATCAAGAAATTTATGGGTTATAAAACAGGTGAAAATGATAAGTTAAATGATGGCCAAATAAGAATAATACAAACGATTATGGTGTCTCCCGGTGACTTTTAGAATTTTGAGAAAAATAAATGGTGGGTGATTATAAAAAAAACAAAGAAAATAAATATATCACAATAAAATAATGAAAATACAGTTGGGCGCCAGTGTCACGTCGTGGCCGGTGTGGGTGGCTCGGGCAGGAGACTCGCAGGGTCGAGGGTTCGGTGGCTTGGCACACGGTGACACACGGAAGTAGGAGGATAACAGGAAGTACAGGAACAGAACTCAGGAACAACAGGAACTAGTGGTACAGGAACTGCAGGAACTAGTGGTATGGAGGTATGGAACTCCTCTGAGGTATGAGGGCACAGAGGGCCAGTAGTACGGAGGGCCGGAGGAGTGGTAAATCAACTCCGACTGTAAGATGACTGAGCTGCTGCTATGTCCATGCAGCGAGCTCGGGCTGGATTCAGGAAATCAGGTAGGTAGGTGGTAGGTCGGCACAGACACAATAAAAACACAACAAAGGACGTTTTTGGAATACTGTATCTCACTCAACTGGTAAATTGATACATTGACTATTGTTAATAAAATAATATAATGATTATGAGACACAGTCACAGACACATGAGTGTCTTTCCGCGTACAATATAGAAACTGAGCTAAAACAGTGGAAAATTAGCCATTTTTGAAAATAATTTTGAATTTTGAATTTGGATTGATTAAAGTATAATAAAGTGGCCAGGAAAACCAAATAGGGTGAGCAGCATAACGAGTTGGACCTCGTTACATAACCTCATTCGCAGGCCACAATACTGATCACATTCCATCATCACATGAATTATATCCTCCGTCTCAAGACATATGTCACATAGTTGTGATGATTTCAGTGGCACATTTGTGAGATAAATGTTTTCATCAGTAGAACATTGTTTGATCAGCTTATTAGCAAGTTCTCTGTAATACCAGGCCCCTCAGAAAGTATTGCGAAAAAAAGTTTTTATATATGGGAGACTGGCCAGTTATAATGTTTTTCGAAAATATGATTATTTATAAGTAAAAATAAGTAAGTTCCAATTTCAAAATTTCCCTCCACATTTTTTGCGAGTTAATTCAAAGTATTGTGTCTCACTGAAATATGGATCTGCGCCGGGAACATTTTAGAGCTATGATTTTATACGATTTCAAGTGTCGCCTGAAACCGGATGAATCGTACGATAGACTTCAAATGGCATTCATGGATGAAGGCCCTTCCAAGGCAACCGTGTATCGTTGGTATAACGAATTCAAGCGCGGTCGACCAACTTTGGGGGATGACGAAAGAAGCGGTCGCCCTTTGACGGCTGTTACCGAAGAAAACGTGCTAGCAGTGAAAAATTTAATCCAAGACAATAGGCGAATTACATATCAGGAGATTCAACACATATTGAAGATTGGATCGGGAAGCGTTCACGAGATTCTACACAGCCATCTTCGCGTGAGGAGGATAGTATCACGCTGGGTGCCGCACAACCTCACCGATGCTCAGAAGCAGGCCCGGGTGGAATGGTGCCGTGATATGCTTAACAAATTTGAAGCAGGCTCGTCTCGGCGTGTTTACGACATCGTTACAGGTGATGAGTCCTGGATTTATCAATACGACCCAGAAACCAAGCGCCAGTCGACTGTTTGGGTGTTTCAAAATGAGCCAACGCCTACCAAAGTGAAGCGATCTAGAAGCGGGGGTAAGATTTTGATCGCTAGCTTTTTTAATTTGACTGGCCACTTGGTATCAATTCCCTTACGGGATCAAAGAAGCATTAATGCCGAATGGTATACTACCAAATGTTTGCCAGAAGTTTTCTCTGTTATAAGCAACAAGCGACCAAACACAGGGCTCCGCGGGCTACTGCTCCACCACGACAATGCACCTGCGCACACCGCACTCAAAACGAGGGACTTCCTGGACAGCACGCCAGTCAAACTCCTGGGTCACCCTCCTTACAGCCCTGATCTAGCACCGTGTGACTTCTTTTTATTCCCAAAAATAAAAAATCAGCTCAAAGGGATACAATTTTCGTCGCCGGAAGATGCGCTGGCTGCGTTCGAGCAGGCTGTAAACGAGGTGTCTGCGGCGGACTGGAAAAAGTGTTTTGAAAACTGGTTTAGGCGCATGAATCTTTGTATAGAGGCTGGTGGAAAGTACTTTGAAAAGATTTGATAAAAATATATGTACGTATAGAACAATTTTTTTTAGTTTCGCAAAACTTTCTGAGTGTCCCACGTAGATAGATAACGTCTATTTCTGGATAAAAATTGTTCTGTGTTTATCTAATAGATGTGTAGAACTACAGTGAATGTCAAACATTTACTTCCAGTTTCTGAAAATCTGATCAAATGCAAAAATTTACAAATGAGCTGTCATATCTCATGCCAAGTGTTGTGATTGGCTGTTAGTATTTTGGACAACCAACAGACATGGGCGCCGGCAAGGGGGTGCCAGGGGGTGCGCTTGCACCCCTTGGGAATCTCGGGATCAACAGGAATTATTGAAATAAAAAGCCGTCTGAACATCTTCATTAACTGTCACATCTTAATATACAAAACAAAGTCGGGTTAATAACATCATTAATAACTCAAGAAAAGCTGGACCGATTTTAATGAAATTGCGCGTACATATAGAAAATAACCCGGATTTTTATAACAAAAAGATGAACAGTTTCTGACGGATGTGCGATAAACGACATTCACGCGAGAGAAGTCGCTGGCATAGGCTAGTTTATAGTATGGTACTTGATATTTCCAAATTATTTTATTTGAGGATTAATAACAAATGCACATCACTAATGTAACCTACATTACTGTTATACAACGTGTATCATATTCGGAGAGTTCATTCATGGTATTGCATAGCAAACCTTGCTGACGTCACGCTCACAACAACTCTAAACCTAAATAATAAGGTAATAGAAACGTTATCTACTTGACGCGAACCGTGTTCCTAGCATTCAATGCTAAATAAATTATCCAAAAAAGAATCCGCTGTTAGATATGCTACAAAATAAAAAAATTGTGACTCCGTCAAAGACATTACAAAATGTCTTTGGACTCGGCGTCCAAGCCACTTCGCGCACTGGTGTCCCACGAGACACCTGCTCGCGACGACAAGTTCACGCGTCTTTACCACTTCAAATTCAGATTAAAATGTTTTATATTTCAAATAATCCAATTTTTTTATTTCTATGGAAAAATCTATACTAATAATATAATCTAAACTTGTTGTGGGGTGATTTTTTAATATCCTATCTTTCCACAATTTGCCCTACTGGAGATAGAAAGACGTATTTTGTATGGAGCTTTTACAAATTTGTATCTCCAATAGGGCGACTCGTAGATAGATTGGATATTAATTTTGTATGGAGCTTTTACAAATTTGTATCTCCAATAGGGCGACTCGTAGATAGATTGGATATTAATTTTGTATGGAGCTTTTACAAATTTGTATCTCCAATAGGGCGACTCGTAGATAGATTGGATATTAATTTTGGCCGTAAGATGACAAACGTCTGTACAGATATTTAAATAAATTATTGTAACTTTCATACAATTTTTAATTAATTAAAATCAATGATATTCAAATCGTTTCGATGCACACAGTAGCCGCACACACTGATTACTTTTAGAACGGGCGGCGGCCGCGGGGCTCTCGCTCGCAGAACGGATGGCCGACGGGGCCGTCAAGCTCTGGGAGTGCTGGGTAGGCCCCACAAGGTGACCGACGACCTGGTGAAGGTCGCGGGAATCCGCTGGACGCGGAAAGCGCAGGACCAGTCGTTTTGGCGATGCTTGGAGGATGTCCAACAGTGGACGTCTTTCGTAATACATACCACTAATAGCGTGTTTTTCAGTTTTTTTAACTAATCATTTATTTTATAATGTTTAGTCTTTCATTCTCTTTTAGCGTGTGGAATTAGTTCTCGTTATCAGGAGAAGCAAAAAGAGCTCGTTAAGACAAATCTAATGAGCCCAAACTCGAAGGTTTTCTAGAAGCCATTCAAGAGTTCCGTTAGCCACCTCCCAGGTCCATCTCTAGCAGGTCGTAGTTATCAAATGAAAGGAATAGGACTCGTTGAGACAAATCTAATGAGCCCAATCTCGATGAGTTTACTAGTAGCTATTCAAAGGTTCCGTTTTTCTTTTTCCGTTCCGTCTTTAAGGTCCATCATTAGGTCCTCGTCACCAAGTGTATTGTATAGGACTCGTTTAGAAAACAATTGAGCCCGAACTTGAGGGGTTTACTAGAAGCCATTGAATAGTTCCACTATCCACCTCCTGGCTCCACCATCAGATCGGCTCGATGCTACGAAATTATTGTATTGTCATCCGGATTACATATACAAATACACACAAACTACTATACTACTACTACTACTATACTTGCAAAGTTTCAAACAGAAGTAGATTATAATCGACCAAGATTTGTTTACATATGTAGTTAGTTAGTTACAAGTGAGGCTATAATCGTAGATCGCGAAAACCCATGACGAAAACCTATGAAATTAGGTTTTTAGGGTTCCTTACTCGCAGGGTGCCAAACGGGACCCTATTACCCTCGTTACTCTGTCCGTCGGTCCGTCCGTCTGTCTGTCACAGGGCTGTAACTTTTGAACGGTAATAGGTAGCCGGTTGAAATTTCCTCAGAATATGTGTTGCCATGACTCCTATCACGACAAATGTTAAAAATAAAAAAAGTCTAAAACCAAAGGGGTCCATACAAGAAACCTCTAAAAACCAGCATTTTTTTCAACGTTTTTGTTCCTGCTCTATCTTCAAAACGGTAAAACCATACCAGGCTCAAACTTATTCAAAAATAGGGCAAACATAGATATATGTGGTTGTACACACGGCTACACATCAAGCTGTACATTTCCAGTATAAGCTGATCTCGCATTGTACGGAAAGCCTACACAATGCGAGGTCAGCTTATACTGGAAATGTACAGCTTGATGTGTAGCCGTGTGTACCTGCGTAAAAAAGAGTTGCAAAAATTCATATGTCTTTTGATGAACTCTCGTAAATTAAATCAGTTTCTATGGGGTATCAGGTCGATGGGTAGTAAAGAACCCTTGCTGCGCGAGTCCGACTCGCACTTGGCCGGTTTTTCTGGTAATATATATAATAATTAAATAAATTTAATATTAAATTAGGTAATTAAATAATTTCGGTATTTGGGCAGATATTTGATCTGTAATCACTCAAGCGTGGTCCAGACTACGCTTGAGTAGAGATTTCTATTATATTTCAGGTCAAATTCGTGTGTTTTGTTGTTGAATTAAAGTTTATAATTACCGTTCTGGAATAAGACCGATACTCAAGTAACGATTCTATCCTTAAGTAGTGATCAGGTGATTGGAGTTTAAACTGTACTTGAGGAAGCTTCTGTAATACGAGCCTTAGGTACATAATCCACAACACGATCTTTGAGAGACATTTTCATAATTCTGTTCTGTTATATACCTACATTATTTTTATTAAGTTTAGAATTTACATGCACTTATGAAAAAAGTTATATGGTATTTCCAGCTAAGATAAAACCATACACTTTTTTTTTTTTTTTTTTTTTTTATAGTATAGGATGGCGAAACGAGCTAAAGGCCCACCTGATGTTAAGCGGTTACCTTTGCCCATGACAATTTCAATGCTCCTAGACCGCCATGTTAAGAAGAGTTTTTTAAATTAAAACTTTGGTTATCAGAGTTAAGTTTCAACATTTCGGTATGCTCATATAGTATTAAAACGACCTAAAATTCGTGATCACTATGTTAAAATTCAGTAGATTAGGTACTAAAGTAAATAAATAAATAACATCGTACATTCGTCCTTCTCATATTTTTTGTGGTACTACAATCTACAATCAGTACTTTGACTTCCGCATCGAGACAAATATTTGTACTGCTCATTATCAACTATTATCTTTCCGGTTTTGTTGCTATTGCGCTAGATGGCGTGCCCTTGCCAGTCTGCTCCGACTTTCGGTACCTCGGTTCACTTGTGCAAAGCGATGGCGAAATTGACCGGACAGTCAAGCACCGAAATGGTTGAAATGGCGGCAGGTCACAGGAACTACATGTGACTCCCGAATTCCTCTTAAACTGAAGGGGAAAATCTATAAGACCATGATAAGACCTGCTGTCCTGTATGGATCGGAATGTTGGGCTACGAAAGGAATTAATGAAAGGCAAGTGCATGCAGCTGAGATAAGAATGTTAAGAGGAATGTGTGGTGTAACGAGAATGGATAGGATAAGGAATGAATATGTAAGAGGGAGTCTGAAAGTAGCGCCAGTGACAGAGAAGTTAAGTAGCAACAGACTATCATGGTATGGACATGTGATGAGGAGGAATGGGGAGCATGATACGAGGAAAGTTTTAAGTATGAATGTTGATGGCTATAAGAAAAGAGGGAGACCGAAGAAAATATGGATGGATTGTGTGAAAGATGATATTAATAGAAAGAAAGTAAACACAGAGATGACGGCTGATAGAGATGTATGGAAGAAAAAAACATGCTGCGCCGACCCCAAATAAATTGGGATAAGGGCAGGAGGATGATGATGATCTATTGATATTTTGTTCCGCCAAATTCCATTAAATTTTGTGGCGTGCACGTGATTTAAACGTAACAACACTAACAACAATGATATTAGATAGTATAGATATGTCATACCCTAAAAAAACTACAAAAATGTTCCGTACGCAGCGGCAGCACAATACACATCATCATTACAGCCGAAAGACGTCCACTACTGGACATAGGCCTCCCCCAATTAAGGGGGGGATATGCCATACTCGCCACGCTTGGCAGGCGGGTTGGCGATCGCAGTTGGTTGGTTAAATACTCAGAAAACGCTGCTGCCCATCCTCTGGTGAATCCCTTAGTCGCCTTTTACGACACCCATGAGAAGAGATAAGGGTGGTGCTATTCTTTAAGTCCGATACAATACACATAAACTAGTACAAAGTTGGTTACTTCAAGTTACTCTCGCGTCATCATTGCAACACTTTCTGTACACACACGACGGCATTTTTTTTGTCACCGGTCACCCTCAGCGCCTTACTTGACGCTGATTAATAGAAAAATGTCCTAATTCGGACGTTTCCGAGTCTTCAGAGTGCGAGCGCAAGTAACATATCTGTGCCTTTAAATATCATTGACTCACAACAAAGGCGCATTTTGTACGGGCTGTGCTGTGATCTGTGATCACTGAGCTAATATTACTACTTGTACATTAACGGCCATAATTCATATCCAATCTAACCACGATTTACCCTACTAGAGATAGAAATTTGACATATTTTGTATGGAGCTTATGTCAAATACCTATCTCTAGTAGGGCAAATCGTGGATGGATTGTATATTAATTTTGGCCGTAAAACTCCTCATAATGTTGATCCTTAGATCCCTTTAAACGACACCCATGGTCTATCCATGAAATAAGTGTCCAAATCTTGAACCAAATGAACTGAAAAAAAAAAGCATACAAATAAAGAAATACGTACCATTTTCCAAACACTCAGTCAACGCCGTTGTACTGTCCTCATTAATGAAAATCTTGACGCCAATCTTGAGGTTCTTCCGTTCTTCTTCCGCCATCTTGTTTTGTACGTCATCGTGTGGCCTGGTGATATTCACCACGGCTTCGGCACTGGGGGCTGTTGACGCTGTCACTACTTTGTAGTCGGAATGATGGCGTGAAGTTTGAGGGTGGCTCCCGGGCGGCCCGACGCCGTTTTGAACGGGAACACCATTTTGGGTACCCCATTCAGTTAGCGTCAGTTTGATGCTCTCTGAAAGCTGAGAAGAAGATTTTGTTAGTCATGAACATGAAATCTAATGTGGTCTGAAAGCCAATTCTCATAATTAAAACCGGCCAAGAGCATGTCGTGCCATGCTCAGTATCATAGAGTTCCGAAGGTAGTGTAGTTATAAACGAATCAAATCTAATATTAATCATGGCTATTTTAGTTTTTGCAATAGCCGGCAGCATTGGCGACTCAGAGCGTGTCGTTATACAGCGCCATCTAGCGGGCCAAATTTAAGAAGTGTGTCATGTCAACATAAAACATTGTACTTAGAATCAGATTAGTTTGGAACTATATTTTTAACGTTTTTAATTACGAAAATTGGCCTTCTGATCAAAAGCCGACTCCAATATAATTGGGGATATTGCTTGAATTATAAGAATACAAAAAAACAGTCTGGCTAAAACATCTAGAATCGGAACAAATTTTCTATCTTTGTCATTATCATGTCAATCTGTGTTTTATCATGCAAAAAATGTGATGTTGTGTTTGTGTGTGTGTTTGTCAGCTGGAAGCATGAGTTCACGCTTAGATTCGTCTCTGAATATAAGCTAAAGTGTGTTAAAAACTCTTCTCAAACATGACACGAACTCGACTCTTTTTTGAAGAACAAGAAATGCTGCATAACAGATGGATAGAAAGAGTATACTTTATTGTTTGCACACCATAAAAATTAAACTAAAGTTATAACAAACATGAGCACAGTACTAACAATTGGAGGGTAATTTCTTACAGACGACCATTGGATGGACTTGAAATACAAAACATATAACGGGTAGTAGGTGGTGTACTGAGGAACCATTTCTAGTAAAAAGACATAGGTATCATCCATAAAGTAAGTAGACCCCAGTAGGTAGTTAGTTACCTACACAGCATAATTTAAACCATAAGAATAGAAAATAATGTGAACTTACCCTCAACATGTGTACCAATTCATCTTTAGATATTCCTATTCGATCTCTATCTGCTGAATCTACTACATATATTATTGCATCTGTGTTCCCGTAATAACATCGCCAATAAGGCCTGGAAATTACAACAATTACATGATTAATTATATTACACAAGTATGCGGTACTCACAGGTATTGTGTATCGGAAGGTTGTAATCAACACTGAGTGTTCCAATGTCACTGACACAAGACAAGTAACCATGACTAAAGATGACCTAACCTATACAGTAACACAATACTTGCTCACCTAATACTGGTTGGTCCACCGAGATCCCACACTTGGAACTTTAAGTTTTTGTATGTGACTTGTTCTACGTTAAAACCGATGGTAGGTATAGTCGTCACCACCTCTCCAACTTGCAGTTTGTACAATATTGTCGCCTTCCCGGCACCGTCCAAGCCGAGAATCAAAATTCTCATTTCTCGCGCCCCTAACAACCCTCTGAAGTAACTGAATAGACCACCTGAAATAAACCGACACAATAACTACAATAACGGAGCGTAAAACACGATTAAAATACATTTTTATGATAATTAAAATCGCTTACCCATTTTCTGATAAGCTTAGCCTATTTTAATGCATTAGTTGTTACGTCTAAGGAATGATTATGTATTAT
The DNA here is from genome assembly GCA_949699075.1 of Asteroscopus sphinx. Taxonomy (NCBI): domain Eukaryota; kingdom Metazoa; phylum Arthropoda; class Insecta; order Lepidoptera; family Noctuidae; genus Asteroscopus; species Asteroscopus sphinx. The sequence continues at coordinate 15,497,182 of OX453024.1, forward strand.
GTGTGTGCATCAAATGTTCCCAGTGTTTTTACTTTTATTATCTACACTTTCAAATTACTTATTCAATCACTTTTAGCGATAATTAGAGAACATTTTATCGTAAAACTCAGCAAATCATTTGATTTGACGTGTAAGCCACAGACTAAGAAGTGTATGGTGTAAGCAAGCACTCAATGTTGGTTGCCAGCCTAAATAAATAAAAAACTTGTGAAAAACTTGATAACATTAAATGTGAATTTCTAACGTTGAATTTTTCATTGATAGAAAAAAGCAAATTATTGTATAAGCAAATTATATTAATTCATAAATAATTATTAATTGAATAAACAGAAAAAATTCACATTGTAGGTTAGTTTTATAACAATTATGTTGTAACACTGAAAGATTCACTTTTTACTAGCTGAAGCACATACTGTGTGACGCGCGCTCGTTCACACCACGGCAGGTTATCTTCGAACAGGGTTGCCAGATGAGTACAAGTGGATTATCGTACTGATGTTCTAAAATTATCGTATATAAAAAATAATTAATTAATAATTATAATAATTTGGTGAAATATTATCGTAAACAGTGCTGAGCTACGAACAAAAACAATGATTTTCAGCATCAAAATTATCGTATTTCTGCGTATTTCAATCAATTTTTTATCGTACCAGAGCCAAAATTATCGTATATTTACGATAATTATCGTACGTCTGGCAACGCTGTCTTCGAACAAAAAAATTGCGCTATACAGAATAATCATAGACAAACATAGATGAGCGCTCACCTAGATATTGACATTTACCGCCCTCCCCTTACTTCGGCTCTTACCCCCCCGCTGGACATTTAGAAATTTTTTTTTTTTTTTTTTTTTAGTTTATTCATAACCATGGATACATGTCCTTCAGTCGTAATCATTGAACATATTATACTTGTATCCTAGTAAAGTGATGGAAACTTTACTAGGTTTGTGAGGGGATGATGAGATAATACGAAAGTCATGTTTTTCAACTTTGTACCATTTATCCACACTTGTACACGTTAACGAGCACTTAACATTTAATAATCCACCATTATTACACATTAACACTCGAAGAAACACAAATTTTGGAAAATAATAAAAAATCCACAACATGATCTTTACGAATTTTCCCGCCAACCGACATTTAGAAAATAATAATCAGTCTTGCATGGTTAGGGGTGGGGGTTTTTTCGCAATTTTGGGTAAAAAAATCATTCTTGGGGAATTTTAGGGGAATGAAATTCCTGGGCAAATTTGGGGAAAGGAAAACACAGATACTGTTAGAATAATTACTTTTATCAAAGAGAAACTATGTTATGCGAATCATTATATTTATTAATAAAAATTACGTTGACACATTCTACATTTTTCAAATAGGAAGAGAACAATCAGTGTTGCTAGTTTACAGATTAAATATAAAAGTATAATATTGCCAACACGCCTCCTTACTTTTATATTTACTGAACAATAATTATTCACAAATGACACAAATTTGTTTCTTAGATTTCCAATATATTGGGTTACCAAACAATCTAATTACAAATCCTGTTGTTGATTTTCTATCCACAACATCACCTGCCCAATCAGCATCCACATAACAATCTATTACATCACTAGTACAATCATTATAAAAATTCAGTTTAACTTTCTTTGTTAAGTATAAATATTTTAGTACAATCATCATAACATAAGGGCTGGTTTACGTAAACTTCCGAAATAACTTAACCATTTAAAAATGCTGTTTCAACATCCATTTGATGAATATTTAAGCTAGCTAAGTGTCATCTATATTATCAGTCTGTTGAAAGCCTCTAACGACTAACCTAGCTTTATATAAATCACTTGGCTTCTTTTTATATACCCATTTCACATCAAGTACCTTCTTGTCTTCAGGCTTGTATACCAGTGTCCAAGTATTATTTTTAACAAGGCTGGTCATCTCTCTGTCCGTTGCATCAATCCAATTTTGTGATTCCTCACACATTATCGCCTCCTGGAAAGTATCTGGAACCATAGAGTCACAATAATTAACATTTATGAAATAACCAAATTCTTCATCAAACCTCACTGGAGCTCTAATTTGTCTCTTTGATCTTGATTCTATTATTCTTTTATCTTTTGTTTCATCATCCATCTCATTATTTGATTCACTCGACCCTTGTATTACATTTTGTTCCTTTTCATCATCATCTTTATTCATATTTTCATTTTTCTCACCTTCAAAACCAATACACTTCACATCTTCTTCAATTATATCAACATGTCGAGCAATAACTATTTTATTGTTAATCAAAACTCTGTATCCTACATCTGTGTAACCAAGTAATATTCCTAACTCAGCCTTCTTATCCCATTTCGATATTCTTTTATCTTCTGGTACTCTTACAAACATTCTGCTTCCATACATTCTCAAATTATCCATAGATGGTTTTCTCTTAAAAAATATTTCATATGGAGTCTTCTTTTCGAAACTATTTATCATCGTGCGATTTTTCAAATAAGCAGCAGTTTTGACAACTTCCGGCCAATAACATCTGTCAACTTTTGCTTCCGCTAAGAGGCATCTCGCCATATCCATTAATGTTCTATTATATCTTTCCGCTGTGCCATTTAATTCATGTACATATGCTGGACATGATTTAATCATTATACCTTTATTTCTGGTGAATTGAAACATCCTATGATTCATATACTCTTTACCGTTATCACATCTTAACTCTTTAATCATTTTTCCTGTCAGGTTCTGTACTTCATTCACATATTCAACAAAACATTCATAAACTTGATATTTCGACTGTATGCAATAAACCTTTACTAACTTACTGTAGTCATCGATAAAACTAAGAAAGTATCTCTCATTATTATAACCTGGTGTACGATGAGGCCCATTTAAATCTGTGTGTACAATTTCCAAAATATCTTCAGCTTTTCTCCTATTATTATTGAACGGTAAATTATGCATTTTATTTTCAATACAGATAGCACACTTTAAATATTCTGTTTCTAATTCTTTAGGTAAACCTTCTAGCATTTCATCCTTACACATGATATCCAAATTTTTGAAATTAATATGTCCAAGAGTCCTATGTAGTTTCTCCTTTTGTGTCATAATATTCTTATTTTTGGCCAGATTTACTTTAATGTTTTCTTGATAAAGATAGCTTTTCATTTTATATAGTCCATCTTCTCTTACAGCAACAGCTACCAAACCTCCATACGTTTTATAAATTTTGCTATACTGACCTTTTGAAATTATCGAATGATTGTTATTGATTATCTTCGAATAACTTAAAAGGTTTGCTTTCATTTCTTTTACGAAAAATACGTTTGTTAATTTTACTTGTGACATATTACCATAAACTGAGAAATATACTGGTATTGTTCCTATTTTAGTTGCCTCTAGTATTCTACCATCTCCGACTCTAACTTTAACAGGCTTCTTTAAAATCTCTTCTTTTTCAAAGTACTTATCGCTGTTTATAATATGATCTGTGCAACCACTGTCAAGCAACCAATTTTTATGTCCTTCATTTAGTTCTTTAGTTTCTCTTTCACTTGTAAATGCAATAGTGGTATGAAAATTATTTCCCGATTGGTTTGACATTTGTTGATGGTTCCCTCTACCACGTGCGTTGAAGAAACCACGACCTCTATTGAATTGAGAAACACGGCCATGACTTTTATTTCCATACCAACAAACATTTTGATGATGTCCAGGTTTTCCACATATGTAACATACATTATTATTTGAATTTTGACGGCTATCAATTTTAAAGACATTTGTTTTCTCATGTGTCATATTTTCTTGTAACTGACTTGTCTTTTCTTCTATATTTTTCATCCTAATTTTATTTTTTAAATATTCAACATTTCTGTCAATAGCTGGTAGAACATCCATCAAGTCACCAATATGACTGTAATTTTGTGGTAGAGATTTTAGCATGTAGCTTAGTCTTTCTTGCTCTGTAACCGTTGCTCCTGCTTGTTTCAATTCATTTATAGCTTTTTCAAAGTCGTTAAAGAAAGTGGTAACGTCCTCGTAATTTTTCAATTTAATATTTTCGAGATTATTACGACATATTATTTGCAATGATGTCGATTGATTTAGGTACATTTTATCGAACTGGCTTATTATATCAAATGCTGAATTTAAGTCACATATGTATTCTAGCTGTTTATTCGTTATAGCACTGTAAATGTAATTCGTGGCCTGTATATCTTTTTCTTCCCATTCACTTTGAGATTCACTTGCACCTCTTTTCCGTATTATTACATTTTCACATTTTTTATATTGTAAAAACTTATGCAGCCTGATCTTCCAATTTTTATAATCTGAGCCATCGAATATTGGAATTAATATATCTGAATTTTTCACTGCCGCCATTTTTGAACAAAGAAAAGACGCACCAACTATAAATTTTTCTGAAAATTTCTTACCTCTTACCTTGTTCTACTCTTTTCTATCAACCACGCTCTGCTACCATGTTAGAATAATTACTTTTATCAAAGAGAAACTATGTTATGCGAATCATTATATTTATTAATAAAAATTACGTTGACACATTCTACATTTTTCAAATAGGAAGAGAACAATCAGTGTTGCTAGTTTACAGATTAAATATAAAAGTATAATATTGCCAACAGATACAATACAGATATTGTACTAGTTTATATAATGTCTCTGGGAAAATAATTGAAGGTTTGAATACAGACGAAGTACCGAAAGTTTCAAAAATTATTCACGATACACTATAAAATGTTCTTTTAGCAATTTTATGAATAAACACTGTCATATATTTTTCAATTTGTAAAATTTCCTGGTTGAAAAAAAATGGTTTTTTTTTTGCCAAATTAGTGAATATGGGGAAAATTCAGAAACTCGATCTGACAACCCTTCAGTCTTGTCTTTTTTTCATTAAATTAATTTTTGAGGTTTATTTACTAATAATTACTATAAATTGTTGATTGATTCAAGTAACGACGACTATTTTTCTCCGTGTTTTATCTCCATAAAACCTGTAATACGTCTTTGTGTACGCAATGTTAGGCGTTGTTGTATTCTTGCTTGGTCCAACAAAAGGAATTTTACAGATATTCCCGAATACACTAGTAGGACTCATACAGTGGGTGAAGTGCGTCAATAGTGATTATGTTTGAAATATGACTCCAAAGGACCTCCAGAAACTGGGCGTGCCATAAGCATTTTGAAAAGACTGACTGCTGCATTCGGCTTACATATCCTTCTATATTTATGAAAGACGAGAACCAAGTACAGATGTGGTAACTTCCACGTACAGATGTAGACCTATGTAAGTTGAATTGCATTTTAAATTATTAATAATTATTAAAAGACATCTGACTGACCAATCTTTACACCACTATATGAGCTATTATCATTATGTAGCTCATGTAGACCCAACAGAACAAGAATAACCTCTGCAGTACCTAACCATATTTATATTTTTAACAGAAAAACGCCTGCCTCACGTTGATCATACGAGACTTACATGATTATACGAGAAAAAGGAAAAATTATGATCACACATACAACAAGCTGTTTCAGAATCCTTTAATGGATTTAATCGCTCAGCCCCGGCTAGGGCCAAATGTTTCCAATAAACGGTGTATGTACATCATATCAAGCCCCGCTAGAACCAATTGGCTCCAACAACAACTTAAGACAAACTCCAAACCCGGTAAGTTTTAGTTCATTTTTATATATTCAACAACCTTCTTTTTTTGTGACTTAAAAGAAAGACTTGAGTGTGGGTTGCATATTACTTATATTTCTGTTGACTGCTTCAACTAAAAAATGCTTATTGCACACGAGGGCAGGACAGTGAGGCAAAACAGTGAGCATAACAGTACTGCTACTGTGTGAACACCTGAACAGTTACAGTGCTGCGACAGAACAGTCACTGTTCGGGCTTAAGCTAAATTAAAGATACTTTAGGAATGCAGTTCATATCTTTCTCTTATCAGTTTAATGCATTAGCTGTTGGGCTATTTTGTGGATAACTTAGTAAATAGTGGAAAGAAAAAAAAACCTGCGTAAATACGTTAAAAATAATATGTATTATTATTTCTTACAGCTTGCTACGTTGATGGAAGGGAAGCTCTGAAGAATACATCGGAGTTCATATCTCTTCTCGACGATTTGTTACACAGCTTACATTCATGTAATGGTTCTGCATTGGTCAGCAAAAAGAGAGAAACTACTAAGGGCTGCTGTAACATAATGTAAAGGACCTTAAGTCTGTTTTTTCTCTCTTGACTTATTAAGTAAACAATCTTGGCATGTCTCTTTATTCAAACAACTACTGATAAAATATAATTACAAGTTCTGCACATGTTATTAGGTAAAAAAAAAATATTTAGTGTATGAAATTGTTAACATTACTTATGTCTTTTAATGTTGTACACACGGCTACACATCAAGCTGTAAAAAACCAGTAAAGGCTGACCTCGCGTTGTAAGGATCACGGGTAGTAATCTTAGAACAAAAATTTTCAATGTTATGTCTATGATTCTAGATGGGTTCAATAGTAGATTTTGACAGTTACTTCGTCCCCCTCGGCCTTCCCCTTCTGGTATATATTATATTGTTGTTATATACCTATGTGTAGTATACATGTATAATCTCAATTATTGAAGTAATTCTCTTTGTAATTAACTCTTTGTAAAATGGGCAGTCTAAACTATGTACCTATCCCATTTAAAAGTTGAAATATACTATTCAGTTTTCTACAAAGTTTAATATAACTAAATAAAAACGTACATTACGAATTACGGTTACGAAATGTTTGTTAACGTCTGCCCAACAAACAAGTCTACTACTAGCCACTAGCACATCAAGCCACTGTTATATGATCACATCAGGTAAGCAAATAATAATATATTTCATTTCAATGTTAAAGTGTAATATTTTACAATGAACTTTTCAATCTGCATGCAGTACACACTACAGAAAACGATTATTTCAGGCTTCTGGGGGCCAAACGAAGCTTAATGAATTGATACACAGGGAAACAAGCCCTTCCCACCAGGGTTCAAATAAAACTAGGAGTTAGGACATTAATACAATACCGCTTGAATATTATTTGTTTCTTTTTGCAAACATAAGTATACTACATGCTACCGCAAGTTGGAAATCATAAAATATCACACATAATGCAATACTATAGGAGAAACTTCTAAGTACTCCTTGCCTATCTGGCCCTTGTGCCCCTCCCAGAAACAAATCCTGGATCTGCCCTTGGCCACAGCAATAGGATTCCATTTGGACCCTTCGGGTGTGGAATCTTAATAGTATTAATGCTGTTGTAAAACTAATTTTTATTGTTTCAGATACTGAGATGCCACCGCCTACATACAGTTTTGTTGGAAATCATTTGTTAAATGAGGTAAGCAACTGCTTTTTTCATTTTCTTTAATGGCATTTATATTTAAAAACAAAATAATATGAATAATAATATTATAAGTTGGCCTCAACAAAGTAAGCTGTGTCTGAATGTCACAATCAACTGAGAAATGTTTGAGCATAACGGTAGGTAGGGTAAAGTTCTAAAGACATTTCTATTAAAAATGGTTCATCATTATCAGCCCGTTACTGTTCCACTTCTGGGCACGGGCCTCTTCTCAGAAGGATTCAGGCCTGAGTCCACCACGCTGGCCTACTGCGGGTTGGTGGACTAAACACCATCAAGAACTGTATGAAGCACTCTCAAGTGGGTAGGTTTCCTCACGATGTTTTCGTTCACCGTTAAAGTAAAAAGTGACAATCAAATTCTGATTCGCACTTGAATTCGAAAAGCCAGAGGTGTGGGCCGGGTACGAACTCAGATCCCCCTGCAAGGATGGCAAGCATTCAACCACTAGGCTATACTTTAAATTACTAGGTTATAATGTTCATTCCGGGACCCATCTGAAAACCAGTGCTGCAACATTTCGGTGTTGTAGCATATGCTGAGATGGGGGCCTTTTTAGTCTTTTACAGGCAAATTATTTTTAATTTTATTGTTGATGTGTTATTTTTTCTCTCGCCTGTAACAAGATTAAAATAATTATTTTATTTCTTTCTTTCATTTTGTTTGATTTATGTAAATGCAATGATAACATTGTAGATATTAATGTAAAACCAAGTAGTTAAAAAGCCTTAATTTTCCTTGCAGGTAATGTACAATCAAATAACAGTCCCTTCAACACTGAAGACGATGACTCCTGTGGCTAGGAAGATCCTGAGGATGCAAATCAAACAAGAAAATGTAGAATTTCATTCTGATTAGAAATAACTGAAAAAAAACATAATGTTTATAGGAGAAAATTGAAAAATAAACAGATTTATGTAAAAGTAATGGTTTTTATTTCACTTTCACTATAAAAAATAAAATATTAGCAATGCATGTATAGGTACCTACCTACGCATGAATAAGAGGCAAAAGCCTTGTATCCAAGGCCAAAATTTAAAAACCTTTTGCTTGGTTGGAAGTTGAAAAAAATGTATTATCTGTGCTTGTCATTTTCTATTATTGAGGTTACTCTTTGGTTCCCTATTGACCAAATTTCACAGACCAAGTAGAGATGCTACGCATCAGACGACAATCTCCGAACAAGAAATTTGGTCAATAGGGAACCAAAGAGTAACCTCAATAATAGAAAATGACAAGCACAGATAATACATTTTTTTCTACTTCCAACCAAGCAAAAGGTTTTTAAATTTCGGCCTTGGATACAAGGCTTTTGCCTCTTATTCATGCGTAGGTAGGTACCTATACATGCATTGCTAATATTTTATTTTTTATAGTGAAAGTGAAATAAAAATCATGACTTTTACATAAATCTGTTTATTTTTCAATTTTCTCCTATAAACATTATGTTTTTTTTCAGTTATTTCTAATCAGAATAAAATTCTACATTTTCTTGTTTGATTTGCATCCACAGGATCTTCCTAGCCACAAGAGTCATCGTCTTCAGTGTTGAAGGGACTGTTATTTGATTGTACATTACCTGCAAGGAAAATTAAGGCTTTTAACTACTTGGTTTTACATTAATATCTACATTGTTGTCATTGCATTTACATAAATCAAACAAAATGAAAGAAAGAAATAAAATAATTATTTTAATCTTGTTACAGGCGAGAAAAAATAACACATCAACAATAAAATTTAAAATGATATGCCTGTAAAAGACTAAAAAGGCCCCCATCTCAGCATATGCTACAACACCGAAATGTTGCAGCACTGGTTTTCAGATGGGTCCCGGAATGAACATTATAACCTAGTAATTTAAAGTATAGCCTAGTGGTTGAATGCTTGCCATCCTTGCAGGGGGATCTGAGTTCGTACCCGGCCCACACCTCTGGCTTTTCGAATTCAAGTGCGAATCAGAATTTGATTGTCACTTTTTACTTTAACGGTGAACGAAAACATCGTGAGGAAACCTACCCACTTGAGAGTGCTTCATACAGTTCTTGATGGTGTTTAGTCCACCAACCCGCAGTAGGCCAGCGTGGTGGACTCAGGCCTGAATCCTTCTGAGAAGAGGCCCGTGCCCAGAAGTGGAACAGTAACGGGCTGATAATGATGAACCATTTTTAATAGAAATGTCTTTAGAACTTTACCCTACCTACCGTTATGCTCAAACATTTCTCAGTTGATTGTGACATTCAGACACAGCTTACTTTGTTGAGGCCAACTTATAATATTATTATTCATATTATTTTGTTTTTAAATATAAATGCCATTAAAGAAAATGAAAAAAGCAGTTGCTTACCTCATTTAACAAATGATTTCCAACATAACTGTATGTAGGCGGTGGCATCTCAGTATCTGAAACAATAAAAATTAGTTTTACAACAGCATTAATACTATTAAGATTCCACACCCGAAGGGTCCAAATGGAATCCTATTGCTGTGGCCAAGGGCAGATCCAGGATTTGTTTCTGGGAGGGGCACAAGGGCCAGATAGGCAAGGAGTACTTAGAAGTTTCTCCTATAGTATTGCATTATGTGTGATATTTTATGATTTCCAACTTGCGGTAGCATGTAGTATACTTATGTTTGCAAAAAGAAACAAATAATATTCAAGCGGTATTGTATTAATGTCCTAACTCCTAGTTTTATTTGAACCCTGGTGGGAAGGGCTTGTTTCCCTGTGTATCAATTCATTAAGCTTCGTTTGGCCCCCAGAAGCCTGAAATAATCGTTTTCTGTAGTGTGTACTGCATGCAGATTGAAAAGTTCATTGTAAAATATTACACTTTAACATTGAAATGAAATATATTATTATTTGCTTACCTGATGTGATCATATAACAGTGGCTTGATGTGCTAGTGGCTAGTAGTAGACTTGTTTGTTGGGCAGACGTTAACAAACATTTCGTAACCGTAATTCGTAATGTACGTTTTTATTTAGTTATATTAAACTTTGTAGAAAACTGAATAGTATATTTCAACTTTTAAATGGGATAGGTACATAGTTTAGACTGCCCATTTTACAAAGAGTTAATTACAAAGAGAATTACTACAATAATTGAGATTATACATGTATACTACACATAGGTATATAACAACAATATAATATATACCAGAAGGGGAAGGCCGAGGGGGACGAAGTAACTGTCAAAATCTATTATTGAACCCATCTAGAATCATAGACATAACGTTGAAAATTTTTGTTCTAAGATTACTACCCGTGGTGTAGTGTGGACCGGCCTTACAACGAATTATCAAAAAATTGAGGGTGGATGAACATTCATCCACTTCAATTTTTTTTTTTGGGTGGGTTGACACCACTGCATCAGTATGCTCGTGAGCCAATCTAACAAGGTTGATACGTCGCAGCTTCAGGCTTTAAATAGGTAAGTGCGCGTTAATTCTAGTTTCATATTATTTTAGCGAGTTATAAATGCATCGCGAAAGTTCAAAAATAAATACATGTTACACATAAACAAAAAAAAAACCATTTCGTATTAAATTCAGTGCAACAGCGGGTCGTGAATAGGTCCAGAAGATTCATCTCGATGTATTTTCGTGCATCAGCTAGCCCCTACACAGGATCCTTAACTACATTGTTAGTTTAAAAACTATTATTTCGAAAATAATGTCGAAATCGATTTAATTTTTTGATGCATAGTGGGGACACATTTTGATAATATTTATGTTAGGTTAGGTTTAAAGAATCTTTATTCTCAAAAAGAACATTCAGTTCACTTATATGAGAAGCTTACATTATTCTTAAAATTACACATAGGTCGTCGTTTAAATACGAAGCATGCAAATCTAGCTATCTAATCTACAAATTCATACAATAGTTAGTTGGTAGCACAGATTAATGATATACTAGTACAGATAAGACACTGAGCAGGGAAAATATGTTCCATACATTTTTTTTCTCCCAACCAGGGCTCGGATACCGGTTAAATTTTGAAACCGTTATTATGTACTTGTCGCGAAACCTTTAAATTCCGGTTTCGTTCGAATAAACCGTTTTTTAAACCGGTATTTTGAGGGAACTTTACATAAAGGTTTTTTCGGATTAACCGGTTTCGAGCAATATAAACCGGTTAATACAAACAAACGCCGTTTAGTTTTTTTATTTATATTCAGTAGAAAGAAAATTTCTGTTTCGGGAGGAACGTTTATTTTATTGCTTCAATCAGTTCCGCTGCAAAACATCCAATAATGGGTCTCTACTTCTCTTTTCTTTCTTACTTCGCGCTCGTCGATTAAACCGGTTAATTTGGGTTAAGATAAAGTTCTTTAAACGTTTGCGTTCTCATGAAAAGTTCGGAGCTAAACCGCAATAAACCGGTACTAACCGGTATTTGTCAAACCGGTTCCGAGCCTTGCTCCCAACGGCTTTGACAGGTCAGCTGTCAAATAAAACTAGTGTCGAACTCAAGATGTTTTTAAATATCGATGAACTAGTGATGTAACGTTTATCGAAATAATATCGATATTAGTATAGATTTCAAACTTTTAAATTAGAAAAATAAAATAAAAAAATTAATTAAGGCAAAACTTTTTATTTCATATCATAATTACCATACATGACAATAATTAAATATCCACATAACAAAATCCAATTTATAATCTCCCACTTACAAATTCACCATCATCAGGCCACATTAATTAGAATAGAATAGTAACTAGTTCCATTAAAATGAATGCACAGGATGAACAGTTTTAAAGGTGGTGTCCATCAATGCTAATTTTCTGATTAAATAGATAATTAGTCAAAAATTTGCTAGAATTTTATGGAAATATTTGATTATATCACATTAATACCTATCATATTTAATATTTAATTTGATTATTTTTATTGAAGAGTTTTTCCAAATGAGTTTTGTCCTTACGTATGAACATCGATTTTGAAAACGTAGCTCACATGAACTAATATAAATTAAATGACATGACTTATTGAACATTGTTGATTAAACTCTCAAATTTGCCACGCCTATAGAAAGCCGCTACGTTAATAATATATTTAACATAAATAAGAACTACATACTATACACTTAGTTGCAAATAAATGATTTGCGGTATTTCGGACGAGAAGATATTGCGTAGCTTCCCGAACGCTGCCCAACCGAGTCGGATTCGACGATTGACCTCTTTCTCGAAGTTGGACTTACCTAGCTGGACAGTTTGTCCTAGGTATACATAATCGTCAACAACTTCGAGTGTAGATTCTCCGATGCTTACGGGAATGGGTGCTATATGGGAATTCAACATAGCTTTTGTCTTGTCCATATTCATTTTAAGACCCACTCTATCAGAAGCTCTACTGAGGTCATCGAGCATTATACCGAGGTCCTCCATGGTCTCAGCCATGACTACTATGTCGTCGGCAAACCGAAGGTGAGTGATGTACTCGCCGTAGCTCAAAATCACGTCATATAATGAAATACAGACAAAGTCCTCCACACTCAACGATTCTTAGGGGTGTGTCTTGCTCATTTCGGTTCTGTGAAAAATTGTGAGAGCCTCCTTTACCCCTAAGAGTCCCTAAGTCAGCTCTGCGACCCCTGTGCGGGCGTGGTGTCAGTTCGACGTACAATTTGCATTTTTAGCGAAAGTACGTAGACGCATGTCCCTTGCAGACGGATTGCGGGAGACGGATGATCTTCCGACGTGGATCGACACCGACCTAGTTTACGAGATTTTTTTAAATAACGTTTATCGTGCTTTGGATGGCTGTTTGATTTGTTTAGATATGTAGGTTTAAATGATGATTAATAGGATAGGAATATCTATTTTAATTTCTAACTTTTTATAAGTTGTGAACTTTTGGTTAAAAGATTTAACTCAAGTATAATTCCTGCCCCATCAGACTATTAAATCTTTACCTTATTTTCAATTTAAACTTTGGTGGTTTCATTAAAAAGTTAAAAACGATATAACAACAATCCAGTTTTCCCAAAAAAGAAAGACCGAGGTATTCCTAAGAAAAGTACTTTGAAAAAGAAGAGATTTTAAAGAAGCCTGTTAAAGTTAGAGTCGGAGATGGTAGAATACTAGAGGCAACTAAAATAGGAACAATACCAGTATATTTCTCAGTTTATGGTAATATGTCACAAGTAACATTAACAAACGTATTTTTCGTAAAAGAAATGAAAGCAAACCTTTTAAGTTATTCGAAGATAATCAATAACAATCATTCGATAATTTCAAAAGGTCAGTATAGCAAAATTTATAAAACGTATGGAGGTTTGGTAGCTGTTGCTGCAAGAGAAGATGGACTATATAAAATGAAAAGCTATCTTTATCAAGAAAACATTAAAGTAAATCTGGCCAAAAATAAGAATATTATGACACAAAAGGAGAAACTACATAGGACTCTTGGACATATTAATTTCAAAAATTTGGATATCATGTGTAAGGATGAAATGCTAGAAGGTTTACCTAAAGAATTAGAAACAGAATATTTAAAGTGTGCTATCTGTATTGAAAATAAAATGCATAATTTACCGTTCAAAAATAATAGGAGAAAAGCTGAAGATATTTTGGAAATTGTACACACAGATTTAAATGGGCCTCATCGTACACCAGGTTATAATAATGAGAGATACTTTCTTAGTTTTATCGATGACTACAGTAAGTTAGTAAAAGTTTATTGCATACAGTCAAAATATCAAGTTTATGAATGTTTTGTTGAATATGTGAATGAAGTACAGAACCTGACAGGAAAAATGAGTAAAGAGTTAAGATGTGATAACGGTAAAGAGTATATGAATCAGAGGATGTTTCAATTCACCAGAAATAAAGGTATAATGATTAAAGCATGTCCAGCATATGTACACGAATTAAATGGCACAGCGGAAAGATATAATAGAAAATTAATGGATATGGCGAGATGCCTCTTAGCGGAAGCAAAAGTTGACAGATGTTATTGGCCGGAAGTTGTCAAAACTGCTGCTTATTTAAAAAATCGCACGTTGACAAATAGTTTCGAAAAGAAGACTCCATATGAAATATTTTTTAAGAGAAAACCATCAATTGATAATTTGAGAATGTATGGAAGCAGAATGTTTGTAAGAGTACCAGAAGTTAAAAGAATATCGGAATGGGATAAGAAGGCCGAGTTAGGAATATTACTTGGTTACACAGATGTAGGATACAGAGTTTTGATTAACAATAAAATAGTTATTGCTCGACATGTTGATATAATTGAAGAAGATGTGAAGTGTATTGTTTTTGAAGATGAGAAAAATGAAGATATGAATAAAGATGATGATGAAAAGGAACAAAATGTAATACAAGGGTCGAGTGAATCAAATAATGAGATGGATGATGAAACAAAAGATAAAAGAATAATAGAATCAAGATCAAAGAGACAAATAAGAGCTCCAGTGAGGTTTGATGAAGAATTTGGTTATTTTATAAATGTTAATTATTGTGACTCTATGGTTCCAGATACTTTCCAGGAGGCGACAATGTGTGAGGAATCACAAAATTGGATTGATGCAATGGACAGAGAGATGGCCAGCCTTGTCAAAAACAATACTTGGACACTGGTAAACAATCCTGAAAACAAGAAGGTACTTGATGTGAAATGGGTATATAAAAAGAAGCCAAGTGATTTATATAAAGCTAAGTTAGTCGTTAGAGGCTTTCAACAGACTGATAATATAGATGACACTTAGCTAGCTTAAATATTCATCAAATGGATGTTGAAACAGCATTTTTAAATGGTTAAGTTATTTCGGAAGTTTACGTAAACCAGCCCTTATGTTATGATGATTGTACTAAAATATTTATACTTAACAAAGAAAGTTAAACTGAATTTTTATAATGATTGTACTAGTGATGTAATAGATTGTTATGTGGATGCTGATTGGGCAGGTGATGTTGTGGATAGAAAATCAACAACAGGATTTTTAATTAGATTGTTTGGTAACCCAATATATTGGAAATCAAAGAAACAAATTGTGTCACCAAATCGTCTACATTTGCAGAGTATGTAGCTTTATCAGAAGCAGTAACTGAAATTATTTTTATATTAAACTTAGTTAAAGATATATTTGTTAATGTTGATCAGCCGATCAAAATTTATGAAGATGACTCGGGTACTATTGCAATTACTAAATATGGTAATTTTACTAAAAAAACTCCAAGCATATTGAAGTTCATTATCACTATGTGCATGAAAATTGTAAAGATGGTGTTATAGAGATTGTAAAGATTGATTCAGAAGAAAACATTGCAGATATTTTCACGAAATCTTTAGGAAATATTAAGTTTGTTAAGTTCAGGGAAATGTTAAACATAATTTAGTTTATTTACTAAAAGGGTGTTTATGTTGATTAGAATCTAGTAGGTAATTGTTATGATAAGTTGAATAGAATAATTATTGTTCAGTAAATATAAAAGTAAGGAGGCGTGTTGGCAATATTCTACTTTTATATTTAATCTGTAAACTAGCAACACTGATTGTTCGCTTCCTATTTGAAAAATGTAGAATGTGTCAATGGAAAAAAAGGCGGGAAACCTTCGAATTAGGCGGGAGCGTTTTTCATATAACTTTTTGATAAAATTCATATTTTATTAGTAAAACGAGGCCAGTTGAGTAGATTTGTGTAAATATCATATATTTATTTTATATTTCATATAGTTTGTAGTGTATTGTGAATATTTAGGTAAGTTTTAAAAAAAATTTCGTTTCTGACCCATGGATAAGGAGCCGCCTGACCGGGGGGACCCAGTCCCCTCGGTAGGCGAAAATATCACCATTGTTTCCTCCGTATCCTTGGAAAATGAATCCAGCATGGATACGGATGGGTCCGTTACTCGAGAGAGGAAAAGGACGAGGGCTTCACGTAAAATGTGTAAACACTGTAACAAAAGACGGCGGCATGGTCAGGAAGGTAATAGTACAGCGAAAAGTAGTAAAGGGAGTCACTGTCATTGCGACAGTGATTCTCAAATAATTACAGAATCAATTGCCACCACCTCAAAAGAAATATGCCAGGAGGGTCCTTCACCTTTACAATCTGTAAATGGTTTACGGCCTGAACAAAACATTGATGATAATAGTTCAAATAATCCGCAAAAGGCGCCTCAGGTAACCAGGACATCGTACGAGCCCACAGATCTGGCACCTTATGTTGTGCATATCCAAAAAGAGGGGAATCCAGCTACCACACTTCACCCAGTTACGTTAGGACATTTTCTCAAGAAACGTTCATTCCAAAATATTATAAATGGGAGTTTAAAGCGTATAGGTAGGAACCGAGTTTCAATTTCTTTTTCCAAGTATGAGGATGCAAATTCTTTTGTGAATGATATTTGTCTTACTAAGGAGAACTTAAGGGCCTTCATTCCTTCTTTTAATGTTTGTAGGATGGGTATAGTTAAGGGTGTACCTACTGAATGGTCTCCTGAGGAGATCATTGAAAACATTTCTGTGCCCGTAGGGTGTGGTAAAATTTTAAAAGCGCGACGGTTGAACTATAAAGTTCAGGGGCCAACCCCTGTTTGGAAGCCTTCTCAGACAGTAGTAATAACTTTTGATGGGCAGGTGCTACCAAAGAGAATTTTTGTATGTTACAATTCTTTACCAGTAACTTTGTACACTTTTCCAACGATTCAATGCTTTTCATGTTGTCACTTTGGACACACAAAAGTGCAATGTAGGTCAACCCCTCGGTGTTACAAGTGCGGACAGGGTCATTCTGCCGACACTTGTGGTATAGAGGATGAGGTTGATGCTGCATGCTGCCTTTGCGGTGGCCTACATTATGCAATTGATAAAAAATGTCCCGAGTTTGAAAGACAGAAATCAATTAAACTTTATATGGCTCAAAATTGTGTCTCATATGCTGAGGCATCAAAGTTACACCCCCCAGTGTCGAAATCATATGCAGATATTTTATTGTCTGCCCCATCAGCTCATAATAAACCTTCTTCTTCTGTAGTTTCCCCTTTATCCTCATCTAGATCATATAAAAAAACAGTATTCATGAAACCTCGAACTCCTCCAAAAACATCAAAGGGTTATGATAAGGCAGCTCATCAAGCTCTGATTAAAAATGACGCTCCATCTCTTTCTAATGGGTGTGCATTACAAAATATAACAAACAATGAAAATCAAATTTTAGCTTTAATCATTACTTTAATTAATACACTTACACAAAATAATAATATTTCACCGTCCAACGTTGCCCCTTTGATTGAAAATTTATCTAACTTGTTCACCTATAATGGACCTACACCTGTCCAAGATTATACAGTGGAACAGTCGTAGCATTATTAATAAAAAAATGGAATTATCACATATTTTAAATAAATTCGAACCATGTGCGGTTGCTATTTGTGAGACATGGCTTAAGCCACTGTTCACATTTAGAATTCCTGGATATGTTTGTCTGAGAACAGACAGAAGCGATGGGTTTGGCGGAGTTGCCTTACTCATACAGAATTCTTTTCCTGTAAATAATTTTCCTCTTCCCCCTCTTAGCGACGATATATCGGCTGTCGCTGCTATTGTAAATAACATTTGTTTAGTCTGTATATATTTTTCTCGTCCTACTGTAAATATTTTATCGGAAGTTAGTAATTTGTTATCAATATTACCTAAGCCATTCCTAATTATGGGAGACTTTAACTCCCATCATCAGTCTTGGGGTAGCTCTATTTCTAACTTTTATGGAGAGAAACTTTTGGACATCCTGGATTCTCATAATCTGTGTATCTTAAACACCGGCCTTCCAACTCGCCTCACAAGTCCAGATGAGGGGTTGAGTGCTCCTGATCTTTCAATTTGCACACCTGATATTGCATCTATTTTATCTTGGTCTCGTTTATCTTCTGTCCATAGTAGTGATCATTATCCGCTAGTTATTTCATTTCCATATAAGAAATCTGTAACTAATATTCCAAAACCACATATAAAGTATAGATTAGATAATGCAGACTGGGATTCATATAGAAGTTCTGTAGAGCAAAAAATTCTTGAACTTGCTGATTCTTTTCCAGTACAGGATCCCCAATTATTATCTGAAAAATTTACAAGCATTTTAATAGAGGTCGCAGAGGTTACTTTCCCTGTTAAAAATGGAGCATTGGGCAAGATTCCTTCCCCTCCCTGGTGGGATGCTGAATGTACTCAGGCTGTTAAAAACAGAAAAGCAGCAGAGGAAAATTATTCTTGTGGTATGACTACAGAAAATTTCGAGGTATATCTAGAAGTAGCTCGTACTTCTCGTAAACTGCTTAGACGAAAGAAATTCGAAGGCTGGCAGAAATTTTGTGCCTCTATCTGTCCAGATGTTAACTGTTCTATTGTGTGGCGTAATATTAGGCGCTTCAGGTCTGCATTTAGTGAATCTTCAACTTCGAAATTGCCACCAGTCTTGGCTAATCAATTTATGGATAACTTAGCCCCTCCTTCAGCTCCAGAACAGAGTTCTTTTCTTCATGCTCCTCCTTTACCTATGTGTGACTCTGAGCTTAACTCCCTGTTTTCACTAGGCGAGTTGAAGGGTGTTCTTTCACATGTCAAAGATTCAGCTCCTGGTGAAGATGGTATACCCTATTCTTTTATAGCTAATCTTTCAGACTCTGCCTTATCTGTTTATTTAAATCTTATTAATACTGTGATGATATCTGGCAATATTCCTTCAAGCTGGAAATCTCAAACCATTATCCCCATATTGAAACCAAACAAGCCTTCTTGTAATGCCACCTCTTATCGTCCTATTGCACTTTCATCAGTTCTTGCCAAAATTACTGAGCATCTTGTTAAGATTCGTTTGGAGTGGTTCGTAGAAAGCAGAAACTTACTAGCTTCATCTCAGTTTGGGTTTAGGAAGGGTAAGAGCACACTAGATAGCCTTAGTGTATTCACTTCAAATATTCGTTTAGCTTTCTCTTGTAATAAATCTGTAATCGCAGCATTCCTTGATATTAGCTCAGCTTATGATAATGTTTTAGTATCAGTTCTGAAACAAAAACTTCAATCATTGAAAGTTCCATCAATGATGACAAATTTTATTATTAATATGCTCTCTGAAAGGTCTATTAATCTGTACCTTGATGATGAGTCCAAATTAACCAGATTAGTATGGAAAGGCCTTCCTCAAGGTTCTGTACTTAGTCCACTTCTTTATAATATTTACACCTATGATTTAGAATCTTCCCTTAATGAATCAGTACAAATTCTTCAATATGCAGATGATTTACTTTTTTATATTTCTGGAAATTCTGTTCAGGAAATGTGCACTTCTTTAACCTCCTCTTTGTGTTTGTTGAAATCTTGGCTAGGAATTAATGGTCTGGAACTTTCAGTTGATAAGAGCAGCATTGTATTGTTTACTAGAATGCGTAAACCTCCTTCAGTCAATGTCCAGTTCAACAACATCTCCATGCCTATTAAAAATCAAGTAAAATTTTTAGGTGTTATTTTGGATTCACATCTTACAGGACTTCCACACTGTGAGTACATAGCAGCTAAATGTGAGCGCAATATAAACATCATCAGATGTCTATCTGGTGTTTGGTGGGGTGCTCATCCTTTTTCATTAAAATTAATGTACAATACTCTAATTCGAAGTGTATTAGATTATGGGACCTTTTTGCTGGAGCCTGGCAGTGCTGCTGGGTTGAAAAAATTGGATGGTGTACAGTCTAAGGCATTGAGAGTAATTTCAGGTGCAATGAGATCTAGCCCTATCAACTGTCTACAAGTGGAATGCGGAGACCCTCCCCTACATTTGCGAAGACAGTTTCTAGCAGACCGATTCTTATTCCGATGCTTACAATTAGCTAACCACCCTTTAAAATCTATAGTTTCCCGGCTGTCCTATGAAGTTGTTTCTTCAGTTTATTGGAGAAATAAAGCTACCCCTTGCTTGGTAAAAAGTTTAACAAAATTTAATTCAGTTGAAGCTCCCTGTCATAATTCTCAACTTCTTCCAATATTTCACTGTAAATACAATGCTTTAATTTTATCCCCAAACATTCACTTTAACTTAAATATCTACAAAAATGACACATGTCAAAATCAAAACTTCAATTACATTATGGATAGGGACTGGGGGGGATACCATCATATTTTTTCGGATTCATCCAAGCTTGGGCACAATAGTTGTGTGGGGGTTGGTGTATACCACCCACGTTACAATGTGGTACAGAAGATTAAACTTCCTCCTGAAACATCAGTATTTACGGGGGAATGCTTTGGTTTATTTAAAGCAGTTGAATATATTTTAGTCATGGGGTTACAAAACGCAATTATTTTTACTAATGCAATGAGTGCCTTGCAAGCCTTAGCTAGATTTCCTTTTTATTCACAAAATCCATATATAGTTTTTGAAACTCGGTGTCTACTTTTACAGTGTTCTTTGAAGGGGTTTTCTGTGTATTTTGCTTGGATACCTTCTCATTGTGGTATTTTGGGTAATGTAAGAGCAGATCAATTGGCTAACGAGGCTGTGAGTTGTGGAGATGTATTCCCTTATAAAAACAGTTTTCAAGACCTGTCTGCGCTGCCCAGAATTCATTTACAGGAATCCTGGGGCGAGCTCTGGACAAAGCACTCGGAAAAGGGCCGATTTTACCGTTCAATTCAGCCTGATATCCCTACAAAACCATTGTTTTCTAAATTTAAATTCAGCAAAAAAATTACTTCTATCATTATACGTATGCGCTTGGGCCATGTGTGCACTCCGGCTCATCTGGCTAGACTTGGCATCGTGCAGAGCCCTATGTGTGCCTGTGGCGCTGATGTGGGTGATTTGAATCACCTAATTTTTGCTTGCTCCCTGTATGACCACACCTCTCTTATCCAAAGTCTTGTGTCCCTCCAAGTTCCTTTTCCTACCTCTATTTCTTGTATATTAGGTAATTGTAATATAGATATATACAAATCCATTGCCCATTTTATTGTAAATAACGATATTAAAATATAATTCTTGTGTACATCATAATACATTAATTCACCATTATTTAGTTTTATTCAGTATAAAATGATATTTTTTATTTATATATTTTCATGTATTTTTTTGTGTTTCCTATTATAACTGATCTCCTTTTCCTTTTCCAAATTCCGATCCAATTTGATTTTCGCGTTTCGTTTCCTGTTTTTTATAATTTGTCGGTGGCTAAAAGCACGAACAGTGCAAAGCCAGAAGAAAAAAAAAAAAAAAAAAAAAAAAAAAAAATGTGTCAACGTAATTTTGTATCTTTAAATATAATGATTCGCATAACATAGTTTCTCTTTGATAAAAGTAATTATTCTAACAGATACTATTAAAAACCTCGCCTACGGCTCGGTTTTTTAACTCACACTCGTGTTTTAATAACCCCTACTATGCAACAGTTTCTTAAACTACTATTAATTAAGGGGGCGGCGTACCTCGGTTTGCCCATACAAACTGAATACCGAAATCATTTGTAATTCTAACATATTTTCACCATATTTTTTCATTATTCTGACTCGGATAGTGATTATCTAGGTGCTTACGTCGATTTATTTCCAAAATTCTAACCCAAAATGAAATGTAAGCAAATTTCATTTTGCACATTTTTACGACATTTTCGAAGAGTTTTCATCTTATTTGTTTCGTATTAAAAACAATGATATTTTAAGTATTTTTGGGCTAGAAACATAGCTTATATAATCAATTTTTAGAATAACAACAACAAATGGATAAAACATTAACTTTTCATTCATGTTTCTTGGTATTCACGTTCACAATCAAATTTTTACCATATTCTGAGTGGATATTATTGCTATCGCGCTCTAATTATGGGGCGGAGCCAGCACACGGCGCACACATGCACAAGAGTCACAGTACTCACAGTCAGGGCAAGAGGCCACACGCTACCCTTCTCGGTGCACGCGCACTTGTAGTAGCATATTTAAATATTCTCAGTGTTTGACGATTATCGTGCGTTGAGTTTCTTGTATTACTAGCCTATGCTCGCGGCTTCGCCCGCGTGGATATCGTTTATCGCGCATCCCTCGGGAACTGGATATCTTCCCGGGATAAAAAGTAGGTCTTTCGGTGTTTCGGTGAAAGGATTGGCATACGAAATAATAAATAAAAAAGAGGATCAATTCTGGAAATCAGCTGTCGAAAAATTAAAAGAATTTTATTTATAATAAATACATAGTATATTGCCAGAATAAGAGATCCCCGCTTGCCAATCCCGTTTTATAATAATAATATATTTTACTACACGACTAGGTACGTAAAAGTAGGGTTCAGTACAATTAAGTCAAAGGTTCTCAGAGTCCATGTTTTTTATATTTTTAAGTACCTATGTACGTATGATCCACTATTAGTCGTATTTTGGCAAATAGTGGCATTTGATGATACTGTACTACGTCATACGTGTCATAAGACGTAGTAGGTACCTACTTAGGAAGTTTGATTAAATACAATATCGGGGAATTCTACAATATTTATTCGGTTCTATATGTCATTCATCCATCTATACTTTTATTTACACGTCTAACCATTTTTAAATACTTATTACACAAACAAAATATAAAAACATATATAAATATGTAAAATAGTAGCCACTATGCATCGGGAGTTTTAGTAGTAGTAGAGCTCCTTTGTGAAAAAGCTCTTCCGGGGCAGTACTACTACCGTACCTACTTCTCCGCCAAACAGTGATGCTTGCATTGCTGTTTTTCGGTGTGAAGGGTACGGGTGCCGGTGAAATAAAAATCACATGAGACTTTCCATCTTCACGTCTCATTTTTACATACATAAACATAATCAGCCCATTACTGTCCCACTGCTGCACGGGCCTCTTCTCAGTATGAGAAGGCTAAGGCCTTAGTCCGCCACGCTGGCCTAGTGCGGGTTGGCGGACTACACACACCATCGAGAACTGTATGGAGCACTCTCAGGTGTGCAGGTTTCCTCACGATGTTTTCCTTCACCGTTAAATTAAGTGATAATAACATTCTGATCCGCACATGAATCCGAAAAGTCAGAGGTGCGGGCCGGGATCGAACGAGCAACCTCCTGCATGTAAGGCAAGCGTTCAACCACTAGGCTATCACTGCTTTCATCATATCTTCATCTTTCATCTATAATTTTTACATGGTCCTACTCAATTATGTCGTACTTGAGTACATATTTTTTATGAACTTAAATGTACATATTTTATTTTTAGTTTAATTAAATAAAACCAATTTTACCTTTTTTTTAACCATTATTGTATTGTATTTTTAAATGATTTTGTATTATAATCCAATCCTAGACGCAGAATACCTAGTAGGTGTAAGATATCTTGTGATCTAAGCGTCGCAGAGAAATTTCCTCAAAACGCATTACTAATAAGTACATTTTCTAGCGATTTTCCAAAAAAAAATAAAAAAATAACCCAAATCATAAACATCTTTCATAATTACAAATGTTATTAGATAATTACGAGCCGTCATGCATGCGTAGCCGCGGCTACACACACATATAAGCGCGCCTCACCCCGCGCGCACCTCCCTCAGTCAAACGGAGATAACATTATTTGGGCAGAGTTTTGCCGTCGCCTCGGATCGTAGTTGCTCGTCCCTTTCGCCCTTTGAGTATATACTCAAAGCTTTCGCCGGACTCTTAATTAAAACAATGAAGCACTGACAAAATTATGACAATCGAAACCTCTAATTATCTGTCATTTCGTATTATTATCTGTCAGCATGAAAGCAGTGCGTATTTTACCCTTTGAAAATTGAATCTATGGAAGCGACATTATTGTCTAGGCAATTTTACAGATAAGATATTTATAGTCTTCTCTCTTTAACATACGTACAACCACATGTGAAGGAAAGATACGACACTACTTTCATACGTCAGTTTTCCGTGACATTTCTTAAATGAATTACTGAGCGTGGCGATTATTTGTAAATCCGCCATTTTTTGTCTCGAGTTGTTGTGGTTAATAAAACCACAAAATCTACGAATTAAAACGTTTATTACCCATTTTAACCCAGGAATCATCACAATTTTTCTGAAACAACTCTATCGATAAGTACTACAATTATATTTTTGTAAAGAACAAGACTACTAGGCGGCCATAATATGTCTCGGACATTTCAAAAATCGACACGGTTTTTTTTCGTTTATGTCAAGTCCACAAAGATTTTACCCTACTATTTCACGGGGTGACCGCTGCGATCACTCGACGACGCGACGTCCGCTCACAATACCTGGGCCGCGTTCACTTATGTCGTCGGAGGACGCTCGAAGCGTAATTTGGTTGTTCAGTTCAGTTAGAGCGATCATACAAACGAACGCCCAACGAATGCTGCGAGCGTCGTCTGCCCTGAACGGTTTGATTTGAACACCCAGCCGAGTTACTGAACGACGAAAGTACGCTCCGGGCGTCGTCCGCCGACGTCGGACGATGATACTGAACGCACCCCAGATGCACCAGACCCCGTGCAACGGTGCAACTAGAGCCTGACCTTTCAAAAGTGCCTGTAATTAGGTTTATTTGAAATAAAAACATTGAAATTGATGCGGGCGATATCACTCTGATACGGAAGTGGAATAATGTTCCCATCGATGCCTCGATGTAATGTACCCTCGATTTTCCATAATTCGTTGTAAAGCCGGTACACACACTCTGTATCCGTATATTTCACCAAACAAGGTTTTGTTATTTTATTCACTGGACTGCACGACACGTAAAATACTGAGTCCACCATAGCAGCGTTACGAGATAGATTTCGTGTCTTCCCTTCCCTTCACCACAGCGCAACCGTATTGAAAGAAACAGCGTCCAACGAATTCCGCGCGCTAAAAAGGGACAGCGAATGTGAGCGTGCGAGTATTTTAAAAGGTCGTAAGCACCGAATCATTTACTTGTTTATTACACAAAAACTACTCCATCAATCAAAAAATTGACTTACACAATTGAAGAAATAGTTATTACCTACATATAAAAATAAAAATTATATTGAAATACCGTAGGGTGTCTGAGATCCTGGACAAAACGTGTGCAAAACAATGAATTTTCATGTTATTTTTCCGTCGAGATTTTTTTTTTCCAATCGTGTTTTTACCCTTATGCTATAACATATAACTATATATATATATATGATAACTAATTGTTTAAAATGGGTACCAGTAATTCGCACTTTTTGGTACTTATTTAATATTTTGTGGTTAAGTTCGAAAAAATTACTGATTCGAAATGTGACAATAATAGGATATTCGCGATAAGAGCTTTATAGTCCTTGTCATTTATATGACATGTTGATAATTACATAATTGTATACGTGTTAGTTTTTACACAAAAATTGTAAAGCTGCTAGTGGTAGTAAAGTTCCTATCGCTTCGAGGAGCGGCCGTTCTGGTATGGAGCATTGAAAGTAGCTGCTTTCATCATCATCATCATCATCATCGCCATCATCGTCATCACCATCGTCATCAAAGTCGTCATCTTCATCGTCACCATCATCATCGTCATCACCATCGTCATCATCGTCGTCATCTTGATTATCATAATCATCATCATCATCATCGTCATCGTCATCATCATCGTCTTCATCATCATCACACATGACAAGACTTCACACTTCACTGCTCGCTCCCAAACATACACAATCTAATTATATCTCTTATCTATTTATCAAATATCAAATGAAATCAAATAAAATCAACCAAATTAAAAATAAAACAATAATTAAATATTAATTATTTAATAATAATAAATAATTTTTCTACATACTCTCTTTCTAGTTTAGTTTTTCGTATGATCAACTGTTTTCGATTATAATTTCTATAAAGTAAAAAAAAAAAAACAATAATATTTTTAATTAATTATTAATTTCTTAGGTTTTCGCGATCACTACACATTATTAATTAATTAATTAAATCAAATCTAATCTATTTATTTCAGATATTTATTTATTGAATAAGTATTAATTATTAAAATAATAAGAAAAAATAGTAAAATTTACATTTGATTAACATTTATATTTGAGTAGCTACAATATTCGTAAACGAACGCATTAAAAATAATTCATGCTTGAAAAACTGTTCAACATAACCACCCTTTTCACGTCACAGTCGGATAAATAACCGTAGCTAACCGGCTGTTTATTGGTAGCTAACGGAAATTTTTGGTTAATAACGGAAGTTTACCGTTATTTTACAACTATACCGGTAACTATCCTGTGTTTCTTCCATGAAATTCCAGTCCATCCAATGGTTGTCTGGAAGAGATTGCTGTGGAGCCAGTGGCATTGGCCTACTTCATTTGAGTTTAATTGTCGTGTAAGTTATAGTTTTTTTTTTATATATGATGATTAATTTAGCATTAATAAGTCTATTAAAAGCATGAATCTATATAGTAGGATAACGCACTATGTGACTTAAAACAAGCCGAGCGAGAGGTCCATAAAACTATTGCATTTCTTTCTACTAGGGTGTCCAAATAATATTTATTCGTGGATTTTCTCAAACTTAATGTTATCGTTTCGAAAACTAAGAGGGGTCATTGTACTCATAATGAAGTAGATTATATGCTTTGACTTTATTTATATATTTTTCTTACCCCGAGTAGAATCAGTATATCAAATCCGTTCAGCCGTTTCAGTGTTATGGAAGAACAAACTAACATCCATACTTTCGCATTTATAAAATTAGTAGGAAGAGGTATGGACATTGTCAACACGGCCTGCTGGTTTACGGTAGGCAAAGTCGATTTTTTATTAAATTTACTTTCATGGGTCATTGGTGTCAATTCTCTTGTTCACGCTACTTCAACAACTCAACTATCGCTCTCTTTTATTAATAGTAGATACAAGAAAGAGATGGCAACAATTTTAGAACTGTCAAATTAGTTTACGTGTTACATTTCATTGTATTTTAGTGGGCACGTTCCAAAATCACGACTAAACTTATATGGGAATTTAAATTCCGACTAATTTGACAGCGCTTAAATTGTTGCCATCCCTTTCTGTTATCTCCTATCAGTAAAAGAGAGCGATAGTTTAAAATAAGTTTAGTTCATGAACAAGAGAATCGACACCATTGCCAACTTTGCTAATTCTACGTGTGCAAAGATCTTATGCATGATTATGATGTTATTGAAATAACTCAAAACCTCTTAAGGGGTCATTGTACTCATCAGTAATCAGCTGTTCTCTGCATTTGTGTTCACATTAATCGACAAAATGTAAGGAATAGTTGTATTTTTTTTGCAATTTCGGGGTTGGTCCCATAGTAAAAGTTGTTCATATTTTAATTTTAAAAATCATGTCCACCATCTTGGATCTTAAAATAGATGTTATATTCATAATCAGCACCCCGGGAAACCTCGAAAACGATACCGATATTGATTTTATTTAAAAAGTCACGTCCGCCGTCTTGGATCTCAAAATAGATGTTATATTCATAATCAGCACCCCGGGAAACCTCGAAAACGATACCCATATTGATTTTATTTAAAAAGTCACGTCCGCCATCTTGGATCTCAAAATATTCATAATAAGGACTCCCGAGAACCTCGAGAACGATATCTGTATTAATTTTATTTAAATAGTCACGTCCGCCATCTTCGATGTCGAAGTAGATGTTGTATTCATCATGCTTCACCCAACGCGGGCCCGACTCGTACCCGCTCTGTTTGTGGTTTGCGTTTAGAGTTCCTTAGGATGTGCTACAACCATGGGCGTATTCAGAATTCTATCATGGTAATTCAACGTAAATAGGAGTAATCTACTTTTTCTTTTATTTGAACGAATGAGTTTTTTTTTTTTCAAAATACACGCTAATGATGATAGACGACTTTGTGGGATTCCTGGGAATAATTTTTTCCCGATCTGTCTTTCATAGTCATCTTTTGGATCCAATAAACAAACCAAATACATTCGTGCATACAGCGCATGGTCACCCTAGTGTGTCAGTGCTTTGTAAATATGAAAACACTTTACCTGTGAAAAGATAAGCCACAGCCAGGATATGATTATGTTTTACAACCACGTACGCAACAAAAATTCACCATTTTATAATAAAGTATACTGAAAAATCAAAACCATAAAAATTACAATAAACCGCCATAATATTGTTGTCCACAGATTAATGATATATGTTTATGACAAATCAGTGTTGACATTTAAAGGTTAAAATTTACACCAATATTATTTTATAAATGTAATAAGAATACAATAAAATAGTACGTTCTACTTTTATTAATGGCTTACATCACTATTACGAATTTCACATTATCGTGTTATAGAAGTGCGATAATAACGAATTTTACAAAAATTTAATTTTGATTTAAAAAGTGCTATAGAAATTTTTATTTTACGTTAGCAATTTTTTAGACAAGGACACACAAGTCGCTTCTCAGCTCTCCCTTTCTTTCGGATTTCTGCTTACATCACTATTACATGAAAATAAACCTTAAACCATGGATTTAAGGTATAATTTTGTATTGATAAAAATATGTAGTACTTTGTCCAGGAATGTATGTAATACATACATATATAATGTTCTTGATTAAAAGATAAATAATCATCGTACTTTAAAAAAAAAATAGTAACTTACAACCAGTATTCAATTTGAAGGAGGAAGGCATTGGGTGGGTACTGCCTAATTGCCTATATGCAATGTACGCCACTGTGTGGAGCTATACCTAAGACCGCCAATTGTACACTGATACCTAAGTAGTTTATAAATTATTTTTATCTTGTGCAATAAAGAGGATTTGTATTGTATTGCAGTCGGTGAAATATACGAATATGTCCGCGCGTAGCTCAAGGTTTCATCAGGATTGATCACGAAATAAATTTCTCTTTACTAAAAATTATGTCAATCAATCAACTCAGCCTATCGCAGTCCACTGCTGGACATAGGCCTCTCCCAAGTTGCGCCACAACGCTCGGTCCTCTGCCTTCCGCATCCAGTCCCCCCCAGCCACGTTCTTCAGGTCGTCGGTCCACCTGGCAGGGGGGCGCCCTACGCTGCGTTTGCCGATTCGCGGTCTCCACTCAAGGACTCGTCTGCTCCAACGGCCATCGGTCCTTCGACAGACATGGCCAGCCCACTGCCACTTCAGCTTACTGATCCTACAAGCTATGTCAGTCACTCCGGTTCTTCTCCGGATAATCTCGTTACGGATTTTATCCTTCAAAGAAACTCCAAGCATAGCTCGCTCCATAGCTCGCTGAGCGACTTTGAATTTGTGGACTAGCCCAACTGTCAGTGTCCACGTCTCGGCACCGTAAGTCATGACTGGCAGGACGCACTGGTTGAAGACCTTTGTCTTCAAACTTTGCGGTATAGGCGACGAGAAGACTCGGCGAAGTTTGCCAAATGCTGCCCAGCCCAGACGGATCCTTCTGTTGGCTTCTTTCTCGAAGTTGTGTCTACCAAGCTGAATTACCTGCCCTAGGTAGACGTATTCCGTTACAACTTCGAGTGTCGACCCTTCGACGAATATTGGCCTCGGCATGACATGCATATTGAACATGACTTTAGTCTTGTCCAGATTCATGCCGAGACCGACACGTCGAGAGGCTCCGTTTAAGCTGTGCAGCATTTCGCCCAGTTGTTCCAGCGACTCAGCCATTACAACGATGTCATCGGCAAAACGGAGATGTAAGATGTTCTCGCCGTTAACGTTGATACCCTGTCCAGTCCAGTCCAGCGTCTTGAAGACGTCCTCCAACGCGTTAGTGAACAATTTCGGGGATATTACATCCCCTTGTCTCACCCCTCTGCGCAGTTGGATTGGCTTCGTCTTTTGGTCCTGGAGCTGAACAGTCATGGTAGCAGCGTTGTATAGGCATCTCAGCATCTCTATATACCGCTCATCAATGTGACATCGCTGAAGAGCATCCAGAACTGCCCAAGTTTCGATAGAGTCGAAGGCCTTCTCGTAGTCCACGAATGCCATACACAGCGGCTGATTGTACTCTTCAGTCTTCTGTATGATCTGCCGAACAGTATGGATGTGGTCTACGGTGCTGTAGCCTTTTCGAAACCCAGCTTGCTCTGGTGGCTGGAATTCGTCGAGTCTTCCGGCGAGACGATTCGTGATGACCCTCGAGAACAGCTTGTACACATGACTCAGGAGTGAGATGGGTCTGTAGTTCTTCAGAAGGGTTTTATCCCCTTTTTTGAAGAACAGTACCACCGCACTCCCGCTCCATGCCTCCGGTGTAGAGCCTTGTTGGATGACGGAATTAAACAGACTCTGTAGCTCCTTCAGGACTGGAGCCCCGCCTGCTTTTAGGAGTTCAGTAGTAATGCCGTCATCGCCCGGAGCTTTGTTGTTCTTAAGCTGCTCGAGGGCCGCCCTAATCTCGCCCTGGTCAACGTCCGAAAAATTATGTATTTTCCGATTATTACATGAACTGACCAGTAGAAGAAGTTTTACAACAAGAATGACAGCCCGCGCAAAGCACAGTGTCTCCATCTTTATGTTACTACAATCAAATAGACCCAACGGAGTCACTAAATACATTTTAATTTATAAATGAACACTAAAATAATTAACCAGTCGACGTGATAAAACTAATATTAATTTAGATAATCTCTAAACATTATATAAACCAACAAATCATGCCAGATATTAAAATATGAAACAATATAAAGCGGAAGTATCAGAACCACAAAATTAAATTAACAACATTTAAATTAATCATTTCATTAATCTAATTAGAATATTCGAATTATAATTATCATAATATTAACATTATTTACAACATTAATTTAATTAATACGGATCATCAAATATTAAACTTTGCTAAACAAAAAGGTATTTTCTTTGATCTTTGATGATCTTTGCAAAGTACAACAAATACAACTTTGATGATCTTTGCAAAGTACAACAAATACAACAGCAAACTACATAGCAAATTCTAGAAATAAAGGATATTTATTTCAAAATACTTCATAATTCATTGTATAAACTAGTTACCTCAAAATGGCAATAGATTGCGCTGTAAGCATCGATATTCGATATAGCATAGACATTAATTGGTCCGAGTCCGAGAATAAATTAATATTTTAATGTTATAAGCTATGGAAAGCTATATTACTCTCAAATTACACTAGAGGGCGCAATGTTCAACCAACGCCAGGAAGAAACATTCAATACTGACCAGTAATAAAGATTAATATATTCTGTCAAAAAAGTGTAAACAAAATTTATGGCAACACTAGCGCGCCCATAAATACAATGAGTGGTGGGCGGGAAAATTCGGAAAGATCATGTTGTGGATTTTGTATTATTTTCCTAAATTTGTGTTTCTTCGAGTGTTAATGTATAATAATGGTGGATTATTAAATGTTAAGTGCTCGTTAACGTGTACAAGTGTGGGTAAATGGTACAAAGTTGAAAAACGTGACTTTCGTATTTTCTCATCATCCGCTCAAAAACCTGGTAAAGTTTCCATCACTTTACTAGGGTAGGGTGAGTAAACTAAAGACTTGGCTGGAGGGTCTAAGCAACCAGGCCATAAAACTACTCACATAACAAAAAATGACTTGGCTTAAAGGTCTTAGCAACCAGGCCATAATACTTATAAAAAAAAAAAAAAAAAAATACAATGAGTGTAGTGTGTACCGGCCTTACAACGAATTATCAAAAAATTGAGGGTGGATGAACATTCATCATTTTTTTTTTGGGTGGGTTGACACCACTGCATCAGTATGCTCGTGAGCCAATCTAACAAGGTTGATACGTCGCAGCTTCAGGCTTTAAATAGGTAAGTGCGCGTTAATTCTAGTTTCATATTATTTTAGCGAGTTATAAATGCAACGCGAAAGTTCAAAAATAAATACATGTTACACATAAACAAAAAAAAACCATTTCGTATTAAATTCAGTGCAACAGCGGGTCGTGAATAGGTCCAGAAGATTCATCTCGATGTATTTTCGTGCATCAGCTAGCCCCTACACAGGATCCTTAACTACATTGTTAGTTTAAAAACTATTATTTCGAAAATAATGTCGAAATCGATTTAATTTTTTGATGCATAGTGGGGACACATTTTGATAATATTTATGTTAGGGTAGGTTTAAAGAATCTTTATTCTCAAAAAGAACATTCAGTTCACTTATATGAGAAGCTTACATTATTCTTAAAATTACACATAGGTCGTCGTTTAAATACGAAGCATGCAAATCTAGCTTTCTAATCTACAAATTCATACAATAGTTAGTTGGTAGCACAGATTAATGATATACTAGTACAGATAAGACACTGAGAAGGGAAAATATGTTCCATACATTTTCGGGGAAATACAGGCGTGATGTTATGTTATGTTATGTTATGTTCAAACTTTTAAATTAGAAAAATAAAATAAAAAAATTAATTATGGCAAAACTTTTTATTTCATATCATAATTACCATACATGACAATAATTAAATATCCACATAACAAAATCCAATTTATAATCTCCCACTTACAAATTCACCATCATCAGGCCACATTAATTAGAATAGAATAGTAACTAGTTCCATTAAAATGAATGCACAGGATGAACAGTTTTAAAGGTGGTGTCCATCAATGCTAATTTTCTGATTAAATAGATAATTAGTCAAAAATTTGCTAGAATTTTATGGAAACTGTTGTTCACCAGAGAATTCTCAATTGATGAATGCAAGCCTAAAAATGGTGTTCATCACTGTTAGTTCTTTGTTTAAACAGCCAATTACTCAAAAAACTGAAATAGAATTTTAGCGAAACAGCAGTTTAACCAGAGAACTATCATTGGTGAATACTTGTAAGTTACAAGTACAACTTGTAACAGAACATCATCGTTCACCATTGTTTCACAAACCGAACATGACCCCTATGCTCAAAGCTTTGTTACATCTTAACTTTACAAACCAATGAGCGAATTTGTGTAATAATTTCAACAAAAGAGTAAACACAAAATAGAGAGAAATGTTACCGGTAAAAGCTCGCTCGCTGTGAGCATTTCATCAAATAAAGCGTAGCATTCACAGGAACAATATAATACATGGAAATCTAGTTTCGAACTCTTCTACATTACATGGAAATGCTCGAGAAAATGCTCTAGTTTATACTCATCTTTAGATGGCACGTAGCCACAATATTAAGTGAATGAGAAATTTTTCAAGCTTTTGAATACCAGACTTCTAAATTATTTTAAATTACATTATAATAATTGATAGATACAGGAACATAACTTTTTTGGTAACATCCAATAGTAGGTAACATAAACTCTAATTTTATTATTAAAAGAATCATCACGAAGAAGAAGAATCATATTCACATCTTATCTAGTTAAAAATATTAACCCTACACAGGCTATAAACTTCTAAAACACTCTTTCTAAGCACTCAATAACAATTTTAATCCTTCTTCTTTTAATTTTTGCTCATTGGTACAATCTTCTGTGAGTTTGGGACATTGTAAAACCCCCGCTTTTCTCTCATTTTGTTGCCTAAATCATAGCAGACTCCAATATTATTCCAGTATTCACTTTGCCAATATTTAAAATGTCCGTTGTAATATTGACATAATATGTATGGTTATCTGTAAAATAAATAAATAGTGGTCGTTATATTATAAGGATTTTAGCTGCCGCTTGTATCTGTTAAGAGAAGTTATATACTGCATAATGCAATAATGTTGGGCTTAGTGCGTAGTATGTATTTCTTTTATACTGTGTTGTACATCAACATCGATGATAAGAAATACATACAGATACAACTGATTCGTGTAGAGAAGTTGCTTAGAAAGGATAAAGCAAACTA
This sequence comes from Asteroscopus sphinx, assembly GCA_949699075.1. NCBI lineage: Eukaryota > Metazoa > Arthropoda > Insecta > Lepidoptera > Noctuidae > Asteroscopus > Asteroscopus sphinx. Next base: position 15,531,387 of record OX453024.1, read on the forward strand.
ACACTATTTAGACAGTCAATAGCAAGAGCCAGTAGAGGTGTCTCAAGCATTTAATTGAAGATGTGTATAAGTTGTACATAAATGATCAAACTTATGCAATCTACCAGTGTCAGAAAATGAGCATACCATATTGTTGTTAAATGAATTTCTTCAGTGAACTTATTTATTCAGATGGAACAGGAAACAGGTACAATATAAAAACTAATAATAAGACTATACATATTCAGTATAAACAATATTGCAGCCCACAGCGCTGTTAACTTAGTCAGAAGCATCTCACTTTTAATGCAACTGGCCCACACAAATTCTTCTCGAAGTGGTTCTCACATATATTATTATACTCCTTGCATACGGGAAACGAAAATATCCTGGAGTGTAGTCTGCTTACTCAAAAGCAAACGAGAAACAAAACTAATATCAGGTCTCACGAAGCGTCTCATTCTGTGGTTACCGGAGAAACCACTTGCCTTCTTCAATAACATCGGGTTCAACCAGGATTTGCGTGATTTTTACATTACTCTCTGATTATTTTTCAAATCTCTTCAAACTTTACAGAGTCGAAAATTGAATTTAATAATTCACACATGAAAAAACAAGTTTAAAAATTAAACGAGATGGCCGCAGAGTTTCCACATGGGGTTTTCAAAATTCCCCCGGAAGAGACAAAAAATAAACCTTATAAAGATACTTTTTCTAGTACTTTTCTCGAAATGTCTTGAAACAATTTGAATTTTTAACTTTCTGTCTATTAAAATTGTAATAAAATACAACATAGCCAGTGAAACCACATTTATTCATTTTGTACCCACATAATTTTGTTATAAGCTTCCTCGGACTTACAGTAGGTACTGACCATTTTCGTACTTAACTCGAATTAAACAAAAGCTTCCATTTTTTAGAAAACTGCACTCCTATTGAAGGGTGGCTATTTTTTTTAGGGCTCTCTTAATGGACGATATTCGGAAAGAACTACATAATTGAATTTAACTCATTGAATAATCAACTTTTGACTTGACTTGGTCACGTTCTTTTCCAAGAATACACAAAGGTATTCGTTTCCCCAAAGATAATATTTTTCCCCAAAATTGCGAAAAAAGCTCCAAATCTGGAAACCCCAGATGGCAGACACCAAAGAGCTTGCTTTGTTGTCTATAATATATAAATGGATATTTTATATAAAAAATTATAAATAATTTTACTATAATTATTATTGGCCTGTTGTCATTTTAATTAAACTAAAACAAGAATATTAATAACAATAAAACTAAAATTATCAAAAGGCTAGTATGTTTTCAATTACATTTTTATTATTTACGTAATTTTTCATGATATTGTAAATTTGTAACGGAAAACATATTCATGTAGCCATTACTAAGCACAGACAGACCAGTAAGCCTCAGACGCCTATTAGCCGGATACCCCCGATCACAAAGCATATGCAGTAGCACTGCATATCTTACGCCCAGCCACCAATTGGGACGTCACTCCGTCAGCTGCGGCACCAATCACATCACCGAACATTTGAGCCGACCAATCATAACGCGCCGTCCGCCCCCCGGTCCCCGCCAACATTTTACGACTGTGTTCTCATGCAAAACTTTGTTTATGTGGCGTCTTGAGGCTTACTGGATCCAAACCACTGGGAGTGACGTTTTCTTTACGCGACCGACCAATCGTAGGGCAGTGTCAGGGGCCTGGTTGGTAGTTGGTTGGTTGGTTAGTTGGTTGGTTGTTGGTTGGTTGGTTAGTTGGTTGGTTGTTGGTTGGTTGGTTATGTTGGTACTTTTATGCCATAAGTACTTTTACTACCATATTATTTACATTTGTGTTAAATGTCCAAAAAAAAACTCTCAATTCAGTTGACCACTGAAGTCATATCCCGAATGTTTCTACTTACGATTATACGAATTCAGTTTTAATCACTTAGTATCTATAAAGCAATGTATTGATCTTTGATATAATAATCTATAATATCAATATTTCACATCTTTATAAGCATTCAGACATAAACTACGAAATCATGTCATAAACGAAAAAACTAGTTATTTTCCATACAAACACTCACGTATCGTTTTTTATTGTTTCAGTTACATACTTAATATTGAAGATTCGTGCTCAAAGTTTACGCAGTAAGTATTCTGTGTTAAAAATGGCCAATCCCAACAGTGATAGTGCCAGAACGCGATTTTCTGATAATTATGTTCTGAATGAAGAATTGGCAAAAGGAGCCTTTTCAATAGTGCGACGAGCTGTGCATAAATCAACTGGTTACCAATTTGCAGCCAAAATAGTGAATACTGAAAAACGATCAGCTAGAGACTTCCAGAAGTTGGAAAGTGAAGCACGAATTTGCCGAAAACTTAAGCATCCTAATATCGTAAGACTACATGATTCTATTCCAGAAGAGCATTTTCACTATCTAGTATTCGACTTGGTAACGGGTGGTGAATTGTTTGAAGATATTTTAGCCAGAGAATTCTACTCTGAAGCTGATGCATCTCATTGTATACAACAAATTCTTAAATCCTTACATTATTGCCATCATAATGGAGTTGTGCATAGAGACTTACAACCTAGAAACCTTTTACTAGCCAGTAAAGCCAAAGGAGCTGCTGTAAAACTAATCGATTTTGGACAAGCCATTGAAATACTAGGTGACCAACAAGCGTGGTTTGGTTTAGCTGGTACTCCTGTATACATATCACCTGAAGTACTTAAAAAGGAACCGTATGGTAAGCCAGTAGATATCTGGGCGTGCGGTGTGATCTTATATATTTTGCTTAGTGGGTATCCTCCATTTTGGGATGAAGAACTGCATGAACTGTATGAAAAAATTAAAGTGGGTGCTTATGATTATCCATCTCCTGAATGGGATACGGTGACACCTGAAGCAAAAAGCCTCGTAAATCAGATGTTAACTGTAAATCCAAGCAAGAGAATAACGGCTTCTGAAGCTCTTAAGCACCCATGGATTTGCCACCGTGAACGTGTGGCTTCTGTTATGCACAGGCAAGAGACTTTAGATTGTTTGAAGAAATTCAATGCAAGGAGCAAACTGAAAGGTGCCATCTGGGCAACTATGCTTGCTACACGCAAGTTCCCAGGAAAATTTATGGTAAACAAGAAAGGAGATGGATCCCAAGTAAAAGAGTCTACGGACAGCAGCACGACTTTGGCAGATGATGATCTTGACAAGGATAAGCAGGGAGTAGATAGAGCATGTACTGTAACTTCCAAAGAGCATGATGAGGAAGCTTTAACGAAGGCTGATTCGTCTGGAAAAGCTTGTGGCGACAGTAACGCTTCTTTGCTTCGAGCAGAAGTAATTAAAGTAACCGAAGTGATCATAGACGCAATTAACAACGGTGACTATGATACTTATTTCAAATTATGTGATCCGAACTTTACAGCGTTTTATCCTGATACGCTAGGAAACCTAGTAGGCGTCGATTTTCATAAATTCTTTATTGATAATACGCCCACTCATGTAAAAACCAATAAGGCGATCTTAAATCCTAGAATACATCTTCTTGGTGACAATGTAGCTGTAATCGCGTACGTGTGCGTAACACAAAGTGTGGACGCTGAAGGTCTACAAGCTTCGCACCATTCGCAACAGACTTGCATATGGCACAAACGCCACAACAAGTGGACGGCAATACATTGCCATTGCTCCTAACTAGTCCCTTCTACAACCCACTCTTGTACGCCAGAGGATAATGGTCTCGCAAATCATTGGACCCCAGAAGGCATAGATAGATATAGGAACATCTGTTGTGCTAATCCGTCATTGGAACGGTGTAGGTATACAAGTAGGCATAACACGTTTTTTAAGCTCAGTCTGTAAACATCACTCAATATATAATTTTAATTGTTTTTATAAGTTATAATTTTTTATATGTTATACAGTAGCCTAAAAGCTAACGTACTGTGGAATCATTTTGTTTACCTTTGTATTACCTATTTTAAACTTCCGCTGTACGTTTGATCCCTTTTCCCAATAAAACCATTTGGGTATTTATTAACATTTGTAAAGTATTAATATCTATAGAGCTCCAAATCAAACACCAACATTATGCACCAGATGGTATTAAAATATATAATATTTTATTGAATAGATTAATATGTTACATGACTTTCAATAAAATACAATTTACTATTGCAATGTTACATTTTTGTCAGAATTTAATCAAATACTAATATGAAAACAGTATGTAAAATAGTATGAGATACACAAATCCATCAAGATAATATCTTCCAGAATTCACCAATCTCTTGAGGACAGGAATATTTTAAGTATTTATTTATGTATAATATATGTTCAAGTCTTCCCTGGACAGTGGTCCAACTAAACACTGATTTAAAGGGATAGGTACATATTAACAGCTACTATCAGCTTAAATTTAATACTTTAATTTTTCTGAAATATAATCTGCTCTCTGCAAATTGTTAATAATGCACATTTACCTGTTTGCATGCATTTATCTCACTGGCTTTTAAAACGTCATTTAACTTTCCATTGGCTGCTTTATATTATATAAATTTACAATACTTATATATATAATAATAAATTATTTTACATTAAAGGTGTAGTTACTTAAAATTTAACAATCCATGTGACTATTTGTAACAAAACAACACATTGAGTGCTATTGACTTTCAACCCATCTGTGCTATAATATGCCTCAGAGGCTAGTTACAAATGGTTTCATAAGTATAAAATTATACAGGGTTATTTTTAATTAATTAATAACCCTTTAAAGGATGATTGTACTCATCAATTTGAACAACTTTAAGTATGGGACCAAACTGTGATATTAATTTACAATTGTAATGAATCAACCCAGGACTTCATAAAAAAATGTGATGAATCATTTTGTAACAGACTGTTGGCAAACTTTGCTGAGGTAAAAGCATTGAAAAAATTTGTTGAATTTAAGTCTCTATCAGAATCACATTTGAAGGAATGTATCAAGCAAGAGTTGGGGGACAGGGAACTAGGTGATGAAGAATTTCATGATGTGTTGAAAAACTTCAATGTGACTGTTGATGGCTGTAAAGGTGTTCACTCTAAGATGAAATATCTGAATATTGTATAATAAGGTATGTTTCTTAACTTGTAAACATTGGCATATGTATTGTAGTACTTATATAGTTAGTCGGTAAAGTAGCATTGTCTTAAGTTCTGTATGTATTTATTTTGTTATATTAAATAAAAAATATAGTGTAATTAGTGTTGTTTTATTATTAAGTAGCTAATAAGTAGGGTCGTTTCGCCGGTTTTCGGCCATTTAGTGGAGTAGTCAACTTAAAGGCAACAGAAAAAAATATTGCCATTGTGCTAGCCTAGTACTATCAATGTTAATGTTATAGCCTTTGGTTATTTACTTGTCTAGATTGAGTGTTGCGCTCAATGATTTTACATAAGTACAGATATGATATACCCTAACAAATCAAACGAAAAACATGTTCCGTTCGCATCGGTCGCACACATACACAATGTTTTACATCACTTACATTTCACAACATTGCCGTGTCGTGTGAAAGAGATGGTGTATGTAAACCAATATGAACAAAAAAGACAGCTAGTGTTTGTCAGCTACGTGTAGTGTATGTGGCCATTTAGGCCTATTATATTAGGTTATGAGTTGGCTCACCGATAACCTTCTCACAATAAACCTCAACAAAACTGTCTACCTTCCATTCTCCCTGCAATCGTTAACATTACCTTCCCCAGACTCCTTAGTACTTAAAGCACATATTTGCTCTTCTAGCTCACCTGTGTCTTCATGTTCCTGTTCGCAATTAACTAGAGTTTCTTCTACTAAATATCTTGGGGTTCAAATAGACAGTTCACTAAGCTGGAGACCCCATTTGCAAAATCTTACCTCACGGGTTCGCAAACTTATATATTTTTTTTTTAATTGAGACACTCTGCGGACCGTCACACCCTGAACACAGTTTATTACGCTCTGGACCAGTCAGTAATAACATACTGCATCACAGTATGGGGAGGGGCGCCTAAGACACATTTCCTACAACAAGAGCGAGCACAGAGAGCTGAGCTGAAGGTTATGACTTTCAGGCCATTTCGTTACTCTACTCATAACCTACACACTGATTGCCAGGTCCTCATGGTGCGACAACTCTTTGTACTCCAAACCATTCTTCGGAAACACTCTACTCTAAAACTTAAGGCGAGTACCGTGAGGACGCTTCGAGCATATAGAGTATGCGAAATCTACAACTGCAGAACAGCTCTCGCTCAACGCCATTTTTCATATCATTGGGTGTCACTTGTACAATTTGATCAATTAATCTTGTAATATTTATCCTCTCTGTAAACATGAATGCAAAATAAAAGCTAACAAGTGGCTACTGGTGCCGATTCTCTTGTACACCCACCTAAACCAAACTATAACTAAAATTTACAAATTTTAGTTTAGAAAATCATAAAACTTATTCTGTGTTTATCTTTTTCTTATTTTAGAAAACTTGTTGACAGCTCTAATAATTGAGTTTGACGCATTAGTGGTGTGAACCGGTTCTCAAAAAACCGGATAATCACCGGTTAGAGTGAGTACCGGAGACTAATCGGTGATGTCTCTAAACTACCGGTTATTTGATTTGTTGCAGAACGCACCCAAATGTGCCAATTTTTTTTTTTTTGCGTGTTTTTTCCTTCTCATATATATACATTTAGGCCCATATTACAGAAGCTTCCTCAAGTACAGTTTAAACTCCATTCACCTGATCACTACTTAAGGATAGAATCGTTACTTGAGTATATTATTCCAGAACGGTAATTATAAACTTAAATTCAACAACATAACACATGAATTTGACCTGAAACATAATAGAAATCTCTACTCAAGCGTAGTCTGGACCACACTAGAGTGATTACAGATCAAATCTCAACTCAAATACCGAAACAGGTGACAGTATAAAACAAAACTAAACTCAGCTGAACTGTGATCAACAAATCTCTGTTTGACGAACGTTCTAAAATCAAAGCTCAACTTTAAACTAGATTTAAACTGAGATCAACGCTTGAGTATCGTTCTGTAATACTGGGTACAGTTGAAACTCCAATCACCTGATCACTACTTAAGGATAGAATCGTTACTTGAGTATCGGCCTTATTCCAGAACGGTAATTATAAACTTAAATTCAACAACATAACACATGAATTTGACCTGAAACATAATAGAAATCTCTACTCAAGCGTAGTCTGGACCACACTAGAGTGATTACAGATCAAATCTCAGCTCAAATACCGAAACAGGTGACAGTATAAAACAAAACTAAACTTAGCTGAACTGTGATCAACAAATCTCTGCTTGAGGAACGTTCTAAAATCAAAGCTCAACTTTAAACTAGATTTAAACTGAGATCAACGCTTGAGTATCGTTCTACCCATTTGGCCATCATAACTAACAAAACGAGCCCAAACTCTGCTCACCTAGTACAACCCGTCAAGGAGTGCCAGTAGCAGTCTTCGAAGTACACCTTCAGGTCACTCCATCAGGTCCGGAGGTAAGGTCTCATCATAACTAACAAAACGAGCCCAAACTCGGCTCACCTAGTACAACACGTCAAGGAGTGCCAGTAGCAGTCTTCGAAGTACACCTTCAGGTCACTCGATCAGGTCCGGAGGTAAAGTCTCAACATAACTAACAAAACGAGCCCAAACTCGGCTCACCTAGTACAACACGTCAAGGAGTTCCAGTAGCAGTCACCGAAGTACACCTTCAGGTCACTCCATCAGGTCCGGGGGTAAGGTCTCATCATAACTAACAAAACGAGCCCAAACTCGGCTCACCTAGTACAACCCGTCAAGGAGTTCCAGTAGCAGTCACCGAAGTACACCTTCAGGTCACACCATCAGGTCCGGAGGTAAATTCTCAACATAACTAACAAAACGAGCCCAAACTCGGCTCACCTAGTACAACCCGTCAAGGAGTTCCAGTAGCAGTCACCGAAGTACACCTTCAGGTCACTCCATCAGGTCCGGAGGTAAGGTTTCATCATAACTAACCAAACCAGCCCAAACTCGGCTCACCTAGTACAACACGTCATGGAGTTCCAGTAGCAGTCATCGAAGTACACCTTCAGGTCACTCCATAAAGTCCGGAGGTAAGGTCTCATCATAACTAACAAAACGAGCCCAAACTCTGCTCACCTAGTACAACCCGTCAAGGAGTTCCAGTAGCAGTCACCGAAGTACACCTTCAGGTCACTCCATCAAGTCCGGAGGTAAGGTTTCATCATAACTAATAAAACGAGCCCAAACTCGGCTCACCTAGTACAACACGTCAAGGAGTTCCAGTAGCAGTCATCGAAGTACACCTTCAGGTCACTCCATCAAGTCCGGAGGTAAGGTCTCATCATAACTAACAAAACGAGCCCAAACTCTGCTCACCTAGTACAACCCGTCAAGGAGTTCCAGTAGCAGTCACCGAAGTACACCTTCAGGTCACTCCATCAAGTCCGGAGGTAAGGTTTCATCATAACTAATAAAACGAGCCCAAACTCGGCTCACCTAGTACAACACGTCAAGGAGTTCCAGTAGCAGTCATCGAAGTACACCTTCAGGTCACTCCATCAAGTCCGGAGGTAAGGTCTCATCATAACTAACAAAACGAGCCCAAACTCGGCTCACCTAGTACAACACGTCAAGGAGTTCCAGTAGCAGTCACCGAAGTACACCTTCAGGTCACTCCAAGTCCAGGACGAATAGGCTTTTTGAAACCCTACATACAATTTTTTTTATAGCGAAATAAAATAGAATAAAAATCTTACTTTGTCAAGTATCAAATTTTGTGTTTGTACAGCGTTCTTTTTCAACTCGAGGCGCTACAAACAGGCGATACGTGTCCACTCTCGACGGCGATCGCGCGCGGACTAGTTTCATTCAAAATGCTTGTGCAATAAATCAAGACGGGTATCAAAAATAAAATGACCCCTAATGCAATCGGTTAAGATTCATCCAAAAGAGAAAAAAATTTGAAAAAATAAGTTTTGGTTTTAATTTTTTCTGCGACTATTTATGGCATTTAGATAATAAAAAAAAAATAGCATTAAGAATTGAATATGTTTGCCAACAAATAGTATTTTTAGAAATAGTAAAATATGTTAATAATAGCACAAAAAATGTACCTAAACTCAACCCAATTTGTGAAAAATGGCAACGACAGATCGATTTTATATTATAAAAAACTAAAATTTTCGATGATCAAGTTCCTATCATTTGAAGATGAAGAACCAATCTATACGAGGTAGTTATTAGTTATATTTGATTTTGTTTGGTTATTCCTTAAAATGTACCGAAAAACAGCATAATTTTGCCTGATATGAAAACGCGCCCTTAAAAACTGCCGATCGTTCTGTTGTGATTTTAATTAAAAAATTATTTGTCGCTATACTTACTTTAGTGACTAAAAATGACATTTTGTCTCATAAAACCCTTGTTGTCATGCCACGACTGTAGACAAGCTGCTGAGTGGTGTAGAGATTTTTTTTTTCATTCGTAGATTTCCCAGAGTGATTGCAGTAATTGACTGTACACATGTCCATATACAGTCTTCTTTTAAGTTATAACAACTTATTTTTTCTAATGTGAAATAATTTTTTGGTAGGTATATAGGTGTGGAACTTAGGACCTATAACGGTTACTTTCCCTAAATGTTCAAACTGCATGTGATGCAGAGTTTATGAATGAGGTTGTTTTCTGGCCAGGTTTTACACACAATTTCACCATTTTCAACAACTCTTATAGTTAAGCAACACTTACTTCAATAATTTTCATACTTTTACTGTTGTAGTGTTTATAGGTAATGAATAACACATTAATTTTTACAGCTCAATGTGATACAGGTCAGTTTGGCAACCGCTGGCTGCTTGGTGATAGCGCTTATCCAAATAGAAGCTAACTACCAACACTAATATTTGCCCTACAGAACAGAGACAGAAAACACACATAAAAACTTGGAAACCTGCGAAGTATATTCGGAGAATCTGAAAAGCACTGTTTTAAAAATTGAGAATCATTCTAAACTATATTTGGGGATTCCAAAACAATCCTATTTTGCCTACTAGTAGAAAATATAAGATATTAGTTAATATATTGATCACACTCAAAAAAATTAAATTTTAAAAGTAAACAGTTGTGTCGACTGTTCTATTACAGACTGTAAAAAAACTTTCATTCGATGTGTGTGTGTGATGTGTGGATGTCGAAGGTGTTGATGTTTATGAAAGAAGGGGTTTTCTTTTATTACCCATATCTTTGGCTTTAATAAATTTCAACTGGGATCCAACATGCAACAGTTTAGGTTTCATCCAATAACAGGCTATTTCGGTAAAAGCTGGCTCCTCACTTCGTCTATGTAACCACATGATCAACGCCATGGTATGCTTACATCCTCCTCTACTTGCCATACAACCTTCGTATTCCAATTTTATTTTAATTTTCATCACAAACAAATGTACAACGATATACCATGGCTCGGACCTTGTGCTCAGGTGTAATCCTTGCCATTACGATACATAGCGGATGTTCTCTTTTCACCTGTATAATGTACAGGTACAGTGTACATATCCTATTGCGTTATCTCCATAACTATCGCGTCCCGATCTGTAAAACATAATAGAAAACTCTTTTTTCTATCGATAACAGACTGCAATAACAGCGGACACCACTACCAACACGAAGGGTACAGATTTGCTGCGCATGCAAGTTTGTATTGCAATAACAAAAGTTATACCTAAACGGTAACAATAAGCTGGTAATCTAGTGAACAACTGCTGGGAACTCAAACCAAGGCCAATACACTATTATTGTACACACGGCTACACATCAAGCTGTACAAAACCAGTAAAGGCTGACCTCGCGTTGTAAGGAAAACCTATACAATGCAAGGTCAGCTTATACTGGAAATTACAGCTTGATGTGTAGCCGTGTGTACATCACCAAAGTGCTTGAATAATTTTCATTAATTTTTTACCACCTTTACTTTAATTTTTGACCGGGCGATCATAAAGAAAATGCTGCTCCTATAAATGTTATGTATGTAGATTATGATAATGACTGATGATTATAACGGTTGGTGTATTAAGAATAATTCAATAAATTCTGTATTAGTTATATTATTATATTTACTGAAACATATTGTGTCAAATAAGGCACTTTGCAAGTTTTTGTCCTTGGATTTCTGTACTTAAGTATTTCGCGTGATTTTTAAAATAATCCGCAACCATAAGAAGGTCGACTTTCGGGCAAATTATTTGTTTGTCCACGTGAAAATCCTGGTTCCATTTTGACAGCACGATTACCAGTTCTAGCAAACAAATGTACGAACGTATGCAGCGTTTAAAATCTCAAAATTCAATAAAAAAAAGAAACTTCTCCGCACGTACATACTGCGAGTCGCTCTCCGCGGCAACGAACCGGCGATGTGACGTCACAGTGCTTACTCGCACGGCGCAAGTAGTATCTGGGAGCTCCCAAATTGATTTATTTAAAAAAAAAACAGTTTTCATTATTTAGTCATAATTTTTTCGCAGTTGTTATTGTAATTACTTAAAGATTTTTTTAAGACTAATAAAATGCGATTTATTTTCATTTACATCTTCCTAATTGTTTTTGTTGACACTGGTACATTTGCAGATACCGGATCAGGGACTGGAACTCTATCAGCTTGCAACCAACATGATTGGCAGATGCGATCTGATCCATGAACCTTGAAACAAAATAAAACTAAGTTAGTGGAATCTAAGCCGTGATAGCCTAGTGGTTGAACATTTGCCTTCATGCAGGAGGGTGTGAGTTTGAAACCGGCCTGCACCTCTGACTTTTTGGATTCATGTGTGGATAAGAATTTGATTATCACTTGCTTTAATGGTGAAGGAAACCTGCACGCCAGAGAGTGCTCCATACAGTGCTCGATGGTGTGTGTAGTCTGCCAACCTGCCCTAGGCCAGCATGGTGGACTAAGACCTTAACCTGCTCATACTGAGAAGAGGCCCGTGCCCAGCAGTCGGACAGTAGTGGAATATCAAAACACAATGCCGACTTACTATACACAAATTAATTTCAAATAAAGAATGTATTCATATAAAAGTTAAATCTGTGCTCACCTGTTTCTCGATTGAACATGAGATCTGCATGCAGTATGGAGCATCGACAATTAACACAGTTATGGATGATGACTACTGCTTGTGCTTTGTTTATTTTCTGGGACCGACGAGTGATTAAATGCCAACATCCAGCATGAATGACACTAAGCTATGGGCTGTAACCTGTAAATAACACAAGCATTATTATTTTGATGCAGTTTGTATAGATGAACTGGAGTTTGTTTTAGATGTTTTTCAAGTGGTCATTTGGTAATTGTTGGTTTCATTTAGTAAGAAAATGTCGAACTCATGTAAAATAGGCTAATATATAGGTACATATACTGACATCGTAAGATAGTTTGTGAAAACCTCTTTGCAATAAAGATGTTCAAGGGTTCATATAACTGAATTACCTATAAACTAATTAACTTACCTACTTACCTATAATTTACATTTTTAAATATTCAATATAATAAAAATAATAATAAACATTTAAAAATATAAAAAATTGTAGGCATCGGAAACAGGGTCCGCGGTCCCAGCTACCGGCGGTCAGAGGACTTATGAGCAGTTCACCAGGTTCTCCCAACGAGAGCCTCCTTACGTGTCGATCGAGACTTTTGGCTATTAAGCCATTAGCCGTGATGACTATCAGCGCAGTGCCTTTTTTTTTTGCCGTGGGGATATCCTCATGGACGCACTCCGCCCGGGGTAGGCGGAGCCAGTGTCGGGCTCTTACCGACTAAAACCACCACGGTGTTCCTTCAACTACCTTAGCCGGGGGCGTGGGAACCTGTAAGTATTCACACAACCACCCCCGACAGGTCCCGGCCCGCCACAAGCAGGCGAGCCCCTTTTACCCGTTCGGCTTAACATCGGCCGCACCCTCCTCGGTGGCCCATACGGAACACTGCAACTGCTGTTCCCTCCAGACGTGTCCAGAAGGACAAACAGCCATCAGGCACACGTGGAGGTTTTCTGGCCAGCACCCCATCGGCACGATGCCTGCTGAATCCACATCCCACATGTCGACAACCTCGTGAGCCGAGTCAATATACTGGGTGTCAGGTAAACGCTTCTGAAACTGAAAGGCTATTATTATACTACCTAAACACAACCGAATACCAATAACCATTAGCCTTATACCTACTTATTGTTTTAGTGATTTAGTATTTTGCAAACCCGCAATGTAAAGCATACAAAACTCGGGATCAATACCACGCGTACCTAACCTACCTGCGCTCCGCGTATCTGGTGTAAAAAGACACATATTCTTCCCACCATAATGACTGTTATTTTGTACTAGGCCTTACCTGGAAACGATTGGTTTTAGAGATATTGGTGTCGATTCTCTTGTTCACGAACTAAACTTATTTTAAACTATCGCTCTATTTTACTAATAGTAGACACAAAAAAGGGATGGCAACATTTTTAGAACTGTCAAATTAGTTTACGTGTTACATTTATTTGTATTTTAGTGGGCACATTCCGAGATCACAACTAAACTGTATGGAAATCTAAATTCAGACTAATTTGACAGTTCTAAAATTGTTGTTATCCCTTTCTTGTATCTACATTAGTAAAAGAGAGTGACAGTTTAAAATAAGTTAAGTTCGTGAACAAGAGAATCAATAACATTAAAGTCGCAATTTTTTATTGGGTATGGTCAAAGATATAAATTGTGGAAAGAAAAAATCGCTCACGAGCAGAATTCGAACCTGCGACTCCTGGCTCAGTACGCCAGTGCTTTAGCCACTAAGCTACCGTGAACACTGCTCGTGGTATCGAAATTATCCTCCACTCATAGACCAGTAAGCCTCTAGACGCCGGTTAGCTGGACACCCCCGGTCACAAAGCATATGCTCTACCACTGCATATCATACGTCCCTTCGCCAATCGGAACGTCAATCAGTCAGCGAGCGGCACCAATCATAAGGAATCATACCATCGAACTTTTGAGCCGGCCAATCATAACGCGCCGTCCGCCCCCCTGACCCCACCAACGTTTTACGACTGCGTTCGAATACAAAACTTTGTTTATGCGGAGTCTTGAAGCTTACTGGTCTGTGCCTCCACTATACGTCTTTGGGTGACGTCAGCGATATCTTATTAAGAAACATAGTTCCTTAACCGACTCGACTAACTTTACAGTTAAATCAAAGTCGTATAGATATGCCTACCCTTACTAATTATTTTATTATTATTATTTCCTTTATTTAATTGCTTAAACATATTGATTATATTTTTAAATATTTTTACAAAACAAAAAAAAAACAAAAAACATTTAAAAATATAAAAAATAGTGGCCCACCGGTATCGGGTACAGGGACCAAGCTACCGGCGGTCAGGGCTCCAGAGAAAGGAACCTCCTAACAATACGCGCCGTATCTAGGAGAACCGCTTTCTGCATCAGGCCCTTGACCCAGCCGCCTAACGAGAGCCTCATGAGATGGTGGTCGAGGCTCTTTGCTAAAAGGCCATTGGCCGTAACAACTATCGGCACAATGGTTGCTGAGTCCACCTCCCACATGTCGACAACCTCGTGTGCTAGATCAAGATATTTAATTTGCTTGTCTTTTTCAGCTTTCACAAGGTTCTCGTCATGTGGGACACAGATATCAACAATCATTGCGCGGCGCTCAGATCGATCTATCACCACTATATCAGGCTTATTGTGAACAATAGTCCTGTCAGTGATGATAGATCTGTCCCAGTACAATGTGACATGGCCATTTTCAAGAACTGGGTCGGGCACATACTTGTAGTACGGTACTTCTGATTCCACAAGATTGTATCTCAAAGCAAGTTGCTGGTGAATAATTCTGGCTACTAGGTTGTGCCTGTGCAAATACTCGCCGTTAGCTAGACGCGAACATCCGGATATAATGTGTCGGATAGATTCTCCCGGACGGTGACATGCCCGACAGATGTCAATCGTGCCATCCTTCACAATATACTTTCGGTAATTGTTCGTCATCATAACTTCGTCCATAATTGCACATACAAAACCTTCGGTTTCTCCGAAGAGATCACCGAACTGTAGCCAGGCCACGGACGCTAAGCCATCCACATCGGGTCCATGAAGAGCCTGATAGAAGCGCCCGTGTAGCTCCTTGCTTTGCCATACCTCCTCGCGATCTTTGGTACTAAGTACTGCAGGTTTGCGCCAGTTCTCTTTAGCCAAAGAGAGCGGGGTGAGTCCCTTGTCCACTGCAACAACATCTCGATGCATACCCACGTCCAAGTGAAGGAAATATTCCCTTAGACTGCACACCTCACGGTTGTGGAGGGTCTTTGCATTTAAAAAGCCACGACCCCCACACTTCCGCGGGATGTACAGCCTCATCACCGATGACCGTGGGTGATGCATACGATATGCCGTCAGTAGTGTGCGGACTTTCCGATCCAGAGCGTCAAGACCCGTCTGAGTCCACTTGAGTATACCGAAGGAGTACATTAAGACCGGCATGACCCAACCGTTAAAGGCGCGCACCTTGTTTCCGCCTGATAAAAGACTATTGAGAACCTTTTTCGGCCAAAGAAGCGCTCCTGCAATGATTGCATCATGTCAGGCTGGTTGATGCCTAACGCCTCCGCCATACCCAAGTATTTGTAGGTGTCGGTTGGGGAGAGGGACCCAAGATGTGTAGAATCCGAGAGTTGAACACCCTCGGATTCCACAATCTCAGCATGCTTTACATGCATGACTGCACATTTGTCCACACCGAATTCCATCCTGATAGAATTACTAAAGTTTTCAGTTACCCTTAGTAGCCCCATCAGTTGCAACTCGGTGGGGGCAAACAGTTTAAGGTCATCCATATAGAGCAGGTGAGATATTATTTGACCTCCTCTTCTCAACCGATAGCCAAGCCCCGACTCCTCCAGTAAAGTACTAAGAGGATTCAGGGCCAAGCAAAACCACAGGGGACTCAGACTGTCGCCCTGGAATATTCCCCGCTCAATCGTTATAAATTCGTCGTTCCCCGGAGTCCGTCGGCATCCCGGATAGTGAAAGCCCGTCCTCCATTGCCCCATACATGTCAACAGGAAGGCGCGCAGGGTTATATTAACTTTGTACAACTCCAGCACCCTCATGAGCCATGTATGTGGCACCGAGTCGTAGGCCTTCTTATAATCAATCCAACATGTCGACAGACCTCTTCGGGATCGACGAACCTGTTGGCTTATGGCCATGTCGATGAGGAGTAGCTCCTTAGTACCGCGGGACCCATTCCTACATCCATTTTGAGACGGAGACATAATAGAATTACTGTCTATGTGATCAGTAATTTTTGTTCTCAAAATGGATGTAAGAACCTTATAGACCGTCGGTAAACATGTTATCGGCCTATAATTTTTTGGTTCCACGGTACTACCTGATTTGTGGAGCAAGTGGGTAATACCTGTTGTTAGAAACTGTGGGAGCGCCCCAGTTTCCAAAGCTAACTGGAACTGGGACGCCAAACGCGCATGTGAACTACGCAGCCATTTTATCCAAAAATTTTGCAGCCCGTCCGGCCCTGGTGATTTCCAGTTTGGCAACGGACGGACTGCATTGGCCACGTCTTGGGGGCTGATGACAACAGCCTCCATCTCTGGTATTTGTTCACACACGCGCTCGACGTTCCGTATCCAATCACCTTCGGTGTGACTGACGGGCACTGACCAGATGCTGCGCCAAAATGAACTCATGGCATCCTCATCCGGCAAGTGCACGTCACTCACACCTTGGTCTGGGCGCTCCCAAGCTCTGTAAACCCACCTTTGATCGCTATCAAACATGCGATTCTGGGTAAATCGGTCGACTCGTTTCCTATACCTGCGTATACGGTTTGCCCATGCATAGATTTTTTGTTTTAGGAAGTCGATGCGCTCTGTGACGCGTGACATGTACTCTCGAGGGTTGACATCAGTCCCCGAGAATGCCCGCCTCATAAAGCGCATCACTCTTGGCCTATTATTTCCCTCCCTAAAACTGATCAGCTTGCCGATGAGCACCCTAGTCTCGGCAATCCGATGTTCAATCCTGCACTGCCAAGCTGGTACGACGTTTTTTGGTCGTGTAGCTCTATTACCATCTGGAAATTGAACATGAGCTACACGACATGCAGCAACAGCCGCGCAGTACAGGATCGAGTGAGTATCACCGAGATTTTCGCTACTGTCAAAATAACTTGACAGTATCGAATCTAGGGCGCACACCAGCGCCTTGTTTTTTCTGTGCATAGGCAAACGCGGTATATGTGGTCTAAATTCGGGATGTATGGACCTGAACTCCAGAATCGCATCCTCCATAGCACTCCTCAAATGTTCATTGCACTGTGTACTTACGATTGTAGCTCTGTCATGAACTACCTCCTCAGCGTGCTCGGGCCGCGGTAATGCAACGGGTAGGTTTTGCGATTGTTCCACAGCTTGTGACGGGGGAGAGATGACCGGGCTACAATGTACTTCTGAGCGCAGTCGATCAAGCACGGTGTCATCCAACATGTGACCACGCTGGATTGCCCGCACTTGGTCGGACAGTCGTTGGGCCGAAACGTTGACAGCTGGTTCAAGCACCTGAAACAGAGCGAGCATCCGACCACGGTACGCAGTCAGGTTGGTGCCCCCCTCTGTAGCCCCACAGTATGCGCGCATAACACTTAGATTGATCTGTTGGGACCATCGCATGCGCGACACACTTCCGCCGGGAGCGGGGGCCCTTTCAGAGGCCGATGGGCCTCGGGGTCCCAAACAATGCGGCGGCCGGCAACCTCCCCGACGACGTACAGGTGGTGGCGACGACGGCGGGGAGTAATACTCGTCGCTGGAGCTCGACGGTACTGCAGCAGCGGGTGAGGCAGGATCCGGTTCCTGCTGCTGCGAGGCGGAGCTCGGCGGCGAGTCCGGGGATGTTGGGCGTGCATTTTTTGCTTTGGCTCTAGCTCTTGTCAACATTTAATCACCACACAATTTTTTTTTTTTTTTTTTTTAAGGAACTATGTTTCTTAATAAGATATCGCTGACGTCACCCAAAGACGTATAGTGGAGGATAATTTCGATACCACGAGCAGTGTTCACGGTAGCTTAGTGGCTAAAGCACTGGCGTACTGAGCCAGGAGTCGCAGGTTCGAATCCTGCTCGTGAGCGATTTTTTCTTTCCACAATTTATATCTTTAGAATTCGCTTCGCATGCGTAAAATGCGTTAAAATAATAAAATAATTAGTAAGGGTATGGTCAAGTTATTTGACCGTTGCCGTCCTGGTGTTTCTTTTAAAGAAAATTACCTCACATCCTTATTTTTCTTGTATTGTGGGTGTGTTTATTTAGTTAATGCTAACATTTTTAATTTGTGTTGTTTCTCTTGTTCACGAACTAAACTTATTTTAATCTATCACTCTCTTTTAGTAATAGTAGACACAAGAAAGGGATGGCAACAATTTTAGTGCTGCTAAATTAGTTGGAATTAAAATTTCCATAAAGTTGAGTTGTGATCAAGGAATGTCCCGACTAAAATACAAGGAAATGTAATAAGTAAACTAATTTGACAGCAAAAAAAATTTTGCCGTCCCTTGTATCTACTATTAGTAAAAGAGAGTGATAGTTTAAAATTATGTTAGAGTTCATGAACAAGAGAATCAACACCATTGTTTTACTTTGATAACTGGCAGTGTTAATAAAACGAATTATGTTACTGTGGAGTAGTACAGTAAAGTTCTGGAGTGGCGACCGCGTACTGGAAGGCGCAGCGTGGGTAGGCCCCCCACAAGGTGGACCGACGACCTGGTGAAGGTCGCGGGAATCCGCTGGATCCGGAAGGCACAGGACCGGTCGTTGTGGCGATGCTTGGGGGAGGCCTATGTCCAGCAGTGGACGTCTTTCGGCTGAAATGATGAAGATGATGATGATGATGTTACTGTGTGTATTAGTAAATACCTATTTCAACAGCCAAATCACATACAGGGTGTCAGGGAAACGTTTCCGAAAACGAAGATAGGTGATAGTGCTGGTGATTATACGAATCCAAAAAAAAAGTGATTCATTTTTTAGATTTTTTCATATTTTTTTTGTATTTTTCATACATAACCAGCTTTGGGCAGTTAAATAAAACTGATTTGCAAAAAAACCCCATTTAATTACTTAATTTTTTTCAATTTTGCAATGTAATTCAAATAAAATATCAGCTGGCGCTAGGGTAACGACATCCGCTCGCATACGCAGTCTGTGAACACGCAGGCGGAGGCTACCTATGAACTATTATGTAATTCATGACCAAAAACATACGTGGCCTCTGACTGCGTGTTGATAAGTCTTGTTTATATATTTTCTGTTATTTTTACACGCAGCCGGGTTTTTTGTTTTTGTAAATTATTATTTTTATTTTACTAATGTAAACCCTAGCTCTCGTATTACAAAAGTTTAGACCAGTTTTAGACAATTTAAACCAGGTCTAACGTCAAACTCCATACTTAAAAAAGGCTTTTTAAGTCCGGCTTAAGCTAAACCTATTGCTTAATCCGATTTTGTAATAAGGGGGTAGGGGTCTTATCGAGTTCGATAAACGATTTACGTCGACCTTATCTCAATGGCTGCCGTTTGACCTTGACAGCGTCTTTATTTCGTAAGCAGTATGGTATAATGAGATGTTTCACCAGGTACTCTCTTCCCGTGACAGCTAGGTCACGTGATTGCCTCCGTACTACGTCATCGGCTGTGGAGCCAATAGCGGGCTTTTATCGCTTAACACTTGTCAGTTTGATGTGCTGCCACTTTGTGTAAATAAATTACCCGAGCAAAGTGCATTTTTTCATTTACATGCTTCTATAAAGGATCACTTTTGAACTAGTAATTTTTACAGTTTCCTTTAATAACTAATTAGATGAGTATCAAATAGTTAGGCTAGTTAGGAATTTAAATTATATTAATTATGAACAAAAATCTCCTTAGATGAATAATTGAAGATATCAATCAATGGCAGCACTGATCGTGACGTAGCTTGGAGGCATCGCGCTGTCATTGCGGGAAGAGAATACCTGGTGAAACATCTTATTATACCATGGTGAGCATGGTGGCTTTCGTAATTCAAGTGTTAGGGACTAGTTATAACAAACGCCCGGGGCGCGGCGCCTCATACTCCGCGATTCGAACGCTCTATTATATTGTATGCAACGGATTATATCAATCGCTGTCTGCGCCCAGCTTTCAGCCTTACCAATGACGTGCGGTCGACTGTACGAACTTTCGTCACATAAATAAGCCACGATAAAGATATTTTACGGTTTATGTTCGTTCATATGACATGGAACCAAGTAATGGTCCATTACTCCATTACTTTGTTCAATGGATGATTTATGCTACACCGTCTCGGGTGCGAGCCGTGCCCCGAACGAGGCACTTCACGAACATTTCGTATAAAGCAATTTTGTGTTTTGTTCATGAAGTGCTTCATCCGGGCCTCGTACGGGGCACGGCTCGCACCCGCGACATTGTAGCATAAACCATCCTAAAAGAGAAACAAACATCAAATAAAAACCGGCCAAGAGCATGTCGGGCCATGCTCAGTATTATAGGGTTCCTTAAGTAGGTGTAATTACAAACGAATCAAATCGAATATTAATCATGGCTATGCTTTTTTAGTTTTTGCAATAATCGGCAGCATTCGCGACTCAGAGCGTGTTGTTAGTAGCGCCATCTAGCGATAAATTCAAGAAGCCAAATTGAAGAAGTGTGTTCAACATAACACAAAGTTACTTTATGTAATTTTTTCAAATAGAAAGTAACTAAAGGAGCATTATTTGCTAACATCATTTTTCTCTAAGGTCAATGACCTTTGAACTAGGACGTTTTAAGTATTTTTCAGTTTTCTCTCTATAACTCAAAAAATTATAATCACATTATACTCGAAATAATTTTAAAAGAGAGTTTTCACAAAGGTCTATCAATGTGGAAGATTATAACTTTCTACGTTGCATAGTTTAGAAATGGCAGGGGGGGCACATTGCAAGCCACTTTGGCGCGCTATATTTCGCAGATGGTACACCTGATAAAAAAGTGGTGTATGAAACATTACCTTCATTTTAGTAGACCTATTCATTGATACCCCAGACGAGGGGGTGCAGCGAAAAAAATGTTTTCATCTCCATTTCACATGTATGGACGCCACCCCTAAAATACGTAAAAACGATTTTTTTATTCTTTTAAAATTGAGATCTATAAGTAGACTATTTTTTAACAAAATTTCATTTACTTATGTTTATGACTGTAGAAGTTATTAAGCTGTAAAGGATTAGGACAGACGGACAGATGGACGGACATGACGAAACTATAAGGGTTCCTTGTAGGACTTCGGAACCCTAAAAAATGGAACCCTTATACAAACTAATAAAAAGCAGTTGCAGTACCATTTTTGAAGCTGTTTCAGGTCTGGCAATGAGTTGAGGAGCACAGCCTTCCATCCTGATGGCTGCGGTTACTTCATCAACTTTAGTCATATCTGCATTAGGAGCACGATACTGCTCACAATGGTCCACTCGAATAGTACGACCTAAAATCTGAGAAAAGATTAGTTGATTTGATATAAATATGGATGAATTACCTACTGATTAGAAATATATGAAGTGTTGTATGTCAATATACTTTAGTTCCATTTAGATTATCCACAGCTAAGATTGTTGACCTCTGGTCCTCATAGCATATAAATGAAAAACCTCTTCATTTTCCAGTCGCTTTGTCTCTGACCAAGTTTATGTTCACAATTTCACCATACCTGCAATAAGTAAAATTGTGTTTAATATTTAAAAAATAAATAGTGTCTTTGGTTTTATACGAAATTTTTAGTGGGCCACACTTTCAAATTTTGTGTAATCGAATTGGAACCTTAAATATATTATGAGATAGAGTTTATTTTCGCCTGGGGACGGCGTACACCGGAGCGAACGCTGATTCTCCAAGGAAACGCATTTATGGACACCACTGGATACGCCGGGCCCGGGAATCAAGCGGTTTGATTATGATATATCTTGGCTGCGTTTACTTATTTCGCCCAACATCGCGCGTCGTTGGACGACACTCGGGGGTCGGGGCATTCCTTGGGCGTTCGTTTGTATGAACGCTCTGAGTTAAAGGCTTATTACATTACGCGGTATTCAGTGCGTGGTGATAAGACTGTCTTAGAATCTAATTTCAACAGCTCGCTATTACAATAGACTAATTATCACACGCTAACTCATTCTCAAGCTTTTCTCAAGGCGTACGTCGGACGTTGAGGCTTGCCACGGAATTTACGTTACGTGATATTTAAGCACCAAAAATCTATAGGTATACTTATAAACTTCTAGAAGTACTCAGAGGCCTTCTAACCATAGTTCTTTATGTGGTCTTGAAGTTTTTTGCTTTAAAATAATAAGGGTGTATTATTTATAAGGTCCTATGTTATTAATCCTTGCTCGTTTGCCACCCTATGTTATAAAAAAAAAAAAAACGAAATCTTTACTTGCCCCTAAGCGGCAAGTTCACCCAGAAGATAACAGATGTTTATGTAAAAACCAGATGTTTAACCCGAACTTTGGTGTTCACCAACGATAACCAACTGTTATATCACAGTAATCAATCGATTTTTCTAACCGAAGTCGGGGACGTCGTTTAAGTACTAACCGGGTATTTAAACATTACATTTTTGACGTTTGATGGTTGAAATTGTTGAGGTTATTCATTGATATTCTGTATTTAATTGTTTTTCGTAATTTTAGAAGAGTCTATGCTGAATAAAATATTAATATTAGGATTATTACTCTCCAATATAACAAAACAATTGCATTTTATCATATTCGTAAAATTTACAATAAAAACCGAATAAAATAAAGGCCGGAACACGTTGCCGTTTTTCGAGCGTTTGCAAATGTTTACTGGAAATGACAAAAACTGAGTAATTACTTAAGGTAATCAATAAAATCTATTGATATCTAATCATGTGACATGCTACACACACCTCTATTATATTTTACATTGTTTGTTTCTGATATTCACTTTTAAATTAACCGACACAGACGTTGAATTAATTATAATAATGTAATTTTATGTGATAAAAATTGAATGTTAACTATAGCATTGCACTTGAACTAGTACAGTTCATTCAACAAACAAATAAAAACATGATACAAGTCTGAACCCTTCTCATTCAAAGAAGAGACCCGTGCCTAGGGTTACCTTATGACAGGCATTTATCGTATTTGACAGGCATTTGTCCTATTTGACAGGCATTTGTCATAATTAACAGGCATTTGCCGTATTTGACAGGCATTTTAAGTAAGCCTAGTGGTTGAACGCTTGCCTTCCATGCAGGAGGGTGTGAGTTCGAACCAGGCCCGCACCTCTGACTTTTCGAATTCATGTGCCGATCTGAATTTGATTATCACTTGCTTTAACGGTGAAGGAAAACAGCGTGAAGAAACCTGCACACTTGAGAGTGCTCCATACAGTTCTCGATGGTGTGTGCAGTCCGCCAACCCGCACTAGGCCAGCGTGGTGGACTAAGGCCTTAACCTTCTCATACTGAGAAGAGGCCCGTGTCCAGCAGTGGGACAGTAATGGGCTGGTTATGTTATGTTGTTGTAAGGACATATTTTTCAACACACTTGCTCATAAAGTGGATCTTATTGCACTGCTTTTAGGTTCATAATGTAGCTTATAACGCACGCGTGATTTTTTCATTATATTATTGCACTAGTGCTTTTTACTTTACAGTTTATTTTTAAATCGCATCAGAGTTTTTATGCCTAAATAAAATTAATCATTTTTGGGAATAAATCAAATGTATTAATTAAAATATGCTATATAAACATTTCATTTCATCAAAATATTTATTTTTGTCAACAAATTAACATTCATTTGTGTTATAAATAAAAAACACAATTTATAATATTTTTTATATTAGGCTGTTTGGCGGTTTCCTTTGACCACCTGCGCGCGCATAGCTGTATGTCACCGTGCGATTACAGTAACCCGCGCGCCATTTTTCACAAATTCAATAATTGTCTAAAATGTGTGTGGGTATGTTTTTTTCCTCGCAAGTGTGTTGAAAAACGTCGTATCACACGCGTGAGCATTGACTATTATACTCTCGGCTGCATTACGCCCTCGCCTTCGGCTCGGGATGCAATCCAGCCTCGAGTATAATTATCAACTTAGCTCACTTGTATCATAATGTACTATTATCACTGACTACTAGGACAAGTATTAGTTTGTACATCTCACCCTATAGTTCTGCCAAAGTCTGAAGAATAACATAGAACCTTTTAATAAGATCCTCATCAACTCCTGTAATTTCTGAAGAGCAATAGTAGTTCTCAAAAAATCGTCGAGCTGTATTGCCGTCATTGCTGTTTCCACTTCCTTGCCGGGGTTTATCAACGTGCAATCCCATTCGACTTCGAAATAGACTTTGTACAAGTTTCTTCTTGTATTCTTTACTTTTTTATCTTCCGGAGTTCTCGCAGCCCATTTTTGAAACGAGAGATTATATGAAATATGTAAAATTAACTCCATGCACCTAATCCACGCATGCAACGTAGACAAACCGTACTCATATCATCCGAATTCATACTATCTGGCTTTGATTCAATCTTTTCCAAATTATTCATCTAGCATGGTTTAGCCCCACACACCGTACACACAGCTCCAGAACTTGTGTCAGTTAGAACTTGTGTAACTTTTCCGTCCACCATGGTTATAGCTCATGACTTATTTCAATTGCCTGGTCCTCCTTGTGTATCTTAGAAGTTTCCAAATTATTAATTTGACCCCGAATAACACCAACCACCGAACGGGTTTTCTCGGGCGTTTCTTTTGCAAATTCCATCAGAATTGGTCGGCAATATCGAATAGAAGAGCAAGCCGGATTTTGCCAAAGAACCTCTTTTGTTTCTGTATCAGTCAGCTTTATTGGTACCATAGACGCTATAAATAAGTTTGCATCTGAGACTTAGGCCCGTATTACAGTAGCTTCCTCAAGTACAGTTTAAACTCCAATCACCTGATCACTACTTAAGTATAGAATCGTTACTTGAGTATCGGTCTTATTCCAGAACGGTAATTATAAACTTTAATTCACGGGTCCAGTGCCTTATGAATGTACTGCACTAGCCCCCGAGTAAAATTGCTGTAACAGACAGTCGGACGGACGGACATGGCGATACTTTAAGGGCGTCTTTTCTAGCCTACAGCGCAGCGAGTTATTGATAACTTCAGTGACACAAAGTTCCGTGACGAGTACTGCATTAACCACAGAAATAGAATGGTTGTAATCACAATTTTACTTGCGATTCATGCGTGGCAACTTTCGAACAAACTACGCCTCCCATAATGACGTCATTAATTTTTAAAATTTAAATAACTTCAATCAGTACTTTACAGCTTTGTTTCTGCAGTTAGAAACAGCCCAATAAGGCATTTTTGCATTATGGTAAAGTTCTGGAGTGGCGACCGCGTACTGGAAGGCGCAGCGTGGGTAGGCCCCCCACAAGGTGGACCGACGACCTGGTGAAGGTCGCGGGAATCCGCTGGATGCGGAAGGCACAGGACCGGTCGTTGTGGCGATGCTTGGGGGAGGCCTATGTCCAGCAGTGGACGTCTTTCGGCTGAAATGATGAAGGCATTTTTGCGGGTTTTTGTTGCAGTATTTACAGAAACAAGTCATAAGGCGTACTGAGAAAGGCTTTGAAATGCCCTGCACTATGGCGCAGTGTTGGCACGTGCGCCCTTCCCACTTGGCCATTCTGTCTATTTCTGTGGCATTAAAAGTGCCAGTTCTTACCTAAATTAGTATAATTGGAGTGCACTCCCTCGCTGGACATCGCGAATATATGTTCTCTCCGCGCGATCTGCGTCATGCACGACAGACAACACAGCACGCTTTTCTGTAATCATGTAAAAATAAATAAAACTTTAGTTGTAACAAGCAAATTACAAACACATGTTCATTTGTTACTAAGTCCATGAAAAATGTTTTTTTAATAAATCTAAGAAAATAGGAGTTCACTGGCTTCGGGATCAGGGTGCAACTTACAGGTGCGCGGTGGTAAGGGCTCTATAAACAAGGTCCTCATCAATTGAGAACTGCATTCTATATCAGGCCCTTGTTCCCGTCACCTAACGAGAGCCTACGCCAGTGATAGCTACAAAAGGAGAGCTAGATATAATAAAATTTCAAAAAAACTGCGTATAAAATAGGACTTGGACCAATTTCAACGTAGTGACGCGATGACGTGAAAAGTTAAATCTTACTAATAATATAAATGTGAAGGTATGGATATTTGTTTTTTATTTCTCCTTCAATCATGCTGAAACGGCTGAACGGATTTGAATGAATTTTATCATACAAATAAACCATGTTCTGGATGAACACGTAGGATGGTTTTGATCACCATACCACGAGATTATACAAATAATAGGGGTAATATTGACATTAATTAATTCAAATAATTTATTATTATATTTCCGTCTGATTCGTATGCTTTTAACTGGTTATCTAAACCAGGGTTAGGATTTCTTGTGTCTATCCTCCGACTTCGGAGGTTACGAATGATCACTTTATCACAGGTACGATAAAACTGTCTTAAATGGATACCAAACATGTTCATATTGTTTTATGTCTAATTAATCATAAATCAGATATATCTTGTACAAAGAAAAATACGTTTTTACAAAGAAAAATATTTAAAATAACTTCACGCGAGTTCACGAATTGTTCGATTTTGACAGTGACAAATCTCAGTGAATTGAATTGACTGACAATTAAGGATGTAAAAATAATCGATTATTAAATAAATCGATAATTTTTATTTTTTAATAGATTTTTTGGGTTAATCATTATTTCTAGAAAAATCGATTATTCAGAAATCGATTTATTATTTTAAGCGTCGTTTATTTTAGTTTTTTTATTCTACTATGTCTTCGTTAAGTACAAGTAAAAAGTCACACTGGCTTTAACTAGTTCATTCATTTTGTTGCAATCTTCATTATAATTCAAGTTTTCGTCCCGCATTTGTTGGTTCGTTCATTTTGTTTTGTTTCGAATATGAATTTATGTTCGGACGCTTTTTTTTGTGCATAGAATATCTAGCACCAAACCAAATAGGTTGCCGAAGCTTTGTTTCTTAATTCCTTACCAAGCAATATGATTGTGGTAAAAAAAAATAAGAAAAGAAACGATAGCTCCAGCTAGGGCCCTGAACTAATAATTACTCTTGTAAAATTGATTTAATTTATTCTTGATATTCTTCAATTGTTTAAACGAAAAATTCGATTATTATGTTCAAATAAATAGATACCTATAGATTTTTTATTAATCGATTTTAATGAAACTTAAAAGAATCGATTATTAATAAATAGATTTTTTTAAGTTACATCCCTAAAGACAATGACAAGTATGACAACTGTCAAACTGTACCAGAGACTCGGTAAATGTCATGTCTCTGAACTGTACTCTGTAGGTTACAACCTCCCTCGTCTTCTATAGAAAATAATGCGAACATGTACACATGCACACACTCCATGTGTGGGTCGCTAATCTATACCCCACAAAAAAATAACCATGAAACATTAAAAACTGGCCACATCGACTGTCTGTCACAATGATTACCTATATATAGATCACACACATTGTCTGGCACATGGGTGTGTTATGATCTTCGATCAAATATACTATAGATGCAAGATATTGTACAAAACAAACCCAAAAAACAAATCCGCAATAAAATGTACTAGTAATTAAACCCGCGATGGTTTGTGTGGTAGGTATATGTTTGGTATAACAAACATCATAATCATCATCATTTCAGCCGAAAGACGTCCACTGCTGGACATAACAAACATAAATTAATAAATTGATTTAAATAATAAACAAACAAAAAAAATGTGTTTACGACAACGACAAGTACGACAGTCCATATTTCGTTTCCACATTTGGAGTATAGTTTTTATATTTTTTATTTTCATTTTATTATCGTGAAACGTCCCCCGCTAACACAGTCGTCAGTCATGAAGCGGCTGAGAGCGAAACTGCACGCTACTGATTCCCAAATTTAACATATCTAATCATTGCTTAGAGTAGGTACCAAGCTGTAGAACTGTTTTAATAGATTACCTAGGTACTAACCTAAAAACATTGATTTATAACAGAAACTTATTCAATACACAACTAAAAGCCTTTGATTCTCGGTAGTCAGAATGAACTCTTGACCTTGACAACGTCTTTATTTTGTAAGCAGTAAGGCCAGTATGAGCACTTTTCGTTATTCAAGTGTTACTGACGTGCGGTGGACCGTACCTATTCTTTACAAAAAAAAAAAAAAAAAACAATTACAGTGAACCGTTTTTTACAGAGTTCCTAATACTTTTCAGATCGTTACACCATAGTTGACAGTGTGTTTAGAGATCACTAAGGCTTGAGTTCACCAGCGATAATTCTCTGGTTAAACAACAACTGTTTACAAAGATTCTAGTACATTTTTAGATAAACAAAGGCCTTTGTCCTTAAAGCCACACATGATACGACGTCGCATCGTGACACGTTACCATGTTATGTCGTGATGCGATGTCGTGTCGTGGAAATCTACGACGTGCAACGTAAAAATTCACGACACGATGTCGTATCGTGGTACAATGCACGGCACGACGTCGTGTCGTGAAAACTGACGATGCAATCATGTGCCGGGCGTAGGATTGCATCAGCATCACATCAAATGCGGCACCAGGCGCACTGCGCCTTGATGTTCAATAGTCCAAAGATGTCGCACGACATTGATCTAGATTAGTGGAATAGTGCAATTAAAATCCCTAGTGGAACGTCCCGTGCTATACAAAACATGCGGGACAAAACATATCTCCGGATTAACTGTGTCTTCAAATTTTCGAAAACGTCGTTTCGTGCATCGTGCCACGAAGCGATATCGTGTCATATCGTGTGTATGTGTTTTGGACGTAAGGCCGGTGTCCATCAACGTTCATTCTCTGAATAAACAGTCGATTACTCCAGAAATTCACTAGAATCATGGGTGTACAGTTGTTTAACCATAGAATTTGTGTTGGTGCAAAAGGAGCTTTAGTGATAATTAATTATTAAAATAGATTGGACTCGGTTATTCTTTCTTTCCTAATACCATAATTTGAAAGTCCGATCTTATTTATTTATTTGAAACTGAATTTATTACATGATAAAATATCAGATACAGCTACACTGAATTATGGTATTATTTTACAAGAATTGTGTATTAATCTTTTTTTTTCAGCAATACAAAGTGGTAGACATAATTCAAAATGGATTTCATATTTGATAAGGTGTTTGTACCAATAGACTTAGATGTTTATGCCCGCCAAAGCTACATCGTTTGCCACACATGCCCCTGCACTAAGTGCTTAATTTAAAGTAAAATTTCTATACAGTGCCCCCTCAAATATTACCATTCGAGTTTGGTGACGAGCCAGCAAATGCAGGAGACATGGCCTCCATATCTTGCGCACTAAGCAAAGCCGATCAACCCTTAAACATTTCCTGGGTTCTCAACGGACAAGTAATACCAAAGAATAACGACATGGGAATCGTATTAACCGTAATAAACAAAAAGACCTCGATCCTAAACATAGATTCCGTAAATGGTATACACAGGGGCACGTACCTCTGTGTGGCGACGAACATGGCTGGCTCAGTTAATCATAGCGCTGTACTTGAAGTCAACGGTACTCTTCCCAATAAAGTTCAGCTTGCTTTTTTCGGTTTTGTAGTGTGCATTATCCCAAAGCCTTATAACCCTTTTTTTCAATTTAAATAATTTGATAATAGTCCCACCACAAATCACACCCTTCGAATTTGGAGAAGAAATACTGAATGAAGGAGAAACTGCATCTGTGTCATGCGTAATGAGCAAGGGTGATCTGCCGGTAAAGTTCACATGGCGATTTAACGGAGAAGAAATAAGACCGCGCAACAATCTCGGCATTGTCCTTACAAATATCAGCAAAAAAACGTGGATATTAAACATAGAACCCGTAAGCTCAGTACATCGAGGCTCATATACTTGTGAAATCAGAAACAAAGCGGGCGTAACAAACCACACGACGATTCTTAGCGTTAACGGTCCGCTTTATTCTTTATTAATTTAGTATTTGTTTTAAATACAGTTCCTCCCCAAATATCACCCTTCGAATTCGGCGACGAGCCTGCCAACGCTGGTGATACCGCGTCGGTTCAATGTGTTATGAATAAAGGTGACCTGCCGGCTAACTTCTCGTGGAGTCTAAATGGAAGAAAAATTGCTCAAAAAAATAACATCGGCATAGCTATTGGGGGCATGGGGCGGAAAATGTCTATCCTCAACATTGATTCCGTCAATGGCACTCACAGAGGCTTATACGTTTAGCATAAGCATAATCAGCCCATTACTGTCCCACTGCTGGGCACGGGCCTCTTCTCAGTACGAGAAGGTTAAGGCCTTAGTCCATCACGCTGGCCTAGTGCGGGTTGGTGGACTACACACACCATCGAGAACTATATACTTATACGTTTGCTACGTTGAAAACCTAGCTGGTCAAGTCAATCACAGTCGCCAAAACGATTTTTATTATTTTAAAATTGAGATCTATATCTAAACCCAAAGACTTTACAAGAGAGGATTAGGACAGACGGACAGTCGGACGGACATGACGAAACTACAAGGGTTCCTTGTAGGAACTACGGAACCCTAAAAAGTATATTGGTACATTTAGAACTTTACTGCCCCATCGGACATCCATTCTGCGAGCAATGTGCCCCGCCCACTGCCACTTAAGTTTGGCAATTCTTCGGGCTATGTCGGTTACTTTCGTTCTCCTGCGAATCTCCTCATTTCTGATTCGATCACGCAGGGACACTCCAAGCATAGCCCTCTCCATTGCTCTTTGAGTGACTTTGAGCCTTCTTATCAGGCCCATTGTGAGCGACCACGTTTCAGTACCGTAAGTAATTACTGGCAACACACACTGGTCAAAGACTTTCGTCTTGAGACACTTATCAGGTATACCATCTGCGAAATACAGTTCGCCAAAGTGGCTTGCAATGTGTCCCCCCCCCTGCCATTTCTAAACTATGCAACGTAGAAACTTATAGTCTTCAACATTGATAGACCT
This sequence comes from Asteroscopus sphinx, assembly GCA_949699075.1. NCBI lineage: Eukaryota > Metazoa > Arthropoda > Insecta > Lepidoptera > Noctuidae > Asteroscopus > Asteroscopus sphinx. Next base: position 15,562,648 of record OX453024.1, read on the forward strand.
TTATAAAAACTCTCTTTTAAAATGATTTCGAGTATAATGTGATTATACATTTTTGAGTTATAGTGAGAAAACTGAAAAATACTTAAGACGTCCTAGTTCATAGGTCATTGACCTTAGAGAAAAATGATCGTAGCAAATAATGCTCCTTTAGTTACTTTCTATTTAAAAAAATCACAAAAAGAAACACACTTCTTAAAATTAGCTTCATAAATTTAGCCGCACTGTGTGAATGTGGTCTATGATGCCATATCCTCCTCAAAAACTGGCCTGCTCCGATGCTTGAAACTCGTTGAATCTACACACGAGCCGATTTGTAACGACTCTTGAAAACAGCTTATAGACGTGGCTTAGAAGCGAAATGGGTCTCGATAATTATTCAATAGGGTCTTGTTACCTTTTTTGAAGAATAGTACGACCACGCTTCTGCGCCACGCCTCTGGAGTTCTCCCTGAAACGAGGAGAGAATTGAAAATTTCCCGAAGCTCTTTTAATGGAGTTCGGTCGTAATTCAGTCTTCCGTTTAAGAGCCGCCTCGATTTCGTCTTGGCTTATTTCTAGCAGATCTTCTGTAAAATGGTGGGTCAGAGTGGCTCTAAAATCCTCATTTTTGGGGACAGGTCGAAATGCATACGAGGCATATAACTAGCCATAGAAATCTTCCACCTCGGAAAGGAACTCTGGCTTCGAAAAGACAACATTTCCACGGGATGTGGTCAACTTCGTTAGGTGGCTTCTTTCTAAGGACTGGACGAACACCTACGACCCCCTATTTTTCTCAATCGATTTTTCAATAGAGCGTGTATTAAAGCGTCGAAGGTCACGTCGTACCAGTTTACTGATGCTTTTTTTTTGCGCCCGGTGTTCTGACGAAGTGACAGATGGATTTTCCCGCCGTTCCCTCATGAGAGCCAGAGTCTCCTCCGAAAGCTTCGAATTCTTGCCTGTGCGTCGCATTTTACTGTCTCGTACCTTCATCCCTGAGGATTTTTACCACTTGATCAAGAGCCTGGTCAACGTTCTTTGTGGTTTCCACGGCAACAAATCTGTTTTCCAGGTTTGACTGGATCGTTTCAGATCCTACCACAGTTTGGAGCATGCTAGGTCGGAGCCTGGACTTCATCAAATGGATGCGCTCCAGCTTCAAGTCGATATTCAGTTAGCCTCGGATAAGTCTGTGATCACTGAACTTGTATTGAACCTGTTGATTACTGAGACATCTCTGAATATGTGCCTTTTATCCGTTATAATAAAGTCTATTTTATTTTAAATCATAGCATCGGGACTCAGCCATGTCCACTTCCACTGGGGCTGTTGCTTGAAGAAATAATTCATCAAGAAAAGTCCCTCTTTCTCCAAATAGTTGACAAGCATTTACCCTATGATTTATGCTGCCAAAACCATGGGTGGGGTCCTCCTACCGACTCGCTGCAATTCTGTTCCACTTTAGCGATGTAATCCCCCATGACAACGTTGTAGTAAGCTTTGGTAATGGAGTGCAAGGCCTTCGAGAATTCGAGATGTCTTCGAACATAGCCTCGACTTTTTCGTAGAGTATGTCGAGCTAGGTGCGTAAACCTGCACGACCTTATACCTCTTGGTCAGCTTAATCACAAGGTTTGCTGCCCTGCTCGACACACTGAAAATTTCTACAACGTTGTCACAGAGAGAACACGGCGCCGCCTTTGGATAGCTGGTCTCCCTCTCAAAAATAAATAAGGGGGCCCTATTCCAGGGTAATAGTGCCCTCACCCTCTCCGGACTTCACACAGCCCCAAAATGTGCCACTTATCCTTCTGAGCTCTTCCTCGAGTTGCGCCAAGCGGAACTCTCTACCCTGCCGTTACAGTGATCAGGAATAGCAGGGCGGCTGGGAACGAGGGCCCATAATTTTTGTCAGCTCTCCATAGAAGTTGTGCCCATAATCGCCACACTGGGCATGCAGGTTGGCGATCGCAGAGCGATGCTTATCGCACCAATGACGATACTCCCCGTCACCCGTCTGCTAAATTTATCAACACCATTTTAAATAAATGGTTATACCGCCATTTATCGATTGTCAGAGCCTCGTCTGTTGGCAGGTGAGGTTGACTTGGGGGTTGGGTTGATTTTGATATGCCAATCTTTAGTGACCAATTCGAGACTATTTGTAACCCAAGAACAGAATTCATGACCACATACTTTGGAAGATATACCCAGATATTGTTGAATATGCTGATGTAACGTTAACGCTAGCATCATCTTTATAACTTTATTGCAATCTTCTATATTACATTTAGATGTATTTGTTTCTTTTTTATAGGTAAAATATGCATCTACATGATTTTTCGCTTTCGTCCCATTTCTAAGTCACTACTCTATCCGCGTGATTGGTTGGCTTTGGTAGGCGCGGGTCGTCTCACTCGTCTCGACTCTTCGATACACACACACTGCGCTGTCCGCTCTTTGACTTATGCCGACGGCACGTGTAAGATAGGGGTAATTTTTATTTCGGTAACCGGTATGAATACCGGTTATATAAGTAGTAAGAATTAAGGTTACCTTTAAAATACCTGTAAAAATAATAAAGGTTGTAACCGAAAAAATACCTGTATTAGTCGTACCGGTTTCGGTCCCTGGTTATAACTACCTGTAAATGCTGCAAGTCATCTTCTTCAATGTTTTGTGAGAGGTTGTAGATCTGCACGGAGGACAGCATGGTGGACAGAGCGAACACCGTGGCGTTGTCCTTGACGGTGGAGTTGCTGTCGAAGGTGCCCTGAGTGTCCATCAGCAGAATCACCACCTGGAACAGAACATTACAAGTTTAAAAGAAGAAGTTAAAACTAAAGAGCATGGAGAAGAGTTAGGGTACATGGAAGTTGGTCCAAAAAGAGAAACAATGCATGATCATCTACGGAATTAGCACCAAGCTAGGCAAAGGGCATAGTGCAAAGCATAGTGATAAATACGGTATTTGGGCTGGTTTGTGTTGTTTACCACACCGTCTGGCTCTATTTAGCTAAAATGAATTAGTTCATTAAAGAACGGCTCATTAATCATCATCAACTTGGCTTATCACAGTCCACTGCTGGACATAGGCCTCTCCCAATTTGCGCCACAACACACGGTCCTTCGCCTTCCGCATCCAGTCCCCCTCAGCTACCTTATTTACGTCGTTGGTCGTCCTGGCTGCGGGGCGCCCTACGCTACGTAAGATGCAATAGATTTCCCATTGTTTCGTTGCCGCCGGCGTCTTTGCACCCTATGCAAGGTTTTTTTTTAATATTTAACGAACTTGCGTTTGACCGCCACCTCACCTGATGTTAAGCGATGGTGCGGTCGACGATACTATAGTACACGCTTGCCCAGCAAAGGTGAGAGGATGGCAGCGAAATACTTCGACCCCCCCTCTCAATTGGCTACACCGGGCATTGTACCGTAACACGACTAGGTCGCTTGGCGGCACGTCTTTGCCCGGTAGGTGGTAGCTAGCCGTCGGCCGTGGCCTACCACCAGTATGTACCCCGGGATCACGTGTAGGGATTCGTAAAAGGGGTACTATACTACGGACGTGGGTGACTCGATCCCCAAAAATGTTCAAGGTATTAGGACGTTTACTAAGCATAGGTTACTGACCTTTTCCCCATTAGCCAGCGAAGCTTTGAAGGGCTGTGACCAGAGATGAATGCCAGTAGTGTGACGATCTGACCCCCCGCGCCATGAGAACCCCTTCAGCGATTCACTCTCAGACCCCAACCACTCGCCCCCGCCTTCGCCGTTATTGTACTGAAATAAAACACGAGATTTTTATTATTATCACTGTACAAGGGTACGCTGATGTCCTGACATAATCCGATGGTACAGTCTAACAAAGCAACTAGTATCCAGGGTCGTCACATATAAATGAAGTTTTCTCAGAAGATTATGGATGTTTTCGAGTGAAATATCATTTTAATATGTATTTATTTATACAAAACCTGGATACTAATTGCTTTGTTAGACTGTACCTAGCATTCTACGTTGAATCACGGAAAGTGAGAGAATTAATGACTTAAATAACTGATTCAAGGGACCACCCATCCAGGGGGGGGGGGGGGCATCTGTCTGTACCCGTATTTTTAGCGAAATAAATTATTCTATTATTTTCTAAAAAAGAAGATTAGGTCTCAGAATACTAATGTACTGTATCCGACAGTATCCGCCCATGAGATGGCTCCATATTCTTTACATACAGTTCACACGTTGTTAGCAGCACACAGTTCTGCTAGTCTCGCTGCCACTGTACGTACAGGTGGTGTCGGGGCATGGTTGCTTTGGCAGATGCCTGCACAAAGTGGCGAGACGGGAGGCTACTCCGGTATGCCACAAGTGCGGTAGTGAGGACACGGCCCTTCATACTTTAGCGCAGTGTTCTGCTTGGGTGGTGCAGCGGCGTGCTCTCACGGCAGCAATCGGGGGAGACCTCTCGCTGCCGGCCGTGGTCGAGGCCATGGTCGACAGTGAGGAGGCGTGGGATGCGGTCGCGTCCTTTTGCGAGGAGATTTACTCGCAAAAGGAAGCGGCGCAGCGGGTCAGGAAGACTTCTCTCTCGCTGATCCAATCCGCCGCAGGCGGATAGGTCGGAGCAGGCGTCTATAATAATAATAATAATAATGTCCTCCCGGCCGAATTTCGGTCACGGCGGCCAATCTCAATGGAGACAAGCCATCTGCGCGGGACATATTATAGTGCACAAGTGTGTGCGCAAACACAGGTGCACTCTCTATTCCCTCACTCTCATAATCCGATGGGACGGCAATTCGACACGACCGCTCGACCGGAGAGATCAGGCGCAGGACCGACGGCTTTACGTGCTCTCCGAGGCACGAAGGTCGTCTATACGGTGACCTGGAAACCCTAAATAAAGTCACAGTACTAGTAGGCGATAGATTGGGGAGTTTATCGTCCGCATTGCACGGCCCTTGAGTTGTGGTGATGTCCCAGGTGTGCCCGGACATCGCCAAAAGAGTGTACAAATAAAGTATGTAGGCCCTGAAGTGGGCCGCGCTGTATGGGTCACAAAAGTCATGCGTAGCAGTTCTCGTGGCCAATCCACCCAAGGCGAGAGTAGGCACACGGCGGAGTTATTAGTGGGTGCGAGCCCCACATAACCACACTGCCTCCCCGGTAGTGTGACATGCGATAGGCATTTTCTCCGCATAAAAAAAAGTCTCGCTGCCGCTGCCATTACTTGGAGACGTATTCAGTCGCAGGTTTGAATCCTGCTCGTCAAAGATTTTTTCAACAAATAATAAAATTCAAACTGGTCCTATTGCAAATCCTACTCACAGTGTGATCCAAATAGCGCAGAAAGAAGTCAAGCATAAACGACTTCCCCTTCCGGTACGCTCCTGCCACTGACACCAGCACCACAGGCCGGTCCCCCACATCCTCGCGCAGCAGCACCTCCTGCAGGGCTTCCTCATCCAGCAGGAACGTGTGGTCCTCGCGAGGAGACACCACCTGGATGCCATACCCTGATTTCAGGCTTGCCATATTTCCTGGAAGTTATAAGACGAAAAATCAGGTTTGTGATACGGCAAATGTTTTAGTTTTTCCATTTAAAAATAGAAAAGAAAATAATGATGTAATAATAATAATTTCTTAGGTTTTCGCGATCACTACACATCATACTAAAACAACATAACATAACATCACGCCTGTATTTCCCCGAAGGGGTAGGCAGAGGTGTAATAGTACACCCACATTTCGCCAGTTATGTTATAGTCCCATGTAATAGGGGGCGAGCCTATTGCCATTGACCGGGCACAGATCCAGACTCCGGACTGCTACTGAGAATTTCCTAATGAAAAAACCCAATAACACTTTGCCCGACCCGGGAATCGAACCCAGGACACCACATTCAGCAGTCGCGCTTGCAACCACTAGACCAACGAGGCAGTCAAACACGGAATACTTGAATAAGAATGGAATTGGTATAGTACACAGTTTCTTCGGAAACCCGTGTCGCCTAACTCTCCCACTATCCGTCTCACTACTACATAAGCACTGTATCTAGCTGGTATCTAGATATCTAAACGCTATCTATTGGAATAAAAATAATTTGTCCTACATAAGGAATTGGAAAGTTACTGTTTCATGATATACTTAATTATTGAAAATAACGTCTGACACGTTTTAAAACAAGCAGCGCGAGGTATGGCGAAAAATAAAAAGTAGTTTTTCGATTTTTAACCTACTTTAAATTTATTTATTTAATTCTTTATGCACAACAGGGTACAAAGGCGGTCTTAACGCCATAGGCGTTCTCTACCAGACAACCTTAGGGTAATGCAGAGACAAAGACAAATTTGTTATAAGACCTGGTTTGGTGTTTTGCGTAAATAAGATATACAATTCTGCATATTTACGGATTGGTTTTCTTTTAAAATTGTAACTTATAAAATAATTACTGCCCAACATACTAAAGTCGTCAAAATTTGTTAGTTTTTTGTAAACTTTTTGTTTTTTTCTATTGTATTGTATTGAAAACTAAAAATAAAATAATATGCCCCTTATTACGAAAGTTTAGACCACGTTTAAGGGGAATATAGCAGCCAAGTGGCGCCCCAATCAGTAAACAAATTATTACTCGCTGAATACAAGTAGGTACAGGTACTGTAGCTTAATCAGAAACTATTAACTCTGTAAATTATACTTCGCTGTAATTGTACATAGAAAAAATGCGAAAAACGGCCACTTTTGGCATTTTTCTATCTACAACTACAGCGAAATATATTTTACAGAGTTAATAGTTTCTGATTGAACTGTACTTCAACTTTTAAAAACGAATTTTCGATAAATTATGTATTCAGCGAGAGATATTTTTTTTTACTGACGGAGGCAACACTTGGCTGCTACATTCCCCTTAAGCACTTGTTAAAACCGGGTGTAATCCAAACTCCATACATAACAAAGGTATTTAACCACCAAAACGAAGAGGAGAGGATATGTGTCGAACAACCAATAGGATTGCGTTATTTTCATATTTCACCGCCTAGCTTCAACATTATTTATTTATTTAAACTTCATACAGAACATGTACATAGGTGGACTTAATGCCTTTGGCTTTCCCTCTATTCAGCTATTCTATATCTAACCCAGTCTTATTGGTGGCTTGCGACACATCTCGTCTCTGCGTTTTGGTGGAAACCGAGCCTAAAACCCGATTTTTAACCGACTTCAAAAAAGGAGGAGGTTCTCAATTCAATTGTATGTTTTTTTGTATGTTTGTTACCTCAGAACTCCGTCATTTATAAACCGATTTCGAAAATTATTTATTTATTTGAAAGGATATACTTCCAGATTGGTTCCATTTTCATCAAAATCCAGTTTTAATGATGGGATCCATGTGAAATTGAGGTAACTTCTCAAATATTATAGGCATACACATAGCGATTTTGGTATATTCATCAACAAGTCAAGCATTTGCATTCAGAAAAAATCATTTGGTGAAGATCCGATGAAGGTCATAGGAGATAAAGAGGGAACTCTTCAATGGATGACAGCAAATTATCGGGGATTATAGCAATCGCTTGTCTTTCTATTGTTAATTCCACTCAAAATAAAATTTTAAAATTTTTTTTTTATGATAATTGATAAATATCAAAACTCGAAATTGCGAATAAACAATTTAAAAAAAAATCTACCTAAAAATAAAATGATTATGCATTTAAAATAATAAAAATGAGGAATATTTATTTTAAAACAGAAAGTATACACCGTATTAATTATATCGATAATGCATTCAATAAACTCTAATGAGTTTATGTTTACATCTTTAGAATGTTTTTGTTATGTATACCACTGAACAAATAAAAAAAAAAAAAAAAAAAAAAAAAAAAAAAAAAAAATATGTTACTACACTATCGATACACGGGGATTTTGGTGACAGTCAGGCAAATAAATTGAAGGCGACATCGAAAGAAACGCAATACATTACGCGGTTACTCACGTAGTGAAAGTCGATATCCATGTTTTATAAGCAATGTATATTTTTATATCAGTTTGCGATAACATCGTTTTTGTCATGAATCACATAATACTATGAAAATATTTGCAAATATCAGAACTAATTAAAGGTTTTTAGACTTTCCGATGAAAAGAAATCCCTCCTTTAGTTAAACTACACACCTCGCTTCTTTTTCGGCATGATATAATGGCGCAAGACGGCATAATTATTATTTTTTCGCTCAGCAACGTACTCTGTCACAGCCTGGACGCAATGTCGCGGATTTTGGTTACATTGGCGCGTCTGCTCAAAAGCGCGGCGCGCCTATCCCGCCCACAATTCCCCTCTATTATATTCATTTCCTCTATGGTTGTCACTGTCAGCGGTAACAGCTTAGCATCTCTACCTCTATTTAGTCTGTGGTTAACATTGAGCAAAGTTAAAAATATTTATTTTTCATTAACATTTTAACAACTCTTACTGAAAAATATTGATACACATGATTGTCTTATTTAAATTAAACAATAATTACTAAGAACTATAATCTAACACTTTTATACATTTATAATTTAATATACTGGACTGTAAACTTTTGAATTTGTAAACTGTGTAATAATTATTGAGCTGACTTACGTTTTTTTTAATAAAGCCGATATATCGAAATATTGATATATTTTTTCGAGAAATCAAACTCCGTTCCGATATTGATATATTTAAACGTTTTTTACATAAAATTGAACCGACGAAAACAGAAACTAAAAAGCGAAAAATAAATTGAAGCTTTTTAGTCTTAATAACTGTTGTCCTAACTAAACTAATATAAATAACTAATTATAAGTCGCCGCCAAACGCATTTTTGGAAATTTATTGTTTATCGTTGAAAATTTCACCTTGTATTTGATGTTATTTTGTTTTTATTATTTCTTTAAAGTAATTTAATGATCTTCATTGATTGTTTGTTTGGCACCGACTCATAATTAGTCATTTACATTCGTTTAGTTAGGAGAATAGTTATTTGGAATGGAATCCTAAAGATGATTGCTGAGAGACCAGATTCTGCAGTTGTAGGTAGACTCATCAGGCTGCATGTGACCTGATGAGCTCTGTTATAAATATGTATTGTGATGTGATGAATGTTTGTTTGTTTTAAATATCTGTGACTAACATAGTTTTAAGATGAATATTGTTACTAACCAAATTATGGACTCTTAGTCTGAAATAAATGATTTTTATTTTTATTTTATTTTTATTTTATTTATTAAGGTGAATGCTACAGGGCAGCCCGCGAAAAAAAAAAATTGGCGTTTTTTGCAAATTGTAGCTTTATTTCGCGTTGTATATCGGTCAAAATATGATTGGCGGAAATAATAACAATATATCTACTGAATAATACTTATAAAAAATATTAACCTAGCTCTATTAGCTGTACTAGCTCGATAATATAAATTTATGATCAAATTATCGATTTTCGAGCTTGTAGAGCTTATAGAGCTAGGTTAATAATTTTATGAGTATTATTCAGTAGATATATTGTTATTATTTCCGCCAATCATATTTTTTTTTTATTTTTTTTATTTGCCAACATGTACATCAACAATTGAACATAATAATATTATAACCATTATACATTACAATGATATTATATTGGAGTACATGAACCCTGTTAGGGCACTGCAAACATTGAATACATGTTGAGTCACATTTTGTAAAAATATTTAAATTAAAGAAAAATAAAACATACAATAATTACTATTCGAGACTGAAATAAAAAAAATCTTTAAGTATCAATACTTCAAGTATTATTAGATAATAATTTCTTAGGTTTTCGCGATCACTACACATTATAATAATTTAAATTAAAAACCGGGCAAGTACCTGATATCGACCTGTAGGCCAATTCATGTAACTAAAGAAGTGCAGTTGCAGTTCAGTTGCAGTTAAGTTTCGATCAAAACAATGCTTTTCGTATTCTCTTATGTACGGCGATCGCTGTCAGAAACGAACTACAGCGTCACTGCAACTTGATCGACGCATCATGAAATTACGTGAATTACGGCCCTGATACTCCGTATAAACTGAGATTTAATTTATGAGAGTTCACCAAAGGTGCATCAGTGCCCGTAGATGTCTTTCATATTTGCATCTCTTTCTGAATCAAAAATAAGGCAAATATGCAGACACGCGTGGTTACTACCACGCATGTCTGTATTTGCCTTATTTTTAATAATTAAGTTACTGAAATTCAAAAATTATAGATAGCACCGAACATTACTCTAACGAAAACGTAAGTCGTATTGAAAGACAAACTGTGTGTCAGACTCTTACCGACTAAAACCACCACGGTGTTCCTTCAACTACCTTAACCGGGGGCGTGGGAACCTGTGAGTATTCACACAACCACCCCCGACAGGTCCTGGCCCGCCACAAGCAGGCGAGCCCCTGCTCCCCGTGCGGCCTAACGTTGGTCGCACCCTCCTAGGCGGCGCACACGGAACACTGCACGCCACCTCATCTCAAGGGCCTTATCTAGCTATGCCAGCTGCGCCAACTACGCCAGCTGTGTCAGCTACGCCAGCTACGACAACTGCGCCAGCTACGCCAGCATGCTGCCAGGTCAGCATGCCAGCTACGCCAGCTGTGCCAGCTACGCCAACTGTGCCGGCTACGCCAGCTGTGCCAGCTAGGCTAGCTGCTGGTCGGGTAGCAGACTACCCCGAGTCTGCTGCTCGCAGGCCCCATCCTCCCAATTTTTATAGAGGTTTTCTTCCTCGCGGTCTGTGCGGTAAAGCCAAGACCCTCGGTGGGTAGAGGTAGAGGTGGTGGTATTAAAGTTGTTATGGGCTAAGGTAACCGCTTAACATCAGGTGGGTCTTTAGCTCGTTTCGCCATCCTATACTATAAAATTAAAAAAACGCGCGAGAACACCACTCAGCGGGCACTCCTAGAGTTACGAGATCGACGGGGGCAGGGAAGGACAGTCCCCCGCTGCCTGCCCGTTGGCAGGGTGAGTGCACACCGGGCCCAGCTTAAAACTTAGTATGTAGCTATGAGATAATTCGTCGATACTTTATTACCTCGAAAGTTTGATACAGTTTCCTAATATTCTGAAAGTCGAAATCGTTCATCTCTTACGATATGGCCGCTCGTGCACTACACCGAATTTTATCACGACAAATACTAAAAACAATAAAAAAACAAAAAAAAAAAAGGGAACAAAAACATGATTTTTTTTGAACATTTTTCATTGTTTCTGCTTTATCTTCAAAACGGTAATACATACCAGCGTCAAACTTGGTATGATCATAGTGCATACTAGGTATGTAGTTTAGCAAAAAATACTAAAAATAGGGCTAAAATATACAAATGTGGTGGTACCAGCGTAAGAATCTTTCTTCACATGCAAAAATTCACATTTCACGCGCGATGCATTGATTTCTTTTGATAAACTCTCGTAAATTAGATTAGTTTCTATGGGGTATCAGGTCGATGGGTGGTACGGAATCCTTACTGTGTGATTCCGACTCGCACTTGGCCTTTTTATAATCAGTTTTTCATTTTGTTTTAAAGTGAATGTTAACAGTGTGGTTGCAATAAAGAACAGATACTGAACTACTATGCAAATTATCCGCACTCCTAAAACAAATATCCTGTTTATGACCTTAAAAAAATTCCAAGATCCGCTCTTGCACAAATGAGCTACGTAAAATGTGTCCCACGTCCTGTACGCGCCAAGTTTTGTATTTTTATTTAAATAGCATGAAAAGCATGTACGAGTGTGTACTGCGCTGTACCTTAATTTAAAAAAAGAGTACAAAAAAATGCTAATAGGCTCGCCCCCTATTACATGGAACCATAACATAACTGGCAAATGTGGGTGTACTATTACACCTCTGCCTAACCCTTCGGGGAAATACAGGCGTGATGTTATGTTATGTTATGTGTTTAAAAAAATAGCAAAAACCGCTCAGATGGTATGGACATGTTAAAAGACGCAGCGAGGATCATGTGGTACAGATTGCTTTAAAACTACCGGAACAGAAGAGAGGTAGAGGCCGCCCGCCAATGACCTGGTGGTCAAACATAGAAAGAGACCTCAAGCAAGCACAATTGCCAGAACCGACAACCCAAGACAGAGTAACTTGGCGCAGAAATGTGAGGAGACCCGACCCCAAATAATGGGACCAGGGAAGGAAGAAGAAGAAGATGTGTTTAAAAAAATAGCAGGTATGCTATATTATGTCTTAAATATAATTTTTTCCTCAAAACCTATCATGTGGGGTATTAAAGTAAAGGGAAAATAAATGAATGGTTTACAAAAATATATACAACTTACATGTTTCAATGTAATTTGGAATCAGAAATGCTAAGAAACAACAAAATATTCAACGTTAAAAATTGAATTATATTTGTAACTTTTAAAAAACCATTAATAGCGCGATAAAACATGATAAAACTAAAACGTTTATAATAATAAAAAAAATTAACAATACCAACACCCTGTTTGACGTAATTCGAATTCGAACACCCATTTGCTGCAGGCGAAGCATGACCACTGTAGACAATCGTTTTGTCTACGAAAGAATAGCCAAAATGACAGATAAAGTTCTATACAATGTAGTTTTATCTATTCTTCCGTAGACAAATCTCTTGTCTACAGAGGTCATGCTACGCGTGCTGATCTAGCTTATCAATAAGGTCGCGTTGAGTGCGAAGTGAATGATAAATCATCATTTTAGTACAAACTATTTTTAGCAACGAATCCAATCGCATTTATTCATCAATCATCAACTCGGCCTATCGCAGTCCACTGCTGGAGATAGGCCACTAGCAAGTTGCACTACAACACTCGGTCCTTTGCCTTCCTCATTCAGTCCCCCCCAGCCACCTTCTTCAGGTCATCGGTCCACCTGGCTGGGAGGAGACATAAGAATAATATCAAAACCGTTCGTATTTAAATGGTTTCGTAGGTATTAGTTAGAAATCTCTATGAATGAAATTATTAATTATAGTTACTAATAAAAAAGCAAACTCAATCTAAAAACTATGTAGCAACTATGTATAAATCTGCATTGTATGCTTCGCAAAACGTCAACATCGCAGAACATCCACTTCGCTAAATTACTGTTAGTTACCCATTTGTCGAAGCAACTCACTTAGAGGGCACTCCCCTCTTAGCTACGCCTAAATTGGGAATTCTAGGCGTCGACGTATCGAACGACGTTCAGTTTCGTGGTCACTTGGAGGGTAAAGCCAAAATGGCTTCCAAAAAACTCGGGGTGCTCAATAGAGCGAGACAATATTTCAGACCGGCTCATCGCCTATAACTTTATAAGAAACAAATCCGGCCGCACATGGAATATTGCTCTCACCTCTGGGCTGGAGCACCCGAGTACCTACTCCTTCCACTTGACCGCATTCAGCGCAGAGCGGCTCGAATCGTCGGCGACTATGCTATTCCCAATCGGCTAGACCCTCTAGCTTTGCGAAGAGACGTTGCATCTCTATGTGTCCTATATCGCATGTACAATGGGGAGTGCTCCGAGGAATTGTTCGACCTTATACCAGCCGCTGACTTCCACCATCGTACCACCCGCTATAAATCTAAATTCCATCCTCACCATCTTGATGATTGGTGGTCAACTACAGTACGTTTCACACGCCACTTTTTGCCTCGTACAGCAAAACTGTGGAACCAACATCCGTCAGCGGTTTTCCCGAACAAATTCGACATGGGAGCCTTCAAGAAAAGAGCATACGTCTTTTTAGAAGGTCGGCGACGCATCGGCGACTCCCCTGGTGTTGCGGATGTCCATGGGCGGCGGAGATTGCTTACCAGCAGGTGGCCCGCATGCTCGTTTGCCCTCCTATGTTAAAAAAACAAACTGTTTCGCATAATGTCCACTTATCTAATTTAAAAAACCCGCTGCTTTCGTCGCCCAGTCACTCAGACAAAAAGCCTTTTTTATTGAGTCGGCAGGCGACTCAATAACCGGACCCCCCTTAGTTTACGCAAAATCTCCAATATTCGCCGAATATCCAACGTTTGTATCCGTCGGTATACAGCCAGCGGCGCGACTATGGGCCGTCGTACCAGCCAGTCTTTAATCAAACAATATTTTTGCGTTCGATTTCTTTGGCGCTGAACACCAAGATGTTCCAAATTCAAAAAGTGCGTGGCAAAGATAATTGCGGCGCACTTATAAAGAGGATTAAAAACTCATTACTGCCCGCTAAAAGTTTCTTATAGAAAACACCACTTTTGGATGCACTTAAAGGCGAACCAAGTCGTCCTTTTCGAATAGATGGGATGAAATAGTACATTACTGTCGAGGCCTGAAATGAAGCAATTTACGGCCGAGTAATATTGGAAGTACGAGGCGAAGCCGAGTACTTCCCAAGTGATTTTGAAAGTTAAACGAGACCGTTAATTGCTCTTTCGGCCGAGACTTGTATAGTAGTCCGCCAACCCGCACTAGGCCAGCGTGGTGGACTAAGGCCTTAGCCTTCTCATACTGAGAAGAGGCCCGTGCCCAGCAGTGGGACAGTAATGGGCTGATTATGTTATGTTTATGTTATGTTGTATAGTACTTTTCTCTCATTTGCGAGGAAACAATACACAAATTAATTCAACAGTATCTCATTTTCATTCGCGCCAATTCGCCCGCGCGCGGTTCTTGTTCTATTTTCAAAGTTTTGAAAAAAAAAAATAGGTGATGATAAATATTTTGTACCTAAAAACACCTAATTTATGTAAGTGTGTACTTAAAAACCTCGGTAGCATAATTTAATAAAAAGTGTCCAGCAATTTCTATTATTGTCCTGTTGGATATTGACGACCTCTGTGGTCTAGTGGTTCGAGTGTCGGACTGCTGATAACGAGGTCGTGGGTTCGATTCCCACAGGACACAAATATTTGTGTGATGAACATAAGTGTTTGTGTTGGTCTGGGTGTGTTGCTTATGTATTATAAGTATGTATTTACAAAAAAAAAGTATATACGTATTATATCCATTGTCTAGTACCCATACCACAAGCTCTGCTTAGTTTGGGACTAGATGGTGCTGTGTAAAAATGTCCCAAAGATATTTATTTATTTATTTATATTACCGGCCTGTTATTTCGTTGCGTACGGAAAAGAGAGAGAGCACGTTAAGCTGTCGGTCCCGGTTGTCATACGAATATCTATGGCAGTCGTTACGGGTAGTCAGAAGCCTGAAAGTCTGACAACTGGTCTAACCTCCGAATGTCAGTATTACCCAGTAACTGGGTTGCGGGGTCTGATGGCTTTTATTGTATACATTCAAATAATTCTGTATTATTTTTGTAAATTATGCTCAAATTTTTTTTGTGGCCTATGTTCTCGGTTTACGTTTTAGTCTTTGACTTTGCGCCCAGCGCTTTAACAAAAAAATAATGGCAAAAAATTCATTATTGCTATCATTTGTCCATTATCTTTGAAATTTGACTTATTTGAAAGTTAACCTTATGATAACGTGAGCAAAGCCACGGGTACAGATACTTATAATAATATAATGGCACTCACCTCGTATTTATTTAAAATACCGTAAAATGCCCTAACTTTGCCAATAAGCCCTACTTTGCCTAAAGCATTAACTTAATTTTTACACGCACTGACACTTTATAACTGAACCAAATGTTAGCGTTGTCATAGTTTTTAAAGCTCCCCAAGTACGGAAATCATAGCTATAGTTATTTATATACATATAAAGTACTTGATCCGTTACCAAAGATCATGATTCCAAGGTTTCTTAACTCAAAGCATTACTTCTTAGAATTGCCGGGAACCCTTACAAAATAAACTCCTATATGTAAATAATGTGTGTAATCTCAACTCAGCCTATCGCAGTCCACTGCTGGACATAGGCCTCTCCCAAGTTGCGCCACAACACTCGGTCCTCAGCCTTCCGCATCCAGACCCCCCAGCCATAATCTGTGTAATAATATATGTAAAATCTCGTTCGTCTGTCGAAGAAGCGATGGCCGTTGAGGCCTATGTTCAGCAGTAGAAGGCGATATGCTGAGCCGATGAGCTGCTTTCTGAAAGCCTTTCCGAAGAATAAATATTTTTGTCCCACTGCTTGGTACGGACTTCTCAAAATGAGATAGAAATTAAGTTTTCCTTCTTTTGATTTTTATTCCTGTATACTATTAATTAGACTTTGACCTTTTTTTTAAGCCTTTTTATAGCCATACCTCAAAAAGAAAAAACAGAACCCTCATAGGATAATTTTGTTTTCCGTCTTTCTGTCTGTCCGTTCGAATACGCGATCCAATCGTAAATCGTACGTTTACGTGATGACAAGGAGTGTTCTAATAGGGTGGTTGTTCATACGACCAAAATTCATACAAATTCGTGAAGGTCGCTTAATCGCGTTCTATTAAGATGACGCCTTAGTGATTACAAAAAAAGGTGCACACTAAGCAATATATTGTTCACACATTATTTTCATACAACTCGGTCCTCTGGCTTCCGCATCCAGTCCCCCCAGCCACGTTCTTCAGGTCGTCGGTCCACCTGGCTGGGAGGCGCCCTACACTGCGTTTGCCGATTCACGTCTCCACTCAAGAACTCGTCTAAAATTAAGAACCACTGTAGCACCTCTTCCATAAAGATATTTTTTGTCTGACTATTTAACCGTAGTATCTTTAGTATTTGCATTAATTTAAGAGCTCAACTGTCCAATTAATTAAATTAAATAAATAAATATTTTTTATCTGGGCTGACCAACCGGACGTAGACCGGTGGGTAGCCCCAGATATCGCCGGGGAGATGCTGTGGAGGCTGATTTGCTGACCTTCAAGCTACCAATTGGCGAGATATCGCGCAAGATCGTGCAAAGAGGAGACTTCTCGTTTCGGAGGCCATGATTCACTTTGGGTCGCTGCGCTAGAGGAATAAGTATACACGCTGGAAATTTTGTAGTTTTGGCAATATCTGTGGTTTCGGTAATGAAGAGGAGTCATTGTACTCATCATTCATCATCAAATAAAATTAATTATTACTAATTTGCCGCAACTAGCGGCCTCTGACGACGTTGCCGAGAGAAATTTGCCACAACCACCGCACTTAGCCAAGGTAAAATCTAGCTTGCTTGCTTTAATGCAATCGATCAATATCCAAGCGGTACAGCAATCAGAGAACAGATGGCGCTATTTTTAGAAACGTGTTTATGGCAGTTTCAGGGTGTGTATGGTACGGATAGACACCATAGGTTGACACATCAACTCGGCGTAAAGGTGCACATACACTGAAGTTAGGTCACTGTATATATTCAGTTCAATAATAAGATCAGATTTTTTCCCCTTTGGTATCGGGTACTTTAATACTTTTTGGAAAACAACGATTTACGTTTTTAGAGTTTTTAGTATTTAACACAGCACATAAACACAGAAAAATAATGTTACTTGCAAGTTGCACTTAAAAATGTATTTTAATAATAAAATTAAGCGAATGTAACTGATGTATTTTTATTTATACTCGTAAAGTACACAGAGAGCTTATGGCTGGTTGACATCCGTGACGTCAGTCTCGTCAGTCTCAGTTTTACTCCACAACGCTCCCTTATCACGTTATTCCTTACTTTATCTCTCAATAATAACGTACAATGTTACAATTTGTTTTGGTATTTCTTCTCAGAAATAGAAAATGTCGATGCCATCTAGATTTAAAATAACCGACATGGAAAAGAGATTTTCTACAATTTGCAGATTAAATTATTTGAATTCAATTAATACCTGTCTAGTAGAGTTATCTGACAACGTGTAGTCGTCCTCATCTAAATCTTCCAGCACTGCGATATCAGAGTTATTGTTCACCGACGAAGACGACGAAGAGAAGCTAACGACTGCATGTCTTCGTCACTGTAACAAAACATTTATTTTATAACATAGGGGTGGGGGGCAAGCCATCAAGCGGGTCACCTGGCGATGGTATTCACAAACGTTCGAAAAGTTTCCGTTTCCGAAGTGAAATTTGACCGGCAAATGAAACAAATCTACCACTTCCTACGACCACGAACGCTGCAAAGCATTCGAAAGAAACTCGAAACTCGATTCGAAGGAAACTCTTCCGAGAGCCAAGAGAGAAATTACAATCACGTGAGACTTTCCATCTTCATGTCTCAGTTTGGCGAACCGACTTGCGGTACCATTTAGGCAACAGCCTAGGTGGTATTGCAGTTGTTGTGGGCAAAGGTAACCGCTTAACATCAGGTGGGCCTTTAGCTCGTTTCTGGCGAAAAAAAACTTACAAGGTTTAAGGTTTGTCTCCTTAACCACAGTTTAATATAAACTTGACGATATTTTTTTTATAGTATAGGAGCCATCCTATACTATAAAAAAACACATAGCATCGTCAAGTTTATATTAAACTGGGGTTAAGGAGACAAACCTTATTTCATCAACATCATCATTTCAGCCGAAAGACGTCCACTGCTAGACATATGCCTCCCCAAAAAGGGGGGATATGCCATAATCGCCACGCTTGGCATGCAGGTTAGCGATGGCAGTTAGTTGAATTAATACTCAGAGAACGCTGCTGCATATCCTCTGGTAAACCCTCTAGTCGCCTTTTACGACACCCACGAGAAGAGATGGGGTGGTGCAATTTTTTGTTTCCGGCATCAAACGGAACCCTTATTTATGAACCACTGACAAACAATCAAACAATTTAGCGAATCGGAAACAGCGTAGAGCACCTCCCAGCAAGGTGAGGATAGATTGAACCACTGACACCTTAAGAGGCTGACAACACCTAAAAAGTCAGACCTCTGCGGTCACTGTCGTTTCGTACAGAACTGAAAGAGAGGCAACGAGAGGAGAGACGTCGGGAGCGCCGCTCAACTTGAATGAAAATTAACGTTTTTTTTTTTATAAAAAACTAAATCTTATTTGAAAAACAGAAACAACAATGTTTTAGATTATTGTCTTTCATAAATGTTTTCTTAATTTAATTTATAATATTTGGTAAATAATAGAGATTGTTTGCTTTAAAGCATGTTTTAAGAGGTTAGTTTACAATTATTTTCTATAGACGACCGATCGTTTTTTGACGACCTCTGTGGTCTAGTGGTTCGAGTTTCGGACTGCTGATCACGAGGTCGTGGGTTCGATTCCCACAGGACACAAATATTTGTGTGATGAACATGAGTGTTTGTGTTCGTCTGGTTGTTTCTTATGTATTATAAGTATGTATTTACAAAAAAAAAGTATATAAGTATTATATCCATTGTCTAGTACCCATAGCACAAGCTCTGCTTAGTTTGGGTCTAGATGGTGATGTGTAAAATGTCGCAAAAATATTTATTATTATTAATTATTTATAGAGAAAACTTCAAGAAAACGTGTTTTGGGCACAATATACGGTGAAATTTGAATCGCTTATTTCCCGAAAAGGGGTCATTGTACTCATCATTATGAACAACTTTTACTATTGGACCAACGCTGAAATCGCGAAAAAAAAATCAGGTGGTCCCTACATTTTATTGATTTAAGTGAACACAAATGTAGGGACCGACTGATTTTTTTCGCGATTTCAGGGTTGGTCCCATAGTAAAAGTTGTACATAATGATGAGTACAATGACCCCTTTTCGGGAATCAAGCGATTAAAATTTCAGCATGTAGAGTTTTAGAAAATACGATCAATATATTAACATATATTTCTATCACTGCCACAAACTGAATAGATACAGCTGAAAATGTTATTAAAAGAAGCCTATTTGGGGTATTTGGCTGTTGTCAGCGTCTTAATAGGTTCCTGATCAAAAACACTTAAAAGTATTATAAGAAAGAAATAAAACATTTCCCAAACAGCACGCAACACTGTAAAAGATAGATATTGTGAGTGATTACTGCGTGCATCGAAACGATTTTAATTAATAATATTGTACAGTAGATTAAAATATTTTTTTAGAAATATCTGTAAAGACGCTTGTCATCTTAGTCTACCTGCGACCACGAAATGCTGCAAAGCTTTCGAAACGTCAGGAAAACCAATTTAAATAATATACGCGATTTAATCCGGTTAAACTTTGTTCTATTATAATGTGTAGTGATCGCGAAAACCTAAGAAGTTATTAGTATTATAAGACTCACGTAGCCTGTCCTTCTCTCAACAGCACGCAGTGCAGAGTGAGCTGGATGGAGGCGGCCACGATCTTCTGTGTTGCCGGCTCCAGGGGCAGCACCAGGCTGCGCTGCGAGGGCTCCAGGCTGGCGTACTTCCGCATGTTGATGGAGCAGACGGCCAGGCGACGGCGTTTACCCGTTACTGACACCTGGACGAGGGAATGTTAAATGGTCAAGTATACAACATGTTGCTCTGTATTCGTGCCATATTTAAGGAGGTGACTATACCACTGATACTGAACAAGAATCAGTAAAAAAATCAAAACCATTTTTTTTTGTTAAATACCTATTTGTAAACACCCCAAACAAAAAACACAAAGAATTTCCTAATGAAAAAACCCAATAACACTTTGCCCGACCCGGGAATCGAACCCAGGACCCCACGCTCAGCAGTCGCGCTTGCAACTACTAGACCAACGAGGCAGTCATTCGCAGTTTAAACTGTGAATGGGGATCAAAATTCCATAAAACAATATGGATAGTCTCCTAAGACCATTTTCGCGTAGCTGCAACGTAACAGTCTAGGTGGTATTGCAGTTGTTATGGGCAAAGCAAAGGTAACCGCTTAAGACCAGCAGGCCTATCATGCGCAAACACGATAAAGTTCATGTTATGAAATTGCAACGACCATACCCATAGACGCCTCATAACAGGCGATCGATGTCTGCAACACATCTATGAAATTTCACTAATGTAGGTCGCCACTATTCGCCACTTGAAATATTCTAATCAGTTTTGACCTAGACCTAGGTAATAGATCTGTGATGGGCCACATTGCGGGGTAAGCGGGGTTGCTACGCGGAGTAGGTATTTTGATATCCCGTAAAGATGTTGCCAAGCAGAGAATATACAAATAGCATGCGATCTCTTTCACCAGACGACATAACACGTTGTTTAGCAAGAGACAAAGAATAGATTCATAATTCAATAACGATTTAATAGATTTTTTTTATTTTTATAGTATAGGATGGCGAAACGAGCTAAAGGCCCACCTGCTGTTAAGCGGTTACCTGTTAGAATATATGGGACACCAGAGAAAGAACGTGTTAATGTTAATTAAAGAAACCTTTATTAAAATAATATTATCCCGTTTTCGAGACAAGTGATGCTCCAATGGACTGGACGGGCAGTCGTATGTCACGACATAGACACAAACTGAGGCTGTTACATTTTACTGTGCTACACTCACCAGTAACGATATTTCCGTTATTGGCCTAAGTGACGTTCCACACATACTGGACGGGCAGTCGTATGTCACGCACACTGCAAGTGTTACATGTTACTGGTCCTACACTCACCAGTAACAATATCCCCATTGTCAAAACACGTTATGTTCCACACATACTGGACGGGCAGTCGTATGTCACGCACACTGCAACTGTTACATGTTACTGGTCCTACACTCACCAGTAACAATATCCCCATTGTCAAAACACGTTATGTTCCACACATACTGGACGGGCAGTCGTATGTCACGCACACTGCAACTGTTACATGTTACTGGTCCTACACTCACCAGTAACAATATCCCCATTGTCAAAACACGTTATGTTCCACACATACTGGACGGGCAGTCGTATGTCACGCACACTGCAACTGTTACATGTTACTGGTCCTACACTCACCAGTAACAATATCCCCATTGTCAAAACACGTTATGTTCCACACATACTGGACGGGCAGTCGTATGTCACGCACACTGCAACTGTTACATGTTACTGGTCCTACACTCACCAGTAACAATATCCCCATTGTCAAAACACGTTATGTTCCACACATACTGGACGGGCAGTCGTATGTCACGCACACTGCAACTGTTACATGTTACTGGTCCTACACTCACCAGTAACAATATCCCCATTTTCAAAACACGTTATGTTCCACACATACTGGACGGGCAGTCGTATGTCACGCACACTGCAACTGTTACATGTTACTGGTCCTACACTCACCAGTAACAATATCCCCATTGTCAAAACACGTTATGTTCCACACATACTGGACGGGCAGTCGTATGTCACGCACACTGCAACTGTTACATGTTACTGGTCCTACACTCACCAGTAACAATATCCCCATTGTCAAAACACGTTATGTTCCACACATACTGGACGGGCAGTCGTATGTCACGCATACTGCAACTGTTACATGTTACTGGTCCTACACTCACCAGTAACAATATCCCCATTGTCAAAACACGTTATGTTCCACACATACTGGACGGGCAGTCGTATGTCACGCACACTGCAACTGTTACATGTTACTGGTCCTACACTCACCAGTAACAATATCCCCATTGTCAAAACACGTTATGTTCCACACATACTGGACGGGCAGTCGTATGTCACGCATACTGTAACTGTTACATGTTACTGGTCCTACACTCACCAGTAACAATATCCCCATTGTCAAAACACGTTATGTTCCACACATACTGGACGGGCAGTCGTATGTCACGCACACTGCAACTGTTACATGTTACTGGTCCTACACTCACCAGTAACAATATCCCCATTGTCAAAACACGTTATGTTCCACACATACTGGACGGGCAGTCGTATGTCACGCATACTGTAACTGTTACATGTTACTGGTCCTACACTCACCAGTAACAATATCCCCATTGTCAAAACACGTTATGTTCCACACATACTGGACGGGCAGTCGTATGTCACGCACACTGCAACTGTTACATGTTACTGGTCCTACACTCACCAGTAACAATATCCCCATTATCAAAACACGTTATGTTCCACACATACTGGACGGGCAGTCGTATGTCACGCACACTGCAACTGTTACATGTTACTGGTCCTACACTCACCAGTAACAATATCCCCATTGTCAAAACACGTTATGTTCCACACATACTGGACGGGCAGTCGTATGTCACGCACACTGCAACTGTTACATGTTACTGGTCCTACACTCACCAGTAACAATATCCCCATTGTCAAAACACGTTATGTTCCACACATACTGGACGGGCAGTCGTATGTCACGCACACTGCAACTGTTACATGTTACTGGTCCTACACTCACCAGTAACAATATCCCCATTGTCAAAACACGTTATGTTCCACACATACTGGACGGGCAGTCGTATGTCACGCACACTGCAACTGTTACATGTTACTGGTCCTACACTCACCAGTAACAATATCCCCATTGTCAAAACACGTTATGTTCCACACATACTGGACGGGCAGTCGTATGTCACGCATACTGTAACTGTTACATGTTACTGGTCCTACACTCACCAGTAACAATATCCCCATTGTCAAAACACGTTATGTTCCACACATACTGGACGGGCAGTCGTATGTCACGCACACTGCAACTGTTACATGTTACTGGTCCTACACTCACCAGTAACAATATCCCCATTGTCAAAACACGTTATGTTCCACACATACTGGACGGGCAGTCGTATGTCACGCACACTGCAACTGTTACATGTTACTGGTCCTACACTCACCAGTAACAATATCCCCATTGTCAAAACACGTTATGTTCCACACATACTGGACGGGCAGTCGTATGTCACGCACACTGCAACTGTTACATGTTACTGGTCCTACACTCACCAGTAACAATATCCCCATTGTCAAAACACGTTATGTTCCACACATACTGGACGGGCAGTCGTATGTCACGCACACTGCAACTGTTACATGTTACTGGTCCTACACTCACCAGTAACAATATCCCCATTGTCAAAACACGTTATGTTCCACACATACTGGACGGGCAGTCGTATGTCACGCACACTGCAACTGTTACATGTTACTGGTCCTACACTCACCAGTAACAATATCCCCATTGTCAAAACACGTTATGTTCCACACATACTGGACGGGCAGTCGTATGTCACGCACACTGCAACTGTTACATGTTACTGGTCCTACACTCACCAGTAACAATATCCCCATTGTCAAAACACGTTATGTTCCACACATACTGGACGGGCAGTCGTATGTCACGCACACTGCAACTGTTACATGTTACTGGTCCTACACTCACCAGTAACAATATCCCCATTGTCAAAACACGTTATGTTCCACACATACTGGACGGGCAGTCGTATGTCACGCATACTGTAACTGTTACATGTCAATGGTGCTACACTCACCAGCTATGCGATTCAGAACCACACGATAACCAGTTGTCGACCGGTTCGGTTTGTTATCTCGTTTCGTCTTATGATTCACGCAACGAGAGAAAAAGAGATAACAAACCGAATCGATCGACAACTGGTTATCGTATGGTTCTGAATCGGGGCGCAGTAACGACATTTCCGTTGTCGGGCCAAGTGACTTTCCACACATACTGGACGAGTAGTTGTATGTCATGCACACTGTTAAGGATGATTTCCACCAAACGGCTCGCATCGCATCGGATCGGAACGGATTTTACGATCTTTAATAAAAGATATTAAATCGTGTACACAGTATTCAAAGTCTATATTACCAAGCCGCGCACAGCAGCTTGAGCAAATTCAAATATCTATTTGCTTTTAAAGATGGTTATAATAGGTGTTACAAATATATTTAGTAGGTAGTTCAGCATATTTTGTCATAATATAATGACATGCAAACATTAGTGTTCACAATAAAATTATATTTACTATATTAAATGTTTATCTTCCAAATATTCATTGACTGAGTAAAAAGCTTTTTCAATGAGCAATTTACGCAAAATTAGCTTGAGCGTGTCATTGGTAACTCTCTGATCTGGGCTGGACGCTTATTATATATTTAACACCGCGGGCGTCTTCCGCGACACGCGATCGTAGCCGAAACTATGTTGCGACGCGAGATTGTCTCCGTTCGCCTGTCGTCGTATCCGATCGAATCCTTTCAGCTGTCGTCGCGTACGCTCAAAGCCGTAGCCAGGCGGCACCACTCATTCTTGTGAAGTATCTAATTAACACGGTAGGAATGAAACTATTTGACTAGGCGCAGAAACGGATACGTTCGCAAGCGACGGTACGGAGCCGATCGTATGCGTAGACATCCTGCCGGACGCGATCGGCTATCGCCGCATCCGTTCGAATCTTTTCCGATCCAATGCGATGCGAGCCGTTTGGTGGAAATCATCCTTTACTGTTACATGTCACTGGTGCTACACTCACCAGTAACGATATCTCCGTTGTCGAGACAGGTGACGCTCCACACTGACTGCACGGGCAGTCGTATGTCTCGCACACAGTCGCCGCCCGCCCACAGCCTCACACTGCCATCCTCACCACATGTCGCGAAGCCTTGCTGTACGCCTGGGTTCATGCTGATGCTGTAAGCATAGATTGATATTGAAATGTGTATGATTATGGGTTATTTGCACAGGAATAAAGAGTCCAATAAAAGCTGTATGCTGACGTACTTCATAATGAAAACTTTCCTATAACCACAGATAATATAATAGGTACCTATAACACAGAAATTACTCAAAGAATCATGGCGAGTTTTGTACAAAAAAATAAAGATTTTTAGAGAAGTTGAAATAGTTTTAATGTTGATCCTTGGTCCCTAAAGAATAACTTTCGACATTTAAAATATTTTTAGAAACCCAGAGTAAAATTTAATATTTCAAAGCAAACCATTTGAGATAGAGATAATTTAATAATAATTAATTTATTAATTTCTGAACGCGTCATACAGCCTGCTGTCAATATAGTCATGTTCAGAAATAAGCTAAATGATAATAATGGAATGATAAATTATATTATATTTTTATCGCGGGGTTTAAAAAATAATTTTAAATGCCGAAAATTATTCTTTGAGGACCAAGGATTGCCAAGGATCAATAGTAAAACTATTCCAAATTCTCTATAATTCTATTAATTTTATGTATACATCAATGTATTTTTTATTATTATTTGAGGAAAGAGGTAGGGTCTTGAACGCCCCTAAGTCACTGCGACCTAAAAGATCTATTGTGACGCCTCTTGCAGCATTACAGCACTTCCCCAAGCTGCAAGTCTATCATAAAGTCGACTATGACCTTGGGGGAGGAGGATTTGATCTCCTGCATTGAGATGACGTGGCCTCCAAGATGCTGGCTTCTGATGTGGTGCACTGCATCACATTCGTATAGGATATGGATGGGCGTCTCATCCTTTTCGCGACAAAACCTGCAAACTGTGGTATCAATGAGGCCCATCCTGTGAAGGTGTTTGTTCAGCTTGCAGTGCCCAGTAAGAGTTCTTGTCAGGATTCTTATCTGATTTTTGTTCAACGAAAGCGCTTCTTTCGTAAACCTTTTTTTTGAAGCCCACAAGTAGCGCTTTCGAGTGTTCATGGCCTGGGGATTTTTCCCAAAGGCTAATACTTTGGTCAGTTCCCCAGTTTTTAAGGTAGGCTGTAGTGGTGCATTTAGGAATGCCACAGATTGGCTCCGGGCCCACATTGGGGCTTTCAGCACCAGCTCTAGCCAGTTCATCAGCGGCTTCGTTGCGCCTAATGCCACAGTGTCCAGGTACCCATCCTAGTGCCACCGAGTTTGCCGCTCCTAGTGAGTTTAATAGCTGGACACACTCCTTGTCCACCACATCAATGTATGGATCTTTCCATAATTATTTAATTGGTCAACCTTATGACCCATGAATATGTTAAATTTATTCTCTCAATATCACGGAAACTGTCTCTGGCGCAAAAAATACTATACTACAACACAAAGGTACTACTTGTAACATCTTAGTACATTGATAAAAATTTGTTTTGCAATATTTGCAATAGATTTTTGGTTAAGGTACACCAGTGGGGTAATTGTGTAATGCATTGACATTAGCTTTCATTTTGAAATGATAACAATATTCATTGTGTGGTACATAGTTGCCGTTAAGACGAATTGTCAAAACACACGCAATGAACATTTAAATCCTATTGAATGCGGTCGCGATTGAGTTACGCAATTCGGCAGCAGGGCTATGAACAGCTGTGTAGTGATGTAAATCTTACCTGTAGATGTAATTAGAATGTCCATAAAACGTGTTAATGCACTGTCCATTATTAGTCCAGAGTTTGATAGAAGCATCATTAGAACAACTGAGAAAAGATTCAGGATTTGCTACAGCAAGGTCTCTTACACAGTCTGTGTGGCCTGAAATACGAAATTTAATTAATTATAATACGCGTAAAATAACTCCGCCCCTGTGAACAGCTACAGGTGGCTGCACAGAAGTAAATTTTGCAACCAAATCAGTTTTGAGCATGCGCGGTAATGGCGGCAAGACTCTGATAGGTAATTCATCTGAGCGGCAAGATGGCAGAGCCTGCATGTTCTTGGGTTCTTGCTGTCTCAGTCGTTTGTTAATATTCGATATATCCTTTTGTCCTGCTCACACGTATTACGCGACTGCACATTCGCGGCTCTTCGCAAAGCCTAGTTTCACAGGGGCGCAGTTAAATTACGCGTACTGTACAAGTTATTAATACCAAGACTACAAGTCAACCCCAATGTAGTTGGGCAAAGACTGTGCAGATGAGATGACAAAAAGACTTATGTGCTCAAAACGTGGTCTGGATGAGGGTACACTGGAAACTTAATTGTTATTCTGTCCTGTGAATTCCAAATCTTTCGATCTATATTTATAGTTCTGCTAAATTAAAATTCCACTTCCTACCAATTTTCACTTACTTCTGTCTGACCCACTTCTATCCCAATTTAATAAAAATGTTATCAAAATTTATAAATGAAAATGACATTGAACTGAAAATTGCAACCTTAAAGTACATAAAAGTTGTATGTTTCAGATAATTGTCTTTAGACATAATGTCCTCCCGGCCGAATTTCGGTCACGGCGGCCAATCTCAATGGAGACTAGCCATCTGCGCGGGACATATTATAGTGCACAAGTGTGTGCGCAAACACAGGTGCACTCCTATTCCCTCGCTCTCATAATCCGATGGGACGGCAATTCGACACGACCGGAGAGAGATCAGGCGCAGGACCGACGGCTTTACGTGCTCTCCGAGGCACGAAGGGGTCTCGATGTATAACGAAACGGTCACCCATCCACAGACTGACCGCGGCAAGTGCAGCTTAAACTTGCAGATCGTACAATCCACACGCTTGCTTCTTAGCCACGAGCCCCTTTTTATAATTCATAAACAAAATTGCATCCACCATAAAACTTTTTAACAAAAAATTGAACCGACGAAAACAGAAACTGAAAAGCAAAAAATAACTAATTATGAGTCGGCGCCAAACGAACTTTTAACAAGCAAAGTGCGTGTAAGTTGCAAGTGGCCGAGCGGAGAACGCATTTTTAGAAAGTTATTGTTTATCGTTGAAAATTTCACGTTGTATTTGATGTGACGTTGTTTTTATTATTTATTTAAAGTAATTTAATGATCTTCGTTGATTGGTTGTTTGGCGCCGACTCATAATTAGTTATTTTTTGCTTTTCAGTTTCTGTTTTCGTCGTTTCAATTTTTTGTTAAAAAGTTTTATTTTTCATTTTTTTGTGGTTAAAATCAAACTCCAGGTCTCCATTAGTCGTAGTGTCTAGAGAACTATATTTATGTGTGTCAAGTTTCAACAGAATCGATTAACAGGTAAGAATTCAGTGGGTGAACAAACACTCATCCCCTATTTTACTACCCTTAGGGGTGGATTTTGATTTTGAAATTTAAATGGGACCAACTTCGAGATATACCCTATCCATTAAAAAAAGAATTATCAAAATCGGACCACACTGTAAAAAGTTATGCGTGGTCATACATAAAAAAAAAAAAAAATATATACGCGTCGAATTGAGAACCTCCTCCTTTTTTTCGTCGGTTAAAAAGTCGGTTATCTCAAGTAATCACATGCTTTTTAACTTTAAATTGAAATGTTATATTATAGAAAGTTATAATGGATACTATACAACGTTATTCTTTGTATACCTGCATCCTGAAATTACTTTGTTCAGAATCACTAGGACAATCGATTTATAGTGAAAAAACATAGTGTTATATTTTTGGAAAAAAATCTTCAACTTTATTCAAAGTTTGGATACCTATTTTATTTGTACTACACCGCGAGTCGACACGCTGATTTTATTTGTACTGTACCGCGAGCCGCCGTCGCCGCTTTGATGAAGCCGACCGACCACCAGTCGAACGCCGCCGCACGCCACACCGGCGCCGCGCCGTCCGCGCCGCCTGACCCTCCCCTGCCCCCGTTCGCCGCCGCCGCTTGCGCCGAGGGCGAGGGAGAATTTCGCCAAATCGCCAGTCTTACGAAGTTCGCTCAGGTGTTTAGTGTACAAGAGAGTGTGGAAAAGGGCGCTGCGATCTCGTGATCATATTTTTCGACAATGGCATTTCAGTACACAAACCAACAGTCCTCCGAGAACCTCCCTCGCAGTTTTTCGAAGCCCAGGAATGCACTATCAACACGATGGTGCCAGCGGCCATTTTTCAGTCAGTCGGGCAGTTCCTAAATCAGGAATATGGTGATAGGTGGATCGGCCGCGGAGGCCCCGTTCCCTGGCCCGCGAGGTCCCCTGATCTCACTCCAATTGATTTCTACCTAGTTTACACCACTTACCGGTCGCATCGGAAGTAGCATTGCTGTATTAAAAAGTGATACCTACGTATTAATAAAACTAAACAGAAATTTACGTAGATAGGTAGGTACCTAAACGTGCTCGACTTTGCATTCAAACAGGTGGACTGCGATTTGAGCGAATGTTACAATACGTTTAAACTGTGTAATGTGTAACGATGAGACACCTAGTGATAGTGATCAGTGTACAATAATCTACTTACAAAACAGTCCGGGGACATCGTTGTAGATACTAGATACCTACTCTTTCTTTACTGCAAGGTGGTTCGAAACCGACGGAGATGGTATGTACCTACCTACTTTGAAACCGACTAACATGAACAGTCGACTGCATGACAGTGGTAACACTTGAATTAGAAATCCGCCCTTACTGCTTACGAAATAAAAACGCTGTCAATGTCAAGTTGTTACCACTTACGTGCGGTCGACCGTACGTAAAAACGCTGTCAATGTCAAGTTGTTACCACTGACGTGCGATCGACCGTACCTACCAAGCAGGTAGGTAGGTTTTACAAAATGTCAATAATAAGGTCGTGATTTCAATTATTTTTCCTAACGTCTAGGTAAGTACGGTCAACCGCACGTCGGTGGTAACACTTTGACATTGACAGCATCCTTATTTCGTAAGCAGTAAGTGTGGTTTTCGAATTGATGTGTTACCACTGTCATGCTGTCGACTACCTACGTAATTATTTATTATTTTAACGCATGCGGAGCCATAAGTACCTATGTACTTATTTTGTTAAATAATTATGTGTAATGAACATTAGCAATATTTAAGTTATTAACATAGCACCAGCTGTCCCATAACAAGTCGAACATCTTACGTAAAATAAGTACCTACGTTTCATTGATCGAATTACCTTACTAGGTAGGTACCTATCTAAGAGGGCATAGACCCTTACTGTCAGTGCATTTTGTTTGGGGCAAGCAAATTTCGTTTTAGCCGATAATTAAGTATGTAGGTGCACTTTGATCCGAGCGGCGCGGCGCGGCAGTGTCCAAATCTTACGTACGAAAAGCGGATAATTAAATCAGCTGTTTATGAAAAAACTGTTCATACTAAGCCAATTTTTTTTTCACCCATAATTTTTTGAATATTTTAACTAATTGGGGTGTATAGGGATGTTGGTAAAGAAAGAATAACGTTGTATAATATATATTTGTTAAAATAATACAATAATAAGAATATAATATGAATGCATGATACATCTTTTACTTGTAATATGTGAGATACCTAATTATATTTAAAAAAAATAAAAAAATTGCGATAATAATACTTAAAGGTAGCCCGTAATATTACAATGCTTGTAAAAGGCCACTATATTATGAGTAGCAAAACAAAATGTAACACTAATGAATGATAAGCAATAAATCTTTGAATCATAACTAAAAATTCATCTTCACTAGCTCCCGCAGTATCTAGCAACAATTGATTGATCAATGAGCACAGTATTGTCACACGTCACATGTCAATCAATCACGCTGATTGAATGAATCAATCGGCAGGTCATTGCCAGCGACTGTTTACATGTCTTTAGGTATGTTTAGTTATTGTCAACGTAAATTTTGATGGATGGAGAATCAATTGATTGGTTGAGTATCGATTCAGTGCATTTTTTCAATCGTGGAAAGGACTTTGAACTTTGTGAATGTCGTTTTTATCAGCATTGAATTGATCACTGAAGAAAGTTCCTTAAAAATGCTATCATGACCTTTTTTTTTTGTTAACGAGTGGAATTCCTCATAGATACCCTTCATCTGGGGAAGGCGAAGGGGTATGTTGGACTCCTACCGACTAAAACCACCCGGTGGCTGACCTCAGCACCGGGAACTCCTGTGGATCGCGCCGGCTCCGGTGCCCCTCTGGTGCTATGCCATTTGGCACGTCCCAGGAAAGCAGTGCTTTCCACACCAGGCTATCATGAGTCATGACCATAGAGCAACCGCAACCCCGTGTTGCTTAATGGTCATGACCTACGGTGACTATCAAGAACACTGACAGTTGGGCTAGTCCACAAACTCAAACTCACTCAGCGAGATATGGAGCGAGTTATGCTTGGAGTTTCTTTGAAGGATAAAATCAGTAACGATTTATTCCAAGAAAGAAACGGAATGACCAACATAGCTTGTAGGATTAGCAAGCTAACGTGGCAGTGGTGGCCTGCCCATGATGTCTGTCGAAGGACTGTATGCGGAAGGCGGTGGACCGACTGTGGTGGCGCAATTTGAGAGAACCCTATGTCAAGCAGTAGACTGTGATCTTCAACTCAGCCTATCGCAGTCCACTGCTGGACATAGGCCTCTCGCAAGTTGCGCCACAACATTCGGTCATCTGCCTTCCGCATCCAGTCCCCCCAGCCACCTTCTTCAGGTCGTCGGATCAGGGGCGCCCTACGCTGCATTTGCCGATTCACAATCTCAACTCAAGGACTTGTTTGCTCCAGCGGCCATCGGTCCTTCGACAGACATGGCCATCCTACTGCTACTTCAGCTTACTGATACTACAAGCTATGTCGGTCACTCCGGTTCTTCTCCAGATAATATCGTAGACTTTAATAAGCTGAGTTTATTGATTGAATATGTATATTATTGATTGAGAGTTTATAGCTTTATGTTGACGCTTATGTAGTCTAACTCTCAGAACAATTATTTTTTATAGATCTAACTACGTTATAGACCATTCCACACAAATAGATAGAATGGAAAAGTGGGCAGGACGCGCGTGCCAGCACTCTGCGCCATAGTGCAGTGCATTTCAAAGCCTTCTCAGTACGCCTTATGACTTGTTTCCGTAAATACTGTAACAAGAACCCGCAGAAATGCCTTATTGTGCTGTTTCTAATTGCAGAAACAAAAGCTGTAAAGTACATTTTTGATTAAAGTTAATTTTTAAAAATTAATGACGTCAATATGGGAGGCGTAGTTTGTTCGAAAGTTGCCACGCATGAATCGCAAGTAAATATTCTATCTTTTTTGTGTGTTATGTATTATAATTGTAAGTTTTATGTTATGTCTCGT
The DNA here is from genome assembly GCA_949699075.1 of Asteroscopus sphinx. Classification (NCBI taxonomy): domain Eukaryota; kingdom Metazoa; phylum Arthropoda; class Insecta; order Lepidoptera; family Noctuidae; genus Asteroscopus; species Asteroscopus sphinx. The sequence goes on from OX453024.1 coordinate 15,595,341, forward strand.
AACATTTCCTTGGAAGTTTTTTATGGTGTTACAAAAATTGGGAATAAATAAATAAATACCAAATTTTCAAGTCTTTCTGCCCGCATTTCCTCTTAACTTTTCTATAAACAAACCAATCGAATTTCTCTGAAATATCAAAACAAAATACACATGAAATTGGAAAGCAAAGCGTATTCACAACACATCAGCTGTCAGTCGTCATGTGGACTGACGGCTATCGAAAGCGAACGATATGCAGTCAGAATCGGAATAGATTTTATTTTAAAACATTATTTACTGATTTTGTCAGTTGCGTTCGAATTGTGTATTTGTGTATGGATGTGAAGATAACGTAAATATTCTACAGTTTATAGAAATGGATTTATAAATAAAGTTATTTTAGGGAGGAAAATAAATGTGTGTTATAAAGGAGATTTTCTTACTAGTACAGTCAACCGCACGTCAGTGGTAATAGTTTGACCTTGTCGAGAGCTTTATGTCGTAAGCAGTAAGGGTCATTTTCGTAATTCCAGTGCTACCACTCACATGCGGTCGACTGTACTTCAATCAACTCACCTATCGCAGTTCACTGCTGAACATAGGCCTCTCCCAAATTGCGCCACAATACTCAGTCCTCTGCCTTCCGCATCCAGTTCCCCCCCCAGCCACGTTCTTCAGGTCGTTGTTGGTCCACCTGGCGGGGGAGCGCCCTACGCTGCGTTTGCCGATTCGCGGTCGCCACTCAAGGACTCATCTGCTCCAGCGGCCATTGGCCCTTCGACAGACATGGCCAGCCCACTGCCACTTCAGCTTACTGATCCTAAAATGACTGGGACTGTACCTGTCCTATGTTTGTTGCAATTTCTTCTCTTTGTGTTTTTAGGCTATATTTTGCCCTTTTTCTGGGTATAGCCATAGAATAGGCAATAGGTAGGCCACGCCTATGGTTTCCTTGTGGGATTCTGTTCGAGAAGGAAAGGTAAGCCTTCTTCAGGCATTGAATTAACTTTTTTGGTGCCATTATTATTCGGACTATCAAAAGAAGGTACGGCAGTGCTACGCTTTCACTTGGTTCGCTCTCGTCTTGGCAGAGGCATTACCTCGGATATTCCAATAGGTATCATTATCGAATCACACATACATGAATTTTAAAGAGATGTAAAAATAAAAAAATATTTTTGGGACATTTTTACACAGCACCATCTAGTCCCAAACTAAGCAGAGCTTGTACCATGGGTACAAATGGGTCAATTGATATAATACATACTTTTATGTCCTTTTAAATCAAGTGTACTTTTCAATTGACGACCTCTGTGGTCTGGTGGTTCGAGTGTCGGACTGCTGAACACGAGGTCGTGGGTTCGATTACCACAGGACACAAATAATCACCAAACACATTACATCCTCCACTATACTATTATAATAATAATATTATAATTATATGTAAGTATTAACTTATCAAGTGGAGTGACAACCCCCCAAGTGCCCTCCGGACCACCGTTGGTCCATAACGTTTTCGTACAAAATGCAAGTTGGAACCATCGCGAGCCATAAGCGATGGGGCCCATCCATTTAATAAAAAAAATATTTTTGACCCAAACAATTGAGGGGTTGATCATATCGAATATGATGTGTCTATCAAATGCAATCTTGTAAAAAGTTTGTTGAATTACGACAAAAACTGGTTCTGTGTTCTAAATATCATAATATCCAGCTAATAAATCTTTATTTTTCATTAAACTAATGACTTTCTCCTTTGCCCTAAAAGCTGTTGAATAAAACAGTCCATAAAAAGTTTGTCCATTTAAAGTCCATTTGGATTGGGACAATATCCTAAACAGAACCCCGAATAATTTTCTGACCAAAACCAAATAATACATTGCCAAAGCTAGGATTCAAACAAGACTAAGAGGAAGTCTACAAAACATCTTTCCGATAGCTTTACGTCGTCCCTTTCATTCTAAAATTTAACCTAGCTAAAACTAAAGTCATGTATTTCAGTCAACGTATTCCATTACCTAATATAAATATTCAATTCGACACGACCGAAGAGAGATCAGGCGCCATCGGATTATGAGAGTGAGGGAATAGAGAGTGCACCTGTAGAGTACACAACTCGTGAAAAATGAAAAAACATCTCGGTCCTTGTATCCCTCGATCCGCTCAGTATTCTATTTTTCATTTTTAAGGGGCTCGTGGCTAAGTAACAAGCGTGTGGATTGAACGATCTGCAAGGTTAAGCTGCACTAGCCGCGGTCAGTCTGTGGATGGGTGACCGTTTCGTTACACATCGAGACCCCTTCGTGCCTCGGAGAGCACGTAAAGCCGTCGGTCCTGCCCCTGATCTCTCTCCGGTCGTGTCGAATTGCCGTCCCATCGGATTATGATAGTGAGGGAACAGAGAGTGCACCTGTGTTTACGCACACACTTGTGCACTATAATATGACCCGCGCAGATGGCTAGTCTCCGTTGAGATTGGCCGCCGTGACCGAAATTCGGCCGGGAGGACATTATTATTATAAATATTCAGCATCGAAACAACCAGTGTGTCATCATCATCATCATCATTTCAGCCGAAAGACGTCCACTGCTGGACATAGGCCTCCCCCAAACATCGCCACAACGACCGGTCCTGTGCCTTCCGCATCCAGCGGATTCCCGCGACCTTCACCAGGTCGTCGGTCCACCTTGTGGGGGGCCTACCCACGCTGCGCCTTCCAGTACGCGGTCGCCACTCCAGAACTTTACTGCCCCATCGGCCATCCGTTCTGCGAGCTATGTGCCCCGCCCACTGCCACTTAAGTTTGGCAATTCTTCGGGCTATGTCGGTTACTTTCGTTCTCCTGCGAATCTCCTCATTTCTGATTCGATCACGCAGGGACACTCCGAGCATAGCCCTCTCCATTGCCCTTTGAGTGACTTTGAGCTTTCTTATCAGGCCCATTGTGAGCGACCACGTTTCAGTACCGTAAGTAATTACTGGCAACACACACTGGTCAAAGACTTTCGTCTTGAGACACTGCGGTATTTTGGACGAGAAGATATTGCGTAGCTTCCCGAACGCTGCCCAACCGAGTCGGATTCGACGATTGACCTCTTTCTCGAAGTTGGACTTACCTAGCTGGACAGCCAGTGTGTGTTGCCAGTAATTACTTACGGTACTGAAACGTGGTCGCTCACAATGGGCCTGATAAGAAGGCTCAAACTCACTCAAAGGGCAATGGAGAGGGCTATGCTCGGAGTGCGTGATCGAATCAGAAATGAGGAGATTCGCAGGAGAACGAAAGTAACCGACATAGCCCAAAGAATTGCCAAACTTAAGTGGCAGGGGACGGGGCACATTGCTCGCAGAACGGATGGCCGATGGGGCAGTAAAGTTCTGGAGTGGCGACCGCGTACTGGAAGGCGCAGCGTGGGTGGTGCCCCCACAAGGTGGACCGACAACCTGGTGAAGGTCGCGGGAATCCGCTGGATGCGGAAGGCACAGGACCGGTCGTTGTGGCGATGCTTGGGGGAGGCCTATGTCCAGCAGTGGACGTCTTTCGGCTGAAATGATGATGATGATCGAAACAACACTTAAAAAGTTACTATATAAAAATATTACCCACCTGTCTGGACTGCGACGCGGACGGCTCAGACTCGCTCTCACTGACAAGCTTCTTCTTCTTCCCATCTAGCCGGTTCCCTTCTCCGCTGAAGGCTATAAACCCGCTGGGTTCCGTATGTACGTTCAGCATGTTTTATTAATTTCTTGTACATAATTCGTGCTTGTTCAAAATTAAAAATGTTTTTACTCACTTGTGATAAAAAGAGTTTTATTCACTGTTATCCATCATCTGACAAGTCATTGATTATTTTATTTCTTTGTTCTACTGTCAATACATCACCTGATACAGAGAGATTGCATTGGTTTGCAGCATACTTGCAGAATTCAGAAAGATTATCGCCTCCTAGTGATTTCAGCAAGTATTTGATAAATTGGGGTTGTTGATCAGACGGGAAGGATTTCAAGCCTTTTTCATAAAGTTTGATGTCATTAATCAAAATGTTGATTTTGTCTTGGGTTGATGTATGAGTTTGTTTTCTGTTTTGACTTGCATCTTGCATCAATTTATCAGAAGTTTCTTTAGCTATTGTCAAACCTATTTGGTTGAGGCCCCTGAAAAGAGTAGTTTTGGATGTTTACAATTCAGTTACAAAATATTATGACATAAAGAAAAGATAAGGTTTATTAAGGACTATTAACTGTTAACAAAATGAAGTCAGCTATGTCATTTTAATAATAAGTCACTTTTCTGAAAGGCCACTAAAGTAGAAAATTCTAGAGAAATGCTATTTAATCAAAGTCAAAGTCAATCCCAATGAACACATGTTTTAAACAATGCTTTTACATAATAAAGAAACTAAAAAAGTAAGGTTCTATTTACCCTTGAAGGTGTTCCGCTATACGAGTCAGCAAGTCGTCCAAGCCTTCATTCTCTAGAGTCTCTCTGATAATATTCTCAACATCTTTAACACTAACTATTTCTAATTGTGCTTGTGACTTCTTAGTTACACTAGTGCCTTCGTCAGAGTCAGAATCATGAGCAGCTTGTTTTGACCTAGCATGTTTCTTAACAGCCTTAGTTTTAGTTTCTCTTCCCTGTGTACCACCACCCCCTTTCCCAGATGCAGCTTTTCTTCTCCGCTCTTCACGTCTTTCTGCTTTATGGTCTACATAACTTGTCTGAGCAAGATCAGCAGCTCTATTGATATGTTTCTCTAAATAAAACTGTTGGTATTTGCCAGATGTAACAACTGCTTCAGCTTTCTGTTGAGTCATGGGCATACATGCTTGCTTTAAATTTTCAATGTAGTGATGGCTGAAAACTGAAAGCATCATAAATTATGTACCAAATGTAGTTAAATAGATATTTTTTACATAAATTACATTGAAAATGCCATTACTAGTTTGGAATATAGTGGTAAAGGGCTGGACACATCTGCCGCATGTCAGACTACCATTGGGTCCCTACTATACATGGCAAGCCCAAACAGAGATGGTGGAATGAGCTTATTACTTCTTTCAAAGAGACTGGACTCTGAGAAAGTCAGGTAGAAGTGGAAGGTTTTTGACCTACAGTGAGACACTTCAGGCATTTGATAATAAATAAATATTATTTATATAGTTTACCTGTGTTATCAAATAATATTGTAGACTTCGACTTCTTCAAGAGAGTATCGAGATAATTCTCCAAGTCTGTGTCAGTTAAAACAGATGGCAACAAAGACACTACATACAAATAACTTTTAGATGCTATACATTCTTCCAGAGCAGTTTCTAATTGCTGTGTAATATGTGAACCAATGACACAACTGCCAAGAAACATTAAATCTTCATTTGGCAAGATTCGTTTTATATAACCTTTTGGATCAGATATCCCGAAACGAGATAGAGTATCATATTCTATATAATTGTTGTGTTTGTAAAAGCCCATCACCCAATCATTTTGGGATTTAGTGTAAGATGATGGCACATACAGTGCTCCAGCCTGGCGCCCAGTCAACACTCCAGAAGCATTCAGCTGATCAAACAATGACAAGAACAAGCGATCAGCTAAGTTACAATGATTCACTATAACAGCCACAGGTGTTGGCTTCAACAGACCCATCAAAGCACCACGAATCTTAGCCTTAGTCCTAGTAATGTATTCTTCAGTATAGAAAGCAGGGTGTACAATCTTAGTACAAAACTTAAGGGAATGGGAACATACAACTGTACTTATTTAAGTTGTAATGAAAACACTTGAAAAACAAGTGAATTCTTGTATATTTTAAATTTAGCAGGACTATAATATAGTACTTCCAAAACAGATTGGTAGATGGCGCTACAAGCGAGATTATGATGCAAAATTATAAAACAACTCGAGTAATGCTACCTCTTCCAGTTGATAGCGCTTCTTAATTTGGCTGTGTTATTTTAGTACCATGTACGAGTTTTATTCTATTTTGGTAGATTTCTCATCTTTTTGGGTTTAGATAAACCTTGTAATTGTTTATGAAATATAGGTCTCATTTAGAAATTGTTTTTTAAATTATTTTAAATAATATATTATTCATAAATTTAAAGAAAATATCCACTTTTTTTTTTTTTTTTTTTTTAATATCCTATTTTAATGTTTCTAGTAGAAATTTTAATAATAAAATGCCTACTCTGTAGTCAATTGTCAGTCACTTCAGGTTGGCGGGAAAATTCGGAAAGATCATGTTGTGGATTTTGTATTATTTTCCTAAATTTGTGTTTCTTCGAGTGTTAATGTGTAATAATGGTGGATTATTAAATGTTAAGTGCTCGTTAACGTGTACAAGTGTGGGTAAATGGTACAAAGTTGAAAAACGTGACTTTCGTATTTTCTCATCATCCGCTCAAAAACCTGGTAAAGTTTCCATCACTTTACTAGGGTAGGGTGAGTAAACTAAAGACTTGGCTGGAGGGTCTAAGCAACCAGGCCATAAAACTACTCACATAACAAAAAATGACTTGGCTTAAAGGTCTTAGCAACCAGGCCATAATACTTATAAAAAAAAAAAAAAAATCAGTCACTTCAGGTGGGCGGGAAAATTCGGAAAGATCATGTTGTGGATTTTGTATTATTTTCCTAAATTTGTGTTTCTTCGAGTGTTAATGTATAATAATGGTGGATTATTAAATGTTAAGTGCTCGTTAACGTGTACAAGTGTGGGTAAATGGTACAAAGTTGAAAAACGTGACTTTCGTATTTTCTCATCATCCGCTCAAAAACCTGGTAAAGTTTCCATCACTTTACTAGGGTAGGGTGAGTAAACTAAAGACTTGGCTGGAGGGTCTAAGCAACCAGGCCATAAAACTACTCACATAACAAAAAATGACTTGGCTTAAAGGTCTTAGCAACCAGGCCATAATACTTATAAAAAAAAAAAAAAAAAAAAATCAGTCACTTCATACTATCTTTGGAATTCACGATATTATCGGTCAACGGTCGGTATTTTCTGAATTTCGTGTTTTGTGAGTTACTTTTGGTGAATTAATGTGTCTCCTTTCCTGCTTGTTCGTAATCTGTTGAGTTGAGTTGAGTGAATCATCCTCCTCCTCCAGTTCTACGCCAGGTTGTGTGTGCTAAGTTGTTCACCGTGTTTGAGATAGAGACTCGTAATAAAATTATATTTAGTGAGAAAAAGACTAGACATTATGTCGCTATCTAACACAAAGTGTTGTGTTCCTGGTTGTATGGATTCAGGAAGTAAGTATTTTATTTGTTACTTTAACTTTAGCTGCAAGTCGAAAACATAACCTTCGTACAATCTAGATTCTTAGTGTAACTTGTAACACTTGGGTATGTTTGAATGTCTTGGGCCCGTATTATAGAACAAACTCAAGCTTTGGTCACTGTTTAAAACTAGTTTTGAGTTTAGTTTCCATTTTAGAATATTCCTTATGCGTAGATTCATATATCACATTTCAGCTTAGCTTAGGTTTATTCTACACTGTCACCTGCGTAGGTGTTTGAACAGAGATTTGATCTGTTGAATTGAAGTTTATAATTACTGTATTGGAATAAGACTGACGCTTGCTTGAGTGACAGTTGTATGTTTAAGTAGTGATCAGGTGAGTGATTAGAGATCAAACTGTACTTGAGGAATGTTTTGTAACTGTGATTTTGAACCAAAAAACAAATGTTTTTTCGTGCAAACTCCCAGTAGTAGGACCTTAGTGTTAAGTAAAGTAGGTATCAATATAGCTAATTCGTTCGAATAGGATGTCTAGGATCTAACAAAGTAATGAAAAGACTAGGCTGAAGGTGGTCCTTTTGACCAGGTCATATCCCGGGCACAATTCCAAACCATGTGTTACTAAGAATAATGAATTCTTGAAAGAAGTTTGATTTTCTTGATAAGTTCAATGTAATTTACCAAACAATGCAATTTAGTTCAAAATAAATGACTGCTAACATTGCCATATTGCCTATTTGTGAATTTCAATTAATTTTCGTCCTGCTTATCATCACTAGGAATGGGGCTGAGGCCCCTTTATCGATGTGGCACACATTTATTTGAACCCTCAGTTAATCAGTGATGATGAGTAATTATAAAAATAATTTATTTTGTGAACATTTTGTCTTTCTGATAAACAAAACATTAAAATATGTGCATTGCATAGATATTCTTACTTTGAAAGAACAATGCAATCAGCCAGGAATTTAGTTTGGGGGTGGGGGTTGAACTAAAAAGGCACAACTTTTCAAAAACTGTTTAACTGAAAATAGCTGTTAAATTAAATTGAATTCTACTCAATGGGATTTATCTTTGGAGATAAAGCTCTGGATTGACCTCAACATCACGATGCATGCTCATCATCTATTAGGATGGATCTTAGGATGACCTACCCTACATGTCATTTCCCTTGCATGAGTGAATTATACTTTAGTTCCTTCTTCTTATGAATGTTTAATATTGCCTCACATTAATTTAACTGATATGCTTTTTTTCCAGGAATGCACTTGCCACTGCATGTATTTCCAAATCCAGTGAAAGAGCGACAGCGCTTCAATTCATGGGTTCATGCTATCAGAGGTGATATCATTGGGATGGACTCTGATTGCATTTATAAATACCGCCGTGTGTGTCATGCACATTTTGAAGAGAAGTTTTACTGCCGCAATAGTAGATTGAGCAAAATTGCTATGCCAACATTAAATTTACCAGGTCAGTAACAGTATCACTATCTCCTTTACAACTATTTGTCTATTTCAATTATTGCAGGATGTAGGATCATAGTTCTTGCATTAATTAAATATTACAAACACATTGTATTTAACTAATTTCATTTAGAATAATACTAATTATTGAAATAGAAATTAAAAAAAAATGAGAATGCCAATGCTTGCATCCTTAATATTTTTTTTTGTGGTTTAATTTTTTTAATACAGCAGCTGTTTCTTTGTTTTAGGTCCTTTATCTCTCCTGAATCCTAATATTATTGAACGGAGACCAATGAGAACACAAAGCTCTCTAAATATTGTATCCAGCTCCAGCAGTGCAGAAGAATTAGGATATAATCTATATTCAATGCCATCAATCTCTAAAGGTGAATGATTTTCTCATAATTTTATTTGGCGGAAGCCTGTTGTTTCTCATTAGCAATCCAATGCTATACTGAAACATTCATAAAATGTCAACATTTTTTTTTACAGATTCTCAAGGGAGTTCACCAGTGAATCCTACATTTTCCGAAAGTGGGATGATCTCCAACAAAGAAAATATAGGTATGTATTATCATTATATTTATACAATACTATATAGATAAGAAAAATGCTGTGTAATCTAATAACAATCGTCGAACATCATGTCTAAGAAAACAAATTAAAATTTCAGGTCCTGTGCCTAATGTTGAACCAGTAAACCAGGAAATCATCAGCTATTCATCTGCAAATCTGGATCTATGTATCCTAAGCAAGTCTGGCTGTGATAAAATTGATGAGGAAACTGTCAATGTTGCAAAAAAAGGTAAATAAAGCATGAGTGTTTGAATTTCAAATAATCACAGAGATATGGAAACTATCACATAATAATGATTTCAAACTATTCATTGGTCAGCTAGCCTATTAAATTACATATACTAAAAACTGTTAGCCCCCCTTTTTCCCAATTTTTAAAACAACATCGCTATAATGTATATTCCTATGGTATGTGCATACAAAGTCGCGGGTACAGCTAATATTATAGGCATAGAAAAAGAAACGTATATTAACTTAAACACTCTCTTGAACGGGAGGTTCGTAGCCCTCAGGGCGTTCCGACTTGTCGCCAGCCTCGCCCCTCTTGCCACCACCACCTTCACCATGGAGCTCCATGAGCTTGGAGATCTCGAAACTGTGGTATAGGATAAATATTAGGACAAATAATACATATAACAATATCTTTTGTTTTTTTTAGGAAAGGGAAGGGCAAAAATTGGTGTTGTTACTAGAAGATTGAGGAAAATAGCAACAACGCCATCAGAAAAAATATTGTATAGAAAACTTGTTCAAGTTTGTAACAAACTCAGTAAATGCCACAACAAGATGAATAAACAAGCACTTAGTCTCAAGGCTGCAAAAAATTTCGCCTCCAATCCGCAATTTATGAAGACTATGGATAATCTGTCAAGTTCAGCAAAAATATTGACAATGTTGCAGTTTAGAGAATGTAAAAAAAAAGAAAAAGGTAGGCGATTTTCATTAGAAGAAAAAATTCTTGCTCTGTCTATTATGAAGCAGAGTCCGAAAGCATACAGATTTCTAAGAAAAATTTATGTACTACCTGCTCCACAAACCCTCGTTAGACTAATTAATATGGCAAATATAAAACCTGGCATAAACAAAAATATATTTGCCCAATTAAAAAAAGTTACAGAGAAAATGAAAACAGAAGAACGTCTGTGTACTCTTATATTTGACGAAATGTCACTAAAAGCCAATGTGACCTACAACGAACGTAAAGATAACGTAATTGGGTTTGTGACAGATGGAATCACCACAAGAGCAGAATTTGCTGACCATGCTCAAGTTTTCATGATTCGGGGCTTAATTAAAAATTATAAGCAGCCTGTGTCTTACACATTTTCTGCATCAGCAACTAAAGGCCCTGAACTAGCAAGACAAATAAAAGCAATTATAAAAGAACTGCTGAGTGTGGGGTTAATAGTGGTTGCTACGATTTGCGATCAGGGCACAAATAACAGACAAGCAATTAAACTTCTGGTTGAAGAAACTCGTGGCAACTTTTTACGGAATGGTAAAGAACCGAAAGATAATGTTTTTGTGGTGGATGATTACACAATATTTCCACTATATGATCCGCCACACTTATTGAAGTGCATAAGAAACAATTTTATGGCTAAGCACCTAAAATATGAAGAAACCAAAGTCGCGAAGTGGAATCATCTGGAATTGTTGTTCAAAGAAAACCCGGGGTACAAGGGCATACGGCTATTGCCGAAATTGACAGAGCATCATGTTGTCCCTGCTAAAATAGCAAAAATGAAAGTGAAATATGCCAGCCAGGTCTTCAGCCAGACAGTAGCATCTACTATGGGATATTTAGCAGGTAATTTTTATTAATAATTTATTGCTCCTCCTTCAATTTATGCTTCCTTTAGGGCACACACACATAAACAGTCTATTATTGTCTCACTGCTGGGCCTCTTCTCATTATGAGAAGGTTAAGGCCTTAGTCCACCACGCTGGCCTAATGTGAGTTGGCAGACAACACACACTATCAAGAACTCTCAGGTGTACAGGTTTCCTCACGATTTTTTCTTGCACTGTTAAAGCAAGTGATAGTCAAATTCTGATCTGCATATGAATTCTAAAAGTCAGGTGTGTAGGTGAGTTTCGAACTTAGACCCACCTGCATGGAAGACAAGCGTTAAAACGCTAGGCTGTTACTGCCCTAATGCAGTAGATTTGGAATAATCCCGAAAATACAAGTATAATAATTATTTGTATAGAAATATTTAAAAATGTAAAAAATAAGTAAGAAAATTTGAATAAATGGAATAATAATAAATTTATTTAATTCAAAAACACTGGTACAAAGATTACAGTTTAACAGCGGTTTTCAAACTAGGCAAGCCTGAATCTTGAGGACCTGGGTTGAGTTTCACTTACATAAAAAAACATCATTATAAATAAAAAAGGACAAACATAAAAGCCTTGAGATAAATAATTAAACTTAAACTTCGAAACTAAAATCGTATCTATACAACACAAAACACAAAAAAATTATGTTACTCGTATTTTAGTGATGATAATTATAATGTCGAAACTCGAGATCTAAAAACATGTTTATCGTATTTTATTCGGTTCCATAGTCAAAGGACCATGTTAGCTAATTCCTTTATATTGAGTTCTTGAGTAACCATAGAGATTAGGCACATTAATATTTTGCATGTCTTGTGTACACAATATCTTTATTTTTTTATTTTTTTCTTTTTCAGATAGAAATATAATACCCGTGGAGGCCAAGGAAACAGCAGATATTCTATTATTTTTCGATAAATTGTTTGATTCTGTGAATGGGAGTTATTCAAAAATAAATAAATATGGAAAGCCGCTTTTAGGGCCTGTAAAACCAAATTCGATGCATCACAAACTATGGGAAGAAGCAAAAAGAAAATTAAAAACAATGAAATTTGTTAATGCGGCTAACGCTAGAGGGGAAAATGTACCTACTATTAATAATTGGATATGGACACTAGAGGGAATTCAATCGTTATTAAAATATTTAGAAAATGAATATAATTGCAAGTCCATTTGGATGCGGCATCTCAACCAAGATCCAATAGAAAACTTTTTTGGGGCCATAAGATGTCAGGGATGCCGCAATACTAACCCAACAGCCGAACAATTCCAAGGAGCATATACAACATTATTAATAAATAGCCCCTCTAGTGTCCATGCCACTGGTGCAAATTGTGAAACAGACAATTGTTTAGCTCTCCATGCCCTCATCATCTCAGATGACCGCAGCGAGTGCAGAGCCACACCTTGCGAATTAGAAAATATACCAGTCATAAATATGACCTCAATAGAGGAAAAAAGAAAAGATCCAAGAATAATTGGTCCTCTACAGTACGTCAGTGGTTATTTTGTTAGAGCAACAAAGAAAAAAATATTCAAAGGTTGCAATATATGTAATAAAAATTTAACCGCTGACGTCGAACCTGAATTTATAAAATCCAGGGAGTATGAAGGACGAAAGTGGCTTTGCAGTCCCAGCGAGTCTCTCTTAATCTGTGTATCAAACCTGCAAGACATCAACTACTCCATAATAAAAGAAAATTTAGAAAATAATAATCTTAAAGAGTTAATTATTACTCTCTCACATATACATTTAAATTTTGATTTTATTAAATGTAATAAACATAAAGAAGACCTAATAAATTTATTGTTAACGGTGTCTTGCAGGTTTTTCATTTATAATTATTGCAAAGAAATAAATAGAATATTAGCAGGGAAGAGAGACAATGATGATGATGAGGACTTAATAAAATGTAAAGCAAAAAAATATTATTGTAAATGCTTTAAAAGAAAACACAAATAAAGAAAACTTTTAATTACATAATCATGGTTTCATTTTTTATTTTTCATTGGCATGTACGAATTTATTTCAGCAATAGTGCATTGCTAATGAAAAATAATAAAACGTAATAATTCCTCCTAAAATATGAAGCAAAAAGGTATTTAAGAACCTACTATACAGTACACAGTAGCAGTGTATAGTTATACGTATATGATCAAATATAATAGTTCCAAAGCAGAGGGCAGCAGGTGTTCAATGCTTGTTTTAAAGGCAGAGTGAGGTCTCTATTTCCGTATTATATAAAGTACTCTGTGATAGAAAGTCCTTGGTTCAGAAGGATCCTGCTTCCCAACAATTATTTTACCCAAATACTTCTCCAAGACATTGTGTTGCAGTAATTCTGCTGGTAAGGGCGAGTTCTCTTAGAACAACAGCGTTGTTCTTCACCGACAGCGACATCTGGAAACTGATTGTAAAAACTAACTTGGCAGCCATCTTGTTCGTATATACTCTGCTGTCAGTACTGTCATAATTAATGTCATTCCACAGACTACTAGGGGTACGTTCACTTACTACGCACTCAGTGTGAAAGTCGCACGGTGCGAATATCGCTCGATCATTGACGATTTTCTCAGAGTTACTGAACGACTTCGGGCGACCTCATGAAACTGACACTAGAACAATGAAGGGGTACGTTCAGTATTATCGTCGGACGACGGCGGACGACGCCCGGAGCGTTCTTAGGTCGTTCAGTTACTCGGAGTGATCGTCCGGGCGTTCACACCAAACCGTTCAGTATTGTGAGCGGACGTCGTCAGGCGATCGCACCGGTCACCCCGTGAAATAGTAGGGTAAAAGACGCCCTGCTGTCATGTTGACAGATAATAGTATGAAATGACAGATAATTTGAGGTTTCGATTGTCATCATTGTCAGTGCTTCATTGTTCTAGTGTCAGTTTCATGAGGTCGCCCGAAGTCGTTCAGTAACTCTGAGAAAATCGTCAATGATCGAGCGATATTCGCACCGGGTGACTTTCACACTGAGTGCGTAGTAAGTGAACGTAGCCCTGGGGTACGTTCAGTATTATCGTCGGACGACATTTGGTCGTTCAGTTACTCGGAGTGATCGTCCGGGCGTTCACACCAAACCGTTCAGTATTGTGAGCGGGCGTCGTCGAGCGTACGCACCGGTCACCCCGTGAAATAGTAGGGTAAAAGACGCTCTGCTGTCATGTTGACAGATTAAAGTATGAAATGACAGATAATTTGAGGTTTCGATTGTCATAATTGTCAGTGCTTCATTGTTCTAGTGTCAGTTTCATGAGGTCGCCCGAAGTCGTTCAGTATCTCTGAGAAAATCGTCAATGATCGAGCGATATTCGCACCGGGTGACTTTCACACTGAGTGCGTAATAAGTGAACGTAGCCCAGCACTGACAATTATGACAATCGAAACCTCAAATTATCTGTCATTTCATACTATTATCTGTCAACATGACAGCAGGGCGTCTTTTACCCTACTATTTCACGGGGTGACCGGTGCGATCGCCCGACGACGCCCGCTCACAATACTGAACGGTTTGGTGTGAACGCCCGGACGATCACTCCGAGTAACTGAACGACCTAAAAACGCTCCGGGCGTCGTCCGCCGTCGTCCGACGATAATACTGAACGTACCCTAGGGGATATGTGTCATTCATTGTTGACTTGCTTTTGGAAGTTGATGCGATTTTCGTGGTTATTTCGATTACTTGTATTAATATCATTATTTTTGTTACTTGTTATCGTTATTTGTTATCTTTGTTTGTTAATTAAGTTTGTTAGTTTGTTACAAGTTGTTAGTGGATCATTATTGTTGTTTTGTTGATTTTGGACCATGAGTGTACTGCGAAAAAAGTATTGCATTTTCGGCTGTGATTTTTTAAGTAAGTGTTTATTTTCATAATGTTTAGATAGGGTGAATTATAAGTTATTAATTACGCAGATGGTTGTAAACTAAATGAATTAAATTCCCTCCTCAGCCGAAAACAGTGTACCTCTTCACCGCTTCCCGAATCCCGTGAAGCGCCCTGATTTGTTTTCTGCATGGCTATCAGCGGTTGGCGACAAGCTTACAGAACGTGATAGTAAGAAGATATACATGAACAAGAGAATATGTGACCACCACTTTGAACCCACTTGTAAGACAACTGGTGGTCGTCTTATTTGGTCTGCAATACCAACAATTCGTTTGAATCGTAAGTACAATTCAATACAGAACTCGTGTTTAAGCAATCAATCTAGATTTATACAACAACAACAACCAAGTTCAATTTAGCAGTAAATTGTGTGGTTACTGATTAGTACTAAGTATTCAACCACTCATAATTCTGATTCGTAGTTTATGGTAAGAGTATTATATTCATTATAATCAAATACATTGATATAATGAAAATAATAACCGGGGAAGTACTACCACCTTACCTACTTCTCTGCCAAACAGTGGTCTGAAGGCTTTCGGGTTGCTGTGAAATTACAATCGCATGAGACTTTCCATCTTCATGTACAGTTTGGGGAACCAACTTGCCGTAGGTACCACTAAGGCAACAGCCTAGGCGGTATTGAAGTTGTTATAGGCAAAGGTAACCGCTTAACATCAGGTGGGCTTTTGGCTTGTTTCGCTATCCTATACTATAAAAAAAAGTTTGATGTAGCTACATTAAAAATCATAGCAAACTGCACCAATGGCCTCATATTCAATTTATAATACCTTAAAACCTGAATGATTGTTCATTAAATCAATTAAGACTTATCATACATTCCTCGGGAAGTGTTGATTTTCGCAGGATAAAAAGTTGCATAGGGTATGCCCTAAAGTCGGCACCTTAAGCAATGTTGACTTTTCAATTGTGTTACAATTTTTTATCTTACTGGCTAGCTTTCAAGATGTTATTTATTCCTGCGAAGGGGTTCAAAATGTATATAGTTTTGATCAAACATAAGCTAAACTAAAGTTAGTTTTTATGTTATGAAGGTTTAAATAGCTAGATACGAAATTTGCTTAAAGCCGGCAGGTCTAGCCCTAACCTCGTAATAATTTTTTTCTAAAGTCCACATACTTATTTTCATGGAGCTTCTATGGGTGATCTCAAGTTTAAGGAATTAAAAATAAACAAAGTAACATTTTCATGTTAGTGTGGTGGTTTCAGGGTAGTGAATTTTAATTTTCATGCTGTTTAACAATTTTTTTTTTTTTTTTACTATTGATACGCGATTGACCGTATTTAACAAAATAATTATTAAAAGTATGAATGGGTGACCTTGGATTTGTTAAAAAAAGCGGACTCCCTGAGGTCGGCCCTCTATGGCGACATAAGATCATTGATAAGACTGACGACTTTAGGTGGGAGCCGGGTTTAGGGCATTCCACCCTATATGTATGTTAATCCGGGATGTGGTGTATCTATGTGCCAAATTTCATCCAAATTAGTTCAATGGTTAATGCATGATTGAGTCAAACAAACAAACATCTTCACAAACTTTCACATTTATAATATTACAACATGTTATTGAAATAACTGAAAACCTCTTATAGGGGTCATTGTACTCATCAGTATGAATAACTTTTACTATGGGACCAACCCTGAAATCGCGAAAAAAATATCAGCTAATCCTTACATTTGCGTTCACATAAATCGACAAAATGTAGGGATCAGCTGATTTATTTTTCGCGATTTCAGGGCTGCCATAGTCAAAGTTGTTCATATTGATGAGTACAATGACCCCTTAAGAGGTTTTCAGTTATTTCAATAATATGTTGTATGTGTGTAGTAGGATTAAGTTTGCTGAACTTATTGATTTTGATGATAAAATTGCAGTTTTATATTACAGGTGTGCAGCCATCATTTACTACATTTGTAGAGACAGATCATAACTACTGTTGCCTTAGAAGAGAACCATTGTTGTCTGGACCAATGGTTGATATAACCAACATACCAAGTACGTCTTTGTTTGGAAATACCTCTGCAGTTGCATCAGTAAACTTACCTGGTCCATTCAAATCTGGACCGTCTTCTGCAGATGATTCAATAGTTATTCCAGAACCATCTGGATCTACCTCAACGATTCACGTAACATCAAGTGAAAAGAGGCATGCTCAAACACCGCTGATGAAATTTGAAGCAGGTAATATTATAATACTTTTACTCCAGTTAACTTACCACCTATTTACTTCATTCCACTCTAGTATTATAGATGCAAACTGAATTTTGGACATTAAACAAAATTTATTGAAAACATTTTTTTGTCAGAGTGTAGCAATTTTATTTTCTCCGATTGGTGATTCCATCCAGACTTTTGGCACAGACCAGCTCTCTTATATTTAGCTGGATCCTTCCTTATGTGTACATATTTAGTAAACATTTTTTTTATCTCTCTTATTTAACGTATTTGCTGTTTTTAATAAATACCTATCTCATGTGTGTGTTAAAAAAGGAGTTTAAAATATGACATTTTAAAATATGACATTTAAAATATCACATAAATATGCCTTATTTAATTTTTTATCTCCTGTGATAGCAATCTTAATATTTAAGTTTAAAGTCCTAATTGTCAGTGACAGATATTGCCAAAGACAGTAGGTACCGTAAAACGGAATAGGAATGCAGGGTTGAATAGGTATAAAAGTGGCCAGGAATTTTAACATTGAAATAAGATACTTTGTTGCCCACAAATACTTCATTAATGTTCTGCCATAAATTGGTAAAAATTCTAAAGTATTTGTAGGCAACAAACTATCTTATTTCAATATTAAAATCCTTGCCCACTTTTGTCGCTATTCACCCCTGCATTCCTATTTACCCGGTTTCACCCAGTACCCGTAATTTAAAGTTATAGTAATATACTGAAGTTCACATGAACATTAATTACTATCTTAAATTTCAGATAAAGCTCAAGTATGCTCAAGAAAAGGAAAACAGATGCACAACGAAATAAGGAGATTGCGCCTCAAATTAAAAAACTTCAAGTTGCGTCTTCGGCAAGTACAGAAGTTAAGAGTAAAAAAGGATTTTGAAAAATTAACTCAAAATATGTCTGAGTCTGCCAAATTATTTACCAGGATGCAATGCATAGAAGGACAGAAGAAAAAGAAGGGGCGTAGATTTACTTTAGAGGAAAAGATTTTATCTTTATCCCTCTACAAGAAAAGCCCTAAAGGCTATAAATTAATGTGTAAGCATTTTACATTGCCTTCCCAGAAAGTTTTAAAATCATTGCTTGCTCAAGTTAAATTGTCTCCTGGCATAAACACATTAATTTTTAAAGAATTGAAGACTACTGTGTCGAAAATGTTGCAACATGACCGCCTATGTACCTTGGTTTTTGATGAGATGTCAATTGCTCCACAAATCCATTATAATGTTCACACAGATGATCTCGTAGGATTTGAAAATTATGGTGGAAATGAAAAGTCAGAAAAATTTGTAAATCACGCATTAGTGTTTATGGTTAAGGGTGTAAAAAAAAATTTCAAGCAGCCAGTCGCTTATTATTTTACCCAAACCTTAAAAACACCAAAATTGAAAGAAATGATAGTAGATATTATAAAAAACGTTAAAAATAATAGCAATAATTTGCGATCAAAGCTCTGTTAATGTAAGCGCAGTTAATAGCTTAATAGCGGAAACCAAAACTGCATATTTTCAGGCAGGGAAAGAATGGCGACAGGATATCATCAATGTTGAAAATAATGAAATAATCCCGTTGTTTGATATTCCCCATCTATTAAAAGGTATTAGAAATAATTTACTTAATAAAGAAATGCAATATCTGCATGAGAATCAATTAAAAATAATAAAGTGGGAATACATTCAACGGGTATATGAAGCTGACAAATCGCATGGAGAGTTACGTATTCTACCGAAATTAACAGTGGAACATATAGAGCCAGGAAAAATAAAAAAAATGAGAGTGAAAAATGCGGCACAAGTGCTAAGTCACAGTATGGCAGTGGCTACAGATAATTTAGCTGCAAGAGGAGACATACCTTCCGAATGTAGGGACCTCATTGCATTTGTTATTTTAGTCGATAAATTATTTGATTCTTTCAATTCTACAACTTATTTGCCAGCTGATGGAAAAATATATAAAGCTGCTGTTAAGCGAAATTCTCCTCATCATGATTTATGGCAAGAAGGCTTAAAAATGTTAAAAACTATAAAATTTATTGTTAAAAAAAGTGATGGGGAGAAAATTGAAAAGTCTGTACCAACTATAAATAATTTGATTAGAACAATCGAAGGCTTTAAATATTTATGGCAATTGTTATTCAAAAAATACTCATTTGATGCAATGAAAACACGCAATTTTAACCAGGACCCACTCGAAAATTTCTTTGGATGTATTCGCAGTTTGGGTGCCAGAAATGTAACGCCCAACTGCGTGGGATTCGAGGGAGCATTTAAAACATTATTATTAAACAATTTTAGCAGCAATCATTCAATAAACGCTAACTGCGAAGAGGATACAAATGATTGTTTGCAGTCCCTTTC
This sequence comes from Asteroscopus sphinx, assembly GCA_949699075.1. Taxonomy (NCBI): domain Eukaryota; kingdom Metazoa; phylum Arthropoda; class Insecta; order Lepidoptera; family Noctuidae; genus Asteroscopus; species Asteroscopus sphinx. The sequence goes on from OX453024.1 coordinate 15,614,929, forward strand.
CTTTTACGTCACAAATAAACTGATAAATAGTGCTCCCTTGCAATCCCAAAATATTGTAATTGATCAGCCTCTTAATGTTATGCAAAATACTAGAAGTATTTCAGATTCCGGGGCTGATCAAAGAACATATGTCTGCGGGTGGGCCTTAACAAAGTGCTTAAGAAAAGTTGTCAAAGGCTGCAAAAAATGTAAAAGCAAGCTCCTAAGTAACTCGGACAAGGAGTTATATAAGTACATAAGAAGTAAAGAATATGATAAAAATAAGCGATGGCTCTGCTATCCGTCCGAGAACTTAGTAGCTTGTTTTCAAGAAATTCAGGAAACAACAGTTGCTTTTCTTAGTAATGATTGCCACAATATAAAAATAAAAGAAAGAATTAAATGTTTTATCGAATTGTTCACAGATTTTTCGTTCATGGATTGCAATGAACATAGAAATAATTTAAAAGAATGTTTTGTTGATACTTCAATTAATATTATTATTTATAGTTGGTGCAGGTCAATAAATAGGATTTTAGAGGGTAAAATTACATATGCAGGTTTAGACAAAACTAAAAACGCAGCGCAAGCTTATTATACCAAGCATAAAATTAATAAGTAAAACAAAATATTATCATGTTAAATGATTTATGTGTGGATTTATGTTATGTTTACCTACATATCAATAAAACAAAATGTTGATCTTTGTAAAAGTGATTTTTATTTCTCATAGTCTAGTCTAGACTCAAAAGATCTCTCACTCAATAGATTGTTTGCCTTCAATAACAAGGCCAAAATTCTGTAGGTATAAATTAATTTAGTTGAGTGAGATTTCTAAAATTAAGTCTACGAAAAATCCTCAAAAAGAACTATAAATAAAAATACTAAAAATAGATATACCTATATTAATATATACAGGTACCTATAGTGTATAGGTTTAGTTCATCTTCCAAACTCAGGGTGGCAGCACTTCCCATACATTCCAATTTTTCTGTAGAGTTGCCACTCTTTCTCAATTAACTTATTTTACTCTCAATTAACTTATTTTACTCTTTGGTCATACTGCAAAGTTAACTCCCCCACTGTTTTTTTTTTTTTTTTTTTTTTTTTTCTTCTGGCTTTGCACTGTTCGTGCTTTTAGCCACCGACAAATTATAAAAAACAGGAAACGAAACGCGAAAAAACAAATAGGATCGGAATTTGGAAAAGGAAAAGGAGATCAGTTATTATAGGAAACACAAAAAAATACATGAAAATATATATATAAAAAATATCATTTTATACTAAATAAAACTAAATAATGGTGAATTAATGTATTATTATGTACACAAGAATTATATTTTAATATCGTTATTTACAATAAAATGGGCAATGGATTTGTATATATCTATATTACAATTACCTAAGATACAAGAAATAGAGGTAGGAAAAGGAACTTGGAGGGACACAAGACTTTGGATAAGAGAGGTGTGGTCATACAGGGAGCAAGCAAAAATTAGGTGATTCAAATCACCCACATCAGCGCCACAGGCACACACAGGGCTCTGCACGATGCCAAGTCTAGCCAGATGAGCCGGAGTGCACACATGGCCCAAGCGCATACGTATAATGATAGAAGTAATTTTTTTGCTGAATTTAAATTTAGAAAACAATGGTTTTGTAGGGATATCAGGCTGAATTGAACGGTAAAATCGGCCCTTTTCCGAGTGCTTTGTCCAGAGCTCACCCCAGGATTCCTGTAAATGAATTCTGGGCAGCGCAGACAGGTCTTGAAAACTGTTTTTATAAGGGAATACATCTCCACAACTCACAGCCTCGTTAGCCAATTGATCTGCTCTTACATTACCCAAAATACCACAATGAGAAGGTATCCAAGCAAAATACACAGAAAACCCCTTCAAAGAACACTGTAAAAGTAGACACCGAGTTTCAAAAACTATATATGGATTTTGTGAATAAAAAGGAAATCTAGCTAAGGCTTGCAAGGCACTCATTGCATCAGTAAAAATAATTGCGTTTTGTAACCCCATGACTAAAATATATTCAACTGCTTTAAATAAACCAAAGCATTCCCCCGTAAATACTGATGTTTCAGGAGGAAGTTTAATCTTCTGTACCACATTGTAACGTGGGTGGTATACACCAACCCCCACACAACTATTGTGCCCATGCTTGGATGAATCCGAAAAAATATGATGGTATCCCCCCCAGGGGTGCGTTCACTATTATCGTCCGACGACGGCGGACGACGCCCGGAGCGTTGTTTGGTTGTTCAGTTACTCGGAGTGATCGTCCGGGCGTTCACACCAAACCGTTCAGTATTGTGGGCGGGCGTCGTCGAGCGTACGCACCGGTCACCCCGTGAAATAGTAGGGTAAAAGACGCTCTGCTGTCATGTTGACAGATAAAAGTATGAAATGACAGATAATTTGAGGTTTCGATTGTCATAATTGTCAGGGCTTCATTGTTCTAGTGTCAGTTTCATAAGGTCGCCCGAAGTCGTTCAGTAACTCTGAGAAAATCGTCAATGATCGAGCGATATTCGCACCGGGTGACTTTCACACTGAGTGCGTAGTAAGTGAACGTAGCCCTTATCTATAATGTAATTGAAGTTTTGATTTTGACATGTGTCATTTTTGTAGATATTTACTGTTATTTGGCCTTGGAGTAGCAATTTTTCATTAACTTCTCTGGCAACTTTTTCTAGATAATAATGAGCTATCAAATACCCTGAAACTAGTTGCACCTCTTTTCCCTTGATAATTTCAGAGACACTGTTGTTAATCTGACTGAGATCAACATTAAGCTCTTTGGCCACATCAACTGTATTCACAGACTACTTAGAGATACTACGTATATACACACGAAACGAACAAAACTTCACTACCTGTCTCATGCACAGACCAAGTAGAGATGCTACGCATGTCTCATGTCAGCCAGCTATATAATGTACTCTGTGCAACATTATATGGAAAAATCTAAATCTTACAAAAACAACCAAAATTAACGTAAAAAATTAACAATGACCACATACTACATAGAGATACTACGTATGACGGTCGAAAATTATCTATGGTCTTGGCAAAGTGCCTAAACGGGGTGAAGACTGTTACAAGGGCTACGTTCACTTACTACGCACTCAGTGTGAAAGTCACCCGGTGCGAATATCGCTCGATCATTGACGATCTTCTCAGAGATACTGAACGACTTCGGGCGACCTCATGAAACTGACACTAGAACAATGAAGCACTGACAATTATGACAATCGAAACCTCAAATTATCTGTCATTTCATACTATTATCTGTCAACATGACAGCAGGGCGTCTTTTACCCTACTATTTCACGGGGTGACCGGTGCGATCGCCCGACGACGCCCGCTCACAATACTGAACGGTTTGGAGTGAACGCCCAGACGATCACTCCGAGTAACTGAACGACCTAAGAACGCTCCGGGCGTCGTCCGCCGTCGTCCGACGATAATACTGAACGTACCCCGGGCGAGGGTCTCCTGTCATGTATGAAATTTCTAACCATAGAGTACATCTGTATACGGTTGAAATTATTTGTTCCAAGTTTATCACCCGGGGTGCGTTCACTATTATCGTCCGACGACGGCGGACGACGCCCGGAGCGTTGTTTGGTCGTTCAGGGCTACGTTCACTTATTACGCACTCAGTGTGAAAGTCACCCGGGGTACGTTCAGTATTATCGTCGGACGACGCCCCGAGCGTTGTTTGGTCGTTCAGTTACTCGGAGTGATCGTCCGGGCGTTCACACCAAACCGTTCAGTATTGTGAGCGGGTGTCGTCGAGCGTACGCACCGGTCACCCCGTGAAATAGTAGGGTAAAAGACGCTCTGCTGTCATGTTGACAGATAAAAGTATGAAATGACAGATATTTGAGGTTTCGATTGTCATAATTGACACTGCTTCATTGTTCTAGTGTCAGTTTCATAAAGTCGCCCGAAGTCGTTCAGTAACTCTGAGAAAACCGTCAATGATCGAGCGACATTCGCACCGGGTGACTTTCACACTGAGTGCGTAATAAGTGAACGTAGCCCTTGGCTAATACTATTATCTGTCAATATGACAGCAGAGCGTCTTTTACCCTTCTATTTCACGGGGTGACCGGTGCGATCGCTCGACGACGCCCACTCACAATACTGAACGGTTTGGTGTGAACGCCCGGACGATGACTCCGAGTAACTGAACGACCAAACAACGCTCCGGGCGTCGTCCGACGTCATCGGACGATAATAGTGAACGTACCCCTTGGCTACGTTCACTTATAACGCACTCAGTGTGAAAGTCACCCGGTGTGAATATCGCTCGTTCATTGATGATTTTCTCAGAATTACTGAACGACTTCGGGCGACTTTATGAAACTGACACTAGAACAATGAAGCACTGACAATTATGACGATCGAAACCTCAAATTATCTGTCATTTCATACTATTATCTGTCAACATGACAGCAGGGCGTCTTTTACCCTACTATTTCACGGGGTGACCGGTGCGTACGCTTGACGACGCCCGCTCACAATACTGAACGGTTTGGTGTGAACGCCCGGACGATCACTCCGAGTAACTGAACGACCAAACAACGCTCCGGGCGTCGTCCGCCGTCGTCCGACGATAGTACTGAACGTACCCCCGGTGCGAATATCGCTCGATCATTGACGATTTTCTCAGAGTTACTGAACGACTTTGGGCGACCTTAAGAAACTGACACTAGAACAATGAAGCACTGCCAAATATGACAATCGAAACCTCAAATTATCTGTCATTTCATACTTTTATCTGTCAACATGACAGCAGAGCGTCTTTTACCCTACTATTTCACGGGGTGACCAGTGCGTACGCTCGACGACGCCCGCTCACAATACTGAACGGTTTGGTGAGAACGCCCGGACGATCACTCCGAGTAACTGAACGACCAAACAACGCTCCGGGCGTCGTCCGCCGTCGTCGGACGATAATAGTGAACGCACCCCAGTTACTCGGAGTGATCGTCCGGGCGTTCACACCAAACCGTTCAGTATTGTGAGCGGGCGTCGTCGAGCGTACGCACCGGTCACCCCGTGAAATAGTAGGGTAAAAGAAGCTCTGCTGTCATGTTGACAGATAAAAGTATGAAATGACAGATAATTTGAAGTTTCGATTGTCATAATTGTCAGTGCTTCATTGTTCTAGTGTCAGTTTCATGAGGTCGCCCGAAGTCGTTCAGTATCAGGGGTACGTTCAGTATTATCGTCGGACGACGGCGGACGACGCCCGGAGCGTTGTTTGGTCGTTCAGTTACTCGGAGTGATCGTCCGGGCGTTCACACCAAACCGTTCAGTATTGTGAGCGGGCGTCGTCGAGCGTACGCACCGGTCACCCCGTGAAATAGTAGGGTAAAAGACGCCCTGCTGTCATGTTGACAGATAATAGTATGAAATGACAGATAATTTGAGGTTTCGATCGTCATAATTGTCAGTGCTTGGCTACGTTCACTTACTACGCACTCAGTGTGAAAGTCACCCGGTGCGAATATCGCTCGATCATTGATCATTTTCTCAGAGTTACTGAACGACTTCGGGCGACCTTATGAAACTGACACTAGAACAATGAAGCACTGACAATTATGACAATCGAAACCTCAAATTATCTGTCATTTCATACTTTTATCTGTCAACATGACAGCAGAGCGTCTTTTACCCTACTATTTCACGGGGTGACCGGTGCGTACGCTCGACGACGCCCGCCCACAATACTGAACGGTTTGGTGTGAACGCCCGGACGATCACTCCGAGTAACTGAACGACCAAACAACGCTCCGGGCGTCGTCCGCCGTCGTCGGACGATAATAGTGAACGCACCCCTTCATTGTTCTAGTGTCAGTTTCATAAAGTCGCCCGAAGTCGTTCAGTAATTCTGAGAAAATCGTCAATGATCGAGCGATATTCACACCGGGTGACTTTCACACTGAGTGCGTTATAAGTGAACGTAGCCCCGTGGATGTTAGATGCGTCAAACTCAATTATTAGAGCTGTCAAGTCAACAAGTTTTCCACAGAGTGTTCCAGGCCCTGTCAACTATGTATGGGTGACCTTGGATTCGACGTGGGCTACAAAACATGACAAGAACAGCGATACCTTATTATATAACCGACTCTGTCTTACAGGCTGATGACCTCTGAGGACGGTAAAATGTTACCATGTAAATAAAAGCTTAAGAAAGTTCAGCTTAAGTAGCTTAAAATAATCACTTTATGTGTTTTCCAGTGTTGTAATTGAAATAGAGAGTTAATAAATACATTTTGAAAAATGATTAAAGCTGTTTCTTTGAATATATTAAATTGAAAAATGTACAATGAAAGTTTGTTATTGCAACACCACAAGATAAATGTCTTCCGTAGAGGTTAGTCGTTTTTTCTTGTGTTTATTTTTGTAATAAATTACTTTCTGATTTTGCCATTCAAACGTTGAGTCGAGCGTCCTGTTCCTCCGTTTAACTCTTGGTGAAATTAAGTGTTGTGAGATAGTGACTCTTGTGAGATAGTGACTCTTGTGAGATATTGACTCTTAGTGAAAATTGTTTCACGATGTCGGAAAACTTAAGAAAGTGTATTAAGTGCAGGTCTTCACCTTCTCAAGATGCCAGCATCACACTACACCGTTTTCCAAAACCAGGCAGAACAAATAGCCTTCGGTAGGTGTTCATATTTAGTATCGAAATGCATGCATAGGTAGAGATGGGTAATGGGTAATAACCCATTCTTTCCATTTAGGTTAAAACCGGGTGATTTGGGTTTTAACCCGATTATAACCCATTATCACCTATTTTCATGGGTGAAAATGAGTATTGTAATAAAAGACAATTAAAGTAAGTATTTTAACACTGAGATATTAGTATTCACATTCAGCTAGCAAAAAATAAAAGTGTGCTTTCAAAATCAGGGCCATTAATTATTTATTGAAAGAATTACAAAGTAGTAGTTGGCAATTTGGTCACTTGATTCTGAAATATGATGAAATTCTAAATTGTTCTCGGTACTGTAAGGCACCAGATGTACTGGTGGTCCTCGGACATAGTGCGACTACGAGTTGCGTGTATTGCCGAGCGACGCCGGTACACCAGGTTCGGGAAGCATCCCCTGCAGTTGAGGAGGAGCTGTACGAAGGGTACAGAGTAGCGAAGGTGGCTCTTCAGGTGGCCATATCGGAGGCTAAAGTCGCGGGATATAATGCCATGCGGGTGGCTCTGGACGGCAGTCCGTGGGGGCGTCCATACCTTATGGTACGGGGCAAACTTCGCCCGTGGCCCCCCCACTGTCACAGACTCTCCGGCCTGAGCTTTTGGAGGGCGTGGTGAGCGCTCTGTTCCCTTCAAGGGCGGAGCACACCCCTCCACCGATGGTTCCTCATGGTGTCTAACGCGGATAACAACGACGAAGTGCCCGAAGTGACCCAGGAAGAATTGAAGAGGGTGGTGAAACGGCAACAGGCCAAAAACATCGCTCCAGAACCTGACGGCATACCTGGCCGAGCATGGGTCCTAGCTCTGAAGGCCCTTGGGCCCCGATTGGGAGGGCTCTTAAGCGCATGTTTCGAGCGGGGCCAGTTTCCACGGAGGTGATAGACTAGAAAGCCGGTCCTGCTGAAAAAGGTGGGGCGCCTACCGGTGCATACCGCCCCATCGTGTTGTTGGATGAGGTGGGCAAGCTCTTTGAGAGAATAATTGCAGGCCGCCTTGTCCAACACTTGACTAGGGTGGGGCCGGATCTCGCGGAAAACCAGTATGGTTTCCGCCGGGGGCACTCCACTGTGGACACCATTATGCGCGTGATGGCTCTGGCGTAGGAAGCAGTGGCCCGGGATGAGGCGGTTTTGGCGGTGTCTCTCGACATCACTAACACTATCAACACCTTGCCCTGGAGTTGCATTAGGGCGGTACTCGAATACCATCGGGTGCCGACCTACCTTCGCCATATCATCGGGGCCTACCTGACGGACAGGGCCGTCATCTACTCGGGCCGGGAAGGATGGGGTCGAAAAATGGGAGAAGCGACTTGCGCAACCCAGCGCAGGGCACGCCACAATAGCGGCGATAAGGCCCGTCATGGAGGAGTGGCTGGAAAGGAGCCATGGTGCCCTACCCTACCGGCTGACCCTGATACTCTCGGGGCACGGTTGCTTCGGGACGTATCTGTGTCGCATAGGCCGGGAGCCGACACCCGAGTGTCATCACTGCGGGAGCTTCCTAGAGGACACGGCGCGGCACACACTAGAGGAGTGCCCAGCTTGGGTCACGCAACGCCGTGACTGCATCACTGCAGTAGGCGGCAGCGCTCTCTCGCTTCCAGCCGTGGTTCTGTCTATGGTCGGGAGCGAGAGCGCTTGGGAAGGCGTCGTCTCCTTCTGCGAGGAGGTGATGTTCGCTAAGGAGGTGGCGGAGAGGGTTCGAGAAGCATTGACCTCTCTCCCCAACCGCAGGAGACGACCTAGGCGTCGCAGTAGGGCGTATGCCGATCTTCAGCCACCCTAGGTGTGGGCCTGCGGGCGGTGGGCCTGCGGGCGGTGGACTCGGGGTGGCCCGCCACCCGGCCAGTAAAGGCCCGTGAAGGTGGCGCGTAGTGTTACGCGCGCGCCAGTCAACAGGAGGGTGTGGCTGATGTGGTTACCGCACGGGGAGAAGGGGCTCGCCTATTAGTGGCGAGCCGGAACCTACCGGGGATGTTTGGAAGAAATAAAAGTTTCCCACGCCCCCGGCCAAGGGTCATTAGAGGAACACCGTGGTGGTTTTTAGTCGGTAAGAGTCCGACACTGGCTCCGCCTTCCCCGGGCGGAAAAAAAAGGTTAAGATCAAAATGTTACAATATCGGGTAGTAGATAGATAAAAATACAAAACACGTGGACCCTCACCGTGACAAACAAGCTAGAGTGAGATGAGAGTATATAGGGACGCGGGGAATTATTGCGGCCGCATCCCACTGGCATATCGCGCGTTGCCTCCTTGCCTCTATGCGTGCCTCTTATTGCATGTAAAAAAAAAGTTAATTAACAAAACCAAAAAAGTCTGAGGCTACGTATTATATTGGTCATGAATTATACAAGTAGTTCATAGGTAGCCTCCGCCTGCGTGTTGATTTGATACTTTCCCATATACTTACCTACAAAAGTCTTGTTTACATCTTTTCAATTGTATTTACACGCAGTCGGGTTTTTTAGAATTATTAATTAACTTTTTTATTTCAAATTTTTTAGTTTTTTCATGTTTTGTCGCGGTATTAATGTTATTTTTTTAACTACACGCATAAAAATAATTCATTTTTTACATTGAATATTTTGTGTTTTTTAGCATTTCTCATTCCAATTTACATTTAAACATGTAAGTTGTACATATTTTTGTAAAGCATTTATAAAACCCTTTATTTTGATACCCCACTTGATAGGTTTTGAGGGAAAAAAAAAATTGTAGACATAATATTGCGCCAAAAAGCGGCCATTTTAATTTTTATAATTTTGATATATCCAGTGTCACTCTCACAATTAAGACGAATCTAACGACACCTTTCAAGCTAAAATCCATCAAGCCGTTTAGGCTACAGAGCGTGCCAAAGAAATATACATACATACAAACATCCATACATACATACATACATATATACAGACATATATACACTCGAAAAACATAACCCTCCTTCTGGCGCAGTCGGGTAAAAATCGAAATCTAAAGGAATTAGTTTTCACCCGCTCAAAACACCCAGTGGGTGGAATGAAATGGGTGATAACTGGGTTTTAACCCACTCGCGGGTTATAACCCGGGTGATTACCCATCTCTATGCATAGGCAGTATTTTTGTTACTTGGTGCTTTTTGAGTACTTGGCATTCCAGAAGTAGGTACATTACTTTTACTCGTAATTTTTGTATTATACTGATACCTTCTTACTCTCCTTACAGTTGTGAATTATGGGCGAAGTACTGTTTCCCAAATGAATCATGGTCATCACCACAATTCCAAGGAAATCTACACTCGCAACATAAAATGCTGTGCAGTAAACATTTTAAAAAGACATGTTTCGTAGGCCAGAAACTCTTTAGAACTGCAGCACCAACAGAAGGATTTCATGAGGTCAGTTCAATGAAAATTCTGTGTACATGACTAGTGAATTCAATTCAATTCAATTGTTTATTGCGAATATAGGTAAGGTAGGTGTTACATGAATATTGTCATAAAACAATCTTTGTGCAGTTATATTCTGCCATTTAGCTTGCAACAGGAAATACACAATTCTATGCCAAGCTATTAACTGAAGCATCTAAAGCAATAAAGCATAATACATACGTCCAGAATAATATGTTTACAATTATTGAATGAATGAATGATATATTTATTTGCAAGAACATAGGTAACATTGAGTTCGTCTAAAGTTAAAATTGGGTATCACTACATTCGACATTCCAGTATTAAACTATTATTGTATTTAACTTAAGTGATCACTGCTTTGCTCATTTAAATTTAAATGTACGGTCGACCGCACATCAGTGGTAACGGTTTGACATTGACAACCCCTTAATTTCGTAAGCAGTAAGAGCGGTTTTCTAATTCATGTGTAACTACTGTCATGCATGCAGTTGACTGTACAGTCGACTGCATGACAGTGGTGCGGTCGACCATACTATACACATCAAATTTCGTCAAGAAATTCTCTAAATTATGATATTTAATTATTTTTTCTATTTTAGGCTACAAATCCAACTTTTGATCCGATGGAACCAACTAGTGTATTTGTACCAGTAGCAGGCCCGTCAAGACTAATACAACCATTGATGGAGAATAAAAATATATTAAACACAACCAATGTTTCTGCACAGTTTGTCCAACCAAGTCATCAAAAGCAATTAGTGCCATTTGCATTACAGCCCAAGAAGCTTCAAAATGATAAAGAGAGGTGGTTATATTCTAAAATGAAGTCAAACATGAAAAAGGTCTACAGACTTCAAAAAACAATTAAGCATTGGAAGAATGAATCATTTGTGAATTTCTTATGCCAAGATGTCTCAGTAAATGAAATTTTGAAGTCAAAAGTGTCACCAACTTTTGCATTGTTACTGCAAGGGGAACTACAAAATTTCAAAAGAAAACCAAAAGCCCGTAGATGGAACCAAGAGGCAAAACTAACAGCTTTAAGGCTATATAAAAGGTCTCCGACCTGCTACAAATTATTAAGAAGGATGATATGTCTGCCAGCACCAGGCACACTGAAATCCCTTTTGAATAAATTTCAGTTACATGTTGGCATCAACAAAAACATATCTAATGTTTTAAACAAAACAATGAAATATTTTGAGGCACCTGAGAGAGAATTTGTACTGATGTTTGACGAAATGTCCATAAAAAAGAATTTGTGGTACAATTCAAAACAAGACATTATAGAGGGCTACCAAGATCACGATAGACAAGGAAGATCACAATGATTAATATAAACGGTTTCACTCACGTTATATCATCGGGTGTGCCCGACCGGTTTCGAGCTCGAACGGAGCCCTTAATCATGAGCTGGTTACGCGGCGGCGTCGCGCACCAAACTGTGGATTTAGAGGCCACAGCGCGCCGCGTAGCGCTGCGCTCGCGAAGACGGTGACGGAGCGCCTGGTTTCGGTGGTGGTCGTGCATCTTCGTCGCTCGTCGTGTCCGAGTCTTCAGGTGGATTATCACCGGTACACACACTGCTGACCGTGTCATACTCCAGGCTCAACGGGACATGGCTGTTTGATGAAGACCTGAGAGCTGGTTTCCAGGCAGGTGGCAGTTTCCAACCTCCGTCTCTATTGAAATTTGGGTGACGACTGATTTCAATAGCTTCACGTACTTTCCGCGGTATAAAGTACTTCTCCCTCGCTAGTACGGAAGCTTTGTCAAACCGTATGAAATGAGCCGTACCCGCATTGCACACGTGTTCTGCTACTGCTGACCTATTGCTGTCCATGCTTTTCATACAGCTTATGTGCTCGCTAAGTCTGGTTTTAATATTGCGCCGGGTTTCCCCTATATAATTAAGGCCACAGTCGCACGGTATCATGTATACGCCAGGGACCCCTAGAGGATCTTTATCTTTTGCTGAGCGTAACAGCTGCCGTAATTTCCCGGGTGGGTGGTAGATTGTCCTGATGCTATACCTTCGGCGTAACAGGTATCCAATCTTGTCCGTAATGCCCCTCACATACGGTAAAAATGCGGGGGTACGTTCCACACCAGCCGGTCGCCTCCGTACAGTGTTAGTATTACCCAGCATGCGGGTGCATTGCCGCCACTGATAACCATTACGCTCCAACACATGTTGTAAATGCTGTAATTCAGCGTCCACGTACTTGGGGTCGCATAAACTTAACGCCCGGTTGATCAGTGACCTAGGCACAGAAGACAGATGTGCTGGATGATGGTGTGAGTCTGCCCTAAGATATCGGTCCGTATGTGTCGGTTTCCGATAGACGGTGTGTGACACACGACCATCTGGTTCTCTTATAACTAGGACGTCCAAAAACGGCAGAGCTCCATCCTTTTCTTCTTCGAGTGTTACCTCTATCTTCCTGTGCATCCCATTCAGATGTCTTGTGAAGTCCACCAGTGAATCCCGGTCTATTATGGCGAACACGTCATCTACGTAACGCCACCAGTGTCGAGGCCCCTGAGAAGTGGATTCTAATGCCTGCTGTTCAAACCACTCCATGAAAATATTGGCAACCACTGGTGCCAGCGGTGCAGCAGTACGTGGACGCTGAATTACAGCATTTACAACAAGTGTTGGAGCGTAATGGTTATCAGTGGCGGCAATGCACCCGCATGCTGGGTAATACTAACACTGTACGGAGGCGACCGGCTGGTGTGGAACGTACCCCCGCATTTTTACCGTATGTGAGGGGCATTACGGACAAGATTGGATACCTGTTACGCCGAAGGTATAGCATCAGGACAATCTACCACCCACCCGGGAAATTACGGCAGCTGTTACGCTCAGCAAAAGATAAAGATCCTCTAGGGGTCCCTGGCGTATACATGATACCGTGCGACTGTGGCCTTAATTATATAGGGGAAACCCGGCGCAATATTAAAACCAGACTTAGCGAGCACATAAGCTGTATGAAAAGCATGGACAGCAATAGGTCAGCAGTAGCAGAACACGTGTGCAATGCGGGTACGGCTCATTTCATACGGTTTGACAAAGCTTCCGTACTAGCGAGGGAGAAGTACTTTATACCGCGGAAAGTACGTGAAGCTATTGAAATCAGTCGTCACCCAAATTTCAATAGAGACGGAGGTTGGAAACTGCCACCTGCCTGGAAACCAGCTCTCAGGTCTTCATCAAACAGCCATGTCCCGTTGAGCCTGGAGTATGACACGGTCAGCAGTGTGTGTACCGGTGATAATCCACCTGAAGACTCGGACACGACGAGCGACGAAGATGCACGACCACCACCGAAACCAGGCGCTCCGTCACCGTCTTCGCGAGCGCAGCGCTACGCGGCGCGCTGTGGCCTCTAAATCCACAGTTTGGTGCGCGACGCCGCCGCGTAACCAGCTCATGATTAAGGGCTCCGTTCGAGCTCGAAACCGGTCGGGCACACCCGATGATATAACGTGAGTGAAACCGTTTATATTAATCATTATGAATTTAACTCACGATAGTTATTATATAAAAAAGGAAGATCACCACAAATAGCCTCATATGCTCTTGTTTTTATGGTGGCTGGAATAAGAAAACCAATAAAACAACCAGTTGCATACTATCTTTCTGGTGGTTCTGTAACTGCTGATAGACTGGCAGTTCTCATAAAGGAGGTGAGCATATTATTTATTTTTGCTTCTTGTATTTTCTCTATACTTGGATATTATTATAGGTGTACAGAGATAAATGGATTAAACATACCAATCTTTGACATTTATTTTATGATTTCAGGTTTTGAAGTCCTGTTTTGATGCAGGGCTTAATATAGCTGCTACTGTTTCTGATTTGGATGGTGTCAACAAAAGAGCAGTAACTATCTTGGGAGCAACTGTAGAGCAGCCCTATATTCAATTTCAAAATAATGAAATTGTTACAATTTTTGACACGCCACACTTACTAAAATGTTTTAGAAATTTATTTTTAAAGTACGACATTAAATGCCAAACTAATATTACATCTAACAACAAATGTGGAATTGGTAAGTTATTTAATATTCATAATTTGATTATAATACTTTTTAAATAATTGACTAAGTAAATGACATGCTGTACTGTTTGAGGTTAGGCTGCACTTACTGCATTTGGTCCTTTGGTCAATAATAGTATTGATCGAAGATTTGGTCACTGGATAAGTTTTTATTAATTACATGCCAATTTAAGGCTGCACTGTGCCTCAGAAAGCATGTTAAGCCATTGGTCCTGGTTGTCATGAATATCTATGCTATGACACCAAAGTTTGACAACTGGTTGATTTAATATCATATTGCCCCATAATGGATGGTGGAAGTTAGATGGCAGACTTGAAGACTATTTATTGCACACCTTATTATATATTCAGTCCATAAGTTCAAAGTCGCTCAGCGAGCTATGGAGCGAGCTATGCTTGGAATTTCTTTGAAGGATAAAATCCATAACGAGATTATCCGGAGAAGAACCGGAGTGACCGACATAGCTTGTAGGATCAGTAAGCTGAAGTGGCAGTGGGCTGGCCATGTATGTCGAAGGACCGATGGCCGTTGGAGCAGACGAGTCCTTGAGTGGAGACCGCGAATCGGCAAACGCAGCGTAGGGCGCCCCCCTGCCAGGTGGACCGACGACCTGAAGAACGTGACTGGGGGGGACTGGATGCGGAAGGCAGAGGACCGAGTGTTGTGGCGCAACTTGGGAGAGGCCTATGTACAGCAGTGGACTGCGATAGGCTGAGTTGGTGATTATATATAATTCTTCTGTATGTGTGTTTATCACCTAACTCCTCCTTAACGGCTGGACAGGATTTGTATGAATTTTGGTGTATATATTTCAATGGGTTCCTGGATGGTTTGAAAACACAATTCGAACCGGCAAGTGGAGCTGCTGTTGGTATGTCACTGATCTTCTCCTAAACGTCAGGGACGATTTTGATTATATGTGGCGCTGCTTTTCCAGGCAGGAAGACATCTGCCGGGTCCACTAGTAGATAATATTATTTCCTTACAAAATAAGTTGGTCATAAAGTTTTAAAGTAAGTAGTTTTGGCTGCCATGAGTGGTTTCCTGGGGTTTGATTCCCTGGTAGTGTAAAGTGTTATTGGGTTTTTTATTAGGAAATTCTCAGTAGCACCCCGGAATCTGGATTTGTGCTTGTTTAATGGCAATAGGCTCACCCCCTATTACATGAAAGTTATAACATACCAGATGAAATGTGTACTATATGCCTCGGCCTACCCCGGGAAATACAGGCTTGATGTTATGTTATGTGTCATAAATCTAAATAAAAACTAACAATACTCTAAATTTTTGTTACAGGCATTGCTAAGTGGAGCCATATAAAGCAGTTTCATGAGCTGGACAGTAGTAATCCCAATTTTGTGAATGCACCATTAATTAAACAAGACCACCTTAATCCAAATACAAAACAAAAAATGAAGGTGAAGCTTGCAGCTGAGGTTTTAAGTCACTCAGTAGCAGCAGGCATGTTTTATCAAATATCAGAAGGTAAAGAAATGTTTGTTTTGAATCTTCAAAAATTAATTTTATATAGAAAAATTCATAGTTATTCAGGATGAATCTGCATGTATACTTTTGTCAAGTTTAATCATTCATTAAAAATTTTTTGAGTGATCCTATTAATATACAGGGTTATTTTTAATTCATTAGCTATTCGTTAAGGGATGACTGTACTCATCAATTTGAACAACTTTTATTATAAGACCAACCCTAAAATCGTGAAAAAAAAAACAGCTGATCCCAATTCAATTCTTTATTGCATTTCCATGTGTTTTTACAAGGTCTACATTTGTGTTCACATAAATCGACAAAATGTAGGGATTCGCTGATTTTTTTCGCGATTTCAGTGTTGGTCCCATAGTAAAAGTTGTTTGTAATGATGAGTACAGTCATCCCTTGAAAATATATACGATAGATATGAACTACTGGGTTTGATTCCCTGCTGTGTTAAGGTTTTTGAATGCAGTTTTTCAATATTCTAAAATTGACATTGTGGTGCCTTAGAACAAAATTCTCTTTCATAGTTTTCATTTTATTTCCCCCCACTGATCCATCGAAATGAATCCCCCTGTATACTTGTACTTTTATGTCGGGAAAATTGCACACTCCCTGCGGTATAAAGAACCATGGGAGCGAAGCCGCGGGTAAAAGCTAGTATAAAATATATTTATGAGTGGTTTTATACTTTCAGGAGCATTACCAAGCGATGCTTTAGTGACAGCAAATGTAATAAAAGACATGGATGATTTGTTCGATACAGTGAATGCATGTTCTGCAGATTTAAGAAGAGGGAAATCATATTCCACAAACTTAAAAGACTCCACAGGCCATTTAATGTTGTTTAAGAAAATGAAAGAGTTTTTTAGAACTTTAACATTTGTGGGATGCAGAAGTTCTCCCCCGTCCAAACAAGGTTGGGTTTGGACTTTGAATGGCCTGGAGAGACTATGGCAAAATCTAAAATCAAAACATATGTCTATCCAAAGTCTATCAACCAGACGAATCCAGCAGGATCCTTTGGAAAATTTGTTTGGCTGTATTCGCAGTAACTGTGGGTCAAATGTAAACCCAACCACGGGACAGTTTGTTGCTGGACTTAAAACTGCTGTCCTCAGTAATCTATCACATACCGGTTGTGGAAATTGTGAGCTAGATCAAAATGATGTAATTTTAAATAATTTCAAAACACTTTTGACACCAGCTACAGACATATGCACAGCTAATACTGCCCTAATTGACAATTAAGTAACAGAAAATGTCAGTAGTTTATTATTATTAGATGAAAGTATGGATGAAGTAACCGGCGAGATGCAAGCTTGTGCATATGTTTGTGGATTTATCGTGACAAATAATCCAATTAAATGTGAATTATGTAATAAAATCTTTGTGTCTGACACGCAAGAGGAAATCCATACTTTTCTAGAGTATAAAGAATACAACGAACAAAAAAAATCACTAACATATGCCTCAAAAGATTTAATAGTTTGTGTGGAAAAAAGTGCTACAATAATTAATAGCTATTTAGAAAAAGAGGCATATAAGACAAAAGTAAAGGTAAATATCAGAAAATTATTAGAAAACTCTATAAAATGGGATTTCCTGAATAAATGTGATGTACACAAAGATTACAATTTAATGTATATTATTAATAGTGTTTTTCACATATGTGTCAAAAGATTTTGTATTTTAAGCAATCGAAAGTTTACAGAAGAATCTAGCAGGTCTGCTCTTAAAAGAAAAATAGATATTTTAAAACATAAATAATAGTTTCTGGCTTTATTAGCATTAAGCCCATTATGCTTTTTTTCTACTTATAATAGCCTTTTTGCGCTCCGGAAATGGGGCCAGTTACTCACTGAACTGTCAAATTTGTACACGAGCCCAGTGAAAAGACAGTGACTGAACTGATTCGCGAACTGGTCCCGTATCCGGAGTGCAAAAAGGATATTATAAGTATAAAATAAAGCATACTCGAAATATGGCCATACTCGAAATTTAAGGTAAAAATCATGACATGTCTTTTTATTGAAATACGCATTGTTATAAATCTACATACTCACAGTTGGGAATTTTAGGTAATATTTGTAATATTGGCAATACTTATAATAAAACAAGTTTAACTGGATTACATCGCGTATATTATTAAAATATTTGTATGATATGTAAAGTCGGTTTTTCTCTTTTCTTATTTAGTAAACAATCTTGGTATATCTCTTTATTCAAATGTCTACTTATAAAGTATAATTCCTAGTTCTGCACATGTAATTAGGTTGATTTTTTTTATTTAATGTGTAAAATTATTAACATAATGTCTTTTAATAATTATTAGTGACGAATAGATGTCTAATGCCAAGATTGTTTACTAAATAAGACAAGTAAGAAAAAACAGAGTGTATGTGTGTGTCTTGTTTTATTATAATGTGTAGAGATCGCGAAAACCTAAGACATTTTTATTATACATACTCATTATTATAAACGTAGTGATTATATTATTCTCGTTGATTATAAATGCGAAAGTAACCTGACTGTTTGTATTGTTATCCTTCACGCCTAAACTGCTGAACGGATTTTGATGAAACTTAGTACAAAGATAGTCTGAAACCAGGAGAAGGAAATAAGCTACTTTAATTCGCGATACACGATATCCACGCGGGCGACCTCCAGTAGTTAGATGAAACTTTTTTATATGATTTATCCATTTATTTTTCTTTGTACGTGGGACACTCAGAAAGTTTTGCGAAACTAAAAAAAATTGTTCTATACGTACATATATTTTTATCAAATCTTTTCAAAGTACTTTCCACCAGCCTCTATACAAAGATTCATGCGCCTAAACCAGTTTTCAAAACACTTTTTCCAGTCCGCCGCAGACACCTCGTTTACAGCCTGCTCGAACGCAGCCAGCGCATCTTCCGGCGACGAAAATTGTATCCCTTTGAGCTGATTTTTTATTTTTGGGAATAAAAAGAAGTCACACGGTGCTAGAT
Organism: Asteroscopus sphinx; assembly: GCA_949699075.1. Classification (NCBI taxonomy): domain Eukaryota; kingdom Metazoa; phylum Arthropoda; class Insecta; order Lepidoptera; family Noctuidae; genus Asteroscopus; species Asteroscopus sphinx. The sequence continues at coordinate 15,633,591 of OX453024.1, forward strand.
CAGGGCTGTAAGGAGGGTGACCCAGGAGTTTGACTGGCGTGCTGTCCAGGAAGTCCCTCGTTTTGAGTGCGGTGTGCGCAGGTGCATTGTCGTGGTGGAGCAGTAGCCCGCGGAGCCCTGTGTTTGGTCGCTTGTTGCTTATAACAGAGAAAACTTCTGGCAAACATTTGGTAGTATACCATTCGGCATTAATGCTTCTTTGATCCCGTAAGGGAATTGATACCAAGTGGCCAGTCAAATTAAAAAAACTAGCGATCAAAATCTTACCCCCGCTTCTAGATCGCTTCACTTTGGTAGGCGTTGGCTCATTTTGAAACACCCAAACAGTCGACTGGCGCTTGGTTTCTGGGTCGTATTGATAAATCCAGGACTCATCACCTGTAACGATGTCGTAAACACGCCGAGACGAGCCTGCTTCAAATTTGTTAAGCATATCACGGCACCATTCCACCCGGGCCTGCTTCTGAGCATCGGTGAGGTTGTGCGGCACCCAGCGTGATACTATCCTCCTCACGCGAAGATGGCTGTGTAGAATCTCGTGAACGCTTCCCGATCCAATCTTCAATATGTGTTGAATCTCCTGATATGTAATTCGCCTATTGTCTTGGATTAAATTTTTCACTGCTAGCACGTTTTCTTCGGTAACAGCCGTCAAAGGGCGACCGCTTCTTTCGTCATCCCCCAAAGTTGGTCGACCGCGCTTGAATTCGTTATACCAACGATACACGGTTGCCTTGGAAGGGCCTTCATCCATGAATGCCATTTGAAGTCTATCGTACGATTCATCCGGTTTCAGGCGACACTTGAAATCGTATAAAATCATAGCTCTAAAATGTTCCCGGCGCAGATCCATATTTCAGTGAGACACAATACTTTGAATTAACTCGCAAAAAATGTGGAGGGAAATTTTGAAATTGGAACTTACTTATTTTTACTTATAAATAATCATATTTTCGAAAAACATTATAACTGGCCAGTCTCCCATATATAAAAACTTTTTTTCGCAATACTTTCTGAGGGGCCTGGTATATTTAAATAAAAACACATTTCAAAATTGTTTCATCATCATCATTTTAGCCGAAAGACGTCCACTGCTGACATATGCCTCCCCCAAGTATATGTTGGGGGATATGCCATAATCGCCACGCTTGGCAGGCGGGTTGGCGATCGCAGTTGGTTGTTTAAATACTCAGAGAACGCTGTTGCCCATCCTCTGGTGTAGTCGCCTTTTACGACACACACATAATTGTTTACCTCTATTTAATTACCTAAACATTTCGAGTATAGGTTTTATCTGTGTCATAATGAGTGGAAAGTGAGACTGAATATTTTACCTTGTACATTCAATCATGTGTAAAAACATATATACCTCCTTACACTCCTACCTAACAACCCTAACCTAACCCACACTAACTTATATTTTCACTTGTTTTATCCCTTTCCCTCTCCTTTTCGTAACCTAGTCCTAAACCCAATCCTATACAACAATTATGTTCAAAGTCATACAAGTAAACCTGAAACATGCCAAGGCAGCGACTGCTGCGCTTTGCAAAAGTTTCGTGGAGGATAAACTTGATATGGCTTTGGTTCAAGAACCGTGGATCAATGGAAACACGGTTATGGGGCTCGGCTCCGTGGGCACAGTTTTGTATTATACCGACGGCAGCAGACCCAGAGCTTGCATACTTTTTAAGAAAAGTGTGAGATTTTTGCCGATTCCCTCCATATGTACGGATGACATAGTTGCTGCGTATGTGGAACTGCCAGGAAACGGAAGTAGGCCAATCGCCTGCTCGGCATACCTTCCAGGGGATGAAGCAAACCCTACCATACAACTGGACAACATGGTAACCTACTGTCAGGAGCAGAAGTCCCAACTACTAGTGGGATGTGATAGTAACACCCACCACACAAGCTGGGGAAGCACTGACACCAACATTAGGGGTGAGTTACTGTTTGATTACTTATTGTCTAACAACCTTCTCGTTCTTAATAGGGGCAATTCCCCGACCTTTGTAACCAGCACTCGCCAGGAGGTGCTAGACATTACTTTCTGCACGGGCCCTTTACAACACCGTGTAAAAAACTGGCACGTTTCTGAGGAGGCGTCCATGTCTGATCACAGACACATCAGGTTTAACCTAACTCTCTCCGCGGTGAGAGAGACTAATTCTTACAGAAACCGAAAAGCAACGAATTGGACAGGCTACAGAGACTGTCTCAAATCGAATTTGCTATCGGTCAATAGATGCGTTAAATCTATTGAACAGCTGGAGGCTACAGTAGGGGACCTTGAGGGTGGCATTAAATCTGCTTTCTTCCAGAACTGTCCGCTAAAAACCTCCGCTACCATGAGAGATGTTCCATGGTGGAATAAGAACCTAGAGCGACTCAGGAGAAACGCCCGAATCCTGTTTAACAAGGCCATGAGGGACGACACCTGGGATGACTATAGGAAGGCGCTTACCGCGTTCAACAGAGAATTGAGGAAGGCCAAGAGAAAGTCCTGGCGCGAGTTCTGTGAATACATTAAGAGTACCTCACAGGCAGCAAGGATCCACAAAATAATCTCAAAGTCTCCTCAATCCCATTTAGGGCTATTAAAATACCCGGATGGGACCTACACGAGATCCGCAGAGGAAACACTGAAGCTTTTAGCTAAAGTGCACTTTCCGGACTCTGTGCCAATAAATGGTAACGGAAGCCATACCAATCAAAACCCTCGGAGCAACAGACCAAGGATAGAAGACTGGAGGATGGCTTCTCTTATATTTAGACCCGATCGGATCGAATGGGCCATTAACAGCTTCAAGCCCTTTAAGACCGGAGGGGAGGATAATATCTTCCCTGCCTTACTACAAAAGGGGTTGGATATTATCTTACCAACGCTGTTGAAGGTTTTTCGAACCAGCTTCGCCTGGGGCTACATACCCACAGCGTGGACTAGGGTGTCCGTCACCTTTATCCCCAAAGGGGGAGACAGGGACAAATCGATGCCCAAGTCCTATAGACCAATTAGTCTTACCTCCTTCATGCTCAAAACCATGGAGAAGGTACTCAACCAGCACATCAGGGCTACCTACTTAGTAGACAAACCCCTGCACGTGAGACAACATGCCTATCAGAAAGGCAAGTCCACTGAGTCCGCATTGATGGACTTAGTGGATAACATAGAAAAAGCTGTTGAGGACAAAGAAATTGCTCTGTGCGCCTTCTTAGATATAGAGGGGGCATTTGACAACACCTCAACAAATGTCATACTAAAAAGTATGGAGCAACGCAACATTGACCGAACGACCATCTACTGGATCGAAGCAATGTTGCGTAACAGAGTAGCGTCAACATCTCTCTTAGACACAACCATAAGGATGAGACTAAACAGGGGTTGCCCACAAGGGGGCGTCCTGTCTCCCCTAGAATGGTCTTTAGTTGTTGACAGCTTACTGAGCGAGCTCAATAGGGCTGGCTATTACACGCAAGGTTACGCGGACGATCTGGTAGTGATTACCGTTGGCAAATGCCAATCAGTCATCTCCGATCTGATGCAAACGGCCTGTAGAATAATCGAAAGATGGTGCAAAGACTCCCAACTTTCGGTCAATGCAGACAAAACTGTCATAGTACCTTTTACAAAGAAAAGGAAGTTGGATGGCTTAAAACCACCAACCCTCTTCGGTAAAACGGTCAACTTTTCGGATGAGGTCAAATATCTAGGCATTATCCTAGACAAAAAACTCACGTGGAATGCACACATTAAACATGTGACAAGGAAAGCAAAAATTGCTTTGGGAACTTCCTGCCGACTGGTCAACTCGAAATGGGGCCTTAGGCCATGGGCAACGCTGTGGCTGTACACTGCTATAGCAAGGCCCATGATAACCTATGGCTGTGTCGTATGGCATGGAAAAACCCATCAGACTACCTGCAGGGATGCTCTCTCAAGCCTCCAGAGACTCGCGTGTCTCATAACAACAGGAGCAATTGCATCGACTCCGACCGCTGCACTTGAGGCTCTGCTTAATCTCGTTCCTTTGCATGTGCAGGTGCAAATGGACGCTAGGGCAGCAATGATAAGGGCCAGAATAGCGGGAAGGACAAGATGGAAGTCGACTGCCATGAGGGCACTGCAAGAGAACCTTATGAAGAAAGACATCATTGCCATGCCCACTGATGCAATGTTAAAAGAATACAGCTTTGATAGGCTGTTTAGGGTATTCATACCTCAGAGGACTGAGTGGAAGGACGACACGCCAGGCCAGCCTCAGTCCACTGATGTTGTTTGGTTCACCGACGGATCAAAAAAAGAGGGTCTAGCAGGAGCCGGATTCCACGGTGGGCGGCCAAAGGTAAAAAAATTCGCCAACCTAGGCCAGCACACCACTGTGTTTCAAGCGGAATTATTTGCCATTATTGGATGTGTCCGTTTAAGTCTGCAGAGGACCTATATTAATAGGCGAATCTTCATCTTCTCTGACAGCCAGGCTGCTTTAAAAGCCTTAAATTCAGAGGAAATTGACTCCAAACTTGTAAAGGAGTGTGTCCAGCTATTAAACTCACTAGGAGCGGCAAACTCAGTGGCACTAGGATGGGTACCTGGACACTGTGGCATTAGGGGCAACGAAGCCGCTGATGAACTGGCTAGAGCTGGTGCTGAAAGCCCCAATGTGGGCCCGGAGCCAATCTGTGGCATTCCTAAATGCACTACTACAGCCTACCTTAAAAACTGGGGAACTGACCAAAGTATTAGCCTTTGGGAAAAATCCCCAGGCCAAGAACACTCGAAAGCGCTACTTGTGGGCTTCAAAAAAAGGTTTACGAAAGAAGCGCTTTCGTTGAACAAAAATCAGATAAGAATCCTGACAAGAACCCTTACTGGGCACTGCAAGCTGAACAAACACCTTCACAGGATGGGCCTCAGTGATACCACAGTTTGCAGGTTTTGTCGCGAAAAGGATGAGACGCCCATCCATATCCTATGCGAATGTGATGCAGTGCACCACATCAGAAGCCAGCATCTTGGAGGCCACGTCATCTCAATGCAGGAGATCAAATCCTCCTCCCCCAAGGTCATAGTCGACTTTATGATTGACTTGCAGCTTGGGGAAGTGCTGTAATGCTGCAAGAGGCGTCACAATAGATCTTTTAGGTCGCAGTGGCTTAGGGGCGTTCAAGACCCTACCTCTTTCCTCAAATAAATAAAATACACTAAGCGGAATTTGAATTCGATTTCTACCTAAAGCCACCTTGTTAATCAAAGGTAATTGGTTGGCTGTTGGTCTTCCAATAAATAAAGTGTTATAACATTAATCAAACCACTATAAGGTCCGTATTACAGAACTTTCCTCAAGTACAGTTTGATTTTCAAACACCTGATCACTATTTAAGGATAGGATCGTTACTCGAGCATCGGTCTTATTCCAATACGGTAATTATAAACTTCAATTCAACAACATAGCAAACTAATTTTACCTTGAATTTTATTATTCATGAATTATTTATGAAATTTTACTTGAAATAGGATATAAATCCCTACTTGAGCGTGGTCTCGACCACACTTGGGTGAAACAGGGGACAGTATAAAATAAAGCTAAACTCAGCTGAACTGTGATCAATGAATCTATGCTTGAGGAATGTTCTAAAATTAAATTCCAACTCAAAACTAGTTTTAAACAGAGATCAACGCGATGTTCTGTAATACGTTAGTATGTGTTCGCAGATATTTTAGCTTTAATATCTTTCAATTTCAATCGATAGTTCTGTAAACAATTGTATTTGAATTTCGCTAAGGTATTATAATACCATGATCATTGTAATCATTCAGTAATCAGACATAATTAGGATTATCATATCGAAGAAATCTTTAATAATTATCATTAAAATTTTATAGCAGTCATATTGAGTCAAGCGGTTTTAGAATGATTGCAGTAGAGAACGGTTATTGGTCTATCTTTTCACTTTTTACAAAAAGTATAATCTTGTGTGTAACCAAGTGTATCAAGGTATAACCAAGATTTGTTTAGAATTTTGACGGGTCTCATGAGTTTCTTGAGGATTATTCATGTAACATATTTCTTAACATATGTACCCAATGTGTGTGATTACATTAAGTGCCTTGCATACAGAAATAAATTAATTGTACTGACATTTTTTTTATTTTTATTTCACATGTTTTAATTACTATATTTCAATAACAGATCCCTCATTACCGTTACAGTATAATGTAACTGAGATATAGTAGTACAGCTGGTGGTTTGGCACGGTTAAATTGCAACTTTGAAATGTTTTTCAATTTTTTTTCATATGTATTCTCTAACTTTAGGGATACAGTAATGATATCAGGTTCAAAATATTATGAACATTTCAAGCTTGCAATTTATCTATTTCGATAAACATAGTTTAATCAACAAAGATCTAAAATTGAAAATATGCATAGGATCTATTGGGATATACCTACCTATAGATACAAGATTTGAATTTCCCGCGCTACTACCTATAGATACAAGATTTGAATTTCCCGCGTATTTTTTCGTTAGTTTTTCTGGGATGCTACTAGATGGCGTGCAAATTCGTCTGGTATTTAATGTATGCGCTTCGTAGACGGAGAAAACTATAGACAAATTGATAGCTTCCGTCGCATTCCCACAAGAAAAAGAGCAACTTACGGCAATGTCGTGTAAAGAAATGAGACAGAACTATACGATTTTTTGTTTCGCGACGCGTGCCGGTTTTTTCAAGCTTGGCACATCGTTGTGCTAAACGATTTTGACAGCTGCTTACTGTATTCCACATATCGTCCTATGATTTTAAGTGAAAAATATTGTTATAGTGCAAAAATACACGCAATTTGTTTTTGAAACAGTTAGTGACTAACTATTTTAATTGTATTTGAAGAAAACATGGTGCGGTGTAGTATTTTAGGGTGTAAAAGTGATAGTGAAAAGAAACTGCCAGACATATCTTTTCATTCGTAAGTATACCACGTTTTAACAGTTTTTTGCCTTTCAATCAGATGTCAGATTGTGTTTTAAATATGTAAATTCATGTGAAGTATATAATTCGATCGATAAATAGTCCAAAATATCAAATAAAATTATTTTTAACCTAAAAATAAATTTTGTTTGGTGTTGCCAGTTTTTCGATGTTTTTTCTCCTACAATTATGGGTATTCTATTTTCTGTATTGTGCCTCTAATAAGTAATTATAATGTAATTATATTTAAATAGCAAAAATTTATTGTTGCAGTTTCCCGGAAAATGATAATTTACGTCAGAAGTGGATTGAAGCCACGGGACGAACAAATTGGACAGCATACAAATCGTCAAGAATTTGTAGCAGACATTTTGAGCAAAATTTGTTAATTAAAAAGAAAAAACGTACTGTTTTGTTTCCTAATGCTGTGCCATTACAGGTACGTATTAAGTTTACGTATCTAAATTACGGGGTATTGAAAAAAATCTATAGAAGAGCTGAATTTAGTGGTTAGGATTCAAATCAAAATGCTTATTTGTGTTAATGGTTACTAAAATTATAAATGCGAAAGTGTGCCTGCCTGTTCGTCCGTTACCTGTTCACCGCTAAAATTCTTAACCAACCTTGATGAAATCAACAGAAAGATAGCTTGCATCCAGAGGACGAACATAGTTTACTGTTTACTCTGGTAAAACCTCTTTCGCACCGGTATTCTTTTTTGAAAGACTAAATTCCTTTTTTTTTCAGGCAACCAAGTCAAGAGACTATTTAATCCGATCTGCTCAAGCCCCGGCTTCTACAAGTTCTACTTCTATTACAAGTATTGAACCTTTAATTGTGAGTATATTCTATTAGTTTAGGCCCGTTTTTTAATCGGTTATTAATTGTATTTTCTTCATCACATTTTATTAAAATGTATCTTTATTGAATAATTTCAGATAAAAAAACCAGAGATTGAAGATGAAATTGTTGATATAATGCCGTCCATGAGTGATCAAGAGCATGTTATGGAGATTGGCACGGATGATTTATTTACTACATCGCTTACAACCGGTTAATGTTAATCAACCGTTAATCGTAAGTACCTATTAGTTAATTTTGTAATAGAAAGTACAGAAATGAATGTAAAATTCAAATTATTTTATATTACAGTATAAAAAACAATTCAGTTTAACTCACCCTGATCACGGCACAGCTTCTATATTTTTGGTGTAGTTTATTATCAACATATTTTGTTGCTCTTATAAGTTCAATAAATCGGTTATCATTGTACTTATACATAATAAGGTGTTCTTTAAATTGCATAATTTCAGATTGAAAAACCATATGCTGCTGATAATATAATTCCGTCAATGAGTGGTCAAGAACATCACGTAGCGATCGAGTCAGATGTGGAAGTTCCTACATCGTCTGTTCAATTATCAGTCAATGTCAATCAACCCAAGGCAGTAAGTGTTAACATTAAATTTACCAAATATTGAAATGAATAATCATGTACTTTTAGCGTGTTGAGGTGGTGAAACATGTTAAAGAGCATTAAAGAGTAATCAGAACGAATAACGTGTTTCTTTAAAAAAATCGTTTCATTTGCATAATTTACAAACTGTTCTTTGTTTTACTTTTAGAATGATGGGCTAAACTACACACCTCGAACTTTAAAAAGAAAATGGAAAAAGTGTGAAGAAAAGTCTGCAGAACGATTAAAAAAGTTAAGAGCACTACGTGAAAAAAGTCGTCGTTTATCAAAAAAAGTGGCTAATCTAGAAATGATGATTGCAGAGCTCAAAGCAAAGTCTCTGATAAGTGAAGAAGACGGAGATTTATTGGAGTCAGTTGATCCAGTAAACAGAGACTTTTTGCAGAAATTTTTAAATCCAGCTAATAGTACTAGAAAATATTCCCCAGCATTACGTAAATTTGCACTTTGTTTGCATTTTATAAGTCCACGAGCTTATCAATACGTACGGCAGCAATTTAATACGTGTTTACCTCATCCATCCACGCTTACTGCATGGTACAAAAGCGTTGATGCTAGTCCAGGGTTTACAACTGAATCCTTAGAATGCATTAAACTGTTAGTTAAACATAAAGAATTGTACTGTGCCATGTGCATGGATGAAATGGCTATAAGAAAGCATATACAATGAAACGGCACACAATGTGTCGGTCTAGTGAATTACGGAGAAGCTTTGGATGGCCATAATGTTACTGAAGCCAAGGAGGCTTTGGTATTTTTGATCAATTCCATCAATAGTAGTTGGAAGATACCAGTCGGTTTTTTTTTCATTAACGGTTGTACTGGAGAACAAAAGGCGAATTTAGTAAAACAATGCCTGAACTTACTTACAGTAGATTGTGGCGTTAATGTAGTGTCTCTGACATTCGATGGATGTCCAGCCAATTTCGCTATGGCAAAAAGTTTAGGTTGCCGTATCGACCAACCAGAAAACATCACATCATATTTTACTGCTGTAAAACAAGAGGTAGCTATTTTTCCAGATCCTGCGCACATGTTAAAGCTCGTACGTAACACATTAGGCGAAAAAAAAGAATTAATCAATTCGCAAGGTGAAATAATTTCTTGGAGATTTATTGAAGCACTAAACAATCTTCAAGAAAGTGAGGGTCTTCACTTAGCAAATCGCCTTAGGAACCAGCACGTTAATTTCACAAAGCAAATAATGAAAGTTAAATTGGCAGCCCAGACTTTTAGCAATTCCGTTGCGGATGCAATAGAGTTTTGCAATAAACATTTAAATTTGCCTGAATTTTTTGGTTCAGACGCTACTGTAGACTTTATTAGAAAAGTTAATAACTTATTTGATGTACTTAACAGCCGTAATCTGCGGGATTATACTTTCAAAAAACCAATCAACAAAAGTAATGGCAATGATATTTTGAATTTCATAACAGAAATGGAAATTTATATCAGAGGGCTGACGTTATACGGAAAACCAATACTTGTTACAAACAGAACGGTCGGTTTCCTAGATTTTTTATTGTGCATACAAAGTCTAAAAAAAATGTATGCTGCTCTCATATCTACTGGCAAGCTAAAATTTTTGCCCACGTATAAACTCAGTCAAGATCATTTAGAATGTTTCTTTAGCTCGATTAGGTCAAAAGGTGGCTTCAACAATAACCCAACAGCCTTACAATTTCAAAGTGCCTATAAAAGGTTAGTGGTACATGGTGAAATAAAAAGCATTTCTTCCGGTAATTGTATACCTTTAGAAGATATCAAAATCCTCACTCATACAGATGTACGATATGAAAATAAACTCAATAAGTATACCCACCTTAACGCTGAGGTATCCAGTCCAGACGCTTCAAACGATTATGGCATGGTTATTGACAAAGATCATGATTACTTAAGTGACCCATCACGATTATCTACATATATTGAAGAAATTATTCCGTACATTGGTGGGTTTGTTGTAAGGAGATTAAAAAAGATAATAAAATGTGAAGATTGCCTTCTTGGTCTTATTAGTAACAAATATTTGGGTCTTATTTGTAAGAAAGATAAAGGAGGACTAATATATCCATCACAGGATGTAATTAAAGTTTGCTCGTTAGCAGAAAAGACGTTTAGACAACATGCAAATAAAGGCATAACATTTTTTGCAAACAAAAATATTATGCCTCAGCTTATATTGGCGTCTTTAAAGCGGTGCCAAGGTGTATTTACTGAAACTCACTTCCAAAATCAACCCTTTGTTGGCAATCACCGAATCTTGCTTATAAAAGCAATTTTAATGCGATATTTTGAACTCCGAATTCATCATGCTACAAAAGCCTTTGAACCTAAAGAGAAAATTAGAAATATCCACACAAAACTAGTATTATTTAAAGGACAATGAGATATTATTATTACTTTGTAGTAGTAGGGCTCCTTTGTGAAAGAGCTCGTCCGGGGAACAACAACCACCGTAATAAATAGGTATATTTCAGCCGCGAAACAGAAATGCTTGCATTGCAGTGTATCGGTACGAAGGGTACGGGTGCCAGTGAAATTACAATCACGTGACTCCATCTTCATGTCTCAGTTTGGCGAACCGACTCGCAATAATATTTAGGCAACAGCCTAGGTGGTATTGCGGTTGTTATAGGCAATGATAACCGCCTAACATCAAGTGTGCCTTTAGCTCGTTTCGCCATCCTGTAATATAAAAAATATATCTCAATAATAGAACTGAAGGCCAATTCTCGTAATTAAAAACGTTCAAAATATAGTTCCAAACTAATTTAAATAAATAAATATTTTTTGGGACATTTTTACACAGCTCCATCTAGTCCCAAACTAAGCAGAGCTTGTACTATGGGTACTAGACAATGGATATGATACTTATATACTTTTTTTTTGTAAATAAATACTTATGTTCATCACACAAATATTTGTGTCCTGTGGGAATCGAACCCACGACCTCGTGACAGTAGGTGTTCCTGTTTATTTGTGACACTTAGGTCATTAATGTCACCAATAAACGGCAATCAGAAACGGCTGTCAGGAGATTGAGATTTAAGGCATTGAGATTGGTTTGGAACTATATTTTGAAAGTTTTTAATTACGAGAATTGGCCTTCTGTACCCTATTTTAGTACTTGTTATTTTTAATTAAAATAATATATCCCTTTGGTAACTTTGTTTTTTTTTATTTTGGGTCCCAAAACTAAAGAATTTAGATAGATCCCGAAACTAAGAGATTTAGAGCTGGAAATTAATAGCAAAATATTACTTTCACACCACCCATGATTCCCCATTTTTTTTTTCTTCGTGACAGTCACCGGTCGTCCTGCAAAATGGTCAGATCTGTTACCGAAATGTTTTAACGAAAAAGTTACCTTATCTATCGCATATCACAAAATTTATTTGTATTTCTGTTTTTTTTTATTGTATTTCTCAATCACATGTGAATTTACTCCAAAAACCAAGGTAATTTTTTTTCGAAGACTGCCACATTGTTATACCACAGCGCTATATAAAATATAGCTATTTATAGGACATTCTGTATCTCATATCGGCACGCCAAGCCGGGGTCTATAGTTTTCTCCGTCTACGATGCGCTTGTTATTCTTCTCCTAGAGTATATTGTTCTGTGTTCAGTATCTCTGAGAAAATCGTCAATGATCGAGCGATATTCGCACCGGGTGACTTTCACACTGAGTGCGTAATAAGTGAACGTAGCCCCGTGGATGTTAGATGCGTCAAACTCAATTATTAGAGCTGTCAAGTCAACAAGTTTTCCACAGAGTACATTATATAAGTTTTCTAAAATAAGAAAAAGATAAACACAGAATAAGTTTTATGATTTTCTAAACTAAAATTTGTAAATTTTAGTTATAGTTTGGTTTAGGTGGGTGTACAAGAGAATCGGCACCAGTAGCCACTTGTTAGCTTTTATTTTGCATTCATGTTTACAGAGAGGATAAATATTACAAGATTAATTGATCAAATTGTACAAGTGACACCCAATGATATGAAAAATGGCGTTGAGCGAGAGCTGTTCTGCAGTTGTAGATTTCGCATACTCTATATGCTCGAAGCGTCCTCACGGTACTCGCCTTAAGTTTTAGAGTAGAGTGTTTCCGAAGAATGGTTTGGAGTACAAAGAGTTGTCGCACCATGAGGACCTGGCAATCAGTGTGTAGGTTATGAGTAGAGTAACGAAATGGCCTGAAAGTCATAACCTTCAGCACAGCTCTCTGTGCTCGCTCTAGTTGTAGGAAATGTGTCTTAGGCGCCCCTCCCAATACTGTGATGCAGTATGTTATTACTGACTGGCCCAGAGCGTAATAAACTGTGTTCAGGGTGTGACGGTCCGCAGAGTGTCTCAATTAAAAAAAAAAAAAAATAAGTTTGCGAACCCGTGAGGTAAGATTTTGCAAATGGGGTCTCCAGCTTAGTGAACTGTCTATTTGAACCCCAAGGTATTTAGTAGAAGAAACTCTAGTTAATTGCGGACAGGAACATGAAGACACAGGTGAGCTAGAAGAGCAAATATGTGCTTTAAGTACTAAGGAGTCTGGGGAAGGTAATGTTAACGATTGCAGGGAGAATGGAAGGTAGACAGTTTTGTTGAGGTTTATTGTGAGAAGGTTATCGGTGAGCCAACTCATAACCTAATATAATAGGCCTAAATGGCCACATCATGGAGAAAAGAAGGGAGAACTCCCTTCTTTTCTCCATGGGCCACATACACTACACGTAGCTGACAAACACTAGCTGTCTTTTTTGTTCATATTGGTTTACATACACCATCTCTTTCACACGACACGGCAATGTTGTGAAATGTAAGTGATGTAAAACATTGTGTATGTGTGCGACCGCTACGAACGGAACATGTTTTTCGTTTGATTTGTTAGGGTATATCATATCTGTACTTATGTAAAATCATTGAGCGCAACACTCAATCTAGACAAGTAAATAACCAAAGGTAAAAAACCAAATTAACATTGATAGTACCTACTAGGCTAGCACAATGGCAATATTTTTTTCTGTTGCCTTTAAGTTGACTACTCCACTAAATGGCCGAAAACCGGCGAAACGACCCTACTTATTAGCTACTTAATAATAAAACAACACTAATTACACTATATTTTTTATTTAATATAACAAAATAAATACATACAGAACTTAAGACAATGCTACTTTACCGACTAACTATATAAGTACTACAATACATATGCCAATGTTTACAAGTTAAGAAACATACCTTATTATACAATATTCAGATATTTCATCTTAGAGTGAACACCTTTACAGCCATCAACAGTCACATTGAAGTTTTTCAACACATCATGAAATTCTTCATCACCTAGTTCCCTGTCCCCCAACTCTTGCTTGATACATTCCTTCAAATGTGATTCTGATAGAGACTTAAATTCAACAAATTTTTTCAATGCTTTTACCTCAGCAAAGTTTGCCAACAGTCTGTTACAAAATGATTCATCACATTTTTTTATGAAGTCCTGGGTTGATTCATTACAATTGTAAATTAATATCACAGTTTGGTCCCATACTTAAAGTTGTTCAAATTGATGAGTACAATCATCCTTTAAAGGGTTATTAATTAATTAAAAATAACCCTGTATAATTTTATACTTATGAAACCATTTGTAACTAGCCTCTGAGGCATATTATAGCACAGATGGGTTGAAAGTCAATAGCACTCAATGTGTTGTTTTGTTACAAATAGTCACATGGATTGTTAAATTTTAAGTAACTACACCTTTAATGTAAAATAATTTATTATTATATATATAAGTATTGTAAATTTATATAATATAAAGCAGCCAATGGAAAGTTAAATGACGTTTTAAAAGCCAGTGAGATAAATGCATGCAAACAGGTAAATGTGCATTATTAACAATTTGCAGAGAGCAGATTATATTTCAGAAAAATTAAAGTATTAAATTTAAGCTGATAGTAGCTGTTAACATGTACCTATCCCTTTAAATCAGTGTTTAGTTGGACCACTGTCCAGGGAAGACTTGAACATATATTATACATAAATAAATACTTAAAATATTCCTGTCCTCAAGAGATTGGTGAATTCTGGAAGATATTATCTTGATGGATTTGTGTATCTCATACTATTTTACATACTGTTTTCATATTAGTATTTGATTAAATTCTGACAAAAATGTAACATTGCAATAGTAAATTGTATTTTATTGAAAGTCATGTAACATATTAATCTATTCAATAAAATATTATATATTTTAATACCATCTGGTGCATAATGTTGGTGTTTGATTTGGAGCTCTATAGATATTAATACTTTACAAATGTTAATAAATACCCAAATGGTTTTATTGGGAAAAGGGATCAAACTTACAGCGGAAGTTTAAAATAGGTAATACAAAGGTAAACAAAATGATTCCACAGTACGTTAGCTTTTAGGCTACTGTATAACATATAAAAAATTATAACTTATAAAAACAATTAAAATTATATATTGAGTGATGTTTACAGACTGAGCTTAAAAAACGTGTTATGCCTACTTGTATACCTACACCGTTCCAATGACGGATTAGCACAACAGATGTTCCTATATCTATCTATGCCTTCTGGGGTCCAATGATTTGCGAGACCATTATCCTCTGGCGTACAAGAGTGGGTTGTAGAAGGGACTAGTTAGGAGTAATGGAAATGTATTGCCGTCCACTTGTTGTGGCGTTTGTGCCATATGCAAGTCTGTTGCGAATGGTGCGAAGCTTGTAGACCTTTAGCGTCCACACTTTGTGTTACGCACACGTACGCGATTACAGCTACATTGTCACCAAGAAGATGTATTCTAGGATTTAAGATCGCCTTATTGGTTTTTACATGAGTGGGCGTATTATCAATAAAGAATTTATGAAAATCGACGCCTACTAGGTTTCCTAGCGTATCAGGATAAAACGCTGTCAAGTTCGGATCACATAATTTGAAATAAGTATCATAGTCACCGTTGTTAATTGCGTCTATGATCACTTCGGTTACTTTAATTACTTCTGCTCGAAGCAAAGAAGCGTTACTGTCGCCACAAGCTTTTCCAGACGAATCAGCCTTCGTTAAAGCTTCCTCATCATGCTCTTTGGAAGTTACAGTACATGCTCTATCTACTCCCTGCTTATCCTTGTCAAGATCATCATCTTCCAAAGCCGTGCTGCTGTCCGTAGACTCTTTTACTTGGGATCCATCTCCTTTCTTGTTTACCATAAATTTTCCTGGTAACTTGCGTGTAGCAAGCATAGTTGCCCAGATGGCACCTTTCAGTTTGCTCCTTGCATTGAATTTCTTCAAACAATCTAAAGTCTCTTGCCTGTGCATAACAGAAGCCACACGTTCACGGTGGCAAATCCATGGGTGCTTAAGAGCTTCAGAAGCCGTTATTCTCTTGCTTGGATTTACAGTTAACATCTGATTTACGAGGCTTTTTGCTTCAGGTGTCACCGTATCCCATTCAGGAGATGGATAATCATAAGCACCCACTTTAATTTTTTCATACAGTTCATGCAGTTCGTTATCCCAAAATGGAGGATACCCACTAAGCAAAATATATAAGATCACACCGCACGCCCAGATATCTACTGGCTTACCATACGGTTCCTTTTTAAGTACTTCAGGTGATATGTATACAGGAGTACCAGCTAAACCAAACCACGCTTGTTGGTCACCTAGTATTTCAATGGCTTGTCCAAAATCGATTAGTTTTACAGCAGCTCCTTTGGCTTTACTGGCTAGTAAAAGGTTTCTAGGTTGTACGTCTCTATGCACAACTCCATTAAGATGGCAATAATGTAAGGATTTAAGAATTTGTTGTATACAATGAGATGCATCAGCTTCAGAGTAGAATTCTCTGGCTAAAATATCTTCAAACAATTCACCACCCGTTACCAAGTCGAATACTAGATAGTGAAAATGCTCTTCTGGAATAGAATCATGTAGTCTTACGATATTAGGATGCTTAAGTTTTCGGCAAATTCGTGCTTCACTTTCCAACTTCTGGAAGTCTCTAGCTGATCGTTTTTCCGTATTCACTATTTTGGCTGCAAATTGGTAACCAGTTGATTTATGCACAGCTCGTCGCACTATTGAAAAGGCTCCTTTTGCCAATTCTTCATTCAGATCATAATTATCAGAAAATCGCGTTCTGGCACTATCACTGTTGGGATCGGCCATTTTTAACACAGAATACTTACTGCGTAAACTTTGAGCACGAATCTTCAATATTAAGTATGTAACTGAAACAATAAAAAACGATACGTGAGTGTTTGTATGGAAAATAACTAGTTTTTTCGTTTATGACATGATTTCGTAGTTTATGTCTGAATGCTTATAAAGATGTGAAATATTGATATTATAGATTATTATATCAAAGATCAATACATTGCTTTATAGATACTAAGTGATTAAAACTGAATTCGTATAATCGTAAG
This sequence comes from Asteroscopus sphinx, assembly GCA_949699075.1. Classification (NCBI taxonomy): domain Eukaryota; kingdom Metazoa; phylum Arthropoda; class Insecta; order Lepidoptera; family Noctuidae; genus Asteroscopus; species Asteroscopus sphinx. Next base: position 15,650,486 of record OX453024.1, read on the forward strand.
TAGAAACATTCGGGATATGACTTCAGTGGTCAACTGAATTGAGAGTTTTTTTTTGGACATTTAACACAAATGTAAATAATATGGTAGTAAAAGTACTTATGGCATAAAAGTACCAACATAACCAACCAACCAACAACCAACCAACTAACCAACCAACCAACTACCAACCAGGCCCCTGACACTGCCCTACGATTGGTCGGTCGCGTAAAGAAAACGTCACTCCCAGTGGTTTGGATCCAGTAAGCCTCAAGACGCCACATAAACAAAGTTTTGCATGAGAACACAGTCGTAAAATGTTGGCGGGGACCGGGGGGCGGACGGCGCGTTATGATTGGTCGGCTCAAATGTTCGGTGATGTGATTGGTGCCGCAGCTGACGGAGTGAGACGCCGCAGACGTCCCAATTGGTGGCTGGGCGTAAGATATGCAGTGCTACTGCATATGCTTTGTGATCGGGGGTATCCGGCTAATAGGCGTCTGAGGCTTACTGGTCTGTCTGTGCTTAGTAATGGCTACATGAATATGTTTTCCGTTACAAATTTACAATATCATGAAAAATTACGTAAATAATAAAAATGTAATTGAAAACATACTAGCCTTTTGATAATTTTAGTTTTATTGTTATTAATATTCTTGTTTTAGTTTAATTAAAATGACAACAGGCCAATAATAATTATAGTAAAATTATTTATAATTTTTTATATAAAATATCCATTTATATATTATAGACAACAAAGCAAGCTCTTTGGTGTCTGCCATCTGGGGTTTCCAGATTTGGAGCTTTTTTCGCAATTTTGGGGAAAAATATTATCTTTGGGGAAACGAATACCTTTGTGTATTCTTGGAAAAGAACGTGACCAAGTCAAGTCAAAAGTTGATTATTCAATGAGTTAAATTCAATTATGTAGTTCTTTCCGAATATCGTCCATTAAGAGAGCCCTAAAAAAAATAGCCACCCTTCAATAGGAGTGCAGTTTTCTAAAAAATGGAAGCTTTTGTTTAATTCGAGTTAAGTACGAAAATGGTCAGTACCTACTGTAAGTCCGAGGAAGCTTATAACAAAATTATGTGGGTACAAAATGAATAAATGTGGTTTCACTGGCTATGTTGTATTTTATTACAATTTTAATAGACAGAAAGTTAAAAATTCAAATTGTTTCAAGACATTTCGAGAAAAGTACTAGAAAAAGTATCTTTATAAGGTTTATTTTTTGTCTCTTCCGGGGGAATTTTGAAAACCCCATGTGGAAACTCTGCGGCCATCTCGTTTAATTTTTAAACTTGTTTTTTCATGTGTGAATTATTAAATTCAATTTTCGACTCTGTAAAGTTTGAAGAGATTTGAAAAATAATCAGAGAGTAATGTAAAAATCACGCAAATCCTGGTTGAACCCGATGTTATTGAAGAAGGCAAGTGGTTTCTCCGGTAACCACAGAATGAGACGCTTCGTGAGACCTGATATTAGTTTTGTTTCTCGTTTGCTTTTGAGTAAGCAGACTACACTCCAGGATATTTTCGTTTCCCGTATGCAAGGAGTATAATAATATATGTGAGAACCACTTCGAGAAGAATTTGTGTGGGCCAGTTGCATTAAAAGTGAGATGCTTCTGACTAAGTTAACAGCGCTGTGGGCTGCAATATTGTTTATACTGAATATGTATAGTCTTATTATTAGTTTTTATATTGTACCTGTTTCCTGTTCCATCTGAATAAATAAGTTCACTGAAGAAATTCATTTAACAACAATATGGTATGCTCATTTTCTGACACTGGTAGATTGCATAAGTTTGATCATTTATGTACAACTTATACACATCTTCAATTAAATGCTTGAGACACCTCTACTGGCTCTTGCTATTGACTGTCTAAATAGTGTTAGTTTGCTTTATCCTTTCTAAGCAACTTCTCTACACGAATCAGTTGTATCTGTATGTATTTCTTATCATCGATGTTGATGTACAACACAGTATAAAAGAAATACATACTACGCACTAAGCCCAACATTATTGCATTATGCAGTATATAACTTCTCTTAACAGATACAAGCGGCAGCTAAAATCCTTATAATATAACGACCACTATTTATTTATTTTACAGATAACCATACATATTATGTCAATATTACAACGGACATTTTAAATATTGGCAAAGTGAATACTGGAATAATATTGGAGTCTGCTATGATTTAGGCAACAAAATGAGAGAAAAGCGGGGGTTTTACAATGTCCCAAACTCACAGAAGATTGTACCAATGAGCAAAAATTAAAAGAAGAAGGATTAAAATTGTTATTGAGTGCTTAGAAAGAGTGTTTTAGAAGTTTATAGCCTGTGTAGGGTTAATATTTTTAACTAGATAAGATGTGAATATGATTCTTCTTCTTCGTGATGATTCTTTTAATAATAAAATTAGAGTTTATGTTACCTACTATTGGATGTTACCAAAAAAGTTATGTTCCTGTATCTATCAATTATTATAATGTAATTTAAAATAATTTAGAAGTCTGGTATTCAAAAGATTGAAAAATTTCTCATTCACTTAATATTGTGGCTACGTGCCATCTAAAGATGAGTATAAACTAGAGCATTTTCTCGAGCATTTCCATGTAATGTAGAAGAGTTCGAAACTAGATTTCCATGTATTATATTGTTCCTGTGAATGCTACGCTTTATTTGATGAAATGCTCACAGCGAGCGAGCTTTTACCGGTAACATTTCTCTCTATTTTGTGTTTACTCTTTTGTTGAAATTATTACACAAATTCGCTCATTGGTTTGTAAAGTTAAGATGTAACAAAGCTTTGAGCATAGGGGTCATGTTCGGTTTGTGAAACAATGGTGAACGATGATGTTCTGTTACAAGTTGTACTTGTAACTTACAAGTATTCACCAATGATAGTTCTCTGGTTAAACTGCTGTTTCGCTAAAATTCTATTTCAGTTTTTTGAGTAATTGGCTGTTTAAACAAAGAACTAACAGTGATGAACACCATTTTTAGGCTTGCATTCATCAATTGAGAATTCTCTGGTGAACAACAGTTTCCATAAAATTCTAGCAAATTTTTGACTAATTATCTATTTAATCAGAAAATTAGCATTGATGGACACCACCTTTAAAACTGTTCATCCTGTGCATTCATTTTAATGGAACTAGTTACTATTCTATTCTAATTAATGTGGCCTGATGATGGTGAATTTGTAAGTGGGAGATTATAAATTGGATTTTGTTATGTGGATATTTAATTATTGTCATGTATGGTAATTATGATATGAAATAAAAAGTTTTGCCTTAATTAATTTTTTTATTTTATTTTTCTAATTTAAAAGTTTGAACATAACATAACATCACGCCTGTATTTCCCCGAAAATGTATGGAACATATTTTCCCTTCTCAGTGTCTTATCTGTACTAGTATATCATTAATCTGTGCTACCAACTAACTATTGTATGAATTTGTAGATTAGAAAGCTAGATTTGCATGCTTCGTATTTAAACGACGACCTATGTGTAATTTTAAGAATAATGTAAGCTTCTCATATAAGTGAACTGAATGTTCTTTTTGAGAATAAAGATTCTTTAAACCTACCCTAACATAAATATTATCAAAATGTGTCCCCACTATGCATCAAAAAATTAAATCGATTTCGACATTATTTTCGAAATAATAGTTTTTAAACTAACAATGTAGTTAAGGATCCTGTGTAGGGGCTAGCTGATGCACGAAAATACATCGAGATGAATCTTCTGGACCTATTCACGACCCGCTGTTGCACTGAATTTAATACGAAATGGTTTTTTTTTGTTTATGTGTAACATGTATTTATTTTTGAACTTTCGCGTTGCATTTATAACTCGCTAAAATAATATGAAACTAGAATTAACGCGCACTTACCTATTTAAAGCCTGAAGCTGCGACGTATCAACCTTGTTTGATTGGCTCACGAGCATACTGATGCAGTGGTGTCAACCCACCCAAAAAAAAAATGATGAATGTTCATCCACCCTCAATTTTTTGATAATTCGTTGTAAGGCCGGTACACACTACACTCATTGTATTTTTTTTTTATTTTTTTTTATAAGTATTATGGCCTGGTTGCTAAGACCTTTAAGCCAAGTCATTTTTTGTTATGTGAGTAGTTTTATGGCCTGGTTGCTTAGACCCTCCAGCCAAGTCTTTAGTTTACTCACCCTACCCTAGTAAAGTGATGGAAACTTTACCAGGTTTTTGAGCGGATGATGAGAAAATACGAAAGTCACGTTTTTCAACTTTGTACCATTTACCCACACTTGTACACGTTAACGAGCACTTAACATTTAATAATCCACCATTATTACACATTAACACTCGAAGAAACACAAATTTAGGAAAATAATACAAAATCCACAACATGATCTTTCCGAATTTTCCCGCCCACCACTCATTGTATTTATGGGCGCGCTAGTGTTGCCATAAATTTTGTTTACACTTTTTTGACAGAATATATTAATCTTTATTACTGGTCAGTATTGAATGTTTCTTCCTGGCGTTGGTTGAACATTGCGCCCTCTAGTGTAATTTGAGAGTAATATAGCTTTCCATAGCTTATAACATTAAAATATTAATTTATACTCGGACTCGGACCAATTATTAATGTCTATGCTATATCGAATATCGATGCTTACAGCGCAATCTATTGCCATTTTGAGGTAACTAGTTTATACAATGAATTATGAAGTATTTTGAAATAAATATCCTTTATTTCTAGAATTTGCTATGTAGTTTGCTGTTGTATTTGTTGTACTTTGCAAAGATCATCAAAGTTGTATTTGTTGTACTTTGCAAAGATCATCAAAGATCAAAGAAAATACCTTTTTGTTTAGCAAAGTTTAATATTTGATGATCCGTATTAATTAAATTAATGTTGTAAATAATGTTAATATTATGATAATTATAATTCGAATATTCTAATTAGATTAATGAAATGATTAATTTAAATGTTGTTAATTTAATTTTGTGGTTCTGATACTTCCGCTTTATATTGTTTCATATTTTAATATCTGGCATGATTTGTTGGTTTATATAATGTTTAGAGATTATCTAAATTAATATTAGTTTTATCACGTCGACTGGTTAATTATTTTAGTGTTCATTTATAAATTAAAATGTATTTAGTGACTCCGTTGGGTCTATTTGATTGTAGTAACATAAAGATGGAGACACTGTGCTTTGCGCGGGCTGTCATTCTTGTTGTAAAACTTCTTCTACTGGTCAGTTCATGTAATAATCGGAAAATACATAATTTTTCGGACGTTGACCAGGGCGAGATTAGGGCGGCCCTCGAGCAGCTTAAGAACAACAAAGCTCCGGGCGATGACGGCATTACTACTGAACTCCTAAAAGCAGGCGGGGCTCCAGTCCTGAAGGAGCTACAGAGTCTGTTTAATTCCGTCATCCAACAAGGCTCTACACCGGAGGCATGGAGCGGGAGTGCGGTGGTACTGTTCTTCAAAAAAGGGGATAAAACCCTTCTGAAGAACTACAGACCCATCTCACTCCTGAGTCATGTGTACAAGCTGTTCTCGAGGGTCATCACGAATCGTCTCGCCGGAAGACTCGACGAATTCCAGCCACCAGAGCAAGCTGGGTTTCGAAAAGGCTACAGCACCGTAGACCACATCCATACTGTTCGGCAGATCATACAGAAGACTGAAGAGTACAATCAGCCGCTGTGTATGGCATTCGTGGACTACGAGAAGGCCTTCGACTCTATCGAAACTTGGGCAGTTCTGGATGCTCTTCAGCGATGTCACATTGATGAGCGGTATATAGAGATGCTGAGATGCCTATACAACGCTGCTACCATGACTGTTCAGCTCCAGGACCAAAAGACGAAGCCAATCCAACTGCGCAGAGGGGTGAGACAAGGGGATGTAATATCCCCGAAATTGTTCACTAACGCGTTGGAGGACGTCTTCAAGACGCTGGACTGGACTGGACAGGGTATCAACGTTAACGGCGAGAACATCTTACATCTCCGTTTTGCCGATGACATCGTTGTAATGGCTGAGTCGCTGGAACAACTGGGCGAAATGCTGCACAGCTTAAACGGAGCCTCTCGACGTGTCGGTCTCGGCATGAATCTGGACAAGACTAAAGTCATGTTCAATATGCATGTCATGCCGAGGCCAATATTCGTCGAAGGGTCGACACTCGAAGTTGTAACGGAATACGTCTACCTAGGGCAGGTAATTCAGCTTGGTAGACACAACTTCGAGAAAGAAGCCAACAGAAGGATCCGTCTGGGCTGGGCAGCATTTGGCAAACTTCGCCGAGTCTTCTCGTCGCCTATACCGCAAAGTTTGAAGACAAAGGTCTTCAACCAGTGCGTCCTGCCAGTCATGACTTACGGTGCCGAGACGTGGACACTGACAGTTGGGCTAGTCCACAAATTCAAAGTCGCTCAGCGAGCTATGGAGCGAGCTATGCTTGGAGTTTCTTTGAAGGATAAAATCCGTAACGAGATTATCCGGAGAAGAACCGGAGTGACTGACATAGCTTGTAGGATCAGTAAGCTGAAGTGGCAGTGGGCTGGCCATGTCTGTCGAAGGACCGATGGCCGTTGGAGCAGACGAGTCCTTGAGTGGAGACCGCGAATCGGCAAACGCAGCGTAGGGCGCCCCCCTGCCAGGTGGACCGACGACCTGAAGAACGTGGCTGGGGGGGACTGGATGCGGAAGGCAGAGGACCGAGCGTTGTGGCGCAACTTGGGAGAGGCCTATGTCCAGCAGTGGACTGCGATAGGCTGAGTTGATTGATTGACATAATTTTTAGTAAAGAGAAATTTATTTCGTGATCAATCCTGATGAAACCTTGAGCTACGCGCGGACATATTCGTATATTTCACCGACTGCAATACAATACAAATCCTCTTTATTGCACAAGATAAAAATAATTTATAAACTACTTAGGTATCAGTGTACAATTGGCGGTCTTAGGTATAGCTCCACACAGTGGCGTACATTGCATATAGGCAATTAGGCAGTACCCACCCAATGCCTTCCTCCTTCAAATTGAATACTGGTTGTAAGTTACTATTTTTTTTTTAAAGTACGATGATTATTTATCTTTTAATCAAGAACATTATATATGTATGTATTACATACATTCCTGGACAAAGTACTACATATTTTTATCAATACAAAATTATACCTTAAATCCATGGTTTAAGGTTTATTTTCATGTAATAGTGATGTAAGCAGAAATCCGAAAGAAAGGGAGAGCTGAGAAGCGACTTGTGTGTCCTTGTCTAAAAAATTGCTAACGTAAAATAAAAATTTCTATAGCACTTTTTAAATCAAAATTATATTTTTGTAAAATTCGTTATTATCGCACTTCTATAACACGATAATGTGAAATTCGTAATAGTGATGTAAGCCATTAATAAAAGTAGAACGTACTATTTTATTAACCGACGAAAAAAAGGAGGAGGTTCTCAATTCGACGCGTATATTTTTTTTTTTTTTTTTTTTTGTATTCTTATTGCATTTATAAAATAATATTGGTGTAAATTTTAACCTTTAAATGTCAACACTGATTTGTCATAAACATATATCATTAATCTGTGGACAACAATATTATGGCGGTTTATTGTAATTTTTATGGTTTTGATTTTTCAGTATACTTTATTATAAAATGGTGAATTTTTGTTGCGTACGTGGTTGTAAAACATAATCATATCCTGGCTGTGGCTTATCTTTTCACAGGTAAAGTGTTTTCATATTTACAAAGCACTGACACACTAGGGTGACCATGCGCTGTATGCACGAATGTATTTGGTTTGTTTATTGGATCCAAAAGATGACTATGAAAGACAGATCGGGAAAAAATTATTCCCAGGAATCCCACAAAGTCGTCTATCATCATTAGCGTGTATTTTGAAAAAAAAAAAACTCATTCGTTCAAATAAAAGAAAAAGTAGATTACTCCTATTTACGTTGAATTACCATGATAGAATTCTGAATACGCCCATGGTTGTAGCACATCCTAAGGAACTCTAAACGCAAACCACAAACAGAGCGGGTACGAGTCGGGCCCGCGTTGGGTGAAGCATGATGAATACAACATCTACTTCGACATCGAAGATGGCGGACGTGACTATTTAAATAAAATTAATACAGATATCGTTCTCGAGGTTCTCGGGAGTCCTTATTACGAATATTTTGAGATCCAAGATGGCGGACGTGACTTTTTAAATAAAATCAATATGGGTATCGTTTTCGAGGTTTCCCGGGGTGCTGATTATGAATATAACATCTATTTTGAGATCCAAGACGGCGGACGTGACTTTTTAAATAAAATCAATATCGGTATCGTTTACGAGGTTTCCCGGGGTGCTGATTATGAATATAACATCTATTTTAAGATCCAAGATGGTGGACATGATTTTTAAAATTAAAATATGAACAACTTTTACTATGGGACCAACCCCGAAATTGCAAAAAAAATACAACTATTCCTTACATTTTGTCGATTAATGTGAACACAAATGCAGAGAACAGCTGATTACTGATGAGTACAATGACCCCTTAAGAGGTTTTGAGTTATTTCAATAACATCATAATCATGCATAAGATCTTTGCACACGTAGAATTAGCAAAGTTGGCAATGGTGTCGATTCTCTTGTTCATGAACTAAACTTATTTTAAACTATCGCTCTCTTTTACTGATAGGAGATAACAGAAAGGGATGGCAACAATTTAAGCGCTGTCAAATTAGTCGGAATTTAAATTCCCATATAAGTTTAGTCGTGATTTTGGAACGTGCCCACTAAAATACAATGAAATGTAACACGTAAACTAATTTGACAGTTCTAAAATTGTTGCCATCTCTTTCTTGTATCTACTATTAATAAAAGAGAGCGATAGTTGAGTTGTTGAAGTAGCGTGAACAAGAGAATTGACACCAATGACCCATGAAAGTAAATTTAATAAAAAATCGACTTTGCCTACCGTAAACCAGCAGGCCGTGTTGACAATGTCCATACCTCTTCCTACTAATTTTATAAATGCGAAAGTATGGATGTTAGTTTGTTCTTCCATAACACTGAAACGGCTGAACGGATTTGATATACTGATTCTACTCGGGGTAAGAAAAATATATAAATAAAGTCAAAGCATATAATCTACTTCATTATGAGTACAATGACCCCTCTTAGTTTTCGAAACGATAACATTAAGTTTGAGAAAATCCACGAATAAATATTATTTGGACACCCTAGTAGAAAGAAATGCAATAGTTTTATGGACCTCTCGCTCGGCTTGTTTTAAGTCACATAGTGCGTTATCCTACTATATAGATTCATGCTTTTAATAGACTTATTAATGCTAAATTAATCATCATATATAAAAAAAAAACTATAACTTACACGACAATTAAACTCAAATGAAGTAGGCCAATGCCACTGGCTCCACAGCAATCTCTTCCAGACAACCATTGGATGGACTGGAATTTCATGGAAGAAACACAGGATAGTTACCGGTATAGTTGTAAAATAACGGTAAACTTCCGTTATTAACCAAAAATTTCCGTTAGCTACCAATAAACAGCCGGTTAGCTACGGTTATTTATCCGACTGTGACGTGAAAAGGGTGGTTATGTTGAACAGTTTTTCAAGCATGAATTATTTTTAATGCGTTCGTTTACGAATATTGTAGCTACTCAAATATAAATGTTAATCAAATGTAAATTTTACTATTTTTTCTTATTATTTTAATAATTAATACTTATTCAATAAATAAATATCTGAAATAAATAGATTAGATTTGATTTAATTAATTAATTAATAATGTGTAGTGATCGCGAAAACCTAAGAAATTAATAATTAATTAAAAATATTATTGTTTTTTTTTTTTTACTTTATAGAAATTATAATCGAAAACAGTTGATCATACGAAAAACTAAACTAGAAAGAGAGTATGTAGAAAAATTATTTATTATTATTAAATAATTAATATTTAATTATTGTTTTATTTTTAATTTGGTTGATTTTATTTGATTTCATTTGATATTTGATAAATAGATAAGAGATATAATTAGATTGTGTATGTTTGGGAGCGAGCAGTGAAGTGTGAAGTCTTGTCATGTGTGATGATGATGAAGACGATGATGATGACGATGACGATGATGATGATGATGATTATGATAATCAAGATGACGACGATGATGACGATGGTGATGACGATGATGATGGTGACGATGAAGATGACGACTTTGATGACGATGGTGATGACGATGATGGCGATGATGATGATGATGAAAGCAGCTACTTTCAATGCTCCATACCAGAACGGCCGCTCCTCGAAGCGATAGGAACTTTACTACCACTAGCAGCTTTACAATTTTTGTGTAAAAACTAACACGTATACAATTATGTAATTATCAACATGTCATATAAATGACAAGGACTATAAAGCTCTTATCGCGAATATCCTATTATTGTCACATTTCGAATCAGTAATTTTTTCGAACTTAACCACAAAATATTAAATAAGTACCAAAAAGTGCGAATTACTGGTACCCATTTTAAACAATTAGTTATCATATATATATATATAGTTATATGTTATAGCATAAGGGTAAAAACACGATTGGAAAAAAAAAATCTCGACGGAAAAATAACATGAAAATTCATTGTTTTGCACACGTTTTGTCCAGGATCTCAGACACCCTACGGTATTTCAATATAATTTTTATTTTTATATGTAGGTAATAACTATTTCTTCAATTGTGTAAGTCAATTTTTTGATTGATGGAGTAGTTTTTGTGTAATAAACAAGTAAATGATTCGGTGCTTACGACCTTTTAAAATACTCGCACGCTCACATTCGCTGTCCCTTTTTAGCGCGCGGAATTCGTTGGACGCTGTTTCTTTCAATACGGTTGCGCTGTGGTGAAGGGAAGGGAAGACACGAAATCTATCTCGTAACGCTGCTATGGTGGACTCAGTATTTTACGTGTCGTGCAGTCCAGTGAATAAAATAACAAAACCTTGTTTGGTGAAATATACGGATACAGAGTGTGTGTACCGGCTTTACAACGAATTATGGAAAATCGAGGGTACATTACATCGAGGCATCGATGGGAACATTATTCCACTTCCGTATCAGAGTGATATCGCCCGCATCAATTTCAATGTTTTTATTTCAAATAAACCTAATTACAGGCACTTTTGAAAGGTCAGGCTCTAGTTGCACCGTTGCACGGGGTCTGGTGCATCTGGGATGCGTTCAGTATCATCGTCCGACGTCGGCGGACGACGCCCGGAGCGTACTTTCGTCGTTCAGTAACTCGGCTGGGTGTTCAAATCAAACCGTTCAGGGCAGACGACGCTCGCAGCATTCGTTGGGCGTTCGTTTGTATGATCGCTCTAACTGAACTGAACAACCAAATTACGCTTCGAGCGTCCTCCGACGACATAAGTGAACGCGGCCCAGGTATTGTGAGCGGACGTCGCGTCGTCGAGTGATCGCAGCGGTCACCCCGTGAAATAGTAGGGTAAAATCTTTGTGGACTTGACATAAACGAAAAAAAACCGTGTCGATTTTTGAAATGTCCGAGACATATTATGGCCGCCTAGTAGTCTTGTTCTTTACAAAAATATAATTGTAGTACTTATCGATAGAGTTGTTTCAGAAAAATTGTGATGATTCCTGGGTTAAAATGGGTAATAAACGTTTTAATTCGTAGATTTTGTGGTTTTATTAACCACAACAACTCGAGACAAAAAATGGCGGATTTACAAATAATCGCCACGCTCAGTAATTCATTTAAGAAATGTCACGGAAAACTGACGTATGAAAGTAGTGTCGTATCTTTCCTTCACATGTGGTTGTACGTATGTTAAAGAGAGAAGACTATAAATATCTTATCTGTAAAATTGCCTAGACAATAATGTCGCTTCCATAGATTCAATTTTCAAAGGGTAAAATACGCACTGCTTTCATGCTGACAGATAATAATACGAAATGACAGATAATTAGAGGTTTCGATTGTCATAATTTTGTCAGTGCTTCATTGTTTTAATTAAGAGTCCGGCGAAAGCTTTGAGTATATACTCAAAGGGCGAAAGGGACGAGCAACTACGATCCGAGGCGACGGCAAAACTCTGCCCAAATAATGTTATCTCCGTTTGACTGAGGGAGGTGCGCGCGGGGTGAGGCGCGCTTATATGTGTGTGTAGCCGCGGCTACGCATGCATGACGGCTCGTAATTATCTAATAACATTTGTAATTATGAAAGATGTTTATGATTTGCGTTATTTTTTTATTTTTTTTTGGAAAATCGCTAGAAAATGTACTTATTAGTAATGCGTTTTGAGGAAATTTCTCTGCGACGCTTAGATCACAAGATATCTTACACCTACTAGGTATTCTGCGTCTAGGATTGGATTATAATACAAAATCATTTAAAAATACAATACAATAATGGTTAAAAAAAAGGTAAAATTGGTTTTATTTAATTAAACTAAAAATAAAATATGTACATTTAAGTTCATAAAAAATATGTACTCAAGTACGACATAATTGAGTAGGACCATGTAAAAATTATAGATGAAAGATGAAGATATGATGAAAGCAGTGATAGCCTAGTGGTTGAACGCTTGCCTTACATGCAGGAGGTTGCTCGTTCGATCCCGGCCCGCACCTCTGACTTTTCGGATTCATGTGCGGATCAGAATGTTATTATCACTTAATTTAACGGTGAAGGAAAACATCGTGAGGAAACCTGCACACCTGAGAGTGCTCCATACAGTTCTCGATGGTGTGTGTAGTCCGCCAACCCGCACTAGGCCAGCGTGGCGGACTAAGGCCTTAGCCTTCTCATACTGAGAAGAGGCCCGTGCCCAGCAGTGGGACAGTAATGGGCTGATTATGTTTATGTATGTAAAAATATTAGTACAAAATCAAATAATATAAAGAGCGCACTTACACGTCGAAGTTATGTTTATTCAAAGATATAACATAACATCACGCCTGTATTTCCCCGAAGGGATAGGCAGAGGTGTAATAGTACACCCACATTTCGCCAGTTATGTTATAGTCCCATGTAACAGGGGGCGAGCCTATTGCCATTGACCGGGCACAAATCCAGACTCCGGGCTGCTACTGAGAAAGTCCTAATGAAAAAACCCAATAACACTTTGCCCGACCCGGGAATCGAACCCAGGACCCCACGCTCAGCAGTCGCGCTTGCAACCACTAGACCAACGAGGCAGTCAAAGACATTCTAATAATAACAATAACGTAATGATAATTATGTTTATTATGTTCATTGATTATTGTTATGAAACATTTTATCCACCTATTCAACCAATACCTACAAATCAATTCGCGATGTTGTTAATAGTCGCGTGTGGGTAGGGTTGTCTGATCAAGAAAAAGAAAACCTGGAGAAAATTACGGACATTTGCGGAAAAATCCGGACACTTTCTCTAATTTCGCGGCATGTCGATTTATTACGTGAAGCCATTGCATTTGTAATGCGGGTACGGGCAGGCGAAGTTAAAGTGAATAAGTTCCAGCAACTTGGAATTCCGGACAAAGGTCCAGACCGGACATGAACATTCTGTATGTATGGCAACCCTACGTGTGGGATGTACGTTATTGGGTTCCCAAATCCGCTGAAACACAGTCCCCTGGGCTGTGCCACTTTCAGAATTTCCTGTTTCGGTTAAAAAGATACAGCCCTGTGGAAGACAGACCGACGGACAGATGGCGTAGGCAGAGCAATAGGGTTATAAATCAAAAGAGTACGACTTTGTAATCAACAGGAAGGGACTCATTTTGAGCATTTGATAAATTGATTAAATTTGTGTCAAAAATGTTAAAATTCATGGTCTTCCTTTTATTTGTGACTATGTTATTTAGCAAAAAATAATCCTTATGATGAAGCCTTTCGATCGGTATGATAAAGCTACAGGGTGATTATTTTTCTCATGTAACGGGTTCGATTTCCGGTTCAACCGTGTAGTTATTTAAATATCTATGAATGCAGTTTAAATTGTTTTTTAAAATTGTTTTTTTAAATTCAAATAATGTCTTCTTTCAGTAAAATGTTCCATCTACAATATTCAAGGTACTTTCCCGCCATGTGGCATATCCGAGGGACGCCCTGTATATTTATTTGTCGAGGTTAGCCAAAATATTCGTTTTGTTTTGATTTAATTGTGCGTGAAAAGTCCCGTAAATAAAGTTCAACTTATCAGTTGTCAAGAAATAAAATGCACTGCAATAGTTTTGTTTATTATTAGCACAGACATAGTAAAAAATATAGTCGAAGTGCTCTGAACAATAATAGTGAAGCCAACAAAACCGTGCTTCTCCATGTACAAACTAGCTCTCATGCACACACATGCGCTTGAAATATATTAAGGTGAATGCTACAGGGTACCCCGCGAAATTCAAAATTTTTGGCGTTTTTTGCAAATTGTAGCTTTATTTCGCGTTGCATATCGGTCAAAATAGGATTGGCGGAAATAATAACAATATATCTACTGAATAATACTCATAAAAAATATTAACCTAGCTTTATTAGCTGTACTAGCTCGATAATATTAATTTACGATAAAATTATCGATTTTGGAGCTCATACAGCTTATAGAGCTAGGTTAATATCTTTTATGAGTATTATTCCATAGATATATTGTTACTATTTCCGCCAATCATATTTTGACCGATACACAAAACATTGCAAACATTTTTTTTTGCTCATTTCGACACGATAGAAGAAGAAGACCGACGACAACGCGAAATAAAGCTACAATTTGCAAAAAACGCCAAAAAATTTGAATTTCGCGGGCTACCCTTCACCTTAAATTTTGGCGATGCTTATCCGGACGATGCCGCGACATGTGTACTGAAAGCGGTGAGCACGGTATGATGTGCATGTTTGTGAGTGAGCGCTGGTTTGTACACGAAAGAGCACGGTTTTGTTGGCTTCACTATGATTTCTTGCAGCATTTCGTCTATATTTTTTACTATGTCTGTGATTATTAGTGATTTAGTCAAAATATACAGTAGGTACCCTGACTGAGAGTATCGTCCGATTGCACGGCCCTTGAGTTGCGGTAATGCCCCAGGTTTTCCCAGACATCACCGACGTACAGTATAAAAGGAAGTAGATAGACACGGAAGTAGGTGTCATGAGTAGCAGTTCTGCGGCCCATTAGGCGATCGACAGAGTTTTAAGTGTGTGCGACGAGCCCCGCATAACTAAACTGCCTCCCCGGGTCGTGTGGCATGAAAGGACTTACTATAAACTATAGTAGTTTGTATGTATAAATAGACGTATTCCTGCACAACTTCGAGCGCTGTCTCCTTTATGAAGGCTGATCTAAGCACGACACGCGAAATGAATCCCCTAGTAATTAGCTACACGATATCGCAAAAACTCATGCTAGGGACTAAGATGTGGATCGCTGAAACGCAACAGATTCTAGATCACGAAGAAGAAACAGCCCCTCCTATGACAATCTACAATATTCTACAATCGTCAACGCTATAGAAAACAATAAAAATGTATGGGAATGACATATCTCAACGAATGACTTTTTCGTTGAGATATGTCAATCTCATACATTTTGATTGTTTTTTATTAGCGTTGACGATTGTAGATTGTCTACTTGGCTAGGGGGGTTGTTCCCTGTAGCAACCGACAGAAGCGTAACACGATTTTCAAGAAAATTAGGAAAAAAAACATAAATTTAATGGGTATTTTTTACATATCAAGTAAACTGAAAGCCGCGGATGGCAAAATTGTCACCTCTAAGATCAAAATGCTTGATGAGGTCGAAAACTTCTATGGGCATTTGAATTCCACGAAAACGGCGAGACCAGCGGTTCCTAGCAATGACGACAAAAGAGCCCAGCTCACGCGCCATTACACCGAGGATCTTCCGGACGTTGATCAGGGCGAGATTAGGGCAGCCCTCGAGCAGCTTAAGAACAACAAAGCTCCGGGCGATGACGACATTACTACTGAACTCCTAAAAGCAGGTGGGGCTCCGGGGCTGAAGGAGCTACAGAGTCTGTTTAATTCCGTCATCCAACAAGGTTCTACACCGGAGGCATGGAGCGGGAGTGCGGTGGTACTGTTCTTCAAAAAAGGGGATAAAACCCTATTGAAGAACTACAGACCCATCTCACTCCTGAGTCATGTGTACAAGCTGCTCTCGAGGGTCAACACGAATCGTCTCGCCGGAAGACTCGATGAATTCCAGCCACCAGAGCAAGCTGGGTTTCGAAAAGGCTACAACACCGTAGACCACATCCATACTGTTCGGCAGATCGTACAGAAGACTGAAGAGTACAATCAGCCGCTGTGTATGGCATTTGTGGACTACGAGAAAGCCTTCGACTCTATCGAAACTTGGGCAGTTCTGGATGCTCTTGAGCAATGTCACATTGATGAACGGTATATAGAGATGCTGAGATGCCTGTACAACGCTGCTACCATCACTGTTCAGCTCCAGGACCAAAAGACGAAGCCTATCCAACTGCGCAGAGGGGTGAGACAAGGGGATGTAATATCCCCAAAATTGTTCACTAACGCGTTGGAGGACGTCTTCAAGACGCTGGACTGGACTGGATAGGGTATTAACGTTAACGGCGAGAACATCTCACATCTCCGTTTCGCCGATGACATCGTTGTGATGGCTGAGTCGCTGGAACAACTGGGCGAAATGCTGCACAGCTTAAACGGAGCCTCTCGGCGTGTCGGTCTCAGCATGAATCTGGACAAGTCATGTTCAATAGACAGGTCATGCCGAGGCCAATATTCGTCGAAGGGTCGGCACTCGAAGTTTTAACGGAATACGTCTACCTAGGGCAGATAATTCAGCTTGGTAGACACAACTTCGAGAAAGAAGCCGAAAGAAGGATCCGTTTGGGCTAGGCAGTTTTTGGCCAACTTCGCCGAGTCTCCTCGTCGCCTATACCGCAAAGTTTGAAGACAAAGGTCTTCAACCAGTGCGTCCTGCCTGTCATGACTTACGGTGCCGAGACGTGGACACTGACAGTTGGGCTAGTCCACAAATTCAAAGTCGCTCAGCCAGCTATGCTTGGAGTTTCTTTGAAGGATAAAATCCGTAACGAGATTATCCGGAAAAGAACCGGAGTGACCGACATAGCTTGTAGGATCAGTAAGCTGAAGTAGCAGTGGGCTGGCCATGTCTGTCGAAGGACCGGTGACCGCTGGAGCAGACGAGTCCTTGAGTGGAGACCGCGAATCGGCAAACGCAGCGTAGGGCGCCCCCCCGCCAGGTGGTCCGACGACCTGAAGAACGTGGCTGGGGGGGACTGGATGCGGAAGACAGAGGACCGAGTGTTGTGGCGCAACTTGGAAGAGGCCTATGTCCAGTAGTGGACTGCGATAGGCTGAGTTGATGAAGTTTAAAGGATACTTTACTGGGTCTTAGTAACAAATTTTCATATAATTGTTAGGAAAATGCCGCGGCGGGCAGCTTTGTTAGAGCTGATAACGAGTTTACAGAGAATCGCTCTTTTATCAAAAATAACATGGTTACAGAATATCCGTGACGTCAGCTATCTTCATCCTCGCATATGAATATTTATTTACTAAATAATCGTGTAAATAATAACATAATAAATATCGCCTGATTTACAAAACTAAGACTTCTGAATAGGCTGGACACAAAGAGTTTTACGACGGAAAAGTAATAAAATCATGAAATATAAGATATACCTAGATGAAACAGTTCCCTGTAACAGCCGACAGTCCCGTGCCACGATTTTTAAGAATATTGCAAATCTCTCGGAAAATATCTATAAATTCAATGCGTGTTTTTTATGTAGGTACTAAGTTTACAGAATACTTTTCTAGCCTTTATATCAATGTACTTATAAATTACAACTTAGTGAATATCGTTAGGAACTTCCTCTCTCTCTGAGGCCCTGGCCACCGATAACTTAATGAACTTGAATCTTTTTTTAACATTATAGAATGGCGAAACGAGCTAAAGGTCCACCAGGGGGCCTAGTACGAGTTTGACACTTACGAATACTTTAATAGTTTTCGTCGACTTTCATTCGTAAATCAGTAGTTCCTCCTTGTATCCGCCAGGGGCGCTACTGATCTATGAATGAAAGTCGACGAAAACTATTAAAGTATTCGTAAGTGTCAAACTCGTACTAGGCCCCCTGATGTAAGCGGAAACCTTTGCCCATCCTTTGCCCATAACAACTGCAATACCACCTAGACTGTTGCCTAAATGGTACCGCAAGTCGGTTGGCCAAAATGAGACGTGAAGATGGAAAGTCTCATGTGATTTTTATTTCACCGGCACCCGTACCCTTCACACCGAAAAACAGCAATGCAAGCATCACTGTTTGGCGGAGAAGTAGGTACGGTAGTAGTACTGCCCCGGAAGAGCTTTTTCACAAAGGAGCTCTACTACTACTAAAACTCCCGATGCATAGTGGCTACTATTTTACATATTTATATATGTTTTTATATTTTGTTTGTGTAATAAGTATTTAAAAATGGTTAGACGTGTAAATAAAAGTATAGATGGATGAATGACATATAGAACCGAATAAATATTGTAGAATTCCCCGATATTGTATTTAATCAAACTTCCTAAGTAGGTACCTACTACGTCTTATGACACGTATGACGTAGTACAGTATCATCAAATGCCACTATTTGCCAAAATACGACTAATAGTGGATCATACGTACATAGGTACTTAAAAATATAAAAAACATGGACTCTGAGAACCTTTGACTTAATTGTACTGAACCCTACTTTTACGTACCTAGTCGTGTAGTAAAATATATTATTATTATAAAACGGGATTGGCAAGCGGGGATCTCTTATTCTGGCAATATACTATGTATTTATTATAAATAAAATTCTTTTAATTTTTCGACAGCTGATTTCCAGAATTGATCCTCTTTTTTATTTATTATTTCGTATGCCAATCCTTTCACCGAAACACCGAAAGACCTACTTTTTATCCCGGGAAGATATCCAGTTCCCGAGGGATGCGCGATAAACGATATCCACGCGGGCGAAGCCGCGAGCATAGGCTAGTAATACAAGAAACTCAACGCACGATAATCGTCAAACACTGAGAATATTTAAATATGCTACTACAAGTGCGCGTGCACCGAGAAGGGTAGCGTGTGGCCTCTTGCCCTGACTGTGAGTACTGTGACTCTTGTGCATGTGTGCGCCGTGTGCTGGCTCCGCCCCATAATTAGAGCGCGATAGCAATAATATCCACTCAGAATATGGTAAAAATTTGATTGTGAACGTGAATACCAAGAAACATGAATGAAAAGTTAATGTTTTATCCATTTGTTGTTGTTATTCTAAAAATTGATTATATAAGCTATGTTTCTAGCCCAAAAATACTTAAAATATCATTGTTTTTAATACGAAACAAATAAGATGAAAACTCTTCGAAAATGTCGTAAAAATGTGCAAAATGAAATTTGCTTACATTTCATTTTGGGTTAGAATTTTGGAAATAAATCGACGTAAGCACCTAGATAATCACTATCCGAGTCAGAATAATGAAAAAATATGGTGAAAATATGTTAGAATTACAAATGATTTCGGTATTCAGTTTGTATGGGCAAACCGAGGTACGCCGCCCCCTTAATTAATAGTAGTTTAAGAAACTGTTGCATAGTAGGGGTTATTAAAACACGAGTGTGAGTTAAAAAACCGAGCCGTAGGCGAGGTTTTTAATAGTATCTGTTAGAATAATTACTTTTATCAAAGAGAAACTATGTTATGCGAATCATTATATTTAAAGATACAAAATTACGTTGACACATTCTACATTTTTCAAATAGGAAGCGAACAATCAGTGTTGCTAGTTTACAGATTAAATATAAAAGTAGAATATTGCCAACACGCCTCCTTACTTTTATATTTACTGAACAATAATTATTCTATTCAACTTATCATAACAATTACCTACTAGATTCTAATCAACATAAACACCCTTTTAGTAAATAAACTAAATTATGTTTAACATTTCCCTGAACTTAACAAACTTAATATTTCCTAAAGATTTCGTGAAAATATCTGCAATGTTTTCTTCTGAATCAATCTTTACAATCTCTATAACACCATCTTTACAATTTTCATGCACATAGTGATAATGAACTTCAATATGCTTGGAGTTTTTTTAGTAAAATTACCATATTTAGTAATTGCAATAGTACCCGAGTCATCTTCATAAATTTTGATCGGCTGATCAACATTAACAAATATATCTTTAACTAAGTTTAATATAAAAATAATTTCAGATACTGCTTCTGATAAAGCTACATACTCTGCAAATGTAGACGATTTGGTGACACAAATTTGTTTCTTTGATTTCCAATATATTGGGTTACCAAACAATCTAATTAAAAATCCTGTTGTTGATTTTCTATCCACAACATCACCTGCCCAATCAGCATCCACATAACAATCTATTACATCACTAGTACAATCATTATAAAAATTCAGTTTAACTTTCTTTGTTAAGTATAAATATTTTAGTACAATCATCATAACATAAGGGCTGGTTTACGTAAACTTCCGAAATAACTTAACCATTTAAAAATGCTGTTTCAACATCCATTTGATGAATATTTAAGCTAGCTAAGTGTCATCTATATTATCAGTCTGTTGAAAGCCTCTAACGACTAACTTAGCTTTATATAAATCACTTGGCTTCTTTTTATATACCCATTTTACATCAAGTACCTTCTTGTTTTCAGGATTGTTTACCAGTGTCCAAGTATTGTTTTTGACAAGGCTGGCCATCTCTCTGTCCATTGCATCAATCCAATTTTGTGATTCCTCACACATTGTCGCCTCCTGGAAAGTATCTGGAACCATAGAGTCACAATAATTAACATTTATAAAATAACCAAATTCTTCATCAAACCTCACTGGAGCTCTTATTTGTCTCTTTGATCTTGATTCTATTATTCTTTTATCTTTTGTTTCATCATCCATCTCATTATTTGATTCACTCGACCCTTGTATTACATTTTGTTCCTTTTCATCATCATCTTTATTCATATCTTCATTTTTCTCATCTTCAAAAACAATACACTTCACATCTTCTTCAATTATATCAACATGTCGAGCAATAACTATTTTATTGTTAATCAAAACTCTGTATCCTACATCTGTGTAACCAAGTAATATTCCTAACTCGGCCTTCTTATCCCATTCCGATATTCTTTTAAGTTCTGGTACTCTTACAAACATTCTGCTTCCATACATTCTCAAATTATCAATTGATGGTTTTCTCTTAAAAAATATTTCATATGGAGTCTTCTTTTCGAAACTATTTGTCAACGTGCGATTTTTTAAATAAGCAGCAGTTTTGACAACTTCCGGCCAATAACATCTGTCAACTTTTGCTTCCGCTAAGAGGCATCTCGCCATATCCATTAATGTTCTATTATATCTTTCCGCTGTGCCATTTAATTCGTGTACATATGCTGGACATGCTTTAATCATTATACCTTTATTTCTGGTGAATTGAAACATCCTCTGATTCATATACTCTTTACCGTTATCACATCTTAACTCTTTACTCATTTTTCCTGTCAGGTTCTGTACTTCATTCACATATTCAACAAAACATTCATAAACTTGATATTTTGACTGTATGCAATAAACTTTTACTAACTTACTGTAGTCATCGATAAAACTAAGAAAGTATCTCTCATTATTATAACCTGGTGTACGATGAGGCCCATTTAAATCTGTGTGTACAATTTCCAAAATATCTTCAGCTTTTCTCCTATTATTTTTGAACGGTAAATTATGCATTTTATTTTCAATACAGATAGCACACTTTAAATATTCTGTTTCTAATTCTTTAGGTAAACCTTCTAGCATTTCATCCTTACACATGATATCCAAATTTTTGAAATTAATATGTCCAAGAGTCCTATGTAGTTTCTCCTTTTGTGTCATAATATTCTTATTTTTGGCCAGATTTATTTTAATGTTTTCTTGATAAAGATAGCTTTTCATTTTATATAGTCCATCTTCTCTTACAGCAACAGCTACCAAACCTCCATACGTTTTATAAATTTTGCTATACTGACCTTTTGAAATTATCGAATGATTGTTATTGATTATCTTCGAATAACTTAAAAGGTTTGCTTTCATTTCTTTTACGAAAAATACGTTTGTTAATGTTACTTGTGACATATTACCATAAACTGAGAAATATACTGGTATTGTTCCTATTTTAGTTGCCTCTAGTATTCTACCATCTCCGACTCTAACTTTAACAGGCTTCTTTAAAATCTCTTCTTTTTCAAAGTACTTTTCTTAGGAATACCTCGGTCTTTCTTTTTTGGGAAAACTGGATTGTTGTTATATCGTTTTTAACTTTTTAATGAAACCACCAAAGTTTAAATTGAAAATAAGGTAAAGATTTAATAGTCTGATGGGGCAGGAATTATACTTGAGTTAAATCTTTTAACCAAAAGTTCACAACTTATAAAAAGTTAGAAATTAAAATAGATATTCCTATCCTATTAATCATCATTTAAACCTACATATCTAAACAAATCAAACAGCCATCCAAAGCACGATAAACGTTATTTAAAAAAATCTCGTAAACTAGGTCGGTGTCGATCCACGTCGGAAGATCATCCGTCTCCCGCAATCCGTCTGCAAGGGACATGCGTCTACGTACTTTCGCTAAAAATGCAAATTGTACGTCGAACTGACACCACGCCCGCACAGGGGTCGCAGAGCTGACTTAGGGACTCTTAGGGGTAAAGGAGGCTCTCACAATTTTTCACAGAACCGAAATGAGCAAGACACACCCCTAAGAATCGTTGAGTGTGGAGGACTTTGTCTGTATTTCATTATATGACGTGATTTTGAGCTACGGCGAGTACATCACTCACCTTCGGTTTGCCGACGACATAGTAGTCATGGCTGAGACCATGGAGGACCTCGGTATAATGCTCGATGACCTCAGTAGAGCTTCTGATAGAGTGGGTCTTAAAATGAATATGGACAAGACAAAAGCTATGTTGAATTCCCATATAGCACCCATTCCCGTAAGCATCGGAGAATCTACACTCGAAGTTGTTGACGATTATGTATACCTAGGACAAACTGTCCAGCTAGGTAAGTCCAACTTCGAGAAAGAGGTCAATCGTCGAATCCGACTCGGTTGGGCAGCGTTCGGGAAGCTACGCAATATCTTCTCGTCCGAAATACCGCAAATCATTTATTTGCAACTAAGTGTATAGTATGTAGTTCTTATTTATGTTAAATATATTATTAACGTAGCGGCTTTCTATAGGCGTGGCAAATTTGAGAGTTTAATCAACAATGTTCAATAAGTCATGTCATTTAATTTATATTAGTTCATGTGAGCTACGTTTTCAAAATCGATGTTCATACGTAAGGACAAAACTCATTTGGAAAAACTCTTCAATAAAAATAATCAAATTAAATATTAAATATGATAGGTATTAATGTGATATAATCACTTTCAATTTACAATTATTAATGATTTAATATTTCTTTTGAATATTTTTATTGATATCATCACTAAGTGAGTTTTGAGCGATATAATCACTTTCAATTTACAATTACCTACTAATGATTTAATATTTAATTTGATTATTTTTATTGAAGAGTTTTTACAAATGTGTTAATTACGTCCTTACTTACGTATGAACATCGATTCTGATTACGTAGCTCACAGGAACAACAGAGTTTTTGTTACATACTGTATATCCATTGTCTTTTAAATTGGGTGTCGTAAAAGGTGACTAAGGAATTTGCCAGGGTATGGCCAGCAGCGTTCTCTGAGTATTTTAACCAACCAACTGCGATCGCCAACTCGCCTGATAAGCGTGGCGATTATGGCATATCCCCTCTTTTTGGGGGAAGCCTATGTCCAGCAGTGGACGTCTTTTGGCTGAAATGATTAATGATGATTGATGATGTATTTTACCCATAGTACAAGCTTTGCTTAGTTTGAGACTAGAATATTTATTTGTCTAAAATATTTATTTATATTTATTAGTCAGGAAAATTAAGATCTAAGCGGTCATCGCACCGTCTGTCTGTCGTCATAGTCTTTTCAGTAAGGTGCACCTGGTTGAAGTAGTTATATTTGGACTATCTGGATATTCCTTGCTTCCCTTGCCCTGTTTCTTCCAATTTGGATAAAATTCATAACAGCCATATATATTGAAGTTTTATTGGTCATGTTTTGCTACAATTAGCAAAACATGACCAATAAAACTTCAATTATTATACCCCACAACTGTACAAGAGTGGGGTGCATTAATAAATCTCGCGATCGCAAGAAGCGCGCAAAAAAATATGTTGGTTCACCTAATATATGGCCGTGCCCGAACATGAGAAGGCACTTGTATTGGCCATCAAATTATAGGCGTAATTTATTTTTTTCCCATTTCGTACAATATTGTTATATATTACTTTTAACGCATTGACGCATGCGAAGCGAAATCCAAAGATATAAATTTTAGAAATAAAAAAGTTATTAGAAACGGGTTTCGAACCTGCGACTCCTGGTTCAGTATACCAGTACTTTAACCGGTAAGCTTCCCTGAACTCAGCTAGTGGTTTCAATTTTAACGTAAATTTTCACTTGGACAAACACCCACACCTGGAACAATTTACTGTAGGTAGGGTATAGAAATACATCCTTACTAAAATCAAACCTTGAATCTACTGTTATAAATCATGATTTATACGAGTACCAAAAAAAGTTTCCTGAATTTTCTGCTATAAACAGAAGCACCAACCAACTCGTAACCATTTCTGGTAAATCTATGTATCAAGGTCGACTTCCCACTTAAGCAAGTTGCTTCTTGTCTTGTTTTGATAACTACTGATATTCAGCTGGTTAGACTCAAAGGCAACCCTATCAAAGTTGGGGAAGGACTTGGTTGATTATGTCAAGTACTCAATCTTGTATTTTTCATTCATGTTTTTCATAATAAATTATGTAATTTTATCTTATCGAAGCCATCACGCAAATCTGATTTAAAATATTATGCATATTTTCCCCTTCAATCATTGTAGTCATTCACAAAAAACAAACATTTCAAATTGTCGTCAATATTTTTATCAACATAAGTCAAATCATACGCGGGAAAAGCCGAGCAAAGTCTATGCTAGAATATTTTTTATCTTATTTTTTTCTTTGATAGACATATTGACATTACCAGATTGCATATTGCACCGATGACTTGTTGGTACTACTGCACACTACGTTCCATTCTCCTGATAATGTCTTAGCTGTTTTATTTAACACACACACACACATACATGGCGATTCCTAAGCAAAGACAAATAAATAATAAATAATACAACGCTGCAACGTCACGAATGTCACGATATCTTTCGCACGTGATAACCCTAGAGCAGCGGTACTCTAAGTGTGTTCCGCGGAACCCTAGGGTTCCGCGATACCCCTGCAGGGCTACCGCAAGAATTTAGAAAAAAAAAACAAAACACCTCTCTCTGGTCACTGGTCGAACGTTTTGAATCCGCCCGCCGCGCGTATACTTGTGAGCGCGCAGTCCCTTTGATAAAAGCCGCCTCTGAATTAGACGCTATAGTTGTGAACAAGCGACTTTCGGCTCTATCTTCAAAAGCATAAAGTCGAGATTGTTTACAACGCATTTTTTTGTATTTATATTTTTATTTCCGCTTTTTGTTTATCAAAGGCGCCGACTCGAGTATTTTTGAGAATGTCCGAGTTCGAGTCTAGGACTAAGTATAAAAGCGCTATTATATAAAAAAAGTCGCGCCTCGTCAGTCAGTTGACGATTAGCGTTCGGAGTAGAGATGGGTAATCACCCGGGTTATAACCCGCGAGTGGGTTAAAACCCAGTTATCACCCATTTCATTCCACCCACTGGGTGTTTTGAGCGGGTGAAAACTAATTCCTTTAGATTTCAATTTTTATCCGACTGCGCCAGAAGGAGGGTTATGTTTTTCGAGTGTATATATGTCTGTATATATGTATGTATGTATGTATGGATGTTTGTATGTATGTATATTTCTTTGGCACGCTCTGTAGCCTAAACGGCTTGATGGATTTTAGCTTGAAAGGTGTCGTTAGATTCGTCTTAATTGTGAGAGTGACACTGGATATATCAAAATTATAAAAATTAAAATGGCCGCTTTTTGGCGCAATATTATGTCTACAATTTTTTTTTTCCCTCAAAACCTATCGAGTGGGGTATCAAAATAAAGGGTTTTATAAATGCTTTACAAAAATATGTACAACTTACATGTTTAAATGTAAATTGGAATGAGAAATGCTAAAAAACACAAAATATTCAATGTAAAAAATGAATTATTTTTATGCGTGTAGTTAAAAAAATAACATTAATACCGCGACAAAAGATGAAAAAACTAAACATTTTGAAATAAAAAAGTTAATTAATAATTCTAAAAAACCCGACTGCGTGTAAATACAATTGAAAAGATGTAAACAAGACTTTTGTAGGTAAGTATATGGGAAAGTATCAAATCAACACGCAGGCGGAGGCTACCTATGAACTACTTGTATAATTCATGACCAAAATAATACGTAGCCTCAGACTTTTTTGGTTTTGTTAATTAACTTTTTTTTAACATGCAATAAGAGGCACGCATCGAGGCAAGGAGGCAACGCGCGATATGCCAGTGGGATGCGGCCGCAATAATTCCCCGCGTCCCTATATACTCTCATCTCACTCTAGCTTGTTTGTCACGGTGAGGGTCCACGTGTTTTGTATTTTTATCTATCTACTACCCGATATTGTAACATTTTGATCTTAATCTTTTTTTTTCCGTGGAGAAAATCCTCATGGACTCACTCCGCCCGGGGAAGGTGGAGCCAGTGTCGGACTCTTACCGACTAAAAACCACCACGGTGTTCCTCTAATGACCCTTGGCCGGGGGCGTGGGAAACTTTTATTTCTTCCAAACATCCCCGGTAGGTTCCGGCTCGCCACTAATAGGCGAGCCCCTTCTCCCCGTGCGGTAACCACATCAGCCACACCCTCCTGTTGACTGGCGCGCGCGGAACACTACGCGCCACCTTCACGGGCCTTTACTGGCCGGGTGGCGGGCCACCACGAGTCCACCGCCCGCAGGCCCACACCTAGGGTGGCTGGAGATCGGCATACGCCCTACTGCGACGCCTAGGTCGTCTCCTGCGGTTGGGGAGAGAGGTCAATGCTTCTCGAACCCTCTCCGCCACCTCCTTAGCGAACATCACCTCCTCGCAGAAGGAGACGACGCCTTCCCAAGCGCTCTCGCTCCCGACCATAGACAGAACCACGGCTGGAAGCGAGAGAGCGCTGCCGCCTACTGCAGTGATGCAGTCACGGCGCTGCGTGACCCAAGCTGGGCACTCCTCTAGTGTGTGCCGCGCCGTGTCCTCTAGGAAGCTCCCGCAGTGATGACACTCGGGTGTCGGCTCCCGGCCTATGCGACACAGATACGTCCCGAAGCAACCGTGCCCCGAGAGTATCTGGGTCAGCCGGTAGGGTAGGGCACCATGGCTCCTTTCCAGCCACTCCTCCATGACGGGCCTTACCGCCGCTATTGTGGCGTGCCCTGCGCTGGGTTGCGCAAGTCGCTTCTCCCATTTTTCGACCCCATCCTTCCCGGCCCGAGTAGATGACGGCCCTGTCCGTCAGGTAGGCCCCGATGATATGGCGAAGGTAGGTCGGCACCCGATGGTATTCGAGTACCGCCCTAATGCAACTCCAGGGCAAGGTGTTGATAGTGTTAGTGATGTCGAGAGACACCGCCAAAACCGCCTCATCCCGGGCCACTGCTTCCTACGCCAGAGCCATACTGGTTTTCCGCGAGATCCGGCCCCATCCTAGTCAAGTGTTGGACAAGGCGGCCTGCAATTATTCTCTCAAAGAGCTTGCCCACCTCATCCAACAACACGATGGGGCGGTATGCAGATGGTGAGTCCGCAGGGCGCCCCTCCTTTTTTAGCAGGACCGGCTTTCTAGTCTATCACCTCCGTGGAAACTGGCCCCGCTCGAAACATGCGCTTAAGAGCCCTCCCAATCGGGGCCCAAGGGCCTTCAGAGCTAGGACCCATGCTCGGCCAGGTATGCCGTCAGGTTCTGGGGCGATGTTTTTGGCCTGTTGCCGTTTCACCACCCTCTTCAATTCTTCCTGGGTCACTTCGGGCACTTCGTCGTTGTTATCCGCGTTAGACACCATGAGGAACCATCGGTGAAGGGGTGTGCTCCGCCCTTGAAGGGAACAGAGCGCTCACCACGCCCTCCAAAAGCTCAGGCCGGAGAGTCTGTGACAGTGGGGGGGCCACGGGCGAAGTTTGCCCCGTACCATAAGGTATGGACGCCCCCACGGACTGCCGTCCAGAGCCACCCGCATGGCATTATATCTACCTTCGCTACTCTGTACCCTTCGTACAGCTCCTCCTCAACTGCAGGGGATGCTTCCCGAACCTGGTGTACCGGCGTCGCTCGGCAACACACGCAACTCGTAGTCGCGCTATGTCCGAGGACCACCAGTACATCTGGTGCCTTACAGTACCGAGAACAATTTAGAATTTCATCATATTTCAGAATCAAGTGACCAAATTGCCAACTACTACTTTGTAATTCTTTCAATAAATAATTAATGGCCCTGATTTTGAAAGCACACTTTTATTTTTTGCTAGCTGAATGTGAATACTAATATCTCAGTGTTAAAATACTTACTTTAATTGTCTTTTATTACAATACTCATTTTCACCCATGAAAATAGGTGATAATGGGTTAGAATCGGGTTAAAACCCAAATCACCCGGTTTTAACCTAAATGGAAAGAATGGGTTATTTACCCATTACCCATCTCTAGTTCGGAGCGATAAGTTCGTACCTACCTACTTACAAGCTGGCTAGCCTGCTGCCTTCTTGTAAGTTCTACTGCCCGCTGTATTCTGATTGTATCAGTTTTGTACATTTCTTCTTTGGACTAAACTTTGTCTCATAAACGCAGTAACGATTGTGCATTATTTTGACCCTACCATCCTGACGTGTAACATTATTAATAAAGAAGAATGGAACGTTGGCTTAAAGGTGTTAAACGTGTTGCAACGACATCTTCTAATGACGCTGAATGTTCAAAAGCAGTACGCGCGGAGAATACAGCAATTACCGATCCAGACGATGATGCCACGACGTCAAGCTCCACGGTTTCAAAGACGAAAAAAAGGAAGTATGATGAATCATATATCAGTTTCGGATTTGTTGATTCCAACGGCTCACCTCTCTGCATGTTATGTAGTAAACTGCTTCCTAATAGTTCCATGGCACCTGCCAAATTACGCAGACATTTAGAAACTGTACACCCCGAGTCTAAAGACAAGAATAAAGAATTTTTTGTTCGTAAAAAAGAACAGTTATTGGAAAGTCAAAAAAATATGATGTATGTAACACAAACTATCAATGAAAAGGCCACGGAGGCATCATATTTAGTTAGCTATCGCATTGCACAAGCAGGTGAAGCGCACACTATCGCTGAGAATTTAATAAAGCCATGTGTGTTAGACATAACAAAATGTTTGCTCGATGAAAAATCTGCAAAGCATCTTTCTACTGTACCGCTATCAAACGATACTGTTTCACGGCGAATCCATGATCTGGCAAGCTACGTCAAACCTAGTTGCACGTCTACAAAAAACACGATTCGCCTTGCAAATGGATGAGTCAACTGATGTCACTGGTCTGGCTATCTTGCTGGTTATCGTGAGATATCCATATGAACGTTCTTTTGAAGAAGACATGCTTATGTGTTCACCGCTGCCCACAAACACTACCGGGGAAGAAATTTTTAATAAAATAAACATATTTTTTAAAGAAAATAATCTTAGTTGGAACGATTGCATTGACATTTGTACAGATGGGGCCAAGGCGATGACAGGTAAAACAGCAGGAGCAGTATCACGAATAAAAAGTAAAGCGCCTAATTGTAGTTCCAGCCATTGTATTCTGCATAGACAAGCACTTGCGATGAAGCAAATGCCGTCAAATCTAAAATTAGTTATGGATGAAGCGGTAAAAATAATTAATTTTATCAAATCACGACCACTACAATCCCGATTGTTCTCATTATTGTGTGAAGATTATGGCAGCAAACATAAAACACTGCTGCTCCATACAGAAGTGCGATGGCTGTCTCGGGGTAAAACTTTAACAAGGCTATTTGAACTTAGAGCCGAGTTACAAATGTTTCTTTCAGCAGATACAGTTTCTTTTAATTTGAAAGACCGTTTGTATGATAAAACTTGGTTGTTCCGATTGTCTTTTATGGCGGATATCTTTCAAAAACTGAACGAATTGAATTTATCATTGCAAGGTAAACAGACAACAGTGTTCCAGGCCTATAACAAAATAACTGCCTTCAAAAGAAAATTAGATTTTTGGATTATTTGCGTTGGTAAGAGAGAAATAGAAAGCTTTACGTCACTCAGTGAGTTTGTTAGCGATAACGACTCGGAAATGTTTCAAGATGATGTGTTTGAAGAATTGGTCCAATATCTCACTTCGATGCGCGCATCTTTTGTAAAGTATTTTCCCGAAGAACATAATACAAAAATGAAGCTGAATTCATGGATTCATAATCCTTTTTTACCCAACTTGCAAAAGCCCGAAAGTATGTCAAACGAGATATATGAATCTCTTTTAGAAATGTCATCAGACACAAGTATGGAGTCACTGTTCAAAACGACGCCTCTCAACGATTTTTGGTGCAGAATCCGTGATGAATATCCAATGCTTGGCAGAATGGCTCTGAATATTCTTCTCCCGTTCCCAACAACATATTTGTGCGAAACAGGATTCTCAACCTATGCAGCCACGAAAACAAAATATCGCAATAGACTGGACGCCGAACCTGATATGAGACTTCAAATGTCTTCTATCAAACCTGATATCAACCAATTGATGAAAAATAAAAAACAGTTTCATACCTCCCATTAGTTAAGATTTTTTCATTTTTAATATCTTCTATTATTGTACTTGGCATGTGGTTAAAGTAAGTAATAATTAGTAACTGTTACATTGTACTTTTATTATGCTTATATAATAAAGAATACACTTTTAAAAACTATTGTTTTATTGTAGGGTTCCGTCAAGTATTTTGCTTGTCAAAAGGGTTCCGTGACCAAAAAAGTTTGAGAACCGCTGCCCTAGAGAATAAAAACGACCGACGTGTCATATTAACCGTGATCTGAGCGACGGAACCATTTAATGTTACCGAGGAATTCTACTGAGATCTGAAGCAAGATCTTGTATAATTTCCAGTTGGTAGGAGGATTTCTACTAACGCTACAGCAGGTATCTAGAACTGTATAGGGCTGCAGGAATTTGCAAAGGATTAACATAACATAACATCACGCCTGTATTTCCCCGAAGGGGTAGGCAGAGGTGTATTAGTACACCAACATTTCGCAGTTATGTTATAGTCCCATGAAATAGGGGGCGAGTCTATTGCCATTGACCGGGCACAAATCCATACTCCGGACTGCTACTGAGAATTTCGTAATGAAAAAACCCAATAACACTTTGACCGACCCGGGAATCTAACCCACGACCCCACGCTCAGCAGTCGCAAAGGATTGCAATAATAATAATAAACTTTATCAGCATCCTCCGAGCCTTTTCCCAATTATATTGGGGTCGGCTTCCAGTCTAGCCAGATGCGGCTGAACATCAGTATTTTACACGGAGCGACTGCCATCAGACCCCCGCAACCCAGTTACTGGGTAATTCTGACATTCGGAGGTAAGACCAGTTGTCAGACTTTCAGGCTTCTGACTACCCGTAACATCTGCCATAGATATTCGTATGACAACCAGTACCGACAGCTTAACGTGCTCTTCGAGGCACAGAGGGGTCTCGATGTGTAACGAAACGGTCACCCATCCAAAGACTGACCGTGGCAAGTGCAGCTTAACCTTGCAGATCGTACAATCCGCGCAGTCGTTGCTTCGCTACGAGCCCCTCCCAATAATAAACTTTATATACAATATAATTTTGGTCAACATAAGGCGTCGAATAGGTGATGAATAAATTAATAAATAATAATAAATTATTAATTTAAAAAAAATTTGTTAATAAATTATTTTAACATTCAATTTCTTTAAAATAGTTAATTAATTTTATATAATAATGAGTGATGATGATGATGACATTCAAAGAAAAATTAGTTTAATAATGTTTGATGTAACTCTTGTTAATAATTATGAATGTTTTGTGACTTTAAACTCAGATTTATCTATCATTTGCATGCCAATTATGGTAAATGTGCCGTATTCAAAAAAATTGTACCTGACATCTGTATCTACCACATTTAAGCAAATAAAGAAATTGAAATTGAAATTAATATCTTCTTTACCTCCAATTTCGATACCCATAAATTTTATTTCAAGAGACGCATCTATCAGTTTGGGTCTTACATAATTTAATTAACATTCATTCATAAAGATGAACTGATCCAGTGAGCTTCTCTGGACAATGGCTGCTCTTAGATCAGTTGCCACATTCAGAAGAAGTCTTAGACTATTGATTTATAAGATAAAGATGATAACAAGATTGATAATCCACGTGATTTGTATGTTGATCTGTTTATCACTGATCACACCAATAAATATGACTAATCGAAGATTGTAGTTACTACACAATATGAGATATGCAACTTTCGCCTTTATGCTGATAAGATAAGGATCATGTGAAGGTCAGTTCTACTTCACCGTAACACCAGCATTTCCCAAAAACATATTCCATCTCCGAGCGACTGCAATCAGACCACCGCAGCCGCAGTAACTGGGCAATACTGACATCCTAAGATTAGACCAGTTATCATACTTTGGACCTTCTGACCGTAACGAATACCATAGATATTCGTATGGCATCTGGGACTGACAGCTTAACGTGCTCTCTGGAGCACGGAAGGGTCTCAATGTGCAACGAAACGGTCACCCATCTAAGGACTGACTGCGGCTAGCGGAGCTTAACTTCACAGATCTTGCATGGTCGTTACGAGCCCCTCATTCCCAAAAGCATAAACCATCAAAACCCGGGCCGCATCACTGGATCAAATTACAAAGTCATCAAGCGAGCCACTTTACGAGGGAACTGAGAACATGGCGTTTATTGGTCAAGCATGTAACGTTTGAACATCGTAAAAAATCCTTCTATAGACAGTTAAAAGAAACCTCGTTAAAAGTAGTGATGTAGAAGTTATCGTTTCGTTTATAATTATAGCAGGTTTTTTAAAGGTTGTTAGTGTGTGAAAATTTCGTGTTTACAGTTCTTTAGGGATAGCAAAGCAATAGCGGACTTTACCCTCTCTTTTCTAATGCATTCTTCATGTTATAAAGGAATCACAATTATTATAATTTTTATTAATAAAATCACATCCGCCACGTTTACGATTAAAGGTTCAGTTGAAAACCAGCATCAGGCACTTGTTGCCTGGCATTTAAGCTGAACTGGACCTTTTTGGCACAGTCGCTAGACACACAGCATCGATGATCGGTTTTTGGTATATTTAATTGTGTTCCTGTTGAATTGTGTCTGTGTATCTATGTGCTTTGTGTCAAATAAATGTTTCTTTCTTTCTTTCTTCTTATGGCAACGAGAATCACCTATACAATCGTTCCACGAAATGTGTGACATTATTATCACTG
The DNA here is from genome assembly GCA_949699075.1 of Asteroscopus sphinx. Lineage (NCBI taxonomy): Eukaryota > Metazoa > Arthropoda > Insecta > Lepidoptera > Noctuidae > Asteroscopus > Asteroscopus sphinx. Next base: position 15,684,223 of record OX453024.1, read on the forward strand.
GCATATGACGGTAGTGGCCACGTTGAAAGCAAGGTCATTGCATAGCAACCCGTGTTATTCGATTCGCTAGCTACATGACACTAACGACTGATTAGCATGGGTAGCGATATCGTATAAAAATTGCAACTTCGGGATAAAAGTCGGGTCACTGTCCGCTATTGCCATGTTATCTCGCACAAACTATCGACAGTAATTACTTATAGGTACTCACAATGATATTCAAAAGTAATATCATTGCTTATACATTTACTTTATATCAATAAAGTAGTGTTGCGTTATTAATGTAAGATATATTTTTGAACTTCCGAATTTCAGTATTACCTGGTAATTTGGTTGCGGTTTTCTGATGGCAGGCGCTCCGTGTAAAATACTGATGTTCAGCCGTATCTGGCTAGACTGGAAGCCGACCCCAATATAATTGGGAAAAGGCTCAGAGGATGATGATGATATTTTTGAACATCAGGCGTGCATTTCCTGTTTTTACAGGGATAGAACTTACTATGTACTGTATGTTCCCCCAGATCACTGATATCAGTTTTCTTTTACACGACACGACACGAACCTTATTAAATAAAAATAAATAAATAATAATTTTATTGGAACATAAAACACGTTTACATAAAATATGTGTACGAAAATGACTGCATTAGTTATTAAACTGTGTCGCAGTCATTAACGCCCATTTCAAATGGATGGAGGCGACAGCGTTCCAACCGAACGTTTTTAATATTTATCTTGAAGTATTATTTTTAATATTTACCTTAGACAAAATAATGAAATTGTTAAGTAAGTATGTGTATGTGTATGTGGAGGGGTGCGTGTGTGTGTGTGTTTTGTGTGCGGGGGTGTGTGTGTGTATGTAGGGGGAAGAGTGTGATGATTTTGCGTGGGGATGTGTGTGCGCAGGCGGGTATCAGAAACATGAAGTTACGTTTTAACAAATATTTCCAATTCTTCATATGTAAGCGTATGGAGCCATTTATCAGTGAGTGAGTGTGTGTTATTACGAGTAACATTTACAACTAATTCTCATGTAAGTAAATTATTGTATTCTTGTGAGAGATAAAATTATCTAACTTCATTTTACTCAACTCTCTTGCATTATATTCATTAAATCACAATGTATTTGTACATTATTGGCATTAAAAGAGCCTCCACGAGTGACGCTATTTAATTGATCGTCCGGCGCACCCTGGGCAGTCAGCCCCGCTACCAACCTGCTGACTGGCTAATCTTTTCCCCACGGCATGAGCTGTTATCATTATGTAGCTCATGTCGACACGATAGAAGAAGAATCTATTAACGTTACTAATATCTACTCATTTCAATGAAAAATCGTTAATATCCAGGGGTTTGTAAATACCAGTTATAATAGTTATCGAAACGCAAAACTAAGTGAATTATTATTGAATACAAATGATTTGATATTTTAGGCTAATACAATTAATAACGTGCACGAGATAAAGTCCTCCCAAATTAATTAAGTTTATTTGTTTCATTAGCATGACTGATTTTCGTTAAAACGAAAATTTGCATTTATTCGGATCTTTAGTAGATGAAATTGGAACGGTAGGCTAATAATTTATTTTCAACTCTTTTAAAGTTTATGCTTTAACTTTTTGATTTAGAAGAACTGTAATGGTTTGGAAGTAATTAAAATTTTAGATTTAGTTTTTTACTATAATGCATTAACTATCACGGTTTTAGTATTACTTCGGTTAGTTTTTTTTTACATTTTCTTACATTTAATTTTATTTTAAGACCGAGCGAAGCGAAATTTCTTTTGTAATAATATAAGTGGGTAAACGAGCATGCGCATCACCTGATTAAAGTCTAAAGTTGTTACTTATGGCCGATTTCAGTATTTGTTCACGACGATTTCAGTGTAAGTATGTACATCCTGTACTTAAACAGTATACAAATGTCTTTGACTTAAACAACAAATACTAAAATTTATCATACATAACATAACATAACCGGCCCATTACTGTCCCACTGCTGGGCACGGGCCTCTTCTCAGTACGAGAAGGCTAAGGCCTTAGTCCAAAATTTATCAAGTATCATAAAAAAGTAATCAACAATAAAAGCAAAAACATTTTATGACCGGTCTTTAAAACTCTGCTGTGCTTTCAAGAGTCACTCAACTCAGCCTATCGCAGTCCACTGTTGGACATAGGCCTATCCCAAGTTGCGCCACAACACTCGGTCCTCTGCCTTTCGCATCCAGTCCCCACCAGCAACCTTCTTTAGATCATCTGTCCAACTGGCGAGGGGTGCCCTACACTATGTAAATATGTATGTGAGGTGACCCAGGTCATTACTAGAAAGGATAACTTTATATTTAATATCATCATTGCTCTTGAGCTTACGGAAACTTCAGGAAAATTATGATGTCGTTTATTTTTTCCCTACAGGTAACATCAAGTAGATATAGTCAACCTCACATCAGTGATGGTCACAATTTGACTTTCACAGGGACTTTATTTCGTTAGCTGTAAGCCCGCAGTTTTCATCGTGCGGTTGACTACACAAGTTGTGGAAGCAATGTAAACTTAACATACTGAAATCCGGAATGACACACGAACCTGACTAGGTTTAATTTGAATTTGAGTTTAAGTTATCCCGTATGTATTTTTTTGTATTGAAAGTGTTCATGATTTTCTCTGTATGTATAATTAAAAAAACCCGCGGAATACATAACCTCCTCCTTTTTTTGAAGTCGGTTAAAAACAAATAGATTTAACAAGTAAATATTTTAATATCTTTGAAATAAAATAATTCGCTAACGGCGATCTTGTTTATAAAACTCTGTTCATTTTACTGTTTTGATAATATTAAAACCCTAACATGCACTTTAATAACCCAATTAATTTAAAGTTAGTATCCTTTTGGTATGACCGACATAGCTTGTAGGATCAGTAAGCTGAAGTGGCAGTGGGCTGGCCATGTCTGTCGAAGGACCGATGGCCGCGAATCGGCAAACGCGGCGTAGGGAACCCTCCCGCCAGGTGGACCGACGACCTAAAGAACGTGGCTGGGGAGGACTGGATGCGGAAGGCAGAGGACCGAGTGTTGTGGCGCAACTTGGGAGAGGCCTATGTCCAGCAGTGGACTGCGATAGGCTGAGTTGATGATGATCCTTTTGGTGTTAAACTTTATCCAACAAGTGTTACAAGTGGAAAAACAGGTAAAACAGGTATCATTTATGGTTATCTGTCGCCTATTATCGTAAATCTTGTACCTTCACTATTTAGAGGAATAATAATGTAAAGTTGGTGGTAGGGTTACCATCCGTTACCATTTTGCTTAGCATCGATAACGAAAAACAGGATTCGATACCTCATCATCATCCTCCGAGCCTTTTCCCAATTATATTGGGGTCGGCTTCCAGTCTAGCCAGATGCGGCTGAACATCAGTATTTTACACAGAGCGACTGCCATCAGACCCCTGCAACCCAGTTACTGGGTAATACTGACATTCGGAGGTTAGACCAGTTGTCAGACTTTCAGGCTTCTGACTACCCGTAACGACTGCCATAGATATTCGTATGACAACCGGGACCGACAGCTTAACGTGCTCTCCGAGGCACGGAGGGGTCTCGATGTGTAACGAAACGGTCACCCATCCACAGACTGACCGCGGCAAGTGCAGCTTAACCTTGCAGATCGTACAATCCGCGCAGTCGTTGCATCGCTACGAGCCCCTCAATTAGATGCGGGATTGATTAAGGAAAATACATTACATTATTGGTGACAAATGACAACTAATACGTGAATAGGATTTGTGTGACTGGAGTTCTAATTAGTTCGGATACGTAATTTTTTCGTTTTTTTTGTGTGTTGGAATGAAACGTGATTATATTGCGTGCGGTCTCAGAATTCGAGTAATTTATTTATTTATTTCCAAGAACACGGTACATAGAGGTTTTAAAGTAATAAATTATAATTCTCACACATATTTTTCACTTTACCCAATGATATTTAAAAGTACAGATATGCTACTGAGCTCGCAATCTGAAGACTCGAAAACGTCCTAATTAGTACGTTTTTAGGGTTCCGTACCCAAAGGGTGCAAACGAGACCCTCGCTAATTACTCTCGCTACGCTGTCCGTCCGTCCGTCTGTCTGTCACAGGGCTTTATCTTTGTAACAGTAATAGATAACCAAATGAAATTTTCACAGAAAATGTGTTGCTATGAGGTGTGTCACGACAAATACTAAAAACAAAAAAAAGTCTAAAACCAAAGGGGGTTTTCAACGTTTTTGTTCCTGTTCTATCTTCAAAACGGTAATACATACGTGGGACACTCAGAAAGTTTTGCGAAACTAAAAAAAATTGTTCTATACGTACATATATTTTTATCAAATCTTTTCAAAGTACTTTCCACCAGCCTCTATACAAAGATTCATGCGCCTAAACCAGTTTTCAAAACACTTTTTCCAGTCCGCCGCAGACACCTCGTTTACAGCCTGCTCGAACGCAGCCAGCGCATCTTCCGGCGACGAAAATTGTATCCCTTTGAGCTGATTTTTTATTTTTGGGAATAAAAAGAAGTCACACGGTGCTAGATCAGGGCTGTAAGGAGGGTGACCCAGGAGTTTGACTGGCGTGCTGTCCAGGAAGTCCCTCGTTTTGAGTGCGGTGTGCGCAGGTGCATTGTCGTGGTGGAGCAGTAGCCCGCGGAGCCCTGTGTTTGGTCGCTTGTTGCTTATAACAGAGAAAACTTCTGGCAAACATTTGGTAGTATACCATTCGGCATTAATGCTTCTTTGATCCCGTAAGGGAATTGATACCAAGTGGCCAGTCAAATTAAAAAAGCTAGCGATCAAAATCTTACCCCCGCTTCTAGATCGCTTCACTTTGGTAGGCGTTGGCTCATTTTGAAACACCCAAACAGTCGACTGGCGCTTGGTTTCTGGGTCGTATTGATAAATCCAGGACTCATCACCTGTAACGATGTCGTAAACACGCCGAGACGAGCCTGCTTCAAATTTGTTAAGCATATCACGGCACCATTCCACCCGGGCCTGCTTCTGAGCATCGGTGAGGTTGTGCGGCACCCAGCGTGATACTATCCTCCTCACGCGAAGATGGCTGTGTAGAATCTCGTGAACGCTTCCCGATCCAATCTTCAATATGTGTTGAATCTCCTGATATGTAATTCGCCTATTGTCTTGGATTAAATTTTTCACTGCTAGCACGTTTTCTTCGGTAACAGCCGTCAAAGGGCGACCGCTTCTTTCGTCATCCCCCAAAGTTGGTCGACCGCGCTTGAATTCGTTATACCAACGATACACGGTTGCCTTGGAAGGGCCTTCATCCATGAATGCCATTTGAAGTCTATCGTACGATTCATCCGGTTTCAGGCGACACTTGAAATCGTATAAAATCATAGCTCTAAAATGTTCCCGGCGCAGATCCATATTTCAGTGAGACACAATACTTTGAATTAACTCGCAAAAAATGTGGAGGGAAATTTTGAAATTGGAACTTACTTATTTTTACTTATAAATAATCATATTTTCGAAAAACATTATAACTGGCCAGTCTCCCATATATAAAAACTTTTTTTCGCAATACTTTCTGAGGGGCCTGGTACCAGCGTCAAACTTGGTCTGATTATCGTGCATAGTATCTAGTTTAGCAAAAAATACTAAAAACAGGACAAACCTAGATATATGTGGTGGTACCTACTGAAGAAAGAGATGCAAAAATTCACATTTCGCATACGTACGTTGATGTCTTTTGATAAACTCTCGTAAATTAAATCAGTTTCTATGGGGTATCAGGTCGATGGGTGGTACGAAACCCATACTGCGTGAGTCTAACTCATACTTGGCCGGTTTTTATTCTATTAATCCACGTCAAGTAAGGCACCGAGCGTGTGGTGACAAAAAAATAAATCTTGAACAGTTAATTCTAGTTTTCGATCTGTTATCGTTTTTCCTATTACGTATTTGTGGAAATGGTTAAATTAATTGAATGTTAGGTATTTGTTTCAGTATGCGACACCAAATGCATTTTTATTTTGGTGTCACAGCGCTGCGTTGAAATATTTTGTAATTCAATTTCATCAGGGGAATTAGCTAATATAGCTATTATATTTTATTGATAAATGATAATGACACCAATAGCCACCTTTCAAAATAATGAGTGCGCAAACGTGTAGATATAATTATGATATCTAACTACAAGCTGTTATTGAAATAACTAAAAACCTCTTAAGGGGTCATTGGACTCACAACAACTTTTACTATGGGACCAACCCTGAAATCGGAAAAAAATCAGCTGCTCCATACATTTATATTATTATATAAGCATAAGCCGTTGGCAACAGCTGTTTTTTTTAGCGATTCTGGATTGATCCTATAATAAAAGTTGTTCATACTGATGAGTTGAATGACCCTTTAAGAGGTTTTCAGTTATCTCAATTACACGTTGTAGGTATAGACACTAAATATAACTAGAATTGTGAAATTAACTTAATTCAAAAGGTGTATGCACAATCCTACAAAGGTGTGTGTGTGAGTTACTGCGGAGCAACGAATCATACGGTGCCACAGACATTGTAAAACATATCTAGACGAAGTGCTGCGAACAATCATAGTGAAGCCAACAAAACTGTGCTCCTTTGTGTACAAACCAGCGCACATGCACACACCATGCACTTGAAGACAATTTAATTGCGCGAGGCTTACTGGACGATGCCGCGACATGTGTACTGAGAACGGTAAGCATGGTTTCTGGTGCATGTGTGTGGGAGAAGCATGGTTTTGTAGGCTTAACTATGATTGTTCGCAGTACTTCTTCTATATTTTTACTATGTCTGTGGCACCGTCTGATTCGTTGCGCCGCAGCGAAACCTGGCACCTTGGCACTTGGCACAACTTGATCGCTGATATAATATTTTGACCAAACAACAGCTGTCAGGAGGATAGAGGGCACAAAAAGAAGCTTAGCGAACGAAGTAAATTAGCCTGGGTTGGCAACATTAATTGCTGGACCAACATCAATGACGCAGCCAGTCTATGCAGACTGGCACCAAATAGAAGGTACAAGATTTGTGTAGGGGTCGCGACATCCGATGAGGATATCATCATCATCATCATCATCATTTCAGCTGAAAGACGTCCACTGCTGGACATAGGCCTCCCCCAAGCATGATGAGGATATGGCGCACTAAAAATATCAGTAGTATAGTAGTCAGGATGGCCACCTTTACACAGGGATTACTTTTTAGCGCATACCAAGTGCATTTACAGCACGAAATAATCTGTGAAGAAGTATGAAGAAGCGTACCCAGCCGTGTTCCAGTCAGTTTGATAACAACTTCTTGGTCTCAAAAAGTGGTCGTCATGCTGAACATGCACATTGATGATATGATAACAATGTTTATCGATGACAGTATGACATCTCAAACAATTGATAGTCTATCAGCAGACATTTTATCTTTAATAAAATATTTCTTTCTACAAAAAAACATTAGCCGAAAATCTCAAGGCCGGGTAGGTAAAAGTAAGTAAGGCATGGTTTGATGTTAGATAACTCATGGTTGTATTAAACTTTCAGGAGGTGGATGCTATGTCAGAGCCTGATACAGCATCGCATGAAATGGAAGCAGTGACTTATAAGGAGCCAAGAGCCGTGCTGGCCGAACTAAATGCATTGTCTGAGACTGACAATGAATCCGGGGCCATGAGCGCCTCGAGCGAAAGCAGCGAGCGAGCGAGCGTAAGAAGCTCTTCGCACCTCTGGCGCAATCGCTCACCCGCTGATAAGATGCACTTGGGTTCGGATTCGGCTTCCGGTGATGAGGCCGTTCTGGCCCCAAAGAAAAAGTCCTCTAGTCGTGGCAAGGGCCGGCCCGCGTCAGTGGGCACATATGTGGGCATGGCAAAGGCCAGAAGGGAGTTGGCAGCAGCCCAAAAGGTTGCTCAAAAAGCGGAAAAGCTTGCAGAGGACGAGCGGGAGGTCGCTGAGCTCACCCGGAAAGTTATAACCGGGAAAGTGACTCACCCGTCAGTGTCCTCTGCGAGTGCCGAGGAGGTGGAGGCGAAGGATAAAACTTGCCTGTGTGTAACTATATATTTTTTATTTTTGTTCATAATGAAGAAATACCCTTAAATAAATAACAATTATACATAAAACTAACTCATTATACAAATTTATTTTGTTAAAATGTGGTAAATACAGGTGGTAGGGGTACTAAGATTAGTTTGACAAATAAACCATTTCACATTATGGCATACAATTTTTTTTTATAATTATAAAACAATGATGTACAGAGGAAACATGATATTTAATGTCTTAGGTAGTTCATTTAGGAATTCTTAGGTAGTGCTTTTGAATGATTCAACTTATTTAAAAAGGGTATTTAACTTTAATTCTTATAAATTAATTAAACAACACTGACCTTTGTAGGTCAGTGTTTTTGGATACATTTTAAAATTCTGATTTCAAAAAAAAAAAAACTTTTCTGTTAGTACGCCTTCGTATACAAGATTGCATCGCTACATGAACAATAATTGCAATATTTACTAACAATACCACTTTACTGACTCGTTGGTCTAGTGGTTGCAAGCGCGACTGCTGAGCGTGAGGTCCTGGGTTCGATTCCCGGGTCGGGCAAAGTGTTATTGGGTTTTTTCATTAGGAAATTCTCAGTAGCAGCCCGGAGTCTGGATTTGTGCCCGGTTGATGGCAATAGGCTCGCCCCCTATTATATGGGACTTACAACATAACTGGCGAAATGTGGGTGTACTATACACCTCTGCCTACCCCTTCGGGGAAATACAGGCGTGATGTTATGTTATGTTATGTTAATACCACTTTACGAGCAATTATAAATATAGAAAAACATTTCCTACTTTTTAATCGGATTGTTTATCACAAAGATCCGATAACTGATCATGTCATTTTTTGGAAAAAACAATTGAAAAACTGGAGGACCGAGTTTGAAGATATTATTTCCACTTTTTAATGGTAATTAGATTATCTGAAAATTATACACAGAATTGTCAATTTTGAAGGATATTAAAGGAAAAACAGAACAAACAGACTATCGTGTTTAGCATAATCATTATAACCGCTTTTTCAAAGGGACAGTCCCAAGCAGCTAAATGTACCTAGGAACAAAAGATTAACTCAGTAATTAGTACATTCCAAAATCACTACAAAAATCAGTTCTAATCATAGAAATATAACACAATGTCTATGGTTCTAATAATACTTGGGACTAAAGGACCAAAAGAACAAATTGGTAGAAAGACGACGCTAATTGACCCTTCCATTGCTTGTTAGTTGAATCTCCACTAACTCCAAAAGGGAAAATAGCACAACATGTACAAAGAAGCCAGCGATAATCACAGTTGTGTTTAGCATAATTGCCTCCGGTTCCGAGGGCCAGTTCTAACTGAGAGGGAAATTACTCTCCTCCGGTTTTTCAGCGTCACTGCTGCCTGAATTAACGAGATGAATATTTAATTAGCAACAAAGTTTTCTTTATAAAAAATACGTTTTTGGGAAGTCAGTTGTTTTACGCGGGCACTCGTTAGGTAATTTGATTTTGCAAGGAATATTAATTATTATTATTATTGTTTCCGTCCTTCTCGCACTTCTGGAGTAATCTAGCCCCGTAGGTTAGACTGGCAAGATTTTTACAGTTCGGTTATGTGATGGGTCAGTGAACAATATCATTGGTCAATGCTATAAAATTGCATAGATAAAAAAATATACATTAAAAATATATAAACAAGTAAACAATTATTTATTTATTTATTTAATTCTTTATGCACAACAGGGTACAAATGCCATAGGCGTTCACCTTAGGGTAATGCAGAGACAAAGAACAAGGTAGATGCACCAGTAAAGGTAGTAAAATATGTTTCGTACTACGAACTTATAATTAAAAAAAAAAAAACCATTTTAAACTATTCTATTCCAAAGAGTAAAATTAGACACAACAGATAAATTTGTGGTTTGTCCTCCAGAATATTGTGCAACAATTTAACTAGAACCACATAGAACGTTTATTTTCGTCATAAATGAAAGACGGAAAAAGTCATTATTTTGGTTTGGTTTAATTATGAACTCTAATAATACTGTGTAATAATGGGTACAATAATAATAATTTACAATAATAATAAAATAGTTCATTTGGTTTCATCTATACTGGATTTTTGCATGCTTAATACAAGCAGAATATAGCAAAGTTCCTAAACCACCAATTTTTATATCTGGTACCACCTGTATTCTACGCAATAAATGATTCTTTCTTTCTTTCTCAAATATTTATCTGAAATCGTTTGAAACTGTTAAAATTTACTTTTGTTCTGGCAGTGATTGCTTTACAGATTTGTTAATATACATAAGTGTTTGTGTTGGTCTGGGTGTTTCTTATGTACCTATTATAAGTATGTCATCATCATCCTCCGAGCCTTTTCCCAATTATATTGGGGTCGGCTTCCAGTCTAGCCAGATGCGGCTGAACATCAGTATTTTACACGGAGCGACTGCCATCAGACCCCCGCAACCCAATTACTGGGTGATACTGACATTCGGGGGTTAGACCAGTTGTCAGACTTTCAGGCTTCTGACTACCCGTAACGACTGCCATAGATATTCGTATGACAACCGGGACCGACAGCTTAACGTGCTCTCCGAGGCACGGAGGGGTCTCGATGTGTAACGAAACGGTCACCCATCCACAGACTGACCGCGGCAAGTGCAGCTTAACCTTGCAGATCGTACAATCCGCGCAGTCGTTGCATCGCTACGAGCCCCTCACCTATTATAAGTATGTATTTACAAAAATAAAAAGTATATAAGTATTATATTACAGTAGTAAGTATTATATGTATAGTAAATAAAGTAGGTTTAATTTATGTTGTACACTTGTTTCTGTCCTCTACATTCAACATCATCTCTCTATCGCTCTAAGGTTTGCTGTTAGAAAACTCAGTTCTGAGTTAAGCTCGCCGATGTATATAAACTTTCCTACTGTAATATAAATGTATATCTGTGTGTACAATAAAGAATAAGTTTATTTTTATTTTTATATCCATTGTCTAGTACCCATAGAACCCATTTAATATTTATTTTAAGCGTGAAAGTATTTTAACGAGATTAAAAGATTAAACTCGTTATGCTGCTCACCATTTTAGATTTCCTGGCCATTTTATTATACTCCATTAATCCAAATTCAAAATTTAAAAATTATTTTCAATGTCACTTTTCTTATTTTTAGCTCAGTTCTATATTGTACGTTGAAAGACACTCGTGTATCTGAGACTAATAATAATCATTATATTAATTTATTAATAATTAGTCAACAATTAATGTATATATCAATTTACTAGTTGAGTGAGATACACTTTTCAAACCATTCCTGTTTGTGTTTATTCGTGTTTGTGTCTACCTACTTACCTATCTACCTACCTACCTGCCTCCTGCCTGAGCTCGCTGCATTATTATAGCAGCAGCTCATTGTTGCATCGTCGCAGCTATACCTACACCACAGACCAGTATGCCTCTAGATGCCAATAGACTGTAGTAGCACTGCATATCATACGCCCCGTCGCCAATCAGGATGTCAGTCCGTTAGCGAGCGGCACCAATCATACGGAATCATAGCACCGAACTTTTTAGCCGACCAATCATTACGCGCTGTCCACCCCCCGGTCCCCGCCAACATTTTACGACTGTGTTCTCATGCAAAAGTTTTGTTTACGTGGCGTCTGAAGGCTTACTGGTCTATGACCTACACACTCCGACCCTCTGTGCCTCCGTACCTCCGTGTTCCGTACCTCCGACTCTCCGTGTCTCCGTGCCTCCGCTTTCTCCGGGCTATACTACTCCGCTACACCTCCTACTCCTACCTGAGCTACCCACACACTGACGACCACCTAACTACGTGTCAGTACCTATCACAGACCAGTAAGCCTCAAGACGCCGCATAAACAAAGTTTTGCATGAGAACACAGTCGTAAAATGTTGGCGGGGACCGGGGGGCGGACGGCGCGTTATGATTGGTCGGCTAAAATGTTCGGCGATATGATTAGTGCCACTCGCTGACGGAGTGACGTCTCGATTGGTGGCTGGGGGTAAGATATGCAGTGCTACTGCATATGCTTTGTGACCGGAGGTATCCGGCTAATAGGCGTCTAGAGGCTTACTGGTCTGTGGTACCTATATACATTTAAGAATTGTTTATTGGTTAATTAGTCTTCTACCTCAAAATTGGAATATACTATAATATTACTACTACTACTATTACTATTCTAGGTACCTATTACGTAATAATGTTCTTTTTAACCGACTTAAAAAAAAGGAGGAGGTTATGTATTCCGCGGGTTCTTTTTTTTTTTTTTTTTTTTTTTTTTTTTCATGTATGTACACCGATTACTCCGAGATTTGTGGGCCGATTTGCGTGGTTGTTTTTTTATTTGGTAGAGGAAGTCCGCGCGGTGGTCCCATATAAATTTTATTGACTTAGGTTAAGTAGTTTTTTAACCAGCTTCAATAAATCGGTTTATTTTAGCTTTACGTATCTAGATGATCTGCTCATTGGTTCCTCATTCTGAGAATTCTTGGCCGATATGCGTGTTTTTTTTCACGATAGTGATTGGACGTTTGGAAGAACATGAGCGAGACCTTTGCCCAGCAGTGGGATAGCAAAGGTTAATAAAAATATATTCTCAAATTGGTTATATAAACATTTATGAATCAACCCTCAACTAAAAAGTATGAAATAAAAGCTTTTTAACAAAAAATAAAACCGACTTCAAAAACCTTAACTAAAAAGTAAAAAATAATCATTGTATTTATTTTAAAATCTTAACTTAAACAACATTTTGAAGGCGGCCCGTGATTTTCATGTACGTTCACATAAACTGTTTTTACTATACAACGTTATTCTTTCTTTACCAACATCCCTATACACCCCAATTAGTTAAAATATTCAAAAAATTATGGGTGAAAAAAAAATTGGCTTACTATGAACAGTTTTTTCATAAACAGCTGATTTAATTATCCGCTTTTCGTACGTAAGATTTGGACACTGCCGCGCCGCGCCGCTCGGATCAAAGTGCACCTACATACTTAATTACCGGCTAAAACGAAATTTGCTTGCCCCAAACAAAATGCACTGACAGTAAGGGTCTATGCCCTCTTAGATAGGTACCTACCTAGTAAGGTAATTCGATCAATGAAACGTAGGTACTTATTTTACGTAAGATGTTCGACTTGTTATGGGACAGCTGGTGCTATGATAATAACTTAAATATTGCTAATGTTCATTACACATAATTATTTAACAAAATAAGTACATAGGTACTTATGGCTCCGCATGCGTTAAAATAATAAATAATTACGTAGGTAGTCGACAGCATGACAGTGGTAACACATCAATTCGAAAACCACCCTTACTGCTTACGAAATAAGGATGCTGTCAATTTCAAAGTGTTACCACCGACGTGCGGTTGACCGTACTTACCTAGACGTTAGGAAAAATTATTGAAATCACGACCTTATTATTGACATTTTGTAAAACCTACCTACCTGCTTGGTAGGTACGGTCGATCGCACGTCAGTGGTAACAACTTGACATTGAAAGCGTTTTTAGGTACCGTCGTCCGCACGTAAGTGGTAACAACTTGACATTGACAGCGTTTTTATTTCGTAAGCAGTAAGGGCGGATTTCTAATTCAAGTGTTACCACTGTCATGCAGTCGACTTTACATGTTAGTCGGTTTCAAAGTAGGTAGGTAGGTACATACCATCTCCGTCGGTTTCGAACCACCTTGCAGTAAAGAAAGAGTAGGTATCTACAACGATGTCCCCGGACTGTTTTGTAAGTAGATTATTGTACACTGATCACTATCACTAGGTGTCTCATCGTTACACATTACACATAAACGTATTGTAGCATTCGCTCAAATCACAGTCCACCTGTTTGAATGCAAAGTCGAGCACGTTTAGGTACCTATCTACGTAAATTTCTGTTTAGTTTTATTAATACGTAGGTATCACTTTTTAATACAGCAAAGCTATTTCCGATGCGACCGGTAAGTTCTGTCACCGTAGATGGTTCAGTTGTGTAAACTAGGTAGAAATCAAGTGGAGTGAGATCAGGGGACCTCGCGGGCCAGGGAACGGGGCCTCCGCGGCCGATCCACCTGTCACCATATTCCTGATTTAGGAACTGCCCGACTGACTGAAAAATGGCCGCTGGCACCATCGTGTTGATAGTGCATTCCTGGGCTTCGAAAAACTGCGAGGGAGGTTCTCGGAGGACTGTTGGTTTGTGTACTGAAATGCCATTGTCGAAAAATATGATCACGAGATCGCAGCGCCCTTCCACACTCTCTTGTACACTAAACACCTGAGCGAACTTCGTAAGACTGGCGATTTGGCGAAATTCTCCCTCGCCCTCAGCGCAAGCGGCGGCGGCGAACGGGGGCAGGGGAGGGTCAGGCGGCGCGGACGGCGCGGCGCCGGTGTGGCGTGCGGCGGCGTTCGACTGGTTGTCGGTCGGCTACATCAAAGCGGCGACGGCGGCTCGCGGTGCAGTAGGTACAAATAAAATCAGCGTGCCGACTCGAGGTGTAGTACAAATAAAATAGGTATCCAAACTTTGAATAAAGTTGAAGATTTTTTTCCAAAAATATAACACTATGTTTTTTCACTATAAATCGATTGTCCTAGTGATTCTGAACAAAGTAATTTCAGGATGCAGGTATACAAAGAATAACGTTGTAGATATTGCGCTGGACTGTACATAACATGACGCAAAGGGTCAACCACGCGCCGCCTTAAAAATGTTGTTTAAGTTAAGATTTTAAAATAAATACAATGATTATTTTTTACTTTTTAGTTAAGGTTTTTGAAGTCGGTTTTATTTTTTGTTAAAAAGCTTTTATTGTACAAAAAATTTCTTCTATTTTTGACCTTTCTAACCCTAGCTTTTATGTTTTCTGGTCCTTAGATTCCACCTCGTACAGTAAGTCACGAAAGCTAAAAAAAACAAATCACGTAAAAGAACCAGCACCCTTACAACGAAGAAGTATGAAAGCAGAGCAAAGAAAGTCTGTTGTTTTGTTGTTAATTACATCAGCCGGGATCCAGACCAAATGTTTTTCGACCAACTCCCTTATTTCAAAGCCCCGACTCATTTGGAAGGCTCCGCGATTTTATTTATTTCTTATTTCTTATGCGAAAGAAGAATCGTAAATTGAACAGTTTGGGGTCACTGGGATGCCTTTTGCATCGTATAAAGTAGTTTCATCATGATTTTAGTATATCTTCTATTACATTTAAAAAAAAAAAACTTAGGACATTTGTACACAGCATCATCTAGTCCCAAACTAAGCAGAGCTTGTACTATGGGTACTAGACAATGGTTATAATACTTATATACTTTTTTTTTAAATAGATGCTTATAATACATAAGAAACACCCAGACCAACACAAACACTTATGTTCATCGCACAAATATTTGTGTCCTGTGGGAATCGAACCTCGTGATCAGCAGTCCGACACTCGAACCACTAGACCACAGATGTCGTCAAAATACATTGTATTTGTAGACAAAAAAGCGAACTAAATAAACTTGAACTTTTTATAATTTCGTAATTTTAAGGTTTTTCAGGGTTTTTTTAGGGTTTCTATCCCTCAGTGCACAGCGAATAATCGTGCAGTGGTAATTTTCCTTTTATTATTTTTTACGATAGAAATATTAATGATCATATTACTCGCTGATCTTATTAAAGACGTGTAGGTACTATTTACTATATTATTAATAGAGTATTCGTCGTAGAGGAAATAAAACCAGGAACAAAATATAATCGTGTCCTGCAGCTAATGTACGACAAGAATAATCCGATTTAAGAGAAATTATTTTAGCAACGTATTGTTTTTACGAGCTTATCACATGAAGCCCATTAGAGAGAGCAATAAGCTGTGGCTGAGAGAACAGTAAGCCCTGTGTATTCTCTAATTATAAAAGATGCAAGAAGCAAATTTTTGTTGATGTTTTCTTTTGCAGTTAACGTAAAGCTGGGCACTGACGATGTATCTATTCGGACGTCGTTTTAATGACGACATCCAAAAAAGCTTGACTTGTTCTAGAAATAACATACGTTTTCAACATTCACGGATAGATTTTGTAATGCGGCTACGCCATTCACACGATTGGAAGCATCGTCAGTGGCCACCTTTAGAGACACTTTAATAAAAATTTTAGTATAGTATTTTTAGTAATATTTGAGTGTAGTTGTTTAATTTATGTTTAACAAACTAGAGGAGGGGCTCTGGCTATAAGTAACAACCGCGTGGATTGCAAGATCTGCGAGGTTAAGCTGCGCATGCCGCGGTCAATCCTTGGATGGGTCACCGTTTAATTGTTGATCAAAACCCCTACGTGCCTCGGAGAGCACATTAAGCTGCCAGCCCCGGTTGCTATAATAATATCTATGGCAGTCTTTCGGGTAGTCAGAAGCCTGAAAGTCTAACAACTGGTCTTAGGATGTCCGTATTACCCAGTAACTGGGTTGTGGGGGTTGATGTTCAGCCGCATCTGGTTAGACTGGATGCTAATCTGAACATAATTGGTAACAGGCGAGGAGAAAGAGTGTGACAAACTAGATGTTGCTTACTACCTGTGGCATTATTATCATCATCATCAACTCAGCCTATCGCAGTCCACTGCTGGACATAGGCCTCTCCCAAGTCGCGCCACAATAGTTGGTCCTCTGCCTTCCACATCCCAGCCACGTTCTTCAGGTCGTTGGTCCACCTAGCGGGGGGGCGCTCTACGCTGCGTTTGCCGATGATTCGCGGTCTCCACTCAAGGACTCGTCTGTTCCAGCGGCCATCGGTCTTTCGACAGACATGGCCAGCCTACTGCCACTTCAGCTTACTGATCCTACAAGCTATGTCGGTCATTCCGGTTCTTCTTCAGATAATCTCGTTACGGCATTTATCCTTCAAAGGAACTCCAAGCATAGCTCACTCCGTAGCTCGCTGAGCGACTTTGAATTTGTGGACTAGCCCAACTGTCAGTGTCCACGTTTCGACACCGTAAGTCATGACAGGCAGGACGCACTGGTTGAAAACCTTCGTCTTCAAACTTTGCGGTATAGGCGACGAGATGACTCGGCGAAGTTTGTCAAATGCTGCCCAGCCCAACTGGATCCTTCCATCGGCTTCTTTCTTGAAGCTTTGTCTACCAAGCTGAATTTGTTGTACTTGTATTTTAATGTATTGTATTGTATTGCGGCATTATTTTACTTTGCTTCAATACCGGTCTTAGCTTGATATACCAAAGATATACGACAAGCTCACAATTATAACTATCCTCTTCACACTTTAATTGACACATTTACAGTAAATCAATACATATTATCGTCATCACTAACCCAGATATCGACAGATTGTAGAAACAACAATGAGATACGCGCCACTCTCAGGTTGACGCGTGACGTCACACGCGTCAAGTGTATCACAGTCATAGCAATACTGTTGTCGATGTTAGTTTGTTTCGATGCTATTATTGCAGTGGCAATGGTTGGTACTTATGACTAGGTAGATTGACGATCTTTGCAAGGTGGTCGTTAAGAGTGGTCGAGGATTAACGTCAGTGACATGTTATTCGAGAGGCCTGTGTCCAGCAGTGGACGGCTATAGGCTGGTGATGGTGGGTTAAATTCCTGCATTGAACAAGTATCATGGATTATAGGAAAAAAACAGATCTAGGTGTTTGTGCATGTGAAATTTTTAGTGTCATAGGTACTGAGGAGAGGATGGAGAGGGAGAGGGAGACTAAGGAAAAGGTTGATTGGTTGAAGGATTGCCTTAAGAATTATATGTATGAAAAACTTTTTAACAAAAAATTGAACCGACGAAAACAGAAACTGAAAAGTGAAAAATAACTAATTATAAAGTTTATTTGGCGCCGACTGCCAAACAAACTTTTAACAAGCAAAGTGCGTGCAAGTTGCAAGTGGCCAAAGACATTAAATATTTACTAGTGATAGACAGGACAAGACGACCAAAATCGTAATCCAATACTTGTTACTAATTGGTAACAAGTCTCTCAGTCTAATGTCATACCCCTGCATGTTAGGTCGCATCCGTGTGTTGACAGTATAGCTACAACAACAACAAAAAAACCGAGAAAATATGCCGTGTTGCGCATTGCGATATTGCAAATCACGTTATGGGAAAATTACTGCATCTGACTTCAGTTTATTTTCGTTAGTATTTTTTACATTTAACTAGTAAATAAATATTATAAATAATTTTCGTAAATCATTCTAGAACATGTGCTAATATTGTAATAAGCGCCATCTATTGTTGAGTATGTTACGAGGCGAACCAGCAAGCTCAGCACGCCATGCCGACAAACGTGACCGATTGTATTTCAACACCGCGCTTCCAACGTCACCTAGCATTGTCGGCGCCTTTTCTATCCTAACATCGGTGGGAACGGACATACATTATAATTAACTATATTCATTTGCATTATCTTAAAATTCTTTACACAATTTGTAAATTGAAATTATTAAATCTTTAAACCGAAAAAGGATTATTCCTTGAAGAGTTTCCCGACACTTGCCCTCACACATATCTAGTAGCTTTACTACTGCCTTGTTAGAGATGTGATGTTTATCGATTTTGTTATCGATAGTAAATAATAAATATAATACTGTTTAAGTATTGAATGCAAACATAATCATGTCATTTAAATATAAGTATATAAACAAGTGCTATTCGTTCAAGTATGTTGCTGGTATTGTAGGTTTCCGCCAGTAAATAATGTAGCACGTGAGAAGTTGATACGGTTTGTTCAAATAGATCGCAGAGAAGAAAATTGGCTTCCAGCTGCTGCATCAAAATTATGCTATAAGCATTTTAGAAGAGAAGACGTCTACTTCGGGATAGTTTTCATTTTGAAAAATATTGATAATTTCTTGAATTATGAGCGTTTGCATGAGAAAAGCCGGCAAAAAACGACCACATTTTTCAGCATTTTTCGATTTAAAAGAAAAGGTTTTGTTTTTTACAAAAAATGTATTTTTGTGTATTGTAGCCCTTTTTAAAATGCGCATTTTGACACCCTAATTATTTTGATACACTTAAAACTTCCGTAGATAAAGCGAATTAGCACTATTTCTGTAAACTGGCCCCTACTGGACCGATCGAAAAAACATTTTCAATGTTAAAATTAGTTTTCTTACAGCAAACCTTAGAGCGATAAAGAGATGTTGTTGTATGTTACTATATGTTATGTTTTATGGTAAAAAAAGTTAACGTACCTATATTTACTTAAATGAGTTTGCTATAATTTAAACATAATTTTATGAATAAATATGTTGTAAACACTGAAACTACTGGAATAATTTTATTGCTTTCCTAATTATTGTCACTTATTTTTAGGTTTCCGAAGTCCTACGAGGAACCCTTATAGTTTCGTCATGTCCGTCCGTCTGTCCGTCTGTCCCTAATCCTTTACAGCTTAATAACTTCTACAGTTATAAACATAAGTAAATGAAATTTTGTTACAAAATAGTCTACATATAGATCTCAATTTTAAAAGAATAAAAAAATCGTTTTTACGTATTTTATGGGTGGCGTCCATACATGTGAAATGGGAATGAAAATTTTTTTTTCGCTGCACCCCCTCGTGTGGGGTATCATTGAATAGGTCTACTAAAATGAAGGTAATGTTTCATACACCACATTTTTATCAAGTGTACCATCTGCGAAATATAGCCCGCCAAAGTGGCTTGCAATGTGTCCCCCCCCCTGCCATTTCTAAACTATGCAATGTAGAAACTTGTAATATTCCACATTGATAGACCTTTGTGAAAACTCTCTTTTAAAATTATTTCGAGTGTAATGTGATTATAATTTTTTGAGTTATAGAGAGAAAACTGAAAAATACTTAAAACGTCCTAGTTCAAAGGTCATTGGTCATTGACCTTAGATAAAAATGATCTTAGCAAATAATGCTCCTTTAGCTACTTTCTATTTGAAAAAATCACAAAAAGTAACTTTGAAATGACACACTTCTTAAATTTGGCTTCTTGAATTTATCGCTAGATGGCGCTACTAACAACACGCTCTGAGTCGCGAATGCTGCCGATTATTGCAAAAACTAAAATAGCCATGATTAATATTCGATTTGATTCGTTTGTAATTACACCTACTTAAGGAACCCTATAATACTGAGCATGGCCCGACATGCTCTTGGCCGGTTTTTATCTTTTCAAATGTGAAAAAAAAAATACATTTATCGATATTATCGATACTCTGATAAATGGTAACACCCCTACCACAAGTTTCTAGTTTCTACTTAGCTTCACCCAGAGTTGCCAGACCTATAGATTTTTCTGTAGATCTATGGATTTTTGACGTCGCCTACGGTTATACGGATATCGATAGCAAATCTATGGATTTTTGAACGTAATAAGTTATTCTCTCTATTTAATGTACATAAAAACACACTTAGGCAATAGGCTCGCCCCCTATTACATGGGACTATAACATAACTGGCGAAATGTGGGTGTACTATTACACCTCTGCCTACCCCTTCGGGGAAATACAGGCGTGATGTTATGTTAAAAACACACTTTAAATGATAATGACACTGACACGGGCAGAGAGAATAAACTTTTAGACTTAATAAAATTGTTTTTCTGTCATAGACACGTTTTGCTTATGTTTGTTTAGTTTCCAATATTTATTTACCAGATTTTAACTATATTAGGAGTAAAGGCAAGTCTAAATAGTCAGACAAAGCTTTAAAAAAGTCTCTAGATATACGGTTTTCATAAAGGGGAATCTACGGATATCTAGATTTTTCAAGCTTAATTCACGGATTGAAAATCGGATCTGGCAGCACTGGTCACCTACCAGGCGATAGCTGAATTATATTTTACACTCTGTTTTTTTTATTTGTCTTATTTAGTAAACAATCTTGGCATGTCTTTTTTAATTCAATCTGTCAATAATAATTATTAAAAGACATTATGTTAACAACTCCACACACTTAATAACATTCTTTAACCTAATTACATGTGCAGGACTAGTAATTATATTTTATTAGTAGTTTTTTCAATAAAGAGACATGCCAAGATTGTTTACTAAATAAGACAAGAAAGAAAACACAGACTTGAATAATTTAATACGTGTTTCTGCTATTACACGTTAGATGTCGTCATTGTGACCTGGGATCACAGTTTTTCTTTGAGTTTTCGTCTGATAGCCTCTCTATGCCCTATATTAAATAATATTTAATGTCTTTGGAGTAAACATACGTATTTGTATATTGTTTCTGTGTATTTTATAGTGATATTTCATTAAATTAAACTTTAATTTTATTCTAAAATGCATTCGCTGAGACTATTGTGGGCTGCCAATAACGAGGAATCATTAATATGACGTCGCACAAGAACATAATTATAATCCTCTGTGATATAATCGCAGAAAAATAGAAAAAATGTCAATTTATTCATCGTTTTCAGCATAACAAACGGTGTTTTTGGCGTTTATGTACCGATTTAAAACGTTCTACAAGCTTAAAAGGAACCCCGGAGATAAATTTAGAGATAAAGGTAAGTTTTGACCGTTTCTATTTCTGCCTTGGACTTTTATTGCAATACAGTTTGTATGTTAAATTATGTTTGACAGTAATGATAAATGCATCTACATAGGAAAATAATTGTGAACTTTCTTTACTATTTAAACATTCAAACTCTGTTTCAGGTTCTATGTACTCTGAGCTTATTAGCAACTGGTTCATACCAACGTGTTATATGGCTAAATCAACACTTGGTACAGAGAACAGCGAGTAGGTGCATAAGACGCAAGTAGTTGAGGCCCTAAGCCATTCTACTATTGTAAATAAATGGATCCTATTTCCGAGGTCGCAACAAGAACGAGCCAACATAAGACTTGAGTGAGTTAAATTTATAAAAAATATATAGGTACATGCATTATGAAAAAAATCTACCTAATAAATTGAAAATTCAATAATGTTAAATATGAGCTGCATTTTTTTCTATGTTTATCATCATCATCATTTCAGCCGAAAGACGTCCACTGCTGGACAAAAGGCTTTCCCCAAAGAGGGGGGGATATGCCATAATGGCCACGCTTGGCAGGCAGGTTGGCGATCGCAGTTGGTTGTTTAAATACTCAAGAACGCTGCTGCCCATCCTCTGGTGAATCCGTTAGTCGCCTTTTACGACACCCATGAGAAGAGAGAGGGTGGTGCAATTCTTTACGTCCGGCAACACGGAACTAAGCTAAGCTAATGGGTACTAAAAAGTAACCATTTTGAAGATGCTATTTTTTAATTTGCACCCTTTGGAACCTATGTATATTAAGCAAGCACACCATTTATCCCAGTGAAATGATAAAATTCTGTTTTGACAAACATCCCCGGTGAGACAGTAAGGGGCAGTAACATAGCATATAAACTGTGGAGATAAAAATTCATTCAGGAACAGGATATGTATCTATATTTTTATTGTTAATAATTATTTAAGTACAATAAAAAACAAAAAAAAAAGTGTAACTAAATTGTATAATTCCGTAATAGTAAACAGTTAATAAAGTGTAAATAAATTGTATAATACCGAAATAATAAACAGTTAATAAATAATAACTGAAAACAATGTCAAAATAACATGAGTTGGTAGCAAAATTACCAAGAGTTGATACAGATAGATACAAAATAAAATGTGTCATAAAATTACACACTGAATGTCAAAGGCAATAATAAAAAAAAGATCCAATGTCATAAGTAAAAAATAGGAAAATAATTACACATGATCCATTTTCAGATTCAGATTACACTCCTCAATGTGTTAGTAAAGTAGCTTATGTTAGTATAATTAATTCCATATATTTTATCAATAAAATAATATAGTTACATAATAATTAACCCTTATTTTATTTTATATGTACTTAAAAAGAAAAAAAATACCCATCATATAACAAAAGAATAGAATTGTCAGTCACCCTTAGTTTCTAAAAGACTGATTAACACAAAAATAACTAATAAGTAGGCTCGAATACTAGTCCACTTAGGAAGTGGAATCCGGACGAAATACTAATGCTCCTACATAACCAATAAACTTTTGTTTTGTTTCGTAAAGCATTCTATCATTTTGTAAACGTGCTTCTTCCACCCGAACACGCTGTGCTTCCACTCGAGCTCTATCCGCCTCCACTTCGACGCGTTGAGCATCTATTCTCAATCTCTCCCTTTCTAATTCCAGATGACGTGCATTGGACTCTCGTTGCAGGCGCAGACGACCTTGCTCGATAGCCACAAATTCACTCGTGGCCCGATCGAATGGCCCTTGTCGATGTCTGCGCTGCTGTCCAGTAATGCGGGGGCGACGCGGACTTGAAAAACTGGCGACCTTTCTGCAAACAAATTTAGATAATGTTATAAAATAAAATAATGATTTAGGCTGCATGCAAAATGGTTATATTCTTCGTGTTATATTCGTTTATACATAAGTAATTACCTTGTGCAGTTCTGCTGAATGATTGTCCTCTCAAGGGGGTGGTAAGAGCCAGTCAAATCGGAGAAGATGCTCGTTCTGAAAATATAGAAATAATTTTAATCGCACTAACTACAATAATTTTACTGTACACCAATTGGGAAAACATGGTACATACTTAAAAACCAAAAATCAGTCAACTCACCTTCCTGTACATTTCATGTTCCTTAGTCAAAGATTTCATGAAGTAGAAGGGCCTCCGTCAGAATTGATAGGTGTCAGGGGGGTGAGTGGAGTGTATTCGTGGTCTTTTGGTAGTATAAATTCTATGTTATCAGTAGGCGATGGTTCTGTCATCTCCTGTGATTGACTCTGTGAAAGTACCAACGCCTCTTGAAGTTGTATCTGTGGAGGCATTTATTATTAATACAACACAAGCTACATTTCTCAATCGTTTTTATTAACTAGCTGGGTACTATCTTTGAATGCATTCTCTACTACAGATATAAAATGGTGATAGTATTCGCACTAATATACCGACAATACAACATGTTATTGAAATAACTGAAAACCGCTTAAGGGGTCATTGTACTCATCAGTATAAATAACTTTTACTATGGGACTAACCCGGAAATTGCGAAAAAAATTCTTCTGTTCCCTACATCTTGTCGATTTATGTAAACACAAATATTGGGATCAGCCCATAGTAAAAGTTGCTTATACTGATGAGTATACGCCCCCTTAAGATGTTTTCAGTTATTTCAATAACACGTTGTGTACAAATATCTCTAAAATATAATGGTACATACCTATGATGATAATATCCATCTGATATACGGCCTCAAAATGTCTTAAATGTGCCTCTACTTGTTTAACCCTATGTCCACAAGCAAGCCTTTCAAAGGGTTGGCTTCGGTAAATATTAATTATGTTTTGATTTTATTGTAGAAATAATTAGTTAATGAGCATGCCAAATTTAACTGAAGTTAAATAAATTTTATGTATGTAATATGGACTGCGATAGGCTGAGTTGATTGATTGATTGAATATCATTAATTAAGACAGTGTATTGTAAGACATTTTTTATGAAAACCTAACATTAAGCTCACCTCAAAGCCTGTTTCTTCTCCAGCTTGTTGGCCAGTAACAGAGGCCACACCCATTATCTTTAAAATTCTCTCCTCAAGAGGACTTAGAGGCTTTCCCTTACTGGGACCTCCACCAGTGCCGTGTATGTCACGATTGTTGACAGATGCCTTCTTTTTTGTTTTCCAATCGGAACATACCTATGGCATATAAAGCATGATAGACTGTTATAATATAATATAATATGCACTTGTATGTAAGATACCACTGCACCAGCCAATATAAATTAATGTGCCCTAGTTTTATATACATATTTGTTTGATAAATAGAATAAATATATTATTTGCACCACAACCAATTAAGTTTTGTTGAAACATTAAAAATATCTTATTACCCTTTTCCATTTATCAGCAGTTTTGCTTACACCACCGCCACCCACAGAGTTGAGCATATCGCTTAGCTCCTGCCAAAACCGGTCAGCCTTTTGCCTCCCTTGAGGGCCAACAACTGGCCTTGAAAGATCTCCGTTTCTACAAATAGAAAATAGTGTAAAGATCAATTTATACACGCTGAAATTTATATCGGTTAAATCCCGCGGTGTAGCGACTCCATAACAGTAGTACTATTGATTAGTGACATAATTTTTTTTTTTGGAATTATGTTTTTTCAAAAAGGTGAATAATTATTCGACTTTAACTCGAATGTGTTCCACCTAGTATGAACAAAATAGTAGTGGTAACCAGGCGCCACACTGTCTGGCGAGATTCGCGAGCGGCGTCCGTGCCGCGCTCCTCCCCTCAGTAGTCTTTCTAACCACGTCACGGGAGCAATACGTGTGTGTCGCGCTTCGCTTTTATTGTGAAAACGGATAATTATAAAAGTGCAATGAACAATTGTTAAGATACTCGTAAAAAGTGTACAGTGCGTGTAAAGTGTACCTACATCATCATCATCAGCCTATCTCAGTCCACTGCTGGACATGGGCCTTTCCAGTAGGACGGCACCGACTTCTATCCTCTCATCCAGTTTCCATCGTAAAGTTTACAGTGATAAAAAAAAATTGAAAGCATGAAAATGTGAGTAACATGTTAATAACTTATTAATACCTACTTACCTATTATTATAACATTAATTACAGATGATTTCTTTTTTTTAAAACGCCTTGTTTACTAAAATTTACTTACGTCAATAACGTATCAAAATTAAAGTTCCACTATTATCTCCTAAAATGCTGTACTAAATACCTACATGTAATTCCATAACCACCATAACCTATCTACAATTACAACATACATACAATAAATTAAATCAAACTACCTAGGTACTTTATAACGTTCCTCATGATCTAAAGATAACCGAGTACCTAGGTAAGCAAAAATTGTTGCTTTACATAGGTACAGTCGACTGCATGACAGTGGTAACACTTCAATTCGAAAATCGCCCTTACTGCTTACGAAATAAAGATGCTCTTAATGTCAAAGTGTTGCCACCGACGTGCGGTCGACCGTACCTACCCAATCTTAATAACATAGTAGTACCTACCTACAGGTCTAGTGGTTGCAAGCGCGACTGCTGAGCGTGAGGTCCTGGGTTCGATTCCCGGGTCGGGCAAAGTGTTATTGGGTTTTTTCATTAGGAAATTATCAGTAGCAGCCCGGAGTCTGGATTTGTGCCCGGTCAATGGTAATAGGCTCGCCCTCTATTACATGGGACTATAACATAACTGGCGAAATGTGGGTGTACTATTACACCTCTGCCTACCCCTTCGGGGAAATACAGGCGTGATGTTATTGTTATTATGTTACCTACCTCAATAACAAGTGTGTCATGTCATTACTTTAGACTCGGTAAAAACATAACCTAGTAGTAAGACACTTTGACCAACCTAGGTACGGTCAACCGCACGTCGATGGCAACACTGACATTAGCAGCATCTTTATTCCGTAAGCAGTAAGAGCGGTTTTCGAATTGAAGTGTTACTTACCACTGTCATGCAGTCGACGTACCTACAAACTTTTTAAACACTGTCTACCTATTTGTCATCTTATGTTTTTACGCGCTTCTGTAAAATTTAGTTACAACCCCTTACTGGGTTTTTATTTGGGACAGCTGTTGTGTTCCTGCAATCTTGAACATACCTAGGTAGGTACCTACTTTGTCAAGTCGATCATTTACCTGCCTACATAGCATTTAAACAAATCTTTAGAAACCACAGAAACATAATTTATTGTCTTTTCTTTAACATTCCTAAACCATTCATTTGCCTACTTAATTAATTTATTTAATAAATACAGGGAATACAGGCGTGATGTTATGTTATGTTATGTGTTAATAAATCCTAAATAAAATACTTGAACTTTTTATAACATTTTGTGTGAACCGTAAATAAAGCCAGTCTCCGAAGCGGTGGTCTGCGATGAATACCTACCTAGGTACGATAACGCGCAGTAGCTCCGGCCCGGCGGCCGCCGCGCCGGCGCCGCCCGGCCGGCGCGTATTTAACTACTTTCGTGTGTTTGTCCCTTACTACAAATTTCAACGATTTCATAACTTATTTATTTTCACTTGCCAATTTTTGTATTCTAGGTTTTTTTTGTAAACTGGTTTATCTAAAAGATAGTAACTACTGAGATAGAGTAGGACACCGCGGGATGTAAGCGATATAAATTTCAGCGTGTATACTTTCTATACATTAACAAAGCCTATTGCACTGTTTACTGATGGACACAGGCCTCTCCCAAACTGTGCCACAAAGTCCTCCACCACTTTTTAACCGACGAAAAAAAGGAGGAGGTTCTCAATTCGACGCGTATATATTTTTTATTTTTTTATGTATGACCACGCATAACTTTTTACAGAGTAGTCCGATTTTGATGATTCTTTTTTTAATGGATAGGGTATATCTCGAAGTTGGTCCCATTTAAATTTCAAAATCAATATCCACCCCTAAGGGTAGTAAAACAGGGGATGAGTGTTTGTTCACCCACTGAATTCTTACCTGTTAACTGATTCTGTTGAAACTTGACACACATAAATATAGTTCTAGCCGTTAAATATATTATTTGCACCACAACCAATTAAGTTTTGTTGAAACATTAAAAATATCTTATTACCCTTTTCCATTTATCAGCAGTTTTGCTTACACCACCGCCACCCACAGAGTTGAGCATATCGCTTAGCTCCTGCCAAAACCGGTCAGCCTTTTGCCTCCCTTGAGGGCCAACAACTGGCCTTGAAAGATCTCCGTTTCTACAAATAGAAAATAGTGTAAAGATCAATTTATACACGCTGAAATTTATATCGGTTAAATCCCGCGGTGTAGCGACTCCATAACAGTAGTACTATTGATTAGTGACATAATTTTTTTTTTTGGAATTATGTTTTTTCAAAAAGGTGAATAATTATTCGACTTTAACTCGAATGTGTTCCACCTAGTATGAACAAAATAGTAGTGGTAACCAGGCGCCACACTGTCTGGCGAGATTCGCGAGCGGCGTCCGTGCCGCGCTCCTCCCCTCAGTAGTCTTTCTAACCACGTCACGGGAGCAATACGTGTGTGTCGCGCTTCGCTTTTATTGTGAAAACGGATAATTATAAAAGTGCAATGAACAATTGTTAAGATACTCGTAAAAAGTGTACAGTGCGTGTAAAGTGTACCTACATCATCATCATCAGCCTATCTCAGTCCACTGCTGGACATGGGCCTTTCCAGTAGGACGGCACCGACTTCTATCCTCTCATCCAGTTTCCATCGTAAAGTTTACAGTGATAAAAAAAAATTGAAAGCATGAAAATGTGAGTAACATGTTAATAACTTATTAATACCTACTTACCTATTATTATAACATTAATTACAGATGATTTCTTTTTTTTAAAACGCCTTGTTTACTAAAATTTACTTACGTCAATAACGTATCAAAATTAAAGTTCCACTATTATCTCCTAAAATGCTGTACTAAATACCTACATGTAATTCCATAACCACCATAACCTATCTACAATTACAACATACATACAATAAATTAAATCAAACTACCTAGGTACTTTATAACGTTCCTCATGATCTAAAGATAACCGAGTACCTAGGTAAGCAAAAATTGTTGCTTTACATAGGTACAGTCGACTGCATGACAGTGGTAACACTTCAATTCGAAAATCGCCCTTACTGCTTACGAAATAAAGATGCTCTTAATGTCAAAGTGTTGCCACCGACGTGCGGTCGACCGTACCTACCCAATCTTAATAACATAGTAGTACCTACCTACAGGTCTAGTGGTTGCAAGCGCGACTGCTGAGCGTGAGGTCCTGGGTTCGATTCCCGGGTCGGGCAAAGTGTTATTGGGTTTTTTCATTAGGAAATTATCAGTAGCAGCCCGGAGTCTGGATTTGTGCCCGGTCAATGGTAATAGGCTCGCCCTCTATTACATGGGACTATAACATAACTGGCGAAATGTGGGTGTACTATTACACCTCTGCCTACCCCTTCGGGGAAATACAGGCGTGATGTTATTGTTATTATGTTACCTACCTCAATAACAAGTGTGTCATGTCATTACTTTAGACTCGGTAAAAACATAACCTAGTAGTAAGACACTTTGACCAACCTAGGTACGGTCAACCGCACGTCGATGGCAACACTGACATTAGCAGCATCTTTATTCCGTAAGCAGTAAGAGCGGTTTTCGAATTGAAGTGTTACTTACCACTGTCATGCAGTCGACGTACCTACAAACTTTTTAAACACTGTCTACCTATTTGTCATCTTATGTTTTTACGCGCTTCTGTAAAATTTAGTTACAACCCCTTACTGGGTTTTTATTTGGGACAGCTGTTGTGTTCCTGCAATCTTGAACATACCTAGGTAGGTACCTACTTTGTCAAGTCGATCATTTACCTGCCTACATAGCATTTAAACAAATCTTTAGAAACCACAGAAACATAATTTATTGTCTTTTCTTTAACATTCCTAAACCATTCATTTGCCTACTTAATTAATTTATTTAATAAATACAGGGAATACAGGCGTGATGTTATGTTATGTTATGTGTTAATAAATCCTAAATAAAATACTTGAACTTTTTATAACATTTTGTGTGAACCGTAAATAAAGCCAGTCTCCGAAGCGGTGGTCTGCGATGAATACCTACCTAGGTACGATAACGCGCAGTAGCTCCGGCCCGGCGGCCGCCGCGCCGGCGCCGCCCGGCCGGCGCGTATTTAACTACTTTCGTGTGTTTGTCCCTTACTACAAATTTCAACGATTTCATAACTTATTTATTTTCACTTGCCAATTTTTGTATTCTAGGTTTTTTTTTGTAAACTGGTTTATCTAAAAGATAGTAACTACTGAGATAGAGTAGGACACCGCGGGATGTAAGCGATATAAATTTCAGCGTGTATACTTTCTATACATTAACAAAGCCTATTGCACTGTTTACTGATGGACACAGGCCTCTCCCAAACTGTGCCACAAAGTCCTCCACCACTTTTTAACCGACGAAAAAAAGGAGGAGGTTCTCAATTCGACGCGTATATATTTTTTATTTTTTTATGTATGACCACGCATAACTTTTTACAGAGTAGTCCGATTTTGATGATTCTTTTTTTAATGGATAGGGTATATCTCGAAGTTGGTCCCATTTAAATTTCAAAATCAATATCCACCCCTAAGGGTAGTAAAACAGGGGATGAGTGTTTGTTCACCCACTGAATTCTTACCTGTTAACTGATTCTGTTGAAACTTGACACACATAAATATAGTTCTAGACACTACGACATAATGGAGACCTGGAGTTAGATGTTAACCACAAAAAAATGAAAAATAAAACTTTTTAACAAAAAATTGAACCGACGAAAACAGAAACTGAAAAGCGAAAAATAACTAATTATTCGTCTTCTGGAATAATTTTTAAACTTACGAAATTACCGCGCGATCAGCGTTTTGTTAGTGACAACTTTGACAGCTGTCACACGCTATTCCATAGACACTAGCGTGGGTCGAAACGGGTTCGTGCGGAATATGCGTTAGCAGCACAATGTGTAACTTGTCTACCGTTTTAGTCACGCTAACGCAACGGCGTTAGCGTGTGCGGATAAAGAAGCGTATGGATTTTGTCTAGGCCCCCAGTTGGAACCACGGAATACTTGAATAAGAATGGAATTGGTATAGTACACAGTTTCTTCGGAAACCCGTGTCGCCTAACTCTCCCACTATCCGTCTCACTACTACATATGCACTGTATCTAGCTTGTATCTAGATATCTAAACGCATACGCGTGCAAGAAATACTACACTGAACGCGGCCCTACTATTAGCTGTCACGTCTGTCACACATAAACGTCAACCATGTGCGAACGCACCACTAGATTCGAACAGGTCGTTAGTGATTTCCATGTACAAAAAACTAATTTTATGAATGTTATCGATATTTTCAACGATTTGCGCACATGGTCTTGGAATAAAAATAATTTGTCCTACATAAGGAATTGGAAAGTTACTGTTTCATGATATACTTAATTATTGAAAATAACGTCTGACACGTTTTAAAACAAGCAGCGCGAGGTATGGCGAAAAATAAAAAGTAGTTTTTCGATTTTTAACCTACTATAAATTTGTTATAAGACCTGGTTTGGTGTTTTGCGTAAATAAGATATGGGTGAATTTCTCAAATGACTTATTTTTTTGTCTTCGGTGAAATTAGTATTTGGAAAAAGGAATATTGTTCTGAATTTTTTTTTGTATTCAATAGATAGTTATTGGGTTGTGGCAAAAATATAATTTGCCTAGGACTATTATAAAAGTTAGAAATAAATACATAAAACTCTATTTTTTTCTAATCGGTGCTGTCCCTCTACTTTTTTTACAAACAAAAAAGCTTATACACTAATAAAAATAAGTAAGTTAAGTATATAACTTATTCTATTTCATAGAATATTAGTTTTGTTATTAATATATAGAATATTTTATTACATAATTAGCGATTATTATTACTGAGAGGCACAAACGTTCTTGTCCTGCAAAATGTTCTCATATCGCTGGACAAAAGTAATTTAAACTTAACTTTACATCGACGAGTCCGACAGCGTCCCTACCCCAATTTTATTTACTTCGTAGTGTGTGCTAGTGCGCAGTCAGGACGGATATGTGTCAGATCCACAGACCAAGTAGAGATGCTACGCATGTCAGATCGCTGCATATTCCCACCAATAACGTAAGTACGCCATTTCAGTTGCTCCCGGACAATTATTTTATATTATCGGTGGTTGCATTTTTCTAGTGTAATGAGTAGTTTTATTATCGTTGTGTGGTTCTAACAGAGGTAGTAAGTGAATTAGCTTAATTGACTGTTATTGAATTTATCCTAGATATTATGCATTTTTTCGAATTTTTTAAAGTGTGTTATTTCTCACGTTGCTGTTCTCATATCGCTGTAATCGGTGGTCTTTATTACCACCGATGTGATAATTTACACCGAAATGATGAGAAAAAATCAATCGGTGTCTTATATCTAATATCGGTGTTTTGATTCATGATCAACGCACAGTTTTGTCACATCGGTGGATTGCTTTATCATATCGGTAGATCATTTTATCATCTCGGTGAGTCGTTTTATCATATCGGTAGATCCCGTGTCATTTCGTTAAGTATACAAAGAAACAATGGAACATACGAACATACATACAAACACATACATTATATACATACATACCTACATACAAACATTCATACTACATACTTACCTACATAGACTGCCAAAATCATTACCACGATACCATTGGGTAGTAGAAGATGTATAAATGTATCATTAGGGGAGGTCTGTATTCGGTAATGTACGTCTATAAGCTGAGGTGATGATGGAGAGGTGGAGCAATTGAACGCATTAAAGGCTTCTCTAGAAAATATTTTCTAGTTAAAAAATTGTTAGTACCTACATAATAATAAATAACAAAATAATAAATAGATAAAGAGAAAACTTCATACATACATACATACATATTATCACGCCTGTTTCCCATTGGGGTAGGCAGAGACTATGGATTTCCACCTGCTACGATCCTGACACACCTCTTTCGCTTCATCTACGTCCATTAACCTCGTCATGCATGCTCGTCGGTTTAGAGAACTCTAAGAAACTACTCTCTCTACTCGGTTAAGAAAACTTCATAATAGCTTAATTTTGTTTAAGAACGCCGAGGCCAAAACTAAAAGAGGAGGAGAAAAAAGAGAGAAAGAGGTTGCTGGAAAGAATAAGAAAAGCTAAACTCAAAAGCGATCCTGTGTTAAGAGAGGAGCATTTAAGAAAAGATAGATAACGTTTAGCTAGACGAAAGGCAGCCGCCCTTTTTTTCTTTTTTTTTTTGCCCCGGGGAAATCCTCATGGACGCACTCCGCCCGGGGTAGGCGGAGCCAGTGTCGGACTCTTACCGACTAAAACCACCACGGTGTTCCATCAACTACCTTAGCCGGGGGCGTGGGAACCCGTGAGTATTCACACAACCACCCCCGACAGGTCCTGGCCCGCCACAAGCAGGCGAGCCCCTTCTCCCCGTGCGGCCTAACGTCGGCCGCACCCTCCTAGGTGGCGCACACGGAACACTGCACGCCACCTCACCTCATG
Organism: Asteroscopus sphinx; assembly: GCA_949699075.1. Classification (NCBI taxonomy): domain Eukaryota; kingdom Metazoa; phylum Arthropoda; class Insecta; order Lepidoptera; family Noctuidae; genus Asteroscopus; species Asteroscopus sphinx. The sequence goes on from OX453024.1 coordinate 15,717,443, forward strand.
GGCCTTTACCAGCCGCGCCAACTACGCCGGCTGTGCCAGCTACGCCAGCTGCTGGTCGGGCAGCAGACTACCCCGAGTCTGCTGCTCGCAGGCCCTATCTCCCGTAATTTTTTATAGAGGTTTTCTTCCTCGCGGTCCGGGCGGTGAAACCAAGACCCTCGGTCCCAAGAGGCGCGAGAACACTACTCAGCGGGCACTCCTGGGGTTACGAGATCGACGGGGGCAGGGAAAGACAGTCCCCCCGCTGCCTGCCCAGTGGCAGGGTGAGTGCACACCGGGCCCACCCCTGCTCCTCCACTGTGCCCTCTGCTGATATCAGAGGGACACGTGGAGCAACTCCCTACTGGCCCATAACGGGCCCCTCCCGTGCCAGAATATTCGCCACAGGCAATAAAATCCCCCGAAGGTTAATCCCTCGGCAGGATTTTATTGCCCGTGCCCAGGATGCACCGGCCAAACAACTGCCGATCCCTCCAGACGTGTCCAGAAGGACAAGCAGCCGTCAGGCACACGTGGAGGTTTTCTGGCCAGCACCCCAAGGCAGCCGGACTTATCCCAACCCGAAGCCAAATGACTGCACATGCACGTCGCATTGCACAAAAAAAATCCGAATCAGTGCCCGTGCATATTATTAGAGGAAAAAAGCTGAGGCAAATGTTGCCCAAAACAACCAAACAAGTGTTTCAGTGACCGATGATGTAACAGAATCGCTACCGAAAAATCGAGATAATAAGCCTGGTATTTCTCCTACCTACCTACCTAGGTACCTACTAACTATTTCCTTTTTGATGTTCAAAGTTGTATAGATTGTCGCTGGATATGTACATCATTTCGGTGCATAAACTTATCATATCCGTGTACAGAAAAAATAATCGGTGCCGGTTTGTCATATCGGTGGAAACCAGAATTCAAACTGAATTTTCTCCTTAGTATTAAATGATACGTTGATGATATTAAATTTGGGGATATTTGATATCCTAAAGATTACATAAAACCTGAAAAATATACAAAAAAAATATAAATGAAAAAGTTCACCGATATGATAAAAAAAATGGCGTTTGTTGAAATTCACCCATGTACAATTCTGCATATTTACGGATTGGTTTTCTTTTTAAATCGTAACTTATAAAATTATTACTGCCCAACATACTAAAGTCGTCAAAATTTGTTAGTTTTTTGTAAACTATTTGTTTTTTGTATTGTATTGTATTGAAAACTAAAAATAAAATAATATGCCCCTTATTACGAAAGTTTAGACCACGTTTAAGGGGAATATAGCAGCCAAGTGGCGCCCCCATCAGTAAACAAATTATTACTCGCTGAATACAAGTACAGGTACTGTAGTTTAATCAGAAACTATTAACTCTGTAAATTATACTTCGCTGTAATTGTACATAGAAAAAATGCGAAGAACGGCCACTTTTGGCATTTTTTCTATCTACAACTACAGCGAAATATATTTTACAGAGTTAAAAGTTTCTGATTGAACTACAGTACCTGTACTTCAACTATTCAGCGAGTGATATTTTTTTTTACTGACGGAGGCAACACTTGGCTGCTACATTCCCCTTAAGCACTTGTTACAACCGGGTGTAATCCAAACTCCATACATAACAAAGGTATTTAACCACCAAAACGAAGAGGAGAGGATATGTGTCGAACAACCAATACGATTGCGTTATTTTCATATTTCACCGCCTAGCTTCAACATTATTTATTTATTTAAACTTCATACAATACATGTACATAGGACACATAGGTGGACTTAATGCCTTTGGCTTTCTCTCCCAGTCAACCAGCTATTCTATATCTAACGCAGTCTTATTGGTGGCTTGTGACACATCTCGTCACATCTCGTCTCTGCGTTTTGGTGGAAACCGAGCCTAAAACCCGATTTTTAACCGACTTCAAAAAAGGAGGAGGTTCTCAATTCAATTGTATGTTTTTTTTTGTATGTTTGTTACCTCAGAACTCCGTCATTTATAAACCGATTTCGAAAATAATTTATTTATTTGAAAGGATATACTTCTAGATTGGTTTCATTTTCATCAAAATCCAGTTTTGATGATGGGATCCATGTGAAATTGAGGTAACTTCTCAAATATTATATGCATACACATATCGATTTTGGTATATTCATCAACAAGTCAAGCATTTGCCTTCAGAAAAAATCATTTGGTGAAGATATGATGAAGGTCATAGGAGATAAAGAGGGAACTCTTCAATGGATGACTGCAAATTATCCGGGATTACAGCAATCGCTTGTCTTTCTATTGTTAATTCCACTCAAAATAATAAACTAAAAAAAACCGACTTAAAAAAGTTTTTTTTTTTTTTTTTTTTTTTTTCAGTTTTTTTTAAAATCAATCCGAATCAAAGGCACCTACTCCCTAAACTGTTTCACACAAATTTTATTATTTTATTCTTTTTTAAGTCGGTTTTTACTTTTTTTAATGTGGTTTATGTTTATGTCGAAATTGCGAATAAATAATTTCGACAAAGAATCTACCTAAAAATAAAATTATTATACATTTAAAATAATAAAAATGAGGAATATTTATTTTAAAACAGAAAGGATACACCGAATTAATTATATCGATAATGCATTCAATATGTTACTACACTATCGATACGCGGGGATTTTGGTAACAGTCAGGCAAAGAAGGTGAAGGTGACATCGCGACGTAACTAAATATTTTACACAGACATAGTAAAAAATTATGTCTGTGATATTTTAAGAACTTTTCAACTGTTTTTGTCATTCTGAATTCAAGTTTTCATGAATACCTACGTAAAGTTGAAATTGGTGTAAGTAGCAATTACGTCAATTATATAATTGGATTGACAATTTGACACAGACTTTATTTCAATAATATTTTCTAGTGTTACCCCAGAAATATCCATGAAATGATAAGACTTTATCTGGAAACCCTACACCGCGCCCGTGAGTTATAGGTACCTACGTGAACGAGCACTCAGTTTACTGAGCAGACTAACGGCCAAAATTAATATCCAATCTATCCACGATTTACCCTACTAGAGATAGAAATTTGACATATTTTGTATGGAGCTTATGTCAAATTCCTATCTCTAGTAGGGTAAATCGTGGATAGATTCGATATTAATTTTGGCCGTAGGTTGTCATAGCAACCGATTCAATACGCCATTTTTGTTTGAATATTAGGCAGCTGCCACACTCGAAGTTTATCGGGCGGGCGCGTTGACCTACAAACTTGTTAAAATTGTGGTAGGTATTGTGCTCAGCCAAAAGTAGCGGTAACATTGTGCAGGTGCCGCGGAAGCATCGTTTATAAGCCGCATTAATTTTCATTTTTAACCGACTTCAAAAAAAGGAGGAGGTTATGTATTCGGCGGGTTTTTTTTTTTTTTTTTTTTTTTTTTTTTTTTTTTTCATGTATGTACACCGATTACTCCGAGATTTATGGGCCGATTTACGTGGTTGTTTTTTTATTTGGTAGAGGAAGTTCGCGCGGTGGTCCCATATAAATTTTATTGACTTAGGTCGAGTAGTTTTTGAACCAGCTTCAATAAATCAGTTTAATTTAGCTTCGCTTACCAAGATGATCTACTAATAGTTTCGTTTTTCTGTGAATTCTCAACTAAAAAGTATGAAATAAAAACTTTTTAACAAAAAAAACAAAACCGACTTCAAAAACCTTAACTAAAAAGTAAAAAATAATCCTCGTATGTATTTCAAAATCTTAACATAAACCAAAATTGTGAAGGCGGCGCGTGACTCCCTTTGCGTCATGTAAATATAATGTACTGTCGAGCGCTTATCTATAGTAATAATAAAAAACAGTTTATGCGAACATACATGAAAAACACGCGCCGCCTTCAAAATTTTGGTTTATGTTAAGATTTTGAAATACATACAAGGATTATTTTTTACTTTTTAGTTAAGGTTTTTGAAGTCGGTTTTGTTTTTTTTGTTAAAAAGTTTTTGTTACATAGGTACACAAAAGTTTATAAAAAAATTATAACGTAGTACCTTAATACGACAAGAAAAAATATATTTACAAGCAATGTTTCTGCTTTGATCATGTTCAAAAAAGTAAAATGCACGTTCGAAAAACGGCAACGTGTTATGGCCCTTATTTTATTCGTTGCAAAGGGGTTCAACCAAATCATTAGGTAGGTACCTACTGAGTTGTACATTAATAGATTTTATATATCACATCATACGCTAAATTACAAATAATATGCAACAAAACGCGGAGTCGTAGGTAGGTACCTACCTAGAAGAGGAAATCTAAAAACATTATTCAAAATTAACTGTTATAAGTACCTACCTACTACCTACCTATCTATTAATCGTAGATAGTATAACCGATTGCAGGAACTAATATAGTGCAAAAGGAATACCTACCTAGATTCATTACTAAAAAAAATAGATTTTGTTAGGTAGGTATATGATAACTGTGGATTTTGTCAACCAAAAATAAATAAATACAGAAATATTTTCGTACAGGGACCACCTAATGCACGGAAACTAATCGAGCCGATCTTCCTGGACCTAAAGGTGATTCATCATCCACTGATGTAGGTAGGTATCGTAAAACGGGATGAATAGGAATGCAGAGATAAATAGGGAAGAAAGTGGACAAAGATTTAACATTGAAATAATTAGTAGGTATTATTTAGATATCGTGTTTTCTATTTTGAATTTTATCATTCGTAGTCACAGACCAGCAAGCCTCCAGATGCCGATTAGCCGGCCGGAAAATCCCGTTCACAAAGCATATGCAGTAGCACTGCATATTATACGCCCCGCGGCCCCACCGCCAATCGGGACGTCATCGTCACTCCGTCAGCAAACGGCATTGGACCAATCATACGGAATCTGAGACGGAATCATACCACCGCACTTTTGAGCCAACCAACCATAACGCGCCCTCCCCCCGGTCCCCGCTAACATTTTACGACTGTGTTCTCATTCAAAACTTTGCTTTATGCGGTGTTTGAGGCTTACTGGTCTGACACATACGGTCTTCACAAATGTACTTGTATTCACGTAAATATTTTACAGATAACTGGTAGGTACCTACTTTTTATACTTTTATAATTAAAACTTTTTTAAATCCTATTTTTACCCGACTGCGCCAGGAGGAGGGTTATGTTTTTCGAGTGTATGTATGTATGTATGTATATTTCTTTGGCACGCTCTGTAGCCTAAACGGCTTGATGGATCTTAGCTTGAGAGATGTCGTTGGATTCGTCTTAATTGTGAGAGTGACACTGGGTATATTAAAATTATAAAAATCAAAGTGGCCGCTTTTTGGAGCCATTTTATGTGACTTCAAATTTATTTTTTTGCTCAAAACCTATCGAGTGGGGTATCAAAATAAAGGGTTTTATAAATGGTTTACGAAAATATACACAACTTATATGTTTAAATGTAATTTGGAATGAGAAATGCTAAAAAACAACAAAATATTCAACGTTAAAAATGAATTTGAATTTTCAAAAAAAACATTAATAGTATGATAAATAAAACATGACAAAACTAAAAAAGCCAACTACGCCAGCTGCTGGTCGGGCAGCAGACTACCCCGAGTCTGCTGCTCGCAGGCCCATCCTCCTGTCATTTTTATAGAGGTGTCCTTCCTCGCGGTCCGGGCGGTAAAACCAAGACCCTCGGTCCCAAAAGGCGCGAGAACACTACTCAGCAGGCACTCCTGGGATTACGAGACCGACGGGGGCAGGGAAGGACAGTCCCCCCGCTGCCTGCCCAGTGGCAGGGTGAGTGCACATCGGGCCCGCCCCTGCTCCTCCACTGTGCCCTCTGCTTTCTCAGACGGACACGCGGAGCAACTTCCCATTGGCCCACATCAGGCCCCTCCCGTGCCAAAATATTCGCCACAGACAATTAGGGTCCCCTGGTCCAAAGGAGACTTATTGCCCGTCCCCAGGATGCACCGGTCCAACAACTGCCGTTCCCTCTAGACGTGTTCAGAAGGACAAGCAGCCGTCAGACACATGTGGAGGTTTTCTGGCCAGCACCCCAGATACCATTGTACCTGCCTAACGAGTCATTACCCATTAAGAAGTTTACAATTATTTCAATTACCTACACGTTGTACTTATACCATCCCATAAATCAGATATACCTAGGTAAATATGTAAATATAGAGTTCATCGAATAATACCTACCTACATAAAGTTCAATATAAAATTAATATATAAAGTTAATCGGGTCGGTTAAAGAACACGGTCTGTTCCTCAATGAGTGATCAAACGAACTTACCTGTAAGTGATGTTCGATCATCATTATATAAAGACACTGTCCTTCGATGATCACCATGTAGTTTCCTAGCTTTTCATGGAACCGACGCACGTATATTCAAAGCTTGCAACAGCAAAAAAAAAAATTTTTGCTATCTATGGAACGCATCCGGACGCACAGTGTGATAAGATCCCGGTTTTTGTCTCATCGTGTTTTTATTGAGTTAATCGATAGAGTTTACAATTCCGAAGATTAGACTAAAACTCCGGGTTCGCTATGACTTGAGGTTTTTTTTTAAAAAAATGTCAAAGTTTCGCAATATCCGACTCTTGAAAAATGAAAAAAAAATCATTATAATTTAATGGAAGTACTTATTACAGAATTTATTTATTCTATCGAAAAATGGAATAATAGCCGACCGTTCTACCAATTCCTGTTGCATTAGTATGAATGGGTCGAGAGATATGATTTTTTTTCTCATTTTTCGTTTTCATTTTTTTATTCATCTAAACCGCCGTAGTAGGTGGTCATTCCTATATCAAAAAATTGCTGATACTTTCTATTATGTGTAGTATTAATTCCAAAACCTAACTCGTTGGTTTCCAGGAGTTATTGGAAATTTTAGTAATATCCGAAATATCCGTACTTAGGGCTGCCACTTCAACCAAAACATAATTTGTTTATTTTTATTAAGTTTTAGCTTCCTTATCACGACCATAACAAGATATCATTATTTTGTGGCTTAGATGGCAAAGATTGAGTAATTTTATAAAGGAAATTAAAAAACTAATGGAGAAATTGGTATCATGTTGACTGTTACACGTTTTTTGTAAACCGTCTATAAATTCTAACCCAAAAGACTCAACTAATAGTAAATAAAAGAAAATCCTTTCCGATGTCTCATAAGTATATAAATCAACATTAAACATGAGTAATATACCTATATCAACATTTTTGACAATTTATTAAATATTCTTAGTCAATTTAGTTCTTTGTTATTAATTTTACAATTCTTTTAAATCAATTTTGTTTTACTTTTTAACCGACGAAAAAAACGAGGAGGTTCTCAATTCGTCTTTTTACAGAGTAGTCCGATTTTGATGATTCTTCTTTTAATAGATAGGGTATATCTCGAAGTTGCTCCCATTTAAATTTGAAAATCAAAATCCACCCCTAAGGGTAGGAAAACATGAGTGCTTGTTCACCCACTGAATTCTTACCTGTTAACCGATTCCGTTGAAACTTGGCATACATAAATGTTCTAGACACTACAACATAATAATAATAATAATAAAATATTTTATCTTCAGAAAACAACATTCCATAATCATTTTTGTTAGTAACAATGAAAAACTTAAACAACTATGTTAGTAAGCATAGCTATATGCTGAGCGGTGGCCGTTTTGCGCGGATGTGACACATATCTTACCACACTTCTTGGCTCTGTACCTGTATTTGTTCTGTGTTCTTGAATTTTTTGGTAATTTTGTGCGTCACTTTTGAAGCAAATAAATATTTTTTCTTTCTTTCATTTTCTTTCTTTCAAATAGCCAACTCCATATTAATTATTAAAAAGTATTTAAAACACCTTCTTTTTTTTTCAGATAAAATATATTCTTATTGTTTTTTTTTCGGATACATGAAAGTGTCACCCCTAAGGAAAATTTTGAATCTCCAATAACTCCTGGAAACCAACGAATTAGGTTTTGGAATTAATACTACACATAATAGAAAGTATCAGCAATTTTTTGATGTAGGAATGACCACCTACTACGGTGGTTTAGATGAATAAAAAAATGAAAACGAAAAATGAGAAAAAAAATCATATCTCTCGACCCATTCATACTAATGCAACAGAAATTGGTAGAACGGTCGGCTATTATTCCATTTTTCGATAGAATAAATAAATTCTGTAATAAGTACTTCCATTAAATTATAATGATTTTTTTTTCATTTTTCAAGAGTCGGATATTGCGAAACTTTGACATTTTTTTAAAAAAAAACCTCAAGTCTGAGCGAACCCGGAGTTTTAGTCTAATCTTCGGAATTGTAAACTCTATCGATTAATTCAATAAAAACACGATGAGACAAAAACCGGGATCTTATCACACTGTGGGACGCTACCGCTAATCTGCTGTCATCTGTGAACTCATTCTTTTAAAAGCTACACATTTATTACAGTCTTATGGGTAATTGAGAAAGAACTCTTTCGAGTGGGTTCTGGGTGGGCTCCCGTGATCATCGAAGGACAGTGTCTTTATATAATGATGATCGAACATCACTTACAGGTAAGTTCGTTTGATCACTCATTATACTGCAGAAGTCCTTCGATGATCACCATGTAGATGTTTAAAGCTTTACCAAGATTGTAAGAAATGTGTTTAAATAAAGAAACATTATTATCAAATAAATCAGTCTCTCTATTTTTTATTATTAGGCACATAATTAATTTATATTTTAACAAACATAATAATCAAACCAGTCCCATGACTTCTACATAATCAACTTACTTACTGTTATGTTATCGAGTCACAACCTTACGACACACCCTTAATATTATATTATTGCGTCACAACATTATGACACACCCTTAGGCTTAAATATTAATTTTCTGTCTTGGTTGAAATCATTGAATAGCAACCACACCGGCTATATGGTCGCGCAACTTTGGAGAGGCCAGCAGTGGACTGCGAAAGGCAGAGTTGATAGAATAACAAAAATAAATCTCTTAGAATATAATGTGATATGACAACACTGTCTTATACTAGTAACAAAATAAAAGTTTTTAGTTGGCTCCATCACCTAGTAATGCTTTTGTAAATTTTTATTAAAGGATGATTATATAACTTTGCAAAAGTTTGTGATTTTGAGGTCCATCCTGCAGTTCTCCTTATCTCATCAATATACCTACCCTTCCTAGCTGCGGCTGAAGTAGATGCTACCTAGTACTGTATGTAGTGAGTATATTAGTATTTATCTGACTGCACCAGAAGGAGGGTTATTTTACCACTATTCTTAAGTTTCTTTGAACCACCTATCCTACTGATTGTTGAGACTAGCCTTTTTAGGTACCTACCTATTTTATAATAAGTTATGAAGATGTTCTTGAAATTGTTTATGTGGTCCTTTGTGTTATACATATAATCTACAAATTGGCTTAGCCAGGTAATCTTAGGTTCATTTTGAAATAATGGAAGAATAAATTTAGGTTGCTACCAACCTGGAGCAGTGATTTTTATAAAATCCAATATTTTAATCTATAACTGATTGTTATACTTAACTATTGTTGACCATTATTATGAGATAGTTTTGAATTCAATTCTACAACCAGTAGAAATTATTATTAATATTACTGCTTTTAGTCAGTTTTTCTAGTGACAAAATACTCATTGGAATCATTGTTTCTAAAATGATCAAAAAACTACAGAAACATCCCAACATGGTCATAATTTAGATATTGTTGGTCTCAATTTAAATACTCCCTTAATAAATCTTATAATTCTATAATCTTTAGATAATTTTGGACCTATTTATTAATAGCCTATTGGCTAAGGGCCGAATTTGCTGTAGGATGAACCTCTAAACTATTCATTTAAAAAGGATAATATATTATACCTATTGTATTAGGTACATAATAAATTTAAATTATTTATATTGCAGTACTCACACCAAGCATTAATCATGATTGGTATTGCTTTAGCGTTGACTCAGAGATGGAAACCAACATAACCAAGCAACCTTTGCAGAGGCCTCTTTTATTCTATGCCTCATAAATCCTTCTTGGACAACACTCCTATAGCCAGTCAGATTCTTCCTGGGAGGGTGTAGGTTGCCCGCATCTGAACATAAGGTTAAGGTAACAATAATTAATTTTGAGACAAGCAATGACTTGAATATTGGGTACCAAGGTTGAGTAGCCCATTGTGGTAGGTACTACTACAATACCCTCAGCTTCATCTATCTTGATTTTTCTGATAGTTTTAAGGATTAGAGAGAATGGTGGGAAAATATAGAGAAAAAATACATATAAAATATGAACAGTCAATTGCAAAAGCATCTATTGCTTAAGCAACGGAATCCCTATGCCATGTAACATATTTTTAACATTTATAATTAATCCTTGAAGAAAATAAATCAATAATTGGGAATTGTAATATATGTTGTATATTGTGTACATTTCTGTTTTATGTTTTCTTGACTTAAGAGTTGTTGCAATATGGTTATCCAATTTGTGTCAACTCCTTGAGTCAATACTATTAGCTAAACATTTGGTTATTTGCTTCATATATTACATGAATAAAACACTTGAGCAGATATCTCACCATTAATACATTAACCCATAGCATAATGTAGCACCAAAAATACATGTGAATACAATAAAACATTTTGATTTGATTTCTTTTTTCACATCATTTTCATATTTGTTAGGAGATTGATTGAAACTGATAGTCGTGGTATTATAAATTCTTAATAAAAAATTACAGTTCCAATATCAAGAATGTATTGATTTCTATGTATTTTATTATCACCCCTCTGCGTGTGCATAAATTTAATAAATAGATAATGTAGATTTTAGTTCTAGCACAATATTATGCATTTGTTTTTGTTCTAGTGTCCAAAAAACCATGTATTTTATTATTACAACTAGCACCCCAGCCAGATACCTTTGCATCATAGACTATCTTTATTTTATATTTATGCTGTTTTCACTTTGATGATATAAAATGAATGAATATGCTTTATGATGTTTTTCCACCATTTTAAATCTGAAATGCACCCAGTGGGTGTAGAAACCTTACTATCATATTGTTATCAATATTTAAAGAGATAAAATATATCTCTATGTTTTCCAAACTTTTTGTATTTAAACATCAATAACATATAGCAGAGCCTTAGCTGGGTATCTGATAATAAGTATAATGTTTTTTCTAAAAACAGACCATTTATTTATTTAATTGTCATATGTTTTGACTAAAATATAAATTCTAAAACACTACATTCCATACCTAAAAACCCATGTTTTGCAATAGGCTGCTTGTTTTCTTAACTTTACATTGTATTGTATGTAATATTTTTCCATACATAAGAAATGGTCTAGATAGGGCTTATTTAAATCCCAGGATCTCAAAGTAGCAACTGGTTTAAGAATTTTAATGAAAACAAATGGTGCAGTAGATAAACCGGAGGTATAATTTGTTTTGAATTAAGATCTTATTATCTTCTTAAATTGATGTTATTAAGTAGGCATCTTCTAGATCTAAGTTAGCCAGATAGCAGTTTATTGTTTGAAACTGTTCTATAGTCATCTAATTTAAAATGCTGTGTTAGATAGAATGAAGGGATTCAATTAGGTATTTCAGATTCAGAGTCAATCTATAGATGCAATTTGGTTTTCTTACTGCAAAATTTGTTGAAAAGTACTGATCTTCATTGATCTTCAGTAGTTACACATTCAGATGAAGTAACTATTATCATTATATTTATTTATTCATTTTATGAGTATAACTACCTCCACCTTCCTTGACAAGGAGTAAGTAATTGGTCAGTGAATACCATGGAATTATTAAGTATTACTTATTATTTCCATGGTGAATACAGTTTAACTGGTTGTTGACCAAAAATAATGTCATATTCTTTGATTATTACCTATAGAATCTTTAGTGATCCTTTGCCAGATGTAGTATAAAGGGTTTAACCTGCTAGTTCACATCAGTTGCTGTAATAATAATGACTGTTGTTATTGGATCTCCAATAGCCTTGTGGTACTGATGTAGCTCTCTTCGAGTTGTTGTTTATCATGGCCCACTGCTGCGGCTTTGTTGGCACAAAGCTCCAAGAACAGCTGTTTCTGTGTATGCCGAGGTGGGCCCCTCCAGGTTAAAAGCAGTGTACCTTTGAGTGTGTTCTTAAGAGGTAGTTTGGGTTGTAACCAATATCTCTCGGTCTGTTTTTCCTAGAGATTTTGAAGTTTAAATTTTTTCAAATAGGTTATCTCCAAATAAAACTGATCTGCAGAATGTATCTCCTACATCCTTTCCATTGTGGAAAATATCAGCAAGTGTTTTACCAGTGTTATTTAACATTTCCAATAAATTTAGCTGTTTTGGTTGTACCTCTATACCGCTCAATCCTTGCTGGGGCTAATTGGCTCAGCCATAATTAAATTTTAATTGTGTCTGAAATCTGGTATTCGACAGATTAATAACTTTTCAGTTATTCAAGCCAGCCCATCAATTTTATGTCTTACATTTTCTGCCTCACTTCAATTATTTATTAATAGTTGGTTAATAGATTAGAGCAAAGTACTTGTAGACAGTCCTCATTGAGGATGTTTTCCATCGCTGAAAGAAAAAACTGTAATATTATATAACTTACCTTTGGGTCTCTGATGGTCCCCCCCCCCCTCTTCCTCTCCTGTTTTCATTGTTATGATTACAATAGAATTTATTGAGTATGCATTTTGTTACACTTATGAATTACCATTGAAAGGTCCCTCTGTACCAATCCTAGGCAATATCATAATAACGCCGTGAATGACCCCACAGTGACAATCCTTGGCGTGTTAATTAATGTCATTGAACAACCCCTCTGTGTTGATCCTAGACATGTAAAAAGACCATTAAACGATCCCACAGTATCGATCTTAGGCCTATTTTTATTTCGTGTATTGTATGTGTACAAAATGGCGATGTTGTCGCTTAGACAATTCACCTTATTGGGCATCTTGTAAACTATCTTGTGGGACCAGATGGTCACCAGAGGATGACGGTGAACTCCTTATCATCACTCGAGTATCAGCATCTTCAGGAGGGGGAGAAAATTGGTAAGTTCGACGACGATCTTGTCCTTCGTCGTATTTTGTTTTTTAGTTTCCGTAACTTTCTTAAGTTGTATTTATCACTATCACACTGTCTAAAACTATCACCTTTGCGTTTCAGCATGCTTATTTTATTGAAAATAACTCTATTATCGATTTTGATAAATTTTTACGTCGCGCGTCGTTGCACGAAAAAAAGGAATGAGTTCACAGATGACAGCAGATTAGCGGTAGCGTCCGGATGCGTTCCATAGATAGCAAAAATTTTTTTTTTTGCTGTTGCAAGCTTTGAATATACGTGCGTCGGTTCCATGAAAAGCTAGGAAACTACATGCTGATCATCGAAGGACGTCTGCAGTATAATGGGAAGTTTGCTGATGTCACCCAAAGACGTAAATTTCTATAAATGGAAGGTAAATGTTCACGTAGCTTAGCGGCTAAAGCACTATAGGTAGGTTCCTACCTACTCTGTTTTTTCTCTTTTGTCTTATTTAGTAAACAATCTTGACACATCTCTTTATTCAAATAACTACTGATAAAATATAATTACTACTTCTGCACATGTACCTAGGTACCTATCTAGGTAAAAAAAAAAATGGGAATTGTTAACATAATGTCTTTTGATAATTATTATTGATGAAATGCATTAAAAAAACATGCCAAGATTGTTTACTAAATAAGACAAGTAAGAAAAACAGATTAATTTGTAACTTAATAGGACAATAGGTAGTCCACAGGAAAACATGTAGGTACATACCTACTTACTTTCGCAAGGTTACTGTTACTAGTATCACAGTATCACAGATAACTAGTATAGTACCTATTATATTAATATCTGTGGCAAGCACAGACCTAGTTTATTTAGTTGGTCTGAGATGGCAAGGTATACCTTAAAAATTAATTAATTAATTAATTTATAAATTACGCTTCTTCGCAAGGTAGGTACTGTACAGACGGCTGCACGTCAGTGGGGTAACACTTGAATTTCGAAAACCACCCTTCCTGCTTACGAAATAAAGACGCTGTCAAGGTCTTTCCACTGGCGTGCGGTACACTGCACCTAATTTGTAAAAGCTAATGTCTATTGAGAATTTTATTTCGACACCTGTCTGCAAAATGCACCAATGTACCTAGTCATTATTAAAATTCATTAAATACGAAATATACCTACACAATATTTTCGTGCGGCTGGCCGGTAACGTGTTATCTACAGCAGTAAATGTTAAATCTGTGCGCGTGACCTTGAGCGATTAGCGTAATGTACTCTGTGGATTAGCGGAGTCACAGATATCTAAATAGGTAGGTAGGTACAGCTACGCTTTTATCGCCATCTGTTGGTGTGTACGTACAATACGCTTTTATCGCAATCTTTTGGAGTGTACGTACAGTACTACGTAAGTAAGTTCACATAGAACAGCCCGAGGCACCAGGTGTCGCTTGCTAACGACCGCTAGGAGCGCCATCGAGCGCCTAAGCAGGTGAAACATATATAGCCCGCAGAATACCCCGAGTTACGATGGTCACGCTCCTTTGTTCTAGATGAGGTATCTGTACTAGTATAGTATTAGTATAGTATTATATTATCTGTGATAATACTAAGAAAATATTTGCAAATATCACAATTAAATAAAGGTTTTTAGACTTACCGATGAAAAGAAATCCCTCCTTTAGTTAAACTACACACCTCGCTTCTTTTTCGGTATGATGTAATGGCGCAAGACGGCATAATTATTATTTTTTCGCACAGCAACGTACTCTGTCACAGCCTGGCCGCAATGTTTAAGCTGTGACGCGGATTTTGGTTACATTAGCGCGTCTGCTCAAAAGCGCGGCGTGCCTATCCTGCCCACAATTCCCCTCTATTATATTTATTTACTCTATGGTTGGAACCCAGTCGGAATTACGAGCGGCGAGCATCCTTAACCTACACGTGTGTGTGCGTTCGTATTCAGACGTAATCTTGTGTATGTAGGTGGTGCTAGCATTTATATTGTATTGAGTGTCTGAGGTGTGGTTTAAGTTCAATCACTTCAATCCCGGCCTACACCTCTGACTTTACGAATGCACGTGTCGATTTCAAACCGAAGTTGAGTATAATCAAACATTTTAATCGACCCATTGATGTCTTCCATCACCTATAACCAGCTCATAATTAGCTATTGTCCACATCTGTATGATGGTAGGGTGTTCAAAATAATATAATTGAACTATAGCGAGGCCGGTCACGTCGATATGAGCGTCATTACTTGTTCCAATGAATACGAGCATCAGTCCTACATTATTGGCATGTGGTACAAACAGTTTGATATCCATTGATAGCTTACTATGAAACGTTAAGAATTTCTTACAAACAAAGCGAGTAGCAGATGTCAAAGGCCTACGTGAGTGATTACGCGAGCCATGATTCTGGTTGAAGTTTTTATTTAATCTTTGTTTGTCTTCTATTTTTTTTATTATCAGCATTGTTGACTCTCCGACATCTTTTTATGCTTTCGAGCGGTTAATTAAATTATATATTTGTGTATTATTTAAATTGTGTTGCAGTAAAACTGGCAATGTTTACTTAGTGGCTTATGTCGTAGCTATAGGCAATTAAACCCGATTACTAACACCATTAATACTAAATTCCAACAAATAAATTAACCTAATGAACCTACCTAATATTTGACGACGTCTGTGGTCTAGTGGTTCGAGTGTCGGACTGCTGATCATGAGGTCGTGGGCTCGATTCTATGTTTTATAAGTATTTATTTACAACAAAAAATAGTATATCTTCTTTCTTTCTTAATATATATAAATCTCGTGTCACAATGTTTGTCCTCAATGGACTCCTAAACCACTTAACCGATTATAATAAAATTCGCACACCATGTGGAGTTCGATCCAACTTGAGAGATAGGATAGTTTAAATCTCAAATTATAGTCGCAATTTTAATTTATTGCTAATTATTTGTCTGTTATTATTTGACAGTCACAATTATCTGTTAACTCCAAATGATTCTAACAGATGTCGATACCTTTCGACTGGGTTGAGTAAGTAATGAATAGATGGCGCTGCTATGGTAAATCTACGAACGTGTCATATAAGCTACATTTTAACAGCATAATTACCACGTGTTGTTGACGCTATAAAATTAATTATACTTGCTGCCCAGTCTTCGATTCTTCATATATTTATTATGTAGTACCACTATATTCCATTGTTTTACGCGAATATTGAAAGTCCAGAAAAAAAAACTCTTTGTTCTGGCAACTCTAACTTATGTCATTCACTGAGGGGGTTGGCGGGAAAATTCGTAAAGATCGTGTTGTAGATTTTTTATCATTTCCCAAAATTTGTGTTTCTTCGAGTGTTAATGTGTAATAATGGTGGATTATTAAATGTTAAGTGCTCGTTAACGTGTACAAGTGTGGATAAATGGTACAAAGTTGAAAAACATGACTTTCGTATTATCTCATCATCCCCTCAGAAACCTAGTAAAGTTTTCATCACTTTACTAGGATATAAGTACAATGTTAATATGTTCAATGATTACGACTGAAGGACATGTATCCATGGTCATGAATAAATTTAAAAAAAAAAAAAAAAAATCATTCACTGAGGTTGGCGGGAAAATTCGTAAAGATCATGTTGTGGGTTTTTTATCATTTTCCAAAATTTGTGTTTCTTCGAGTGTTAATGTGTAATAATGGTGGATTATTAAATGTTAAGTGCTCGTTAACGTGTACAAGTGTGGATAAATGGTACAAAGTTGAAAAACATGACTTTCGTATTATCTCATCATCCCCTCAGAAACCTTGTAAAGTGTCCATCACTTTACTAGGATACAAGTATAATATATTCAATGATTACGACTGAAGGACATGTATCCATGGTCATGAATAAATAAAAAAAAAAAAAAAAAAAAAAAAAACATTCAGTATTTTCGCGTTGTTGCGCGGACGACGTTTTTTACGAATTAAATTATTTTCAAGTGATTTTTGGTGTTATGTTAAGTTTAAAGTAAACAAAACACGATGCCAAAAGATGAATTAAGGAAAACATTGGAGAAGCCGGAGAAGAAACGGAAAAAACGCCAAAAATATCGTGTTTGGTGGGTGTAGTAGTGTGTTGACGCCGGAAAGAGAAATACCATTGATAGAATGTTAATATAGTCTATCACCGAATGATATACCAGATCTAACTGAGAATATCATGAAAAAGGATACAGGTATGTGTTTCAGGTATTTTTTCAGCTTTCAGACCAATAGCAAAAAATTATATGGCGCCATTTTGTCTGTTTCTGTGCTCTGTCCTTGTAACATGTAAGTTTGTGTTACGACAGGTCCTCCAGTGGAGTGAAAAGCACATAAACATGTATATCTAGAAGTTCTATGATATGCACGTATACCTTATGTCTCACGAGAGAAGTAATGGATACGATAAGATCAGTGATCTTTATGTTATAAGGCTTAGTAACGGCCGAAATTAATTACACATCTGATAACCAAGATTTGAGTGTATCGGAGATTTACTCCAACCCCAGATATAGCTAGATACGTTGTTTCAATAACAAAAAGCGGCAATCCGAAAACAAAATCGACAGTTATCAGTAACGCCATGGCAAATCCTTCCCTCTTAACCATTCCGTTTTTCACAAAACTCACTAACTTTACATGATTTATTTTTGAATATATTTAAACAAAATGCGCACATAACACTTTACATGAATTATTTTCTATAAATAAAACTAAATTACTACTCATTTATAATTCATTCATTCAAAAAATATTATATTAAAATTGTGATTTCTATAGCATAAAAATGTTTTGCTTGTAATGGAACGTGAACGAGACAGTTCGGAGTTCAGTAATAACGAAAAAGATTTCTTATCATAATACTGTTACAAGCTAGCTCTTTCTTTCACGTCAGTTTCACATAAGAAATAGAGAGATGGATAAACTATTGATGTAGTACTTGAGTGTAAAACATGACACTGGATCGTAATGTCAATTTGTCAAATTCAGTGTTGCCAACCCGTACGATGATTATGGGGGTGTATGGTAATTTAGCCATTAATACGATAGCGAAGATCTTAATTACGTTAAACGTACGATAATTTTGAGCATTGCATAAAAAACATTAAAGCACAAAATACGCTAGCAAAACGCATTCTTCGTAAGGAAAAATTTAACGCAAACAACACCAACAGGCAAGTTTCTCTCTCCCTAACTCATATTATGCGTTTGTGTTTGTAATAAAACTTTTTGACAAAAAATTCAACTGACGAAACAGAAACTGAAAAACGAAAAAATAAAATGAAGCTTTTTAGTCTTAATAACTAACTAATAGGCAAGCAACTTTGCTCCAATGCTCGAGACTTTGTAGTTTGGCATCGATCAGCGCGTCGTTGCCAACTAGCCTCTTGACCCACCTCTCAATCGACTCGAGAGCCGCCGTTGATATTTAGCCGAACCATCACAAAAAAATAATATTTTTTTATAGCTGATAATGTTCATTTATAGCTAAATTTAGCTATAAAAGCTCCACTTGGCAACACTGTTTACAGGCTCGATTCTGGGTTACCACATAAATGAAGCGTTTTATTTATTATTTATATCGATTCCTAGTATTTGAGCATAAAATCGATTTTTTTGATGTTTATTAATCAGAGCGGCTATCGAATATATGGGAGCGCTAGTGCTGCCAGCAATTTCTTTACACTTTTTTGACAGGACTTTCACAGCTTTCCATAGCTTATAACATTAAAATATTAATTTATACTCGGACTCACACCAATTATTGTTTAATTTATTTATTTATTTAATTCTTTATGCACAACTGGGTACAAATGCGGTCTTAACGCCATAGGCGTTCTCTACCAGACAACCTTAATGCAGAGACAAAGAATAAGGCAGATGCACCAGTAAAGTAGTAAAATATGTTTCGTACTACGGACTTATAATTACATAATAATATAATAAAAATAGATAAATACCTATGTATGTACATTATACATATAATAAAATCTACATGTTATACATACCTACATATATAACTATAAATATATAACATCAAGATAAATCAAAGTCGAGCTGAATCTGCTAAAAAAAAATCACGGAAATATTTCCTTAACGTGATTTTAAAGGCGAGCCGACTGTTAGCCATCCTGATTTCATGAGGAAGCGCATTCCATAATAGGATAGATTTCACGAAGAACGTAGAGTGAACGAAGGACATTGGAGAAGATGATTATTAGTGCAGCGGAGATATTTAGTGTGACTTGTACATAGAAACTGAAAATGAGAAGTTAAGTAAGAAGGAAAATTGGCAATTTCTTTGCTAAGTTACGATAATAGAGTAGTTACTGCCCACATATGCCTACGTTGGCGGATAGGCAACCATTTTAGAAGCAAACAATCCTCAGACACATGGTCATATTTACGAAGATTAAAAAAGTTTAAGAGTTGATGATTCTTATTAATTAAATCCATGTTGTAAATAAAATTAATATTGTGATAATTATAATTCGAATATTCTAATTAGATTAATTAAATGATTCATTTCATCATCATCATCATCTCAGCCGAAAAACGTCCACTACTGGATAAAGGCCTCCCCCAAAGGGGGGATGATTCATTTAAATGCTGTTAATTTAATTTTGTAGTTCTCTAATACCAATTCCGCTTTATTTTGTTTCATATTTTAATATCTGAAATGATTTGTTGGTTTATATTATGTTTAGAGATTATCTAAATTAATATTAGTTGTATCACGACGATTGGTTAATTATTTTAGTGTTCTTTATAAATTAAAATGTTATTAGTAATTCAGTCAAATCGAATTATACATATTGTAATAATATCAAGATGGAGACACTGTGACACGCAGAGCGCGCGAGCGTGCGGTGTTATTGTAAAACTGTTTCTTCTGGTCAGTTCATATAATAACCGGGAAAATATAAAATTTGGAGTAACAAGAAATTTATTTCGTGATGAATCCTGATGAAACCCTGGGCTATGCGCCGACATATATAATATCTTTGCGCCCGTCCAGTGCGGGATGGGAGTGGGGTCACACTGAGTTTAGTGTTAAAACTGGCTAGGATAGTTGCGGTCTATGAACCGAGAAGCATGCCGCAAACACTGTTTGCGGTGGCCGCTCGACACGTAGTCAAAATAGTTCAATGTTTGGTACATGTTTTTATTCTTAATTAGATTTAAACAAATAAAACACGTATATTTTCTATATGTAGTCTGTCTGTCAGGAATATATATATATATATATTCCTGACAGTGCCGATCAAATCCAAAGTTTTAGAAGCTTCCCGTAACTTTAACAAAGGACGAGAAAGTGCTAATAAACTAAATAGTGGGCACATTGGCTTGGCTGGACAACAAAAACCCATATACGTTGCTGAGCACCTCCCAGCGAGTATGAGAAGATTATTCTTCGAAGCACGCAGTTTTGCCAAAACCAATAGTTACAAATTCTGCTGGTTTCAAAACGGAAAAATTTTTCTTCGGGAAAGAGAAGGTCTTAAATCTATTGTTATTAACTCAATGTATTGTCTTAATCAACTGCCAAAACCATTATCTTAATTTTTCCTTTTACGAGTTTTCATATTATAATAAGCATGAATTTTTTTATTACATTTTGCTTAGTATTGTTAAGAAAATTGATTACATCTTTCCTAATTCCACTCACCATAGTGACCGCCTCTTAACATTAAGATGTATTTTTTGTTTGCTGTTTTGGATGATGCTAGCTGCTTAGTCTGTCAGATAAAAAATAGCAACCTATCCTTAGTAGCGGTCTATCGCTCCCCTTCTTTTAGTAATCACGACAACTTCTTAAATGGCTTAAATAAAGTCCTCACATCTCTTTCAGACCAGAGAAATATCATAATTATGGGAGACATTAACATCAACATCATCCCGACCAATCTCAATTCGAAGTCGAATGAGTACTTAAACCTAATTGCGTCACACGGCTTATTACCCTGCCATCAATTTCCTACCCGCGGGGGTAACTGCCTAGATCACGTTATGGTAAAGTCTGATTTAAAAACTATTACATTAATATTTGACACATTCTTAACCGATCACAAACCTACTCTTCTAAATATGCAGCACTCGAAATTATCACAGTCATCTAAGTTTCATCGCACTGTTGTCAATTATCCCGCTGTGATTGCGGAGGTCTTAAGTTTGGATTTTGGTTCAGTAATGATAGCTCAAGATGCGAATATGGCCGCTGATCTTCTTGTCTCTGCTCTTACCACGGTGATTGATAAGCATTCCAAATTGGTATATATAACCTCTAAACGCAGAATTCTTAAGCCTTGGATAACAAATGGTCTTCTTCGCTGTATTCGTAACAGAGACCACTTGTTTCGCAAGTATAAATCGGATCCTGAGAACTATATACTTAGAGTCACTTACATTAGATATCGAAACTTTTGTAATAAATTACTCAAAAATTTAAAAATAGCTTATGAAAAATCGGAATTCCTAAAAGCCAAAAATAACCCCAAAGCAACGTGGAAAGTTGTCAAAAACATAACAAACACACATCGAACTGTCACCTCACCCATTGAGCTCCTCAATGTGACCTCGGATAACAAATCTTCCATCAACTATGTCAATAGTTTCTTCTCAAATATAGGAAAAAGTTTAGCTGAGAAATTTACTATGAACCCTTCCGCTCCACAATGCTTACATTCTACTGCCCCAATAAATTCCCTGGTGCTCTTACCAACAGACGAAACCGAGGTCGAAAGGCTTATTCTTGGGTTGCGTTCGGATGCTGCAATGGGATCTGATGGGATCTCACCTGGACTCTTAAAATCCTGTTCACCTGTGCTGGTTCCTGTTATCACACACATTTGCAATATTTCTATCTCTACTGGCTGCTTCCCTAAAGTCTTTAAGAATGCCATAGTACATCCAATTTTCAAAAACGGGGACAGACACTGTGTCAATAATTATAGACCTATCTCGGTACTACCCTCTGTCTCTAAGATATTAGAAAAAATTCTAAATAAGCGACTAGTGAACTTTTTAGAGTCATATGATCTTCTGGCTTCCAATCAGTACGGGTTTAGAACCGGGAAATCAACGGAAGACGCCGTGGCATCATTCATAGACCACACCGTTGCCAAGTTGGATAGCAAAAAGAAGTGTCTAGGTGTTTTCATAGACCTCACTAAAGCTTTTGACACCGTGTCTGTACCCCACCTTCTCTCCAAGATGGAATCCTCGGGAATTCGTGGTCACACCCTAAAAATTTTTCAAGACTATCTTTCCGATCGTACTCAGTGCGTTAAAATAAATGACCTCACGAGCGATAGTAAAGCAGTGACTTTTGGTGTTCCTCAGGGTTCAATTTTGGGTCCGACCCTCTTTTTAATTTATATAAATTCACTGTGCAAGCTTTCCATCACTAATTGCTCCATTTTCACATACGCTGATGACACAGCACTACTTATACACGGGGCTAACTGGTCTGAGACTTTGACGCTGGCGGAAAGAGCTCTTACATCTGTTATGAGTTGGCTCTCTGATAACCTTCTCACAATAAACCTCAACAAAACTGTCTGCCTTCCATTCTCCCTGCAATCGTTAACATTACCTTCCCCAGACTCCTTAGTACTTAAAGCACATATTTGCTCTTCTAGCTCACCTGTGTCTTCATGTTCCTGTCCGCAATTAACTAGAGTTTCTTCTACTAAATACCTTGGGGTTCAAATAGACAGTTCACTAAGCTGGAGACCCCATTTGCAAAATCTTACCTCACGGGTTCGCAAACTAATATTTATTTTTAAAAAATTGAGACACTCTGCGGACCGTCACACCCTGAACTCAGTTTATTACGCTCTGGGCCAGTCAGTAATAACATACTGCATCACAGTATGGGGAGGGGCGCCTAAGACACATTTCCTACAACTAGAGCGAGCACAGAGAGCTGTGCTGAAGGTAATGACTTTCAGGCCATTTCGTTACTCTACTCATAACCTACACACTGATTGCCAGGTCCTCACGGTGCGACAACTCTTTGTACTCCAAACCATTCTTCGGAAACACTCTACTCTAAAACTTAAGGCGAGTACCGTGAGGACGCTTCGAGCATATAGAGTATGCGAAACCTACAACTGCAGAACAGCTCTCGCTCAACGCCATTTTCATATCATTGGGTGTCACTTGTACAATTTGATCAATGAATCTTGTAATATTTATCCTCTCTGTAAACATGAATGCAAAATAAAAGCTAACAAGTGGCTACTGTCACTAAATTATGACGAAACAGAAAATCTATTAAAAATATCTATTCTCTAAAATAGTGTACTATCACAATCACACTATCATATCTTCTCACACCCACTAACCCACCACACACCACACACCCCTTCACACATACACACTCACACACATGAGGCTTCTGGCTTTACTACTATTATTAGCTGAATTATTATTTATTCTTTAATCTATGCTGTAGCCTGTAACGTAGTTTTACTTACTCCATTTACTCAACTGCACTTTCTTGTAACCACCTCCTGATGCAATTAATGTAACCCCCTGTGGATTTAATTAATGAGAGCGCTGGTACCCATAACACAAGTTAAATCTTACATTGGGTACCAGAGTTCAAACAAACACTTCATACCGAGAAATTGTATAACTACTATTTGTAAGTGTTTACTGTACACCATTTATGTGAAATAAAGATTTATTTATTTATTTATTTATTTATGTACTAGCTGTGCCCGCGACTCCGTTCGCGTGGATGTCGGAAAATAACATCGTGTCAATGAACACAATATCTTCAAATATATACATATAAGCGCCTACACAGACGATTACACTATTTACCGACCATACTATATTTTGTTTTTACAACCTACCGGAATTTCATGGAATTAGCCATAAACTCCCTCATTCTGAGAAGACGCTCGTGCCCAGCATTGGGAAGTAATTGGGCTGATTATGTTATTATATAACACTAACCACATCTCTTCTTATGCTGAGAAGAGGCCCGTGTCCAGCAGTGGGACTGTAATGGGCTGGTAATGTTATGTTATTCTAGAATACGTGGGACACTCAGAAAGTTTTGCGAAACTAAAAAAAATTGTTCTATACGTACATATATTTTTATCAAATCTTTTCAAAGTACTTTCCACCAGCCTCTATACAAAGATTCATGCGCCTAAACCAGTTTTCAAAACACTATTTCCAGTCCGCCGCAGACACCTCGTTTACAGCCTGCTCGAACGCAGCCAGCGCATCTTCCGGCGACGAAAATTGTATCCCTTTGAGCTGATTTTTTATTTTTGGGAATAAAAAGAAGTCACACGGTGCTAGATCAGGGCTGTAAGGAGGGTGACCCAGGAGTTTGACTGGCGTGCTGTCCAGGAAGTCCCTCGTTTTGAGTGCGGTGTGCGCAGGTGCATTGTCGTGGTGGAGCAGTAGCCCGCGGAGCCCTGTGTTTGGTCGCTTGTTGCTTATAACAGAGAAAACTTCTGGCAAACATTTGGTAGTATACCATTCGGCATTAATGCTTCTTTGATCCCGTAAGGGAATTGATACCAAGTGGCCAGTCAAATTAAAAAAGCTAGCGATCAAAATCTTACCCCCGCTTCTAGATCGCTTCACTTTGGTAGGCGTTGGCTCATTTTGAAACACCCAAACAGTCGACTGGCGCTTGGTTTCTGGGTCGTATTGATAAATCCAGGACTCATCACCTGTAACGATGTCGTAAACACGCCGAGACGAGCCTGCTTCAAATTTTTTAAGCATATCACGGCACCATTCCACCCGGGCCTGCTTCTGAGCATCGGTGAGGTTGTGCGGCACCCAGCGTGATACTATCCTCCTCACGCGAAGATGGCTGTGTAGAATCTCGTGAACGCTTCCCGATCCAATCTTCAATATGTGTTGAATCTCCTGATATGTAATTCGCCTATTGTCTTGGATTAAATTTTTCACTGCTAGCACGTTTTCTTCGGTAACAGCCGTCAAAGGGCGACCGCTTCTTTCGTCATCCCCCAAAGTTGGTCGACCGCGCTTGAATTCGTTATACCAACGATACACGGTTGCCTTGGAAGGGCCTTCATCCATGAATGCCATTTGAAGTCTATCGTACGATTCATCCGGTTTCAGGCGACACTTGAAATCGTATAAAATCATAGCTCTAAAATGTTCCCGGCGCAGATCCATATTTCAGTGAGACACAATACTTTGAATTAACTCGCAAAAAATGTGGAGGGAAATTTTGAAATTGGAACTTACTTATTTTTACTTATAAATAATCATATTTTCGAAAAACATTATAACTGGCCAGTCTCCCATATATAAAAACTTTTTTTCGCAATACTTTCTGAGGGGCCTGGTACTAATAATATCCAGTTCATTAACTCTTCTCATTTTGAGAAGAGGGCCATACCCAGTAGTGGGACAGTAATGGGTTGACTACGTTATGTTATTCTATATTTTCTAGTTTCTTAACTCTTCTCGTTCCGAGAAGAGGTCCGTGCCCAGCAGTGGGGCAGTAGGTAATGAGCTGATTATGTTATGATAATCTATTACACTAACAATATCCAGTTCCTTAACACTTCTCATTCCAAGAAGAGGCCATGCCCAGCAGCGGGACAGTGATGGGCAATGTTATGTTATTCTATATTTTCTATAATACTAATAGAATCCAGTTGTATTTTTAGGAACCTGCAATCTGCATCCAACCAACAATCATGACCTCTACTTTGTATGCAACTTAATACAATAGAGGGGTCAAGCTGTATCGCTTGATCTACTCAACCGATTCAGATAAAACATACCCTATATTTTAAGTTAGACTAATACCAATACAAATGCTAAGTTTCATTACGATCCGTTCAGCCGTTTTCACGTGATGAGGTAACAAACAGACAGACAGACAGACACATAATTTTTTTAAACGATTGATTCGTGTTCTATAGCTTATTTCTAGTCCCCCTAGCCGGTTTTCGCGAAAAAAAACTCAATGTACAGACTTCGACTGCTCGCGTTAAATTCTGCTAACCCACGTCAGTCCAGTCCAGTCCAGTCCATTCCAGTCCAGACCACTGTCCCACTGTCCCGCTGTCCCGCTGCCCCGCTGCCCCACTATCCCACTGCCACGCTGCCACACTGCCCCGCTGCCCCACTGCCCCAATGCCCCACTGCCCCGCTGCCCCACTATCCCACTGACCCACTGCCTTGCTGCCCCACTGCCCCACAGCCCCGCTGCCCCACTTCCCCGCTGCCCCACTGCCCCGATGCCCCGCTGCCCCACTGCCCCACTGCCCAGCTGCCCCGCTGCCCCAATGCCCCGCTACCCCACTGCCCCACTGCCCCGCTGCCCCACAGCCTGCCCCGCTGCCCCCACTGACCCGCTGCCCCGCTACCCCACTGCCCCAATATCCCACTGCCCCGCTACCCCACTGTCCCACTGCCCCACAACCTGCCCCGCTGACCCACAGCCCCGCTTCCCCGCTGCCATACTGTCCGGCTGCCCCACTGCCCCCTGCCATATTGCCGCGCTGCCCCACTATACCACTGCCCCACTGCCCCGGTAACCCACTGCCCCGGTAACCCACTGCCCCGCTGCCCCGCTACCCCTCTGCACTACTACCCCACTGCCTGCCCCGCTGCACCACTGCCCCGCTGCCCCAATATCCCAAAGCCCCGCTACCCCACTGCCCCACTGTCCCACTGCCCCACAGCCTGCCCCGATGCCCCACAGCCCCGCTTCCCCGCTGGCACTCTGTCCGGCTGCCCCGCTGCCCCACTGCCCCGCTGCCCCATAGCCGCGCTGCCCCACTATACCACTTCCCCACTGCCCCGCTGCCCCACTGCCCCGCTACCCCACTGCCCCACTATCCCACTGCCTGCCCCGCTGCCCCTCTCCCCTATTGCCCTGCTGCCCCGCTACCCCACTGCCCCGCTGCCCCACTACCCCACTGCCCCGCTGCCCAGATGCCCCGCTGCCCCGCTACCCCAATGACCCGCTGCCCCACTATCCCACTGCCACACTGCCCCACTGCCTCGCTGCCACGCTGACCCGCCCCCGCTGCCGCCCCGCTGCCCCGCTACTCTAATGCTCCACTGCCCCGCTGACCCACTATTCCACTGCCCCACAGCCCCGCTGCCCCGGTACCCCACAGCCCCGCTGCTCCGCGGGCACGCTGCCCCGCTGCCCCATTGCCTCGCTGCCCAGCTGCCCCACCCCCGCTGCCCCACTGCCCCACTGCCCCGCTGCCCCACTATCCCAATGCTCCACTGCCCCGCTGCCCCGGTACCCCACGGCCCCGCTGCCCCGCTGGCACGCTGCCCCGCTGCCCCACTGTCCCGCTGCCTCGCTGTCCCGCTGCCCCACAACCCCACTGCCCCAATGGCCCGCTACCCCACTGCCCCACTATCCCACTGGCCCACTGCCCCGCTGCCCCACTACCCCACTGCCCCACTGTCCCACCGTCCCGCTGCCACTGTCCTACTTTCCCACTGTCCCACTATCCCACTCACCCACGGCCCACTGTCCCACTGTCTCACTATATCACTAAATCACTATCGTCCCGTCCCATGTCCCATGTCCTGTCCCATGTCCCATCCTATGTCCAGTCCCATGTGCCGTCCCACTGTCCTGTCCCATGTCCCGTCTCATGTCCCGTCCCATTTCCCGTCCCCTGTCCCATCCCCTGTCCACTCCACTCAACTCCACTCCATCGTACATTACTATCCGCTCGTGCAAATGCATAGAAGCTTCGATCTGTCGGGTGAGTACGCAACCCACGATTTTTTTTTTCTTTCTTTCTTTCTTTCTTTCTCAAAACCCATACCAGTTTTTAAGTCAGATCATCAGCTTTCAAACAAAAAAAAAACATCAAAATCGGTCCAGTAGTTTTAGCGTGATGCTGGAACAAACAAACAAACAGACGTTTACAATTTTATAATAGTTAAGAAGATAAGATAATATACTTGAAGAAGAAGGTAATTAAAAATTGTAGACTGACAATAGTATTTTTTTAGTTACACCAAGATAACTTTATGCTTATTCGTATATTAAGATGGATACAATATAACAACGTTTAGGTACTTCTAAATTTTATAGCTTTTCATACAAAAAATTAGAGAAATCGCAATTTAGAGGTAGCTTCCAGTCCTTGTCTGTAAGTCGAAAGATTCTGATTTTCGGTTGGCTCAAAAGACTGCATTTCCAAGATGGCACCACCCACGTACGACAGGATTTTTTTTTCTACTCTATAAAATTCGGCCCGACCAAAAAGTTTTTAATGCAATTTCTTTAGCAGCCGTATTTTCTCTATGGAGGCGCGCGCTAGAGCGCATGCGTGTGAATGACAGCTGGATATGAGCGCCTTATTCACCTTGATGTATGCAAAATGTTGTAGAAAAATATTATTAAAAATCACCGGTTCCCGTCATCGTAGCGAGGTAAAATACATACCAGTTTTTAAGTCAAATCATAAGTTTTTAGTCACAAACTCTTTCAACAAAATCGGTCTAGTAGTTTTATAGTGATGCTGGAACAAACATACAAACAAACAAACAAACAGACAACTGACATTTAACAATTTTATAATAGTAGTAGATAGATAGATAGATAGAAGATGTAAGTAAATCATTTTACATATATTATTATTATCAATTCGATTATCGAATCCATAAATCGATTCTTATCAAAATCATTTTTTAACCGACTTCAAAAAAAGGAGGAGGTTATGTATTCCGCGGGTTTTTTTTTTTTTTTTTTTTTTTTTTTTTTTTCATGTATGTAGACCGATTACTCCGAGATTTGTGGGCCGATTTACGTGGTTGTTTTTTTATTTGGTAGAGAAAGTCCGCGCGGTGGTCCCATATAAATTTTATTGACTTAGGTTAAGTAGTTTTTTAACCAGCTTCAATAAATCAGTTTATTTTAGCTTTACGTATCTAGATGATCTGCTCATTGGTTCCTCATTCTGAGAATTCTTGGCCGATATGCGTGTTTTTTTTTCACGATAGTGATTGGACGTTTGGAAGAACATGAGCGAGACCTTTGCCCAGCAGTGGGATAGCAAAGGTTAATAAAAATATATTCTAAAATTGGTTATATAAACATTTATGAATCAACCCTCAACTAAAAAGTATGAAATAAAAGCTTTTTAACAATAAAAACTTTTTAACAAAAAATAAAACCGACTTCAAAAACCTTAACTAAAAAGTAAAAAATAATCATTGTATGTATTTTAAAATCTTAACTTAAACAACATTTTGAAGGCGGCGCGTGATTTACATGTACGTTCACATAAACTGTTTTTACTATAGATGTTGAGGACAACCCAAGGATCATGAAAGTAAACAAACGATCTGTTGAAAGGCACTTGCCATATGTATTAAAATTGAAAGTACACTCGTTCCTACGTAGCTCTGTTCTAGGCGACTTAATACGTTATTCTTTCTTCAGGCTTCAGGGTTCAGGACGTCAGGATCAGTTCTTCATAGGTTGAGGTCTTGATCTGAAGCGTAGAACGAGTGACGATCGAATGAAATATTGCCCACACAAAAAATGCCGCTTATTCACCCGCTTAAGTAGTATTCAGCGGGGCACAAGTGGCGCGTAGTGCGCCCTGCGGCTGCTCTGTTCTTCCAACATTTTTACAAGTCATAGCTAGTTGTAGTTATGTATGGCTTATGACCTGTGATTGGTTCATGGTTTATGGAGTTGCTACTTCGCCTCAGTGCAGTCGGTGATACAATACGGTATCGAGCTGTGGGGACGAGCAGCAGACTGGATACGCGTGTTTCGGATGCAAAAGCGAGCGGTGAGGGCGATGATGCGAGTATCTCGGCTGACGTCAGCACAGCCGTATTTCCGCTCGTTAAGAATACTGACGGTTCCCAGTTTGGTTATTTTTCATTCAGCGATGTATGCTAGGAAAAACCTAAACGAATACACCAAGCTCGGCGACCGGCATAATTATAATACACGGCATGCGCACCAATTGAGTGCTGTGCCTCGGCGACTGGCGAAATCATCAAAGCTAGTACATGTGATGGCGCCAACGGTATACAATCGCTTACCAGACCACGTAAGGGACGCGCCATCAACGCAGTCGTTTAAAACCAGTCTGAAGCGCTGGCTGATTGAGCAAGGCTTTTATCACTGGGATGAATTTATAAGATATAAGGTCACTACTTAAATTGTCAGAATGCGGCTTATAACATTTTTGTTGTAAATAATTACTAATTGTATAATAGAATAATGATTAATTGTGAATATAATATGTTAAAATAAGAATATTATTATAATAAATTTTAATAATGTAATAATGATAAATGAAAATGTAATTTATTTACTTAATGTGACTTATAATAATTACTATTATCAATAAATAACTATGAACTATGAACTATGACTCATCAAACTGTGATTGGCTGATGATCTGTACCTAGCTATAGTGTGATTATAGCTAGATTTCATGCCCTTGTTACTTTGTACATAACGTTTCAGCTGTGTTAGCACAAGTTTTCAGTTACATTAGTTAAGTTCAGGCTTGCGTCCGCAACAGTCTCCCCCCGGCGTAGCCTCGCGAGCCTCTCCCTTCTGGTCGAGGACGATAAGCCTTCTTACTGGCCTTCTAAAAATGCCACCCCGAGTTCGCACATCCGCACTCCGCACAACACCGTCCGTACCTACTATCGCGCGCACAACAAGGCCCCGCGGCCACACATTCCGCGGTAATAAGCCGTCAGCGATTATGACGACATCGCCTTCTTTAATTTGTTCAGCGTGATTAGATCTGACGTCACCGCGCGGTGTCAGTGTCGGTAGATACTCTTTCATCCATCTTGCCCAGAATCGATCTGCCAGCGCTTGGGCCGCTCGCCAAGCGCGTTTATCAGCTACGTCACAAGTTCCAGTGACCGGTAGCCCTGCTGATGACCCCAACAGGAAATGATTCGGCGTTAACGCTTCCGCGTCTTCCGGGTTCACAGATACGTGAGTAAGCGGTCGCGAGTTCAATATGTTCTCTATTTCAGCCATGACCGTTATTAATGTTTCTTCCTTTGGCATTCGTTCTTTCAATATTACAGCGAGGGCTGTTTTCACGCTACGTATGAGCCGCTCCCAGGCTCCCCCCTGGTTTGGTGCACCAGGGTCGATGAAACGCCAATCGGTTTACTTATTAAGGGCGTAATCCTTAAGTTCAGTCGCCCATTCTTTGTAAGCGTTTTTTAGTTCGACGTCAGCTCCACGGAAGTTCGTACCATTGTCTGACATTATTGTGCGTGGCCATCCACGGCGCGCGGCCATTCTTCTAAGGGCCATGATCGCACTGTCAGTACTGAGACTCGGTAACAGTTCTATATGCACGGCCCTAGTTACCAAACAGGTAAATAACATGCCCCAGCGTTTTTCTCTACGTCTTCCTATAGTGATTGTCATGGGACCGAAACAATCAACACCGCTGCGAGTAAAAGGGCGAGCGTATGCATCAAGCCTTTCGCAGGGTAAGTTTCCTTTCACCGGTATAGGTGGCGCTTTACGTCGCATGCGACACACGATGCATTCGTTCAGCACGGCGCGCACACTCGTTCGTAATCGTAATATCCAAAATCGCTGACGCAGGTTATTGACTACGTGCTCTCGGCCTGCATGCCCATTCTTCTCGTGTTCACGTTTTACAAGTAGGCGCGCAAGTGGATGCCTGCCGTCTAAGATCGGTGGCCTCTTCCTGTACTCTGGTACATTCGCTGCGTTGATTCGTCCGTTCAGTCGAATAATTTTATTTTCATACACCGGGTCTAGCTTGCTGAGCCGGCTCGATCTCTCAACGCTTTTTCCTGACGTCAATCTCTTAATTTCTTCAGAGAAACTGTCACGTTGCGAATCTCGTATAAGCATTAGTTCGGCTTCTTCGAGATGACGCACGTCCATCGTTGTCGCGCGTTTACGACATCTTTCGATAAAGAGCAACACGCTTGCCATAGCGCGCAATGCTCGATCATATGAGGAGAATCGTTTCAGGTCCATAACGTTCTCCTCGCCTCTAACATGGGCTACTGTTTCTTCCTCGCCCTGGTTCTCTTCGCTCGGCCACTGTTCTTCCGGTTCACGTAAGAAGGCCGGTCCGATGAACCATCGATCGTGTTTATTGAGGCTCGTTCTGCCATATCTAGTTGCGTCATCAGCTACGTTCTGAGCGGTCGGCACCCAGCGCCATCGTTCAGCGGGGGTAAGTTCGGCTATCTCGCTCAGTCGATGCGCAACATATGGCGTATATCTCGCAGAGTCGTTTCTTATCCAATGTAATGCCGTCTTAGACTCACTCCAATAGGTTACTTCGGCTTCCCATCTATGCTCCTTGCGTATCTCAGAGGCGAGTCGTGCGCCTATCAGGCACGCCTGCAGTTCCATGCGTGGGATACTCTGCGCTTTCATCGGCGCTACTTTAGCTTTTCCCGCTACTAACACGACGTCTATCGATCCGTCGGGCCGTGTTAATCGCCAATATGCTGCAGCGGCGTAGGCTTGTTCACTAGCGTCGGTGAATACATGCAGCGATCGCTCTACGGTCATGTGATTCGCGTAGCATCGGGGGACTCGCAAGCCCGCCACGCTCGTCAGACCATTTATCCATTCGAGAAACGCGATAGCCTCTTCGGCGGGTAGTTGCTCGTCCCAGCCGATGTTCTTTCGCCATAGCTCCTGTAGAGTGATCTTTGCCGTAATCGTAAAAGGGCTCAACAGGCCCAACGGGTCAAAGATCGACATTACAGCCCCCAACATTTCACGTTTAGTGGGCGTTCTCGTTCCATCGCGTACTTCGTTCGGTACACGGGGCATAGCTGTGTTGAATGCAAGCTCATCGGTCTCTGGCACCCACATCATACCCAGCGTCTTGCCATATGGGTGTGCATTCGCACCTAGTTCCTTCGGGGCGTTAGCCTTATCCTGTTCTAGGATATGAGCGCGTAAGTGTGGACGATTCGAATTCCACCCGGCGAGTTCAAAGCCGGCTCGCTCATGAATGCGCTGCACCTCTTTGATCGTGAGGGCGGCGCTTTCTTCAGTTTCAAAACTGTCGACCCAATCATCCATGTAATGGTTCATTGTTATTGCATAGAGGGCGCGCGGGTGCGCGTCTTGACATTCCTCAGCGTTTCTGTTTCTAACGCTGTGAGCTAGGAAGGGTGAACTCCGAGCGCCAAATATCATGGAATTCATCACGTATTTCTGAGGCGGGCTTTTTCGGTCATCACCACGCCACAAAAATCGTTGCGCTGCTTTGTCTTCTGGTCGTATTTTGACTCGCAAGAACATTTCGCGTATGTCTGCCGCTATAGCAATTGGCTTCTCTCTGAATCGGAACAATATTCCGTAAAGCGTGTTCAACATATCGGGCCCGGCGAGCAGTTCGTCGTTCAGACAGCGCCCGCCTGTACTCGCGGTTGCGTCGAAGACAAGGCGCACCTTTCCTGGTTTGTTCGGATTGGTCACAGCGAAATGTGGGAGGAGCCAATCAATTGCGCTGTCGTCTGTGTCCTCGACTCGAGTTGCATAACCCTTCGCCAACAAGTTGTCAACTTGTGACGTGTATGCTCTGCGAAATTCCGTGTTTCGATCCATTTTACGTTCCATAGAGCGCAATCTGCTTAGGGCCATATTATAACTAGGCGGCAGGCGAGTATCGTCTGTACGCCATGGCAGGCCGACTTCGTAACGTCCGTCGACCAATCGCGCTGTTCTATTGAATATTTCTTTTGCGCGCTCGTCTTCCTTCACAGGTTTATTTTTGGATGATATTCCTAGCGCATCGATCTTAAAATGTTCTGTGATTAGTTCATGTAGTTCATCATCATGATCAAATCGTTCTCTATGCTGAGGCGCACGTATGTGCAGTACTGTAGCGCCATCTATTGGGTCTTCCTTCGCCACTATCGTTCGTGGCACCGTACCGTGCACTACCCATCCTAGCATAGTTAGTGATGCGGCCGGCTCGTTCCATTCTCCGGTCAGGAGTTTTCGCGATACTATTAAGTGCCAATGGTCTGCACCTATTAGTATGCGCGGTCTTGCTTGTCCATAGCAAACCTCGTTCCGTGGTAGCTGTTTCAAGTGTTCATAGTTCAAACACTCAGCTGCGATCGCTTGACTGGTAATGTTGAGACTCTTGACGGTTCGCGCCTGTATTGGATGGAAGCTAGTTCGTGCTCCCCGTATCTCCAATGACACGCTCTGACTCTCGGGTTCTTGCCGCGTTGCAGTTAATCCATGCAAACGCAGCGCGCATTTCGTTCCTTGCGCGTTCACTTCTCTAGCGATTTCCTCATCGATCAAGGTTATCGTAGATCCCTCATCGAGTAGGGCGTGAGTTTCAACTTCCAGTCCATCGGGCCCTCTTATCGTGATAGGGCATATTTTTAATAACACCGCGCCAGTTGACATTACGGTGTTAGCCGAGGCGGTGATCTCTTGATCGTTCTGTTCGCCTCCTGGCGCGGCTTGCGGTGCGCTGTGTAGCAACACATGATGAGGATGGCGACACTCATCTATACCGCATTTCTTTGCGGTACAACTGGCACGGCGGTGACGGCTATTCAAGCAACGAAAACATACGCGTGCTTCTTTTGCCCATTCCCACCTCTGTGGTAATGTCATCGCTTCCAGTTTCCTACATTTCACCGTATCATGTTCGGCCCCGCAACATAGACACATCTTTACGTTTTTATTTTCGGTTGCAGTGTACGCAGCTCCGCCTCGCTTCTTGCCTTCCTGGCGTTTAGACGAACTACTGGTCTGAGCTGCTGGCGTATTACGTGCTGGCTCCTTTGTCGAGCTTCCTGCAGCGGAGTACGCGAATCGTACGGCACGGTCAGCCTCTCTCATGAGGAAACGAGACAGCGTAACAATCTCAGGTTCGCTGCGACTTCCATACTCTTCTGCGTAGTCGCACCATCTAGAAAGAAAGAAAGAAAAATAGTTTATTGTCACAGTTAACGACGCGCAACATTTAAAACACAGTGATAAACACAAGCAAGCAACTTATCTCGCTCTAATATGCGGACTTAATTTTTCTGTTACTTGCCGGGCCAACATAGGATTCTGTAGGTACCCCTTCTCATCTATACAAGCGAGTACACTGACTATGTTCTGAAGCCGTATCGCAAACGCGTTCAGTTCGCTGGCTGTTGTTCCGGGTCGCGGTAACTTTCTTAACTCGTCCAGCGTTTTATCAATGATGATCTCAGGGCGGCCGTAATACTGTTCAAGCGTCTGCATTATAATTGCGGGATCGGCAGCTGTGCACAATAAAGCTGCTACTGTTTCACGTGCTTCACCTCGTACACATGTTCGGAGACGTGCCAGGTTCTCAGCTTTTGTATAGCTATACATTTTGGTCGAATCTCGCATCGCTGCTTGGAATAGTAGCCATTCGTTCGGCGCGCCGTTGAAGACAGGCAGTTCTTGCGCTTGTCTAGGCGGCGGGCGTTTCAAGGCCATTCGTTCTAAGACCTCGGCTAATCTATCTATTCCTCGTTCTCGGGACCGTGCTGGCGTAGGTGATCTGTCTCGTCTCGGATTGGGCGTAGGTGATCGGTTGCGCCGCGGAGTGTCGATCGTGACTCCTCTTTGTTCTTGCGGCGGTGGCGCATATCTATAAAAAGAGTGGTGTGATCGTTGCCCTTCGTTCTCGCGCTGGTAACACAATGTGGCTCCGTTGTCGTCATGTTCGATACGTCGTCGTTCGTTCTGCGGTGCGCGCTCGGTACGTTTCCCCTGTGGTTCGCACAGGGCCGA
Source organism: Asteroscopus sphinx (assembly GCA_949699075.1). Lineage (NCBI taxonomy): Eukaryota > Metazoa > Arthropoda > Insecta > Lepidoptera > Noctuidae > Asteroscopus > Asteroscopus sphinx. Next base: position 15,753,302 of record OX453024.1, read on the forward strand.
GACGCGGACCGCTGATGACATGTCTTCATATGACGTCATGTGGGGTCGTTCTTCCCTTTTGGGTTGTGTGTTATTTAGCCAATCAGCGATTCGGTTGTCCACTTCTATTGTTTCACGGGCGATGACGCTCTCGCGGTCTGTCTCCTCCCGTATAGTGGCGACGTCCAAAGCTAGCCTTTTCTTGATAAGTGCTGCTTCTAATTGCAGCTCTTTTCTCTGGATCTCGGCTAGACGTTCCTGGGCTTCGAATTCAGCTAATCTTATTCGGGCAACAGCGCTGGCAGTCGATCTCTGAGAGCGCACGGACGGCGCCCTCGATCTCCTCTCTTCTCTAGTATCAGGCGCAGCGGCGGCGGTGGTGGCGGCGGCGGCGCGTGGCCTTATTGCGGCTATGCTGGGGTCTATTTGTGCGGGTAACGCGGGCACGCGGGGGTTCGGTTCGGCATGCGCGCGCGACGTGGTAGCGGTTTGTGCGGACGCGGACGCGGATGCTTGTGCGGACGGGGACGCGGGGGGCTCTTCGTACACTCTTGCTGTCCTCTCCTCAGCTGCTTGGCTTCTTGTAGTCGGCATCTTCGGCATTTGACGCCCCTAACAGCCCTATCAATCCTTTTGGAGGGCCCGGGTTTAAGCAGGATATGCTCCGCCAGGGATGGATACGTGCAGGATTGGACAGGTGGGATCTACCCAGCAGAGGATTGTGCGCACTGTGGGGTGCTCAGGGCCGGTAGGAATACCCGGACCCGTCAGCAGTGCCTACAGTCCGGCCCCCACACCACGCACGACCTTACCGGCGTAGTGTACTGGTTCGGTTCGCGCCTTGAAAAAGGCGCTCTTGATGAACCGGTGGTATCGCACAATACCACACCGCCTTGTTCGGCGTTAACTCTGGCCTCCACCGTTTGACACCGTTAGGTGGCAGAGACACAGAGCCGCGGTCCACCCGCTAAGAAATAGTGACACGTTTTAGACGATCTTTACGTTCGAAGACCACCAGCTGATGCTCGCAGACACGGTCTTTCCTCTTGAGCTCCCGGCGCGAACGTTGACTTGATCTTCACGTTCTTGAGCTCCCGGCACCGTGTTCGTTCTTGGTCTTGGATCTTGAATCTTGCTATTGAATCTTCAATCTTGCTATTGAATCTTCGATCTTGCTATTGAATCTTCGATCTTGCTATTGATTCTTCGATCCGGCTTCCGAAGGACCAGAAAACTTGGTCTTCGTCAGCAAAACACAACAAATGATCTCGTTCGAAGACCACTTGTCGTATTTATTAAAATTGAAAGTACACTCGTTCCTACGTAGCTCTGTTCTAGGCGACTTAATACGTTATTCTTTCTTCAGGGTTCAGGACGTCAGGATCAGTTCTTCATAGGTTGAGGTCTTGATCTGAAGCGTAGAACGAGTGACGATCGAATGAAATATTGCCCACACAAAAAATGCCGCTTATTCACCCGCTTAAGTAGTATTCAGCGGGGCACAAGTGGCGCGTAGTGCGCCCTGCGGCTGCTCTGTTCTTCCAACATTTTTACAAGTCATAGCTAGTTGTAGTTATGTATGGCTTATGACCTGTGATTGGTTCATGGTTTATGACTCATCAAACTGTGATTGGCTGATGATCTGTACCTAGCTATAGTGTGATTATAGCTAGATTTCATGCCCTTGTTACTTTGTACATAACGTTTCAGCTGTGTTAGCACAAGTTTTCAGTTACATTAGTTAAGTTCAGGCTTGCGTCCGCAACAATAGATATTGCGCTGGACTGTACATTACATGACGCAAAGGGTCAACCACGCGCCGCCTTAAAAATGTTGTTTAAGTTAAGATTTTAAAATACATACAATGATTATTTTTTACTTTTTAGTTAAGGTTTTTGAAGTCGGTTTTATTTTTTGTTAAAAAGTTTTTATTACCTGGCATCACCGACTGCATCTTATGTAGTGATGCGACTCGAGTCCGATTTTACCACTAGTCATTGTCATTCGAGTCATTTTACAAATTTACTTGAGTACTACCTAAGTGGTCGAGTCACTCGAGTGGTTCACGAGTCACTCAATCACTCGCTTCTATTAAATCACCTGCCACATCATCCTTGAATTAATTATTTTTTATTTTGTCAATAAGTTGAGGCTTAAAACCAATGATTTCAAAGGGAGGATAGGCCCGTCTAAACATTTTGATAAATCTTCTTCGTACAAGCAAAAGTAGCGCCATCTGTCATAACTCGCACGAACCCCGTTTCATAGGTCGACGACGCAGTGGCGTGCATTCCATATAGGCAAATAAGCAATGCCTACCTCGTTAGAATTTAATATTAACTATTACTAAATCAATTAATCAGCGTATTAAAAAAAAACAATTAACATATGTACTCAATAATAATGTATGAATTCAATGCAAAACGTACCTCAATGTGCAATGTGCGTTCGCACGATTGCCTGTCACGTTCACACACACAATCAAACCTTTTTGGTAACCATATACACTATTATACACACACACTACTTTAGGCTAATACCCGAAGTCATACGACAAAAAAATGAATCACGATATGGCTATGCGTAAATAACTAACATTTGACATTTCGCAATTTAGCCGTCTTATCATGCGTCACCTGCTTCTGAAAACGTCGCTGGTGACATAACTGAACGTAGCCCTAGTGGCAATAGTCGTGGGTTGTCCGTAACGTTTTTTACACGTAACTGTTATGCGTTAGTAGTTTTGAATCCTATTATTTTGTAACTAGATATTTCCATACAAAGTGATCGTTATAATAAAACTAAACCCAACATTTGAAAAATAGCGGCGAAATAAATATAATTATTGTTTTATTGAAATTACTGCATTTAAGTGTTCACATTTATAATTTGTAAATGGTATTCGAAGGGTCGAATAAAAAGATTACAATATTTATTATTATTTTGATGATTGTTTGTACATTGCTACACATTCATCGTAAAATAATGAAGCTCAATATACGCTCATAACAAAATAACGATAAATAGATTTATAACGTTATTTAACTAATGTAATAACGAATGGTGTATAATAATTGTAGAAAATCTATTGTTTTCGTGCTCCGAAAATCTATTGTGTAACTTTGTACGAAAAATAATCGTTACATTACTATGCCAACGTACTATGTATTCGATTATCACCCTCGTAAATATTTTCTCAAACCGACGTTAAATAACGCCCAACTCATAGATTTACTATGGCCCAACTCTAATTGGCTGTTGACACTTGACAGAACTTGACATATATGCGTGACGAATTGCATAAATCGTGTAATAATTAGTTCGTTTTATTGTGAATTGTGAAGTTTTTTGTAAAAATATTGATGTAAACATGGATAAATACATAACTGAACGTAGCCCTAGTGGCAATAGTCGTGGGTTGTCCGTAACGTTTTTTACACGTAACTGTTATGCGTTAGTAGTTTTGAATCCTATTATTTTGTAACTAGATATTTCCATACAAAGTGATCGTTATAATAAAACTAAACCCAACATTTGAAAAATAGCGGCGAAATAAAGATAATTATTGTTTTATTGAAATTACTGCATTTAAGTGTTCACATTTATAATTTGTAAATGGTATTCGAAGGGTCGAATAAAAAGATTACAATATTTATTATTATTTTGATGATTGTTTGTACATTGCTACACATTCATCGTAAAATAATGAAGCTCAATATACGCTCATAACAAAATAACGATAAATAGATTTATAACGTTATTCAACTAATGTAATAACGAATGGTGTATAATAATTGTAGAAAATCTATTGTTTTCGTGCTCCGAAAATCTATTGTGTAACTTTGTACGTAAAATAATCGTTACATTACTATGCCAACGTACTAGGGTGAATCGGCCAGTTCACGACCAGTTAGTTGACTTGGCGTCTTTAAAGTCACGTAGCTTCTTAAAATATACCTTTTTAGGCGAAATTACAACTTGGATGGATAAAAAAAACATTTGCAAAAAAATATTACTATATTTGTTAAACATTACAATTTCTCTATTAATAGCAATTTTACGATTTATCAAAAAGTGCGTTTTTTTCAGTTCACGGACATCTTTTGTCAATTTACGTCCGCATTTTCGTCAGTTTACGACCATTCAAAAGCCACTGCAAATGGAGCTCTTAGGATATTAAGTTAAAGTCGAAAATAAATACATATTTTATTAAACTTCTCGTTTATTGTTATTATAACTAATCAACATGTTTAATCATAAAATACAGAAAATAATTAATAATTTCTTTCTTATCGATAATCGACATCGTACGTAATTGTGTCTCATTGCGTGCTTTTAAATTATTTTTTGTTATCTTGCGTACAAAATGGGCATATGTAGTCTAATAGCGCTGCTTCAACATAAGGAACTTTTTCCAATAAAGTACATTTCAGATGAAACCAGCGTACACATTCATCACAACTAATATTTTTCTCTGAATCATCCTCAACGTCACTAATTAAGTCTTCATAACATTGGCTACATTGCATAGCTGCCTTTTTTGTGCTGCTCTGCGGCACTGTTTTCTTTTTATTTACTCTCTTCTGTTTCTCTTTAGCTTTCCTATCTTTTTCTTCTGCTCTTAATCGTTGCTTGCGTTTTTTTTCCATTTCTAAATATATTTTTTCTTCTGTTCTTAATTGTTACTTTCGTTTCTTTTCCATTTCTAAATTTTCTTTATCTTGGTCTTTCTTCTTGTAATAATCTCTCCAAGCTTTTGAGGAAATTGCACTCGGTAGTTTAGGTCCATTCCTTGTTCCACTTTTATCTTTTGGCGCTGGTGGCTCCGCAAAATGTAAGTGTTTTTCGAAAACGTCATCAAAGGACATGACATTTTGTGTTTGTGATATTTCTATTTCAGAAAATGGTATAACCGATATATCATTTAAAGATATATATGACCCAGGGTCAGGGAAACTTATACTTGTTGCATCGGTAATTACTTTTGATGTCAAAATGTCAATGTTTTGGCTGGAACGTGAAGCAGGGGCTTGTGGCATTATAATTTCAATATTTTGGCTGCAACAAGGAACAGGGGCTTCTGGCATAATTGTGTCAATGGTTGGGCTGCAATGAGGAGTAGAGGCTTGTGGTGTAAACATTTCAATATTCAGACTAGAATAAGAAGCAGGAGCTTGTGGAATAACAATGTCTATATTTGGGCTGCAACATGGAGCAGGGGCTTCTGACGTAATGGGGACAATAGTTGGGCTGCAATGAGGAGCAGGGGCTTGTGAGGTAATAATTTCAATATTCAGACTGGAACAAGAAGCAGGGGCTTGTGGCACGATTTCCGGCTGATCAAAGCTTACATTTTCTGGAGTTACTGCACAGTTCATACCAAGGAAAAGTTCTTCAACGAGTATGCTAGAACTTTGGTTGGAAGCTGCTGATGTTCGAGGAGTCTTTGATTTCGAACGACGGTTTTGAACGAATTTTGCCTTAGCCTTCTCAATTTCCTCTAGAATTGGCTTCGTTTGAATGTTGCGACTGGCCAGGTCCATCTGAATTAATGATATAACCTTCGACGCTGCATCAAAATCTTTTGCATACACTATGTTTTTTCTATTTGAGTTAGAATTTTTTGCTCTCTGTTGTGTGTCTTTGACACATTTTGTGTAATCCACATTGTCTTCGTTTAACGGATATAATCCACACTTTCGGAATCCATTTTTGATTGCTTCGTCCAAGTGGATTGATGTTAGAGTCTCATTGAGTATTCCGCAGAAATTTAATTTTGTAACGGTTTGGTTTATATTTTCTGTACGAGCCTGCCAGTTCTTAACAGTGTTCCTCCAGTTTTGCTTTAGCGGCCTAAACACGCTGACGTCAGCTGGCTGAAGCATGTGTGTTGTATTAGCCGGTAAGGCATATAATATTATGCCGTTCGCTTCACAAAACTCACTCAAAGAGTAAGTCATATGAGACTTGTGGCCGTCTATAAAAAGAATCACAGGCTTTTTTATACTATTTTTGGTAACCCAGTCATTGAAATCATTACTTACATATTCATAGAATACGTCACTCTTCATCCAACCACTTTCTGAACGACCAAGTACCCATGATTCAGGCATATTGTCGACAATGGCCTTAGGGGGTCTTACGTATGGGAATATAACTAAAGGAGGACATAATTTACCACTTGCCGCAAATACCAATAAGACGGTGATATTTTCTTTTTCATTATTCTTTTTAATTACGTATAGGTTCTTATAACCTCTAGGTCCTAAAACTTTGCCACTCTTTGGGCACAGAGAAAATCCGGTTTCATCCCCGTTGAAGATCCTGTCTGGTTCTTCAAATATGTCTAAAGCGTCTATAAACTCCATATATTCTCTCAGCTCTTTGAACCAGGACCGTATGCGGGTCTCTGTTACTACTGCTCGTGCATTGTTTAAAGCCTTCTGGCTCTCGGATACTTATTTCGGGATGACGCTTTAAAAATTTCTGATACCAGGTGTCTCCCGGCTTGCCATCCTTAAATGGGTTTTTGATGTCAGAGTCACGAATAATTTTTGAAACACTTTCTAATAGATCTTGTTTACTCAATGGAAATCCACACCTGGCCATGTTTAGAATCCATTTCGTTAATTTTTCCTCACCCTCACGACCTAAAACGGGGTCTGGGCCTACTTTTGGCAATTTATTAGCAGCAATTTTACCCGAAAGACGATCATGAACCGTTGTTTTCGGCACACCATAAAACCGGCAAGCTTCTCTTACTCCCATTTTTTTGTACTTTATGTCCTCTACTGCTTTGAATAAATCTTCTTCCTTGTAGGTAAAAAGACGACGCGTGGTTGACTTTTTCGATATCGCCACCTGTGAGATATAAAAAATGTAATACTCTCAGGCGCCTCTGGAACCGATCGGTTCCCAGACATAATCGAATCGACAAATCAGTTGTGTCTGCAACTCCATGGGAGATAATTTAATGTATCTATGAATCTGATAGCCAATTTTAATAAATTGACACTCTGCATGGAGAAGTGGATCAAAATATATAAGTAATATAAGTAACATGTCTTTGTTAACCATATATTTGTCTAATGCACAATGTTATAAAAAAATTTGGTACGAATAGGTACAAGAAATCATACCTACCAATTTATCTTTATCCTTTCCTTTTTTCTGTTTGGATTTCCTTGGTTTCGGCGGTGGAGCCATCTGTAAATAGGTATAAAAACATGCAACACACACCAAGCATAAACCAGTTAGTATGGCAAGACATGTCTATGTAAAAGCACCATTAGTTTACTTATTTATAATATGCTCATACCATACTAGACTATTTTATAAAAGAAAAAAAAGTAGGTTTCAATTCAATATATCGACAAAAATCTTTGTGAACAACACTACGCATTTGTGGACGAGAAAAAGTTGGTTCTCGACCATACTTATTTTCCATATCACAATAGGTAATATTTGTGGTCGAGAAGTAGGCAATACTCGACCACCAAATTATAGGCAAATAATTGAAACAGACATCGTGGTCGCTAATTAGTCAGTATACGACCACAAAAAATTAATATTTTTGTATGTAAGAAAATCGATGGTCGACAACTAATCAGTTTCCGACCACCTTGTTTTTCATCAATGAAATATGTTTAGATTTGTAGGTTTCTTCTTTATTTTGCCGGTCGCATTCTGACGTCTAAATAAACCATGTATAATAGGATTAAAAGAAACAGTAACATTTACGCCCATTTAATGCAGCATGTTAGAAAAGCTCAAATAAGATTAGATGAAAACCGTTCGTTTACGACCACGTGTTCGTAAACGGACGGAAGCTTAGTTTTAGTCAGCCCCTTAGCGAACATCATTTATTTAAATAAAAACACATTTTCTAAATAAAATATGGATTTAAAGTTAAATTATAATCATATTCTGACACCCCAAACACAATATTTATGTAAAAAACTTTACTGAAACATGTTTTACTTACGGTTGAAGTTTGCCTCCTCACAAATTTTTCACGAACTTTTTGCTTCAAAATTGACATATGTGCTCTGGCCTAGATTCGTCGGCTCACTGAGTGATACTGTTACGAATTATCATGACCAAATTTCTACCCGAGGGAAAGGGACAGACAGAGCATGGTCTTCTAGCAAAATGAACGTTCACTGCGCTATAATACAACTATTTTTGGTTGTTTTCGTAAAAGTGGTCGTGAGTAGGTAGTGGTCGGTGAACTGGCAGAGTCACCCTATGTATTCGATTATCACCCTCGTAAATATTTTCTCAAACCGACGTTAAATAACGCCCAACTCATAGATTTACTATGGCCCAACTCTAATTGGCTGTTGACACTTGACAGAACTTGACATATATGCGTGACGAATTCCATAAATCGTGTAATAATTAGTTCGTTTTATTGTGAATTGTGAAGTTTTTTGTAAAAATATTGATGTAAACATGGATAAATTAGAGTGCTCGGTTTGTGGGGAAGACTATGCTTAGAGAAATTACGAGAAACCCATTCAATCAGTTTTCGTTTGTTGACAAAACAAAAAAGTGCATTTCAGTAGACAAACACATCAAAATCTGTATTTGACTCAAGAAAAGGTAAAATCTTATGACTATTACATAACACGTTAATACAACTGTAACTGGGTGTCGTCATTCAAATTTAATAGTCTTTTGCTAGTGTCTCTTACTTTGAAACGTCGTTTTCGTGTCTGTTTTGTATTAAATGTGTGTAGGTAAGTATCAGATTTTTTAATAATTTTACACTATAGTAACTTGCTCCGTCTGCTTAGTGACTGCCTACCTAGGCCAAAAACCAATGCACGCCACTGCGACGACGTGACCTTGTACGTACGTACATGATTTTTGTGATCACATTTTACCGTCGGTCAGTATAAGTGAGTTGCATGGCGATATACATAACGATTTGCGATGATACTTTAAAGGATCACAAAGAAAACGTAAGTAAAACAAATTAATATCAATCAGCTTTATTTGAAATTGTAAACAACTTAATATTGTAATAATAATTAAGTATTAGAGTATTTTAAAAACTATAATAAAAGTCAAAATAGTTTGCATTTTTAAATGGTTTTATTTAGCTTGCCTTGGACGAATAAAAAAAGGCGGACGGAAACTCGCTACACAAAAAGTGAAGCACCCATAGTACGACGGTAGGCTTAAATGTACGGGCTGGCACGCACACATTCACACCCATAGTAAAGACCAAAAGCCGCGATTACACAACAAATCTCGTGTCACGGTAGTCATTGTCGTAGTGTCACAAATAAAATAACAATATACATGCTGAAATTTTAATGGCTTCTTTCCCGAAAAGGGGTACTCATCATTATGAACAACTATTAAATGGGACCAACCCTGAAATCGCGAAAAAAAAACAGTTGGTCCCTACATTTGTGACCACCTGATATATTTTTCGCTATGCAGGGTTGGTCCTATAGTAAAAGTTGTTCATAATAATGAGTACAACAACCCCTTTTCGGGAAAGAAGCCATTAAAATTTCAGCATGTATATCTGGTGAAATGATATTTAAAAGTACAGATATGTTACTTGCACTCGCAACTGAAGACTCGAAAATGTCCTAATTAGGACGTTTATCTATTAAACCGAATCAAGTAGAACGCCGAGCGTGACTGGTGACAGAAAAAAAATGCCGTCGTGTGTGCAATTATGACGCGAAAGTAATTTGAAGTAGTCAACGTACTTATTTTGTACTAGTTTATAATGTGTATTGAAATGCCGCGGCGTACGGATTTTTTTTTCGTTTGTTTTATTAGGGTATGGCATATCTTTACTTTTAAATATCATTGATCTGGTGTGTTATAGTGGGTTTAGGAAAAAACGAAGTGCTTCAATCTTTTCTTAGCGATATTTCCTCCGCCATTTTTTATTCGTCCGAGTAGCTTGCCCTGTTTTTTGTTCTTTGGGTAAAATTTACGTTTCATTAAATATAATAAAAATGACGTCTGTACAAGGTTACTTTGCGCGCGCTGCAGGCCAGTGCCGTCCACACAAAGGCGCCATCGCGGCCTTCGGTAGTAAAATAATTATAGCTTTAAAATGTTTTTATTTAATAATTTAATTGCAACAAAAGTACTGCGAGGTTACTTAACGATGATACGATATCCCATGTTCCTTTTAAACCTTTGTATTGTAATTTTTGCAGCCTTTGCCACGCAACTAGGAATATTTATGACAAACAAATACTCGCTCTCTCTTGCGAGCCGGACCACTGTCGACTGAGTCGCGTTGGCCCTAAAACTGTAATTTTAGGGCCAGCGCGCTGGTGCCATTTAGTTGCGCACTCGGCCGTGTCCTTACGCTAGTTATAAAGTCTATGCTTAAAACGTAGTAGACATAAAATGGAAAAGAGTTCTTAAGAATAAAAACACATCGTTTCGCATATCTCGGTGAGTGAATCGATATTTTTATCATCGAGTGCGTTTTTTCGATGTCACTCGAGTAAAAGTGAAATCGAGTCGCATCACTAATCATATGTCATCAACGATGAAAAAAATTATCAAAAATAATAAATAAACGTAGTGGTATTCTCTTTAAAATAATAATTATAACTAAACTATTCGCCAAGGCCCACAGAGTACATTATATAACTGAGAACCAAGGCCTATGTCCAGCAGTGGACGTCTTTCGGCTGAAATGATGATGATTCGCCAAGGACTATCAATTGTGGCATCGATGGGTGCATACATATCTTGTTGAAATACAATCAGTGATTCGACAATGGACAGCTCCTCAAGTCGTAAGAACCCTTAAATATTATTCAGTTATATGAGCCCTTGAACATCTTTATTGCAAAGAGGTTTTCACAAACTATCTTACGATGTCAGTATATGTACCTATATAATATATATTAGCCTATTTTACATGAGTTCGACATGTTCTTACTAAATGAAACCAACAATTACCAAATGACCACATGAAAAACATCTAAAACAAACTCCAGTTCATCTATACAAACTGCATCAAAATAATAATGCTTGTGTTATTTACAAGTTACAGCCCATACCTTAGTGTCATTCATGCTGGATGTTGGCATTTAAGAGCGTATGCTCGGTCCGTGGGCTGTTTTGCTCAAAAACGTAATTTTTCAAATCTGATTATTCATCAACCACTTATCCTACGAACATATCAATTACTAATAATTTTAGGAAATGTTATTGTCTAAATAGAAGATAGTTTATTTTGTTCGATTATTAGAGTATTTGTGAAATCTATCAAGATAACTGAACAGAGGTTTTCTTAATTTCACTTTCAGAGTCAATTTCGAAGCTTCAAATATCTGAAACCACTGACAGACCTAGGAAACGAAATTTTTTAACCAACTGGGAAGATCCTTGTAAAAATAGTTACTAGAAAGGATTTTTCATTTTAGGCTGAATACATAAGAAATAAAAATCCAAACAATGTGAAATTATTCAGAAATTATAGTCGATACAATTATTATTTTCACCACTATATCTTACATAATTTAATATAACAATAAATTACTATAATAGAAGAACATATTCTTTAAAAACTTACACTTGAAAATTTCAACTAAATTAGCTCTATAATTTTTTTATAAATATTTTAAAACTACTATAATACTTCGCGTTCGAATCGATTCAAATCACTTCGCCGCGAGCCCTTCCAGAGAGTGGTCACGTCGCTCGGCGCTCCGTCGGGGGTTGACGACCTTTGCCGTGCGTTTATACACGGATACTGCAAGTTTTTAGGGCGATCGTCAAATCTTACTACTTTGGTAAATAAAATATTTTATTTTTGATGACCGACAAAATTTTAAAGTGTTATCATAAGTACTTGGTAAGTATTTTTTTATGACTGACATTGTTTTATAGTGCCAAAAAATTATGTTTTAGACGGTATGGGAAATAAAACAAAGGCGTTTTTTGGAATGTGAAAACGCAAAAAAACTGAAAATTTGGCTAAGGCAAGAGCTAAAAGGTATATTTATGTTACACTAGCTTCCACCCGCAGTTTCGCCCGTGTGAAATTCGGTATGTTACAAGTGTTCTAGAGTGTGCAATCGATTCAAGTTTGGAACTTAATGTTTTAGGGTTTTGGATTAAAAAATTAGGGGTTAGGGTTTTAATAAAAACAAACGTAAGTTATTCGAGTTTAGTAGAAAAAAAAACAAAATTGTTGGCTTTTTATTTATAAATAATGTATTTTTAGGTTCCGTAACTAGAAGGAAAATACTAAACTCTTATAGGTTCACTCTCTTGTCTGTCTGTCCGTCTGTCATAGCCGAATCTGTTGAACGAAAAAAGTTCAAATTTCTGTTCAAAGTTTGCTCTATGAAATTGCCTTCTTTTTACAAGCTTTTTATTAACTTGCAATGTATGTATGTATGTAATTTGTTAAGGTCGAATCTTGCAACTCAATTTTGAAGCAGATATCTTCAACCGATTGAGCTGAAATTTTGTATACACGTTTAGTTTGGATGACAATGCATGGTTAGTTATGTGACGTCATTCTAAATTCAACATGGCGGAACACCCAAGATGGCGGACTAGTTATTTTTAATGCACTCCTACAATATGGGTATCAAATGAAAGGGCTTGCTGAGAGTAACTTGAAAAATAAAGTGACGTCACTCTAAATCCAATATGGCGGACTAAGTTTTTTATGGTTTCCTACAATATGGGTACCAAATGAAAGGAATTGCTGAGAATACGAATGCGAGTTAAAAATCTGTCCAGCGATAACTAAAAAGTAAAAAATAAATTAAAAGAATTTTTTTTTTATAAAAACAAGGTTTCTTTTAAATGCACTAAAATGAATAAAATAATAAAATAAACTTTCCCTTTAAAACTTTTTATTATTTAACCCTATGCCCGTGACTTGCATAAGCATTAGCAGTCCATTACTGTCCCACTGCTGGGCACGGACTAGTTTTTGTAATTTATGGTACGGAAATATGGAACATGAATGGTGCAACGGTCGCTTGGTCGCTACTTTACTTTTTAGGGTTCCGTACCCGAAGGGTGCCAAACGGGACCCTATTACTCTCACTACGCTGTCCGTCCATCCGTCCGTCTGTCTGTCACAAGGCTGTATCTTTTGAACGGGAATAGATAACCGGTTGACGGACGGATGACAAATACTAAAAACAAAAAAAAGTCCAAGATTTTAGACTTTTTTACCTATACAAGAAACCTCAAAAAATATGCATTTTTTTCAACGTTTTTGTTCCTGCTTTATCTTCAAAACGGTAATATATACCAGCGTCACACTTGGTGAGATTATAGTGCATTATTATGTAGTTTAGCAAAAAATACTAAAAATAAGACAAACATAGACATATGTGGTGGTACCTGCGTAAGAAAGACATGCAAAAATTCATATTTCGCGCACTGTGCGTTGATGTTTTTTGATAAAATCTCATAAATTAAATCCGTTTTTATGGGGTATCAGGTCGTTGAGAGGTACGGAACCCTTACTGCGCGAGTCCGACTCGCACTTGGCCGGTTTTATTATTCTTATGTACTAGGTCTAAGTACTCAAACGTGTCTATGTTTGAAAGTTAGACATGTATTAGAGAAGAGTGTAAGGCTGTTGTAGGGTTTCCTAAAACTAAGTTCTAAAACATTTAGAACTCGCGCCGATTTTACGCCAATACGCAAATCAGCGGCGGCCACAGACCAAGTAGAGATGCTACGCATGGCGGCGGCGTCGTCTAAAAACCATCGGCGGCGGCGGCGCATTGTGGGATTATTTTAGGTTGGCACCTCTACTATACGAATCTATAAATGACTCTTTGAGGTATTGTAAGGTTTTAGCGTAAAATGCCAATTATCACTTTATCTCCTAGTGTCGATATTATTATTTTATCATAATAATGTTTTTTAAGAGCCTAATTGAAGATTTTCGAAGCAGCAGAGTACATTTATTGAAGTTCGGCACAAATGCTATGCAAATATACACACGAAACTTTGTGGCAACGTAAGGTTTTGGCGTAACACGCTTTCCTCTACATACATAAAAAAACTTTAAATTACTAGATCTCTGAAAAAACTTGTAAAACGTAACATTTTGGAAGCATTAAAGTTATTATTTATTGTAGTCTGGCCTTCTACTATACGGATCTATAAATTACTCTTTGAGGTATTGTGAGATTTTGGCGTAAAAATGTTAATTAACACTTTATCTCCTACTGTCGATAAATTTTTCTTCATAAAAATGATTTTTAAAAGCATAGTCAAAGATTTTGGAAGCAACAGAGTATACATTTATTGTAGTTCGGCACAAACACTATATGCATATATACACGAAACTTTGATGTAACGTAAGGTTTTGGCGTAAAACATCTTTCTCTCCATACATAAAAAAATTCAAATGACTGTATCTCTAAAAATACTTGTAAAACCATATTGAACATTTTTGAAGCATTACAGTATGTATTTATTATAGTTTGGCATCTCTAATATATGAATCTATAAATAAATCTTTGAGGTATCGTGCGGTTTTAGCGTAAAACTCCAATGTTAATTATATCTTTAACTGACGATTTTTTTAAAATAAAAATTATTTTTAAATACAAATCGAAGATTTTTGAAGCAACAGAGTATGTATTTAGTGTAGTTTGGCACTAGCACTATATGGATCTATACACGAAACTTTATGGTAATGTAACGTTTTAATTTTCTCTCCATACAAATAAAACTTCAAATCGCTATCTTTGAAAATACTTGTTAAATGAAAACACTGAGGCAGGATTTTATATTTGCATTGATAAGTAGAATCCGAATCCGTTATAATATTTCCAAAAAAACATATTTAATTTTTAAATTTTCATTCATAAAAAAAAATCATAAAATAGATCCTAAAAAAATAAAAGTATCAAAATTATTCGTGCTAACGGTTCAGCACTCACGCACACAGAGGAACCATTGTATCGTGCCGTAGTCAGTGTGCCATTCGATAGATCGTGCAGATTTTGACTTGCGCTAAATCGAACATACGCTCTTAATCACTCATCGGTCCCAGAAAATAAACAAGGCACAAGCAGTAGTCATCATCCGTAACTGTGTTAATTGTCGATGCTCCATACTGCATGCAGATCTCATGTTCAATCGAGAAACAGGTGAGCACAGATTTAACTTTTATATGAATACATTTTTTATTTGAAATTAAATTAATTTGTATAGTAAGTCGGCATTGTGTTTTGATATTCCACTACTGTCCCACTGCTGGGCACGGGCCTCTTCTCAGTATGAGCAGGTTAAGGCCTTAGTCCACCATGCTGGCCTAGGGCAGGTTGGCAGACTACACACACCATCGAGCACTGTTTGGAGCACTCTCTGGCGTGCAGGTTTCCTTCACCATTAAAGCAAGTGATAATCAAATTCTTATCCACACATGAATCCAAAAAGTCAGAGGTGCGGGCCGGTTTCAAACTCACACCCTCCTGCATGAAGGCAAATGTTCAACCACTAGGCTATCACTGCTTAGATTCCACTAACTTAGTTTTATTTTGTTTCAAGGTTCATGGATCAGATCGCATCTGCCATCCATGTTGGTTGCAAGCTGATATAGTTCCAGTTCCGGTAGCTGCAAATGTACCAGTGTCAACAAAAACAATTACCTTACCGGATTATTCAAGAATACCAGATTTGCAAGGCCATTATTTTTGTCCAGACTGTAATGTGCCAGAGCAACTGACTGTCCTATGGCTCAGGGTGAAGGTATTTACAGATAATCTATGATTCTGATTAAAACCATTGTAAAAAATAATTTTTTTTTTTTTATTACCTTTAAATGCTATTTAATTATTTGATAATATCATTAAAGATTTCTTTGAGAATAGGAGTTATTGCCCCTTTCGCTTGTTTTAGTACTTCGTTGCTTATTCCATCGGGTCCTGGAGCTTTGTCGTCTCTTTGGGTTTCTATAGCGAATTCTATTTCTTCCTGCATGATGCTGGGTACGGGTGAGATTTCTAACAATTCTATTTCTTTTCCCGCTAAGGTAATTTCATATAGTTTCTTGTAGTATGATGTAGCAATTCCTAATATTCCTTGCCTTCGATTCTCCCTCAATCTATTATTATCTTTCATCTGTACGATCCAGTCCTTTTTGTTAGTTAACTCCTTATATGCCTTTTTTATTCCTCCTGTCTGTAAGATGTGTCTCTCTATTGTTTCCATTCTTCTTTGAGTTCTATCTTTTCTAATACTTTCTTTTATTTCTTTACTGAATTTAGCTATTTGCTTTCGACTGTCGTTAGTATCGTTTCCATTAATTAGGTCGGCTCTTTGGTTAAGAAGGTTAATGGTTTTGGCAGTCATCCACTTGTTAGACAAGTCTTTGCTATTATTCCCTTGCGAATGGATGCTTTTATTGTTCCTTCTAACCAGTTGTATTTTTCTTGCACCTCCATGTTTGTTGTCTTTTTATTGTAATCCGTAAGTTTTGTCATTATGGAATTGGCTATTTGGGCTGCTTGGTATTTGGTAGGTTTTGTGTTCATCATACTATTTCTTGGTCTTGGGTTTTTTGGCGGGGTTGTCATTAGTTCTGCTCGAATCATTCGATGGTTGGTATTGAAGTTGAAATTGTTTATGACTTTCATGTTCGAGAAGTATCTGCTTTTACTAGTCATTACGAAATCTATTTCGTTTTTTGTTTTTCCGTCTGGCGATATCCAGGTCCACTTCTTACTTTCTTTCTTCCTGAACATTGTGTTTAAGACTCTCAAGCCATTCTCCTGTGCAAAATTTACAAGCTTCTCGCCGTTTCTGCTTCTGGTCTTTTTTCCATATACAAATGGTCCCAGGACTGTGTCTTCTTCTGGTTGTCGTTCTCCAATTTGGCCATTGAAGTCTCCTATCACAACAAGGTTTTTGTGAGCATGGTCTTGGATTGTTTTATTTAACTCTAGGTAGAATGAGTCTATTGATCCTGTATCAGATTGTTCCGTAGGCGAGTATACTTGTATGATGGACCATGGATCTTTGAATCCCGGTAGCTTAATATTCATCACTGCTATGCGCTCTGATACTCCTACAAAGCTCTCCACATAATTTGTGAGGTGTTTTTTGATAATAAAACCAACCCCATGGTGACCTGGAGTCGTTCCTATATGGTATAGAAGGAAGTCTGGGTAGGAAATAATTCTTTCTCCCATTCGCCTTACTTCACTTAGGCCGACGATGTCCCATTTGATCTGTTTTAACGCATATGTTAATTCTGTAAGGTTTTCATCGTTTTTCAATGTAAGTACATTAAGGGCTGCAACATATATTTTTGATTTTCTGTGGTTGTTTTCGCAATTATTATTTTCTTGTGTTGTTGGAGGGTTATGGTCTCTATCCCCCACGAGGACCAGTCGGCTTGGGGGAGATTGTGTTATTTCTTTTGTTTGGTTTTCGTAGTTTGGTTTGGTTATCCGTTTGCCGATTGTTAGTTGCTATTGGTGTTTATGTGCGTGGATGTCAGTGAGAGAGTTTGATCGGGTTCTCATCAAATCGAAGGCGTTTGTCCTGTTCGTTTTAATAGAACTCATCATTTGTTGCTTTTTAGGTTTATTGGTTGACGTCGACTGCGGTGAAGTAGATAGTTCTCTTTTCCTTTTGTCGGTGTTGGGTCCCTTAACTACTAGTTTGTCATATTTCAGGAAAGCAATATTTCCCTTTTTTTTCTCTTCTAGAAGCTGTGGTAGCAAAGCTTTTCTCTTTTCTATAACTTCCTTAGAGTAGTCTTCCGATATATAGATTCCCTTTAAACTCTTTTTATTCTTCTAAGTATCATATTACATAAACATATAAATTGTTTCTATTATTAACTTCAACCTACAATTAGTCATACCATGAATTCCTATACCTACTACAACTTATACGTAAATTTTCATTTAAACGATAAGAAGAATGTAAAACTCAAGCAAATGTAAAGTGACGTCACAGCTTCTAATAAAGTATGTAAACTAAACACAAAAATAAACTGTTAAAGGTTTATTTCAATCATTTTATAGTTTTATTCTAGTTTCGTTCTATAATGAGCTGATAAAGCAACTTGTTGATCACTATCCTCGTGGCCTAATACCAATTTATTTGGGGTCAGCGCAGAAGTAAGTAATCTTATTCATGTAGCTCTTATACCAACATTACCTTCTTCTCTTACTATTTTGTATGATTATAAAAAAGTGTAAAGTACTTATCAGATTAGATCTGTTAAATATCTACACAAATAACATCAATGTAACCCACTGCATATTGTTATCCTTTTCTTATGAGGGGGGACCTGCCCCCCTAGCCAAGTTAATAATCTACAATCGTCAACGCTATAGAAAACAATAAAAATGTACGGGAATGACATATCTCAACGAATGACTTTTTCGATTCACAAACTAAATAACATTAAATGTTATTTAGTTTGTGAAATTGTTAACTATCACGCACCAGTTCAGTCACCAATATATTGATATTGTGATTATTTTACTATTTATATTGTATTCGTTTTAGAATGTGTTAATGTTTATTAATTCAATATTCATGTATTCTGTTGTTTTTATAATGTTACTTCTGATGTACATATAATTGGTTTCTGGAGTTATGTCTATTCATGTTTCTTATTATGATTCTGTACCAATATACATACCTACGTTATTAATCATGACTGATGATGAAATTGATAATAAAATTGCAAATTGCCTATGAGCTTGTCCTTTTGTTTTGTCTTATGTTTTTGGCAATATAATGTTATTTAGTTTGTGAAATTGTTAACTGTCTAAAATATCTTTTTAACCTGGTTAAATGTGCAGAACTAGTAATAATATTTTATCAGTAGTAAAGTTATTTGATTAAAGAGACGTGCTAAGATTGTTTACTAAATAAGACAAGAGAGAAAAAACAGACCGTACATTTAATATTATACACGTTGAAACAGTTATGACACTGTCCGCGCTTTAATGAATCATGAACAAAAGTGTGAAAAATATCACACTGACAGCTTTTAAGTTTCATGAAAAGATCTAAGAAGGGTTTTTGTTGCAACTTTATATTAAAATGCAAAAATAAAGTGCGTAAGCAGAGTCGCGGCAAACAGAAAGTTAGAAACGTAAACATCATTACAGATGCGATGTGTTTTAATTTATGTAATAGAGCTTAGTGTAAGTGGGTGAATGCGTAGACTACAGCTAAGAGTCCTCGTAATAAACACTAGACACTGTAATGGCTTAGTATTACGAAATAGCTTCTTCTGTTGCGTTACGCAGACTCCTCAAAAATTGTATTTTCGTATATGTATCAACTAGAAAATCCATAGCAACACCATAACTAACTTTTTCATTCCATCTATTCGAAAAGGACGACTTGGTTCGCCTTTAAGTGCACCCAAAGCTGGTGTTTTCTATAAGAAACTTTTAGCGGGCAGTAATGAGTTTTTAATCCCCTTTATAAGTGCACCGCAATTATCTTTGCCGCGCACGTTTTTAATTTGGAACATCTTAGTGTTCAGCGCCAAATAAATCGAACGCAAATATAATTTTGAATAAAGGCATATTTTTTGTATGATAAAACAGAGATTGACGGAATCCTGACAAGGATAGAAAATTAATTCCGATTATAATGTTTTCGCCAGACTATATTTTTAACCGCCTTAAGAGGACGCTCCCAAAACGTAATTCCCACCCTCGCACTCCCCTTACACCCCGCAACTGCGAGCCGCTCTCGTCAATTTTATGCAAGTTGCAATAGAACTCATTTTCGAGAAAATCATTCGCGCGCTTTTTACCACGGAAGTAAATGACGTAAGTCTCAAAACAGTTTTCGTTTTATTACAAGGATACTAAACAATCTATACAAATTTCCTCAAACCAGTATTTAATGAACTTTATTACCTTCCTATCTGCTTAAATTGTATATACTTTACTTAAATTATGAAGGAGAAATATTCGAATAATCTCTAAAAACGCATGATTTTGAAAAAATAAAAGCATCTAACTAAAATCAACCAATTATGTAACTGTCTAGTCAAACGATAGATAAAGGTTCAAAAAAACATATATCTAAATTTGACATTCATCAAGCATGTGTTCAACTCAGCATATGTTTTCAAAAAGTCACCTCATTTTGGGAGCCTAGCCTTAATATTATCTGTGTTGACAAGCGCTAGCATTATTATGGTTTTGTATGTCTAAACTTTTATTCTGGCAAAAATATCTGACTACAGCAGTGATACTGCTATGCTATTCTCTAAGGATACAGCCTTGCGTGCAACGCTGCCGCAGCGTCGAAACCTTGATTTGGTATTCACTAAAGTACGAAAAGCTACACTAGCGCTCAAGGCTGTGACGGCCGTGAGTTGGAACTACTCGACGACAGAGAAATTGACACTTCTTCATACATTTTGGTATTCCGTAAACAAAAACCAGCGTCGAGATCGCTCACAGCCTCACGCAAAGCCCAGTGTTACCAGATGGCAAGTTTGAAATTATCACAAATCTAGAAAAAAAATATCTTATGTTTATCGCATACGTGAAGAATGACTCTCCTCCACAAAATTGTAATTATATTGATATTTAGAGGTCTCAAGTTTCTATTAATTAGTGTGTTTTATTTAACACTAGCTATGCCCGACCATACGTTCCTATCAACATTTTTTTTTCACAAAATCCATCGCGTGCTCCGCACTCGCAATGTTAAAAACAATTCGCCTAAGTTTTATCGCAATAGGATGAGTGGTATAGGAACGCATACGGGACAAAAAAGAAAAATTTTTTTTTTTTGTAGATAAATAAAATCAGAAAATTATTAGAAAAAGAAAAGAAAAATTTCTTATTGTCCCAGTTAGCAGCGTGCAGCAGTTAAAAAAACGTAACAATGCAAAGCAAAAAAAAAAAACAGATACCTAACTAATCCAATAGCACTCAGTCTGATAGTCTGACTCTAGGTCTGACTGTCCTGACTGAACTGGTAACTGACGCAAACCGACCCACGAACTAAGACCGAACAAAATGAATAAGTGGAAAAGGACGCAGTATGCGGTTGGAAGGGAAGCATCGTTTTTTTTCATGGTCTTATGCGTGCATTTTATTCAGTATGTCGTGTGCATCACACTGCACACATAATGAGTGAGAGTGACGAGAATGTATGCTTAAATGCTTGTTGTTAATGCTGGTTGTTGTCTAAAAAATTACTAAGGCTCAAAAATATCACAGCGTTATTAAAATTATCGTATGAATTTACAAAATTATCGTTCGATACCCTGCTATTATTTTTTACCGCAAAGGACTTGCAATCATCGTAGATGTACGATAATTATCGCACGTCTGGCAACGCTGCCACAGCCACGCTTCTATCTGTCTAATCTAAAAGCTAAAAAGCTACACTAGCGCTCAAGGCTGTGACGGCCAAGAGTTGGAACTACTCTACAGCGGACAATTTGACACTTCTTGAACATTTTGGTATTCTCTAAGCAAAAAACAGCGTCGAGGTCGCTCACAGCCTGTCACAGCCTCGCCCTTAACCACGATTATATCTGTCAAATCTAAAAGCTACAAATATCCCAAATATTGCGCTGAGTCTTATATAGTTTAGTAACAAAAATCATTATTACTCGTAATTGAAAGTGCAAAGAAATGCAATAAAAGAAATGGAACCAGAGCACAGATGATTACAAGTCTCTATTTATTGGAAAAAGCTAAAAAAGTGAAGATTTCAAGAAGGCACGAAACGAAGGCAAAACAAGACAGTTCAACACTTTTCCCAGGATGTAGAGTTTATCCATATTTACAGGCTTTTTAAGGATTTAATTAATGTTTTAGAAAGTGATTTTACTCCATATATGCCTCCATATATAACATTATTGACTGTATTCTAATTTTACTAACAGTTTTTTTAAGTATAGAATGTTTCTGAACTTATGAGTACTATTGTTACTTATAAAGAATTTATTATTAGGTATACATATTCATACTTTTGATATATAAATATGAGTTTGTGAAGATATTTGTTACACTCAATCACACTGAAACGGCGGAACAGATTTGGATGAAATTTGGCACGCAGGTAGACTATAACCCAAATTAACATATAGGCTACTTTTTATCCCAGAAAAATAAAAAGCTCCCGAGGGATGCGAGATAAGTCTTTTTGTGATAAACGGAATTATATGGGTGATTCTCTGTAAGCTCGTAATCGGGTGTCCCGACCGATTTTTTCAAAAAGTAATTTATTTATTTAAAAAAAAATCACTCTGTATGAAACTATAACCCTGAAACTTTACAGGCCCAATGTTTTTAGAACCATAACTATTTTAAGTTTTTTTCTAGACGTGATAGAAGCTCTAAAAACACAGTCCCCTAGCTGTCCCCATCACTGTATTCCCACCTAGATATGAGATTTACGAAGAAGTTATTGAAACTACATACATTTGGCAGTTAATATCATAAAGAAAAATAATTACATTATATTAATTTCGTAAAACAAGGTCTCATTACGTATTTTATTTATTTATTAAAGTCCTGTAAACTTTGTCCCTAGAATTTCCATACAGTCCCCTGCCAAAAATTTAAAGCCATAATTAAAAAAAACTGTAAGTTTCACAAACGTTTTTTTGTGTCAAACTAAACGCAATTGTTGTGAATTTGGCAACCTTGCCGAATGCGGCGGCGAGACGCCATTTTGTTTAGTGTCAAAGCGTCATTTGTGAGGTGAACACGTGTTTGAACCGCTACCACACACAGTCCTCTGGTAAGTAATAATATTTATGTTTATTACTTTAATTATCTCTATATAATATTTATTGTTTTATTATTTCTGCCTAAATTGATCTGTAGGTTTAAAAAAAACTATTTTACATTGGTTTTGTAAAAATTGTTATATTTAACCGAAATACACAGTCCCCTGACAACAGTCCTCTGCCTGAAAATCAGCAGGGGACTGTTATACACAACATGGGACTGTGGATTTTGCGTAATGGTTATTATTTTTATGTATTGTTTGTGTCAATTTATCCGCTAGTGTATTTTTTTTCATGTAAGAATCATCAAAGTATCATTGCTTCGCATTATTTTCCTTTATAAACTTAAATTATTTTACACAGGCTCATTGAACACACATTATATGGCTCCTAAAAAGAATAAGTTATCTTGAGAGGAATTACTACAGAAAAAGAGAGAAGCAGAGTGACTATGATACCAAAGAAGAAAAAAATACCCTCAAAAGAGAGAAGAAGTCAGAGAAAAGGAGAAGTTGAAATACCAAAAGAAGAAAGAAAACGCTTTGCGGAAGTTAGTAAAGAATATGACACCTCGTGAGCTCAAAGCTGCCTTAAAGAAGTGGAAAGGACATTGTACCGTATAACGAGCCAAAAGACTAAGACTGAAAAGCATCACTATACTTTTGTACGAGAAAATACGCCGTTATCAGATCCAGAAGTAGATACTCCGCCTTCAAGACTCTTCCACGTGGCATCAAACGAGTGCATTTATTGAGCGATGGCCCTGTAACGCAGTATCGCAATAAAACGATGTTTTTTATAATGGCAACCAAACTGCAGAAATTCCAGATATTGAGGACTTTACATGGAACTACACCAAAAGTGGCCATGGCAAAGGTGCACCGGATGGTATCGGAGAAACGGGCAAAAGAACAGATGTTTTTTTTTGTTAATTCTGGAGGCGACATCAACAATATTGATCAGTTTGTTAAAGTAATCCAAGACATTGACATTGGCATCACATGTATCGCAATCGATGGTAAAGACATCCAGGCGATGGTCGATAACTACGATGAACTTTATTATGTGCCTTATTTGATTAAGAAAATCCTTAGGATTTGATTGGAGATCTCAGTTGAAATATCATATATTAAAAAAAAAAACTTTTTTCTAATAATTATATTAATAATAGTATTTCAATAAATACTGTATAAATCATTTACTGATTATATTATAATAATAAGACTCTTATGTTGATCTCAGTAGGTACAAAATGTTGCTAGCAATTAAGGTTAATTTTTGATATGAATGTTTAAAGAAAGTTGTTTTGTGTTGATTTTTACTAAAGAAACTGTCGATTATTGATGCGCAAATATGCCATAAAAATAATAAATTATTGATTAATGTAAAATTACTTTTTTTTAAGTACAACAGCCTCCTGTCACGTTCAAAACAGTCCCCTGATGCCTCAAACAGACCCCTGTCATTATTTTTTGGAAAATCGCTAATAACTCGTAAAATACGTATAAATTCAGTGGGCCTCCTTATCCAACTAAAATAATAGTTAATTTTCTTCTAAATAGAACTCGATTTTTTGGCAAATATTCAAAAAAATTGCCAGGACAGTATTTGTATGGGACCTGTATGAGCTTACAGAGAAAAGCCCATATGCGGGCGAAGCTGCAGGCTAAGTCTACATAACATCACGCCTGTATTTCCCCGAAGGGGTAGGCAGAGGTACACCTCTACTATACATAGTAGGTACACCCATATTTCACCAGTTATGTTATAAGTCCCATGTAATAGGGGGCCTATTGCCATTAACCGGGCACAAATCCAGACTAAGTCTAGTTAGTAGGGCTGTCTTGTTTTTAATTTTTTGTGTGTTTATGTATGTACATACTAAAAGGCAATGATAAATTAAA
Source organism: Asteroscopus sphinx (assembly GCA_949699075.1). Taxonomy (NCBI): domain Eukaryota; kingdom Metazoa; phylum Arthropoda; class Insecta; order Lepidoptera; family Noctuidae; genus Asteroscopus; species Asteroscopus sphinx. The sequence goes on from OX453024.1 coordinate 15,777,914, forward strand.
CATGTGTATTTTCCTTATCCATTTTTTATTTACATTGAAAGAAATAAGTAATATAATACATTATCATATTTTCCACCAAAATGCACACAAATCCTGCAGTGCTTGGGTCTGCCTTGATTATAACCCACTGATCACCATAAAAATCTCAAAATCCTTTCTTTGATTTTCCAACCAACAACAGAGACTCTTCAAAAAACCATTCATTTTTCAAACGCTTTTCTTCAATGGCGATAAATCTTTCAGTCCGGCTCGCCATTTGTGACTGCCTTTGTGAAGGTGGTGAGCGCTGGAGCAGACGTCGTTGTGCCGTTGTTAACAAACGACGCATACGAGGTGCTAAAAAGAAAAATAACTTTAAGCAATTGGTTGTAAATTTAATAAAGGCAAGCCAAGCCGTCTAAAAGCTTCACATGCGCTTGGGATGGGATTACGCCATAGACTTATATATTACTAGCGTCTTGACAAGCTAAGATACACAGTAGATTTTAAAAGTGTTTTAAAACAATAACGTCCTTTGACTGTCGGCGTCCAAGAACTATTGATTAGTGTCTCGTTTTTACTTTGTTGATGGGTTAGTATCCCGTGGACCAAAACTTAAACAATAGCATATAAAAGGTTAGATACCTTAAGGTTACCTATAACAATACTTACATACACTTCAGCTTCTTTTTCAAGTTACAAAACTATGTTTAAAACAATACAATTAAATGTGATATTATCGCTAATACAATAATTTAACTAAATACGAATAGAAATCAACTTCTAAAAAAATTACAAGTCTCAAAAATGTCGTACTTAAATATCATTAGGTAATCTGTGAGAAAATGTCAATTGCAGTCCAAGGAACTTATGTATCAAGCTGGAAAACGGACGGCTGACTAACATTCGGTCCGATGATTGGGGAGCCTTTTGTCTCTTTCTATAGGGTGTCCATACATGCAGGAAAGGGACAGCGGGCTCTCGGTAATACTATCTCAGAAGACCGGCCTCGACCGGTATTTTCTCCCTGATTTTGATTGAAGATTTTGGACCTTATATGAACGGGATATTATTCATTTTTGAAGTTCTTAAATTTCTCCGTACGCATTCTATCTTGGGTAAAAATTCTTTGGTGCAGTCACAGAGTACTTTTATATATATGAAAAGTGCAGTGCAAGTGATTATATACTCTTTGGTGCAGTGTTGCCAACCCTTACCAAAAACTTTCTCAAAGAAAATGTTGACATTCCCCCTAAACACCCCTAACTTTTCCTATTGCCAATGAATCATTCACACATAGCAAGCTAAAACTTTAAGAAATGTTTTTTTAATGATTATTTTTGGTAATAAGTACTCATATTGATCAAATTAATATTATACCTTAGAGACATAAGTAGTTGACTTTGAGCCGTTTGGGGTCGAAACGCTCGGGCCATGGTGTCCGAGTGCGCGCTCCCTTTTTAAGGAAATCTCTAAGAGGCTGGTCAACACTTCGCGTGACCAGAGGGCTGGCTTGTTCTTTGGTCAAAGAATAAGCGTTGCCATTCAACGTGGCAACGCTGCCAGTCTTCTGGGCACGATGCCAGATGACAGCGGTGTGGAGGAATATTTTGCCGCCTAGGCGCGCTTTTTTGTATCGTTTTGTTTTGTACTTTGTAAATATTGTATCATTTTATTTTTTATTTTGTAGATATTGTACCTATAAGTCAACACCATCAAATAACAGCTATAAAATTTGACGAATAAAACACCTAATTTATCTATTAAAAAAAGTTCGGCGTATAAAACAATAATCGAATGCGGGATAAAAGACTTTTTTAAATCGATTTTCTGGCAGAATTTAGGATAGTCCCATTTATATAATTATATTATTTGCACACCCCGGATGAGACAATAATAATTAATTAATTATTCCTTGACATGTTTCTTCTTACATAATATATTATGTTCATACAATTTTTTTAAGAACATTGTAAAACATCGCAAGGTAAAAATTCAAAATTTATTATTTGTCAAACATAGGTATGATGTATAAGATATGGTGTTAATTTATAAATAATCCAGTATCACTATGTTTTGCCTTGATATTAGGCGTACAAATTTGATAACTTATAGATAATACTTATTATAGATTTGTGGAAATTAATTGTTTAATAATAATAATAACAGTTTTTATTAATATATATTAATGAATAGTTTAACAAAGAAATCGGACTCTTGTGTATTTACCTAAAGTTTGTTGTATCTGTCAGAAAATCATTTACTGAATAGTAAGCTTTCAGAACAAGAAAATCTTTGAGCTTCTTTTTAAATGTACGTATATCATCACTCATCAGTCAATTTAATGTTGTGCAAACCATCATAATAAGAGATTTGAAGAAATATCGCAATAAATTACACTTAAAAATGTCATACGATCCCAATAAAGTACGTTTTTTGCTATCGTGTATTTTGATATTTCTTTTCAATCCTACGAATCGAACCACGATTGTGCGATCCAGTGGGGAGTACGAATTTCTCGTTCACAATGAATGTTTCGTTCGTAGTTAGTTTTAAGTCGTGCCACCACACGATCGTGCGCTTGTGTACATTAGGCAATGTAGGCGTTGAAATTTTGATACAGAACTCGAACCAGTCGGGAGTAAAGCTCTGGATAGGAACCAAATCGAAATAGAGTTAGAATCAAATTTTCAGGAGTAAGCCCCCAGCTCAGTTAAAGAATGGGATTGAAAATGGCGGACACTGGTGTGGTGCGAGTAGGTATTCCCTACTAGCATTAGAAATTACGTCATTTTCAAAGCCAATCAATAACTGCGCAAGTTATGCGAATTAAATTGTAATTAAATTGTTTACAATTAATTCTACTTAATGCCGCGTTCAAGAATTAACTCGATGTGGAGTTTTTATAATGCCATCTTTCTCACATTCACAGCAAAATGTTTTCTCTGTCCAGCTATCATTCCATATTTGCTGTTGTTGAGATTAATGCTGGTTTTGTTTGAAGCCCCTAAAACCCCAAGAAATTCCTGGCCCTAAAAATATCCCTTTTAATACTTCTACCCCCTAAATTTAGGGGTAAAACCCTCAAGCTGTCAACACACAACACTGCAAGTGGTTTAGTTTTTTATTTACAGTAGAAGGTTCATGCGTTTCGGCAAAGGAATCTTCATACAGCCTTAAAACTCGGCCCATAAAAATGTTACAAGCTCTTGGAATAATAACTTATTATTTGTAATTTTAATACGTTTCTTAAAAAACCTAAAACATTGACCTTATAAACCCATTAAACTCTCAGTCGAGAATTATCGATTATATTGTACAGATATTTGTGTCAAGCCCTAACTCGTCTACGCAACAGCGACGAGTCGACACAGCCTTCAGTTCGTCGACGAGCATAAATGCGTTAGTGAATACCGTTTGAATCAGCGTTGCGCTCTCGGACGTTCGTAAAGCTGTCTAAATGTCAAGCCTGTCATGACATACAGCCACGAAATTGTAAAGCGCAAACCACACCGAGAGCGGGTGCGGGTCGGGCGCGGGTCGGGTCGGGAGTACGGCGGGTATATTGACCTGTTTTTATATGGACGACATCACACGAAACGTGGGCGCGGGTTGGGCCAGAGCCGGGTGGAGCGCGGGAGCCACGCGTTTCTCCTGCCACTACAGACAGAGCGCGGGCCGCGCGGGTCGGGTCGGTCGTCGAATATACGTAGGTATTCATAGAGTAACTTTTTGTACGTATTCACCGATATGTACTTACACAGAGAGCTTGCGTGGGTCGTCAGCAGCGCGTATCAAGTGTTTGTCAACAAGCTGTTGTAATTATTAACAAAAAAAAACTCTTTCTCGTCATTTATCTAAATGATAGTGTTCGTAAACATTGCCTACTTACACTTTACTTACTTACTTACTTTTTTTTGCCTTTTGAAGAGAAGCTTCTATGGCGTCGTGGCACACGCCGCCGACCCGCGCTGTGTCAGCTGTGTGTGAAGTTCTCACTGTGAACACAATAAACAGTGCGGCTCACGCGAGCAACACGACCCGACTCGCGCCCGACCCGCTCCTGCCTTGTGTGTGATTTGCGCTTTAGAGAATAGCATAGCTGTTATTTTACTCTAATTGAAAGTGCTCGGATGATTACAAGGCTCTATTTATTGGAAGAAGCTAAAATAAGTGACGATTTATAGAAAGATTGAAAGGCAAAACAATAAGAAAGTTCAAAAATATTTCCCAGGATGTAGAGTTTATCCTTATTTACAGACTTTCTGAGGATTTCATTTATGTAGGTATTGGAGAGTGATTTTAACATAAAGGTATTATATTACGTCAGTATATACAAAGTCTTTGGATTTTAATCCATATACCTACTTATGCCTCTGCAAATTCGTGCCGGTGGTTTAACTACTAGGCTGAAGGTTTGTTTATAGCTTGGTTTCTTAATAAATTATGATTAATAAAGATACCATCAAAAGATTGTATTACATTCGTAATGTTTCAGGTATTATGCACTCTTTATCATTTTTGGCTAATGGAAGTTACCAAAAAATGTAGACACATATGTGTCCCAGGCTTCTGCTTCTAGAGCCATCCACCAGGTTGTTGATGATACAAATAATATTAACATTATCAACAAATATATCAGATTTCTTCAAAATCATGATGGACAGCAAGTTCTCAAGGAAAGATAAATGTTATAATACATATAAGTATTATCAGCTTAGACATAATTCTTTGTTATTCTTATTGTTATACCACATTTAAGTAAAGAAAGATTGACTAATAATATGAATAATATTATGGAAAATAAGTTGAGTACCTACCTACATTACTATTCATTTAATTGTTCGTGTCTGTAAGTTTATCTGGAACTCTGCAGCAGTGATAGTTTTGTTTTATAAATTGATTGACTGTATTATAGTTTTACAAACAGTTATTTAAGTAAATAATGTTACTTACCCTACGAGTCCTATTGTTTGTCGAAATAAATAATTTATTATCATACATATTCATAGTTTTGACAGCTTTGACAAATTTTTAGTAGACAGCATGTCGGTGGTAACATTTGAATTACAAAAACCGTTCTTACTGCTTACAAAATAAACTGTCAAGGTCAAACTGTTACCACTGACATGCGGTCGAATGTACTACAAGGCAATGAGAAATTAGAAATATGTATTTTCATTATCCATTTTTTATTTACATTAAAAGAAATAATTTTATTCTTATTTGTTTAATAAAATTACTAATTCCTATTAAATTATTCATATTTTCCACCAAGGCACTGGGGGATGCACACAAATCCTGCAGTATTTGGGTCTGCCTTGATCATGACCTACTAATCTCTATAAAAATATCAACATCCTTTTCTGGTTGTCAAAAAGGAGTTTTCTATTTTCCAACCGTCTTTCTGCTAATATCCTCTCATTATACAAACGCTTTTCTTCAATGGTGACAAATCTTTCAGTTAGGCTCGCCATTTGTGACTGCCTTTGTGAAGGTGGTGAGCGCTGAAGCAGACGTCGTCGTATCATTGTTAAAATAACTATGACTACGAGGTGCTTAAAACAAAAAATCAAGGGGTTGTGAAATGAATAAAGGCTAAAATTTTCCAAGCCGTCTAAAAGCTTCTCAAATTGCGCTTGGGATGGGACCCCGTTTCTTGACATGCACACAGTTGTTAATACAATGACATCCTTTGACTGCCCGGAGCCCGAGAACAATTGATTTTCTATTGTGGCTAGTGATGGGTTTATGCCGCGGCATTTTGGGCAGATTGAATAAACGCCCAATATCTGTCCGTTTCTGCCCAGTAAATGCCCTCATGTCAGGGCATTTACTTTATACTTTTAAAATGATAAATTATTAATTATTTTTGGTTAAAATGCTTGTGATTACTTTAAGAAAATAACTTTTTGGAAGATTAAAGGTAATTGCAATTTAAAAAACCAAAATATCCATACACTTTTAACAATTTTCTTAACGACTTTCTGTTTTAATCACTTTTTTTTATACAATATTTGGCCACTTCTATGGCGGTGATCGTGGCTTCATTTAAGTCGGCTCTTGTACAGTTGACAGGGCACAAGGGACAAGTAAGCAAATGGGCCATGGACTGAATGGGGGCGCCACAATCGCATTCAGTTTTTGAGGAGTCTCGAATTCCCCATTTGCACAAATTTTCTCTGCAGCGACCAACTTGAGTCCGGAGCCGGTTGAGGGATTTCCAGACTGGCCACGGGAGATCGTGACCTGGGGGTAGGTGTTCTTGCGGTACTACAAAATCAGCCGCCTTTCCTTCCACAACTCCGTCCTCATTGCAATTTAATTTCATAAAGATTTGTTTTTAATGGTAATATTCATAATTTCAACATAATTATGGTGTAGTAAGGGGCGCGCGCAGATTGTGCGCAGCGCAGGCGACAGTCGGCATAGTGTTTGTCCAACCGGCACCCCACTCCAACTCGACTGTATAATAAGACCCACTGAGTTGGAATTTCTAAATTTTTGTGCGTGTAGGACACTTCAAGACGGAAGCTTTTGAAAAAGCACAAAGTGCGAAAACGCAAAGGTTTTGTTCAGGCGAACCTGAGCCATGGCCTAGTGCAACCAAAGAGAGCCTCATCGAGGCTATCGCCACGAATACATCGGTCCTGCTCTTACAAGAACCGTATGTCGGCTCCAAAGGGTACCTGACTGCGGAACATAAGGTTGTGCAGTCGGAAACTTTCTCGAGTCCGATCAACGATCTGGTCAACGCTGCGGTGGTGGTGGTCAATAAGGAGCTTGAAGTAATAGAGAACCCTGATCTTGTCACTAATAATGTAGTGGGCGTGGTGATAAAGTTATGCAACTTTAAGCTTGGGCTAATCAACATGTACTTCAAACCCAATGCTGATATTAGCGCCTACCTGGACAGAGCGAGGAAAACAGCGGAGGATCTCAACGTGGCTTACATCATCCTAGCTGGAGATGTCAACGCCGCAGTCCCTGTGAGATGGAGATGGAGGACAGTCCCTACTGTTATTGTTTCCCTGAACAGCGGTTATTAAGGCTCTGGCAGGGATGGATGCCTCAATGAGGAAACTGAGCCCACTTTCTACCGGCTCCGGAATGGGAACTCCTACACGAGTACAGTGGACATCGCAGTTTGCACCGCAAGTACTCTGCACAGGGTGAGGGAGTGGCGACTTGACTCTGACTTCGTAACGCTCTCGGAACACAGGGCAATAAGGTTCCAGCTGGAGATCTGGGCTGGAACTACCGCTGCACCACGTAAAATCAGCAGGATATAAAACACCAGGAAGGCTCGCTAGAGTGTGTTTAGAGACGTGCTTAAGGAAAAGTTGGCACGTATGGGCATCGTATCACAGCGGATCACATAGCCAACTTGGAGAATTGCGAGGATATAGATGCGGTAGTGAATTGCTGTGAGGAGTCTGTCACATGGGCATGCAAGGAAGCTATTCTAGTCATGAGAGATGCGCAGCTTAAGACAAACTGCTGGTGGACCACGGAGTTGACTGCTAAAAGAGAGGGAGTCATCTTGTTACGCAGGAAAATCCATATGGCCAACTCCAGGCGTAGGCCTTTTGCAGTCGAGGAATATTTAAAAGCGAAGACGGATTACAAAGAGGCCATCCAGGAGGCAATTACTAATGGCTAGGAGTTCTGCACGAGCCAGAAACTCGAGGAAATCTGGAAAAGTTCCACAGCAAAAGTAGCGCCGCCACTGTGGACATACTCCTTCGAGCTCCAAACAAAAAGGCACCGGAAGCGGACGGTTTCACTTTCGACATTTGCAACGAAGTCTACCGTGACAACATCCTGTGCGGCTTGGTAAACCAGTGTCTCCACCAGGGCCATTTTTCGACGCAGTGGAAGATGGCGGTCGTCAAAGGGATCCTAAAGCCGGGGACGGACAACTATTCCTAGGCCTGGTCATACAACCCATGGTTGTCATACCAACCCATTGGCCATTGGTAACAAAATAAAGAAAAAAACTGTACACTTTTTAACATTTTCATAAAATACAACATTTTCGAAAGATTCTAAAGCTTCACAATTAAACGTTTGACATGAAAATAGCTTAAATTAGTATTATTTACAACAAAAAAAACATTTTTTCTACAAGAAACATATATTTAATGTAGACGATTTTTTCTGCCCAGCAATTGGGCGTTTATTTGGGCGTAAATTCGTTTTTGCTCTATTCGCCCAGTTTATGCCCATTTATGCCTTTTGGGTTTAAACCCTCGACCCATCACTAATTGTGGCTCGTTTTTGTTCGTTGTTCGTTGTAAACCCATTAAATTAATAAGGCATGTTATTAATTTACCATCCCGTGGACGACAACCATAACAAATGTAACAAAATTTGGTTAGGCATAATAATATTTACTACATATCTACACTTCAGCTTCTTTTTCAAAAAACTATTTTTAAAACAATACAGTTCAGTTTAGTACAATCGCTAATATAATAATTTATCGAAACACGAATAGAAAGAAGCATTACCTACTACAAATACAACTCTCCAAAACAAAATCACAGAGAAAATAATCACTACGTTACAAACAAAATGTCAGTCAGTGATCAAAGATAATATAATCGCTACGTGTCAGTGATTATTTTACTGAAACTTCTTGGTCATTCATACATTATTTTTGAAAAATGCAGTGCTGCCAGTGTACTTTTGTCAAAAGATACCTGAGAAGAGTTATCCAAAATTAACCATTAATATGAAAAGTAATTTTCGATTAACTTAAGATTCAATATAGTCTACGCAGACGAAGTCACGTGCAAAAGCTAGTTTTATTAAACATTTACAATTTTAGCACTGCCAGATATTTACGTAACACTTTACTTTTAGATATTTTCAGTTTTCTATCGTTTTCAACTACTTATACAGGGTGTCAGGGAAACGCTTCCGAAAACGAAGATAGGTGATAGTGCTGGTGATTACTGATACGAAACCACGAAAAAAAATGCGATTCTTTTTTTAGAGATTTTCATTTTTTTTTCGCATTTTTCATTATGTATGAGTTTTATTTAACTGCCTAAAGCTGGTTATGTATGAAAAATGCAAAAAAATATATGAAAAAATCCAAAAAAAAAAAGAATCGCATTTTTTTTCGTGGTTTCGTATCAGTAATCACCAGCACCTATTTTCGTTTTCGGAAGCGTTCTCCTTACACCCAGTATACTAGCATATGTGTACTCGCATTCAGATGAAGTTTTTAATTAAATAGATAAAAAAGTTCTTGTAGAACACTACAATTTCCCATTAAATCAGCTGGAGGTACCTGTAGTCCATCAAAGGAATCACGCAAAGTACTGTATGCACGTTCGTGTAGGTAAATAATAATAAATTGTTGTTGGTTCCTCGATTATAGCTTGATGCGTAGTTTATTATTGCTAAGGTACCGTGTGGTGCCGGACGTATTGCATGAACGAATGCACCACCCTCTCTCTTCTCATGGGTGTCGTAAAAAGCGACTAAGGGATTCACCAGAGGATGGGCAGCAGCGTTCTCTGAGTATTTAAACAACCAACTGCGATCGCCAACCCGCCACCGGAGATAATCTCGTCACGCGTGACCGGCCCTATGCTCTAGAGTAGTTCCTAGGAGTAGGCTTAACCACCACTGTGTTAGCATTAGGTAGGTCTTCGCCTCGCCGGCGAGGCTTGCCGCTTAACGGCGATTCGCGAAACGCGTCTCCCATCCGATATACCGAAAGTCCGCCACTTTCGAGAAAACTATTCCCGATGCATCAACGGCTGCTAGGGGGACATAGCGGCGGGGTCCCCCCGCAATGCCACAGTAAGCCGAGGTTCCAGCCCTCCCTTGGGGGACGCCCTTATGCGGTTTTGCAGGTAGGGTATCCATTCTGGGTACCAATTCTGCGAGAGTCCAATCGAAAAAAAAAAAATCGCCAACCCGCCTGCCAAGCGTGGCGATTATGGCATATCCCCCCCCTTTGGGGGGTGGCCTTTGGCGTTTTTCGGCTGAAATGATGATGATGATAAAGTTTTAGTGTAAGAACAGAAGTATAATTGGGTCGGTATCTTTTGTTCTCGATCTCGATATGTCTAGGTTGCCCGTAAGAATAGATCGCGAAATGTCTGGATCTCGATTGGACTAGACATCGTAAGTTACGATGTCTAGTCCAATCGAGATCCAGACATTTCGCGATCGTAACGTCTACATCTCAAAATATTTTACATCTGTAAACAGAACAGTATCAAGCGCCGCGCTACGCGTTTTCTCAGTACCAAGTAGTACCAACTATTTAATTATGTGCACACGAATTGTTGTGAATACGAGTTAGTTATCTACATGGTAATAATATATTTGAAATTAACACATCTATTACTACGATCCACGACGACAAAAAGTAGCATAAAAAGTAGATTGCTTGTTATTTGTAATACGGTTTTAATTAGTGCGAGAAGAGATTACTTTGTGCATAAATTCATAATAAGTAACAATAATTAATAATATATTACTGTTCTTAATTATCACATCATCTTCATCATTATCATCATTTCAGCCGAAAGACGTCCACTGCTGGACATAGGCCCAAGCATCGCCACAACGACCATAACGATTTTAACATAAAAAATGTAATTTGTGGAGATAAATAAAACATTTTTGTTGATTATTATTTATTTTATATAATATCAATAAAATTCCATTCCAACATTACAATAAAATATCTAATTCGATTTCGAAAAGATACCTAAAAGCTGCCTAAAAGTTACCTTTTAAGTCGTCTAACCTGGAACTTGACCGAGATAAAAATTACCTAAAGGTTACGAAAGTAACCTTCTGGCAACACTGGAAAAAGTCAAAGGTCAAACTTGGTTTGTTTTTAGGGTTCCTTACCCAAAGGCTGCCAAACGGACCCTATTACTCTCGCTACGCTGCCCGTCCGTCCGTGCGTCAGTCTGTCTGTCCATCCGTCTGTCTGTGACAGGGCTTTATCATTGTAACGGTCATAGATAACCAGTTGAAATTTTTACAAAATATGTGTTACTATGGTGCATATCACGACAAATACTAAAAATAAAAATTAGTCTAAAACCAAAGGGGGTCCCCATACAAGAAACCTCGAAAAACATGCATTTTTTTCAACGTTTTTGTTTCTGCTCTATCATCAAAACGGTAATACATACCAGCGTCAAACTTGGTCTAATTATAGTGCATACTATGTAGTTTATTAATTTTATATGTGGTGGTACCTGCGTAAGAAAGAGATGCAAAAAAAAAATTCGCTCACGGTGCGTTGATGTCTTTTGATGAACTCTCGTAAATTAAATCAGTTTCTATGGGGTATCAGGTCGAAGGGCGGTACGGAACCCTTACTGTGCGAGTCCAACTCGCACTTGGCCGGTTTTTTTGTTAACATTTAATTTAAAGTATCATGGGTCTCGCAAAGGAATCGTCATTCAGCCTTAAAACTCGGCCACTAAGAATATTATAAGCTCTTAGAATAATTAGGTATTTACTATTTAAAATTTTACTACATTTCTTAAAATACTTAAAAATTGACCTTTATTATAACTTTTAAACCCATTAAACTCTCAGTCGACATTAATCGATTATGTTATAAAGATATTTGTGTCAAGCCCTAACTCGTCTACGCAACAGCGACGAGTCGACACAGCCTTCAGTTCGTCGACGAGAATAAACGAGTTAGTGAATACCGTTTTGCGCTCGCGGTCGTTCGCAAGGCTGTCTCGACGTCGAGCTCGTCTCGACGTACATCCACGAAATTGTTAGTTAGTGAATAGCACTGCTGAACTGAGGAGAATATGACCCCGCCTGAATTTCTGGATGCAGCAACGTAAATGACGAACAATCTTTTACCAGAAAAATCAAGAAAAACTACTACAATGTTACCAAGATTTTGACTTTGGTATTTTATTTAAAAATGAGTTTAGATAAAATAGTGTGTGAAACTGACATGACTAGGTATTAAAACACTCGTGTGATACTATTAAAAACCTCGCCTACGGCTCGGTTTTTAAACTCACACTCGTGTTTTAATAACCCCTGATATGCAACAGTATCATATACTACTATTAATAAACGGACAGTACTCCACAGATGTTTAATTCATTAACATCAACAACATTAACTATTTCATTAATATTTTGAGGCTATTGGCTTACAAAACTAATGTCAAACAAGTGGTTGCCTAGCAACTTAACAGTTTTACTCTTCGATTCCTATAGATGTGAAGGTATTAACAAGAGATTGGCTATCTTTAACAGTGACGCCAACATATTTTTTTTTTTTCAAAACCATAGAGTACTCACGGTTTCACGGACTCAGGGATTGGTCAAAAATATGAGTCAAATGGAGTATCATAGCTGCTCACGTTATTATTATGTTGATTAACTATTTAGAATAAAAATAAATTACTGTAATGTCTGCATTCAATAATAAAAATCAATAAAATCGTTACTTACTATTCATCTTAGTTGTTTTGTCGTATATTTTTTATCTTTGTAGCAGACTCGAGTCTATAATTTCTTAGCGATGTCCTTTAATAACCGATGATTTTTCCTTTATTATAGGCACAAACAACTATAAACACCCAGACACACAACGATTATCTAATAGGCCATAATCAATTTGTTAAGTGCGGAAATCAAAAGCAACACCCGTAGCACAGAATCCTATCGCTCCAACTGCACCAAGCGTATCGTGAAATCTTGTATTCTAATATCAAAATAATGCTCTCTCATGCTACTGATATGCACTCTTAAAAATAACCTAAAAATATATTTCCTTGTCCTCAGAGAGTCCCTTCGGCATGCGCCACGTGATGGCGATTATCATGTTCCTGGCGACGGTGGTCTCGTACGCTACCAGGGTGTCCATGAGCGTCGCCATCGTCGCCATGACCTCCAACAACAGCTACAACTATCCGGTGAGTCAGAACTTCTTATATCGTGTCGACACATGAACTAGGTATACAATATCATCAACCCATTACTGTTCCACTTCTGGCCACGGGCCTCTTCTCAGAATGAGAAGGTTTCATGCCTCAGTCCACCACGCTGGACTGGTGCAGATTGGCGGACTGCACACACCATCGAGAACCGTATGGAGCACTCTCAGGTGTGCAGGTTTCCTCACGATGTTTTCTTTCACCACTAAAGCAACTGATAATACATTCTGATCCGCACATAAATTTGAAAAGTCAAAGATACGGGTCGAGTTTGAATTAGAACTAGGCTATATCACTACTCATGCATCAATAGAGCATGTAACATTTTTATTTATTTATAGTTAATTAACACGGTACAAAAAGCAATTACATTAATTAACATAGAAAAGATACACGATATAACGGTGATATTACAATCCACATATATGACATATACCATAATACAAATACATGGAACAGTAGACACCCTCGCATACATTCTCTCACAGAACATCTATACTCGCAAAGTTTGATTCTATCCGTCCGCAAACACATCACATTCAGGGTTATCAATCAGGAGGGCGTTGAGCGTCTTTAAGGTATACGGCACACTCGGAACTCTGCCCTGGAGACAGTTCGACATGACGGCTAGGCGAAAAATTCATGTCGGTGGCTCCAAAGATAAAAATATTTGCCAGGATATGGTACAGAAGATGTTAAAAACACATGTTTTACACATTACTCGTACATGCTTGACAAATCTACCTGCCATTTTTTGTGCACATATTTTCAATATCAATATACCTGCCAATTTTAATGAAAATTACTCTGGCCTTATACATTACAATACCTTGCATACATTATTAATTAAATTATGTAAACATTATTTAACAATAATAATGTTATTGTAATTATGAAATTGTATTACATTTTGGAATCCATAAATTGTATTTATAATTATAATAAAAACATTTTCGACCATGTTTGGGTTAACATTGTTATACGTGAATGCTCTTTCAATACACCCAAGTCGCAATTGATTTTTATTGTATCAAAGTGATGACAAGTCATCTCGTTTGTTTTGATAATAGGCGTATCTCCTATGCATGGTGTTTTATTTTCACAAATCACTGACATGGGTAGGCAGATAAAGTATACAATATTGGTTGTGAGAGTTAAACAATAGGTATATTTTACTGCCAGGTTGTTTCATAAAGGACTCTGTCTGGCTCATATTTACATCAAACGGTTAATGAAAAGAGCTTGTAAAGAATACCAGGGTCAAACTTGGTAGGATTATTAACAGCAAATACTAAAAATAGGGCTAACACAGGCATGTGTGGTGGTACCTGCGTCAGAATGAGATGCAAATATTCATATTTCTCGCACGTTGCGTTGATGTCTTTTGATGAACTCTCATAAATTAAATCCGTTTCTAAGGAGTATTAGGTCGATGGGTGGTACGGAACCCACGGTGACACGCACTTGGCCGGTTATTATAGAAACATAACGTCTTAGAACTCTGCGTACTTATCAATTTGAAAATACAGAAAAACGGTCATTGTACTCATAACTAATAATTATAATGAAGACTAACTTTTCAAAAAAGGTTTATACATGCTGAAATTTTAATAGCTTAATTCCCGAAAAGGAGTCATTGTACTCGTCATTATGAACAACTTTTACTATGGGACCAACCCCGAAAAAATTCAGTTGGTCTCTACATTTGTGTTCACTTAAATCGATAAAATGTAGGGACAACCGGTTTTTTTTTCACGATTTCAGGGTTGGTCCCATAGTAAAAGTTGTTCATAATGACGAGTACAATGACTCCTTTTCGGGAATTAAGCTATTAAAATTTCAGCATGTATAAACCTTTTTTCAAAAGTTAGTCTTCATTATAATTACAGTTCTTCAATGGTAAGTATTAAATTTTATTAAAGCTATACTGTTCGACTCTACTTCATCATCACCATCATAATTTCAGCCGAAACACGTCCACTGCTGGACATAGGTCTCCCTCCCCTAAGCATCGCCACAACGACCGCTCCTCCGCTTTCCGCATCCAGCGGATTCAGCGGATACTTAGTACTAATAAATGGTATATATAACCCCTAACTATCACAAGGAATCTTTATTCAGTACTTACCTAAAATAAAAACCTAAAAAGCGTCCTCATACCACCAATTTCAACACCTAATCCTGACTGTCGCTTAATAGCGCCATCTGTAGAACGTAAAACTAAACACTGGAGGGAATTATCCCCTCAATAGTCCACTTGAATCCCTTTCAAGCCTTTATTCGCAAAGGGGTTTTCTAGAGCTCTTTGTGTACCAGTGTGCAGGTATTCAGGGCCGGCAAATATGAACAGATTTATTTTGTAAAATAATAATTATTTGCAATACATAATATATATATAGAGTTTCTTTGAAGGATACAATCCGTAACGAGATTATCCGGAAAAGAACCGGAGTGACCGACATAGCTTGTAGGATCAGTAAGCTGAAGTGGCAGTGGGCTGGCCATGTCTGTCGGAGGACCGATGGCCGCTGGAGCAGACAAGTCCTTGAGTGGAGACCGCGAATCGGCAAACGCAGTGTAGGGTGCCTCCCCGCCATGTGGACCGACGACCTGAAGAACGTGGCTGGGGAGGACTGGATGCGGAAGGCAGAGGACCGAGTGTTGTGGCGCAACTAGGGAGAGGCCTATGTCCAGCAGTGGACTGCGATAGGCTGAGTTGATGATGAATATCATCATTCATCATTACAGCCGAAAGACGTCCACTACTGGACAAAGGCCTCCCCCAACTAAGGGGGGGATATGCCATAATCGCCACGCTTGGTAGGCGGGTTGGCGATCGCAGTTGGTTGGTTAAATACTCAGAGAATGCTGCTGCCCATCCTCTGGTGAATCCCTTAGTCGCCTTTTACGACACCCATGAGAAGAGATAAGGGTGATGCTATTCTTTAAGTCCGGCACCACACGGACTGATGAATATATTTATGTCGAAATACAGTCCAAATCATGTTTGAAGATTTAAGAAGTATAAAAAATCTGATTTCTGAAATTATTCTCTTGAGGACATGTGTTCTTATGCGTGAACGTAAAAAAATTACTTCTCGCAATCTTCGTAACAACATTTCATCATCATCATCATCATCATTTCAGCCGAAAGACGTCCACTGCTGGACATAGGCCTCCCCCAAACATCGCCACAACGACCGGTCCTGTGCCTTCCGCATCCAGCGGATTCCCGCGACCTTCACCAGGTCGTCGGTCCACCTTGTGGGGGGCCTACCCACGCTGCGCCTTCCAGTACGCGGTCGCCACTCCAGAACTTTACTGCCCCATCGGCCATCCGTTCTGCGAGCAATGTGCCCCGCCCACTGCCACTTAAGTTTGGCAATTCTTCGGGCTATGTCGGTTACTTTCGTTCTCCTGCGAATCTCCTCATTTCTGATTCGATCACGCAGGGACACTCCGAGCATAGCCCTCTCCATTGCCCTTTGAGTGACTTTGAGCCTTCTTATCAGGCCCATTGTGAGCGACCACGTTTCAGTACCGTAAGTAATTACTGGCAACACACACTGGTCAAAGACTTTCGTCTTGAGACACTGCGGTATTTTGGACGAGAAGATATTGCGTAGCTTCCCGAACGCTGCCCAACCGAGTCGGATTCGACGATTGACCTCTTTCTCGAAGTTGGACTTACCTAGCTGGACAGTTTGTCCTAGGTATACATAATCGTCAACAACTTCGAGTGTAGATTCTCCGATGTTAACGGGAATGGGTGCTATATGGGAATTCAACATACCCTTTGTCTTGTCCATATTCATTTTAAGACCCACTCTATCAGAAGCTCTACTGAGGTCATCGAGCATTGTACCGAGGTCCTCCATGGTCTCAGCCATGACTACTATGTCGTCGGCAAACCGAAGGTGAGTGATGTACTCGCCGTTTATGTTAATGCCTAGCCCCTTCCTTTTAAACAACATTTAAGCAGAAGTTTTCTAATATCGTAGATCTCACAGCAGTAGCACAGGGGGTCTACTCCCGTTCGACGATATTCGATAAATCGTACGATTCATCGCACAATTTGCTACTCCGGTCAACCATCGTTCCCTTATCGCATGCGATGATCGTGTTTTGACGTTTGTTTTTCTCATCTCCGGTAAATTGTATACGACTATGTACCGTAGGCTATCTTAATTGTGCCTTTTGTTTTTTTTTTTTTTTTTTTGTTGTTTATTCAACGAAAAATTACACAATATACAATGTCAAACATCCTGCCAAACTGCAGAACAGTTTGTCGGCAGTATTCTCGTGGGTACACATTCATTTCAAAATAATAATATATCTATGATAGGTAGGTAGTTACATATTTATCGACATAATTGTCAATTGCTACACATAACTGAGGGCTACGGACACATCGATAAGTAATGTTTTCTTAAAATTTTCTTTATTACAGTTTTCGAAACAGAGTCCGTAGTTATTTCTTTAGGTAATTCATTGAGAAACGTAGGGGTTAACCATTTTCGAGTCCGTTGCCCATAGTAATTAGTAATTGTAGGGACCACATATTTCTTTCTATGCACAACTTTACGAATTGGTTGGTTATAGACCTTTATGGTTCTGTGTTCATCGTTTTTATGTTGTTCCATAATAATAGTCAATTTTACTTTTTTGTCTACTGGTAACATTTTGCATATTTTAAATAATTTTTCATAGTCCTTATTGAGACTATCTTTAGTATTTTTGTTTGTTAATATTTTTAAGAATCTAATTTGTAACTGTTTAATTTTGTTTAAATGTACTGGAAACGTATGTCCATAACCACCCAATCCGTAACTTACCGTAGCTTCAACAAGAGCATGATATAAAATAAACAATAAACGCTTACTGACCATGTATTTTAGATGATGAAATTTCCCCAATATCGAACGTAGTTTTTTACAAACATTATTTACGTGTACGTCCCAGGCAAATCGACTGTCCACTGTTAATCCGAGATACCTATAGTAAGGTACTTGCTCAAGCAATACACATTTACAATTAATTTTGTTGTCATGTAGACATTCATACGTATGGCCTTTTAGGTTGATATTAGCATTTTTTCCTAATAGATTATATGGGGAAGAGATCAACATACATTTTGTCTTGTTAATATTAATAATGATGCCATTATCATGGGCCCATTTGACGACATTATCGAAGTCTGTTTGCATTACCGACTGAATCAGTCCACAGTCCCGACCGCCGTACACCAAGCACGTGTCATCAGCATACATATACGTACTACAGTTATGAATAACATTTACCATACTGTTAACATGCATGATATACCCCACCGGGCCGTAGACGGATCCAGTCGGCACCCCATATTTAACTTTTCCGAGTCTACTGTCTACACCGCAAAGTCGAACTTTTAAAAGTCTATTACTAAGGTACTGTTTAAACCATTCTTTGACAGGCCCTCGTATACCACATTCATCCATGGCTTGCAGCAAGCCCTCGTGGTCTAATGTATCAAAAGCCTTTTTAAAGTCTATAAATACTAGTAATACTATATTTTTATCATTTAATAATTTGTTAATATCGTCCGAAAATTTTCCTAACGCCGTTGCTGTGCTTCTATTTGGTCTAAATCCGTGTTGTATATCAGTAATAATTTTATTTTGTTCTAAGAATTTTGTAACTTGTCCAATTATTACCTTTTCAACTATTTTGTTTATCGTACTTAATATCGCTATAGGCCTATAATTTGGACAATCTTTATGACTTCCTTGTTTATATATTGGTCTTATAATTGCAATTTTTAGTTCATTCGGATATACACTTCTTTCTATACATTTATTAATGAAGTGTGAGAGTATCTTACAAATGTGTTCCTTTATATATTTTAAGTCCTTTACTCTGATACCATCAGACCCCGGGGACTTGCTGCATGTCAACTTATCTAGTACTTTACTTATATCCCTAGGAGTGACCTTTATATATCTAAAACTAACATCGCTAACGTTTACATAGTTATTTCTATCAAAGAATAAGCGGTCACAGTCGTGCTCCTGTTTTAATAAATCAATTTCACCAGTAAATGTTTGACAAAAATCATTACACACGCCAACCATATTATTCTTATTTGGAAAATGCCTCTCAATAATTTTATCTACGCTCAACTTTGTTCTGCCTAGCCATTCGTTCGCGTAACCCCAAATCTTTCGCATATCCCCGTTACATTTCTCAATTTCTTGACGCCTATGTGCATTTCTGGCACTATTTACAGCTTTATTTACTTTATTCCTATATCTTGTATATTCTAGTCGTAAGGTCATATTTTTTGGGCATGATTTCCATTTTTTAAATAATATATCTTTATATTGCATCATATTTTGCAGATTCTTGTTAACCCATACATGTGATTCCCGTTTCTTACTTGAGCTATTCATTTTTGATGAGCTGTAAATACTGTCAAAAATATCACATTTTTTATGTGCCTATCTTTATTATGTATGTATCAGTCGGAACGAAAGTTCGTACTTCGTTTGTCGTTCGTAAAACGCGAGTAGACCTACAGGTTAGTAAGCAGAATTGCAAATTTCTTTGTCCCACGAGACACTTTCACTTCCATTTTTTAGGGTTCCGAAGTCCTACAAGGAACCCTTATAGTTTCGTCATGTCCGTCCGTCTGTCCGTCTGTCCGTCTGTCCTAATCCTTTACAGCTTAATAACTTCTACAGTTATAAACATAAGTAAATGAAATTTTGTTAAAAAATAGTCTGCATATAGATCTCAATTTTAAAAGAATAAAAAAATAGTTTTTACGTTCTTTAGGGGTGGCGCCCATACATGTGAAATGGGGAAAAAATAATTTTTTTCGCTGCACCCCATCGTGTGGGGTATCATTGAATAGGTCTACTAAAATGAAGGTAATGTTTCATACACCACTTTTTTATCAGGTGTACCATCTGCGAAATATAGCCCGCCAAAGTGGCTTGCAATATGTCCCCCCCCCCTGCCATTTCTAAACTATGCAACGTAGAAACTTATAATCTTCCACGTTGATAGACCTTTGTGAAAACTCTCTTTTAAAATTATTTTGAGTATAATGTGATTATAATTTTTTGAGTTATAGACAGAAAACCGAAAAATACTTAAAACGTCCTAGTTCAAAGGTCATTGACCTTACAGAAAAATGATCATAGCAAATAATGCTCCTTTAGCTACTTTCTATTTGAAAAAATCACAAAAAGTAACTTTGACATCAATCAGACTTCTTAAATTTGGCTTCTTGAATTTATCGCTAGATGGCGCTACTAACAACACGCTCTGAGTCGCGAATGCTGCCGATTATTGCAAAAACTAAAATAGCCATGATTAATATTCGATTTGATTCGTTTGTACACCTACTTAAGGAACCCTATAATACTGAGCATGGCCCGACATGCTCTTGGCCGGTTTTTTAAGAAAAACCTGGTCTAGTCTCGGCACTAAAACTTAAAGCTTTCTTAAGAGTCAACCCTATAAAAGGCGATCATTAAACAGTAAAAAAGTCTCCGCAGACAGCTTCAGTGGTAGTCACAAAAAGTGTCGTTTGAACGTAGGAGACGTTCGGGGCACGTCCTACTAACGATGTGCGACGCACGTACGACTTGTCGCAAAAACGTCATGTCTGCCATTTGTAATGGGTTAATTGTTTGTGATGGTCTCGGAGGCATGATCGGGATAACGATGGCGAGCCGTTTTTTTTGTAGCTTTGGCTTTGGCTTCGTCGAAAGTCGTTTGACAATTTTATATTAAAAGACAAATGTATTTCGTCTAGTCTCGGGAAAATATAAGTGCTTGTTCTTTTCAAGAATTTGGTTCAGAAAGTACTGTCTACGTTTGTATCGTACCTATTTAACACTTTATTAATACCTACTGTTTTGTGTGAAACTCATTTAAACACATTTCATCATCATCATCATCATTTCAGCCGAAAGACGTCCACTGCTGGACATAGGCCTCCCCCAAGCATCGCCACAACGACCGGTCCTGTGCCCTCCGTATCCAGCGGATTCCCGCGACCTTCACCAGGTCGTCGGTCCACCTTGTGGGAGGCCTACCCACGCTGCGCCTTCCAGTACGCGGTCGCCACTCCAGAACTTTACTGCCCCATCGGCCATCCGTTCTGCGAGCAATGTGCCTCGCCTACTGCCACTTAAGTTTGGCAATTCTTCGGTTCAATTCAATTTTAATTTAATTCTTAAACACATTAGCTTTTCACAAATTACAATTACGATTGATTTCAATCCATCACATTGCTCATATATTGTTTATAGTGTTGTCTACGCAAACTAATCAACTAAATTACTAAATTGACAACACTAGCGGTGGTGATACATCACTAGAACGGACCCGCCACTAAATTAAAATCATGGAAATATACTAGAAGAATTCAATAAATCACATCTACAATACATGAATCACCACCTGAGGTAATCTTCAAGGCAGCGACGATGGTTTTCCAAAACAGTGTACATTTACATAATAATGATATTTACATAATATAAATCGCCATTATTGGTGCTTTCAATCGTATAATATCTCAATAATATTCGTCAATAACAGCTTTTATTTAAATGTTGACAACCCTTTATTACCTAAGCACTGCTGTCATAATTATAATTTACAATGACATAAGCTGATATGAATCCCATCCCATAAAACCGACTTCTACTCCTACTGCTTATCTGTGCATGCGGTTAGGTTGTGGAACTCGCTTCCGTCTGATTATGTGACTGTAAAACTGTTTCCTTATTCAAAAAACGTGTAAAAGAGCAATAACTTTCCTAATCCATATAATATGTTATGTACATTATAATGTGTAGATTAATATTTTATTAATGAATCACTATATTTGTTTATTATGTATGTACTTTATTATATTTATATTGCGTTATGTATTAGTTTATGTAGTACTATATACGCAGGTATATTAATTTGCATTACTTTACACACTGTTTATATCTCTTTGCAAAAAATGTTTGTCTTGCAGGTCTGCTGGAAGAAATTTCTTAAAGAAATAAGCATTGCCTTTGTACTATTCAATTCTCTGTATTCTTATTATAATTTTTCTCTGTGTGTATACATTTAATAATAAATAAATAAATCGACAGAAACCAAAAATATTTTAGTCCTTCGAATAGCATTGGAAAATATTAGTTTACACAGCATCACCAGACACAATATATAATAAAAATAAAAATTTCTTTATTGTGCCAAAAAATATACATAACATTGGTTGAAGCCCTAGACCTCACACTAGGATTCCCTGTGTCGTGGGGTCTAGTCTCTTTCAGTCCAGAAGACAGTTGACACGGTTCAGAATTAATTTAATGGTCAATGAGTTATAAATAAAAAAAACAAAAAAAACAGCTAATATCTTTGAGCCTTTTAGTTGTACTTTACATAATTTTAGTCAATTTCATATTCAGCACCATTATTGAAAGTCATTTTGATCTTAGTTTCTTCTTATCGCCACCAATAGGTACTTCATTTTACTCAAACCAGCTCCTGTCCTCAGGTGTTCGACTGGAGCCGCAGCACGCAGGACACGATCCTATCCTCCTTCTTCTGGGGCTACGTGGTTCTGCAGGTCCCGGCGGGGTACCTCGCCGGCCGCTTCGGGGGCAAATACCTGATGTTCGCCGCCATGACAACGACAGGGGTTGTCAACTTAATAATGCCCATGGCTGCTATCAAGGTAAGGATTATTGTTTGGTGCTGTTTTTTTTTACGGTGATAACATTATTATTGATAAACTGTTTAGCTATAAAAATACTATAGTTTTTAAGTAATCTGTTACAAAAAAATTAAATATGAGTATGAGGTAGGTACCTTCTTGAAAAATATATTTAATTTATACCTCTTTTATGTGAGGTAGGTGGACCGATGACCTGGTGAAGGTCGAGGGAATCCGCTGGATGCAGAAGGCACAGAACCGGTAGTTGTGGCGATGCTTGCGGGAGGCCTATGTCCAGCAGTGGACGTCTTTCGGCTGAAATGATGATGATGACGATGTGAGGAAGAAGTCTGGACGTTTGGGAGCCTTGCCAGAGGACACAGGTCCAACTCACAGTCACCTTTGGAAATTTTAATCTTATTATTATTACTAACACGGACGAATAAAAAAGGCGGACGGAATCTCGCTTAATTTGCTATAGATCTTAATCTGGATTAAATAAACTGTCATACCAATCATTATAATATACTATTTATTTATTTAAGAAGTAAAAATGGTATAACAATATTTCATAAATAACCAAAAGTCCTCGATAACTCCAATGTTCAAGGTAATAGCTAGCCTTCAGGTGGAAACGATTTTGAGGATCATTTATTTGGCTTGGTGCCAGTTTCCCAGCGACATTCTTAGGATCAGCAGGTTTAAGCGGTTGACAAACCTCATAGCGTTTTCATTGTGCCACTTCCTTACTTGGCACCTGCATAGCTCTGCAAGTTTTATTATTTCAGATTTAGATTATTATTCTTTTGAAAATTCAATCTAGTTATGTGCTACTTCAAGTTATAGTATCGTTTATCAAGAAGGGTTGAGAAATAAAGTACCTATCTCAAGAAACAAGAATAAATACATACATTTACTGTGAGATTTTAATTGTGATTCAATAGTGGTCTAGGTGTAATTGAAATAAATGAAGACTATCAATAATTTATGTCTAGGAGATAGAGAAATGGATGTCCGTTGTCAAATATACATGCTGAAATTTTAATAGTTTCTTTACAACTTTTACTATGGGAGCAACCCTGAAATCGTGAAAAAAAAACAAGTGGTCCCTAAATTTAATCGATTTAAGTGAACAAAAACTTTTTAACAAAAAATTGAACCAACGAAAACAGAAAATGAAAAGAGAAAAATAAAATGAAGCTTTTTAGTCTTAATAACTATTCTCCTAACTAAACTAATGTAAATAACTAATTATAAGTCGGCGCCAAACAAACAAGCAAAGTGCGTGCGAGTTGCAAGTGGTCGAACGGGGAAATAGCTACAGTTACAATTGTCAAAGAGCTTTTATTCTTCAAAAAAGAGCTATCCGTACTATTGTTCGTATTTCACAAAGAGACAGCTGCCGTCCACACTTTGGTGATTTAGGTATACTAACGGTGCCCAGTCTTTACGTTCTTGTACTTCTGACTACTTTACGAAAATATTTACACGAATTTGAGACGGAGGAGGAAAGACTGGTTAGGGAAACTACGCGGCGAAAGGATCTTATAAGCAAGATTCAACCCAAGTTGGACTTAATAAAACATGGTCCGCAGTATCAAGCTGTGCAGATATTTAACAGACTGCCAAAAGAGTTAAAAAGTATAGTTTACTTGAGCACATTTAAAAAACAGCTCAAGGCTTTCCTATTGGAGAAATGTTTTTATTCAATTGATGAATTGTAGTAATGAAATTAGGTAATGAATGTATATTTTATTTTTTAGATAATTATGTATATTAATTGTTGCATGTAATGAAATGGATAATGTGAATTGTTTATTATTATTTTTTTGTTAATTTAATTGTATAATTTCAAACACAATGAAAATTGTTTCTGAATAAATAAATAAATGAAAAAATGAACGCATTTTTGGAAAGTTATTGTTTATCGTCTCGAAATTCGAATTCGAAATTTCATTTTGTATTTGATGTTATTTTTTTTTTCGTTGACTGTTTGTTTGGCGCCGACTCTTAATTAGTTATTTACATTAGTTTAGTTAGGAGAATAGTTATTAAGACTAAAAAGCCTCATTTGATTTTTCGCTTTTAATTTTTTGTTAAAAAGTTTTTTTTTATATTTTATTTTAGCTAAAATCTAACTCCAGGTCTCCATTATGTTGTAGTGTCTAGAACTACATTTATGTGTGCCAAGTTTCAACAGAATCGGTTAACAGGTAAGAATTCAGTGGGTGAACAAATACTCATTCCCCGTTTTTCTACCCTTCGAGGTGGATCTTGATTTTAAAATTTAAATGAGATCAACTTCAAGATATACTCTATCCATTAAAAAATAAAAAATAATTTTTTTATTAAAATCGGACTACTCTGTAAAAAGTTATGCGTGATCATAAAAAAATAAAAAATAAATGAAAAAATATAAGCGTCGAATTGAGAACCTCCTCCTTTTTTTCGTCGGTTAACAAATGTAGGGACCAACAGATTTTTTTTTCCGCGATTTCAGGGTTGGTCCCATAGTAAAAGTTGTTCATAATGATGAGTACAATGACCCCTTTTCGGGAAAGAAGCGATTAAAATTTCAGCATTTATATATGGGCGCGCTAGTGTTTTCATCAATTAGTTTACACTTTCTTGACAGTCACAGGACTTCATATTTTAAGCTTCTTCTTGGTATCGATTGAACATAGCTAAAATATATTAATCTAAACCCAGACTTTTGTTTTATTATAGAAATTCTATATTTATTGTTCGTAATTCTGTAAGTTTCGTAAATAGTTATATTTTTCATAACTCACTTTAAGTTTTTTTTAGTTGCCAAAAAGGCCTTGTTGCCAGAATATTTAAAGAAATTACTTGTCGTATCGTATCCTCATATCATTCGACTTCTGTGCTTCAATCTACCTGCCGCCACAATGCCCCAATTCATTTTCTCTATGGCCACGGCCGCAATTAAAAATAACATATTAATTAAACTAAAAACGAAGGGTCCTGGGTTCGATTCCCGGGTCGGGCAAAGCGTTATTGGGTTTTTTCATTAGGAAATTCTCAGTAGCAGTCCGGAGTATGGATTTGTGCCCGGTTAATGGCAATAGGCTCGCCCCCTATTACATGGGACTATAACATAACTGGCGAAATGTGGGTGTACTATACACCTCTGCCTACCCCTTCGGGGAAATACAGGCGTGATGTTATGTTATGTTATGTTAAAAACGAAGGTTTGATGATAATAATAACTACAAATAGACCAATATTTGGATATATATTTGGGTAAGATTGATTTAAGTATTCACTTTTCCTTTGGATGAAATATACCCCGAATTATTGTTTTGGCGCCTAGCGCTATTTTGTTTGTATTTTCATTTATTATTATAAAGCTTGGATGCGGAAGGCAGAGGACCGAGCGTTGTGGCGCAACTTGGGAGAGGCCTATGTCCAGCAGTTGACTGCGATAGGCTGAATTGATTATAAAGCCTGATAGGCCCAATTAGTAGATTTGAATAATTCAAATAGTGTTTAAATTGTTCTTACTATAATTACGATAAATTTGAACTGAACTTAAAGACACCCACAAAATAAAAATTGTAAAACGAATGTGTAATAATTTTGTTTTTGTACTTTTGTAGAAAAATTAATAAATAAACAACATGGTCACGCTGGCGAGACGCCAACATATACATTTTAACAGAAAAGTCAACGTACATAGCTGACGTTTATCTTGTTACCACACTTTTTATCCAAGTATTCGCAAAACATTTTGAAATTTTCATAATATACTCCCCTAAACTATGCCCGGATATTCTGATGCAAGCACTACTAGAGGATAAATTACAGAAAATTCATTTAAAATTCTATGTAAACGTGAAACATTAAAACTGAGTACACAAGAGCATTAGGAAATTAAAACGAACTTTTAGCTTTAATAGCTACAGCAGAAGTCATTTAGCTGAACATAATTTAAGCCACGCGTATTTGTATTGTCAGGAAAATTCGCGAAAACTCAAATTAGTGTTTGTTACAAACTTTGTTGCGAAACTGAAGCGTTGTACAGTCTGCATAATTATTATCCGTATTAACTGCATTGTTCTGTGCCTCGAATTCACCGAGGTTTTCGAGAAATTGTCCTCGTTACGATTTATTGCGAATTTTAATTTCTCATCATATACTTGTATGAAATAGTGAAATAGTGTATGGGGCAGTTGGATAATGCAAGTTTTTTTTTTTAGTGTAGGATGGCGAAACGAGCTAAAGGGCCACCTGATGTTAAGCGGTTACCTTTGCCCATAATAACTTCAATACCAACTAGGCTGTTGCCTGAATGGTAGCGCAAGTCGGTTCGCCAAACTGAGACATGAAGATGGAAAGTCTCATGTGATTGTAATTTCACCGGCACCCGTCAGCCGAAACACAGCAATGCAAGCATCACTATTTGGCGGTAGTACTTCCCCGGATGAGCTCTTTCACAAAGGAGCTCTACTACTACAATTATTTATGAGAAGTTATGTATTTAGTATGGTCACCGCTTTTTGTGTGTTGATTCGGTCATCGGTAGATGTAGCTCGGATTTGATATGGGTGAAATAACTTTAGTATCGTATAAATTATTTTTTGTAATTGCCTGTGTGTGTAAGGATAGGAATGGAAATAGTCAGAAAGAATATTGGACTAGCGAAACAATATATTTGAAAACAAATTCATCCGTGTTGATTCATAAAAGTTTAATAGAATGAGTACGATTGTGTTTACATTTCTGTACTGCATTGTGTTTGTGGCTCCCGCACGGAAACGTTTCATAAACATCGTGTAACTCGATCAAACAGTCCATATTTTATCGAGTTTCATTTCTAGCTATTTGGAGATGAATAATTCTTGATTGCATAATACTCAAGTAATCTAAAATAATATTTAAGAAAAATCAAATGGGAGCACCATTTAATATTCATCTATTTATTTGTATTTTATAACACTAAAGCTAAACATGCTGCGCCGACCCCAAATAAATTGGGATAAGGGCAGGAGGATGATGATGATAACACTAAAGCTAGTTCAATTTTTTACAAAGGAAAAATAATTTAATTATTTTTAATATCATCATATCTAATAAATTATCTGCATACAGACAAACGTGTGATTGTTTGCCGACAAAAAATCACTCGTGAAAACCAAGTGAAAACCTATAAAAATCGTTTAATCAAATTTATTAAGAGTCAAATAAATCAAAACAGTCGTGTTAACGTGGCAATACTTTGTTTTAATAACTGTTTGAGAGCAAAATTAATGAATGAAATCACCAGAAGAATTAAGGTGCGGGTCAAAGAAAAATGTTAACATGCTGTCATTCTTGTAATCCGAGATTGGTTTAGCAAAGATGTTCGAAAATTAAAAACACACATTGACACGGTGATAGAAAAAACCGGCCAAGAGCATGTCCGGCCATGCTCAGTATTATAGGGTTCCTTAAGTAGGTCTAATTACAAACGAATCAAATCGAATATTAATCATTGCTATTTTAGTTTTTGCAAACAGCGCCACCTAGCGCTAAATTTATGAAGCTAAATTTAAGAAGTGTGTTTCTTTTTGTGATTTTTTTAAATAGAAAGTAACTAAAGGAGCATTATTTGCTATGATCATTTTTCTCTAAAGTCAATGACCTATGAACTAGGACGTCTTAAGTATTTTTCAGTTTTCTCACTATAACTCAAAAATTTATAATCACATTATGTTCGAAATAATTTTAAAAGAGAGTTTTTATAAAGGTCTATCAATGTTGAAGACTATAAGTTTCTACGTTGAATAGTTTAGAAATGGCAGGGGGGGGGACACATTGCAAGCCACTTTGGCGAACTGTATTTCGCAGATGGTATACCTGATAAAAAAGTTGTGTATGAAACATTACCTTCATTTTAGTAGACCTATTCAACGATACCCCACACGAGGGGGTGCAGCGTAAAAATTTTTTTTTTATTCTTTTAAAATTGAGATCTATATCTATTCCATTTTTTGTCAAAATTTCATTTACTTATGTTTATAACTGTAGAAGTAATAACTTCTAATAAAGCCGCTTAATAAAGCGGTAAAGGATTAGGACAGACGGACAGACGGACAGACGAACAGACGGACGGACATGACGAAACTATAAGGGTTCCTTGTAGGACTACGGAACCCTAAAAAGGGGCATTTCCAGTAATACCCAAGAGATTGTATACCTTACTTTGTATACTTACCTTACCTAATCATGATGATGCAAATTTCTTAGGAGAGAGGTTAATATATCAACACAATATTACTACTACTACATACAATACAAGACTTTTTTAAACTAAAGAGTGATGTTCATTGCAATTGTTCTCCATGGAACTATCCTATATTTTTTACTGCTGTTACAAATTGGGAAAAGCTTTGTCAAAAGCTTCAGTCAGATTTTCGCTTTACGCATCAAGAATTCATATTTACTAAAATTACTTGTGAACTTTCACCTGTCTACCTTCATACCAGGCCCCTCAGAAAGTATTGCGAAAAAAAGTTTTTATATATGGGAGACTGGCCAGTTATAATGTTTTTCGAAAATATGATTATTTATAAGTAAAAATAAGTAAGTTCCAATTTCAAAATTTCCCTCCACATTTTTTGCGAGTTAATTCAAAGTATTGTGTCTCACTGAAATATGGATCTGCGCCGGGAACATTTTAGAGCTATGATTTTATACGATTTCAAGTGTCGCCTGAAACCGGATGAATCGTACGATAGACTTCAAATGGCATTCATGGATGAAGGCCCTTCCAAGGCAACCGTGTATCGTTGGTATAACGAATTCAAGCGCGGTCGACCAACTTTGGGGGATGACGAAAGAAGCGGTCGCCCTTTGACGGCTGTTACCGAAGAAAACGTGCTAGCAGTGAAAAATTTAATCCAAGACAATAGGCGAATTACATATCAGGAGATTCAACACATATTGAAGATTGGATCGGGAAGCGTTCACGAGATTCTACACAGCCATCTTCGCGTGAGGAGGATAGTATCACGCTGGGTGCCGCACAACCTCACCGATGCTCAGAAGCAGGCCCGGGTGGAATGGTGCCGTGATATGCTTAACAAATTTGAAGCAGGCTCGTCTCGGCGTGTTTACGACATCGTTACAGGTGATGAGTCCTGGATTTATCAATACGACCCAGAAACCAAGCGCCAGTCGACTGTTTGGGTGTTTCAAAATGAGCCAACGCCTACCAAAGTGAAGCGATCTAGAAGCGGGGGTAAGATTTTGATCGCTAGCTTTTTTAATTTGACTGGCCACTTGGTATCAATTCCCTTACGGGATCAAAGAAGCATTAATGCCGAATGGTATACTACCAAATGTTTGCCAGAAGTTTTCTCTGTTATAAGCAACAAGCGACCAAACACAGGGCTCCGCGGGCTACTGCTCCACCACGACAATGCACCTGCGCACACCGCACTCAAAACGAGGGACTTCCTGGACAGCACGCCAGTCAAACTCCTGGGTCACCCTCCTTACAGCCCTGATCTAGCACCGTGTGACTTCTTTTTATTCCCAAAAATAAAAAATCAGCTCAAAGGGATACAATTTTCGTCGCCGGAAGATGCGCTGGCTGCGTTCGAGCAGGCTGTAAACGAGGTGTCTGCGGCGGACTGGAAAAAGTGTTTTGAAAACTGGTTTAGGCGCATGAATCTTTGTATAGAGGCTGGTGGAAAGTACTTTGAAAAGATTTGATAAAAATATATGTACGTATAGAACAATTTTTTTTAGTTTCGCAAAACTTTCTGAGTGTCCCACGTATTTATGTAATTAAACTTAGTAACAATAACCCGTGAAATAAGAAAGTTGCCCAAAAACTTAGTTTTGCATAAAGTTAAAATCGTGCGCGGGTGTTAACATTATAAGTTTACTGATTAGACCTAGTGCATTATTTATTATAAGTATTAATAGTACCTAGAATTATAGAATATTTGAACTTAAACTTGGATAAATGTAACATTCACTTTGTACAGCTCAATTTTGGATTCAATAAAAACTCTTTCCAAAACTATTTTGTTTAGTTTGAGAACCTTTGTTGTATTTTATTCTTCAGTACCTAATAGACTTTAATTATTATAATAAGGTTTTATTAACATTAAATGTATGTCAATTAATCAATATCTGTCCTATTCAGCCATAGATATTAAAGTAGGCATTTACTTAAATTTATTGGTAAAAGTGACTTTTACCGTCATGCATACACTTTTTACCTTCGAACCTTTTTCCCACCCTTAACAAAAAAACGTCAAGACGGATGGCGAGGATCTCACATTAGGATGGTTTATTAGGGCACTATTTGTCTGAGCCATCCCTCACACCGATACTATCAGACAACGTAATTCTACAAAATGGAATGAGCAATGTTTTGGTGGCCGTAACCTGGCCCTTCGAGTCTGTTTTTTGTTTTCTTTACTGTTTATTACAGGACCAAAAACAAACACACACACGTGTTTAAAAAAACTAGTTTAGTCCCAAACTAAGCAAGGCTTGTATATGGGTACTAGACAATGGATATTAAACTTATACCTATAAATATTTTTTTGAAAATACATACTTATAATACATAAGAAACACCCACACCAACACAAACACATAGAAAGAAAGAAAGAAAAAATATTTATTTGCTTCAAAAGTGACGCACAAAATTACCAATCAATTCAAGAACACAGAACAAATACAGGTACAGAGCCTCGCGCAGCTGTCACGCGTTGGCTATGGTTTTTGACACTAGTGACATTGACAAGTGACAAAGTTACGCAACACAATACAATAAAGTCTGAAAGGAATTCCAAGATTGTGTAATCAGTATTTGAAAAGGTTTTTTTTTTTTTATGTTGTTTTTTGTATACACGAACCTTTTTTAGGGTTCCGAAGTCCTACAAGGAACCCTTATAGTTTCGTCATGTCCGTCCTTCTGTCCGTCTGTCCGTCTGTCCTAATCCTTTACCGCTTAATAATTTCTACAGTTATAAACATAAGTAAATGAAATTTTGACAAAAAATGGAATAGATATAGATCTCAATTTTAAAAGAATAAAAAAATCTTGATTACGTATTTTAGGGGTGGCGCCCATACATGTGAAATGGCGATGAAAATATTTTTTTAGCTGCACCCCCTCGTGTGGGGTATCGTTGAATAGGTCTACTAAAATGAAGGTAATGTTTCATACACAACTTTTTTATCAGGTATACCCTCTGCGAAATACAGTTCGCCAAAGTGGCTTGCAATGTGTCCCCCCCCCTGCCATTTCTAAACTATGCAACGTAGAAACTTATAGTCTTCAACATTGATAGACCTTTATAAAAACTCTCTTTTAAAATTATTTCGAGTATAATGTGATTATAAATTTTTGAGTTATAGTGAGAAAACTGAAAAATACTTAAGACGTCCTAGTTCATAGGTCATTGACCTTAGAGAAAAATTATCATAGCAAATAATGCTCCTTTAGTTACTTTCTATTTAAAAAAATCACAAAAAGAAACACACTTCTTAAATTTAGCTTCATAAATTTAACACTAGGTGGCGCTGTTTGCAAAAACTAAAATAGCAATGATTAATATTCGATTTGATTCGTTTGTAGACCTACTTAAGGAACCCTATAATACTGAGCATGGCCCGACATGCTCTTGGCCGGTTTTTTTTTTTTCTGTTGTTTTTTGTGTTCACATACGAACATAAGGTTCATCACACAAATATTTGTGTCCTGTGGGAATCAAACACCGTGTCAAAGCTTATAGTACAGTTCACTCTATAAATTTTATCCTAGAAATCCCATCCGTAGACCCTAAAACATATGACCTAATACATCTGTACTCCATTCTCAATAAAAATAACCTAACTATTATCCCAAAATCCAAATACCTTGCACTTGGAAACGATGAGTACGCTTACCTGGAAGAAGACTGTCAGCCTCTCACCGAAGACATCCAACTCTGCAACACCCTGGACACTAGAAGAATTGAAGAAACCGAAGATTGCATCCCGTCTCTCATTCAACACCGGTCGACTAACTGCACACACGCCATCATGAACTTAAGAAGAGGAAAGATTCAGAAGATCAGAGATAACAGCTGGTTACTGGTACTTACACAAGATGAAATTATTAAGACACAATGCAACGCCAAGACAGACTACAAAAGGCTAACCGGGATTTATCTAGTTACATTAACTGAAGATTGTCAAATTAACGTAATGAATAAAACATTACGATCACATACGAACACAATCGTCATCAATGACGTCATACCGTTACCAGAGCAACATCAGGTGTTTGAAGACACCATCAAATACGAACTGCAACTTGAAGACATCTCACTAGACAGCATCCATGAATTGATCAATAAGGCAAGCGAATTATCCGTGCCAGATGACGTCAATTGGCCAATAATAGCAGCAACACCAAGTTGGACTACACTTCTTCTATACATATTATTAATAGCAACAGTATCCTGGAAGCTGTACAAATGGAAGACCACAAGACCCAGACCAGACCCAGAGGACTCCAAAGGCAACAAGGATACCAGAGGCAGCAAGAATACCAAAGGCAGCGAGCACGCTACCAGAAGCAAGAGTTGCTTCTATCTTATGGAGGGAGGAGTTAACTCAGCATAGCAACCTCTTATGCTGAGTATGCAGTGGCCGCCGACCAACATAAATGCAAGTTGTCATTTCACTTGTAATTTTATAATATTGTTTTCAATTAGTCTTGTATCAGTCACATAACAAATACATTGTTCTTTTATATTAATTAAATTGTAATAAATAAATATTTTTTTTATTAAAGTTCCGATCGCCGTAACTTAACTCCTGACATATTTTTTGTAAAATTTCTAAAAGATTGAAATTTTTGTTCTATGTAACTCATAAAACATAACATTAACATAAAATCACGCCTGTATTTCTCTGAAGGGGTAGGCAGAGGTGTAATAGTACACCCACATTTCGCCAGTTATGTTATAGTCCCATGTAATAGGGGGCGAGCCTATTACCTTTTAATGCCTTAATTTTAGGGAACCCTGAACCCAAAGAAGCAAAATTCATATTAGTACATGAACTTTTAGAAGCTAGGCAGAGAGCCTACTACAAACTGGCCTGGCACACTTAAAGACCATAATCCGGATTAATGTACAGGCTACTTTTTATCCTGAGGAGTTTTACAGATCTCGAAGGATGCGCTATAACATCTTTCTGCTATCACGCAGCTAGTAGTTCCGACAATTAATAGTACATTACTGTCGAGGCCTGAAATGAAGCAATTTACGGACGAGTAATATTGGAAATACGAGGCAAAGCTGAGTTATACTCGTCTGCTGTGAGAATGCCGCAGTCGACCGTTTAAAATTACGAATTACAGCGTTGGTCAGTATTGGTACTAGCCAGGCCTGGCTGGAGGTGCGGCACGTGGCAGCGGGAAGGGAAAACGGCATTCTCGTAGCAGACACGTAGAACTTCCCAAGTGTTTTAATAGGACGAGGCGCTAGTCGAGTCCTTTTTAGGGTTCCGAAGTCCTACAAGGAACCCTTATAGTTTCGTCATGTCCGTCCGTCTGTCCGTCTGTCCGTCTGTCCTAATCCTTTACCGCTTAATAACTTCTACAGTTATAAACATAAGTAAATGAAATTTTGACAAAAAATGGAATAGATATAGATCTCAATTTTAAAAGAATAAAAAAATCTTGATTACGTATTTTAGGGGTGGCGCCCATACATGTGAAATGGCGATGAAAATATTATTTCGCTGCACCCCCTCGTGTGGGGTATCGTTGAATAGGTCTACTAAAATGAAGGTAATGTTTCATACACAACTTTTTTATCAGGCATACCATCTGCGAAATACAGTTCGCCAAAGTGGCTTGCAATGTGTCCCCCCCCCTGCCATTTCTAAACTATGCAACGTAGAAACTTATAGTCTTCAAAATTGATAGACCTTTATAAAAACTCTCTTTTAAAATTATTTCGAGTATAATGTGATTATAAATTCTTGAGTTATAGTGAGAAAACTGAAAAATACTTAAGACGTCCTAGTTCATAGATCATTGACCTTAGAGAAAAATGATTGTAGCAAATAATGCTCCTTTAGTTACTTTCTATTTTAAAAAATCACAAAAAGAAACACACTTCTTTAATTTAGCTTCATAAATTTAGCACTACGTGGCGCTGTTTGCAAAAACTAAAATAGCAATGATTAATATTCGATTTGATTCGTTTGTAATTAGACCTACTTAAGGAACCCTATATGCCTTGGCCCGACATGCTCTTGGCCGGTTTTAACTAAACGAGGCCGTTAATTGCTATTTCGGCCGAGACTTGTATAGTACTTTTCTCTCATTTGGATGAAGCAATACACAAATTAATGCAACAGTATCTAATTTTCATTCGCGCCAATTTGTCCGTCCGCGGTTCTTGTTCTATTTTCAGTTTTGAAAAAAAAAAAAAAACGAATTCAGCCTTTATAATGATAAATATGTTGTACCTAAAAATACCTAATTTATGTAAGTGTGTACTAAAAAACCTCGGTAGCATAATTTAAAAAATAAAACCTGTCCAGCTATTTTTATTATTGTCGCGTTGGATATTACTTGCCTTTTATTTCGTTGCGTACGGAAATGAGCCGATTGTTGTATTTTTTTTTTGAATAATGAACCAATTTCCGAGTAAGTGGGAGAAAAAATAATTTCTGTTCTGTTTCCAGGGTGACTTTATAGCAGTGTGCGCGTGCCGCGTCGTGATGGGTGTCGCTCAGGGTTTGCTGTACCCCAGTCTGCACGGCGTGTTGGGTCACTAGGTGCCAGTCACCGAACGCAGTCGACTCGGGACCATTGTTTATTCTGGTAAACTTATTACTTTTCATGGTCTGAACAAATTAGCGATCCAATGGCCTTTAATTTAGTAATTAAGATAACCTTAAGATAGGTCGTTTAATTGATCCACGGTGTTATTTAACTATTTCTTTAGATTCTTCTTACTTGCTTAATTTTTTAACAACCATCCTTGAACGCGACGATAGCTCGTTGTGGAAGAGAAATGAAAATATAGCGGACTGTATAAAATGACTGTACTAGTAGGCCTACCTCCTCGCCTTTTCCCAATTATATTGGTGTCGGCTACCAGTATAACCAGATCCGACTGAATATTATTATTTTACACAGTGACTGCCATCGAACACCCGCAATCCAGTTACTGGGTGATACCGGCCTCTTAAGGTTGGACCAGTTGTCAGACTTTCGGGCTTCAAGTGACAATAACGATTGCTACAACTGCGTGCGTACTGCTTTTGTTGCTATTAATTGAACTATAATTGAGTACGCGACGGCATGCGGCAATGACAACCTGTCTGTCCTTTACTGTAGCTATCTCTTGGTATTTTGACTTGTTGTTGTCATTGTTTATCAATGTTAGGCCATTTGGATCTATAAAAACAGATTTTCACCACTAAGTCCTTCTGGATGAAATGCTGCATAGGCTGTTCTTGCTCTCGTGGCTTGAATTTATCTTTAGACACTTTACAGCTGTTGTTCTAATTGTGTCTCTCTTTTCTGCATAATTACTGTAATTGATACACAAGGTCAGTCTGTCCATTTGAGTTCAACTCTTGAACTTTCAAGGTTGGGTAGTGACCATTAATGAAAGATAAATCCATTTTCTAGTTTAATTGTTGATTAATAGCTGTATCAAGTTTTCACCTCCACGGAATCCGACCAAGTGCGAACAAATGCTAATAAGTTTTAAATCATTGTATAAAACTCAGTGGAATTTTGTTTTTTAAAGTATTTGGCCTCATAGATTTCATTAAATAAACCATGTTTTGTAAGGTTTATGGAGATCGGTCAGTCGTAAATGTAGAATTCGAAAAATTATGGATGAAGGCCGCATTAGTATTCATGAGCAAATTATTACTGGATTTAAGCAAAGTTGACACAGGTTGCTATAAAATCCAGTTTCAATCACAATTAAGGCCAGGATATCCGAAATCGACCAATTTTTGATTGAACGGTAAACAATCAAATATTCTTTTTTTTGTTCTGATAAAAATGTATGTTGTGGTTTGATAAACATTATTTATTAATTAATGATTGAAAACACGATACTTACAATTTCACTCGATCATAAAAAATTACGAAAACAGGGAAAATTTTGATCGATTTTCAAGTCGTATTTAAAGTATATCAAACTTTTACTCACAAAAACCATGTCAAAAAATAGGCAATACCATTTTAATTCATAATAAATGAATAAAAAATCTAAAAATCTTTTAATTTTTTTTTAAACGATATTATATAACAAAAGTCGCTAACGCGCTAGCTTCAAATGCTTCAATAGCCCGCGAGGCGTCTCCGAGGTAGGACCTGTGTCGCTTTTGCTGGCTCGCTGCGTTCCCCCGCTAATCGATCGAAATATCCGACAAACTGTTATTCGTTGATCATAAATACGTAGTTTTGAAAATCAGTTTGTAAATATTGTTGTAGGTTCTAGTACTGTAAACATTAGTTTAAATTGTATATAGTTTTTAATATACTTAGGTATTTATTAATATTATGGGTAATAAAAAAATATCCATATATGAAATGCGGAACTTGGAAAAAATAAACAAAGTTAGTTTGATTATTATTTTATGTATTTATAAACTAACTAAAAAATCATAAATTTACAGTTATAGTAATATAAAAGAAATACAATTTGTACAGTCAACCGCACGTCAGTGGTTACGGTTTGAACTTGACAGCGTCTTTATTTCGTAAGCAGTAAGGGCGGTTTTCGTAATTCAATTGTTACCACTGAAGTGCACTGAACCATCAGTGACTGTACCATCTTATGTACGAAAATATACGTAAATAAAGAATTATATTGAATTGAAAGTAAATATAGGTACACTAGTTAATTTTTACGTTTTTATTTTTACAATACAGAAATAACAGTAGTGCAACTGCATCAAAAATATTTTTTGCTTAGTAACTTTTTTATATTTTCAGTTCTATCGATGAACTGACAGCGTCTTTATTACGTAAGCAGTAAGGGTGGTTTTCGTAATTCAATTGTTACCACTGAAGTGCACTGACCCATCAGTGACTGTACCATCTTATGTATGAATATTTACGTAAATAAAGAATTGAATTGAAAGTAAATATAGGTACACTAGTTAATTTTTACGTTTTTATTATTACAATACAGAAAAAA
Organism: Asteroscopus sphinx; assembly: GCA_949699075.1. Classification (NCBI taxonomy): domain Eukaryota; kingdom Metazoa; phylum Arthropoda; class Insecta; order Lepidoptera; family Noctuidae; genus Asteroscopus; species Asteroscopus sphinx. The sequence continues at coordinate 15,815,751 of OX453024.1, forward strand.
CAGTAGTGCAACTGCATCAAAAATAATTTTTGCTAAGTATTTTTTTTTTATTTTCAGTTCATCAATACCAAGATCAAAAGGCTTATTTACAAAAAAAAAATTAGGTGAACAGTACGTATCTACCTACAATTTTCAATTTTTAACCGGCTAGGTATCGGTCTGTGGTATCGTAGGTCCCAAACGAATTAACCGATTTTGCTTTAGTTTGTTTTTGTTTGAAATGTGACTTGATTGAAAGTGTTCATAGCTATGATTCAAGAACATCTCTTTAGCCGTTTGAAGATTATTAGCTCTTTTCTAGTTGAAGAACTTTGAAAGTTCATTGTACCGAAGTTATAAAACTAACTGTCAGTCGACGAAGCGAGGACTTGTTAGAACTGCGACTTGTTGAAGTCTAACGACCTATAACCTGACAGGGCTTGTCCTTTTACTGTGTGATGTTATTAAAGTGACTCACTAATCACTAACCTAAATAAAAGTACTCTCAGTGATCGAGAGTCCATGTGTCTTTTATTTAAATCACAAGATTTTCCCCTGATATGCAGACATTGGTTATAATTGTGATGCTAAAATAGCTTCTATCCAATTCTATAACGTGCCTGCTGACAAAATTATCTATTGTTATAATTATACAACGTGTATCAGAAATGCGTGATCATATTTGATACGTGTTGTGTGTTTAATTTTTTTTCCCACCAACGCTCTGAAAATTATCATCATGATTTCGCGAAAAACTTGTTTTTAGGGTTCCGTACCCAAAGGGTGCCAACGGGACCCTATTACTCTCGCTACGCTGTCCATCCGTCCGTCTGTCTGTCTGTCACAGGGCTGTATCTTTGTAAAGATAATAGATAACCAGTTGAAATTTTCACAAAATATGTGTTAGTATGGTTTTTAACCATAACCATTATATTTATTACGACAAATACTAAAAACTAAAAAAAACTAAAAACAAAGGGGGTTCCTTCCCCATACAAGAAACCTCGAAAATGATCAATTTTTTCAACATTTTTGTTCCTACTCTATCTTCAAAACGGTAATACATACCAGCGTCAAACTTGGTCTGATTATAGTGCATATTATGTAGTATAGCAACAAATACTAAAAATAGGGCAACATAGACATATGTGGTGGTACCTACGTAAGAAAGAGATGCAAAAATTAATATTTCGCGCACGGTGCGTTGATGTCTTTTGATGAACTCTCGTAAATTAAATCAGTTTCTGAGGGGTATCAGATCGAGGTACGAAACATTCACGCGAGCTTACGATGGTCACGTAGTCGCTTTGCATTAGTACATCGCTTTAGAGATGCGATGATAGCGTGAATGCCAGTTAGGACACTTGTTCGGCAACGGTATGTTTGTTCATGCTTTCGCATGAACAAAGTTCGCGTGAACTTGCGATAGTCACGTAATCGCGTTATATTAGGACGACGCCTAAGTGTAGTGCGGAAGAGCTGTATCTATCTATACTAATATTATAAAGATTTGTATTTTTGTGTGTATGTTTGTAATGAATAAACTCAAAACTACTGCGCCGATTTAAAAAAAAATTCACCTTTAGAAAGCTACATTCACCCTGAATAACATAGGCTATATTTTCATGTCCACCCGTGCCAAGCCGGGACGGGCCGCTAGTCAGTTATAAAAGAAAGGAGATAAATAAATAAATACATATTTGGGACATCTTACACAGCACCGTCTAGTCCCAAACCAAGCAGAGTTTGTACTATGGGTACGGTCGGCCGCACGTCAGTGGTAACAATTTGACATTGACAGCCGAAACTACTCAAGTTAGAAACATAAAATTTGGACCGTACGTTCCTTTTGTATCGTAAACACCCACTAAGAACGGATTTTTGGAAATTTTAACCCCAAGGGCGTGAAATAGGGTATTCCAGTTTATATGATAAATCTTTTCTCCTGGATCAATTCACTCAAACCTTGGTAAAAATAATCTTTAAAGTAAATAATGACACATTTATCTTTTCTTTTTCCAAAATTATTCCAGTAAGAGGATAAAATATGGTTTAAATACATTTTGCATGAGAGAATATTATTACGTAGCTGGATTAGTCGAAACTCGGTATCTAATCTTTAAAGCAATTAATTAATTACGTTTCTTTTTATTTTTCAAAAATAAAAAAAATAAAAAAAACCGGCCAAGAGCATGTCGGGCCATGCTCAGTATTTCAGGGTTCCTAATTACAAACGAATCAAATCGAATATTAATCAATGCTATTTTATTTTTTGCAACCAGCGCCGCATAGCGCTGAATTTAAGAAGCTAAATTCAAGAAGTGTGTCATATCAATATAACATAAAGTTACCTTTTGCGATTTTTTTAAATAGGTAGTAACTAAAAGAGCATTATTTGCTAGTATAATTTTTCTCTAAGGTCAATGACCTATGAACTAGGACGTCTTAAGTATTTTGCAGTTTGGGGTGCTGGCCAGAAAACCTCCACGTGTATCTGACGGCTGCTTGTCCTTCTGGACACGTCTAGAGGGAACGGCAGTTGTTGGGCCGGTGCACCCTGGGCACGGGCAATAAGTCTCCTTTGGACCGGGGGACCTTATTGCCTGTGGCGAATATTCTGGCACGGGAGGGGCCCGATGTTGGCCAATGGGAAGTTGCTCCGCGTGTCCCTCTGAGAAAGCAGAGGGCACAGTGGAGGAGCAGGGGCGGGCCCGGTGTGCACTCACCATGCCACTGGGCAGGCAGTGGGGGGACTGTCCTTCCCTGCCCCCGTCGGTCTCGTAATCCCAGGAGTTCCTGCTGAGTAGTGTTCTCGCGCCTCTTGGGACCGAGGGTCTTGGCTTTACCGCCTGGACCGCGAAGAAGAACACCTCTATAAAAATGACAGGAGGATGGGCCTGCGAGCAGCAGACTCGGGGTAGTCTGCTGCCCGACCAGCAGCTGGCGTAGTTGGCGCAGCTGGCGTAGCTGGTAAAGGCCCGTGAGGTGAGGTGGCGTGCAGTGTTCCGTGTGCGCCACAGAGGAGGGTGCGGCCGTCGTTAGGCCGCACGGGGAGAAGGGGCTCGCCTGCTTGCGGCGAGCCGGGACCTGTCGGGGGTGGTTGTGTGAATACTCACGGGTTCCCACGCCCCCGGCTAAGGTAGTTGAAGGAACACCGTGGTGGTTTTAGTCGGTAAGAGTCCGACACTGGCTCCGCCTACCCCGGAGTGCGTCCATGAGGATTTCCCCACGGAAAAAAAAAAAAAAAAAAAAGTATTTTGCAGTTTTCTCACTATAACTCAAAAATTTATAATCACACTATACACGAAATAATTTTAAGAGAGAGTGAAACGGTTAGAGTCTACGCAGGTAAGCTGCGCAGACCGCTACAAAAGAAAAGGTGTCACTACGGTGTTAGGCACCGCAGTGACATAAGGAAGTGTGTTGAGAGGTAATTAGATAACACTTAGATATTTAACACATATATTGAAAGACACTCGGCTAGGTCGCGGGTAAGGCTATTGTTCACTGAGCGTTCGCACACTTCGGAAGGAAGGTGGAAAGGGTACCGTCCCTCGTCTCCGCCACGTGGATGGTACGGCAGGCTGGCGGGCAGCAGGTAGACGCTGCCTCGTGGTTGCAGCGGGTACGCCTCTTGCCGGAACGTAGAAGTACAGCCCAAGGGTAGAAGTACAGCCGGAAAGTAAAAGTCCAGCCGGAAAGTAGAAGTCCAGCCGGTAGGTAGAAGTCCAGCCGGGAGGTAGAAGTCCAGCCGGAAGGTAGAAGTCCAGCCGGAAGGTAGAAGTCCAGCCGGAAGGTAGAAGTCCAGCCGGAAGGTAGAACCCTGGAAGCGTGCAGAAGGGTGCGCATGTTAGTGGCGGCCAGGTTAATACAACCGCGTGCGATGTGGTAGCTTCTCCGCCCTCTAGTGACACAAGGAACGGTGATGAAGGAGGATAGTGGAAGCTCACACATCACAGCGGTTAACAGGCAGTAAAGGGTGCAGTCACAGCATAGTATATGACAGGTGCATAATTGTAGGCTAAGTGACACGAGGCGTGCAAAACATATAGAAGGACAGTGATCTTCGCTGATGGCACATGAAATAGGTTGCAGCACACTGTAAGGAATAGCATAGAGCTGATGCAGCAGTTAATTACACATATTTTAGCTTCTTGAGACAGGAAGTAAGCATGACCGCGTGGCCGGCCATGAAAATGTTAGAAATTAAACATTAACAAGATCGTATGATAGAATCAGTTCCCTAATACACTGTTTATAATATATTAGCTAGATTAATGAAGAACTCACCCGAGATTGGGGATAAAATATGTATTCCAGAAGGAATAGTTACTTCCTTGGAAGCTGCTGTGTTGAAAATGACAGAGGCCAACGCGATTACTAGTGTTGTGCACACATTTTAGGGATGCGCAACACCGGTTAAGTTTTATATTGTTCACTCGACTAAACTAATGAGATCCACAACGCTACAAGAGTTTTTATAAAGGTCTATTAATTTGGAAGATTATAAGTTTCTACGTTGCATAGCTTAGAAATGGAAGGGGGGGGGGGGGCACATTGCAAGCCACGAGCAGCGAAAAAAAATTTTTCAACCTCATTTCACATGAATGGGCACCACCCCTAAAATACGTAATCAAGATATTTGTATTCTTTAAAAATTGAGATCTATATCTAGACTATCACCCCTAAAATACGTAATCAAGATATTTGTATTCTTTAAAAATTGAGATCTATATCTAGACTATTTTTTAACTAAATTTCATTTACTTATGTTTATAACTGGAGAAGTTATTAAGCTGTAAAGGATTAGGACAGACGGACAGACGGATAGACAGACAGACGGACGGACATGACGAAACTATAAGGGTTCCTTGAAGAACTACGGAACCCTAAAAAGGGGTGTTAAAATTACCAGGATTTTTTTTCCTGGGGTCTCACTTGACACAAGTACTCTTCAAATTAAAGAAATACGTATTTTTCTTTTCACAAAACTACAACGGGAAACATTATACTTACGCGAGCAAAGCCGCAAGAGCACTGCTAGTAATACATAAGATTCGTTGAAAACAGAAACAAGATTAGGTAAGTAATAAAATGAATTGTGTGTTATATAAAACTGTATCAATAAATTTATTACTTTAAAACGAAACCCTCAAAGCATTAACATGAGTTTCATAAAGCAAATTTATGTTAAACTGGAACTACTGCTATTTATTTATACAGTTACGCAAAATTTTGCAAAGCGGGGTCAGCGAGTTCATTTGAAATGCGCGTCCGCGCGACTCGCCGCGCGGTGAGAGAGGTAGCGTTAGATGCCTACTGCGCTCGAATATCCTGGCCTTAATTGTTAAGGTTACTGTAATCTAAGCTTTTACATGAACATGTAAATACAACCATAATGGTGGGCTAATTATGTAAAATTATGAAAATGCAATTCTCCATCAGGTGCTCAACTCGGCACCATCATCGAGCTGCTGACGTCAGGTCTCCTATCCGCGAGCTCCTGGGGCTGGCCCTCAGTGTTCTACGTAGCCGGCATTGCTTGCATCCTCTGGTCTATCCTGTGGCTCATATTCGGTGACTCCACGCCTGGCACCAGTCGTTGGATCTCCAAGAAAGATAAGAAGTACATTGAGATCAACACTGGATCTCATGACCTTGGACATGGTGTAAGTTACTTACGCTATTGTTTTTATTTTATTTTATGTATAGGATGGCGAAACGAGCTAAAGGCCTGATGTTAAGCGGTTACCTTTGCCCATAACAACTGTAATACCACCTAGGCTGTTGCCTAAATGGTACCGCAAGTCGGTTCGCCAAACTGAGACATGAAGATGGAAAGTCTCACGTGATTGTAATTTCACCGGCAACCGTACCCTTCAGACCGAAACACAGCAATGCAAGCATAGACAAATAATACATACTAGCTTTTACCCGCGGCTCCGCTCGCGTTAAATTCTGCTAACCCACGTCAGTCCAGTCCAGTCCAGTCCATTCCAGTCCAGTCCACTGTCCCACTGTCCCGCTGTCCCGCTGTCCCGCTGCCCCACTACACCGCTGCCCCACTGCCCCGCTACCCCACTGCCCCGCTGCCCCGCTGCCCCGCTGCACCGCTGCCCCACTATCCCACTGCCCCGCTGCCACATTGCCCCACTGCCCCACTGCCCCGCTGCCCCGCTGCCGCACTGCCCCACTGCCCCGCTACACTAATGCCCCACTGCTCCGCTGCCCTAATATACCCACAGCCCTACTGCCCCACTGCCCCGCAACCCCGCTGCCCAACTGCCCCGCTGCCCCACTGCCCCGCTGCCCCGCTACCACACTGCCCCACTACCCCGGTGCCCCACTATCCCACTGCCCCACAGCCTGCCCCGCTGCCCCCCACTGCCCCCCACTGCCCCCCACTGCCCCGTTGCCCCGTTACCCCACTGCCCCGCTACCCCACTGCCCGGGTGCCCCACAGCCCCTCTGCCCCACTATCCCACTGCCCCGCTGCACCGCTACCCCACTGCCCCACTGCCACGCTGCCCCACTATCACACAGCCCCACAGCCTGCACCGCTGCCCCACTGCCCCGCTTCCCCACTGCCCCGCTGCCCAACTGCTTCGCTACCCCACTGCCCCTCTTTCCCGCTGCCCCACTGCCCCACTATACCACTGCCCCGGGTCCCCACTGCCCCGGGTCCCCACTGCCCCGGGTCCCCACTGCCCCGCTGCCCCGCTGCCCCACTGCCTCGCTGCTCCACTTCCCCGCTGTCCCGCTGCCTCACTGCCCCGCTGCCCCACAACCCCATTGCCCCACTGCCCCGCTACCCGACTGCCCCACTATCCCACTGGCCCACTGCCCGGCTGCCCCGCTTCCCCACTGCCCCGCTGTCCCACTGCCCCACTGCCTCGCTGCTCCACTTCCCCGCTTTCCCGCTGCCTCACTGCCCCGCTGCCCCATTGCCCCACTGCCCCGCTACCCGACTGCCCCACTATCCCACTGGCCCACTGCCCGGCTGCCCCGCTTCCCCACTGCCCCGCTGTCCCACTGCCCCGCTGCCCCACTATCCCACTGCCTCACTGCCACGCTGCCCCGGTTACCCACTGCCCCGCTGCCCCACTGTCCCACTGCCCCGCTGCCCCGGTAACCCACTACCCCACTGCCCCACTGCTTCGCTAACCCACTGCCCCACTTTCCCGCTGCCCCACTGCCCCACTATACCACTGCCCCGCTGCCCCGGTACCCCACTGCCCCGCTGCCTCGCTGCTCCACTTCCCCGCTGTCCCGCTGCCTCGCTGCCACGCTGCCCCACAACCCCACTGCCCCACTGCCCTGCTACACCACTGCCCCACTATCCCACTGGCCCACTGCCCGGCTGCACCGCTGCCCCACTACACCACAGCCCCACTGCCCCATGCCCCACTGTCCCACCGTACCACTGCCACTGTCCTACTGTCCCACTGTCCCACTGTCCCACTATATCACTATCGTCCCGTCCCATGTCCTGTCCCATGTCCCATCCTATGTCCAGTCCCATTTGCCATCCCACTGTCCTGTCCCATGTCCCGTCCCATTTCCCGTCCCATGTTCCGTCACTGTCCCGGTTACCCACTGCCCCGCTGCCCCACTGTCCCACTGCCCCACTGCCCCGCTGCCCCGGTAACCCACTACCCCACTGCCCCACTGCTTCGCTACCCCACTGCCCCACTTTCCCGCTGCCCCACTGCCCCACTATACCACTGCCTCGCTGCCCCGGTACCCCACTGCCCCGCTGCCCCACTGCCTCGCTGCTCCACTTCCCCGCTGCCTCGCTGCCACGCTGCCCCACAACCCCACTGCCCCACTGCCCCGCTACACCACTGCCCCACTATCCCACTGGCCCACTGCCCGGCTGCACCGCTGCCCCACTACACCACAGCCCCACTGCCCCATGCCCCACGGTCCCACCGTCCCACCGTACCACTGCCACTGTCCTACTGTCCCACTGTCCCACTATATCACTATCGTCCCGTCCCATGTCCCATGTCCTGTCCCATGTCCCATGTGCCATCCCACTGTCCTGTCCCATGTCCCGTCTCATGTCCCGTCCCATTTCCCGTCCCATGTTCCGTCCCTGTCCCGTCCACTGTCCCGTCCCCAGTCCCGTCCCCTGTCCCGTCCCCAGTCCCATCCCCAGTCCCATCCCCTGTCCACTCCACTCCACTCCATCGTACATTACTATCCGCTCGTGCAAATGCATAGAAGCTTCGATCTGTCGGGTGAGTACGCAACCCACGAATTAATGTTTTTCTTTTTTCTTTCTTTCTTTCTTTCTCAAAACCCATACCAGTTTTTAAGTCAGATCATCAGCTTTCAAACAAAAAAAAAAACATCAAAATCGGTCCAGTAGTTTTAGCGTGATGCTGGAACAAACAAACAAACAAACAAACAGACGTTTACAATTTTATAATAGTTAAGATTTCTATGAATGCAAGCATCACTATTTGGCGGAGAAGTAGGTACGGTGGTAGTGTGGTGTATAAGCTACATTTAATCTGTATTATTAAGACAATATATTCAGTCTATTAGCAGCTAACACACGTTTCACTTGTCTCCCAAATACACCACCTTACAGACACAGTAGTACTTCACCGGACATAAAAACTGTCTAAAATAATTACTATTCAGGACCTACTAGGTCTTCTCCAATAGAAAGTCTGTTATATTTTTATAGACACTCATTCCTATTATTGTACAAATGAAAGATGTATGCATATAAAGCTTTACATTTTGCCTATAAGTAATGAAGCTGATGCTGATCATAACAAAATTCCATTTTCCAGAAATCACCGACTCCCTGGAAGGGCATCCTTACATCGCTTCCGTTCTGGGCTATCCTGCTGGCCCACTCCGGTCAAAGCTTAGGATTCTGGACACTTCTCACCGAACTGCCTTCTTACATGAAGAACGTTCTGGATGTGGACATCAAACAGGTAAGATAACTTTGTTACAACAACACTTGATACTTAATTTATTTAAGAAATGTTGAGTAGGTATTGGTGTAGATTCTCTTGTTCACGAACTAAACTTATTTTAAACTATCGCTATCTTTTCCTAATAGTAGAATTAGTCATAAAAAAATCTCATAGATGGCAGCATAGATAACTCTTGTGATATTATAAATCTTTAAAAAACGTTATACGGCATATTCTGTGAAATAACTGTTATAAAAAATCAAGGCATCGTCATTTATTGTACATTTATCTAATGTACAATAAATGACGACTATTCAATTTTTTTTTTTTTTTTTTTTTTTTTTTACACTCGGTAATAACACTTACACAACGAAAAACATATTGATCTTTTAGTTCAGTCAAAACCCACCATTGAAATCAATTACAATGCCGAAACACCCATTGAACTTTCGTTTAGATTTAAGCTAATAGCAAATAGATGGCGCTGTACTCAAATTGTCACATGAATCGTAACGAGAGTTAATGAGACGATTACTGTGTATGTGTAGTACATGATTGTTTTTGGAAAAAATCATATAAGAACCTAGGAAGTTAGGAACAAGACTTAACGAGACTGATGTCAAAAATGAAGTTTCTAGAATTTCTGTACTACAGATTCTACATTCCTAAAAGAAGATCAAACTGAGTAATATGTCAAATCTAAAAATAGAAACGACATGTTCGCCTATTCTTGCAGTGTACGAATAGCCAGGCGGTGTAATGGGTAGGATTATATTGTTTTGTTCCGAGTACAAATCCAAACTGCAGACTTTCTTTTTGTGATTTCTTTTTCGATATTGGAATATTAATTGTGTTTTTCCAGAGGTTTGACATTAGATCGGCAGTAAATGTCAAATCTGTGGTGTTTTTCAATCGTTTAAATTTTATAAAATTGTAATAAATATTTATCTATGGCGTTTGTAGAAAATTATAAAAATACGACATTGTGTTTATGAATACGATATGATGTTATTTTCCGACTCCCACGCGGACAAAGTTGCGGGCACTAGCACTGGAAGTTACAGATAAAAAATCGCAATTCATAGGTATGTTTAAAAAAAAATCGGATATAATATACGGGCTGTTCATGAAAAGAAACACTGACATAGACCCAAAAAAAACCTTCTGATGGTCATATCTTCTAAACTACAGGTCTTAGACCCATCGTGTTGGTACTTAAATGAGAGGAATCGATGAGATCTAGAGAAATAAATGGTCAAAACTTCTGATGGCCATATCTTCTAAACTACATGTCTTAGACCCATCGTGTTGGTACTCAAATGAAAGGGCTTAGAAGATATAACCATCAGAATTTGACCATTTACTTATCTAGAGCTCATCGAGCCCTTTTATTTGAGTCTAAGGCCTACGGTTTACGAGATATGGCCATCAGAATTTTCGACCTTTATTTGTCTAGAGCTCCTCCAGCCCTATCATTATCAGAATTTTTGACCAACTCTGCACGCGTACATTTTCTATCCACGCTTGCAAATGCGTAGGAGCTTCGCATCTGTCGGGCGTCACCCAACGTCACACGCCACAATTTCTTTCTTTCTTTCATAAAAGAAAGAAGTAAGAAAGAAAAATAAAACGTACCAGTGTTTAAGTCTAATCACCAGCTTTTAAACACAAAAAGTTTAATCAAAATAGGTCCAGTAGTTTTAGCGTGATGCTCGAACGAATAAACAAACAAACAGACATTTACAGTTTTATAACAGTTAAGAATAAGAAGATAAGAAGAAGATAATTTTATTAATATTTAATATAGAAAAAAAAAAACGCAAAAAAAAATCGGAAGTTCAGATTTGATCTCAGAACAAAATATTCTATTTCTATCCAATACACCGCCTAGCTACGTAATCACTAGCTTTTATTGCAAAATTGTCGTTCCTATTTTTACCTGACTGCCCCAAAAGGAACGTAATGTTTATTCGTAAGTCGCATTAGTTAAATTGCATTTTAAGGTCATGCACGGCGCAAGCAACATCGTATCCCTGCCGGGCCCCGAGCGGGCGGTGCCGCGTTGCACGGAATAGGTCGCTAGATGGCGCTGTATAGCAACACTCAACCACGCGCTCTGTGTCGCGGAGCGCCGCCAATGCTGCCGTCTATTGTAAAAACTAAATAACTAAAATAGTTAGAGCAATTGTTAGACTTAGGAAGGTCTCATTTCTTTGTACGGGATTGTGTATCTGTACTATAGTATTATATTATCTGTGATACAAGAAAGGGATGGAAACAATTTTAGAACTGTCAAATTAGTCAGAATTTAGATTTCCATACAAGTTTAGTCGTGATCTCGGAACGTGCCCACTAAAATACAAAGAAATGTAACACGTAAACTAATTTGACAGTTCTAAAATGGTTGCCATCCCTTTCTTGTATCTACTATTAGGAAAAGATAGCGATAGTTTAAAATAAGTTTAGTTCGTGAACAAGAGAATCGACACCATTGACTTTATACTAAAATATAATACTTGACTTTACAGAACGGCAAGCTATCAGCCCTTCCGTATGTTGCCATGTACTTCCTGAGTTTCTTGTTCAGCTGGCTGGCTGAGTTACTCGTTAATAAAAACATCATCAAACTCGTCACTTCTAGAAGGATATTCAACACTATCGGTAACTACCTACATAGCTGTTATTATAATTTGTGAGACTTGAATCGCAATGCCATTGTTTGACGGCAGAAAGACCAGGCGTTATTTGTGTTTCAAAAATACAATGTTTTTTTTGGGTTCTAGACTATACCTCTAACGTTATTTTTCCAGCATTCTGGGGTCCAGCTACAGCTTTGATCGGTCTGTCCTACCTCCCGCCAGGCAACTTATCGTTAGCCGTCGTAATCCTGAGCATTACCGTCGGACTCAATGGTGCTCACTATGTTGGATTTATGGTAAGTGTTATTATAAATGTAAAATCATGTTTGTATTGCACGAAAAATAAGGCAGAGTCTATTTAAAGAAGACAGGTCTCGTGAAAGAGGAAGAAACTTTTCTCTTTTACCGAGCAGTGATGAGCAACAATACTGATGACATTATTGAATTATGGTTAGTATAGTAAACACGCTTTAGACACTATCACATTAGTTTAAAAAAACCTGGGATAGTTATGAAATTGACCGGTGAATTTTAATTTACTGGTCCTCTCCTTCTCAACCTCATTGTATATTATTATAGTAATATAATCCATGCTCTGACAGTAATATTTTCTGTTTCTGTTGCATGTTTAGATGATTGACGGGTAAATTACTGTGTTCCAGTTGTCCCATATTGACCTGTCTCCAAATCACGCAAGTACAATGATGGGCTTCACCAACGGTGTCGGTGCCTTCTTCTCAATCCTCGCGCCGCTCAGTGTATCCTTTGTTGTTACTGATCAGGTGAGTTTCAGCTTAATTCTTAAATACCTTAATAGTTTTGTTCTACGTCTACTGTTTACATAAATTTTTTTCATTGTTTTACTGCATTTAAATCCTTCATCCTGTGTTAAGTACAGTAAAATGGTTGTCTTTCTCTACTTGAGTAATAAGAAGTGATTTTTTTAAATATTCATCGTATTTATGAATTTCGATGTGGTAATTTCAGACGGATGCAGGAGACTGGCGGAAAGTATTCTTCATATCGGTATCCTTCTACTTATTGTCCAACTTGTTCTACCTGCTGTTCATTTCTGCTGATGTGCAGAAGTGGAACGACCCAAAACCTTCAAAACCTATCGGTAAGATTTCTAGATTGTATAAATTATAATTGTGGTGAATCCGTACTTCATCATCATCATCATCCAATCATAGTACCCAAAAATTGTATGCACCTCATTGAGTTGAGGACTATACTAAGGCAGCAAATTGTGATTATTAATTATGTAGATAATATATTAATGTCAATGTAATTAAAGCTTATTAGTGAACATTTTAGAATGATATTCATTCTAAAATTCTGTTGCTTAGGTGAAATTAATAATTTCTTGAGAATCACATTTTGATTGTACTAAAATATAAATAATTGGGGCGTGCTAAAAATAATGTAAAATAAGACAATAAACACTCTGATTTATTATTTACAGAAGACGGAGTCAAGAAGGTAGAAGAAATGAATCCCGAAAGAAAGAAGAGCAACGTAGGAGAACACAAGTTCTGATGATAAGCAAATTGTAATATAAGAGCTAGTCATAATATGAGTGCGGTAAGCCTTGTGATTCCATCACCGAGTGGAAGACAGTGATATGATTACCATAAATAAATAGTAATAAAAAGTACAGTAAGATGCTGGATGGAAAATAATGTCGTAATAATATTACTTTACTGTGATAAAGACAGAAATGAATCATGATCACTCATCAATCACTCCCTATTATTGTATAATGCCTCTCCAGTCCAGCTCCAGCCATCTGAGATAAGGAGACCAGGAGACCCGTAGCACAGGTTTTACTTAGTATGGGCTCCTGTCTCCCATCTTCTTATTAACTTAGTTTAACACATAATTGAGCATGTAACTTGTGGGAGAATTAAATAAATAAATAATAATAAAATAAAAAAAAAATTGGTGAGGTCTGTACGTTAATAAAAAAATAGACACATTGTTTGACGATGACTGTATCAGATCCTCCTGTTAAAGCAAATGAGCCCTATGCATTTTTAAAGTACAGTTTCAATGTAACATGTTTTTTTAAAAACAAATTTTCTAAACACTGTGGGGAAAAAGCATAGATTTCAAAATCATTAGCATTAAGAAAGTCATTTTATTATTTTAACGCATTTTACGCATGCGAAACGAATTCTAAAGATATAAATTGTGGAAAGAAAAAAGTTAGTCAGTTAGTTAGTTAGTTAGTTAGTTTCTAAAGTTAGTCGAGTCGGTTAAGGAACAATGTTTCTTAATAAGATATCGCTGACGTCACCCAAAGACGTATAGTGGAGGATAATTTCGATACCACGAGCAGTGTTCACGGTAGCTTAGTGGCTAAAGCACTGGCGTACTGAGCCAGGAGTCGCAGGTTCGAATCCTTCTCGTGAGCGATTTTTTCTTTCCACAATTTATATCTTTAGAATTCGTTTCGCATGCGTAAAATGCGTTAAAATAATAAAATAATTAGTAAGGGTAGGCATATCTATACGACTTTGATTTAACTGTAAAGTTAGTCGAGTCGGTTAAGGAACTATGTTTCTTAATAAGATATCGCTGACGTCACCCAAAGACGTATAGTGGAGGATAATTTCGATACCACGAGCAGTGTTCACGGTAGCTTAGTGGCTAAAGCACTGGCGTACTGAGCCAGGAGTCGCAGGTTCGAATCCTGCTCGTGAGCGATTTTTTCTTTCCACAATTTATATCTTTATTAAGAAAGTCTTTTGCAGTAAAATAAAAGCCATTTTATCTTGACGTGATCTGTGTAGTACAGCGTAATTGTAGCTTATATGTATGTAATTGCCATCGTCAGAAAACGTGTGGTTGGATTTTGGGCCAAACAGATTTGAGCTTATGTTTTATTTTATTTTTGGCATCGATACGTTAAGAAGGAGTCAGTTTTTAGACCAAAAAGATAATTATATGGTGTACTTCTGTGATTTACTTATTTATTAAGCTGTGATTTTGCTTAATGCGAAAAACTGCTTCGAGCTATTGCTTTTGAAACTTTCATATAAAATTGTTAATAATAAAATTAACGAACAGTTCGAAACTTCATATTTTCATTTGAAAAATGTTGCCTCAATCATTCGTACGGGCGAAGTTTCCAGTGTTGTATCGTCCCCAATTATAAGTTAACATAATTACTTACTCGAGGGCTCACATCCCTTATTAAAATACGACAAATTGTGTTGAGAGGAGGCCTGACAGAAGTTTTGTCACATTCTAACTTTTTTTTTTATTTTTTTTTTTTTTTATTCTTAAGGAATAAAATTATATAACGAGTACAGTTGTCGTCATTCATGACATTAAATTATTGAAGGAGATGAAATTATAGCAGCTCATAAATAATGTATTCTGCTTTGAGCTTTCAGATTATATATACTAGGTGGGTTACTACAGTAACCCAAAGTTGATGTTTTCTTTTCCCAAGTTGACGTAACTGCGCCTGCGATTCAGTTTTCTATAGAAATACTGAGCAATCTTTCGTCTCATGCAAGCCATAGCTAATTGCGAGAAACTAAATTAAGAGTTTCTTGCTGAATTTTATAGTTTTGTAAATACTTCAAATAAAGATCAGTAAGAAAATAGAATTACCCCAGTTTGTGGAAGGCTGATCAACGCAAAAATTACCTAATCGACTGTCAAATCTCAGGTCAAGCGATGTGATTGGTTGTTAACATTTTCGCCGGCCAATCACCGAAGCTGACATTAGATTTGACAATAGATTAAATTGATCTGCCTTCCAAAAACTGGGGATTAATGTTATAAATAAATATCCGTCTGTGAAATATAAAGTGAATGTAACGGAAACCAAAGAGGATTCTGTAATTGTTGTTACCAGTGCCTTCAATAAAATTGTAATAATTTATTTGTAAATATTTATTACATTTATCTTTATTTTAGACTAAGGTTAATTAAATAAATGTTATTCAAATTTAGATCTGAATTTATTTCATTGCCTGTTAAATTCTTCGGACTGTATCAATTACAACTAATCTTTCTCATTAGGAATAACATATTTTCGGGCTCACCTCAGCCCGGTGGACCAACGACCTGAAGATGGTAGCTGGGGGGGACTGGATGCAGAAGGCGGAGTAGGTACAGTGTTTTGGCGTAACATGGGATAGGCCTATGTCACAGAATATATAATAGTTACTAACGTAGTGGACTACGATAGGGATTTGATTATTTCTTATTATAGGGAACAATAATGCGGCATTTTTATCTATGAACACAGTTATTCAAAATAACGAAGATTTCATGATTGGAAAAGTTTTTTTATTTTTCTTTTCGATCTAATTTGTCAAAGATAGTGTACAAATGGAAAATTTATTTGACATTTACCTTTTTTTCTTGTTGTACTTACAAAAACTTGACGAAGATAGCTGCACACAAAAATAACTGTTAATAGTCGGTGTATGAATAGGTAGGTACTCATAACTTTTTTTATGGCAAAGGATGACGAAATGAGCTAAAAGCTCACTTGATATTAAGCGGTCACCTTTACCCATAACAACTGCAATACCACCTAGGCTGTTGCCTAAATGGTATTGAAAATTGCGTTTGCCAAACTAAGACCCAAAAATGGAAATTCTCTTGTGATTCTAATGTCACCGGCACCCGTACCCTTCACACCGGAACACAGCAACGTAAGCGTCACTGTCTGACGTAAGAAATAGGTACGGGTGCTAGTAGGTACTTCCTCGGACGAGCTTTTACAAAAGGAGCTAGCTCTACTACTATCAACCATTTAAATAAGTCATAGCTAATTTCAAACCGACTCTAGAGATATTTTCTCATAATTCAACATCCCGGAACAGCGAATATTTCATAAATCACTCTGTGAATGTAACACGGAGTACGAGGCGCGAACAGTAACGCTGTTGGCGTCGATTCCCGATTGACAACACAATCATTGGACCTGCTGCCGAATTGCGTAACTCACTCGCGATCGCATTCATCTGGATTTCAATGTTCATTGCTCCCACAGTGTGTTTTGACAATCCGTCATATTGACAACTACGTACCACGCAATGAATATTGCTGTAATTTCAAAATGAAAGCTGATGTCAATGTGAATGCATTACACAATTACCCCACTGGTGCAGTGATTGTGTGAGTGATTTGCAGACCAGTGATGAGCAATCACGGCGAGCAAAGTAATCATTCTGTAAACAATTAATCTGTGTTTATGTGCGTGCAATTATTTTATTGATTTTGAATTTTGGTAACATGTCCTTATTGGAATAAGGGCAGGAGAATGATGATGATGATGATTTTGAATTTTGGTAACATGTCCTTACTGGTAAAGAAGGACCATTCTCGTTAGATCCATAGTCCAGATCCATGATGGATCTATGAAGATTTTTTGTCTCATTAGAACCTATTTTTTTGAAAAAGTGGATCTATTGAGAACTTCCTATCTCGTTAGGTCTATTGTGTAGATCCATGAGATCCATGATGATTCTATTGAGAATTATATTCCTCATTAGAACCAGTTTTTGGGAAATGGATCTACTGAGAACTTTCTTTCGCTGTAAATCCGTTTCAATGATTGCTCCCTTCTTCAAAAAAATTACGCTTAGCTGTAGCCGCCATAACATTTTCTCTTCCTACAATCTCTGTCTGATACGACCACTCTGTCTGATAGCTGAAGACTTCTTCATAAATAACGGGACATAATTGGTTGAAACGACAGCACATGTATCTTTTATAATTATTCATCCACTCCCAAATCACAAGTGTAAGAAATAATACTTCACGATACAAAAAGCTCCATATTATGCTCATTACTGCGCACAAGTCGATTGTCTTCCACACGTTCTATATCGCGATTAATATTCGCTTCAATCTCGCGGGACTCAAGTGTTTTCATTCCAATCTCCCTAAACAATTTAACGTAGGGAAATTACGATCGACGCCTGGATTTACCAAGCTTATCGCACAGTGAGAAAAAGTTCTGGTTGTGTGATCATTGCAGGATTATTGCTATAGTTGAAATTAACGTTTTTTATTTGGAAATCATCGAAAAAATATATTTAAAACACACTACAGAACAATCAAAACACAACTTGTTAGTTTGTTGAAGTACTATTTATTAATTTTGATTAGACTAGGGTTGACACGGAATAAAAAATGTAATCATTTTTTTATAATTAACCACGTGCTTTGCATTTAATTGCTAGCAATCAGCGCTAGGTGATATTGTCATTCTTTTTTTGGAAATAAAAATGTACATGATTGGTGTACGCCTGTAACATACCGACTTAATTTAATGTGATTCACATTAACAACCACAGAAATAGATAGAATGGAAACGTGAGCAAGACGCGCGTGCCAACACTCTGCACCATAGTGCAGGGCATTTCAAAGCCTTTCTCAGTACGCCATATGACGAAAATGCCTTATTGTGTTGTTTCTAACTGCATAAACAAAAGCTGTAAAGTACATTTGATTAAACTTAATTAAAAAAAAATTATGACATCAATTTGTAAGGCGTAGTTTGTTCGAAAGTTGCCACGCATGAATCGCAAGTAAAATTGTGATTACAACCATTCTATTTATATCTATTTCTGTGTTTACAACCATGTTTATTTGCAATTATGATCAAACCTTTGATACCTACAAACAATTTCACTTACAACCAATCGCAAACACGTAATAAGGTCACAACATTTTTCCATTTCGTCCCTGTTAAATATTTGGGGCGCGGAAGCCGGTGTTCCGGGGGGAGAGGTTCTCATATATTACGCCGATAATGAATCGAAACTGGTTTCTCATTTCATAGGGAATCAGTTCGACGAAATCATTAAAATATTTGCTAATATTTTCATTTTACTTTGAATATGACAACGTACGACAACGGGTTCGATTCCCACAGGTCACAAATATTTGTGTGATGAACATAAGTGTTTGTGTGGGTCTGGGTGTTTCTTATGTATTATAAGTATGTATTTACAAAAAAAAGGATGGGTATTATATCCATTGTCTAGTACCCATAATACAAGCTCTGCTTAGTTTGGGTCTAGATGGTGCTATGTAAAAATGTCACAAACTATTTATTATTTATTAAAAAAAAATATTGTCATATATGACGAATATTTTGGATTAATAAATAATATCTCGTTGGTCTAGTGGTTGCAAGCGCGACTGCTGAGCGTGGGGTCCTGGGTTCGATTCCCGGGTCGGGCAAAGTGTTATTGGGTTTTTTCATTAGGAAATTCTCAGTAGCAGCCCGGAGTCTGGATTTGTGCCTGGTCAATGGCAATAGGCTCGCCCCCTATTACATGGGACTATAACATAACTGGCGAAATGTGGGTGTACTAATACACCTCTGCCTATCCCTTTGGGGAAATACAGGCGTGATGTTATAGTATGTTAATAAATAATAATAATAAATATTTGGGACATTTTACACAGTACCATGTAGTCCCAAACTAAGCAGAGCTTGTAGTATGGGTACTAGTACCCAAAAAAAAAATATGAGTATTATATCCATTTTTAACCGACGAAAAAAAGGAGGAGGTTCTCAATTCGACGCGTATATATATAATTTTTTTTTTTTTTTTTTTTTTATGTATGACCACGCATAACTTTTTACAGAGTGGTCCGATTTTGATGATTCTTTTTTTAATGGATAGGGTATATCTTGAAGTTGGTCCCATTTAAATTTCAAAATCAAAATCCACCCCTAAGGGTAGTAAAACAGGGGATGAGTTTTTGTTCACCCACTGAATTCTTACCTGTTAACCGATTCTGTTGAAACTTGACACACATAAATATAGTTCTTGACACTACGACATAATGGAGACCTGGAGTTAGATTTTAACCACAAAAAAATTAAAAATAAAACTTTTTAACAAAAAATTGAACCGACGAAAAGTGAAACTGAAAAGCGAAAAATAACTAATTATGAGTCGGCGCCAAACAACCAATCAGCGAAGATCATTAAATTACTTTAAATAAATAATAAAAACAACGTCACATCAAATACAACGTGAAATTTTCAACGATAAACAATAACTTTCCAAAAATGCGTTCTCCGCTCGGCCACTTGCAACTTACGCGCACTTTGCTTGTTAAAAGTTCGTTTGGCGCGGACTCATAATTAGTTATTTTTCGCTTTTCGTCGGTTCAATTTTTTGATTTATGTTTACGAGACTTGTCGCGCACAATAAAATCAAAACATACCAAACATTTTGACTAATTTCGACGTTTCGGTCAAGTTGCATTGGCCGTGGTCACGAGCAGACTGAAGTATGCGGGCTTCATCGCAATGCTGACCGTTTCGGCGGACATACATGTTAACATACCACGACGCGAACACTTCTCGATTACCGGATTCATACTTTTTTTTTGTAAATCATCATCATCATCATCAACATTTCAGCCAAAAGACGTCCATTGCTGGACATAGGCCTCCCCCAAACATAGACACAACGACCGGTCCTGCGCTTTGCGCATCCAGCGGATTCCCGCGACCTTCACCAGGTCGTCGGTCCACCTTGTGGGGGGCCTACCCACGCTGCGCCTTCCAGTAAAAACATACTTATAACACATAAGAAACATCCAGACCAACACAAACACTTATGTTCATCACACAAAATTGTGCTTGGTGGGAATCAAATCTCCTGACTAGCAGTCCAACACTCGAACCACTAGACCACAGACGTCGTCATGTCATGATTGGATGAATAGTTGATTTTAGAATAGTTCGTTAGTTGTTTATACAGTATTGCCAACCTTTTCCTATTGTTGTGATCACAGAAATAGAGTGTTGTGATACTCAGAACAATGTTACTTTATAGTTATATGCACAACATATTATTTTAACACCCTTGGAATCGCTGTTCAACATTAAATTATAAAACTTCAAGAAAAATATTCTAATATTCATACACTTCAACGTTCCTTCCTTCCACTCTAGCAGAGTTCTGTAAATCTTTTCAAAAGGCTACGTAGTAACAGCGTTACATGGAAGTCCACTCGCCTTACTAAAGCCACATAAATCAGGCTCATATGCACCGGCCACCAAGCCAAGCGAAGCCAAGATTTAAATAATGTTCCTGCAAAAGGATGTTATTCAAGTAAGATAAAAAGAATTTCCGAAGACAGTGAGATAGAGTGAGCTTTGAAGAATTTAACTTGGGAGGAACTTGTTACTGTTTGATTTGGCCCAGATAACAAAGCATTCTTTTTAATTCAATGGAAAATCTATTACTTGCGACTTGGAGGCCTAGTGGCATTTTATGAATTAAATTACTTTTTGTCTTATATTTGATTGTTTTAAGTGGATCTGCAGCGTAATTAGATAATATGATGTCTAACATTATCGGCTGCACCATCACTTAACATCAGGTGAGGTGGCGATCAAACATAAGCTAAAACCAACTAATGACAGCTAATAATAAAACAATATATTTGAGTCGCACATACATTTACCATCGTAAACAGTCAATATAGACATTCAACCTGAGTGCCACTGAAATCAGCTCAATAGTTTCAAAAAGCAAAAAAATACATAAAGCACGCACGAACTTAAATCACAAGTTCAAAAGAATGTGTGCAAACCCTGCCATCACTTCGCACTAGTTTGGAACAAATAACCAGAGCAAACTTGCACGCGCAGGGGTGCCATATCAAATATTGAAAAAGGCCAACGAACTTTTCGGAGTTAGCTATCACGCATTAGTGTAACGGTTGCAAATGTAAAGTTGTGTATTAGATTTCCAGTTCTAGAGTGGTTGACTGGTTGTGTTTCCTGAAACAATATTATTTGTGATGTATCTACTATCTACACATTTCATGGGTAAAATGGCGTAAGAAAAGCGTGAAAGAAAGGTCTACAATTTTTCAAGTTTAGATGATTGTGTGAGATTTTTATATTTAAAAGCACCCATGATAGAAGTCATCCTAATAATATGAGCCAAGGGAGAAAAAGAGCCTCTACGAATGACGATGATAATATTACCTTTTTCACGTCGAGAAATCCCCTTGGACGCACTCGGCCGCGCCGGGTCGACGGAGCCAGTGTTGGACTCGTATTAACCAATACCACTAGGGTGTAGGTGTAGGTTGGGTGTGTTCCACAGCTTAACCTTTGGCCGAGGGCGTAGGATAGGCTTTACAACCCTCATCTCCCCCAATAGCTCACGGCTCGCTACTAGTAGGCGAACCCCTTTTCTCCGTGTGGCCTAACGTCAGCCACACCCTTCTGATTGGCGCGCGCGGAACACGATACACCACCATCATGGACCTTGACTGGTTGTGCGGCGCGCTACCCCGAGTTCATCGCCCGCAGGCCCCTCTTAGGGTAGCTGAAGGTTGGCGTACGCCCTCCTGCGATGCCTGGTCTATCTTCTACGAGATGGAAGAGAGGTGGTCGCCTCTCGCTCCTTCTCTGCTGCCTCATTTGCGAACATATTGAGCAGAGCATCGCAAAAGAAGATGAGGATGGCTTTCTTAGCGCTCTTACTTCCAACCATGGACATAACTACGGCTGGAAGCGAGTGATCGCTGCCGCCTACCGCATTCATGAGATCACGGTGCTGTGTAGCCCAAGCTGGCCGGCAATGTGTGCTGCGCTGTGTCCTCAAAGTAGCCCCCGTAATGGTGACACTTGAGCGTTGGCTCCCAGCCTATGCAACACAGATACTTTCCAGAGCATCCATGCCTCGAGAGTATCTGCGTCAGTTGGCAGATGAAGGCCTTACCGGCACTATTGCGGCGTGCATTGCATTGGGTTGTGCCAGCCGCATTTCCTATTTAAATCACCCTGAGCAGACCACAACAGCACCACACAAAAAAACCAACACAACCAACCTGCTGAATGGCATTATTTTAGCACGGCATGAACTGTATTGTGGATACGATGGAAGAAGAAGAAGAAATATGGGTCAACGTGTTTTTAATCACAATTATTATGTGTGTTTCCTAACCCAACACGCGCTGCATATACATGCAGTAATCATGTTGGGACTTGTTCTACTTGTTAACACGTGTTACGAGCTCACAAATACTCACACAAGGCTTTTTGCACAAGCCGATAATCTATTAGTGCCCGATACGCCCGCCTGTGACGCCACGACTTGTTGACTGCAGCCTTTATGGGGCTTTTGAAGGTAGTTTACGATGTAGGCCATGTAGGCAGTGAGGTATGGGTTGTGATGTTTTAGCGATACTTAGTAGATATGTGATTTTGTGAGAATTGTGTTCTAAAAAACGTTTGAAGTTATGTAAAGATGGATTATTTGACACGCGGTCTGACCTACAACCTTTACTTGGGCTTGGCATAATTAATGTAGAGATGGTCTAAAATCCTTTTCATTCTAAGAAAAGGCCACCGATCTGTGATACAATAATAGACTGATTATGTTTGTTTAATGTTACTGTTGACCTCATGAGATTGTTTAGTTATTCTCAGAGATAGTCAAATAGGATACGACGACGCCATCTAGTTAAAAAAAAAACAGACATGTAAAAGTGATTTTAGCATCCGATGTGCAAAATAAATAATTTCACTTCTATTCACTTCACTTAACTTCGTTTCGCTTCACTTTACTTCACTGCGCTTCACTTTGCAGGCCAAGAACACTCGAAAGCGCTACTTGTGGGCTTTAAGAAAAGGTTTACGAAAGAAGCGCTTTCTTTGAACAAGAATCAGACAAGATTACAAGAATCCTGACAAGAACTCTTACTGGGCACTGCAAGCTGAACAAACACCTTCACAGGATGGGCCTCAGTGATACCATAGTTTGCAGATTTTGTCGCGAAAAGGATGGGACGTCCATCCATATCCTATGCGAATGTGATGCAGTGCACCACATCAGAAGGCATCAGAGGCCACGTCATCTCAACACAGGAGATCAAATCCTCCTCCCCCAAGGTCATAGTCGACTTCATGATTGACTTGCAGCTTGGGGAAGTGCTGTAATGCTGCAAGAGGCATCATAAATAGATCTTATCAGGTCGCAGTGGTTTAGGAGCGTTCAAGACCTCCACCTCTTTCCTCAAAATAATAATGATAATTCACTTTGCCTCACTTCGCTTCGCTTCACTTCACATCACTTCGCCTCATTTCAATTCATTAAAGATAAAAGGCTTAGCTTAGACTATAAAAGAATACTTTGTTTTCTAACCCTCCATAGCTTCTAGTTTATTTTATCTCATTTAAAATAGAAACAGCAACTCGCCAAAATAAATTGTAACGTGTGAAAAATATTTTCTACACAACTTCTGTTTTGATATAATTTTAAAATAATAATGAGACATAAATGTCACTTACGTGTGTAGTTTATTTCAATCGTATTTTCACTTAAAATTGTTGCTGCAATTTACCGACACAATGGGTACGTGTATTGTGTGCGTGTGCGCTTCACGAATGAAGAATGAAGAACGATCTAAGAACTTTCGTTTCAACTGCGATACGTACCTACACCACAATAACAGCCTTACTAATAAAAATATTTAACACAACTGATTAACAACTGTATACTTATACATTGTATAAGCTATGGATAAGAGTTACACACTCCCTCTACTAATAATCAGTGCGCAGGCATTGTATAGTTATAAATTGGCTATAACAGAAACCACTGGCAACTTTCTTCGGAAATGTTTTGAAACTCGATTACAAAATTAAAGAGACTTTGTGACAAGTGTGTAAAAAGCGTATAATTTTTTTTGTGATAAATACCGTAAAATGGTGGCCGATTTATTGTTTTGTAATATATCTATAAATAAGTTTTATGTTTTCCTTACGATAAAAACAGAAAATTATTTTGAACTTTTAAGTTTATGAACGCACCTTTCAACTGAGTTTCAAACATTGTCTAACTCTCCAACACACGTGTTAGTTTACAACAAAGAGATTTTTTATGCTAGTTTGTGGGGCAGGGATCTTACCTGATTGTGAATAACCATAATTACGATAAAATAATACAATACGATTTTGATGTATAGGCTAAATTTCTGGTGAATAAATAATTTACTTACTTATTATGTTTGTATTTTTTGATAAAATTAATAGAACTCAAATAATGAATAATGAAATCAAATAATGGCAAATAATAATGGGAATATTATTTTTATTTTACTGAATCTATTTCATGCGAAAGTCTGATTATCTGATAGCCTGACATTCGAAACGCATTTTTGTAACGGTTTATTTAATTATCTTGCTTTTTCCGTTCTTCATGATCCATTTTATCAAAAAATTCGAAATAATGCAAGATATACGCTTGTTATACATGGGTCGGGGACTGAATAACGGTTGCGTAATATCTCATACAATTTTGACACCCATTATAACAGATGTATACAACTGAACTGCCAAAAATCTTTTATTGGTAATGAAAGCGTTATAACTCTGGTATACATCGTAGGTAAATCTTTATTAGTAAGGCTGTAAAGATACGTGCATGAAAAGTTTTCATAAAGATAGACAACGATTTGTAGTCACCCGGATTACAGAGAGACAAACTAAAAACACGATCATCGCAAGCGATATTGGAATGATGGTTGATCAGATTTGCAAATTATGCGATGAATTTTACGATTAGTCAAATTTCCTCAAACGCAAGTAGACCCCGGGATCATGCAAGGTATCCTACAGTTGTTTTTCATTAACAACTACTGCTATTACTAATACATGCTGAAATTTTAATCGCTTCTTTCCCGAAAAGGGATCATTGTACTCATCATTATGAACAACTTTTACTATGGGACCAACATTGATATCGCGAAAAAAAAATCAGTTGGTCCCTACATTTGTGTTTACTTAAATCAGTAAAATGTAGGGACCACCTGTTTTTATTTTCGCGATTTCATGGTTGGACCTATTGTTCTTTTTATGATTTCTATCACAGAGGAAGACAAATTTTGTTAAACACCTACTTACTACCTATATACACAGCTAGAACAATAACAGCCTTACTAATAAAAATATTTAACACAACTGATTAACAACTGTATACTTATACATTGTATAAGCTATGGATAAGAGTTACACACTCCCTTTACTAATAATCAGTGAGCAGGCATTGTATAGTTATAAATTGGCTATAACAAAAACCACTGGCAACTTTCTTCGGAAACGTTTTAAAACTCGATTACAAAATTAAAGAGACTTTGTGACAAGTGTGTAAAAAGCGTATAATTTTTTTTTGTGATTAATACCATAAAATGGTGGCCGATTTATTGTTTTGTAATATATCTATAAATAAGTTTTATGTTTTCCTTACAATAAAAACAGAAAATTATTTTAACATTTTAAGTTTATGAACGCACCTTTCAACTGAGTTTCAAACATTGTCTAACGCTCCGACACATGTGTTAGTTTACAACAAAGATATTTTTTATGCTAGTTTGTGGGGCAGGGATCTTACCTGATTGACTGATTGTGAATAGCCAAAATTACCTAACGATTTAATAAGTACAATACGATTTTGATGTATAGGCTAAGTTTCTGGTGAATAAATAATTTACTTACTTATTATGCTTGTATTTTTTGATAACATTGTTAAAACTGTGTGAAATCAAATAATGGCGAATAATAATGGGAATATTGCATTTATTTTACTGAATCTATTTCATGCGAAAGTCTGATTGTCTGATAGCCTGACATTCGAAACGAATTTTGGTAACGGTTTATTAAATTTTCTTGCTTTTTCTGTTCTTCATGATCCATTTTATCAAAAAATTCGAAATAATGTAAGATATACGCTTGTTATACAAGGGTCGGGGACTGAATAACGGTTGCATAATATCTCATATAATTTTGACACCCATTATTATTAACCCACCATTAACATTTTTTGGTTTGTTGTTTGTGTCTTGTGATTGTTTTTGTGTGTGTCACTAATTTGTTTTTTATTGTGTGTTGTATTTTAACTATGGACAAACGTCTGAAATAAATATTAAATTAAATTAAATTAAATTAAATTATAACAGATGTATACAACTAAACTGCCAAAAATCTTTTATTGGTAATGAAAGCGTTATAACTCTGGTATACATCGTAGGTAAATCTTTATTAGTAAGGCTGTAAATGTATTTGACTAAGCGCACGACGAGTCATTAGTCTACCACTGTGATACTAATACTGCTTAAATGGAACCATAACTATATGGTTTAGTCATCAATTTTTTTTGCCATTGTGATTTACTGAATTTATAGTTTGGTTTTTTTGACATTTATGTTTCTTACTAACATCTTTTTAATTTTATTTGATCTCTGTAAATGTGAAGATAATGTAGCTATTAATGGCATAGAGCATCGGATCGTTGGGTTCCCTCCTATCATGGTCGAGCCTAAACTTAAAAATCATTATTAATCTTTAATCAGTTTGCTTCAGTGAATTTGTCTCAGTCATTAACCTACATTATTCTCACACAATTCTTTTCAATTAATCATGTAACAAATCATTGTACTATTATTATTTGAAAAGAGTATATTCATGTAGTTTCTTGGCAGCTCTTCTCCATAGGACCAACTTTTTGGAACCGTGCAACTAGATTCATAATTAACGTTTTGAAAGTGCATGTAGTGCTTATTCGAAATAAAAACCTTTTACTTTGACTTTGGTTTTTTTTTATTTTTTCCTTTATTTTTATTTAAACATACATTATTATGACAAAAGCTAACCAAAAACCACGGGGGTTTGTGCTTGCCGTTATTCTGTAGACAAGTTACTGTTCAAGTTACTGTACGGATTTGGTCCAATTAAAATCGGACACCGAAGTGAAGGATTCAAAAAACTACCGGGTCTCAGATTGATTCCATCAACTAACCAGAAACATAGAATGTTCTACATGACTACATAAATACATGTTCTACTTAAATACATTAAACAAAGAATACAATTCTTGACACGAAGTTAGTGTAAGTGTCACTTACAAGTTCAGCAGCAATCTTGGTAAATCTGAGCAATTGTTTGCGCACGGATCCCTGAAACTAACTCGATTTGGAACAAGCCGCCTAGGCGCCTGTCAGCAGGCCAGCGTTAAATACATAAGTCACGTTTTGCTACGTTGCCCGAATACAGACTGTATAAAAAATCCCCAGCCTCCCCTGAAATTGACGAACGAAGAAATAAAAATCGTTTCATGTATGTCATGTTTCCCCATGCTACCCCGGGAGTTAAATGAAAATGTTGCATCGATGCAAAGTTGCATGTCGATTTTTAACAAGTAGTAAGGAAATATTTTAATAATTTGTACTCAGATTTAATTATCATAACTTTTTACAACATAACATAACGTAACATCACGCCTGTATTTCCCCGAAGGGGTAGGCAGAGGTGTAATAGCACACCGACTTTTCGCCAGTTACGTTATAGTCCCATGTAGGGAGGCGAGTCTATTGCCATTGACCGGGCACAAATCCAGACTCCGGGCTGCTACTGCGAATTTCCTAATGAAAAAACCCAATAACACTTTGCCCGACCCGGAAATCGAACCCAGGACCCACGCTCAGCAGTCGCGCTTGCAACCACAAACAAGTAAAATAAACAACAAAACACAACCAACATAACAAACAACAAAACAACAACAAACAACACCAACAAAATAACAACAACAACAATTAACAACAACCATAATTCAATTAAACAAGCAAAATGGGATCATTATTACAGGTGTTTTGTTTCTTTTCTTTCAAAATTCTAATTATTACTATACAAGAACTTTTACTTAATAATAAGATACATAAACCATTTATAACAACATTATTAAAATGGGCCGCTGCAAAAACTTTACAAATACCTAACGCTGATGGAACGGCCAAATGGTTTATAGACTATAAACTGGTCGTGCGATAACAAAATACTAGCCCATTCCGACGATAAAAACGTGGAATGGGACTGGATTAAAAATTAAATTGAATTAAGATGATTGAGATCAATCCATCTTGTAAAAAGGTTTTGTCGCAAAGTGACATATCATTCCAATGTTGCCACTACGATAATTAAAAATTACACTAAAAACCACAGAAATTTAAAATTTTATTCAACATGTGACGACGTAAAAAAACGCACGTTACAGTTGTCAAGACGGACTTTCAGTCAATATGTCATCACGACACGACCACAGATTAGTGATATTATGTCACAAACACAGATCTATTACCTAGTCACAAATAACATAATAATTTCATCGTCATCAGAAGAACATTCAAAATCTTCAAAGCATCTTGCTATATTTAAGGTCTTTATTTTTTGGGGGCTCGTGGCTAAGTATTAACCGCGTAGATTGCAAGATCTGCAAGGTTAAGCTACGCTAGCCGACGTCAGTCCTTGGATGGGAGACCGTTTCGTTGCACATCGAGACCCCTCCTTACCTATGAGAGCACGAAAAGCTGTCGGTTCCGGTTGCCATAAAAATATATATATGGCAGTCGTTACGGGTAGTCGGAAGTCCGAAAGTCAGACAACTGGTAACCTTGGGATATCGGTATTACCCAGTACCTGGGTTAAGGGGGCCTGATAGCAGTCACTCCGTGTAAAATACTGATGTTCAGCCGCATCCGGTTAGACTGGAAGCCGACCTCAACGTACTTGGGAAAAAGGCTCAGAGATAGAGGATGATATAAGTTCATTTTTAATTTACAATAACTAGTGGTCAAAGTTAACTACTCTGTCCATGCATAGTAACTTTTTAACAAATTGTCAATGATTTTAACTATAGTCATGTTTATCTATTGATCAAACAACAGTATTTTGTAGTTTTTTACTATTTGTCAGTTTAACCAACCTATTTGAACTAATAGTATACATGACTACTGATCAAACAACGGGGCCTTCAATATATTTCTAGTTTAACTATTGTTAAAGCCTTAACTGTTGTTAATGAACTAATGGTTAAATTAACTATTAGTCATATTTTACTACTGATCAAACAACGGGGCCTAAGGTGGTTTAAAATTTTAAACCATGGTTTTGGTAAATTTCTTATTACAAAATACCTGCGGAATACATAACCTCCTCCTTTTTAGGGTTCCGAAGTCCTACAAGGAACCCTTATAGTTTCGTCATGTCCGTCCGTCTGTCCGTCTGTCCGTCTGTCCGTCTGTCCTAATCCTTTACAGCTTAATAACTTCTACAGTTATAAACATAAGTAAATGAAATTTTGTTTAAAAATAGTCTGCATATAGATCTCAATTTTAAAAGAATAAAAAAATAGTTTTTACGTTCTTTAGGGGTGGCGCCCATACATGTGAAATGGGGAAAAAAAAAATATTTTCGCTGCACCCCATCGTGTGGGGTATCATTGAATAGGTCTACTAAAATGAGGGTAATGTTTTGTACATCACTTTTTTATCAGGTGTACCATCTGCGAAATATAGCCCGCCAAAGTGGCTTGCAATGTGTCCCCCCCCTGCATTTCTAAACTATGCAACGTAGAAACTTATAATCTTCCACATTGATAGAACTTTGTGAAAACTCTCTTTTAAAATTATTTCGAGTATAATGTGATTATAATTTTTTGAGTTATAGACAGAAAAATGAAAAATACTTAAAACGTCCTAGTTCAAAGGTCATTGACCTTAGAGAAAAATTATCACGGCAAATAATGCTCTTTAGCTACTTTCTATTTGAAAAAATCACAAAAAGTAACTTTGTGTTATATTTATATGACACACTTCTTAAATTTAGCTTCTTAAATTAAGCCCTAGGTGGCGCTGTTTGAAAAAACTAAAATGGCGGTGATTAATATTCGATTTGATTCGTTTGTAATTAGGAACCCTATAATACTGAGCATGGCCCGACATGCTCTTGGCCGATTTTTTATAGTATAGGATGGCGAAACGAGCTAAAGGCCCACCTGGTGTTATGCGGTTACCTTCGCCCATAACAACTTCAATACCACCTAGTCTGTTGCCTAAATAGTACCAAAAGTCGGTTCGCCAAACAGACATAAAGATGGAAAGCCTCATGTGATTGTAATTTCACCGGATATAGTTAAGAGCCCTTTAACATTTTTTTGACAATAAAAGTAACTAAAAGTGGATTTTTGGCGTTCTCATACTATTAGATAGAAAGATCTATAGGAATTTCCATTACTGAATTGGATAACGCGATACTGAGCTCACCAGCCCGCTGAGGCGGAGCCAGTGTCGGACTCTTACCGACTAAAACCACCACGGTGTTCCTTCAACTACCTTAGCCAAGGGCGTGGGAACCCGTGAGTATTCACACAACCACCCCCGACAGGTCCCGGCCCGCCACAAGCAGGCGAGCCCCTTCTCCACGTGCGGCCTAACGTTGGCCGCACCCTCCTAGGTGGCGCAAACGGAACACTGCACGCCACTGCGAAGCTCTCAAGGGAATATTTTTTCCCGTTTTTGCACCATTTTTCATTTACGCTCTGCTCATATTGGTTGTAGCGTAATGTTATATAGCTTAAAGCAGCGGTTCTCAAACTTTTTTGGTCACGGAACCCTTTTGACAAGCAAAATACTTGACGGAACCCTACAATAAAACAATAGTTTTTAAAAGTGTATTCTTTATTATATAAGCATAATAAAAGTACAATGTAACAGTTACTAATTATTACTTACTTTAACCACATGCCAAGTACAATAATAGAAGATATTAAAAATGAAAAAATCTTAACTAATGGGAGGTATGAAACTGTTTTTTATTTTTCATCAATTGGTTGATATCAGGTTTGATAGAAGACATTTGAAGTCTCATATCAGGTTCGGCGTCCAGTCTATTGCGATATTTTGTTTTCGTGGCTGCATAGGTTGAGAATCCTGTTTCGCACAAATATGTTGTTGGGAACGGGAGAAGAATATTCAGAGCCATTCTGCCAAGCATTGGATATTCATCACGGATTCTGCACCAAAAATCGTTGAGAGGCGTCGTTTTGAACAGTGACTCCATACTTGTGTCTGATGACATTTCTAAAAGAGATTCATATATCTCGTTTGACATACTTTCGGGCTTTTGCAAGTTGGGTAAAAAAGGATTATGAATCCATGAATTCAGCTTCATTTTTGTATTATGTTCTTCGGGAAAATACT
Organism: Asteroscopus sphinx; assembly: GCA_949699075.1. Classification (NCBI taxonomy): domain Eukaryota; kingdom Metazoa; phylum Arthropoda; class Insecta; order Lepidoptera; family Noctuidae; genus Asteroscopus; species Asteroscopus sphinx. Next base: position 15,847,360 of record OX453024.1, read on the forward strand.
TTACAAAAGATGCGCGCATCGAAGTGAGATATTGGACCAATTCTTCAAACACATCATCTTGAAACATTTCCGAGTCGTTATCGCTAACAAACTCACTGAGTGACGTAAAGCTTTCTATTTCTCTCTTACCAACGCAAATAATCCAAAAATCTAATTTTCTTTTGAAGGCAGTTATTTTGTTATAGGCCTGGAACACTGTTGTCTGTTTACCTTGCAATGATAAATTCAATTCGTTCAGTTTTTGAAAGATATCCGCCATAAAAGACAATCGGAACAACCAAGTTTTATCATACAAACGGTCTTTCAAATTAAAAGAAACTGTATCTGCTGAAAGAAACATTTGTAACTCGGCTCTAAGTTCAAATAGCCTTGTTAAAGTTTTACCCCGAGACAGCCATCGCACTTCTGTATGGAGCAGCAGTGTTTTATGTTTGCTGCCATAATCTTCACACAATAATGAGAACAATCGGGATTGTAGTGGTCGTGATTTGATAAAATTAATTATTTTTACCGCTTCATCCATAACTAATTTTAGATTTGACGGCATTTGCTTCATCGCAAGTGCTTGTCTATGCAGAATACAATGGCTGGAACTACAATTAGCCGCTTTACTTTTTATTCGTGATACTGCTCCTGCTGTTTTACCTGTCATCGCCTTGGCCCCATCTGTACAAATGTCAATGCAATCGTTCCAACTAAGATTATTTTCTTTAAAAAATATGTTTATTTTATTAAAAATTTCTTCCCCGGTAGTGTTTGTGGGCAGCGGTGAACACATAAGCATGTCTTCTTCAAAAGAACGTTCATATGGATATCTCACGATAACCAGCAAGATAGCCAGACCAGTGACATCAGTTGACTCATCCATTTGCAAGGCGAATCGTGTTTTTTGTAGACGTGCAACTAGTTCTTGTTTGACGTAGCTTGCCAGATCATGGATTCGCCGTGAAACAGTATCGTTTGATAGCGGTACAGTAGAAAGATGCTTTGCAGATTTTTCATCGAGCATACATTTTGTTATGTCTAACACACATGGCTTTATTAAATTCTCAGCGATAGTGTGCGCTTCACCTGCTTGTGCAATGCGATAGCTAGCTAAATATGATGCCTCCGTGGCCTTTTCATTGATAGTTTGTGTTACATGCATCATATTTTTTTGACTTTCCAATAACTGTTCTTTTTTACCACCAAAAAATTCTTTATTCTTGTCTTTAGACTCGGGGTGTACAGTTTCTAAATGTCTGCGTAATTTGGCAGGTGCCATGGAACTATTAGGAAGCAGTTTACTACATAACATGCAGAGAGGTGAGCCGTTGGAATCAACAAATCCGAAACTGATATATGATTCATCATACTTCCTTTTTTTCGTCTTTGAAACCGTGGAGCTTGACGTCGTGGCATCATCGTCTGGATCGGTAATTGCTGTATTCTCCGCGCGTACTGCTTTTGAACATTCAGCGTCATTAGAAGATGTCGTTGCAACACGTTTAACACCTTTAAGCCAACGTTCCATTCTTCTTTATTAATAATGTTACACGTCAGGATGGTAGGGTCAAAATAATGCACAATCGTTACTGCGTTTATGAGACAAAGTTTAGTCCAAAGAAGAAATGTACAAAACTGATACAATCAGAATACAGCGGGCAGTAGAACTTACAAGAAGGCAGCAGGCTAGCCAGCTTGTAAGTAGGTAGGTACGAACTTATCGCTCCGAACGCTAATCGTCAACTGACTGACGAGGCGCGACTTTTTTTATATAATAGCGCTTTTATACTTAGTCCTAGACTCGAACTCGAACATTTTCAAAAATACTCGAGTCGGCACCTTTGATAAACAAAAAGCGGAAATAAAAATAAAAATACAAAAAAATGCGTTGTAAACAATCTCGACTTTATGCTTTTGAAGATAGAGCCGAAAGTCGCTTGTTCACAACTATAGCGTCTAATTCAGAGGCGGCTTTTATCAAAGGGACTGCGCGCTCACAAGTATACGCGCGGCGGGCGGATTCAAAACGTTCGACCAGTGACCAGAGAGAGGTGTTTTGTTTTTTTTTTCTAAATTCTTGCGGAACCCCTACAGGGGTATCGCGGAACCCTAGGGTTCCGCGGAACACACTTAGAGTACCGCTGGCTTAAAGCATTTCTCAATAAATGGATTATCCAACACAAAAATAATTTTTCAATTCCAACCAGAAGTTCCTGAGATTAGTGCGTTCAACCAAACAAACAAACTCTTCAGTTTCATAATATAATATATAAAATATAAATATACATAAATATAATATATTTAATGTATATAATAATATTTTAAATTAATATAAAAATAAATAGTATATTTTCCCGTTTTTGCAACATTTTTCATTTATGCTCCGCTCCTATTGGTCATAGCGTGATGCTGTATAACCTAAAACCTTCCTCGATAAATGGGTCACAGAGACCTACCCTGCAGCCCGGGAGGTTCATCGGACGCTCGTTCTGCATGAATAGGACTTGGTACTGCTCGTTCACTTGGAAGTTACCGTTTTGGGTGCATCTGGAAGGGAAATAAATATTTAGAATACAATATTAGAAGCGAAACTAGGATTTTATTTTATTTTATACAATAGTAACTAGCCAATCTAGTCACTACGTATATGTAGGCATGTGCGTACCAAGGGGGGAAAGGGGGGGGGGGGGGGGGGCTGCTGCTACCCCCTGCCCAGTCTGCCATATTCTCAGCTGATGAATTATATTTTATAGTAGTAGGAAATTTTGTGTTGTTTAACTATATTACTAACAATAGGTTAAGGTCATACTTACATTATATGGATCTGTGATCTGGATTGAAGATTTTATTATTAAAATACACAAAAAAGAAAGGGTATGTTACTGATACTCCTTGATTCTTGAAATGGGACAATGTAGCATGTAAGCATTGTTTAACTCATAATTCTGTTTAACACTTTTAATTCCATATTATACCACTTTCAGGTGGCACTATATGAAACACACTGGTGGCGTTGTAATGGCCCATGTCAGAATCGGGGTCCTCACTTTGGTATAGTTAGACGAAGCATGAATAAGGCCCCAGGGCCCCGTGACTCTTGGTGGAATTATCATAAGAAAATGTGTGGAGGCACCTTCATCAAAATGAAGGAACCACAAAAACAACAAAATACCAAAGGCAAGAAAACTTCAATTACAAATGCTGATTCAAAGTCAGATATCACTGCATATATTACTAGAACTACTAGTAATGGTAACAATTCTAAAACGCCTGTATTAAAAGACTCTAGTAATGTTAAGGTCACTAAAACCAAGACAAATAATCCAAACAGCTTTGTTCCTTCCAAAAAGAAGGTTGTGTTCAATCCTACTGCACCTAAACCTCCATCACAGCCAATACCGGTTTTCACTGGGAGTGGCCATACTTTAACTAATGGTATATGTAGACCTAATACTGAAGATGTAAAAGCGGCTGTGAGAAATATTTGGACTGCTAAACAAATACCTACAATGGCAAACAAGGAGCCGGTTCAAAAGATGGAGACTAGTCCTTTAGTTAAGAAAACTAGCATTTAGTTATTTTCTGTTCATCTGACGTTACATTTTCTATTGGATTAAAATTACTGTTATTTAATTTTAGGGATGTTCCTGAGGTTTTCAGTTTTGTACTGAGTATGGCCACCGAGTGGTTTTAGGCGGTAAGAGTCCAGCATATACCTCCACTTTCCCCAGACGGAAGATATCCATGAGGATTTAGACCCGATAATCAGAAGAACGGATATCTATTGTAGGTACTTTTAAAGTAAGTACTACAAATAAGTACATATTGTTAAGGAAAGTGTTATTGTGAAATTAAAACAATAAATATTATCAGTTATCTTAACTGCTCAGGAGAAACCTGTTTCATTATCTAAGTTGTTCAAGGTTAAGTGGTTGCTTGGGTAAAACCTTTGTACTTGATGTCCATAATTTTTCCTGTCTTCAATTTCAATTGATTTATTTATCTTTTTCATGAGTTTTCATATCGTTCAGTTAGCAAACTTGACCACCATCATCATCAAGCCATCAGCGTATACTAATCCGCTACTGGACATTACAACATCTCTCACTCAACTTTTACCAAATACAGGGATAAACAACATAAATATAGGAATATAAAATAAAACTATTAACTTTTCGGCAACCATTTATTCACAAGTGGCCCCCTGCTTACTAGCAAAGTTGTCTTTAACCTATATAACCTAATTATACAATAGATCCTGCGTCCCCGCCACTGTCAACACGTTTTCTCCATAAACTTGATATTATTTATACGATATCAGCATTACAGATGAATATTTGTATGTAAGAAAAGCTGAGAAATATTGCTCTCGTCTGATTGATTTTGAACAGAAAACAATAACTACCGCCAAACCCTACAAATAAAAAAACGAGTGTGCTTTAGAGTACACGACTGAAGTTAAACTTCACTAAGTTATAGCTCCCTCAATACTATTTCAATGAGAACAAAGGAATGGCGAAACATTTATATTCACCAGCAAAACTACATTTGTCTCATAATTATTTTTCATATCTTTAACATTTATTAACATACAATACATTTATATTTTCACAATACAATGTTAGGCACCAATCTGACATTGTCCTTTGATACCGCTGCCTCCCAAACTAGGTTATAACCTGTATTTTGGGAGTCAGTGTTCCTTCGTAGGCTAACGTACATACAATGCAGTAGTTAGTTATAATGTACAATACAGAAACATTATTTTATTTATTTGTTAGTTCACAATTTTTATTTTTTATTTTAACTTAATTTTAATGGGTGTACTGGTGTGTGTGGGAGTGTGGTGGGGGGTGTGTAGTGTGAGTATGTGTAGTGTATGTGTGATGTAGGGTATGTAGGAATCGGGTTGTGTATATGTGAGGAAGTGCATGGGGGTGTTTGTGTGTTTATGAGAGAAAGTGATGTAATGAGTGAATGATTGTGTACATGAGCGTATAGGTATGAATGTTTGAAGCATTCACAGCATACTGTTTAGCAGGATTTCGGTGTCGATATAGTTTAGGGTTTTCAGCCATTTCGTCACTTTGCTTTTTACTTCCCTACAATTCAGCGAGTAAATATCCAAGGTCTTGTGGACCTTGTTGTAAAGGCGTACATTTAAAACGTAGTATTGATGGCTCGCCGACGTAGTTCTGTGCTTTACCACATCACACACTGGGTGGCTTTTTCTTTTACTGTATAGAAGTTGCGGTCTATAGGTCAATGACTTATGTTTTCTTAATACTGTTCTAAGAATATAAAGTTGCCTCACAGTGAGAACCTGGCATTCATTGTAGAGGTCTGAGGTTGGATATCTAAACGGTTTTGAGGTCATTACCTTCAGAACTGCTCTTTGGGCTCTTTCGAGTTCTAGAAATGCAGTCTTTGATGCACCGCCCCATGAAACAACACAATATGTTAGGAGAGATTGACAGAGTGCCAGATAGACCAGCTTAAGTGTGTTTTTATTTGCCGATTGGCGCAATTTTTTGAAGATGTACAAAAGTTTTCTTATTCTAGAAGCAAGTGTCTGAATGTGTGCATGCCAGGTAAGTCGTTGATCTATCTGAACACCTAAATATTTAATTTCAACGGTTCGAGACAGTACCGCGCATGAGCAGTTATTTCTGGGAGACAGAAAGTTACACGTATGTGCCTTTAAAAAGTAACTTTGTGATGGGGTGTACAATGCTGAATTAATATATCTATGTTTGAATTTCTAAGTTGTCGGTGCCACATAACTAATTAATCGTAAGTCATATTGTGAGTATTTTCATATTACATAATGTATATCGTGCATAATACTAGTGTAATAAATTAATAAAAACTAATAGTGGTGCAACTTGGAAGAGGCCTATGTCCAGCAGTGGACTGCGATTGGTTGAGTTGATCGACACCGAGCGATTGCCATCAGACCCCCGCAACCCATTTATTGGGCACTACCGACATCCTAAGGGTTGGACCAGATGTCCAGCTTTCGGGTATCTACCCGTAACGACTGATATTATAGATATTTGTATGGCAACCAGGACCGACAATCTGTATCTCCAAGAAAATCTGTACCATTGTAAGCCCTTATAAGTCCACAGTAAGTCATGGGCCTTTTCCAAGACCATGTGAGGGAAAATTGTTCATTTATGATTGCAGTAAGTTATTATGGATGTCTTTCGGCTGAAATGATGATGAAATCGGGAAACCTAATTTTCCTGTTTTTTTTATGTTATAATTTAATTATTTACAAATATAATTTAGTTAAGTAATAGAAAATATTTACAAACTACAAAATAAATTGATACAAAAAGGCGCGCCTAGGCGTCAAAATATTCCTCCACACCTCTGTCATCATATGGCATAGTGCCCAGAAGACTGGCAGCGTTGCCACGTTGAATGGCAACGCTTATTCTTTGACCAAAGAACAAGCCAGCCCTCTGGTCACGCGAAGTGTCGACCAGCCTCTTAGAGATTTCCTTAAAAGGGATCGTGCACTCGGACCCCATGACCCGACCAATGGTGGAGGAACGCTCTGTTTCTCAAAATGATGTTGCTGATGTCACCCTTTTTCGAAATGGCCGTTAAGGCACATATAGCACCCAAGCGGCACCCCCATCAGTAAAAAAAAATATTACTCGCTGAACTCAGACAAATAAAAAAAGCCGACGGTATCTCGCTAAACAAAGACTGAAGCACTTCATTTTTACCGAAACCCACTATAATTTTGTGACACTACGACACTGACAACCGTCATACCAGATTTTTAAGCTATTGCATAGCTTCTATCGCGGGCCTTGAGCGTGGAGACCGAATCCAGAAATTCCGTAACGAAATTAACCTAACACCCCCCACTCCGACTGGCACAGCGGTGATACTTTTTAGTTTTGCCATCTATCGATAAATAGCAGAACTTTTAATGACTTTTTGAAATATCACGCGTGTCTCTTTAGTTCTGCAAATCGCCTCTAGGTGGCATTGGTTGTATCGGCGTTACTGCGCATGCGTAATCCCCCTCTTCACCCCGCAATCTGGTGACTCATGCCTGCTTAGAGTTTCGGCGTTAGGGCACCTCCTCTTTGTATTTACATAAAAAATGCTATGCAATAGCTTTACCGCGGCAGTCTCGGAGTGCCACACGTCTTTTTTCCTTACCGCGGCTTTTTGGCATACTATGGATGTGAATGTGTGCGTGCCGGCCCGTACTTTTAAGCGAGCTGGTATACTATGGATGCTTCACTTATTGTTTAGCGTGATTCCGTCCGCTTTTTTTATTCGTCCGAGTCGCTGAATTCATCATTTATAGAAAATTCTTTTTTAACAAGTAAGTACAGCTACTGTAGTTTAATAAGAAACTATTAACTCTGTAAATTATAGTTCGCTGAAGTTGTAGAAAAAGTGCGAAAAACTACTACTTTTGGCACTTTTTCTGTCTACAACTACAGCGAAGTATAATTTACTGAGTTAATAGTTTCGGATTAAACTACAGTACCTGTACTTCAATTGTTAAAAACGGATTTTCGATAAATAATACAATACAAATACTCTTTATTGTACACAAAAGAAAATAGCAACATATATGACTTATATAGAACACATGTAAAATGGACGGTCTTATCGCTCAAGGCGATTTCTTCCAGACAACCATAGGATGGACAATATGGGCAAGTAAAGAGAGGGGTAGTACGCAGTGTAACAACATAATAGAATACATATACTACATAACATAAATACTATGTATTTAGCGGAAGTGTCCTACCCTCTTACTAGACTAGACGATCACAACTTTTAATATGGCCAAAATTCATTTATACCTATATACTAACTTCATATAGTATGTGGATATAAAGGAGAGGAGAACGAATGTTACGTTTTTAGTGTCGCGTGACCAGGATATGAAGTCTCAAGTGCTGCGAATAGTTGAGTATCTTGAGAGCGTGTAATTATGTATTATTTTACCACTTTATATCCTGTTGTGTATGTGTGTGTAGTAATTTAAATAAAACACCATAAGTGTTTGATTTTTCTATATTTATAATTATAGTAATGGATTTTATGTTCTACCTACTTAGTTATTTTTGTTTGTTTTGTGTTTTTCTTCTTGTGTTAAATTTCAGGATTCAATCAGTTAACTAATTGAACAAAAATATTCCAATTAGTTAAACTTTCTAACCCCCAGTTCCTGAAAGGCTGATCAACGCAAAAATTAACTAGTCGACTGTCAAATCTCAGGTCAAGCGATGTGATTGGTTGTTAACTTTTTCGCCGGCCAATCACAGAAGCTGACATTAGATTTGACAATAGATCAAATTGATCAGCCTTCCAGAAACTGGGGGTAAGTAATGGTTAAAAATTACCTGAATGTTGAAATAAATGGAATATTGTTGTACAATAAGTTCAACTAAAAATAACGTCAAACAAAACAGGGTTTTCATAGTTGAAACAAATGAACGTCGTGAAAAACAGATGAATTCCGTGAAAAACAAATGAATGTAGTAATAAACAAATGAATGTCGTAAAATACAAATGAATGTCGTATAAAACAAATGAATGTTGTGAAAAACAAATGAATGTTAGACGAGCCTTTTTCGGCACTTACATTGCTCGTCGAGCCCTTTCATTTGAGTACCAACATGATGGGGCTGTGCCCCATAGTGTTGAAAATGTAAGCTTTCAAAACTGTGGTCACGTGGTCACATAGAGATCGCCAAATTATGAAGTTTGAGTAACAACATGATGGGGCTGAGCCTCATAAGGTCGAAGATGTATGCTTTCAAATATGTGGTCACATAGAGATCGCCAAATTATAAAGTTTGAGTAGCTACATGATGGGGCTGATTCCCATAGTTTCGTAGACGTAAGCTTTCAAATATTATGTGGTCACATAGAGATTGCCAAATTATGAAGTTTGAGTACCAACATGATGGGTCTGCGTCCCGTATTGTCGGAGCTGTAAGCTTTCAAAAACGTGGTCACGTGGTCACATATAGATCGCCAAATTATGAAGTTTGAGTAACAACATGATGGGGCTGAGCCCCATAGTGTCGAAGATGTATGCTTTCAAAAATGTGGTCACATAGAGATCGCCAAATTATCCAGTGAAAAACATTCCAAACATCCCTACCAGTCAGTGGCCGGGGGATATAGTAGAACAAAACAGGTCCACCTATCCCTACCAGTGGAAATACATTAGTAGGGATAGATGGAACTTCAGATTCCACTTATCCCTACTGATAGGGATAGATAGAATGATTTTCCAAATATCCCTACCAGTGGGGATACCTTGGTAGAGATAGATGGAACAGCCGGTCAATACCGCTATGTTGTCGAGTTATTTTTGCAGTGATGATAAGGTGTATGACTCGTATAGCCGCTGTACGTAACGAAGGTGAAATTCGTGGTGACAACGCACCACATGGCTGACGAGACTTCATTCGGCGAACGCTATGAAATACCTACTACGAGCCACGACTGCCCGTGTATTTTTATTTCACCAGAAGTGTCCTCGAGTCATATAAAATTCTTTATTTTACATACTTATAGTACCAACAATCACCAAAGTGAACCCGTCTTTGCCCGCGAAAACGTTTTAACTTGCCCCGTATAATAGTTTCCCGTCGCGTCGTGGTAAAGAAAAATGTACCCAAAGGTAAAGAAAAATACGTATTACTTTATTATTATTTAATTTGAAGAGTATTTGTGTCAAGCGTGACCCGACGAGTGAGATTTTTCACATAAACTTTAACACCCTTTTTTTTTTGCCATTGGGAAATCCTCATGGACGCACTCCGCCCGGGGTAGGCTGACCTAGTGTCAGACTCTTACCGACAAAAACACCACGGTGTTCCTTCAACTACCTTAGCCGGGGGCGTGGGAACCCGTTAGTATTCACACAACCACCCCCGACAGGTCCTGGCCCGCCACAAGCACACGTGGAGGTTTTCTGGCCAGCACCCCAGAAACTTTAACACCTCTTTTTACCCCCGTTGAGTTTACTTTTTGAAAAATTCAACTACACGTAATGCATTAATTGCCTTAAAAAAATATTTGTACCCAGTTTCGACTCAATCTAGGCACGCAATTGTATTGTACACTCTTTTAGGAGAAATTTAGGAAAAATTATCCTTAATTCATCATATTAGCTTTATTAACGCTGCACCCAGTTTTATTCGCTCCATAATATTCGTGTGACCCACTCTCATGACACTGGCCATATTAATTAATCAGATCGGTAAAACCGATACATATCCGACGTACGAACTCACAAAATACATGTAGGTAATGGGATTAGCTGCCTCTGATTGAGGTACTCACGCGTGCCTAATAACGTATAATTCGAGGGGAAACGATATTAGATTGATATTGGGGGATCAGTAGCTGTATGTAAAGGTATTGGAATTAATCTTGTAAGTTTTGATTAAAAAGGTCGGGATTTATTTTAATTCGATATATTTGATGCTTAATTTCTAACAGAGAGTAATGAAGCTAACCCTCGTGAGCTGTACAGTGAAGAGAATTATTATAAAATACATGAAAAAAAACTTATATACCTACGGAACAGAGAAATCCGATATACCTACCTATATCATATAAATCATTAAATTATCTATCTATTCATAAATTCTTGGAACGTGACAATGGGAAGAGACCAGACGGTATGACGTTATTACCTTGGAAGTTGGGTAGGCCTCTAGTGTGGGACGCAACTTGTGTCGACACCCTTGCTCCATCCCATCTTCCTCGATCGGCGGGCTGTAGCTGCACTGCCGCTGCAGCTGCGGAGACCATGATCAAGCGGCGCAAATATAGTAATCTTATCTGATCTTCTCGTACTGCGAAGAGGCCCGTGCCCAGCAGTGGGACAGTAATGGGCTGGTTATGTATGTATGTATCGCCTTTTTTCAAAGCATGATGATTGTTTATCTTTTAATACATAAAAAAAACAATAACTTACACCACAATTAAATTCAAATGAAGTAGGCCAATGCACGCCACTGGCGACTCTGTTCTTTTTTGATTAGTGACTAAACTTTATACATTGAGAACCCTCACATCCAGATAAGTAGTCCAAGTATGGCTGTAAGGTAAAGACTATTCAGTACCTGGATATATGGACTAATTAATTAATAACTTATCTATCCACAATTTACCCTACTATTTTATAGTAAGGAACTTGGCACATTCATGGATAATGTTATTGTCACAAAAAGTGTTATTTTGTTCTGTGGTCAACATAAGTATATTACGATTATGATATGACATAATTATTAATAATTTAGATTGGCATTTACCTAGTTAAGCAAATTTTCGAAAAGATTGTTGACAAATTGAATTGACACTCATCGGTGGCCGCAGCCCTACACACGTTTGTATAAATAAAATAAATATCTTCGGGACATTTTTACACAGCACCATCTAGTCCCAAACTAAGCAGAGCTTGTGATATGGGTACTAGACAATGGATATAATACTTATATACTTTTTTTTTTTGTAAATACATACTTATAATACATAAGAAACACCCAGACCAACACAAACACTTATGTTCATCACACAAATATTTGTGTCCTGTGGGAATCGAACCCACGACCTCGTGATCAGCAGTCCGACCCTCGAACCACTAGAACACAGACGTCGTCGTCGTCGTCGTCGTCGTCGTCGTCGTCGTCGTCGTCGTATGTAGAGAAGTAGGCACGGTTCAATGAAGTGTCAGGGGTGTGCCATTAGTTTACAAAAGTCAGAATCAGGTTTAATTGGAAGCTAACTGAAAATTTCCCTAGACCCTAAGATATGGTAAAAAATGCCTAAGGCATTAAGTCCGCCTCTGTATAATACTAAAAGTAGCAGGGGAAATAAATGCTAGCAAGATTTTTATACCTGTAAACTCAGAGTTTCAATAATATTGTTTCTGTTTTCAGATTCATGCCAATCCTGGCTCGGTTATTATCTGACTCAATATCTAATGACAAGAAAATTAAACTACTCTCTGTTATGCAGGTGAGTCTCTTTACAATATGCGTTAAATAACTCTGCTCTTGTGAAGGGCGAAACAGGTGGTTGAGCAGCAGTGACGAAGGGTCCATATAATGGACTAACATGTAGGGGCTTGTGCGATCGCCTCCTACCGGTCTTCGACTTCTTCAGGATTGTTCGGGAACCGTAAAATAAAACAGATGTGTCTGTTGCCAAAACTTTCAAGCGTATTAGGTTGAAGTCTAGTGGAGTGACTGCGCCATTTTGGTCGAACCTGCAGCTCAGAGACATACTCTTTCGCCCAGCGGAACCAGAAATGCTGCCGGATCTGTTCTAGCCTCTGATAGCGTGAGTGGCGGTGCGTGGGTGTTTCCGTCAAGTCGATAATTAAAAAAGTGAAGCGTTTCCTGACTAGCACGTGGTGAAAGTTCAAAGTTGGTGCATGTAATGTTTGCGTTACCAATACCACTCTGAAAGAAAGAGACAATGAAGTAGGCCCTCCTTACTACGTGCAAGTCCTACAAAATATTATTATCAATCCTAAGACCCTCCTGCACGGCAATACAATATCAAGTGCACCTACAGCCGCTAGGTTATCATTAGGTACGCTACGCAAATTTTATAAAAAATAAGGGCATACTCTGATCATCAATGAATGATGATTCTCTTACAAATTTGGGGAAAGCTCTTAATATTTTTTTTTAAATGTTTAATGGCGAAACACTCATATTAGTGGTGCACGTCAAATCATATTGTTCTCACGTACTCCTCACACTGGGAAACCAATTCGATTCGCTCAGCAGCGCCATGTCGTCCGCGTAACTGATATTATTGACGTAGATAGCGTCTGCCGTAAAACTGTTTGTCACAAAAATGTTCGTTTATGATTAACACTAAATTACATACATAAGAAGAGGATAGAGCATCTTCCACTTTCGAAACAAAAATCATAACGAAACGAAGATAAAGAGATAGAGATTATTCCGCGTACTGTCTCCATAGGTACATCACATAATCCTATACTAACGACTGATGCGACTAATTATAAGATGAGCTCAAGTTAATCCTTGGGCCTCAATTGCCGACCGTCCGCCATCGTTCGGCTTTCTCCGGCAAGCTTCGGGACTTACGACGTAGGCCGTAGGCAATTAAACTGATCTCTGGCAAAAACTAAACATGGGATGCCTTTGAGGGCTGGTCAGTGTGCTGTGGACTTAGCTACTTAATTTAGGTGGAAGGCTCAGAATTTGGGAAGCAAATTTGAATAAGGAGGCATGTTTGTTGTAGTTTGGTTTGTAAAAACAGTTGGAAAAGGCTGTTTGAAAGTGTATCAGTAATTCCAATGGGATTTTTGAGGAATAGAAATATTTTTGTCAACATGAAAACCTGACAATGTTTACACTTTTACGAAAAGAGCGACAGTAGCAGAACTCCTATAGGAAACAATTTTAACGGAATAAAAAAGCATTCACATATTTACATCCGCGTGCATCCTCCTTTTTCCGCATCCCTAGTGAAGAGACAAGGATGCGGGCAGGTTTTCCGGCTAACATTATTATTGCATATTTCTGTCGGGAGAAACTCACCGCATAGTATCAAAACAAAGGTACTGTCCCGTGAAATCCACACTAGGTGGTTGCCAGCTCATTAAGGAGTCAGAAGGGTAGAAGTTTACTTCCATGTCGATATGCGAGTGCTAGTCGCGCTTCGAACATCGTGGAAGAAGGTAGAACCTCTCGTCACTCCAGTTCAAAGTTACGAAGGTAAACATTTGATTCCCCTGACTTTGTTCCACTAGGTCGTTGATTACCCTGACCACATTTATAATTACTTTTTGATCATGTAGGAATGGTTTAGTATAGTAAATAGAACCGCATAAGCGACCATTATTTGGTCATTTAATTGTTATTATTATAATCATATTATTTTAAGCAAAATCGACGAAAAACGTACTTTTTTTGATTCCCTTGGACTTGATCTAATTTACCTTGAAAAACAGAAAGGTTTTCTTTCAATTAGTATTGTTTCTTTCAAATACATAGTTATATTAATTTTTCATCATCATCATTTCAGCCGAAAGACGTCCACTGCTGGACATAGCCCAAGCATCGCCACAACGACCGGTCCTGTGCCTTCCGCATCCAGCGGGTTCCCGCGACCTTCACCAGGTCGTCGGTCCACCATGTGGGGGGCCTACCCACGCTGTTATTATGAATAATATCATGTGCCTTTTTAGTGCCATCAGTCTGTCTGTCAAAGGGCTGTATCTTTTGAACTGTAATAGGTAGCTGGTTGAAATTTTCTCAGAATATGTGTTGCTATGACTTCTATCACGACAAATACTAAAAATAAAAAACCAAAGGGGGTTCTCCCATACTAGAATCCTCGAAAAAAATGCATTTTTTTCAACGTTTTTGTTCCTGCTCTATCTTCAAAACGGTAATACATACATAGACATATGTCGTCCTACCGTGGTGGTAAGAAAGAGATGCAAAAATTAATATTTCGCGCACGGTGCGTTGATGTATTTTGATGAACTCTCGTAAATTAAATCAGTTTCTATGGGTATCAGTGGGGTAATTGTGTAATGCATTCACATTGACATCAGCTTTCGTTTTGAAATTACAGCAATATTCATTGCGTGGTACGTAGTTGTCAATATGACGGATTGTCAAAACACACAGAGCAATGAACATTGAAATCCGAATGAATGCGATCGCGAGTGAGTTACGCAATTAGGCAGCCGGTCGATGGGTGGTACGGAACCCTTACTGCGTGAGTCCGACTCACACTTGACCGGTTTTTTTAAAGTTATCATAAACACAGTCCTATATTATCTCTATCTCAAATTTTATTGAGATCAGAAAAGATGAGCGTTCTAAAAAAAATAAAAAAAGTCGAAAAAGCGACTACTTACCAAGTGAAAAATGATTTTAATTTTGGAAGTTGTAGTCGTTGTAGTTATAGTATAGCAGCTATGCTATTCTCTAAGGATACAGCCTTGCGTGCAACGCTGCCGCAGCGTCTTCCAGAGTAATATTTGAAAAGGAATTCATTCCGCAGCTAAGTCGGTCCATAAGTTATTCTGTCGTGGATTCTACAAATATTACCCTAAGGGTTTACCTAGACGATTTTTGGTCGAATTGACTGTTTATCATGATTTTCAGTGTGGTAGAGAACGTATGTGGAAATTATAGGAAAATTTAATTTTTAGTTTCTTCCTGATTGTGAAGTATTTACAGGCATTTTGGGCTATATAACGTCCTAAGAAGGGCTGTTTGTTTGAATATCACAAGACTTGTCAACGAAGGAGCTTGTCCTACCACAAAAAAAAAGTTTGTGCTCGTGCTCCGGAGAGCCAGCCGCGTGTCTTCAAACTAAGCCGTGGATATCGCTCACTCACGTGTATAACGCACATTTTAACAGGCACATTTATTTATTTTACCAAGGCCTCCTCATATGAATCATAAGTTGATTGATAAGCTGAGGTTGCGTACAAAAGGCTGTTTAATTTAGGTAAGTACTTATATTTTCAATTAGTGAAAAAAACGAAGACCCGTTAATGAAAATTCTTTCAAATGAAGTGAATATAAAAACCACCGGCCAAGTGCGAGTCGGACACGCGCAGTAAGGGTTCCGTACCTCTCAACGACCTGATATCCCATAAAAACTGATTTAGTTTACGAGAGTTTATCAAACAAAAGACATCAACGTACAGTGCGCGAAATATGAATTGTTGCATGTCTTTCTTACGCAGGTACCACTACATATGTCTATGTTTGTCTTATTTTTAGTATTTGTTACTAAACTACATAATATGCACTATAATCTGACCAAGTTTGACATTAGTATATATTACGGTTTTGATGATAGAGCAGGAACAAAAACGTTGAATAAAATGCATGTTTTTTGAGGTTTCTTGTATGGGGGACCCATTTGTTTTTAGACTTTTTTTTGTTTTTAGTATTTGTCGTGATGCACCTCATAGCAACACATATTCTGAGAATTTCAACCGGTTACCTATTACCGTTTAAAAGATACAGCTCTGTGACAGACAGACGGACGAACGGACGGACGGACAGCGTAGCGAGAATAATAGGGTCCCGTTTGGCACCCTTCGGGTACGGAACCCTAAAAAGAAAAGAGAGAGGAGTTATGTAATAGCGTCAATTGTATACAAGTTGTTGATGGACGCTGGGAAATTCCAAGGCTATTTGTCTTGGTATTGTGAAAAAGCTTTACCAAGAAAAGTACCTACCTGCCTATTGTTGTTTTTGATAGTGTATAGTGTTCTATTTTTAAACTTCCATCATGTGCTTGAGGAATCAACAATAACAATATTGATTAAATTGAAAATGATCATGGCCGATCGATAGTCCATTTTTTCTTCGAGATTTTTTTTATTTGCAGTATCAGCTGATATGACTAAGTATGAATGAATAAATAGTAAACTAGACAAGGGTGCTGATTCTTCTGTTTACGAACTAAATTAATTTAGGTACATCATCATCTTCCTGCCCTGCTGCCAAATTGCGTAACTCACTCGCCATCGTAATCATCTGGATTTCAATGTTCATTGCTCCTTGTGTTTTGACAACCCGTCTTATCGGCAACTACGTAACACGCAATGAATATTGCTGTAATTTCAAAATGTAAGCTAATTTCACAGATAATATAATACTATACTAGTAGTCAAAGTGAATGCATTACACAATTGCCCCACTGGTCTCAAGTTACTCGAGGTCGACGCAATATACAATGTGTTATTGATATTTTAGCAATTTTGAAAGACTTTAGTTCATCTTCCGTTAATGGTGACATGTTTCTATGCATCGACAAAATTTCAAATAATCTTTGTGAATCGTTAACGATTGATTCTACAAACTTTTTTGAACAATTTGGACCACGATAAGATACTAAGTTATTTAATTCATGATTAGATTCACAGCATATGTAATAAGCAAAACAAGTCGCTTCATGAATTTGAATACTTTCGGTGAATTTACTTTTTCTGAGATAACGCCGAACAAACACGAACTCGGTGCGGCGCGGGACTATATATCATCATCATCATCATCATTTCAGCCGAACGACGTTCACTGCTGGACATAGGCCTCCCCCAAGCACATGTTGCGGGGATATTCTATAATCGGCACGCTTGGCAGGCGGGTTGGCGGTCGCAGTTGGTTGGTTAAATACACAGAGAACGCTGCTGCCCATCCTCTGGTGAATCCCTTAGTCGCCTTTTACTCAACGACCACATAGCCTATAGACGCCTCATAACGCGTGACTGATGTCTGCAACACATCCATAAAATTTCACTAATGTGGATCGCCACTATACGCCACTTGAAAACGTCAAATCAGTTTCGACCACTTACATGAACCGTCAAAACTGCCGCGTTAGTGATTAGGATACCGCAAAGTTTGAAGACAAAGGTCTTCAACCAGTACGTCCTGCCAGTCATGACTTACGGTGCCAAGACGTGGACACTGACAGTTGGGCTAGTCCACAAATTCAAAGTCGCTCAGCGAGCTATGGAGCGAGCTATGCTTGGAGTTTTTTTGAAGGATAAATTCCGAAATGAGATTATCCGGAGAAGAACCGGAGTGACCGACATAGCTTCTAGGATCAGTAAGCTGAAGTGGCAGTGGGCTGGCCATGTCGGTCGAAGGACCGATGGCCGCTGGAGCAGACGAGTCCTTGAGTGGAGACCGCGAATCGGCAAACGTAGCGTAGGGCGCCCCCCTGCCAGGTGGACCGACGACCTAAAGAACGTGGCTGGGGGGGACTGAATGCGGAAGGCAGAGGACCAAACGTTGTGGCGCAACTTGGGAGAGGCCTATGTCCAGCAGTGGACTGCGATAGGCTGAGTTGATGAATAAAAAATATTTGCCGATAGTTATTTAATGTTTTTGAAACATGGATTGATGTACATTAAAGACCTTATTTGTTGTGTATTTGTGTGTGTTGTCACCAATTATTCCGGTACTCGAAGACATCCACTTATTTCACCAAATCCACTCTCAATTTTGCAATCAGTTCTCAAAACTTTATAAGAAGATTCCTAGACATCATAATGAATGAACTTTTGTTGTTCCAACTAGATTCTTATTAATTATGACGTCGACTTCATCATGTAGCATGAACCAAAATCAAAATGTTTACCCGTATTTTCAACATTTCTACCATTTGATCGATACCAAATTACCAGACGGTTTATATGTATTATTTCAATTCAAAGTTTAATCAATTATTACTACTCGAGTCGATATTTTTTTCACTCGAGTACGTTTTTTTTCGATGTCACTCGAGTAAAAGTGGACTCGAGTCGTATCACTATTACAAAGTAAAGTAATATTATTATGACGTGCAAACAATAAAGTACCTATACTATCTACTTTTTGTACCGAGAAAATAAACAGTTCCCGAGGGATGCGCGATAAGGCTTTCTGTGATAAGCCGAAGAAGCCGCGGGCATTCAGCAAATTTTCTTATATGTAATCCTACTAATATTATAAATGCAAAAGTATGGATGTTTGTTTGTTTGTCCTTCAATCATGTTCAAACGGATTTGGATGAAGATTAGCACGTAGACCATAGGGTGTGCATTAACATAAAGGAAACCTTTTTATCCCGGGAAGACACAGTTCCCGAAGGATGCACGATAGTCATTCGATACTTATTACGAATTACACGCAGGCAAAGGCTAGTTTTTGATAATAACTAAGGAGATAGCGACGATAGGAACCCGACATGTTATTATTGTTGTTCAAAAACTCCAATGAAACCAATTTAACAAGAATCTAGTCCTAATAAAACTAAAGAATAATTTTGTCTAGGTCTCATGAGATGTAGACTAATTTCTTCTAACGAAAGGATATTCATAAGCATAACGCTATTCTTATTCTTATTCTTTATTGTACACACAGATATACATTTATATTACAGTAGGAAAGTTTATATAAATATATTGCTATATTGTTTTTAGTACAATTACATTTAATTTTGTTGACAGTTACGTGTAAAATGTATGTTAAGTAGTTATTAGCAGCTAATAACTATCGAAAACGTGTTATGTGTCGTAGAACACGCACTGAAAATATGACGGTGACCTATCATAGGTTTTTTAATCGTAATCCAGGATTACTAATATTCAAAAATGCTGCAAAGCTTTCTAAACGTCAGGGAAACCAATTTAAATAATATACGCGATTTGTTTTTCGATGAATATGGAGACTTGATTTGACAAAAAAACTCTTGACTTGATTCACTTACTACTACTTACTCCGTCGGATTCGACGATGGCGGGATGCGGAAGGCACAGGACCGGTCGTTGTGGCGATGCTTGGGGGAGGCCTATGTCTATGACTTACTCCGTTGGCGCAGCGACCCAATGTGTCTTGGCCTCCGAAACGAGAAAACGCCACTTGCCGCGATCTTTGGCAGTATTTTGCCGATCATTGGCTCGAATCTCCAGAAGATCGCCTTCCACCGCATCGCTCCAGCGATATCTAGGGCGACCGACTGGGCGTCGACATTTTGGTCGACCCAGATAGGCTCTCTTCTAATTTAAAAAATATAATTCCAATGATTTAGAATTACGATTATACTCTCATATTAAAGTTCTAGTTGAAGTTGTAAGACTCTAGTTATTTTCATAAAAAGACTGGAGTCTTTTAGTAAAATACTCCAGTCGCCAATTTTCCAAGTCTTAACTCTAATGACTGCAGTCCTTTCACATTAGTAAAAAGCCTCGAGTCGTATTTTTGGAGTAGTCTTGAAAACCGAGGCTAGTCTTATAAAGACTGAAGACTGTAGTCCTTTCATCACTAACAAAACCATTATAAGCAGAACTAGCTTTGTATGTAAGTTTCATACAAGTAGGCTATACTTATACTGGATTAGTTACAACGTACCATGTGTGAGTCCAACATAAATTTGTTACGCAAAATTTTACATTGTTTAAAAATCTGTATTTGACGAAATAATGTTGTATTCGTAGGTGAAAATGGTTTTAAAAATAAGTGATAATTTTCCGTGTGTTTGGTTTCTACACCATTTAGACAAGCCTTTCTTCAAGGACACTGTTATCTTGGATATCCAGGCGACTTCTTACTACCTTGTACCTATCCTAGATGCTTTCAGTCCTTAGCATTTAAAGATTCAAATGAGGAGTTTCTTTTCAAAAAATATTATATCCAAATGACCATAAAGTGCAAATTAGAATGCTTAGCTGTACAAAAAGTAAAAATTTTAACCTTATGGTCATTAGGATTATAACTGTTTTTGAAAAGTCGCTCCTCAAATGGAAATAATAAAATGTGTAGCAGCCCTAAGCTGTTACCATAAATTGTACTTATGTATGTATGTAGGCTTAAAACACGTGATCGGTACATACATAGGTAGAATAATGCGATTCCTACAAAAAAAAAAGAAATCACACATAATTCAAGGTCCATTATACCTGTTCATCACGTTTGAAAAACGTGCGGTTCATTATGAAAATAATAATCATTTATGGTTATCTGTCGCCTATTATCGTAAATCTTGTACCTTCACTATTTAGAGGAATAATAATGTAAAGTTGGTGGTAGGGTTAGGATAACGAAAAACAGGATTCGATACCTCATCATCATCCTCCGAGCCTTTTCCCAATTATATTGGGGTCGGCTTCCAGTCTAGCCAGATGCGGCTGAACATCAGTATTTTACACAGAGCGACTGCCATCAGACCCCCGCAACCCAGTTACTGGGTAATACTGACATTCGGAGGTTAGACCAGTTGTCAGACTTTCAGGCTTCTGACTACCCGTAACGACTGCCATAGATATTCGTATGACAACCGGGACCGACAGCTTAACGTGCTCTCCGAGGCACGGAGGGGTTTCGAGGTGTAACGAAGCGGTCACCCATCCACAGACTGACCGCGGCAAGTGCAGCTTAACCTTGCAGATCGTACAATCCGCGCAGTCGTTGCTTAGCTACGAGCCCCTCGATTCGAAAAACAGGATTCGATACCATTGTTTTGAATTGACATGCAAATGAAAATTTGTATTTTAATAAAGCTAATGTTTGGAGAAACTCTGGTATAAAAAAACAACGCAAAATAGGCTTTAGGTACTCGGACGAGTAAAAAAAGGCAGACGGACGGACGCTAAGAAAAGATTGAAGCACTTTTTTTTTCCTAAACCCACTATAATTTCGACAGCATTTTAACACATCACATATTATATATATTGTTATTTTATTTGTGACACTACGACAATAACTACCGTCACACGACATTTTTTGCGTAATCGCGGCTTTTTATTGTTTTCCACGGGTTTTTTTTTTTTTTTTTTTTGTTTTTTTTTTTTTTTTTTTCATGTATGTACACCGATTACTCCGAGATTTGTGGGCCGATTTACGTGGTTGTTTTTTTATTTGGTAGAGAAAGTCCGCGCGGTGGTCCCATATAAATTTTATTGACTTAGGTTAAGTAGTTTTTTAACCAGCTTCAATAAATCAGTTTATTTTAGCTTTGCGTATCTAGATGATCTGCTCATTGGTTCCTCATTCTGAGAATTCTTGGCCGATATGCGTGTTTTTTTTTCACGATAGTGATTGGACGTTTTAAGAACATGAGCGAGACCTTTGCCCAGCAGTGGGATAGCAAAGGTTAATAAAAATATATTCTCAAATTGGTTATATAAACATTTATGAATCAACCCTCAACTAAAAAGTATGAAATAAAAACTTTTTAACAAAAAATAAAACCGACTTCAAAAACCTTAACTAAAAGGTAAAAAAATAATCATTGTATGTATTTTAAAATCTTAACTTAAACAACATTTTGAAGGCGGCGCGTGATTTTCATGTACGTTCACATAAACTGTTTTTACTATAGATATTGCGCTCGACTACATTACATGACGCAAAGGGTCAACCACGCGCCGCCTTAAAAATGTTGTTTAAGTTAAGATTTTAAAATACATACAATGATTATTTTTTTACTTTTTAGTTAAGGTTTTTGAAGTCGGTTTTATTTTTTGTTAAAAAGTTTTTTTGTCTTACTATGACTATGAATGTGTGCGTGCCAATCCGTACTTTGAAGGGAGCCGTCTTGCCAGCACGCTTGGCAGGCGGGTTGGTTGGTTGTTGGTTGGTTGGGTTGGTTGTTACAGTTATAAACATAAGTAAATTAAATTTTGTTTAAATAAATTTTGTTTAAAAAATGGTCTAGATATAGATATCAATTAAAAAAAAAAAAAAACTTAATTACGTATTTTAGGGGTGGCGCCCATACATGTGAAATGAGGATGAAAAATTTTTTTTCGCTGCACCCCCTCTTGTATGGTATTATTGAATAGGTCTACTAAAATTAAGGTAATGTTTCATACACAACTTTTTTATCAGGTATACCATCTGCGAAATACAGCCCGCCAAAGTGGCTTGCAATGTGTCCCCCCCCAACCATTTCTAAACTATGCAACGTAGAAACATATAATCTTCCACATTGATAGACCTTTTTAAAAACTCTCTTTTAAAATTATTTCTTAGTATAGTATAACGGGCTGGTTTCAGTAACTCCACGTTCAAGCGTGTATTTTGCGTACGGGTGGGAACTTCCTCGATCCAAATTTACCAAAAATTTTTTTTTATTCATGCAACGACAAGGTAAAGTTCGGAGTTAGTTTATTATGTAACAGAATAGTTATTTACAAAATGAACGAACTTAAGTTAGTGAAATAAATATTTTTGGGACATTTTTACACAGCACTATCTAGTCCCAAACTAAGCAGGGCTTGTAATATGGGTACTAGACAATGGATACTTACATACTTACTTATATACTTTTTTTTTTGTAAATACATACTTATAATACATAAGAAACACCCAGACCAACACAAACACTTATGTTCATCACACAAATATTTGTGTTGTTTGTATTTGTTAGCATCGCGAAAACAAATATCCTTCAGGTGCATGGTGTGTACGTGAGCACTGGTTGTACATAAGGGTTGAAGGAGCATGGTTTTTGTTGGATTCACTATGGTTGTTTGCAGCACTTAGTCTATATTTTTTACTATGTCTGTGCTGCTGATAAACAAACATTACGTTGAGAGATGTATGGGGAATATTTTTCACACGGAGGCAGATTCCTCGGGCCTGGAAGGTCGTAGCTGAACGTGCGGCACCACGAACCGTTCCTAGTGAGCCAAGCTATGCAACGATTAAAAAAAAAATCGCACTACCGTAGTATTTGCGACTAAATGGTCGCAAAAAAGACTGTAAAATAAAAATTTAATTTAATTTACGGACAATACCGTGGGAATATTTTTCACACGGAGGCAGATTCCTCGGCCCTGGAAGGTCGTAGCTGAACGTGCGTCACCACGAACCGTTCGTAGTGAGCCAAGCTATGCAACGATTAAAAAAACAAATCGCACTACCGTAGTATTTGCGACTAAATGGTCGCAAAAAAGACTGTAAAATAAAAATTTAATTTAACACAGAAACTGTTATAGTTAATAGTTCCATAATTGTAGATCAGACGAGCTTACCTGTAAGCGAAGTCTTGATTCTAATTTTATTTCGCTGCGATCTGAAATATAATTGATATTATACATTGTAGTTATCTAATCCGAGCGCTTAGACACCGCGTTTCGTTTAGAAAAAAAAAAAAAATAAGTTAAAAATACTATATTTATTATTTCTATCTGCTGGCCACCCCGGTATATGTCACTTCTGTTTCGCGCGTCTTATGACATCTGCGTTCTTATTTTTTCTCCTTGAATATTTTCTTTAATTTTTGTCTAAATTATCGTGTCAAGTGAAAGAAAACCAATTAAAATGCTAGAAAGTGCTTTGTTCGAGAGCCGAAAGCGAAAACGGGGGTGCTTTTCGCCTGAAGGAACGACCATCGAACGACAGGCTGTGCAGAATGTCGCAGCCGCGCTGTTGCAGTTATTCGATTCTCAGGAACACCTAACCCTGATTATTGGATGGATGCGAGTCTTGAAGAAGGTGAACCCTTTCTTGATTGTAAAATAAAAGAACAGGTGAGTTTTACCATAACCATAACATAACCATAATCATAACCTTATTCCAAACACGTCCAAACCTGTTTTTTCCCGTGATTTACCTAAAACAAATAGGTACTTGAAACGTCGCCTTCGTGGGACAACTCTACCTTACTCTGCTTATGGGGCGTGTGTATTACATTTACAGTGAAACTGGTGAATACGAGATATTCGAGCGATATTAGATATCTATGTCGCTAGCTGGTTTGCAAACTACATGTGTGGGCATGTCAGGCTTTAGTAGACCACCGGGGCACGCGATGCTTTCAGTCGTTTTTATAAACACTGGCGGTGGTCCATATGAATATCTGCCATCAAGTACGTGATGCTTAAGTTAACAGTAAACATGTTTCTGTTACAATGGCTGATAAGTGATAACAAATGCTTCAAATAAGGCTCTTATTTAACATCCCATTTAAAAATGAACCTAAGAAAGAAGAGTAGAATCCAAAACACTCAACTAAAAGTCCAAGCATATTCCTACAACTGTACCCACAAGAAAAGGTTACTTACATTAGGGGAAAAACACACTGCTTGACAACTACTCTTACTGGGATGCACCACCACTTAATTCAAAAGTGAAAGCGGGGCTCACGGAAGTCTCTAAACTCAGGGACCAAGGGATTGAGAAGTCATACATATGAATTAACCTATGACTGGCCTTCTATTATAAGGAAAGCTATGACGGATTGTATGCAAAATGAAAGTAAAACCTTTGCTTGATGATAAATATTAATCAAAATCAAGAGATATCACACATGGTGTGAACTTTTATTAGACTTAATAATATATTCACAAGTGCATTAAGCCGCTACAAGTGGTAAGGTTGGCATAGCTGCTCAGGAACTGCCTTATTTCTATGCTCGGTTGTATTGTGATTCCTCGGATCGATACTCGGCTCTTGAAACTCTTTCCAACTCTGGAAGAATAACCAATGTGTACCAGCTCTGATAAAGCAACCTATCCATCAGCTCCGAGAGAGCATAAGACCCACAAGGCTGATACTGAAATGTACCAACCATATATACATATAATATACCAACCAGGTAACCACATACTAACAATTTATCTAAGTACTGTAGCTGCTGGAAATATATAACTGACGATCCTGTCATTTTAAAAAGGGTACAAGTGTACGAGATACCACATGATACCTTTATGTATTCTAACTAGTCATTTTTCATAGTTAGAAATAATATCATTATAAACAAACAGACTTGTCACATCAATGCTATGTCATCTTGTCAACATATCTACTAATAATGAATCTATTACTTAAAACCTTCCATGATGCATAATATAATGGCACATTCAGGTTTACCCTTAATTAATAACCTAACACCATAAATTAAAGATAGATGTCTGTCTCTGTATCATCATTATTTTAATACAAAATAATAAACTCGATTATTTAATTCTGGAATTAATTCCTTAGAATGTAAATATTTCTCCGTAGATTATTAATTATTTCATCAAAATATCGGTTTTACTAAAAGGTATAATTTATTGTAATCCGATACTCTAACATCAACTTTACTGACAAAATAACTCGAAAGTAATTCTGAACAATAATAAATTATAAATGAATTGCAAGCTCCCATGAGTTATTGGCGGTGGACGTTGAATATTAAAACTGTTTCTAGGCTAGCCTATTTTACTTGAGTAGTGAATATTGGGCCTAACTAAATATTTTCGTTTTCAGATAAACAAATTAATACGTGCCAGTATATTTTTTTTTAAACCAAATGTCCAAGTAAACTTGATCGATTGTATGGTATTTTTGGAATGGTTAGAATATTTTTTATCATCATCATCATCATTTCAGCCGAAAGACGTCCACTACTGCACATAGGCCTCCCCCAATTAAGGGGGGGATATGCCATAATCGCCATGCTTGGCAGGCGTCTTTTTAGTTTAATTTATCATGTCACACACAGGGTACCAAGACTATTATACATAATGAAAGTTCTCGATAACTTTCATAATTTATTATGGCATATATAAAGAACTAAGTGATAAATCGATATGCGCCAAATATTTTGAGTTTAAGAAAACTATCTTAACTTTGAGTAAATGGTGTGGAAAATGTAGCCATAATTTATACAATAGACTTTACCTTTGACGTAACTACGTATATTTTCATATTTAAAATTGGAGAAAGATTACGACGGAGACAAAATTATGATTAATTGGAGAAATATTTGTAAAGACGCTTGTTATCTTAGTCTACCTGCGACCACGAAATGCTGTAAAGCTTTCGAAACGTCAGGGAAACCAATTTAAATAATATACGCGATTTAATCCGGTTAAACTTTGTTTTATTATATAATTTTTATTATAAATCGGTAACCGACACGAAAAAAATTATTAAGAAATGTCCCACTAATATTATAAATGTGAAAGGTTGTGAAGGTGTTTGCAAGGTGTCGGCCATTTTAATTTTTATAATTTTGATATACCCAGTGTCACTCTCACAATTAAAATGAATCTAACGACACCTCTCAAGCTAAAATCCAAAGCCGTTTAGGCTACACAGCGTTCCAAATAAATATACATACATCCATACAAACTGACGCTTGTGTCGTAGGATAATCGAAAAAATTGGATCTTTGCGAAAATCCTAGGACGATTGCAAAGGGCCGAATGATTGGAATCTAAACAAGGTTTTCGTTAATTTATACGTTGTTTCTGTTTACGATTATTTTCATGGCATACAATAAAGTAGTAGTGTGTAGTTCTATCTATCTATTTTCGGTATCATCCGAGCTATTTTCAGGATCATTGCAAAAATCCGGCTTATCTTAGGAGTCGCGAATATCCACTTACGTTGTGAGCGCTGACGGATGCGCTGATTGGCTAATTCCTTCGTCTTTTGTTGTTGTCTAATATTACATCAGTAAAGTAAATGACATGGAACAACTTGTATGGAGCTTCGGGCCTATGTTGTAACCACAGACCAGTAAGCCTCTAGACGTCGATTAGCCGGACACCCCCGGTCGGCGCTGGGTGATGATGGAATTACGGCCGAGCTCCTGAAGGCGGGTGGAAAACCAATCCTGGCTTTTCAGAAGTTGTTTGATTTCGTCATTCTCGAGGGACGAACGCCACAGGCATGGAGCAGAGGTGTGGTGGTATATTTCTTCAAAAAGGGCGATAATGCTCTACTGAAGAATTATAGGTCCATCTCACTTCTGAGCCATATGTCTACAAGCTGTTTTCGAGAGTCATCTGGCGCAGTTGGCGTAGCTGGCGTAGCTGACACCGCTGGCGTAGCTGGCACAGCTGGCGTAGCTGGCGCAGCTGGCATAGCTGGTAAAGGCCCGTGAGGTGACGTGGCGTGCAGTGTTCCGTGTGCGTTGCCTAGGAGGGTGTGGCCAACGTTAGGCCGCACGGGGAGAAGGGGCTCGCCTGCTTGTGGCGGGCCAAGACCTGTCGGGGGTGGTTTAGTGAATACTCACGGGTCCCCATCCCCACGCCCCCGGCTAAGTTAGTTGAAGGAACACCGTGGTGGTTTTAGTCGGTAAGAGTCCGACACTGGCTCCGCCAACCCCGGACCCCCGGGCGGAGTGCGTCCATGAGGATTTCCCCACAGCAACAAAAAAAAAGAAGGTATTACATAAGGAAACAATTAACTTGTGGACCCTTCAAAATTCAAGTCTCTATGTCTATGAAACTCGATTTTTCATCCACTGTGCGTCGGTGTCGGTGACGGACATCAGAGACAGATGTCACTGTCACCTCAGACAGATAACTTATCTATTTGTCACATTGACAATGACATCTAACGTTTAGTTCAATAATGAATTTATATTTTTTAAATTTTATTAATCGTACACAATTGCGTTCTGTTTTAACTTAAAAGTATTGATAATAGTTCAGTAATTATCCATTTATGTGTTTCATTTTACTCATTACAGTAAAGATTGGAAATATAGTATTTTCACATACTTCATTTTTAAGCAAAAGTATAATGTATATTTACCTGCTGTGACCCACTTTACATAATATATTAGTTTCACCTGTGTGTTTATTTAAGCTTACATATCCAATTACTTGAGACTAGGCACACCTATAGACAATCAATCAATAAGTCAGTAAAAACTTCAGACGATAAACCTTGCAGCTACAAATTTCTAAATAAATCACTACCTGTTTAAGCCGGTCACCTAAGAACCTCAATTTTTATTCAAATCAGCGTGATTGCAGTTATGTTTAAATATATGGAAAATATTCAGAAATGGGCAACAAAATCATCTGCTAAAGCAAAGCTAGCAAAGATTAAAGGGTCCTTTATGCAGATTGCAATATGGCGAGAGATTAGGAAGACAAATGAAACTTACTGCATGGTAAACTAGCAAAAAATTATCTAAATTTGAATTTCTTATCTCTAAAATTAGCTAGGTCACATACTATGGACAAGAGATTTAATGCAGTCACTTACACAATTGAACACCAGTTTACACCAGCACCAATTAAAACCATATGTCGAAACTTCAATTTATCTTAAGAAAAATCCTCCAAGTTGAGCCGAGTTTGGGCTCGTTTTGTTAGTTATGATGAAACCTTACCTCCGGACTTGATGGAGTGACCTGAAGGTGTACTTCGGTGACTGCTACTGGAACTCCTTGACGGGTTGTACTAGGTGAGCCGAGTTTGGGCTCGTTAAATACAGACGTGACTTCACGTGACGTAATGTTTAAGTAAACTTAATAATTTTATTGTATTTATAAGGCAAATTCAAACGCAAACCCAATAAAACGTTGAGTGAAGGGTTGCGCAATGTTTTCATTAGAGCCTGAAACTGAAAAAGAACATCCGCCCACAGTCAGTGCACGGCGCGGCGAGGTTAACAATCACATGTCATTGTGACTTTCAATCTTCATGTATTAGTTTGGCGAACGACTTTGACTTTGCAATAGCCTAGTAAGTTATGGTTAAAGGCAGCCGCCTTTAGCTCATTTCGCCATCCGAAACAAAAAAAAAACAAGATTAAATCATCATAAAATGCGTCGTCGAAACAAATATTATTTATGTAATATTTGACCTACTGCCGGACAGTCACAATTTAGAGCGAGAGCAGTTCACGTCCTATTACACCAATCGTATTGCCAATCAGCGTTTCACCAATCACATTGCAAAGTATTATAAGGAAACATCCGTGTAACACCAATCATATTACAAAGTCTTAGAAGGAAAGATCCGCGTTACACCAATCAAATTGCAGTCTTATAAGGAAAGATCCGTGTTACACCAATCATATTGCAAAGTATTAGAAGGAATTATTCGCGTTACACCAATCAAATGTCAAATTTTTAGAAGTAAAGATCCGTTTTACACCAGTCATATTGTAAAGTCTTATAAGGAAAGATCCGCGTTACACCAATCAAATTGAAAGTCTTAGAAGAAAAGATTTCAATGGATATTGCAAGCAGGATTATTATAGTACTGATGTTTTTTTCCTTCAGACCATGACTCCTTCGTAAATAAATATGACCGTGTGTAATGCCCAGTATCTTTGATTTGACATTGCAAATAAAAAAATCGGCCAAGTGTGAGTCGAACTCACGCAGTAAGGGTTCCGTACCACCCATCGACCTGATACCCATTTAAAACTGATTTAAAACTGATTTGAAACTGATTTAATTTACGAGGGTTTATCAAAAGACATCAACGAATATACGCGAAATGTGAATTTTTGCATCTCTTTCTTACGTAGGTACCACCACATATGTCTATGTTTACCCTATTTTTAGTATTTTGTTGCGAAACAACATAGAATTCACTATAATCAGACCAAGTTTGACGCTGGTATGTATTACCGTTTCGAAGATAGAGCAGGAACAAAAACGTTGAAAAAAAAATACATGTTTTTCGAGGTTTCCTGTATTGGGTACGGAACCCTAAAAGTCAGACAATACAAAAAATACGCTTTTGTATGGCCTTGTTTGCATTTTTTTCATCAAAGCTGCCAGTAGGTAGGCATTGAATAAAATAATAACCAAACTTTTTAAAGCCTCTGACGTATTAATGAACATTTGTTTTAATTAATATAATCCTTGCTGTTTTTACATTTTATCCAAAGGTCATCGAACTCTTGTTTTGCGGTATCTGCGTATAGTACAATTCCGCAAACATTTCGCCGTGCAATATTACAGTTTAGCTCATGGAACTAAGGTTGATATTGTAATAATTGGTTAGCATATTCAACCCCTATTTCACCGTCTCCCCTTGACGTTATAATCTGTCTGGAACTAATCGGTTCTGATATTTGCCTCACTGTTACGTTCATAACATTAATACGATTAGATTATTTTTTAATAGGCACTAGGCATCACATGTGTAAGAATGTTCAATAATTCAATGAATTTCTTGAAGGTCTTTTAAAAGGTGACTTTCGAAATACAATGTAGGAAGGGACATTGGCATTTCAATTTGTTTTTCGAAAGGAATTTTACGATTCAAAGCTAGAATGTTTGCGTTTATACTCAAATAATGGGGTTAACATTTTCAAGCTCCATTTATTTGAACTAAGCAATTAAGTTCCAATAATAGAAACCCTTTTACCCTATTGTGATTATAATATTCTTTGTTATATATTACATTGTACGGGGTTACGCCCTCGGGATTAATGTTAGATAATAGTGAAGCGAAAATTTGGTACCGAATCTGATATCATGATTTTATCGTAGGCCGAAATCTTTATACCGAAAGTCGAACTGAACATTTGACTGCTAAACAAAATGTTTTACAAAGCTTGTGTTCAAGAATAGGGATGACTTTGCCCTGCAGTGGGACAGTATTAAACTTTTAATAACTTATTAATGTTTTTCTACTTCAGGTGAGGTGGCGGTCAAACGCAAGCCCATTTAGGATTTAAAAAAAACGCTTTCTTAAGAAAATCAGAAAGGCTTGCTACTATTTTACTGGATTTAAAACTTTTCAATTTGATTATCAATATTGTCAACGCTTACATTGTAATATTTAAAGTATAAAAACATCGTACTTTACAATTTTATTTAAAAAAATTGAAATTTAGAAAGAGGCCAATATTTAAGCACGATGTTTAGCTTTAGCAATAAAATTATTTTAGGTTAAATGAAAGTTAGTAATGAAAGCATATGTAAAAAACTAATAACATAACAAGATAGTTTGGTGATTATGATGACTTTATTCATCATAATCATATTTCAATTTTTTTTTTTTTTCTTTTATCATCTTAGACGTGAACAATATTAGGTAATACCTACAAACCAAAAATATGGGTAAAAAGCAGTAAACCAATGTCCTATCTAGGACATACCTATTAAACCAATACAACCAATCATTCATCACCATTCGATATAACACATTTGAAACCGTATTTCATGAAAGCCTCCGAGCCTTTTTCCAACTATGTTGGGGTCGGCTTCCAGTCAATCATCAGCCAATTTATGTCTCGTAGAGGACATTATGAAAGAAAACGAATTTTCCTGGAAACTGTGTATAATCAGTTAAAATAAAATATTACATAGATGTTGACTGTGTACAAATGTCCCAAAAAATATATAAATATAAAGTATAAATAACTACAATTCTGTAAAAACAAATTTCGATAAATTTTGTACTCAGCGAGTAATTCTTTTTAGGGTTCCGTAGTCCTACAAGGAACCCTTATAGTTTCGTTATGTCCGTCCGTCTGTCCGTCTGTCCGTCTGTCCTAATCCTTTACAGCTTAATAACTTCTACAGTTATAAACATAAGTAAATGAAATTTTGTTAAAAAATAGTCTGCATATAGATCTCAATTTTAAAAGAATAAAAAAATAGTTTTTACGTTCTTTAGGGATGGCGCCCATACATGTGAAATGGGGAAAAAAAATTTTTTTCGCTGCAACCCCTCGTGTGGGATATCATTGAATAGGTCTACTAAAATGAAGGTAATGTTTCATACATCACTTTTTTATCAGGTGTACCATCTGCGAAACAGCCCGCCAAAGTGGCTTGCAATGTGTCCCCCCCTGCCATTTCTAAACTATGCAACGTAGAAACTTATAATCTTCCACATTTATAGACCTTTGTGAAAACTCTCTTTTAAAATTATTTCGAGTATAATGTGATTATAATTTTTTGAGTTATAGACAGACAACTGAAAAATACTTAAAACGTCCTAGTTCAAAGGTCATTGACCTTAGAGAAAATTATCATTGCAAATAATGCTCCTTTAGCTACTTTCTATTTGAAAAAATCACAAAAAGTAACTTAGACAAGACAGACTTCTTAAATTTGGCTTCTTGAATTTATCGCTAGATGGCGCTACTAACAACACGCTCTGAGTCGCGAATGCTGCCGATTATTGCAAAAAATAAAATAGCCATGATTAATATTCAATTTGATTCGTTTGTACAACTACTTAAGGCCCTATAATACTGAGCATGGCCCGACATGCTCTTGGCCGGTTTTTTTAATGGGAGACCACTTAGTTGCTAGTAGCGCCAGAAGTATTGAAATAGGTTGTTATAATTGTATGTGAAACAATCATACCAGCCTTGGAACAGACATTGGAGAAATGGTAATGGGGCAAAACTAGGTCTAATTAAATTTCAATGACGAAGCGTGAGCTAAATTTTGAGCGTGAAACACGTTTTGTGACATGTATTTAGTACTATATTGAATTAAAATATAGAAATAGTGTTCTGTAAGTCTAACCCCAACCCCAATGTGAGAATAGACTGAACATGTACGTAATCAAGGGCGGATCCAGCCTTTGTGCCAGGGGGGGGGGGGGTCATGTACTTCAATCTGCAATCCAGCCCCAGGTCGACATTTTTAACAGTAGGGTGCAGAAAGAAGGGAAAAAACACTGGTTGAACTACGCGTAGGAGGGGGTCATAACTCTTGTGACCCCCCCCCTGTCAAAGTCAAAAGTTTTATTTCGAATAAGCATTTACATGCACTTTCAAAACGTTAATTATGAATCTAGTTGCATGGTTCCAAAAAGTTGGTCCTATGAAGAAGAGCCGGCAAGAAACTCCATGGATATACTCTTTTCAAATAATAATAGATCCTGGATCCGCCCTTGTAACGTAGGCGTTTCAACAATGAATAAGAGTTTGTAATAAATTACTCGTAATATCGCGCGGCCGTGACAGCCAAATGTTGCAACTTTATCATCAAACATCTTTATTTCTAAAGCGAAAAAACGTTGAATAAATGCCATATAACACAACTCATACAGAATCACCGCACAGCGGTTATCATTTGGCATCTTTGTAAACTTGATAACAAACTGTATGTAACAATATTCAACTATAGATACACAAAACTTGTCTTTTCATACAAGAAATGGTGAAAAATTTACCAAATTGTCATTCATACATGTGTCGTTGAAAATGGTGCAAATCCATATTTTTTGGGATCACCACGGAATACTTGAATAAGAATGGAATTGGTATAGTACACAGTTTCTTCGGAAACCCGTGTCGCCTAACTCTCCCACTATCCGTCTCACTACTACATAAGCACTGTATCTAGCTTGTATCTAGATATCTAAACGCGTACGCGTGCAAGAAATACTACACTGAACGCGGGCCTACTATTAGCTGTCAAGTCTGTCACACATAAACGTCGACCATTTTTTTTTTTTTTTTTTTTTTTTTTTTTGCCGTGGGGAAATCCTCATGGACGCACTCCGCCCGGGGTAGGCGGAGCCAGTGTCGGACTCTTACCGACTAAAACCACCACGGTGTTCCTTCAACTACCTTAGCCGGGGGCGTGGGAACCCGTGAGTATTCACACAACCACCCCCGACAGGTCCTGGCCCGCCACAAGCAGGCGAGCCCCTTCTCCCCGTGCGGCCTAACGTCGGCCGCACCCTCCTAGGTGGCGCACACGGAACACTGCACGCCACCTCACCTCATGGGCCTTTACCAGCTGCGCCAACTACGCCGGCTGTGCCAGCTACGCCAGCTGCTGGTCGGGCAGCAGACTACCCCGAGTCTGCTGCTCGCAGGCCCTACCTCCCGTAATTTTTTATAGAGGTTTTCTTCCTCGCGGTCCGGGCGGTGAAGCCAAGACCCTCGGTCCCAAGAGGCGCGAGAACACTACTCAGCGGGCACTCCTGGGGTTACGAGATCGACGGGGGCAGGGAAAGACAGTCCCCCCGCTGCCTGCCCAGTGGCAGGGTGAGTGCACACCGGGCCCGCCCCTGCTGCTCCACTGTGCCCTCTGCTGATATCAGAGGGACACGTGGAGCAACTCCCTACTGGCCCAGAACGGGCCCCTCCCGCGCCAGAATATTCGCCACAGGCAATAAAATCCCCCGAAGGTAAGGTAAGGTAATCCCTCGGCAGGATTTTATTGCCCGTGCCCAGGATGCACCGGCCAAACAACTGCCGATCCCTCCAGACGTGTCCAGAAGGACAAGCAGCCGTCAGGCACACGTGGAGGTTTTCTGGCCAGCACCCCACATAAACGTCGACCATGTGCGAACGCACCACTACATTCGAACAGGTCGTTAGTGATGTCCATGTACAAAAACTAATTTTATGAATGTTATCGATATTTTCAACGATTTTCGTACATGGTCTTGGAATAAAAATAATTTGTCCTACATAAGGAATTGGAAAGATACTGTTTCATGATATACTTTATTATTGAAAATAACGTTTGACACGTTTTAAAACAAGCAGCGCGAGGTATGGCGATCAATAAAAAGTAGTTTTTCGATTTTTAACCTACTTTAAATTTGTTATAAGACCTGGTTTGGTGTTTTGCGTAAATAAGATATACAATTCTGCATATTTACGGATTGGTTTTCTTTTTAAATCGTAACTTATAAAATAATTACTGCCCAACATACTAAAGTCGTCAAAATTTGTTAGTTTTTTGTAAACTTTTTGTTTTTTGTATTGTATTGTATTGAAAACTAAAAATAAAATAATATGCCCCTTATTACGAAAGTTTAGACCACGTTTAAGGGGAATATAGCAGCCAAGTGGCGCCCCCATCAGTAAACAAATTATTACGGTACTGTAGTTTAATCAGAAACGATTAACTCTGTAAATTATACTTCGCTGTAATTGTACATAGAAAAAATGCTTAAAACGGCCACTTTTGGCATTTTTTCTATCTACAACTACAGCGAAATGTATTTTACAGAGTTAATAGTTTCTGATTGAACTACAGTACCTGTACTTCAACTTTTAAAAACGGATTTTCGATAAATTATGTATTCAGCGAGTGATATTTTTTTTTACTGACGGAGGCAACCCTTGGCTGCTACATTCCCCTTAAGCACTTGTTAAAACCGGGTGTAATCCAAACTCCATACATAACAAAGGTATTTAACCACCAAAACGAAGAGGAGAGGATATGTGTCGAACAACCAATAGGATTGCGTTATTTTCATATTTCACCGCCTAGCTTCAACATTATTTATTTATTTAAACTTCATACAATACATGTATATAGGTGGACTTAATGCCTTTGGCTTTCTCTCCCAGTCAACCAGCTATTCTATATCTAACGCAGTCTTATTGGTGGCTTGCGACACATCTCGTCTCTGCGTTTTGGTGGAAACCGAGCCTAAAACCCGATTTTTAACCGACGTCAAAAAAGCAGGAGGTTCTCAATTCAATTGTATGTTTTATTTTGTATGTTTGTTACCTCAGAACTCCGTCATTTATAAACCGATTTCAAAAATTATTTATTTATTTGAAAGGATATACCTCCAGATTGGTTCCATTTTCATCAAAATCCAGTTTTGATGATGGGATCTATGTGAAATTGAGGTAACTTCTCAAATATTATAGGCATACACATAGCGATTTTGGTATATTCATCAACAAGTCAAGCTTTTGCATTCAGAATAAATCATTTGGTGAAGATCTGATAAAGGTCATAGGAGATAAAGAGGGAACTCTTCAATGGATGACAGCAAATTATCCGGGATTACAGCAATCGTTTGTCTTTCTATTGTTAATTCCACTCAAAATAATAAAGTAAAAAAAACCGACTTAAAATTTTTTTTTTTTTTTTTTTCAGTTTTTTCTTAAATCAATCGGAATCAAAGGCACGAAGATCTAATGAAGGTCATAGGATATAAAGAGGGAACTCTTCAATGGATGACAGCAAATTATTCGGGATTACAGCAATCGCTTGTCTTTCTATTGTTAATTCCACTCAAAATAATAAACTAAAAAAAACCGACTTAAATTTTTTTTTTTTTTTTTTTTTTTCAATTTTTTCTTAAATCAATCCGAATCAAAGGCACCTACTCCCTAAACTGTTTCACACAAATTTTATTATTTTATTCTATTTTAAGTCGGTTTTTACTTTTTTTTTATGTGGTTTATGTGGATAATTGATAAATATCAAAACTCGAAATTGCGAATAAATAATTTCGACAAAGAATCTACCTAAAAATAAAATTGCATTGCATGCATTTAAAATAATAAAAATGAGGAATATTTATTTTAAAACAGAAAGTATACACCGAATGAATTATATCGATAATGCATTCAATATGTTACTACACTATCGATACGCGGGGATTTTGGTGACAGTCAGGCAAATAAGGTGAAGGCGACATCGAAAGAAACGCAATACATTACGCGGTTACTCACGTAGTGAAAGTCGATATCCATGTTTTATAAGCAATGTATAATTTTTTATCAGTTTGCGATAACATCGTTTTTGTCATGAATCACATAATACTAAGAAAATATTTGCAAATATCACAACTAATTAAAGGTTTTTAGACTTACCGATGAAAAGAAATCCCTCCTTTAGTTAAACTACACACCTCGCTTCTTTTTGGGCATGGTATAATGGCGCAAGACGGCATAATTATTATTTTTTCGCACAGCAACGTACTCTGTCACAGCCTGGCCGCAATGTCGCGGATTTTGGGTTCATTAGCGCGTCTGCTCAAAAGCGCGGCGCGCCTATCCCGCCCACAATTCCCCTCTATTTATATTCATTTCCTCTATGGGGATCACATTTTCAAGTAAAAGACACCCAACAAGAGCGAAGCCTCTACGTATTTACAAGCGCTGATAGAACGCACGCGCGAGTTAACGGTCACGTTTTTTCTCGATCTACTCCACGGCGTTCCGTGTGGTGCCGGACATGAAGAATTGCACCACCCTATCTCTTCTCATGGGTTTCGTAAACGACTAAGGAATTCACCAGAGGATGGGCAGCAGTGTTCTCTGAGTATTTAACCAACTAACTGCGATCGCTAACCCGCCTGTCAGGCGTGGCGATTATGGCATATGGCACTCCTATTGGGGGAGGCCTATGTCCAGCAGTGGACGTCTTTCGGCTGAAATGATGATGATGATGACTCCGCGGTGGGTGAGGGCGCATCGACGCTACAGAAGCCTCGCTTGAAAAAATATGGAGTTGCACCACTTTCATAATGAACGACGCAAATGTTGCTGGCTTTACCACGGTGTTCCTTCAACTACCTTAGCCAAGGGCGTGGGAACCCACACAACCACCCCCGACAGGTCCCGGCCCGCCTCAAGGGAATATTTTTTCCCGTTTTTGCACCATTTTTCATTTACGCTCTGCTCATATTGGTTGTAGCGTAATGTTATATAGCTTAAAGCATTTCTCGATAAATGGATTATCCAACACAAAAATAATTTTTCAATTCCAACCAGAAGTTCCTGAGATTAGTGCGTTCAACCAAACAAACAAACTCTTCAGTTTCATAATATAATATATGAAATATAAATATACATAAATATAATATATTTAATGTATATCAACTCAGCCTATCGCAGTCCACTGCTGAACATAGGCCTCTCCCAAATTGCGCCACAACGCTCGGTCCTCTGCCTTCCGCATCCAGTCCCCCCCAGCCACGTTCTTTAGGTCGTCGGTCCACCTGGCAGGGGGGCGCCCTACGCTGCGTTTGCCGATACGCGGTCTCCACTCAAGGACTCGTCTGCTCCAACGGCCATCGGTCCTTCGACAGACATGGCCAGCCCACTGCCACTTCAGCTTACTGATCCTACAAGCTATGTCGGTCACTCCGGTTCTTCTCCGGATAATCTCGTTACGGATTTTATCCTTCAAAGAAACTCCAAGCATAGCTCGCTCCATAGCTCGCTGAGCGACTTTAAATTTGTGGACTAGCCCAACTGTCAGTGTCCACGTCTCGGCACCGTAAGTCATGACTGGCAGGACGCACTGGTTGAAGACCTTTGTCTTCAAACTTTGCGGTATAGGCGACGAGAAGACTCGGCGAAGTTTGCCAAATGCTGCCCAGCCCAGACGGATCCTTCTGTTGGCTTCTTTCTCGAAGTTGTGTCTACCAAGCTGAATTGCCTGCCCTAGGTAGACGTATTCCGTTACAACTTCGAGTGCCGACCCTTCGACGAATATTGGCCTCGGCATGACATGCATATTGAACATGACTTTAGTCTTGTCCAGATTCATGCCGAGACCGACACGTCGAGAGGCTCCGTTTAAGCTGTGCAGCATTTCGCCCAGTTGTTCCAGCGACTCAGCCATTACAACGATGTCATCGGCAAAACGGAGATGTGAGATGTTCTCGCCGTTAACGTTGATACCCTGTCCAGTCCAGTCCAGCGTCTTGAAGACGTCCTCCAACGCGTTAGTGAACAATTTCGGGGATATTACATCCCCTTGTCTCACCCCTCTGCGCAGTTGGATTGGCTTCGTCTTTTGGTCCTGAAGCTGAACAGTCATGGTAGCAGCGTTGTATAGGCATCTCAGCATCTCTATATACCGCTCATCAATGTGACATCGCTGAAGAGCATCCAGAACTGCCCAAGTTTCGATAGAGTCGAAGGCCTTCTCGTAGTCCACGAATGCCATACACAGCGGCTGATTGTACTCTTCAGACTTCTGTATGATCTGCCGAACAGTATGGATGTGGTCTACGGTGCTATAGCCTTTTCGAAACCCAGCTTGCTCTGGTGGCTGGAATTCGTCGAGTCTTCCGGCGAGACGATTCGTGATGACCCTCGAGAACAGCTTGTACACATGACTCAGGAGTGAGATGGGTCTGTAGTTCTTCAGAAGGGTTTTATCCCCTTTTTTGAAGAACAGTACCACCGCACTCCCGCTCCATGCCTCCGGTGTAGAGCCTTGTTGGATGACGGAATTAAACAGACTCTGTAGCTCCTTCAGGACCGGAGCCCCGCCTGCTTTTAGGAGTTCAGTAGTAATGCCGTCATCGCCCGGAGCTTTGTTGTTCTTGAGCTGCTCGAGGGCCGCCCTAATCTCGCCCTGGTCAACGTCCGGAAGATCCTCGGTGTAATGGCGCGTGAGCTGGGCTCTTTTGTCGTCATTGCTAGGAACCGCTGGTCTCGCCGTTTTCGTGGAATACAAATGCCCATAGAAGTTTTCGACCTCATCAAGCATCTCGATCTTAGAGGTGACAATTTTGCCATCCGCGGCTTTCAGTTTCATCAGATGGGTCCTCCCTAGCTGCTGAGCGAAAACTTTCGACCCCCTATTTTGCTCAATCGCAGCCTCAACGGCGCGGGTGTTGGAGCGGCGGAGGTCACGTCGCATCAGCTTCCTAATCTGTAGGTTTAAGGACCTATTATCTGATGAAAACGAATGCGCGGCTGACATTTCCCGTCTTTTCCTC
Organism: Asteroscopus sphinx; assembly: GCA_949699075.1. Taxonomy (NCBI): domain Eukaryota; kingdom Metazoa; phylum Arthropoda; class Insecta; order Lepidoptera; family Noctuidae; genus Asteroscopus; species Asteroscopus sphinx. Next base: position 15,887,021 of record OX453024.1, read on the forward strand.
ATCAGATCGAGAGTCTCAGTCGAAAGCTTGGGCATCTTGCTTCCACGCTGCGGCGGAAAGAATTTTCGAGACAGTTCCTGCAATGTTTTGACTATGGTGTTGGTTTTCTCCTCAATATTGCCAGTGGTTTCCAGCGAGTCGAATCGATTTTGAAGTTCCGCTTGGAACCTTTCGGAGCCCAAACTGGTTTGGAGCGGCGAAGGTCGGAGAGTAGACTTAATCATGCGCGTTCTTTCAGCTCTAAAATTAATATTTAGAGTGCCTCGGATAAGTCGGTGATCGCTTCCGGTGTTGAACCTATTGATCACAGAGACATCTCTAAATATGTGCTTCTTATCAGTCATGATAAAGTCTATCTCGTTCCTTGTCACCTTATCGGGGCTTTTCCAGGTCCATCTTCTTTGGGGCTTCTTCTTAAAGAAAGAGTTCATTAAGAAGAGCCCCTGGGACTCCAAGAAGTTGACCAACATTTGGCCCCTGTGGTTTCTGCGCCCCAAACCGTAAGGTCCGATTTTCGATTCGCCGCGTTCTTGTACTCCCACTTTAGCGTTGAAGTCCCCCATAACAACGTTGTAGTGAGCCTTAGCGGTACTATTCATAGCCTTAGCTATGTCTTCGTACATCGCTTCGGCTATATCGTCAGAGTGTGTCGAGGTCGGCGCATATACCTGCACTATTTTCAGCTTGTACCTATCATTTAGCTTTACTACAAGGTACGCTACCCGTGTCGACACACTACCGATTTCCACAACGTTGTTCACGAGGGCCTTATTGACAAGAAAACCAACACCACCTTGGGAGAGCTGATCACCTTCGCGGAAGTAGAGTAAGTGTCCTGACTCCAGGGTTATCGTGTCCTCTCCCTCTCTACGGACTTCGGATAACCCCAGTATATGCCATTTTATATGACTTAACTCTACTTCAAGCTCGGCGAGGTGATGGTCCAGTCTCAACGTTTGTCCATTATACGCTGCCAGATAGAGTCGTCGGTTTTGGTAGCCTGCCGTAACCCGGGGATTCTTCGCACCCCCCGTCCCACCGTTACCACGACCGCTACCGTAGTCGGGAATAGAGGGACCACCGGGAACTGGGGGCCGTATTTTTAGTTGTGCGTGCATTGAGATGTATGCCCATAGTCACCACGCTGGGCAGGCGGGTTGGTGACCGCAGTGGGTGATGTTGCACGATGTTAGTGCACAGGAGGACGCTGCTGCCCATCCTCCTGATTTCAACCCTTAGTCGCCTTTTACGACACCCATGGGTAGAGGGGGGGTGGTCTATTCTTTTTATTTGCCGGATACCACACGGCAAATGTATATAATAATATTTTAAATTAATATAAAAATAAATAGTATATTTTCCCGTTTTTGCAACATTTTTCATTTATGCTCCGCTCCTATTAGTCATAGCGTGATGCACTGATGTTCAGTAGACTGGAAGCCGACCACAACGTAGTTGGGAAAAGGCGAGGAGGATGATGACTAACCCAAACTACCATTATGCACCTACTCTATTTTTGGCGAAATAAATTAATCTGCAAATAATTGTTCAACTTGCCAAAAGAACTTTTTTAACAATATGAACAAACTTTTATTTGAAAAGTCCTTATGGTCTCTCCTAGTTTTTATCTGAAAATAATTGTTCAACTTGCCAAAAGAACTTTTTTACATAGTCAATACTCAATACTTTATTGCGTTCCATAATACAGGTGGTGGTTGTATACAGGTGGTGGGCTTAAAAATATGGTACCAATTATGGACCCTGTCGGGCACAGCAACATAGTTCAGCTTATGTATTATTAGTCTTTATAATCTCTCCTAGTTTTCATCTGAAAATAATTGTTCAAGTTGCCAAAAGAGAAGAAGTGTCCAATAACCTCTTTTAAGTTTCATAATTTACAACAATAATTTTATTGTCATTTCCAATTTCAAACATTCTTTTCCCACATTTACCTTACGCACGTTTGGCAAACCTTTTAACAAAAGCTGTCGTGAAGCGAACACACCCGACTTGGGGTCATAATCTCACAAAGTGACGTCACGAACAGTATCTCGACCAGTAGGGTCTGTAGCTTTTGATCCCTACAAAGGGCAAAGGCGGTATCCTATAATGCCTAAATGTAACAAGTTGGTAATTAAATTAAGTGCTCTTTTTTATTTTTAGAAGAATGTTTATTTTATGTGTTTGTATGTTTTATTACGTAATGTAATGGCTGATTAGAAATTCGGGAAGTGATTTTGGTCCAAATGAGGATTATACTTTTTATGCATGATTTCATACGGGTACGTAGGTACCTAAGCTATAAAGTATAAATATACTAACTACTAACTATATATTTATTTTTACTACTATTATATTAATAAACAGATAGATCTGGTTTTTAAAAACTTGTAATAATAATGATGTGTGATTTATGGTATTTATGTTTTTTTAAACAAGATAAAATTATAAAGTCGATGGCTAGATCAAGTTTAGATGATGATTTATTTTTATTATAAAGTCGATGGCTAGATCAAGTTTAGATGATGATTTATTTTTATTATAAAGTCGATGGCTAGATCAAGTTTAGATGATGATTTATTTTTATTTATTTACTGGAGGAAATAATCTTGAATGTCAAATCGCATGGTTCAATAGTCAAATTATCCGAGGCTATTATTAAAGACAGAGTAAACTAAGTACCTACGTTTATTTTGGTATTAGGGTGGAAATCCTCATATAGATCTTCCGTCTGGAGAAGGCAAAACCACACGGTGGCCAATGTGGACATTCTCAGCACATACATACATACATACATACATAACCAGCCCATTACTGTCCCACTGCTGGGCACGGGCCTCTTCTCAGTACGAAAAGGCTAAGGCCTTAGTCCACTACGCTGGCCTAGTGCGGGTTGGCGGACTACACACACCATTGAGAACTGTATGGAGCACTCTCAGGTGTGCAGGTTTTCTCACGATGTTTTCCTTCACCGTTAAAGCAAGTGATAATCGAATATAAATATATATATTCTCAGCACAAAACAAAGGATCTAGTGTAATTCAAATCACCAACAATAGACTACTCACTTTTAAGCCACCACGTTTGAAGTTCTGACCTTTCGCCTGTGCTTTCTCTAGCAAAAAATCATTAGTAAATTAATTCCTTGGCAAATTAGTTCCTTTAATCATGTTTAAGCAAATACAAAACCAAATAGAATTTAGTAAAATTATAATAATAATAATAATCGTTTATTTCCAAAATAAAATAATAATTTAGTAAAATTACAACACATTTTTATCAAGGTGTAACAGAATCTTTCGCTAAAGCAAACAAGCCTACATATCTGTAATGTTGGCAGCCCACCGTGGTTTCGCGCGCAGCTCTGCTTCATCTGTCCAGCAAAAAGAAACGAACAAACTTCGCAAACTTTTCGACTTATAAAAGGCATAAAACTTTAGGATTTATTAGTGCAAAAACACAATCTTAGAACTTTTATAAAAAGGCCAAAAAAGTTTGAAGCGGTCTTAGTACCAGGAGTTGAGATGAAATAAAGATGTGTAAGGATTTTCTTTTTGAGGCCATAATTATGGCGTATGTATAAACTACATAACGTATTAACACAAGGAATAAGCATTTAAAGCATGAAATAAATCCCAGATTAAATATTGTAAAGCATTGTGTTCAATATCAAGCGGTTAAATTGTTCAATTGTTTGCCAAATGAATTAAAACAACATTTATATATAATTAATGTATTTAAAAGAAAACTGAAAGTCTTCCTGTTGAAAAAGTGTTTTTACTCTGTAGATGAATTCATGACTATGCATCTTAATACCTAGTTGAATTATTTTAATCTTATTTATTTTTCTAAAGGAGGACTACTTCGTGTTGTTCCTCGTTCATTACCAAAAAATTAACCAATCCAGTACAGTACGCGTAAAACTTCTTAACCAGCGTGAGTTGTAGTTAGTGGGTAATACAAGTGCATCCACCATAATACCTTTATTTTTAGGGTTATCTTGTACATTTCTAGATTCAACATGGTGCAACAGATTTTTATTTTCATGTTTATTCCCTGAGAAATAAGTAAAAATATAAAAAAATACATCAAAACAGTTTGATTCCGTTTTGTTCTACGCACAATTTGCCGTTAGACTGACTACTCTATCTCAGTCTATTCAATGTACTCTGTGGTCCAACCAATCGTTCCGCTTACCGGTACCGCACCGTAGTCTTCAGCAAGCATCAGCCACTTGATTTCCACGATTTTGCCGCCACAACACGTCTTCCGACTCGTAAGGACCATGTATAATTTATCAAAAACGTCTCTATGATCTACTTGGCATTTATGACGTAGTCAAAGAAAACACCACGTTCAAGACGAAGCAAATTTTATATATACATATTCACGGCGGGGTCGTTGACCGGCGGAGAATCTTAACACCGCGATTCACAATTTGTTCGGCACCTAATAACGCCATCTATCGAGCTATGAGTAAACTCAAGTAACAAACTAGACATTGCCTCTGCATTTTTGTTACAGGTATCCTAAAAAGGAATGACATAGCTTAAAGGATGGCTATAAGACTGCTAATAATTTGGTAGTTAACCAGCTATTGGTAAGTTTAGTTTCATATTTGTCATTACATCTTAATTGTCATATAATTAATAGTTTTTTTATGATATAGGATGGCAAAACGAGTTAAACGCCCACCTGATGTTAAGCGATTTCCTTTGCCCATAACAACTGCGATACCATCTAGGTTGTTGCCTAACGGCCAAAATTAATATCCAATCTATCCACGATTTACCCTACTAGAGATAGAAATTTGACATATTTTGTTTGGAGCTTATGTCAAATTCCTATCTCTAGTGGAGCAAATCGTGGATAGATTGGATATTAATTTTGGCCGTAAATAGGACTTCCCCGGACGAGCTCTTTCACAAAGGAGCTCTACCACATCTCCTTTCAACACGACAATATTATTTTTTAACCGACGAAAAAAAGGAGGAGGTTCTCAATTCGACGCGTATATTTTTTTTTTTTTTTTTTTTTTTTTTTTTTTTTTTTTTTTTTTATGTATGACCACGCATAACTTTTTACAGAGTGGTCCGATTTTGGTGATTCTTTTTTTATTGGATAGGGTATATCTTGAAGTTGGTCCCATTTAAATTTCAAAATCAAAATCCACCCCTAAGGGTAGTAAAACAGGGGATGAGTGTTTGTTCACCCACTGAATTCTTACCTGTTAACCGATTCTGTTGAAACTTGACATTCATAAATATAGTTCTAGACACTACGACATAATGGAGACCTGGATTTAGAGTTTAACCACAAAAAAATGAAAAATAAAACTTTTTAACAAAAAATTGAACCGACGAAAACAGAAACTGAAAAGCGAAAAATAACTAATTATGAGTCGGCGCCAAACAACCAATCAACGAAGATCATTAAATTACTTTAAATAAATAATAAAAACAACGTCACATCAAATACAACGTGAGATTTTCAACGATAAACAATAACTTTCCAAAAATGCGTTCTCCGCTCGGCCACTTCCAACTTACACGCACTATGCTTGTTAAAAGTTCGTTTGGCGCCGACTCATAATTAGTTATTTTTCGCTTTTCAGTTTCTGTTTTCGTCGGTTCAATTTTTTGTTAAAAAGTTTTATTTTTTCTAATTATATACCCCACATATTATAGGCTTGTTAGAAAACACACATTTCTCTCTTTTAACTGTGATATGTCGTGAAAAAATCTTTCTATATTTTTTTAATAAAGCTGATACGGTTGGGATTCTTTTTCCTGGGCGCTTTGTCATCAACTTTCGTGTCATCTGGAGGATGATCGCTTCCACTCGTAGGCATTAGCGATAACTTAACAACAGGCCGTTTTAGGAAACCGTTGTGTGACGACTCTCACACGACCATCAGTTCCGGGATGAAACTCGGGACGAATATCGTTAAGGTTGAGATGATTCTTTTGAGATTGATTCGGGATGATAATGGGATGCTTCATTTCAGGATTTATGTTTGAGATTTTTTGCCGTCCACCGACACAGAGTAGCCCGTGGGTGTCTATAATAGGATTGAGGTTCAAAATTGGGCTTTTCTTGCTCAAGGGTTCGCAGTTTTCAAGGTGAGATATTTTCTTGAAAAAATATTCTTTTGAGACATGCTTTATCAACATGTCATTTGCTCGTTTCAAATTTTGCGGGATAGGATAATTTTCACGCTTCTTCTTCCAAATGATTTTCTGGAATTTTTGGTGATCAGGATGTAGCAAAATATTGCAGGACATTTTTTCTATGTCAGCCGTAAATGCAAATCTAAATGGCCTCCATTTTGGGATAACTTAGAAGGCCCTGTTGCAGATTCGGTCCTCTGCAAATGAGATCGTTGAGGCTGTGTCCAATTGAGGTTTCTGATGCATTTAAGACAACTCGTAGTTTAGTAGTTGATGACTCGGCTCGTTGAACAAAATGGTGCGATAGGTAGCTTTACCGACCATACTATATTTTGTTTTTACAACCAACCGGCTAAGGTGATGGAATTTCATGGAATTAGCCCTAAACTCCTTCATTCTGAGAAGACGCTCGTGCCCAGTAGTGGGAAGTAATTGGGCTGATTATGTTATTCTATAACACTAACCACATCTCTTGCCCAGTAGTGGGAAGTAATTGGGCTGATTATGTTATTCTATAACACTAACCACATCTCTTCTTATGCTGAGAAGAGGCCCGTGTCCAGCAGTGGGACTGTAATGGGCTGGTAATGTTATGTTATTCTAGAATACTAATAATATCCAGTTCATTAATTCTTCTCATTTCGAGAAGAGGGCCATACCCAGTAGTGGGACAGTAATGGGTTGACTACGTTATGTTATTCTATATTTTCTAGTTTCTTAACTCTTCTGGTTTCGAGAAGAGGTCCGTGCCCAGCAGTGGGGCAGTAGGTAATGAGCTGATTATGTTATGATAATCTATTACACTAACAATATCCAGTTCCTTAACTTCTCTCTTCTTCTCAATCCAAGAAGAGGGCCATGCCCAGCAGCGGGACAGTGATGGGCTATGTTATGTTATTCTATATTTTCTATAATACTAATAGAATCCAGTTGTATTTTTAGGAACCTGCAACCTGCATCCAACCAACAATCATGACCTCTACTTTGTATGCAACTTAATACAATAGAGGGGTCAAGCTGTATCGCTGGATCTACTCAACCGATTCAGATAAAACATACCCTATATTTTAAGTTAGACTAATACCAATACAAATGCTAAGTTTCATTGCGATCCGTTCAGCCGTTTTCACGTGATGAGGTAACAAACAGACAGACATAATTTTTTTTAACGATTGATTCGTGTTCTATAGGTTATTTCTAGTCCCCCTAGCCGGTTTTCGCGAAATAATACTCAATGTACAGACTTTTCGCATTTGTTCTGCTTTCATGTTTCTTCTGCCATACCCAACTTTCACTACCATACATAAGTGTAGGCACTAACACTCCCCCATGAACAGCCAGCCGTGCCTTTTCCATATTATATTATATTTCTTGTTATGTTACAGCAACGCGTTATGGGTCCTCGTTGCAGCAACGCTGTCAACATCTCCATCACTGCTGAACTAGCGAAACAGCTGCTGGATGTTACGAACGCGTAAGTAATCCCTTATTCATACTACGTTAGTACCATTAGATATTCTTCAATATCTTTCTCCTCGTCTTTTCCCTATAATGATGGGGTTGGCTTCCAGTCTATCCAGATGCGGCTGAACATCAGTATTTCACACGGAGCGACTGCCATCAGACCTCCGCACCTCAATTATTGGGTAATTCCAACATCCCAAGGATAGACCAGTTGTCAGACTTTCAGGCTTCTCCTTCTTCTATCGTGTCGACATGAGCTACATAATGATAATAACTTATGCCGTGGGAAAAATATTAGCCAGGTCAGCAGGTTGGTAGCAGGGCTGACAGCCCAGGGTGCGCTGGACGATCAATTAAATATCGACACTCGTGGAGGCTCTTCTAATGCACCCCAAAGGCTCAGGCTTCTGACTACCCGTTAAACTGCAACAGAAATATTCGTATGAAAAACTCCTTCAATATCAAAATTCAAAAATTCTAATTTTAAATAAAGAAATAACAGTCAGTAATAATATAAGTCTGCTCGTGACCACGGCCAATGCAACTTGACTGAAACGTAGAGGTTAGTCAATATGTTCGTTATATTTTGATTAATTGTGCGCGACAAGTCCCGTAAACATAGTTCAATATGAGTGAAATTCGCGAAAGTTTGATTCCCGGGTCGGGCAAAGTGTTATTGGGTTTTTTCATTAGGAAATTCTCAGAAGCACCCGGAGTCTGGATTTGTGCCCGGTCAATGGCAATAGGCTCGCCCCCTATTACATGGGACTATAACATAACTGGCGAAATTTATTTATTTATTAGCACTTTATTTCGGTAGGAACCAGAGTTATACAAATTAGATGATACATTACAATAAACTGCAATACAATAAAATATCACAATAAAATACAATACAATAAAACGGTCGACCGTAGTCCGGTTAAGCAGTTAGGGTATCCATTTTGGGTACCAATTCTGCGAGAGTCCATTCGAAAAAAAAAAAAAAAAAGTACGGTCGACACAGCAAAATAAATCACGTAATGCACGTTGAGTTTATGTTGTTTTTATTTTGGGGTGTGCTTAATAGAAAAAAACCTGGGTGCCAACCCATGCCACGCCGCCACTGTGGTGGGTCGACCATGGTACACGCTTGCCCAGCAAAAACCTATGTTTTTATTAACTTAACCAATAGCTCCAGCCACGAAATCTCTAAAAAGTATTTATCAACAAAGACCTTACTTTACTTTTTTACAGCAGCTATAATGTATAAAAATTTCTTCTAACAGGGCGACTGGGTGTACCCTCACCGTCCGGGAGACTACGCCACCCTCACAAGAAAGTACCTCGGCTCCCTCTACTGGTCAACCCTCACACTCACCACTATAGGAGACCTGCCGACGCCCGAGACCAACGCCGAGTAAGTACACTGATTGTTCACTAACCTTATAACAGAGGCTAGTTCTATTATAAATGCAATAAACTTTAACATAACAACATAACATAACATCACGCCTGCATTTCCCCGAAGGGGTAGGCAGAGGTGTAATAGTACACCCACATTTCGCCAGTTATGTTATAGTCCCATGTAATAGGGGGCGAGCCTATTGCCATTGACCGGGCACAAATCCTTAATTGTGTATTTCCGTGTGGTACCGGGATAGAATTGTACCTCCCCATTTCTCCTAGTGGGTGTCGTAAGAAGCGACTAAAGAGAAATCTATTAGGGTTAATTAGGTAGGTTAGATAATAGGCTATTCATAATTTTATTATTTCCAAGATAGTATAATATAAGAACCTTTTACTACTTTCGTAGAAAGCCTATACTTTTTGTAGGATCGTAAAATAACAATTAGGTAATTATGTGAGGGGTACATTTCTAATATACCGACTAAATAGAAGATAAGAAACTTAAATCTTGTTTTGTTCCAGAAGTTGAGATAATATTCAGTTTCTTGACCTTTACCAAACTGGCATTATGCCCGAACTTCTAACTTCCATATAGGCATGAGAATTCTCAACGGTCCCCTCAGGCCTTGTGTATGCTTTAATAATAACGTTGTCCTATACGCTCCTATTGTTCGGGATCTATAGATAAGACTTTGTTAGTTTGATACCAAAGGTATTATCATTTTGATAGTTCTTACCCTGAAGTTTTGGGTGAAAGGATACTGCTAATAACGACTTCAACTTTCTTTTCGATGCCTTCGAAGTAAGTCAGGTCGATGGTGTAGGCTTCTTCTCTGAAGTTGATGATGACGATATAGTCTTTTTTGTTGTACCATCTGGAAAAGGAAACAAATCATTAATCTATGTTACTGGTGTTTCTATGACAAGCAATTGCAAGAGCGTCTTATAAGTTTTTTTTATTATTTATAGAGTTTTGGTAAGGGAGCTCTCAGAAATAGCTTTCGGTATTTAATTGAGTACGCTGTATTACGCTGTATTATTTTTTGCTCAGCAAGTTTCTTCATTCTGAGGGATTTATTCTCTACAGTAGATATTCGAAATGTGGGTGTAACCCTCTAGGAACGCAGATGTCTATATTAAACTGTTACTTATTATAACATTATTCTGATTATTTGGTTCTGATCACAGTCAGTGAATGCTAAAGAAGGCGGGTATGTACTTTTATTTAGATAAACAAGTGTAAATGAACGATCCACCTGTTCAGTACAATATCATTCTCTTTATGTGTTTTCTATCTTTCTCAGTTGTATTGTGGTATATAAATGCTTAATTACGTAATTAAATAAACGTAACACAATATTTCCGTGTTTAAACAAGAAAGGCTCATACATCAACGTCAGAAATAAAAAAAATAAAAAAATTTCGTAATAAAAATAATTTGAGTTCAGTGTGGCATGCATGTATGTGTGGTATGTGTATGTGAGGTGTGTGTATGTAGGGGTGTGTAGGTATTTGTGTTGAGTGTGTATGAGAATAATGTTTGTGTAAATGTAGTAAATAATACAAAATTGAAGTTATTTCATTTCTTTTTATCTTCATTTCATTACTTCCAGAAGTTTTTCGGTTTCTATATAGTCTAATCCTAATAGCCACGATGTTATTTTTCTCTTACATATTTGGGTGTTATCATTATATATATTTAATATTTTATTTATTTTATTATACAATCTAGGTCCTGTAAAGTTATGGAATTTTTGTGAAAAACTAGTTCTTGCTTTATAAGTATTACATATATCATAGTGCCTTCTTTTGTTTAATACTTCCAGATTAAACGCAGATAAATCCTTATGTTGTCGAAGGGTGCTAAAGAGAATGTACAGCTGCCTAACAGTTAATACTCCAGTTTCCTGATATAACTTCCGTGTAGGAAACAGTCTAGGTTTTAAAAAAGAACAACAATAAACTTTTGGTTGTGCCATTACCGCGTACCGACGGACTAAACGTACGGTTTGGATTTTATAAAAAACAAGTTTTTGTGATAATATTAGTGTGCTGAATGGACTTATACGTCGACGTACCGACGTAGTGGAGATATCGTTTCATTTCACCCGTTTACAAGCCGAAGATATCGACTTTAAATTCTATGGTCACAAGGTATGTTTCTCGTTATAACTCTTATGACTGATAAGTACATTTCTCGGTATTTTTTTTAAATGTAAGCTTGGCCTTTGTCGTAGATTTCAGTGAATAAACATTTTGTACTTTTTAAATGTCAGACTATACACGCTGAAATTTGAGTCGCTTAATTCCCGAAAAGGGGTCATTATACTCATCATTATGAACAACTTTTACTATGGGACCAACCCTGAAATCGCGAAAAAAAATCAGTTGGTCCCTAAAATTAAGAAACGAGCACGAGCAGTGTTCACTGTAGCTTAGTGGCTTAAGCACTGGCGTACTGAGCCAGGAGTCGCAGGTTCGAATCCTGCTCGTGAGCGATTTTTTCTTTCCACAATTTAAATCGTCTGAATATATATATTTATTTATACTATAAAGATAAGTTTAAATTCATTGACAGTCAAGATGGTGCGGATATAATTTAGATTTATGTCAGCGTCTGGTATAAAGTCAAAGAATTCCTCAAAAAAACTGTCGATCTATATTGATTGATCTGATTTTACCATCGATCGACGATCCAACGACCAATTTATCGGTGTGGCAACACCGTAACCGTCTAAACATGCATTCAAGACACATGTAAAACGTCACGCAGTAAACAGTTTTTTTTTATTGATCCTGAGGGAAAGGCACTACACAAATACTTCTCCCTGTCGTACATAGTTTGCATTGTATTTTTTATTGATCCTGAGGGAAAGGCACTACACAAATACTTCTCCCTGTCGTACATAGTTTGCATTGTATTTTTTATTGATCCTGAGGGAAAGGCACTACACAAATACTTCTCCCTGTCGTACATAGTTTGCATTGTATTTTTTATTGATCCTGAGGGAAAGGCACTACACAAATACTTCTCCCTGTCGTACATAGTTTGCATTGTATTTTTTATTGATCCTGAGGGAAAGGCACTACACAAATACTTCTCCCTGTCGTACATAGTTTGCATTGTATTTTTTATTGATCCTGAGGGAAAGGCACTACACAAATACTTCTCCCTGTCGTACATAGTTTGCATTGTATTTTTTATTGATCCTGAGGGAAAGGCACTACACAAATACTTCTCCCTGTCGTACATAGTTTGCATTGTATTTTTTATTGATCCTGAGGGAAAGGCACTACACAAATACTTCTCCCTGTCGTACATAGTTTGCATTGTATTTTTTATTGATCCTGAGGGAAAGGCACTACACAAATACTTCTCCCTGTCGTACATAGTTTGCATTGTATTTTTTATTGATCCTGAGGGAAAGGCACTACACAAATACTTCTCCCTGTCGTACATAGTTTGCATTGTATTTTTTATTGATCCTGAGGGAAAGGCACTACACAAATACTTCTCCCTGTCGTACATAGTTTGCATTGTATTTTTTATTGATCCTGAGGGAAAGGCACTACACAAATACTTCTCCCTGTCGTACATAGTTTGCATTGTATTTTTTATTGATCCTGAGGGAAAGGCACTACACAAATACTTCTCCCTGTCGTACATAGTTTGCATTGTATTTTTTATTGATCCTGAGGGAAAGGCACTACACAAATACTTCTCCCTGTCGTACATAGTTTGCATTGTATTTTTTATTGATCCTGAGGGAAAGGCACTACACAAATACTTCTCCCTGTCGTACATAGTTTGCATTGTATTTTTTATTGATCCTGAGGGAAAGGCACTACACAAATACTTCTCCCTGTCGTACATAGTTTGCATTGTATTTTTTATTGATCCTGAGGGAAAGGCACTACACAAATACTTCTCCCTGTCGTACATAGTTTGCATTGTATTTTTTATTGATCCTGAGGGAAAGGCACTACACAAATACTTCTCCCTGTCGTACATAGTTTGCATTGTATTTTTTATTGATCCTGAGGGAAAGGCACTACACAAATACTTCTCCCTGTCGTACATAGTTTGCATTGTATTTTTTATTGATCCTGAGGGAAAGGCACTACACAAATACTTCTCCCTGTCGTACATAGTTTGCATTGTATTTTTTATTGATCCTGAGGGAAAGGCACTACACAAATACTTCTCCCTGTCGTACATAGTTTGCATTGTATTTTTTATTGATCCTGAGGGAAAGGCACTACACAAATACTTCTCCCTGTCGTACATAGTTTGCATTGTATTTTTTATTGATCCTGAGGGAAAGGCACTACACAAATACTTCTCCCTGTCGTACATAGTTTGCATTGTATTTTTTATTGATCCTGAGGGAAAGGCACTACACAAATACTTCTCCCTGTCGTACATAGTTTGCATTGTATTTTTTATTGATCCTGAGGGAAAGGCACTACACAAATACTTCTCCCTGTCGTACATAGTTTGCATTGTATTTTTATTGATCCTGAGGGAAAGGCACTACACAAATACTTCTCCCTGTCGTACATAGTTTGCATTGTATTTTTCGGATCGTCACGTAGCGACCATTACTTATAGATGGTCTACGTGGGCATTGGCGCGGAAAAATGCTTCTCAAAAATTTCAACGCCTACATTGCCTAATGTACACAAGCGCACGATCGTGTGGTGGCACGACTTAAAACTAACTACGAACGAAACATTCATTGTGAACGAGAAATTCGTACTCCCCACTGGATCGCACAATCGTGGTTCGATTCGTAGGATTGAAAAGAAATGTCAAAATACACGATAGCAAAAAACGTACTTTATTGGGATCGTATGACATTTTTAAGTGTAATTTATTGCCAACAACGTCTGAACCGAGACAGTTTTGTTATCCCTAGCGGGATATTGCAATTCAATTAGAAGTATATAAGGTGACTTGGGGTAAGTCGGAACACGGGTTAAGTTCGTTCAAATGGATTTGACGCAGTGTGGTGACATTTTTAATAGCTAGCGGTAATAGCGTGTCACATCAGTTTTTCCTACACCTCACTTTTGCTGTATTGTATTTTTGCTGTCGTTCTGTAAGGATCAGAATGCTGGGCTGTTAAAAGATGGATAAGAAAGAGATTTAATGTAGCATAGAAACAAATAAATATATTAGAGGAAGTTTGAAAATGGCGCCAGAGACAGAAAAGTTGAAAATAAATCTTGAAGATAAGGTGTAGATAAGTTGCCTATCAACAGGTCTCCAGAGATGGTATAAGATCTCAATCACGACCGTGGTCCCCTATAAGGCAACCTTAACTTGCTATACAACTTGTACCAGAAATGCGTGGTCATATTTGAAGAGCTCATTCAGGGCATAGCATAGAACAACTTTTACTATGGGGCCAACTCTGAAATCGCGCAAAAGTTATCAGCTGTTCCCTACTAAATCACCGATGTCGCTCGACAAAATGTAAGAATCAGCTGATATTTTTTTCGCGATTTCAGGGTTGGTCCCGTAGTAAAAGTTGTTCGATAGCATTCATTGAATGAGCTCTTTAAATACGACCACGCATTTTTGATACACGTTGTATATATTCCATAGACATTAATTATTAAGTACAGTAACTTTATGGTATAACTTAGGGGCAAGTTCACGGAGAAGATAACAGATGTTTATGTATAAACCAGATGTTTAACGCGAACTTTGGTGTTCATCAACGATAACCAGCCGTCATAACACAGTAATCAATCGGTTTTTCTAACCGATGTCGGGGACGTCGTTTAGGTACTAACCGGGTATTTAAACAAGACATTTTTGACGTTTGATGGTTATTAGACCAATTTTAAATTAATGAGGTGTAACTCGATTTGGCAAAGAAATTAACAATCGAAAGTTTTCTATTGTTTCCGTTATTAGAAATTAGTCTTTTAACGGTAGGTACCTTAAAAGACCTTTCAAGAGTGACGGTACTGAACGGCCCGTTATCCCTCTTGTTTCTTGCAAAGTTCATTTTAAAATAGTCAAATTGTGATACTTAAACCCAGAAAAAATTTTTTTTTTTATTTATTAAATGTATGCACACACAGAGAATAATAGTAAAATACATAGAAATCAATAGTACAAAGGCACTGCTTATTTCTATAAGAAATTGCTTCCAGCAGACCTGCGAGAGGAAAATTTTAAGCGAAGAGATGTAGACACAGTGTGTCAAGTAATGCTAATAAATATACCTACATATATATATATATACTCATACATAAACTAATATATAACGTAAAATAAATATAGTATAAAATAATAAACATAGTCTAGGTATACCTACACAATATCAAAATATAAATCATAATACATAACATTATTACGTACAACTTGCTCGTAAAGTGGCTCTTATTGCATCGCTTTTAGGTTCATAATGTGGCTTATAACGCACGCGTGCTTTGTTCATTATATTATTGCACTAGTGCTTTTTACTTTACAGTTTATTTTTAAATCGCAACAAAGAGTTTTTATGCCTGAACTAAATTAAACATTTTTGGGAATGAATCAACTGTATTAATTAAAATATGCTATATAAACATTTCATTTCATCAAATTATTAATTTTTGTCATCAAATTAATATTATTTTGTGTTATAAATAAAAAAATCTATTTATAATATTTTTATATTAGGCTATATGGCGGTTTCCTTCGACCATCTGCGCGCGCATAGCTGTATGTCACCGTTTTTATCATTTTTCACAAATTCAATATTTGTCTAAAATGTGTAATTTATGTTTTTTTTTCCTCGCAAGTGTGTTGAAAAACGTCGTATGACACGCGTGAGCATTGACTATTATACTCTCGGCTCCATTACGCCTTCGCCTTCGGCTCGGGCTGCAATCCAGCCTCGAGTATAATAGTCAACTTAGCTCACTTGTATCATAATGTAGTATTATTTATTTATTTAATTCTTTATGCACAAAGATAAAAATATTCTTTTGGTACAAAGGCGGTCTTAACGCCAGCAGCATCGTTTTTTTTTTTTGAAATAATGCCAGTCTTCAATTTAGTTACTATATTTATTACACAACAAATATAATAATATACCACTAGAGACTAGATTAAATTAGCCTGAATCTAGTCATCATCCTCCTGCCCTTATCGCAATTTATTTGGGGTCGGCGCAGCATGTATTTTTCTTCCATACATCTCTATCAGCCGTTATCTCCGTGTTCACTTCCTTTTTATCGTGTGGGGTATCATTGAATAGGTCTACTAAAATGAAGGTAATGTTTCATACATCACTTTTATTTTCAGGTGTACCATCTGCGAAATATAGCCCACCAACGTGGCTTACAATGTGTACCCCCCCCCTGCCATTTCCAAACTATGCAACGTAGAAACTTGTAATCTTCCATGTTGATAGACTTTTATAAAAACTCTCTTTTAAAATTATTTCGAGTATAATGTGATCATAAATTTTCGAGTTATAGTGAGAAAGCTGAAAAATACTTAAGACGTCCTAGTTCATAGGTCATTGACCTTAGATAAATAATGCTCCTTTAGTTACTTTCTATTTTAGGTTAAGAAATAAATATCTTTTCTTTGTCATATAATATAACATAAATCTTACACAGGAATTTTTGTCTTTTAGTTCTACACTGGGTCATGTAGCCAAGAAAATAGAAATGCTTGAACCGGATATATTCGGCAACAAAACCGAATAATTCAGCCGAATACAAATACTGGAAAAGATGCCGAATACGCCGAATACCGAATACCAAACGAATATTCGGCGCATCTCTAATAACAAGGGTCTTCCTGTGACCACAAACGCTGCAAAGCATTCGAAATGTCAGGAAAACCAATTTTGTAGTGATCGCGAAAACCTAATAATTATATAACCTAAAAATAATTTCTTGTTATTAAGAAATTAATTATATTTATATTATTGATCCCACAACTCTTGTTGACGGAAACGAATTATCCTTCTTCCTACTGATACATAATTAAGGTTTCTTTACCTAGCCACACATTTGCACCCTACTATTTAATATTCATTGCAAGTCTTCACAAATATTCTACAAAAATCTTAAAAACTAAAAAAAATACAAAAAGCACACTAAAAAAGGGCCAGCCCTCCAATACGTGTCCCTCCTATCTCTGTGACCCACTTACGCACACAGCCACGCAATCATCCATGTGTTTGTGCGTGGGCTGCGAGCTTATAGTAATAATGCATTAGTATGCATTCATGCGGGCCAGTGTGTGAGACAAATTTGGAGTAAACACTTTGTATGTGTGCGTTCATCTAGGATTACTGTGTCCGTACTGTGGATTTGGTTGTTATTTTTTTTTCATTGTTTAAAAATATTTTTTCCAAAGTTTTTTTTGCACAAAATAACGTTGAAATTCTTCTTGAATTTTTTGTAAGTAACGTTTATTTTATTGTATGCAGTGAAATCAGTCACACAAAATTATTAATTATTATTTTACAGCTACAATGGCGGTGCTGATGATGATCAGTAAAAATGTCTTGTTGCAACCTTGAGGTAGCGGTGACTCGTGCGTCTTACACTACGATTTGCTACTATCTGGAGGTTTATAATCTAACATAACATAACATCACGCCTGTATTTCCCCGAAGGGGTAGGCAGAGGTGTAATAGTACACCCACATTTCGCCAGTTATGTTATAGTCCCATGCATGGAGAACAGAAACTTTTCTTTTCTTCGTGGTCCCATGTAATAGGGGGCGAGCCTATTGCCATTGACAGGGCCTCAAGCAGAGATTTATTGATCACAGTTCAGCTGAGTTTAGCTTTATTTTATACTGTCACCTGTTTCAGTATTTGAGCAGAGATTTGATCTGTAATCACTCTTGTGTGGTCCAGACTACGCTTGAATACAGATTTCTATTCTATTTCAGGTCAAATTCATGTGTCATGTTGTTGAATTAAAGTTTATAATTACCGTATTGGAATAAGACCGATACTCGAGTAACTATTCTGTACTTAAGTAGTGATCAGGTGATTGAAGTTTAAACTGTACTTGAGGAACGCTCTGTAACGGGCCGAAGTCCATCTGGCCTAAACCCACTGCACACTAAAATAAAGTAGAAAAAACTGTTCAGTAACATTTTCTCCTCTGTTTGTCAACTGATTTTCTTTCTTTTTGTTTCGTAGCTATTGACGAGCTTTAGTGTTATCATAAAAAAAAATTAGAGATAGTTGGTTTTTTCGGCAAAAAGAATCATAAAAAAATTATGAATATAATATATATATTATTATTATTAGTCAATTTTCGACCGTTGGGCGACCTCTCGTAATTACAAATATTATAAGCTTATTTAAAAAATATGCTAATTTCTCTTCTATGATATCATATAATATATCTTCTATAATATTATAGGTCGACAAAATTCATGTCAGGGTCGATTTCATGTTTCGAATTAAAATGACACATTTTTGACGATTTTTGTAAACCCCCGTTTTATTGTTATCTGAAGGTATTTAACGTTTGCTATAATGAAGTTATACACATACTATGTAAAAATACAGGGCGCATCTTGTTAAAAATAGAAGAAAACCAAAAAAATAGAAACACGAATGAATAAGTTTTTACACAAATGAAATTCTTTAATCGCGAATGAAATGTGTAGGACACTAATGATTTGCTAGCTGGACAACATTCATAACCATGATTTTATAAAACAAAAATACATAACAAGGACTTGAATGAAGCGGGCGATGGTGATTCTAAGGTATCTAAGTGAGAAATAAAAACAAGGAAACTTGGATACGTTTTTTGAAGTGAAACTTCTGTATAGACGGGGGGTATTAGGAATTTTTTGTCACGAAAAAGCGTTACGGCCGCATGGAGGGGGTAGACAATATATCGCTTGGCGAGAGACGGCAGCGGCGGAGGGATTGAAAGGCTGATGATGATGATGGTGATGATGATGATGATGATGGTGAAACTTCTATATCTAGAAGATAGATATATATATCTTCTTCTATATATTAGGATTTTTCTCTCACGAAAAAGCGTTACGGCCGCGTGGAGGGGGTAGACGATAATGTACTTATTCAATTTGAAAACCTGCCCGTAAAACTTCAACTTAAAATTAGTTGCGATTCGTTTTTCCACTTGTCAGTTGCCATTCGTTTTTTCCACTTGTCTGTTGCGATTCAAATGACGTCGTCACCTTTATAAGTATTATTTAAATTTCAAAAAGCGCACATACATTAACTTGGATCTTAAATTCATATTTTTCATCAATTAGGTTTTTTTGGTCATATTTTTCTAAGATAGGTATAATTCTTAACACATTTATTTACTTTAATTTAAAACCGGCCAAGAGCATGTCGGGCCATGCTCAGTATTATAGGGTTCCTTAAGTAGGTGTAATTACAAACGAATCAAATCGAATATTAATCATGGCTATTTTAGTTTTTGCAATAATCGGCAGCATTCGCGACTCGGAGCGTGTTGTTAGTAGCGCATGTCAGTCATTTCCAAAGAGATTTAATATTTACTAGTAAATATTTAATGTCTTTGGTCATTTCATAGTTACTTTTTGTGATTTTTTCAAATAGAAAGTAGCTAAAGGAGCATTATATGCTATGATAATTTTTCTCTAAGGTCAATGACCTTTGAACTAGGACGTTTTAAGTATTTTTCAGTTTTCTCTCTATAACTCAAAAAATTATAATCACATTATACTCGAAATAATTTTAAAAGAGAGTTTTCACAAAGGTCTATCAATGTGGAAGATTATAAGTTTCTACATTGCATAGTTTAGAAATGGCAGGGGGGGGGACACATTGCAAGCCACTTTGGCGGGCTATATTTCGCAGATGGTACACCTGATAAAAAAGTGGTGTATGAAACATTACCTTCATTTTAGTAGACCTATTCAATGATATCCCACACGAGGGGGTGCAGCGAAAAAAAAATTTTTTTCCCCATTTCACATGTATGGACGCCACCCCTAAAATACGGAAAAACTATTTTTTTATTCTTTTAAAATTGAGATCTATATGTAGACTATTTTTTAACAAAATTTCATTTACTTATGTTTATAACTGTAGAAGTTATTAAGCTGTAAAGGATTAGGACAGACGGACAGACGGACAGACGGACGGACATGACGAAACTATAAGGGTTCCTTGTAGGACTTCTGAACCCTAAAAAGAACACCCGCAGAGCGCTACATTAGTTATAATTATAACTAGATTTTCTATTCTTAATAACCTAAGCTTAAAAATTGTTTTGTCTAGCTGACGCACGCGGCTTGGGTTCTGTGGTATGTAGATAAAAAATATCCTATTTATTAATCCATAGCATGGCCTACCTGAGTGACAAATTACATCCGAATCGGTTCTGCCGTATCAGCAAATAAATAAACATCCATAATCATGCATTTATAATATTAGTAAGATTATGTTTCGTGAAAATAAAACTTTTTTTAGACACTCACTAAAATAATTCTAATAATGTTTGTTTTTGTTAGTATAAGCCCTTTTTCCTTTATAAAAACACATGGCCACGCATTAAGCATACAGAAATTGTACCTATGTCAAGTAATTAAAAAAATATTTATTTTTGTACAATAAAACAAATAGTTAAGAAAGACACTTGATAATACTTCTACCATTCATTTTTATTATGTATGTTTTGAAATATTTCGGATTATTAATTTACGACCTTATATTATTATAATTGTTTATCCATGTTGGTAATGTTTAATAATGAGGCCACATCCTATAGTTATTGGCTATGTGCATGACAAGGGCGCCGCCTAGCGGCCGCAATAAGAAATTTATTTTCAGGACCCGTGAATTATTTTAACAATTCGTTATTAAGCTATGTTTTGATATTTGTGAAATAAGAACAGGATTCGAAAGCATAAAACATAATTTACATAATATGACAAAAGGAAGAAAATTTGTTTTAAGTACTCCAAATTGTGCCTTAATTATTAATTTTCAGTAAAGTAACTTTGTTTTAACATTATAATTTTAAATTATTTTAACTAATCAGTGAAATCGTAATAGTTATATGGATCAGTAACTTGCTTTTGCCTTTTCAAAGCAGTTAAGTACCGATTTC
This sequence comes from Asteroscopus sphinx, assembly GCA_949699075.1. NCBI lineage: Eukaryota > Metazoa > Arthropoda > Insecta > Lepidoptera > Noctuidae > Asteroscopus > Asteroscopus sphinx. Next base: position 15,908,146 of record OX453024.1, read on the forward strand.
TTATTTGCTTCAATTCCAAGGAAACTTGTAAAATTTACATAGCTCTGATTATAATTTCAATGATTGTAGTTTTGAAGCACCAATAGACTTACCCGATATGAAGCCTTCTGCGTTGAGCGGGACGGTTTGTGCAGTGTCACAGGGTGTTCAAGAGTTATTTCTAGATAAATTTATCAATAAGTATTCTGATATTAACAAAATGCAACGCATTCTTGCTTACATTCTCCGTTTTTGCACTAATATTAAGAAAAATGCTACAAAAAATAAACTTAAATTCATCACATATGCTGAATCTAATAAAGCTTTGCTTATGTTTATAAAGCACGAACAAAATAAATATTTTAAAAAGGATATTAGCTCGCTGAAAAAAGGCCTGACAGTCAATTCCAAATTAAAATCGCTAAACCCATTTTTAGATAAAGACTTGTGTTACAATCCCGCTAATGAGTGAATTTTTTTTATTTTTTTTTTATTAATATGTATGTTACGGGTATTAATGGAAAAGATAGTAAACCTAGGTTTATCTAGGTATCTATCCAAGCTCATTCCATTAAGTTTGAAAAAATAATAAATATTCGGCATTTACCTGAATACATCTAGATCTACCCACAGCCGCGCGCCGTCTGAGTAATGTTATTCCGTGATTCTCTAGCACGTGGTGGATCACGTCATTTTAATTTTGATGAAAAATAATTACGAAATTCAGCCTATCGCAGTCCACTGCTGGACATAGGCCTCTCCCAAGTTGCGCCACAACACTCGGTCCTCTACGTTCCACATCCAGTACCCCCAGCCAGGTTCTTCAGGTCGTCGGTCCAACTGGCGGGGGGGCGCCCTACGCTGCGTTTGCCGATTCGCGGTCTCCACTCAAGGACTCGTCTGCTCCAGCGGCCATCGGTCCTTCGACAGACATGGCCAGCCCACTGCCAGCTTTCTGATCCTACAAGTTACCTAGGCTGTTGCCTAAATGGTATTGAAAATCGCATTCACCAAACTGAGACATGAAGATGGAAAGTCTCATGTGATTGTAATAACACCAGCACCATAGAAATCTAAATAATACGGTAACAGAAGTGGCTAAGGCGCGTGAAGTTGTCGCCACTTACAAGTTTCTCGTAAGACACCAGTGTTCGGACGTTTTGCTTAATTATTTTGCTAATTCTACGTGTGCAAAGATATTATACAACGTGTAATTGAAATAACTCAAAACCTCTTAAGGGGTCATTGTACTCATCAGTAATAAGCTGTTCCCTGCATTTGTGTTCACATTACACGACAAAATTTAAGGAATAGTTGTGTTTTCGCGATTTCGGGGTTGGTCCCATTATTTAATTAGCATCCCGGGAAACCTCGAAAACGACATCCATATTGATTTTATTTAAAAAGTCACGTCTATCATTTTGGATTTCAAAATAGATGTTATATTCGTAATTAGCATCCCGGGAAACCTCGAAAACGATACCATATTGATTTTATTTCAAAGTCACGTCCGCCATCTTGGATCTCGAAATAGATGTTATATTCGTAATCAGTACCCCGGTAAACCTCAAAAACGATACCCATATTGATTTTACTTAAAAAGTCACGTCCACTAACTTGGATCCCAAAATTGATATTATATTCATAATCATCACCCCGGGAAACCTCGAAAACTACACCCATATTGATTTTATTTTAAAAGTCACGTCCGCCATCTTGGATCTCGAAATAGATGTTATATTCGTAATTAGCATCCCGGGAAACCTCGAAAACGACACCCTTATTGATTTTATTTAAAAAGTGACGTCCGCCATCTTGCCTGCATTTATTCACTTTTACGACTTATCGGTATCCGATGTTTGACAAGAGATTCGATCAAATTAATGAAATCGAGTTGCATGTGGCGCTTTATTATTTAACCGACGAAAAAAAGGAGGAGGTTCTCAATTCGACGCGTATATATATATATATATATATTTTTTTTTTTAATCATCAACGTTTTTGTAGTTACAGATTTGTAAGTTTTGTTTATGTAATATGTGATGATGATGATGTCCTCCACGACGTGTCCGTCGACGGCGACATCCAGTTAGCGCCTGGCATGCGCTCGTGTATGACTTGCAAAGCCAAACTTGGTCTTAAATGTTCGGTCACAAAGAAAGCAGCATAATTGCCCGCTGTCATTAAATGTGTAAGTGTAAGAAGGCTTAGGGCGGGTTATACGATGTTGGCGTTTGGTGTCAAGGGCTTCGAGGCGTGAGTGCTCAAAACGCTTTGCGCCCTCCTTAACAGCAGTGCGCCATTCCGGCCTTCGCATTGCCGTATCCTGCCAGTCATTTGCGGATATTTTGCATATATTATATGTAATATGTAGAGTGTCTCCGAACTTCGTAAATCTAAAACTAAACAGCTTGTTCTAGGATAGAAGTACCTACTTTAATATATTTCATAGTAAAATGATAGAATGCATTAGTTTTGTTTAGCATTACCATTATTATTCAAATTTTAAATCCATTGATTTATATTTTCTGATCCAAGTTCTATCATTTGAAACTTATTCACATTAAGGATTTGACAAAATGTAGGGAACATCTGCTTTTTGTCGCGATTTCATGGTTTGTCCCATAGTAAAATTTGTTGTAATTGATGAGTACAATCATCCTTTAAATAATTGGTAATATGACTTCATAGTATTCTAGTATTGCTATTGATACCGAAAATCAAAATCCGATTAATATACTACGTAAAAAAAAAAACAGAAAAAAAATTGAATTTAGCGTGCTACTAAGTAGCTATCACCTTAACTTTGTTATATAACCTATTTTTCACGTCTTCTTTGTCCATCCCTTCAAGTAAGTCTTAACTCTTCTCGCCTTTGTCCTAATTATGCTGGGGTTGGCTTCCAGTCTATCCAGATGCGGCTGAACATCAGTATTTGACACGGAGCGATTGCCATCAGACCCCCGCTACCCAGCTACTGGGTAGTACTGACTCTAAAGTTAGACCAGTTAAGTTAGACTTTCGAGCTTTTGACTTCCCGTAACGAATGCTAAAGATATTCATATGGCAACCGGGACCGACAGCTAAACGTGCTCTCCTCGTGCATTTTGATTGACAAACTTGAGGCATATGGTATAAGAGGTAATGTTTTAGAATTAATTAGATCATATTTAACAAACCGACAACAATTAACAGAAATCACAAAACTAAACCTAAAATCTAAAAGAGAAAATATTTACACCTCGAAAAAGCGTTATATAACATATGGTGTTCCCCAGGGTAGTGTGTTGGGGCCCCTCTTGTTTATAATATATATAAATGATCTACCAAATGCAAGCATAGAACCAATGTCATTGTTCGCTGATGACAGTACGGTTACCATAGCATCAAAAAATAATAATTTATATAATTCTGATATAAATAATTCATTAAACTCTATAATCGCATGGCTTAATAATAATAATCTAAAAATTAATTTAAAAAAAACAAATATAATGCATTTTAGTCAACGTGAACGGGTGCACAATCCATCAAAAATAAACTTAATTTATAAAGATAATATTATACAAGAAGCAAATACAGTGCGATTTCTAGGACTAATTATTGATAAAAAATTAAATTGGAAAAGTCACATTGATTCACTTAGCAAAAAAATCAGCAGTTTATCATATGCCCTATTTAAACTAGCTGCATATGTCAACACAAATACTTTGTTAACAGCATATTATGGCCTTATTGAATCCATACTGAGATATGGAATAATCTTTTGGGGTAACTCAACCAACAAAGATATCGTTTTCAAAATGCAAAAACGCTGTGTACGTGCTATGTTCGGAATGCAAACTACTGACAGTTGCAAGCCAATGTTTGTTAAGCACAAAATTCTTACACTTCCGTCAATTTATATTATCGAAGTAGCATTATTTGTTAGAAGTAATCCGCATTTGTTTCCTCGATTATCGGATAATTGTGTTCGAAGTCGACGTGACAATGATACACTCTGTATACATGTAGCTAAGACCACACTATTACATAAAAGTATTGCATGTATGGGTCCAAAAATATATAATAAAATTCCAAAGGACATCAAACAACTAAATTTAAATTTATTTAAGGTCAAACTGAAAAAGATGCTAACAGAAAAATGCTTTTATAATATAATTGACTTTTTAAATGATAAACTTTAACATATGTATTCCATTTTGATAATTTTATAATTGTATATTGAAATAATATAATTAAATTTTAATATTTGTACGCCTTCCATGGCATAACATGTTGACCTTTAGAATATGTATATACTAGCTTTTACCCGCGGCTCCGCTCGCGTTAGATTCTGTTAACCCGCGTGACGGATACTGTAATTTTATATATGTTATAACAAATAAATATATATTTAGCTTTAATATTACATGAATATTATATACATTAACGTTACATTAGGAAAACTTTTTATATTGTATGAAACTATTTCTAAATGATCTTTTTATTTTTGAATTTAGTTTTTATTTATAGGTTTTGTAATCATAAGTCGTTGTGTTGTAAAGCTCCATTTTTTTCTTTACCACCCTTAATATTGTACATCTTATGGATATGTTACAGTGAAACTGTTTTATGTTTTAACATCTGTATTTTCAATTACCTGTGACAAACAATAAAAATCTATTCTATTCTATTCTATTCTATTCTATTCTATTCTATCCATGGCACGGAGGGATTTCGATGTACAACGGAACGTTCACCCATCTAAGGACTGACCGCAGCTAGTACAGCTTAACCTCGCGAATCTTGCAATACACGTGCTTATTACTTAGCCACGAGCCCTTTTCTGATTAATTTAAGTAGGTATTTAGTCAATTTGAATGTTGGAAGGTAGATAATTAAGTAAATAAAAAAATTAAATAAAACTAGGACATTTTTACACAGCACCATCTAGTCCCAACTAAGCAGAGCTTGAACTATGGGTACTAGACAATGGATATAATACTTATTACTTTTTTTTTGTAAATACATACTTATAATACATAAGAAAGAAACACCCAGACACACACAAACACTTATGTTTATCACACAAATATTTGTGTCCTGTCGGAATCGAACCCACGACCTCGTGATTAGCAGTCCGACACTCGAACCACTAGACCACAGACGTCGTCAAAAAAGTGTAAAAGTGTTGTAATTGTAAATTATGAAGTTTTGTTTTTTTCAGACAAGTTTAACCGGATTTCATCGCGTACATTATTTAAATTGGTTTTCCTGACGTTTCGAAAGCTTTGCAGCGTTCTGGTCGCAGGAAGACCAAGATATAAATATAAAGATTAATGTTAAGTTTATTAGATTCAAAAATTACAAGTTTACAATTTGTTCCTTTTACAGTTTATCAAAAAGATATTACAATTTTATTAAGTCACGTTGACAGCTGAACTAGTATTAACTGTGTGACAGATGAAAAGCGTGTTTACAGATATCTTTAAAAAATATATTTTAATCTACCGTACAATTTTTATTAATTAAAATCGTTTCGATGCACGCAGTAATCACTCCCAACGTCACTAACTTTTACCTATCTGTGATCGCGAAAACCTAAGAAATTATTAAGTTTGTTTCTGATTTAAATCACCTTTCTAAATGCTAATATATTGAAAGCATGAAAAAGGTTTATAACAATTTATATTCAACAAGCTTAGTTACCAATATCTCTCAAAACTTCTACGTTTTATAACAAGATCGCCAGGCCAGAAAATGTATAGGTTTCTTAGCAAATACAAATGCGAGACAAGTTGATAAACCTTAAAGATTAAACTAATTAATGAGGTGCTCCGGTACCCCAATCTAATTTATCATGGCTAGTGTTGATCTCACCTTCATTATAGACAGAGTTTCAGATATAAGTCCATTACCTCTTAACTCCGCCTTTCCCGGGCGGAGTGCGTCCATGAGGATTTTCCCCACGGAAAAAAAAGGAGGCAAAAATAGAGCCTACTCCCGCCCCAGCATCTGAGTACGAAAGAAAATGCCTTTCAAAACCAAAGCTAAGGCTGGTTGAAGCTATCCATTAAATTAGATTCAACCCCACCACATAATTTGATAAGACCATGAAGTAAATCAAGTACCTACAGTTATTTTTACGTTCAGTAACACCGCCCGTTTGACATGACGGCTGGGCGAACAATTCGTGTCGGTGGCTCTGACGGTGTCTGAGGTATCTGTCGGGAACATATAGTCGACAGAATAGGTCATGAAGCTCAGGACAGTCAATTCGTCCGTGAAGGGTTTTACAGGCTACCGTGAGCTGATCAAGGATCCGATGACACGGACTGTCAAAACACACGGAGCAATGAACATTCAAATCCAGATGATTGCGATCGCGAGTGAGTTACGCAATTCGGCAGCAGTTTAGGAAGTAGGTGCCTTTGATTCGGGTTGATTTAAGAAAAAACTGGCAACGACTTCCTAAACTGTTTCACACAAATTTTATTATTTTATTCTTTTTGAAGTCGGTTTTTACTTTTGTTTAAAGTTCATTTTATTTTTCTATTTTGAGTGGCATTAACAATAGAAAGACAAGCGATTGCTCCATTCCCGGATTATTTGCTGTCATCCATTGAAGAGTTCCCTTTTTTATCTCCAAAGACCTTCATCAGATATTTGGTAATATTACTTTGCTTGACTTGTTGATGAATATACCGAAATCGCTATAATTATGTATGCCTATAATATTTGAGGAGGGGATTTTTTTTCAAACGGAGGCAGATACCTCGGCCCTGGAAGGTCCTAGCTGAACGTGCGATACCACGAACCGTTCGTAGTGAGCCAAGCTATAGAATGATTTAAAAAAGAAATCGAACTACCGTAGTATTTGCGACTAAATGGTCGCAGAAAGGAACATAACATTAAAATTTAATTTAATTTACGGACAATACCGTGGGAATATTTTTCACACGGAGGCAGATTCCTCGGCCCTGGAAGGTCGTAGCTGAACGTGCGTCACCACGAACCGTTCGTAGTGAGCCAAGCTATGCAACGATTAAAAAAACAAATCGCACTACCGTAGTATTTGCGACTAAATGGTCGCAAAAAAGACTGTAAAATAAAATTTTAATTTAATTTACGGACAATACCGTGGGAATATTTTTCACACGGAGGCAGATTCCTCGGCCCTGGAAGGTCGTAGCTGAACGTGCGTCACCACGAACCGTTCGTAGTGAGCCAAGCTATGCAACGATTAAAAAAACAAATCGCACTACCGTAGTATTTGCGACTAAATGGTCGCAAAAAAGACTGTAAAATAAAATTTTAATTTAATTTACGGACAATACCGTGGGAATATTTTTCACACGGAGGCAGATTCCTCGGCCCTGGAAGGTCGTAGCTGAACGTGCGACACCACGAACCGTTCCTAGTGAGCCAAGCTATGCAACGATTAAAAAAACAAATCGCACTACCGTAGTATTTGCGACTAAATGGTCGCAAAAAAGACTGTAAAATAAAAAATTAATTTAATTTACGGACCCTTACTTCGATTACGTCTTACTTCTTTACGACACCCATGAGAAGAGATAAGGGTGGTGCAATTCTTTATGTCCGGCACCACATGGAACGAAGCTACACTAAACTCTTCAAATTAAATAATATTTTATTTACTCAAAATTAATAAAATAAACATTACACGGGCAATGTTAAAATATACGCGGGCAAAACCTTAATGCACTCCTACAATATGGGTATCAAATGAAAGAGCTTGCTGAGAATAACTCTAAAAATAATGTGACGTCACTCTAAATCCAATATGGTGGACTTCTAAAGATGTTGGACTAAGTTTTTTATGCTTTCCTACAATATGGGTATCAAATGAAAGGGTGAGAGTACGAAGCGAGTTAAAAGAAAATAACTAAAAAGTAAAAAAAACTAATTATAAAAACTTTTTAACAAAAAATAAAACCGACTTCAAAAACCTTAACTAAAAAGTAAAAAATAATCATTGTATGTATTTTAAAATCTTAACTTAAACAACATTTTTAAGGCGGCGCGTGGTTGACCCTTTGCGTCATGTAATGTACAGTCCAGCGCAATATCTATAGTAAAAACAGTTTATGTGAACGTACATGAAAATCACGCGCCGCCTTCAAAATGTTGTTTAAGTTAAGATTTTAAAATACATACAATGATTATTTTTTACTTTTTAGTTAAGGTTTTTGAAGTCGGTTTTATTTTTTGTTAAAAAGTTTTTATTTCATACTTTTTAGTTGAGGGTTGAATCATAAATGTTTATATAACCAATTTGAGAATATATTTTTATTAACCTTTGCTATTCCACTGCTGGGCAAAGGTCTCGCTCATGTTCTTCCAAACGTCCAATCACTATCGTGAAAAAAAAACACGCATATCGGCCAAGAATTCTCAGAATGAGGAACCAATGAGCAGATCATCTAGATACGTAAAGCTAAAATAAACTGATTTATTGAAGCTGGTTAAAAAACTACTTAACCTAAGTCAATAAAATTTATATGGGACCACCGCGCGGACTTTCTCTACCAAATAAAAAAACAACCACGTAAATCGGCCCACAAATCTCGGAGTAATCGGTGTACATACATGAAAAAAAAAAAAAAAAAAAAAAAAAAAAAAAAAAAAAAAAAACCCGCGGAATACATAACCTCCTCCTTTTTTTGAAGTCGGTTAAAAAGTAAAAAACTTTTTTAAAACAAGCTTTTATTTAAAAGAATAAAATGAACTTTTCCTTTAAGACTTTTACTATCTACTTATTACGTCATTACACAATTTGTATGATATAAAAGCTTGTCGCGAGATTTACCTGTGTAGATAAAATCTCGCGACAAGCTTTTATATCATACTAGCTTTTACCCGCGGCTCCGCTCGCGTTAAATTCTGCTAACCCCCGTCAGTCCAGTCCAGTCCAGTCCACTGTCCCACTGTCCCGCTGCCCCACTGCCCCGCTGCCCCACTGCCCCACTGCCCCGCTGCCCCGCTGCCCCGCTATCCCACTGCCTCGCTGCCCTTCTGTGCCCCGCTGCCCCACAGCCCCGCTGCCCCACTGCCCCGCTGCCCAGCTGCCCCGCTGCCCCACTGCCCAGCTACCACACTGCCCCAGTGCCCCGCTGCCCCACTAACCCGCTGCCGTGCTGCCCCACTGCCCCGCTGCGAAAATGCCCCGCTGCCCAACTGCCCCACTGCCCCGCTACCCCACTGCCCCGCTACCCCACTGCCCCACGGCCCCGCTGCCCAGCTGCCCCGCTGCCCCGCTGCCTCGCTACCCCACTGCCCCGCTGCCCCGCTGCCCCACTATCCCACTGCCCCGCTGCTCGCCACTGCCCCGCTGCCCCACTGCCCCACTGACCTGCTACCCCTCTGCCCCACTGCCCAGCTGCCCCATTATCCCACTGCCCCGCTGCCCCGCTACCCCACTGCCCCACTATCTCACTGCCCCACAGCATGCCCCGCTTCGCCGCTGCCCCACTGACCCACTGCCCCGCTGCCCCGCTGCCCCACTGCCCCGCTGCCCCACTACCCCACTATCCCACTGCCCCACTGCCCCGCTGCCCCGGTAACCCACTGCCCAGCTGCCCCGCTACCCCGCTGCCCCACTGTCCCACTGCCCAACTGCCCCGCTGCCCCAATAACGCACTGCCCCGCTATCCCACTGCCCCGCTGCCCTTCTGTGCCCCGCTGCCACACAGCCCCACTGCCCCGCTGCCCAGCTGCCCCGCTGCCCCACTGCCCAGCTACCACACTGCCCCAGTGCCCCGCTGCCCCACTAACCCGCTGCCGTGCTGCCCCACTGCCCCGCTGCGAAAATGCCCCGCTGCCCAACTGCCCCACTGCCCCGCTACCCCATTGCCCGGCTACCCCACTGCCCCACGGCCCGCTGCCCAGCTGCCCCGCTGCCTCGCTACCCCACTGCCCCACTGCCCCGCTGCCCCACTATCCCACTGCCCCGCTGCTCGCCACTGCCCCGCTGCCCCGCTGCCCCACTGACCCGCTACCCCTCTGCCCAGCTGCCCCATTATCCCACTGCCCCGCTGCCCCGCTACCCCACTGCCCCGCTGCCCCACTATCTCACTGCCCCACAGCATGCCCCGCTTCGCCGCTGCCCCACTGACCCACTGCCCCGCTGCCCCGCTGCCCCACTACCCCACTATCCCACTGCCCCACTGCCCCGCTGCCCCGGTAACCCACTGCCCAGCTGCCCCGCTACCCCGCTGCCCCACTGTCCCACTGCCCCGCTGCCCCAGTAACGCACTGCCCCGCTGCCCCACTGCCCCGCTGCCCAGATGCCCCGCTGCCCAGCTGCCCCAAATGCACCGCTTCCCCACTGCCCCACAGCCCCGCTGCCCCACTATCCCACTGCCCAGCTGCCCCACTCCCCTACTGCCCCGCTGCCCCGCTACCATACTGCCCCGATGCCCCGCTGCCCAGATGCCCCGCTGCCCCACTGCCCCGCTGCCCCACTATACCACTGCCCCGCTGCCCCGGAACCCCACTGCCCCACTGCCCCGCTGGCACGCTGCCCCACTGCCTCACTGCCCCGCCTCCCCGCCCCGCCGCCCCGCGCCCCACTGTCCCGCTGCCTCGCTGCCCCACAACCCCACTGCCCCACTGCCCCGCTACCCCACTGCCCCACTGCCCCGCTGCCACGCAGCCCCACTGCCCCACTGCCCCACTGTCCCACGGTCCCACTGTCCCACTGCCACTGTCCTACTGTCCCAATGTCCCACTATCCCACTGTCCCACTGTCCCACTGTCCCACTATCTCACTATATCACTATCGTCCCGTCCCATGTCCCATCCTATGTCCAGTCCCATGTGCCGTCCCACTGTCCTGTCCCATGTCCCGTCTCATGTCCCGTCCCATTTCCCGTCCCATGTTCCGTCCCCTATCCCGTCCACTGTCCCGTCCCCAGTCCCGTCCCCTGTCCCGTCCCCAGTCCCATCCCCTGTCCACTCCACTCCATCGTACATTACTATCCGCTCGTGCAAATGCATTAGAAGCTTCGATCTGGGGTGAGTACGCCACCCACGAATTAATTTTTTTCTTGTTTTCTTTCTTTCTTTCTTTCTCAAAACCCATACCAGTTTTTAAGTCAGATCATCAGCTTTCAAACAAAAAAAAAATCATCAAAATCGGTCCAGTGGTTTTAGCGTGATGCTGGAACAAACAAACAAACAAACAAACAAACAGACGTTTACAATTTTATAATAGTTAAGATAAATTGTGTGATGACGTTATAAGTAGATAGTAAAAGTTTTAAAGGAAAAGTTCATTTTATTCTTTTTAGCGCATTTAAATAAAAGCTTGTTTTAAAAATTAAGTTTTTTAACTTTAAATTTTTTTCCACTTCTACACAGTTCCACCACGGTAGAAGTAATAAGAGTTTTTGTTCTCAGTAGACTGATAATTTAGTTTCAAGTAGGTAGATTATTAGAAAATGTGAGCACTGGTTGTACACCAAGAAGAATAGTTTTTTTTGGCTTCACTATGATTGTTCACAGCACTTTGTCTACTATATTTTTTACTATGTCTGTGATTCCATTTAGATTTTTTATTGGGACAAACCGGCCTCACTATCCCAACCACTGAATCTCCTGTAAGTCAGGATCTCAATGGCGACCATCCAAAAAAAAACGCCGAAACAATGAAGCTTGCATCCCGGGAAAATGATTGAACTGCTTTGGAACCCGTAACGACATTAATCAGAAAAGAAATTAGGAGGAGTAAGAAGAAAATTTGCCTTTCGTATCAAGCGGAAGACAGACATTTTCTCGAGGTTTCTTATATGAGGACCCCCTTTTGTCTTAGCCTTTTTTATTTTTAGTATTTGTCGTGATAGGCACCATAGTAACATATATTCATTCAGACGGACTGACGGACGGACGGACAGCGTAGTGAGAGTAATAGGGTCCCGTTAGGCACCCTTTGGGTACGGAACCCTAAAAAATATTATTCTATTTATAAGCATTTCGTTTTCCTAAGAAGTGATAAGTAAAAAGCAGCCTATTAAAAAAAAAAAAAAAAACCCGCGGAATACATAACCTCCTCCTTTTTTTGAAGTCGGTTAATAATGATTACCTATTATCTAATAACGTTCAAATTATATTATTTAACGAGCACGCATCTTTTAATTCCGACTCATCATTGGTTACAATTGTATGTTGTGAGTTTATTTTGTTTGACGCCCGATCGAATGCAAGCATCCGTTTTTTGATATCTTCAATGGATGGAAAGTTAGCTTCTTGCATTCATTAGGACCTACTTCATTTGTAATCACCTTATTACAGTATCGAGCTCTACTTTCCTTTATTAATTAATCTCGTTAAGGTGAGCTCCTTAAGGTTCTTAATCATCTGATGGTTTGCTAATGGCTTACATTTACTATAACTCACCACGTTTCTAGCTCAGGTATGCTATGTAATGTTGGTTGACACGAATCCTACAATAATCTTTATTCAATCAACTTTATTCCCATTTTAATCTTACATCTTAAAATACGAATGAAAATAATTTAACAAAACTCACCTATGCTGCTAAATAAGCAGTAAAATACAATTTTAGTGACTCAGCGTCCAAAACAGCACTGATGATCAAGCAAACGGTTGGCACTCTGGTGTCCTTTAGGTGTCTTTTATGACACCTGTAGCCTGTAGGTACACACGGCTACACATCAAGCTGTAAATTTCCAGTATAAGCTGACCTCGCAATGTATAGGCTTTCCGTACAATGCGAGATCATCTTATACTGGAACGTACAGCTTGATGTGCAGCCGTGCGTACGCGGCGACAATTTCACGCACCTTTGCCACTTCTATTACTTTTATTTAGATTTCTGTGGTCCAAGTTCTGGGCCACCCTTTTACTTTATGTATTTCGTATGTAATTATATTTCATAATACCTGTTTTGATCAGGTGACCACGAGTGCCTGGGCGTGTCGAATGAAGGTGCCTGGCTGTGAGGAGAACGCCATGCAGCTGTTCCAGCAGTGGATGGACACTGAGAACCCTGATGAGAACAACCCGTGAGTTTATTTTAGTTATATTGACTATGCTTGGCTTTTGAAAGAGGTAGCCTTGTGTACCTGGCTAAAACAACCACAGTTTTCCACCATAAATAGTCAAAGCAGATGATCGTATAGCAATGCGATAACTAACTGACTAAAGGCGCATTTATACGACTACGCTTCCGCACCGCGTACTCGGCGCAACCGCAAAGACTACGCGTTTACACCGCGAAAGCAAAAAGGTGAGCCAAGGAGTATGAGCGAGGGTGACTGTGGTATGCAGGTTACACGCGGAGCAGTAACGTGAGGCCGGGCGAGCACTGTGTGATGCTATGAGATTTTACAATAAGCTTTATTACAATTGGCGTAGAACCCAAAATTGTAATAACCTCTGTGACAACACGGGGACACACGCCGAATCCAAAGCGGTGCCGAGCCGTAAGAAAACGCTAACGTCTGTACAAGCTAACTCCGCAATCAACAAGGCGCTTTACCGGCGCGGTTACAGAGGGCATTACCAGAGGGCCTAATGCCAGTTTGACACACCCTTCTTAAGGTAAAGGGCATAAATTTACCACCATGTACATAATAAGTATATTAAAAAAATATAAATGAATCTTTAAGTTAGGTAAAACCAATATTAGTTTTATGTTTCCAATATCTCAGCATTGACTTACGAGAAACCTTTACATTATTATACGCCAGAAACAAGTACAGAAGGAGTCAAATATCTTCAGTCTCAGCATTCAGGAGTACGGCATTTATCTCAAGATGGAACAGGAGTCTCGGCATACGGAGACGATGATGTGAGTATTAAAAAACATAGGACGAAGCGTCAGTTAGATACAGGCTTATTCATTTTAGGGAATGAGACTTTACCTGTAGAAAACTCTTTATTTGATGTTGATATTCAATCTACTTCTAAAAACAAAACTGTAGGTGATTTCGATTTTGATATAGCTTTAGATGAATTCAATACAGCTAATTTTAGTGACCCTAATTCGAGTAATAAAACATCACTTGTAGCAACTGATAGGAATGAAACATTACCAAAAGCAGTCGAATGGAAACGTTATAGAACTTTTGACGACAACCATCCAGCAGGCGAAGCGAGAGACTATGATTATTACGAAGACGAGTTAAACAACAAAGACTATTCCTATGATACGGGGCCTCTGAGAGCACGTAAAGCTGGTCCTGCGTCTAATCTTTCTCCGGTCGTGTCAGATTGCCGCCGATTGTGCACACGCTTTTGCATGTCCCAAGCAGATGGCTAGTCTCCGTTGAGTTTGGTCGCCGTGACCGAAATTCTGATTATCTCTTTGAAGTAAAGAACCGTGATTATATATTTACACAAATTAAATACGTTAGCCACGTCATAATCTGTTTCAAATTCATAGGTTAGCATAGGGTCTATTCGATTATAAGGGTCGCCTTTCCGTCGCTCCATTACGGGTGTTTGAACAAAACCTTATCTGTTTAGACCCTAATAACAGATTGATGGTATCAAATACAGATTTGTGTTCTAAGTAACACAGTTTTGTTCAAAGTAACATTATATTAGTTTTTGTGATACTTTCTTTTAAAAACCGGCCAAGTGCGAGTCGGACTCACGCAGTAAGGGTTCCGTACCACCCATCGATACTTGTATGGGGACCCCCTTTGATATTAGTTTTTTTTAGTTTTTAGTATTTGTCGTGATATTCACCATAGTACCACATATTCTGTGAAAATTTCAACTGGTTATCCATTATGATTAATATAAACGGTTTCACTCACGTTATATCATCGGGTGTGCCCGACCGGTTTCGAGCTCGAACGGAGCCCTTAATCATGAGCTGGTTACGCGGCGGCGTCGCGCACCAAACTGTGGATTTAGAGGCCACAGCGCGCCGCGTAGCGCTGCGCTCGCGAAGACGGTGACGGAGCGCCTGGTTTCGGTGGTGGTCGTGCATCTTCGTCGCTCGTCGTGTCCGAGTCTTCAGGTGGATTATCACCGGTACACACACTGCTGACCGTGTCATACTCCAGGCTCAACGGGACATGGCTGTTTGATGAAGACCTGAGAGCTGGTTTCCAGGCAGGTGGCAGTTTCCAACCTCCGTCTCTATTGAAATTTGGGTGACGACTGATTTCAATGGCTTCACGTACTTTCCGCGGTATAAAGTACTTCTCCCTCGCTAGTACGGAAGCTTTGTCAAACCGTATGAAATGAGCCGTACCCGCATTGCACACGTGTTCTGCTACTGCTGACCTATTGCTGTCCATGCTTTTCATACAGCTTATGTGCTCGCTAAGTCTGGTTTTAATATTGCGCCGGGTTTCCCCTATATAATTAAGGCCACAGTCGCACGGTATCATGTATACGCCAGGGACCCCTAGAGGATCTTTATCTTTTGCTGAGCGTAACAGCTGCCGTAATTTCCCGGGTGGGTGGTAGATTGTCCTGATGCTATACCTTCGGCGTAACAGGTATCCAATCTTGTCCGTAATGCCCCTCACATACGGTAAAAATGCGGGGGTACGTTCCACACCAGCCGGTCGCCTCCGTACAGTGTTAGTATTACCCAGCATGCGGGTGCATTGCCGCCACTGATAACCATTACGCTCCAACACTTGTTGTAAATGCTGTAATTCAGCGTCCACGTACTTGGGGTCGCATAAACTTAACGCCCGGTTGATCAGTGACCTAGGCACAGAAGACAGATGTGCTGGATGATGGTGTGAGTCTGCCCTAAGATATCGGTCCGTATGTGTCGGTTTCCGATAGACGGTGTGTGACACACGACCATCTGGTTCTCTTATAACTAGGACGTCCAAAAACGGCAGAGCTCCATCCTTTTCTTCTTCGAGTGTTACCTCTATCTTCCTGTGCATCCCATTCAGATGTCTTGTGAAGTCCACCAGTGAATCCCGGTCTATTATGGCGAACACGTCATCTACGTAACGCCACCAGTGTCGAGGCCCCTGAGAAGTGGATTCTAATGCCTGCTGTTCAAACCACTCCATGAAAATATTGGCAACCACTGGTGCCAGCGGTGACCCCATTGACACTCCATCTACCTGCAGGTAGAAATCGCCCTTCCATAGGAAATAGCCACTTTTTAAGCAAAATTTTATGCACTCAATGTATCCAGTAGGTAAACCAGTACCTTGCAATAGGGTAGAAATAATTTGGATGACCTCATCTACTGGAACATTGGTAAACAGTGAGGTGATATCAAAGCTGACCATGATTTCCTTGTTTTGCAGCTGTACATCCTCCAACAAAGTGACGAAATGTCTGGAGTCTCTAACATAACTGGCCGATTTCCCGGTGTACGGTTGCAGAATAGTAACCAGATGACGTGACAGTTTGTACGCGGGTGCATCTATTTGACTAACTATAGGTCTTAAAGGCCAATCTGGCTTGTGAATTTTAGGCAGGCCATACATCTTAGGTGGTGTTGGATTATGTGGACGCAAACGTGGCACCAGCTCCTGGTCATCCAAGTCATGTAATAATTTGACAATTTTTGTTGTGACCCTGGCAGTCGGGTTATAAGTAACTTTTTTATATACTGTGGCGTCACTCACCATTTGTATGATTTTATTTTCGTACGCCTCGGTATCGACGACCACAGTTGCATTACCTTTGTCGGCTGGCAACACTAGCAAGTCCGGATCGTTACGTAAATTTCGTAGGGCCAAGGTTTCCTGGCGGCTAATATTAGATTTTGGTAGTGATGATTTACGTAAGATCGATGACACATCATGGTTATCCATTACCGTTACAAAGATACAGCGCTGTGACAGATAGACGGACAGACGGACACCGTATCGAGAGTAATAGGGTCCCGTTGGCACCCTTTGGGTACGGAACCATAAAAACTAGATGGTGAAAACTAAATGATGTTCAGATAAATGACTGGACTTTAAAAGAGACTTTGATCCCGAGTTTGTTTTGGCGTTTCTTGTCGGAGGTACTCACATAGGAAATTCCACAGAAATACATAGATATGAATTCCGTGGGAAATTCCGACGCCATCTAGTTTTTAAAAGAACTGACTTTGACACCTCACATAATCTATGTTTAAAAAAATGCAAATACCTTGTTGTACCAATGCTTGTAAAACCCTTTTTAATTGAAGAAGACTGCGAAATATAGATAAAATTGGAATATGACGTCGATACTTCCCCGTTATAACCGGCTCGGCCCGCAAATTGTAACCTAAATATAAAGCTATAAAATTCTTCCTATCGCTACTGAAAACTACCAAAATATCAAAGGCTTAAAGAATACTTACTGCGGATCAAATTTATTCACAAATGGGAATTAATTACGAGAATTGGCGTTCTGGTATTCTTCACAAGTTCACTATGAAAGTAAGTGAAATGGCAGAATACCAAACAACCTTTTCGAAAAAGTTTTCATACTATTTTTCATAGAATTAAAATAAACTATTTTTATCAACGGTTAACGGAGACTGTGCATGGAGGGGTTAGTGGCAAAATTATAGCCATAATATGGATGTGGAAGAGGAAATGCGGGTGGTCTTTTCTCCATACAAACGCTCTCGACTGTTTTATTTTTGGTTTATAATGCCAGAGCAATGATTTTTAGAGTAAAATAGATAAAAGCTTTTTGTATGCCCCACCCATCAGTATGAACAACTTTTACTATAGAAGAAATCCTGAAATCGCAAAAAAACAGCTGATCCTTATATTTGTGTTCGAATAAATCGACAAAAGGATCAGCTGATTTTTTGAAGTAAAACTTCTTTAGGCACGCTTGACTTGGGGGTAAGCTAGTCAATGCGTTACGAAAAGTGAGGCGAACGGAGGGGGTAGTGTGGGACGCGGGGAACGAGGCGCGCGCGACAGCCGGCCATGCTACACAGCGCCGGCAGAGCACACGCGCGCCGCGCCGCCATTCCATTGTTCTCATTGAAATAGTATTGAGGGAGATATAAGTTAGTGAAGTTTGAAACCTGACCAAGAATCGTATCGAGACTGTAAACTATGACAGATAAAATATATTAAAATTCTGTTAAGTACGGGGACAAGCTTACATTAGCAGCATCGACCATCTTCCCGTCGTCAATAAGCTTGATGACCTGTCCTTCCAACCCCTTGATATGGTCGATCTGGTGACCTTCAAGCAAGCCTAGCACTTCACAGAGATCACTGTAATGCATCATATCTCGGAGCTCTACCAGACCGTTGCCGATTGCGATGCCCTGAAACATAATTGAAATATTTTTAGAGTATAGCAGCAGTGCTATTCTATAAGACCTCACTGGCAAACTCACTTCTGAATCCGTAGTGAAACATAGAAAAACAATCCGAAAAAAAAACGCTGCGGATTTAGAAGTGAGTTAACTTGTGAAATTTTCTAGAATAGCAGTACAGATATATTCTATACGACAGTACTTTTCAACCTGTCACCAACGCCATCTAGTTTTTATAAAAATTGACTTGTAAAAGTGATTTTAACATCCAATTAGTGAAATAAATCATTTCATTTCATTTCTCTGGTGTGAGAGCGTCGTTTCAAGCGTTTGTACGTAGTTTCGGTTATGCTTTAGCTAAATATTGACCGTGACTCAGGTCTCTTCAATTATTTATTGCTTTATGTAAGAAAAAATATACACAGAGGCGGACTACATACCATAAGCATTCTCTACCACTCAATCTTAGGTTATGGGTACCAATTATGCCAAAACATGAGAATGTTAACATTATAGGTCCTGCCTTTTTGTAGATTCATCATTCATTAGATCATCCTCCGCGCCTTTTTCCCAATTATACAACATGTAACAAAAACCCTAAGAGTTTTTCCAAATATAAAACAAAGTCGGGTTAGTTACACCACTCAAGAACGGCTAGATCAATTTTAATGAATTTTGTCATACAGATACAGAGAACATACCCCGGATTAACATATAGTAGCATACTTGTTATCCCGGGAAGATGAACAGTTCCCGGGGGATGCGCGGTAAACGACATTCACGCGGGCGAAGTCGCGGGCATAGGCTATTAATATATAAATTAATGCATAGCGGACGAACAGAACAACCAGATATAATAATAAAACTTTTTAACAAAAAATTGAACCGACGAAAACAGAAACTGAAAAGCGAAAAATTTAATTAAGCTTTTTAATAATTATTCTCCTGATTAAAATAATGTAAATAATTATGAGTCGGCGCCATATTCAATTTTTTGTTAAAAAGTTTAATTTTAATTATTTTGTGGCTAAAATCTAACTCCATGTCTCCTTAATGTTGTAGTGTCTAGAACTACATTTATGTGGGCTAAGTTTCAACAGAATCAGTTAACAGGTAAGAATTCAGTGGGTGAACAAGCACTCATCCCCCTGTTTTCCTAGGGTGGATTTTGATTTTCAAATTTAAATGGGACCAACTTCGAGGTATACAATCATCAAAATCGGACTACTCCTACTACTCCCCGATGGCAAAGCGCGTAACGACGCTTAGAAGCTTCGCTTCAAAAAACAACTGTAAACTTTTATAATGAAACAAAGGTAAAAAATGAAAAACGTTTTATCTTTAACATGTGTGACATTGAAAACAAAGGCTTTTAAAACTTGTCTTGCATGCGCCTATTTCCATTGTTAAGCTCACAGACCCCGTTAGCTAGGCCACGTGGAGAGATTGGGAGAAGATTGAGATGCGACACGAGCCTATCTGGGTCAACCGATAGGGTGACGCCCAGATGGTCACCCTAGATACCGCTGGAGCGGCGGCGTCGTCTAAAAACCGTTGGCGGCGGCGGCGCGCTGTGGGATTATTGTAGGTTGGCACCTCTACTATACGAATCTATAAATGACTTTTTGAGGTATTGTAGAGTTTTAGCGTAAAATGCCAATTATCTCGCGACGTGGGCTCTGAATTACACAATATGGGCTCAGTATCGGGATATCTAACTTACTCATGGAGATTTTTATAGATATTTCTATGGAATAGAATGAGAACGCCAAAAACCGGCCAAGTGAGAGTCAGGACTTACGCAGTCAAGGTTCCGTACCACCCCGTCCACCCATCGACCTGATATCCCATAGAAACTGATTTAATTTACGAGAGTTCGTCAAAAAACATCAACGCCCGTGAGCGAAATATGAATTTTTGCATCTCGTTCTTACGTAGGTACCACCACATATGTCTATGTTAACCCATTTTTTTAAAGCTATTGCATAGCTTCTATCGCGGGCCTTGAGCGTGGAGACCGAATCCAGAAATTCCGTAACGAAAATAACCTAACACCCCCCACTCCGACCGTAACAGCGGTGATACTTTTTAGTTTTGCCATCTATCGATGAATAGCAGAACTTTTAATGACTTTTTGAAATATCACGCTTGTCTCTTTAGTTCTGCAAATCGCCTCTAGGTGGCATTGGTTGTATCGGCGTTACTGCGCATGCGTAATCCCCCACTTCGTCCCGCAATCTGGTGACTCATGCCTGCTTAGAGTTTCGGCGTTAGGGCACCTCCTCTTTGTATTTACATAAAAAATGCTATGTAGCTTGATTTTTTTATTGATTCTTGTTCAGTATCAGTGGAAAAGTCACGTCCTTAAATATGGCACGAATACAGATCAACGGTCCCCTGCCAGGTGGCCCGACGACCTAAAGAACGTGGCTGGGGGGGACTGGATGCGAAAGGCAGAGGACCAAGTGTTGTAGCACAACTTGGGAGAGGCCTATGTCCAGCAGTGGACTGCGATAGGCTGAGTTCATTGATTGACAGATCAACATGTTGTATATACATTGCATTTCTCATTAACTGTATTCATGTAATTTTTGTGTGTAGTTACAATAAAGAATTAAGAATCATATTCATAATGAGGCATAATTATGTAGTAAATTACTGTTTAATCTCAAAGAATTTTAAACCACAAATTGCACATCAATAAAACCGTGTATATCTCTTTCTTACAAACATCATTGAAAAAAGACAGAAAATATTTAGAACTGCCGAATTAATCTGCAATCTTATGTTTTTGAAAATAAATATGTCTTTATCTCTTGTTATTTACGTGAAAGTTGCAGTGGGCGGGGCACATTGCTAGCAGAACGAATGGCCGATGAGGCTGAAAAGTTCTGGAGTGCCGACCGCGTACTGCAAGGCGCAGCGTGGTTAGGCCCCCCACAAAGTGGACCGACGACCTGGTGAAGGTCGCGGGAATCCGCTGGATGCGGGAAACGCTGGACTGGTCATTGTGGCAATGCTTGGGGGAGGCCTATGTCCAACAGTGGACGTCTTTTGGTATTATCAAGTCATCCACTATTATTTACGGTGTACCTTCCTATCCAGGCTTTACGCCAACAATGCCAAGAGTTCGCGACCTCCTTACTGGACCACACAAGGACCTCCAAAGAGCTGGAGATCATGCTGAACTACAACCCCTGGGACGTGGACTGCTGGGAGCCAGGGGGGCGACAGACCCTCGGCAGACTGAAGCTAGCCATCAAGTATAAGCAGAAGATGGTAAGATTCTTTTAGTAGCTAAACAGGTGTTTCATTACACTATGACGTTCTAACTTACGATAATAATAATAATGTTCTCCTGGCCGAATTTCGGTCACAGCGGCCAATCTCAACGTAGACTATAGCCATCAGCGTGGGCATGGGCGCCGGCAGGGGGGTGCCAGGGGGTGCACTTGCACCCCTTGGGAATCTCGGGATCAACAAGAATGATTGAATTACAAAGCCGTCTGTTGGAAAACATTTTTTTATTCACAATAATTAGTAGGCAGTAATTACACAATTCTCATTTAAAAAGCAACTGCAGCTATTAACAATCATATACGGCAAAGATTGTAAGAAAACTAAAATCTGCACCACCTGGAAATTATTTCTGCCGGCGCCCATGAGCGTGGGACATATTATAGTGCAAAAGTGTGTGCGCAAACACGGTGCAGTCTCTATTCCCTCACTCTCATAATCCGATGGAAAGACAATCCGACGACTGCCAATTAACAGCGATTTCTAAAAGGATGATTCACGCAAAAATATACTAATCAGCTACAGTGCACAGTGTTGTAATTCGTTTTTAGTATTTTCATCAACCAATTAAATCATTGTACAATATAATAAACTAATAAGTTCATTAGAAACGAATACGGGTTATTTAATTTGTAAGAGATACCAACTGTCTTCTATCTTAAATTCGAACTTTTAAAACTTTAATTAAGGTACTAAAATCAATCAATCTTCACCTTGATAGACATTCATTTTACCGCAATACATAACCAGCCCATTACTGTCCCACTGCTGGGCACGGGCCTCTTCTCAGTACGAGAAGGCTAAGGCCTTAGTCCACCACGCTGCCTAGTGCGGGTTGGCGGACTACACACACCATTGAGAACTGGGGGCCTAGTACGAGTTTGACACTTTATAATACTTTCATAGTTTTCGTCGATTTTCATTCATAAATTACTAGTTCCTCCTCGTATCCGCCAGGGGCGCTACTGATTAATGAATGAAAGTCGTCGAATTCGATGGAAGTATCGGTAAGTGTCAAACTCGTACTAGGCCTACTGTATGGAGCACTCTCAGGTGTGCAGGTTTCCTCACGATGTTTTCCTTCACCGTTAAAGCAAGTGATAATAGAATATAAAAAAACAAAAAAAAAAAAACATAACATCACGCCTGTATTTCCCCGAAGGGGTAGGCAGAGGTGTATAGTACACCCACATTTCGCCAGTTATGTTATAGTCCCATGTAATAGGGGGCGAGCCTATTGCCATTAACCGGGCACAAATCCATACTCCGGGCTGCTACTGAGAATTTCCTAATGAAAAAACCCAATAACACATTGCCCGACCCGGGAATCGAACCCAGGACCCCATGCTCAGCAGTCGCGCTTGTGACCACTAGACCAACGAGGCAGTCAATAATAGAATATAAATCCGGTTAAACTTTGTTTTATTATAATATTAGCTTTCATTTTGAAATTAAAGCAACATTTATAGTTGTCGATAACACGGATTGTCAAAACACACGGAATAATGAACATTGAAATCCTTATTGTTATAAGCAGACAACAAGACGTTGATAGCAAATGTTGGTTATCCTCCCTCGTGTGGTGTATTGGCTATGTGCAAGATGGCGCGGTGGGGACAGTCAAATCGATCGCAGCGCACGTTGTTGCAAAAATGTGAAACATATTGGGACTGTGTATCGTATTTCCACGCTAAAGGGCATTGACAGGATTTCATTTACGACCTGGCCATATTCAACAAAGATGAAACATAGGTACCTATGTCATTTAAAAGGGCAAAAAATCTAGAGTTTAAAACTGCAAACATTTCCGATAGAAGTACATATCTTTCCAATAAATTATGTTAATTATGTGTTATGTTTTCGAATCCAGCTCTGATTTCACAAACATTTTTCGTATCTTTTACAAATATTATTCTAAATTTTTTACTTGATACTAATATCAACTCGCTAACTGATCGCATACCGCCGCGTACGCAAAATACTGCTGCGTCGAAATACTTGGTTTTCAACTTTTGTGAACCATCTCCACTCTGGAGCGCCATATTCCCGGATATACACAATAAAATTCTAGCCTAGAAACGTCAGTGCATCGTGACTGAATACTGGTGGCCACCCGAAGAAGGAATCAACGGAACTTGCTGGAAGATCTCAAGCCGCAGCCCGAAGTATATCGGTAAGCGAATTACAGATTTGCCAGTTGGCTTTGTTGTTGGATGACCCCTCAAATTCTTTCACATAGGCTAGATAGAATAGACGAAATTGGACTGCGATAGGCTGAGTTGATTAATGCCACCATCAGCATGACATTTAAGTAAGCATGACAGACTCATACTGCTAGACAACAAATAGGCAGGAATAAACAAAAAGGGCAATGTGGAGCTATTATAGTCAGCTAATATAAAGTCAAGAATGAAAATAATTTATGCTGGATTACCTTTTATTTTTATCAAGCTCTGCACTAACGAATGCAAATCATAACAAAAGCGTTAAGATAGCAAGGGAAGCTCTACATTTTTAAAAACAAAGAAATATTGGCGTTTGCGTTCGCGCTGCTCTTTCGTGCGCTCAAAGTAGGTCCAGTTTAAATAATTTCACTTACAAAAAGTTTATTTCTTTATATGCAAAAACTTCGTATATTTATCTCTCGTTTTTTTAAGCACAGTGAAAGAAGGCTCAAATGCTTTTATATGAAAAGAAAAGCCTTAAAATTCCTTTTAAGGCTTTTCCTTCATTGCAAGCCACTTTGGCGAACTGTATTTCACAGATGGTATACCTGATAAAAAAGTTGTGTATGAAACATTACCTTCATTTTAGTAGACCTATTCAACGATACCCCACACGAGGGGGTGCAGCGAAAAAAATATTTTCATCCCCATTTCACATGTATGGGCGCCACCCCTAAAATACGTAATCAAGATTTTTTTATTCTTTTAAAATTGAGATCTATATCTCAGTGGCGTGCATTGGCCTACTTCACTTGAATTTAATTGTGGTGTAAGTTATTGATTTTTTGATGTAGGAAGATTAATTTAGCATTAATAGGTCTATTTTAAGATAAATAATCATCGTACTCTGAAAAAAAGATACTAACTTACACCACTATTGAATTTGAACGAGGAAGGCAGTAGGTATTGCCTAATTGCCTATATGCAATGCACGCCACTGCTATATCTATTCCATTTTTTGTCAAAATTTATTTACTTATGTTTATAACTGTAGAAGTTATTAAGCGGTAAAGGATTAGGACAGACGATATTGGCCTGTAGTTTGATGGATCAGCCTTATCTCCACTCTTGTACACAGGTGTTATTAGAGCTTGTTTTAGGGCAGTAGGGAAAGTCCCCAGTTCGAAGCAAAGGTTAGTAAGGTAGGATATAATTGGGACTATAGTTTCATGAGCTGCCTTTAAAAATGTTACGGGTATTTTGTCCCAGCCGGGTGCGCTGTCCGATTTTAGATTCATGAGTACGGCCCAAACTTCGTCAGGGTCCGTGTCTAGAAGCACAAAAGGCGAGACCGGCGGATTTATAGCGATTAGTATGTTGGGGTCAGTGATCTGTCCTCTCATAGGGCTGTTTAAGATGTCGTCAGCAAGAAGTTTAAGAACTCCAACTTTCATCACCTTCTTTTTAACCGACTTCAAAAAAAGGAGGAGGTTATGTATTTGGCGGGTTTTTTTTTTTTTTTTTTTTTTTTTTTTTTTTTCATGTATGTACACCGATTACTCCGAGATTTCTGGGCCGATTTGCGTGGTTGTTTTTTTATTTGGTAGAGGAAGTCCGCGCGGTGGTCCCATATAAATTTTATTGACTTAGGTCGAGTAGATTTTTAACCAGCTTCAATAAATCAGTTTAATTTAGCTTCGCTTACCTAGATGATCTACTAATAGTTTCGTTTTTCTGTGAATTATCAACTAAAAAGTATGAAATAAAAACTTTTTAACAAAAAATAAAACCCACTTCAAAAACCTTAACTAAAAAGTAAAAAAATAATCCTTGTATGTATTTCAAAATCTTAACATAAACCAAAATTTTGAAGGCGGCGCGTGTTTTTCATGTATGTTCGCATAAACTGTTTTTTATTACTATAGATAAGCGCTCGACAGTACATTATATTTACATGACGCAAAGGGACAGTCACGCGCCACCTTCAAAATTTTGGTTTATGTTAAGATTTTGAAATACATACAAGGATTATTTTTTACTTTTTAGTTAAGGTTTTTGAAGTGGGTTTTATTTGTTGTTTTTGTTAGCTCACAATTAATTTAACCATACTCAGTACTCACTATTCACTATCCAGCACAAAACCACAGAACAGTGCAATACTAAAAACAATGACTCAAATAACAAGGGCATTTATGAAGGACGTAACATAAACATTTGATCGTCTCAAATAACGCGCGCGCGGCGCGTATTTGATTCACTTTATTCCACGCTAGTTGTTAAAAACAATATAACAACTTAACTATAACAAAGTATCAATAGTGTAGTTGTGCTTTTTCAATAGATTGTAACCTTAACAAAGAACAATTTATAGTATATTTTAGTACTTTTGTTCGAAGATTGAGGACCCTGATCGCTCGGACACGAATGAACATTCATTCATTGAAAAATGAATTCATCAATCGCACTAAAATTAATCGCAGCTTCTGCATGTTGCATTCAAGCTTGACGACAAATTCGCCCATTTTTTACAAACTTTTATTAATAATCAAGGGACAACATTTTGAAAACAGTAGCAAGGCCCAGCACGCAATGATGCGAATTTGTGCAAATTAACACTGCAACAACAACAACAACATAACATCACGCCTGTATTTCCCCGAAGGGGTAGGGAGAGGTGTAATAGTACACCCACATTGCAACTTTTGGAATACAATACACCACAGTGTACATGCTTCCATTGTATAGTATGCACCAAACTTTATGGCCGCTGGGCAAACGAGTTGTACGAGTTGTTGTTGTCGAACGAGTTGTGTGGTATGTTGTTGTTGTATGTGTGTTGTTGTTGTAGTAGCAAAATTTTGAGTGACATGCGGGTGTCAGTCGAGGTGCGGGGCGCTAACTTCACAGCAGCCATAGACTGGTGCGCATTATACTCCATTGTACACGTTATTTGCGATTGCCGGGGACATCTGTGCCGGAGGCCGGAGGATACAGTTTACTGTCAACTACAAGTTTGTTGGGGATGAGATATAGGGGCTGGTAAATTTAAAGATAGTTCGAAGGACCTGAAAGAATAATTATAGTTTTCCAAGTGTGGAGTAAGCTACTCTGGTTTCTGATCTTTGCTCAAGCTGCACAGGGTAAAAGAAATGAATACCACCAACCTTTCACTCCCACGCAGTCGCTCTTGGCGCAGATCAGCTCAGCACGGCTGAATGTTCCAGTCCAACTAAGGTGATTGGGTAAATATAGCCACACCACACTCGTCACAGAAGGGTTTGAGAACGTCTCAGTGGCAATAGTTTATAAGTATGTGAGTTAATCGAAACTGAAGAAGTGCTAGGAGCGCGACACGGTCACGTACGCATCAATCGGTGGTTTCGATCCAACTGGTTGTCATGCCGGCGCAAGGGGCGCGGTGAGCACTAGCGTCGCCGATCTGCAGCTTCCAAACGAGGGTAGTCGTGGAAAAATTAATGGTAAAAAATTCCCTCTACCCCACACTTTTAATTGAGCAAAGATCGAACATAACCCCACACCGAAATTATCATCATAATTTCACATAGTTATAAGATTTTTAAGATTACAAAGGGGTTACAATATAAAATTGTCTAAGACAAAATTATTAAAAAAACTATAAGATAAATACATATTTTACTAAGTTTGTCTTAAGAATGACAGAATAGTTAAGTTAAATTAATAAGGTAGTTTAGTTTAATTAGAATAAGGAAATGCGACCGCGGCAAGTGCAGCTTAACCTTGCAGATCGTACAATCCGCGCAGTCGTTGCATCGCTACGAGCCCCTCATTAAACACGTATATTATATGTAAATATATAATGTATGTTACTTGTTTTGTGTCCATAAAGATAAAGAGTAACTATTTGTGTTGTATACTTATTGCCATCGGAATTCAAAACTATGGGCTGCGATGGAAAAATCCTTTCAGGAAACACAATTATACCCATTCTGGAATCGAACCCAGAGCCTCACACCTGACATTATAAAAAAGTCGATCCTTTTACTCATAAGAACAAAATGAGACACAAAAAAACCTGACATTAACCGACCTTCCATTTCAATAGTACGTAAAACCCGATATAATTCCAATCGATTGTAGTCCTTTTTCGTTGAATTAGTCAGAGTAGGGCTGTACAAAATCGATAGTAATTGTGTATTCGTACGTACCATTGAGGGTTTTTCCCCAGCCTGCCACGTAAACGTCGTTGCCTTCTATTAGACGCTCCTTGTTGTCCACCAAGCAGATAGGCTGGACGAAATCTGTGAAAAAATAAAACAACATTATTGTATGTACGCTGATGCCCGTGGTATGGGTCCCGGTTTTCTTCATACAAACTTTACTACACCTTTTCACCCCTTTAGAGATGGAATTTCAAAAATCCCTTCTTAGTGCACTTTTAGGGTACTTCTAGAAATAATTCCTCTACATTTCAATTATCTGCGTCCACCGGTATAGGCTGTATGTTGTATGCCAGTCACGGTACCATTTTTTATAGGTATAAATGACTTAAGTCGGGTTAAAGTTTTGCCATTAAAACATCTTGGCATGACGAACTTTTACTATAAGACCTCTGACGAATAAAAAAGGCGGAGAGAATCTCGCTAAATAAAAACTGAAGCACTTAATTTTTTCCTAAACCCATTATAATTTTGAAAGCATTTTAACTCACCAAATTTATACTGTTATTTTATTTGTACTACAACAATGACTACCGTCACACTAGATTTTTTGCGTAATCGCGGCTTTTTGGCATACTATGGACACTTCACTTATTGTTTAGCGAGATTCCGTCCGCCTTTTTTATTTGTCCGAGTATGGGACTAACACTAAAATCGCGAAAATAAAATCAACTGATCCCTACATTTTGTGTTCAAATAAATCGTCAAAATAAAGGGTAGGTACAACTGATATATATATATATCAAGACACTTCAATGGTTGCCTATCACGCTTACGTATCCTCAGTACTAAGATATGGTATTATTATATGGGGTAACTCAGTGGAAGTTGACAAAGTTTTTAAAGCTCAGAAAAAATGTATACGAGCAATTTCTAGTGCTCACATTCTGGATAGCTGTAAACCCCTATTTAAAAAACTTAACATTTTACCTTTGCCTTGTTTATACATCCTAGAAATATGTCTATTTGTTACAAAACATCCCCATTTATTTTCAAAATTCTCCGATAACCCAAATAGCCGATCTCGGCACAAAGATCGTCTGAGCTTACCAAAAATAAAATTAGAAGTATTTAAAAGAAACGTGTATTGCATGTCTATTAAAATATTTAATCACCTACCCCAGAATCTTAGTAAACTACCTCTGAAATTATTTAAAAAGGCATTATTCAAATTGTTATTAAATAAAAATTATTATTGTGTAAATGAATACTTAGAAGATAAGTCGATAATATTTACAATATAGATAAAATACCAATATAATTATGTTAGCCTGATTATGTACCTAATGACATTTTGTTATTTTTAGTTATTTTTAAAATGTCTATTATGCACCCCAAATATGTTTGCACGTCATACGTGACAGGATATGTTAGAACACGAACATTTTGTAACACCTAGTTATGTACCATATTCTAGCAAATAAATATATTGAATTGAATTGAATTGATATTTTTTTCGCGATTTCATACATACATACATACATATTATCACGCCTGTTTCCCATTGGGGTAGGCAGAGACTATGGATTTCCACCTGCTACGATCCTGACACACCTCTTTCGCTTCATCTACGTCCATTAACCTCGTCATGCATGCTTCGCGATTTCAGATTTGGTCAAATAGTAAAAGTTGTTCATAATGATGAGTACAATGACCCCTTAAGGTGCTACTAATAGTTAAGTGGCGCCCCCATCAGTAAAAAAAGAATTACTCGCTGAATACTTAATTTATCGAAAATCCGTTTTTAACAATTGAAGTACAGGTACTGTAGTTTAATCAAAAATTCTTAACTCTGTAAAACATAGTTTGCTGTAATTGTAGATACAAAACAATGCAAAAAACGGCCACCTTTGTCACTTTTTCTATCCAGTCAAACTCATAGCACCCCTCGATTCTTCGGCGGGGTTAAAAACTAAGTTTTCTTTTAACTAATACCGAATACGTTCATCATGGTTCTCACCCCACCGATCGCATTGACTCGGCCCACTACATAATAATAGCAGATATGCACTGTTATGACAGAGAAT
This sequence comes from Asteroscopus sphinx, assembly GCA_949699075.1. Lineage (NCBI taxonomy): Eukaryota > Metazoa > Arthropoda > Insecta > Lepidoptera > Noctuidae > Asteroscopus > Asteroscopus sphinx. The sequence goes on from OX453024.1 coordinate 15,938,036, forward strand.
AATCTTCGGTTAAATTCGGGCATCCCCGGCTCGCTGAGACGACTGCAATCTTCATTGAAGGAAGACCCATTCGAGTGTTTTTTTTAAGGAGCCAAAGGCTCCAGCTCCAGCCGAGGGCTGGTGATAATGCAATGATGCAATACCACCTAGGCTGTTTGCTTAAATTTTATTGGGAGTTAGTTCGCCAAACTGAGACATAAAGAAGTCTCATGTGATTGTTATTTCACCAGCACCCGTACGCTTCGCACCGAAACATCAATGCAAGCAGTACTGTTTGGCGGCAGAAGTAGGTATGGTGGTAGTTCTGCCCGACGATCTCTTTCAAAGGAGACCTACTAACCTATCCTATGACATTCAAGTCTAACCGGCGGTTTTGACTGCAATACTTTCATCGTTTCATTTAGATTGTTATTTCAGTAATAATCGTTTCATCCTCATTTGGTGAAATTCTGTTGATAACGCTTTATGTAAACAGTGACCGAACTTTATCAAAGATACCGGCTGATAAACACTCCCTTCCTCTCACGTACCTTCATGACGGCTAGTTAGGCTTTGTATACCGAGGTTTTCCCACAAGGTTGAGGGTACACAAAATACAAGGTCAGTACACTCCACCAACAGGCAAGGATTATTTACTAGTGCGTCTTGTATCGGCTAGTTTTTTAATTGCAGCTTTCTAAGTCCTTATTAGTAGTAGGTAGTAGAGGTAAATGAAAAAAAAACATCAACCAGTACTAGACTTGAATACCATGAAATATAGATATTACCATGAAATAATACAATACAAATACTCTTTATTGTACACAAAAAAAAACACACTTGAACACGCTTGTCAATAATGACACTTGGGTACAGGGCTGGCGGGGCCAGCTACCTTAAATAGCCTAAATGCTGTACTGTTTTTTCAGGTACAGTCCAAAACGAACTTTAATGTAGTAAATGGTTGAAAAAAACCGAAACGAATTAATTTTATGGAACGTTAAATAAAATGTAGGACGGATGATACGATCGTTCTGGGTTTTTGACCGAAAACCCGTTAAGGAAAATGGTGTTTGTCCCAGTAATGACATGAGTATGTTGTTGTCCTATATTCATTTGGTATATATATACCAGGCCCCTCAGAAAGTATTGCGAAAAAAAGTTTTTATATATGGGAGACTGGCCAGTTATAATGTTTTTCGAAAATATGATTATTTATAAGTAAAAATAAGTAAGTTCCAATTTCAAAATTTCCCTCCACATTTTTTGCGAGTTAATTCAAAGTATTGTGTCTCACTGAAATATGGATCTGCGCCGGGAACATTTTAGAGCTATGATTTTATACGATTTCAAGTGTCGCCTGAAACCGGATGAATCGTACGATAGACTTCAAATGGCATTCATGGATGAAGGCCCTTCCAAGGCAACCGTGTATCGTTGGTATAACGAATTCAAGCGCGGTCGACCAACTTTGGGGGATGACGAAAGAAGCGGTCGCCCTTTGACGGCTGTTACCGAAGAAAACGTGCTAGCAGTGAAAAATTTAATCCAAGACAATAGGCGAATTACATATCAGGAGATTCAACACATATTGAAGATTGGATCGGGAAGCGTTCACGAGATTCTACACAGCCATCTTCGCGTGAGGAGGATAGTATCACGCTGGGTGCCGCACAACCTCACCGATGCTCAGAAGCAGGCCCGGGTGGAATGGTGCCGTGATATGCTTAACAAATTTGAAGCAGGCTCGTCTCGGCGTATTTACGACATCGTTACAGGTGATGAGTCCTGGATTTATCAATACGACCCAGAAACCAAGCGCCAGTCGACTGTTTGGGTGTTTCAAAATGAGCCAACGCCTACCAAAGTGAAGCGATCTAGAAGCGGGGGTAAGATTTTGATCGCTAGCTTTTTTAATTTGACTGGCCACTTGGTATCAATTCCCTTACGGGATCAAAGAAGCATTAATGCCGAATGGTATACTACCAAATGTTTGCCAGAAGTTTTCTCTGTTATAAGCAACAAGCGACCAAACACAGGGCTCCGCGGGCTACTGCTCCACCACGACAATGCACCTGCGCACACCGCACTCAAAACGAGGGACTTCCTGGACAGCACGCCAGTCAAACTCCTGGGTCACCCTCCTTACAGCCCTGATCTAGCACCGTGTGACTTCTTTTTATTCCCAAAAATAAAAAATCAGCTCAAAGGGATACAATTTTCGTCGCCGGAAGATGCGCTGGCTGCGTTCGAGCAGGCTGTAAACGAGGTGTCTGCGGCGGACTGGAAAAAGTGTTTTGAAAACTGGTTTAGGCGCATGAATCTTTGTATAGAGGCTGGTGGAAAGTACTTTGAAAAGATTTGATAAAAATATATGTACGTATAGAACAATTTTTTTTAGTTTCGCAAAACTTTCTGAGTGTCCCACGTATATATATATAGCTATATTTATTTATTGTAATCGTGTGTAAGTTTATGATGTTATAGAGGATAATACATGTATGTATATTTTGGGATATTTATTTTATATTTTTTTACTAGTTAAGTTAGTTTAGTTTAAATTTCCGATATAATTTAAGTGCACCGGTAACTACCCTTTGTCTCTTCCATGACATTCCAGTCCATTCAATGGTTGTCTGGAAGAGATCGCCGTGGAGCGATAAGACCGCCAGTTGTACACTAGCGCATAAGTAGTTATTTAAGAAATTAATGTAATCTTGTTGTGCAATAAAGAGGATTTGTATTGTATTGTATTGTATTGTGTTTCTCTTTACATCTTTATCAAATTCCGTAATACCAGGAAAACTGCATTGTTGATATATAAAACAAAAGCTAATAATAAAAAAAATATATATATATATAAATAGATATTAATATATGTTACTCAACTGTGTATCCTGGAAGCCATAGGTGATTAAAGTGACTATACAGATTCCTTAAATATGTCGCTCAACTCTCAGAAAATACATTTATCATTAACCGCTTAGATCGTGTTATTATAACCATGGTTCCTCATACCTTATCCATCTTGTTTTACAAGAATCTATCTCTTTTTACGTCGCATGTTTAAATTGATCTTTTGTGAGACTTGGCAAGTCCAAAACTTTGCAACCTCTACAGCGTTATCAGTGGCGGCGCAGAGGTTGTTCAAGGTGCAGGTTAACACGTAGCAGGGCCTCCCCTTCGTAAATGTCACGGGCTTTTACCCTAGCTTATGTAGAAGTGCTAGTGGTTCTTTAATGATGTTATTTCGTAAGGACTTGTCACCCCTTTTTCACACTCTCCCTTCCTTGAAGCTTTTTATTGGGGTGAAACTGTAAGTACCTACTTATGTTTTCTTACAAAGTTATAACTAACTACTGAGATGCCTTCTGTTAAAATTATAGGTAACTGGTAGAATTAAATTAAGTACTGCGAATTGATATATTTACAATTGACATTGCTCTTGTTTCGTGGCAGCCACAGACCAGCTCAAGACGCCGCTTAAAAAAAGTTTTACAAGTACATTGGTGTAAGGTCTCTCTGAAGGGCACGAGCCTCTCTCAAAATGCCACGTTGCCGCTTGAAAATTCTTTGGAGCCTCTTATGGCTGGGTACAGACCAACCGAACGAAGGCAAGCGAAGACAAGCCAAGGCACTGAATAAGTTATTGTATCAGTATTGACATAAAGGCGACTAAGGGATTCACCAGAGGATGGGCAGCAGCGTTCTCTGAGTATTTAACCAACCAACTGCGATCGCCAACCCGCCTGCCAAGCGTGGTGATTATGGCATATCCCCCCCTTAATTGGGGGAGGCCTATGTCCAGTAGTGGACGTCTTTCGGCTGAAATGATGATGATGATGATTGACATAAAGTATAAAATTCAAAGAAAACATACAGGGCAATGTCTACTTTGAATTTTATACTTTATGTCAATACTGATACAGTTACTTATTCAGTGCCTTGGCTTGCCTTCGTTCGGTTGGTGTGTACCCAGCTTTAGGTGTGCAGGTTTCCTCGTGTTGTTTTTATTATACACCAGAAAAATAGAACAATAGGTACATCACAAATGGAAATTACATTTATGTACTCTTTACCGTTACCGCAAGTGGCACATGAATTGATGAGAGAGATAAATTGTGGAAAGAAAAAGAACATGCGCAATCCGCATGCGTTAAAATGCAATAATTGATGAGAGGGCTACCTGAAGAACGTATGGCTGGGGGGACTGGATGCGGAAGGCAGAGGACCGAGAGTTGTGGCGCAACTTGGGAGAGGCCTATGTCCAGCAGTGGACTGCGATAGGCTGAGTTGATGATGATGATGATGATAATGAGAGAGCTTAGTAATAAAAGCGCGTGCATTACAAGATCTGTGACATACGACGTCTGTGTAAAATACTGCCGATCGAAAACTATTGGGAAAAAGAAAAACTTAAACTCAGAGAAATACATGACTTCAATAAGTGTGTTTTAATTAAGTTCCTTATGGGGCCTTGCGGTAGGTGTGATTAGGGAGAAAATGTAGCGTCACGTCACGCTAAATTTGTTTAGTATACCCAATAGAGTACATTGAATATACAGACAGAGTTGTCAGCTGACCTCACCTAAGCGCCATATGGTGGGTAACGTCAAAGTTACAGCTAACTTAAATAAAACATACAAAAATACATTGTTTTACTGTGGATCGAACCTGGGCCCTGTGATATCTCAGTCCGACGCATGATGTTTCCTGCCATCTATGCATGTATTATAGTTGCGAAATTGGCATTATAATGAACCGGTCAAAAACATGATAATTTTAAGGATAACTTCGTTCCTGACCCCCGCTGACCGCACTCGTTTTTTTACTAATTCAATTTTGCATGAAAAGTAAACGACCTCCGCTAAGCTAAAAACACTGACCCAAATTTTTGACTCATCCAATATTTATCACTATTATAATATTGTTACAGGCACTGACAATGTTGGAAGGCACAAAGATCAACTCCCCGTCACAAATGGCTAGTGTATTCGACATTGCCAAGGACACGGTCCTGTTCCTCGTCTTATCCTGCTACTACATCCTGGAATCCCTATTCTGGACCTTAGTACCTAATGCCATAAGGCCCATGAAGAGCCTGAAAGGGGATGTGGTGTTAGTGACGGGAGGAGGGGGCGGTGTTGGTCGCCATCTTGCTGTGAAGTTGGCAAGACTTGGAGCCAAGGTTGTGATTTGGGACATAAGCAAAGAAGGTTAGTTCTATGATCAATTTAGTTTCCTTTAAAGGTTCGGTAGGTCGCCAGTCAACCTTAGACTCGTTTCGTAGAAGGTATAACGCAGTGATTGGTTGGTTCACTGTTTTACGATAACTGCCTCGTAAATTAATTAGGATTCTTCTTTAAACGTTTAATTGGTCTGCCTCGTTGGTCTAGTGGTTGCAAGCGCGACTGAAAAAAAACGTCTAAATGTAAGGCGTAGTTTGTTCGGAAAGTTGCCACGCATGAATCGCAAGTAAAATTGTGATTACAACCATTCTATCTATTTATAGAACGACTGCTGAGCGTGGGGTCCTGGGTTCAATTCCCGGGTCGGGCAAAGTGTTATTGAGTTTTTTCAGTAGGAAGTTCTCAGTACCAGCCCGAAGTCTGGATTTGTGCCCGTCAATGGCAATAGGCTCGCCCCCTATTACATGGGACTATAACATAACTGGCGAAATGTGGGTGTACTATTACACCTCTGCCTGCCCCTTCGGGGAACTATAGGCGTGATTTTATGTTATGTTAAATGTTTGATTTGTTTTCCTTCCCATTTGTTTTTTTTTTTAAATTATTTATTGGATAAACTATCTTAATTTCTTCTTAGGTTTTCGCGATTACTACACATTATAATAAAACAAAGTTTAACCGGATTAAATCGCGTATATTATTTAAATTGGTTTCCCTGACGTTTCGAAAGCTTTGCAGCATTTCGTGGTCGCAAAAAATAATCAAAAATAATTAAAATAATCAAGTCCCAAACAGCACGCAACACTGTAAAAGATATTAATATTGTACGGTAGATTAAAATAATTTTTTAGAAATATTTGTAAAGACGCTTGTCATCTTAGTCTACCTGCGGCTTAATGGTTGAAATTAAAGAAATGAATTTTTCAGTGTTTTTAGAAATTCATCAAAATTCAAAAGTCAGATGGTTCATGAGATACCGATGGGAAATCCCATCGGGCACATGGCTAGTGTGTAATAAATCATTAAAGGGATATGTTATTTTTAATATCATACTAGCGGAGATCAGTGACATACTGACAGCAGCGCCACCTACCCGGTCCAATTGTGTTTTTAAACCATCCAGGAACCCATTGAAATATACACACAAAATTTCATCCAAATCGGTTCTGCCGTTAAGGAGGAGTTAGATGACAAACACACGTACAGAAATGTGTGCACAGCTTTCCCAGTGTTACTGAAAATAAGGCACCTAAGGCAAAAAAGTACCACTACAAAGAGAGCCTTACCTTCCCGCTTCCCGCTGTGCACAAAGTTTTAGTTATTAATCACCGAACCACAACGTCCATCACTGCCAAGTAGAAACTATCTCCGCAATATGAAAATAGCTCCCTTCCGACCACAAAATGAAATGCAAGGAAACTCAATTTCCTTCTCATCCCGCCCCGTTTAAGCAGATCAAAATCCTGAAACCGCGGAAAGGTAAAAACTTTTCTAATAATAAACCCACTGGCCGCCCACGCGAATACAGGAAGGCCTGCGTAAACAAGTATGTAGGTACGTACTAATACAATATGTAGGCCTCGTTATTTTTGTGTGTAGTCCTTTGTTGGAACTTTGCTTATGCGGTAATGCATTGTCAACACTTTTTGGCAAGTGAAACTCGCTAAGGAGTTGTTTTTAGAAGGACAATTGGATGTTCCTTGCAAAATTTATGTTGTTGTTAGAGTCCGACCGAATTTCGTTATCATTTTCGGCAACTTCCGTGTTAGGACGAAAAAAAAAATTCTGGCCTATGCCGAAAACGATCTATTTAGTTCAGCGGGTCAATTTTATGCAGACATGCATATGATGTAAATTGCTTTTTCTTGCATATCTGTTTTTGAGAAAAATTAAAAGTTTCATGTTTTATAAGACGCGCGATCCGCGTTCCTGACACACATTGGCGGCTAAACATCTCTTTCGCACATATTATTACAACTTGTAGTGTGATAAGGATGTCAATACCAACATCCAACCTGTCCACTCGTCATATGTTTCACAAGGAATGCTTGATCGTCAATCCAGGTGAGGTAGACGCACTGACATGAGACTGTGGTTTCTTAGAGTTCCAAAGCTCGATGATCATCTCCTGGGGCATTAAGGTATACGTATAACTGATTTATTGATCGAAAATTTACTTTGGCAGTGTATGGCAATCCTATAGCCATCGATAGCGTAGACTAGCGAAGGGGTTTCATCTCAATTAGTCACACCTTGCGTTTATTCGAGGAATTACCAAAACCGTGCTCATCCTTGGAATTGAATAAGCACATCGGTCTGGACAACCACCTTGAGAGATATTTCGCGACCTTCTGCGCTTCAGCACGGCACAAGTGCTAACCACGTCTCCTTTTTCGTTCAGATATGTCATTCCCATACATTAATAGTGTTACGACGGAGGGTTAAGCAGAGTGGACGGAAATACTTCAACCTCGATTTTCCTGGACTTAGAGACGTTTTCAGCAGGCTGAATTGCATTTTCAGTCCGTATCAGAGGAGGCTCTATCACATACCAAAGAATCGAAATTTTGAGTAAGTTGCCGTTGTTTTCAGGCGCCTGAAACATGTTTTCAGGCCGTTTCAGGAACCAACAAATCCGATGCCGACATTTCCTGAAAACCCATTTTCAGGCGTTTTCAGGACCCCTTATGGCCATTTGACACCCACATGTAAAATTGTTGATGAGTGAGCGAGATAGAGCTAAATATCAGACAAGGATAGACGAAGAACCTTCTGGAAGAGAGTGAGCAGGATAGAGCTAATATAAGACAAGGATAGACGAGATTCGACAAGCTTCGAGAACATTCCATTCTAGAAGTGAGTGAGTGAGATAGAGGATAGATGAGGTTCGACGAGGTTCGAGAACTTTCTATTTCGAGAATGTGCAAGTGAGAAAGAGTTATCTTATGACAAGGATAGATAACGTTCGAGGACTTTCTAGTACCACGATTCGCGGCCTATATAAACGGCGCAGCTCAGCGCCAGTGAGTTCAGTTGGAGTTCAGTTTGGATCACGCGATACAAGCGATAACATCGAAGCGATATTCGGAGCGATTTAATAGTAACTTTGTGTGTTAATAAGCGATTCAGTGTAATTGTTCAGTAATAAAGTGTTCTCTACGCATTTAATCGGCTTTCTATCTATATACGAACCCCCAGCTCGTAACATTTGGTGTCAGAAGTGGGATAGAAAATGCCGATTACGCCAAGAGAGGAGGAACCAGCTGGTAACGAAACGCCGAGTCGGATGCAGACGAGACAGTTAACGGCGAGACAGACAGCTCAGGACGCATCAAGAACTATGAGTCAGGAGGAGGTCGTCCAACAGGGACCTCAGCCTCAAGGTGGGAATAACGACATTGCCAGCTTATTCAATTTGATGCAGCAAATGGCAAGAAAGCAGGAAGAGCAAATACACGAACTAGCCAGAAGGCAGGAAGAGCAAGCCCGCGAACAAGTGCGCGAAGCACGCGAACAAGCCGCAAGGCAGGAAGAGCATGCACGCGAGCAAGCCGCAAGGCAAGAAGAGCGGTTCCGTAGATTGGAGAAGGTACTTGATCAACAAAGAGCATCATTGAAGGAACTTGATCTCTCTTTTAAAAACAAACTAGATAAGGTAGAGGTTGATCAAGCTATCGCTAGTGACACAGACACATCCGAACAAGATGAAGCCGAGAAGAGCCAAGAATTGGACGATGAAGCAAATGAAGGTGAAGATGAAGTTAATATGTGTCAAAAAACTGAAGATGACTCAGAAGATACAGATGGCACGTTCAACCCGAGCGGGTCGGAGGAGGACGATAGCAACTTCTACCCGGAGGTGGGCAAGGGAGTGGTGGGCGCCACACAGCGCCACAAGTCGCTGAGCCGCTGCCGCTCCGATGGCGAGCCCGCCAAGCGCGGCCGCAAGGTCAAGGGCAAGAAGGGATGGCCAAGTAACCTGAGTCACGGTCGAAAAGCAGAATCAAACAGCGAAGAAGAAAGTAAAAAGTCGGAGAATGAGAGCGAGAACGAGTCCGGAAGCGATACAAAGGAGTCCGAGCAGGAGCTCAAGTCGAAGCGTGGGCGGACAGCGGCAGCAGCACCGGCACTCGTGGCGAGAGGCCGCAAGGGTGCGCTGGCTAAGAATGTCAACGCTAAGGCCACGCCCGTCAAGCGGAAAGCACTCACACCACCTGCACAGAAGAAGGCACCTACTGCCAAAGACGCGGGGCCACCAGCAAAGAAGAACAAGAAGGCTTCCTTAGACAAGAAGCACGGCGAGGGCAGCGTGAAGCTCAAGGAAGAAAGCAGCGCCGAGGAGTCCAACACGCCCGTCGACGAGAAGACCAAGAGCTCGCCCACTGACGAAGAGATCAAGACGTATGACCCTGGAGGGTGCAAACTTTATTTGGATGGGCCGTCACGAAGATCAAAGATGTCACCTACTGAATTCGGAAGGACGGACGCAATCATCCGAAGATTGTACACATTGATCGACTGGCCCGGTACTACGGAGATAATGATGCTCGGGACGAGCATGTCTTAGGAGGGGGTAGTGTTACGACGGAGGGTTAAGCAGAGTGGACGGAAATACTTCAACCTCGATTTTCCTGGACTTAGAGACGTTTTCAGCAGGCTGAATTGCATTTTCAGTCCGTATCAGAGGAGGCTCTATCACATACCAAAGAATCGAAATTTTGAGTAAGTTGCCGTTGTTTTCAGGCGCCTGAAACATGTTTTCAGGCCGTTTCAGGAACCAACAAATCCGATGCCGACATTTCCTGAAAACCCATTTTCAGGCGTTTTCAGGACCCCTTATGGCCATTTGACACCCACATGTAAAATTGTTGATGAGTGAGCGAGATAGAGCTAAATATCAGACAAGGATAGACGAAGAACCTTCTAGAAGAGAGTGAGCAGGATAGAGCTAATATAAGACAAGGATAGACGAGATTCGACAAGCTTCGAGAACATTCCATTCTAGAAGTGAATGAGTGAGATAGAGGATAGATGAGGTTCGACGAGGTTCGAGAACTTTCTATTTCGAGAATGTGCAAGTGAGAAAGAGTTATCTTATGACAAGGATAGATAACGTTCGAGGACTTTCTAGTACCACGATTCGCGGCCTATATAAACGGCGCAGCTCAGCGCCAGTGAGTTCAGTTGGAGTTCAGTTTGGATCACGCGATACAAGCGATAACATCGAAGCGATATTCGGAGCGATTTAATAGTAACTTTGTGTGTTAATAAGCGATTCAGTGTAATTGTTCAGTAATAAAGTGTTCTCTACGCATTTAATCGGCTTTCTATCTATATACGAACCCCCAGCTCGTAACAATAGCTTAGAAATGACAGGAGGGGGGGGACATATTGCAAGCCTCTTTGGGGGGCTGTATTTCGCAGATGGTATACCTGATCAGTGGCGGCTGTACCTTAAGTGCACTCGTGCGCTGCACTACCAGTTCATAAATTCATAATACCTTCTTCTTCTTCGTGTCGACATGAGCTACATAATGATAACAGCTCATATCGTGGGGAAAAGATTAGCCAGTCAGCAGGTTGATAGCGGGGCTGACTGCCCAGGGTGCGCCGGACGATCAATTAAATATCGTCACTCGTGGAGGCTCTTTTAATGCATCTCATAATACCTTAAAAAGGAATCACAAAATATCTAAAACATCCATATTACGCACCTACTTTATAATTACGAATAGTTATGAAGTAACGACAAATCAATTTAATCTCTAAACTGAAGAAGTTAAAACCTATTTTCGCTCGAACAAAAAAGCCCCGTGCGCTTCGCGGAGCGCACGTTGAGCGCTCATACAACTTCTATGAAATACGAGCTACAAACTCTTAACTAAATAAACTTGCCAACGCGTTAATCTGCTTTAGTTAAAACATCTGTAGCCGCCTAACAAGGGGATGACGGTTAATCATTGCCCTGCATTAAGGGATGATACCTATGTATAGATAGAAAAGGGTATCAGGATTATATTAATAGGATAGATGAATTTAAGATACATTTTAACTAACGTCTTCTATAGGTATGGCCTTAAGTGATAGAATAGATCATCTTTCTCCACCCGTGGGTTTAGTAAAATGTAAGGAATTACGTCAAGAGGAAAAATAAAATAAACCGGCCAAGTGCGAGTCGGACTCGCGCAGTAAGGGTTCCGTACCTCTCAACGACCTGATACCCAATAAAAACTGATTTAATTTACGAGAGTTTATCAAAAGACATCAACGTACAGTGCGCGAAATATGAATTTTTGCATATCTTTCTTACGCAGGTACTGCCACATATGTCTATGTTTGTCTTATTTTTAGTATTTGTTGCTAAACTACATAATATGCACTATAATCTGACCGAGTTTGACGCTGGTATATATTACCGTTTTGAAGATAGAGCAAATACCGTTGAAAAAAATGCATGTTTTTTGAGGTTTCTTGTATTGGGACCCCCTTTGGTTTTAGACTTTTTTTTGTTTACGCTTCGGCGGCTGGGATACCTTGTGACTTGAGGTCACTCAGCACATCAGAACTAGGAATTTCGGTGGGGATACCTCTGATCACCACTCTAAGGAGGCGATCTTCTGGGAGTGCGTACGTGTGAAACGACACACCACGGTCACGCAGCAACTTGGTGAAGCTGCGGAAGTCTGTTGGGGTAGGCACTGAGACCTTGATACCCTGTTGGGTAGTGCGGGCACTGGTGTACATGATCTGACGATCAGTAGACCATTTGGACACTTCGGTCCACTTCGCCCTATCCTGTATGGATAAGGGCGGCGGGGGGGGGGGGGTATTTTCCTCTGAGAAGCGGAGGGGGGCGTGCCGCGGGGAGGTATCTGAGGCGTGGTGGGGGGGGGGCAGAGTTATCCTCTGAAGTTTTGGGGGCCTTATTTGGGACGTGAGCGTCGGACTTGGCCTTTCGCGCTCGCTTCGCCGACGCCTTTAATTTGAGTACTAACACGATACGTCTAAAAGCTTCAGTTTAGGAGATATGGCACCAGAAGTTTCTTCGCGCATACGTCCATTCGCTGTAAAATACATATTCAAATAAAATTTATATGAAAAATACACCAACTATCTGTTAGTAACATGACCTTGTAAACAGCATGAAAGCTTATGAAATTATGAATAAAATCTAAAATCATTTACGATGAAAAATCACATGATCAAAGTGATAGTCAGTACGGACGTGTGTTAAATCGCTGCATATTCCAGCCAATAGCGTAAGTACGCCATTTCAGTTGCTCCCGGACAATTATTTTATATTATCGGTGGTTGCATTTTTCTAGTGTAATGAGTAGTTTTATTATTGTTTTTTGGTTCTAACAGAGGTAGTAAGTGAATTAGCTTCATTGACTGTTATTGAATTTATTCTAGATATTATGCATTTTTTCTAATTTTCTAAAAAGTGTGTTATTTCTCACGTCGCTGTTCTCATATCGCTGTAATCGGTGGTCTTTATTACCACCGATGTGATAATTTACACCGAAATGATAAGAAAAATCCAATCGGTGTCTTATATCTAGGTATTTAGGCCTCCCCAAGCATCGCCATGACGACCGGTCTGGTTTTCGGTAATATTCACCGCTTTGGTCAGTAATAAAACTTTTTAACAAAAAATTGAACCGACGAAATCAGAAACTAAAAAGCATAAAATAATAAATTATGAGTCGGCGCCAAAAAAACTTTTATAACAAGTAAAGTGCGTGCAAGTTGCAAGTGGCCGAGCGGAGAACGCATTTTTGGAAAGTTATTGTTTATCGGTGAAAATTTCACGTTGTATTTGATGTTACGATGTTTTATTATTTATTTAAAGTAATTTAATGGTCTTCCTTGATTGTTTGTTTGGCGCCGACTCATAATTTATTATTTTTCGCTTTTTAGTTTCTGATTTCGTCGGTTCAATTTTTTATTAAAAAGTTTTATTTTATGTTTTTTTGTGGCTAAAATCTAACTCCAGGTCTCCATTATGTTGAAATGTGTAGAACTACATTTATGTGTGCCAAGTTTCAACAGAATCGGTTAACAGGTAAGAATTCAGTGGGTGAACAAGCACTCATCCCCTGTTTTCCTACCCTTAGGGGTAGATTTTTATTTTGAAATTCAAATGGGACCAACTTCGAGATATACCCTATCCATTACAAAAAGAATTATCAAAATCGGACCACTCTGTAAAAAGTTATGCGTGGTCATACATAAAAAAAAAAAAAAAAAAAAAAAAAAAAAAAAGATACGCGTCGAATTGAGAACCTCCTCCTTTTTTTTCGTCGGTTAAAAATAGAGCCAAAGAAGAAAAACTAACTGAAAAAACAGTGAAAATAATGTCGGTAATCATTTATTTTAACATAAAAATAAGTTGCCTGAACCGTTTTTTTTACTGTACATAAGAACAGTAAAAAGTCTCGTTTTATTTTTTTCAGTGTTAAGGCATCCTTGACTGGGTTTGAGTCTAGAAACATTTGAGGGAACAACTCAGAATACGGGTCCAAGACTTTGGGCAATACTAATAGCTAGACGTTGCGTGTGGTATGTTATACGAATAGATCTGATCAGAATATACACCATAGAAAAGGATGGTTCGTTCCATCCACCCTGTACCTTGAATGACATCCAGAAACACGTTGGAATCCGACAAATTCTTCGTTAAATAATGATTGGAGCAGCATATTGTGGAATTAGGCTCGATATCGTCACAAAAATACTCGTTTTCAGTTAACAAAGTTTTCGGTAATATCATGAAGATAATTATTAGTAATGATATGGCTATGTTGAGGAAAAATAGCCATCTTAGGAAGAGAAAGTATGATACGACGCCGGTTCCGAACTTGCCTTCTATTTCTCTCATGGGCGACTGCCAGAGTTCTAGTTTTCCGACTACTTCTGAGAATTGTATTCGGAAGCGGTGCCAGACTTTGCGTTGACGCCATTGTAGCTGTTCGAGGCCCTGGAGACGAAGCTTTGTGGCATTCTGTGGAGATAAAAATATTTTTTTTGAAGATACAATTACTTTTTTGGACATAAAAATACTTTTTTGGAGATAAAGATATATTTTTTTTTCATTTATCATTTTGACGGCACGTTTGATGAAGTGGCCACGGGTCATGAGTCCGATTTTCGCATGGATCAATTTATTATTTGTCTGTTCTACATACAACGTGTTATTAAAATAACTGAAAAACTCTTAAGGGGTCATTGTACTCATCAGTATGAACAACTTTTACTATGGGACCAACCCTGAAATCGCGAAAGAAATCTGCTACTCCATACATTTATGTTTGAATAACTCGACAAAATGTAGGCAACAGCTGTTATTTTTTTCGCGATTTCTGGTTTGGTTCCATAGTAAAAGTTGCTCATAATGATGAGTACAATGACCCTTACGGTTTTCAGTTATTTCAATTAAACGTTGAGTGGAATTAAAAAAAATACAAAGATAGAAAACGTATTAATTGCGCATTTTCACGAAATATTGTGTCCAAATATTTGTTTATAAACAAAATGTATTTTCTAAAACAGTATTGTACCCAAAGCGTGCCAAACGGGACCCTGTTACTCTCGCTACGCTGTCCGTCCGTCCGTCCGTCTATCTGTCACAGGGTTGTATCTTTTGAACGGTAATAGGTAGCCAGTTGAAATTTTCTCAGAATATGTGTTGCTATGACGTAATATCACGACAATAACCTACTGAAAATAAAAAAAGTTTAAAACCATACAAGAAACCTCTAAATACATGCATTTTTTCCAACGTTTTTGTTCCTGCTCATCTTTAAAACGGTAAAACCGCCACGGTTAAACATGACAGTCTGAAGTTTCCGCTTGCTTGATGTGTGATTAAAGTACCTACGCGTGATTTCTCATGCATTTAAAAAAATCTACTTGGATTTTTTATAATTACTGTAAACAACAAAACAACAGAAAATATGTGACTTTAGGTGTTTTGAACGCAATCTTTAAGAGTGTTAGTTAAATTCTAAGCTATGAATTATTATACATAGAATTGAAGCAGATTTTAAATGTGAAAGTAGCCGCGCAACAGCGCGGATGTATTTTTTTTTTTCAATACTTACGTATACGTACGTTAAGAAAAAAATTCTAATAAATATCATTGGTTTTTAACTGACTTCAAAAAAAGGAGGAGGATTTTGTTTCAGGACCGTCATTATTACTGCCGAACCGCCAAGGAGTTGTTCTCATCTAGAAATTAACACCGAGATAATAGTGACGATTTGACGATGACGTACCTAGGTATAATTCTTTATTTTTGCCATGGTATAATATTAACGTAATCATCATCATCATTTCAGCCAAAAGACGTCCACTGCTGGACAAAGGCCTCCCCCAAAGGGGGGGGATATGCCATAATCGCCACGCTTGGGAGGCGGGTTGGCGATCGCAGTTGGTTGTTTAAATACTCAGAGAACGCTGCTGCCCATCCTCTGGTGAATCCCTTAGTCGCCTTTAACGTAATTAACGTAATAATTCGTAAATAATAATTAAGAATAAAAAAATAATCTAAAAAATAAAAACTCTTAAATTATTCAATTAAGCGTTATCAAATTGATGAGACAGTCCCTTAAAGGGTTATTGCCTTTTGGTGAAAAATAAAACATGTAAAACGGAACAATAATCTTTGATTTTGTTGCTTTGACGAGAGAAAGTTGCTTAGGAAGCTGATACATTTATAGCAAAGGTTTTAAAATAAAATTTGGTTTTCAGGATTACCTTTTCCAGTGCCATTCAGGTGCATTCGGTCAATAGATTGGGCTTCACAATGTAAGTTAGAACGTGTGTACCTACATCACAAGTTAGAATGTGGGTACATTCAATGTACAGTCTGAAAGCCCGATACCCCGAGCACGAAAAACCTATTTCCTTTCCACTCTTTTTAGAAAGACATTGGATAATGCATTAAGCCAGAGATATATTTCTGCTTCACGATACAACGTGTAGAATTGACGCAAGACTTTAGACAACCCAGTTAGAATATTATAAATACTGATCAGGTAATAGAACATGGTTTTAAGGCATCAGTATGTTCCCGAGTTGGTTGCTATATAGCCTCTTCATCATCAGCATGAACTCAGCCTATCGCAGTCCACTGCGTTGCGCCACAACACTCGGTCCTCTGCCTTCCGCATCCAGTCCCCCCCAGCCACGTTCTTCAGGTCGTCGGTCCACCTGGCCCGGGCACCCTAAGCTGCGTTTGCCGATTCGCGCCACTCAAAGACTCGTCTGCTCCAGCGGCCGTCGGTCCTTCGACAGACATGGCCAGCCCACTGCCACTTCAGCTTACTGATCCTACAAGCTATGTCGATCACTCCGGTTCTTCTCCGGATAATCTCGTTACGGATTTTATCCTTCAAAGAAACTCCAAGAGTCACTTGACACACGGAAATCCATTTCGCTAGTCTTCCTGGGCCTCAAGGACCTACTCGGGATCCACTCATATACCTATTTATCATAAAACAAGTTTAACCGGTTTACATCGCGTATATTATGACGACCTCTGTGGTCTAGTGGTTCGAGTATCGGACTGCTGATCACGAGGTTGTGGGTTCGATTCCCACAGGACACAAATATTTGTGTGATGAACATGAGTGTTTGTGTTGGTCTGGTTGTTTCTTATGTATTTTAAGTATGTATTTACAAAAAAAAAAGTATATAAGTATTATATCCATTGTCTAGTACCCATACCACAAGCTCTGCTTAGTTTGGGACTAGATGTTGATGTGTAAAAATGTCCCAAAAATATTTATTTATTTATTATTTAAATTGGTTTTCCTGACGTTTCGAAAGCTTTGCAGCGTTCGTGGTCGCAGGAAGACCAAGATGACAAGCGTCTTTACAGATATTTCAAAAAAAAAACTGGAGTTTCTTCAACAACATAACATAATTTCACGCCTGTATTTCCCTGAAGGGGTAGGCAGAGGTGTAATAGTACACCCACATTTCGCCAGTTATGTTAGTCCCATGTAATAGGGAGCGAGCCTATTACTGTTAACCGGAGTCTCTTAAAAGCAGCAAGAAATCAGTGCAATCAGATGATACGCAACGCTAAACACCGTTATATCCTCGATGACATCTCTTTTTCCTCGTCCGCTGATATCTGGAAGTTCTTCGGGACTTTAGGTATCGGCAAGCCACGTGAAATTAATCTCCCGAGCACAATTGGTTTGGATTATATCAACAATCATTTCACTTCTGTTAGCTTGAATCACCAAACCATTTTTGTAGGACGGTTGATTACATTGTTGGCCTATCTCGTCCTAATATCGACTACTTCAACTTTTCTCCAGCCACCCTGGAAGAAATTAAGAAAATAATCCTTTCCATTAAATCCAAGGCCGTTGGCTACGACACTATAAGTCGAGACAGACTTTGCAAACTCAAATTCATAAACACACGTACGTACAATATTACAACGCATTTGGGTGCATATTTGGGCTCCCATGGCGGTGTAGCGCTTCCGGCATTTTCGCGGAGAATAAAGTGGACGACTTCTTCGCTGTCCTGATAAAGTCGAGTAAGTCTAGCAAAGCAATTAGTATACAGGGTCGCCAGATATAGATGAAGATTTCTCAGAAGTTATTATAGAATGGTTTAATTATGGTTTTGTATAAATACATGTTAACTTTGTCCATTATTAAAATGATATTTCACTCGAAAACATCCATAACATTTTGAGAAAACTTCATTTATATATCTCTACCCTGTATACCAATTGCTTTGTTAGACTGTAGTTATGTCAGTGTTGTCAAATAAACAGAAATATACATAGTGTTGTCAGAATACACACTTTATTTTTTTATTTTCGAACGGACTCTCGCTGATACCCAAAATAGGTAATATATATAATAGGATAACTGCTTAACCGGGCGGGTGGCGGAGAATCGCGTTAGTGACTTCGCCACCCGCCCGAAAATTTCCCTAAACCTAACTTATTAACTAAAATGGTTTTCTCGAAAGTGGCGGACTTTCGGTATATCGGGTTCAGAATACAAACGAAAAAAAAAGTAAGTTGTCTGCTCGTGACCGGGGGCGTGGGAACCCGTGAGTATTCACACAACCACCCCCGGCAGGTCTCGGCCCGCCACAAGCAGGCGACCCCCTTCTCCCCGAGCGGCCTAACGACGGCCGCACCCTCCTCTGTGGCGCACACGGAACACTGCACGCCACCTCACCTCACGGGCCTTTACCAGCTACACCAGCTGCGCCAACTACGCCAGCTGCTGGTCGGGCAGCAGACTACCCCGAGTCTGCTGGTCGCTGGCCCATCCTCTTTTCCATCCAATTTTTTATAGAGGTGTTCTTCCTCGCGGTCCGGGCGGTAAAGCCAAGACCCTCGGTCCCAAGAGGCGCGAGAACACTACTCAGCAGGCACTCCTGGGATTACGAGACCGACGGGGGCAGGGAAGGACAGTCCCCCCGCTGCCTGCCCAGTGGCATGGTGAGTGCACACTGGGCCCGCCCCTGCTCCTCCACAGTGCCCTCTGCTTTCTCAGAGGGACACGCGGAGCAACTTCCTATTGGCCCACGTCGGGCCCCTCCCGTGCCAGAATATTCGCCACAGGCAATGAAGTCCCCCGGTCCAAAGGAGACTTATTGCCCGTGCCCAGGGTGCACCGGCCCAACAACTGCCGTTCCCTCTAGACGTGTCCAGAAGGACAAGCAGCTGTCAGACACACGTGGAGGTTTTCTGGCCAGCACCCCGGCGACAGGGGATGCGGCCTTTCGCCCTATCTGGGCCTTACTTAACCAATGATTTTTACTTATAAAAAATCATTGGCTTTACACAATATTTACATTCCTTAGATTTATAGATGTTAAAAAGTACTACATCCTTGAGTATGTAAGCCTAATCTTTAACATTTTAGACTTTTGGGGAATGTTTTAGCAGAAAGTTTTTTTTTAATTATTTTCATTTTGATTGCTACTAGCATTGCATTTTCAGGGACTAACTTAGTGAACCATGTGAAACATTTAAGAAAACACTAAACTAACTATAATAAGCTGTATAGTTGTGCAGTGCAATTTGGTTTATGCAACTCCTTCAATTTACTCGTTTGATAAACAACTGATAAGGTCGCATATTTTTATACCTACTCAGATTAACTAGGAAACTACTTTGTATGTAACTTGGTAAATATTATGTGACACCATCTAGTAATATTTATAAAACTTGTGTTAGAAAAGATAAAGGGAATTGAACAAATTTTAACACAATATACTACACATTCCATTGCTTTCTGGAAAATAGATGGTGCGCTAGACAATCCGAACACCATACGCATATATATTATTTAAATAGACCGCGGTGTGTATTAATGCAAGTTAATTTTTGTGAGTCTTCATCTAATAAAAATTGATTATAAGCCATTGACAAATCAATTTTTGAAAATTGCTGTCCCCCGTGTAATCTACTAAAGAGTTCGCGAACTGACGGTAAAGGATACTGCTCCACAATCAGCTGTTTGTTAATACTAACAGAGTAGTCTACACATAACCTAACCGTACCGTTGCGCTTTAACACAGGGACAATCGGTGACGCATACTCTGCATGTTCAACCGGTTAACATAACTAAACGGTCGATCTCATCATTAATTTTGTCTTTTAAAGCGAACGCGATAGGGCGTGCTTTAAAAAACACTGGTACAGAGCCTGGTTTAATTTGCAATTTGACTTTGTATTTATTAAACGCTCCTAATTTATCTGAAA
The DNA here is from genome assembly GCA_949699075.1 of Asteroscopus sphinx. Lineage (NCBI taxonomy): Eukaryota > Metazoa > Arthropoda > Insecta > Lepidoptera > Noctuidae > Asteroscopus > Asteroscopus sphinx. The sequence goes on from OX453024.1 coordinate 15,957,956, forward strand.
AAACCTCTGGAAATTGTGATTGTAATTTTTCAAACATGTTATTTTTATTGTTTAAAAACTTACAAGGTAGCAATTCTAATTTAAAACTCGAAATGAAATCACGACCAAGGAGCGGTGGACCATTTCCATTGTTTACTACGTAAACATTAAGTTCATGCGTTTTCGGCATACTTATGCCAGTTCGGTGGGTTTATTCAAGTTATTTTTAAATAAAAGCTTGTCTAAGTGAATGGACGAAGTCAAGGGGCGAGAGGGGGACTTGAGGAGGGCACCGTTATTGAGAGGGGATGAGCGAGGATAAGGGTAACAGTTGCAGGAGATGGGGGAACGTGTTTCCCGCGGGTGGAACTAGACGGCGCTATGGGTTTGAGGAGGAGAGGAATGAAGTGGGGTTTTTTTTATATGGGTGACCTAGAGGAGTAAGGATCAGGCGGTTGCAGAGAGGGCCAAAAATGTGGTAAAAATTCGATTCACTCTGCCCGTTCCCGAGATATCAGCTTATGGTTCTCGGGTGGCAGGTTCGATTATGATAAATTGAACAACAAAAATTTAATTTTATGAACGACTAGCTTGTTCTTGTCGCACCAACACATTAACAAAATGCTCCAGTATCGGAGCATCATGTTTTCATGTTGCTCAGATAAGGCTAAACTAAAGAAAAGTGTAGTGTTGTAAAATACATCAAAAATAATTCGGTTTGCAGTGTCATTTATTTAGATTAGCAAGAGCGAAACTATTCTTCTTATTCGAATTTTATCGATATCGATATTTTTGGGAATGTTTTTTTGTCCCTTTACTTCTCACACTAAGATATTTTTGTGTATGTTGCGCTACAACACATAATCCTTTACCTTCCGCATCCAGTCCACCCCAGCTACCTTCTTTAGGTCTTCAGTACATGTGGCTGAGGGGCGCCCTCCGCTGCGTTCTTTGCGGTCTTTACTCAAGGATTCGTCTACTCCAATGGTCATCGGTTCTTTGGCAGACATGGCCTGCTCACAGCCACTTTAGTTTGCTAATTCTACAAGCTATGTTGGACACTCCGATACGTCTCCAGTTTCATCCTTCAAATAAACTCCAAGCATACCTGGCTCCATAGTTTGCTGAGCGACTTTGAATTTGTGGACTAGCCAAACTCAGTGTTCACGTCTCGGCATTGTTAATTATTTCTTGAAGTTATACTAACAATTATAATAAAACAAAGTTTAACCGGTTAAATCGCGTATTTAAATAATATACGCGATTTAATCCGGTTAAACTTTGTTTTATTATAATGTGTAGTGATCGCGAAAACCTAAGAAGTTATTATACTAACAACTAGAACTAGACACACTCCCTATGTAGACGAATTCCTGCATAACTTCTAGCGTCGTATTTTTAACGAGGACCAGCCTCAACACACTGCGCGACATGTCTATTGAACATGATGTTGCCTGCCATGGTCTAGTCCAGATTCATACCTATGAACTATTATGTAATTCATGACCAAAAACATACGTAGCCTCCGACTGCGTTTTGATAAGTCTTGTTTATTATATCTTTTCTGTTATTTTTACACGCAGTCGGGTTTTTTGTTGTTGTTAATTAATTAATTTTTCTTTTCTAGACCCATAAAATTACGATTTAAATAAATCAATGAAACATGGAAAAGTAAGTTTGATTTAAATCACAGATTTTTATAAAAAAATAACCTTGATTTAAATGATTTACATGATTTTAAAAGTATGATTTGTCATTAGTCCAATGCCGATCGATCGGAATTATTTCCAAGAGTAAGGCGAGTTCGACTTGCACTTGGCCGGTTTTTTATCATGATTCTTCACATCTTTTAACTCCAATTGTTGTCCAGGTCGTTGGGACTTCGACACGCAAGAAGAGTACTCGGCCTACATGAGTAGCAAGGAGGCACTGCCCAAGGCCGCCTTCCAGTACGGTGTCAAGACGCAGGACGGACGCAAGACCAGGAAGACCAAGGATAAGAGCGAGAAGGCAGAGCTGGACAGAGAGTGGCAACAGGTATAGTCACGATCCTTCCCGGTGATACATTTGGTCGACAAAGTCCCTTGAACGAATTCTGCTACATTACACGTACCTACAGCTGCCATCGAACACTGGGCACAAGCAAATAAATAAGGAACTTATAAGCAAACTTAAAGAGGGGAAAAAATTAAGGGGTGAGGATCCTTCATGAAGTTATCTCAATATAGCACGATACGACCATAGAGTAACATTGATACGATGACTAGATTTGTATTAGATTATTTTGAATAATAATTTTATTTTTGTACAATTTTAATTTTTAATTTTATTTTTATATTATGATTCCATGTTTTGATGATTAAGTATTTAATGATTTATAAAACTACTGACGTGTTAATTGACTTAACAAATAATTTAATAAGTATGTAAGTATATAATATAATAATTATGTAAAGCGAAATTGTCAAAATAAACTTGAACGTTTAACCACCTCAGTGACCATAGGTCACAAGCTCAGCTCAGTTGCATGCGTGAAGCCTCTTGTCATTTTATTTGGACCAAGTGCTACTGTATTTACTCTTAGGAATACCTCGGTCTTTCTTTTTTGGGAAAACTGGATTGTTGTTATATCGTTTTTAACTTTTTAATGAAACCACCAAAGTTTAAATTGAAAATAAGGTAAAGATTTAATAGTCTGATGGGGCAGGAATTATACTTGAGTTAAATCTTTTAACCAAAAGTTCACAACTTATAAAAAGTTAGAAATTAAAATAGATATTCCTATCCTATTAATCATCATTTAAACCTACATATCTAAACAAATCAAACAGCCCTCCAAAGCACGATAAACGTTATTTAAAAAAATCTCGTAAACTAGGTCGGTGTCGATCCACGTCGGAAGATCATCCGTCTCCCGCAATCCGTCTGCAAGGGACATGCGTCTACGTACTTTCGCTAAAAATGCAAATTGTACGTCGAACTGACACCACGCCCGCACAGGGGTCGCAGAGCTGACTTAGGGACTCTTAGGGGTAAAGGAGGCTCTCACAATTTTTCACAGAACCGAAATGAGCAAGACACACCCCTAAGAATCGTTGAGTGTGGAGGACTTTGTCTGTATTTCATTATATGACGTGATTTTGAGCTACGGCGAGTACATCACTCACCTTCGGTTTGCCGACGACATAGTAGTCATGGCTGAGACCATGGAGGACCTCGGTACAATGCTCGATGACCTCAGTAGAGCTTCTGATAGAGTGGGTCTTAAAATGAATATGGACAAGACAAAAGTTATGTTGAATTCCCATATAGCACCCATTCCCGTAAACATTGGAGAATCTACACTCGAAGTTGTTGACGATTATGTATACCTAGGACAAACTGTCCAGCTAGGTAAGTCCAACTTCGAGAAAGAGGTCAATCGTCGAATCCGACTCGGTTGGGCAGCGTTCGGGAAGCTACGCAATATCTTCTCGTCCAAAATACCGCAGTGTCTCAAAACGAAAGTCTTTGACCAGTGTGTGTTGCCAGTAATTACTTACGCTACTGAAACATGGTCGCTCACAATGGGCCTGATAAGAAGGCTCAAAGTAAATCATGGATAGATTGGAACAATAGATTTTTTATAACATTTAATATCTGTAACATTATGATAATATAGGCTGATTAAGTCTAAGATAAACATGTGATTTATCTATAAAATATTATTTAACAATATTACGAAACTGTGTTCAAGTTGCTTTATCAACACCTATGTAAAGAGCAAGCAATGGTTATGGGTAACCATTGATTAGTCTATTCCAATTCAAAACCATGGAACCCAAATCCCCTGATACTTATTCATTGTTCCATGGTGTATACCTCAAACAGAAGGCAATACCATAAACTTTAATTAATCAGTACTAACCCAGGGATCAGACACAATACATGCAAATTGGAAATGTTTCCGCACATAAGCTCTGATTAAAATTTACAATGAACGGTTTACCGCCAAAATTAATAACCGATCTATCCACGATTTGCCCTACCAGAGATTGAAATTTGACATAAGCTCCATACATTTTATGTCAAATTTCTATCTCTAGTAGGGCAAATCGTGGATAGATCGGTTATTAATTTTGGCCGTTAGCCGATACGTTTAAACAAATCCGAATCGGATAGGGTTTTAATCTGTGCCAAATTGATTGTGCAGGTTTCCTGTGTTTTAAACAGAATGTAGGAACGATTTAAATTGTGGAAAGAAAAAAAATCGCTCACGAGCAGGATTCGAACCTGCGACTCCTGGATCAGTACGCCAGTTCTTTAGCCACTAAGCTACCGTGAACACTGCTCGTGGTAACGAAATTCTCATCCACTTGGTGGTATATTGCTCTCGTCAGCACCCTTCAACCAGAATGGTTCGTGTAAAAAACAAGTAGAAATTCCATTATTCTCTTAATTTTTTATTTATTTAAATAAGTACGTATGTACTTAAAACATTTCCAAAATTACTTTAGAAAGAAAATAAATCGAATCAATATCTGTCTAATCCCTTAAGTCGATTTGAATTAATCGATGAGTCATTTTACTTAAAATCAATAATTGCTAAACTTACTTTCGACGGCTTATCAAAATTGATTTCTCAGTTTCCATTGCGTCTTTGTTAGCACCAAATTTCTTAAGAGCAGCCACCGACTCATAAGTACCCCGCCGTAACTATTTCATTCAATGTAAAATGAGAGTTGGTTCGATCCGCAGCTCTTAACTTAAACTTTGCAGTCCCTCTCTAGTGCTGTTAGGGTTGCCATTATTGTAAAATATTTAGTTTTACATAACCAGCCCATTACAGTCCCACTGCTGGGCAAGCCTCTTCTCAGTATGAGAAGGCTTAGGCCTTGAAACCAACAAAATGGTGTTCCTCCGTGTACGCACGGCTACACATCAAGCTGTACATTTCCAGTATAACCTGATCTCGCATTGTACATAAAGTCTACGCAATGCGAGGTCAGCTTTTACTGGAAATGTATAGCTTGATGTGTAGCCGTGTGTACAAGCCAGCGCTCACGTTCACGCATGCACATAAAACCGTGCTCACCGTTCTCAGTACACATGTCGCGGCATCGTCCAGTAAGCATCGCGAAAAACAATATGCGTGAGCGAAAGAATGAAAGAAAAATGGTTTATTTACTACAGCCAGAGGCACACAATAACAATAATATACAATTTTAATCATCTAATTATAATACAAGTCCTAAAAGTATAATTGTGTGCCCCGCGGCTGCACCAAATAGGCTCAGTTCAGCAAAAATGCCAGACAACTAGTGTCTGGCGCTGGTTTTCAACTGGACCTTGTTTGAAGTGTCACGGACGAAAATCAGTTTTACAGTGAATAAACTAAACATAAATAAAAATAATAAAAAAATGTGTCGCAATAATAATATAATAAAGAGCGCTGGCTTGTACATGGAGGAGCAAGGTTTAGTTGGCTTCACTATAATAAAATAAATAATAAAATTCTTTATTGCAGGCACGCAGACCCATATAAAAATTTAAATTAAATAATACATTTCCATTACCATCATCATCCTCCGAGCCTTTTCCCAATTATATTGGGGTCGGCTTCCAGTCTAGCCAGATGCGGCTGAACATCAGCATTTTACACGGAGCGACTGCCATCAGACCCCCGCAACCCAGTTACTGGGTAATACTGACATTCGGAGGTTAGACCAGTTGTCAGACTTTCAGGCTTCTGACTACCCGTAACGACTGCCATAGATATTCGTATGACAACCGGGACCGACAGCTTAACGTGCTCTAACGTACCGTGCTTTCTTTTGCGACACCAGCGCCGTACACATCATTAATCCTTCGAGCTGTTTCTGCAGCACTGGTGCCACGGTAGAACTCGTACTCGTAAATATACCGATATTTCATGTTTTCCATTGGGCGGTAATAAGCGACGCCAAAGAAAAAGATAATGAGGCAAAAACAAATGAATGACTGTTTTCAAAACTCAAATGTACCAGCTAAATGAATTTATAAATTTGAATTTGGAATTCTTAACCAAAGAGGCATGACCATGACTTACGGTGCCGAGACGTGGACACTGACAGTTGGGCTAGTCCACAAATTCAGGGGTGCTGGCCAGAAAACCTCCACGTGTGTCTGACGGCTGCTTGTCCTTCTGGACAAGTCTAGAGGGAACGGCAGTTGTTGGGCCGGTGCACCCTGGGTACGGGCAATAAGTCTCCTTTGGACCGGGGGACCTTATTGCCTGTGGCGAATATTCTGGCACGGGAGGGGCCCGATGTGGGCCAATGGGAGGTTGCTCCGCGCGTCCCTCTGAGAAAGCAGAGGGCACTGTGGAGGAGCAGGGGCGGGCCCGGTGTGCACTCACCCTGCCACTGGGCGGGCAGCGGGGGGACTATCCTTCCCTGCCCCCGTCGGTCTCGTAATCCCAGGAGTGTCTGCTGAGTAGTGTTCTCGCGCCCCTTGTAACCGAGGGTCTTGGCTTTACCGTCCGGACCGCGAGGAAGAACACCTCTATAAAAATTACAGGAGGATGGGCCTGCGAGCAGCAGACTCGGGGTAGTCTGCTGCCCAACCAGCAGCTGGCGTAGTTGGCGCAGCTGGTAAAGGCCCGTGAGGTGAGGTGGCGTGCAGTGTTCCGTGTGCGCCACAGAGGAGGGTGCGGCCGTCGTTAGGCCGCACGGGGAGAAGGGGCTCGCCTGCTTGTGGCGAGCCGGGACCTGTCGGGGGTGGTTGTGTGAATACTCACGGGTTCCCACGCCCCCGGCTAAGGTAGTTGAAGGAACACCGTGGTGGTTTTAGTCAGTAAGAGTCCGACACTGGCTCCGCCTACCCCGGGCGGAGTGCGTCTATGAGGATTTCCCCACGGAAAAAAAAAAAAAAAGTCCACAAATTCAAAGTCGCTCAGCGAGCTATGGAGCGAGCTATGCTTGGAGTTTCTTTGAAGGATAAAATCCGTAACGAGATTATCCGGAGAGAAGCCTTAGACCACCACGCTGGTCTTCAGTTTGCAGACTACACACTATCGAGAACTGTATGGAGCACTGTCAGATGTGTAGATTTCCTCATGGTTTTTCTTTCACCGTTAAAGCAAGTGATAATCAAATTCTCATCTAGACATGAAATTGAAAAGTCAGAGGCGCTGGTCGGGTTCGAACTCTCACTCTTCTGAAGCTTAGAAGGCAAATGTTCAATTGCTAAGCTTATAGTACAAATACAATGCAAATAATTTATTGGACCAAGCACATGTTTACTTATTTGATTATCTAGATAAAAGTAAGTTTAAAAAATGTATAATTTTCGGATAAGACAACGAGTACCATTTTATTATTGTCGAACTTCAGTTACATGTAAGTTCGTTTGAGTAATCGATTATAGAGCACGACTGGGTGGGTGACCGACGGACATATACAAGAATATGGAATAATATCATTATTTCAGCCGAAAGACGTCCACTGCTGGACATAGGCCTCCCCCAAGCATCGCCACAACGACCGGTCCTGTGCCTTCCGCATCCAGCGGATTCCCGCGACCTTCACCAGGTGGTCGGTCCACCTTGTGGGGGGCCTACCCACGCTGCGCCTTCCAGTACGCGATCGCCACTCCAGAACTTTACTGCCCCATCGGCCATGGAAATTTTTAAGCAAATAGTGGCAAACTTCTGTGTTGAAGGTACAAACAAGTTCCACAAAGGTCCAGTTTTGTGTAGATACCCCTGGAAAAGGACTAGGGGCATGTAATGCATGCAGTGTACCTTCTTTCAGCCCACAAAGATCTACTGTTTTGCATAGATTTCCCTAGGAAAGGACTAGGGGCATATAATTCATGCAGTGTTTCTTCTTTCAGCACACAAAGGTCTACTGTTTTGCGTAGATAGCCCTGAGAAACGACTAGGGTCATGTCATGCATGCAGTGTTCCTTCTTTCAGCACATAAAGGTCTACTGTTTTGCGTAGATAGCCCTGAGAAAGTACCAAGGGAAGTTTTTTTTAAAATCTATTTAGCAAAGCGAAAAATCGCCTTTGCTCTGGTCCAGGAGCCATATGTGGGTGGTATTAAGGCAATGAAGTCGTACGGGGGGGCAAGGGTCTACCAGAATGCTAATCGCAGTGAGGGCATTGTGAAGTCAGCGATAGTGGTGTTCGATAGTAATATCGACGTCACACAGTGTCCGAAGTTCACCACCAACAACATCGTGGTGGTGAAGCTGCAAACAAGCGAGTGGGAGATGCTTGCCGTCTCGTACTATTTTGAGCCTGATAAGCCCATTGGCCCATATTTGGACCACATAACGAGAGCCATGAATGAGCTAAAGCCCAAGAAAGCCATCATTGGAGGTGATGCCAATGCAAAAAGCATATGGTGGGGAAGTACTGTCATCGATGATAGGGGAGATGAGCTGGCAGGAATGATTGGAGAACTTGGACTGCAGATACTAAATCGCGGGAACACACCCACCTTCGACACCATCAGAGGGGGACGCAGAATAACGAGCCACGTCGATGTGACGATGTGTACGGAGGACTTCCTAGACTTGGTAGACGACTGGACGGTTGCTGAAGACCTATTAAGCTCGGATCATAACGGCATAATAATGAAAATTAAATTAACTAGAGGTAAAAGCATTTGTGTAAAAAGGACAACAAGGAAATATAATACAAAAAAAGCTAATTGGGAGCTATTTTATAAAGAAATGGACCAATTAAAGGTAGAAAATTGTATTAATAAAATTGAGATAGATCAAATTAATAGTAATGAAAATTTAGATAAAATTATAGAAACACATGCAATGGTAATAACCAAAGCATGTGAATTAGCAATACCTAGAAAGAAAGAAATTCAAAAACTTACCATGCCGTGGTGGTCCGAAGAACTTGAACAGAGTTAATACTTTCTAATTAAACTACAGTTCTTACCTGTACTTCAATTGTTAAAAACGAATTTTCGATTATCTCCCAAGTTGCGCCATAACACTCGGGATTTATAACACAGATGCCTCTGCTTTCCGCATCAAGCCCCCCCCCCCCAGCCACGTTCTACAGGTCGTCAGTCTACCAGGCGGGGTGGGGGGGGGGGCACGTTGCGTTCGACAGACATTTCTAGCCCACTGCCACTTCAGTGTACTGATCTTACAAGCTATGTCGATCACTCCGTATCGAGATTATCCGGAGATTCTTCTCGGATTTTATTCATTACTCCAAGAATAGCTCGCTGAGCGACGTTAAATTTGTGAACTAGCCCAACTGTCAGTGTCCACGTCTCGGCACCGTAAGTCATGACAGGCAGAACGCCCTGGTTGAAGACCTTCGTCTCCAAACTTTGCGGTATAGGCAACGAGAAGACTCGGCGATGTTTGCCAAATGCTGCCCAGCCCAACTGGATTCTTGATTGATTGTTGTCTGGAAGATTTCGCTTTTAGCGATAAGACCGCCCATTATGTATACGTTGTTCCTGTTTACTACTATTTTCATAGTGTACAATAAAGTATATTCTATCTATCTATCTATTCTTCTGCCGGATTTTTCTTGAATTTATAAATTCAAATCATAGCACCTAATCATTGTTTTGAATATATTTATTTATTTATGTATACGCAACACATTTTACAATAGAACGTGCGACACCACGAACCGTTCGTAGTGAGCCAAGCTATGCAATGATTTAAAAAACAAATCGCATTACCGTAGTATTTGCGACTAAATGGTCGCAAAAAAGACTGTGAAATAAAAATTTAATTTATTTTACGGACAATATCGTGGGACTTTTTTTCAAACGGAGGCAGATTCCTCGGCCCTGGAAGGTCCTAGCTGAACGTGCGACACCAAGAACCGTTTGTAGTGAGCCAAGCTATGCAATGATTTAAAAAACAAATCACATTACCGTAGTATTTGCGACTAAATGGTCGCAAAAAAGACTGTGAAATAAAAATTTAATTTAATTTACGGATAATATCGTGGGACTTTTTTTCCTAGCATAGCACCTAATCATTGTTTTGAATATATTTATTTATTTATGTATACGCAACACATTTTACAATAGAAACTATAACATAACAGAAACTTGAGCACAAAGGTACGGCTTAGCTCTGAAATAAACTTCCAGCAAACCATACACACCACATAACACCACACCCATAACATTATTAGTCAATAAAGTATAACTCTTTAATAGTAAATAAATGATTGAAAACTTACTACTTATATTGTAATTGTAAGTTTTCATTCATAAATCACTTTTGAAACTTTGCCCAGAGTTCACCTACTTTCTTTGCTGACTGTACAAACTGTCATGGCTTTGTAGAGCGCAACAATATATCTGTACTATTTCAAATATCATCGAAGTGACGCCACTTTCTTTCAGATTATAGCGTGAAAGCCATCAGTATTAGGGCTTCTCAATATCGCCTTTTTTCTAATATCGGAATTGGACCCGATATTGACCTCAAAATATCGGAATTCCGAGATTCCGATATTGCGACACAATATTTTTAAATACTACTAGGACTTGATTTAAAATGAAAACCTAATCTTGTTTGTAGAGTAAAAAGTGGTGATTATGCCAAAAGTGTTGCTTTTGAAAACTAATGGGTCTTTATGACTTATAAACCTGTACGACCTGTCATCATCATCATCATCATTTCAGCCAAAAGACTGCTGGACATAGGCCTCCCCCAAGCATCGTCACAACGACCGGTCCTGCGCTTTCCGCATCCAACGGATTCCCGCGGCCTTCACCAGGTCGTCGGTCCACCTTGTGGGGGGCCTTCCTACGCTGCGCCTTCCTTCATTCCAGAACGCGGTCGCCACTCCAGAACTTTACTGCCCCATCGGCCATCTGTTCTGCGAGCAATGTGCCCCGCCCACTGCCACTTAAGTTTGGCAATTCTTCGGGCTATGTCGGTTACTTTTTACTCTAAAAACAAGATTAGGTTTTCATTTTATATCAAGTCCTAGTAGTATTTAAAAATATTGTATCTCAATATTGGAATCTCGGAATTCCGATATTTTGAGGTCAATATCGGGTCCAATTCCGATATTGGAAAAAAGGCGATATTGAGAAGCCCTATTAGGGCTTCGATTCCGAGATTCCGAGATCTCGAAATATCGGAATCTCGCTACATTTTCTACGTATTTATAATATGGGAATTAATAAGTAAAATATCGGAATTCCGATATCTCGATATTTTCCAGAAAATGTATGAAAACATCAAAAAATCTGAGAGCTAGTTATTGTTTAAGCAAAGACTAGGCTGTGCTAGTGGTCTGCCTTGAACGGAGACCTTATAACAAATTTTTTAATTTGTAATGTATTTTCCATACATAAATCTTATTTTTGGTGGATATTGATCCTTGGCAGAGTTAAGACTGGCCAGAAAGTGCTAGTGAGAAAATTATTTTGCTTTTATTGCTTATAAAGATTTTTTTCACTTATTAAAGACAATTTTTGTTATTGTTTTTAAACTACAGGCCCATCTCACTTCTGAGCCATGTCTACAAGTAGGTTTAACCGCATCCAGCCTCCCAAACAAGCCAGATTCCGATAAAGCTTTAGCACCGTAGACCACATACATACACTGCAGCAGGTTATACAGAAGACCGAATAGTATAACGTGCCTCTTTGTTTAGCGTTTGTAGACTACGAGAAAGCCTTCGATTCGACCGAGACTTGGGCTGTACTAGTATCTTCAACGGTGCCAAATTGACTATCGGTACATCAAAGTGTTAAAGTGTTTGAATGAAAACGATTACAGGACCGAGCCTATAAACCTATCCTTCTGTAGCGAAGTGTGAGACAGGGAGATGTGATCTTTCCGAAACTGTTCACTGCTGCATTGGAGGATGTCTTCAGGTTTCTGGACTGGAAAGGGTTAGGCATTAACATAAACGACAAGTATATCACTCACCTTCGGTTTGCCGACAACATAATATATTCATAGCTGAGATCGTAGAGGACCTCAGTACAAAGCTCGATGACCTCAGTAGAGCTTCCGATAGAGTGGAAATATGGAACAGACAAAGGTTATGTCGAATTCCCTTATAGCACCCATTTCCGTAAATATCGGAAAATCTACACTCGAAGTTGTTGACGATTATGTATACCTAGGACTTTGACTAATCAAAGACCTAGGACAAACTGTCCAGTTAGGTAGGTCCAACTTCGAGAAACAGGTCAATCGTTGAATTCTACTCGGTTGGGCAGCGTTCGGGAAGCTACGCAATATCTTCTGGTCCAAAATACTGCAGTGTCTCAAGAAGAAAGTCTTTGACCAGTGTGTGTTGCCAGTAATTATTTACGGTACTGAAACGTGGTTGCTCGCAATGGGCCTTATAAGAAGTAACTCAAAGGGCAATGGAGAGGGCTATTCTCGGAGTATCCCTGCGTGATCGAATCAGAAATTAGGACATTCACAGGAGAACGAAAGTAACCGACATAGCCCGAAGAATTGCCAAACTTAAGTGGCAGTGGGCGGGGCACATTGCTCGCAGAACAGATGGCCGATGGGGCAGTAAAGTTCTGGAGTGGCGACCGCGTTCTGGAATGAAGGAAGGCGCAGCGTAGGAAGGCCCCCCACAAGGTGGACCGACGACCTGGTGAAGGCCGCGGGAATCCGTTGGATGCGGAAAGCGCAGGACCGGTCGTTGTGACGATGCTTGGGGGAGGCCTATGTCCAGCAGTCTTTTGGCTGAAATGATGATGATGATGATGACAGGTCGTACAGGTTTATAAGTCATAAAGACCCATTAGTTTTCAAAAGCAACACTTTTGGCATAATCACCACTTTTTACTCTACAAACAAGATTAGGTTTTCATTTTAAATCAAGTCCTAGTAGTATTTAAAAATATTGTGTCGCAATATCGGAATCTCGGAATTCCGATATTTTGAGGTCAATATCGGGTCCAATTCCGATATTAGAAAAAAGGCGATATTGAGAAGCCCTAATACTGATGGCTTTCACGCTATAATCTGAAAGAAAGTGGCGTCACTTCGATGATATTTGAAATAGTACAGATATATTGTTGCGCTCTACAAAGCCATGACAGTTTGTACAGTCAGCAAAGAAAGTAGGTGAACTCTGGGCAAAGTTTCAAAAGTGATTTATGAATGAAAACTTACAATTACAATATAAGTAGTAAGTTTTCAATCATTTATTTACTATTAAAGAGTTATACTTTATTGACTAATAATGTTATGGGTGTGGTGTTATGTGGTGTGTATGGTTTGCTGGAAGTTTATTTCAGAGCTAAGCCGTACCTTTGTGCTCAAGTTTCTGTTATGTTATAGTTTCTATTGTAAAATGTGTTGCGTATACATAAATAAATAAATATATTCAAAACAATGATTAGGTGCTATGCTAGGAAAAAAAGTCCCACGATATTATCCGTAAATTAAATTAAATTTTTATTTCACAGTCTTTTTTGCGACCATTTAGTCGCAAATACTACGGTAATGTGATTTGTTTTTTAAATCATTGCATAGCTTGGCTCACTACAAACGGTTCTTGGTGTCGCACGTTCAGCTAGGACCTTCCAGGGCCGAGGAATCTGCCTCCGTTTGAAAAAAAGTCCCACGATATTGTCCGTAAAATAAATTAAATTTTTATTTCACAGTCTTTTTTGCGACCATTTAGTCGCAAATACTACGGTAATGCGATTTGTTTTTTAAATCATTGCATAGCTTGGCTCACTACGAACGGTTCGTGGTGTCGCACGTTCAGCTAGGATCTTCCAGGGCCGAGGAATCTGCCTCCGTTTGAAAAAAAGTCCCACGATATTGTCCGTAAATTCTATATATACCAGGCCCCTCAGAAAGTATTGCGAAAAAAAGTTTTTATATATGGGAGACTGGCCAGTTATAATGTTTTTCGAAAATATGATTATTTATAAGTAAAAATAAGTAAGTTCCAATTTCAAAATTTCCCTCCACATTTTTTGCGAGTTAATTCAAAGTATTGTGTCTCACTGAAATATGGATCTGCGCCGGGAACATTTTAGAGCTATGATTTTATACGATTTCAAGTGTCGCCTGAAACCGGATGAATCGTACGATAGACTTCAAATGGCATTCATGGATGAAGGCCCTTCCAAGGCAACCGTGTATCGTTGGTATAACGAATTCAAGCGCGGTCGACCAACTTTGGGGGATGACGAAAGAAGCGGTCGCCCTTTGACGGCTGTTACCGAAGAAAACGTGCTAGCAGTGAAAAATTTAATCCAAGACAATAGGCGAATTACATATCAGGAGATTCAACACATATTGAAGATTGGATCGGGAAGCGTTCACGAGATTCTACACAGCCATCTTCGCGTGAGGAGGATAGTATCACGCTGGGTGCCGCACAACCTCACCGATGCTCAGAAGCAGGCCCGGGTGGAATGGTGCCGTGATATGCTTAACAAATTTGAAGCAGGCTCGTCTCGGCGTGTTTACGACATCGTTACAGGTGATGAGTCCTGGATTTATCAATACGACCCAGAAACCAAGCGCCAGTCGACTGTTTGGGTGTTTCAAAATGAGCCAACGCCTACCAAAGTGAAGCGATCTAGAAGCGGGGGTAAGATTTTGATCGCTAGCTTTTTTAATTTGACTGGCCACTTGGTATCAATTCCCTTACGGGATCAAAGAAGCATTAATGCCGAATGGTATACTACCAAATGTTTGCCAGAAGTTTTCTCTGTTATAAGCAACAAGCGACCAAACACAGGGCTCCGCGGGCTACTGCTCCACCACGACAATGCACCTGCGCACACCGCACTCAAAACGAGGGACTTCCTGGACAGCACGCCAGTCAAACTCCTGGATCACCCTCCTTACAGCCCTGATCTAGCACCGTGTGACTTCTTTTTATTCCCAAAAATAAAAAATCAGCTCAAAGGGATACAATTTTCGTCGCCGGAAGATGCGCTGGCTGCGTTCGAGCAGGCTGTAAACGAGGTGTCTGCGGCGGACTGGAAAAAGTGTTTTGAAAACTGGTTTAGGCGCATGAATCTTTGTATAGAGGCTGGTGGAAAGTACTTTGAAAAGATTTGATAAAAATATATGTACGTATAGAACAATTTTTTTTAGTTTCGCAAAACTTTCTGAGTGTCCCACGTATTGTGTGTATATTGTTTATAGGAATATTTTAGAAATTGTTACAGATATACAATTGTGTTATTTACGTGTTTAGATGTACACTTCATTCTTAATTGCTTAGTCCCCAGATTCCTGGATGGATTAGTTAATAAGCAGTTCATATATTTGGTGCCATGTTTGGTGCAATGTTATTTAATTAGTCACATGCAATTCAACCCAGGCCTTTGTCCAGTAGTGGACGTTTTTCGACTGAGATGATGAATTCAACCCAGTGAAGACCTATATTTTTTTTATAAGAGCAATCACCTTTCAGAGATAGTTCAGGAGCAATCGCGCCGAATCTAAAGCGTCCAATGCACCCAAATAAAACAAACGAACTACTGAAGCGTTTAAATACGGTATTTGACTATTTTTTTTTTATTTGTAATCTTAAAACTATTAGAAAAACGATGAGGAAAAATGAAAAATCCAATTAAATATTATTAACAAAACCCAAGTTATAAGCGCTTAAAAATTGTTTATTATACATAGACAGAACTGATTCCATCTGACGTCATCATAACTCATCAACGGCTATCGCAACCACACATCACTCTTAGTCAGTATAATGTCCGTTTCGCACGACAAGGACAGAAAATGCCCCCTCCAAAAACTTGAAAAAGCGTGTATCGCGAAGCGTGTATCGCGAAACGTGTATCGCGTAGCGTGTCGTGCTCTTCCATTTTGTCTGCGATTTTATTACCGCAAAGTTTGAAGACAAAGGTCTTCAACCAGTGCGTACGGCCTATCATGACTTACGGTGCCCAGACGTGGACACTGACAGTTAGGCTAGTCCACAAATTCAAAGTCGCTCTGCGAGCTATGCTTGGAGTTTCTTATCCGTAAGGAGATTATCCGGAGAAGAACCGAAGTGACCGACATAGCTTGTAGGATCAGTAAGCTGAAGTGGCAGTGGGCTGGCCATGTCTGTCGAAGGACCGATGGCCGCTGGAGCAGACTAGTCCTTGAGTGGAGACCGTGAATCGGCAAACGTAGCGTAGGGCGCCCCCCCCGCCAGGTGGAACGACGACCTGAAGAACAACAGATTTCCTCAATTCATACTAACATAAATTTTGGTAATAATAATAATATAGTATTAATTAATCTGATTTATTGTATTAAAATTTATTTAATTAATTAATTAAATGTAATGCTTATAAAAAATGACATGTAACTTATTAATTTGATTTATGATTTATAGTGATATTATTGTATGCCGAAAAGGCAGGACATAGTGGAACTGAAATTTTAATACTATCATCTGTACTTTGACCTATGCTCACACTAAACTGATTTGATTGATTGATTGATAACATGACTGGGGGGGACTGGGTGCGGAAGGCAGAGGACTGAATGTTGTGGCGCAACTTGGTAGAGGCCTATGTCCGGCAGTGGACTGCGATAGGCTGAGTTGATGGAGCCGCGGGCAAAGTATAGTACCACAGCGTAATTGAGCAGAGCTAGAGTTCCTTAGACTGTGATGGTACACACGGCTACACATCAAGCTGTACATTTCCAGTAAAAGCTGACCTCGCATTGTTTAGGGTAGTCTGAGGTCTTGCGGACTCTTGCGTTCCTTCTGTTACACTATGTGTAAAGCGAACATTTCACCAGACGCTCATTTACAGTGAGTGATTGTTAAAGTGAGTGGTAATTCGACGTGTAACGTAAACGAATTCTTTTTATCTTTAAAAAGGAATTGTCCTTGTTACAAACTGGTTTGTGATCGCCCGCTAATTCTTGTTTGCGAGTAGTACTGAATCACTATCGGCCGTTTTCACTAACCTATCTATCCACGATTTGTTCTACGAAATGTATGGAGCTTATGTCAAATTTCTATCTCTGGTAGGTCAAACTGTGTATAGATAGGATATTGAAAACGGCCGTAAGAGCGCGTAATAATAAAATCGTTATGTTGGGGTCGTTGGTTGAATTATAACATAAATTTATTATTACTGGATTACAACCTTGCATTGGTTGATTCAATATGTGAGATAGTGGACATATGCCGTCACAGATTTAGTGAACTGCGAAGATGAGACGCGAAGAATCAATCTGCAGGCCGTACAAGCATGTTTGTCTTTTGGAGGAGTACATGCTGGGGACTCGTTTGCTCCAACGGCCATTGGTCCTTCGACAGACATGGCCAGCCCACTGCCACTTCAGCTTACTGATCCTACAAGCCATGTAGGTCACTCTGGTTCTTCTCCGAATCTTGTTACGAATTTTATCCTTCAAAGAAACTCCAAGCATAGCTTGCTGAGCAACTCTGGAGTTGTGGACTAGCCCAACTGTCAGTGTCCACGTCTCGTCACCGTAAGTCATGAGAGGTAGGACGCACTGGTTGAAAACTTTCGTCTTAAAAATTTGCAGTACAGGTGTAGAAGACTCGGCAAAGTTTACCAAATGCTGCCAAGCCTAACCGGATCCTTCTTCTGTCGGTTACAACTGAACATGTTTAAACCCAAAGTGGTGGGTAACGGAATCTTTAGTGCACGAGTCCAACTTATACATGGCTGGTTTTTAGGGTTCCGAAGTCCTACAAGGAACCCTTATAGTTTCGTCATGTCCGTCCGTCTGTCCGTCTGTCCGTCTGTCCTAATCCTTTACAGCTTAATAACTTCTACAATTATAAACATAAGTAAATGAAATTTTGTAAAAAAATAGTCTACATATAGATCTCAATTTTAAAAGAATAAAAAAATCGTTTTTACGTATTTTAGGGGTGGCGTCCATACATGTGAAATGGGGATGCAAAAATTTTTTTCAGTGCACCCCCTCGTGTGGGGTATCATTGAATAGGTCTACTAAAATGAAGGTAATGTTTCATACACCACTTTTTTATCAGGTGTACCATCTGCGAAATATAGCCCGCCAAAGTAGCTTGCAATGTGTCCCCCCCCCTGCCATTTCTAAACTATCCAACGTAGAAACTTATAATCTTCCACATTGATAGACCTTTGTGAAAACTCTCTTTTAAAATTATTTCGAGTATAATGTGATTATAATTTTTTGAGTTATAGAGAGAAAACTGAAAAATACTTAAAACGTCCTAGTTCAAAGGTCATTGACCTTAGAGAAAAATGGTCATAGCAAATAATGCTCTTTTAGCTACTTTCTATTTGAAAAAATCAAAAACTTTGCATGAAAAACTTCTTAAATTTGGCTTCTTGAATTTATCGCTAGATGGCGCTACTAACAACACGCTCTGAGTCGCGAATGCTGCCGATTATTGCAAAAACTAAAATAGCCATGATTAATATTCGATTTGATTCGTTTGTAATTACACCTACTTAAGGAACCCTATAATACTGAGCATGGCCCGACATGCTCTTGGCCGGTTTTTTTAATTATTTCCTTATATACATACATACATATTATCACGCCTGTTTCCCATTGGGGTAGGCAGAGACTATGGATTTCGACCTGCTACGATCCTGACACACCTTTTTCGCTTCATCTACGTCCATTAACCTCGTCATGCATGCTCGTCGGTTTAGAGAACTCTTAACCTGGCATTTTTTGAGAACATCCGCGATTTGATCGCGATTCCTTATATAATTAGGTAAAAAAAACATTCATACAAAACTTATCAAATGGCGGCTTACATTTAATATCTTTTTCCATCCCTAGATAATTTGAAATGCAAGAACAGATGTCTTATTTTCTCACTAGCACTTTCTAGCTAGTCTTCTAACTCTGCCAAGGATCAATATTCAACAAATATAAGATTTATGAATGGAAACTACATTACAAATTAAAAAGTTTGTTGTAAGGTCTCCGTTCGAGGCACACCACTAGTCTTTGCTTAAACTATTGTTTAGTTATTACCATAAAGGTATTATACTGACGTAATAGAGACACTGTCACCTCATTATCACGTCACCGAAAGCGAAATGAGTTTATGTGCGAAATTGACACGTGTAGGAGTGATTTTTAGTGATGTGACATGGACGTTTCCGCATTATCGATATAGTTCAACCGGCCATACTTTTATGGAGTGGTAGTATTTTAAAACTGCTAAGCTATTTAAGTAACTATTGTTTTAAAATTACAGATATTTGAGACATAATTTTATTTGTTTTAAAAGATTGAGTTACGCAATTAAGGGTTATATTATAATTACATTATTAATGTCACGAAGGTAAGGAATACATAAGTAAGAAATAAAAAAATCAATTAATCATCATTTCAGCCGTAAGACGTCCACTGCTGGACACAGGCCTCCCCCAAGCATATATTGGGGGGATATGCCATAATCGCCACGCTTGGCAGGCGGGTTGGCGATCGCAGTTGGTTGGTTAAATACTCAGAGAACGCTGCTGCCCATCCTCTGGTGAATCCCTTAGTCGCCTTTTACGACACCCATGAGAAGATATAGGCTGGTGCAATTCTTTACGTCCGGCACCACACGGAACATTTTACAATTAATCATATTAGTTTTAATTAGGTGTATAGAAAGGTTTTCAATCCCGGAACTAAGTTCCTATACACGATTCCAGAATTGGTCAAATTATTGATTTTTTATGAAAAATTACAATATCTATGAACTTAACAAGTTTTCTTGTCCAGTCAACTTAAGTTACACATCAGACTTATCCTACTAATTTATACTACTACATGTAATACTAATGTAAATTTATAGTATATTTATAATTTGTAGTATATTATTATAGTACATTAAATGTAGTATAAATGTATAATGTATGTATGTATTAGTTCAAAATAATGTTTTCTAACACCTTATTGTACCATGTTTGATGCAAATAAATACTATTCTATTCTATTCTATTCTATATTATTTTGCGAGTAAAGTCCACTTCCACCTCCACCTCCACCTCTGCTCCACTCCACTCCACTCCGCTCCGCTCCACTCCACTCCACTTAACTTCACCTCCACCTCCTCCTCCACTTCCACTCCACTTTCATTCATCCATCTATCCATCCATCGTACATTACTATCCGCTCGTGCAAATGCATAGAAGCTTCGTATCTGTCGGGTGAGGGAGGATGCACCCCACGAATCAATTTTTTTATTTTATTCTTTCTTTCTTAAAACCCTTACTAGTTTTTAAGTCATAAGCTTTCAAACACAAAAAGTTTCATCAAAATCGGTCCAGTAGTGTTAGCGTGATGCTCGAATAAACAATTTTATATAATTTTGTAATAGTTAAGGTAAGATAAGATAAAAAGTAGCCTATATGTTTATCCAGGTTAAGTTCTATCTGTATGCCAAATTTCATTAAAATCCATTTAGTAGTTTTTGCGTGAAAGAGGAACAAACATCCATCCATCCATCCATCCATACTTACAAACTTTCACATTTATAATATTAGTAGTAGGATAGGATAGGATTTTTGGAACTAAAAATTTTGACATTCTGTCTCCATAATAATTTGTCATCTTCGGTTGAACTAGTTTTTTATGTCTAACTCTTCTTGTATTATATTTATTTTTAACTTTTACTTTATACTCGTCACTTCGTAGATTTACCACTTTGAATATTTACCATTATTAAAGTAAAGACCTTTATAAGAAACAAACACCGACCCGAACAAATTCCGTAGGTATGGATCATTGGTAATTTCATTAAACGATACAGTTATCCTTAAAATATCTACTGCAAACCCTGTAATTTTTTCGAGGCTTTCAGCTTTTTTTATATTTTATTTTATTGTATAGGATGGCGAAACGAACTAAAGGCCAACCATATGTTAAGTGGTTACATTTGCCAATAACAACTGCAATACCATCTAGGCTGTTACCTAAATGGTACCGAAAGTCGGTTCGCCAAACTGAGACATGAAGATGGAAAGTCTCATGTGATTGTAATTACACCGGCACCCGTACCATTCTGACCGAAACACAGCAATGCAAGCATCACTATTTGGCGGAGAATAGATACGGTGCTTATTCGTTTTAACATTTGTGCCCATCCATTTTTCTTTAATTAATAACAGCATTTACAGGAAATCTGGAAGTTATGAAGTTAGCCGGTCAATATTTTACAGCATTTTTAGCCCGGCCGCACATTGTCATAAAATAGCACCGTATTTACATTTTAATATGTCAAAAGCAGACATACGATTCGGAAAATTCTGTCAGTCTGCGGGACTGGTACTAAAATTAACTGTATAATTATATATGCCATAGACGTACAACATACTATTATAACATCGTAAAAGTACAACCATGGTATAGGAATAGGTTCCGGCGCGTCAGATTTTTTCTATGATCAATGAATGAATCATTGTGATTTCCTTCCAATGTGCGGCCGGACTAAATCAACCTTTCAATACTATCAACCGACTTCAAAAAAAGGAGGAGGTTCTCAATTCGATTGTATTTTTTTAAAGCAGTAACGGACACTAACTTGTGACATGTATGGAGCTAGGTAGTACAAAAAATATATAATTGAAACTATCGACATATCGATATATTTTGAGCAATCCATATGCGAAACGGTTTCATTTTCACGTACACAATATTTTTTTATCTAACACATGATTATTTAAAATAACATATTATATAGAAAATAGGGTATTTACTGCATGTTATTAATGTATTACTAAATAATTTTAAGAATAACTTCTATGAAAATAAGCATTATGAAAGTAGTATTGTCCTGCAGATACTTACCTGTGAAACGTCTATTTCTTTAGGTTAATAATGTAAATTACACAGCAGTATAACACAGAATACTACACCAATACGATTATTGATATTAATTGGATATAAAACTTTTTAACAAAAAATTGAACCGACGAAAACAGAAACTGAAAAGCGAAAAATAACTAATTATGAGTCGGCGCCAAACGAACTTTTAACAAGCATAGTGCGTGTAAGTTGGAAGTGGCCGAGCGGAGAACGCATTTTTGGAAAGTTATTGTTTATCGTTGAAAATCTCACGTTGTATTTGATGTGACGTTGTTTTTATTATTTATTTAAAGTAATTTAATGATCTTCGTTGATTGGTTGTTTGGCGCCGACTCATAATTAGTTATTTTTCGCTTTTCAGTTTCTGTTTTCGTCGGTTCAATTTTTTGTTAAAAAGTTTTATTTTTCATTTTTTTGTGGTTAAACTCTAAATCCAGGTCTCCATTATGTCGTAGTGTCTAGAACTATATTTATGTATGTCAAGTTTCAACAGAATCAGTTAACAGGTAAGAATTCAGTGGGTGAACAAACACTCATCCCCTGTTTTACTACCCTTAGGGGTGGATTTTGATTTTGAAATTTAAATGGGACCAACTTCAAGATATACCCTATCCAATAAAAAAAGAATCATCAAAATCGGACCACTCTGTAAAAAGTTATGCGTGGTCATACATAAAAAAAAAAAAAAAAAAAAAAAAAAAAATCGTCGGTTAAAAATACAGAACGATTGTGAAATAAATCATAAAATAATACGAGATTATATTTTGATGGGACGCTATGGGAGATTACAATTTTCAAAATCGGTTCTACTGACATTTTATTATGTCTCTTTCTAGCATATAGGTTTTTTCGTAAAGATCGGTATCTCAGTCGCACACTGTAGTGGTCTATTACGTCAGTATAGAAATGTTTTTGGTTATTACTAGCTCTCGGATTTTTTGATGTTCTCATACATTTTTTGGAAAATATCGAAATATCGGAATTCCGATATTTTACTCTCTAATACCGATATTATAAATACGTAGAAAATGTAGCGAGATTCCGATATTTCGAGATCTCGGAATCTCGGAATCGAAGCCCTAGTACCTACCTATAGGTATAGTGTAAAATGCACTACAATTTGCCTTCTATTTCTATTATGTCTGAATTATAATGTTATCTAGTAAAAGCACTTATTTACAATTATTATTTTATGTTGATGTTGTAAGTAGATGAATCTTTTACAATGTTTTTGTAATCTAATCTATTTTTCTCTTCAGCTGGCCGGCCCACATCAAATGACCAAATGATGATCTACAGAAATGAAGATCCAAATAAGCAGCACCTCCGTTATCTAAAAAAAACCAAAACTATGCATTGGTTGTCAAAGCTTAGCGCAGTAAGTAGGTATTCATTAATTTTCCACCACAATCACCAATCTATGATAATATGGCAATGAAGTCTGTCTAGAAACGGAACAAATTTTTAATGTCACACTTATTAATTTAACAATTGGCGGTGTCATTGCTTAAAGCAATAAATTGTCTTGTCTTATTTTAAATCTTGCACTAAAACTGAACTTGAGACATCTAATAACATTTTTAATTTCCAGAAAATGTCCTCACCAACTACACCGCATAAACGCAACAACTGTCAATGTAAATTTACCAAAACTTTACAAGAAAACAACAATAACACAAGCAACAAATTCTCTGAGCGTCAACAAGCAAGGACTTTCATTGCTTGGTACAAACACATGATAGACAATGAACGGTACAACTTATCTCTATACTTATCCGATGATGCAATGCTTGAATGGTTTGGCCGTACAATAAAAACCAGAAAAAAAGTAACGGCATTCTTAAAATATGACATGCAATATTCTCGTCATGATTTCACTATGGTTGAAAGTATTGATAGAATTCAGAGCAGGCATGAAAGGTTGCAAAGGTTTGTATAAATTTATTTTGATTAAATTAGGTGCTTTTTAGGGTTCCGAAGTCCTACAAGGAACCCTTATAGTTTCGTCATGTCCGTCCGTCTGTCCGTCTGTCCGTCTGTCCTAATCCTTTACAGCTTAATAACTTCTACAGTTATAAACATAAGTAAATGAAATTTTGTTAAAAAATAGTCTACATATAGATCTCAATTTTAAAAGAATAAAAGAATCGTTTTTCCGTATTTTAGGGGTGGCGTCCATACATGTGAAATGGAGAAAAAAAAATTTTTTTCGCTGCACCCCCTCAATACAATACAATACAAATCCTCTTTATTGCACAACAAGATTATATTAATTTCTTAAACAACTACTTATGCGCTAGTGTACAACTGGCGGTCTTATCGCTCCACGGCGATCTCTTCCAGACAACCATTGAATGGACTGGAATGTCATGGAAGAGACAAAGGGTAGTTACCGGTGCACTTAAATTATATCGGAAATTTAAACTAAACTAACTTAACTAGTAAAAAAAAAAAAAAAAAAATATAAAAAAAATTTCTCCCAAAATATACATACATGTATTATCCTCTATAACATCATAAACTTACACACGATTACAATAAATAAATATAGCTATATATATATATATATATATATACCAAATGAATATAGGACAACAACATACTCATGTCATTACTGGGACAGATAATGCTCCTTAACTAACCGCTTAAAAATAGGTAGTGATTGTGCACGTCTAATCCCTACAGGTAACTCATTCCACAAACGAATAGCCTGCACAGTAAAGGACTTATCGAGGAAGTTTGTGGAATGAGTTGGCATTTTCAACCTTAAGTTCTCTGATGATCTAAGGGACCTCGTATGCGTATCACTTAGGAACTCGAATCGTTCTTTGAGGTAAAAGGGATTAGAGGGATTGAACAGCACATTATACAGAAGAGATAGTAAATGAGCATTCCGGCGAAGGCGGATTGGTAACCACTTGAGTTTGATTCGAAATTGTGATATATGGTCATACTTGCGCAAGCCAAATATGAAACGTATACAGAAATTTTGGAGACGCTCAAGTTTATTAAGTTGGTCTTCGGTGAGATCAGGATAGCTGACATCGGCATAATCGAGAATTGGAAGAAGAAGAGACTGAGCAAGTGCAGTTTTCGTAGCAATGGGGAGAAAGTTTCGGAGCCTTCGCAGGGAACCCGCTGATGCAAACATTTTGCGCCCCACTTCCTGTAATTCCCCCTCGTGTGGGATATCATTGAATAGGTCTACTAAAATGAAGCTAATGTTTCATACACCACATTTTTATCAGGTGTACCATCTGCGAAATATAGCCCGCCAAAGTGGCTTGCAATGTGTCCCCCCCCCTGCCATTTCTAAACTATGCAATGTAGAAACTTATAATCTTCCACATTGATAGACCTTTGTGAAAACTCTCTTTTAAAATTATTTTGAGTATAATGTGATTATAATTTTTTGAGTTATAGAGAGAAAACTGAAAAATACTTAAAACGTCCTAGTTCAAAGGTCATTGACCTTAGAGAAAAATTATCATAGCAAATAATGCTCCTTTAGCTACTTTCTATTTGAAAAAATCACAAAAAGTAACTTTGAAATGACAAACGTCTTAAATTTGGCTTCTTGAATTTATCGCTAGATGGCGCTACTAACAACACGCTCTGAGTCGCGAATGCTGCCGATTATTGCAAAAACTAAAATAGCCATGATTAATATTCGATTTAATTCGTTTGTAATTACACCTACTTAAGGAACCCTATAATACTGAGCATGGCCCGACATGCTCTTGGCCGGTTTTTATATTCTGGTTTTCTTTTCTTTATCCTGCTTTCTGTCTACTAACATTCCTAAAGATTCATTGATAAAAAACCGGCCAAGAGCATGTCGGGCCATGCTCAGTATTATAGGGTTCCTTAAGTAGGTGTTACAAACAAATCAAATCGAATATTAATCACGGCTATTTTAGTTTTTGCAATAGACGGCAGCATTGGCGACTCAGAGAGTGATGTCAGTAGCCGCTAGATGGCGCTTTACAGTGCCAAATGTAATACACGGCACTTGACACCAGCATTGGCGACCCAGAGAGTGTTGTACGACGCCGCTAGACGGCGCCAAATTTAAGAAGTGTGTCGTCAACATAACACATAGTAACTTTTTGTGATATTTTCAAATAGAAAGTAGCTAAAGGAGCATTATTTGCTATGATCATTTTTCTCTAAGGTCAATGACCTTTGAACTAGGACGTTTTAAGTATTTTTCAGTTTTCTGTCTATAACTCAAAAAATTATAATCACATTATACTCGAAATAATTTTAAAAGAGAGTTTTCACAAAGGTCTATCAATGTGGAAGATTATAAGTTTCTACGTTGCATAGTTTAGAAATGGCAGGGGGGGGGACACATTGCAAGCCACTTTGGCGGGCTATATTTCGCAGTTGGTACACCTGATAAAAAAGTGGTGTATGAAACATTACCTTCATTTTAGTAGACCTATTCAATGATACCCCACACGAGGGGGTGCAGCGAAAAAATGTTTTTTTTCCCCATTTCACATGTATGGGTGCTACCCCTAAAGAACGTAAAAACTATTTTTTTATTCTTTTAAAATTGAGATCTATATGCAGACTATTTTTTAACAAAATTTCATTTACTTATGTTTATAACTGTAGAAGTTATTAAGCTGTAAAGGATTAGGACAGACGGACAGACGGACAGACGGACAGACGGACAGACGGATAGACGGACAGATGGACAGACGGACAGACGGACAGACGGACGGACATGACGAAACTATAAGGGTTCCTTGTAGGACTTCGGAACCCTAAAAAACAGCATCATAATTATTAGTAAATAATCAAGGCTATGTGCTTAGCATTCCCATTAATTTTCTTGATAAGTTACTGTCTGTTGTCTAATTTAATTTGCTCATCACCCAAACCAGCTATGCAATTCAGAACCACATGATACCCAGTTGAAGACCGGTTTGGTTTGTTATCTCGTTGTCTTATGATTCACGCAAGGAGAGAAAAAGGAATAACAAACTGAATCGGTTGACTACTGGTTATCGTCAGGTTTTGAATCGGGGGGTCAGGTGGCATATCCCCTCAACATGACCAGCTTGGTTGGGAGAGGCTTAAGTCCAGCAGTCGACATCTTTCGGCTGAAATGATGATGATGACCCAAACCAGCATTGAAATAGTTACATATTTTTGTTTCGAAATGTCCACATTCATCATCATCTTGCCCTGGTTCAAAATTACTTGTGGTCTACGCCTTATTCTTCCATTTTCCTCTATCAGCCATCTCATAATCTAAGGGAGTAAATCCCTTTTCATCCTTAAGATTCTTCATGCAATCTGTCCTAAATGTCCTCATTAGTTTCTTAATTATTTGAGCAAACTCCACAATGAAAAATAAGTAAAGCAACAGGTAAAAAGGTAGTATTTAAAATTAAATGAAGTATTTAAACACTTTCAGAAAAGATGAGTCATTATTGACTGCCATTTTAACACCAAAAAATGACCAAGCCGCTGCCATTAACGATAGCATTCTCTCAGAAATTGAAGGGAATGAAGTGGTTTATACTTCTATAAACACCGTTATAGATATAGATGACGCTACTCACTACCCAGTAGAATTCCTTAACTCTCTCTCTGCAAGGATTCAGTGTAAAGTGTTGCTTCAATGGTGCTAATAATTATAATAAGTATTCGTGACGCTTCCGTACTAGCTCACGGTTTTAGGAGAAATATGTATGAAAATATAATAATAAGACGTTAATTTGTAGGCAGCTCCAGGCCATCATGGCTGTTTCATTGTTCTAAAAGTATAGTTTTTTTTAATTTGTTGGAAGTTTGGTGTTAGATCGACTGTAAGCTTTTTTGTGTCAATAAGCTTAAGCTTGTAAGCTTCTATACTATATTTCTTAAAGTAATCAAAATTCCTTTAAGAAATATAGTATAGAAGCAGATTAAGCTACATAAGGTTGTATAAAAAAGTGTTCTGGATGCTTAAATACTACTTAAGGGTAAACTAGTCTGTGGCTCGAGCATAACGGTGGGCGTGGCTAAAAAGCATGCTATTTCACCCGCCGCTTATCCGCAGTAGAAGACGCGTAATCATTTTTACCGAAAATGATCGAGCAAAATTTATAAGTCGACCTTTGGTTCTAGGGTGCTTATAAATAAACTTCTGCATGTATTTATTAAAACGAAGGTTATACATAATAAGGTTTTACAAAAGCGTTAAACATAACATAACATCACGCCTAAAAAAAAAAATAAGCCTTAAAAGCGTTAAAATTTGTGCTAAAATACGGATGTTTTGAGGCTCATAACTTTTAAGTCTGTCTATCTAGTCTTTGTTTCTTTTTATTATTTTGTTACGATACAAACCTAGATAATGAAGAGACAAATCGATAGAATGCTTAGTTTTAGAAACATCAAATAATGGAGTAATCCACAGACCTACTAGACTTGCAATACGCATGGCCACTATACGCGCTCTCGCTCGGAGAATATTTATTTATTTATTTATATATGCTTTATTGTACACCATAAAAGACATTACATAGAATAGACATTACATTACATTATTACATTACATTACATTATAGAGAATAGGGGTTGCCAGAAAATCACACGTCTCTTAACTTTAGGGTAATAAAATCGATTCTGAGAATAAATATTTTAACGACTAAAGATTACATAATCAGCCCATTGCTGTCCCACTGCTGGGCAAGGGCCTCTTCTCAGAATGAAAATGTTAAGGCCTTAGTGTTGTGGCCTTAGTTAGGGCCACGCCTAGTGCGGGTTGGCGGACTGCATACCTATACCATCGAGGCCTGTATGGAGCACTTTCAGGTATGCGGGTTTCCTCACGATGTTTTTCTTCACCTAAATGATAATAAAATTCTGATCCATACAAAAATTCGAAGTCAGAGGTGAGATCTCTGCTTCGTCTAAAGCGTTTACCTAATAATCCAAAAAATATAGGGATGAAGAAATAAGTACTTAGGTACAACACACCATTCAACACATATATTTTTAATAATGAAAAATACAATCTCGATTATTAAGTAATGAACTGTTTGCCTAGATTGATCGTATCACCAATACACACGTCTTGTTTACATCTTTTCAGTTCTTTTTACATGCAGTCGGGTTTTGTATTTTTTTTTTCTTTTTCTGATCCACTTCCACAGCAGCTTCAATGCCCTCCACGAGTATGTACCTAAGGAGTTGCTGCCAGCGGAGTATGGTGGTACAGGCTTATCTCTCGATGAAGTCAACAGTAAGTATTATGTATAAGTATTGTAGTCTCAGGTTTTGTGCGTCAAATGGAGCGCAAAAATAAAATCTTTTTCTTTCTTTCTTTCTAGTCTAAGTTTCCACCATCCTTCTAGTCCTTGTATATCTCAAAATAAAAATAAAATATTTTTTATAACTTAACTTTTTTTATTAATTAACATGCACTTTCGTATTTATATGTAGCCGTTTGTTGTTCCACTTTTAATAAAATAAAATATATAAAGATATACCCAAATTAATGTAGAAATAAATATCGCTCTCGATCGACACATATCACACTTTCTTATTGTATTTTTACTTGTATGTCCTGTGTCTTGTTTTTGTACTAAATAAACGTTTTATCTATCTATCTTTATCTATCTAGTAGGTATTCGAACGTGCGACTTTTTGTCCGTACACCAGTGCTTTAGCCACTAGGCTCCCATGAACTCTACTCTTGGCATTAGCCTTTTATCATCATCATCATTACAGCCGAAAGACGTCCACTACTGGACATAGGCCTCCCCCAATTAAGGGGGGGATATGCCATAATCGCCACGCTTGGCAGGCGGGTTGGCGATCGCAGTTGGTTGGTTTTATAAAGTCCATCAACTCTGTCACAGAATTTTGACGCAAATAATAATAATCCAAACCTAACCTTAATAATTATTATTATTTCAGTGGCCTGGGTTAAGAAACTTGAAGAATATAAGGACTGGTTCAAGAAACAAGAGTCCTTCGTAGCCCAGGAAGCACTTCGGCCCGGCAAACCGACCAACTATGATGAACTGTTCGGAATAGATGGATCCTTTAGACAGCTCTCTATTGATTAGACTAGTTTTAGTAAGTCCGGTCAACCGCACGTCGGTGGTAACACTTTGACATTAGACATTTTATCTTTATTTCGTAATCAGTAAGGGCGGTTTTCGAATGGAAGTATTAACACTGTCATGCAGTCGACTGTACGTTTAAGATGCTTCTAAGATTGGACCTTTTCGAATAGAATATCACTTTTATCGTAATGGAAGGCGCAGCGTGGATAAGGCCCCCCCCACAAGGCCTCATGCACGGAGCAAAGACACAGCGCTGGTTTTCAGCGACAGCCGGCGTCCACACAAATTCACAATGCAATAATGTAGATCAGGGAGGCGTGATGTTGGTAAATAACCATAAAAAATAAATAAGTAAGATTATTATAAATTTTTTTTTTTTTTACTGTTGTATTTTATGAACAGTGTAGGTAGATGAGTGTTGTGTAGTGTTGATTTCCAGGAAGTCTTACACAGACCAAGACAATACAACATAAGTTAAGATGATAACTAACGTGAAATACTATATAGGAAAATTATAGTAACCATCTCCGCATATATTTATATCCCGTCCGTCCGTCCGTCTGTCTGTCACAGGGCTGTATCTTTTGAACGGTAATAGGTAACCGGTTGAAATTTTCTCAGAATATGTGTTGCTATGAGGTGTATCACGACAAATACTAAAAACAAAAAAAGTCTAGAATCAAAGGGGGTCCCCATACAAGAAACCTCAAAAAACATGCATTTTTTTCAACGTTTTTGTTCCTGCTCTATCTTCAAAACGGTGATATATACCAGCGTCAAACTTGGTCAGATTATAGTGCATATTATGTAGTTTAGTAACAAATACTAAAAATAAGACAAACATAGACATATGTGGTGGTAACTGCGTAAGAAAGACATGCAAAAATTCATATTTCGCGCACTGTGCGTTGATGTCTTTTGATAAACTCTCGTAAATTAAATCAGTTTTTATGGGGTATCAGGTCGTTGAGAGGTACGGAACCCTTACTGCGCGAGTCTGACTCGCACTTGGCCCAAACAATTTGTTAAAAAAAAAAACGACACACACACACGAAACACTTATCTATACTATAATAAAACTGTAAAGGTCGAAAAGTCTGTACATTGAGTTTTTTTTCGCGAAAACCGGCTAGGGGGACTAGAAATAAGCTATAGAACACGAATCAATCGTTTAAAAAATTTATGTCTGTCTGTCTGTCTGTCTGTCTGTTTGTTACCTCATCACGTGAAAACGGCTGAACGGATCGAATGAAACTTAGCATTTGTATAATATCAAGATTTTTTTATTCTTTTAGAATTGAGACCATTTTTAGGGTTCCGTAGTCCTACAAGGAACCCTTATAGTTTCGTCATGTCCGTCCGTCTGTCCGTCTGTCCTAATCCTTTACAGCTTAATAACTTCTACAGTTATAAACATCAGTAAATAAAATTTTGTTAAAAAATGGTTTAGATATAGATCTCAATTTTAAAAGAATAAAAAAATCTTGATAACGTATTTTAGGGGTGGCGCCCATACATATGAAATGGGAATGAAAATATTTTTTTCACTGCACCTCCTCCTACTCCTCCTTCGTGTGGGTACCAATGAATAGGTCTACTAAAATGAAGCTAATGTTTCATACATAACTTTTTTATCAGGTGTACCATCTGCGAAATACAGCCCGCCAAATTGGCTTGCAATGTGTCCCCCCACTCCCCCCCCCTGCCATTTCTAAATTATGCAACGTAGAAACTTATCATCATCATCATTTCAGCCGAAAGACGTCCACTGCTGGACATAGGCCTCCCCCAAGCATCGCCACAACGACCGGTCCTGTGCCTTCCGCATCCAGCGGATTCCCGCGACCTTCACCAGGTCGTCGGTCCACCTTGTGGGGGGCCTACCCACGCTGCGCCTTCCAGTACGCGGTCGCCACTCCAGAACTTTACTGCCCCATCGGCCATCCGTTCTGCGAGCAATGTGCCCCGCCCATTGCCACTTAAGTTTGGCAATTCTTCGGGCTATGTCGGTTACTTTCGTTCTCCTGCGAATCTCCTCATTTCTGATTCGATCACGCAGGGACACTCCGAGCATAGCCCTCTCCATTGCCCTTTGAGTGACTTTGAGCCTTCTTATCAGGCCCATTGTGAGCGACCACGTTTCAGTACCGTAAGTAATTACTGGCAACACACACTGGTCAAAGATTTTAGTCTTGAGACACTGCGGTATTTTGGACGAGAAGATATTGCGTAGCTTCCCGAACGCTGCCCAACCGAGTCGGATTCGACGATTGACCTCTTTCTCGAAGTTGGACTTACCTAGCTGGACAGTTTGTCCTAGGTATACATAATCGTCAACAACTTCGAGTCTTCCACATTGATAGACCTTTATAAAAACTCTCTTTTAAAATTATTTCGAGTATAATGTGATTATAAATTTTTGAGTTATAGTGAGAAAACAGAAAAATACTTAAGACGTCCTAGTTTATAGGTCATTGACCTTAGAGAAAAATGATCTTAGCAAATAATGCTCCTTTAGTTACTTTCTATTTTTTTAAAAAACACAAAAATAAACTTTGTGTTATATTGATATGACACTTCTTAAATTTAGCGATAGGTGGCGCTGTTTGCAAAAACTAAACTAGCAATGATTAATATTTGATTTGATTCATTTGTAAGTAGACCTACTTTAGGAACCCTATAATACTGAGCATGGCCCGACATGCTCTTACGAAAGAATGTGCCAAGTAATTGTTAAACTATGCAAATTACTCGGTGCTAGTCCTGCCGTCAGTTGCCAAAATAATTTTTCTCTAAGGTCAATGACTTTTGAACTAGGACGTTTTAAGTATTTTTCAGTTTTCTCTCTATAACTCAAAAATGTATAATCACAATATGCTCCAAATAATTTTAAAAGAGAGTTTTTACAAAGGTCTATCAATGTGGAAGATTATAAGTTTCTACGTTGCATAGTTTAGAAATGGCAGGGGGGGGACACATTGCAAGCCACTTTGGCAGGCTATATTTCGCAGATGGTACATCTGATAAAAAAGTGATGTATGAAACATTACCTTTATTTTAGTAGACCTATTCAATGATACCCGACACGAGGGGGTGCAGCGAAAAAAATGTTTTCATCCCCATTTCACTTGTATGGGCGCCACCCCTAAAATAAATAATCATGATTTTTTTATTCTTTTAAAATTGAGATCTATATCTATACTATTTTTTAACAAAATTTCATTTACTTATGTTTATAACTGTAGAAGTTATTAAGCTGTAAAGGATTAGGACAGACGGACAGACGGACAGACGGACGGACATGACGAAACTATAAGGGTTCCTTGTAGGACTACGGAACCCTAAAAAGTGTATTTCAGTAGACAAACACGAAATCTGTCTTTGACCCAAGAAAAGGTATAACAGACTAGGTAAGAGCGTAAAACCTTTGTTCTTTCTCGTCCGTAGCCCGACTCTACGAAAAATTATCTTTTTACTTTTTTGCTGAGTCGCTCCCGTAGCGGTGTCGACCGCCCGAGCAGGTAGACTCCTGAATATAATAAACGTTTATTCTATACGGACACATTTAGGTAACTTTTGGAGAATGTCGTTATGGTTACTATAATCAACATCAATATACGCATATCCTACGTCCAACGTGCGGTGTTTGACCATTGGGGAACGAATAGTCAGCACTTCGTTTTAAAATGGAATCAAATAAAACTAAGAATATAAATTGATTTCATAAGTATCTAGATCTAGAAGCAATAGATTTGCCGTAGTTATCTTAATACCACGCAATTAAAAAACCTTTCAGAGCGTGATTGAATTTCATTAGCATTTTATAGGAAACTATCGTCTAATTGTCGCTTGGAAATTAGACAAAGAAAAAAACGTTCGTTGTAGAATGATTTGACGCAGGTATCTCCACTAAACTGATATGGAATATCTACTACTAGCCCATGCCCGTGACTTCACCCGCGTGAATGTCGTTCATCATCATGCATCCCTCGGGAACTGTTCATCTTCTCGGGATAAAAAGTATATTAATCCGGGCTATGTTCTATCTGTATGCTAAATTTAATTAAAATCGTTCCAGCCGTTCTTGAGTTACAAACGATGTAACTAACCCGGCTTTGTTTTATATATTAAGATTAGGTACTATTGAAATATGTTACATGGTGGTGTGGTAACATAGATATCGTTGACTATTTAAGTATTTATTACACTTTGTACCTGCTTCAAAATCTTGAAAAACTACCAGGAAGCTAGTCTTGCCCAAGTGCAACCCGGTTTTTCATAGAATCTAGGAATTTCGGCTCTTTCCTGCTTGCGATCAATAGACCAAATTGGTGTAATTACCAAAAAAATATTTATTAAAATACCTATTGTGCATTTTAAACGTACCGGTCCGAGCAGTAGACAATTTAATATCATATTTTTACGAAAATTGAAGCACTAGTAAAGATCACGAAATACTGATTTAGTTCTAGATTTAAATACGTTTGATTGACCACGCATGCAACACGCATCTACTTTCATTATTTTTTCTGGCGTCAATAGGTAGCGCGGCGCTGCCGAGGTGTTACCACCGCACGTTTAATTTTACTATTATGTGTTAACAGTAAAACTAAATGGACATTTTGAAGATTAACATTGGATTAGATTAATATGAGTAATGTATAAAAATAAATAAAATAAATAAATAAATTTTTATTCACAAAAAGTTTTACATCAAATATCTGTAAAGTCCCTGACTTCTGAGCTAGGTACAAACCTGTGTTACAGAAGTCAGTGTCTTCTCCCATTAGTTTAACACAAATAGTGAGTAATACTTAGGTACAGTTTACATAATTTATTTGTGATGTGGACTATGTGTTGTGTTTGTGTGAGTGTGTGAGCGGTGTTCGTGTAGGTGTGGTGTGGGTGAGTGTGAGTATGAATGTGGAGTGAATATACATGGGCGCGGAAAGCAATAACATTTCTGTTTGTTCATAATCTAGTTCCAATAGCCAATTCTTAATCATAGTTTTGGTGTCACGACCTAAGAGAGGATGTATGTTTGTTATTTTATTTATTTTGTCATATAAGTAGGGAGACCTAAAACTCTGTTGCCGCCTAGCAGCAGCTGTGCAGAAATTGGGAGGTAAGCAGACGTCTGGTATAATACGCTTTTTATTATACTCAACCTCATTATACGGAGTGATTCTATGCTGTTTAATCACTATTTGAAATAAATACAATCGCCTCACTGATAGCAATTGGCAATTTTCGTACAATAGTTTAGTCGGATATCTGAATCGTCTAAACGTCATGACTTTCAGTAGAGACCTTTGTGCTCTCTCCAAGTGTATCATATGGGTTTTACAGGCACCACCCCAGACTCCTATACAGTATCCAAGTACTGATTGGGCCAACGCGTAATATATAGTGCGTAGCAAAGGAAAATCAGTCACATATCTTAATTTCTTAAAAACCCATATAAGCTTTCTAGTACGTGCAATAAAGAGATCTAAATGAGGACGCCAACTTAGCTTGTCGTCTAATATTACACCTAAGTAGGGTCGTTTCGCCGGTTTTCGGCCATTTAGTGGAGTTGTCAACTTAAAGGTACCAGAAAAAAATATTGCCATTGTGCTAGCCTAGTACTATCAATGTTAATGTATAGCCTACATAGTGTAGTTTCAATTTTTATAATAACTTGGTGCTTTAACATAATACTTTTTTTTATAATAATTTTTAATGTGAAAAATGGGCATTATGCTAGTTTTCGGCCACAAATTTCAGATTTCGGCCTACATGAATTTTAGTTTTCGGCCACTACTTTAGATGGAATAGAAAGGTGGTACAAATGAAATATTTATTGTGAAATTATAATAAAATGTATTTTATTAATTAAATATAATTATTATCAATCGTACCTGATTCATGAGATCATAAGTTTTTAGTTAATCTTACCAAATCACTTAGTTTCATACATTAATTCTAACTAGTCTTTATTAATTAAAATACAAATCATCTGATTTAGTATTTGCAGGATATTTTCACTGTAAATATACTTTTCAGTCGCAGTCTCCATACAATTATTGCTATTTAAAAAATAAGGTATTAAACAATAACGTCGAATATCATAATCAGTCATTTATCATAAAATTAAGGTCATCATCATTTCAGCCGAAAGACTAAGACATCCACTGCTAGACATAGGCCTGCCCCAAGCATCGCCACAACGACCGATCCTGCGCTTTCTGCATCCAGCTGATTCCCGTGACCTTCATTAAGTCGTCGGTCCACCTTGTGAGGCGCCTACCCATGCTGCGCCTTCCAGTACGCGGTCGCCACTCCAGAACTTTTCAGCCCCATCGGCCATCTGTTCTGCGAGTAATGTGCCCCGCCCACTGCCACTTATGTTTGGCAATTCTTACCTTCGTTTACTGCGAATCTCCTCATTTCTGATTCGATCACGCAGGGACACTGAGCATAGCCTCTCCATAGCCCTTTGGGTGACTTTGAGCCTTCTTATCAGACCCATTATGAGCGACCATTTTTCAGTGCCGTAAACGGTTTGTTAGCACACTCTGGTCAAAGACTTTCGTCTTGAATCTAAGGAGAATTGAAGGAGATATTGCGTAGCTTCCTGAACGCTGCCTAAACGAGTCGGACTCAACGATTAACCTCTTTCTCGAAGTCGGACCTACCTAACTGGACAGTTTGTCCTAGGTATATAGTATATAGGTAAATAGTCGTCAACAACATCGAGTGTAGAGTCTCCAATATTTCAGGGAATGGGTACTAACCAAACCTTACCTAACAATCCTAACATAACCTATATAATACAACCACCAACATACAGATAATCATAACCTTACAACAACACACACATAACCAGTAACCACATAACATAAACTACACACATGACTTTAACACACAACCTTTGAACGTAAGCTTTGTTTATGATGTTTATTTCTTTCTACTGAAGTCATTGAGCATTGTTCTGAGGTCCTCCATAGTCTCAGCCATGACTACTATGTCGTCGGCAAACCGAAGATGAGTAATGTACTCGCCGTTCATGTAAATGCCTAGCCCTTTCCAGTCCAGAACCTTGAACACATCTTCCAATGCCGCAGTTAACAGTTTTAGAGAGATCACATCTCCCTGCCTCACACCTCTCTGCAGAAGGATAGGTTTCGACTTTCGAGGCTTGGTCCTGTCGTCTGACTGACACAGTGGCGTTTTTATACAACCACTTCAGCACTTCGATGTACCGATAGTCAATCTGGCACCGTTGAAGAGACTGTAGTACAACCCAAGTCTCGATCGAATCGAAGGCTTTCTCGCAGTCCACAAACGCTAAACAGAGAGGCAGGTTATATTCTTCGGTCTGCTGTTTACCGCAGCGTATGTATCTGGTTTACGGTGCTAAAGCCTTTTCGGAATCCGGCTTGTTCGGGAGGCTAGAAGTCGCGCGAGACGGTTCGTAATGACTCTCAAAAACAGCTTGTAGACATGGCTCAGAAATGAGATGGGCCTATAGTTCTTCAGTAGAGCATTATAGCCCTTTTTGAAGAAGACCACCACACCTCTGCTCCGTGCTGGTGGTGTTCTTCCCTCGAGTATGGCGGAATCAAACCACTTCTGAAGGGCCTTAAAGATCGGTTTTCCACCGCCTTCAAGAGTTCGCCGTTCACCCAGCTCCTTGTTGTTTTTGAGCTGTTTCATAGCCATCCTCTCCATCTCGTACAGGCTGACGTCCAATATGTCTTCAAAATAGTGTCGGATCAATCGAACTCTTGGGTCGTTCGCCCGATTTGCGGCGGGTTTTCTTATTGACGTGTATAGAATTTCTCGACCTCTCTCAAGAGCTCTGATTTGGAGGATACGACTGCTATCCTTGGTCCTCAGTTTTGCTAGCTGGTTCTGCTCAAAAGGCAGGTCTCTTGCGAAGATTTTTGAGCCCTCGTTCTTCTCTATCACGTCTTTAATACGTTCAGTATAAAATCGGCGTAGGTCGCTTTTTAAGGACTTTGAGATCTTATATTGCGCCGCCGGTGCTCAGACGCATCATCTGAAGACAGGAAAATCATCTCGCGTCTTTCCTCCATGAGCTCGAGAGTATAGTCAGAGAGCTTTTTGGTTCTATTTGTACGACGGGTCTTAAAGATCCTTGTTATATCTTGAGTACCTATATGGTGCATTTTTTTTCTTTATTTCCTCAGGTTTTGAAGGAACCCTCTGAAAATATATTTACACATCTTCTACCAAAAACTGTTCGTGAATGACTAATTATTAATTGAAATGGTCGAAAACCAAAGCAGCATTCCGTTTTCGGCCACTCTCTCATTTCATACAATTTTATGTTGGCCGAAAACTGAATCATAATTATAGACTTAGAAACCGGCCGTAGTTTTCGGCCACTACCGAAATGGGTATTTTAGTTTAATCGTTAACCGTTATAAATTGCGGTATTTTGGTGGCCGAAAACTGCAAGCTAGTGTCTTCGCAAGCATATGATTCATTATAAATGAAGAGAAGACTATAACTAAATAAATGAAAGAGACAAAAGTATATAGGCTGAACGCGAGCTAGTTTTCGGCCACACGGCCGAAAACCAAACATTTGGAGAATTTTCCGAGTTACTTTCCGGCCACCTAAATTATTAACTTTGAAATCAAAATATTAAAATTATCAATGTGAAAATACAGTAATAAATTATATAAGCAGTGGAATATATGCACATTATAAGATAATCCTAGTAAATACAACACAAAACTTGCTTTTGAGTGGACCGCGCGCCACTATTTTTTTCGCTCTTTCCCACACTCGTTGACAACTCCAGTGCTGG
This sequence comes from Asteroscopus sphinx, assembly GCA_949699075.1. Classification (NCBI taxonomy): domain Eukaryota; kingdom Metazoa; phylum Arthropoda; class Insecta; order Lepidoptera; family Noctuidae; genus Asteroscopus; species Asteroscopus sphinx. The sequence continues at coordinate 15,996,608 of OX453024.1, forward strand.
GGTTGAATTAAGCAATTAATTAGAATTCACGTGTTGTAGTTACCTGATCAAGTAATGTTAGAAGATATAATGCAACTATTTGTGGTTATATTAAACTTCATTTCGTGCGATAAAATGCATTAAAATTGTTATTAAATCAAATTTACTGATTCCCCTGGGCCAAAAGGCCGAAATCCAGAGGTGGCCGGCTAACCGGCACAACGACCCTATTTGACATTTGTAGATTGTGCAATCGTAAGGCATGAACATTTAGTACTGTGTGGGTAATTACATGAGTGAACTTTAAGATTTACATTGGAAGGGTAGCATTAGGGTAGGGTTGCATTTTATATCTAACAGTAGTAACTTCTTTACTATAACCTACTTATTTCTTTACTGTTACATGTTATCCTCAGTTGTCAAAATATGTGTCATTTCTAGTTATTCTCAACATGCGCGTCGAAGGCGAGGCTTGGAGTTTTTTTCTGTTAAGGTGAATGCTACAGGGTAGCCCGCGAAATTCAAATTTTTTGGTGTTTTTTGCAAATTGTAGTTTTATTTCGCGTTGTATATAGGTCAAAATATGATTTGCGGAAATAGTAACAATATATCTAAGGAATAATACTCATAAAAAATATTAACCTAGCTCTATAAGCTGTACAAGCTCGATTATATCAATTTACGATCAAATTATCGATTATCGAGCTCTAGAAGCTTATAAAGCTAGGTTTATATTTTTTATAACTATTATTCAGTAGCCATATTGTTATTTCTACCGCAAATCGTATTTTGATTGATATACAACTCAAAACAGAGCTACAATTGGCAAAAAACGCAAGAAATTTTGAATTTCGCGGGCTACCCTGTAGCATTCACCTTAAAGAATACCTACTTGAATTTTTTCATGGTTTATCAACAGTTTTCAATGTCTCTGGCAATGAAAAAAGACTGGGTATATATTTAGAAAATAGTTTTGTAATGTTTTTTACGAAGATAATTCACATACACAGTCGGAAACAATAGTAGGTTAACACTGTGCAAAGTTCCAAAAAGGACATGATGTCTGCGTGCCAAACATCATCCCAATACATTCCAAATAAACGAACAAACATCAATACTTTCACATTACGATTACGATCACAGACGATTAGTTGGTGGAATGCTAGCTGTTGAATATACAACAAGCATGATAATATCTAGGTTATTTTCGTTACGGAATTTCTGAATTCGGTCTCCACGCTCAAGGCCCGCGATAGAAGCTATGCAATAGCTTAAAAAGTATATAAGTATTATATCCATTGTCTAGTACCCATAGTACAAGCTCTGCTTAGTTTGGGACTAGATGGTGTTGTGTAAAAATGTCCCAGAAGTATTTATTTTATTTTTTAAATACGCTACCAGTACGAACTCCCGTCTCACCCCTTATTAATTGTACCCAACCACACCCAATACAAATAGTGTTGGGTATTAAAGTTGTTGTTCAAAAACTGTAGTTAAAGCTTTTGTGGTTAGTCGCTACACAAACCGACGTAGTACCTACTATTTTTTGTTCTATGGACAGTCCGTGTGGTGCCGGACTAGTCCGTGTGGTGCCGGACTTAAAGAATAGCATCACCCTTATCTCTTCTCATGGGTGTCGTAAAAGGCGACTAAGGGATTCACCAGAGGATGGGCAGCAGCATTCTCTGAGTATTTAACCAACCAACTGCGATCGCCAACCCGCCTGCCAAGCGTGGCGATTATGGCATATCCCCCCCTTAGTTGGGGGAGGCCTTTGTCCAGTAGTGGACGTCTTTCGGCTGTAATGATATGCACGCGATGTTCTCAAACAGACCTTAAGTTATGTGCAAAGTATGGTCAAGTTAGTTTACAGTGCACTATAACTAGCTGACATTGTTAGGTACTTATGAATGTTGTGGTATTTATGAATTTATAACTTTTTGAGGGTCTTATAAAATGGTTTACGCTGCTACAGCAAAAGATTAAATGGGTATGTAGTGATACGAATGCGTGTTCTATAAAACTCTCTTTATTTAAATATTTACACACAATTTATATCAATAAATCACTGGTGTCAGCAGACACACACAGAAATTTAGACAGTAAAATATGGGTACAAAGTTAACTAAGTTAACTGGGTCGTACGTAAGCATTATATAATAATAATAATGTCCTCCCGGCCGAATTTCGGTCACGGCGACCAATCTCAATGGAGACTAGCCATCTGCGCGGGACATATTATAGTGCACAAGTGTGTGCGCAAACACATGTGCACTCTCTATTTCCTCACTCTCATAATCCGATGGGACGGCAATTTGACGCGACCGGAGAGAGATCAGGCGCAAGACCATGGAACTAGTTTTTTTTATTCCGTGCGCAAGACCGACAGCTTTACGTGCTCTCCGAGGCACGAAGGGATCTCGACTTGTAACGAAACGGTCACCCAATATATAATAAGTAGTAAGTAGTTATATAATAAGTGCTAATAGAAAACCAATTTAAATAATATATACGATGTAATCCGGTTAAATTCCGGTTTTTCTGGTTTTTTCCGGTTAATGAGGAGATTCGCAGGAGAACGAAAGTAACCGACATAGCCCGAAGAATTGCCAAACTTAAGTGGCAGTGGGCGGGGCACATTGTTTGCAGAACGGATGACCGATGGGGCAGTAAAGTTCTGGAGTAGCGACCGCGTACTGGAAGGCGCAGCGTGGGTAGGCCCCCCACAAGGTGGACCGACGACCTGGTGAAGGTCGCGGGAATCCGCTGGATGCTGAAGGCACAGGACCGGTCGTTGTGGCGATGCTTGGGGGAGGCCTATGTCCAGCAGTGGACGTCTTTCGGCTGAAATGATGATGATGATGATGAATCCGGTTAAACTTTGTTTTATTAAGTGCTAATAGGTTTAATCTTCTATCCAGTTAACAAAGTCAATAGACAGTCATACATCATTCATCATTTCAGCCGAAAGACGTCCACTGCTGGACATAGGCCTCCCCCAAGCATCGCCACAACGACCGGTCCTGTGCCTTCCGCATCCAGCGGATTCCCGCGACCTTCACCAGGTCGTCGGTCCACCTTGTGGGGGGCCTACCCACGCTGCGCCTTCCAGTACGCGGTCGCCACTCCAGAACTTTACTGCCCCATCGGCCATCCGTTCTGCGAGCAATGTGCCCCGCCCACTGCCACTTAAGTTTGGCAATTCTTCGGGCTATGTCGGTTACTTTCGTTCTCCTGCGAATCTCTTCATTTCTGATTCGATCACGCAGGGACACTCCGAGCATAGCCCTCTCCATTGCCCTTTGAGTGACTTTGAGCCTTCTTATCAGGCCCATTGTGAGCGACCACGTTTCAGTACCGTAAGTAATTACTGGCAACACACACTGGTCAAAGACTTTCGTCTTGAGACACTGCGGTATTTTGGACGAGAAGATATTGCGTAGCTTCCCGAACGCTGCCCAACCGAGTCGGATTCGACGATTGACCTCTTTCTCGAAGTTGGACTTACCTAGCTGGACAGTTTGTCCTAGGTATACATAATCGTCAACAACTTCGAGTGTAGATTCTCCGATGCTTACGGGAATGGGTGCTATATGGGAATTCGACATAACCTTTGTCTTGTCCATATTCATTTTAAGACCCACTCTATCGGAAGCTCTACTGAGGTCATCGAACATTGTACCGAGGTCCTCCATGGTCTCAGCCATGACTACTATGTCGTCGGCAAACCGAAGATGAGTGATGTACTCGCCGTTTATGTTAATGCCTAGCCCATTCCAGTCCAGAACCTTGAAGACATCCTCCAATGCAGCAGTGAACAGTTTCGGAGAGATCACATCTCCCTGTCTCACACCTCGCTGCAGAAGGATAGGTTTCGAGGCTTGGTCCTGTAATCGGACTGACATAGTGGCGTTTTCATACAAAGACTTTAACACTTCGATGTACCGATAGTCAATCTGGCACCGTTGAAGAGACTGTAGTACCGCCCAAGTCTCGATCGAATCGAAGGCTTTCTCGTAGTCCACAAACGCTAAACAAAGAGGCAAGTTATACTCTTCGGTCTTCTGTATAACCTGACGCAGCGTATGTATGTGGTCTACGGTGCTAAAGCCTTTTCGGAACCCGGCTTGTTCGGGAGGCTGGAAGTCGTCAAACCTGCGCGAAAGACGGTTCGTAATGACTCTCGAAAACAGCTTGTAGACATGGCTCAGAAGTGAGATGGGCCTATAATTCTTCAGTAGAGCATTATCGCCCTTTTTGAAGAAGAGTACCACCACACCTCTGCTCCATGCCTGTGGCGTTCTCCCCTCGAGAATGACGGAATCAAATAACTTCTGAAGGGCCTTAAGGATCGGTTTTCCACCCGCCTTCAGGAGTTCGGCCGTAATTCCGTCATCACCCGGTGCCTTGCTGTTTTTGAGCTGCTTCAGAGCCATCCTAATCTCGTACAGGCTGACGTCCGGGATATCTTCGGTATAGTGTCGGGTCAATCGAGCTCTTGGGTCATTAGCCCGATTTACAGCGGGTTTCCGGGTGGACGTGTATAACTGTCCATAGAACTTCTCGACCTCCTGCAATAGCTCTGGCTTGGAGGAAACGACTCTGCCATCGTCGGTCCTCAGTTTTGCAAGCTGGCTCTGCCCAATAGACAGGTCTCTTGCGAAGACTTTGGAGCCCTTGACAGTCATACGTTCGTAGTTAAATAATAAGTCGTTTTAATTACACCGACACCGCGGGAACTAATGATAGCGCTCTAGAACTAAGTCGCATATCAAAGTTACCTAACACTTATACGTAACTAGCTGTCGCCCGCGGCTTTGCTCACATGCTATGTCAATAAGAGTATCCTATGTGTAATCCAGGACATAGTCTATCTGTTATTGATTGGGTGTTATAAATAAGTGCACTGTATTTAGGTAATAAAACTCAAACTCAAAACTTTTATTGCATTCATGTGTACATAGGTGTTACATTTATAAGTCCTGTAGGTACTAGGCGCAAAATAGGCGTGGTTTATTGCCACTAGAACTACAATTCTTAACTTTCCCGGACAAACAATGATTAATTAAAAGCTAGAATCGACCGTCGTAGGTGGTGTCCGAGCGCGAGTGTCGTCCGTTCGGGCCCGTCCCGTCCCGCCGAGCGCGGCGCTGGCTGGTGATCAATCACACGTCGGTGAGCCGTGCCGCCGGCGCTGTCGCCGTGCGACGCGTGCGAAATGAAATTTGACACACAGATAGTATTGGGAATCTAAACCAACAGTTTAGATTCCCAATACTATCTGTGTGTCAAATTTCATTTAAATCCGTTCAGCCGTTTATTTATTTATTTATGTAGACACAACACATTTTATAATAGATATTTTGATGCCTTCTAAAAATAGTCAGATTTAGGTTGACATTTCTAATATTAGGTGAAAAACGTCAATTACAGAATAGCTAAATGTCAATTTTTACTAAGTTGAATAACTAAACTAATTTTGGTCCTGTCAAACCAAAAATTAGTTTAAAGTGAATTTCAGAATAGAAAACGTCGTTTGACAGGACTAAACTAAATTAAGGTGATTTTTAGTCTAGTTTAGAGAATTTTGTGACAAGAGAATCGGCACCAGTATGCAAGTATTCAATGAAACACTTAGTTCTGTCATTAGTTTTGTAATATTTTAGTCTAACTCACCTGTGAACTCGTTACTTTGTACATTTTGGGCTGAGACTACATCTTTTTGGAGCTTATTCCATGCTTCAACTATAAAAATAAACTATATGAATGATCCTGCCAATTTCAATATATATATGTAGGTATTGCAAGTATGCAATGGCATTCATTTTGCAGCGGAAGGTCCCATTAATCCAATCCAATATAAAATTTGGCTCAGTCCTGTTAATTGGCTGGAGTGGAACTATTTCTGTCACATCTAAAAACGGTGTTTTTATTAACTGCTAAATGCATTTGTTTGCTTGGTTGTCTGCCTGTCTGATTTTTTATAGGCATATGAAGCTTTTTTATTTAAAAAGCCCGTAAAGATGCTTTTCCCAAATCGTCCTCTCAACGGACGCAAGGTAGCCGGCGGTGGCGAAAATATAGTTAAATATCTATTGTGTCTCATCAGTGGATCTTTGATGAACTAATAAATCACTCTCACGGTATGGACTAAGGGATTCACCAGAGGATGGGCAGCAGCGTTCTCTGAGTATCTAACCAACCAGGCAACCAACTATGATCGCCAACCCGCCTGCCAAGCATGTCTATATCCAGCAGTGGACTTCTTTTGGCTGAAATGATGATGATGATAATGGTTTGGAGGGGCTCGTGGCAAAGCGGTTGTTCCGCGCGGATTGTACGATTTGCAAGGTTAAGCTGTGCTTGCCGCGGTCAGTCTGTGGATGGGTGACCCTTTCGTTACACACCGAGACCCCTCCGTGCCTCGGAGAGCACGTTAAGCTATCGGTCCCGGTTATCATATGAATATCTGTGGTAGTCGTCACGGGTAGTCCGAAGCCCGAAAGTCTGACAACTGGTTAAACCTCCGAATGTCTGTATTACCCAGTAACTGGGTTGCGGGGGTCTGATGGTAGTCGCTCCGTGTGAAATACTGATGTTCAGCCGCATCTGGTTAGACTGGAAGCCGACCCCAATATAAATGGAATAAAGGCGCGGCGGAGGGTCTGAAATAAAACGACATTAACATAGGTACATACACCAACTCTTTAGGTTTTGCTCCATCTTGAGGTTTTTCAAGTGCAATGCAAAGAGTATGTTTAATATGCCTGTTTATTAGTTAAATTTAACAAATCCTTTGTATAATTATGTTGGAAAACGTAATTTGGTAAATAACACCAACATTTAAACTTATCTATTGCTTTTTCTAGTTATACTTATATTTTTACCGCATTTACGCAATTGAAGTGATATCTAATTTATTTATTTATTTATTTGACACTAAATAAGTTCATAATTTGTTGAAAGCTCTGTTTTCTGAACTAAGCTATAATCTAGCCTGTGTGTCAGAAATCAGTTCCTTCCCCGTTTAAATGACACAAAAAGATTGTACAAGCTTTGTGATTTATACATTACTATTTTGTTAAGATGCATGCAAGTATACAAGAATAGCAAAAAAATCGTGGGTGTGGTAAAGCTAGCAATAGTTATAGTTATATTTATTTTATATAATATTAAAATACTTATTGTTATCAGTCGGGTTGTGTTTGTTTGCGTATAAGAGTGTGTGTATGCAGGGGGGTGTGTATGTGAGTGTGTGTGTGTGTGGGTGTGTGTATTTGGGTGTAGGGGAATGTTCATGGTTGTAAATCTGTATACATTAAACCAGCTCATGCAATTTTCGGGTAGGGGAACTCTACACATTGTAGATTATATGTTATTCAGTAGTTAACAGTAGCTCTTCACAACCATTATAGTCATAATTAGCTAGCCATTTTATAACCATATTTTTAAATTTATAATTGCTGACCTCTCTTGTTTGCAAACTCCTGCTTAGGGTACTGTACAATTTGGGTGCTTGAAAGTTATAATGTCTACGCGCAAATTCCGTTTTTATGCGTGGTGTTGGATATATAAACCTTCTTTTGCCACCGCCTTCCAGAGTTGGAACTGTTATACGATGGTACCGTCTTAAACATCTATAAATAAACAATTTCCGTACGCTAAGTACCCCAGTTTTTAAGTATACATCTGTTGTTGGGTACCTATAGGGTAAGTATAACATAACTTTTAATATGGCTCTTTGTGCACGCTCCAATACAATAATATGCGTTTTGGCGGCACCGCCCCACGAGCAGTTGCAGTAATTTATTAAGCATTGGGCGAGGGCATTGTATACCTGTATCAGTATCGTGGGTTCCGCAACGGTTCTCAAGTTTTTGAATATATATATGAGTTTTCTAACTCTTTTAGCTAAGTATCCAATATGTTGCCTCCAAGATAATCTATCATCTATTTGAACTCCTAAATACTTAATTATTTTGACTCGTTCTAGCAGCTGACAATTACACCCACTCATTAGACCTAGATTACAAGGGTATGTGTGAATTTTAACATTAAAATCATTCGGTGGCCTTGAAGCCATTGTTTTATTAAAGCAAACGTATTTTGTCTTCGTGGCATTAAGACTAAGCAGACTACGCTCAAGCCAAGCAGTGACGCTGCTGAGTCCATTCGTTGTTAGGGTTTGTACTGTGTGCCAGTTTGCACCGTGAAACAAAATAACAGTATCATCAGCAAACATCAATAAATCCGCTCCAGCAATCTGCTTTTCACACAGTTCATTGATATAAACCGTAAATAATGACGGGCCCAATGTACTTCCTTGTGGAACGCCGTAATTACATTGTGCTACATTACTTAAATGATTTTCAACACGAACAATCTGGCTTCTATTTGTTAAGTAGTCTTTAAACCAATTCAACTGTATACCTCGAATACCACAGTTTTCGAGTCTCGATAGGTGTTGGGTGCAACCAAACATTAATATTGTCAATGCAATGCAGATTGTCAGAATGTCAGTGAGTGCCCAACGGGGATGAGTCTAAATGAAAATGCAAGTTGTCCGACCCAAACCACGTCTAATTGAACACTAATAAAATCATTAACATAAATGTAGCATCTATGCTCCGCCATGTGTCAATGCAGTTTTAAATGTAGGTCGCGATCTAAGTGCAGATACGCGAGCCTACTAGTTACACAAATACCTATAATTTAACTCATGTACGTGCACCGTACATATTGCCACCACAACAAAGGATATGGCAACTAAATGCAATACATGTAAACAATCAATAACTTATAAAAACAATGTAAAAATGTAAAGTAGAATATGTAAAAATTTAACCAAAAATTTATGTAAAAAAGTATAAACCACAGGTATAAAACGATGTAAAACTATAAACTAAAATCCTTGTATAAAATGTCACTGTCATATTTTCTAGCATACGTCACTATGTCTCTCAGTGTCAAATTGCACTTCATTTGAAGAAGGGTTAACATTTTTCACGGTATTCACTTCACTCTGCACTGTTGAGTTCCGTTTGTTGACCTTGCTGTACCCGTCCTCGATGTCATCTTCTTCATAAGGTCTTCTTCTGCTTCTCGCATCTTGCGGACCCTCCCCCTGTCTTTTGGTTGTCATCTCTCGCCAATAGCATACCGATGTTACAGACAGTGCAATGCTAATAATGATGACCACATAGATCGCGATGTAATGATGAACATCATGAGAAGATAAAGTGTCTAGCTGTGACTGATCTTTGATTAAGCGTAGCTCGGTGTCAATCTTCTTGAATGTCTCTTCGTGCGTCTCAATATGTAATGACGAGTTACGAATTGAGGTATTTATGATGTTGTGAATAGGAGAGATTGTAGGTATAATCATGGCATTTGGTTCATTTACTAAAATGTCGCTTGTATGTTCCATATTTGCGTGTAGCATAAATGCATCGCCTTGCAAATTACACCCTTGTTTAAGTGTAATCAGACCCGAGTGACGTAACGTCTCCGACGTCATTTGCGCTCCGCACACCAGTTGCACTTCGCACGCGTCACAACAATAATAAAACCATGTGTTTTGCTTATGTAATTTTTCCCACTTGTCAGCACATACATTTATTTCCGTATGACAGTATGCACTGTGTTCTTCGTTGTCTCGAATCAGCTGTACATCGCAAATAGACTTACGTCGGTCGCCAGTTTTGTATATGGGGTGATTTATTTTGCACATTAGAATTTTGTCATGAATCTTTTGGCATTCCTGGATATCTGATTGCTCTAACGGTATAAATGAGTATTGGTTCGCGTTAAATGCAATTAATTCAGAGTTGGGAATAACGTACATCACCCGATTAATGTCAACACGTTGTGGTATGCTGATTAGTTTATTTAGCTCGTAAAGTGCGTCGTTCAAGATTGGTATTTTTATTTCCATTAATAAATATTGCTGTGTAATGCGTGCATGTATTCTGAAAAGCCTGTAGATGTCTCTTACGTCATTCTGGACTTCAGGTAGAGAAGCGTCACGAGGTAGTTGTCGAGCTACCTTATCTAATTCACTTTGCATTTGGCTTGGTGATAATAAATGTACGTCCATATGTCCCTGGTACATGTTTGTCAATGTGTTGATTAGGGTTTGTTGGATGTCTTTTAAATTTTGAGCCATTCTTTCCGCAGCCATTGCCGATGTTATAATGTAGAAGGCATTTGCAGTTTCAACTTTCTCTTTCAGGGTCTTATTTTCCAACGTGTTAAGGTGATCATTTATTAAGGTAAACTGCTTAACCATTGTCGCTTCATTGCGCTGTACAATGTTATGCTCGGTTTCCAAAACACTAGTCTGATTTTTTAACAATTGTAACAAATGTTTTTCGTTGTGCTGGATGGTCTTAATGTCATGTTCGTATTTGTCTGCAAAACGCTGATCTAATACTCCGAATAGTGAGTTTGCAACATATCCCACTCCGTCGATTAATCCCCTTTTGAACCGATGTTGAATTAATCGTTGGGATTTGAGTATTTGATTGTAATAATTTAGTTCATTTGTGCTTTGTTCAAGTTGGTTGATTAGGATATGGAATTGCATCAACCAGCCATCGCATCGAAATTGTTTAATGTGCGACACGAATTTTTCCAGTGTATCAACATTTCGCCAGTAATTTGTCATATTATAATAAAAGACTAACTTCCATTCATCTCTAACTTCTTGTAAGTCTGCAATCTTGTCAAAATAAATCGTTTGATTTTTTGTCAGTGGAGTAAGTTTCATGTCTTGTTGGACAGTGGGTGTTATTAATGTCATAGTCAGCATCAATGTATAACAAACCAAACTGTTCCATGTTAGTTTTTTAGATTTATTTCGTATGTTTTTCGGTAGTTTGTCAGTGTCAGTGCGTTTTTCTTCAGCCTCAACTAGGGGTACCAATTTTGTTATCGGTCTCTTAGTTTCTCCTTTTGCAGTTTGCAACGTAACAACCCTCGTGTGGCCGTCCTTTCCGCGGTGCAGCTTAGCTACACGTCCCAGTGCCCATTTTCCCGCAGGTAACTTCTCATCTTTGATGCACACAATGTCATTTTCTCGTGGGTCGGTATTCTGTCGTTTCCATTTTAATCTTGCTTGTAGTTGTTGTAAATATTCTTGCGACCATTTCTTCCAAAAGTCCTTGCCAAGTTTCTGCACAATTTGCCATCTCTTGCTTAAATGGTAGGTGTTGTCAATGTCAGGTTCTGGAATTGTCAGGAGTGATGTGCCAGTTAGAAAATGTCCAGGCGTTAAGCAATTAATTTCTTCGGCGTTCTCTGTTACAGTGCAAAGTGGTCGTGAGTTCAAGCAAGCCTCGATCTGACATAACAGAGTGGTGAATTCTTCATAAGTTAGGCGCTGATCTCCAATGACTCGTTTGAGATGATACTTCATGCTCTTCACGGCGGCTTCCCACAGTCCGCCTGCACTTGGCCAAACAGGGGCATTGAAGTGCCACTTAACTCCCATCTCTGATACTTTGCTCAAAAAAAGGTTGTCAATATTTTCTACGATGCATTTATATTGTTGCAATAGAATCCGATTCGCTCCCACAAAATTTGTGCCGTTGTCGCTATACATGTCCCGTGGTGTGCCTCGACGAGCACAGAAGCGCTTGAAAGCTGATAGAAACGCTGTGCTGGATAGCTCAGTTACAAGTTCGAGATGGATAGCTTTTGTTGCCAGACAAACAAACACGGCAACGTACGCCAACAATGTTCTGACACCTCGACCTTTACTTGCCTTGATCTCAACGTGACCAGTGAAGTCGACCCCTGTATGTGTGAAAGGGCGAGATACTGTCACTCTAGGCTCTGGTAGATCTGCCATAATCTGACTAGATTGTTTTGCATGAAATCGGCGACATGTTACGCATTGATGTAAAACCTTTTTAACGGCGCGATGTCCTCCTATGATCCACAGTCTTTGTCGTAAATGTGTCAGGGTTAATTTAGGACCTCCATGTAATGTCCTTTTGTGTGCTTGCCAAATTAATAAATGTGTCAGTTTGTGATCGTGTGGTAACAGCATTGGGTGTTTGGTGTCATAATTTAATTTCGAATTATTTAATCTTCCTCCCACTCGCAAAATGTCATGCTTGTCAAGAAAAGGGTTCAAATTTAGGAGATTACTTTTCGTACTCACACCCTTATTTTCCTTTAATTGCAAAATCTCGTCTTTGAATGTATGCAATTGAATTTGTCTTACAATAATTTTTTCAGCGCTTTGTAATTCTGTTGATGTCAAATAAGCAGTTGTATTTATTTTGTCATTTGAGACGTTGCTAATAAAACGTCTTACCCACGCTATGACTCTTGTAATACGAGTCATATCGCTGTACCTGTCTAATAACTCAATTACAATTGAGGAAGGTCCGGATTGTACAGTACACGCCTTCATTTGTTTATGTTTTGATTCGCATGTTGTAGGTATGATTGTTAGTTTGCCTACTGTTTTTTCATTATAATTTTTCAACCATTCCGGCCCTTGCCACCACAAAGGATGTTGTAATAATTGGGAACAACTGATGCCACGTGATGCACAGTCCGCAGCGTTGTCCTCAGATTTGACATAATTCCAGTGTTGTTTTGGTATGACTTCATGCACTTGCTGTACTCTGTTGCTCACGAATGATTTCCATTTTGTGACGTCACCGTGCAACCAGCCTAGTACAATCATAGAATCCGTCCATGCATATGTTTTTTCGCTGATAGTGTCCCACTTGAGTGATTTAAGGACTTTTTTCATCAGCCGTGAGAGTAACCAAGCTCCACATAGTTCAAGTCGCGGTAATGTCAGTTTTTTATTGATTGGCGATAGCCTAGACTTTGCAACTATGAGTCTACTGATGGGCTCTTTTTTCTCACTTAATGTCAATATGTAAATAGCGCACGCGTAGGCCTTTTCTGACGCGTCGCAGAACCCATGGATTTGGAAGGGTTTTGTAGTATCTCCCAGCCATCTCGGTATTTCATATTGGGTTATGTTGTGCAAGTCACTTGTAAATTTCTTCCATTCTTCTTGTACGCTGATAGGTAAAGATTCGTCCCAGTCACATCCTGATAACCAGACGATTTGAAATATAAGTTTTGCTTTCACTGTCAAAGGTGTAAGCCAGCCAAGTGGGTCAAAGATTTTTGAGATTTCGGACAGTAGTTTCCTTTTTGTCAATGGTTTGTTGTTGTCAAATTTTATTTAGTTAGTAAATGCAAATGTGTCAGTCGTAGGATTCCACTGGACCCCCAGGGCTTTTGTCGTTCCGTCATTTGTAAAGTGCATGGTTGTTTGGTTAAGATCTGATGATGATAAGCTTTCTATCAAGGTCGGGTCGTTGCTTGACCACTTCCGTAGCGTGAGGCCTGCGCCTCTCAACATGTTGATGAGTTGGTTTTGAATGTCCTGTGCTCGCTCGATGGAATTGCTTCCACTTAGTACGTCATCAACATACATCTCGTTTCTAATGACGTCAGCCGCTAACGGATATTTCTCTGCATCATCACTTGCTAGCTGTTGTAATGTTCGCAGAGCTAGAAATGGTGCTGCCTTAGTACCATACGTCACTGTGCATAATTGGTATTCCTTTAAAGGACCTTGGTTTGTTTCTCTCCACATGATCTTCTGCAACTGCTGATCTTCTTCATGAACTAGGATCATGCGGTACATTTTTTCACAGTCAGCTGTAAACACGTACTTGTAAATCCGCCATCCCATGAGTAATGTCAATAGATCTTGGTGGAGTTTTGGACCACACTCCATCAAGTCGTTCAAGCTGAAACCGGTGTCAGTTTTCTGTGAGGCGTTAAAAACTACTCTTAGCTTCGTTGTCAGTGAGTCCTGTTTTTGGACTCCATGATGAGGAAGGTAACATGCTGGGTTACATTCGGGCTTACTCTCTTTCATGTGTCCCATTTCCAAATATTCTTGCATGAATTTGATGTAGCTTTCTGATAATTTGTCATCCCTGCACAATCTCCTTTCTAACTGCATAAACTGTGCTACTGCGCGTGATTTTGACTTGCCCAGCAATCGGTCAAAATTAGGTTTCATTGGTAAACGAACTGCATATTTACCATTTTCTAAACGCTTTGTTGTTGCAATGAAAAACTCTTCGCAATATCTCTCCTGTGACGTCATTGAATTGCACGAATCCCCGCTGATCTCTTCTACTTCCCAGTACTTTGTCAAATCATCAACTTGATTTAAAACGACGTTGCAGTTGAATGTCTTGTTGACATTGCCCGACAGAATCCACCCTAAATGTGTCTGCTGAGCCATAGGTTCATTAACCTCTCCTTTGATCAAGCCATTCATTAAAATTTCCGAAAATACGTGTGCATCTAGAAGCATGTCAATAGGCCTAGATATGTTGTATTCTGGATCGGCCAATGTAATGCCTGTAACGTGAGCCCAAGGCTTTTTTGTAAATGTAACATTGGGCAGATTATTCACCACCCGTGTCATGATTAATGCTTCCGTTGTAAACTGGAAGTCATTATGTAAGGACTTGCAGGATAAATGGACCTTTCCTTTACTCCTGTTAGATAAAGTACCGATTCCACTTATGCTCGCGCTTAACTGGTGACGCTGTAAGCCCAGTCTTTGAGCTGCATTCTCCGTGATCAGAGTTATTTGCGAGCCTTGATCAATTAAGGCTCGTAATATAACATAATCGCCACTAGCTGTTTTTACTTGTAATAATGCAGTTGCCAATAATATTTCGTCATCATTGTTCGACGCGAAATTATTTTGCATAGTTTTAGTTGACCTAGTTGATGTCGATGTCGACGGTGTAGGTACTGAATGTGTTGCTGAGGGCGTTTGCGCTGACTTGACAATATCGTTGTGCAATAAAGTGTTATGTGGTTCATTGCATTCTCTGCATCTTTTCTGGGACGCACAGTAACCCTTAGTATGCACACACAGACAATTTTTGCAGATCTTATTGTTCTCAATAAATGACATCTTTTCCGAACCTGCCATGTCAGTAAATTTGGCACATTGAAATAACGCGTGATTGGTATTGCACAATGAACAAATAATCTTATTAAATTGCCCAGCATTATATGCATGGAAGCTACGAGAATTATATGCACTTCTATTAGGCTGTGAAAATGCTGGCTTATGATTCTTGTTGAACGAATATGACGCATTACTAAATGGTAATTTTGGTGCAGATTTGATGCTATTTTCTGGCTTTTTTCGATGCAAAGGTTCTAGTGCCATAAATTTGTTTTCAATGAAGTCCATAAAATGATTGAACGTAGGAATTTCTCGCGGATCTGACCTAGATTGCATATATTCAGCATAGGTTTCGGAGTCAAGTTTTTCGCATAAAACGTAAACTAGAACAGGATCCCATGAGCTTGTATCTACGCCCAAGTTATGTATAGCGTTTATGGTTTCATTGCTAGTGTCATATAAACGCTTAAGTTCGAATGCTGATTGTTTTTGTACATTAGATTGACGCATAAATGCCTGGAAATTCTTTGTAAATAGTAAAAACTTGTTATTATATCTATGATTCAATATTTCCCAGCACGTGTCATAATTTTCGGGTGCAATGTGTAAATGCTGTACGAGCTTTTCCGCTTCGCCACGCAATCTTCCCTTGAGATGTTGCATTTTTTGGGTTTTTGCAATAGCTGGATTATTATGAATCGCTTCTACGTACAAATCCATGAAAGTAGGCCATAAAGTGTAATTTCCGTTAAAAATAGGTATGTCAATTTTTGGCAAAGTTTGTTGTTGGTGTACAGAGGCGTTTAATTTCGTGTTCAACGCCCGTTTTACTTGTGCAAATGCACTTTCATGACGACAAAACTCGTTAAAATAATCATCAGGTACCCCTTCCAATATGCTGTCAATCTGTAAATGTAATTTGTCAATTGCAGTCCAACGTGACTGCAAAGTCTTTAAGAGATCCTCAATCTCCCATTTTTCCTTGACCTCGTCAATGCACCTACTCTCCACTAACCTACTAAATGCACGAAAGTTAGCTTGTTGCAACTGCTGTAACTCGAGTAGCTTGTCATCTCCTTTTGTGGAGTTTTCGAAAGGGGTGCTGTCAAACTCAACGCTCAACATGTTATGGTTGGCGTTGCTAGATCCCGCCTGAGGCTTGATCTCATACGCTGCAATCTCCCGACGCGTACCTTGGTACCAGCTCCTAATTACGTCATAAATGTTGTTGGTGAAATAGTGATGATTTTTTGTGTCGACTGCGCTCAGTTCCTGATTCTTTTCTTCACACTCCGCCCATAGCTGATCCAATCGCTCAAGCCTTTGTCTAATGTAATCGGGGTTCTTCCTGCAGGCCGAATCCTTCTTAAAATTAGAATGGATCTTCTTGACCTCCTCGAAGATCTCAGCTTGACGTGCGATTAACCCTTCCATTGTCAAAACAAGTAAGTAAAAAATGAACGATCTTACTTGAGATTCAGGAACTCTCCCTTTTTGCAACTGCAATGTGTCGCTCTGGAATCTGGATCGCTGCAACCTCCCCGAATGCTCCTGCACGGCAACACACGCGGCACGGTATGACACGATACGACACAGATTACACGCGACGTTTTACTGACCGATGTATCGGACTGTACTTGCAAAATATACGAAGGACCAAAAAAAAATAATGTTGGGTGCAACCAAACATTAATATTGTCAATGCAATGCAGATTGTCAGAATGTCAGTGAGTGCCCAACGGGGATGAGTCTAAATGAAAATGCAAGTTGTCCGACCCAAACCACGTCTAATTGAACACTAATAAAATCATTAACATAAATGTAGCATCTATGCTCCGCCATGTGTCAATGCAGTTTTAAATGTAGGTCGCGATCTAAGTGCAGATACGCGAGCCTACTAGTTACACAAATACCTATAATTTAACTCATGTACGTGCACCGTACAATAGGAGTATAGGTATAGATACCGTGTCGAAAGCTTTTTGTAAATCTAAAAATATTCCCAGGCACTTATCACCACTATCGAGATATTTGGTAATATGGGAGGTCAACTGAAGAACTGCATCTTCAGTCGACCGGGATTTTCTGAAGCCAAACTGTTTAGTCGAGATAAGATGATTTTTTTCTAGATAGGTAATAAGTCTCTTATTTACAATTTTCTCAATAATTTTAGAAAGAGTGGAAAGCAGAGAGATTGGCCTATAATTCGAGGGAATCGTCACTTCACCTCCCTTAAATACCGGCACTACCACGGCTTGTTTAAGCATAGTAGGAAAAATGCCACTACTAAAACTAAGGTTGCACAGATATGCAATAGGTTCAGCCAGCATATCAATGTTTACTTGAATGAATTTAGTTGAGATTTTATCAATTCCTGGCGAGCTCTCTGTTTTTAGGTTTAACACTATTGATTTTACTTCTCTATGATCTGTTGGTAAGAACGCCATTGAATGTACCGGTCCAGTTTTAATTGCAGTAATAGCCAGCTCTTCTTCTGTGTTTCCTATTTTAGATAAGGTATTATTAGCAAGTTGGGCTCCTACAGTGGTGAAGAATGTATTTATCTTGTCAAGTGAGGATTCAGTAGTTGTACTAATGTTCAGCAGCTCTATGGGGGACTTTTTTGTTTTTTTCATATTGCAGAATTCCCTAATTGTATTCCATGTCCCTTTGATATTACCCAAGTTACAATGAAGTCTGTTTTTAAAATAGTTTATTTTTAACGATTTTATCAATTTGTTGCATGAATTCCTATATTTATTATATTCTTCTTTGAGTAGGTCATTATCTATTGATTTTTTTAGTTTTAAATGAAGTTTGTTTCGTTTTCGTATACATTTTATGACACCAGATGTGATCCATGGTTTCAGAGGGATGTTTTTTTTACTAACATGTTTAGTAGTAGTATTGCACGCAATCACTACCTTTAGGCTAGAAACTAGAGCCTCAGCTGCTTGGTTCACATCCTCGATCTTATAATAAATACTCCAATCAATTTGCTTTATGTATTCTGCAGCCGAGTCATAATTAAAGCTGGATTTATTAAAACAAGTGTGTTGTCTCTCAATTTTTGCCTTATTCATATAAAGAAGAATCGGGCAATGGTCAGTAAATTGGTCGAAAACAAGTGTTTGCCTATTGTAGTTGCTTAGTGTCATGAAGTGATCTATACATTTGTTATATCGAGTAGGAATATTTATGCTTTGTTGAAGTCCGTGTGAGGCTAACATATTTATATAGTCAGCGGGAAAACCTACGAGATTTTCGGGGAGTATGTCAATATTTATGTCGCCTGTTAAAATTATATTTTTAGAATTAATTTTCGTTAAGATATGGTTTATTGAGTCAATATATTTGACAGGATTCCGAAAACATGGTGGTCGATAAGTACATAAAAGAGAAAATTCATCACCTAGTTTTATAACCAGATAGTTACCTTCATCATAGTCGGGCTCGTAGGCAGTAGCGTTAATCTGGTTCTTTACATAAACAATCACTCCATCGTTCTGGTTGATGAACTTCTTTGTGTAGAAATAGTTGTAATTGTCAATGCTGGGAATAGGTTTATTCTCATTCAACCAACATTCAGTCAGGACTATCACATCAACTTCCATATCTATATTAGAAATGAAAACTAAGAAGGCATCTAAATTTTTATAAACACTACAAATGTTTAGTGTGAGAATACATAATGAATTGTCATGGTGTTTTGCGTTTAGTACTGAAGAACATTTCATGGGGTCGTTTATTCGTATACATTCATAATCTCCGATTTTGTCTAATTCTTTGTTTATATTTTTGCTACTTAAATCGAATTTTAATAAAATAAAAAATGGGACTGTTTTTATGGCGTCGGTAATAACTAATATAAGCGGGTAATATGTTCTGAGACATGCTACAGATTTTTCCGGTGAAATATACTGTAATATTTGAGGTGATTGTATACAAGTATTGTAGAGGTGTGTGTAGTGAGGTACAGTGTTTACATACTAGAACTAAGAAATTACGTAACATAGTACCTGAGATATTTCGACAGATACAAAAGGGAAAAGTACGTAGTCAGATTTTCTCATCTCGGTTCTTCAGATCCATTTGCGAGTTGACACATATTTGCGGCTCACCTTCTTTTTTACGCAAATACACACAATATCTAAAGATATAAATTGTAAAAAGATAAGTTCTGATGTCACCAAAAGACGTAAGTGTAAGTTAAATTCGACATTCAAATAATCGGTCACGATAGCATATCGTTGAAAGTGTTCGACTTATGAAATCTGAGTCACGGGTTCAAATCCCACTAGAGCGAGAGCGTCTGGACTTTACGCAGCCGTAACGCTTTTTCGTGACAAAAAAATCCTAATACACCCCCCGTCTATATAGAAGTTTCACTTCAATATTTGAAATTTATAAATCTTTGTGAAGCGCTATCTCACTTTGTTCATGCATAGTCCAAAAAAATCGAGCTCGCTTCACTCGCGCTTGTTGGATTTATGTAAACAAAAATGTAGGGAATAGCTGTTTTTTTCGTGATTTTAGTATTGGTTCAATAGTAAAAGTTCTTTATACGGATCACAGACATAGTAAAAAATATAGACGAAGTACTGTCAACAATCATAGTGAAGCCAACAAATTCGTGCTCGTCCGTGTACCAACTAGCGCTCACGCACACACATGCATCTGAAAGATATTTGATTTGTTTTTGGCGATGCTTACTGCACGATGCCGTGACATGTGTACTGAGAGCGGTGAGCACGGTTTGGGGTCGATTTCACAGCCTACGAATGAAGTTACACTAATGAGATCGTGACACAGAGGATATCCAAATCACACTAATGATGTTGATATTTTTATTGGTTTAAAAATGTAAATTAAGTCTTCTTATGAACAATATAAAACCTTTGATATCGAAACAACAATTGATAAACTTTTTACAATTTGTTAACATTAATCTTCATCAATATAAATAAGGCTAAACTTACTTTGTAAACCAATAAACATATGCATGCCAATAACGTGATTTACATTTCATTTGTGTCATGATCTCATTAGTGTAAAATCATTCGTGGTACCCAACTTTATGTGCTACGTTGACAACTTTAGTTCTCTGTCAGATCACCACGGTACGGATTTGATCTTTCAGAGAAACTCTGAGCATAGCCCTTTCCATAGCCCGCTGAGCAAATTAAATTAAATTAAATTTGCTTGATATCCATACAGTTTTTATTTTTTATTTTTTTTTATTTTACTTAAAACATACACAAAAATGATTATAAAAAACATCACAAAAACCTTACACAGGTTTGTCTGGATGTGATATTAACATGTATTTGATTACAATTCAAATTTTAGCACAGTTAATCACACAACAAATAGAATGTAAATGAAACGCTCCAGAACACGTTTATTCAGCTCTTCAATTTTACGTAAGTCTTGTATTAATATACTCCCACGGATTTTACCCTTGGCACAACTGCTAAAATTCTTGGAAGGCATGTAGATTATATTACGTTTTAATTATAATTATTCTTTAACTCGAGGCTCGAGTTATACAACGTGTATCATAAATGCGTGGTCAAATTTGAAGAGCTTATTCAGGGATGCTATCGAACAACTTCTACTATGGGACCAACCCTGAAAACGCGAAAAAAAATCTGCTGGTCCTTACATTTTGTCGAGCGACATTGAGGATTTAGAACAGCTGTATTTTTTTCGTGATTTCAGGGTTGGTCCTATAGTAAAAGTTGTTCTATACGAGTATATTTTTTTTTTTTTTTTTTTTATGTATGACCACGCATAACTTTTTACAGAGTGGTCCGATTTTGATGATTCTTTTTTTAATGGATAGGGTATATCTCGAAGTTGGTCCCATTTAAATTTCAAAATCAAAATCCACCCCTAAGGGTAGTAAAACAGGGGATGAGTGTTTGTTCACCCACTGAATTCTTACCTGTTAACCGATTCTGTTGAAACTTGACACACATAAATATAGTTCTAGACACTACGACATAATGGAGACCTGGAGTTAGATTTTAACAACAAAAAAATGAAAAATAAAACTTTTTAACAAAAAATCGAACCGACGAAAACAGAAACTGAAAAGCGAAAAATAACTAATTATGAGTCGGCGCCAAACAACCAATTAACGAATATCATTAAATAACTTTAAATAAATAGTAAAAACAACGTCACATCAAATACAACCTGAAATTTTAAACGATAAACAATAACTTTCCAATAAACAAAAACAATTAAAACCAATTTTCTCAGAGTTGAGAGAGAGCAATTCTGAAAGTGATGCTACGAAAACCCTATCGATATCCTACTACACAGTTATACTCAGATTGCAAAATCTTAACAGTCCGTCAGCTCTACGTGCTTCAATCCGTTCTTAGAAGACACGCCAGTATTCCTCCGTCTGATCCAAATAAACGAACCAATCTTCCCTTAATAAGCACTCGACACAAAACCACTTTTGCCGAACACCAATATTATACATTGAGCACACACATATATGAAGAAACTCATAAAAAAGTTAACATAATTGACCTAAATAAATATATAGTAAAATCTAAAGTAATAGAATGGCTACTTCAACAGGATTATGCACAAACAGAATCGTTACTTACATACATCGTCTAACATTATAACATATTAATTATTAATTACTGATAACTGATAACTCACTCAAGTACACTCATACATTCCAACATACCCCCGACACATACACAAATAACTCATACACAAATAACACACACCCAAACAACACTCACATCCATAAATTACGAGTATCACCTTGTACTCCCCCTCCTTCCTATGTTTTACCTGTGTAATAAAAGTATACTGACACAATTTCAAAAGTGTTGTAAAATCTAAGAATAACCTCTTCGTCGAACACTGTCTCTTAAGATACAGGTTATCCTAGTTTAAGAGGCAGGGTTTATTAATTTGTGTACAGATTTCTGCAGCATACCAACTTGTCTATGGTAATACTTGTACTTACTTTTATACATGTAATAATTAATTATGATGATTACCTACTGTTATACTTATGTCTGTCTGTAACTTTGTGTAATAAATACATTTTATTATTATTTATTATTATTTCCAAAAATGCGTTCTCCGCTCGGCCACTTGCAACTTGAACGCACTTTGCTTGTTAAAAGTTCGTTTGGCGCCGACTCATAATTAGTTATTTTTCGCTTTTCAGTTTCTGTTTTCGTCGGTTCGATTTTTTGTTAAAAAAAAACAAGATTTTTTATTCTTTTTTCAAATTCAAAAGATTTTATTTCGAATATGCATTCATGCACTTTCGTTTAGAAGCAAAATAGACTAGATTTTGTGTAGTAAAGTTGTCAGGCGCGACGTAGTACATCAACCAAATGGATTTGTGAATGCGAGATAGTGTTGGGGATATGGATCCCTTTGCTTTTAGTCAACTCGATGGAGTTGACGATACCTGCGCTTTGATATTACGAACATGTATAGAAGGACTGTGGGAACGGGGCAGACAATATTCGAAGCTAGTTGACTTTTGTTTTAAGGCCCAGAATGCCGCGGAAATAGAGTAAGCGCGATGCAAAATACGAGGCTTGCCGGGAAGGAGTAGTGCGGCATGAAGTTGACGCCATTCCGAATGAAAGTGCATTTAAGCGAAAAAAAACATATTACTCAGAAAATATGTGTATTTTCGATAAAATGGCTTAGTAAAATTATTTCAAAATAATAAAACAATATTTAGGTAAAATATCATACCAAAATACCAATATATGTTGGATATATTTAGGAAACTGTTTGAAAATAAACAGTTTTCGAGGTATGTTTGGATTTTTTTATGATCGAGCCAAATAAGTGCATTCATGTTTTGGACTTAATAATATTGTCACGCCTATCCTTGAGTAACACGTATTTTAATTTCAGTACCATAGAGCGAGTAGTTTTTGAGCGGGATTCGCATTAGTTTGTTGAATTACGGGATTCGGCCCCTTAATTTTTGATTCAATTTGTATGACATGCTTATTTTTTCATACGGACAAAGTAAAAAATATAGACGAATTGTTGCGAAAAATCGTAGTTGAGCAGAGATTTGTTCTGTTATCACTCAAGTGTGGTCGAGACCACGCTTGAATTGAGATTTCTTTCGTATTTCAGGTTATATTCGTGTGTAATGTTGTTGAACTGAAGTTTATAATTACCGTATGGGGAATAAGACCGATAAGTAGTGATCAATTGATTGAAGATAAAACTGTACTTGAAGAGAAACTTTTGCCTTTTCTAAGAAAACATTTCTTAAACCAATTAAAGCATGCTTTAGCTAGGAAGTCTAGGAAAAGTAGTCTTTCAGGATTTCTTTTAAAGTAACGATTAAGGGCTTATCAACAAGAAGAGGTAAGCCCTTACCTCTTCTTGTTGATAATGGATGCTTTGACATCAGAAATCCAGGAAGAGGCACCCTGGTGCATGCTGTTTGCTGACGACATTGTCCTTGTTGGTGAAGACGGACTTGAGGTACATTCGTAAACAAAATGACACAGTCGCCTCTATGGGCTAA
Source organism: Asteroscopus sphinx (assembly GCA_949699075.1). Lineage (NCBI taxonomy): Eukaryota > Metazoa > Arthropoda > Insecta > Lepidoptera > Noctuidae > Asteroscopus > Asteroscopus sphinx. Next base: position 16,020,115 of record OX453024.1, read on the forward strand.
AATAATCATAATAATAACGAAGCCTATATCCAAAAAAGAAATACTTCTTACCCGTTATTATGATGTACTATTTCTGTATGTCTTAATAACTTCATGTTTAGGTCTATGATGGTTCTTGGGAATATGGCGTCGTACATGTCGACGAAGTCTGCGATGACGACGTTGACGGGTGCGCGGGCGCCGGCCGCAAGGTGCGGGGCCCGGGGGTGAACTCTGACAGTTTGGGCAACACTTCCTTTATGACAGGCGCAGCGCATTTTTCGCGTAAGCTTGATATCCACCTGAAAAATCATAAAATACGTATTAATTTTATGAGAACCATACATATTTAAAGATCCAGATAGTATTAATACATTGACTCTTCAAACTGAAAACTGCTACAGTGCATGTCTTTTTAAAAGGTCGGCAACGCATCAGCGACTCCCCTGGTATTGCGGATGCCCATGGGCGACGGTGGTTGTTTACCATCAATGACCCACTTGCTTGTTTGCCTCTCTTCTACTAGTGCACCTGGGTCTGCCATTACAATGTCTCCTCAGATGGTTTTCAGTGTCTTCGTACATTCGCTTCACCTGCCGGACCGTTCTTAAAGTTACACCCACCATTCTTGCAGAACGACGCATACTGATGCCTAGTTCCAGAAAAGACATGATTCTTGCACATTCTTCAGGTGAAAGAGGCATGTTACGTAAAGATTACGTGCTGTAGGCACCTTGGCTTTTGAATCAAAATTCTTCGATCAAGAAATAAATGTGAAAACAGAAACAGAAACAACAAAGTCAAAATTAAGACAGCAATTTGAAAAGGAGTGTTTTTGTTTACAAAGTTTTTCCAGAAATTCCTTAAAAGAAGGCTTATGATTATGTATTTTTTATATAAAAAATTTAATTATTTTTGTAATCCTTTTTATTTCGAAAACATATTTAAAAATGATTTTCAAACAACTTAGTTAATCAATCAGTCACTACAACGAATGAATGATTAATTGCATGATATTTTTCGGTACTTCTCGCCGTAAAGCCTCTGATACACATGCCTGTAACTTGCATGCTTGCATACAGCTCCTTGCACGTGCCAGCTACTTTAATGTGTATACGTTAACGCAAATTTGTTTTTCTAAGATCGATCGATCGCGCGCGGGAATAAACGGCGGCGGAATGACGGCGCCAGATGAAAACGTTCAGCTGTTTGTGTGACTACTATGCATTCCCATATAATTCAACGCCAGCGTATCGGTCGCGCACCGCTTGGCGTTGTCTTTCCGCCCGGCGCGGTGGAGTGGCAGCGGATCAGTCACGCCGTCAAAACGCCCGACAGGATGGCGCTGTGTGCACTATCCTAATACAGTTCAGTACATTACAACACGATGAGGCCCGCCAGCGATTCGCTCCAGTTCCGTCCCGCTTCTGTTCCGCTGGCTTTGTGTCTGGAGCTTAAATGATGAGTGCTCATAGTTTCAAAATAACATAACACACATAAGATAACGCCTGTATTAATAAAGAAAACTCGAATACTCTATACTGGAATACTCTATCTATCTATCTATTTATTTTGACCTCGTACCCCGTCATATTTGCGGATGACGTCACATTTGACAGTTGTCGAATTGCCTTGGTAAACTAGTATGAATAATTATAAGACTTAGGTATAAACTAACAACCCCTACAAACAAAAAAATGCTGTAAGCTCAACTGCGACATGGGTGCTTTAGAATTATGCTGATCCAACGGGTTAGAAATATAACTACAATTATACATAGTTGACATTGATTCGTAACCAACCAATCAACACAAAAGGTGCCAAATGTCAACAAAAATTACCTATCGGCTACACTGAGTGGTACTAAAACCATTAGGATGTCCGAGTACAAGTACCTAAACTAATGCTAGCCCGTTAACTCTTCGCCTACATGTGTCATTAAATCTTGCGTAGGTACCTGCTGCCAAATTGCGTAACTCACTCGCGATCGCAATCATCTGGATGTCAATGTTCATTGCTCCGTGTGTTTTGACCAGTTTGATGGGTGGTACGGAACCCTTTGTGAGTCCGACTCGCACTTGGCAGGTTTTTTCAATGACTCTTTATAACTTCGATATTGCAAAGATGAATTATGTTTTCATTGGTAAAATTGTCATGTCCGTCCGTCTGTCCGTCTGTCCTAATCCTTTACAGCTTAATAACTTCTACAGTTATAAACATAAGTAAATGAAAATTTGCAAAAAAAATAGTCTAGATCTAGATATAGATCTCAATTTTAAATGAATAAAAAAATCGCGATTACGTATTTTAGGGGTGGTTTATTTGGCTGCATTCGCTATTAAAAGGACAGAACCTTATGCAATACCCATAAGGTATTGAAATTGATTGACGTGACGGCTTTTTAGGGTTCCGAAGTCCTACAAGGAACCCTTATAGTTTCGTCATGTCCGTCCGTCTGTCCGTCTGTCCTAATCCTTTACAGCTTAATAACTTCTACAGTTATTAATATAAATAAATGAAATTTTGTTGAAAAATAGACTACATATAGATCTCAATTTTAAAAGAATAAAAAAATCGTTTTTACGTATTTTAGGGGTGGCGTCCATACATGTGAAATGAGGCTGAAAAATTTTTTTTCGCTGCACCCCTTCGTGTGGGGTATCATTGAATAGGTCTACTAAAATGAAGGTAATGTTTCATACACCACTTTTTTATCAGGTGTACCATCTGCAAAATATAGCCCGCCAAAGTGGCTTGCAATGTGTCCCCCCACCTGCCATTTCTAAACTATGCAATGTAGAAACTTATAATCTTCCACATTGATAGACCTTTGTGAAAACTCTCTTTTAAAATTATTTTGAGTATAATGTGATTATAATTTTTTGATTTATAGAGAGAAAACTGAAAAATACTTAAAACGTCCTAGTTCAAAGGTCATTGACCTTAGAGAAAAATTATCATAGCAAATAATGCTCCTTTAGTTACTTTCTATTTGAAAAAATCACAAAAAGTAACTATGAAATGACATAACTTCTTAAATTTGGCTTCTTGAATTTATCGCTAGATGGCGCTACTAACACACTGAGTCGCGAATGCTGCCGATTATTGCAACAACTAAAATAGCCATGATTAATATTCGATTTGATTCGTTTGTAATTACACCTACTTAAGGAACCCTATAATACTGAGCATGGCCCGACATGCTCTTGGCCGGTTTTTTTCTATTTCGCTCACACGCTTTCGTACACTAGCGGCAGCGGCTGAGACTTTTGGCGCGCAGCGATGGTGTTTTCCGATTGGTTAACTAATTTCCCGCGTATTAAATTGTGTCATCTGTGCAGGTACATCGGTGGCAGTAGCGAAGGGTCCATATAACACGATTCCCACCGGGTTCCCTTTAGGAATTGCTTAAATACAGATCAACGACATTTCTATGCTAATTTATTGTTCTAAAGTACAAAAACCGGCCAAGTGCGAGTCGGACTCGCGCAGTAAAGGTTCCGTACCTCTCAACGACCTGATACCCCATAAAAACTGATTTAATTTACGAGAGTTTATCAAAAGACATCAACGCACAGTGCGCGAAATATGAATTTTTGCATTTCTTACGCAGGTACCACCACATATGTCTATGTTTGTCTTATTTTTAGTATTTGTTGCTAAACTACATAATATGTACTATAATCTGACCAAGTTTCACGCTGGTAAATATTACCGTTTTGAAGATAGAGCAGGAACAAAAACGTTGAAAAAAATGCATGTTTTTTGAGGTTTCTTGTATGGGGACCCCCTTTGGTTTTAGACTTTTTTTTGTGTTTAGTATTTGTCGTGATACACCTCATAGCAACACAATTTCTGAGAAAATTTCAACCGGTTACCTATTACCGTTCAAAAGATACAGCCCTGTGACGGACAGACAGACGGACGGACGGACGGACGGACGGACGGACGGACGGACAGCGTAGCGAGAGTAATATGGTCCCGTTTGGCACCCTTCGGGTACGGAACCCTAAAAACTAATCTATACTATAATAAAACTGTAAAGGTCGAAAAGTCTGTACATTGAGTTTTTTTTCGCGAAAACCGGCTAGGGGGACTAGAAATAAGGCATAGAACACGAATCAATCGTTTAAAAAATTTATGTCTGTCTGTCTGTCTGTTTGTTACCTCATCACGTGAAAACGGCTGAACGGATCGTAATGAAACTTAGCATTTGTATTGGTATTAGTCTAACTTAAAATATAGGGTATGTTTTATCTGAATCGGTTGAGTAGATCCAGCGATACAGCTTGACCCCTCTATTGTATTAAGTTGCATACAAAGTAGAGGTCAAGATTGTTGGTTGTTTGCAGGTTCCTAAAAATACGACTGGATTCTATAAGTATTATAGAAAATATAGAATAACATAACATAGCCCATCACTGTTCCGCTGCTGGTCTGGTCTTCTTGGAATGAGAAGAGTTAAGGAACTGGATATTGTTAGTGTAATAGATTATCATAAAATAATCAGCTCATTACCTACTGTCCCACTGCTGGGCACGGACCTCTTCTCGGAACGAGAAGAGTTAAGAAAATAGAAAATATAGAATAACATAACGTAGTCAACCCATTACTGTCCCACTACTGGGTATGGCCCTCTTCTCAAAATGAGAAGAGTTAATGAACTGGATATTATTAGTATTCTAGAATAACATAACATTACCAGCCCATTACAGTCCCACTGCTGGACACGGGCCTCTTCTCAGCATAAGAAGAGATGTGGTTAGTGTTATAGAATAACATAATCAGCCCAATTACTTCCCACTGCTGGGCACGAGCATCTTCTCAGAATGAGGGAGTTTAGGGCTAATTCCATGAAATTCCATCACCTTAGCCGGTTGGTTGTAAAAACAAAATATAGTATGGTCGGTAAATAGTGTAATCGTCTGTGTAGGAGCTTATATGTATATATTTGAAGATATTGTGTTCATAATTGTCATGTTGGTGTCTTAAGTAATTAATAAATACGTTTATTAATACTGGTTTAAAATCATTTATTAAACTCACAAGCTTTTACAAAATCCTCATGTCCGCGACCACAGATAAAACGTCCCCCCGATTTTAGTGTTGTCACCTCTACTCACATCCCCCTTTCTTACATTAGAATGCTTATTTAATAAATGTTATAAATCAACAATCTTGTTTTATTTATTTAACAATCATACATATGCAAATACTGCGGCTTTCTCAAAGTTCTTCCAAAACTGGATTTATTTTCATTACTAGGTATTTGTTCAATATTATCATTAAAAGTTACTTTTTTACTTGTGGAAGAACCATGAGAAGGTCTACTTAAATTATTTTCAGAAGGTACATTAACACAATAATTTTCAGGAGGTAAGTAAACATAATCATCCTCATAACTATTCACTGGTTCAAATTTTCTTAATGTAGATCCTTTAAAAATATGGTATTTATTTCTTACAACTGTCTCCCCATTATCTAATAAAACTTTATAAGATCTATTATTACACTCTTCAACAATTTTCCCTTTTATTTTCTTATTACTATTCCTATCATGTATGTATACATTCTGTCCTATATAGAACTTACTTATTTCCACATTATTTTTCTTATCATGATAGTATTTATATTTATGACATTTATGTTCTACCTGTTTTCTTACTTTGTTATAGTTAATTTTAGACTGATTACTTTTAGTAGGTAAGAATGATGTTACTTGCCTACCCAACATCAATTCATTAGGTGATTTTAACTGATTATCAATAGGTGTATTCCTGTATTCGAGCAAAGCTAAATACAAATCTTTTCTTTCTGTTATACATTTTTTAAACATTCTCTTAATAGTTTGAATATGTCTTTCAACCATTCCATTTGATCTTGCATAATAAGGTGTTGAATTAATATGTTTAAAGTTCCATGCGCTACAAAATGCTTTAAATATCTGACTCTTATATTGAGCTCCATCATCAGTATACAATAATTTAGGAATACCCCATCTAGAAAATAACACTTTTAATGCTTTAATATGACTTTCAGATGACTGATCTTTTAGCTCAACTACTTCTACATATTTAGTTAGGTAATCTACAACCAACATATAAATCTTATTATTTAAAAAAAACATATCTGCACCCAAAATATTCCAAGGTTTATTTGTTAAATCTCTTAGTATCAGCGGTTCATATGAGTGTTTTTTTCTATATTGAAGACATAAATCACAATTTTGAATCAGATTTTCAAGTTCTTTGTACATACAAGGCCAGAATAATAAACCTCTTATTCTGTTTTTACATTTATCTATTCCTTGATGATTATAATGCACTTTATTTAACATCTCCTTCCTTAAGGATTTAGGTACTAAAACTGCTGTATTTTTAAATATAATACCATCTACAACATATAACTCATTTTTAATTGAATGATAATATTTCAAACTGAACGGAATATTTTTACTTGAGGGCCATGAACTTTGAATATAATTAATTAATAAACTAAGATCAGTATCTTTAGCAGTTTCCTTTTTAAACGTTTCTAATATTTCTTTGCTTATATTAAGGCTCTCTTTAATTAAACATACATGTAACTCTATATTATCATCTAATTCTTTGTTACACATGTTGTCATTTACAAACGATCTCGACAATGCATCAGCTACTAACAATTCTTTACCAGGTTTGTATATAATTTTTAGATCATATCCTTGTAATCTAAGTCTTAGTCTCTGTAATCTCAATGGTGTTTCATTCATAGATTTTTTAACTATGTATTCCAATGGCTTATGATCTGTCTCAACAGTAACATGTCTACCATAGATGTATTGATGGAATTTCTCACAAGCATAAACAATAGCCAGCAGCTCTTTCTCTATTTGAGCCCATGACTTTTGACAATCTGTTAATGCTTTAGAAGCATATGCTACTGGTGCATTTTCTTGCAACATAACTGCACCTAACCCTGTACTGCTGCTGTCAACTGATAATGTTATTGGCTTGTTAATATCAAAAAACTTTAAAACGGGACTTGATGTTAATAACTTTTTTAATTTATTGAAATCATCCTTCTGTTTATCACCCCAAACAAAAACAGCATCTTTTCTTAATAACTCTCTCAATGAATATGTAACATCCGACACATTAGGAATAAATTTTGACACATAAGTAACAATACCTAATATTGTCTGTAATTGTTTTTTACAATTAGGTTCCTCCATGCTCACTATAGCCCTTATTTTCTCTGGATCTGGTTTTACTCCTTCACCACTCAGTATATGACCAACATATTTAACTTCAGTAACCCCAAACTGACATTTTTCTCTATTAAATTTAACACCGGACTCCAATCCCCTTTTTAAAACTTGTTCTAATCTTTCAGTATGTTCCTGTAAAGTTTCACCCCATACTATTAATTCATCAATATACTGTTCAACCCCTGTAATATCTTTAAATAAATCTGAGAAACATTTACTGAAAACTTCCGGAGCTGAATTTAATCCGAAAGGTAATCTTTTATAACAATAACGACCAAAATTTCCCGCATTAAATGTAGTATATAACTGACTAGCCTCTGATAATCTTATCATGTAAAATCCTTTAGATGCATCTAAGACACTAAAATATTTAGCTTTAGGCATTCTCGCTATTAGTTCTTCAAAAGTACTCATTTTACACCTCTCTCTAATAATGTATTTATTTAAATTCTGCGGGTCTAGACATATTCTAATTTGATCACCTGATTTTTTTGTAACTACCATCGAATTAACCCATTCAGTGGGCTCTTCCACTTTTCTAATAACACCAAAACTCTCCATTCTCTCTAGTTCCATTTTCACTTTTTGCTCTAATTTGAAAGGTATTTTCCTAGGTCGCTCTGCAACAGGTATACAATCTTCCATTAACTTAATATTATATTCATATTTTAGCTCTCCTAATCCTTGGAATATATCACTGTATTTTTCAACTAAGTATGTAGGGTTGTCATTGTTGACTTTATTAATATTTTGTAATATTCCCAGCTCACAGGCAGTAATGTAACTAATAACACCAAATTTACAGCAATTTACCACATAGAAAGTAGTTTTACATTCTGTATTTTGAAACTTAACAATCTCCTTACACTCTCCTAATACTGCTATCTGTGACCCATCAAAATTAGTCAGCTTTATGTTTGTTTTAAACATATTTAATTTTAACTTTTTTACTAACTCAATATTAAAAATATCAACATGCGAACCTGTATCAATTTTGAAACTTACCAACTGGTCTTTTATTTTCAACTCCAACTCCCAATCTTTTATTGCACCAACATTCTTTACCGAATTTAATTGAAATGAACTATCTAGACTACTGTCAATCTCCACTGCATTACATTTATTGCGACACATTGCCCCAAAATGCCCATATTTACCACACTTTACACACTTTTTATTATATGCTGGACATTTACCAAATGGGTGTGTGCTGCCACATTTCCCACACACTTTCTTTTCTTGTGTTCTTGACTTTGACCTCTGTCTAGTAGAATGACCTCTTTGATATTGCCTCGTCCTATTTTGAAATCTTCCTTTATTTATATTTGCTACTTCTTCCTGAGTATTATTGTTACTGCTTAGTTTTTCTACCTGAGCTTTTGCTACTTCAGCAACTCTGCAGGCTGTTACACACTTTTCAAGATCTAAATCAGGCCGCTTCAATAAATTTTCTTTTAAGCGAGTATCTTTTATGCCCATAATGATTTGATCACGTATCAAACTATCCTTTAATTTTTCAAAATTACATTCTAGACTCAACTTCTTGAGTTCTGTTATAAACTCATCAAAAGATTCCCCTTCTTTTTGTTTTTTACAAAAGAATAAGTGCCTGTTATATGTTTCATTGCTTGGAGGACTACAATGTTTTTCCAAGTTCTGTATGATTTGCTGATATGTCAATTTTTCCTTCCCATCAAAGGTATTATATAGTGCTAGCCCTTCGTCACCCAGACAGTGCAACAATAGAGCACGTTGCTGCACATCATTAAGTTTTTTATCAGCACCACTTGCTGTAAAATATATGTCAAACTTTTGTTTCCAATTTTCATACGCTTGTTTGACGTTACTCGCTGTTAAATTGAGCGGTGCTGGCGGTTTAAGCAAGTCCATTCTTGATCAAGTTTTATTGTAAAACTTTTTACAAGTAGTAATGGCTGACTACTCAAAATGGCTTTCTTACCGGTGGTGACGACGGCGTCTTCTTTAGTTGTCCGCATCCGCGGTATTTCAATGTCCTCATCAGCAATCTTCAATGTCCTCACCCGCGGTTTTTAATGTCCTCAGCGCCATGTCATGTTGGTGTCTTAAGTAATTAATAAATACGTTTATTAATACTGGTTTAAAATCATTTATTAAACTCACAAGCTTTTACAAAATCCTCATGTCCGCGACCACAGATAAAACGTCCCCCCGATTTTAGTGTTGTCACCTCTACTCACAATAATTATGACACGATGTTATTTTCCGACATCCACGCGGACGGAGTCGCGGGCACAGCTAGTGTAAAATAAAAATAAAAGTTGTTAAATATTTTTTTATTTTATTAACGTGCGATCTTAGTTATTTTAGGATTTTTAGGTACGGCTACGGCTACGGCTTCCCTTCTGAAAATATTCACCCTTCGCCACTGATCGGTGGGCCATATAAAATGTGTACTACTGTAAAAGCGTGTTGGTTATGTTAACAATGCATGACCTACCTCTTGTTTTTGCAAGTAAATACACCGATTATTATTAATCTCCCAACAAATCGCTGGTATGAACGGTAGTCAAAGATCATTTTCATAATAAACATTTTCGTAAGACGTAGTTATAATCGTAGTATGCTGTTAATCACACAGTAGGATACTGCTGTCCTGTCCAAGTGGTGGTCGCGTGCTGCTGTGGAGTAAATTATATTGTTTTACCGGGACGTGCCAAAGGCATAGCACTAGAGAGCTACGGGCGCGGCGCGGTCCACCGGAGTTTCCGGAGCTCATTTACATTGTGTTGAGAATGACCATCGTTGGTTTAAGTTGACAGGAGTCAGAAGTAACCTTCCGCCGTCCCTGAGTGGAGTAATCTATGAGGATTTCAACCATAGAAATGACAATAACGTGGGAATTTTTTTCAAACGGAGGCAGATTCCTCTGCCCTGGAAGGTCGTAGCTGAACGTGCGACACCACGAACCGTTCGTAGTGAGCCAAGCTATAGAATGATTTAAAAAAGAAATCGAACTACCGTAGTATTTGCGACTAAATGGTCGCAGAAAGGAACATAACATTAAAATTTAATTTAATTTACGGACAATATCGTGGGAATTTTTTTCAAACGGAGGCAGATTCCTCTGCCCTGGAAGGTCGTAGCTGAACGTGCGACACCACGAACCGTTCGTAGTGAGCCAAGCTATAGAATGATTTAAAAAAGAAATCGAACTACCGTAGTATTTGCGACTAAATGGTCGCAGAAAGGAACATAACATTAAAATTTAATTTAATTTACGGACAATATCGTGGGAATTTTTTTCAAACGGAGGCAGATTCCTCTGCCCTGGAAGGTCGTAGCTGAACGTGCGACACCACGAACCGTTCGTAGTGAGCCAAGCTATAGAATGATTTAAAAAAGAAATCGAACTACCGTAGTATTTGCGACTAAATGGTCGCAGAAAGGAACATAACATTAAAATTTAATTTAATTTGGTATGATTGGTGCCGTTCGCTGAATGAGAGACGTCCCGATTGGCGGCGGGGTGATTTTTTTTCTTTTTCTTTTCGGGACTTTATGCAGTGCTACCGCATAAGCTTGGTGACCGGGGGAATCCAACTAAGTGGCGTCTTTAGGCTTTACACCTATACCTACATACATTCTTCAAGTCAGTTGCACTGCAATGCGCCCATATATTACAATGTACTCTGTGAATGCGCCTTGAACAAGACCTTTAAAACCTTGGTATTGCTCGCCGCCTCCACTCTCATGACCGGAGCTAAGGTTGGCCGTTGACTACACGTCAAGCAACTGAACTACCGTGAATTTATTTATCCCCCCCCCCCAAGGCTCGACTACTAGGAGTACTTAGAACAGTTAGACCATACTCGCGCAACAGAGGGGTCAATGGTGCAGCTCTGTTAACAAGGCTGTTATCACCTTGAAGAACTCTGTTATTTATAAGGCCTTCATGTAAAACGCCATAATAAAAAGAACCGACCAAATCTTTTCTACACCTATAGGTACATATTATTCTTCAGGTTAGTTGCACTCTGCGCCTGGCAACACAGGACCCTTTTAAACTAAATTTGGTATTGCTAGCCACCTCCGTGTCCACCTGTGGTTGGCCGTTGACTGCTACTGATAAGTCAAGCAAGCAACCCAACTAGGTCAACAACAAAACAAACATTGTTAATCTATTTATCCCCCCCCCCCCCAAGCTTGACCACTAGTACCGAGAATCAATTGAGTGCATCGTTGCAGCGTGCACGTGCAGTTCTACACTTTATTGGATAATCGCCGCACGCGGGTATATTCGTACAATCGTAACTCTAATAGTGTAATAGGCTCTATTAACTAAACTGTTTTTGTGTTGACAGAAGTAGCTGCAATGGACATCAGACTAATGAGTAATCAGGTTTCCAGGCGGTGCCGTAACAAGGTGTCAACGATACCCAGGCACAGGGCGCAGACCTTGGAGGAGCGCAGATATAACCAGACCAGGACCAAGTTTTGGGTTATAGAAGCGCAGTTGTAGAAGCTCGCCCGAGCGCATAAAAGAAGTAGCCTTTTCGACGATTCGACGACACCGTTTCCAGGGTGATAAGAAAAGTACATGTTCTGTCTTGTTTTTCAGGCGTACCTATTTACAGGAATAGATGGTCTTAGAGTATAGTAGTAAGTATGTAGGTACACATCTTCTCTGGGCAGCATTAAAAGCCTTAAGCTCTTAGGAAACTGACTCCAAACTTGTCAAGAAATGTGTCCAGCTGCTTAACTCCCTAGGAGTGGCAAACTCTGTGGCACTAGGATGGATATATGGACAGTGGGGTATTAGGGGCAATGAAACTGCTGATGAACTGGTGCTGAAAGCCCCACTATGAACCCGGAGCCAATCTGTGGCATTCCTAAATGCACCACTACAGCCCACCTTAAAAACTGGGAGCTGACGCTGGCTGAGCTTAAAAAGTGTGATCGTTTGGGAAAAACCCTAGGCCAAAAACACTCGAAGCCACACGTAAGTAGTGGACAGTAACTAATCACCTACCGTTTGTACATTAATGATAACAAAAATTATAATGTCCCAATTATTTTCCTCTATTAAGTCTTCTTCTATCGTGTCGACATGAGCTACATAATGATAATAGCGTGGGGAAAAGATTAGACAAATTTGTGTGATAAACATAAGTATTTCTGTTGGTCTGGGTGTTTCTTATGTATTATTTATTTATTTATTTATAATTTCTTATGTATTATAAGTACGACTTTACAAAAAAGAAAAGTATTAAGTATTATATCCATTGTCTAGTACCCATAGCACAAGCTTTGCTTAGTTTGGGACTAGATGGTGCTGTGTAAAAATTTCCTAAAAATATTTATTTATTATTATCTACAAAACAAAAAACGTTTAAAAATATAAAAATAGTGGCCCACCGGTATCGGGTACAGGGCAAAGCTACTGGCGGCGGCGGTCAGGGCTCCAGAGAAATGAGCCTCCTAACAATACGCGCCGTGTCTAAGATTCCAGAGATAGCCTCATTTTTCATGTCAGCATGATACAAATTTTTCTTCAAAAAATTATATCTCCTTCATTTGTACACGCAATTACCTAATACGAAATTTTATAGTATAGTAATAAATAATAAATAAATAAATAATCATTTATTTCGGACATGACATCCATATAACAACACAGGAAGGTTAGTAACAAACAACAATAACTTAAAACTATGTTAGTAGGTATTACAGTGAGTGAAGAAGAAGTGAGTGAAGGTAGGTATAATAAATCACTTTATCTTACCTATCACTCTGTCCACCCAGTGTTTCTGGATTGGACAGTCGTCGAACTACCGTAGTATTTGCGACTAAATGGTCGCAAAAAAGACTGTAAACTAAAAATTTAATTTAATTTACGGACAATACCGTGGGAATATTTTTCAAACGGAGGCAGATTCCTCGGCCCTGGAAGGTCGTAGCTGAACGTGCCATACCACGAACCGTTCGTAGTGAGCCAAGCTATGCAATGATTAAAAAAAAATATCGCACTACCGTAGTATTTGCGACTAAATGGTCGCAAAAAAGACTGTAAAATAAAAAAATAATTTAATTTACGGACAATATCGTGGGAATATTTTTCAAACGGAGGCAGATTCCTCGGCCCTGGAAGGTCGTAGCTGAACATGCCACACCACGAACCGTTCGTAGTGAGCCAAGCTATGCAATGATTTAAAAAAAAAAAGCACTACCGTAGTATTTGCGACTAAATGGTCGCAAAAAAGACTGTAAAATAAAAATTTAATTTAATTTACGGACAATACCGTGGGAATATTTTTCAAACGGAGGCAGATTCCTCGGCCCTGGAAGGTCGTAGCTGAACGTGCCATACCACGAACCGTTCGTAGTGAGCCAAGCTATGCAATGATTTAAAAAAAAAAAGCACTACCGTAGTATTTGCGACTAAATGGTCGCAAAAAAACTGTAAAATAAAAATTTAATTTAATTTACGGACAATATCGTGGGAATATTTTTCAAACGGAGGCAGATTCCTCGGCCCTGGAAGGTCGTAGCTGAACGTGCCACACCACGAACCGTTCGTAGTGAGCCAAGATTACAAAATAATCTTATAAAACTGAGGTAGCTATGAAAAATTCAGTTTTACAAGATATTGCAAATAAATTAAGAAAGAAGTTAGATAGTGAGTAACCACTGTGTGATTTATAGGCTGATTACTTAAATATTATTAAGCTATGAAAACATAATAACATACCCACACATTTCATTTTTAATTGTGCAAGCTTAATGCTCCAATTATCTTGATAAATACTTTCTAAACAAATGCACAAGTAATCATCCTTTTGATAGGTATATTAAGACTCAATAAGTTGCTGTTCATACCTGTTCATTATGTTAAGTTCATTGTGTAAATCAAGGGTGTTACTGAACATTTGGGCATCAACGATAAGATAATGATGTTGATCTATTGGTCAACCCCACATATATCTTAGCGTACACATAAAATTCTGCTTGTTACATCAAGGTGTCAAGTGTATCATATATAATTTATAGTAGCCCTGTGATAGACAGAGGGACGGACGGACGGACAGCGTAGCGAGACTACTAGGGTCTCGTTTGGCACCTTAGTATTGTTTCCCGGGACGTGCCAAAGGCGTAGCACGGAGCTCCTCTATTTTGTGCTGACGATGGCCACCGTTTGGTTTTAGTCGGTAAGAGTCCGACATATCCCTCCGCCTTCCCCAGACGGAGGATTTCCACCCGAAAGCAAAGGTACGGAACCCTAAAACTAACAAGAGTATAGCAATATTCTTCTAGAATATAAATGTAATATATATCTTTGTTATTCTACTAAAATAAATGCGAAAGTATACATGTTTGTTTGTTTGTCCTTCAATCACGCTGTAACGACTGAACGGACTTGGATACAATTTTGCACACAGATAGATCATGTCCTGATATACCATGAGCCGCGGGCTTCAGCTAGTAACACATAAGAACTCATTATCATTAGATATTCATAGTCATATCAGCAGGTCCTTATTTAGGGACCTTATGCCCCCAGGGTTAAGCCTAGTTAAGTCTCTAGGGTAAATCAGTGTCTGCATATTATATATCAGCTCAAAACATTACCTATCATGTAATTAGGTTTATTGTGGCATATTTTCCAACGTTTCTACGAAATTCGGGAATATATACGTGGTTACACAAAATACGGCAATCCGGGAAAACCTTTTTTAGCTCCAAACACAAACGTATTTACGTAGGAATACTTTTATTACCTTAATATAAACAATAAGAAAACCAAACATGGAAGCCATGACGAGCCCGAAGACGTCAGGGTAAAGTGATAAAGGGCCGAGATTGGATCCTTCTTGTAGGATATGCAATCTGGCCGGAAAGGGTTGTGAAGACGTACCATGCAAGGGACTTATCTCTTCTTTAATATAACATGATGTTTTATAAATTCTATAATACGACAGGCATTTATTTATCAAAATCAGCAACAATTAATATTATTTAAATAATTATTTAATGCACAGTAATGGTGATTGGTGCTTATGGCGGACATATTGCCTTAAGGCATTCTCGAAACTTCTTCAGGCAAAATACTACTGTAGCTTATCATCTTATGATTCATCATATTAAAAAAAATGATTATATCACATATACAAGTTGGGGATGACGGTACGACCTTAAATAACTCCTATTCCTAATTCCTATTCTATTCCTATTAATTTTTTATAAGGTTATACATTATTGATCCGAGATATTTTAAGTGGTGCAGTACCCATCTTCAACTTTTGACGCTGCTACTCCGATCTCAAATTGTTTCATTCAGGAGGAACGCTGCTTTTTTTTTCGTGGGGAAAATTCTCGTGGACGCACTCCGCCCGGGGTAGGCGGAGCCAGTGTCGGACTCTCACCAACTAAAAACCACCACGGTGTTCCTCTAACGACCCTTGGCCGGGGGCAAAAGAAACTCCTGTATTCGCCCAACCTTCCCCAACAGGTCTCGGCTCTGCACTAGTAAGCGATAGTCCCTTCACCCCGTGCGGCAACTACATCGGCCGCACCCTCCTCTTGACTAGCGCGCGTGGAACACAACGCGCCACCGTTTCGGACCTTGACTGGTCGGGCGGCGGACCACCCCGAGTACGCCCAGGTTGCCTCCTGCTTATGGGAAGAGAGGTCGTCCTCTCTCGAACCCTCTCCGCCGCATCCTTAGCGAGCATCACCTCCTCGCTGAAGGATACGACGCCTTCCCAAGCGCTCTCGCTACCGACCATAGACAGAGCCACGGCCGGATGCGAGAGATCGCTGCCACATATTGCAGTGATGAGGTCACGGTGCTGCGCGGCCCAAGCAGGGCACTTCTCCAGTGCGTGCTGCGCCGTGATAGGAGGAACGCTACTACTAAAATCTGCTCGAGTAAGCCCTTAAGGCCGTAACACACGGCAACTATAATGTAAATATGTAGCCATGGCAGCAATAATGGTATTTTGATAAATTTATGTACGAAAATTGCTGGTTAAATAAAATTAACGATACTCTAAATAATGTATTACTTACATGAAAATTACTCAACTTATGCTTAAATTCCTTTGTTTAGATGTATTTTTATTTGTATTAAATGATGACATTATTAAAAAAAATACCTTTCTTAATTATTACCTACATTATTTAGAGCTATGCTTGTAAACCTATAAATGTGAAAGTAATTTAAAAATAACATTAACCAAACTTTATAGGACAAACGTATGCAGCGTTTAAGCCCTCCCTGGATCGAGCTTGCCAGCATGGACACGGCCTGCCTTTCATAACCTCGGTTACAAAAAAAAAATTACTTATAACCCTGTGATCACATTATACCCAAAATGCAAGGAATGAATAAATGATGTTTACGCCTACGTAAATATGAACTTCATTCATCGTCTAGTGTTTGCTATTCAAATCGTCAAGGCGCTATTGATAATATTTATAATATTTTTTCCACGCGTACCTACATTAACTCTTAATTGTTCCTTTGTTTTATATCAGTCGCGAACATTTCGCTCCGACCTTTTTTATTGTTAAAATTTATATTTACTGGATTATACCAAGTAATCTCAATACGGGAGTTTCATTGAAGTACTCTGAAGCCCCAACAAATGATTTTGTTTTTTCTTTGATTTTGATAAAAATTTCTCCTAAAATAAAGTTTCTAAAACAAAAAATATAACACATAACAACATAACATAACATCACGCCTGTATTTCCCCGAAGGGGTAGGCAGAGGTGTATAGTACACCCACATTTCGCCAGTTATGTTATAGTCCCATGTAATAGGGGGCGAGCCTATTGCCATTGACCGGGTACAAATCCAGACTCCGGGCTGCTACTGAAAATTTCCTAATGAAAAAACCCAATAACACTTTGCCCGACCTGGGAATCGAACCCAGGACCCCACGCTCAGCAGTCGCGCTTGAAAACACTAGACCAACGAGGCAGTCACAAAAAATATACAACGTTTAAATTCAGACCTTTGCCAACAATTAAATTGAAGCATGAATATAATTAAAAAGATAAAGACAATTATATTTCCTTGCGCTCGCCACGTGGACGTGGGCTCAGTATCACACGCTCCGGGCTCAGTTTCGAGATATCTAAGTCAGTAATGGAAATTTTGATAGATCTTTCCGTGGAATAGAATTAGAACGCCAAAAATCCCAATACCAAATCCATGTCTTATAAAAACTTGTCTTAAAATATATAATATATATATACTCGTATAAATATATATATATATATATAACAAAAAACTTATTACATTTTATACTTGTCAACTTATCACGTAACAAGAGTCTGAAAATACAAGCCAGTCCAGACACTGTTTTGTTTAAAAATCGTTGCATATTTGAAAAACAGCATTACTACTGGGCCACTGAATAGGATAACCCAGTTTCCCCGATAGCCTATAATTACCCGGGACATGAATAAATAAAGTCCCTCACTAGCATTCCCTGAACGTTGAGTGCTATTACAGGGACGAATCACACACCCAAAAAAATAAGCTGGCTTAATTTTATTGGGGAAAGTTGTTGGTTTTATTTCAAATTATCTTTTTTTTTTAAACTTTACCCCATAATAGGATGTCTCCTGTATCGTGAGCACATTTACAAGCACAAATCTCAAGGCACAATCACCCAGCAACAACTAATCTGTGGATCAAACAAACACTTGTTCCGTGCGGTGATTGAACCTGCAGCCCTTAGCCCAGCAGCAGCCAATGTCTATGAAAAGAGCCTCTTGGACTACCAATTCGTCCGGCGTACTGTGGGCAGTCACCCCGCTACCAACTTTGCTGACTACCTTATTGTTAGCATAAGTTTGACCCAATAACACTTTGCCCGACCCGGGAATTGAACCCAGGACCCCATGCTCAGCAGTTGCGCTTGCGACCACTAGACCAACGAGGCAGTCAACTATCGGCGACATTTTTTAAATTGGAGATTATCACTATAACACGAGAATTATGGCCCTGCTCATAAGAACTAGGCAAGCTCCCTAACAAAAGTGCTCATTGTCCTTTTACTTTGTCTTAGAAGTACCTAGTAGAACTCTTTGTAAAATAACTCATCTAATGATGTAACGAATGTGATTTTTTGAACATTCGCGAATGCGAATGCGAATGTTCAGTTTTTGTTAAAATTTGGCGCCAATTGTGTACGGCCTGGTGGCAGTCTCGAGGTGCGTTCCGTTTGTAGTTTGTTCCGAGAATTGCCAAGTTGATACGAACTCATCCGACTGAAGTGTCACTCCGCTCGCGCCCACATCTCCGTTTTGCCGATGACATCGTTGTAATGGCTGAGTCGCTGGAACAACTGTGCGAAATGCTGCACAGCTTTAACGGAGCCTCTCGCCGTGTCGGTCTCGGCATGAATCTGGACAAGACTAAAGTCATGTTCAATATGCATGTCATGCCGAGGCCAATATTCGTCGAAGGGTCGGCACTCGGAAGTTGATGCGGACAGTACAAGAACCATTTTTTATATTTTAAGGAGTATCAATACATTAATGACGTAACCGGATAAAATTGTATCATCTATGATATCTGTGTATCATCCATATTTTTATTTCGATACTCTATAGTCTATGATTCAATATTATAGACTCCTTTTCACACAATAAATTCCAAAAAATTGGCATCATCTGACAACTTGACGACAATGTAGGTTGTTTGACATAACAAGAAAAGCAAAACATGACATCAAAATAGCACAGATATCTGTGATTATATGTGTCAAAATAGTAAATATTTAAAAAATCTAAAATTATATTTGGTACTGTCCGTGTTTATGAATGTATTGCTATTTTTAGACATGACAACACTTTTTAATCGTCATTTTTTCAAGTCTAGTAATAATAACGAAATAGCGTTTATTAGTATTTTATTGATGTTATTTTAGGCCTTTCGCTTTATTTGTGTAGAAGAGGATCATTTAAGTACCGTAAAATGCCCTAACTTTGCCCACAAGCCCTACTTTGCCTAGTTGTTTTTTGAATAAATTCTGTCAACTATAAAAGCGATGTTCTCAAAAAATGCCAGGTTAAGAGTTCTCTAAACCGACGAGCATGCAAGACGAGGTTAATGGACGTAGATGAAGCGAAAGAGGTGTGTCAGGATCGTAGCAGGTGGAAATCCATAGTCTCTGCCTACCCCAATGGGAAACAGGCGTGATAATATGTATGTATGTATGTAACTATAAAAGCTTAGTAGTAGTAGAGCTCCTTTGTGAAAGAGCTCGTCCGGGGAAGTACTACCACCGTACCTACTTCTCCGCCAAATAGTGATGCTTGCATTGCTGTGTTTCGGTCTGAAGGGTACGAGTGCCGGTGAAATTACAATCACATGAGACTCCATCTTCATGTCTCAGTTTAGCGAACCGACTTGCGGTACCATTTAGGCATCAGCCAAGGTGGTATTGAAGTTGTCATAGGAAAAGGTAACCGCTTAACATCAGGTGGGCCTGTAGCTCGTTTCACCACCCTATACTATAAAAAACCGGCCAAGAGCATGTCGGGCCATGCTCAGTACTATAGGGTTCCTTAAGTAGGTGTTACAAACAAATCAAATCGAATATTAATCACGGCTATTTTAGTTTTTGCAATAGACGGCAGCATTGGCGACTCAGAGAGTGATGTCAGTAGCCGCTAGATGGCGCTATACAGTGCCAAATGTAATACACGGCACTTGACGCCAGCATTGGCGACCCAGAGAGTGTTGTACGACGCCGCTAGATGGCGCCAAATTTAAGAAGTGTGTCGTCAACATAACACAAAGTTACTTTTTGTGATTTTTTCAAATAGAAAGTAGCTAAAGGAGCATTATTTGCTATGATCATTTTTCTCTAAGGTCAATGACCTTTGAACTAGGACGTTTTAAGTATTTTTCAGTTTTCTGTCTATAACTCAAAAAATTATAATCACATTATACTCGAAATAATTTTAAAAGAGAGTTTTCACAAAGGTCTATCAATGTGGAAGATTATAAGTTTCTACGTTGCATAGTTTAGAAATGGCAGGGGGGGGGGGACATTGCAAGCCACTTTGGCGGGCTATATTTCGCAGTTGGTACACCTGATAAAAAAGTGGTGTATGAAACATTACCTTCATTTTAGTAGACCTATTCAATGATACCCCACACGAGGGGGTGCAGCGAAAAATTTTTTTTTTTCCCCATTTCACATGTATGGGTGCCACCCCTAAAGAACGTAAAAACTATTTTTTTATTCTTTTAAAATTGAGATCTATATGCAGACTATTTTTTAACAAAATTTCATTTACTTATATTTATAACTGTAGAAGTTATTAAGCTGTAATGGATTAGGACAGACGGACAGACGGACAGACGGACAGACGGATAGACGGACAGACGGACAGACGGACAGACGGACGGACATGACGAAACTATAAGGGTTCCTTGTAGGACTTCGGAACCCTAAAAAAGCCATGTTTTCCGTACTTGGGTAGATTTTAAGACTGTGACAACGCTAACTTTTGGTTCAATAAAATAATTGAAGATTTTCTACAAGAACTTGTACGGCTTTACGCGATATTATCGGGTTTGCATATAGAGTGGCGACGAGACATGCAGCATGGTGACCAAGAGAGTCTTCGTCTCTTCGAGTTGGTAGAGATTCCATCTTATTTGCTGTTTCGTAAGTTTCTTTGCTTGACGTTGAAGGTAAATTTGAGATATTGGCTTCTGTATCTGTATCAATCGGTTTGTTACTATTTGGATGAGGCAAGACTGACAATGATGACTGGTGGTCTCTAACTAAGTGCTTTTTGAAAGATGCAGAGGAAATATAATGACGATAACACCCTTGTTCACCACACCGAAATCCGGAAAATCCTACCGTTAATTTACAGAAAGTTCGCATATGAGTTATAAGTTAATTCGGAGACGCACTGGCTTTTTTGCAATAGTAACAGGTAATAGTAGTTTATGAAACTGTTGCATAATAGGGGTTATTAAAACACGAGTGTGAGTTTAAAAACCGAGCCGTAGGCGAGGTTTTTAATAGTATCACACGAGTGTTTTAATACCTAATTATGTCAGTTTCATACACTTTTTTATCTACACTCATACAATTTTAAATAAAATACCAAAGTCAAAATCTGAAAAGGCGGGAAACTTTCGAATTAGGCGGGAGCGTTTTTCATATAACTTTTTGATAAAATTCATATTTTATTAGTAAAACGAGGCCAGTTGAGTAGATTTGTGTAAATATCATATATTTAGTTTATATTTCATTTAGTTTGTAGTGTATTGTGAATATTTAGGTAAGTTTTAACAATTTTTTCGTTTCTGACCCATGGATAAGGAGCCGCCTGACCGGGGGGACCCAGTCCCCTCGGTAGGCGAAAATATCACCATTGTTTCCTCCGTATCCTTGGAAAATGAATCCAGCATGGATACGGATGGGTCCATTACTCGAGAGAGGAAAAGGACGAGGGCTTCACGTAAAATGTGTAAACACTGTAACAAAAGACGGCGGCATGGTCAGGAAGGTAATAGTACAGCGAAAAGTAGTAAAGGCAGTCACTGTCATTGCGACAGTGATTCTCAAATAATTACAGAATCAATTGCCACCACCTCAAAAGAAATATGCCAGGAGGGTCCTTCACCTTTACAATCTGTAAATGGTTTACGGCCTGAACAAAACATTGATGATAATAGTTCAAATAATCCGCAAAAGGCGCCTCAGGTAACCAGGACATCGTACGAGCCCACAGATCTGGCACCTTATGTTGTGCATATCCAAAAAGAGGGGAATCCAGCTACCACACTTCACCCAGTCACGTTAGGACATTTTCTCAAGAAACGTTCATTCCAAAATATTATAAATGGGAGTTTAAAGCGTATAGGTAGGAACCGAGTTTCAATTTCTTTTTCTAAGTATGAGGATGCAAATTCTTTTGTGAATGATATTTGTCTTACTAAGGAGAACTTAAGGGCCTTCATTCCTTCTTTTAATGTTTGTAGGATGGGTATAGTTAAGGGTGTACCTACTGAATGGTCTCCTGAGGAGATCATTGAAAACATTTCTGTGCCCGTAGGGTGCGGTAAAATTTTAAAAGCGCGACGGTTGAACTATAAAGTTCAGGGGCCAACCCCTGTTTGGAAGCCTTCTCAGACAGTAGTAATAACTTTTGATGGGCAGGTGCTACCGAAGAGAATTTTTGTATGTTACAATTCTTTACCAGTAACTTTGTACACTTTTCCAACGATTCAATGTTTTTCATGTTGTCACTTTGGACACACAAAAGTGCAATGTAGGTCAACCCCTCGGTGTTACAAGTGCGGACAGGGTCATTCTGCCGACACTTGTGGTATAGAGGATGAGGTTGATGCTGCATGCTGCCTTTGCGGTGGCCTACATTATGCAATTGATAAAAAATGTCCCGAGTTTGAAAGACAGAAATCAATTAAACTTTATATGGCTCAAAATTGTGTCTCATATGCTGAGGCATCAAAGTTACACCCCCCAGTGTCGAAATCATATGCAGATATTTTATTGTCTGCCCCATCAGCTCATAATAAACCTTCTTCTTCTGTAGTTTCCCCTTTATCCTCATCTAGATCATATAAAAAAACAGTGTTCATGAAACCTCGAACTCCTCCAAAAACATCAAAGGGTTATGATAAGGCAGCTCATCAAGCTCTGATTAAAAATGACGCTCCATCTCTTTCTAATGGGTGTGCATTACAAAATATAACAAACAATGAAAATCAAATTTTAGCTTTAATCATTACTTTAATTAATACACTTACACAAAATAATAATATTTCACCGTCCAACGTTGCCCCTTTGATTGAAAATTTATCTAACTTGTTCACCTATAATGGACCTACACCTGTCCAAGATTATACAGTGGAACAGTCGTAGCATTATTAATAAAAAAACGGAATTGTCACATATTTTAAATAAATTCGAACCATGTGCGGTTGCTATTTGTGAGACATGGCTTAAGCCACTGTTCACATTTAGAATTCCTGGATATGTTTGTCTGAGAACAGACAGAAGCGATGGGTTTGGCGGAGTTGCCTTACTCATAAAGAATTCTTTTCCTGTAAATAATTTTCCTCTTCCCCCTCTTAGCGACGATATATCGGCTGTCGCTGCTATTGTAAATAACATTTGTTTAGTCTGTATATATTTTTCTCGTCCTACTGTAAATATTTTATCGGAAGTTAGTAATTTGTTATCGGTTTTACCTAAGCCATTCCTAATTATGGGAGACTTTAACTCCCATCATCAGTCTTGGGGTAGCTCTATTTCTAACTTTTATGGAGAGAAACTTTTGGACATCCTGGATTCTCATAATCTGTGTATCTTAAACACCGGCCTTCCAACTCGCCTCACAAGTCCAGATGAGGGGTTGAGTGCTCCTGATCTTTCAATTTGCACACCTGATATAGCATCTATTTTATCTTGGTCTCGTTTATCTTCTGTCCATAGTAGTGATCATTATCCGCTAGTTATTTCATTTCCATATAAGAAATCTGTAACTAATATTCCAAAACCACGTATAAAGTATAGATTAGATAATGCAGACTGGGATTCATATAGAAGTTCTGTAGAGCAAAAAATTCTTGAACTTGCTGATTCTTTTCCAGTACAGGATCCCCAATTATTATCTGAAAAATTTACAAGCATTTTAATAGAGGTCGCAGAGGTTACTTTCCCTATAAAAAATGGAGCATTGGGCAAGATTCCTTCCCCTCCCTGGTGGGATGCTGAATGTACTCAGGCTGTTAAAAACAGAAAAGCAGCAGAGGAAAATTATTCTTGTGGTATGACTACAGAAAATTTCGAGGTATATCTAGAAGTAGCTCGTACTTCTCGTAAACTGCTTAGACGAAAGAAATTCGAAGGCTGGCAGAAATTTTGTGCCTCTATCTGTCCAGATGTTAACTGTTCTATTGTGTGGCGTAATATTAGGCGCTTCAGGTCTGCATTTAGTGAATCTTCAACTTCGAAATTGCCACCAGTCTTGGCTAATCAATTTATGGATAACTTAGCCCCTCCTTCAGCTCCAGAACAGAGTTCTTTTCTTCATGCTCCTCCTTTACCTATGTGTGACTCTGAGCTTAACTCCCTGTTTTCACTAGGCGAGTTGAAGGGTGTTCTTTCACATGTCAAAGATTCAGCTCCTGGTGAAGATGGTATACCCTATTCTTTTATAGCTAATCTTTCAGACTCTGCCTTATCTGTTTATTTAAATCTTATTAATACTGTGATGATATCTGGCAATATTCCTCCAAGCTGGAAATCTCAAACCATTATCCCCATATTGAAACCAAACAAGCCTTCTTGTAATGCCACCTCTTATCGTCCTATTGCACTTTCATCAGTTCTTGCCAAAATTACTGAGCATCTTGTTAAGATTCGTTTGGAGTGGTTCGTAGAAAGCAGAAACTTACTAGCTTCATCTCAGTTTGGGTTTAGGAAGGGTAAGAGCACACTAGATAGCCTTAGTGTATTCACTTCAAATATTCGTTTAGCTTTCTCTTGTAATAAATCTGTAATCGCAGCATTCCTTGATATTAGCTCAGCTTATGATAATGTTTTAGTATCAGTTCTGAAACAAAAACTTCAATCATTGAAAGTTCCATCAATGATGACAAATTTTGTTATTAATATGCTCTCTGAAAGGTCTATTAATCTGTACCTTGATGATGAGTCCAAATTAACCCGATTAGTATGGAAAGGCCTTCCTCAAGGTTCTGTACTTAGTCCACTTCTTTATAATATTTACACCTATGATTTAGAATCTTCCCTTAATGAATCAGTACAAATTCTTCAATATGCAGATGATTTACTTTTTTATATTTCTGGAAATTCTGTTCAGGAAATGTGCACTTCTTTAACCTCCTCTTTGTGTTTGTTGAAATCTTGGCTAGGAAATAATGGTCTGGAACTTTCAGTTGATAAGAGCAGCATTGTATTGTTTACTAGAATGCGTAAACCTCCTTCAGTCAATGTCCAGTTTAACAACATCTCCATGCCTATTAAAAATCAAGTAAAATTTTTAGGTGTTATTTTGGATTCACATCTTACAGGGCTTCCACACTGTGAGTACATAGCAGCTAAATGTGAGCGCAATATAAACATCATCAGATGTCTATCTGGTGTTTGGTGGGGTGCTCATCCTTTTTCATTAAAATTAATGTACAATACTCTAATTCGAAGTGTATTAGATTATGGGACCTTTTTGCTGGAGCCTGGCAGTGCTGCTGGGTTGAAAAATTGGATGGTGTACAGTCTAAGGCATTGAGGGTAATTTCAGGTGCAATGAGATCTAGCCCTATCAACTGTCTACAAGTGGAATGCGGAGACCCTCCCCTACATTTGCGAAGACAGTTTCTAGCAGACCGATTCTTATTCCGATGCTTACAATTAGCTAACCACCCTTTAAAATCTATAGTTTCCCGGCTGTCCTATGAAGTTGTTTCTTCAGTTTATTGGAGAAATAAAGCTACCCCTTGCTTGGTAAAAAGTTTAACAAAATTTAATTCAGTTGAAGCTCCCTGTCATAATTCTCAACTTCTTCCAATATTTCACTGTAAATACAATGCTTTAATTTTATCCCCAAACATTCACTTTAACCTAAATATCTACAAAAATGACACATGTCAAAATCAAAACTTCAATTACATTATGGATAGGGACTGGGGGGGATACCATCATATTTTTTCGGATTCATCCAAGCATGGGCACAATAGTTGTGTGGGGGTTGGTGTATACCACCCACGTTACAATGTGGTACAGAAGATTAAACTTCCTCCTGAAACATCAGTATTTACGGGGGAATGCTTTGGTTTATTTAAAGCAGTTGAATATATTTTAGTCATGGGGTTACAAAACGCAATTATTTTTACTGATGCAATGAGTGCCTTGCAAGCCTTAGCTAGATTTCCTTTTTATTCACAAAATCCATATATAGTTTTTGAAACTCGGTGTCTACTTTTACAGTGTTCTTTGAAGGGGTTTTCTGTGTATTTTGCTTGGATACCTTCTCATTGTGGTATTTTGGGTAATGTAAGAGCAGATCAATTGGCTAACGAGGCTGTGAGTTGTGGAGATGTATTCCCTTATAAAAACAGTTTTCAAGACCTGTCTGCGCTGCCCAGAATTCATTTACAGGAATCCTGGGGTGAGCTCTGGACAAAGCACTCAGAAAAGGGCCGATTTTACCGTTCAATTCAGCCTGATATCCCTACAAAACCATTGTTTTCTAAATTTAAATTCAGCAAAAAAATTACTTCCATCATTATACGTATGCGCTTGGGCCATGTGTGCACTCCGGCTCATCTGGCTAGACTTAGCATCGTGCAGAGCCCTATGTGTGCCTGTGGCGCTGATGTGGGTGATTTGAATCACCTAATTTTTGCTTGCTCCCTGTATGACCACACCTCTCTTATCCAAAGTCTTGTGTCCCTCCAAGTTCCTTTTCCTACCTCTATTTCTTGTATCTTAGGTAATTGTAATATAGATATATACAAATCCATTGCCCATTTTATTGTAAATAACGATATTAAAATATAATTCTTGTGTACATAATAATACATTAATTCACCATTATTTAGTATAAAATGATATTTTTTATATATATATTTTCATTTTTTTTTTGTGTTTCCTATAATAACTGATCTCCTTTTCCTTTTCCAAATTCCGATCCAATTTGTTTTTTCGCGTTTCGTTTCCTGTTTTTTATAATTTGTCGGTGGCTAAAAGCACGAACAGTGCAAAGCCAGAAGAAAAAAAAAAAAAAAAAAAAAAAAAAAGTCAAAATCTTGGTAACATTGTCGTTGTTTTTCTTGATTTCTCTGGTAAAAGATTGTTCGTCATTTACGTTGCTGCATCCAGAAATTCAGGCGGGGTCATATTCTCCTCAGTTCAGTATCACTGCTGTAGTCAGATATTTTTGCCCAGAATAAAACTTTCGACATACAAAACCATAATAATAACGTAAACAATAACAATAAATTTACAAGTAACGATGACCAAATCCAGTAGGCCGTGGCGCGCGGCCGCGCACGCGCACTGGTGCGCGCCTACATAGATAATAAAATATGGTCTGGCGAAAACATTATAATCGGAACAATTTTTTTATCCTTGTCAGGATTCCGTCAATCTCTGTTTTATCATACAAAAAATATGCCTGTAAACACTTAAATATAATTAAAAGCAATATGACAACCAAAAGTTCTGCCAAAAACGCGATTTTAAACGATAAAAATTTTCAATGTATGACAAGTGGCGCCACCCTGAATTTTGTGTACTCATTGGTGCCAAACTGTACGACTGCTAAAAAAAAGGTTTAAAAACTCCTTGGTTAGGTCGAAGTGGCATTAAAAACTCCTTAGTTGGGCTGAAGTGTGCGGTTATGAAAAAAAAATTAAATTACCGCATTGTTTTGTTCAGCAAACTGTATCGTAATGAAACTTTTTAAATTCATTACAGGTGCATGTGCGTAAAGTATGTCATTATGACATTACTTTCGAGTTCATAATTCAAATTTTACGATACGAGTGTAGATAATAGTAGTTTATGAAACTGTTGCATAATAGGGGTTATTAAAACACGAGTGTGAGTTTAAAAACCGAGCCGTAGGCGAGGTTTTTAATAGTATCACACGAGTGTTTTAATACCTAATTATGTCAGTTTCATACACTTTTTTATCTACACTCATACAATTTTAAATAAAATACCAAAGTCAAAATCTTGGTAACATTGTCGTTGTTTTTCTTGATTTCTCTGGTAAAAGATTGTTCGTCATTTACGTTGCTGCATCCAGAAATTCAGGCGGGGTCATATTCTCCTCAGTTCAGTATCACTGCTGTAGTCAGATATTTTTGCCCAGAATAAAACTTTCGACATACAAAACCATAATAATAACGTAAACAATAACAATAAATTTACAAGTAACGATGACCAAATCCAGTAGGCCGTGGCGCGCGGCCGCGCACGCGCACTGGTGCGCGCCTACATAGATAATAAAATATGGTCTGGCGAAAACATTATAATCGGAACAATTTTTTTATCCTTGTCAGGATTCCGTCAATCTCTGTTTTATCATACAAAAAATATGCCTGTAAACACTTAAATATAATTAAAAGCAATATGACAACCAAAAGTTCTGCCAAAAACGCGATTTTAAACGATAAAAATTTTCAATGTATGACAAGTGGCGCCACCATGAATTTTGTGTACTCATTGGTGCCAAACTGTACGACTGCTAAAAAAAAGGTTTAAAAACTCCTTGGTTAGGTCGAAGTGGCATTAAAAACTCCTTAGTTGGGCTGAAGTGTGCGGTTATGAAAAAAAAATTAAATTACCGCATTGTTTTGTTCAGCAAACTGTATCGTAATGAAACTTTTTAAATTCATTACAGGTGCATGTGCGTAAAGTATGTCATTATGACATTACTTTCGAGTTCATAATTCAAATTTTACGATACGAGTGTAGATAATAGTAGTTTATGAAACTGTTGCATAATAGGGGTTATTAAAACACGAGTGTGAGTTTAAAAACCGAGCCGTAGGCGAGGTTTTTAATAGTATCACACGAGTGTTTTAATACCTAATTATGTCAGTTTCATACACTTTTTTATCTACACTCATACAATTTTAAATAAAATACCAAAGTCAAAATCTTGGTAACATTGTCGTTGTTTTTCTTGATTTCTCTGGTAAAAGATTGTTCGTCATTTACGTTGCTGCATCCAGAAATTCAGGCGGGGTCATATTCTCCTCAGTTCAGTATCACTGCTGTGCTGTAGTCAGATATTTTTGCCCAGAATAAAACTTTCGACATACAAAACCATAATAATAACGTAAACAATAACAATAAATTTACAAGTAACTATGACCAAATCCAGTAGGCCGTGGCGCGCGGCCGCGCACGCGCACTGGTGCGCGCCTACATAGATAATAAAATATGGTCTGGCGAAAACATTATAATCGGAACAATTTTTTTATCCTTGTCAGGATTCCGTCAATCTCTGTTTTATCATACAAAAAATATGCCTGTAAACACTTAAATATAATTAAAAGAAATATGACAACCAAAAGTTCTGCCAAAAACGCGATTTTAAACGATAAAAATTTTCAATGTATGACAAGTGGCGCCACCCTGAATTTTGTGTACTCATTGGTGCCAAACTGTACGACTGCTAAAAAAAAGGTTTAAAAACTCCTTGGTTAGGTCGAAGTGGCATTAAAAACTCCTTAGTTGGGCTGAAGTGTGCGGTTATGAAAAAAAAATTAAATTACCGCATTGTTTTGTTCAGCAAACTGTATCGTAATGAAACTTTTTAAATTCATTACAGGTGCATGTGCGTAAAGTATGTCATTATGACATTACTTTCGAGTTCATAATTCAAATTTTACGATACGAGTGTAGATAATAGTAGTTTATGAAACTGTTGCATAATAGGGGTTATTAAAACACGAGTGTGAGTTTAAAAACCGAGCCGTAGGCGAGGTTTTTAATAGTATCACACGAGTGTTTTAATACCTAATTATGTCAGTTTCATACACTATTTTATCTACACTCATACAATTTTAAATAAAATACCAAAGTCAAAATCTTGGTAACATTGTCGTTGTTTTTCTTGATTTCTCTGGTAAAAGATTGTTCGTCATTTACGTTGCTGCATCCAGAAATTCAGGCGGGGTCATATTCTCCTCAGTTCAGTATCACTGCTGTAGTCAGATATTTTTGCCCAGAATAAAACTTTCGACATACAAAACCATAATAATAACGTAAACAATAACAATAAATTTACAAGTAACGATGACCAAATCCAGTAGGCCGTGGCACGCGGCCGCGCACGCGCGCTGGTGCGCGCCTACACAGATAATAAAATATAGTCTGGCGAAAACATTATAATCGGAACTAATTTTCTATCCTCGTCAGGATTCCGTCAATCTCTGTTTTATCATACAAAAAATATGCCTGTAAACACTTAAATATAATTAAAAGCAATATGACAATCCAAAGTTCTGCCAAAAACGCGATTTTATACGATAAAAATTTTCAATGTATGACTAGTGGCGCCACCCTGAATTTTGTGTACTCATTGGTGCCAAACTGTACGACTGCTAAAAAAAAGGTTTGAAAACTCCTTGGTTTGGTCGAAGTGGCATTAAAAACTCCCTAGTTGGGCTGAAGTGTGCGGTTATGGAAAAAAAATTAAATTACCGCATTGTTTTGTTCAGCAAACTGTATCGTAATGAAACTTTTTAAATTCATTACAGGTGCATGTGCGTAAAGTATGTCATTATGACATTACTTTCGAGTTCATAATTCGAATTTTACGATACGAGTGTAGATAATAGTAGTTTATGAAACTGTTGCATAATAGGGGTTATTAAAACACGAGTGTGAGTTTAAAAACCGAGCCGTAGGCGAGGTTTTTAATAGTATCACACGAGTGTTTTAATACCTAATTATGTCAGTTTCATACACTATTTTATCTACACTCATACAATTTTAAATAAAATACCAAAGTCAAAATCTTAGTAACATTGTCGTTGTTTTTCTTGATTTCTCTGGTAAAAGATTGTTCGTCATTTACGTTGCTGCATCCAGAAATTCAGGCGGGGTCATATTCTCCTCAGTTCAGTATCACTGCTGTAGTCAGATATTTTTGCCCAGAATAAAACTTTCGACATACAAAACCATAATAATAACGTAAACAATAACAATAAATTTACAAGTAACGATGTCCATATCCAGTAGGCCAGGCGCGCGGCCGCGCACGCGCGCTGGTGCGCGCCTACACAGATAATAAAATATAGTCTGGCGACAACATTATAATCGGAACTAATTTTCTATCCTTGTCAGGATTCCGTCAATCTCTGTTTTATCATACAAAAAATATGCCTGTAAACACTTAAATATAATTAAAAGCAATATGACAATCAAAAGTTCTGCCAAAAACGCGATTTTAAACGATAAAAATTTTCGAATTTTACGATACGAGTGTAGATAATAGTAGTTTATCTACACTCGTATCGTAAAATTCGAATTATGAACTCGAAAGTAATGTCATAATGACATACTTTACGCACATGCACCTGTAATGAATTTAAAAAGTTTCATTACGATACAGTTTGCTGAACAAAACAATGCGGTAATTTAATTTTTTTTCCATAACCGCACACTTCAGCCTAACTAAGGAGTTTTTAATGCCACTTCGACCTAACCAAGGAGTTTTCAAACGTTTTTTTTAGCAGTCGTACAGTTTGGCACCAATGAGTACACAAAATTCAGGGTGGCGCCACTTGTCATACATTGAAAATTTTTATCGTTTAAAATCGCGTTTTTGGCAGAACCTTTGATTGTCATATTGCTTTTAATTATATTTAAGTGTTTACAGGCAGGCATATTTTTTGTATGATAAAACAGAGATTTGACGGAATCCTGACAAGGATAGAAAATTAGTACCGATTATAATGTTTTCGCCAGACTATATTTTATTATCTGTGTAGGCGCGCACCAGCGAACGTGCGCGGCCGTGCGCCTTGGCCTACTGGATTTGGTTATCGTTACTTGTAAATTTATTGTTATTGTTTACGTTATTATTATGGTTTTGTATGTCGAAAGTTTTATTCTGGGCAAAAATATCTGACTACAGCAGTGATACTGAACTGAGGAGAATATGACCCCGCCTGAATTTCTGGATGCAGCAACGTAAATGACGAACAATCTTTTATTTACCAGAGAAATCAAGAAAAACAAAGACAATGTTACCAAGATTTTGACTTTGGTATTTTATTTAAAATTGTGTGAGTGTAGATAAAAAAGTGTATGAAACTGACATAATTAGGTATTAAAACACTCGTGTGATACTATTAAAAACCTCGCCTACGGCTCGGTTTTTAAACTCACACTCGTGTTTTAATAACGCCTATTATGCAACAGTTTCATAAACTACTATTATAGTATTAACTCTAGATCAGTTAAAAGAGTATTCACAGCCTGCGTGGGCCTGTCAAATTTAGTTTTAATATCGTAGAAACCCAATTGAATAAAAAGCCATATGTCTCCAGCTTCCTCAGGGTAACAAGCTCCTATCGATTGAAATATTTTAAATGAACAGTCTACTGCTGTTACTACTTTGTTGAAACTATACAATGTGTCATTTATTACCACATATGCTACTTTTACCTCAGTAACGGTAGGGCCAACAAAAATAACGTAGGGTTGAACTGTGCGGCCTAGCCTCTGAAGGTTCTCCTTTTTTTGAATGATTTTGTTGGTAACGTCGGCTTCAGACGCAGCTTGCGATATATAGCCGTCGCATACCTCTGCTCTGGATGGCTTCCACGCTGGCTTTCCTTTTATTTTCCGTGCAGCTGATATGTTGATTACATAAGCCAGCAACATCAAAGCAACATTGCTAGATGTCTCTGGTTCATCTTCTGTATTCAAAGAAAAAAAAAGTTTCGGTTAATTTTTGGGACTTAATTTGAAGGTCCTTCAACTATGGACATCATTTTTTCAATACACTAATTTGGACGTGGAGTCTCTGATCTGAGGCCCCTGTATTTCATGACTGTAGTTCTCATGATGTTTTTAAAGAAAAGGATAATTTTTTGTCTTAATTTTCACGATGTTATAGGATTTGTATTCATTTTGTTTCATTTACACCTAGTAAATGAAACAAAATGAATACAAATCCTATAACATTTTTAGTAAATTTCAATTATTTTAATTAGTTTAGGACCTTTAAGACACATTTTCAGTCTTTGGCGACATGGCATTACACTTCTTCGTTTATGGCAATTAATGTTCCAGCTATAAAAAAACGTGTCATTATTGTTTTGAATGACGATCGCAATTTTTTATTTTGTATTTGTATTATTTGATATGGGTATAATGGCCTGAAATAAATGATAATTTAAAAATATATTAATTTATTACCACATTTTGATTAACTCGCTTTTAGTAATGTCTCTGTCCGATAGAATTTTGCAATCAATTTTAAACTAACTTCCCGATGAGCTAGAGACTTGAAATTTTAAATATAGCTCAGGACTGGATGACAATGTAATATTAATATACAATGTAATATTCACATTCTTTATAAAAAAGTGGTCTAAAAAAATATTTCATCAATTTATTTCAAATTGTATCGAGTTTTGTGTTCTAGATTTAAGTTATTGCATTATTAATATTTTTAAAGTATAAAATACATTTTTTTTATATCCAACTGCAGTCAATGGCAATAAGCTGGATTGATTGATTGATCAAATGAATAACATTGATATGGCTACATCCCATTTCTTCAACTTGAATTACTAACCGCGAAATAGCACAATAAGGCAGTTTTGCGGGTTTTTGTTACAGTATTTACATAAACAAGTCATAAGGCGTACTGAAAAAGGCTTTGAAATGCCCTGCACTATGGTGCAGAGTGTTGGCACGCGCGCCCTGCCCACTTTTCCATTCTATCTATTTCTGTGGTTCCAGTGCTTGCATTGCTGTGTTCCGGTACTTGTATGGCTGTGTTCTGGTGCGAAAGGTACAATCAATCAATCAACTCAGCCTATCGCAGTCCACTGCTGGACATAGGCCTCTCCCAAGTTGCGCCACAACGCTCGGTCCTCTGCCTTCCGCATCCAGCCCCCCCCAGCCACGTTCTTTAGGTCGTCGGTCCACCTGGCAGGGGGGCGCCCTACGCTGCGTTTGCCGATCCGCGGTCTCCACTCAAGGACTCGTCTGCTCCAACGGCCATCGGTCCTTCGACAGACATGGCCAGCCCACTGCCACTTCAGCTTACTGATCCTGCAAGCTATGTCGGTCACTCCGGTTCTTCTCCGGATAATCTCGTTACGGATTTTATCCTTCAAAGAAACTCCAAGCATAGCTCGCTCCATAGCTAGCTGAGCGACTTTGAATTTGTGGACTAGCCCAACTGTCAGTGTCCAAGTCTCGGCACCATAAGTCATGACTGGCAGGATGCACTGGTTGAAGACCTTTGTCTTCAAACTTTGCGGTATAGGCGACGAGAAGACTCGGCGAAGTTTGCCAAATGCTGCCCAGCCCAGACGGATCCTTCTGTTGGCTTCTTTCTCGAAGTTGTGTCTACCAAGCTGAATTGCCTGCCCTAGGTAGACGTATTCCATTACAACTTCGAGTGCCGACCCTTCGACGAATATTGGCATCGGCATGACATGCATATTGAACATGACTTTAGTCTTGTCCAGATTCATGCCGAGACCGACACGTCGAGAGGCTCCGTTTAAGCTGTGTAGCATTTCGCCCAGTTGTTCCAGCGACTCAGCCATTACAACGATGTCATCGGCAAAACGGAGATGTGAGATGTTCTCGCCGTTAACATTGATACCCTGTCCAGTCCAGTCCAGCGTCTTGAAGACGTCCTCCAACGCGTTAGTGAACAATTTCGGGGATATTACAATAATTGTGAAATATTAATATTGCATAATTATATTGTAGGTATATGGGCTGCCCAAGTCTTAATTACACAATACTTACATCTACAAACACAGCGTTGATGTAGTCTGTAAAACTGTTCCCTTGAAAGGACGTCAAGTATGGACGAAAGTTGTCAGCTGAAAGAAAATGCATCATTAATGGTTTGCCCAGGCAAGTATTGCACTCAATTTTAAAACGTTAGACACAAAAGTACTCTGTATTGGAGGAATAACCGAATTGCTCAGTGATGTCCTCGACAAGAAATATCGCGGATGCATTTCGGCGATTGTGCATTGGAATTGCACAATTTGATTCACCGAAGCCCTTTCCATCATCGGATAACCAGACGCATGACAATGCACCACACACACATGGTAGACATTCCACCTTTACGCACGAAGCGTTTTTCTAATAGTTTCAGTAGGGTCAGTGTAGATTAAGCGGAGAACTTCTGGAGCATTTTCTTACTAATAATTAAATATCGTCCTTACCCAATTCAAATGGTATGCTAGAGATAATTTTCTCTAGCAGACAGCAACGTGTGCTTGAGCATGCTTTTCAACTCTACGTGGGACACTCAGAAAGTTTTGCGAAACTAAAAAAAATTGTTCTATACGTACATATATTTTTATCAAATCTTTTCAAAGTACTTTCCACCAGCCTCTATACAAAGATTCATGCGCCTAAACCAGTTTTCAAAACACTTTTTCCAGTCCGCCGCAGACACCTCGTTTACAGCCTGCTCGAACGCAGCCAGCGCATCTTCCGGCGACGAAAATTGTATCCCTTTGAGCTGATTTTTTATTTTTGGGAATAAAAAGAAGTCACATGGTGCTAGATCAGGGCTGTAAGGAGGGTGACCCAGGAGTTTGACTGGCGTGCTGTCCAGGAAGTCCCTCGTTTTGAGTGCGGTGTGCGCAGGTGCATTGTCGTGGTGGAGCAGTAGCCCGCGGAGCCCTGTGTTTGGTCGCTTGTTGCTTATAACAGAGAAAACTTCTGGCAAACATTTGGTAGTATACCATTCGGCATTAATGCTTCTTTGATCCCGTAAGGGAATTGATACCAAGTGGCCAGTCAAATTAAAAAAGCTAGCGATCAAAATCTTACCCCCGCTTCTAGATCGCTTCACTTTGGTAGGCGTTGGCTCATTTTGAAACACCCAAACAGTCGACTGGCGCTTGGTTTCTGGGTCGTATTGATAAATCCAGGACTCATCACCTGTAACGATGTCGTAAACACGCCGAGACGAGCCTGCTTCAAATTTGTTAAGCATATCACGGCACCATTCCACCCGGGCCTGCTTCTGAGCATCGGTGAGGTTGTGCGGCACCCAGCGTGATACTATCCTCCTCACGCGAAGATGGCTGTGTAGAATCTCGTGAACGCTTCCCGATCCAATCTTCAATATGTGTTGAATCTCCTGATATGTAATTCGCCTATTGTCTTGGATTAAATTTTTCACTGCTAGCACGTTTTCTTCGGTAACAGCCGTCAAAGGGCGACCGCTTCTTTCGTCATCCCCCAAAGTTGGTCGACCGCGCTTGAATTCGTTATACCAACGATACACGGTTGCCTTGGAAGGGCCTTCATCCATGAATGCCATTTGAAGTCTATCGTACGATTCATCCGGTTTCAGGCGACACTTGAAATCGTATAAAATCATAGCTCTAAAATGTTCCCGGCGCAGATCCATATTTCAGTGAGACACAATACTTTGAATTAACTCGCAAAAAATGTGGAGGGAAATTTTGAAATTGGAACTTACTTATTTTTACTTATAAATAATCATATTTTCGAAAAACATTATAACTGGCCAGTCTCCCATATATAAAAACTTTTTTTCGCAATACTTTCTGAGGGGCCTGGTATTTGTGTCTAGCTAAAGACTGCTTTAAGCTGACTATCATATATACTTACGTGGAACAACCAGAACATCCCGGTTCTTCTCCCTATTATCTCCTCTGTGTCCTCCTGCGCAGTCTCCTATCGTGAATCTGGGTGTTTGCTTGCAGATCTGCTGGTACTCCTTCTGGTACTCATTGAGCTTCGACACAGGGTCTCTCTGTGACTTCTGCTTTAGTCTTTGCGAGAGCTCCGAAACGGGAAACCACGAGATCCCACATACGACGTGCTCTTCTAAAGTGTCGTAGGAACTCGATCTCCCTAAAATAGAACGGAAATATGCATTTATCATAGCTCTCATTGAACTACACTACTAGAATTTCTTGTAATTCAAACAAAATTTTAGAATAATTATTCAAGCATGGTCGAATATACCAGGTGTAACAGAATTGCCGCACTTTTCTTCTTATCGTGTCAATGACTTTGGCACACATGGACTTTGACCAGATAGTGGCACACTCTCTGTCCCTATGTGTAGCCTGCATCAAGTACTCCCGAGAGCAGGCGGGGCACAGCGAGCATGCAAGCAGGTGAGCCATACTTTGCGTGCTATTAACAGTAAGTTAGATCAGAAGGCCAATTCTCGTAATTAAAATCGTTCAAACTATAGTCCCAAACTAATCTTAATGTTTTAAATCTCAATACCATGACGGTAGATAGTTTTTAAACTTTCGCGAATTTGGGAATCGAACCCAGGACCTCATGCTTAGTAGTCGCGCTTGCAACCACTAAGACCAACGAGGCAGTCAAGACGTGCCTTACAGACGTAACATAGGGAGGGCTCCTCCAACAGAGGGAGGGATAATTTCTTAGATATTAATAATTTCTTAAATATTCATAGTTCTAATTTAATTTTAATGATTTCGTGAGTTGCAGAGATGGGTGTGGGATGTCAGATGTTAAACGTCATATGTGACTACTGTAAGGCTTGGGTACCTGGACGCTGTGGCATTAGGGGCAACGAAACCACTGATGAACTGGCTAGAGCTGGTGCTGAAAGCCCCACTGTGGGCCCGGAGCCAATC
Source organism: Asteroscopus sphinx (assembly GCA_949699075.1). Classification (NCBI taxonomy): domain Eukaryota; kingdom Metazoa; phylum Arthropoda; class Insecta; order Lepidoptera; family Noctuidae; genus Asteroscopus; species Asteroscopus sphinx. The sequence goes on from OX453024.1 coordinate 16,057,746, forward strand.
TGTGGCATTCCTAAATACACCACTACAGCCCACCTTAAAAACTGGGAAGCTGACCAAAATGTTAGCCTTTACTCTCAGGCCAAGAACACTCGAAAGCACTACTAGTAGGCTTCAAGAAAAGATTTACGAAAGAAGCGCTTTCTTTAAACAGGAACCAGATAAGAATCCTGGCAAGAACTCTTACTGCTCACTGCAAACTGAATAAACACCTTCACAGGATGAGCGTCAATGATACCACAGTTTGCAGGTTTTGTCGCGAAAAGGATGAGACGCCCATCCATATCCTATGCGAATATGATGCAGAAACCAGCATCTTGTAAGTCACGTCATCTCAACGGAGGAGATCAAATCCTCCTCCCCCAAGGTCATAGTCGACTTCATGATTGACTTGCATCTCGGGGAAGTGCTGTATTGCTGCAAGAGGTGTCACAATAGATCTTATCAGGTCGCAGTGGCTTAGGGGCGTTTAAGACCCCTAACTCTTACCTCAAAATATTGCTCGGTTTTTTTTTACGCGATTCCAAGTTTGTTCCCATAGTAAAAGTTTGTTGTTGTAATGCATAGATACATTCACCCCTTGCTCAGCTGATAATGTTGCAATAATGACGACATAAGCTTTTTTATAGGTATTATAGGATGGTGAAACGAGCTAAAGGCCCACCTGATGTTAAGCGGTTACCTATGCCCATAACAACTGCAATACCACATAGACTGTTGCCTAAATGTTATTGCGAGTCAGTTCGCCAGACTGAGACATGACAATGGAAAGTCTCACGTGATTGTAATGTCTCCGGCACCCGTACCCTTTACACCGGCCAACCATCGTTCCCTTATTGCATGCGATGGTCGTGTTTTTGAGATTGGTTCCAGAGAACCAAAAATCAGAATAAAAATAATAATAAAAAAATTGATTAGAATCTCCAGTCAATAGCTATGAAACGATTGTGCCATTTTATGCACCTATCACTATTGTGTAGGTGTCAGTCGGAACGAAATTTCGAACTGCATTTGTCGTTCGTGAAACGCGAGTGAAGACGCTGATCCTGTTTTCGAGTGATTTTAAAAAGTGTTTAATCACAAGACTTCTTGAAGAGTCTCATACAGGTATTTTCTAAAAATACATACCTATAGGTAGTTGTGCAATGCCATTAGCATAAAATTCGGACCAAGTTGTACCTAAATAAGAATATAGAAAAACTTTGAAATCATATCAAAGGCTCATTTTTATCTCCAAAGATAAAACGTCAAACGTTAGAGGCACAGAGAGTGAAGAATTTGCAGAATTAATTGCTGCCGTTTATGAATTTCTACCCCTCTTAATTGGGGGAGGCCTATGTGCAGTAGTGGACGTCTTTCGGCTGAAATGATGATGATGATGAATTTCTCATACTATAATTGCATCGACGTAATTTCTCTGAACGTACTTGACCGCGAACTTGCTCTATGCAGCCAAGAACCAGTGTTTTTTCCCGCGACCAGTCTGGCCGCTTCGTCGACATCGATCTATCGAGACGATACCGTTTTTTTTAAACTTGCGTAACAGCAACTTTATTATCATTGTTTCATTAAGAAATCAATTACGAAACGGGTTCATATGTAAACAGCTCAATAAGGCATTTCTGCGGGTTTTAGTTACAGTATTTACAGAAACAAGTCATAAGGCGTACTGAGAAAGGCTTTGAAATGCCCTGCACTATGGTGCAGTGTTGGCACGCGCGCCCTGCCCACTTTCCCATTATATCTATTTCTGTGGGTGGTACGGAACCCTTACTGCGTGAGTCCTACTCGTACTTGGCCGGTTTTCTAAAGTTAAGTATTGCGATGTACTCAAACGGGATGAGTAGCTAAGGAATGCATGGGTAAACGAAGACGTCTCATTTATCGTGGGTATGATTCAACGTTAAAATCCTTGCTCTTTGAACCCATTTTGGCATCCTTAGTCAGTTAAAAATTCCTATCAAAACACTCTTGTTCATAGAATCTTACAAAAATATCCAAATTCATCACCACCTTCCTGGCCTAACAAAGACATTAATTAAATCTCTTTGTGGCCTAATAACACAAGACTAAATTTAGGAAAAATTACCATGAAGTTGGCTGATAGATAAACATATCAATAATTAATTAACAATTTTATTTATTGTATTTAACAATAAATAAATCTAAATAACTGATTTTATTAAGATATCAGTTGTGATTAAGTCCAACTTACAATAATATAATTTAATAGATTTTTATTTTTTACTTCCATACTTAAACTGTTAGAAATAAATAGGTAATGATGAATCTTACCTATGTCTACCTTTCGAAAAATCCCATGAAAAACCTAACAGTCAAACCATTAGTTAATGGTTAAAAAACATGATGAAAGATGTACAGTCGGCTACACCGATTGGTTACCCCCACTTATAAACAAATTTTCGAACATGAGGGGTAATCAATTAATGACGCTGTGTGTAGTCGAACAAAGAGATAAGTATGCACCGTCGAGCGAATATGTGGTGACGGTCTAAAGCAAGCCAATAGTGACTAAAAGTTTACTTAGGATCAATGTTTTCTATTAAAATACAATTTAATGACTGTGGTGTAGTGGTTCAAGTATCGGTTTGCTGATCACAAGGTCGTGGGTACGATTCCCACAGGACACAAATATTTATATGACGAACATAAGTGTATGTGTTGGTTTGGGTGTTTCTTATGTATTATAAGTATCGTCCTCCTCGCCTTTTTCCAACTATGTTGGGGTCGGCTTTCGGTCAATGGTCGGCTTGTGTTATAAGTATGTAGTTACGAAAAAAAAATACAAGTAATATATCCATTATCTAGTACCCGTAGCACAAGCTCTGCTTAGTTTGGGACTAGGTGGTGCTGTGTAAAATGTCCATAAACATAAATTTATTATTATTAATGAATGAACGTCGTTGATCTGTGTTTATACTAACCACAAAACACTATTCAAAAGCTTCTATTGTCATTTTCTGAGACAACGTCACCTATATCTAGCAGCCCTGCTTAGCTATATATTTGTTCGACTGTACATACAGTAAGTGGCTAGTTGCAGATATGTCGTAAGTACATATAGTAGGTAGGCTCTCAGTTTTTATCTATAACACAGTTGCTTACTAGACGGGAAATATTATTGATTTGATGTAAGAGGGAACTTGATACATGGAAAGGCATAAAGTGTAATAACGTGTGCTATGTGAAAAGTAATATTAGGAAGGTTCTACAATTTGTTTTTATTTTTGCAGGCAAATTTTCACCAAAATATGTCTTCATCAAAATGTAAGTTATATTTATTCTGGAGCGGCTGGTGGGTAGGGTATTGAAAAGTGCTGTTAGAACAGCTCAGAAAGCCAATTTTCGTAATTAAAAACTTTCAAAATATAGTTCCAATTTAGATTTAAAGCTCACCCCCAGTTTCTAATATCAAATGTAATGTCAGCTTCTGTGATTGGCCGGCAAAAATGTTAACAACCAATCACATCGCTTGACCTAAGATTTGACAACTGATTAGTTAATTTTTGCGTTGATCAGCCTTTCGGAAACTGCGGGTGACCTCCAGTTTCTGGAACGCTGATATATTGATCTATTGTCAAATCTAATGTCAGCTTCTTTGATTGGTCCGCAACAATTTTAACAACCAATCACATCGCTTGACCTGAGATTTGACAGCTAATTAGTTAATTTTTGCGTTGATCAGCCTTTCGGAAACTGGGGGTTATTAGTGTTTTAAATCTCAATCTCCTGACAGTAGATGTTTCTGATTGCCGTTTATTGGTGACATTAATGACCTAAGTGTCACAAAGAAACGGCAAACAGGAACATCTGTTGTCAGGAGATTTAAATTTAAAGCATTGAGATTAGTTTGGAATTATATTTTGAACGTTTGAATTACGAGCATTGGCCTTCTGATGTTTGAGATCGATTGATTGGGTGGTAATCTGACCTATATTTAGATTTTAACAGTGACTTGAGTGCTTGTAGAACTTAGGTCAAGGGACTAGATAATTTCTTCACCAGTAAATTACCCACAAGGTGGACCGACGACCTGGTGAAGGTCGCGGGAATCCGCTGGATGCGGAAGGCACAGGACCGGTCGTTGTGGCGATGCTTGGGGGAGGCCTATGTCCAGCAGTGGACGTCTTTCGGCTGAAATGATGATGATGATGATGAATGGAAACTATAACTGTTGGCACGTGTCGTGAGCACAAACTGTACATGTTCGGTACACTCTGTCATCAATGTTTTCTTGTCTTGAGCTCAGACCAACAATTTTTATTGGTCTGAGCTTCTTGTATTGTTTTCTACGTATCTTCAAACGAGCATTATCATATATTTAAGCTATCGAGAGCGCCCGTGTCTGGTCTGTTGTACTGTGAACACTTGAACACATATTCCTCTATTGCGCAAGTAGAATCTTTGCTCACGACTCATGCCAACAATAGACTCTGATAGTAGTAGAGCTTGTAGAACAGATCTTTAGGGGAAGTACCTTAGTACCACGGTACATATTTCTGCTGCCAAACAGTCATGTTTGCATTGCTGTGTTTTGGTGCAAAGGGTATGGGTGCCGGTGAAATTACAATCACATGAGACTTTCTAAATTTTGTTGCCTTCACACTCTGCTACTCAGAACATGCTATTGGATGATATTGATGAAAACGAAATACGAATTTTAAATAAGGTTATCAAACGTATAAAAGACAAGATTTTAGTTAAGAACATAGGTTGTTACAGAGCTTAATACCGAAGCTACATACTTGAAATTTTCATTAGGGGATACTTTATAGTTTACTTCTAATGGAAGAGGTACCAGAACTTTAATGCCATTAATTCTAAACCATATGCTTTTTTAGGGTTCCGTAGTCAAACGGGACCCTAATTACTCTCGCTACGCTGTCCATCCGTCCCCCTGTCTCTCACAGGGCTGTATCTTTTGGACGGTAATAGGGAAACGGTTAAAATTTTCTCAGAATATATGTTGCTATGACTTCGATCACGATAAATACTAAAAATAACAAAAAGTCTAAAACCAAAGGGGGTCCCTATACAAGAAACCTCGAAAAACATGTATTTTTTTTAACGTTTTTGTTCATGCTCTATCTTCAAAACGATAATACGTAACAGCGTCAAAATTGGTCTGATTATAGCTCTAACTATTTAGTTTAGCAACAAATACTAAAAATAGGGCAAGCATAGGCATAAGTGATGGTACCTGCGTAAGAAACAGATGCAAAAATTCACATTTAGCTCATGGTGCGTTGATGTCTTTTGATGAACTCTCGTAAATTAAATCAGTTTTTATGGGGTATCAGGTCGAAGGGTGGTGAAAATATACAAGTTTTAAGTTCTTCAGTTTAGAGATTAAATTGATTTGTCTTTACTTCATAACTATTCGTAATTTTATACTTTTGTTTTTACTTTATAGTAGGTGCGTAATATTGATGTTTTAGATATTTTGTGATTCTTTTTAAAGGTATTATGAATTTACGAACTGGTAGTGCAGCGCACGAGTGCACTTAAGGGACAGGCGCCACTGGTCTTGGACACACACACACACATATGATACTTTTTATCCCTTTTTTCCCGGTGGATGCGCAATAACATCTTTCTTTGATAAATTGAATTATACGCCGACGAAGGTGAGGGCGAGAACATCCACTCCTATCTTTGTATGGATACCATAACCTACCGGTTTATTGACATAACACGGGAGCCAAGCCGCGAGAGTCATCAGTTAGGGCCAACGCAGACTTACTTATACTTTTTAACCGACTTCAAAAAAAGGAGGAGGTTATGTATTCGGCGGGTTTTTTTTTTTTTTTTTTTTTTTTTTTTTTTTTTTTTTTTTTTTTTCGCCGATTTGCGTGGTTGTTTTTTTATTTGGTAGAGGAAGTCCGCGCAGTGGTCCCATATAAATTTTATTGACGTAGGTCGAGTAGTTTTTGAACCAGCTTCAATAAATCAGTTTAATTTAGCTTCGCTTACCTAGATGATCTACTAATACTTTCGTTTTTCTGTGAATTCTCAACTAAAAAGTATGAAATAAAAACTTTTTTAACAAAAAATAAAACTGACTTCAAAAACCTTAACTAAAAAGTAAAAAATAATCCTTGTATGTATTTCAAAATCTTAACATAAACCAAAATTTTGAAGGCGGCGCGTGTTTTTCATGTATGTTCGCATAAACTGTTTTTTTTATTTTTACTATAGATAAGCGCTCGACAGTACATTATATTTACATGACGCAAAGGGACAGTCACGCGCCGCCTTCAAAATTTTGGTTTAAGTTAAGATTTTGAAATACATACAAGGATTATTTTTTACTTTTTAGTTAAGGTTTTTGAAGTCGGTTTTATTTTTTAGCATTGGCCATACAATTTGTTATCATCCAAAGAAGCCGTCCACTTGGCATGTATACCCTTTCAGTTACTCGTTGTATAATTAAATATGACATAGAATTATATGTAATTCCAAAAAAAAAAACCATTAGGTGGAAGCTTGCGTAAGCTTACAAATGCCTGGCAAAAAAAGAGAATCAAGGGTTAAATTAATATTTTTCTTTCTTTTTTGCAGGGCAAGCGTGTACCATCATCGAACGCACCATCGCTTAACATCAGGTGAGCTGGCGCTCAAACTCAAATACATTTTAAATTTAAAATAAAATTTGCGCGATCAGGATGAAGTTATCCTATTTTTTGACTAGTTCATTATAATGCTCGCAACTACAATACAAGCATGAACGGCAGGGAACATCATGCGTTGGACAGAGATACCACAGAGCCCAGTTTCCATCCCCAGTAAAACATATATTTTTGTGTTTTAAACAAAATAAAATATGTTTATTTCAGACATTACGACTTGCGGTACCATTAAGGTAACGGCCTAGATGGTATTGAAGTTGTTATGGGCGAAAGTAACCCCTGCGCCTTTAGTACGTTTCGCCATCCTATACTATAAAAAAAACTAACTAATTAAAGAAAATTCCTAATTTTTTTTTTTTTCTAAAATAAGGCTGAATTTTAATGATAAAAATGTTTTTTGACCGTAATACATGTAATTTTGGACAACTATAAAATATATAAACCATATTACTCTGACTGTAACCAACGAAATATAATAGTAACAATAAATCTATTCCATCTAGGAGATAGATCTTTTTGCATGTGATCTAGACTATTCTAAACCAAGCAGCGAAAGCAAGCGACGGCGAAAAAATTGCAAACTATTTTCCATGGCAGATGGGTAAAACCGGATGTTAATTTTGCCATCGCTCATTCGTCCTCGCTGCTCGATAATATGGTGTAGTAATTTTCCTCTTACTTTTTCCAATTTCTCAATAATCTCGCTGAATTAGAATTGTGTGTGGATTAATAGAACTCGTATCCATAATTTTTAAATATTTGAAATTCATCATTAATTTCTTGGCAAATTCGCCGAGTCTTCTCGTCGCCTATATCGCAAAATTTGAAGACAAAGGACTTCAACCAGTGCGTCCTGCCTGTCATGATTTACGGAGCCGAGACGTGGACACTGACAATTGGGCTAGTCCACAAATTCAAAGTTGCTCAGCGGGCTATGGAGCGAGCTATGCTTGGAGTTTCTTTGAAGGATAAAATCCGTAACGAGATTATCCGGAGAAGAAGTGGAGTGACCGACATAGCTTGTAGGATCAGTAAGCTGAAGTCAGTTGGATATTGCCTATGATACCTACCTACCTATTTATACTAAGTAGTTACCTATAGACGTTTAGACAAAGTGAATACATCAAAAAAATTAAATCTGTGGTATAAATCATTGTTTGATTTATTAGCTATAGAGTTCATCTGTTGTAATTAATTTCATTATTTTTTATTTTATTATCTGACTTAATTAATGAGTTATAATAAAATTGGTATCATAAAGACGAAACCAATTTTCATACAGATTTTAACTGCACGATTTAATTGAAATAATATGCGGAGCTATTAGTCTCCTACTAGCGAATAATGTGTGATAAAAACCTTTGTTCTTTACCGATATAATGCAAATACGGTTTCATCAACAGCCAAAACGTTAATTGAGAATATATCATCTATTGACTCTATTGTCTATCTACGTCGTTATAAGAACTTTACAGATTTTATTTCAGCTAAAAAAAGTTTTCAGAGTCCCATTCACAACATCAGGGGGTCTACTCCCGTTCGACGATATTCAATATATCGATGTATCGTGTATCAGAATTGCGTGGTAATATTTTAAGAGCTCATTTAGGGCATAGCATAGAACAACTTTTAGGTACTATGGGACCAACCCAGAAATCGCAAAAAAACAAATCAGCTGTACCTACCTACCCTAGAAAATCATCGAATGACCTCTTCAAATATGACCACGCATTTCTGATACACATCGTATAATAATTTTTGCCTATTTTACCTCAATGTTAAGAAATATACTATTTCGGCGACACTTAGAATGGAGAAGCCCATGAAAAGTCCAAGTAATCCACCGCAGTTGGCGAGGAAATCCGTTTGTCCATACAATTCTGAACGACGAGACGTGATGAACTGGGCTTCTTTGAAGAACACCATGACACGTGAGTAAGTCAGACTGAAAACATAAAGGTATAAGATATAATAAAATAAAAGCTTTAGTTGTATCTTGGTCACGTAGTTCTAATAGAATATAAAGTTGAGTATCCTCTTTTCTTTGAAAATACTAAGGATTTTCCAACGAGGGAGTTACATGTACGGTCACGATCCTTCCTGGTGATACATTTTGTCGACAAAATCCCTTGAACGAATCCTGCTACATTACACGTACCTACCTACGGCTACGGCATTGAGTGCAAGCTATTTTAGCCTTAGTGGTGGTTCACCGAAGATTTCTGACTGTATATACATTCAAGGGTGGATTCAGGGGTGGGGGGCACAAAGGATTTTCATGTTCTACTAAGTATTTATTAATAAACTCGAACTTTTTATCCTTAACTTCAGAAGCAGAAATTTTATCTGCCCCATTTCCAGTAGCTTATGTTATGTACCTATCTAAATATGGCACAGTCCGTGGGAGTAAATACTTTGAACTAATAAAGCGTATGAAATTATGACTATTCAAATTTATTATGTACGTGTGGTTTTCCTATATAAACTGTGATAGCGTACGTACATATGATGTACACATCGTGTGTACGCTTGTGTACAAATAAACGTCGCTTAGTACGGTTTGGAGTTATTTACTTACCATGTATTTCCTACATGCGAGTACATATTAAAAGGCATGGGATACATTTAACCGTAGAGTTTCAAATTACGAATGTGACGTCAAAGATACGTACACACGACACGGTTCAGCAGATATGTACCTTATTATTCCGGTTGAATGACGTTCGGAATTTCAGTAAGCTGTTTTGAAATTGCGTTTTGTGACACTTTACCGAACTGCTGCCTTCCGATGCGTGTTTCAGTAAAGTTGAAAAACGTCGTATAAAACGCATGAGCTGTGGTCATTATACTCTCGGCTTTATTAAGCAATCAATCAGCCTCGAGTACAATGACCAACTTAGCTAACTTGTATCATAATATACTATTCTGTAATTTGTGATTAAAAGAAAGAAATAAAAATTGATTATTGTCCCAGTTAGCAGCGTGCAACTTTTAATTTAAATAAATACAGAAAAACAGATTTATTACAGAAAATTGTTTAGGTATTTGGATGATAATTGTACTCAGCTTGTGTAAAACAATAATTAAATCGTATAATCAGCATGTTTACTCTGAAACCAACACAATGCAAGCTAAACCCAAACTTGACATTGAGTTAAAGTCAATAATTTTATCTTTATAGTGCTCCGATCGACCTCGGCACCAATGCCAGACAAATCCAAGCAAATGTGATAGCAACTTTATATTATCAGGTAACATAAACCTTAGACTACCCTCAGAAAGTTAAAAATTGCTTGGCAAAGTGCATTAGGTAAGTAACCTTCTTTCATCGTGCAAAGTTCGATTATGTTCAGACTTCATTATAGTCTCATAATCGTTTTACATAAGGTTCAAAATCGTTTATAATAAATTAGTAAGCAAACTACAAAGTTAATAAAACCACGCATTACTTTTTTTGATCTTATTGCTATCAACACAAGGGTTATACCTATATACCTAAAACAGAAAAATAAATTATTTTATTATTTTAACGCATTTTACGCATGCGAAACGTATTCTAAAGATATAAATTGTGGAAAGAAAAAAAAAAAAAAAATCGCTCACGAGCAGGATTCGAACCTGCGACTCCTGGCTCAGTACGCCAGTGCTTTAGCCACTAAGCTACCGTGAACACTGCTCGTGGTATCGAAATTATCCTCCACTATACGTCTTTGGGTGACGTCAGCGATGAAACATTGTTCCAGCAGACAAGAGGACGCCGTCTACTCAACAAAATCATTTAGTTATGGTCTTACAGCCAATATCCAGACACTATTTGCCCTACTAGATATAGAAATTTGACATAAGCTCCCTATAACTTATGTCAAAAAAAAATCTCTAGTAGGAGAAATCGTGGATAGACCAGGCTATTAATTTTGCCTGTAAGAGACCCCGCGGGTCGTAAAACGGTAGCCGGAGTCACCACTTTAGGGTTTAGGGCACCACTGTTATGTGGTTGCAATAATCCCTATTTATGAGTGCTGCTCCTGCTGGTCAAGAAGGCTCAGGGTTCAAGGAAAGTCGGACTTTTAATTTTTTATTTTTTTTCGAATGTGCTCTCGCAGGTGGGACCGAAGTCCCATTCCTGCTTAACCGGACTTAGTTGGCGGAGAGTCCCATGTGGGACTCCATTCGCCGAAAGTTTTTTCCCTAACTTATAAACTAAATACGCGGTATTAATAATAATACCGCGCAAGCGGGCGCCCCCCAAGGGGGGGGCTCGAACCTCGCTGGGGCATTGCAGGGGGACCCCGCCGTTCCTATGTCCCCCTAGCAGCCGTTGCTGCATCGAATTGGTTTCCTCGAAAGTAGCGGACTTTCAGTCTATCTATCGGGTGACGTAGTTTTGCGGCATGTCGATTTCTTGCGTGAAGCGTCAAGCGATGCATTGTGATGTTGCGGGTACGGGTAGGTAAAATTGTAGGGAAGACATTCCAGACAACTTAGAATCCCCCCGCATTCCGGACCAAGGGCCAAATTTCCGGATACGTCCGGAAAAATCCGGGCGTATGACAACCCTAATTGCAAGTCACGTTCACCAAACTGAGAAGACTTATGTGATTGTAACTTCAATAGCAAATAGATAAATGAGGAATGAGACAAATAGAAGAGATGTCTCCTTACCGAACTGTTCACCCGTGTAGGGGATCGTTCCACTGCTGCTGGAGTACTCTTTGTACTCCTTGTGCTTGCTGTACGACTTGGTCGCCATGGTGACTTCAATGTGTTAGCTGAAACAAGACAAAGAGAAAGTTGAAAAGAAATCCTCCTGGTCAATCCTGCTTTGTGCCTATATTTATTAACTTTATCATTATTTTTTTCTTAATGGTCACAAGATCTCAATTATTGTATTTACAGAGGCGGTATTATCTACCAGTCACCCTGAGGGTGATGCAGAGAGAAAAACATCGTCGGTAGATAAATAACTTGATAACAAGTTTTATAAGTATGTATAAGTTGGCCGGCCTGAAGTTGTCACGAGACCGTAGCATTAATCGTTGTATGGGTATCATTGGTCCAATACGATAATCATCAAATGATCAATTTAAATCAGTAGTTATTACTACCTACTCGTTTTCGCCAGGGGCGCTACTGATTTATGAATGAAGTCAACCATAGACATATATATATTAAGGTTAGAGATGAATCATTTCTCGCTGTTTTTTTAAATAAAAAAATGTACCTTGCAAAAAATACTGTAACCTTTTTGTCAACAATATAATGTCAATGTTTCGGGACCATAAATAGACTTCTAGGAGACTTGATCGAAACGTTTACTTAATTAAGCAATTAATTTTAGTAGCCATTGTGACATCTCGTTAATAGAGGACGTACCTACCTATCATCATTATTGTGCTAAAAATAGTTCATGAATTATTTTATACACGGCAGAATTTTTTTTTTAACATAGGTCGTCTAAAACTATATTATGTTAATGATGTATTCTCAAATACTTTATAGGTAGATACAGCGCATCTACTAAAATCTCACTTAAACTCAACAATACCTAAACGGTCATTGCTCCAACAACCTTACGCTCTGCCAACCAAGCCTACTGTCATGTCGTCTTGATAACTACCTAAATAAATATTAATTATACCTTCACATAATGTTTACATTTATTCACCGTAAAGTACAATTTACGTACCGTTATTTTTTTAAGTAAACCCAAAATTCGTGAAGTTTTATGGTCTTGTAATTATTGTCAGGACACCTTTATCCTGGCAGCAGTCGCACCGGTCTGCCATGTGGGTCAAGGAGGATCAGTCAGAACAGCTTTTACAACCGGTTTTAGTTCATTTTTAGGGTTCCGAAGTCCTACAAGGAACCCTTATAGTTTCGTCATGTCCGTCCGTCTGTCCGTCTGTCCGTCTGTCCGTCTGTCCGTCTGTCCGTCTGTCCGTCTATCCGTCTGTCCGTCTGTCCTAATCCTTTACCGCTTAATAACTTCTACAGTTATAAACATAAGTAAATGAAATTTTGTTAAAAAATAGTCTACATATAGATCTCAATTTTAAAAGAATAAAAAAATAGTTTTTACGTATTTTAGGGGTGACGTCCATACATGTGAAATGGGGTTGCAAAATTTTTTTTCGCTGCTCCCCCTCGTGTGGGGTATCATTGAATAGGTCTACTAAAATGAAGGTAATGTTTCATACACCACTTTTTTATCAGGTGTACCATCTGCGAAATATAGCCCGCCAAAGTGGCTTGCAATGTGTCCCCCCCCCTGCCATTTCTAAACTATCCAATGTAGAAACTTATAATCTTCCACATTGATAGACCTTTGTGAAAACTCTCTTTTAAAATTATTTCGAGTATAATGTGATTATAATTTTTTGAGTTATAGAGAGAAAACTGAAAAATACTTAAAACGTCCTAGTTCAAAGGTCATTGACCTTAGAGAAAAATGGTCTTAGCAAATAATGCTCTTTTAGCTACTTTCTATTTGAAAAAATCACAAAAAGAAACTTTGCATGAAACACTTCTAAAATTTGGCTTCTTGAATTTATCGCTAGATGGCGCTACTAACAACACGCTCTGAGTCGCGAATGCTGCCGATTATTGCAAAAACTAAAATAGCCATGATTAATATTCGATTTGATTCGTTTGTAATTACACCTACTTAAGGAACCCTATAATACTGAGCATGGCCCGACATGCTCTTGGCCGGTTTTAAGAGAGTCCTTAAGCGAACGCAGGTGGAGAGCACATGGAAGATATTTTTAAAATAATATACCTACATAGCTTAGTCGCCATTCCGATGACTACCAAAATAAGTGTGTTTTCCGACTGACAAACAGGTACGTGAAGCTATGCGCCTTATCAGTAAAACGAGTATGCAGGTCAAACGGATGGTCGTTTGTATGTATTAGTTACTCTCTTCTTCTAATTACGGACTTACAGTTAGTTTCAATAAGACTAAATACATAATAATTTCGTATGATATGTGTGTATCGGATAAGGGGCTGAGGGGCTCGTAGCGATGCAACGACTGCGCGGATTTTACGATCTGCAAGGTTAAGCTGCACTTGCCGCGGTCAGTCTGTGGATGGGTGACCGTTTCGTTACACATCGAGACCCCTCCGTGCCTCGGAGAGCACGTTAAGCTGTCGGTCCCGGTTGTCATACGAATATCTATGGCAGTCGTTACGGGTAGTCAGAAGCCTGAAAGTCTGACAACTGGTCTAACCTCCGAATGTCAGTATTACCCAGTAACTGGGTTGCGGGGGTCTGATGGCAGTCGTTCTGTGTAAAATACTGATGTTCAGCCGCATCTGGCTAGACTGGAAGGCCACCCCAATATAATTGGGAAAAGGCTCGGAGGATGATGTGTGTATCGGATAAATACATTTTTAATAGGACTTAGGACCTACTTGGCTCCAGTTAAACTTAATTTCATTATAAATTCCTGAATTGAATCGCGTTTTTCCTACCATCAGATATCCCAAAACTACAACATCCTAGCTCGCTTAAAAGAGATTGACGTCCACCTGTCTGGTGGTGCCGCAGTGGTCATAGCGCTGGTCCATGCCAACAAGCTGTTCGTGGCCCACGTGGGTGACACCCGGGCCCTGCTGTGCCGCACTGACGACAACGCCGTGCTGCGAGTGGTGCAGCTTACCGTGGACCACAGCTTGAACAATGAAGACGAGCTGCTTCGGCTGCAGCAGCTGGGCCTGGACGTTAATAAGCTGAGGAATGGTGAGAAAACATCATATTTCTAGAATTTTTCTTGCATAGGTTAGTGCTTCTAAGATCATTATTGTGTATTAGCTAGTATACAAGTATCATATCCATTGTCTAGTACTCATAATACAAGCTCTGCTTAGTTTGGGACTAGATGGTGCTGTGTAAAAAATGTCCCAAAAATATTTATTTATTTATTTATTTATTAGCTGACACCTCTTCGCTTCCGTGGTACCTATCGGCCAAAATGAATATCCAATCTATCCACGATTTGCCCTAATAGAGATAGAAATTTGACGTAAGCTCCATACAAAATATGTCAAATCCTGTAACGAGGCTAAACTCGTTACGCTGCTCACCACCTTATTGAAACTTCCTGGCCACTTTATAAAACTTTACCTATCCAAATTCAAAATTTAAAATTCTTCTATAATTTTCTATTTTTAACGTAAAACAAGAGACTTATATCGCAGCCTTGGCCGGGCATGGACGTGTCCGACCATTACAGTTTTTTTATATTATTTTACCTATCCGAGTTCTATATTGTACGCTGAAAGACACTCATGTGTCTGTGACTGTGTCTTATAATCATTATATTATTTTATTAACAAATAGTAAATGTATCAATTTACCAGTTAGTGAGATACAGTATACCAAAATCGTTCCTGTTGTGTTTTTATTGTTTGTGCCGACCTACCAACCTACCTACCTACCTACCTGAATCCTGAATCCAGCCCGAGCTCGCTGCATGGACATAGCAGCAGCTCAATTGTTTTATAGTCGGAGTTGACCTACCACTCCTCCGGCCCTCCGTACTACTGGCCCTCTGTGCCCTCATACTTCAGAGGAGTTCCATACCTCCATACCACTAGTTCCTGCAGTTCCAGTACCACTAGTTCCTGTCGTTCCTGTACCACTAGTTCCTGCAGTTCCTGTTCTCCTCCTACTTCCGTGTGTCACCGTGTGCCAAGCCACCGAACCCTCGACCCTGCGAGAATCCTGCCTGAGCTACCCAACACCGACCACGACGTGACAATCCCGTAAAAGAAATCTTCAATTCAATGATTTTTATGTTCGAATAGCAGAAGTGCAGACGCAATACATACAGTTTTAATTTATTTTTTCAATGGCAACTTTACAGATCATTAACACACATTTTTTCGCGATTCGCGTTCATAATGATGAGTACAATGATCCCATTTCGGGAAATGAGCGATTCAAATTTCAGCGTGTATAGAAGATTCACCATCACCATCATCATCATCATCGTCACCGTCATCGTCATCATACTGATCATCGTCATCGTCATCATCATCGTCATCGTCATAATCGTCATCTTCATCGTCATCGTTATCATCATCATAATCCTCATCGTCATCATCATCGCCATCGTCATCATCGTCATCGTAATCGCCATCATCGTCTCGTCATCATCATCGTCATCGTCATCATCGTCTCGTCATCATCAGCGTCATCATCATCATAATCATTATCATCATCGTCACAGTTACCGTCGCCGTCGGTGACGGCGACTTATCGTCATCATCATCATCATCATCATCTTCAATGCCATAATCACCATCATCATCATCATAATCGTCATCATCATCATCGTCATCGTCACAGTCACCGTCGCCAACGGTGACGGCGACTCCTCGTCATAATCATCAATGCCATAATCACCACCACCACCATCATCGTCATCATCACCATCATTATCATCATCACCGTCACCGTCATCGTATAATCGTCATCATCACTATCATTATCATCATCACCGTCACAGTCATCGTATAATCGTCATCATCATCATCATTATCGTCATCATCATCATCACCATCATCACCACCATCATCATCATCAGCCTTTCTGTCCCTCCGCCGCTGCCGTCTTTCGCCAAGCGATATAGATATTGTCTACCCCCTCCATGCGGCCGTAACGCTTTTTCGTGACTAATTCCTAATACCCCCCGTCTATATAGAAGTTTCACTTCAAAAAAGTCTAACGCGAAGCTGACTAGCGAAATCTTTTGTATTAGAAACCGCAAATAGTCATGCATGCTAGTGTTGCCAAATGAGAGATGGATTCACGTGGGTGCATCCTCTAGATAATTATAACGATAATCATCTGTTTTGATTACACATCGTAGTACGTGGGACACTCAGAAAGTTTTGCGAAACTAAAAAAAATTGTTCTATACGTACATATATTTTTATCAAATCTTTTCAAAGTACTTTCCACCAGCCTCTATACAAAGATTCATGCGCCTAAACCAGTTTTCAAAACACTTTTTCCAGTCCGCCGCAGACACCTCGTTTACAGCCTGCTCGAACGCAGCCAGCGCATCTTCCGGCGACGAAAATTGTATCCCTTTGAGCTGATTTTTTATTTTTGGGAATAAAAAGAAGTCACACGGTGCTAGATCAGGGCTGTAAGGAGGGTGACCCAGGAGTTTGACTGGCGTGCTGTCCAGGAAGTCCCTCGTTTTGAGTGCGGTGTGCGCAGGTGCATTGTCGTGGTGGAGCAGTAGCCCGCGGAGCCCTGTGTTTGGTCGCTTGTTGCTTATAACAGAGAAAACTTCTGGCAAACATTTGGTAGTATACCATTCGGCATTAATGCTTCTTTGATCCCGTAAGGGAATTGATACCAAGTGGCCAGTCAAATTAAAAAAGCTAGCGATCAAAATCTTACCCCCGCTTCTAGATCGCTTCACTTTGGTAGGCGTTGGCTCATTTTGAAACACCCAAACAGTCGACTGGCGCTTGGTTTCTGGGTCGTATTGATAAATCCAGGACTCATCACCTGTAACGATGTCGTAAACACGCCGAGACGAGCCTGCTTCAAATTTGTTAAGCATATCACGGCACCATTCCACCCGGGCCTGCTTCTGAGCATCGGTGAGGTTGTGCGGCACCCAGCGTGATACTATCCTCCTCACGCGAAGATGGCTGTGTAGAATCTCGTGAACGCTTCCCGATCCAATCTTCAATATGTGTTGAATCTCCTGATATGTAATTCGCCTATTGTCTTGGATTAAATTTTTCACTGCTAGCACGTTTTCTTCGGTAACAGCCGTCAAAGGGCGACCGCTTCTTTCGTCATCCCCAAAGTTGGTCGACCGCGCTTGAATTCGTTATACCAACGATACACGGTTGCCTTGGAAGGGCCTTCATCCATGAATGCCATTTGAAGTCTATCGTACGATTCATCCGGTTTCAGGCGACACTTGAAATCGTATAAAATCATAGCTCTAAAATGTTCCCGGCGCAGATCCATATTTCAGTGAGACACAATACTTTGAATTAACTCGCAAAAAATGTGGAGGGAAATTTTGAAATTGGAACTTACTTATTTTTACTTATAAATAATCATATTTTCGAAAAACATTATAACTGGCCAGTCTCCCATATATAAAAACTTTTTTTCGCAATACTTTCTGAGGGGCCTGGTATACATAGACATAATGGTAGTATACTTATTTTAATGACGCGATACGCGGAGTTGGAATGTTTTTGCAAGCTTGTCAAACGGTTTGAATCTGTCAATGTGCTGTCAATCTGTCAAAGTTGTGATACAGGTTGTTGTTATCAATAATTGTAGCATTCAATGTCTTCTACCCCTTTCTAACTCAGCTATCCATATTTAACACCAACCATTAAAATTTTCAATGAAACAAAACTAATTGATATTAAACAACTATATATGTATAATACTTGCATCTTAATAAGGAAAATAATCGATAAAACTACCCATACCAACTTGTCTTTTGTAAAAATATCACAAATTAGTAAACGCAGTCTTCGACGACCTAGCTTACTTGTACTGCCAAAGGTAAGAACAAACTACGCAATAAAAAGGATTACCTATGAAGGAGCACAGCTTTATAATAAATTGCCATCCAATATAAAAAATGTGAGCTCATTTACTGGTTTTAAGTCCCAACTGTCTCAATATATAATAGAACATTTTTCACCTTCCTATTAAGGCTATGAAACTATTGGCTGAGTGTTCGGCGACCATTAGAATAAGTTTACTAAATTGTTAAAACTATTTTCATGTAAGTGGCATATTTTGTCTTTTTGAAAATAAATTTCTTTAAACCAATTTATTAAAACACACCAAAGGTTCCAGTGTGTTATAGTAAGCTCGAGTCTCTATGCTAAAATAAACTATGTTTGTTTGTTAACTTGCACTTTCATTTATGATTTAAGATTTTAACTTAATAAATAACAGTGATCTAAATGAGCTTCATCATCATTACAATAGGTTTAGTGTTTTGTTCAAATGAATCAAGTGGTTTAGAAGTTATGATGTTGTGAGGTTTCTCCCGCACGCGCGTGTTTGTCGTGGCTCGTGGCACGTCACTACAGCCACGACGCGCTCGCTGTCCTTTTAGTTTATTATGTACCTGCCTACGTAGGCATTTTAGCACAACAAAATATTTTTGCAATGTGATTTACACATTGAGAGTTTTAAAATGTAACACTAGCCCGTAGAACGCAGGCATGCAACTGAGTGAGCCTGGAAATGTGTAGTGGCGTCATAGCGGCCAGCGCTGGCCCCGCGACGCACATAACAATGTTTCGAAAACTAGTTGACGAATCGGAGTGATTTTAGCATATTATATTTTTATTTTTTGGTGGGCTGCGCTGAATAGCTTAATTAGTTGATATGCTCCATTGGTTATTCGTCGGTTTTAAATTTTCTTTATATTTTAATATTATTACGGAAAGTTTGGTGGTTTGTAGCCAGCATTTGAACAATATGATGAGGTCAGATTGAATATTCAAACAATTTAGTTTAACAGGTAAGAATTCAGTGGGTGAACAAGCACTCATCCCCTGTTTTCCCACCCTTAGGGGTGGATTTTGATTTTGAAATTTAAATGGGACCAACTTCGAGATATACCCTATCCATTAAAAAAAGAATCATCAAAATCGGGCCACTCTGTAAAAAGTTATGCGTGGTCATACATAAACAAAAAAAAAAAAAAAAAAAAAACAAACAAATATACGCGTCGAATTGAGAACCTCCTCCTTTTTTTCGTCGGTTAAAAAACACACAATTGAATTGGGAATCTCCTCCTTTTTTGGAATCGGTTAAAAATCGGGTTTTAGGCTCGGTTTCCACCAAAACGCAGAGACGAGATGTGACGAGATGTGTCGCAAGCCACCAATAAGACTGCGTTAGATATAGAATAGCTGGTTGACTGGGAGAGAAAGCCAAAGGCATTAAGTCCACCTATGTACCTGTATTGTATGAAGTTTAAATAAATAAATAATGTTGAAGCTAGGCGGTGTTCAAATTCAAATTCAAATTAACTTTATTTGCTCAAAATAGGTGCAAAGACACATTTTGCCATATACACACAGCATGCAAATTTTTACAATATAACAACAAACACAACATAACATCACGCCTGTATTTCCCCGAAGGGGTAGGCAGAGGTGTAATAGTACACCCACATTTCGCCAGTTATGCAAATTTTTACAAAATATGTTAATCAATTACGTTTTGATTCGGCTGAGAGATGATATTGGCAAAGTGGCGGATAGCAGCTGGATGCGATTGGCCGAGGATCAGATATCAGTGGCGTGCCATTGGAGAGACCCATGTCAAGCAGTGGACTAATATAGGCTGATGATGATGATACCAGGATCGTCGGAATCAGTGGGTAATTATGTAAGGTAGTTACAACGTTATTACAACGATAATATCTTTAATTTTGACATTACAGCAATATTCATTGCGATGGATTATCAAAACATACGGAGCAAAAAATATTTAAATCAATATGATTGCGACCGCGAGTGAGTTACACAATTTGGCAGTTGGGTTCGCTGTATCTTGAACCCAACCCACGCACCCACGTACAGCACACGGTGTGGAAGGATTTGTGAAACGTGTAAAGTAATGCCGAACCGCATATTGACAAAGTGCCATATGTGGGAACAAAAGACATAAACGCGCCGTCTGACATTCGGCTGGGCTACGCTGGGCATGCATTATAATTCAAAGTAAGTGCAATAGTATTTTTTCAGTCAGTGCAGGCAAGGGACATAATTAAATCCTACTTCCTACTAAATATTATAAACTAGACTTAGTCCGCGGCTTCGCCCGCGTACTGAAATAAAATATAGCCTACCTATATTACTTCTGGATAAAGTAGCTTTCTAACGATGAAAAAGTTACTAAAATCGGTTGTGTAGTTTCGGAGTTTATCGATTACAAACAAATAAACAAATATTTACTTTTTATAACATTATATAATCCTGACAAAGATTAACCGGATTAAATCGCGTATATTATTTAAATTGGTTGTCCAAGCTTTGCAACAGAACAGACGCTCCACAAAGTCTGCATTGTGTGAACATGCCCTAGACAAACCCAACCATTTTCTTCGATTTGATAAACACACGCCCTGGCGAAGGAAGACCGATATGTACCTAGAATGCTCCGTGAGGCTATTGAAATTAAAAAACAAAAAATAGGGTAATTTTAACATAGAAGATGGTTGGCAGCTACCACCTGTTTGGCAAATTGCGTTCGCCAAACTGCGGGCACGTGCGGGGCGCGGGTGAGGAACTTAAATTGGCGGGGGGCGGTGAGTGGCCGTTCTGTACGTTAGTACTATTAGATATTCTGTGGTCAAGGGTGGAAATACCTGCAAATGTTTTTGGATGTTTCGCACGCATCGTTTTTGTGTCGCACGCGACACCCGGGGGAATTTTGTTTATTTACAAATAGGTATTTAAATAAATAAATAAAATTGGGTATTGTTTTTTTTATTGATTCGTGTTCAGTATAGTCACCTCCTTAAATATGGCACGAATACAGATCAACATGTTGTATAACAAACCTTGTCCGTAAATTAAATAAGAATTTAATTTTACAGTCTTTTTTGCGACCATTTAGTCGCAAATACTACGGTAGTGCGATTTATTTTTTAAGTCATTGCATAGCTTGGCTCACTACGAACGGTTCCTGGTGTCGCACGTTCAGCTACAACCTTCCAGGGCTGAGGAAACTGCCTCCGTGTGAAAAATATTCCCACGGTATTGTCCGTAAATTAAAAAAAAAAAAATATTTACAGTCTTTTTTGCGACCATTTAGTCGCAAATACTACGGTACTGCGATTTATTTTTTAAGTCATTGCATAGCTTGGCTCACTACGAACGGTTCCTGGTGTTGCACGTTCAGCTACGACCTTCCGGGGCCGAAGAATCTGCCTCCGTGTGAAAAATATTCCCACGGTATTGTCCGTAAATTAAATTAAATTTTTATTTTACGGTCTTTTTGCGACCATTTAGTCGCAAATACTACGGTAGTGCGATTTATTTTTTAAGTCATTGCATAGCTTGGCTCACTACGAACGGTTCCTGGTGTCGCACGTTCAGCTACGACCTTCCAGGGCCGAGGAATCTGCCTCCGTGTGAAAAATATTCCCACGGTATTGTCCGTAAATTTAAAAAAAAAAAAAAATTACAGTCTTTTTTGCGACCATTTAGTCGCAAATACTACGGTACTGCGATTTATTTTTTAAGTCATTGCATATCTTGGCTCACTACGAACGGTTCCTGGTGTTGCACGTTCAGCTACGACCTTCCGGGGCCGAAGAATCTGCCTCCGTATGAAAAATATTCCCACGGTATTGTCCGTAAATTAAATAAAATTTTTATTTCACGGTCTTTTTTGCGACCATTTAGTCGCAAATACTACGGTAGTGCGATTTATTTTTTTAAACATTGCATAGCTTGTCTCACTACGAACGATTCCTGGTGTCGCACGTTCAGCTACAACCTTCCAGGGCTGAGGAAACTGCCTCCGTGTGAAAAATATTCCCACGGTATTGTCCGTAAATTAAAAAAAAAAAAATTTACAATCTTTTTTGCGACCATTTAGTCGCAAATACTACGGTAGTGCGATTTATTTTTTAAGTCATTGCATAGCTTGGCTCACTACGAACGGTTCCTGGTGTCGCAAAAAAAAAACAGAAAGCAACATCAAATGCATTAAATGACGTTTGTCTCTTAATTTTACCCATGCATTTTACCAATGCCCCTGAGTATATTAATTGTGGTTTCAACAGTAATTTATCAGCTACACAATAATTAGTAATTCAAGTCTAGACAACTTGATCAACTGTGAAAAAAGATCTAGAAAATTTTCTCTTATTCAAGTAACGAACAACGTAATCAGTTTTTACGGACGATAAAGCAATGAGATAAATATTGTATGAGAGACAAGATAATTTCATGTGTTTATTTGTGATTTGAGCTTTTGCTGGAATATTGTTTTAGGTAAATTGGTAACTTTTTTCTTATTTTTTTTTTTTCGATTGTGATATTGTGATTCGTAAATCGATATATTTTGCTTTTATTATGTATAGTCGACTGCATGACAGTAGTAACACTTGAATTAGAAAACCGCCCTTACTGCTTACGAAATAAAGGCGCTGTCAATGTCAAACGGTTACCACTGACGTGCGGTCGAACATAATTATTATTCTAATTGTGTACGTGATACAAAATCTGTTGTAGTAGTTACTGGCTACTAATCTTTTATTGAAAAGTAAATAGATATTTCATGTTTAGAATGACACTTAATATTATAAAATGATGTCATGAGGAAAAGGCAAAAATAAGTTAAAAATAACATCATCCTCGTCGCCTTTTCCCAATTATATTAGGGTCAGCTTCCAGTCTAGCCAGATGCGGCTGAACATCAGTATTTTACACGGAGCGACTGCCATCAGACCCCCGCAACACAGTTACTGTGTAATATTGACATTCGGAGGTTAGACCAGTTGTCAGAGTTTCAGGCTTCTGACTACCCATAACGACTGCCATAGATATCGTATGTCAACCGGGACCGACAGCTTAAAGTGCTCTCCGAGGCACGGAGGGGTCTCGATGGGTAACGAAACGGTCACCCATCCACAGACTGACCGCGGCAAGTGCAGCATAACCTTGCAGATACATCATCCTTACAATCCACGCAGTCATTGCTTCGCTACGAGCCCCTTAAGTTTAAAATAACAGTATGTTCAAAAGTTTAGTGTGATTTTAAACAAAACTTAAGTCAAAAACTTAATTTCACTTAACAACAGAAGCATTTGAAGAAAGCTTTAGTTATTGTGCGCCATCACTGAGTATGAAATGCACTCAAACTGCAATAAACAACGAGAGGAGACGCACAGACTACTAGGGGATAAGGAGACGCGACATCTAACTTTAGTGACGTACAACAGATCACTAAAGTTAGACACTCTCTCAAAGTGACACTTAACTTGTTCGGCTTGTTTGCTCTATTGATGAATGAACGATGAAATGTAGATACAGGCATAAGAATAGACAATAATATATTATTATCTATTTTATGCTATAGGTATACATAGTTAATTGAAGATCTACTATAATTCAACTCAGCCTATCGCAGTCCACTGCTGGACATAGGCCTCTCCCAAATTGCGCCACAACACTCGGTCTTCTGCCTTCCGCATCCAGTCCCCCCCAGCCACGTTCTTCAGGTCGTCGGTCCACCTGGCGGGGGGGCGCCCTACACTACGTTTGCCAATTCGCGGTCTCCACTTAGGGACTCGTCTGCTCCAGCGGCTATCGGTTCTTCGACAGACATGGCCAGCCCACTGCTACTTCAGCTTACTGATCCTACAAGCTAGTCGGTCACTCAAATCGAACTAACGGCGTTTGCACTGGCATAGGGAACCCCTTCTCGAATAACATAACCAGACCTTTACTGTCCCACTGCTGGGAACAGATCTCTTATCAGTGTGAATGAAAAGGACGCAGGTTTTGTCCACCACGCTGGTCTACTACGGGTTGGCGGACTACACACAGCATCGAGAACTGTATGGAGCACTCTCAGGTGTGCAGGTTTCCTCTCAATGTTTTCGTTATCGTTAAAGCAAGTGATATTAAGTTTCTGATCTGCAAATTAATTCAAAAAGTCAGAGACGATGCAGACCTGCTTCTCCAATAGTCACGTTTTCACGAAAACTAATTAAGTCTCGATACATCGCTGGTATGTTTTGTTTGCATCACGACAGATATGAGTTTACATAGAATTTTATTTGGCCTCTCAACAGGACAGATATAGATTTTCACATAACATGGCAGGCCGCTCCTTGCATGTATTTAACCAGTACAGCATTTTCGATTTATCTCGAAGAAGGTTCTCAAAATAATGGTCGAATTTCCAAGCATGTTTGAGAAAAAGTTATTTCAATCATCAGGTTTGAGACTGCGGTATAATTAAACAAGTGGCAGTAAAGGCTTTTATGTAAATAAAATAATGGATAATGATTAATTATGTGACGCCAAAATCAAGTACAATTAAATCAATATTGTTTAAAAGCATATCACCGTCGTCGGTCACCTAAAAGTCTATAAGTATACGAGAATTGCAGCTAACGTATCGAAATCGGTGCAAATAACTTTTACTCTTCGCAAAGAGGACTGCGCCCCAACTGGGGCGGTAACTGTGTTTTGGTGTGGGAGTTGAGTATTCAACTCCCACACCAAAACACAGTTAAATACTTAGATATGCACCTAGACCGCAGACTCACATGGAAAAAATACATCCAAACAAAAAGAGATGAGATCAACCTAAAGTATAAGGGTATCTACTGGTTGATGGGTAGTAACTCAAAACTATCAATTGACAACAAGATTTTCATATACAAAATAATGTTAAAAAAAAAAAAAAAAAAGCCAAACTGGACCTATGGTATTTAACTATTGGGATCAGCCTGTGCCTCCAATATAACGATAGTACAAAGGGTGCAAAACTACATCCTCAAACATATATCGAACGCACCGTGGTTTATCAAAACAAAGGAGGTACACGAAATCCTGAACCTACCTATGGTTAAAGAAGTGATCAACTGCCATGGAGCCAACTATAAGTTACGTCTACAAAAACACCCAAACAAGCTAGCAGGACAGCTTACCATCCCTGAAAGCATACGGACTACACTTAAGAAAAAGCGGCCTCCGCCGGGAGTAGCACCCTACATACACTTCTGACTACATCTCATCTGCTTATAGTCCTCATGACTGATCGCAAGATAATCGAAATCAATCAATCAATCAACTCAGCCTATCGCAGTCCACTGCTGGACATAGGCCTCTCCCAAGTTGCGCCACAACGCTCGGATAATAGATAATCGAAAAGCAAAATAAAAATCATTACAAAGAAAACTTCTGTTTTGGGACGAACATTTATTTCATTGCTTCAATCCATTCAAAAGTAGGTATCTACTTTTCATTTCTTACTTATTTGGCGCTCGTCGATTAAACTTGTTAATTTAGGTTAAGATAAAGTTCTTTAAACGTTCGCGTTCTCAACAAAAGTTCGGAGCTAAACCGCAATTAACCGGTGATAACCGGTATATTTCAAACCGGTTCCGAGCCTAGTCATGTCACCTAGCCCGAGGGCGTCCCACCCCACGTTTGACGATTCAGCCGCTTCGCAGTGTCCACTCAAGAACATGTCTAAACCCAGTCCCCAAGGTTATCACTTTTACAGCTAATATGGCGGACCCATTACTGTAACTGGCTTAAAACAGGAGTATAATAAATAAATAAATCAATCATAAGTTCATTCAGACCTTCAGAGTGAAATTCGGCAAATCTTTAGACGAAGACTACATAGTTTAATAGCTCATTTCTTGAAGAAGTTCTAATTTTATATACTTATCGCTTCCGGCCACGAGTATGGTAGACAATGAGCAACAAACAAAGAATAACACTCCACATGACAAGGCATTGGACAGAATCTGGAAGTAGACGCGACGTGTAAAGTAGCCAAAGCCCAGGCAATAGGCTCCAGTGTCGCTTCTTCTTCTTATCGTGTCAATGGTTTAAATAAGTATAGGTAACTTTAGAACGTGGCCACTTCAATGGTGTTTTCAGTGGCGGCGAATAGGTCATCTCTTGTGCAGGTGTTCGGGCACAAGGGACACGATAGCAAGTGCAACATGGATTGCTCTGGATCACCGCAGTCCAAAGTGTCGCTGTTGAAAGGGACTAGAGCTCAACGGGTCACCCCTTGGTTGTTGAACGCCGTTGCAACCAAAAGCCAAGAATATGCAAGAATATGTTATATCTGTATTATGATGTTGCGACACACACTAGCCTAGGACACAGAATATCTAATAGTACTAACGTACCGAACGGCCACTCACCGCCCCCCGCCAATTTAAGATTACTCACCCGCACCCTGCACGCACCCGCCGTTTGACGGCAATTGGACTGCAATATTGCAAAGGATGTCGCTATACAAGCACGCCATCTCTGAGAACTACTGTCGGCATTACGAGCGGCGAGCATCCCTAACCTACACGTGTGTGTGCGCCCGTAAACAGACGTTATTGTGTATGTAGATGGTGTCAGCATTTATATTGTATTGAGTGGCCGAGGTGTACCTAGGAACTGCTCGTGTTATTCTCTGCTCGGTATCATAGTTATTCCAGAATCATCTTCCTGCCCTGGTCCTGGTCACTTGGGGTCGGCGCAATGTGTCATCTTCTTCCATTTCTGTCCATCAGCCCTCATCCCATCATTTAGTCCCTTTTCATCCATATCGTTCTTCACGCAATCCATCCATCTTTTCTTTGTTCTCCCTGACTCTCCCTCTGCCTCTCCATCCATGAACATTCATATTCATCACTCTCTTAGTCTCTTTCGTTTCTCTCTTTCTTTCTTGGCGTTTCATCCCTCCTCATCACATTCCCATACCAACCCAAATTATTTCTTTTCAACTTATCTATTACTGGCGCCACTTTCAAACTTCCTCTGATATATTCAAATTTATTCCAGAATCTAGGCGTAAAACCATGGTTATACACTTGTCCTAAGAGGAATGTAGCAGCCAAGTGGCGCCATCAGTAAAAAAATTATTACTCGCTGAATACATCATTTATCGAAAATTCGTTCAGCGAACTATATTTTTTCTGTTTACCTACAAAAACGAAGTTTCTATAAATGATGTATCCAGGGAGTAATATTTTTTTACTGGTGGGGGCGCCACTTGGCTGGTTTCGGTCGTCTGGTTTCCCGCTTTGAGCGGAAAGTAAGTGCTTTCTGCACAGACTACTACACAATCTGAGGGGTTTCGCCGCTTCTATACAGGATGTAATTTGAAAGCGGTCACTGGAGCGACTAAACTTGTATGGAAATATAAATTCTGACTAATTTGACAGTTCTGAAATGGTTGCCATCCCTTTCTTGTATCAAGGATTCTGCTTGTCTATGCGTTGGTGTAAACACGTGGATTTTCGGATTTTGTGAATTTCTTGGGGTTTTTTGTGGTTTGAGTATCTATAATTGTTTAATTGTGTTGTGTTGTTTAGTGTTGGACGTGTTTGAGTGAATATTTGTTTGTTTTCGTCCCATTTCCCTCATTTCGATGAGGGAAATGGGGGACGATGATCCCCCGGATGGGGGTGGTGGTGTTCCACCAGATATAGACATTTTTACGTCCCAAGACGGGCAGGACTTAACCAGTGTAGTCCAAGTTGATAAGTCATTGAAGCGACCAGCTTCTGGTGACTCTTTTATTGAAGCCAAAAAAAACAGAGCTCCATCAGTGTCATATCAACTGACTTATAGTAAACCTGGATTTGAGGATAATTCCAAAGTTTTGTACAACAATGAGTTTGACAAGGGCCCATACGTCGTTCACATAACTAGGTCAGAACCTGATGTGTCAGCGGGGCAATCTATCAGGTTACTGAAGTTTGCTCAGCTGATACACAAAAATAATGTGTCAGGGATTGTGAAGGGAGGCATAAAGGCTATGGGTAGAAACAGGATGGCTATTGAGTTCAGTACAGCGAATGATGCAAATAATTTTACTAAACACCAAATGTTAGATGTTAATAAGTTCATGGCATCAATCCCTAAATTCCATGTTTCCCGAATGGGAGTTGTAAGAAACATTCCTACGGAATGGACTTTGGAGGAATTAGTCGAAGGAATTAAAACCCCCAACAATACTGGTCAGGTTATTAAAGCTCGTAGACTAAATATTAAATCACGAAAAGAGGATGCTGTAACATGGGTACCCTCAACATCAGTTGTTTTAACATTCACAGGTCAAACCCTCCCTGAAAAAGTATTCTGTTATGAAACGTCTCTTCCCGTATCGGTGTACCAACTCCCTACAATCCAATGCAGAAATTGCTGTAGGTTTGGTCACATAGGGACTCAATGTCGTTCTGCTCCTCGGTGTTTCCGCTGTACCCAGAATCATCCTGGTGAATCTTGTGATGTCCCTGACGAGTTAGCTTCTTGCCTGCTGTGCAGGGGTGACCATAAAGCTACTGATTACAAGTGCCCTGAACACTCTCGACAAAAGACAATTAAGCTTGCTATGTCCCAGGACAATATCAGCTATACAGATGCTTCCCTCAGGTTTCCTAGTACTAGACGCTTATATTCCGAAATATTCACATCACCGTCCTATCCTACTCTACCAGGTCCATCCCAAATTCATCAAGAATCTGCTTCACCTCTTCCTGCATCCCTCCAGTCATATTCCTACAGGAAAACTGTTCACAAATCCCCTCGTCCCCCTCCTGTTCTAGGGAAATCCTATGATGTTCAGGCCCATAGGAACCTAACTAAATCTCCTCAGTCCTCCCAACCAAATGGTTGCGCCTTCTCTCCTCCAATGGACTCTACCCCTCTGCTTACTCCCAATGATAACCTAATAGAACTTCTTACTTGTTCCCTAATTAATATAATTTCTAAATTCTCCGATTCACTACCGAACAATGTCATTTCCTTACTGCAACAACTGCTCAAAGCTTTAGTTATTAAAAATGGGGCGGACATTCCTACAATGGAATTGTAGAGGTATTCGAAATAAGAAACATGATGTTGTCTATCTCTTAAATCATTTCAATGTCGACCTCCTTGCAGTTTCGGAGACATGGTTTAAGCCGGGTTCTCATTTTAGGGTTCCCGGGTATTCCTGCCTCCGGGACGACAGGGAGGATGGATGGGCAGGTTGTGCCCTGCTTGTCTCAAGGTCCATTACTTTTTCTCAAATTCGTATTCCTGACCATAGTACTGAATTTCATGTCGTAGCAGTAAAAGCATTTAACATTTCCTTTGTATCTTGTTATATACCATATCCAAATTCTCAACTCATTTTAGAATTGAATAATATTATTTCTTCCATTCCAGGTCCTCTTATTGTATCAGGTGACTTTAATTGTCACCACACTATGTGGGGATCTCATAAAATTGACTCTTCATCTATTTTTCTACTTGATCTACTTGATGATAATAATCTTTGCATATTGAATGATGGATCTGCGACTCGCAGGGTATCTCCTGACCAGAATATCAGCGTCCCAGACCTCACTTTTTCTTCCCCTTCTCTTGTCAACTCTCTGTCTTGGTCTGTTTTACCTAATTCTTATGGTAGTGACCACTTTCCGATTTTAGTCCATATGAACCATTTGGCGATTCCAGCTCCAGCCCCTCAACCCTTACAGAGATATAGACTCACGGATGCTGATTGGAATACTTATTCCCTTTCCTTAGATAATAGAATAAGTTCCCTACCACCAGTCAATCAATCAAATTTTTTGGCATTGTATGATGACTTTGTTTATTGCTTGTTCTCAGCTGCTGATGAGTCTATTCCTCTTAAGAACTCTTCTCGTGGTCGGGTCGCTTCCCCTCCATGGTGGGATAAAGAATGTACATCTTGTGTCCGTCTTCGAAGTGAAGCTGAAAAGAAATATGCTGATGACTTGACAATGGAAAATTACATTGATTATCAGAAAACTTGTGCTGTCACAAAAAGACGTTTAGCCAAGAAAAAGTCCCTGGGTTGGCAGAAATTCTGTGAATCGCTATCCCCACGCTCTTCGATCTCTCTTGTGTGGCGCAAGATCAAGCGCTTTCGTAAAGCCTTTGTGGATGACAATATTCCCTCAAATGATCCTCAAATTTGGCTAAATCTCTTTGTTAACAAGTTGGCCCCTCCTTCCGCTCCTAACTTTGATAGCCTTCCTGTATTCCCAACTTCCTCTCCTTCACCCGACAGAATGAATGACCCTTTCTCTTACCCCGAGCTTCTATTTTCTCTTGATCATCTGAAAGACTCCTCTCCTGGTATAGACGGTATCCCTTATTCTTTCATCTGTAAATCTCCTAAATCTACCAAACAATTTCTTCTGAACATTTTTAATGTCATATTTTCCTCTGGAAATATTCCTAAGTCCTGGAAAACACAAATTGTTATCCCTATCCTAAAGCCTGGGAAAGATCCAAACGATCCTTCGTCTTATAGACCCATTGCCTTATCATCGGTTTTATCTAAAATCTTAGAGCATCTTGTTAAAAATAGATTGGAGTGGATAATTGAAAATAGGGGACTTCTCTCTGGAAGTCAGTTTGGTTTTAGACGCGGTATGAGCACGATGGATAGTCTCAGTATACTTACGTCAGAAATTAGGCTTGCTCTTTCTCGTAAGGAACATGTGATTGGGGTTTTTCTTGATATATCTTCAGCATATGACAATGTCCAGCTTCCGATACTCAGGCAGAAAATGCTCCATCTGAATATTCCTGTGAGGCTGGTCGATATTATATGTAATCTACTCATGGGCCGTTATATGTCTGTTAGATCTCAAGGAAATCTCCTTTCTCCTCGTCTCGTTTGGAAAGGATTACCACAAGGATCTGTGTTAAGCCCTCTGCTATATAATCTATACACTGCTGATCTGGATTCAACAGTCAATTGTTTTTGTAAAATTCTTCAATATGCAGACGACATTGCCCTGTATTCTAGTTCCCCCAACTTTCATGATGCTTCTCTCAAATTAAACACAGCACTTGGGTACCTAAATGATTGGCTCTTTGAACATGGTTTGTCTGTGTCAGTTCCAAAATGTCATGCAGTTGTTTTCTCACGCAAAAGAAGTATTCCCCCAATCAGTCTTTCTATAGATGGAGAACTTATTTCTATACAGGATAAAGTTAAGTTTTTGGGAGTAATTTTAGATTCCAAAATGTCTGGTCTACATCATTTATATTATATTTACAATAAGTGTGAAAGGAGTGTGAACGTCTTGAGGGCCTTATCTGGGGTTCGTTGGGGTTCACATCCTTTTTCACAGAAAATTCTATATAACGCCATAGTACGTAGCCATATAGATTATGGTTGCTTTATTTTAGAACCATGTAGTAAAATGGCTTTAAATAAAATAGAAAAGATTCAATCAAAGTGTCTACGTATTATTACAGGTGCAATGAAGTGCTCTCCAATTAATGCCTTACAGGTAGAATGTATGGAACCTCCTCTCCATCTACGACGTCAATTCCTTGCAGACAGATACTTTTATAATGTAGTTCAGTATTCTCATCACCCTTTATTAAATATCCTGCGCTCTTTATCCCGTGAGATTATTATATCTGAGTATTGGTCCAATAAGACCTCTCCACTCCTTATAAATTCCTTTAACTATCTTAATTCAAAGTCTTTTTCAGTCATGCAACTCGATAAGTCACCCATTTTCATGATAGACTATGATTCAATTGTTTTTCAACCCAGAGTTATACTATATTTTGGAATCGACAAAGACTCTCCAGAGGCAAACAGAATTTTCAATAAAGTTATAAATGAATCTTGGCAGGACTGGGTTAAATTATACACTGATGCGTCAAAATTGCCTGATACTAATAAAGTAGGGGCTGCTGTTTTTATTCCTAAATATAATGTGATCCTGAGTTATAAATGTCCTTCTGAATGTTCTATATTTACCGGGGAGTCTATTGCAATATTAGAAGCTGTACGATATATAGACTCAAACCGTCATTATTTTCAAAGAGCCTTGATTTTTAGTGATTCCCTCAGTTGTCTCCAAGACTTACTTAAGCTTCCCTTTCACAGTAAGGATAACTTCATTATAACCCTTAAAATAAAGCAAACTCTATTTGAATTAAACAAAGCTGGAATTGAAATTGTACTAGCCTGGATTCCCAGTCATACTGGCATCTTGGGTAATGAAGCTGCTGATCATTATGCTAAGCAGGCTGTGCAAACTGGTTCTAACACATATAATACCATTCCTTCTCGGGATTTGCGCTCTCAGGCTAAACCACGTCTTATGTGTTCCTGGAATGATCTATGGCAACAGTCCAGACTTGTGAATGGGAAATATTATGGCAATATTCAACCAAACATTCCTGCTAAACCCTGGTTTTTTAAATGCAAAAATATAAATAAATTGATCACATCTGTCATTATTCGTCTGAGGTTAGGTTTTGTTTGTCTTTTTAGCCAAACTTCACATTCGTGACAGTTCTATCTGTGAATGTGGCATGGACGAGGGCTCCTTGGAACACTTATTTTTCTTCTGTCCCAATATTATTGTTCCACTCTATGATATCCTTCCTTCCAATATCCCAAGACCTATTAATATTTCTTTCCTACTAACTGTGGGATCTCCCTTTATTAAAGTCTTATGTAAATTTCTTACTGTGAATAATATTAGAATCTGAAGTTATACCTACTATACGTATTAATTATATGTTATTAACCACTAACCTATCTACTAAATTTTATCGTGTCCATTGTGTACGCAGCACCCGTGGTGCGCATAAGCTCGCGGCTGTGTCCAGGAGACTGGCGCGGTCGGACAAGCTGACTCACGTTATGGGGCCGACAGTCTACAATCATCTGCCAGAGCATATCACTAGCATACGTAACAACAATGCTTTTAAAATAAAATTAAAATACTGGCTCGTAGAGAATACGTTTTATACAATTGAGGAGTTCCTAGCTCCTGGTCGCAAATAAATTATATTATGAACCGTTATATTTTGATTGATTTTATATTTTTAACTAATGAAATGTTATTAATTAATTTATTGTTTTTATTGTATCAAATGCATTTTTGATCATATTATTCGCATGTTAATGTTTTAATTTATTTTATTTTTATTAATCAAATTGTAGATTGTAGATGAATTAATTATCAAAGGTTTTAATGTTAGATACGATAATTTATATTGAATTTATTTTTATTTTGAAATTGTGAGTTTTTATTATGTTCATTATGAATAATGAAATATGTACTTATATATAAACTGTGACGTATAATTTTAACTAATTATCAATAAAATGTTTATCTGTTTATCTGTTTACGTCTTTTCTAAAATAAAATATACTTATCTTACTAACTTATCTGTTGTATTTTTTTTTTGGTAACCCAACCACATCTGTGACATCCAGCGAAAACCGTACCCACAGAGTGTATTATAATATTATGACCGAACCTTTTGTTATTTCACCGGTCAATCATAGTAAATTTATACGTGTTTTATTCAACCTTGACATTGGCAGAATCATCGTTGACACGATGGAGCCATAAACCAAAATTAGAATTAGAATTCTTGTATCAACTAAAAACATAAAATTTAAATTAAAACAACATTTCTTGCAAGTTACAAAGACACAATAATAAAAATAACTAGTCAATATAATTAATAACATTATTAATGTAAGTCTCAAGTTCATTCCATATGCCAAAACATACCTACTGTGATAAAATCTGTGCTAGACTGAACAAAATAAACAGCTTTAACAGTACATTTTTATATTTGATTTCTAACTATAAAAGTATTTACATGTATAATAAAATAAATGCCATTTATCAAACTAATTTGTTTAGAATACCTCTCATTATTATTAAGTCTGCACAGACGGCAAGCAGGGTTCGAAAATGTATATTTATTTTTAAAAAATTAAGACAATCTGCAGATTACAAAACGCTAAAAACTGTTTATTTTGCCTTATGCCAGTCCCTAATAAACTACTGCATCACAGCATGGGGTGGAGCATGCGTCTGATCCTCAGACGAAAAAAATAAAATTGGCGCTCCCAGTTTAATACATTTAATTTATTATCTCGATGCTGGAAAGAGTCTCATATTCTTTCGACGTTAACTTTTACTATGAGACAAACCCTGAAATCGCAAAAAACTGCAAAAAAATCGCAAATGAACTTTTAATAAAATTTTCTCAATGCTGGGAAAGAGTCTTCTTCATATTCTTTCCTTGTTTAATGTTAAACAAGACTTTAGCGTTCAGATTCAACATAATATGAACATTTACTTTTATATCTGACCGCATATTAAAACTTTTAGTATTATATTCAAATACTTCTCAACTTTTCTAGAATTACCATACATCTAGGAGGAATAAAAAGACTTTTTATTCCTCCTAGCCATACATAAACCTACAATGTTGGTCAGAAGACATTCATGACAAAATTGCCCATAAAATTTGTCGTCGTCGCAAAATTTGCAATGTGTGGAGACCCTTACATTGCTTCATATGAGTAATAAGTAAATTTTTTTCTTTATAAAATTACCTCATAAAAACCAACCAAGTGCTAGTCGGACTAGCGCACTAATAGTTCCGTACGATTACGATTTTTTTTAAATCCGGTGAAACTTGTTTTATTAAATAAATAAATCTTAACATATTGATCATTTATAGTATAAGCATAAATAGATTTAAATACACAGCTAACCTGTAGGTAGACTGAAATTTACCTTCAGCCTATTTTTCCATCACATTCTTTTACTTCAAAGTTCGTTGCACAGAAATAGATAGAATGGAAAAGTGGGCAAGGCGCGCGTGCCAACACTCTGCACCATAGTGCAGGGCATTTCAAAGCCTTTCTCAGTACGCCTTATGACTTGTTTCTGTAAATACTGTAACAAAAACCTGCAAAAATGCCTTATTGTGCTGTTTCTAACTATGTTGGTTAATAAAAAAAGAAAATTAATACGCCTTGTTTTAATCGACTTCAAAAAAAGGAGGAGGTTATGTATTCCGCGGGTTTTTTTTTAACCGACTTCAAAAAAAGGAGGAGGTTATGTATTCCGCGGGTTTTTTTTTTTTTTTTTTTTTTTCATGTATGTACACCGATTACTCCGAGATTTCTGGGCCGATTTGCGTGGTTGTTTTTTTATTTGGTAGGGGAAGTCCGCGCGGTGGTTCCATATAAATTTTATTGACTTAGGTCGAGTAGTTTTTTAACCAGCTTCAATAAATAAAGTTTAATTTAGCTTTGCTTACCTAGATGATCTACTAATAGTTTCGTTTGTCTGTGAATTATCAACTAAAAAGTATGAAACAAAAACTTTTTAACAAAAAATAAAACCGACTTCAAAAACCTTAACTAAAAAGTAAAAAATAATCCTCGTATGTATTTCAAAATCTTAACATAAACCAAAATTTTGAAGGCGGCGCGTGTTTTTCATGTATGTTCGCTGTTGCGGACGCAAGCCTGAACTTAATTAATGTAACTGAAAACTTGTGCTAACACAGCTGAAACGTTATGTATAAAGTAACAAGGGCATGAAATCTAGCTATAATCTCACTATAGCTAGGTACAGATCATCAGCCAATCACAGTTTGATGAGTCATAAACCATGAACCAATCACAGGTCATAAGCCATACATAACTACAACTAGCTATGACTTGTAAAAATGTTGGAAGAACAGTGGCCTGATTCACAAACGTTCGAAAAGTTTCCGTTTCCGAAGTAAAATTTGA
Source organism: Asteroscopus sphinx (assembly GCA_949699075.1). Lineage (NCBI taxonomy): Eukaryota > Metazoa > Arthropoda > Insecta > Lepidoptera > Noctuidae > Asteroscopus > Asteroscopus sphinx. The sequence goes on from OX453024.1 coordinate 16,093,730, forward strand.
CCGGCAAATAAAACAAAACGACCACTTCCTGCGACCATGAACGCTGCAATGCATTCGAAACGTCAGGAAAACCAATTTTAATAATAATACACGATGTAAGTCAGTTAAACTTGTTTTATTATGAAAATGAGAACCGAACGGATTCGGAAACGCAACGCGAAATTCATGGAAACTCTCCCGTGAGCCATTTGCTGTCGGAAAGCACTCGATGTAAAATTAAAGAACTATGAATAGCGTTTCCGAATGCGTTCGATTCTCAAATCTTTTTTTCTCATAATAAAACAAGTTTAACCGACTTACATCGTGTATTATTATTAACATTGTTTTTCCTGATGTTTCGAATGCTTTGCATTATTAGTAGTCGCAGGAAGTGGTCGTTTTGTTTCGTTTGCCGGTCAAATTTCACTTAGGAAACGGAAACTTTTCGAACGTTTGTGAATCAGGCCCCAGAGCAGCCGCAGGGCGCACTACGCGCCACTTGTGCCCCGCTGAATACTACTTAAGCGGGTGAATAAGCGGCATTTTGTCCAAAACCGTTTCATGCGAAGGGCCGTAGACGCCCCCTGGTACATGCGCAATGTCCAACTCCACCTAGACCTCAAACTGCCGACCATCAAGCAGTTTTTCAAGCGTGTCTCTAAACGCTATTTCGATTCCGCTCCCAAGCACCCCAACCCCTTGGTCGTGGCGGCCACCGTCTACCAGCCATCTGCTATTAGCAAAATCCGACGTCCCAGACACACACTCATTGAACCCGATGACGATACTACACTCCTCCAGGAGTCAGATAAAAATACAAGCACACTCCGACGCCGTCGTCCAAAATATCGTCCCCGCCGGCGAGGACCGACGCGACACACACACAGAATCCGAGAGTCCGACTCTCGAGAAACAGAAACACATGCCGACGCAGCACCGGCTGCTGGGGGGACCGGTGGCGGGGTCCCCCTGCTGCACCCTGAGTCGAGGTCCGAGCTCCCCCCTGGGGACGCCCTCACGGTGTAAGCAACCGGAGATAATCTCGTCACGCGAGACCGGCCCTATGCTCTAGAGTAGTTCCTAGGAGCAGGCTATTGCGTAGCCACTGGTTAGGTTTTCTAGGTAGGTCTTAGCCTCGCCGGCGAGGCTTGCCGCTTCACGGCGTTTAGCACCTCACCCGATAGGGACCGAAAGTCCGCTACTTTCGAGGAAACCAATTCGATGCAGCAACGGCTGCTAGGGGGACATAGGAACGGCGGGGTCCCCCTGCAATGCCCCCAGCGAGGTTCGAGCCCCCCCCTCGGGGGCGCCCGCTTTCGCGCGGTATTATTAATACCGCGTATTTAGTTTATAAGTTAGGGAAAAAACTTTCGGCGAATGGAGTCCCACATGGGACTCTCCGCCAACTAAGCCCGGTTAAGCAGAAATGGGACTTCGGTCCCACCTGCGAGAGCCCATTCGAAAAAAAAAGGGGGGGCATTTTGTGTGGGCAATATTTCATTCGATCGTCACTCGTTCTACGCTTCAGATCAAGACCTCAACCTATGAAGAACTGATCCTGACGTCCTGAACCCTGAACCCTGAAGCCTGAAGAAAGAATAACGTATTAGTCGCCTAGAACAGAGCTACGTAGGAACGAGTGTACTTTCAATTTTAATAAATACGACAAGTGGTCTTCGAACGAGATCATTTGTTGTGTTTTGCTGACGAAGACCAAGTTTTCTGGTCCTTCAGAAGCCGGATCGAAGAATCAATAGCAAGATCGAAGATTCAATAGCAAGATTGAAGATTCAATAGCAAGATTCAAGATCCAAGACCAAGAACGAACACGGTGCCGGGAGCTCAAGAACGTGAAGATCAAGTCAACGTTCGCGCCGGGAGCTCAAGAGGAAAGACCGTGTCTGCGAGCATCAGCTGGTGGTCTTCGAACGTAAAGATCGTCTAAAACGTGTCACTATTTCTTAGCGGGTGGACCGCGGCTCTGTGTCTCTGCCACCTAACGGTGTCAAACGGTGGAGGCCAGAGTTAACGCCGAACAAGGCGGTGTGGTATTGTGCGATACCACCGGTTCATCAAGAGCGCCTTTTTCAAGGCGCGAACCGAACCAGTACACTACGCCGGTAAGGTCGTGCGTGGTGTGGGGGCCGGACTGTAGGCACTGCTGACGGGTCCGGGTATTCCTACCTGCCCTGAGCACCCCACAGTGCGCACGATCCTCTGCTGGGTAGATCCCACCTGTCCAATCCTGCACGTATCCATCCCTGGCGGAGCATATCCTGGTTAAACCCGGGCCCTCCAAAAGGATTGATAGGGCTGTTAGGGGCGTCAAATGCCGAAGATGCCGACTACAAGAAGCCAAGCAGCTGAGGAGAGGACAGCAAGAGTGAACGAAGACCCCCCCCGCGTCCCCGTCCGCACAAGCATCCGCGTCCGCGTCCGCACAAACCGCTACCACGTCGCGCGCGCATGCCGAACCGAACCCCCGCGTGCCCGCGTTACCCGCACAAATAGACCCCAGCATAGCCGCAATAAGGTCACGCGCCGCCGCCGCCACCACCGCCGCCGCTGCGCCTGATACTAGAGAAGAGAGGAGATCGAGGGCGCCGTCCGTGCGCTCTCAGAGATCGACTGCCAGCGCTGTTGCCCGAATAAGATTAGCTGAATTCGAAGCCCAGGAACGTCTAGCCGAGATCCAGAGAAAAGAGCTGCAATTAGAAGCAGCACTTATCAAGAAAAGGCTAGCTTTGGACGTCGCCACTATACGGGAGGAGACTGACCGTGAGAGCGTCATCGCCCGTGAAACAATAGAAGTGGACAACCGAATCGCTGATTGGCTAAATAACACACAACCCAAAAGGGAAGAACGACCCCACATGACGCCATATGAAGACATGTCATCAGCGGTCTGCGTCTCGGCCCTGTGCGAACCACAGGGGGAACGTACCGAGCGCGCACCGCAGAACGAACGACGACGTATCGAACATGACGACAACGGAGCCACATTGTGTTACCAGCGCGAGAACGAAGGACAACGATCACACCACTCTTTTTATAGATATGCGCCACCGCCGCAAGAACAAAGAGGAGTCACGATCGACACTCCGCGGCGCAACCGATCACCTACGCCCAATCCGAGACGAGACAGATCACCTACGCCAGCACGGTCCCGAGAACGAGGAATAGATAGATTAGCCGAGGTCTTAGAACGAAAGGCCTTGAAACGCCCGCCGCCTAGACAAGCGCAAGAACTGCCTGTCTTCAACGGCGCGCCGAACGAATGGCTACTATTCCAAGCAGCGATGCGAGATTCGACCTCATTCACGCTCTGACACTCGCCCCGAGAGGTCGTGCTGCTCCCGCTCCGTCCTTTCGTGCCGAGTTTCGTGCCCGAATATTTTTCGCTACGGCTCACCGTAGCGCCCTCCGCAGTCGCCCCGCCGACTGCAGCCCGATAAGCACATTCGCTGTCTTTTTCAAGACAGCGGGCGCGCTTTTGTCTCTGTCTGAGGAAGTCAGTCAAAAACGTTGTGTCCCTTCAGGAAAAACCCACTTATTTACTGTGGTTCTCGGTGGATACCTAACGGTGATAACAAACCGAGGGGCGTTGACCCGACACGCCAGCTGCGCTCCTTAAGGGCAAAGCAAAATTGGAAGAAGCTAGGGCCAGAAGGCCTTGGGGGATCTCCTAGTCTTCCCTAGCTTACCCCCGTTTCGTCCTATCTAGCATTCTCTAGGGGTTTACACCCATTGCACACTAGAGACTTAGGGACCTGTTTGCACATTAAGACTGGCAAACAGGAGTGCAAGCTTAGGGCTCACCAGTAGGCACACAACCTCCCCGTCTATACCCGACGGGGAGGGTTTGAACACACTCCCGGGAACATCCACCCGAGGAGCAAACCCCCATGTTAGTACGCCACTAATTTTCTCCCCCTCTCATTGTTGCTAGGCTTGGCTTAGTCATCATCTATATGATGGTGTCTGATGCCGAGTTCCTCAGCATCTTAAAAAACGTCCTCTTCAAGGACCCTACCTTTATCGCCAACTATGGCGACCTGTTTGGCAGCGCTTTTGCCGCCAAACAACCTGACGTCCCCGACTCTCCAGAGTCGCCCGATACCCCCCCACCCCTAAGGAGGAATAGGCGCCCCGCCCGTTCCGACAGTGATGAGGAGAGGCCGAGGTCTCCGCGTGGTCCGCCTAGGCGTTCAGCCAGCCTGGACCATAAGGACCGTACCCCCTCACCTCTCCCCACCCCAGCCCCCACTCAATACCCTGATCGCTCCCCAATCCCATCAGACCAAGAGATGTCTTCGGACAGTGAGGTCAACTCAGACGAGGCCGGTGCCTTTACCACGGTAGTGGGCAAAGGTAAAAAACGCAGCCGGAAAACAAACAAGGCCGAGGCTCTCGCCTCAAAATCTTTAAAACTTTCCGAGGCAAACTCTGCCCCGGCCCCTACCCCCCGTCCCGCCTCTCACTCCTCCTCGCAGGATAACAGGCCCCCCTCCCCTCAGGAACATACCTCACCTTCCCAGAAGAAGGTGCCCATCCCGCCTCCCTTATTCATCCAGGATAAGCCATATTGGACCAGGATATCCGACTGGTGCAATCAAAATAAGATTAATTTCACTAGTGCCCGCCCCACACAGCAGGGCATTAAAGTAGTTGTCCCCACCCCCACTGATTACCGCAACCTTACCAGGTTGCTACGCGAGCGTGGTGTGTCTTTTCACACCTACGCACTCCCAGAGGACCGACTCCTTAGAGTTGTGATCCGAGGGATTCCGTCCGAAGTCAGCTGCACGGAAGTGCACGCCGACCTCGATCGTCAAGGGATCCCGGTTGCTATAACCCACCGTATGTTCCGTGGTAAGCACGGTGAACCCTACAACATGGTCCTTGTCATTTGTCACCCTGGCGAAAACGCCAAAAACATCTACAATATAAAGACCGTATGCAATTTATCAGGCATCACGGTCGAGCGCCCCCACAAGTCAAACCAGCCTGGTCAATGCCACCGTTGCCAGCTGTATGGTCACTCCCAGCGTAACTGCTACGCAAAGCCCAGGTGCGTTAAGTGCCTAGGCGATCACGGGACTTGTACACGAAGGAGCACGGTTTTTTCGCTTCACTATGATTGTTCGCAGCACTTTGTCTATATATTTTACTGCCTGGATTTAAACTAGTTTAATATTAAATGTATGTAATTATGTATACGCCTCCTGCTGGAGGCTCCACGTGGGGATCGTACGGTCCATGGCCCTTTATGGGGCCCCAGTGTGGGCAGACGCCCTGACGCCAGGCAATGTCGCGCTGCTGCGTAGGCCGCAGCGTGCGATGGCCGTCAGGGTGATACGGGGGTATCGTACGATCTCCTTCGAGGCGGCGAGCCTTCTTGCCGGATCAATGCCCTGGGATCTGGAGGCGAGAGACCTTGCACTGAGGTATCATCAGCGCGAGGACCCGCCTGATCGGAGCGAGGTCCGCCAGATCCTAGCGGCTGAATGGGAGGAGCGACTTGCGCAACCCAGCGCAGGGCACGCCGTAATCGCGGCGGTAAGGCCCGTCATGGAGGAGTGTTCCCTTCCCCTTTGGTTTAAGACTTTTTTATTTTTAGTATTTGTCGTGATAGGCATCATAGTAACACATATTCTGTGAAAATTTCAACTGGTTATCTGTTACCATTGCAAAGATACAGCCCTGTGACAGACAGATGGACGGACGGACGGGCGGACGGACAGCGTAGCGAGAGTAATAGGGTCCCGTTTGGCACCCTTTGGTTACGGAACCCTAAAAATGTTTTTATATTCAACGTGGATATGACAATACGACAATAAATGAAAAAACATTATTAATAGTGACAACAACAACATTACATCTATAACATATAATTCCTAAAATGTAAGAAGTTATTTTTTGTGTTCACCTACCGCATATCTAATTGTGGCAATAAATTATTGTTCTTTCTTTCTTTCTTTTCTTTTAAAAAAGTGAGCATGTGCGTGTAAAATGAGTGTGAGTGGGGTGAGGAAATGTGGACACCTGAGAGTGCTCTATAGGTACAGTTCTCAATGGTGAGTGTAGTCTGCCAACCCACACTAGGCCAGTGTGGTGGTTGTATGGCACTAATCTTCTGATTCTGAGAAGAGGCCCGTGCCCAACAGTAGGACAGTAATGGCACAGAGTAAGGATGTACTGTGGTAATGGGCTGATTATGTTATGTTATATCTACGAATAAAGAAGCTACTTAGCAAGTTTTATTCTTTTTTTTTTATAGTATAGGATGGCGAAACGAGCTAAAGGCCCACCTTATGTTAAGCGCTTACCTTTGCCCATAACAACTGCAATACCACCTAAGCTGTTGCCTAAATGGTACCGCAAGTCGGATCGCCAAACTGAGACACGAAGATGGAAAGTCTCATGTGATTGTAATTTCACCGGCACCCGTAACCTTCAGGGAATATTTTTCAAACGGAGGCAGATTCCTCGGCCCTGGAAGGTCGTAGCTGAACGTGCGACACCACGAACCGTTCGTAGTGAGCTAAGCTATGCAATGATTTAAAAAATAAATCGCACTACCGTAGTATTTGCGACTAAATGGTCGCAAAAAAGACTGTAAAATAAAAATTTTATTTAATTTACGGACAATATCGTGGGAATATTTTTCAAACGGAGGCAGATTCCTCGGCCCTGGAAGGTCGTAGCTGAACGTGCGACACCACGAACCGTTCGTAGTGAGCCAAGCTATGCAATGATTTAAAAAATAAATCGCACTACCGTAGTATTTGCGACTAAGGATCTGCCAGCATAGCCGACACTACTGCTGGCAGAGAAAGATCCTGCCCAATCAAGCTGACCAGGTCCCGCCGTTCGGAGCCCCACGCAGGGCACTCCTCCAGCGTGTGCTGTGCGGTGTCCTGGTCACACCCACAATGGTGGCAATTTGCCATGGCTTCGCGTCCGATCCTATTCAGGTACTCACCGAAGCAAGCGTGCCCGGTGAATACCTGAGTAAGGCGGTAGGTGACGCGCTCACTCCTCTCCAGCCAGGCCTCAAAGCACGGCAGGACTGCTTCAACCACTCGCTTGTGCGCATACTGCGGCCCTTCCAGCCGCTCGCGCCACATCTCGAGCGCGTGTCGTCGCTCCTGCCGCCTCAGCACTTCAAACGCCCTCGCAAGCGCGTTCCCATCGTTTTGGCGGATGACACGATCCGGTCGTAGACCCTCGTGTTCATATCCGCCAAGATGTCCAACGGCGGGAAACGTGCCAGGACAGTTGCCGCCTCAAAGGATACCGTTCGGTATCCTCGTGCGATCCGTATGGCCACTTTGCGCTGCAGGCTGTTGAATTTAGCCCTTGAGCGCTGGACGCCTGACAGTCGGTGTGACCATACAGGCGCCCTATAGAGGGCCATGGACCGCACGACTCCCGCGTAGAGACGGCGAACTTCCTCCCGAGGTCCCCCAAGATTGGGCAGCAGACTGTGCAGTGCACCAGCTACCCTCTCGATCCGGGGGACCAGGCGATTAAAATGCTCCCCGAAGGCCCAGCGGCTGTCCAAGAAGAGGCCAAGGTACTTCATACATCGGCCCACCTGGACTTGCGCATCACCAACGCGAACCGTCGAGCTGGGTGGTTCCCTACCTCATTATTTTATATTATTTTTTGACGACCTCTGTGGTCTAGTGGTTCGAGTGTCGGACTGCTGATCACGAGGTCGTGGGTTTGATTCCCACAGGACAAATATTTGTGTGATGAACATGAGTGTTTGTGTTGGTCTGGTTGTTTCTTATGTATTATAAGTATGTATTTACAAAAAAAAAAAAAAGTATATAAGTATTATATCCATTGTCTAGTACCCATACCACAAGCTCTGCTTAGTTTGGGACTAGATGGTGCTGTGTAAAAATGTCCCGAAGATATTTATTTATTATTTTATTTATTTATTTTCCTTTATGGAAGAATACCTAAATACAACAGATATTATGTACAATAAAGTAAAAATTTTTTTAAGTTAACATTCTTTAAGTTGTATATATTATCTAAAGATTAATGAAATTGTATGAATTTAGTCATTGTTTATTTTGACTGGAAAGAAATAAAACAGTATATATTAAATAAGTACCATGTGGGTAGGATACCAATTAATAATTAGCTACATTATGAAAGAGCGAACACCGGTGATTGCACGGGGCGTATAAATAATAAAAAAACCGGCCAAGTGCGAGTCGGACTCGCGCAGTAAGGGTTCTGTACCTCTCAACGACCTGATACCCCATAAAACTGATTTAATATTTTTTTCCCGTTTTTGCACCCTTTATCAATTATGCTCTGCATCTATTGGTCATAGCGTGATGTTATATAGCCTAAAGCCTTTCTCGATAAATGGACTATCCAACACAAAAATATTTTTTTAATTCCAACCAGCAGTTCCTGAGACTAGCGCGTTCAACCAAACAAACAAACAGAGGTGCCACCCTGAATTTTGTGTACTCATTGGTGCGAAACTGTACGACTGCTATTATAAAAAGGTTTGAAAACTCCTTGGTTGGGTCGAAGTGGCATTAAAAACTCCTTAGTTGGGCTGAAGTGTGCGGTTATGGAAAAAAAATTAAATTACCGCATTGCTTTGTTCAGCAAACTGTATCGTAATGAAACTTTTTAAATTCATTACAGGTGCATGTGCGTAAAGTATGTCATTATGACATTACTTTCGAGTTCATAATTCGAATTTTACGATATGAGTGTAGATAAAAATCATAACCCTCTTTTTGGCTTTGCCGTAGTCTGGTAATAAGTACAGTATTGTTTAATTAAAACACGAATGACCGTCATTGTGTTACCGCTCAACCTCGATTTTAGAACAAACTTGTATTTATATATACTATATTTACTAGTTTTCATGATTCTTTTATTATGCATCAAGATAAAAACCTAGGAAAATCTAGTTCAACCAGAAATGGAAGAAAAATCACTAAACCAATGTAGCAGTTCTTTAAAAGAAAGTATCCCGTAGTTGATAGTACAATTTTTTTCGAAAATAATGTACAAAGTATATGTATGTACAGCGCAGGACTTACAGGTGCAAAACGATTTGTCAATGACCACCGTGCTAGGAAGATTCTGTGTACTGCCATGGCAACAGAGTTTGAAAACTTGATCTCTCATCGCTTCGCCTGAACAGTATCTCACAACCCTTACTAAGTAATTCGGTATCGCCCTCAATGTAGATTTTAGACCAGACGCCCGTGGCCCAGTTTGCATTTCATTCTGTCTTTAAAGTATGAATAGTGGAAACCATTGAAATAATATACACACGAAATTTCATCCAAATCGGTCCAGCCGTTTAGGAGTTAGGTGACAAACACACAAACGGAAGACTGATTAATAAAGAAGATAAGATTTATAAAGAAACAATTTGTTTAGTACAGTTTTACATTTTATTCATATAACATTTAAACCTAAAACTTTATCATAGCTTAACTAGGAATAAGTTCACAAGATACACAATGTAAAATCTATGATAAAGCTCTAAAGGGCTTCATAATCATATGTGTAAGAGAATTTTCATTGTTTTTTTCTCTCATGCTTTGCAATGTCCAATTTCGTATTTTCATAAAGTTGGGCACGGAAAAATCAGCATCCTGCTCTAACACACATTCTAGAAACTTCGGTATGTTCAACAATGTACCTGAAATTAGATGAGGGAATTTACTCTCTTTATTTTCAACGTATGTGAACATCAACCTCTTGCTTATGAAGTCTCCACTCAATGACACATTGGCGAATTCTGGCTAACCGAAATCACTCTGTAGTTCAGTAGTTCATTTCACGATTTCCCGCTCTCGAACGCGTTCACAATTTTAAGTTTTAGGTACCACTTTGATTTTTCGTTTTGCTAGAGAAATAATGTGTCTAGTATTTCTTTGCAATTGATAACATCTATAAGTTGATACTGTAATAAGTTTGACAAAAAGGTCGGTGCAGATGCACATTTGGCCAATCTAAAAGAATGCGGTGCAAAAACAATGCCACAAAACCCGGATTTTAGAGCCCAGAACCCGAACATGTCAACAGGGTTTTTTAAACATAGTGTAATAAAAACACAGTGCGGGCACAGTGTGTGTGTCACGGGCGGCCCAAGACTTTAAATTTTTAAACCCGGACTACAAACGAAGCCCCGCCCGGACGCTCCCCGGATGCCCACTAAACTAGGACAAATCCGGGAAAACCCGGACGGATTGCAACCCTACCAAGGAGGGACATAAAGACACTCGATTTGTTATTTTTTTGTTAGTTAGGCGAAACATTTTTTTTTTCCAAAAAACTTAGTACACTTAACTTAGTAACTATTACAAATAATAGTTCGGTAATATATTTGCGTTAGTTCCACAAAATTTAGAAAGTGTCATAAATAACAGATACTAAATACCATAGACTTAACTTATATTACTAGCGTACTAAATACGCTCAACTCTCGCTTATAGAGGTATAGGGCATGGCATGGCACATCTGTGATTCTGTGAGTCCTAAAGTGATATTGAACATAACTCCCATTTATGCTGAACCGGACCTTTTTGGCACAGTCGCTAGACACACAGCATCGATGATCCGTTTTTTGTATATTTAATTGTGTTCCTGTTGAATTGTGTCTATGTGCTTTGTGTCAAATAAATATTTCTTTCTCTCTTTTGTTTCTATATGTCTACTCGTAACTTAAAATTAACTAGGTTATTTTTTTATCCTAATATGGGCTTGCGTTTGACCACTACGTACCTAGGTACCTGCCAAAGAGTAGGTAATAATTACTACGTTCTCTCACTCGATGTAAGCGATGGTGCGGTCGACGATGGTGCACGCTTGCCCAGCAAAAACCTGTTGCTCTGTGCTCGCGTGCTTTGAAGACAACCAGATTAAGGAAAGAAGGAATTCCATCTCCTTAGCAGTACGCATAAAAAAATAGCAAAATGCTTCATGCGTGAGGGTGATATATACCAGACCTACCTATTTTAAATAAGGGTGGCACATTGCCTTGCGTCTGGTCGTCCAATGATGGAAATGGAATCGGCTAAATAGAGAGAATAAATAATAGAGAATAATAGAAGGAATTAAATTATGGATCAATTCTATCCTACTCCGACTTTAATTATCCTACTAATATTATAAACGTGAAAGTTTGTGAGGATGTATGGTTGTTTGTTACTCTTTCACGCAAACACTACTGTATGGATTTTAATGAAATTTGGCCAGTGGCGTAGCTACCATAGGGCTAGGTGGGGCAGTGCCCCCGGGCCCCCAAGCTCAAGGGGCCCCTCGGCCCCATGAACGACGTTTGAAAATGTTGTATAATATCCTAGTTACTTAAATAATGTTCGAATTTTAAATTTTTGCCCCGGGGCCCTTGGTTACATTGCTACGCCACTGAATTTGGCATAGGTACAGATACAACATAACTCGGATTAACATATAGGCTACTTTCTATCCCGGGAAGATGAACAGTTCCCGAGCGATGCGTGATAAACGACATCCACGCGAGTGATGCCGTGGGCATAGGCTAGTAGAGAATAAACTGAAGCGTGGCTTGATGCAAGATTTTATATATCACGGTGTACCAAATTGTTGTCGGTTACGTAGGCAAGGATGCGGAAGGCACAGGACCGGTCGTTGTGGCGATGCTTGGGGGAGGCCTATGTCCAGCAGTGGACGTCTTTCGGCTGAAATGATGATGATGATGATGATGATTATGATGATGATGATGATGACGTAGGCAATGTAAAAGTAGGTAACGAATTAAAATCGAATATACATTTTTTTTAAATCTGAGCATTATTGAGACTAAAGTTGAGACAAGTACTTAAGTAGTGAGAACTAACACCACTCTAATCAGCTCCAAATAAGGTGATCCTTTCCTGACGGGAGTGAAAGAATCGAAGGTAGCGAGGTAGTCCACCGCCGCAATGTCGCATTTCTCGCTCTCTAAGAACGTGGCTTCAATCTGACGGTATACTGGCTCGGCTACTGAGTGAAGAGCGAAGAGACCCTGGAAATTTATGATAGGGTACGTTATCGTGTCCCAGAAATCATTATTGCTGTATTGTGTGTGCCTATCACAGATAACGGAATATAAGGAGATCGGGCAAGCCGCATATTTTGCATGGAGGAGTCCGAGTGTCGCAAGCTCAACTTATGCAACACAACTTATGCCTAAGGGTGCAATATAATAACGCTTTCAGAATGCTGTTGAGGTTGCCGCGATATTGCAGTGCGTCACAAATGTTCGCGAGTGCGCAAGTTGACGAGTTTCACGCTATAATGCGTAAAAAAGCTGCATCAGTGTTTAATTGTTTATGCGATTGCGCGGTAGCTCCAACAATTTAATTTCAATTCAATTCAATTTCAATTTTATTTATTTGCTAACATGGGTACAACAGTATTCTGGAACTGATTGCAGCCCGTCACGACTGTCCAATCCAGAAACACTCGGTGGACAGAGTAATAGGCAAGATATATATATATTGGCCGGTTGTCTTGAGAACTAACGAAGATATTTTATTTTGTTATGTAATTTTAGGTGCGGTCGACCGTACGTCAGTGGTAACAGTTTGGCTCTGGCGGCGCCTTTATTTCGTAAGCAGTAAGGGCGGTTTTCAGACTCGGGTGTACTTTTTTTATCACTGTACACTTTACGATGGAAACTGGATTTGAGGATAGAAGTCGGTGGCGTCCTATTGGAAAGGCCCATGTCCAGCAGTGGATTGAGATAGGCTGATGATGATGATGTAGGTACACTTTACATGCACTGTACACTTTTTACGAGTATCTTAACAATTGTTCATGGCTCTTTTATAATTATCCGTTTTCACAATAAAAGCGAAGCGCGACACGCACGTATCGCTCCCGTGACGTGGTTAGAAAGACTACTGACTACTGAGGGGGCGAGCGCGGCGCGGACGCCGCTCGCGAATCTCGCCAGACAATGTGGCGCCTAGCCAGCCTTGCCAGACGTACGATAATTATCGTAAATATACGATAATTTTACTTTCATACTGGTTCTTGTAAACTAAATTGTAATGTCAGTTGTATGTCCTTACGGCAATGTCAGCTTTTCATTTTTGTGAACTTAATTGTCAGGACAAGTATTGTACGAAAGAAAATTTTTGGAAAAAAAATTGCAGTCCTGCGAAGCTGGTTGGCTAGCGGTAAACTTTAAAACCACGTCGAAAAATATTTTTCGAAAAAAAATGCGACGTCACTGAAGATTTAAAACCACAGACAGTTTTCGTTTACGTGATCGATCGTAATAAAACACCTGAATTAAATCTGTTAGAATGGCTTAGCAAAATTTTATCAAAGGAAAATACCGTATTATACCGAAATCCCAGTCGTATAGGACACACAAAAACGCGGGGGAAGTACCTACCTACGGACATTATGTTACGACCTTTGTTAAGTATTTGTCTCGAAGTTTGTGGACAACTTTAAATTGTTTGAGAGCATGTTGGGATCTGAAATTATCCGTCTATCTATACTATAATAAAACTATAAAGGTCAAGTCTGTACAATGAATTTTTTGCGAAAACCGGCTAGGGTGACTAGAAATAAACAATACAACATGATTCAATCGTTTTTAGAATTTATGCCTGTCTGTCCGTCTATCTGTCTGTCTGTCTGTTTGTTACCTCATCACGTGAAAACAGCTGAACGGATCGTAAAGAAACTTAGCAGTTGTATAGGTATTAGTGTAGCTCAAATAACCACCTCCTTCTTTTTGAAGTCGGTAAAAAATATGTTTCATATCAATCAGTTGAGTAAATGCAGCTTGACTGACACCTCTTTTATATTAATTTGCATACGAAGTAGAGGTCATGATTGTTGGTTGGTTGCAGGTACATAAAACTACAACTAGATATTGTTAGTATAACAGAAAATAAAGAATAACATAACATAGTCAGCCAATTACTGTCCCACTGCTGGACACGGACCTCTTCTCGAAACGAGAAGAGCTAAGAAACTGGATGTTGTTAGTGTTATAGAATGACATAACATAATCAGCCCATTACTGTCCTACTGCTGGGCACGGGCCTCTTCTCAGAATGAGAAGAGTTAAGGAATTGGATGTTGTTAGTGCTATAGAATGACATAACATAATCAGCTCATTACTGTCCCACTGCTGGGCACGCACCTCTTCTCAGTCAATCAATCTTATTTTTCCGTTGAATGTACAGCAGAGTTCAAAGACTGGTTAGAAAATGCTGGTCTTCTTATATCGTGTCGACATAAGCTACATAATGACAATAGCTCATCCCGTGGGGAAAAGATTAACCAGTCAGCAGGTTGGTAGCGGGGCTGACTGCCCAGGGTGCGCCGGACGATCAATAGGCTCTTTTAATGCAAAATGCTAGTGAGAAAATGTTTTTGCTTTTATTGCTAATAACTTTTTTTTATTACTGGTAATTGATAAGTTTTAGTATTGTTGTTTAAGTAGAGGATTTTAGTGAAATAATCCATAAGTAACAATTTTTGACGTTTTGGTAAACACGCATATTTTCCGTTGCATTGCAGTACACACTGAGCTCGGAGTAGTCATGAAGTAGTAACTAGCGGTGTACATAAGGCATTTAGGTAGTAAGACGTACATATCACCGAGGTGGAACGTCACACCAATCGGCTTTGTTGTTTCGAAAGATAGATCGCCATGTGCTCTGATCCCTCTTTAATTTAGGTGTATTATTGTTTATTTAATAGCTCGTGGTAATGTTGCGCTTTTATTTCATTCATTGATTAGATGTATGGCGTGCTGACTAAATGAAATTGCGGGTTTCCCGTTTTCGTAATGGTCTATTGATGTCACTGTTTTCTTTTGATGACGTTATAAGGATTCGCATAGGCATTTTTTTATTGCGTTTAATGTTGACTATAATAGCACCTATAAACGTACAAATCCACACTCTTCATTATTTTAGATTAAAATATACTTCCACCATAATAAATTTTCAACAAGACTAGCTGTGGAACCTCGCAAATTCCACTAGGTTTTCCAATTTTGCTTACAACTCATAGGACATGTTTTCTTCTATTGAAATAAGACTTTTCTCCTGGCCATCTGGATGCTGCTTTCTCTCTTTTGCAACGATCTTGAAACGATGTTGCACTAGCAGATAGGCGATGCGTTGCTAACTTGTTTTGGTGTTGTTCTTAACCTCCTAATCTTCTAAACTCTTAATAGTTTTTTGTCAATCGATGTAGCTTCCCAACAATCAAATAGGTACCTACCATAAAAACTTACTGATTGAAATAAAGAATCTAATTTTTACTTTCAGTTTTTTTTAAGGGATTCAATAATCTGCAATTACAGACAAGAAAACCCATTCTCACCTTTAGGGTCGCACCATTTAGGCAACAGCCTAGGTGGTATTGAAGTTGTCATGGGCAAAGGTAACCGCTTAACATCAGGTGGGCCTTTAGCTCGTTTCGCCATCCTATAATATAAAAATAAAAATAAAAACAACAGAGGATGGGCAGGAGCGTTCTCTGAGTATTTAACCAACCAACTGCGATCGCCAACCGACATACCTATCTTAAAAAATATAAAACGGGGCAAGTTTAAAAAACCGACCAAGTGTGAGTCAGATTCGCCCAAGGGTTCCGTACCTTGCTTGGATGTGTAAAAGTTATTCGACTGAGATTTCCTTAGTTTCGGCCTTATCTGTGGTTAAAAACCGAACCGCATAACTAAGTTTGTTAGTGCAGGATTGTTGATGATTTCCAAAAAAACTGTGCTATTTAGAAAAAACGTTCTATTTTGCCTTTGATGTTTACATAAACTTTTATCTATTTATTATAATTATTTCAGATTTTTTGCTTCACAAACTTCGGAGATATGTCCCCTCCAGATGGATTTTTTCGCTTCTTATGCATAGTCTCAACCACCTGAAAACAGAAAAAAAGTATTTTAGATGCAATGCTTTTTTACAGCTTTTGAAGAAATTGCTTTTATCTAGGGCTGCCATGCGTCTGGGTTTCCTCGGATTTGTCCAAGTTTGGAGGGCGTCTAGGAGAGTTCAGGCGGGTTCCCAAGAAACTTATTGTCATGCTCTCATAGTTTGCCGATGGCGTATTTCCATGTGATAGTGAGGCAATCGCCATTTACATGGCGGCTGTACGATAGCGACTATGGTTTCCTTATGAAACCTCACAAGGGCTGGTGACCACAAACGGATATAATCAGCCTCCCTCGGCATCCTGAGTAAAAAGCGAAACCATCTATAATACAATCATTGTCTTTTTATGCTTTAATTTTATTCTATCGATAAGGGTACAAATCGGATTTTTCGGGATTTTGGTTTCAAATAGACTACTTATGGGCAAAATTAATATCCTATATATCCACAATTTGCTCTGCTAGAGATAGAAATTTAACATAAGGTCCGTTCGACTTGTGTCAAAATTCCTAGTGATTGAGGGCTTAATTTTTTTATAAAAGAAAATAATAAAAATCCTAAAAATCATATATACCCAGAATCAATACCGAATCCAAAGGTCACATAAACATTTGTCTCGAATCGAACCCACGAACCTGTGTATGAAAAACTGACAAAAGTTCATACAGCGTCAATTTCAGTTCTACTGATCATGTGCCTCGTTGTGACTGCCTCGTTGGTCTAGTGGTTGCAAGCGCGACTGCTGAGCGTGGTGTCCTGGATTCGAGTCCCGGGTCGGGCAAAGTGTCATTGGGTTTTTTCATTAGGAAATTCTCAGTAGCAGCCCGGAGTCTGGACTAGTGCCCGGTCAATGGCAATAGGCTCACCCCCTTTTACATGGGACTATAACATAACTGGCGAAATGTGGGTGTACTATATTACACTATCTGCCTACCCCTTCGGGGAAATACAGGCGTGATGTTATGTTATGATCATGTGCCACAATATTGGATGAAATGACTCAGCCAATAAAGTTTGATTTTAGATTATATTCTGCACATTTAGTAGTAGTAAAGCTCCTTTGTGAAAGAGCTCGTCCGGGGTAGTATTACCTCCGTACATACTTCTCCGCCAAATAGTGATGCTTGCTATAAAATCTTGCTCTAAGGGGCGTGGAAGAAAACTAGAACCTTCTCCTGGATGGTTGAATATATTGTTGGTTTGTTACAGGATGATCGTTTGTGTGAAGTGAGGTCGGCTGGGTTTGCAGTGCAAGCATTTATAGGTTTTGATAAGCTCCCTGGAGCGGCGGATCTTCTTACTAATTAGTACAATAGTTAGGTAGCATAGTATTAAATCGATAACAAGCCCAGTGGCAAACTACCTGGTTTATGTATGCATTCATAGATGGCGCTGTTACCAGAAACAGCTATGTTAGTTTTTAGGGTAAGGCATAGATGGCGCTGTATTTTACACTTGCATTGCTGTGTTTCGGTCTGAAGGGTACGTGTGCCGGTGAAATTACAAACACATGAGACTTTCCATCTTCATGTCTCAGTTTGGCGAACCGACTTGCGGTTCCATTTAGGCAACAGCCTAGGTGATATTGCAGTTGTTATGGGCAAAGATAACCGCTTAACATCAGGTGGGCCTTTAGCTCGTTTCGCCATCTTATACTATAAAAAAAATATGAAAAAACACATAAGCTATGTTCTTTATTTACTTTTTCCAGTTTTGGAGATTGAAACAAGCCTGGATAAGCACCTTGTCAACTCCTTTTTGTGAAAATTCGGGCATCTTGATCTCAACACCACGCAAACTCAGTAGACACCACGCCAAATTTGTGCTTGCCCTGCCCCTACGCGTGTGATAAGCTTCAGAGGCTACAAGAAATAGAAATACAGTGACAAGCTATAGACAGTTAATGAAGACAATTAAATACCTAATTACCTATATTGTTTTTTATTTAATTATATTATTATGTTGTGTTCTAATGTCCCAAACATAATTGCGAATAAGGGTGGTATGCCACTGGTCAAATATCTTTGTCCAATTTCTTGGTCAAATCCTATTTATTTGATGACAAGCGTTATCACTCAAAGGGCAATGGAGAGGGCTAAGCTCGGAGTGTCCCTGCGTGATCGAATCAGAAATGAGGAGATTCGCAGGAAAACGAAAGTAACCGACATAGCCCGAAGAATTGCCAAACTTAAGTGGCAGTGGGCGGGGCACATTGCTCGCAGAACGGATGGCCGATGGGGCAGTAAAGTTCTGGAGTGGCAACCGCGTACTGGAAGGCGCAGCGTGGGTAGTCCCCCCACAAGGTGGACCGACGACCTGGTGAAGGTCGCGGGAATCCGCTGGATGCGGAAGGCACAGGACCGGTCGTTGTGGCGATGCTTGGGGGAGGCCTATGTCCAGCAGTGGACGTCTATCGCCTGAAATGATGATGATGATGATGATTCTTTTCTATCCTACAAGTCTATCTTAATCTATCACAACGCGAAACTGATTTTTCAACCACGTAAAAACACTGCAAGTCTTATTCATCAAGGTATTATTATTACAACATTGCCTTGCCAGTATTGCAAAAGCAGGTCGCTGCTCCAATGTGTCTCGAATAGTCTCGATTGAAAAGGGCCCTCTGCCCTCTTATAACAATCCGTGCGATTACGATTTCGTAACGAGAGTTGACCCGACACAGTCGCGGGCCGGTCGCCATGGCACCGCCCTGCGATAAAACCGGTCACGCTTTACGGTTGAATCCACCCTAGTAAAGCGGACAGTTCATGGTGCGATTTAATAGTCGCGTCACACGGGTATTTTGAATAGATAACACGCAAGTCCATGTACAAATGTGGTATGCATTTTAAATATCTCCAAAATTTTACAATAAGTAGGGAAGAGATGGATTTTAATCTAAAAATACGGGCCGCCCGTAAAAGTTAGGATCGAGTAACTTGTCATACTATAATGACATTATTCTATGACAAATAAAAAAATTAATTAACAAAAACAAAAAACCCGACTGCGTGTAAAAATGACAGAAAAGATATAAACAAGACTTATCAACACGCAGTCGGAGGCTACGTATGTTTTTGTTCATGAATTACATAATAGTTCATAGGTAGCGTCCGCCTGCGTGTTGGTAAGTCTTGTTTATATCTTTTCTGTTATAGTATAACTTCGTATATTTATCTCACATTTGTTCAAACACAGTGAAAGAAGGCTCATATGGCTAATATATGAAAAGAAAAACCTTAAAACTCAATTAAAATGGTGTGACGTTTTCGCAAACCCCACGCGCTCGCTTATATACCGAGTTCTTCATGGCTTTGTGTCGTATAGGTTTTCATAGTTCATGTTCTGTTCTTCATAATTTACGAGATTTTAATAATTTGTAAATAAAACTTTGATTATTGACCGTCAAAATTACAAAAAGGCACCAATTTTGGCCTTGAACCTAGAGCAATTATCGGAATTTTATAAAAGATATCTTACGTATTATAAATAAATTAATAAGGATCAGTATACTTTCCCTATTTAAACATAATAAAAAATCAGCATCTGCATGCGCTGATGTCAATGTGAAAAAATCTGTATCAGCATCCGCTGATGTGATAAAATTCTGGATCAGCAACAACCCTGGAGTATACTTCATTGTTTGCACACCATAAAAAAAAACAAAGTTACGCGCGACGCGAGCGTGGCTAAGCGAGTGAGAGTGCAGCTCTAAAACGCGCTACAAACATTTTGTTCGAGGTGTCTTCTCTAGTACGAGTAAGAGTAGTCTCCCACTTCTCAAACCAATCACAAAACACGCCGAACATCAAGAAAATCCATAAAAAGAAGATTGCAACACAGTCTCAATATCCATCAAAATTGACAAAGATACTCATAGCACAAGAATTATCTATTGCTCAATAAATCCTTCAACGGCCTCAATATGGTGTGATGTTATTGGCGGCAGACAGGCGTCTATTTTACGCCCTGCCCTATTTTACGTCTTGACGGACGTTGAGGGTTCCGTATTGTGGAAAATCGATTTTCAGGCTCGAATTATGTTTGAATGCTTGCCTTCCATGCAACATGAGCTATTTTGAGGTGATAGCCTAGTTAAACGCTTGCCTTTCATGCAACAGGTTAGGTCAGTACCAGTTGCCATAATAATATCTTTGTCAGTCATTACCCGACATACCAGTCAGATGCCCGAAAGTTAGACAGCTTTTTTTTTTCCCGTGAGGAAAACCCTCATGGACGCATTTCGCCCGGAGAAGGCGGAGCCAGTGTCAGACTCTTACCGACTAAAAACCACCACGGTGTTCCTCTACCGACCCTTGGCCGGGGGCGTGGGAAATACTTCCGTATTCGCCCAACCATCCCCGGCAGGTCCCGGCTCGCCACTGGCAGGCGAGCCTCTTCTCCACGTGCGGCAACCACAACGGCCGCACCCTCCTCTTCACTGGCGCGCTTGGAACACTACGCGCCACCGTCAAGGGCCTTGACTGGTCGGGCGGTGGGCCACCCCGAGTCCGCCACCCGCAGGCCCACACCTAGGGTAGCTGGAGGTCGGCATACGACCTCCTGCGACGCCCAGGTCGTCTCCTGCGGATGGGAAGAGAGGTTATCGCCTCTCGAACCATCCCCGCCGCCTCCTTAGCGAGCATCACCTCCTTGCAGAAGGAGACGACGCCTTCCCAAGCGCTCTCGCTCCCGACCATAGACAGAACCACGGCCGGAAGCGAGAGATCGCTGCCGCCTACTGCAGTGATGAGGTCACGGCGCTGCGCGGCTCAAGCTGGGCACTCCAAAAGTTTGACAGCTGGTCTAACCTTAGGATGTCGGTATTACCCAGTAACTGGGTTGCGGACATCTGATGGCAGTCACTCCGTATAATATACTGAATGTCCAGCCGCATCTGGTTAGACTGAAAGCCGACCCCAACATGGTTTTATTGGGCAAAGACCTAGATAAAAAAAAGTTTACTTTGGCTAACAAGTGATACTATACAGATTCTGAACCGAAATAAGATTCTAAAAATTAAAGTCTCGGATGGAGGTCGTATCGACTCATGAACACAAGTGTTTAACATTGTACGCTCTGACAAAATCCCTTTTCCATGTGAATGCTGTTTGGTATACCTACATATTATCTTATAAAAATGCAAAATAAATGATCCACCAAACCTTCCCAAAGATATCAGATGTTTCAGTTTTAATTAAAACTTTCAGTGATTTACCGACCACGGTTTATGTCTATTTAGGATTTAAACTTGTTCGTAACATTTTCATTTCAACTTATTTAACTAATTGCAAATTAATTTGGAAGAATTGGAATCGGTTTCAATATCAATTTAGTTGTTTGCGAAATAATTTATTGCAAATGTTCCTAATTCAATATTTCATAAAACAACATCACACGTGTATTTACCCAAAGGGTTAGGCAGAGGTGTATAGTACACCCACATTTCACCGGTTGTGTTAAAAGTCCCGTGTAAAAGGGGGCTAGCGTATTGCCATTAACCAGGCACAAATCAATCAAATCCAAGAAATAAATTTCGAACTGTTACTGAAAATTTCCTAATTAAAAAACCCTTTAGTAGGCATGCGAATTTTTGTGCACATACCTATTTTTTTTGTTATTCACAAAACTGATGTACAATCTCACATACAATTGGGAAAAGATAAAATACAGTAGGTACATCTGATTGACATCTATTAGATATGAATTCAGCATGCTTATTTAAATTAAAGTAAACACAATTATTTGCTTATGCTAACTTGATTAAATGTAGGTATATAAAAAAAACATATTTATGTTTCGGTAAAATATGCAAAAACTGAAAGTTATATTAAATTCATTATTTCTCTGAGTTTAGACTGATGCAACAGAACCAGCAAAGATATATATTTACAAAGACAGTCAAACAAAAAAACACAGGTAAAATATAAAGAAAGGACAGTCGACATAAAATATAAGAAAAGTATAGTTGACCGGATGACAGTGGCAACACCCGAGCCAGAAAACCGCCCTTACTGCTTACGAAATAAAGGCGCTGTCAACTGTCAACGTCAAAATTGTTGTTGTTGCTTGTTCTTTATTCATGGAGTTTTTTCGAGATTCTTCTCTGGAACCGAGCAACTAAAAATTCTAGTCTAGAATAGACTATTCATAAGCGTCTCTAATTAGGTATATTTGAATAAAAAAATCAATTTGAATTTGATAATTTAAAACCTGTCCTAGGCAAAAACTGACCAGAATTCGCGACGGTTACCCAATGCCTTTAAATATATGTTTTTGCCTCTGCCTTTGTATACTTTAACCCACCTTACAAACCACCTCAGGCAAAACTACAGTGAAACGCAATACCAAACAAGTATCATATAACATCCACCGCCATGAACGGCTGACATCTGCCGCTGTCCAAACAAACCATTCCGCAGCCATTTAAAATGCAAATGGGAACGTAGTGTGACATTTAACCTAGTTTTTTGAACCACGACCTGCTTTATGAAGTATTTAGCTCATCGGGAAGTTAGTTTAAAATCGATTGCAAAATTTGTCCCAAACAGACAGACATGACTGAAAGCAAGTTAATGAAAACGTGGTAAGAAAATCACTTTTGTTTGTTCAAATAGGAAACAATTTTGTAAATATGTTACAGACTTAAATAATTATGATGATGCTAGAGCAACATAGGGTGTTAAATATAGAGGCCTTAATGACCGTTAAAGATACGGTCAAAGGGGTCATATTGCAATTTGCAAAATTCCTCTAAGCCAATTATTACTATCCGGAGAACTGGAGTGACCGACATAGCTTGTAGGATCAGTAAGCTGAAATGGCAGTGGGCTGGCCATATCTGTCGAAGGACCGACGGCCGCTGCAGCAGACGAGTACTTGAGTGGAGACCGCGAATCGAAACACAGCGTAGCCCCCCCCCCCCCCCCCGCCATTCGGACCGATGACCTGAAGGAGGTGGCTGGGGGACTGGATGCGGAAGGCAGAGGACCGAGTGTTGTGGCGTAACTTGGGAGAGGTATGTCCAACAGTGGACTGCGATAGGCTAAGTTGATGAAAAATTGCCATACCCACACGGTTAAAGAGAAATAGCCTGTTCTCTGTCGGGATCACCGGGAACTACTAATACATAGGTTGTCGAGGACTTATTTGGGGAGATGATGACGGCCGAGAGATAGCGGTCCTTATGCTCCAAGCCCATGAGTCGATGCATTACCAGGGACAAGACTTTGCAGTGAACACCTCCTTTTTTCAGTCATGTTTAGAGGGAGACCTATCTCATGAAGCAGACACAGAATGAAAGAGAATCACATCATTTCGCCCAAATGGTTCACTGCAATCACTGCTGTACTAGAAGATCTTATGAATACACTCTAAAATGGTACTAATGTCAGGCTCAAAGATCGGATGCCGGGACTCACAAGGCCGAAGAGGCTGTCAGAAACGAAAGGGGGCTTATACCCAGCAGTGGGTGATACCGGGTTAGGATGATGATGAAAGAAAATACCATAATTTTTTTTTGATTTTACATTCCTGAATAGGATGCCACTGTCGTTAATTGAAAAATCTAAGTTGTAACTTCAAGTACTTACCTCATTGAAAAAGTCTCCGACCCACTTGGCGACGACCAGCGTTATGATGATAGGTAACGCGTTGGAAATCTGTCCTGTTGTCTCAATGATGATGACGGTTAGAGATATAGTCATGCGCACCACGCCGCCTAGTTGTGCCGCTGCGCCGACCAGCGCGTACTTCGCTGGATTGATTGACTGCAAACAATCGGATTGTGGATCATACATACATACATATTATCATGCCTGTTTCCCATTGGGTAGGCAGGGACTGGATTTCCACCGGCTACGACCCTGACACACCTCTTTCGCTTCATCTAGGTCCATTAACCTCGTCATGCACGCTCGTCGGTTTAGAGAACTCTTAACATGGCATTTTTTGAGAACGTCTGCGATTTGATCGCGATACGTTCGCCGAGGTCGTCATTTCCTTGCTTGGGGAGATTTTGTAACTGTGGAAGTGGAAACACCATTTTTTGGTTCAGTTATGAAATTATAAAGTATCAGTGTGTGGCAAACAATGAAAGTTCTATATGGGCAAAGTTGGAGAATTAGTTTCGTCAGTCTCTTAACTCTGGCATTGTATTAACTCTGTTAGTAAGAATGAAAAGGAATGTAGTTTTATAAAATGCGAAGAATACTAACACGTTATTATTCTAAGCTTGTTATTGGAACAAGTTGTGTAAGATTCATGGCACAAATTGGCACATTTTTAATAAAATTTTAAGAACCCCGGAATAAAATATACATGTTGAAATTTTAATGGCTTCTTTCCAGAAAAGGGGTCATTGTACTCATCAGTATGAACAACTTTTACTATGGGACAAAACCTGAAATCGTGAAAAAAAATTAGGTGGTCCCTACATTTTATCGATTTAAGTGAACAAACAACCATCAGATTTTTATTGAACCCTTTTCGGGAAGGAAGCCATTAAAATCTCGAGTTGGCCTTAAAAGGTTCCGTTCAGTACCTAGAGCTTACGCGCACCTATGTGTGTGTAGGGCGAACATTTTACGTGCCGCTTGCACACATCGATGGTTTTTGTGCTTCAACTTGAGCGGAACTTTCAATGAAACTATCATCACACTAATGTAAGATAACAGAGGGTATTCTGTCTATAAGTAAGTAATAAGTGCCGATTATCTGAAGACAGTAATCAGTTGCAGAGCGATACAAGCGCCTCACACTGCTTAAAGAGGAAGTGCACATCGTGCTGTAGGTACAGGCATCTTTTATTCGTTGTGAGTTGTTATTTTAACATTGCGTTATTAATTGAATCTTGAATTTTTTATAGACTCATAGTTTAGAATGTGTTAAAACCATAAAACTTTGCAACCGTGCTTATAGTTATCGACATCATGTGCACTTGAGAAATACGAGTGAGGTGCGAAACCTCCCGCGGCCATAATCACTGTTTAACACGCCACACAGCCGCTAGTGGTCACTCAGTGACGCGCAGTGAGTGCTGCGGCCGAAACACGCGCCGCAGCCGGCACTGTGCCGTGCTGCAGTAACGACCACGTTCAGATAGATAGATAGAATATTCTTTATTGTACACCAATAACATTATTAAACTTAGGACTAACATGTAAAATAAGGGTACATTGGCGGTCTTATCGCTAATAGCGATATCTTCCAGACAACCTTTGGATGGACAAGGAAGACGTGAAAAATAGATGGGGGCAGTATGTGGTGCACTTTCATAAAGTTTACTAATATTTAATATAATAAATAAATAAATATTTACCTACCATAGGAAATATTACATGTATAAATATATAAAATAAATTCTAATATATATCCATAAATATATACCAAATATATACAATATATACAAATGTAACAACAAATAATATTCTTTAATAAATAACGAAATAAAATACGTGTATATACCAGTGATAACAGTTTAGACAGAGAGATAATGTTCCTTTACAAGTTTTTTAAAAGAAGCTAGCGACTGAGCACGTCTTATAGGTACAGGTAACGCATTCCATAAACGAGCAGCTTGGACTGTGAAGGATTTGTCATAGAATATAGTTGAATGTGCTGGCATCTGAAGTCTCAAGTTTTCCGATGATCTTAAGTATCGAGTATGTGTGTCATGAAGGAACATAAAACGTTCTTTGAGATAAATGGGGGTTTTAGGATTAAACAGAGTACTGTAGAGAAGTGATAAAATATGAGTATTCCGGCGAAGCCGTATTGGAAGCCACTTGAGCTTAGTGCGAAATTCGGAAACGTGATCATATTTGCGCAAGCCAAATATAAATCTAATACAAAAATTTTGGAGTCGCTCAAGCTTGTCTAATTGTGCCTGTGTAAGATCTAGATAGCTGGCATCGGCATAGTCAAGGATTGGAAGAAGAAGGGATTGGGCAAGCGCAGTTTTGGTAGCAGTTGGGAGGAAATTGCGTAATCTCCTCAAGGATCCCGCTGATGCAAACAATTTGCGACTGAGTTCTTGCAGCTGATGACCCCAAGAGAGGTTTCTGTCAATGTGGATCCCGAGGTTTTTGACTGAGTCACTTACAGGTATTGTGGTACCATCAAATATAATTTGTGGAAGTTGTGACCAGTCGATTCTGGAAGTCAGCCAAGGGCTGCCGACAACAATGACTTGAGTTTTCGTAGGGTTAATCTTTAACCCGTGCGCTGTACTCCATTCAGATATACGGGCTAAATCTGTATTTATCATTTTAAAAGCTTCCGACAGTTCTTTTAAAGGTGCTTGCGAATATATTTGCAAGTCATCTGCATAAAGGTGGTAGGATGAGAGAAGTTGATTTGAGATTGAATTAATGAATATTGCGAAAAGTAAAGGAGAAAGAACGCCCCCCTGCGGTACACCGGCAGAAGTATTACACCATGAAGAAAAACTTCCCTCAATGGAGATACGCTGTCGGCGGCCACACAGGTAACTATGAAACCAATCAATTGCCGTTGGAGATATGTTGAGAGAGCGCAGTATGCCAAGCAGGATATCGAAATCGACGGTGTTAAAGGCGTTGCTAAAATCGAGTAAGGAAAGTACCGTCAGATTTCCATTTTCCATACCCAGCCTGATGTCATCCGTAATGTGAACTAGGGCTGAGACAGTGCTGTGTCCAGGACGAAACCCAGATTGGAAAGGATTATGGAGGTTGTTTTTACAAAGGAAAGCACTAAGCTGGTTATGGATAAGGCGTTCAAGGACTTTGGAGAGGAATGGCAATATAGATATAGGACGATATTCAGAAAATGATGAGGGATTGGACTTTTTAGGCAATGGAGTTATTTGAGCATCTTTCCATATCGTTGGAAAAACACCACAAGATACAGAGTAATTAAGGATATGACAGATAACGGGAAGGATTTCGTCAAGGACAGGAAGTATCATCTTACGGCTGACACAGTCGCTTCCAACCGCGTTGGATGTGATTGACACTATGCTCTTCTCAACATCACAAGCAGAGAATTGATTAAAGACAAAAGGTGAGTGATCGGGAGTTGGAAAAGATGAAAGGTGATTAATTGTACTAGTTTTAATGGCGCTATTGCAATTGGACGAAGAGGAGAAATGTTGATTCAACAACTCGATATCTAAGTCTTTGGGGATAGAATCTTGGCGCGATTTTCCAATTCCCATTGAGTTAAGAAATTTCCAAACTTTAGCTGGATCATCGTTTTCTACTGAGTCATGAATATGGCGGCGTTGAGCATCCCTACACACCTTATTGCAGTGATTTCGGATTTTCACATATTTATCACGGTTCA
Source organism: Asteroscopus sphinx (assembly GCA_949699075.1). NCBI lineage: Eukaryota > Metazoa > Arthropoda > Insecta > Lepidoptera > Noctuidae > Asteroscopus > Asteroscopus sphinx. The sequence continues at coordinate 16,120,981 of OX453024.1, forward strand.
AAGAGGTAGACCTGCATTTATATTTGAACTTCGCAGCAGCTTTCTTCTGCATAGTAGCTTTGATTTCGTTAGTCAGCCACGGTGCCGGGACGTGTTTTATTTTTACAGGACGAACAGGAGCATGGACGTCGTATAGCTGAATAAGGCACTTATTGAGAAGATTTACTTTAGTATCGATCGACTCAGTAGTCACAAGATCTGTCCAGTCAATGTTGCCGGCATCCTCCCGGAGGTTTTCAAGATTCATGCCACCAAAATTGCGTTGCAGGAGTATTTTAGGTTTTGCCTTAGGTGGGCGAATTTTGTAAGAAAGGGAAATCAAGTCATGGTAAGAGAAAATGTCAGCTGCGCATTGACCATGTTTAGCGACGTGCTGAGTTGAAGAAACAAGGATTAGATCAATAAGTGAAGGAATACAGTTGGGAAAATGGTGTGTGGCATTTAGAGGGAGAATAGACAGGTTACAAGATTGTACAATGGATCGAAGTGAGGAACAGCGAGAGTCGTTTTTAAGAAGACAAGTATTGAAATCCCCCATTAGGATAGTATGACTGTAAGAAGGAATAAGGTTTTCTAAGATGTTTTCAAGAGAAGAAAAGTAGTTGATACTAGCGGAAAAAGAATAGTAAACACCAAGTAAAATTTTCAAGTGATGAAGATTCAATTCTAAGAAGATATGTTCACCAGCATTCGACGGGGGTGGCTGTGCTGACATATTAACAACAGAAAAAGGAATGTTTTCCCGCAGATAAATGGCAACACCGCCACCACGTCTAACTGTACGATCATTTCTGATTAGATTAAATCCAGGTAAAGAATAAGAAGTAGAAGGGAGGCAAGGATTCAGCCACGATTCAGAAACAAGGATTGCATGAATGTTCTTACAGTCAAGATTTGCCAGCATATCATGAAAATGGGCCGGAATACTTTGTGCATTTATATGGACTACATTGAAATTATTTTGAACATCGGAAAAATGAGAATCCAGCGTATCACCAAGTGACGGAATGCTAATAAAACTATCGTCATCACTGCACGCTGTTACGAAACTATCACTGTCACTGATACTACTACAATAAGACATAGGTACCTACAGATTAAAATAAATAAATAACAATACTTATATATATATATATATATATGTATATATATAAACAAAAATAAGAAATATAAAAATATAAATAAAAAGTAATAAAAAAACTAACTGAAATAAAAATTATTTCCACCTGCCAGTTGTGTTTACATAGAACAGAAACCTTAACTACATACACACCGCTACACGTCCGGGCATTGATTACTTATCAAGGATAAAAGTTACAGTTTGACTGACATAAAAATGTAAAATAATTAAATAATATCCATACAAAAATGAGGTCACAACTAGTCATACATTAAAAAGTTTCAGAAGACAATAAAAGAACTAAAGTTTGACTGACATAAAAGAGTAAAATATATAAATAATATAGTATCCATACAAAATTGAGAGCACTACTAGTCAAAGGTACATAAAAAGTATTAGAACTTAGAACACAATAAAAGAATAATATATAATAATGTTATGTGTATTGGCAACACTGTAATCATGTCTTGTCTCTGGCATACCAGAGACAACCATGTCCACAATGTCGCAAATTCTGCAAAAACGTAATACGGAACGCAACATTTGACATTTGCGTTGGTATTCCTATATGTCAAAAATATGTGATAGAAGGTGACAGTGACGTGACATTATTTTATAAACAAAAATAATCATATTGAAGGGTGTTTGGAAGAAATAAATTAATAAACAAGATTCATGGGTAGGAATGACAGTCAGAAAGTAAAATAAGAAGGTACAGAAACATAGTTAAAAAGAACTAATTACCCGGACGGAGCATGAGCACAAATAACATTGGATGCAAAATCACTTTTTGTTAGCGCACGCTCGCTTTTTCCTCGGTGCAGCTGGAGAAGGAGTCTGCCTATCAGTGACCTGCTTTTCAATGTCAGGCTCAGGTTCCGTAATCTTATTGAGCTCGCTGTGGGTGCTAATGCGATGACGGGTACCATCCGACCCCAGGACATGAATGAAGCCCTGCTTAGTCCAGCAGTTGGTTACGCCGAACTTGTCACGTGCAGCCATGAATACTTGATGCCTTGATCTAGTCAAAAATTCGCTGAGGGTTATGCCAGTACCTTTTAACTTAGTTTTTGCAAACCAAATTTTGTCCCGGAGATCGACTTCTTGGAACTTTACCAGTATGGGTCTAGGTTTGCTTGCATCAGTTTGACGCCCCATTCTATGGCACCGCCGGATGTTGCTGACAGTGAAGCCCTCCACTTTGAGACGACCCTGCACAACTTTAGCCACCACCTGTGCTGTGTCCTCTTTGCTCTGCTCCTCAGTGACACCATGCAACAGAAGCATTTTTCTGCGCCCCCGCATCTCCAGAGTGTCCAGATCTCGTCCAAGCGCCTCCATCTGAGTCTGCAGGCAGTGCAGTGCGTCCAATACAAAATTTTTGTAACATGTGAAGTCTGCTGCCAAGTCAGCAACTGTGGTTGATGCAACAGGAGCCTTTTGGAGTTCAGCCTCGAATTTGGACATTCTGTCCTGAAATTGTGTCATCAATTCGGACATTGATCCTTTCAGTGATTCCATTGTTGCACAAGTGTAGTTTTCGGTGAATCAATGTTGGAGATAACACTCACCAGCAGGTATTAGTTATTACCTAGTAAGTTCCATATAAAATACTATAATTATATTACTTTTTTCTATTTATTTCTTAATTTTAAAATGAGATTAACTTTTTCGCCACTTACTGGCACAACTACCCACCGCCGAAAAAAAGTTCATTGCACGATTAGGTAAACGTTTGCTTGGATTTTTTGTACTAAGTATTTACTATATGATAATTTCAATAGGAAGTATCACAGCAATGTGCGGAAGCGGCAAGGGCGCGTCCTTAGCGTTAGTAAACTCGCGAAGCATTACATGGCAGCCGGCGGTAGTTGAGTGTTGCAACACGCGCCAGTCGCCGCTCCGCCACAACTGTTATATTGTAATTTGTTCGAGGTTAAGGTGAAATTGCACCTTTTACAAGTGATATCGGTGCATGTCTGGAGCTAGCGGAGCACGGAGCAGCGGCCTTACTCTGGAAAATAATTCCGATCCATCGGCATTGGGCTAAATCAAATCAAATCAATAATCAAATCGTACTTTTAAATGCAAACTTTGCAATAAATTTATTTGAAATTGAGTGTTTTTAGAATTAATTAAACCTTATTAGAATTAGAATAGTTTATATTTTTTAATTAAGAATACCTATGAATTCTTGTAACTTTTTGACACTGGTATTGGATTAAAATTGGAATAATTTTCAAGAGTAACCCCACAGGCCGCGCTGTAAGGCCGCCGGCGGCTGCTCGTGTGGCAGTTATTGAATGAGTCTGCAATGTCCTTTGAATCAGTGATAATGTCATTATTTACTTGAATTTTGTTGATACAGTTTTTTGGAACGTTAAACTTAGAGTTATTTATTACTAGCTGTGCCCGCGACTCCGTCCGCGTGGATGTCGGACAATAACATCGTGTCATAATTATTATTATGAACACAATATCTTCAAATATAAGTGCCTACACAGACGATTACACTATTTACCGACCATACTATATTTTGTTTTTACAACCAACCGGCTAAGGTGATGGAATTTCATGGAGTTAGCCCTAAACTAAAAATATTTAATTAATCGTCCGGCGTACCCTGGGCAGTCAGCCCCGCTACCAACCTGCTGACTGGCTAATCTTTTGCCCACGGCATGAGCTATTATTCGCCAACCCGCCTGCCAAGCGTGGCGATTATGGCATATACCCCTCTTTTGGGGGAGGCCTATGTCCAGCATTGGACGTCTTTCAGCTGAAATGATGAGCTATTATCATTATGTAGCTCATGTCGACACGATAGAAGAAGAAGAAGCCCTAAACTCCCTCATTCTGAGCAGACGCTCGTGCCCAGCAGTGGGGCAGTAGGTAATGAGCTGATTATGTTATGATAATCTATTACACTAACAATATCCAGTTCCTTAACTCTTCTCATTCCAAGAAGAGGGCCATGCCCAGCAGCGGGACAGTGATGGGCTATGTTATGTTATTCTATATTTTCTATAATACTAATAGAATCCAGTTGTATTTTTAGGAACCTGCAACCTGCATCCAACCAACAATCATGACCTCTACTTTGTATGCAACTTAATACAATAGAGGGGTCAAGCTGTATCGCAGGATCTACTCAACCGATTCTGATAAAACATACCCTATATTTTAAGTTAGACTAATACCAATACAAATGCTAAGTTTCATTACGATCCATTCAGCCGTTTTCACGTGATGAGGTAACAAACAGACAGACAGACAGACAGACAGACAGACAGACATAAATTTTTTAAACGATGGATTCGTGTTCTATAGCTTATTTCTAGTCCCCCTAGCCGGTTTTCGCGAAAAAAAACTCAATGTACAGACTTTTTGACCTTTACAGTTTTATTATAGTATAGATAGATTTTCCAAGTTGCTTTTGACTTATTATCTGAAGTACTTATTGTGTAGTTATTTTGTGCCCGCTGAGTGAGCTTTACAATTTTTTTAAGTAGTTTACTGTAATTTTTCAGTTTAATTTTATTAATTTGATTCGGTTTGAGTCTGTATTGCCATAAAAGATGTCTTTTCTTTTTACTACATCGTTTAATACCACGTGATATCCATTTCGGCTTTCTAATAGTATTAATTACAGTATTCTTTTCAGGAAAACATAATTTATAAAATAATGAAAACATGTCAAGGAAAGATTTATACGCTACGTTAGGATCATGTGTTTCATAGATATCAGAAAATGATAAATGCGGTCGACCGTACGTAGGTGGTAACAGTTTGACTCTGGCGGCGCCTTTATTTCGTAAGCAGTAAGGGCGGTTTTCAGACTCGGGTGTTGCCACTGTCATGCGGTCAACTATACTTTTCTTATATTTTGTATCGACTGTCCTTTCTTAATTTTTTTACCTATGTGTCTTTTGTTTTTATTTTCTATGTAACCCCACCTATAACTTGCCTGCTTGTGTTTATCACTGTGTTTTAAATGTTGCGCGTCGTAAACTGTGACAATAAACTATTTTTCTTTCTTTCTTTCTTTCATAAATTCTTTAAGCAATTTTTTAAAATGTTCATGTTTTCATTACAGTAGTCACGTCTTGTTACATGCCAGTATTTAATGCTACATTTTTTTTGTATTGGTAACTTAATTAACTGTGCTGTGTGGTCTGACAGAGCAAATTCTAGTACTTCTACCTTACATACTTTATGAAAATTATGTGCAATATTATCAATACAAGTTTGAGTTTTCAAGCGTGTAGGTTGATTCACTGCTAATTTTAAATTATAATTTAATAAAATACACTCAAATTCAATAGTTTCATGGTTTCTTTTTGAAACACATCGGGCACGAACATAGTTACGGCGTGGAAGGTACAAAAATGTTTGCCTTCTATAGAAGACAATATCATCCTAAAGGTTAAACCGAAACTAATTTCAGTAGAACTGCAACGCAAATTTCAGTTATACTTTCTCCGTTATTAAACAAAAGCTCATCCATTCAGCCTTTAATACTATTAATTCACTTGTTGCTTATAAGTGCGTAGACTTCAATATTGATAGGTTATTCGAGGAATACTGAACGTAGTACAGTGATTTAGAAGAATAATCAAATTTAAAAAAAGTTTGTCTCAGAAAACCTGGGCAAAATATCCAATTCTCCGAAATCGTCAATTTTCAAAATTTTGTTGATTTCTCAGCGCCCATCCCTGGCTACTTGCTCGGCAATGAATAGTGTCGCTCGAATGTTTAGTAGTTAGAGAATTAATAGTAATTACGTGGCTTAATTTAGAAAGTACGTACCATCATGTATTAGACGATACGTAATTAAAACTTAAGTATATTGAGTTAAAACGAAACGAATAAACGAGTTAATTTTACGATTGTGTTTTATTTGTGGAATACCCGCGGCTTCGCCCGCATGAATGTCTTTTATCGCGCATCCCTCGGGAACAGTTCATCTTCCCGGGATACAAAGTATATGTTAATCCAGGTTATGTTCTGCAGACAACAAAGTGTCTGTTAAATCATATTTACAGTTAACTAATTGGATAAGTGCCATGACTGACATTACTATGAATAATGAATCATAATCGTTTGGTGCCAAATACTATGGTCCACATGAGATAGACGCTGGGATTAACAGGATATGAGTTGAAGAACAAACCACCTAAGTAACATCATAAAATAGATAATAATACTAGTATAGAAACGAAACTCCGGCCCCAGACGCTTTCAAATCCACGATAATAGCCTACCGTCTAGCGTACCTTTAAAGGGAATGCACAGTCGGGGTTTGCGTCGCCTCACGCTTGCACGCGCGTGCCGTCAGTTGAGTCGGGCAAAGTGTTATTGGGTTTTTTCTTTAGGAAATTCTCAGTATCAGCCCGGAGTCTGGATTTATGCCCGGTTAATGGCAATAGGCTCACCCCCTATTACATGGGACTGTAACATAACTGGCGAAATGTGGGTGTACTATACACCTCTGCCTACCCCTTCGGGGAAATACAGGTGTGATGTTATGTTTGTGTTATGTTAAACAACAACATACCTACGAGCAATGATTTTAAATAAATATCATTGCCTACGAGTAGATACAAAAAATCGATACTCAAACACAAGAATACCGCGAAAATAAAATGCTAGCCGAATGTGATGGAAAAAAAAGAAAATAGTTACCACCTCTGCCAGTGTCGGAATTTTCCCTTTTTCCTTCTTACCATTCGTTATGTTCGTCCCCGTCAATAAACAATTTTATTGGTGTTTTGTGAGGGCGACGTGCGCGCGTTCACCCGTCAAAAATCCCCATCCGGTGAATGTAGCTTTAAAATTAAAGTACCGACACAACGGAAAAGAGACAGAAGAGCAGTAAATTTCATTGAATTAAGAAACCTATGGAAGTGGCTCATTCTTCTATATCCACCTAGTTTATACAAATATCTATTAAATCGTTATTGAATTATGAAACTATTCTTTGTCTCTTGTTAACCAACGTGTTATGTCGTCTGGTGAAAGAGATCGTATGCTATTTGTATATTCTCTGTTTGGCAACATCTTTACGGGATGTCAAAATACCACGCCGCGTGGCAACCCCGCTTACCCCGCAATGTGGCCCATAGTACATGAGCTGTCAAGTAAACAAACTAGGGCTGTTGATATTTTTTAAATATCAGATTTTCGATCTATCGATATTTTTAAATATACAATCGGAGTTCGATATATTGAAAAAAAAGAAGATATTTCGATATATTGGCCAAATTTCATGATTCTAGGTAGATAATGCGAAGTACCCTATAGGTTTTTTATGTGAGTTTGCGAGTATCAAAATGTGACATAGCGGTATGATTGCCTTGACCTAGAAGCTTGATTTTTTATGTCCTAGGGACAGCCGAACTTAGTATTTGATATAATTGCATTATTTATTACTACTTGAAAATGATTTTAATCAGCACACATCTCTGGTACGAAACACGAGCATCGATATCGATACTTTTTAGTTTTGATTACTTACTTCCCTAGCTATGGCCACCATAACGGTGGCCCGGATATTGTAGGTATTCCACGCTTATTTCGTAGGTATTACTGGTCCATAGATAAAAGTCAATGGTAAATTTCCATTGTGCGACAACGCCAAAAATTTGGTCCTTACCCAAATGTGCCTATTAAGGTGAATGCTACAGGGTAGCCCGCGAAATTCAAAATTTCTTGTGTTTTTTGCAAATTTTTGTTGTATTTCCCGTTGTGTATAAATCGAAATATGATTTGCGGTAGTAATAACAATATATCTATTGAATGATACTCATAAAATATGTAAACCTAGCTCTATAAACTCTACAAGCTCGAAAATCGATAATTTGATCGTAAATTAATATTAACGAGCTCGTACAGCTTATAGAGCTTGGTTAATATTTTTTAAGAGTATTATTCAGTAGATATATTATTATTATTTCCGCCAATCATATTTCAACCGATATACAACAAGAAATAAAGCTACAATTTGCAAAAAACGCAAAATAATTTGAATTTCGCGGGCTACCCTGTAGCATTCACCTTAAATGAATCATTATGACGGTGTGCTCAAAATCGTTTATCGTGTGCACCAGGTATGATGGGTGCGCAGGTGGTGGAGGCACTGTCAGCCCCACAGCTCGATACGGAGGAAGCTGCGCACATCCTCGACAACATACTGCAGTTCTTCCCCCTCTACAGCCTTGTCACTTCAGTCAGGTATTGAACATTTTTTAAATATCAGCCTGTAGATCCTCCCGTGTCTGCATCACCTCTCCATGATCATCGCATGTCATTTGTTCGATATACAGAGGGTTATTTTTAATTCATCAATAACCGTACTTATCAATTTATGTACACCGCTGGATGCGGGAAGCGCGGGACCGGTCATTGTGGCAATGTTTGGGGGAGGCCTATGTCCAGCTGTTACAATTTTGACGACATACAAAATTTGGATCACCAAGAAGTTTAGAAACAAGTATTAATATTAAACGCTAGTATCTTCGATATGGAAGCCCCTTAAAAGTTAACCTACATAACATAATATAAAACTATTCAGCTCCATGTAAGATTGGTATAAAATATAGCATTCAGCTCGTTATAATGTAACTCGATGTCCCTGAGTGGTCTTCTTCAATAGAAGAAGATACACATTTTTCTAGAGATTACAGTCTGAACAGACAGTAATCCAATCGGTTTTGCAAACGGTCGTCGACCCTTACAGCGAAGCGGCAATAACAATAACAATATGCAAAGCTTTATGCAAAGTATATTCAATATTCATATTTCAATTCCAAAGTAATCCACACTCAACCGCATAATCGAATGTATTGATAAATAAAACCTCGTCAAAATAAAATTGTTTTCATTGAAATCGAGAATAGGGTTGACAACGTTGCAAACTCTGCAGAAGCGAAGCCTCTTCGCATTCGAAAGCGCGGATAGAATGCGCGTGTGGTTAATGGTCATGTTTTTTCTTAGGTTACGAATCCTGGTCGTGAGCGTTTTTATTTTCTTTCCACAAGTTTAGTTGGTGAACAAGAAAATCAACACCAGCAGTAAATATCAATAAATTCATAATTTTATTAAAACTATGCAGCTAAAGCGAATCATCACACCTCATCACATCAAGCTATACTTATGTGTAACATTAAGTTGAAGGCATAGACTTTTTTACAAACATTTATGACTGCAATAAAGTGTATGGGTGTGTGTAGTTTATATAACTGTGACCGATATATTAATGAAATTGAAAACTTTAATATTCTTTTTTCCAGGGGCGAAGACGGCATTAGTCAATACTTGGAAACTAAGACAATAACTCTGGCGACATCCCTAAAATGTACTAAAATTTTAAAAAAAATCTTATAGCTCAAAGACTGAAATAAATAATAAAATAAATAATAAATATCTTTGGTACATTTTTACACAGCACTATCTAAGTCCCAAACTAAGCAGAGCTTGTGCTATGGGTACTAGACAATGGATATAATAATGATATACTTTTTTTTTTTTTTTTTTTTTTTTTCTTTTTTTAAATAATTTTTTAGAAATATTTGTAAAGACGCTTGTCATCTTAGTCTACCTGCAACCACGAAATGCTGCAAAGCTTTCGAAACGTCAGGGAAACCAATTTAAATAATATACGCGATTTAATCCGGTTAAACTTTGTTTTATTATAATATATACTTTTTATTAAATACATAATTATAATACAAAAGAAACACCCAGACCAAACACTTATTTTCGTCACACAAATATTTGTGTCCTGTGGGAATCGAACCCACGACCTCGTGACCAGCAGTCCGACCCTCGAACCACTAGACTACAGACGTCGTCATCGTCGTTAAAAGACTAATAATTCCTTTGAAATAAACTTGTAAGCTTATTAATAAGACAATGGACTACTTCATAACCTTTCGATTTGCTTTTCTTATAGCCATCAACATTCATACTTAAAACTTTCCTCGTAACATGCTCCTAAATAAATAAATACTACTACTATAATACTCATACATGGTACGCTGAGAGTCCGGAAGAATGCCGAAATTGAAGAGCTAGTGGACGAGCCTAATATCATTGGCGTAATCAAGGCACAACGTTTGCGATGGTTCGACCACGTCGAACGCATGGGGGAAGATCGATGAGCCAAGAAAGCGCATCTGGGACAACCAACCGGACGTAGACCAGTAGGTCGCCCCAGATATCGCTGGGGAGATGCTGTGGAGACTGATCTACGTGAGATTCAAGCTACCAACTGGCGAGATATCGCGCAAGATCGAGGAAAGTGGAGATTTCTCGTTTCGGAGGCCATGACTCACTTTGGGTCGCTGAGCCAGAGAAGTAAGTTAGTAAGTAAGTACTTTATTGTATGTACCTACTTGCAGATTTAGTTATAATGTATAATTCAGTTTTTCGCTGTCACTTAACATATACATTTTTGTTAATGCCAATCTCTTATAATGTAGGAAGAAACGACATAAATTACAGACCTTATAAGAATCTGTTACCATCCCAAACTAACATAGGTACTTTCTCAGCTAATCACAAAAATTACTATCCCCCATAAAATAATTCATGCTCGCTGGTAAAAGTGCGTGATTAATTCATATTTATAACACCAAAACGTGCCAAAACCACGTCAAAAATGTTCTTTCTTCATGATAATATGTTGCTAATAGTAGACACTATAGCGTAAACAACTAAATACATATTGATACACTATGGCAGTCCTACAGTCCTGTGTAGGGAATAAAATTATTGAGTGGAAGGGCAGAGAGTGTGAATTTTTTTGGTATTTTTTTTGCAAACAGTTAACTAAGTGTTCAATCAATGGAGACGCAATGGGGAGATTGGAGAAGAACCTGGCGGCGCGGGCGGCACCAAAATTAAACTTTAAATTGCACTAATATTATTCACAATGCACAGATGGGTTTGGGTGCTAGTTAAATTTAGTAATTTTATGTGTGTATCTTGTTGTATTAGTAGGTAACACATACATACATTCATTGTATATTAATTTAGTAGGAAAAAACTAGTGGTTGAGGGTGAATTTCAACAAATGCCATTTTTTTTATCATATCGGTGAACTTTTTCATTTATATTTTTTTTGTATATTTTTCAGGTTTTATGTAATCTTTAGGATATCAAATATCCCCAAATTTAATATCATCAACGTATCATTAAAGACTAAGGAGAAAATTCAGTTTGAATTCTGGTTTTCACCGAAGTGACAAACCGGCACCGATTATTTTTTCTGTACACAGATATGATAAGTTTATCCACCGAAATGATGTACATATCCAGCGATATGATAATCTATCCACCTTTGAACATCAAAAAGGAAATAGTTAGTAGGTACCTAGGTAGGTAGGTAGGAGAAATACCAGGCTTATTATCTCGATTTTTCGGTTGCAATTTTGTACATCATTGGTCACTGAAACACTTGTTTGGTTATTTCGGGCAACATTTGCCTTAGCTTTTTTCCTCTGATAATATGCACGGGAACTGATTCGGTTTTTTTTTTTGTGCAATGGGACGTGCATGTGCAGTCATTTGGCTTCGGGTTGAGATAAGTCCGGCTGCCTTTCGTCTAGCTAAACGTTCTCTATCTTTTCTTAAATGCTCCTCTCTTAACTCAGGATCGCTTTTTTTTTTTTTTTGAGTTTAGCTTATCTTATTCTTTCCAGCAACCTCTTTCTCTCTTTTTTCTCCTCCTCTTTTAGTTTTGACCTCGGCATTCTTAAACAAAATTAAGCTATTATGATGTTTTCTTTTTATCTATTTATTATTTTGTTATTTATTATTATGTACTTACTATTTTTTTAACTAGAAAATATTTATTGGAGAAACCTTTAATGCATTCCCTCACCATCATCACCTCAGCCTATAGACGTACATTACTGAATACAGACCTCCCCTAATGATACATTTATACATCTTCTACTACCCAGTGGAATCGTGGTAATGATTTTGGCAGTCTATGTAGGTAAGTATGTATGTATGAATGTTTGTATGTAGGTATATTTGTATGTATATAATGTATGTGTTTGTATGTATGTTTGTATGTTCCATTGTTTCCTTGTATACTTAACGAAATGACACGGGGTCTACCGATATGATAAAACGATTCACCGAGATGATAAAATGATCTACCGATATGATAAAGCATTCCACCGATGTGACAAAACTGTGCGCTGATCATGAATCAAAACACCGATATTAGATATAAGACACCGATTGATTTTTTCTTATCATTTCGATGTAAATTATCACATCGGTGGTAATAAAGACCACCGATTACAGCGATATGAGAACAGCGACGTGAGAAATAACACACTTTTTAGAAAATTAGAAAAAATGCATAATATCTAGGATAAATTTAATAACAGTCAATGAAGCTAATTCACTTACTACCTCTGTTAGAACCAAACAACAATAATAAAACTACTTATTTCACTTGAAAAATGCGACCACCGATAGTATAAAATAATTGTCCGGGGGCAACTGAAATGGCGTATTTACGTTATTTTTGGGAATATGCAGGGATTTGACACACGTCCGTCCTGACTGCGCACTAGAGAACACTAATGAGGGAAATAAAATTGGGGTGAGGACGCTGTCGGACTCGTCGATGTAAAGTTAGGTTTAAATTACTTTTGTCCAGCGATATGAGAACATTTTGCAGGACAAGTACGTTTGTGCCTCTCAGTAATATTAAACGTTAATTATGTTATAAAATATGCTATATATTAATAACAAAACTAATATTCTATGAAATAAAATAAGTTACATACTTAACTTACTTATATTTATTAGTGTATAAGCTTTATTGTTTGTAAAAAAAGTAGAGGGACAGCACCGATTTGAAAAAAATAGAGGTTTATGTATTTATTTCTACCATTGTAATAGTCCTAGGCAAATAATATTTTTGCCACAAGCCAATAACTACCTATTGAATACTAATTATTAATTATTAATTTTAATTATTTTCAAATACTAATTTCACCGAAGACAAAAAAATAAGTCATTTGGGAAATTCACCCTTGAACCTTAAGTGATTGGGCTTACCCGGGGGGGGGGGGGGTCATGACCGACCCCCCATAACCTCCCTCTGGATCCGCTGGACCTCATACAGTTTAAAGCAAACACTTATTAACATCAGAATTGTTACCTGTGTGGCTGAAGCTTTGTCCGATGTGACAGGCAGACCAACCCTGGGGATCTTGACTTTCTTGGCCCTGGCAATATTCTTTAGCCTCTGCAGCTCATTCTTGGCAACTTTCTCCGATTTCTCACTGGCCTTCTTCTCAAACATGTCTGTCATTGGGTTCAAGTTCTGTGGCACTTCTATCAACCAATTCTTCTCCTTCTCTGCTGCCGCTCTCTTGAAACTAAGATGCATGACATATTATTCAATTGGCATTTATACAAAATGTTTCTTTAACAAAAATGTATTCATTATTCCATTTGCAAATGGTACATTTTCAACATGATTATCAGTCAAGAATGAAATAATTAGAACATGAAAATATTGTGTACCAGCGTGGGTAGGCCCCCCACAAAGTGGACCGACGACCTAGTGAAGGTCGCGGAAATCCGCTGGATGCGGAAGGCACAGGACCGGTCGTTGTGGCGATTCTTGGGGGAGGCCTATGTCCAGCAGTGGACGTCTTTCGGCTGAAATGATGATGATGATGATCTTAAAACCACAGACCATTAAGCCTAAAGACGCCGCATAAACAAAGTTTTGCATGAGAACACAGTCGTAAGATATTGGCGGGGGATAGGGGGCAGACGGCGCGTTATGATTGGTCGGTGGTATGATTGGTGCCGCTCGCCGGTGGAGTGACGTGCTGATTGGCAGCGGGGCGAATGTTATTCAATGCTACTGCATAATCTTGGTGACCGGAAGTATCCAGCTAAGTGGCGTCTTGAGGCTTATTGATCTGTGCTTAAAACCTACGCTACACCAAACGCAGACATGGGCGGTGTGTCTTTCGTGGTCACACATATGTTTTATAATAATAACTATTATTATGAACAATTATGAAGAACTACTATACTATCGCACCTGTTTCTCATTGGGAGAACACAACACAGAGACTATGGATTTCCACCTACTACGATCCTCACCCTTTATTTGAAGCGAAACTTCTATAGCTTAGTTGCGCGCTCGGCCGCCAGGAATTAAGACGAGAAAAAATGTCACCGTTAAATCGCAGGCGCGTTCTATCTACACTTGCAAAAGCGTAGAAGCTTCCCTTCTGTCGGGTGTCCCTCTATAACGCGACGCCACTCGTTTTGCTTAATCTACATTCATTTCATATGATGAAGCAGATCACACCAAATGAGAGTTACGTTGGCTCACTGATGCTTGCACCTCGCCGACCAGTTTAGGTGTGCAAAAGACTTTAAAGTAGGTATGATGCAGTATTTTCCTGTCTTACAAATTGTAACCGTGAAGTATCTAATTTATTATGAGACATCAAAACTTGATTAGTAATCTAGACAATTAAGACAGGCTAAAAGTATTCAGTGTCTTAATTGGATCAGCGCCTGTATTTGAAACATAGTTCCTCAGTGTAAATTAATTTTTTATTTTACAGTCTTTTTTGCGACCTTTTAGTCGCAAATACTACGGTAGTGCGATTTGTTTTTTTAATCGTTGCATAGCTTGGCTCACTAGGAACGGTTCGTGGTGACGCACGTTCAGCTACGACCTTCCAGGGCCGAGGAATCTGCCTCCGTGGGAAAAATATTCCCACGGTATTGTCCGTAAATTAAATTAAATTTTTATTTTACAGTCTTTTTTGCGACCATTTAGTCGCAAATACTACGGTAGTGCGATTTGTTTTTTTAATCGTTGCATAGCTTGGCTCACTAGGAACGGTTCGTGGTGACGCACGTTCAGCTACGACCTTCCAGGGCCGAGGAATCTGCCTCCGTGTGAAAAATATTATCGCACGTTCAGCTACGACCTTCCAGGGCCGAGGAATCTGCCTCCGTGTGAAAAATATTAATAGGTTTCAATTAAGTAACGGAAACACCAGTGCTGTAGGTATTCCCTAAATTATCCTTATATTCGCTGTTTTTCCTCCTAATTTTCTATAAGTATTAATAATTAGTCCGTAGTAACACACCCAGTGAGCGATTGTTTATACCTACCTAACCATTCAAGACCGTTTCGTGCCTCGGAGATCGGAGAGAACGTTAAACTGTGATCCTGGTTGTCATACCAATATATGTTTCAACCACTGAGGTAGTCATTATCCCGAAAATTGGACAGCAGGTCTAACGAACATGGATGTCGGGATTGCCCAGTAACTGGGTTGCCCAATCTGATAGCAGTTGCTCCGTGTAAAACACTGATGTTCTGTTGCATATGGTTAGATTGGACGCCGACCGTAATAAAAGGCTAGAAGAAAAAAGAGTAGGTAGTCACATACCCGGTCCTGACTCGCCCCCCACCTGGACACATCGTGAACATGGTGATCCACACACAAGCGAAGATAGTCGACAGCAGGGGCATGTACTCAGCAAACTGACAGTCAGCGGAAGCGCGCCGCGGCTCTGGTGTGCAGAGTGCGGGCCAACCCCAACACCGTCCTGGCGATGATCGCGGATAGGCTCGACTGCCACATAATCAGGCATTGTTGTGACAGACACATTGCAGTACAACTGCCGCAGAGAAAGCTCTAACAATTGTGATATACCTATTTATATTTAATTTTTAATTCTCTGATTTTATTTTATTATTTTAATTTTATTGCCATTGAATCCCTGACATTGAATCCATTTTATTTTTGAATTAGTTGACATTGTTTTAATTATTAATTTGTAAATTGATTATTATTGCTTTTGAATGTGACATTATTTACCTTGTTTTGTTTTGTTGTATACTCAAAACTCACTCACTCAGTAATTATATCAATAAAAATAGTCAAATTAAATATTAAATCATTATTAACTGTAAATTGAAAGTGATATAATCACTTTTAATAATGATTTAATATTTAATTTGATTATTTTTACTGAAGAGTTTTTCCAAATGACTTGTGTCCTTATGTATGAATATCGATTCTGATAACGTACCTACAGGAACAACAGGGTTTTTACCATGTTGTATAGGACAGAACTAGTATTATGGCTTCTTGCGCAATTTGGGACGACAAGCAAAATACTGAGATATATTAGGTAGCGCATAATAGTACATTATGATACAAGTGAGCTATGTTGACTATTATACTCGAGGCTGGATTGCAGACCGAGCCGAAGGCGAGGGCGTAATGGAGCCGAGAGTATAATAGTCAATGCTCACGCGTTTCATACGACGTTTTTCAACACACTTGCGAGGAAAAAAACATATATTACACATTTTAGACAAATTCACTGTTTTTTTTTGGATTCTCTATGATTGTTCGCAGCACTTCGTCTATATTTTTACTATGTCTGTGACCAGCTGATGATGTGTTTTGTGTGTATTATTGCAGACAAGAGCTATAATTAAAATATATAATTTAAATATTATCTCTGTTTACGTTCGCTTAAACACGAGGTTTAAAGCGACTCTTACACAAATATCGCTGTTTCCCACGAGTCTGAAATATGACCTTTTTGGATTGATAAAAACAGGCAGGCTTCGTTGTCGTAGGTGTCTCAAAATGTGTACTAAGTATAATGTTTGTAGATGTGATTACCAGGCCCCTCAGAAAGTATTGCGAAAAAAAGTTTTTATATATGGGAGACTGGCCAGTTATAATGTTTTTCGAAAATATGATTATTTATAAGTAAAAATAAGTAAGTTCCAATTTCAAAATTTCCCTCCACATTTTTTGCGAGTTAATTCAAAGTATTGTGTCTCACTGAAATATGGATCTGCGCCGGGAACATTTTAGAGCTATGATTTTATACGATTTCAAGTGTCGCCTGAAACCGGATAAATCGTACGATAGACTTCAAATGGCATTCATGGATGAAGGCCCTTCCAAGGCAACCGTGTATCGTTGGTATAACGAATTCAAGCGCGGTCGACCAACTTTGGGGGATGACGAAAGAAGCGGTCGCCCTTTGACGGCTGTTACCGAAGAAAACGTGCTAGCAGTGAAAAATTTAATCCAAGACAATAGGCGAATTACATATCAGGAGATTCAACACATATTGAAGATTGGATCGGGAAGCGTTCACGAGATTCTACACAGCCATCTTCGCGTGAGGAGGATAGTATCACGCTGGGTGCCGCACAACCTCACCGATGCTCAGAAGCAGGCCCGGGTGGAATGGTGCCGTGATATGCTTAACAAATTTGAAGCAGGCTCGTCTCGGCGTGTTTACGACATCGTTACAGGTGATGAGTCCTGGATTTATCAATACGACCCAGAAACCAAGCGCCAGTCGACTGTTTGGGTGTTTCAAAATGAGCCAACGCCTACCAAAGTGAAGCGATCTAGAAGCGGGGGTAAGATTTTGATCGCTAGCTTTTTTAATTTGACTGGCCACTTGGTATCAATTCCCTTACGGGATCAAAGAAGCATTAATGCCGAATGGTATACTACCAAATGTTTGCCAGAAGTTTTCTCTGTTATAAGCAACAAGCGACCAAACACAGGGCTCCGCGGGCTACTGCTCCACCACGACAATGCACCTGCGCACACCGCACTCAAAACGAGGGACTTCCTGGACAGCACGCCAGTCAAACTCCTGGGTCACCCTCCTTACAGCCCTGATCTAGCACCGTGTGACTTCTTTTTATTCCCAAAAATAAAAAATCAGCTCAAAGGGATACAATTTTCGTCGCCGGAAGATGCGCTGGCTGCGTTCGAGCAGGCTGTAAACGAGGTGTCTGCGGCGGACTGGAAAAAGTGTTTTGAAAACTGGTTTAGGCGCATGAATCTTTGTATAGAGGCTGGTGGAAAGTACTTTGAAAAGATTTGATAAAAATATATGTACGTATAGAACAATTTTCTTTAGTTTCGCAAAACTTTCTGAGTGTCCCACGTATAAGAATCCTATTGCTGATTATACAGGTTATCTTTATACATGTTGAAATTTTAACGGCTTCTTTCCCGAAAAGGGGTCATTGTACTCATCATTATTGTTACGACGGAGGGTTAAGCAGAGTGGACTGAAATACTTCAACCTCGATTTTCCTGGACTTAGAGACGTTTCCAGCAGGCTGAAATGCATTTTCAGTCCGTATCAGAGGAGGCTCTATCACATACCAAAGAATCGAAATTTTGAGTAAGTTGCCGTTGTTTTCAGGCACCTGAAACATGTTTTCAGGCCGTTTCAGGAGCCAACAAATCCATTGCCAACATTTCCTGAAAACCTGTTTTCAGGCGTTTTCAGGACCCCTTATGGCCATTTGACACCCACATGTAAAATTGTTGATGAGTGAGCGAGATAGAGCTAAATCTTAGACAAGGATAGCCGAAGAACCTTCTGGAAGAGAGTGAGCAAGATAGAGCTAATACAAGACAAGGATAGACAAGATTCGACAAGCTTCGGAAACATTCTAGAAGTGAGTGAGTGAGATAGTGGATAGATGAGGTTCGACGAGGTTCGAGAACTTTCCTCGAAGTTGCTCGAAGGGTCGTAGTTTGCAAGCGTTTCATTGTGCTTACGTAATGCGTTTGATATCCAATACTTAAGGTGGACTCCCGTGGGTCACGGCCGATGCGATAGGCGGCGATACTACAACAGTATGAAAAAAATAAAAAAACCGCCTTCAAAAACCTTAACTTTTTTTATTTTATTTTTTATTTTTTTATACGTTTAAGGTCTTAATATTTAATTATTGGTACCTTAATATAATTACGATCTAGTCTACAAGACTAATAAGTAATTTTATGCTAACTTAAACTGCTAGATAATAATATTATTTCTAAGAATGTGTCCACTGGCACTATCTTAGCGTCTCTTAAGGCGAAGTCACTTTTTTCATGTGTCTTTAATTAATATTGAAAAAACCTTAACTAAAAAGCAAAAAAATAATCCTTGTATGTATTTAAAATCTTAACATAAACCAACATTTTGAAGGCGGCGCGTGATTGACCATTTGCGTCAACTGATTTATTGTAGCTGGTTAAAAAACTACTCAATCTAAGTCAATAAAATTTATATTCGGAGTGGACAAATGTGCGGTTATGCATGTGAAGCGAGGGGGGATTGTGGAATCTGAGGGGATTCAGCTCTCCGATTCCATACAACTTAGATCCCTCTCCCCAACTGAGACCTACAAATACTTGGGTATGTAGGAAGCGTTAGGCATCAGCGAGGCTGACATGAGGCAATCGTTACGGGAGCGCTTTTTTGGCCGCCTGAAGAAAGTTCTTAAAAGTCTTTTGTCAGGCGGAAACAAGGTGCGTGCCTTTAACGGTTGGGTCATGCCGGTCTTGATGTACTCTTTCGGCATACTCAAGTGGACTCAGACGGATCTCGACGCACTGAATAGGCGGGTCCGTGCATTGCTGACGGCATATCGGATGCATCACCCACGCTCGTCGGTAATGAGACTGTACATTCCGCGGAAGTGTGGGGGTCGAGGCTTTTTAAATGCCAAGACCCTTAACAATCGCGAGGTGTACAGTCTCAGGGAGTATTTTCTCCAGACTGAAGGGGGATGCTTCGAGATGTGGTCGCAGTGGACAAGGGCCTCACCCCGCTCTCCTTGGCCAAAGAGAACTGGCGCAAGCCTGTAGTGCTGAGTACTAATGACCGCAGGGAAATATGGCAGAGCAAAGAGCTACATGGGCGCTTTTATCGAGCCCTTCATGGGCCCGATGTTGACTTTTTAGCGTCTGTATCCTGGCTACGTTTTGGTGACCTCTTTGGGGAAACCGAAGGTTTTGTTTGTGCAATTATGGACGAAGTAATGATGACGAACAACTACCGGAAATATATTGTGAAGGATGGCACGGTTGACATCTGTCGGGCATGCCAAAACAGTTTAATGTTATATAAGTACCGAATGTTCATAGTTTATTTATTCAAATACCTACTTATCAGATCAAAGACATTCAAGGTATCTATCATAAATCTCCAGTTCCAACAAACATGTGGAAATAAAAATGACAGACTCATAGTGTGTTTTTTCATTCATCAAAACAATATTATGTTTGTTCCATGTGTGGTTCCATGGATGTATGACCTAATGGTTCTTAGTTTTTTCCATAAACATTGGTTTTTTCCAAGTATTTTCATATAGATTTATTTACATAATTTTTCAATATTTTTGAAGTCAACAAATGTATCACCATGACGACGTATGGTTTGTTTTTTCTCGGTTTTCTAGGTGGCATTGATTCCATAAAATACCTAAAGAGGTTGCATAACAATATTCAAACAAAAAGTTTTGTTATTAACTTTTCGTTTTACCATAGAATACTGACTTCATACTTACGAGGTATTCTATTTTACATACATTCATAATATCACGCCTGTAGGTATTTCCCTGAAGGGGTAGTCCGAGGTTTATAATAGGTACATTCACATTTTGTTAGTTATGTTATCAGTCCCATAGGGGCGAGCTTATTGCCACTAACCGAGCACAGATCCAGACTTCGGACTGCTACTGAGAATTTGCTAATTTAAAAAAAACCTATGCGGCCAGGGGACTCTCGGTCAGGAACGATTCCTCACGCACACACACACACAGACATACTAGAAAGAAAAAGAAAGAGAGAACGTGCGGTGTGCGTACATGCCTGCACATATCACAAAAATCTTACGTGACGTTACATTTCCTCCAGAATCACACCTACTGCAAGCCTCGTTAAGGAACTACGTTCGAAAAACTCAAAGCTGCTCACATTTTTTTTTCGTGGTTTCGTATCAGTAATCACCAGCACCTATCTTCGTTTTCGGAAGCGTTCCCCTTACACCCAGTATACTTTACGACTTTTCTCATACCTACCAAATATACATCAAAAATTTCATAAATAGAAAAAAATTTAGAATCGGCTGTTTTTTTTTCGCGATTTCAGATTTTGTGCCATAGGAAAAGTTATTCAGTGCAGCCGCAAGGCAGCAGTGATAGCCTTGTGGTTGAACGCTTGCCTTCTATGCGGGAGGATGCGAGTTCGATCCCGGCCCGCACCTTTTCGAATTCATGTGCGGATTTATATTCGATTATCACTTGCTTTAACGGTGAAGGAAAACATCGTGAGGAAACCTGCACACCTGAGAGTGCTCCAAACAGTTCTCAATGGTGTGTGTAGTCCGCCAACCCGCATTAGGCCAGCGTGGTGGACTAAGGCCTTAGCCTTCTCGTACTGAGAAGAGGCCTTTGCCCAGCAGTGGGATGGTAATGGGCTGGTTATGTGTATATGTATGTATGTAAAAGTTATTCATACTGATTAGTACAATGACCCCTTAAGAGGTTTTCAGTTATTTCAATAACATGTTGTAGATCGTTTCATTCTAGAACTAGATCATATTAATAACAGGGTTAGGAGCCCACACCTCTCCAACGTGCAACAATTCTGCGATCAGACACACCGCGCGATTTACATTCCGTTTTCACCTGTTCATCTGACACAATTCATACTTAATAAACAATCAGACCGCGATCTCACGGGTTAAGTAACGGCCTATGATCACAAGCAAACGCCGTCGCAATTACGTCCCAATTGCATAGACTTGTAAAGGTGTGCACACATCTGCTCAGCTGAAAATGTGTCTTGACAACAGGCAAAATAAAAAAGATATGAAAAATATGTGTCAGATTTTAATTACCACAATGGACAGTGAACGCATATAGACGTAATAACAGTAAAACTTCTATTTTGTCTCATACACTGTCCGTCAATGTGTTAATATCTACCATCAGCGTATTTTTAAACGACTTATTATTCTGAAATCTCGCTTTGAAGTTTCAGTTCAACTTCATTTCATCATTTCAGCCGAAAGACGTCCACTGCTGAACATAGGCCTCCCCCAAAAGGTGGGGGAGATGCCATAATCGCCTGGCTTGGCAGGCGGTTTGGCGATCGCAGTTGGTTGGTTAAATACTCAGAGAACGCTGCTGCCCATCCTCTGGCTTTTATTATAAGACCAATCCTGAATTCGGTTAAAAAAGTTGTTCCTTACATTCTATCGATATAAGTGAACACAAAATAATGTAGGTGTTAATGTATGAGAATCACAACATGATAACAATTAACAAGGGATTTCTGAACGTAAGCATAATATCAATCATTCCTTCCGTATCCTTATTAAAGTTGGGAAAAACGACTTAAAATCGTGGGCGTGTTTAAACGTTGTGCTTTTTTCTGCCAACGAATTTTTTTACGCTTTTGCCGCTTTTCGTTTTTCACTTCTAAAAAAATTGACTTTTATTTGTCTACATTACACTATTCTATTTACATTTAAACTATTTACAAAGTTCACTAAAAACTATACAAACAAACTACAATCGTCGCGTAATTACCAAGGAGAACATTCAAAAACGCATTCACTCGTTGACGACGAAAAATAAACTAAGCGCCAAAGCAAAAGCAAATCAATCAAGGTCAAAAACGTTTAAAATGTTTAAACGATACGAAAATAATCAACAAATTAAAAAAGTGCTTTCTCTAAACAAATTTTACGTAAACGAATAAAATTTAATTCTGCCGGTTTCAAACCACCACCAGTCAACTTTGAAATTGAGTCTTATGATCATAGAAATAAGGTTACATTTCAATCGTACTATTGAAAGCATAAGTTTGGTTTACGAAAAAGTCTAAACGAAATCTGCTTTAATCAAAAAGCGTGTTTATACGCTTTTTTTTTTATTAGACTTTTTTAAGCGCTTTTTGTTTAAACGCCCACTTCTAATCCTTATTCCCCTCCAATCATTCATTCCAATCCATTCAAATACTCGTTACTCTCGTTCAATCACCATTACGAATTAGGCGGTTTTCTCACCGGCTTTGTAGAAAAACACAACAAAGCAAGAAAGTGACTAATATCAAGTGTGCATTAACAATATGGGGCGCCCCGGACCATAGTGCGAAAAGGTGAAGTTCCAGGACTAGCCGGACATCAGTGAGTACCTACCTATTCCTTGAGATTTCTCCTACATCCATTACTTCAAGTTGATCCTATGCAACAGCCACTTATCGAAGGAAACAACATCTATTTCGGCCTTACAACCCGAACCATCAACCAATAACAGTAGGAAACAGCCTATTTATTTATCGCGATTTTAGGGATGGTCCGATGGTAATTTCATAATGATGAGTACAATGACCCCTTTTCAGGTTAACAAAAACTATTGTTGTATAGGTACTTATACTCTGAAATAAATTCGCAGATGCAACAAGATGCTAGTTTCACAAAAAAAAACTTGAAAAAAAAAACGCGGTTTTGAGTCGACTTGAAGACTTTCGCACAGAGGCGATCCTTCATATCTTGCACGCTAATCAGTTTTCGTTTTGTTTTTTCTAATGAGAAATTAAGTTCTTAGAAAGTAAACGGCGTCATTATTTCAAACACGAAACAAATTGTTAGCTGATAACTCGGACGAATAAAAAAAGGCGGACGGAATTTCGTTAAGAAAATATTGAACCACTTAATTTTTTCCCAAGCCCACTATAATTTCGACAGCATTTTAACACACCAGATATACACGCTGAAATTGAGTCGCTTAATTCCCGAAAAGGGGTCATTGTACTCATCATTATGAACAACTTTTACTATGGGACCAACCCTGTAATCGCCAAAAAAATATCAGTTGATCCCTACATTTGTGTTCACTTAAATCAATAAAATGTAGGGGCCACCTGATTTTTTTTTCGCGATTTCAGGGTTGGTCCCATAGTAAAAGTTGTTCATAATGATGAGTGCAATGACTCCCTTTCGGGAAATAACCGATTCAAATATCAGCGTGTATATAGATATTTTATTTGTGACACTACAAAAAATGAGTACCGTCACACGAGATTTGTTGCGTAATCGCGGCTTTTTGTGTTACTATGGGTATGTATATGTGTGCGTGCCAGCACGTACTTTTAAGCGAGCCGTCTTCCTTTTTTTGAAGAAAATATCTAACCATTAATTAGATAGTAACTAAAAATCATTCAGTCTAACACTACAAAACCGCTTAGAGTGAAACAGGGCTTAGTTGTTACTCTTTTCTTCAACAAATGATTGAATGAATGATATATTTATTTATAAAATAGAATTATCTTATATTTTAGAAAATCTCATAAGAGGAGAAACGTTGCGTTGTAATACAATTTAGCTTCACAAAAAAGCGGCTGCATCAACTTTGGATCGCTTGAAACATGGTTCAAAAGCTGTAAAGTCTTGGCAGTCTTCCACTCTCGGTTTCGTTACAACTTCGCTGCATTTTTCACCTCGTAGCGTCGAGTACTTTCGCTGCTAACTTTTAAATAAGTTTTCTGACACTTTACTTGTTTAGTCTAGAAAAAATAAGGAGGAAAGGATGGTTTGGTCCAGTATGTCTTATTGGATTTAATTAGAGGTCAAAGTTAATTTGCACCGTATATTTTAGTGATCAGAAACAGTAGGAAACCGTAAACGTGAAACAGTAGTACGGGGTATTGAATATATTTATATCATCATCATCATCATCCTCCGAGCCTTTTTTCCAATTATATTGGGGTCGGCTTCCAGTCTAACCAGATGCGGCTGAACGATGTATTTTACACGGAGCGACTGCCATCAGACCCCCGCAACCCAGTTACTGGGTAATACTGACATTCGGAGGTTAGACCAGTTGTCAGACTTTCAGGCTTCTGACTACCCGTAACGACTGCCATAGATATTCGTATGACAACCGGGACCGACAGCTTAACGTGCTCTCTGAGGCACAGAGGGGTCTCGATGTGTAAAGAAACGGTCACCCATCCACAGACTGACCGCGGCAAGTGCAGCTTAACCTTGCAGATGGTACAATCCGCGCAGTCATACAACACACATAATTTATATACAAATTATATTATTACGTTCAAGTTTGTTTCATGCTTTCAATAAACACCCCTGATAAGATCTCTCTAGGCCAGCGGTTCTCAAACTTTTTTGGTCACGGAACCCTTTTGACAAGCAAAATACTTGACGGAACCCTACAATAAAACAATAGTTTTTAAAAGTGTATTCTTTATTATATAAGCATAATAAAAGTACAATGTAACAGTTACTAATTATTACTTACTTTAACCACATGCCAAGTACAATAATAGAAGATATTAAAAATGAAAAAATCTTAACTAATGGGAGGTATGAAACTGTTTTTTATTTTTCATCAATTGGTTGATATCAGGTTTGATAGAAGACATTTGAAGTCTCATATCAGGTTCGGCGTCCAGTCTATTGCGATATTTTGTTTTCGTGGCTGCATAGGTTGAGAATCCTGTTTCGCACAAATATGTTGTTGGGAACGGGAGAAGAATATTCAGAGCCATTCTGCCAAGCATTGGATATTCATCACGGATTCTGCACCAAAAATCGTTGAGAGGCGTCGTTTTGAACAGTGACTCCATACTTGTGTCTGATGACATTTCTAAAAGAGATTCATATATCTCGTTTGACATACTTTCGGGCTTTTGCAAGTTGGGTAAAAAAGGATTATGAATCCATGAATTCAGCTTCATTTTTGTATTATGTTCTTCGGGAAAATACTTTACAAAAGATGCGCGCATCGAAGTGAGATATTGGACCAATTCTTCAAACACATCATCTTGAAACATTTCCGAGTCGTTATCGCTAACAAACTCACTGAGTGACGTAAAGCTTTCTATTTCTCTCTTACCAACGCAAATAATCCAAAAATCTAATTTTCTTTTGAAGGCAGTTATTTTGTTATAGGCCTGGAACACTGTTGTCTGTTTACCTTGCAATGATAAATTCAATTCGTTCAGTTTTTGAAAGATATCCGCCATAAAAGACAATCGGAACAACCAAGTTTTATCATACAAACGGTCTTTCAAATTAAAAGAAACTGTATCTGCTAAAAGAAACATTTGTAACTCGGCTCTAAGTTCAAATAGCCTTGTTAAAGTTTTACCCCGAGACAGCCATCGCACTTCTGTATGGAGCAGCAGTGTTTTATGTTTGCTGCCATAATCTTCACACAATAATGAGAACAATCGGGATGTAGTGGTCGTGATTTGATAAAATTAATTATTTTTACCGCTTCATCCATAACTAATTTTAGATTTGACGGCATTTGCTTCATCGCAAGTGCTTGTCTATGCAGAATACAATGGCTGGAACTACAATTAGGCGCTTTACTTTTTATTCGTGATACTGCTCCTGCTGTTTTACCTGTCATCGCCTTGGCCCCATCTGTACAAATGTCAATGCAATCGTTCCAACTAAGATTATTTTCTTTAAAAAATATGTTTATTTTATTAAAAATTTCTTCCCCGGTAGTGTTTGTGGGCAGCGGTGAACACATAAGCATGTCTTCTTCAAAAGAACGTTCATATGGATATCTCACGATAACCAGCAAGATAGCCAGACCAGTGACATCAGTTGACTCATCCATTTGCAAGGCGAATCGTGTTTTTTGTAGACGTGCAACTAGTTCTTGTTTGACGTAGCTTGCCAGATCATGGATTCGCCGTGAAACAGTATCGTTTGATAGCGGTACAGTAGAAAGATGCTTTGCAGATTTTTCATCGAGCATACATTTTGTTATGTCTAACACACATGGCTTTATTAAATTCTCAGCGATAGTGTGCGCTTCACCTGCTTGTGCAATGCGATAGCTAACTAAATATGATGCCTCCGTGGCCTTTTCATTGATAGTTTGTGTTACATGCATCATATTTTTTTGACTTTCCAATAACTGTTCTTTTTTACGAACAAAAAATTCTTTATTCTTGTCTTTAGACTCGGGGTGTACAGTTTCTAAATGTCTGCGTAATTTGGCAGGTGCCATGGAACTATTAGGAAGCAGTTTACTACATAACATGCAGAGAGGTGAGCCGTTGGAATCAACAAATCCGAAACTGATATATGATTCATCATACTTCCTTTTTTTCGTCTTTGAAACCGTGGAGCTTGACGTCGTGGCATCATCGTCTTGATCGGTAATTGCTGTATTCTCCGCGCGTACTGCTTTTGAACATTCAGCGTCATTAGAAGATGTCGTTGCAACACGTTTAACACCTTTAAGCCAACGTTCCATTCTTCTTTATTAATAATGTTACACGTCAGGATGGTGATGTTGGTCAAAATAATGCACAATCGTTACTGCGTTTATGAGACAAAGTTTAGTCCAAAGAAGAAATGTACAAAACTGATACAATCAGAATACAGCGGGCAGTAGAACTTACAAGAAGGCAGCAGGCTAGCCAGCTTGTAAGTAGGTAGGTACGAACTTATCGCTCCGAACGCTAATCGTCAACTGACTGACGAGGCGCGACTTTTTTTATATAATAGCGCTTTTATACTTAGTCCTAGACTCGAACTCGAACATTCTCAAAAATACTCGAGTCGGCGCCTTTGATAAACAAAAAGCGGAAATAAAAATATAAATACAAAAAAATGCGTTGTAAACAATCTCGACTTTATGCTTTTGAAGATAGAGCCGAAAGTCGCTTGTTCACAACTATAGCGTCTAATTCAGAGGCGGCTTTTATCAAAGGGACTGCGCGCTCACAAGTATACGCGCGGCGGGCGGATTCAAAACGTTCGACCAGTGACCAGAGAGAGGTGTTTTGTTTTTTTTTTCTAAATTCTTGCGGAACCCCTACAGGGGTATCGCGGAACCCTAGGGTTCCGCGGAACACACTTAGAGTACCGCTGCTCTAGGCCAATATAAAGTGTAAAACCTTTCTTAAAGTAACTACTTTTCAACAGGGTCGTCCGCGACGAATCAAATGGGGAACTGGATACTTCCCTCCTGCCAGACCATTTGAAAGTTTTAGCAGAGAAGTTAGAGGGAGAAGATGAATCTATGGATGATCAAATAGCCGAGTTCAAAGAAACTAAGGTATGATGCATTTCATTTGTATTCTGGACCAGCATCTGACTAAAATGATGATAAAGCACTGTAAATATTTGTAATGGAACATGATCAATGTCAATCTAAACTTCTATCAAAGATTGCAAATTGAAGGATTATTATGTTAAGTATATCTTTGTACAGTCACCATCAAAAATATTTATTTATTGAAAATGGACTTGCGTTTGATCGCCACTCCACCTGATGTTAAGCGATGGTGCGGTCGGGAAGAACTAACTGTTAAAATTAAAAGTAAAAAAACGTTATTAAAAAAAGCTTTCATTAAAATGCGCTAAAAAGAATAAAATAAACTTTTCCTTTATTTTTTTACTATCAACTAATAACGTCATTACACAATTTATATGATATAAAAGCTTGTCGCGAAATTTAAGTAGGTACTCATATTTACTTAGTTTCAATTTTTTTTTTAATTAATATCAATTAGATCAAATTATTCAATTTACTTGTTTATCTACACAGTTAAGTCTCGCGACAACCTTTTATATCATATAAATTGTGTAATGACGTTATAAGTTGATAGTAAAAAAATTAAAGGAAAAGTTCATTTTTTTTTTTTAGCGCATTTTAATGAAAGCTTGTTTTTAATAAAATTATTTTACTTTTAATTAATTTTTCATTTTTTAGTTATAGCTAGACAGGTTTTTTAACTCGCATTCGTATGTTCAGCAAGTCCTTGCATTTGGTACCCATATTGTAGGAAACCATAAAAAACTTAGTCCGCCATATTAGATTTAGAGTGACATCACTTTATTATTCGAGTTATTGTCAGCAAGCCCTTTCATTGATACCCATATTGTAGGAGTGCATTAAAAATAACTAGTCTGCCATCTTGGGTGTTCCGTCATGTTAGATTTAGAATGACGTCATACAGTGAACCATGCATTATCATCTAAACTAAATGTGAGGCAGATTCCTCGGCCCTAGAAGGTCGTAGCTGAACGTGCGACACCACGAACCGTTTGTAGTGAGCCAAGCTATAGAATGATTTCAAAAAGAAATCGAACTACTGTAGTATTTGCGACTAAATGGTCGCAGAAAGGAACATAACATTAAAATTCAATTTAATTTACGGACAATATCGTGGGATTTTTTTTTAAACGGAGGCAGATTCCTCGGCCCTGGAAGGTGGTAACTGAACTTGCGACACCACGAACCGTTCGTAGTGAGCCAAGCTATAGAATGATTTAAAAAAGAAATCGAACTACCGTAGTATTTGCGACTAAATGGTCGCAGAAAGGAACATAACATTAAAATTCAATTTAATTTACGGACAATACCGTGGGAATATTTTTCAAATGGAGGCAGATTCCTCGGCTCTGAAAGGTCGTAGCTGAACGTGCCACACCACGAACCGTTCGTAGTGAGCCAAGCTATGCAATGATTTAAAAAACAAATCGCACTACCGTAGTATTTGCGACTAAATGGTCGCGAAATAGACAATAGGTGAATTCAATTAATTTTGTTTGCTTGTCTTTCAATATTTATTTAATTGCGGTCTGAAAGTTTCAGTTTCATTTATTGTAAGTTTAACCCATATTATAAGTCATAAAATTAAATTAACATTCAGGTAAACAAAACAACGAAAAGAAACATATCAACATTAAAATAATGTCAGAATCATAAAATTTTTGAATAAAAGGGCAGGTAAAGTTAAGGTTGTTACTTATTAACTTACCGTGTAAGGGCTGTCACTTTTCCTGTTGTTCTCGCATTTTCCAACCCACGAGTTCTCCATGTTCTCCTGATTCTGCCTTCTGAACAACTTGTCATATTCATCTATCAATAAACGGACAGTACTTCACAATGGTTAATTCATTAAAATATGAACTATTTTGAGGTTATGTTTTGCTTACGAAACTTACGTCAAACAAGTGATTGTCTAGCTACTAAACAGTTTTACTTTTCTATTCCTATAAATGTGAAGGTGCTTAAAAGAGATGGCTATCTTTAACAGTGGTGCTAGAACGCATGCGCAGTGCACTCGCCTCGTTGCGTAGCAACAAGTGGTTGTGGTGTGCAGAGAGTAAGGCTTACTTCGTTTGAAGAGTTAAGTGTTGTGGAAAGGACATTGCTATAGTTCCATTAAAGCTCAGCCTATGGAAGTTATGAATAAAAGATGATGCTCACCATATACAATTCGATGAGGGTGGTCGTAGACTCTCACACTCTGCAGATCTATGTAGATCCTGCCGGCCGACGTAAGCCTCTGCCAATGCCTTAAAATAATAAATTATTAAATAAACACATTCTTAATAGTGCTTGCTTCTCATGAAACCACAATTTTTTCCCGCTCAAATTTATTATCTATATATCCTCTATAAGCCATAACATAAAGTAAGTTTTGTCATCATCATCATCATCATCATTTCAGCCGAAAGACGTCCACTGCTGGGCATAGGCCTCCCCCAAGCATCGCCACAACGACCGGTCCTGTGCCTTCCGCATCTAGCGGATTCCCGCGACCTTCACCAGGTCGTCGGTCCACCTTGTGGGGGGCCTACCCACGCTGCGCCTTCCAGTACGCGGTCGCCACTCCAGAACTTTACTGCCCCATCGGCCATCCGTTCTGCGAGCAATGTGCCCCGCCCACTGCCACTTAAGTTTGGCAATTCTTCGGGCTATGTCGAATCTCCTCATTTCTGATTCGATCACGCAGGGACACTCCGAGCATAGCCCTCTCCATTGCCCTTTGAGTGACTTTGAGCCTTCTTTTGAGGCCCATTGTGAGTGACCACGTTTCAAACAGTTTGTGACACTTAATTGACACTTCAATACATACCTTCAACTGCAGTAGGAGTCTCATTGGGCCGAATAATACTTTGATTGAGTACACTACTGGTAATTGTACCCCCACTGAGGATTGCTGGAACAGAAGAATAATACTTATTAGGATATTAACATCATTGCAGTTAATACTTCATAAACAATTACACTAATCATCACATGTAAATAGATTGGTAAATTTTTGTTACGTCAAATGTACAGCAGGATGCCTCTGTGTATTCTTGTGTCATTAACCTGTGTCACACCACTGTGTACACCCAACATTTTGCACTCCTTGTGTACACCTGTGTGTACACTTGGCATGAACAGGGTTAACAATAATTAATCATTATAATATGTGATTTTTACTGATTTTAGTAACCTAGAGATTATTAACGAATTAATCCTGGTCTGTTTTTATAGTATAGGATATAGGACCGAACAAGCTAAAGGCCCACCTGATGTTAAGTGGTTACCTTCGCCCATAACAACTTCAATACCACCTAAGCTGTTACCTAAATGGTACCGCAAGTCCGTTTGCCAATCTGTGACATGAAGATGGAAAGTCTCATGTGATTGTAATTTCACCGAGAAGTAGGTATGGTGGTAGTACTTCCCTGGATGAGATCTTTCACAAAAGAGCTCTACTACTACTGTACTTGCTTTATCTTTTAGGAAAAAAAGGTGTAGTTAAAAGTAATTAACAAACAATAATAACATTAGGTACATAAATAGATCAAGTATTGTAAGGCCTACAGGTCAGACACATTCTAGTCTAGAAAATAAGTTCAATAACATCTAAACATCCAAACCCAGGGCTAATTACTCACCTCTTGGAAATTGTGCTGGTTGACTTCCAATTTTCTGAGGAAAATCAACAAATAACTCGAGTGGCAGAGGGGGATGGGGCAGGTTCAATTTGGGCACAGCAGCTTTGAGTAGACGATTTCCATTCTTATTAAAATCTTCTGCAGCAAAATGTATGCCGCACACAAATTTTAACTGATGGAGTTTTTCTATGGGTAAATATACTAAATCTTGCTGGCCAATTGCTTGAACCCATTGTTGACATCTGAAACATATTAATGTACATATAATAGGTATGTTTTCAATGTACAACATTGATATTTCATCACCATTATTTCAGTCGAAAGACGTTCACTGCCGAACATAGGCCCCTCAGACTCCCTCAAGTACATTGATATTTACACATAGTTAACCACCAAAGGGGTGGTCAAACATTCCAGACAATTGATCAGAATATAATATGGAACATAATCGATGGGAACACATCACCAAAAAAAAAAAAATTATACAGTACACCACACATTATAGTGAATATACATTACTTGCTATTCTTATTCTTATTCTTTATTGTACACACAGATATACATTTATATAACAGTAGGAAAGTTTATGTACATCGGCGAGCTTAACTCAGAACTGAGTAATTAATTATTGTATATTAAAATTATTTAGTTATATTGACCACAATAAGCACAGATAAGACCATCTTATTTAATCGTATGGCATCTTTATAGGCTATCTATACATCTATATTATTTTATTCACAATGACAAATTGAGATTCTTTAACCATATGGTGGTGTCAGGTGTAAGGGTGAAAAGATCCTCTGGAGAGCCAGGGTACGACAATAAAGGACATCGTTGGATTATATGGTCCACAGTCTGGTCCTCTTCGCCGCACTCACAGAGGCTGGAGTTGCTCCATCCCCACTTATATTTGAGGTAATTACATCTTCCGTGTCCCGTTCTCAGTCTGTTTAAGCTGTGCCATAAGACCATCAAGGCTCTAACACATAGCAGCTATAAATTATTATATGACCTACATACCGGGCTGTATTCCTTTACATTATGACGAGGTATAGCACATACAACAGGTAACACAATGTATATCTTGGCTTAAAAATTTAGCTTATGCACAGGTTGTTGAAATTTAACAAGATGTATTGAGATATACATTAATGTACATTTTCATTTTGATTGGTACCTAAATGAAAGCTGAAAAAATATACATTATCATTGCCGTCTGTGGGCATAGTCATATATTTTAACTTAATAGCTGCTGTGTATCTGAAAGTTGGGACCTTCAGACTGTATAGGACAGACAACTGTGTGTATGTGACAGGCGGTAATAATAAATCTGTCGAGGTAAACTTAAACGGTTCTAGATAGTTTGTAAAGTTGACATCCACATGTGATTGAGGATAGTAATTTTTTTGAACATTGGTACATTTTTGTTATTTTGGTGTTCATTGTTTTTTGGTGAGTGTCGAGTCAGAGTGTCGCCTTCGAGAGTCTTAATATTTATTTTGGTGAGCACTAGACTTAGATCTTGGAAGATAAAAAAACAGAAAAATAGATAAAACACTTACCTGGCAGGTTCTAAGGGCAGAGCGGAAAGAAACAAACTAGGAACCGAAGATCTTCTTCTGCCACATATCACACACTTTTGGAATGATTTGCTAGCCATATTCAACAGCAAAATAGAGTCTCTGTCTCGAAAATACACTTGTTATAAACAAGCTCACAGCAGTATCACTAATAGAGTGACAGGCGGAGTTTTCACGGTAAATCGGAGGAGAAGGTCTCAACTCAACGATAATTACGGAGAATCCACGCACAAATTAGTAACAACTGTAAAATAACAAGAGAAATACGCAAACACATCCAAAAACGGCCGGTATAACTTTGTTACACGGGTAGTAATCTTAGAACAAAAAATTTCAACGTTATGTCTATGATTCTAGATGGGTTCAATAATAGATTTTGACAGTTACTTCGTCCCCCTCGGCCTTCCCCTTCTGGTCTGTTTATATTGTTGTTATAAACCTATGTGTAGTATACATGTATAATCTCAATTATTAAAGTAATTCTCTTTGTAAAATGGGCAGTCTAAACTATGTACCTATCCCATTTAAAAGTTGAAATATACTATTCAGTTTTCTACAAAGTTTAATATAACTAAATAAAAACGTACATTACGAATTACGGTTACGAAATGTTTGTTAACGTCTGCCCAACAAACAAGCCTACTACTAGCCACTAGCACATCAAGCCACTGTTATATGATCACATCAGGTAAGCAAATAATAATATATTTCATTTCAATGTTAAAGTGTAATATTTGACAATGAACTTTTCAATCTGCATGCAGTACCTACACACAAAGACATTAAATATTTACTAGTGATAGACAGGACAAGACGACCAAAATCGTAATCCAATACTTGTTACTAATTGGTAACAAGTCTCTCAGTCTAATGTCATAACCCTGCATGTTAGGTCGCATCCGTGTGTTGACAGTATAGCTACAACAAAAAAAAAAAACGGAGAAAATATGCCGTGTTGCGCATTGCGATATTGCAAATCACGTTATGGGAAAATTACTGCATCTGACTTCAGTTTATTTTCGTTAGTATTTTTTACATTTAACTAGTAAATAAATATAATAAATAATTTTCGTAAATCATTCTAGAACATGTGCTAATATTGTAATAAGCGCCATCTATTGTTGAGTAGCTTTACTACTGCCTTGATAGAGATGTGATGTTTATCGATTTTGTTATCGATAGTAAATAATAAATATAATACTGTTTAAGGATTGAATGCAAACATAATCATGTCATTTAAATATAAGTATATAAACAAGTGCTATTCGTTCAAGTATGTTGCTGGTATTGTAGGTTTCCGCCAGTAAATAATGTAGCACGTGAGAAGTGGATACGGTTTGTTCAAATAGATCGCAGAGAAGAAAATTGTCTTCCAGTTGCTGCATCAAAATTATGCTATAAGCATTTTAGAAGAGAAGACGTCTACTTCGGGATATTTTTCATATTGAAAAATATTGATAATTTCTTGAATTATGAGCGTTTGCATGAGAAAAGCCGGCAAAAAACGACCACATTTTTCAGCATTTTTCGATTTAAAAGAAAAGGTTTTGTTTTTTACAAAAAAATATTTTTGTGTATTGTAGCCCTTTTTAAAATGCGCATTTTGACACCCTAATTATTTTGATACGCTTAAAACTTCCGTAGATAAAGCGAATTAGCACTATTTCTGTAAACTGGCCTCTACTGGACCGATCGAAAAAACATTTTCAATGTTAAAATTAGTTTTCTTACAGCAAACCTTAGAGCGATAGTGAAATGTTGTTGTATGTTACTATATGTTATGTTTTATGGTAAAAAAAGTTAACGTACCTATATTTACTTAAATGAGTTTGCTATAATTTAAACATAATTTTATGAATAAATAAGTTGTAAACACTGAAACTACTGGAATAATTTTATTGCTTTCCTAATTATTGTCACTTATTTTTAGGGTTCCGAAGTCCTACAAGGAACCCTTATAGTTTCGTCATGTCCGTCCGTCTGTCCGTCTGTCCTAATCTACAGCTTAATAACTTCTACAGTTATAAACATAAGTAAATGAAATTTTGTTAAAAAAATAGGTCTCATATAGATCTCAATTTTAACAGAACAAAAAAATCGTTTTTACGTATTTTAGGGGTGGCATCCATACATGTGAAATGGGGATGAAAAATTTTTTTTCGCTGCACCCCCTCGTGTGGGGTATCATTAAATAGGTCTACTAAAATGAAGGTAATGTTTCATACACTACATTTTTATCAAGTGTACCATCTGCGAAATATAGCCCGCCAAAGTGGCTTGCAATGTGTCCCCCCCCTGCCATTTCTAAACTATGCAATGTAGAAACTTATAATATTCCACATTGATAGACCTTTGTGAAAACTCTCTTTTAAAATGATTTCGAGTATAATGTGATTATAATTTTTTGAGTTATAGAGAGAAAACTGAAAAATACTTAAAACGTCCTAGTTCAAAGGTGGACCTTAGATAAAAATGATCTTGGCAAATAATGCTCCTTTAGCTACTTTCTATTTGAAAAAATCACAAAAAGTAACTTTGAAATGACACACTTCTTAAATTTGGCTTCTTGAATTTATCGCTAGATGGCGCTACTAACAACACGCTCTGAGTCGCGAATGCTGCCGATTATTGCAAAAACTAAAATAGCAATGATTAATATTCGATTTGATTCGTTTGTAATTACACCTACTTAAGGAACCCTATAATACTGAGCATGGCCCGACATGCTCTTGGCCGGTTTTTATCTTTTCAAATGTGAAACAAAAAATACATTTATCGATATTATCGATACTCTGATAAATGGTAACACCCCTACCACAAGTTTCTAGTTTCTACTTAGCTTCACCCAGAGTTGCCAGACCTATAGATTTTTCTGTAGATCTATGGATTTTTGACGTCGCCTACGGTTATACGGATATCGATAGCAAATCTATGGATTTTTGAACGTAATAAGTTATTCTCTCTATTTAATGTACATAAAAACACACTTAGGCAATAGGCTCGCCCCCTATTACATGGGACTATAACATAACTGGCGAAATTTGGGTGTACTATTACACCTCTGCCTACCCCTTCGGGGAAATACAGGCGTGATGTTATGTTAAAAACACACTTTAAATGATAATGACACTGGCACGGGCAGAGAGAATAAACTTTTAGACTTAATAAAATTGTTTTTCTGTCATAGACACGTTTTGCTTATGTTTGTTTAGTTTCCAATATTTATTTACCAGATTTTAACTATATTAGGAGTAAAGGCAAGTCTAAATAGTCAGACAAAGCTTTAAAAAAGTCTCTAGATCTACGGTTTTCATAAAGGGGAATCTACGGATTTCTAGATTTTTTAAGCTTAATTCACGGATTGAAAATCGGATCTGGCAGCACTGGTCACCTACCGGGCGATAGCTGAATTATATTTTATACTCTGTTTTTTTTATTTGTCTTATTTAGTAAACAATCTTGGCATGTCTTTTTTTATTCAATTTGTCAATAATAATTATTAAAAGACATTATGTTAACAACTCCACACACTTAATAACATTCTTTAACCTAATTACATGTGCAGGACTAGTAATTATATTTTATTAGTAGTTTTTTCAATAAAGAGACATGCCAAGATTGTTTACTAAATAAGACAAGAAAGAAAACACAGACTTGAATAATTTAATACGTGTTTCTGCTATTACACGTTAGATGTCGTCATTGTGACCTGGGATCACAGTTTTTCTTTGAGTTTTCGTCTGATAGCCTCTCTATGCCCTATATTAAATCTCTTTGCCTACACACTACAGAAAACGATTATTTCAGGCTTCTGTGGGCCAAACGAAGCTTAATGAATTGATACACAGGGAAACAAGCCCTTCCCACCAGATGGTTCAAATAAAACTAGGAGTTGGGAGATTAATACAATACCGCTTGAATATTATTTGTTTCTTTTTGCAAACATAAGTATACTACATGCTACCGCATGTTGGAAATCATAAAATATCACACATAATGCAATACTTTATGGGACACTTCTAAGTACTCCTTGCCTATCTGGTCCTTGTGCCCCTCCCAGAAACAAATCCTGGATCTGCCCTTGGCCACAGCAATAGGATTCCATTTGGACCCTTCGGGTGTGGAATCTTAATAATATTAATGCTGTTGTAAAACTATTTATTATTATTTCAGATACTGAGATGCCACCGCCTACATACAGTTTTGTTGGAAATCATTTGTTAAATGAAGTAAGCAACAGCTTTTTTCATTTTCTTTAATGGCATTTATATTTAAAAACAAAATAATATGAATAACAATATTATAACTTGGCCTCAACAAAGTAAGCTGTGTGTGAATGTCATAATCAACTGAGAAATGTTTGAGCATGACGGTAGGCAGGGTAAAGTTCTAAAGATATTTCTATTAAAAAATGGTTCATCATTATCAGCCCGTTACTGTTCCACTTCTGGG
This sequence comes from Asteroscopus sphinx, assembly GCA_949699075.1. Lineage (NCBI taxonomy): Eukaryota > Metazoa > Arthropoda > Insecta > Lepidoptera > Noctuidae > Asteroscopus > Asteroscopus sphinx. Next base: position 16,158,718 of record OX453024.1, read on the forward strand.
CACGGGCCTCTTCTCAGAAGGATTCAGGCCTGAGTCCACCACGCTGGCCTACTGCGGGTTGGTGAACTAAACACCATCAAGAACTGTATGAAGCACTCTAAAGTGGGTAGGTTTCCTCACGATGTTTTCGTTCACTGTTAAAGTAAAAAGTGACAATCAAATTCAGATTCACACTTGAATTCGAAAAGCCAGAGGTGTGGGCCGGGTACGAACTCAGATCCCCCTGCAAGGATGGCAAGCATTCAACCACTAGGCTATACTTTAAATTACTAGGTTATAATGTTCATTCCGGGACCCATCTGAAAACCAGTGCTGCAACATTTCGGTGTTGTAGCATATGCTGAGATGGGGGCCTTTTTAGTCTTTTACAGGCATATTATTTTTAATTTTATCGTTGATGTGTTATTTTTTCTCTCGCCTGTAACAAGATTAAAATAATTATTTTATTTCTTTCTTTCATTTTGTTTGATTTATGTAAATTCAATGATAAAATTGTTGATATTAATGTAAAACCAAGTAGTTAAAAGCCTCAATTTTCCTTGCAGGTAATGTACAATCAAATAACAGTCCCTTCAACACTGAAGACGATGACTCCTGTGGCTAGGAAGATCCTGTGGATGCAAATAAATAAATAAATATCTTCGGGACATTTTAATCAAACAAGAAAATGTAGAATTTTATTCTGATTAGAAATAACTGAAAAAAAAAACAATGTTTATAGGAGAAAATTGAAAAATAAACAGATTTATGTAAAAGTAATGGTTTTTATTTCAATTTCACTATAAAAAATAAAATATTAGCAATGCATGTATAGGTACCTACCTACGCATGAATAAGAGGCAAAAGCCTTGTATCCAAGGCCGAAATTTAAAAACCTTTTGCTTGGTTGGAAGTTGAAAAAAATGTGTTATCTGTGCTTGTCATTTTCTATTATTGAGGTTACTCTTTGGTTCCCTATTGACCAAATTTCTTGTTCGGAGATTGTCGTCTGATGCGTAGCATCTCTACTTGGTCTGTGCTTTGTTATGATGAGTGATGACGGATTTTCGCCATCTTGTCAAATGTAATTTTGTCAGACGTACCAATATTTAAATACAAATTTATGAATTTGAGTTGACTTTGTAATGTTGGCAATACAGATCTTCAGAAACCAATATAAAATGAACCCCGGCTTGTACGATCTCCAAACATGTCATAGTTCAAGAATTATTGGAACATTCTCAATGTATGGAAGTGTCTACCCACTGGTTACGTAGTATTATATTCTCTTTGGTTCCCACCTACTAAACGTAGTGATTATATACTCTTTGCCCACCTACGATTAACTTCCCGCTGACTTTTAAATGGGGTGTCGTTCGGAAGCGTAACACCGTGAACCATTCATATAAATATACATTTAGCAAAATGTGGTAAAATCAACACATTATTATTTTTGTTGTAGGCAAAATACGATGCTTTAAATATTTAATTATACTTTTGTGTTCATGCAACTAATATTTTGAATTTTTAATATCAATACATTACAAAATTAATACCGTAACTTACCGACAAAAAACTTAATCTTGTTTCTAAACGTCACCGTCAAAAGTTAAAAGACAGCCATAGACAACTTATCAATCCAGAAGTCAGCCAGGTTTACGCATGTCATACATAATACGACATTTTACAAGGCAGTTAACACAGAGTACATTATATAGCTGAGAAATGGCAGTTAAATGGATTGCCTGGAACTTGCATGGTTTTTTAAAAGCTCATAATACGGCCCCAGTTATGAGTATGTAAATAATAACAAGTTTAAATCCTACAAAGTCAAATAAAAAGTGAAAAAAATCAAATAAATCAATGATTTTATTGATAAAAAAAAAAAACTGTCATAAACATAAAAATCATGATTTTTATCAACCCCAAGTAAAACACCCTAATACAGTGATGGAAACTAGGGTTCTGAGGGATTTGTGAGAAAATAAGAAAAGTCGTGTTGTTCAACTGTGTATCATTTCCCACACTTGTAAATGTTAACAAGCACTTAACTTTTAATAATCCACCATTATTACACATTAACACATGAAGAAACACAAATTTTGAAAAATAATACAAAATCCACAACATTCTCCTGAATTTTCCTGCCAGCCAAGTGCATATACATTTAAGGAAATCGCGAAAAGAAATCAGCTGATCCCTACATTTGTGTTCATATAAATGATGTGTTATTGAAATAACTGAAAATCTCTTAAGGGGTCATTGTACTCATCAGTATGAACAACTTTTACTATGGGACCAACCCTGAAACCGCGAAACAAATAAAGCTGATCCCTACATTTTGTCGATTTATCTGAACACAATAGGAACAGCTGATTTTTTATTCACGATTTCAGGATTGGTCACATAGTAAAAGTTGTTCGTCGATGAGGAGGGGCATCGTTTTCGAATCGACGAAATTTTCAGCATGTATAAACTCTTAGTAGAAAAAAGCCACCGACAATACTAAATACCTATTTTTTTTTCTCCACTGCATAACTCCTGATCTCACCAGCCTGCCAGATCGGCGGTTTTTAGGGTCCTTAGGCTGAAGTTAGCTTAGCTTTTTGGTTGTAAGCCCTCTGTATATTTGAAAGGTTTATTTGGTACATAATTTTGCACTTGGCTTTACCATTTGTATAAGCATATTGATTGTACGTTATTTGTATGAATTTATGTAATAACTGGTTATCTTATTTTAACAGGTCTATTTCATCATCATCATCAGCCTATATTAGTCCACTGCTGGACATAGGCCTCTCCCATGGCACGCCACTGACATCAATCCTCGGTCACTTGCATCCGTATCATCACTCCATCGAGCCGGAGGGCGTCCTACCCTATGTTTACCGATTCGATTTAGTAAACCAATATCCACCAAAACCAGTGAACTTAAAAGCTTTCAGAAACAGGTAAATTGCTAACACTTCATTATCCTAGCTTTTTCCCAATTAAGTTGGTGCTGGCTTCCAATGTAACCAGATGCAGCTGAATACTTATCAGTATTGTACACGGAGTGACTGACATCAGATCCCCGCAACACAGTTTCTGGGTAATACCGACATTCGCAGGTTAGACCAGTTGTCGGACTTTCGAGCTTCTTTCTGATTAGCCATAGCAACTGCCATAGATGTGCGTATGTCAGCCGGGACCGACAGCTTAACGTGCTCTTCGAGGCATGAAGGGGTCTCAATGTGCAACAAAATGGCCACCCACCCATCCACGGACTGACCACGGCAAGTGTAGCTAAACCTCTGGGAGGTTATCCATATTATTACCATCATACAATCTGCGCGGTTGCTACTTAGCCATGAGCCCCTAAAATTAAGGTATCTTCCAGATTGATCCCATTTTTATCAAAATACAGTTTTGATAGTGGGATCCATGTGGAACTGAGGGAACTCCTCAAATATTATAGGCATACATACACATAGTGATTTTGGTATTTTCATCAACAAATCAAGCATTTGCATTCAGAAAGTATATATATTTTGTGGATATTATACTCACATTAAAAATAACACACTAACGCAAAGCAATCATTCTTAATTTTTCTCATGTATCTGGTCTGCTCGACGTCCGTATGTCACTGCAGGGATCCAGCAGAATACCAGCGTCAGGTATAATACCTGGCACATGCTGAGCTACATATCACACTTTCTTATTGTATTTTTACCTGTATGTCCTGTGTCTTGTTTTTGTACTAAATAAACGTTTTATCTATCTATCTATCTATCTATAAAGTAACATTTGGTGAAAATCTGATCTCCGGATATAAAGAAGGGAACTCTTCAATGTATGACAGCATATCATATCATCGGGGATTGTAGCAATCGCTTGTCTTTCTATTGTTGATGCCAAAAATATAAAATAAACTTTTAAAAAAGAAAAACTGACTTCAATAACCCTCCTTCTGGCGCAGTCGGGTAAAAGTTTGAAAATAATTTGTGTGAAACAGTTTAGGAAGTCGGTGCCAATTTTTTCTTAAATCAAACCGAATCAAAGGCACCGACTTCCTAAACTGTTTCACACAATTTATTTTATTATTTTTGAAGATGGTTTTAACTTTTTTATAAAGTTTATTTTATACTAGCCTATGCCCGCGTGAATGTCGTTTATCGCGCATCCCTCGGGAACTGTTCATCTTCCCGAGATAAAAATGAGCCTATATGTTAATCCGGGCTATATTCTATCTATATGCCAAATTTCATTAAAATCCATTCAGTAGTTTTTGCGTGAAAGAGTAACAAACATCCACACAAACTTTCACGTTTATAATATTAGTAGGATTATTTTCCTCATGTTTATGATCACATTTTCTAATAATTGTCATTGTACTCATATCATAACCTTATACTCAATAGATAACCAAAAATAACAAATGACTTATGTATTTCCAGATTTAGCTGCGCCTGCAAACACTTCAGGGGTAATTCTTACTTCCTTAAAGCATCCAGCTGCAATGACCAAAAAAGGTACGTATTTGTTTCATTTATTATGTTTCAATGTATTGTAGTGAAACAGCCTCGTTGGTCTAGTGGTTGCAAGCGCGACTGCTGAGCGTGGGGTCCTGGGTTCAGTTCCCGGGTCGGGCGAAGTGTTATTGGGTTTTTTCATTAGGAAATTCTCAGTAGCAGCCTGTGGCCGTATTATGAAGTGTTAGAATCATCATTGTTTCGTTGGGAAAGAGAGACAGAGCTATACATGACTAATAGCGCTATCCCTCTTAACACCGGAACAATGATGGCTTTAACACTTCATAATACGGCCCCTGGAGTCTGGATTTGTGCCCGGTTAATGGCAATAGGCTCGCCCACTATTGCATGGGACTTACACAACACAACTGGAGCAATGTGGGTGTCTGCCTACCTGAATACAGGCGTGATGTTTTGTTATTTTGTAGTAAAAAGTAAACAAGTTAGTTATGTTTTGGGTTGCCTACAGAGCGCTGAGATTTTTATGAGGGAATCCGCCGGATGCGGGAGGTGCAGGACCGGTCGTTGTGGCGATGCTTGTGGGAGCCTAAGACCAGCAGTGGACGTCTTTCGGCTAAAATGATGATGATCAAAGTTAAACTTTAATTAAATTTGCTATCTATAGTACGCAATATCCTCTCGTCCAAAATACCGCAGTGTCTCAAGACGTAAGTCTTTGACCAGTGTGTGTTACCAGTATTTACTTACGGCACTAAAACGTGGTCGTTCACAATAGGCCTGATAAGAAGGCTCAAAGTCAAACAAAGGGCAATGAAGAGGGCTATGCTCGGGAGTATCCCTGCGTGATCGAATCAGAAATGAGGAGATTCGCAGGAGAACGAAAGTAACCGACATAGCCCGATGAATTGCCAAACTTAAGTGGCAGTGGGCGGGGCACATTGCTCGCAGAACGGATGGCCGATGGGGCAGTAGTTCTGGAGTGGCGACCGCGTACTGGAAGGCGCAGCGTGGGTAGGCCCCCCACAAGGTGGACCGACGACCTGGTGAAGGTCGCGGGAATCCGCTGGATGCGGAAGGCGCAGGACCGGTCATTGTGGCGATGCTTGGGGGAGGCCTATGTCCAGCAGTGGACGCCTTTTGGCTGAAATGATGATGATGATGATGATCTATACTAATATTATAAAGAGGAAATATTTGTTTGTTTGTTTGTTCGTAATCGATAAACTCTGAAACTACTGAACTGAGTTTAATAATTCTTTCACCATTAGAAAGCTTCTTAATTCAGAAGTAGCATAGGCTATATCTTATTTCAGTATGCGGGCTAAGCTGCGGGCAAAGTAAAGTTTCTAATAAACCAGCAACATAACTAATGAACCAGCAAGATAACTGAACTATCTCATAACAAGGTTTTCTTTTTTCAGCATCAAACATAATAACCCGCAAAACACTATCAAAACATTACAACAACAAAAAAGACAGTTATGCCACACGACTAAAGGAAGCACATAGAAAGTAAGAAACTTTCTGAAAATACATCTTTTCAGAAATGTTTACAGAAATTTACGACATTGGCAGCCTCCAAAATTCAATCAAAAGGAAGGAAAAATGGGAAGAAGATTCACCAAAGACGAAAAAATCATGGCTCCTCAGCTTATACAAACAGGGCTCAAAAGCATATAGATCTCTAACTCTGCTTACTTCCTGTGTCGGCTTAAGACCAGGATAAAACAAAAAGATATTTGAACAGTTGAAGAAAAGGGTCAATAACGTCGTGTATTCTTTCTTCTATTCAATGAAATATCAATAATGTTTCATTATGATTTCAATAGAAAAAGAGATGAGATTACTGGATTTGTTAATAATGGAAGACAAACAAAGAGAAACATAGCTGACCATGCTCTTGTATTTATGTTAGGGGAGTTATGAAAATTACAAGCAACCACCACCGGCTTATACATTTTCCAGAGGAACAACAAGAGGAGATTTAAAACTTTTATTAACAAAATATTATAACCGAATTGCAGTCATGTGGATTGAATGTGCTTGCAACTGTCTGTGACCAGGGGAATGTAAATGTTATGTACTGTAAACGAATTGATAGAAGAAACTTGTGTTAATTATATAATTAACACAAGTTCTTATATAAGAAGAATACAAAATTTCAAGGATCAAGTATTTGTAATAAATGGAAAGGTATTCATGCCCCTTTTTGATCCCCCGCACTTAATCAAAGGGATTAGGAATAATTTTATTATGAAGGATTTGCAGTGCACTATAGACAAGTTAAAATTGAAAAATGGGACCACTTAATTAAACTTCATCCCTCACATAAAGGAATCAGATTAATGAAAAATCTTACGGAAGCTCACATTAACCCCCAAAATGAAGGTTAAGATGGCAACCCAAATATTCAGTCGAACTGTTGCTACCAATATGGGATACTTAGCTGGTGAGTAGTTATTATAAGCAGTATCATATTCGTGAGCTTAATTACCTAAAGTCAATGATTTATTTTGTTTATCCACCAGCAAACAGGCAAATATCTACCTGATTCAAATCCAAACTAATATACTAAAATCAAAAGTAACTCTCTCTGTTTCTTTATTACGTTTTCACGCTACGCGTGAACCGATTTTGAGGAAACGTGGTACAGAGATAGTCTGGAACCCGGAGAACAACCTAGCTACTTTTTATACTGCGAAGATAAAAAAAAACCTGCTGAATGGCGATAACGTCTTTGTGTGATAAAACGAATTACGCGAGTGCGAAGCAGTGGGCAGAAGCTAGTAATTAATAAACCAAACTAACCTTCAAAGTTTTGAACACCAATCATCTGATCACTGGTTATAAGCAATTGTAATTTGCTGTTTGTTGACCATCCCTCGAAATTTATTTAAAAGTCATATTTTTAGTTTTATTTCTACTTTTTCAGATAAAAGAATACTTCCAGTGGAGTGCAAAAATACCGCCGAAGTATTGCTGGTTTTCGATGAACTCTTCGATTCTATGGATGGCAGTCATGATAACTCGAAAAAAAGCAGCGGAAAAGTTATTTATCTTAAAAGCTTTCTCACACCTAAATCTGATCATAGTAAGGTATGGGCAAGGGCAAGAAAAGTATTAAAATGTAATAAAAATGAAAATTATACTATAACAATTTTGTAACAGTAATCATTTTCAACTTTTTGACTTGCCCAGACCGCAAAAGTGATTCGACAGTTTTTTTTAGTTCTGTATGAGATTTTACATACAACATTCGGCTGTTGCCGTGATGTGAATACGTTGTTGACTGGCATCAGGACATAAAATTCGGACAAAGAAGATACTGTGAAAGAACTAGCAATTGAATATTATAAAAAAAACGTATTTGCAAATCATAACACTGCATTTGTTTATGACTGTACAGAGAAATATATCAGTGCAGCGTGTGCGGGTAGATGAACACAGTTTAAATTTTATTTATGATCTATACTATAATAAAACTGTAAACGTCGAAAAGTCTGTACATTGAGTTTTTTTTCGCGAAAACCGGCTAGGGGGACTAGAAATAAGCTATAGAACACGAATCAATCGTTTAAAAAATTTATGTCTGTCTGTCTATTTGTTACCTCATCACGTGAAAACGGCTGAACGGATCGTAATGAAACTTAGCATTTGTATTGGTATTAGTCTAACTTAAAATATAGGGTATGTTTTATCAGAATTGGTTGAGTAGATCCAGCGATACAGCTTGACCCCTCTATTGTATTAAGTTGCATACAAAGTAGAGGTCATGATTGTTGGTTAGATGCAGGTTGCAGGTTCCTAAAAATACAACTGGATTCTATTAGTATTATAGAAAATATAGAATAACATAACATAGCCCATCACTGTCCCGCTGCTGGGCATGGCCCTCTTCTTGGAATGAGAAGAGTTAAGGAACTGGATATTGTTAGTGTAATAGATTATCATAACATAATCAGCTCATTACCTACTGCCCCACTGCTGGGCACGGACCTCTTCTCGGAACGAGAAGAGTTAAGAAACTAGAAAATATAGAATAACATAACGTAGTCAACCCATTACTGTCCCACTACTGGGTATGGCCCTCTTCTCAAAATGAGAAGAGTTAATGAACTGGATATTATTAGTATTCTAGAATAACATAACATTACCAGCCCATTACAGTCCCACTGCTGGACACGGGCCTCTTCTCAGCATAAGAAGAGATGTGGTTAGTGTTATAGAATAACATAATCAGCCCAATTACTTCCCACTGCTGGGCACGAGCGTCTTCTCAGAATGAGGGAGTTTAGGGCTAATTCCATGAAATTCCATCACCTTAGCCGGTTGGTTGTAAAAACAAAATATAGTATGGTCGGTAAATAGTGTAATCGTCTGTGTAGGCGCTTATATGTATATATTTGAAGATATTGTGTTCATAATTATGACACGATGTTATTTTCCGACATCCACGCGGACGGAGTCGCAGGCACAGCTAGTTCAATATATAATAGGTTTTTTATAACCTTGAAACCTGATTGAAACGGGAAGAGGTGGACAGGATTCCATAATATGATCACCTTTGCGTCCACACAGTCGCTCTTCGTGGGAATAGCAAGGAGATCATTCAATTAACCATGAAGCATAGTGGTTTTAAGGCACGAGTGAATAGCTTTTTCCTGGGCAAGCGTGCACCATCGTCGGACGAAGTTATAATGACGAAAAACTATAGGTAGGGAGTAAGAAGAGCTTTTCCTTTTTAAACTTCATGTTCGGTTCTTCAGAAATGCCTTCAGAGTATTTCAAAAAGCCAAAGGTATACATGCTGAAATTCGAATCGCTTATTTCCCGAAAAGGGGTCATTGTACTCATTATTATGAACAACTTTTACTATGGGACTAAACCTTAAATCGCGAAAAATAAATCAGTTGGTGGGACCAACTGAGGTATTGTTATACTACCTCAGTGGTTGGTCCCTACATTTTATCGATTTAAGTGAACAAAAATGTAGGGACCAACTCTGCCGTGCTTGTGATATATACAGTAAGTGCCTTGGAGACAGTTTCGAGAAAAAGGCGGCCAAAGTTTTTTTTACAACTTTTGACATTTCTCCTGAAATATAAATCCTACCCAAGTCTTTTATATTTTGTAACGTATATAAAGGTTTGCTTTACAATATATATCTTTTTATTTTAGTTTAGATATAATATTTTAGTTGAAAAACATAAAAAAATATTTATGTCAAGGAATGACAAATTAAAAAATTAAACTTTTCTTAACATTGGTACAGTAAGTGCGTGACTTACTGTAATCATCTTTAGTTTGAAGTTACATACTGCAACAATGATTACGAAATGAGGTATGTTTAAATAGAATCACCAAAATAACACTACTCTTACTGTAAATATATTATGGTTTAGTAGACCAATGTTTGTTTGGACTTGTACGGACGTACGGACTTGTACTGACTTGTACGGGTGTGTATGACGGACGCGTACTGACTTGTACGGACGCGCACTGACTTGTACGGACTTGTACGGACGTGTAAGACAGACGTGTATGGACTTGAACAGACATGTACGGACGTGTACGGCGGACGTGTACGGACTTGAACAGACATGTACGGACTTGAACAGACATGTACGGACGTGTACGACGGACGTAGACGGACGTGTATGGACGTGTACGGACTTGTACGGGTGTACGACGGACGCGTACTGACTTGTACGAACTTGTACAGACGTGTAACTCGGACGCGTACAGACTTGTACGGACGTGTACGGTCTTGTATGGACTCGTATGGACTTGTATGAACTCGTATGAACTTAACTGAACTGGACTGGACTGGATTAGACTGGACTGAACTGGACTGGCCTGAACTGGAGTGAACTTTTTGTATTTTTTTTTGCCTTTGGGAAATCCTCTTGGACGCACTCCGCCCGGGGTAGGCGGAGCCAGTGTCGGACTCTTACCGACTAAAACGACCACGGTGTTCCATCGACTACCTTAGCCGGGGGCGTGGGAACCCATGAGTATACACAAAACCACCCCCGACTGGACCCTGCCCGCCACAAACAGGCGAGTCCCTTCTTCCCGTGTGGCCTAGAGTCGCCCGCACCCTCCGCGGTGCAGCACACGGAACACTGCACGCCACCTCACCTCATAAGCAGCCTTTACCAGCTACGCCAACTAAGCCAGCTTGGCCAGCTACGCCAGCTGTGTCAGCTATGCCAGCTGCGCCAGCTGTGTCAGCTACACCTGCTACGCAACTGTGTCAGCTACGCCAGCTGTGCCAGCTACGCCAGCTACGTCAACTGCTGGTCGGGCAGCAAAATACCCCGAGTCTACTGCTCGCAGGCCCCACCTCTCGTAATTTTTATAGAGGTTTTCTTCCTCGCCGTCCAGGCGGTGAAGCCAATACCCTCGGTGCCAAGAGGCGCAAGAACACTATTCGGTGGGCACTCCTGGTGTTACGAGATCGACGGGGGCAGGGAAGGACAGTACCCCCGCTGCCTGCCCAATGGCAGGGTGAGTGCACACCGGGCTCGCCCCTGTTCCTCCACCGTGCCCTCTGTTGGGATCAGATGGGCACGTGGAGCAACTCCCCACTGGCCCAGAAGTCCCAGAACAGGCCCCTGCCGTGCCAGAATATTCGCCACAGGCAATAAGATCCCCCGAAGGTTAATCCCTCGAAAGGATTGTACGTACTGTACTGAACTTAACTTGACTAAACTTGACTTAACTTGACTGAACTTGATTGAACTGGAATGAACTGAACTAAACTGGACTTGACTGAACTAGACTGAACTTTTTTTTTATAGTATAGGATGGCGAAACGAGCTAAAGGCCCACCTGATGTTAAGCAGTTACCTACAGCAGCAGCAGCAGTTACTTGACTTATCTTGACTGAACTTGACTGAACTGGACTGAACTGAACTGGACTGAACTTGACAGAACTGAATTGGACTGAACTGAACTGGACTGAACTGAATTGAACTAATGTAAACTGAACTGGACTGAACTTCTGATGCCCATAATTAAATTTATCCTACAGGATATTATTTTTTCATGAAGTGCATACCAGTTTTCAAGTCTAAACACAAAAAAAAAAACAAAATCGGTCCCGTAGTTTTTGCGTGATGCTCGAATAAACAAACAAACAGACATTTACAGTTTTGTAATAGTTACAGGAAAACAGCTAATTATTAACAGGATCCGACACGTGGGTTAACAGAATATAACGCGAGCGGGGCCGCGGGTAAAGGCTAGTTTTCTATAATACTAATAGAATCCAGTTGTATTTTTAGGAACCTGCAACCTGCATACAACCAACAATCATGACCTCTACTTTGTATGCAACTTAATACAATAGAGGGGTCAAGCTGTATCGCTGGATCTACTCAACCGCTGGATCTATTCAGATAAAACATACCCTATATTTTAAGTTAGACTAATACCAATACAAATGCTAAGTTTCATTACGAACCGTTCAGCCGTTTTCACGTGATGAGGTAACAAACAGACAGACAGACAGACATCAATTTTTTAAACGATTGATTCGTGTTCTATATCTTATTTCTAGTCCCCCTAGCCGGTTTTCGCGAAAAAAACTCAATGTACAGACTTTTCGACCTTTACAGTTTTATTATAGTATAGATTTTTCGCATGCGTAAATGCGTTAAAAATAATAAAATAAATACTCATTTTTGAGTTAAGCTCGCCGATGTACACACGGCTACACATCAAGCTGTACTTTTCCAGTTTATGCTGACCTCGCATTGCATAGGCTTTCCGTACAATGCGAGATCAGCTTATACTGGAAATGTACAGCTTGATGTGTAGCCGTGCGTACATAAGCTTTCCTACTGTAATAATAATGTGTATATTTGTGTACATTAATAGTACTACATTATGATACAAGTGAGCTAAGTTGACTATTATACTCGAGGCTGGATTGCAGCCCGAGCCGAAGGCGAGGGCGTAATGGAGCCGAGAGTATAATTGTCAATGCTCACGCGTGTCATACGACGTTTTTCAACACACTTGCAAGGAAATAAACATAAATTACACATTTTAGACAAATATTAAATTTGTGAAAAATGATCAAAATGGCGCGCGGACCGCGCGGTGACATACAACTATGCGCGCGCAGGTGGTCGAAGGAAACCACCATACAGCCTAATATAAAAATATTATAAATAGATTTTTTTATTTATAACACAAATTAATATTAATTTGTTGACAAAAATTAATAATTTGATGAAATGAAATGTTTACATAGCATATCTTAATTAATAGAGTTGATTTATTCCCAAAAATGTTTAATTTAGTTCAGGCATAAAAACTCTTTGCTGCGATGAGTTTTTACTTGGTCTATGGCTGCGATTTAAAAATAAACTGTAAAGTAAAAAGCACTAGTGCAATAATATATAATGAGAAAAAGGCGGGAAACCTTCGAATTAGGCGGGAGCGTTTTTCATATAACTTTTTGATAAAATTCATATTTTATTAGTAAAACGAGGCCAGTTGAGTAGATTTGTGTAAATATCATATATTTAGTTTATATTTCATTTAGTTTGTAGTGTATTGTGAATATTTAGGTAAGTTTTAACAATTTTTTCGTTTCTGACCCATGGATAAGGAGCCGCCTGACCGGGGGGACCCAGTCCCCTCGGTAGGCGAAAATATCACCATTGTTTCCTCCGTATCCTTGGAAAATGAATCCAGCATGGATACGGATGGGTCCATTACTCGAGAGAGAAAAAGGACGAGGGCTTCACGTAAAATGTGTAAACACTGTAACAAAAGACGGCGGCATGGTCAGGAAGGTAATAGTACAGCGAAAAGTAGTAAAGGGAGTCACTGTCATTGCGACAGTGATTCTCAAATAATTACAGAATCAATTGCCACCACACAGTGTGATAAGATCCCGGTTTTTGTCTCATCGTGTTTTTATTGAGTTAATCGATAGAGTTTACAATTCCGAAGATTAGACTAAAACTCCGGGTTCGCTAAGACTTGAGGTTTTTTTTAAAAAAAATGTCAAAGTTTCGCAATATCCGACTCTTGAAAAATGAAAAAAAAATCATTATAATTTAATGGAAGTACTTATTACAGAATTTATTTATTCTATCGAAAAATGGAATAATAGCCGACCGTTCTACCAATTCCTGTTGCATTAGTATGAATGGGTCGAGAGATATGATTTTTTTTCTCATTTTTCGTTTTCATTTTTTTATTCATCTAAACCGCCGTAGTAGGTGGTCATTCCTATATCAAAAAATTGCTGATACTTTCTATTATGTGTAGTATTAATTCCAAAACCTAACTCGTTGGTTTCCAGGAGTTATTGGAAATTTTAGTAATATCCGAAATATCCGTACTTAGGGCTGCCACTTCAACCAAAACATAATTTGTTTATTTTTATTAAGTTTTAGCTTCCTTATCACGACCATAACAAGATATCATTATTTTGTGGCTTAGATGGCAAAGATTGAGTAATTTTATAAAGGAAATTAAAAAACTAATGGAGAAATTGGTATCATGTTGACTGTTACACGTTTTTTGTAAACCGTCTATAAATTCTAACCCAAAAGACTCAACTAATAGTAAATAAAAGAAAATCCTTTCCGATGTCTCATAAGTATATAAATCAACATTAAACATGAGTAATATACCTATATCAACATTTTTGACAATTTATTAAATATTCTTAGTCAATTTAGTTCTTTGTTATTAATTTTACAATTCTTTTAAATCAATTTTGTTTTACTTTTTAACCGACGAAAAAAACGAGGAGGTTCTCAATTCGTCTTTTTACAGAGTAGTCCGATTTTGATGATTCTTCTTTTAATAGATAGGGTATATCTCGAAGTTGCTCCCATTTAAATTTGAAAATCAAAATCCACCCCTAAGGGTAGGAAAACAGGGGATGAGTGCTTGTTCACCCACTGAATTCTTACCTGTTAAGACGCTGACAACACCTAAAAAATCAGACGTCTGCGGTCACTGTCGTTTTGTACAGAACAGAAAGAGAGGCAACGAGCGGAGGGACGTCGGGTGCGTCGCTCAACTTGAATGAAAATTAACAATATATTTTTTTAATAAAAAAGTAAACGCTTATTTGAAAAACAGAAACAACAAATGTTTAGATTATTGTCTTTCTCAAATGTTTTCTTAATTTTATTTATAATATTTAGTAAATAATAGAGATTGTTTGCTTTAAAGCATGTTTTAAGTGGTTAGTTTACAATTCTTTTCTATCGAGAAAACTTCAAGAAAACGTGTTTTGGGCACAATACAGTTTCAGAAAATACGATCAAGATTAACATATATTTTTTTCACAGCCACAAACTGAATACATACAGCTAAAAATGTTTTTAAAAGAAGCCTATTTGGGGTATTTGGCTGTTGTCAGCGTCTTAACCGATTCCGTTGAAACTTGGCATACATAAATGTTCTAGACACTACAACATAATAATAATAATAATAAAATATTTTATCTTCAGAAAACAACATTCCATAATCATTTTTGTTAGTATCAATGAAAAACTTAAACAACTATGTTAGTAAACACAGATAACAATCATTAATAAATATTAACAAATGTCGAGTCATTGATTCGCACCTCTCACATGTAAATCAATGAAACGACTGAGGACGGCGGTGTCCATCCTTCCCGCTAACATCTTCAGGATTCCATTGCTACTCCCCCGCATCCTCTGCACAACAGACGCAATTTTCTTGCGTATGATGGCATGAAAATCATCCACATGTGCATCCGCAAACATGCCTGAAGCACTACAATACCGAGGGAGGCGCAACAGAGCCCTGAAGATGTTATTATACTGAACTCTGAGGGCATTGTAGGATTTTTGCGTAAAGTTAACCCATAGACCACTCGTGTAAAAACTTTGACAGTAAGCCTTGAATAATGTAAGCTTGACTTCTACCGTACAACGAGTGAATCGATGAGCCAACATATTGCCACGCACCGACAATGCCCTCCTTTCCCTCTCTATATCCGGGTCATCGCGTAAAGTTTCAGTAATAATGTGCCCGAGATACTTAAACTGAGGAACACGGTTCAGCTGAACTCCATTCAGAGTCAAAGGTGGAACACTGTTAGGTCTCTTATTCTTTCCAACCAGAACCATAAACTCACTCTTTTTCTCATTATACTTTAAACCGTGTTCCTCAGCATAAACTTCACATACGCTGAGAAGTTTCCTCAAACCGCCGATTGACGGGCTCAGCAGCACCATATCGTCTGCGTAGCTAATGTTATTAACACTAACATTATCCATTCGGCAGCCGACATGCATGCTGCTCAGCCCCTCAATCAGCTGATTTACATACAAATTAAAAAGTCTAGGAGAGGTTAACCCTCCTTGTCGCACACCACAATTTAATGAGTATTCATCTGAATAAACATTTGCCCATTTTATAATATTTTTCTGATGACCGTACCAATATGAGAACATTTCTATGACCTCCAGAGAAACACCCACCTGTTTCAACTTAGCCCAAAGTAAGTTATAGGACACGAGATCGAACGCCTTAGATAGATCTAGGAAACATGCATAAATTGGTGTTTTTCTTTCAACATAGTAGTTCACAGTATGCTTAAGTGACAAAATCGCCGTTTCCGTTGACAAACCTGATTGAAAACCAAACTGAGCGTCCTGAAGTTGTATGCATCCACTAAGGCGCTCGTCCATTATCCTATCTAGTACTTTTGCAATCACAGTTGCAAGTGAGATTGGTCTATAATTATTTTTGTCCGATATATCTCCCGTACGATTCTTAACAAGTGGTACAACAATAGTTTTCATTAAGTCTGGTGGCAAATATGAATGCCTTATACACAGAGTATACAACATAGACAGCAACCTATGTATGTGAACACCCGCATACTTAAGATGCTCCACACTGAGCCCGTCATGCCCCGGCGATTTTCCTCTTTTCATATTGCCAATAGCCTGACGTACCTCCCCACTAGTAATTCGAATTGGATGTGTAACGCAACAGACATCACTGGTAACAGTGCTAGGTAAGACACACGTTTTTAAAGGTGACTCCACTTTAAAATGATGTTTAAAAACGTCGGCAATATGTTTAGGGTCGGGTTTATAATGGAGACCTAGATTTTAGCCACAAAAAAATAAAAATAAAAATTTTTTCTTTCTTTCATTTTCTTTCTTTCAAATAGCCAACTCCATATTAATTATTAAAAAGTATTTAAAACACCTTCTTTTTTTTTCAGATAAAATATATTCTTATTGTTTTTTTTTCGGATACATGAAAGTGTCACCCCTAAGGAAAATTTTGAATCTCCAATAACTCCTGGAAACCAACGAATTAGGTTTTGGAATTAATACTACACATAATAGAAAGTATCAGCAATTTTTTGATGTAGGAATGACCACCTACTACGGTGGTTTAGATGAATAAAAAAATGAAAACGAAAAATGAGAAAAAAAATCATATCTCTCGACCCATTCATACTAATGCAACAGGAATTGGTAGAACGGTCGGCTATTATTCCATTTTTCGATAGAATAAATAAATTCTGTAATAAGTACTTCCATTAAATTATAATGATTTTTTTTTCATTTTTCAAGAGTCGGATATTGCGAAACTTTGACATTTTTTTAAAAAAAAACCTCAAGTCTGAGCGAACCCGGAGTTTTAGTCTAATCTTCGGAATTGTAAACTCTATCGATTAATTCAATAAAAACACGATGAGACAAAAACCGGGATCTTATCACACTGTGCACCACCTCAAAAGAAATATGCCAGGAGGGTCCTTCACCTTTACAATCTGTAAATGGTTTACGGCCTGAACAAAACATTGATGATAATAGTTCAAATAATCCGCAAAAGGCGCCTCAGGTAACCAGGACATCGTACGAGCCCACAGATCTGGCACCTTATGTTGTGCATATCCAAAAAGAGGGGAATCCAGCTACCACACTTCACCCAGTCACGTTAGGACATTTTCTCAAGAAACGTTCATTCCAAAATATTATAAATGGGAGTTTAAAGCGTATAGGTAGGAACCGAGTTTCAATTTCTTTTTCTAAGTATGAGGATGCAAATTCTTTTGTGAATGATATTTGTCTTACTAAGGAGAACTTAAGGGCCTTCATTCCTTCTTTTAATGTTTGTAGGATGGGTATAGTTAAGGGTGTACCTACTGAATGGTCTCCTGAGGAGATCATTGAAAACATTTCTGTGCCCGTAGGGTGTGGTAAAATTTTAAAAGCGCGACGGTTGAACTATAAAGTTCAGGGGCCAACCCCTGTTTGGAAGCCTTCTCAGACAGTAGTAATAACTTTTGATGGGCAGGTGCTACCGAAGATAATTTTTGTATGTTACAATTCTTTACCAGTAACTTTGTACACTTTTCCAACGATTCAATGTTTTTCATGTTGTCACTTTGGACACACAAAAGTGCAATGTAGGTCAACCCCTCGGTGTTACAAGTGCGGACAGGGTCATTCTGCCGACACTTGTGGTATAGAGGATGAGGTTGATGCTGCATGCTGCCTTTGCGGTGGCCTACATTATGCAATTGATAAAAAATGTCCCGAGTTTGAAAGACAGAAATCAATTAAACTTTATATGGCTCAAAATTGTGTCTCATATGCTGAGGCATCAAAGTTACACCCCCCAGTGTCGAAATCATATGCAGATATTTTATTGTCTGCCCCATCAGCTCATAATAAACCTTCTTCTTCTGTAGTTTCCCCTTTATCCTCATCTAGATCATATAAAAAAACAGTATTCATGAAACCTCGAACTCCTCCAAAAACATCAAAGGGTTATGATAAGGCAGCTCATCAAGCTCTGATTAAAAATGACGCTCCATCTCTTTCTAATGGGTGTGCATTACAAAATATAACAAACAATGAAAATCAAATTTTAGCTTTAATCATTACTTTAATTAATACACTTACACAAAATAATAATATTTCACTGTCCAACGTTGCCCCTTTGATTGAAAATTTATCTAACTTGTTCACCTATAATGGACCTACACCTGTCCAAGATTATACAGTGGAACAGTCGTAGCATTATTAATAAAAAAACGGAATTGTCACATATTTTAAATAAATTCGAACCATGTGCGGTTGCTATTTGTGAGACATGGCTTAAGCCACTGTTCACATTTAGAATTCCTGGATATGTTTGTCTGAGAACAGACAGAAGCGATGGGTTTGGCGGAGTTGCCTTACTCATAAAGAATTCTTTTCCTGTAAATAATTTTCCTCTTCCCCCTCTTAGCGACGATATATCGGCTGTCGCTGCTATTGTAAATAACATTTGTTTAGTCTGTATATATTTTTCTCGTCCTACTGTAAATATTTTATCGGAAGTTAGTAATTTGTTATCGGTTTTACCTAAGCCATTCCTAATTATGGGAGACTTTAACTCCCATCATCAGTCTTGGGGTAGCTCTATTTCTAACTTTTATGGAGAGAAACTTTTGGACATCCTGGATTCTCATAATCTGTGTATCTTAAACACCGGCCTTCCAACTCGCCTCACAAGTCCAGATGAGGGGTTGAGTGCTCCTGATCTTTCAATTTGCACACCTGATATAGCATCTATTTTATCTTGGTCTCATTTATCTTCTGTCCATAGTAGTGATCATTATCCGCTAGTTATTTCATTTCCATATAAGAAATCTGTAACTAATATTCCAAAACCACGTATAAAGTATAGATTAGATAATGCAGACTGGGATTCATATAGAAGTTCTGTAGAGCAAAAAATTCTTGAACTTGCTGATTCTTTTCCAGTACAGGATCCCCAATTATTATCTGAAAAATTTACAAGCATTTTAATAGAGGTCGCAGAGGTTACTTTCCCTATAAAAAATGGAGCATTGGGCAAGATTCCTTCCCCTCCCTGGTGGGATGCTGAATGTACTCAGGCTGTTAAAAACAGAAAAGCAGCAGAGGAAAATTATTCTTGTGGTATGACTACAGAAAATTTCGAGGTATATCTAGAAGTAGCTCGTACTTCTCGTAAACTGCTTAGACGAAAGAAATTCGAAGGCTGGCAGAAATTTTGTGCCTCTATCTGTCCAGATGTTAACTGTTCTATTGTGTGGCGTAATATTAGGCGCTTCAGGTCTGCATTTAGTGAATCTTCAACTTCGAAATTGCCACCAGTCTTGTCTAATCAATTTATGGATAACTTAGCCCCTCCTTCAGCTCCAGAACAGAGTTCTTTTCTTCATGCTCCTCCTTTACCTATGTGTGACTCTGAGCTTAACTCCCTGTTTTCACTAGGCGAGTTGAAGGGTGTTCTTTCACATGTCAAAGATTCAGCTCCTGGTGAAGATGGTATACCCTATTCTTTTATAGCTAATCTTTCAGACTCTGCCTTATCTGTTTATTTAAATCTTATTAATACTGTGATGATATCTGGCAATATTCCTCCAAGCTGGAAATCTCAAACCATTATCCCCATATTGAAACCAAACAAGCCTTCTTGTAATGCCACCTCTTATCGTCCTATTGCACTTTCATCAGTTCTTGCCAAAATTACTGAGCATCTTGTTAAGATTCGTTTGGAGTGGTTCGTAGAAAGCAGAAACTTACTAGCTTCATCTCAGTTTGGGTTTAGGAAGGGTAAGAGCACACTAGATAGCCTTAGTGTATTCACTTCAAATATTCGTTTAGCTTTCTCTTGTAATAAATCTGTAATCGCAGCTTTCCTTGATATTAGCTCAGCTTATGATAATGTTTTAGTATCAGTTCTGAAACAAAAACTTCAATCATTGAAAGTTCCATCAATGATGACAAATTTTGTTATTAATATGCTCTCTGAAAGGTCTATTAATCTGTACCTTGATGATGAGTCCAAATTAACCCGATTAGTATGGAAAGGCCTTCCTCAAGGTTCTGTACTTAGTCCACTTCTTTATAATATTTACACCTATGATTTAGAATCTTCCCTTAATGAATCAGTACAAATTCTTCAATATGCAGATGATTTACTTTTTTATATTTCTGGAAATTCTGTTCAGGAAATGTGCACTTCTTTAACCTCCTCTTTGTGTTTGTTGAAATCTTGGCTAGGAAATAATGGTCTGGAACTTTCAGTTGATAAGAGCAGCATTGTATTGTTTACTAGAATGCGTAAACCTCCTTCAGTCAATGTCCAGTTTAACAACATCTCCATGCCTATTAAAAATCAAGTAAAATTTTTAGGTGTTATTTTGGATTCACATCTTACAGGGCTTCCACACTGTGAGTACATAGCAGCTAAATGTGAGCGCAATATAAACATCATCAGATGTCTATCTGGTGTTTGGTGGGGTGCTCATCCTTTTTCATTAAAATTAATGTACAATACTCTAATTCGAAGTGTATTAGATTATGGGACCTTTTTGCTGGAGCCTGGCAGTGCTGCTGGGTTGAAAAAATTGGATGGTGTACAGTCTAAGGCATTGAGGGTAATTTCAGGTGCAATGAGATCTAGCCCTATCAACTGTCTACAAGTGGAATGCGGAGACCCTCCCCTACATTTGCGAAGACAGTTTCTAGCAGACCGATTCTTATTCCGATGCTTACAATTAGCTAACCACCCTTTAAAATCTATAGTTTCCCGGCTGTCCTATGAAGTTGTTTCTTCAGTTTATTGGAGAAATAAAGCTACCCCTTGCTTGGTAAAAAGTTTAACAAAATTTAATTCAGTTGAAGCTCCCTGTCATAATTCTCAACTTCTTCCAATATTTCACTGTAAATACAATGCTTTAATTTTATCCCCAAACATTCACTTTAACCTAAATATCTACAAAAATGACACATGTCAAAATCAAAACTTCAATTACATTATGGATAGGGACTGGGGGGGATACCATCATATTTTTTCGGATTCATCCAAGCATGGGCACAATAGTTGTGTGGGGGTTGGTGTATACCACCCACGTTACAATGTGGTACAGAAGATTAAACTTCCTCCTGAAACATCAGTATTTACGGGGGAATGCTTTGGTTTATTTAAAGCAGTTGAATATATTTTAGTCATGGGGTTACAAAACGCAATTATTTTTACTGATGCAATGAGTGCCTTGCAAGCCTTAGCTAGATTTCCTTTTTATTCACAAAATCCATATATAGTTTTTAAAACTCGGTGTCTACTTTTACAGTGTTCTTTGAAGGGGTTTTCTGTGTATTTTGCTTGGATACCTTCTCATTGTGGTATTTTGGGTAATGTAAGAGCAGATCAATTGGCTAACGAGGCTGTGAGTTGTGGAGATGTATTCCCTTATAAAAACAGTTTTCAAGACCTGTCTGCGCTGCCCAGAATTCATTTACAGGAATCCTGGGGTGAGCTCTGGACAAAGCACTCAGAAAAGGGCCGATTTTACCGTTCAATTCAGCCTGATATCCCTACAAAACCATTGTTTTCTAAATTTAAATTCAGCAAAAAAATTACTTCCATAATTATACGTATGCGCTTGGGCCATGTGTGCACTCCGGCTCATCTGGCTAGACTTGGCATCGTGCAGAGCCCTATGTGTGCCTGTGGCGCTGATGTGGGTGATTTGAATCACCTAATTTTTGCTTGCTCCCTGTATGACCACACCTCTCTTATCCAAAGTCTTGTGTCCCTCCAAGTTCCTTTTCCTACCTCTATTTCTTGTATCTTAGGTAATTGTAATATAGATATATACAAATCCATTGCCCATTTTATTGTAAATAACGATATTAAAATATAATTCTTGTGTACATAATAATACATTAATTCACCATTATTTAGTATAAAATGATATTTTTTATATATATATTTTCATGTATTTTTTTGTGTTTCCTATAATAACTGATCTCCTTTTCCTTTTCCAAATTCCGATCCAATTTGTTTTTTCGCGTTTCGTTTCCTGTTTTTTATAATTTGTCGGTGGCTAAAAGCACGAACAGTGCAAAGCCAGAAGAAAAAAATAAAATAAAAATATATATATAATGAAAAAAGCACGCGTGCGTTATAAGCCACATTATGAACCTAAAAGCGATGCAATAAGAGCCACTTTACGAGCAAGTGTGTTGAAAAGTATATTTATCTACACTCGTATCGTAAAATTCGAATTATGAACTCGAAAGTAATGTCATAACAAAGAGATTTAATATAGGGCATAGAGAGGCTATCAGACGAAAACTCAAAGAAAAACTGTGATCCCAAGTTACAATGACGACATCTAACGTGAAATAGCAGAAACACGTATTAAATTATTCAAGTCTGTGTTTTCTTTCTTGTCTTATTTAGTAAACAATCTTGGCATATCTCTTTATTGAAATAACTTCTGATAAAATATAATTACTAGTTCTGCACATGTAATTAGGTTAAAGAATGTTATTAAGTGTGTGGAATTGTTAAAATAATGTCTTTTAATAATTATTATTGACAGCTTGAATTAAAAAAGACATGCCAAGATTGTTTACTAAATAAGACAAATAAAAAAAACAGAGTGTAATATATAATTCAGCTATCGCCCGGTAGGTGACCAGTGTTGCCAGATCCGATTTTCAATCCGTGAGTTAAGCTTGAAAAATCTAGAAATCCGTAGATTCCCCTTTATGAAAACCGTAGATCCAGAAACCTTTTTAAAGCTTTGTCTGACTATTTAGACTGGCCTTTACTCCTAATATACCAGGCCCCTCAGAAAGTATTGCGAAAAAAAGTTTTTATATATGGGAGACTGGCCAGTTATAATGTTTTTCGAAAATATGATTATTTATAAGTAAAAATAAGTAAGTTCCAATTTCAAAATTTCCCTCCACATTTTTTGCGAGTTAATTCAAAGTATTGTGTCTCACTGAAATATGGATCTGCGCCGGGAACATTTTAGAGCTATGATTTTATACGATTTCAAGTGTCGCCTGAAACCGGATGAATCGTACGATAGACTTCAAATGGCATTCATGGATGAAGGCCCTTCCAAGGCAACCGTGTATCGTTGGTATAACGAATTCAAGCGCGGTCGACCAACTTTGGGGGATGACGAAAGAAGCGGTCGCCCTTTGACGGCTGTTACCGAAGAAAACGTGCTAGCAGTGAAAAATTTAATCCAAGACAATAGGCGAATTACATATCAGGAGATTCAACACATATTGAAGATTGGATCGGGAAGCGTTCACGAGATTCTACACAGCCATCTTCGCGTGAGGAGGATAGTATCACGCTGGGTGCCGCACAACCTCACCGATGCTCAGAAGCAGGCCCGGGTGGAATGGTGCCGTGATATGCTTAACAAATTTGAAGCAGGCTCGTCTCGGCGTGTTTACGACATCGTTACAGGTGATGAGTCCTGGATTTATCAATACGACCCAGAAACCAAGCGCCAGTCGACTGTTTGGGTGTTTCAAAATGAGCCAACGCCTACCAAAGTGAAGCGATCTAGAAGCGGGGGTAAGATTTTGATCGCTAGCTTTTTTAATTTGACTGGCCACTTGGTATCAATTCCCTTACGGGATCAAAGAAGCATTAATGCCGAATGGTATACTACCAAATGTTTGCCAGAAGTTTTCTCTGTTATAAGCAACAAGCGACCAAACACAGGGCTCCACGGGCTACTGCTCCACCACGACAATGCACCTGCGCACACCGCACTCAAAACGAGGGACTTCCTGGACAGCACGCCAGTCAAACTCCTGGGTCACCCTCCTTACAGCCCTGATCTAGCACCGTGTGACTTCTTTTTATTCCCAAAAATAAAAAATCAGCTCAAAGGGATACAATTTTCGTCGCCGGAAGATGCGCTGGCTGCGTTCGAGCAGGCTGTAAACGAGGTGTCTGCGGCGGACTGGAAAAAGTGTTTTGAAAACTGGTTTAGGCGCATGAATCTTTGTATAGAGGCTGGTGGAAAGTACTTTGAAAAGATTTAATAAAAATATATGTACGTATAGAACAATTTTTTTTGGTTTCGCAAAACTTTCTGAGTGTCCCACGTAGTTTAATCTGGTAAATAAATATTGGAAACTAAACAAACATAAGCAAAACGTGTCTATGACAGAAAAACAATTTTATTAAGTCTAAATTTTTTTCTCTCTGCCCGTGTCAGTGCATTATCATTTAAAGTGTGTTTTTATGTACATTAAATAGAGAGAATAACTTATTACGGTCAAAAATTCATAGATTTTCTATCGATATCCGTATAACCGTAGGCGACCTCAAAAATCCATAGATCTACAGAAAAATCTATAGGTCTGGCAACTCTGGGTGACGCAAAGTAGAAACTAGAAACTTGTGGTAGGGGTGTTACCATTTATCAGAGTATCGATAATATCGATAAATGTTATTTTTTTGACACCATAAAACAGGCCGTTATTACCCGAATGCGCCAAAAGGAAGGTTATTTTTTTCAAGTGTATGTGTGTATGTAAGTATGTATGTATGTTTCTTTGCGCGCGTCACGCTCTGTAGCCTACACGGCTTGATGGATTTTAGCTTGAGAGGTGTCGTTAGATTCGTCTTTTGACGGCGTCCGTGGTCTAGTGGTTCGAGTGTCGGACTGCTGATCACGAGGTTGTGGGTTCGACTCCCACAGGACACAAATATGTGTGTGATGAACATAAGTGTTTGTGTTGGTCTGGGTGTTTCTTTTGTATATTATAAATATGTATTTACAAAAAAAAGAGTATATAAGTATTATATCCATTGTCTAGTACCCATAGTACAGTCGACTGAATGACAGTGGTAACACTTCAGCTCGAAAACCTCCCTTACTGCTGTCATGAAATCTAAAAACGTTTTTATTTTTACTTTATATTCTTTATATTATAACTTTATATTGAATATTAAGCTCAAACCTATTAGAACTGTCAGGGACCAAGGGGTATGGTAAATAATAGTCACATTAAGACTCTCAACCCTAGAGAGCACTGTATTTAAGGTTAGTCAGTCACTTTAACAGTTTTACAATAACAATCACAATTATTCGTAAGGATATTTTACAAGATTCCTGATTACTATTTCACAAGATTATTACAAAATGAGGACAAGCAGTGTCAGGTAATAGATAGGTCGTACTACGTCAAGAACTTAAAGTAAAGCAAACTGTCCCCCCTCCCAGAATAACAATCAGTTTTTATAAACTCAGGACGTCGAAAAAATGGAAGTCCGGTTAGCGACTTAGGCTCTAAACCATTTAAACAATTTATTTTGCCACACATACATAAAATATACATATTACATGCAAAGGTAACAGGACAAACACACAGGATCACAGGACTAGTGTATGTCAGCAGCAAATTCTTTAGATTTTTTTTTATTCTAGGTTTCGAAAACAGCGCAGCGACGGCTAAATCTATATGACATATTGCTGCATATTAAAAATTACTTGCAATAATAATTTGGAATAAAAGTAATTAATGATTTTACGTCCCATCAAATAAAATCAGTTTTGTAAACTTTTGCCTTTTAGATTTGTTCTGAAGACCGGGGTCGAACTTTGCAACATATCGAAGTTTAATATTAGCATAAGTCTCTATTATAGATCTTATTAAATATAGTCTGTGGTTGAGCATCGCAGGGCTCTCAAACGAGTGGATAATTAGGCCCTCAAAAATATTCGAATTTAAGAATACTTTTAACACTTTCGTTTTAATAAAATCAATACTGTGCTTTGCAGATAGACCTTTACCATCATTTTCATTAATAAGTTTTCTAATGAATATTTCTGTGGCCTTACACACATCAAAAACGCTTTTACTAGAAAAACATAACCCACCCATATCTTTTATTGTGATTAATTTATGAAAATCTAATTTTCCATTTGAAACCAAGCTTGACACACAAACTTCACATTTGATTTTCCTGCTTAGTACACGAGACACATAACCAGAAATATAGCCGATAATTTGATAAGCTCCTACAGAAACATATGCTTCATTTAATATCCCATTCAAAAGCTCGCAATTTTCACTAACTCTGAAATCAGTTTCGAATTCCTTCTCAAGAACCTCGCCCAACTGAAAGTCTTCATTATCCACTTCCCTTAGTAAGCAAGTACTATTAACTGTTTCTACGGAAGAACAAGTAAGTATGCTAAAGTTATCCATTGGAGCACAGTTGCCTGAAAACGAATCACGTAATTCTAAATTTGCTAAAATCTTTTTATATGCCGCTTTAAATTGTATAACATTAGGGTTGTTGTTATGACCCCCATGTCTTCTTATGCATCCAAAAAACAACTCGAGGTGGTCTTGACTGAGCCTATATGTTGACAAGTATTCAATTTTATGTGTCTTTACTACTATTTCAAACAAAGTTTTCAGACTTTGAATGTTAATTAAAAATCCTAAAAAACCAGTTTTATTAATGGTATCAACCAATCGCTTATTTATTATTTTTAAAATGATTCTATTTGGGAGATTGCGACGCTTTATTTCTTTTCTTATTTTTATGTACTGTTTTAGGGAAAGTATGTAATTCTTAGCTAGTTCAAAAAAATTAAGAATAGTTGATATATTTTTACAATTTAGTGGCTCTTTAAAACCATATTTTCCATATTTATTACTATTCATTATATCAAATAAATCATTTATAATTGTTATAAATTTTACTGTCCCAGAAACATTCTCAAATACTTTTCCTGTGAGTAGCTCATTGCAAAGCAATAAGGCTTTAGCTACACTTCTACTTAATAATTGGGTCGCTAATCGGACTTTCATTATTTGGTTTCGGAAATTTATATGTTTATCTGTCAATTTATTGGCAAAACGTAACTGTTCATTTGTTTGCAGTTTATTTAAAGACACCAATAAATACCATTTTATTTCCTCATTTTGTGCATCATAAAACATCTTTTTGCTTTCGAATGTGTTTCTAATCAATTTTATCATATGACTGGGGTCAAGAAATATCACAACACTTTCTTGATTAGCTGGATGAGGAAAATCTGTCTTTAAATTATCTGGGTCACTCAACAATTTACAACCTAATATTTCTGCAGTACTCAAATTTGTTGGAGCACCATCGAAAGTCATACTGACTATTTTAACGCCTACTTCGTGGCATAAGCTTAAACATTGCTTGATTAATGTAGCTTTAAATTCAGCTGTTATACTGTGTATGAAAAAATATCCCACTGGTATTTTCCACTTTTGATCAAGTGATACTACCATGAAAACAAGCGCTTGAGAAGCTATTTCATCTCTTATGTCACCAAAACCTAAATTGACGAAACCTTCATAAGTTTTGCTGTTCCATATTTTTTGACGTCTAATGGAAATCTCATCGAAAACTAAAGAACAAATTAATTCCCTTCCTGTTTTGATTCTTTTTAATTTCAAAGCGCGAAACGATTCATTAGTAAAACCAGGTTGTGCGTCTACACTAACATACCATCTGCGTAATGTTCTTGTATGCGGAAAAACGTTATTGAAACATTTTCTGGCATATTTGTACGCGGCAGGAGAGTAATAATGAAGAGTCAAAGCAAATTTACGAATAGCCGGACTAAATTTACGACGGGATAACCCTCTGCTTGTGGAATTTCTATTGAGTCTATCATAAAGAGCTTGAGTTTCTGCGGTAGCTCTAAGAGAGTTTGACACGTTTTTTTGGATATCGAATTTCTTTTCTAAATGGTTAACAAAATCTTTTAAGTTTAATATTTTACGTTTTAAATATCTGTTTTGTTGGCCTAGTTTTTTTATTTTAGCCTGATGGTGGGCTTTTTGTTTTTGTAATTTGAGAACTTGCGCCTTCAAAGCAATTTTTCGCGGAGTGTCAAAGATTAACTCAGTGTCTGAAACATGAACATTGACTGGTGTAGTAAGTCTGGTGTCTTCGGTGTTTGTTTCATCATCCTGAAATTATAAAAAATAACGTTTAAGTGTGAGTCAAACTTGCACTTAACTATATTAAATTTAGAACCTCGTATTGGATCGGGATGGAAAGTATTTTTGTTGCTTCGTGCCAAATCAACATACAAACTGAAAATTTCCCTTTCCGTCGCATCTTCTTCGGTAACTAGTTGCATTAAAGTTTTTTATTTCATGATGACTGGTTGTGAAACTCGGTTGCTAATGCAGCCGAAAGTAAAACTGCAACATTCAATTTCTATTTTGTTTTTGAGATAGAAGCCGTTGATAGACGGATAAACAGATAGCGAAGTCATAATAAGACTCCGTAAACCTTGCAGGCACGGAACTCTAAAAATCCGTTTTTAAGAAACGATTTGAATAAAAATAAGGACTACAGGGGGCCTAGACAAAATCCACACGCTTCTTTATCCGCACACGCTAACGCCTTTGCGTTAGCGTGACTAAAACGGTAGACAAGTTACACATTGTGCTGCTAACGCATATTCCGCACGAACCCGTTTCGACCCACGCTAGTGTCTATGGAATAGCGTGTGACAGCTGTCAAAGTTGGTGTCATTGTCACTAACAAAACGCTGATCGCGCGGTAATTTCGTAAGATTAAAATTTATTCGAGACAAGTTGAGCAGTGTTCATAATTTTAATCAAATAAAGTAAGTACATAGTGCAATTAATTCAGACAATATATAGTGAGTGGCGTATAAAGTGAATGTTCATGAAGTCGATAACCACAAGTTGAATTCTGTATCGTTGAAATAAAGAATCTTTCTTTTTTGATTCTAGATGGAAAATAGACTTCGGGCTAGTTTTGAGCAATTTACTATCATGTTGGAATTCATGGAAAGATAATTTTTATTCATTTTATTACGCTTTTAGTTCCTAAAATTCCATTTCCGAATCAAACTCTTTGTTCATGGAATGTTTAATGTAAACTATGATGTGATCCCACGAACGGCACGAACTATTAAACAATTGGGTTGTTGTTCCAAAATGGGGTCATGCATTTGTAGGTAGGTACTTATATTAAATAATACAAGATACATTAATATTTAAACTTCAATAGGTACTACTAACTTGTGTTTACAAATAAATATATGAAAAGTGGTGAATGACTTTGTGGCACAGTTTGGGAGAGGCCTGTGTACATCAGTAAACAGTGCAATAGGCTTTGTTAATGTATAGAAAGTATATAAATTGAAATTAACACTATTTTCTATTTGTAGGAATGGAGATCTTTCAAGGCCAGTTGTTGGCCCTCAAGGGAGGCAAATGGCTGACCGGTTTTGGCAGGAGCTAAGCGATATGCTCAACTCTGTGGGTGGAGGTGGTGTAAACAAAACTGCTGATAAATGGAAAAGGGTAATAAGATATTTTTAATGTTTCAACAAAACTTAATTGGTTGTGGTGCAAACAATATATTTATTCTATTTATCAAACAAATATGTATATAAAACTAGGGCACATTAATTTATATTGGCTGGTGCAGTGGTATCTTACATACAAGTGCATATTATATTATAACAGTCTATCATGCTTTATATGCCATAGGTATGTTCCGATTGGAAAACAAAAACAAAAAAGAAGGTATCTGTCAACAATCGTGACATACACGGCACTGGTGGAGGCCAGTAAGGGAAAGCCTTTAAGTCCTCTTGAGGAGAGAATTTTAAAGATAATGGGTGTGGCCTCTGTTACTTGCCAACAAGCTGGAGAAGAAACAGGCTTTGAGGTGACATTAATGTTAGGTTTTCATAAAAAATGTCTTACAATACACTGTCATAATATGTAATGATATTACACACATAAATTTTCTTTAACTTCAGCTAAATTTGGCATGCTTATTAACTAATTATTTCTACAATAAAATTAAAAGATAATTAATATTTACAGAAGCCAACCCTTTGTAAGGCTTGCTTGTGGACATAGGGTTAAACAAGTAGAGGCACATTTAAGACATTTTGAGGTCGAATATCAGATGGATATTATCATCATAGGTATGTACCATTATATTTTCGAGATATTTGTATACAACGTGTTATTGAAATAACTGAAAACATCTTAAGGGGTAATTATACTCATATAAGCAACTTTTACTATGGGACAAACCCTGAAATTGCGAAAAAAAATCAGCTGATTCCTATATTTGTGTTCACATAAATTGACGAAATGTAGGGAACAGAAGATTTTTTTTCGCGATTTCCGGGTTAGTCCCATAATAAAAGTTGCTTATATGAGTACAATGACCCCTTAAGCGGTTTTCAGTTATTTATTTATTATTTGGAAGACCAACACTAATTAAAATAGTATAACAATGTTAGATAAGATACAATCTGCCAATAATAGGTCTTCACGAACAGTGACTGACTATAGTAAGATGCGTGGATATAATACTAAATATATATTAATGAATATGATGATATTATATGTTATTATTTCAATAACATGTTGTATTGTATATGATAGTGCGAATACTATCACCATTTTCCATCTGTAGAGAATGCATTCAAAGATAGTACCCAGCTAGTTAATAAAAACGATTGAGAAATGTAGCTTGTGTTGTATTAATAATAAATGCCTCCACAGATACAACTTCAAGAGGCGTTGGTACCGTCAGAGTCAATCACAGGAGATGACAGAACCGTCGCCTACTGATAACATAGAATTTATACTACCAAATAAATTATTTCTATATTTTCAGAACGAGCATCTACTCCGATTCGACCGGCTCGTACCAACCCCTTGAGAGGACAATCATTCAGCAGAACTGCACAAGGTAATTACTTATGTATATACAAATATAACCATTTTGCATGCAGCCTAAATCATTATTTTATTTTATAACATTATCTAAATTTGTTTGCAGAAAGGTCGCCAGTGTCCAGTTTTTCAAGTCCGCGTCACCCCCGCCTTACTGGACAGCAGCGCAGATATCGACAAGGGCCATCCGATCGGGCCACGACCCACGAGTGAATTTGTGGCTATCGAGCAAGGTCGTCTGCGGCTGCAACGAGAGTCCAATGCACGTCATCTGGAATTAGAAAGAGAGATTGAGAATAGATGCTCAACGCGTCGAACTTGAGGCGGAGAGAGTTCCAGTGGAAGCACAGCGTGTTCGGGTGGAAGAAGCACGTTTACAAAATGATAGAATGCTTCACGAAATATTACAAAAGTTTATTGATTATGTAGGAGCATTAGTATTTCGCCCGGATTCCACTTCCTAAGTGGACTAGTATTCGAGCCTACTGATTCGTTATTTTTTGTGTTGATCAGTCTTTTAGAAACTAGGGGTGACTGACAATTTTATTATTTTGTTATACGTTGGGTATTTTTTTTTTAAGTACCTATAAAATAATATAAGGGTTAATTATTATGTAACTATATTATTTTATTGATAAAATATATGGAATTAATGATACTAACATAAACTACTTTACTAACACATTGAGGAGTGTAATCTGAATCTGAAAATGGATCATGTGTAATTATTTTCCTATTTTTTACTTTTGACATTGGATCTTTATTTTTATTATTGCCTTTGACATTGTTTAATTTTATGACTCATTTTATTTTGTATCGATCTGTATCAACTGTTGGTAATTTTGCTACCAACTCATGTTATTTTGACATTGTTTTCAGTTATTATTTATTAACTGTTTATTATTTCGGTATTACACAATTTATTTACACTTTTTTTTGGTTTTTTATTGTACTTAAGTAATTATTAACAATAAAAATATAGGTACCTACATATCCTGTTCCTGAGTGAATTTTTATCTCCAGTTTATATGCTATATTACTGCCCCTTACTGTCTCACCGGGGATGTTTGTCAAAACAGAATTTTATCATTTCACTGGGATAAATGGTGTGCTTGCTTAATATACATAGGTACCAACAAATCTTCAAAATGGTTACTTTTTAGTACCCATTAGCTTAGCTTAGTTCCGTGTGGTGCTGGACTTAAAGAATTGCACCACTCTCTCTCATGAGAACATGGGTGTCGTAAAAGGCGACTAACGGATTCACCAGAGGATGGGTAGCAGCGTTCTTTGAGTATTTAAACAACCAACTGCGATCACCAACCTGCCTGCCAAGCATGGCCATTATGGCGTATCCCCCCCCCCTTGGGGGAGGCCTTTGTCCAGCAGTGGACGTCTTTCGGCTGAAATGATGATGATGATGATTACCTTAGAAAAAAATGCAGCTCATTTTTAATATTATTAAATTTTCAATTTATTTGGTAGAATTTTTTCATAATGCATCTACTTATATATTTTTTATAAATTTAACTCACTCAAGTCTTATGTTGGCTCGTTCTTGTTGCGACCTCAGAAATAGGATCCATTTATTTACAATAGTAGAATGGCTTAGGGCCTCAACTACTTGTCTTATGCACCTACTCGCTGTTCTCTGTACCAAGTGTTGATTTAGCCATATAACACGTTGGTATGAACCAGTTGCTAATAAGCTCAGAGTACATAGAACCTGGAACAGAGTTTGAATGTTTAAATAGTAAAGAAAGTTCACAATTATAGTAGTGTAGATGCATTTATTATTACTGTCAAACATACAAACGGTATTGCAATAAAAGTCCAAGGCAGAAATAGAAACGGTCAAAACTTACCTTTATCTCTAAATTTATCTCCTGGGTTCCTTTTAAGCTTGTAGAACGTCTTAAATCGGTACATAAACGCCAAAAACACCGTTTGTTATGCTGAAAACGATGAATAAATCCAGATTTTTCCAATTCTCTGCGATTATATCACAGAGGATTATATTATGTTGATATGTTCTTGTTCGACGTCATATTAGTGATTCCTCGTTATTGGCAGCCCACAATAGTCTCAGCGAATGCATTTTAGAATAAAATTAAAGTTTAATTTAAGGAAATATCACTATAAAATACACAGAAAAAATGTACAAATACGTATGTTTACGCTTTAGCGTCAGGGTCCGAGCTCACGCTAAACTATCGTGTTGCGGAACAGAAAAAATAGCGTTTTCCGTAGTCAAACATGGCGCTTGTCTACCATTGTCAACCGTTTATATGAAGATTGGCGTTGGGTTTAAACGCTAACTTTTCCGCACGGATCAATGTGGGATTTTGTCTACCAATATAGCAACAGTCACGTGACATCTCTCAAGCTTATGTCATTTCCATACATTTTTTCCTTTCCGCAGGCGTTAGGCGTTTGCGGAAAGTGGATCTTGTCTAGACCCTCAGGCAGTGTTCTATTTTACTAGGTTGTACAACTTAAAATAAAGTAAAAGTACAACTTACTTCATTTGTAGTACAAGGTACCGATCCCTTTTTTAAAACTGCTCGACCTTTCTTTCCGAAGTAGACGTCTTCTCTTCTAAAATGCTTTGAGCATAATTTTGACGCAGCAGATGGAAGCCAATTTTCTTCTCTGCGATCTATTTGAACAAACCGTATCCACTTCTCACGTGCTACATTATTTACTGGCGGAAACCTACAATAGCAGCAACATACAGTTTTGGCAGAACTTTTGATCATCATATTGCTTTTAATTTTTTTTTTTTTTTTTTTTAATTTATTCATGACCATGGATACTTGTCCTTCAGTCGTAATCATTGAACATATTATACTTGTATCCTAGTAAAGTGATGGAAACTTTACTAGGTTTCTGAGGGGATGATGAGATAATACGAAAGTCATGTTTTTCAACTTTGTACCATTTATCCACACTTGTACACGTTAACGAGCACTTAACATTTAATAATCCACCATTATTACACATTAACACTCGAAGAAACACAAATTTTGGAAAATAATAAAAAATCCACAACACGATCTTTACGAATTTTCCCGCCAACCATTGCTTTTAATAATATTTAAGTGTTTACAGGCATATTTTTTGTATGATAAAACAGAGATTGACGGAATCTTGACAAGGATAGAAAATTAGTTCCGATTATAATGTTTTCGCCAGACTATATTTTATTATCTGTGTAGGAGCGCGCCAGCGCGCGTGCGTGCGCGGCACAGAACATTAGTGCGCGGCCGCGCGCCTGGCCTACTGGATTTGGTCATCGTTACTTGTAAATTTATTGTTATTGTTTACGTTATTATTATGGTTTTGTAAGTCGAAAGTTTTATTCTGGGCAAAAATATCTGACTACTGCAGTGATACTGAACTGAGGAGAATATGACCCCGCCTGAATTTCTGGATGCAGCAACGTAAATGACGAACAATCTTTTACCAGGGGTGCGTTCACTATTATCGTCCGACGACGGCGGACGACGCCCGGAGCGTTGTTTGGTCGTTCAGTTACTCGGAGTGATCGTCCGGGCGTTCACACCAAACCGTTCAGTATTGTGGGCGGGCGTCGTCGAGCGTACGCACCGGTCACCCCGTGAAATAGTAGGGTAAAAGACGCTCTCCTGTCATGTTGACAGATAAAAGTATGAAATGACAGGTAATTTGAGGTTTCGATTGTCATAATTGTCAGGGCTTCATTGTTCTAGTGTCAGTTTCATAAGGTCGCCCGAAGTCGTTCAGTAACTCTGAGAAAATCGTCAATGATCGAGCGATATTCGCACCGGGTGACTTTCACACTGAGTGCGTAGTAAGTGAACGTAGCCCAGAGAAGAAATCAAGAAAAACAACGACAATGTTACCAAGATTTTGACTTTTGTATTTTATTTAAAATTGGATGAGTTTAGATAAAATAGTGTATGAAACTGACATAATTAGGTATTAAAACACTCGTGTGATACTATTAAAAACCTCGCCTACGGCTCGGTTTTTTAACTCACACTCGTGTTTTAATAACCCCTACTATGCAACAGTTTCTTAAACTACTATTAATTAATTAAAACAATGAAGCTCTGACAAAATTATGACAATCGAAACCTCTAATTATCTGTCATTTCGTATTATTATCTGTCAGCATGACAGCAGTGCGTATTTTACCCTTTGAAAATTGAATCTATGGAAGCGACATTATTGTCTAGGCAATTTTACAGATAAGATATTTATAGTCTTCTCTCTTTAACATACGTACAACCACATGTGAAGGAAAGATACGACACTACTTTCATACGTCAGTTTTCCGTGACATTTCTTAAATGAATTACTGAGAGTGGCGATTATTTGAAAATCCGCCATTTTTTGTCTCGAGTTGTTGTGGTTAATAAAACCACAAAATCTACGAATTAAAACGTTTATTACCCATTTTAACCCAGGAATCATCACAATTTTTCTGAAACAACTCTATCGATAAGTACTACAATTATATTTTTGTAAAGAACAAGACTACTAGGCGGCCATAATATGTCTCGGACATTTCAAAAATCGACACGGTTTTTTTTCGTTTATGTCAAGTCCACAAAGATTTTACCCTACTATTTCACGGGGTGACCGCTGCGATCGCTCGACGACGCGACGTCCGCTCACAATACCTGGGCCGCGTTCACTTATGTCGTCGGAGGACGCTCGAAGCGTAATTTGGTTGTTCAGTTCAGTTAGAGCGATCATACAAACGAACGCCCAACGAATGCTGCGAGCGTCGTCCGCCCTGAACGGTTTGATTTGAACACCCAGCCGAGTTACTGAACGACGAAAGTACGCTCCGGGCGTCGTCCGCCGACGTCGGACGATGATACTGAACGCACCCCAGATGCACCAGACCCCGTGCAACGGTGCAACTAAAGCCTGACCTTTCAAAAGTGCCTGTAATTAGGTTTATTTGAAATAAAAACATTGAAATTGATGCGGGCGATATCACTCTGATACGGAAGTGGAATAATGTTCCCATCGATGCCTCGATGTAATGTACCCTCGATTTTCCATAATTCGTTGTAAAGCCGGTACACACACTCTGTATCCGTATATTTCACCAAACAAGGTTTTGTTATTTTATTCACTGGACTGCACGACACGTAAAATACTGAGTCCACCATAGCAGCGTTACGAGATAGATTTCGTGTCTTCCCTTCCCTTCACCACAGCGCAACCGTATTGAAAGAAACAGCGTCCAACGAATTCCGCGCGCTAAAAAGGGACAGCGAATGTGAGCGTGCGAGTATTTTAAAAGGTCGTAAGCACCGAATCATTTACTTGTTTATTACACAAAAACTACTCAATCAATCAAAAAATTTACTTACACAATTGAAGAAATAGTTATTACCTACATATAAAAATAAAAATTATATTGAAATACCGTAGATGTCTGAGATCCTGGACAAAATGTGTGCAAAACAATGAATTTTCATGTTATTTTTCCGTCGAGATTTTTTTTTTCCAATCGTGTTTTTACCCTTATGCTATAACATATAACTATATATACGTGGGACACTCAGAAAGTTTTGCGAAACTAAAAAAAATTGTTCTATACGTACATATATTTTTATCAAATCTTTTCAAAGTACTTTCCACCAGCCTCTATACAAAGATTCATGCGCCTAAACCAGTTTTCAAAACACTTTTTCCAGTCCGCCGCAGACACCTCGTTTACAGCCTGCTCGAACGCAGCCAGCGCATCTTCCGGCGACGAAAATTGTATCCCTTTGAGCTGATTTTTTATTTTTGGGAATAAAAAGAAGTCACACGGTGCTAGATCAGTGCTGTAAGGAGGGTGACCCAGAAGTTTGACTGGCGTGCTGTCCAGGAAGTCCCTCGTTTTGAGTGCGGTGTGTGCAGGTGCATTGTCGTGGTGGAGCAGTAGCCCGCGGAGCCCTGTGTTTGGTCGCTTGTTGCTTATAACAGAGAAAACTTCTGGCAAACATTTGGTAGTATACCATTCGGCATTAATGCTTCTTTGATCCCGTAAGGGAATTGATACCAAGTGGCCAGTCAAATTAAAAAAGCTAGCGATCAAAATCTTACCCCCGCTTCTAGATCGCTTCACTTTGGTAGGCGTTGGCTCATTTTGAAACACCCAAACAGTCGACTGGCGCTTGGTTTCTGGGTCGTATTGATAAATCCAGGACTCATCACCTGTAACGATGTCGTAAACACGCCGAGACGAGCCTGCTTCAAATTTGTTAAGCATATCACGGCACCATTCCACCCGGGCCTGCTTCTGAGCATCGGTGAGGTTGTGCGGCACCCAGCGTGATACTATCCTCCTCACGCGAAGATGGCTGTGTAGAATCTCGTGAACGCTTCCCGATCCAATCTTCAATATGTGTTGAATC
The DNA here is from genome assembly GCA_949699075.1 of Asteroscopus sphinx. Lineage (NCBI taxonomy): Eukaryota > Metazoa > Arthropoda > Insecta > Lepidoptera > Noctuidae > Asteroscopus > Asteroscopus sphinx. The sequence goes on from OX453024.1 coordinate 16,196,158, forward strand.
TCCTGATATGTAATTCGCCTATTGTCTTGGATTAAATTTTTCACTGCTAGCACGTTTTCTTCGGTAACAGCCGTCAAAGGGCGACCGCTTCTTTCGTCATCCCCCAAAGTTGGTCGACCGCGCTTGAATTCGTTATACCAACGATACACGGTTGCCTTGGAAGGGCCTTCATCCATGAATGCCATTTGAAGTCTATCGTACGATTCATCCGGTTTCAGGCGACACTTGAAATCGTATAAAATCATAGCTCTAAAATGTTCCCGGCGCAGATTCATATTTCAGTGAGACACAATACTTTGAATTAACTCGCAAAAATGTGGAGGGAAATTTTGAAATTGGAACTTACTTATTTTTACTTATAAATAATCATATTTTCGAAAAACATTATAACTGGCCAGTCTCCCATATATAAAAACTTTTTTTCGCAATACTTTCTGAGGGGCCTGGTATATGATAACTAATTGTTTAAAATGGGTACCAGTAATTCGCACTTTTTGGTACTTATTTAATATTTTGTGGTTAAGTTCGAAAAAATTACTGATTCGAAGTGTGACAATAATAGGATATTCGCGATAAGAGCTTTATAGTCCTTGTCATTTATATGACATGTTGATAATTACATAATTGTATACGTGTTAGTTTTTACACAAAAATTGTAAAGCTGCTAGTGGTAGTAAAGTTCCTATCGCTTCGAGGAGCGGCCGTTCTGGTATGGAGCATTGAAAGTAGCTGCTTTCATCATCATCATCATCATCATCGCCATCATCGTCATCACCATCGTCATCAAAGTCGTCATCTTCATCGTCACCATCATCATCGTCATCACCATCGTCATCATCGTCGTCATCTTGATTATCATAATCATCATCATCATCATCGTCATCGTCATCATCATCGTCTTCATCATCATCACACATGACAAGACTTCACACTTCACTGCTCGCTCCCAAACATACACAATCTAATTATATCTCTTATCTATTTATCAAATATCAAATGAAATCAAATAAAATCAACCAAATTAAAAATAAAACAATAATTAAATATTAATTATTTAATAATAATAAATAATTTTTCTACATACTCTCTTTCTAGTTTAGTTTTTCGTATGATCAACTGTTTTCGATTATAATTTCTAGAAAGTAAAAAAAAAAAAAAAACAATAAAATTTTTAATTAATTATTAATTTCTTAGGTTTTCGCGATCACTACACATTATTAATTAATTAATTAAATCAAATCTTATCTATTTATTTCAGATATTTATTTATTGAATAAGTATTAATTATTAAAATAATAAGAAAAAATTGTAAAATTTACATTTGATTAACATTTATATTTGAGTAGCTACAATATTCGTAAACGAACGCATTAAAAATAATTCATGCTTGAAAAACTGTTCAACATAACCACCCTTTTCACGTCACAGTCGGATAAATAACCGTAGCTAACCGGCTGTTTATTGGTAGGTAACGGAAATTTTTGGTTAATAACGGAAGTTTACCGTTATTTTACAACTATACCGGTAACTATCCTGTGTTTCTTCCATGAAATTCCAGTCCATCCAATGGTTGTCTGGAAGAGATTGCTGTGGAGCCAGTGGCATTGGCCTACTTCATTTGAGTTTAATTGTCGTGTAAGTTATAGTTTTTTTTTTATATATGATGATTAATTTAGCATTAATAAGTCTATTAAAAGCATGAATCTATATAGTAGGATAACGCACTATGTGACTTAAAACAAGCCGAGCGAGAGGTCCATAAAACTATTGCATTTCTTTCTACTAGGGTGTCCAAATAATATTTATTCGTGGATTTTCTCAAACTTAATGTTATCGTTTCGAAAACTAAGAGGGGTCATTGTACTCATAATGAAGTAGATTATATGCTTTGACTTTATTTATATATTTTTCTTACCCCGAGTAGAATCAGTATATCAAATCCGTTCAGCCGTTTCAGTGTTATGGAAGAACAAACTAACATCCATACTTTCGCATTTATAAAATTAGTAGGAAGAGGTATGGACATTGTCAACACGGCCTGCTGGTTTACGGTAGGCAAAGTCGATTTTTTATTAAATTTACTTTCATGGGTCATTGGTGTCAATTCTCTTGTTCACGCTACTTCAACAACTCAACTATCGCTCTCTTTTATTAATAGTAGATACAAGAAAGAGATGGCAACAATTTTAGAACTGTCAAATTAGTTTACGTGTTACATTTCATTGTATTTTAGTGGGCACGTTCCAAAATCACGACTAAACTTATATGGGAATTTAAAATCCGACTAATTTGACAGCGCTTAAATTGTTGCCATCCCTTTCTGTTATCTCCTATCAGTAAAAGAGAGCGATAGTTTAAAATAAGTTTAGTTCATGAACAAGAGAATCGACACCATTGCCAACTTTGCTAATTCTACGTGTGCAAAGATCTTATGCATGATTATGATGTTATTGAAATAACTCAAAACCTCTTAAGGGGTCATTGTACTCATCAGTAATCAGCTGTTCTCTGCATTTGTTTTCACATTAATCGACAAAATGTAAGGAATAGTTGTATTTTTTTTGCAATTTCGGGGTTGGTCCCATAGTAAAAGTTGTTCATATTTTAATTTTAAAAATCATGTCCACCATCTTGGATCTTAAAATAGATGTTATATTCATAATCAGCACCCCGGGAAACCTCGAAAACGATACCGATATTGATTTTATTTAAAAAGTCACGTCCGCCATCTTGGATCTCAAAATAGATGTTATATTCATAATCAGCACCCCGGGAAACCTCGAAAACGATACCCATATTGATTTTATTTAAAAAGTCACGTCCGCCATCTTGGATCTCAAAATATTCGTAATAAGGACTCCCGAGAACCTCGAGAACGATATCTGTATTAATTTTATTTAAATAGTCACGTCCGCCATCTTCGATGTCGAAGTAGATGTTGTATTCATCATGCTTCACCCAACGCGGGCCCGACTCGTACCCGCTCTGTTTGTGGTTTGCGTTTAGAGTTCCTTAGGATGTGCTACAACCATGGGCGTATTCAGAATTCTATCATGGTAATTCAACGTAAATAGGAGTAATCTACTTTTTCTTTTATTTGAACGAATGAGTTTTTTTTTTTGAAAATACACGCTAATGATGATAGACGACTTTGTGGGATTCCTGGGAATTATTTTTTCCCGATCTGTCTTTCATAGTCATCTTTTGGATCCAATAAACAAACCAAATACATTCGTGCATACAGCGCATGGTCACCCTAGTGTGTCAGTGATTTGTAAATATGAAAACCATATGAAAACACTTTACCTGTGAAAAGATAAGCCACAGCCAGGATATGATTATGTTTTACAACCACGTACGCAACAAAAATTCACCATTTTATGATAAAGTATACTGAAAAATCAAAAACATAAAAAATTACAATAAACCGCCATAATATTGTTGTCCACAGATTAATGATATATGTTTATGACAAATCAGTGTTGACATTTAAAGGTTAAAATTTACACCAATATTATTTTATAAATGCAATAAGAATACAATAAAATAGTACGTTCTACTTTTATTAATGGCTTACATCACTATTACGAATTTCACATTATCGTGTTATAGAAGTGCGATAATAACGAATTTTACAAAAATATAATTTTGATTTAAAAAGTACTATAGAAATTTTTATTTTACGTTAGCAATTTTTTAGACAAGGACACACAAGTCGCTTCTCGGCTCTCCCTTTCTTTCGGATTTCTGCTTACATCACTATTACATGAAAATAAACCTTAAACCATGGATTTAAGGTATAATTTTGTATTGATAAAAATATGTAGTACTTTGTCCAGGAATGTATGTAATACATACATATATAATGTTCTTGATTAAAAGATAAATAATCATCGTACTTTTAAAAAAAAATAGTAACTTACAACCAGTATTCAATTTGAAGGAGGAAGGCATTGGGTGGGTACTGCCTAATTGCCTATATGCAATGTACGCCACTGTGTGGAGCTATACCTAAGACCGCCAATTGTACACTGATACCTAAGTAGTTTATAAATTATTTTTATCTTGTGCAATAAAGAGGATTTGTATTGTATTGCAGTCGGTGAAATATACGAATATGTCCGCGCGTAGCTCAAGGTTTCATCAGGATTGATCACGAAATAAATTTCTCTTTACTAAAAATTATGTATTTTCCGATTATTACATGAACTGACCAGTAGAAGAAGTTTTACAACAAGAATGACAGCCCGCGCAAAGCACAGTGTCTCCATCTTTATGTTACTACAATCAAATAGACCCAACGGAGTCACTAAATACATTTTAATTTATAAATGAACACTAAAATAATTAACCAGTCGTCGTGATAAAACTAATATTAATTTAGATAATCTCTAAACATTATATAAACCAACAAATCATGCCAGATATTAAAATATGAAACAATATAAAGCGGAAGTATCAGAACCACAAAATTAAATTAACAACATTTAAATTAATCATTTCATTAATCTAATTAGAATATTCGAATTATAATTATCATAATATTAACATTATTTACAACATTAATTTAATTAATACGGATCATCAAATATTAAACTTTGCTAAACAAAAAGGTATTTTCTTTGATCTTTGATGATCTTTGCAAAGTACAACAAATACAACTTTGATGATCTTTGCAAAGTACAACAAATACAACTTTGATGATCTTTGCAAAGTACAACAAATACAACAGCAAACTACATAGCAAATTCTAGAAATAAAGGATATTTATTTCAAAATACTTCATAATTCATTGTATAAACTAGTTACCTCAAAATGGCAATAGATTGCGCTGTAAGCATCGATATTCGATATAGCATAGACATTAATTGGTCCGAGTCCGAGTATAAATTAATATTTTAATGTTATAAGCTATGGAAAGCTATATTACTCTCAAATTACACTAGAGGGCGCAATGTTCAACCAACGCCAGGAAGAAACATTCAATACTGACCAGTAATAAAGATTAATATATTCTGTCAAAAAAGTGTAAACAAAATTTATGGCAACACTAGCGCGCCCATAAATACAATGAGTGGTGGGCGGGAAAATTCGGAAAGATCATGTTGTGGATTTTGTATTATTTTCCTAAATTTGTGTTTCTTCGAGTGTTAATGTATAATAATGGTGGATTATTAAATGTTAAGTGCTCGTTAACGTGTACAAGTGTGGGTAAATGGTACAAAGTTGAAAAACGTGACTTTCGTATTTTCTCATCATCCGCTCAAAAACCTGGTAAAGTTTCCATCACTTTACTAGGGTAGGGTGAGTAAACTAAAGACTTGGCTGGAGGGTCTAAGCAACCAGGCCATAAAACTACTCACATAACAAAAAATGACTTGGCTTAAAGGTCTTAGCAACCAGGCCATAATACTTATAAAAAAAAAAAAAAAAAATACAATGAGTGTAGTGTGTACCGGCCTTACAACGAATTATCAAAAAATTGAGGGTGGATGAACATTCATCATTTTTTTTTTGGGTGGGTTGACACCACTGCATCAGTATGCTCGTGAGCCAATCTAACAAGGTTGATACGTCGCAGCTTCAGGCTTTAAATAGGTAAGTGCGCGTTAATTCTAGTTTCATATTATTTTAGCGAGTTATAAATGCAACGCGAAAGTTCAAAAATAAATACATGTTACACATAAACAAAAAAAAACCATTTCGTATTAAATTCAGTGCAACAGCGGGTCGTGAATAGGTCCAGAAGATTCATCTCGATGTATTTTCGTGCATCAGCTAGCCCCTACACAGGATCCTTAACTACATTGTTAGTTTAAAAACTATTATTTCGAAAATAATGTCGAAATCGATTTAATTTTTTGATGCATAGTGGGGACACATTTTGATAATATTTATGTTAGGGTAGGTTTAAAGAATCTTTATTCTCAAAAAGAACATTCAGTTCACTTATATGAGAAGCTTACATTATTCTTAAAATTACACATAGGTCGTCGTTTAAATGGGGGCTAAAAAGGCCACTTTGGTGAAAACATAATATTATCCTAATACGATTCATGTTAAAAACCACAAAATGGCCACTTATGGACAATTCATAATATTTAACGCGAACGAGACATATTCCGCAATACATCTGTTTGACAGTTTCCTATGGAAATTCGTAAAATGGTCCACAAAATAGGAATTGCTTATGTGTCAAATTGCTGTTTATTTAGAAGTTACTCAAGAGCAACATCTTGCGGTTCATATCGACGATCTTTTTGAAAAATAAATTAATAATGGCAGATTTAGGCCTTTACGAGAATTTCCTTGAGCATGCGCGTGTTATGGAGATAATTATATATAACCGGCGAAGTCTAGCTCTTCGGTAAATGGAACTAACTAACTTTGTGATGCAGAGTTTGTTGGAAGAGTGTGTGGGTGGGTTAACCTCATAAGGAGCTTGGAAAATTATTAACACACCCGTTGAGGTGTAACATATCCAAGGTAAGTGAAAGAATCATAATAGTGGATTTATTTATGTTAGGTGCCTAAGTACAAGTTGACCCAGTTCTCCATTGATGTAAACAAACAAATCTCTATGAAAGGGCTCTAAGTTCCAGTCATCGTTCATTACTATTTGATAAAGATTTAACTACTCTCAATAACAAACGTTCAATTTCGTTAATACTATACTATAGGCACAGACATAGTAAAAAATATAGACGAAGTGCTGTCAACAATAATAATGAAGCCAGAAAAACTATGCTCCTTCGTGTACAACCAGCGCTCACGCACATACTATGCACGTGAAGGATATTTGTTTTCGCGATACTTACTGGATGATGCCGCGACATGTGTACTGAGAGGGGCGAGCACGGTTTGAAGTGCACGTGTGTGCGTAGACGCTGGTTGTACATGAAGGAGTATAGTTTTTTTTGGCTTCACTATGATTGTTCGCAGCACTTCGTCTATATTTTTTACTATGTCTGTGACTATAGGTAATTCAATATTTTATTTTTGTTTTAGGTATTTTGCATGTATGCCTCGTTACAATAAGTTACTACAAATAACTAACAGTGTCTGAATGAGGAATCCAAACCTAGCTTGCTTAATGCATATGTATATTCTGTTTTTTCTCTCTTGTCTTATTTAGTAAACAATCTTGGAACATCTCTTTATTAAAATAACTACTGATAAAATATAATTACTAGTTCTGCACATGTAGGTTAATAAATGTTATTTAGTGTGTGAAATCGTTAACATAATGTCATTTGATAATTATTATTGACGAATTGCATTAAAAAGGCATGCCAATATTGTTTACTAATCAAACTTTTATTGCATTTATGTGTATCCATAGGTGTTACATTTATAATTTCTGTAGGTACTTATACTCTCTTTGCTACTAACCATTGGCATAATCAACACTTTTATAGTTTCAGGTTTTACCATAGAACATTAGGCACCTCCTGCTGAAGTTATGAAACTACTCTACCCCGCCAACAGTAATTGTAACCTGAGTCCATGCCAGGTTCGCTCCAAAATGCCTACAATACTCATATTGAAGAAAAAGTGTTAAAAAAAGCACATAATATAAATAAATAAAGCCTTTATTATTGACAAAATTACAACACTGTTTTTGTTTCACATTAAAGTTCTTTAATTCTCATTTTTCTTTTTATGTACTATTGTAATTTTATTTATTGGATTCCTTCCACTCTCCTTAGACATTGGTGTGATTGTTGTGTCAGTTTGCCTTTTGTCGAATGCCTCCCCTAGAATTCGCCATAATGTTTTGTCCATTGCCTGCCTTCCACAAGATACTCCAGCCATTTCCCTGACATCATGCTCCCTTCTTTTTCTGTCTTCCCTTTTTCCTCTTTCCATTGCGAGGATACCACACAGTGACATCTTTAGACCATTAATTTTTCCTGCTTCGGAGTGTGTGACCAATCCATTTTCACTTCTTTCTCACTGTATAGTTGACATCCGCCACACGAGTACTCTCTTTAATATCTGACAATTTATTTTGTATTTTAGTTAATGTACAACATACTCTTTTATCTTAGTTTGGCACACTTTTAACCCTTATAACAATGCACTTGCTATGAATGAAAAAGTTCTAACTAGCACGAAATACACAAGCTAAATAATTAAATGTTTGTTTTGTTTACAACATTCGAGTGCGAGCCACATTCCACAACATCTATGAGTGATTAGTTTTTTTCAACGTGATTCACAAAAACTACTATTTTAAAAGTGTTGAAATCCACTAATAACATTTATTTTTATTACTTATAACTTAATAATGTAGTGTTTATCGAAAAGTGTTGACCTTGACCGTTGACTGACATCTAACTTGTTGCCAGCTAGAGTCCTACATAATATTTAATAATCCCTTTGATTTCCTTTTTGGGCACTTAATTGATATAATTTCAATGGTTTATATGATATTTTACTATAAAATATGTTTTTATTATACAAATTCATAAAGAAACTTCGTTAAAATGATAAAACATACAAAGAAAACAAAACCGGTAAAGTTCCGATTTTAATTTTATTCGCATGGCAATATTAATACCAAATATGGGCCATATTATGAATTGAATTGAGTATGATGTGTGACCATTTTACCAAAAATAAAGGAATTGCTAATTTTCTGCTGGGAATTCAGGAATTATATTCCTTTCAGAGATATTGCTCTATGTGGCCGTTTTAGACCTACAGATAAGACACTGAGAAGGGAAAATATGTTCCATACATTTTTTTTCTCCCAACGGCTTTGACAGGTCAGCTGTCAAATAAAACTAGTGTCGAACTCAAGATGTTTTTAAATATCGATGAACTAGTGATGTAACGTTTATCGAAATAATATCGATATTAGTATAGATTTCACTTTTAAATTAGAAAAATAAAATAAAAAAATTAATTAAGGCAAAACTTTTTATTTCATATCATAATTACCATACATGACAATAATTAAATATCCACATAACAAAATCCAATTTATAATCTCCCACTTACAAATTCACCATCATCAGGCCACATTAATTAGAATAGAATAGTAACTAGTTCCATTAAAATGAATGCACAGGATGAACAGTTTTAAAGGTGGTGTCCATCAATGCTAATTTTCTGATTAAATAGATAATTAGTCAAAAATTTGCTAGAATTTTATGGAAACAGTTGTTCACCAGAGAATTCTCAATTGATGAATGCAGGCCTAAAAATGGTGTTCATCACTGTTAGTTCTTTGATTAAACAGCCAATTACTCAAAAAACTGAAATAGAATTTTAGCGAAACAGCAGTTTAACCAGAGAACTATCATTGGTGAATACTTGTAAGTTACAAGTACAACTTGTAACAGAACATCATCGTTCACCATTGTTTCACAAACCGAACATGACCCCTATGCTCAAAGCTTTGTTACATCTTAACTTTACAAACCAATGAGCGAATTTGTGTAATAATTTCAACAAAAGAGTAAACACAAAATAGAGAGAAATGTTACCGGTAAAAGCTCGCTCGCTGTGAGCATTTCATCAAATAAAGCGTTGAGCATTCACAGGAACAATATAATACATGGAAATCTAGTTTCGAACTCTTCTACATTACATGGAAATGCTCGAGAAAATGCTCTAGTTTATACTCATCTTTAGATGGCACGTAGCCACAATATTAAGTGAATGAGAAATTTTTCAAGCTTTTGAATACCAGACTTCTAAATTATTTTAAATTACATTATAATAATTGATAGATACATGAACATAACTTTTTTGGTAACATCCAATAGTAGGTAACATAAACTCTAATTTTATTATTAAAAGAATCATCACGAAGAAGAAGAATCATATTCACATCTTATCTAGTTAAAAATATTAACCCTACACAGGCTATAAACTTCTAAAACACTCTTTCTAAGCACTCAACAACAATTTTAATCCTTCTTCTTTTAATTTTTGCTCATTGGTACAATCTTCTGTGAGTTTGGGACATTGTAAAACCCCCGCTTTTCTCTCATTTTGTTGCCTAAATCATAGCAGACTCCAATATTATTCCAGTATTCACTTTGCCAATATTTAAAATGTCCTTTGTAATATTGACATAATATGTATGGTTATCTGTAAAATAAATAAATAGTGGTCATTATATTATAAGGATTTTAGCTGCCGCTTGTATCTGTTGAGAGAAGTTATATACTGCATAATGCAATAATGTTGGGCTTAGTGCGTAGTATGTATTTCTTTTATACTGTGTTGTACATCAACATCCATGATAAGAAATACATACAGATACAACTGATTCGTGTAGAGAAGTTGCTTAGAAAGGATAAAGCAAACTAACACTATTTAGACAGTCAATAGCAAGAGCCAGTAGAGGTGTCTCAAGCATTTAATTGAAGATGTGTATAAGTTGTACATAAATGATCAAACTTATGCAATCTACCAGTGTCAGAAAATGAGCATACCATATTGTTGTTAAATGAATTTCTTCAGTGAACTTATTTACTCAGATGGAACAGCAAACAGGTACAATATAAAAAGTAATAATAAGACTATACATATTCAGTATAAACAATATTGCAGCCCACAGCGCTGTTAACTTAGTCAGAAGCATCTCACTTTTAATGCAACTGGCCCACACAAATTCTTCTCGAAGTGGTTCTCACATATATTATTATACTCCTTGCATACGGGAAACGAAAATATCCTGGAGTGTAGTCTGCTTACTCAAAAGCAAACGAGAAACAAAACTAATATCAGGTCTCACGAAGCGTCTCATTCTGTGGTTACCGGAGAAACCACTTGCCTTCTTCAATAACATCGGGTTCAACCAGGATTTGCGTGATTTTTACATTACTCTCTGATTATTTTTCAAATCTCTTCAAACTTTACAGAGTCGAAAATTGAATTTAATAATTCACACATGAAAAAACAAGTTTAAAAATTAAACGAGATGGCCGCAGAGTTTCCACATGGGGTTTTCAAAATTCCCCCGGAAGAGACAAAAAATAAACCTTATAAAGATACTTTTTCTAGTACTTTTCTCGAAATGTCTTGAAACAATTTGAATTTTTAACTTTCTGTCTATTAAAATTGTAATAAAATACAACATAGCCAGTGAAACCACATTTATTCATTTTGTACCCACATAATTTTGTTATAAGCTTCCTCGGACTTACAGTAGGTACTGACCATTTTCGTACTTAACTCGAATTAAACAAAAGCTTCCATTTTTTAGAAAACTGCACTCCTATTGAAGGGTGGCTATTTTTTTTAGGGCTCTCTTAATGTACGATATTCGGAAAGAACTACATAATTGAATTTAACTCATTGAATAATCAACTTTTGACTTGACTTGGTCACGTTCTTTTCCAAGAATACACAAAGGTATTCGTTTCCCCAAAGATAATATTTTTCCCCAAAATTGCGAAAAAAGCTCCAAATCTGGAAACCCCAGATGGCAGACACCAAAGAGCTTGCTTTGTTGTCTATAATATATAAATGGATATTTTATATAAAAAATTATAAATAATTTTACTATAATTATTATTGGCCTGTTGTCATTTTAATTAAACTAAAACAAGAATATTAATAACAATAAAACTAAAATTATCAAAAGGCTAGTATGTTTTCAATTACATTTTTATTATTTACGTAATTTTTCATGATATTGTAAATTTGTAACGGAAAACATATTCATGTAGCCATTACTAAGCACAGACAGACCAGTAAGCCTCAGACGCCTATTAGCCGGATACCCCCGATCACAAAGCATATGCAGTAGCACTGCATATCTTACGCCCAGCCACCAATTGGGACGTCACTCCGTCAGCTGCGGCACCAATCACATCACCGAACATTTGAGCCGACCAATCATAACGCGCCGTCCGCCCCCCGGTCCCCGCCAACATTTTACGACTGTGTTCTCATGCAAAACTTTGTTTATGTGGCGTCTTGAGGCTTACTGGATCCAAACCACTGGGAGTGACGTTTTCTTTACGCGACCGACCAATCGTAGGGCAGTGTCAGGGGCCTGGTTGGTAGTTGGTTGGTTGTTGGTTGGTTGGTTATGTTGGTACTTTTATGCCATAAGTACTTTTACTACCATATTATTTACATTTGTGTTAAATGTCCAAAAAAAAACTCTCAATTCAGTTGACCACTGAAGTCATATCCCGAATGTTTCTACTTACGATTATACGAATTCAGTTTTAATCACTTAGTATCTATAAAGCAATGTATTGATCTTTGATATAAATATATAATATTAATATAAATATAATATAATTATATTATTATATTATTATTATATTATTTTATTATTTTGATATAAATATAATATTTTTATATTTTTTCTTTTCTATTTTATTGGGGCAAAATGTGACTTTTATACTTAATGTTATGCCATTTGTATTTGATTTGTAACCTTGACACACACCGTAATATTTTTTTTATTGTATATTAATAAGTAACTTCCTCAACTTTCCAGTTTGCATGCTATTTTACTATGGCAAAATGTGCCTGTTCTATAAATTTAAATGTAACCATCTACTGTATATACCACATTTTATGCAAATAAAGATATAATAATAATAATAATAACAGATCTATCATCACTGACAGGACTATTGTTCACAATAAGCCTGATATAGTGGTGATAGATCGATCTGAGCGCCGCGCAATGATTGTTGATATCTGTGTCCCACATGACGGGAACCTTGTGAAAGCTGAAAAAGACAAGCAAATTAAATATCTTGATCTAGCACACGAGGTTGTCGACATGTGGGAGGTGGACTCAGCAACCATTGTGCCGATAGTTGTTACGGCCAATGGCCTTTTAGCAAAGAGCCTCGACCACCATCTCATGAGGCTCTCGTTAGGCGGCTGGGTCAAGGGCCTGATGCAGAAAGCGGTTCTCCTAGATACGGCGCGTATTGTTAGGAGGTTCCTTTCTCTGGAGCCCTGACCGCCGGTAGCTTGGTCCCTGTACCCGATACCGGTGGGCCACTATTTTTTATATTTTTAAATGTTTTTTGTTTTGTAAAAATATTTAAAAATATAATGAATATGTTCAAGCAATTAAATAAAGGAAATAATAATAATAATCTATAATATCAATATTTCACATCTTTATAAGCATTCAGACATAAACTACGAAATCATGTCATAAACGAAAAAACTAGTTATTTTCCATACAAACACTCACGTATCGTTTTTTATTGTTTCAGTTACATACTTAATATTGAAGATTCGTGCTCAAAGTTTACGCAGTAAGTTAACTACTATAGCCTGGTGAAGTAAGTATTCTGTGTTAAAAATGGCCAATCCCAACAGTGATAGTGCCAGTACGCGATTTTCTGATAATTATGTTCTGAAAGAAGAATTGGCAAAAGGAGCCTTTTCAATAGTGCGACGAGCTGTGCAAAAATCAACTGGTTACCAATTTGCAGCCAAAATAGTGAATACTAAAAAACTATCAGCTAGAGACTTCCAGAAGTTGGAAAGTGAAGCACGAATTTGCCGAAAACTTAAGCATCCTAATATCGTAAGACTACATGATTCTATTCAAGAAGAGCATTTTCACTATCTAGTATTCGACTTGGTAAAGGGTGGTGATTTGTTTGAAGATATTGTAGCCAGAGAATTCTACTCTGAAGCTGATGCATCTCATATTATACAAGAAATTCTTAAATCCTTACATTATTGCCATCATAATGGAGTTGTGCATAGAGACTTAAAACCTGAAAACCTTTTACTAGCCAGTAAAGCCAAAGGAGCTGCTGTAAAACTATCTGATTTTGGACTAGCCATTGAAATACAAGGTGACCAACAAGCGCGGTTTGGTTTAGCTGGTACTCCTGGCTTCTTATCACCTGAATTACTTAAAAATGAACCGTATGGTAAGCCAGTAGATATCTGGGCGTGCGGTGTGATCTTATATATTTTGCTTGTTGGGTATCATCCATTTTGGAATAAAGAACTGCATAGACTGCATGAACTGTATGGACTAATTAAAGTGGGTGCTTATGATTATCCATCTCCTGAATGGGATACGGTGACACCTGAAGCAAAAAGCCTCGTAAATCAGATGTTAACTGTAAATCCAAGCAAGAGAATAACGGCTTCTGAAGCTCTTAAGCACCCATGGATTTGCCACCGTGAACGTGTGGCTTCTGTTATGCACAGGCAAGAGACTTTAGATAGTTTGAAGAAATTCAATGCAAGGAGCAAACTGAAAGGTGCCATCTGGGCAACTATGCTTGCTACATGCAAGTTCCCAGGAAAATTTATGTTAAACAAGAAAGGAGATGGATCCCAAGTAAAAGAGTCTACGGACAGCAGCACGACTTTGGAAGATGATGATCTTGACAAGGATAAGCAGGGAGTAGATAGAGCATGTACTGTAACTTCCAAAGAGCATGATGAGGAAGCTTTAACGAAGGCTGATTCGTCTGGAAAAGCTTGTGGCGACAGTAACGCTTCTTTGCTTCGAGCAGAAGTAATTAAAGTAACCGAAGTGATCATAGACGCAATTAACAACGGTGACTATGATACTTATTTCAAATTATGTGATCCGAACTTGACAGCGTTTTATCCTGATACGCTAGGAAACCTAGTAGGCGTCGATTTTCATAAATTCTTTATTGATAATACGCCCACTCATGTAAAAACCAATAAGGCGATCTTAAATCCTAGAATACATCTTCTTGGTGACGATGTAGCTGTAATCGCGTACGTGTGCGTAACACAAAGTGTGGACGCTGAAGGTCTACAAGCTTCGCACCAGTCGCAACAGACTCTCATATGGCACAAACGCCACAACAAGTGGACGGCAATACATTTCCATTGCTCCTAACTAGTCCCTTCTACAACCCACTCTTGTACGCCAGAGGATAATGGTCTCGCAAATCATTGGACCCCAGAAGGCATAGATAGATATAGGAACATCTGTTGTGCTAATCCGTCATTGGAACGGTGTAGGTATACAAGTAGGCATAACACGTTTTTTAAGCTCAGTCTGTAAACATCACTCAATATATAATTTTAATTGTTTTTATAAGTTATAATTTTTTATATGTTATACAGTAGCCTAAAAGCTAACGTACTGTGGAATCATTTTGTTTACCTTTGTATTACCTATTTTAAACTTCCGCTGTAAGTTTGATCCCTTTTCCCAATAAAACCATTTGGGTATTTATTAACATTTGTAAAGTATTAATATCTATAGAGCTCCAAATCAAACACCAACGTTATGCACCAGATGGTATTAAAATATATAATATTTTATTGAATAGATTAATATGTTACATGACTTTCAATAAAATACAATTTACTATTGCAATGTTACATTTTTGTCAGAATTTAATCAAATACTAATATGAAAACAGTATGTAAAATAGTATGAGATACACAAATCCATCAAGATAATATCTTCCTGAATTCACCAATCTCTTGAGGACAGGAATATTTTAAGTATTTATTTATGTATAATATATGTTCAAGTCTTCCCTGGACAGTGGTCCAACTAAACACTGAATTAAAGGGATAGGTACATATTAACAGCTACTATCAGCTTAAATTTAATACTTTAATTTTTCTGAAATATAATCTGCTCTCTGCAAATTGTTAATAATGCACATTTACCTGTTTGCATGCATTTATCTCACTGGCTTTTAAAACGTCATTTAACTTTCCATTGGCTGCTTTATATTATATAAATTTACAATACTTATATACACACCGGCACAATTAGCGGAACAGAAAAAAAAGTGAGACTATGAGATAATAACGCATATATTTGACGAAAATGTAATTAGACACAAAATAACAAATTGATTAACATCTTTTAACAACGACTTTGAAAAGTCTTCGTTATTTTTTATTAAAAAGTAAAGAAATTTGAAATAAGTGAATTTTTTAGATGATTATGAACCATCACAAAAAATAAAAAAAGTAAGCATTAAATGATTTAACAATAAAATTAAAGCAAAATTAATAACGAGTGTTTCCCCCTCTTGCTCTGATTACGGTTTCCATTTTTCTGGGCATGCTACAGATTATGTTATCGATGATTTCTTGAGGCAACCGCTCCCACTCCTCAAGTAATGCGTTTCCAAGTTCATTCAGATTGTTGGGGGGTGGCATTCTGGATTTAACCCTTCTTTTTAGCAAGTCCCAGACATGCTCTATCGGATTCATATCGGGGGAATTTGCTGGCCACTGCATCACCGGTATACCTACGTGGCTCAGATATGCCTGTACCGATTGTGCACTATGAGCACGAGCATTATCTTGCATTAGAATAAAGTCGTCACCAATAAATGGGGCAAATGGTACAACATGTTCTTCTAAAATGTCTCTGATGTATCGATCTGCTGTCATGGTCCCTCCTGTGACTATCACTAACTCCGTGCGAGCTCCCAAACATATCCCTCCCCAAACCATAATCGAGCCGCCACCATAAGCCACTGTGTGTTCAAAATTAGACTGTATGTGGCGTTCTCCTTTGCGTCTCCATATTCGCTGTCTCCCATCGATCTGTTTTAAAAGAACTCTGCACTCATCAGTAAAGAGAACCTGGTGCCATTCGTTCAAATCCCAATGACGATGTTCTCGCGCATAGCTTAATCGGTTTACGCAGTGACGTCTCTCAAGTTTTGGGCCTTTGGCAGGTATATACGACCCTAAACCAACTTCTTCAAATCTCCTGCGAACTGTACGCTCACTTACTCGTACTCCTCGAACGTCTTCCAGTTCATTTCGAGCTTGTACAGCCGTTAATCGCGTATTCCTACGAACTCCAAGTTGTAAAAAACTGTCATCTCGCCTCGATGTACATCTTTTTCTACCTTGACCCCTCCTCCTCACAAGAGAATTAGACGATCTGTACCGCTGGATGCTGCGATGAATCGTTGATACTGGTCGACGAAGCCTTGAGGCAATCGATCTGTAGGTATGGCCATTTCTTCTCATTTCATCAGCCCTAATGATTTCCAGTGATGTTAAGTCAGGCATAATAAAGAGCTTTTAATAAACAAAATTGCCTATAGAATAACAAATTTATAAAAAACCATTAAGTGCAATTTTTCAAAAAAATTACAATTACGTAGTTATTACTCGAACAAGTTGACAAAACGTATTGTTCGGGAAAATAAAACAAATGAATGAAAAAAGTGTATGTCATCTAATTTTCTATTTTCAAATTTGACAATAAATTAAAAAAATATCATAACTGGCCAGTTCCTCAAGTAAAAGATTTTAAAATCCTGCTTTTTTTGTGTTCCGCTAATTGTGCCGGTGTGTATATAATAATAAATTATTTTACATTAAAGGTGTAGTTACTTAAAATTTAACAATCCATGTGACTATTTGTAACAAAACAACACATTGAGTGCTATTGACTTTCAACCCATCTGTGCTATAATATGCCTCAGAGGCTAGTTACAAATGGTTTCATAAGTATAAAATTATACAGGGTTATTTTTAATTAATTAATAACCCTTTAAAGGATGATTGTACTCATCAATTTGAACAACTTTAAGTATGGGACCAAACTGTGATATTAATTTACAATTGTAATGAATCAACCCAGGACTTCATAAAAAAATGTGATGAATCATTTTGTAACAGACTGTTGGCAAACTTTGCTGAGGTAAAAGCATCGAAAAAAATTGTTGAATTTAAGTCTCTATCAGAATCACATTTGAAGGAATGTATCAAGCAAGAGTTGGGGGACAGGGAACTAGGTGATGAAGAATTTCATGATGTGTTGAAAAACTTCAATGTGACTGTTGATGGCTGTAAAGGTGTTCACTCTAAGATGAAATATCTGAATATTGTATAATAAGGTATGTTTCTTAACTTGTAAACATTGGCATATGTATTGTAGTACTTATATAGTTAGTCGGTAAAGTAGCATTGTCTTAAGTTCTGTATGTATTTATTTTGTTATATTAAATAAAAAATATAGTGTAATTAGTGTTGTTTTATTATTAAGTAGCTAATAAGTAGGGTCGTTTCGCCGGTTTTCGGCCATTTAGTGGAGTAGTCAACTTAAAGGCAACAGAAAAAAATATTGCCATTGTGCTAGCCTAGTACTATCAATGTTAATGTTATAGCCTTTGGTTATTTACTTGTCTAGATTGAGTGTTGCGCTCAATGATTTTACATAAGTACAGATATGATATACCCTAACAAATCAAACGAAAAACATGTTCCGTTCGCAGCGGTCGCACACATACACAATGTTTTACATCACTTACATTTCACAACATTGCCGTGTCGTGTGAAAGAGATGGTGTATGTAAACCAATATGAACAAAAAAGACAGCTAGTGTTTGTCAGCTACGTGTAGTGTATGTGGCCATTTAGGCCTATTATATTAGGTTATGAGTTGGCTCACCGATAACCTTCTCACAATAAACCTCAACAAAACTGTCTACCTTCCATTCTCCCTGCAATCGTTAACATTACCTTCCCCAGACTCCTTAGTACTTAAAGCACATATTTGCTCTTCTAGCTCACCTGTGTCTTCATGTTCCTGTCCGCAATTAACTAGAGTTTCTTCTACTAAATACCTTGGGGTTCAAATAGACAGTTCACTAAGCTGGAGACCCCATTTGCAAAATCTTACCTCACGGGTTCGCAAACTAATTTTTTTTTTTTTTTAATTGAGACACTCTGCGGACCGTCACACCCTGAACACAGTTTATTACGCTCTGGGCCAGTCAGTAATAACATACTGCATCACAGTATGGGGAGGGGCGCCTAAGACACATTTCCTACAACTAGAGCGAGCACAGAGAGCTGTGCTGAAGGTTATGACTTTCAGGCCATTTCGTTACTCTACTCATAACCTACACACTGATTGCCAGGTCCTCATGGTGCGACAACTCTTTGTACTCCAAACCATTCTTCGGAAACACTCTACTCTAAAACTTAAGGCGAGTACCGTGAGGACGCTTCGAGCATATAGAGTATGCGAAATCTACAACTGCAGAACAGCTCTCGCTCAACGCCATTTTTCATATCATTGGGTGTCACTCAATGATATTACATAAGTACAGATGAGTGACTAGCGCGAATATCTGAAGACTCGAAAACAAGCTAATTGTGACATCTTGCTATTAGTCCGCGTCAAGGCAAGGCGCCGAGCGTAACTGGTGACAAAAAATTACAAAAATGCCGTCATGTATGTACAGAAAGTGTACTAATTATGACATGAAAGCAAACAAACAAAAAGGGATCACATACCACTTGTAAGAACAAAAAAATATTTGCATTATAGGCGTATTTCTATTAAAAACAATAAATATGTTTTGTACCGAGAGCGATAAGACAAAACATAGATTATAAAGATGCAGATGCGACTCGTAGGCAAAAAAGTGGTACGTTCAGTATTATCGTCCGACGACGCACGGAGAGTACTTTGGTCGTTCAGTTACTCAGGTCCGTATTACAGAACATTCCTCAAGTACAGTTTGATCTATCAACTGATCGTTAAATCGTTAGATTTTGCTTCGTATGCGTAAATGCGAAATAATACAATAAATTATCGATTATCGAGATTATAGAGCTAGGTTAATCTTTTTATGAGTATTATTACTGAATAATACTTAACAATATATCTACTGAGATATATTGTTATAATAAAACAAAGTTTAACCGGATTAAATCGCGTATATTATTTAACTTGCCCTAGACAAACCCAACCATTTTCTTCGGTTTGATAAACCACAAGGTGAAGGAAAACCGATATGTACCTAGAATGCTCCGTGAGGCTATTGAAATTAAAAAAAAACCTAATTTTAATAGAGAAGATGGTTGGCAGCTACCACCTGTTTGGAAACCAGTCCTTAAAATAATCAAGTCCTAAACAGCATGCAACACTGTAAAAGATAATGATATTGTGAGTGATTATTGCGTGCATCAAAACGAATTTAATTAATAAATATTGTACGGTAGATTAAAATATTTTTTTAGAAATATCTGTAAAGACGATTGTCATCTAACGGCCAAAATTAATATCCAATCTATCCACGATTTGCCCTACTAGAGATAGAAATTTGACATAAGCTCGATACAAAATATGTCAAATTTCTATCTCTAGTAGGGTAAATCGTGGATAGATTGGATATTAATTTCGGCCGTTAGTCTACCTGCGACCACGAAATGCTGCAAAGCTTTCGAAACGTCAGGGAAACCAATTTAAATAATATACGCGATTTAATCCGGTTAAACTTTGTTTTATTATAATGTGTAGTGATTGCGAAAACCTAAGAAGTTATTAGATATATTGTTATTTTTTTATTGATGTACAACGCGAAATAGAGCTACAATTTGTAAAAACCCCCACAAGAAAATTTTAATTTCTCTGACTACCCGGTAGCATTCACCTTAAAAAGCATACAATTTAATGGTTGAATTCCCCGCACCAGACAAGATCATCATTATTTCAGATTTGCATCTATTTTGTTCGTAAATATTGCCCTGGGCCGCGTTTAATATTATCACCCGATGTCGTCGGATGACACTCGGAGTGTTCCTTGGGCGTTCGTTTGTATGATCACTCTGAGTAACTGAACGACCAAAGTACGCTGCGGGCGTCGTCGGACGATAATACTGAACGCGGCCTCATGTTAGTAAATTACGAATTTTGAATTGAGATCAATTTAATGAAATCTTAGTTTATGTAATTTATACTGTCACAGGGGTATGTATGGGGTATAATCCAGGGTTGATAAAAATCATGACTTTTTTGTTTATGACAGACTTTTTTTTTTTTTAATAATTAATATAATGATTTATTTTTTTGACTTTTTAAGATTTTTACTTGATTTTTATTATTAACATACTCTTAACTGATAATATTCCAAATATTGTCTCAAAAATCCCAATGGTTCCGAAGAAAAACTAGATAAGTAAAAAAACATTTTTTATCTCCAAAATTAGTTATCATTTTTAAATGGTTTTCATAAATGTTAATCTACTGACAGAATCTTCCATATTTATGACAAAAATTACTACGTCAAAATAAAAAAAAACAAAACTTGAAGAAGACCTACTCCTTATTTACCTTAAACTCTTACCTAATTCTTCACTTATTATGAATATTTTTACGAAAAGTTTTACTAGTAAACAACAACAACAACTAGTAGTACAACTAGTATGCAACTTTGTAAGAATTAAAAAAAACCATAAGTAAATCGTAGTATGACAGTAGTAATTAATAAGTACAGAAATGTAGGAAACAGTAATAAAAACAATAATAACAGTATTAACAGTAATAACAGTATTATAGACCAGTAATAAAAATTACTGGTCTATAATCAGTTCCGAAAAGTAAATTCAACATCTAATAGAAGCATCTCCTAACTCGATTTTCTTGACTATTTGTAGTTTGAATGCCATATTTTTATTCAATATTCAGTAAAAAATAAAAACTGTATGTATACATTTTAATATGAATTTTTCTTATCTAGTCCCATAACATTATGATTTAAATAAATCAATGAAATTTTATAGAAAAAAATTAAGTTTGTCAAAAAAATCATTTTTATTAAATATAAATACGATTAAAGTTGGGTATAATACTTGCCGCGTAAAATACTTGTACCTTCTGTCTAGGTACTCGTTTTCGTTAATCTATGCCAAAAGTGCTGTGATTAGCTACTCTGCATGCTGCTGCGTGCTGTGATTGGCTACCCTGCGTGCTGCTGTGTGCTGTGATTGGCTGGCCTAAATGGCCACATACACTACACGTAGCTGACAAACACTAGCTGTCTTTTTTGTTCATATTGGTTTACATACACCATCTCTTTCACACGACACGGCAATGTAGTGAAATGTAAGTGATGTAAAACAATGTGTATGTGTGCGACCGCTGCGCACGGAACATGTTTTTCGTTTGATTTGTTAGGGTATATCATATCTGTACTTATGTAAAATCATTGGTGTCACTTGTACAATTTGATCAATTAATCTTGTAATATTTATCCTCTCTGTAAACATGAATGCAAAATAAAAGTTAACAAGTGGCTACTGGAGCCTTACCACAACCTTTTACGTAGCGAACCAATTCCGATGCAGATCAATTTAGAGTCAAGTATTGAATCGCTAATTTTCGTACCATGACCTTGTTAATACTAAACCTGAATTGAATCTTTCGTTCATAAAATGAATGAATGAAATTTGTCTCTGGTCCTGTTCTGCTTCTCAGTGTTAGAAAGAGACAACGCTATACGAATATCGCATATTGGATTTCATTCTCTCGATAGCGTTCTGAAATCAAACTCTGCGAACTTACGGAAAGTTACGGTTATTATATTATTTAATATTTAAGTATAAAAAAACTTAATTAATAATTATTAGTGCATAAAATAGTCACATATTGAATGAACGCGTCTTTTTTTTAAATCTACTAGGTGATTTGAAGTATGAAAAATTCCTATTTAACTATAAACAGGAAGACGTACAATTTTAAATAAGGTTTAGAACGTACCTGTCATATCAACGCGTTTGTTTATATAATAGTTGTTTTGAAGTGATCACAGACATAGTAAAAAATATAGACAAAGTGCTGCGAATAAAAATAGTGAAGCCAAAAAAAACTGATCCTTCGTATACAACCAGCGCTCACGCACACACCATACCACCATGCACCTGAAGGATATTTGTTTTTGCGATATATACTGGACGATATGCCACAACACGTGTAGTGAGAGAGAGTGAGCACGGTTTGAGGTACATGTGTGTGCGTGAGCGCTGGTTGTACACACGGCTACACATCATGCTGTTAAAACCAGTATAGGCTGACCTCGCGTTGTAAGGAAAACCTATATAATGCGAGGTCAGCTTATACTGGAAATCTACAGCTTGATGTGTAGCCGTGTGTACAAGAAGGAGCATAGTTTTTTTGGCTTCACTAGATTGTTCGCAGCACTTCGTCTATATTTTTTACTATGTCTGTGGAAGTGATTTAGAAGTTGTTTATTCACTGACTGATTGTTTGCTTTATGTTATAGATTTAACAATGGGGCTTACAATGGGGTTATTTGTCATGTGTAAATGGTACCTACACACATATAGATCTTGTATTAACTTTTAATCGCCAAGCTTACATTAGTGGTGAAATATTTTAATAGTGTATCAGTTATCAGTGAAACCACCCGCCGCAGCTATTTTTGGTTAACTCGAGTACCTATGGGAGTTAAATACAACTATGGGCTACAATAAATCGGCCCAAGCCAAGGATTACGCAAGTTTTGGAAAGGAGTAGCCCTAAGCTAGATTCCCCACAGTGATGGTAGAAAAGGATTGGAAAGTATGGTGCAAGGTACGTAGAGTTAAACCCATATTTATAAGAGTGAGTTTGTTAGCTTGGTGAAATAGGTATGTTAACATAGTTAGTTGTACCCTTATTTTACATGTTAGTCTTAAGTTTAATAATGTTATTGGTGCACAATAAAGAATATTCTATATTCTATCTATCTTTAACATAAGCAGTCCATTACTGTCCCACTGCTGGGTACTCTTCTTCTCTGAATGAGAAAGTTAAGGCCTTAACTGCAAGGCTAACACGATTTTTTTTAATATGATAAACATATTGTCATGAAAATATGGTTCAAACCTAAACCTTCACTGTAACTTTTCAAAAATTGAACAAGGATTTATTATTATTTGGTTTCATTTGGTACTTAGAATAATTAATTAAAAAATATATTATTTAATTTTAGGCACAGACTGGAATTACTACAAATAATATAAAAGCTTCTCTCCACAAAAGACTGCAGGAGACCAGTCTGATGGCTCTGGATTGCTTGGAGTATGGATAGCCATTTCAAGAAGTAAGTTTAATTTATTTTACCATGCAACCCTTTAGATGTTATTATTTATTTTTTAAACTAAATTACTTAACTGTTATTAGAAGTTTTACTATTTCTTCCTTGGGATGACTGGTATAAAAATAATCCTGTCGTATTCCATGGACATATTCTCATCCCAATCAGTCATCCTAACCTGTTTCGTTGTGATTGAGTTACAAACATCGTAACATTTGCATTATTAGTAAAAATAGGGTTCTAAGAATATTAATTTATTAAATGGATTAGCATAATAAGATAAATTTATTTTTTTACAGATTAAGTATACACTCGAAGACAAAGAAAATGTGCTAAGAGACTCCCAATGTCCTTCTGATGACACTTATTCCCTGGATATTCAAGTCTGTGTAGTGACTCTCTGGTGTGCCGGGAGCTGCATTTATTACTGATGTCATCGTAATAAGAATTTCCTGCAACATGTTACATTTATCTGTTATAAAAACAATTATATATTTATATGAGTCTTTATTTAGCACCTTTAGTTCACATTATAATATACAACGTGTTATTGAAACAACTGAAAACCTCTTAAGGGGTTAATGTACTTATCAGTATGAACAACTTTTACTATGGCACCAAACCTGAAATCGTGAAAAAAAACAGCTGATCCCTACATTTTATCGATTCATGTGAACAAAAATGTAGGGGACACCTGATATTTTTTTCTTGATTTCAGGGTTGGTCCCTTAGTAAAAGTTGTTTATACTGATGAGTACAATGACCTATTAAGAGGTTTTCAGTTATTGCAATAACATGTTGTATATTACATTATAAGAAACTAGGTACCTACTTAAATATTCATTTATAAAATTATGTACACACAGAGAATTCTAATAGGTATCATATTGAATAAAGCACATAGGCACATTATGTTTTTTTTTTCTATTGTAGAAAAATATTAATAATGCCAAAAACCTATTTTGTTTTTTAGTAAACAATTGAAATTTTACTAATTGTATTTATTTTACCTACAAATCATAGCTTCTATCCATCATCTTGCCCGAACCTGGGTCATTGGCTAGCAACGCCCTTGATGTGATTACAATGTACTCTGTGATGTGCACTCATGTTTCCTTTTGGCCTTGGATGTGCCCTTGTTCCATAAAACAACAGAGCAGTCAATATCTGAAATAAATTGGTTTATTATTGTTATTTCAGAAGTTATTCGTGGTAATCCATATGGGTATTTAGAAGTAGACTAAGGTAGGTTGACGTAGCAGGTTGTTAATATTATATATAGTGACATGTTGTTCCTAAGTTTTTATTATTGTTACTGGTGTGTACACCTTTGTTGTAACAAATAGTAGGTATTATATCTATTATATTATTAGGTAGATAGTTATATTATGGCATATCTCCCATACTTGGGGGAGGCCTATGTCCAGTAGTGGACGTCTTTTGGCTGAAATTATGATGATGATGATTATTAGGTAGATAATCTGTTTTTTTCATTACTTAATCCTATTAGACAATGCAATACATACCTATTTAATATTATTACTTAGTTACATCTTTTCGGTAGTTATTCGTTATGTTACATAGGTATACATGTATTATGAAGGAGAAGTCTCAAAAGATTTAAATATTTATGATTCTTACCTTTAAGAGGTCCCATAATGGTCTTAGTTCATTACACAGATCTAAGAAAAATAATTGTTTAGAAAGCCGGCTCCCATAATGAAGTCTTGTTCTTCCATTTGAACAATAAATCCGGCTGTTCCTTTATTTCCCATGTTTGATTGCAGCATGAAGTACCTACTTTCCTCATTATTATCACACTCCATAAACTCAAATAAAATAGAATTGTCAGACATCTAAAATAATACAAAAGTATTTTTAGGAAAAGACACTTTTAGGTAATTATCACAATAATTAATATCATACTAGGTTTTTAAGTTTTATAATTAACATAAGACACGAATTACCTTTAAATTATTAAACTTTTACTTAACTTTGTTATACAATAACGAAAACTATTCACTTCTTACTAAGAAAATATCAACTTTAGTTGAGTCGTATTATTTGACAGATAGCGAACCAGTTCAGACCGTGCAATCGAGGTCCCGGTACCAATTGAATGAACGAAAGCAAGATTTGCGACTCAGTTTAGACTTTGTTCTGGCTGATCCTAAAGTGTGAAAAGTGTCACGCGTATTCGATGTCAGAGTACGAAAAAGCAAAGCGTATCAATTTAGGTCCTCAATTGAATCGTAATAAGAGGTTGTGGTAGGGCTCCTGGTGCCGATTCTCTTGTACACCCACCTAAACCAAACTATAACTAAAATTTACAAATTTTAGTTTAGAAAATCATAAAACTTATTCTGTGTTTATCTTTTTCTTATTTTAGAAAACTTGTTGACAGCTCTCTAATAATTGAGTTTTAGAGTTGTGTCACTCATACATGAGGCACCTCAAATGTCCCATACAAAACGACAGAATGTCGCAACACCTCAAAAATAATTTTTGTACCACTACACTGGGACAAACACCAAATGAACCGAGATGTGACGACTGTACCATGAAAGAACGGAGTTGCTTCATAACTTCACTCACTCAGACCGACTGTGACACTGACGCGTGCCTGAATGGGACAATATGAGGGACAATACGACAAATGAAGTTCGTAACATTGAATATTTGGAATATTCGACAATTTTCGGTTGTTTGGTGTCGCTGGTCATAGCCAAAGTTTTGACGTGGTTTTTTTCGTTCAGTTTGATTTAAATTTGATTTCCAATATGTGATTGCCATATCCTTTTATTTTTGTTTTAATTATTATAATTTTTAAATTAATAATATTATTTTTCAATACCCAAGACTCCAGTTTATTTTTCAATTAATCGGCCGTTTAATCAGCAACACACTGTAATTCCCTGGTTAAACGACAGTTTAGCCAAAATTCCAGTACACTTTTCGTGTAATCGGCTGTTTAAGCAGATAATTAACGTTAACGAACACTTGTCTTAGGCCGGTCTTCATCAAAGTTAATTCTCTGGTTAAACAACCGTTTACCCACGATCCCAGTTATTTTTCAATTAATCGGCTGTTTAATTAAATGCCAGCCTAAGAGCAGTATTCATCAACGTTAATTCTCTGATTAAACTGCCGATTACTTTAAAAATCTATTGAAATCGGTGCTAAACAGAGGTTTAACCAGAAAATTATCTAAAGTTATCTAAGTTGCTGATTAAACGGCCGATTATTTGAAAAATATACTGGAATAGTGGGTGTACGGTTGTTTGACCAGAGAATTAACTTTGATGAAGACCGGCCTAATACAAGTGTTCGTTAACTTTAATTATCTGCTTAACCAGCTGATTACAGAAAAATGTACTGGAATTTTGGCTAAACTGTCGTTTAACCAGGGAATTATAGTGTGTTGCTGATTAAACGGCCGATTAAATAAAAAATAAATTGGAGTCTTTGGAATTAACAATGTTGATATTTTATTTTATAACGCAACGCACGCAATACTTTTGCCAACCAATATAAGAATCGGATCTATATCGAAATCGACGTACCTATACTAACTACCTACGATATCACCAAAACTATGCTCATCTGTCGATACTTATATAGTTTCAGAAAATATATAGTTTCAAATATATAGTTTCGATTTGATATTCGGCAAAAGCTATATTACCCACTCCTATCTTAGACAATATAAGCTCAACTCAATGTATTAATGTATTTCAGCAATATGTCTCAGCAACATGACATTGTCCCATCTCATTTGAAGTGTGACAATGTCTTAATGTATTTCAATGTATCAAATGTCTCAGCAACATGACATTGTCCCACCGCATTTGAAGTGTGACAATGTCCCACCTCATTATGCAGAATGAGTTACTCATACAAACTCATTGATTTTGCGTGTCCTACCCAACTCTATTGAGTTTGACGCATCTTATGCATCTAACATCTAATTTTTTTTTTTTTTAATTTTTGTGGCCTGGTTGCTAAGACCTTTAAGCCAAGTCTTTTTTATTGGACACAACATTTTAACACAATATGAATAGAATATACAGGGATGTGTCCAGTATAAATACGTAGTATTAAATCCACTTTAGTGTAAATAGATTATATTAAATGTAAGTCTTTGTTTGAGCAGAGGAGCTTGTTCTAATCTGCTTGATTTTACAATACAAGCAATGGCGTAATTGTTTATTTCACTCGCCTACATTTCTACTCGCTTGTATTTGCTTACATTGCATACCACATAACAATGGCATATTGTATTATTCAGACATAGATTTGATAATATTTAAATAATTTCGATTTCCTCCGCGATTTGTTTACGTTATTTTGACAAGTAGAATGAACGAACATAGATTATAATTTATGTATTGAATGAACGATAGCCTAGATTTTCTATTAAAATCTATTTTTAACTATTTTAAATTATTTAAACGTATTGAAAAGACGTATTTTATTAATGTAAGTATTTTAATATAGTCAAAAGTAGTTTTTAATCATTGAACTATAATAGCTCAATGTTATTTTCATGATTATTAGAGTTAGTAGTAATGAATACTTTTTATATGGTAACATTTCAAGACAACGGCTATGATGCGGTTACGTTCCAGCTGCGATCCATGTTCGTTTCAGCTCATGTTTTTAGTGGAATAACTTTTTATGTTATCATCGAACGACGAACGCAGTCGAACCGTTGCTGAACCGTTGCCGCTAATCAAACGTTGTAAATTAGTGGAATTGGGGCCCTGAACGGCTAAAGTTCAGTTGCGTGTCAGCCCAAACATCTGTCAGAATTTTAGTGGAATAGGACGAAACGTAACGTTGATGTTCGATCGAGTTAGCGGAATACGAACACTCGATCGATCGTTAGCTTCAGCTGAAACGTAACTGCAGCTGGATCGTTGTTCATTAGCAGAATAAGAAAATAGCTAACAGCCGTCGTTCAGCTGCGTTTTAAACGTAATTTCGTTAGTGGAATTGGCCCCCTGGACAGTGACGATTAAACTTCAGTGACGATTAAACTTCAGTGACGATTAAACTTCAGTGACGATTAAACTTCATGGATGAACAACATATTCAACTAAAAAGTCCTGTATATTTCACGTCGATTACTTTTGATCTTTTACGATGAGATTTAATAAATACCACTAAACGTGTTATGTAAACAATGTGAAATTGATTTCGCTACATTTACTAATTTCATTTTGTATATTCAACTAATCCAGTTGTTGCGGATGGGATACAATTGTTTTACCTTATGTCATGTTTTTAGTTATTTTAATAAATGAGTCTGGAGAAACGCAAATCGGTAGCTAACCCGTGCCTCCCGTCACCGTGGAATCCTACGCGCATGCGCGCGTATGTACTTGTATTGCCCGCGCGCCGGCACGCGCCGCTTACCGCGCAGCGCCATCGTCAGCATGCCATACAATCTTAGAACAACATGCCTGCAACACCATCAATACTTATCCGACCAAATTGACGAGTACTGAAAATGCTCAAACGTCGTTTGGCCACTACGTATTTTGAATTTATCAGTATTATATTTGACTATTGCAAGGTCAAAAACACAGATGTCGCTAGTATCTACGTATTATGCTCCCGAGGCTAATGATCTGACTGACTAGCAAGGTGCAAGGTAAAACTCATGCGCTGTTGTCTAGAAAAGCGTATAGATGGCGTGAATTTAAAATTCTAAGTTGTAGACAAGTATTTACTAATAAATAAGTTTTTTTCCAGTTTATTTTCTTTTTTTTGTAAGTAAATTTGCCTATCTAACAGGCCAATTTAAAAAATCTATTCTATTTCTATTATTTTGTTATTAAAGTATAATTATGTTGGAAAACGTAATTTGATAAATAATACCAACATTTAAACTTATCAATTGCTTTTTATAATTATACTAATACGTTTTACGCAATTGAAGTGATATCTAAAGACATACATTGTAAAAATAAAAGTTCTGACGTCACCGAAAGACGTAACTGAAAGTCAAATTCGTTATGTGTCGTAAGAGTAATGGTAGCCTGCTGGTTACTGTTGAGGACTTATAATCTTGGAGGCGCAACTTCGAATCCTACTTGTAACGAGACTTTTTGTCTTTATTTTTTCGATTTATAAAAAGGATGAATACAGAGCCACCTAGCGATCTCGGTACATAGTTATCAAAACTGATTCAAGAGTGATTTCAGGGTTAAAATATAGAGGCGCCACTTGGTGTGGACCTTTATTGGGGGCAGAGATTGGTCTCTATTTCCGTATGTATAAATGTACTCTGTGATCGTCAGTATCTCGGCAGCCCTTAGCCTCAGCGCACGCGTTCTGCAGTGCTATTCACTAACTAACAATTTCGTGGATGTACGTCGAGACGGGCTCGACGTCGAGACAGCCTTGCGAACGACCGCGAGCGCAAAACGGTATTCACTAACTCGTTTATTCTCGTCGACGAACTGAAGGCTGTGTCGACTCGTCGCTGTTGCATAGACGAGTTAGGGCTTGACACAAATATCTTTATAACATAATCGATTAATGTCGACTGAGAGTTTAATGGGTTTAAAAGTTATAATAAAGGTCTATTTTTAAGTATTTTAAGAAATGTAGTAACATTTTAAATAGTAAATACCTAATTATTCTAAGAGCTTATAATATTCTTACTGGCCGAGTTTTAAGGCTGAATGACGATTCCTTTGCGAGACCCATGATACTTTAAATTAAATGTTAACAAAAAAACCGGCCAAGTGCGAGTCGGACTCGCGCAGTAAGGGTTCCGTACCACCCTTCGACCTGATACCCCATAGAAACTGATTTAATTTACGAGAGTTCATCAAAAGACATCAACGCACCGTAAGCGAATTTTTTTTTTGCATCTCTTTCTTACGCAGGTACCACCACATATAAAATTACTAAACTACATAGTATGCACTATAATTAGACCAAGTTTGACGCTGGTATGTATTACCGTTTTGATGATAGAGCAGAAACAAAAACGTTGAAAAAAATGCATGTTTTTCGAGGTTTCTTGTATGGGGACCCCCTTTGGTTTTAGACTACTTTTTATTTTTAGTATTTGTCGTGATATGCACCATAGTAACACATATTTTGTAAAAATTTCAACTGGTTATCTATGACCGTTACAAAGATAAAGCCCTGTCACAGACAGACGGACGGACAGACAGACTGACGCACGGACGGACGGTCAGCGTAGCGAGAGTAATAGGGTCCCGTTTGGCAGCCTTTGGGTAAGGAACCCTAAAAACAAACAACAAAAGTTTGACCTTTGACTTTTTCCAGTGTTGCCAGAAGGTTACTTTCGTAACCTTTAGGTAATTTTTATCTCGGTCAAGTTCCAGGTTAGACGACTTAAAAGGTAAATTTTAGGCAGCTTTTAGGTATCTTTTCGAAATCGAATTAGATATTTTATTGTAATGTTGGAATGGAATTTTATTGATATTATATAAAATAAATAATCAATATTTTTTTTTTATTTATCTCCACAAATTACATTTTTTATGTTAAAATCGTTATGGTCGTTGTGGCGATGCTGGGGCATATGTCCAGCAGTGGACGTCTTTCGGCTGAAATGATGATAATGATGAAGATGAAGTGATAATTAAAAACAGTAATATATTATTAATTATTGTTACTTATTATGAATTTATGCACAAAGTAATCTCTTCTCGCACTAATTAAAACCGTATTACAAATAACAAGCAATCTACTTTTTAAGGTACTTTTTGTCGTCGTGGATCGTAGTAATAGATGTGTTAATTTCAAATATATTATTACCATGTAGATAACTAACTCGTATTCACAACAATGCGTGTGCACAGAATTAAATAGTTGGTACACACGGCTACACATCAAGCTGTATTGTTCCAGTTTATGCTGACCTCGCATTGCATAGGCTTTCCGTACAATGCGAGATCAGCTTATACTGGAAATGTACAGCTTGATGTGTAGCCGTGCGTACTACTTGGTACTGAGAAAACGCGTAGCGCGGCGTGTTACAACGAGCGCTTGATACTGTTCTGTTTACAGATGTAAAATATTTTGAGATGTAGACGTTACGATGTCTAGTCCAATCGAGATCCAGTCATTTCGCGATCTAGTCTTACGGGCAACCTAGACATATCGAGATCGAGACCAAAAGATACCGACCCAATTATACTTCTGTTCTTACACTAAAACTTCATCATCATCATCATTTCAGCCGAAAAACGCCAAAGGCCACCCCCCAAAGGGTCATAATTGCCACGCTTGGCAGGCGGGTTGGCGATTTTTTTTTTTTTCGATTGGACTCTCGCAGAATTACCCAGAATGGATACCCTAACTGCAAAACCGCATAAGGGCGTCCCCCAAGGGAGGGCTCGAACCTCGGCTTACTGGGGCATTGCGGGGGGACACCGCCGCTATGTCCCCCTGGCAGCCGTTGCTGCATCGGGAATAGTTTTCTCGAAAGTGGCGGACTTTCGGTATATCGGATGGGTGACGCGTTTCGCGAATCGCCGTTCGAGAACGCTGCTGCCCATCCTCTGGTGAATCCCTAAGTCGCTTTTTACTACACCCATGAGAAGAGAGAGGGTGGTGCAATTCGTTCATGCAATACGTACGGCACCACACGGTACCTTAGCAATAATAAACTACGCATCAAGCTATAATCGAGGAACCAACAATAATTTATTATTATTTACCTACACGAACGTGCCTACAGTACTTTGCGTGATTCCTTTGATCGACTACAGGTACCTCCAGCTGATTTAATGGGAAATTGTAGTGTTCTACAAGAACTTTTTTATCTATTTAATTAAAAACTTCATCTGAATGCGAGTACACATATGCTAGTATATAAGTAGTTGAAAATGATAGAAAACTGAAAATATCTAAAAGTAAAGTGTTACGTAAATATCTGGCAGTGCTACAATTGTAAATGTTTAATAAAACTAGCTTTTGCACGTGACTTCGTCTGCGTAGACTATATTGAATCTTAAGTTAATCGAAAATTACTTTTCATATTAATGGTTAATTTTGGATAACTCTTCTCAGGTATCTTTTGACAAAAGTACACTGGCAGCACTGCATTTTTCAAAAATAATGTAATTATTCACCATGAATGACCAAGAAGTTTGAGTAAAATAATCACTGACACGTAGCGATTATATTATCTTTGATCACTGACTGACATTTTGTTTGTAACGTAGTGATAATTTTCTCTGTGATTTTGTTTTGGAGAGTTGTATTTGTAGTAGGTAATGCTTCTTTCTATTCGTGTTTCGATAAATTATTATATTAGCGATTGTACTAAACTGAACTGTATTGTTTTAAAAATAGTTTTTTGAAAAAGAAGCTGAAGTGAAGATATGTAGTAAATATTATTATGCCTAACCAAATTTTGTTACATTTGTTATGGTTGTCGTCCACGGGATGGTAAATTAATAACATGGGTTATTAATAATTAATAACATGGCAAAAACGAGCCACAATAGAAAATCAATTGTTCTCGGGCTCCGGGCAGTCAAAGGATGTCATTGTATTAACAACTGTGTGCATGTCAAGAAACGGGGTCCCATCCCAAGCGCAATTGGAGAAGCTTTTAGACGGCTTGGAAGATTTTAGCCTTTATTCATTTCACAACCCCTTGATTTTTTGTTTTAAGCACCTCGTAGGCATAGTTATTTTAACAATGATACGACGACGTCTGCTTCAGCGCTCACCACCTTCACAAAGGCAGTCACAAATGGCGAGCCTAACTGAAAGATTTGTCACCATTGAAGAAAAGCGTTTGTATAATGAGAGGATATTTGCAGAAAGACGGTTGGAAAATAGAAAACTCCTTTTTGACAACCAGAAAAGGATGTTGATATTTTTTATAGAGATTAGTAGGTCATGATCAAGGCAGACCCAAACACTGCAGGATTTGTGTGCATCCCCCAGTGCCTTGGTGGAAAATATGAATAATTTAATAGGAATTAGTAATTTTGTTAAACAAATAAGAATAAAATTATTTATTTTAATGTAAATAAAAAATGGATACTGAAAATACATATTTCTAATTTCTCATTGCCTTGTAGTACATTCGACCGCATGTCAGTGGTAACAGTTTGACCTTGACAGTTTATTTTGTAAGCAGTAAGAACGGTTTTTGTAATTCAAATGTTACCACCGACATGCTGTCTACTAAAAATTAGTCAAAGCTGTCAATACTATGAATATGTTCGATAATAAATTATTTATTTCGACAAACAATAGGACTCGTAAGGTAAGTAACATTATTTACTTAAATAACTGTTTGTAAAACTATAATACAGTCAATCAATTTATAAAACAAAACTATCACTGCTGCAGAGTTCCAGATAAACTTACAGACACGAACAATTAAATGAATAGTAATGTAGGTAGGTACTCAACTTATTTTCCATAATAATATTCATATTATTAGTCAATCTTTCTTTACTTAAATGTGGTATAACAATAAGAATAACAAAGAATTATGTCTAAGCTGATAATACTTATATGTATTATAACATTTATCTTTCCTTGAGAACTTGCTGTCCATCATGATTTTGAAGAAATCTGATATATTTGTTGATAATGTTAATATTATTTCTATCATCAACAACCTGGTGGATGGCTCTAGAAGCAGAAGCCTGGGACACATATGTGTCTACATTTTTTGGTAACTTCATTAGCCAAAAATGATAAAGAGTGCATAATACCTGAAACATTACGAATGTAATACAATCTTTTGATGGTATCTTTATTAATCATAATTTATTAAGAAACCAAGCTATAAACAAACCTTCAGCCTAGTAGTTAAACCACCGGCACGAATTTGCAGAGGCATAAGTAGGTATATGGATAAAAATCACTCTCCAATACCTATATAACTGAAATCCTCAGAAAGTCTTAAATAAGGATAAACTATACATCCTGGGAAATATTTTTGAACTTTCTTATTGTTTTGCCTTTCAATCTTTCTATAAATCGTCACTTATTTTAGCTTCTTCCAATAAATAGAGCCTTGTAATCATCCGAGTACTTTCAATTAGTAACATGACAGCTATGCTATTCTCTAAAGCGCAAATCACACACAAGGCAGGTGCGGGTCGGGCGCGAGTCGGGTCGTGTTGCTCGCGTGAGCCGCACTGTTTGTTGTGTTCACAGTGAGAACTTCACACACAGCTGACACAGCGCGGGTCGGCGGTGTGTGCAACGACGCCATAGAAGCTTCTCTTCAAAAGGCAAAAAAAAGTAAGTAAGTAAGTAAAGTGTAAGTAGGCAATGTTTACGAACACTATCATTTAGATAAATGACGAGAAAGAGTTTTTTTTTGTAAATAATTACAACAGCTTGTTGACAAACACTTGATACGCGCTGCTGACGACCCACGCAAGCTCTCTGTGTAAGTACATATCGGTGAATACGTACAAAAAGTTACTCTATGAATAGCTACGTATATTCGACGACCGACCCGACCCGCGCGGCCCGCGCTTTGTCTGTAGTGGCAGGAGAAACGCGTGGCTCCCGCGCTCCACCCGGCTCTGGCCCAACCCGCGCCCACGTTTCGTGTGATGTCGTCCATATAAAAATAGGTCAATATACCCGCCGTACTCCCGACCCGACCCGCGCCCGACCCGCACCCGCTCTCGGTGTGGTTTGCGCTTTACAATTTCGTGGCTGTATGTCATGACAGGCTTGACATTTAGACAGCTTTACGAACGTCCGAGAGCGCAACGCTGATTCAAACGGTATTCACTAACGCATTTATGCTCGTCGACGAACTGAAGGCTGTGTCGACTCGTCGCTGTTGCGTAGACGAGTTAGGGCTTGACACAAATATCTGTACAATATAATCGATAATTCTCGACTGATAGTTTAATGGGTTTATAAGGTCAATGTTTTAGGTTTTTTAAGAAACGTATTAAAATTACAAATAATAAGTTATTATTCTAAGAGCTTGTAACATTTTTATGGGCTGAGTTTTAAGGCTGTATGAAGATTCCTTTGCCGAAACGCATGAACCTTCTACTGTAAATAAAAAACTAAACCACTTGCAGTGTTGTGTGTTGACAGCTTGAGGGTTTTACCCCTAAATTTAGGGGGTAGAAGTATTAAAAGGGATATTTTTAGGGCCAGGAATTTCTTGGGGTTTTAGGGGCTTCAAACAAAACCAGCAAATATGGAATGATAGCTGGACAGAGAAAACATTTTGCTGTGAATGTGAGAAAGATGGCATTATAAAAACTCCACATCGAGTTAATTCTTGAACGCGGCATGTAAGTAGAATTAATTGTAAACAATTTAATTACAATTTAACTCGCATAACTTGCGCAGTTATTGATTGGCTTTGAAAATGACGTAATTTCTAATGCTAGTAGGGAATACCTACTCGCACCACACCAGTGTCCGCCATTTTCAATCCCATTCTTTAACTGAGCTGGGGGCTTACTCCTGAAAATTTGATTCTAACTCTATTTCGATTTGGTTCCTATCCGGAGCTTTACTCCCGACTAGTCCCGACTGGTTCGAGTTCTGTATCAAAATTTCAACGCCTACATTGCCTAATGTACACAAGCGCACGATCGTGTAGTGGCACGACTTAAAACTAACTACGAACGAAACATTCATTGTGAACGAGAAATTCGTACTCCCCACTGGATCGCACAATCGTGGTTCGATTCGTAGGATTGAAAAGAAATGTCAAAATACACGATAGCAAAAAACGTACTTTATTGGGATCGTATGACATTTTTAAGTGTAATTTATTGCGATATTTCTTCAAATCTCTCATTATGATGGTTTGCACAACATTAAATTGACTGATGAGTGATGATATACGTACATTTAAAAAGAAGCTCAAAGATTTTCTTGTTCTGAAAGCTTACTATTCAGTAAATGATTTTCTGACAGATACAACAAACTTTAGGTAAATACACAAGAGTCCGATTTCTTTGTTAAACTATTCATTAATATATATTAATAAAAACTGTTATTATTATTATTATTAAACAATTAATTTCCACAAATCTATAATAAGTATTATCTATAAGTTATCAAATTTGTACGCCTAATATCAAGGCAAAACATAGTGATACTGGATTATTTATAAATTAACACCATATCTTATACATCATACCTATGTTTAACAAATAATAAATTTTGAATTTTGAATTTTTACCTTGCGATGTTTTACAATGTTCTTAAAAAACTGTATGAACATAATATATTATGTAAGAAGAAACATTTCAAGGAATAATTAATTAATTATTATTGTCTCATCCGGGGTGTGCAAATAATATAATTATATAAATGGGACTATCCTAAATTCTGCCAGAAAAGCGATTTAAAAAAGTCTTTTATTCCCGCATTCGATTATTGTTTTTTACGCCGAACTTTTTTTTTATAGATAAATTAGGTGTTTTACTCATCAAATTTTATAGCTGTTATTATGTGGCCTAAATATTTGATGGTGTTGACTTATAGGTACAATATCTACAAAGTAAAAAATAAAATGATACAATATTTACAAAGTACAAAACAAAACGATACAAAAAAGCGCGCCTAGGCGGCAAAATATTCCTCCACACCGCTGTCATCTGGCATCGTGCCCAGAAGACTGGCAGCGTTGCCACGTTGAATGGCAACGCTTATTCTTTGATCAAAGAACAAGCCAGCCCTCTGGTCACGCGAAGTGTCGACCAGCCTCTTAGAGATTTCTTTAAAAAGAGAGTGCGCACTCGGACACCATGGCCCGAGCGTATCGATCCCAAACGGCTCAAAGTCAACTACTTATGTCTCTAAGGTATAATATTAATTTGATCAATATGAGTACTTATTACCAAAAATAATCATTAAAAAATCATTTCTTAAAGTTTTAGCTTGCTATGTGTGAATGATTCATTGGCAATAGGAAAAGTTAGGGGTGTTTAGGGGGATGTCAACATTTTCTTTAAGAAAGTTTTTGGTAAGGGTTAGCAACACTGCACCAAAGAGTATATAATCACTTGCACTGCACTTTTCATATATATAAAAGTACTCTGTGACTGCACCAAAGAATTTTTACCCAAGATAGAATGCGTACGGAGAAATTTAAGAACTTCAAAAATGAATAATATCCCGTTCATTTAAGGTCCAAAATCTTCAATCAAAATCAGGGAGAAAATACCGGTCGAGGCCGGTCTTCTGAGATAGTATTACCGAGAGCCCGCTGTCCCTTTCCTACATGTATGGACACCCTATAGAAAGAGACAAAAGGCTACCCAATCATCGGACCGAATTTTAGTCAGCCGTCCGCTTTCCAGCTTGATATATAAGTTCCTTGGACTGCACTTGACATTTTCTCACAGATTTCCTAATGATATTTAAGTACGACATTTTTGAGACTTGTAAATTTTTTAGAAGTTGATTTCTATTCGTATTTAGTTAAGTTATTGTATTAGCGATAATATCACATAATTGTATTGTTTTAAACATGGTTTTGTGACTTGAAAAAGAAGCTGAAGTGTATGTAAGTATTGTTACAGGTAACCTTAAGGTATCTAACCTTTTATTTGCTATTGTTTAAGTTTTGGTCCACGGGATACTAACC
Organism: Asteroscopus sphinx; assembly: GCA_949699075.1. Lineage (NCBI taxonomy): Eukaryota > Metazoa > Arthropoda > Insecta > Lepidoptera > Noctuidae > Asteroscopus > Asteroscopus sphinx. The sequence goes on from OX453024.1 coordinate 16,234,585, forward strand.
CATCAACAAAGTAAAAACGAGACACTAATCAATAGTTCTTGGACGCCGACAGTCAATGGACGTTATTGTTTTAAAACACTTTTAAAATCTACTGTGTATCTTAGCTTGTCAAGACGCTAGTAATATATAGGTCTATGGCGTAATCCCATCCCAAGCGCATGTGAAGCTTTTAGACGGCTTGGCTTGCCTTTATTAAATTTACAACCAATTGCTTTTCTTTTTAGCACCTCGTAGGCGTCGTTTGTTAACAACGGCACAACGACGTCTGCTCCAGCGCTCACCACCTTCACAAAGGCAGTCACAAATGGCGAGCCGGACTGAAAGATTTATCGCCATTGAAGAAAAGTGTTTGAAAAATGAATGGTTTTTTGAAGAGTCTCTGTTGTTGGTCGGAAAATCAAAGACTCCTTATTGATAACCAGAAAAGGATTTTGCAAGGCAGACCCAAGCACTGCAGGATTTGTGTGCATTTTGGTGGAAAATATGATAATGTATTATATTACTTATTTCTTTCAATGTAAATAAAAAATGGATAAGGAAAATACACATGTTTAATTTATCATTGCCTTTTAATATGTACATACATAAACACACAAAAAATTAAAAATAAGACAGCCCTACTAACTAGACTTAGTCTGGATTTGTGCCCGGTTAATGGCAATAGGCCCCCTATTACATGGGACTTATAACATAACTGGTGAAATATGGGTGTACCTACTATGTATAGTAGAGGTGTACCTATGCCTACCCGTTCGGGGAAATACAGGCGTGATGTTATGTAGACTTAGCCTGCAGCTTCGCCCGCATATAATTCCGTTTATCACAGAAAGACTTATCTCGCATCCCTCGGGAGCTTTTTATTTTTCTGGGATAAAAAGTAGCCTATATGTTAATTTGGGTTATAGTCTACCTGCGTGCCAAATTTCATCCAAATCTGTTCCGCCGTTTCAGTGTGATTGAGTGTAACAAATATCTTCACAAACTCATATTTATATATCAAAAGTATGAATGTGTATACCTAATAATAAATTCTTTATAAGTAACAATAGTACTCATAAGTTCAGAAACATTCTATACTTAAAAAACTGTTAGTAAAATTAGAATACAGTCAATAATGTTATATATGGAGGCATATATGCAGTAAAATCACTTTCTAATACATTAATTAAATCCTTAAAAAGCCTGTAAATATGGATAAACTCTACATCCTGGGAAAAGTGTTGAACTGTCTTGTTTTGCCTTCGTTTCGTGCCTTCTTGAAATCTTCACTTTTTTAGCTTTTTCCAATAAATAGAGACTTGTAATCATCTGTGCTCTGCTTCCATTTCTTTTATTGCATTTCTTTGCACTTTCAATTACGAGTAATAATGATTTTTGTTACTAAACTATATAAGACTCAGCACAATATTTGGGATATTTGTAGCTTTTAGATTTGACAGATAGAATCGTGGTTAAGGGCGAGGCTGTGACAGGCTGTGAGCGACCTCGACGCTGTTTTTTGCTTAGAGAATACCAAAATGTTCAAAAAGTGTCAAATTGTCCGCTGTAGAGTAGTTCCAACTCTTTGCCGTCACAGCCTTGAGCGCTAGTGTAGCTTTTTAGCTTTTAGATTAGACAGATAGAAGCGTGGCTGTGGCAGCGTTGCCAGACGTGCGATAATTATCGTACATTTACGATGAATGCAAGTCCTTTGCGGTAAAAAATAATAGCAGGGTATCGAACGATAGTTTTATAAATTCATACGATAATTTTAATAACGCTGTGATATTTTTGAGGCTTAGTAATTTTTTAGACAACAACCAGCATTAACAACAAGCATTTAAGCATACATTCTCGTCACTCTCACTCATTATATGTGCAGTGTGATGCACACCACACACTGAATAAAATGCACGCATAAGAACATAAAAAAACGATGCTTCCCTTCCAACCGCATACTGCGTCCTTTTCCACTTATTCATTTTGTTCGGTCTTAGTTCGTGGGTCGGTTTGCATCAGTTACCAGTTCAGTCAGGACAGTCAGACCTAGAGTCAGACTATCAGACTGAGTGCTATTGGATTAGTTAGGTATCTGTTTTTTTTTTTTGCTTTGCATTGTTACGTTTTTTTTAACTGTTGCACGCTGCTAACTGGGACAGTAAGAAATTTTTCTTTTCTTTTTCTAATAATTTTCTGATTTTATTTATCTACACATAAAAATATATTTTTCTTTTTTGTCCCGTATGCGTTCCTATACCATTCATCCTATTGCGATAAAACTTAGGCGAATTGTTTTTAACATTGCGAGTGCGGAGCACGCGATGGATTTTGTGAAAAAAAAATGTTGATAGGAACGTATGGTCGGGCATAGCTAGTGTTAAATAAAACACACTAATTAATAGAAACTTGAGACCTCTAAATATCAATATAATTACAATTTTGTGGAGGAGAGTCATTCTTCACGTATGCGATAAACATAAGATATTTTTTTCTAGATTTGTGATAATTTCAAAGTTGCCATCTGGTAACACTGGGCTGTGCGTGAGGCTGTGAGCGATCTCGACGCTGGTTTTTGTTTACGGAATACCAAAATGTATGAAGAAGTGTCAATTTCTCTGTTGTCGAGTAGTTCCAACTCACGGCCGTCACAGCCTTGAGCGCTAGTGTAGCTTTTCGTACTTTAGTGAATACCAAATCAAGGTTTCGACGCTGCGGCAGCGTTGCACGCAAGGCTGTATCCTTAGAGAATAGCATAGCTGCGCTCCGCCCGCGGTACCCACGCGTTAGTCGCCGATAGCGTTTCGTTCCCGATGCTTTAAAACCATAACTACTTCTATTCATTTACCCCTTCTAAACACGCACCGCGTGCTGTACGCGACATTAAGTGGTCCATCGAGTCGGATCTCGACCTACTCGTGTGTTTAGTTGGACTAAACCTGTGTGCAGGGATGTCGCTGCTCCGCACACCCCCGAAGGGTGTTAAAACACGCAGTAAAACGCGCGCTACGGAGCAGTTGACTACTAAAAGTGAACAATTAGTGGTAAAATCGGTCAAAAGTGGTACAACCGCGTGTTCGTCCGCGGCGGCCCGCAAGAGGCTAGAATACGAAGCGGCGCAGAAGCAGGCCCGCATCGATCTCGATTTGGCCGAAAAGAGTGCTCAAATAGAAAAAGACTTGGTCTCAAAAAAGCTGCAAGCCGATTTAGCCGACTTGGAAGAAGAAAACCGCGGCTCGGATTCCAAAAGTTCAAGAATAGTCGAGGCGTGGCTCGATGAACAAGATGGCGTCGCGTCGTCTACACAAAGTTATTGCGCGGAGAATGTCTGCAATCCACTAAATTCGATGCCAGTTAGAAAAGATCGCCAGTGTGATCCATGTAATAAAACCTGGCACCATACCGATCAGCAACAGTACCACGTTGACGAGCGCCCGCCGCATGGCAACAGCGTCAGTCAGTTGACGGAGGCGTTGCACCAAGTATTTAAAAAAAGTTTCGTTCGTGATAACGACAGAGAACTTCTTGCGCGCCTAGCAACATCAAAGGATTTACCGGTGTTCGATGGTGATCCTATGCAGTGGCTGCAATTCAAGGAGTCATATAAAGAATCGTCACACCTATGCAGTTATAGCGATGCCGAAAACATTTGGCGATTACGAAAATGCCTTCGTGGTGACGCGAAAGAAGCCGTGTCATCGCTCCTTATCGGCAACACAACACCGCAAGCTATAATTGACACCTTAGAATTACGATTCGGTAGACCCGAGTGTATAATTAATAAAATATTCACTCAACTCAAGAAAATTCACCCTCTTCCTACTGCATACCATACAGAGATCGTGAATTTCGCAATAAAAGTAAAAAATTACGTCACAGCGGTTAAAGCTATTAAGCTACTTGAATACCTACAAAGCCCGGAAACGACGTCAATTGTGCTTTCAAAGTTACCGCCCGCTCTTATTCATAAGTGGGCCGAATACACCTACGATAGACAGGATAGTTCTATACCTAAACTAGAACTACTATCGGAGTTTTTGTATAGAGAAGCGACTATTGTCGCATCTTCAGGTGTGAGTTACGTACATAGTCAGAACGACGTGAGAAAGAAATATGATAATACGAAAACTCATTCAGTGCTAGCGTGCACTACTACCGCAGATGTAAAGTGCATATTTTGTCGTGCTTCTCCGACGCACGCTTTGGAAAAATGTGGCAAGTTCAAACGCGCTATGAGGCGTGATCGATGGCAATTTGTACGTGCAAAACATCTGTGCTACAAGTGCTTAGGCGCGCGGCATACTGAACCCGCCGCGTGCACTGCTGCTGACTGCAGCGAGTGTGGATATCCACACCATCATCTTCTACACTGGACGAAGCCTAACGCGTCCGCGGCGCCCGCCCAAGCGGACTCGCGACCGGTGGCGCCGGCGCCCGCAGCGACCGCGCGATCGGAGGCGCCGTGCCCCGCGGTGAACGTAGCGACCGCGCACCCGTCGGCAACCGACGAGTCGCGCCCCGAGGATACCGTTGCCCACACCAGTGCGTCCACTACAGTTAGCGTATCATCAGTGCCAAAAGTGTTCTTAAAAATAGTGCCGGTTACCGTTCATGGCCCTAAAGACGATATCCACACTCACGCGTTACTTGACGACGGTGCCACCGTGACGCTGATCGCTGCTGACCTCGCTGATCAGGCGGGACTATACGGTAAGACGGTGACCATGCGCGCCCGCAGCGCGTGGGACTCCGGTGAGCTCGTGTGCCAAACGGAAACAGTAAGTTTTGACATTTCCAATAATACTACAGGTGATCATTTTAACTTATGTGCTCGTAAAATGAAAGAACTTAATTTGCCTATTCAACGTTTATCGTGTATGGACCTTAGTAAATATTCACACTTTGATGAGAATAATTACGACTTTTGCAAATGTGATGCGCAACCTAAATTATTAATTGGACAGGATAATTATGACCTTATTGCTCCTATTTTGTGTTTAAAAAGTAATAAGAAAAATGAACCTTATGTTACAAAGACACCGCTAGGGTGGTGTATACATGGTGTTGTAAACAACATAAATATAAACATGTCAGCTGATTGTATTGCTAGTGATGACAGCGCGCAACATTGTTGTGATTCTGAGTTACACGAGTTTGTAAGGAAATCGTTCGCGTTAGAGTCAATAGGAATATCGAAGAAACCGCGACAGAATGCGGACGAGTTGCGTGCTATCACCATACTAAATAACACATGTGAATTAATTAATAACCAATGGTCTGTAGAATTGCCATGGAAATATGACAACTTTAATATGCCTGATTCTTATCAAAATGCTCTGAATCGTTTGAAGTCAGTTGAGAGAAAAATGTTAGCCGACAACGCTTACGCGTCGCGTTACCGGGAGCGTGTTCAGCATTTATTTTCGAATAATTATGCCAGGAGGCTAGACGAGGGGGAGTCTGGCGACCACGTTTGGCATCTACCACACTTCGGTGTGGACAATCCTAATAAAAAAAAGTTACGTTTAGTTTTCGATGCTGCAGCAAAAACGCAGGGTTATTCTCTTAATGATTTTTTATTGACAGGGCCGGACTTGTTGCAATCTTTATTTGGAATAATGTTTAGAGAAAATCAAATTGGAGTTATTGCAGATATTAAAGACATGTTTCTTAGAATTAAAATTAAAGAAAAAGATCAACATGCACTTAGATTTTTATTTAGAGATGAAACCACTACGGACGTTAGGGAATATGCTATGACGTCATTAATATTTGGCGCGAACTGTTCGCCTTTTATCGCGCAACATATTAAAAATAAAAATGCTTTAAACTTTAAAGATAAGTACCCGACGGCTGTCGACGCCATATGTAAGCAACATTATATGGACGATTACATTGACAGTTTACCGGACACCAATCTTACAAAACAAATAATACAGGAAGTCTCCTATATTCACCAGCAAGGTGGATTTGAAATACGAAACTGGGCTAGCAACGTACCAGGTGTGCTGGAAAGTTTGCCGAAGGAAGCTCTGAGTGACAGCGCCTGTTGCGCCTTTGATAAAGATTCCAATCAATCTGAAAGGACACTCGGTTTATTATGGTATCCTGCTAGCGACGAGTTGGGATTCGATTTATCCCTGAAGCGTATACCAGGTGATATTGTAAACTTAAAACGCAAACCTACGAAACGCGAAATGTTGCGTATTATTATGTCAATATTTGACATTCACGGTTTTCTCGGTCCATTTACTATTAAAGCGAAAATTTTGATGCAGAAAACCTGGAAAACTGACTTACCGTGGGATCATGAATTACCAGAAGATTTATTTAAAATCTTTGCAGAGTGGATGACTCAGCTGAAAGCAATAAAAGATATTCGCATTCCGCGATACTTTTTTCAAGACCGCAATGCATCGTTGTGTTCGCCCCCCATAAACTCCGCCGCATGTGGGAGCGAGACAACACCATTAGAGTTGCACGTGTTCTGCGACGCGTCCCCGAGCGCTTACGCAGCCGTAGCGTATTGGCGAAAGAAGCACAATGATAAAGTGATAGTGTCGTTCATTGCAAGCAAAAGCCGCGTCGCGCCTACAAAGCTAGTTACAATACCTAGACTTGAATTACAGGGTGCCCTATTAGCGTGCCGCTTAGCTCACACTATTAAGCAAGAACACAGACTGATACCTACTGCTACCTTTTATTGGACTGACTCAACTACCGTTCTGCACTGGATTAGAAATGAAAGCAGGAACTATAAAGTATTTATTGCGAATAGGCTCGGTGAAATCGACGAGCTGAGCAAAATACAAGAGTGGCATTATGTACCTACCGACTTGAACGTCGCTGATCTCGCCTCGAAGAGTAAAGATTATGAACTAAAAAGTAATTGTGGGTGGTTCTTGGGACCTTCCTTTCTGCACGACGATGACACGAAGAACTGGCCGCAGGAACCTGAAAATAAAATAAAAATTAATGAAGAAATATTAGAAAAAATAAATATAATAAATGTACATAACAGTATAAATAACTTACCTGTGCCGGAGCCGACGCGCTTCTCTAGTTGGTTGCGATTACTTCGAACAACTGGAACTGTTTTGCTGTTCATAGATAAATGTAAGAAGATAAAAACAAATGGACTTACCGACGAGTTGATGAAACGAGCTGAAACGTTATTACTTCAGCACTCGCAAGCTACCACTCTCCTTGGTGACATCTTGCTGTTGAAACAAAACAAGGAAATAAAACACGATAGCAGACTTCGCTGTTTGACACCCATATTGGACGATGCTGGGTTACTACGTGTTGGTGGACGGATAGGAGCAGCCAAGGGTATAGCGATGGACATAAAATCACCTGTGATCTTAGATGGACATGACCACGTAGCTCGACTCATTGTCAAGTATTATCACAACCGCGCAGGTCATGGATGCAACGAGCTGGTGGTCAATGAACTGCGTCAAAAATATTGGTTGCTACGTCTACGCCCTACGGTCCGTACAGTTGCGACGCAATGCTTGATCTGTCGCATCAGGAAGGCTAATCCAAAGCCGCCACGACTTGGCGACCTACCTAAAGTTAGACTCACCCATCACCAAAGACCATTTTTGGGCCAGATGGATGAAGGAGGTGCTTCCCGATCTAATACCGCGCCGAAAATGGAGAGAGGAGGGTGCACAATTGAAGATCGGTGACATGGTAGTGATAGTTGATCCTAACTCCCCCCGTAATTGCTGGCCTAAAGGTGTTGTACAGTCCGTGTACCCCGGTGCTGACGGACGTGTAAGAGTTGTCGACATTAAAACCAAACAGGGCATACTTAAACGCCCTACGGCTAGGGTAGCTGTATTTTAGTTCGGTGTTAGTTATTTGAGTTTGTCTTTTAGTTGTTAGTAGTTTTGTTGTAGTTTAGTGTTTACCGTTTTGAGTGTCGTACGACACTAAGGGGGAGAATGTTGCGGATGGGATACAATTGTTTTACCTTATGTCATGTTTTTAGTTATTTTAATAAATGAGTCTGGAGAAACGCAAATCGGTAGCTAACCCGTACCTCCCGTCACCGTGGAATCCTACGCGCATGCGCGCGTATGTACTTGTATTGCCCGCGCGCCGGCACGCGCCGCTTTCCGCGCAGCGCTATCGTCAGTATCTCGGCAGCCCTTAGCCTCAGCGCACGCGTTCTGCGCTCCGCCCGCGGTACCCACGCGTTAGTCGCCGATAGCGTTTCGTTCCCGATGCTTTAAAACCATAACTACTTCTATTCATTTACCCCTTCTAAACACGCACCGCATGCTGTACGCGACACCAGTCCTGTATATTTCACGATGAGATTTAATGAATGTCACTAAGTGTCGCCGCGTAACAAAAGTTACATGAAGCATAGTTCGCGATTTCGTTTTCGTAACAATTGGAACGTGGGGCAATAAGATTCAAATAGTAACTGAGAGCATTATCACTTAATTTGGCAAAAAAGGAGTAAGGTATGCCGTCAATGCCTGGAGCAGAATCTACAGTATTAATGATAACACCCTTCAGTTCATTTAATGTAAACGGGCAGTCTAAGTCATTATGGGTACTTAGGCTACTGGGATCATTGTGCCGAATTAAGTTAAAAGCCTGAGGAACCCATGGAGGAGCTAGTTTATCTAAGAAGTCATGTGCAAGTGAATCAGAAATAGGAGAAGAAAAAGGTCTATTGAAAACTGATCGAAATCTGCGAATATTACGCCAGACTATTGTGGGATGTGTATTAGGAGAAATTGAAGAACAGAATTTTAGCCAACCTTCATATTTTTTCTTTTTAAAAAGCTTACGAGTTTCTGTGATAATGATACAGAGGGAATCAAAATTAGAAAAGACATGTTGAGGTTATATGTTTCTTCAGCTTGTTTTCGTTTATTGACAGCCTCAGAACACTCAGAATCCCACCAAGGGGGCTTGGGAATTGTACTAATATTGTTCTTTTTAACAGGAAAAACCTCGTCTGCTGCATTAATCAAAATATGCGCTAAACGTTCTGCACACTGATTTTCATTACCATTGGAGATAACGGGAAGAGAAGATATGTTGCTGTCAACTTTATTTTTATATTTATCCCAGTCATAACTACTTCTGTTAGGGATTTTGTATTTTAAATTTGATCTTTTTATCTTAGAAGTTTGTTTTAAGAAAGGGAAAGAAATGAGAATAGAAAAATGATCACTACCAAAAGTAGAGGTTAAAGTCTGCCATATTACTGAAGAAGCTAAGTTAGGAGAGTAGATAGACAGGTCAACTGCACTTAGAATCTCATTGGGACCAGTACACCTAGTAGGAGAACCCGAATTTAAAATGCATAGATTGTGCAGATCTACTAGATCTAATAACTCTTCACCATAATTATTAGAAATTGAACTACCCCAAGATTGGTGATGGCAGTTGAAATCCCCCAGTACTAGGAAAGGTTTAGGAAGAAAAGAAAAGAGATTATCAATCTCTTGAAGTATAGAAGAAGAAGGGTAGGGAATGTAAATAGAAACAAGACAAATATTATTAAATACAATTGCTACCATTGATATTCCATCACTATGAGGAGGTAATGAAATTACTGAGAAGGGAATAGAATCCTTAATAAGTATAGCTGCACCAGCATACCCATCAGGTCTATCATCTCTAATAATTACATAGCTATGAATATTAAAAACTTGATTTGGTTTAAGCCATGTCTCTGCCAAGGCAAAGGCGAAAGGCTTGTATTTATTTATTAGATAAATTAAATCACTTTTTTTATTATTTAGACTGCGGCAGTTCCATTGAATGAGTTTGGCTTGTTGGTCCATTATGGACAGACTGGGAGAGTTTATTGAGGACTGGGGCAACGTTGGACGGTGAAAAGTTGAACTGTGCAAAAAGACTTAAAAGGGCTGTAATAAAATCATTCAGTGAAAATTGAGTATCAGATTCATCTTTGCTTTGATTATTTAGAGCACAACCATTTGAAGGTTCTGGAATGGCATAATCATTAATGATTGCATTGTGGGCATCTTTGTTGTAACCATGGATAGGTTTATGAGGAGAACGAGGTTTAAGAAAGACAGTTTTTTTATAACCAGAAGGACCAGAAGGGGATGTTTTATTTTGAAAAGAAATAAAGGGCTTATCGGAAGAATCTCTTGATGGGGGAGATAGTAGTGTATCAGCAAATGATTTTGAAACCGGTGGATGTAATTTAGAAGATTCAGCATAAGATATAGAATTTTGGGCCATATAGGTTTTTATATTTTTCTGTCTTAGAAATTCAGGGCATGACTTATCAGTTGCAAAATGATACCCAGAACATAAGCAACAAGATGCATTTTCAGGCTCTAAATTACAGCTATCTGCTGTGTGGTTGTGTCCACATTTAAAACACCGGGGTTTGGATCTACACTGCATTTTTGTATGACCAAACCGGCAACAATTAAAACATTGAATTGTAGGAAAAATGTAAAGATCAACCGGAAGTGCATTGTAGCACATGAAAATAAGCCTATTGCCTTTAAGTTGACTACTCCACTAAATGGCCGAAAACCGGCGAAACGACCCTACTTATTAGCTACTTAATAATAAAACAACACTAATTACACTATATTTTTTATTTAATATAACAAAATAAATACATACAGAACTTAAGACAATGCTACTTTACCAACTAACTATATAAGTACTACAATACATATGCCAATGTTTACAAGTTAAGAAACATACCTTATTATACAATATTCAGATATTTCATCTTAGAGTGAACACCTTTACAGCCATCAACAGTCACATTGAAGTTTTTCAACACATCATGAAATTCTTCATCACCTAGTTCCCTGTCCCCCAACTCTTGCTTGATACATTCCTTCAAATGTGATTCTGATAGAGACTTAAATTCAACAAATTTTTTCAATGCTTTTACCTCAGCAAAGTTTGCCAACAGTCTGTTACAAAATGATTCATCACATTTTTTTATGAAGTCCTGGGTTGATTCATTACAATTGTAAATTAATATCACAGTTTGGTCCCATACTTAAAGTTGTTCAAATTGATGAGTACAATCATCCTTTAAAGGGTTATTAATTAATTAAAAATAACCCTGTATAATTTTATACTTATGAAACCATTTGTAACTAGCCTCTGAGGCATATTATAGCACAGATGGGTTGAAAGTCAATAGCACTCAATGTGTTGTTTTGTTACAAATAGTCACATGGATTGTTAAATTTTAAGTAACTACACCTTGAATGTAAAATAATTTATTATTATATATATAAGTATTGTAAATTTATATAATATAAAGCAGCCAATGGAAAGTTAAATGACGTTTTAAAAGTCAGTGAGATAAATGCATGCAAACAGGTAAATGTGCATTATTAACAATTTGCAGAGAGCAGATTATATTTCAGAAAAATTAAAGTATTAAATTTAAGCTGATAGTAGCTGTTAATATGTACCTATCCCTTTAATTCAGTGTTTAGTTGGACCACTGTCCAGGGAAGACTTGAACATATATTATACATAAATTTCAGGGTTATTTTTAATTAATTAAAAATAACCCTGTATAATTTTATACTTATGAAACCATTTGTAACTAGCCTCTGAGGCATATTATAGCACAGATGGGTTGAAAGTCAATAGCACTCAATGTGTTGTTTTGTTACAAATAGTCACATGGATTGTTAAATTTTAAGTAACTACACCTTGAATGTAAAATAATTTATTATTATATATATAAGTATTGTAAATTTATATAATATAAAGCAGCCAATGGAAAGTTAAATGACGTTTTAAAAGTCAGTGAGATAAATGCATGCAAACAGGTAAATGTGCATTATTAACAATTTGCAGAGAGCAGATTATATTTCAGAAAAATTAAAGTATTAAATTTAAGCTGATAGTAGCTGTTAATATGTACCTATCCCTTTAATTCAGTGTTTAGTTGGACCACTGTCCAGGGAAGACTTGAACATATATTATACATAAATTTTTATTTTATTTATTTTTTATTTATTTACTAACTTACATACAGCTACCATTACAGGAAATAAATACTTAAAATATTCCTGTCCTCAAGAGATTGGTGAATTCTGGAAGATATTATCTTGATGGATTTGTGTATCTCATACTATTTTACATACTGTTTTCATATTAGTATTTGATTAAATTCTGACAAAAATGTAACATTGCAATAGTAAATTGTATTTTATTGAAAGTCATGTAACATATTAATCTATTCAATAAAATATTATATATTTTAATACCATCTGGTACATAATGTTGGTGTTTGATTTGGAGCTCTATAGATATTAATACTTTACAAATGTTAATAAATACCCAAATGGTTTTATTGGGAAAAGGGATCAAACTTACAGCGGAAATTTAAAATAGGTAATACAAAGGTAAACAAAATGATTCCACAGTACGTTAGCTTTTAGGCTACTGTATAACATATAAAAAATTAAATTTAAAAAATTATAACTTATAAAAACAATTAAAATTATATATTGAGTGATGTTTACAGACTGAGCTTAAAAAACGTGTTATGCCTACTTGTATACCTACACCGTTCCAATGACGGATTAGCACAACAGATGTTCCTATATCTATCTATGCCTTCTGGGGTCCAATGATTTGCGAGACCATTATCCTCTGGCGTACAAGAGTGGGTTGTAGAAGGGACTAGTTAGGAGCAATGGAAATGTATTGCCGTCCACTTGTTGTGGCGTTTGTGCCATATGAGAGTCTGTTGCGACTGGTGCGAAGCTTGTAGACCTTCAGCGTCCACACTTTGTGTTACGCACACGTACGCGATTACAGCTACATCGTCACCAAGAAGATGTATTCTAGGATTTAAGATCGCCTTATTGGTTTTTACATGAGTGGGCGTATTATCAATAAAGAATTTATGAAAATCGACGCCTACTAGGTTTCCTAGCGTATCAGGATAAAACGCTGTCAAGTTCGGATCACATAATTTGAAATAAGTATCATAGTCACCGTTGTTAATTGCGTCTATGATCACTTCGGTTACTTTAATTACTTCTGCTCGAAGCAAAGAAGCGTTACTGTCGCCACAAGCTTTTCCAGACGAATCAGCCTTCGTTAAAGCTTCCTCATCATGCTCTTTGGAAGTTACAGTACATGCTCTATCTACTCCCTGCTTATCCTTGTCAAGATCATCATCTTCCAAAGTCGTGCTGCTGTCCGTAGACTCTTTTACTTGGGATCCATCTCCTTTCTTGTTTAACATAAATTTTCCTGGGAACTTGCATGTAGCAAGCATAGTTGCCCAGATGGCACCTTTCAGTTTGCTCCTTGCATTGAATTTCTTCAAACTATCTAAAGTCTCTTGCCTGTGCATAACAGAAGCCACACGTTCACGGTGGCAAATCCATGGGTGCTTAAGAGCTTCAGAAGCCGTTATTCTCTTGCTTGGATTTACAGTTAACATCTGATTTACGAGGCTTTTTGCTTCAGGTGTCACCGTATCCCATTCAGGAGATGGATAATCATAAGCACCCACTTTAATTAGTCCATACAGTTCATGCAGTCTATGCAGTTCTTTATTCCAAAATGGATGATACCCAACAAGCAAAATATATAAGATCACACCGCACGCCCAGATATCTACTGGCTTACCATACGGTTCATTTTCAAGTAATTCAGGTGATAAGAAGCCAGGAGTACCAGCTAAACCAAACCGCGCTTGTTGGTCACCTTGTATTTCAATGGCTAGTCCAAAATCAGATAGTTTTACAGCAGCTCCTTTGGCTTTACTGGCTAGTAAAAGGTTTTCAGGTTTTAAGTCTCTATGCACAACTCCATTATGATGGCAATAATGTAAGGATTTAAGAATTTCTTGTATAATATGAGATGCATCAGCTTCAGAGTAGAATTCTCTGGCTACAATATCTTCAAACAAATCACCACCCTTTACCAAGTCGAATACTAGATAGTGAAAATGCTCTTCTTGAATAGAATCATGTAGTCTTACGATATTAGGATGCTTAAGTTTTCGGCAAATTCGTGCTTCACTTTCCAACTTCTGGAAGTCTCTAGCTGATAGTTTTTTAGTATTCACTATTTTGGCTGCAAATTGGTAACCAGTTGATTTTTGCACAGCTCGTCGCACTATTGAAAAGGCTCCTTTTGCCAATTCTTCTTTCAGAACATAATTATCAGAAAATCGCGTACTGGCACTATCACTGTTGGGATTGGCCATTTTTAACACAGAATACTTACTTCACCAGGCTATAGTAGTTAACTTACTGCGTAAACTTTGAGCACGAATCTTCAATATTAAGTATGTAACTGAAACAATAAAAAACGATACGTGAGTGTTTGTATGGAAAATAACTAGTTTTTTCGTTTATGACATGATTTCGTAGTTTATGTCTGAATGCTTATAAAGATGTGAAATATTGATATTATAGATTATTATTATTATTTCCTTTATTTAATTGCTTGAACATATTCATTATATTTTTAAATATTTTTACAAAACAAAAAACATTTAAAAATATAAAAAATAGTGGCCCACCGGTATCGGGTACAGGGACCAAGCTACCGGCGGTCAGGGCTCCAGAGAAAGGAACCTCCTAACAATACGCGCCGTATCTAGGAGAACCGCTTTCTGCATCAGGCCCTTGACCCAGCCGCCTAACGAGAGCCTCATGAGATGGTGGTCGAGGCTCTTTGCTAAAAGGCCATTGGCCGTAACAACTATCGGCACAATGGTTGCTGAGTCCACCTCCCACATGTCGACAACCTCGTGTGCTAGATCAAGATATTTAATTTGCTTGTCTTTTTCAGCTTTCACAAGGTTCCCGTCATGTGGGACACAGATATCAACAATCATTGCGCGGCGCTCAGATCGATCTATCACCACTATATCAGGCTTATTGTGAACAATAGTCCTGTCAGTGATGATAGATCTGTTATTATTATTATTATTATATCTTTATTTGCATAAAATGTGGTATATACAGTAGATGGTTACATTTAAATTTATAGAACAGGCACATTTTGCCATAGTAAAATAGCATGCAAACTGGAAAGTTGAGGAAGTTACTTATTAATATACAATAAAAAAAATATTACGGTGTGTGTCAAGGTTACAAATCAAATACAAATGGCATAACATTAAGTATAAAAGTCACATTTTGCCCCAATAAAATAGAAAAGAAAAAATATAAAAATATTATATTTATATCAAAATAATAAAATAATATAATAATAATATAATAATATAATTATATTATATTTATATTAATATTATATATTTATATCAAAGATCAATACATTGCTTTATAGATACTAAGTGATTAAAACTGAATTCGTATAATCGTAAGTAGAAACATTCGGGATATGACTTCAGTGGTCAACTGAATTGAGAGTTTTTTTTTGGACATTTAACACAAATGTAAATAATATGGTAGTAAAAGTACTTATGGCATAAAAGTACCAACATAACCAACCAACCAACAACCAACCAACTACCAACCAGGCCCCTGACACTGCCCTACGATTGGTCGGTCGCGTAAAGAAAACGTCACTCCCAGTGGTTTGGATCCAGTAAGCCTCAAGACGCCACATAAACAAAGTTTTGCATGAGAACACAGTCGTAAAATGTTGGCGGGGACCGGGGGGCGGACGGCGCGTTATGATTGGTCGGCTCAAATGTTCGGTGATGTGATTGGTGCCGCAGCTGACGGAGTGACGTCCCAATTGGTGGCTGGGCGTAAGATATGCAGTGCTACTGCATATGCTTTGTGATCGGGGGTATCCGGCTAATAGGCGTCTGAGGCTTACTGGTCTGTCTGTGCTTAGTAATGGCTACATGAATATGTTTTCCGTTACAAATTTACAATATCATGAAAAATTACGTAAATAATAAAAATGTAATTGAAAACATACTAGCCTTTTGATAATTTTAGTTTTATTGTTATTAATATTCTTGTTTTAGTTTAATTAAAATGACAACAGGCCAATAATAATTATAGTAAAATTATTTATAATTTTTTATATAAAATATCCATTTATATATTATAGACAACAAAGCAAGCTCTTTGGTGTCTGCCATCTGGGGTTTCCAGATTTGGAGCTTTTTTCGCAATTTTGGGGAAAAATATTATCTTTGGGGAAACGAATACCTTTGTGTATTCTTGGAAAAGAACGTGACCAAGTCAAGTCAAAAGTTGATTATTCAATGAGTTAAATTCAATTATGTAGTTCTTTCCGAATATCGTACATTAAGAGAGCCCTAAAAAAAATAGCCACCCTTCAATAGGAGTGCAGTTTTCTAAAAAATGGAAGCTTTTGTTTAATTCGAGTTAAGTACGAAAATGGTCAGTACCTACTGTAAGTCCGAGGAAGCTTATAACAAAATTATGTGGGTACAAAATGAATAAATGTGGTTTCACTGGCTATGTTGTATTTTATTACAATTTTAATAGACAGAAAGTTAAAAATTCAAATTGTTTCAAGACATTTCGAGAAAAGTACTAGAAAAAGTATCTTTATAAGGTTTATTTTTTGTCTCTTCCGGGGGAATTTTGAAAACCCCATGTGGAAACTCTGCGGCCATCTCGTTTAATTTTTAAACTTGTTTTTTCATGTGTGAATTATTAAATTCAATTTTCGACTCTGTAAAGTTTGAAGAGATTTGAAAAATAATCAGAGAGTAATGTAAAAATCACGCAAATCCTGGTTGAACCCGATGTTATTGAAGAAGGCAAGTGGTTTCTCCGGTAACCACAGAATGAGACGCTTCGTGAGACCTGATATTAGTTTTGTTTCTCGTTTGCTTTTGAGTAAGCAGACTACACTCCAGGATATTTTCGTTTCCCGTATGCAAGGAGTATAATAATATATGTGAGAACCACTTCGAGAAGAATTTGTGTGGGCCAGTTGCATTAAAAGTGAGATGCTTCTGACTAAGTTAACAGCGCTGTGGGCTGCAATATTGTTTATACTGAATATGTATAGTCTTATTATTACTTTTTATATTGTACCTGTTTGCTGTTCCATCTGAGTAAATAAGTTCACTGAAGAAATTCATTTAACAACAATATGGTATGCTCATTTTCTGACACTGGTAGATTGCATAAGTTTGATCATTTATGTACAACTTATACACATCTTCAATTAAATGCTTGAGACACCTCTACTGGCTCTTGCTATTGACTGTCTAAATAGTGTTAGTTTGCTTTATCCTTTCTAAGCAACTTCTCTACACGAATCAGTTGTATCTGTATGTATTTCTTATCATGGATGTTGATGTACAACACAGTATAAAAGAAATACATACTACGCACTAAGCCCAACATTATTGCATTATGCAGTATATAACTTCTCTCAACAGATACAAGCGGCAGCTAAAATCCTTATAATATAACGACCACTATTTATTTATTTTACAGATAACCATACATATTATGTCAATATTACAAAGGACATTTTAAATATTGGCAAAGTGAATACTGGAATAATATTGGAGTGTGCTATGATTTAGGCAACAAAATGAGAGAAAAGCGGGGGTTTTACAATGTCCCAAACTCACAGAAGATTGTACCAATGAGCAAAAATTAAAAGAAGAAGGATTAAAATTGTTGTTGAGTGCTTAGAAAGAGTGTTTTAGAAGTTTATAGCCTGTGTAGGGTTAATATTTTTAACTAGATAAGATGTGAATATGATTCTTCTTCTTCGTGATGATTCTTTTAATAATAAAATTAGAGTTTATGTTACCTACTATTGGATGTTACCAAAAAAGTTATGTTCATGTATCTATCAATTATTATAATGTAATTTAAAATAATTTAGAAGTCTGGTATTCAAAAGCTTGAAAAATTTCTCATTCACTTAATATTGTGGCTACGTGCCATCTAAAGATGAGTATAAACTAGAGCATTTTCTCGAGCATTTCCATGTAATGTAGAAGAGTTCGAAACTAGATTTCCATGTATTATATTGTTCCTGTGAATGCTCAACGCTTTATTTGATGAAATGCTCACAGCGAGCGAGCTTTTACCGGTAACATTTCTCTCTATTTTGTGTTTACTCTTTTGTTGAAATTATTACACAAATTCGCTCATTGGTTTGTAAAGTTAAGATGTAACAAAGCTTTGAGCATAGGGGTCATGTTCGGTTTGTGAAACAATGGTGAACGATGATGTTCTGTTACAAGTTGTACTTGTAACTTACAAGTATTCACCAATGATAGTTCTCTGGTTAAACTGCTGTTTCGCTAAAATTCTATTTCAGTTTTTTGAGTAATTGGCTGTTTAATCAAAGAACTAACAGTGATGAACACCATTTTTAGGCTTGCATTCATCAATTGAGAATTCTCTGGTGAACAACTGTTTCCATAAAATTCTAGCAAATTTTTGACTAATTATCTATTTAATCAGAAAATTAGCATTGATGGACACCACCTTTAAAACTGTTCATCCTGTGCATTCATTTTAATGGAACTAGTTACTATTCTATTCTAATTAATGTGGCCTGATGATGGTGAATTTGTAAGTGGGAGATTATAAATTGGATTTTGTTATGTGGATATTTAATTATTGTCATGTATGGTAATTATGATATGAAATAAAAAGTTTTGCCTTAATTAATTTTTTTATTTTATTTTTCTAATTTAAAAGTTTGAAATCTATACTAATATCGATATTATTTCGATAAACGTTACATCATAAACGACGACCTATGTGTAATTTTAAGAATAATGTAAGCTTCTCATATAAGTGAACTGAATGTTCTTTTTGAGAATAAAGATTCTTTAAACCTACCCTAACATAAATATTATCAAAATGTGTCCCCACTATGCATCAAAAAATTAAATCGATTTCGACATTATTTTCGAAATAATAGTTTTTAAACTAACAATGTAGTTAAGGATCCTGTGTAGGGGCTAGCTGATGCACGAAAATACATCGAGATGAATCTTCTGGACCTATTCACGACCCGCTGTTGCACTGAATTTAATACGAAATGGTTTTTTTTTGTTTATGTGTAACATGTATTTATTTTTGAACTTTCGCGTTGCATTTATAACTCGCTAAAATAATATGAAACTAGAATTAACGCGCACTTACCTATTTAAAGCCTGAAGCTGCGACGTATCAACCTTGTTAGATTGGCTCACGAGCATACTGATGCAGTGGTGTCAACCCACCCAAAAAAAAAAATGAAGTGGATGAATGTTCATCCACCCTCAATTTTTTGATAATCCGGGAGGTGACAATGAATCAAAAAAAAATATTGAACTATTGGATTATGTGGGTCTGTTGATAGAAAGCCTAAAAAAATACAAATATTGAAAATATATTGTTTATAATATTTCATATTTAGTTATTAAAATTAGGATTTTATATCTGTGAGTCACGTGACAACAAACACCAATCAGGAGACGTGACGTCATTGTTCAAGTGACGGTTGTAACTGACGGTCAGTAAATGTCAAAAGTTTTGTTGTCATCACAGACATATTAAAAAATATTTTTACTATGTCTGTTAAACGTAAACGTAGTGATTATATACTCTTTGATGTCTGTGGTTGTCATTTGTTGTTGTTGTTGTGCTATGGGTTATTTCTGAGGATGAATTTGTAATATACTGCTGTTTTTCGAAAGTTCAAGAAGTTTAGTAGCTGTGGTGTTGAAGTCGAAAATGGAGACAGGTTTTTATAAGGGCGACAGTGCGAACTTGCCCAAAATAGACGCTCTTATGGTGGAAACCTATTTTGCCACCAATCCCGATTTTTGTTCGTCCGAATAGAGAAACATTAAAACTTCTGCGTGAGTATAACGTTTTAAACGTAGTACAATCTCATAATTTGCGTAAAAAGTTAATACTTTAAACATTAAACTTCCTTTTTGTTTTGCTCAGGTCTTCAAGAGAAACTTATGGAGATGACGCTATCGGTTACATACAAGTCGTAGCGCTGACTTGTGTACAGTAAAGGCAAGGATTTGCCCGAAGCATAAAGTCCACGCCAAGCCCTACAGTGTTACTTTAACCTTTGAATGAAAATTAAGCCAAAGTCATGGATGTACAATGTCACGATTGCGCAGCTTCACTGGGTGGATGCAAGCACGCGATTGCCTTCCTTATGTGGCTTCACAGAAGTGGAGATCCTTCATCGACATCCCGAGAGTGCTATTGTAGAAAACAGCAAATTAAGCACAGGTTGTTGCTACTTTTATGTTTTAAAGACTTTATACCTGTCTATTAAGTAATGCCTTATTTTCATTTACACTGAATATGTAACACATATTTTCTTCTGCAGGTTGGAAGTACATTGAAATTCATCAAAGCTAAACAGCTTTCAAAAACAAAACGGCAGATAGGTACCTACCTCACTAAAGTTTGAAATAACCAAGTGTAAGAAATGCTGAGTTTTTATCACAAGCAGGGCAACAAAAACTTGATAACTGCCAACTAATGAAGCACCAACCTGGGTATGAGTCATGTGATGTAAAAATGTTTTCATTGCATTATTTACAACAAACAACATGATTGCAATATTTTTCTGGAATCAATTAAAGATCTGCTCACCATATAAAAAATATTGAGTTTAATACTACAGACCAATACAAGATTACACTGGTATGAACAAAGGTATGGGAGGATAACAGCATTAATAGCTTATGAAGCCAGTAGATGTAACACCCCTGATGGTACATTAATTGCCAAAATAATGGGTGGATGAACTCCAGATATGCCATCAATGCGAAGAGGCTGTATCCTAGAAGAAAAAGTAAGAGAAAAAGTGGAGAAAATGCTCAGAAAAATCAAATGTGAATTGTTTTTATCCAAAGAAAACCCTATGCTGGCTGTGTCTCTAAATAGTGTTTACAACAGTGACAGTTCAATAGAAATAAAACATCCAGTCACTGAATAATCCAGTGGAAATTATTTATAAAGTGGAAAATTATCAGATAAGTGCTATTGCCAAGTGCAGATGCAAGTGCACATACCAAGGCCTACAAAGTGCTACTTTTGAAACCAACAAAAATGTGCAAATTGTAGAAGTTAAATATGATGAGCAATATATTCAAGTATAGTCTGTTTTTTTCTTTCTTTAAACAATCTTGGCATGTCTTTTTAATGCAATTTGTCAATGGTAAATATTAAAAGACATTATGTTATGTGGACTGGATGCAGAAGGCAGATGACCGAGCATTGTGGCGCAACTTGGGAGAGGCCTATGTCCAGCAGTGGACTGCGATAGGCTGAGTTGATTATGTTAACTAAATATTATTTTTTTACCTAATTACATGTGCAGAACTAGTAATTATATTTTATCATTAGTTATTTGAATAAAGAGTTGTGCTAAGATTGTTTACTAAATAAGACAGGAGAAAAAACAGAATAGGTATATCATTTTATATGTTATAACAATTTTTTATAAAAATAATGTTTACCCTTTGCTTAATCAAACTAGGGCTACAGATCTGTAGTAATTTTTGTTTTGAATAAAAGTCTTATAATAATTTCAATGTTTATTTATTTTTCATTACATAATAAAACATAAAAGCCACCATTCACTTAAACCAGCAAAGTAATCCTACAATGTGTTATTGAAATAACTGAAAACCTCTTAAGGGGTCATTGTACTCATCAGTATGAATAACTTTTACTATGAGACCAAACATAAATAAAAATCGCGTAAAAAATCAGCTGTTCCCCCACATTTTGTCGATTTATGTGAACACACAACTGTAGGGGAACAGCTGTTTTTTTTTCGCGATTTCAGTGTTGGTCCCATAGTAAAAATTGTTCATACTGATGAAAACAATGACCCCTTAAGAGGTTTTCAGTTATTTCAATAACACTGTATAAATAAGTATTATAAGAAAAAAAAGACTTATAGAACTTATACAAGCATTTTTAAATACTGCTTTACTTATTATATATTAGCATGTTATGTTATAAGCCATAATAGACTAAAATTATTCTCAAGTGCAGTATACAAGACTAACACTAACAAATGTTTTTTTTCAATTCAATTCATTTATTTTGTAAAAATGTGGTAAATACAGGTGGTAGGGTACTAAGATTAGTTCGACACATTAACCATTTCACATTATGGCATACGTTTTTTTTTCAATAGCACTAGCGGCCCGTCTCGGCTTCGCACGGGTGGACATAAAAATATAGCCTATGTTACTCAGGGTGAATGTAGAATAAGAATAATAGAATAATCTTTATTTTCTAAATAGTTTACAGGTTTACAATTCGCATAAAGCTAGTTATACAAACTATACTTATTTCTATGGTAGAGCACCTGTTACAGATAGTTTCAAAGACTTCCTGCACTAGGCTAGGCCTGTATCGCAGGCAGCTTAATTTATTTTTCCTCAAATAACAACTAATAATACCTATTGTACATTAAAAAAAAAAGATTATTTGGTATGAAAGAGCAAATAATCTTTCTTTATTTGCTCTTTCATACCAATACCATTTTTGTAGCTTCCTAATGGTGAATTTTTTTTTTAAATCGGCACAGTAGTTTTTGTGTTTATTCATTTCAAACATAAACACAATGAAGTCGGTTAAAAATACAAATCTTTCCTCTTTATAATATTAGTGTAGATAGTGTAGATGAGTTTATTCATTACAAACATACACACAAAAATACAATTCTTTCCTCTTGTGTAGATTTCATAAGAGTATTTGATCCTATTATTATACTTACTAAATGCTATTTAGAACATTATGTAAGCTTATAACTGCATTTTACAAGACTATTAGTACAGACTCTGTATTTATTCTTATATTATTATTAAAAACTTTTACTATGGGACACAACCTGAAATAGCTAAAAAAACAGCTGGTCCCTACCCTACATTTTTGTTCACATAAATCGACAAAATGTAGGGAACAGCTGATATTTATTTCGCTATTTCAAGGTTGGACCCATAGTAAAAGTTGTTCATACTGATGAGTACAATTACCCCTTAAGAGGTTTTCAGTTATTACAATAACAGGTTGTAAATTGAAATGTTTTTTATTTCAAATAAACCTTGTTATTTTGTGTATTATAAGTATGTATTTACAAAAAAAAATGTACTTATGTATTATATCTATTGTCTTGTACCCATCATAGTACAAGCTCTGCTTAGTTTAGGACTAGATAGTGCTGTGTAAAAATGTCCCAAAAATATTCAATTTTAATTTAATTTTACAGGCACTTTTGAAACGTCAGGCTCTAGTTGCACGGTTCCAAATTGTGGGTCTAATTCTAATGTCAAGATAATATGAGTTGGTAGAAAAAATACTAACAGTTCATACAGATCAGTAAAAACTAAAATGTGTAAGAAAATTACACAATGTCAAAAAAGCTGTTATAATAAAAAATAAATTCTCGCAATCTTCGAATCAATCTCTCCACATGTATCCTTAAACTAGCTATTTCTTTGGTTTGATTGGCTTCCATCTTAGATAATTTTGCCCCGCTAGGAACACTAGAAGATCTCAATAAATGAATCCCTTTTGTCCATAGCAATGGTTCTAAATGTTTAAAACCTCTATCTGCTAGGATGTGAGCACCAGGTGGTAAGTTCTTCAAGAAACCACCTGACACCTGACCTTATTAAGGTAATCTTAACTAAAATATACATAAGTAGTAACCAACTTACTTAAAGTCCCAGACGAGGGTGTGCTGTTCATAACAGCCAGTTCTATTTCACTTCTTAATAATAACTGATTGACAAGTTCTGTCCTTTGTCTTTGTAGGTGATGATCATCAAGAGGCATGGTTATAGTTGATCATTTTCTGGTGGGTTGACAATCAAATTTTGACAGCAATTTTGGGTTTCATTAAATTTCTCTTAACAGAACCTAATAAATGGTATTCCATGTAGTTATCCATGTCATTTGGGAGCTGAAACATAGATAAAATAAGTACATATTACCTCAGTAATAAAATATTGTTTATTGTTAAACTCAAGCTGCGTCTCCTAAGTCATAAGTCATTTATTCATTTGTGTAACATAGGTACAAAAAATAATATAAAGTTCTTAAATACAATAAAGAGTCCGCTCTGTTATGCCAGCAGGCGTACAAATGTGTATTTAAAATCTAAATGAGAAATTTGAATCAATATGCTAGTAAAAAAATATTTAATTATACAATTCGAAATGTCACATAATACTACAAATAAATAATGAAATGTAATGGTGTTATAAAATAAAAAATGTCAAATGGTATTCTTGGTCACTAATCATAATATTATTAAATTAATTGGGCATTTTTCCTGCGACCATATTTTAGTTATTTCTAACATCTAACATGTTACATACATACATATTATCACGCCTGTTTCCCATTGGGGTAGGCAGAGACTATGGATTTCCACCTGCTACGATCCTGACACACCTCTTTCGCTTCATCTACGTCCATTAACCTCGTCAACATTATTAACATGTTATTCTAACAAAATAACATGTTAGCTTGGCTTAGCTGTTTGGCTACATTTGATTGGCAAGCAAAATGTTAACATGTTTTGTTAGATTTTGGTCGCAGGAGACACGACTCACACGGCTTCAAGCTAACAACATAACCTTAAAAATATAGGTTTGTTTAGTGAAATTATTTAGATGGAACATAGTGATAGGTATTGCAATGAGTTGTTACTCACATCGAAATGATCTTCACAAAAAATATATTTGATTTCGCCGACACATCTTCCACATTCAGTCGAGCAAGTTCCAACCACTTTTTTCGCAATTCTGTTTTTACAGGCACATGTATAAACAGTTTTGTGGGTGTTTTGATTGTAGTATTCTCGCAATAAGGCACGGAATAGCACTGTTAATAGTTTTTCACATTCATAATTGAATAAACGTAAAAATCTAACTTCGCTACAAAATGTCAAAATGACAATACTTTTTTTTTTTTTTTTTTTTTTTTAATGGCTTTGCACGGTTTGTGCATTTCGCCAATGACGGTTTTGGTAGATTTTAGGAAGAACGACGATAATAAAAGGTAGGGAAACGGGTGCGTTCTCCCCAGCCGCCTCCAAGTGTGTGTTGCCTGTTGGCTTCCATTGCGGTCCGGGGGAATGTTGTGGGACCAATTTGGGCCTCGCCGTAATCTGGGGACCGTTGGGGGAGCCAACTTGCAACAACGGCGTCTCACCCGGGACCTTAGACTAGTGACTTGGCTTCGGCCCTCTCCCTAGTCTATGCTAAGAGCTGTATCCAATTCCTTTCCCTATTCTCCTATCTAATTTCCTCTCACCGCCATTAGCACCACACCTCATCACACCACTCCCTCTCCCAGCGAATCCTTCTTTCCTAATTTCCTAACACCGGTGCTTTCCCCCACTAAAACCATTCCCCCCTTTTGTCATACTCCACGCCTATCTCCCGTTTTCCCCCCTCTTTACTCCCAAATCCACTCTTAACTCCACTCCGAACTGTAGCCCCTTGTGACTGGGTGTCTACGGGCCCGTAGTGAAAAGTCACGGGTAGGAGTAACAGGTCACCTGTGCTAGGACCTGCGCAGTGAGCGCCGTATGCGGGGATGACGGAGTCCTGGGGGGTTGAGCTAATCGGCGCTTGCGGTAATGCGTCCGTGAGGCAACACGCCCCCTTTGGTCCCGATTTCAAGCAACACGGCAGCCCTACCTGCTAGCCACAGGTAGGGAAATGGCCACGTGTCCCGTCAGAGGGCCACAGGCGAGAAGTGGGGGGTCCACAGAAGCTGTCTTAGATGGCTGATGTGGTGGGCAAAGGCCATGCTGACGGTGTAAGTGAGGGTTGATTAGTCGTTTGGAGCAGGCCTGATTTGCCCCAGACGCCAACCCGATCGAACGCCCGATGTCGCGCTGTAAGCCAGCCTCTTGCTTCTATATCTGTTCCGGTAGTCCTAACGTCCGAGAAACTGTTTGTATTTCTCGGACGTTCCCAATGTGTGCGGGCTCCGTGGAGGGTGGGAAGCCGGAAGGATGAATTTAATAACCACTAATAGAATGGATAACAGGCCAACTATTACCGTCACTGGGGCGAAGTCGGTAAAAACCGATAACGCCTCCAAACAACACTCGGTCCGAAATGGTGGCTCTGCAGCCTTGTCTGCTGGCGTAAAACCACTCACGGACGTTTGTGGTAAGGGTACAGCCGCGGTGAAAACCGATGGCAGTGCCAAACTTGGCGGGACGCAGGTGCTGGGTAAAACCGGTGCTCATCCTTCCACCCCGATGGCGTCGACCTCTTCGGAGGTCAGACGTATAAACGACGCTTTCTCCGCAGCCTGGCAGGTCATTAGCCACAAAAAGGGTAAGGGCAATCGCCCGAACCCCGCTACTAAACCACCTAGTGACGCTCCCCCTGCCGGCGGTGTTGAGAAAGCGAACAAAAAGCGCAGGAGGCGGCGCAAGCCAGCAGCTGCAGCTTGCACCTTGCAAGCAAGCGCGACCGTCTCCTCCTCACCCATCCAGGTCAGTGTTGCAGTGCCGGATAAACCAGCCAGCAACCAGCCCTACTCCAGTGCAGGTGGGCGTGCGCAGACGGACGGTGCAAACCGCCCGCAATCTGACGCACTGCCGGCTGGTGCTCAGGAGAAAGGCTTGACCAAACGCAACAAGTCTGCCAACCGACCCGGTCGAAATGCCCGAGCCAAAGCCAAGCGGGCTCTCGACGAGTCAACATCGCCTCGAGGGGAGCATAAGCGGCCGCGGCTCGGGGATTCCAATCGGACTGGAAACGTGTCATATGCCCAGGCCGTCAAGTCACCCCTAAGTGTCGCAGTCACCTGCGCGCGTACGGGGCATGTGACGAAGGACATAGCAGACAGGGTACTCGCGGAGATCCAGAAACGGATCATCAGCGAGTCCTGGTCCTCACCAGAGGATCAAAACGGACCTGACTTCAACGGGAAGCCGACGTATGCGGAAGGGGTCCTAAAACTTTGGTGTTCCAATGAACACACGCTCTCTTGGCTGAAGGGTGCAGTCGCCGATGTGGCTCTCCCCTCCAGCATCTCGCTAACGGTCAGGAGCCAGTCAGAGATCCCGCAACGTGCCCGCTGTGGCATCCTGATCCCCGATGAGCAGGGGGTTCTGGTGGACTCGCGTGACATAGGGCGCGCTTTAGCCTACCAGAATCGTTGGCTGGAGATCAAGAAGTGGACACTACAGAACGCAGAGAAACAACCTGGTGGGTGGTTTGTGGTGGTCGGAGTCCCTGAGGACCAAATTCCGACCCTGATGAAGAACGGACGCCGTCTCTCCTTTGGTTTGGGAAAGGTGTACGTGAAGTTTCGGGGTCGGAACGGTAAGTTTATCGACGTCCCTCAGGGCTGGGATCACACCACAGCCACACTGTCACGTACAGGGGCAACTGCCCCTACCAACGCCCCAACGGTCAGCGACGCGGCAACTTCCGACAAAGGGATAGCCGCTCCTGCCGTCCCAGATTCTGACCCAGCCCTGTCGTCGGGTGAAGACCTGGACGACCTACTGTCACCGGGTTCAGAAGTGGCCGAATCTGGAGGCCTATTTGCGGGGCTCACACTTGAGAGTGGCGAGGAGGATACGCCCAGCGATGGCGTCCCCTTCGTTGCAGTTTAACCTCCTTCAAGCCAACCTCCACCACAGTCAAACAGCGACGGCTCAGCTGCGTAAGTGGTTGGAGGTCCAGCAAACTGCCATGGTACTGATCCAAGAGCCGTGGATCAGAGCCGGCCTCATCAGAGGACTTTCTAACTTAGGAGGTAAGCTCTTCCTTGCTGCAGATCATGACCACCCTAGGTCATGCATATACATATCAAAAAACATTAGAGCACAACCCTTAACAGAATTCTGTACCAGGGATATTTCTGCAATAAGGCTGCACATACAGCGAGATGCCATGGACATCGCGATAGTCCTCGCCTCGGTCTACATGCCAGAGTCAGAGGAGCCGCCCCCGTTTGATCTCACCCGACTGGTCAATTACTGCGAGAGGTCCGGGTATGAGATAATCGTTGGGACTGACTCCAATGCTCACCACCCATTATGGGGAATGGATACGCCAAATGACAGGGGTAAGAATTTGGTTGAATATCTTTTTACAACTAACCTATCTCTCCTAAACGGACTCTCTCCTAACTTACGGAGGAGTGGCGCTGCTCTGGAGGAAAAGTTTGTTTTCATCGGTGTCTATAATATCCTGTAACAGCGTTCGTCTTGCAGCGATTAAAGTTCAACTGTTCGAGCGAGAAATGTTAATTTTTTCGGTCTATATGCCTACTAACTGTAATGAAAATTTAGTTGAGTTTACAGACTGCTTAAGTGAAATGTATGCAATTATAGATAATAGTAACATTCAATCTGTATATATGTTAGGAGACTACAATGCGCATACTGATGAATTGTTTAACAGTGAGTTGGTAAAATTTTGCGAAGAACAGTTTTGGACCTGCGCGGATATCGAACTCCTACCGCCCGACTCGTTTACTTTTGTTAGTGAAGTGCACGGGTGCAAGCGCTGGCTTGACCACTGCGTCGTAACCGAGGCCGCGCGTCGCACAATAGTTAATGCGGAGGTATTGTATGCGTTTTGTTAGTGAAGTGCACGGGTGCAAGCGCTGGCTTGACCACTGCGTCGTAACCGAGGCCGCGCGTCGCACAATAGTTAATGCGGAGGTATTGTATGCGTTTTGTTAGTGAAGTGCACGGGTGCAAGCGCTGGCTTGACCACTGCGTCGTAACCGAGGCCGCGCGTCGCACAATAGTTAATGCGGAGGTATTGTATGCGTTTTGTTAGTGAAGTGCACGGGTGCAAGCGCTGGCTTGACCACTGCGTCGTAACCGAGGCCGCGCGTCGCACAATAGTTAATGCGGAGGTATTGTATGATACTTTCTGGTCCGATCATTTACCTTTACAAATCGAATGTAATTTAAAATTAATTGAACCTAATGTAGTGTTACCAAACGAGATTATTAATAATGTTATATGGGGTGAACGAGACTTAAAGCAAATAAACTTGTATGAAGAGCTGTGCCACTCCTTTTTACGCAAAATAGACTTTCCCGCAGAATTACGTCACTGTGCTGATTCAATATGTGCGGAACCCAACCACAGAGTAATTTTAGAGGATATGTACAAAAAAATAATTAGTATTTTGACCATTTCTGCTGAACGAGGTTGCAATGTATTTAAGAAAAACAAATACAAACCTTTGATAGGGTGGAATAAACATGTTAAAAACGCTCACAGTGAGGCCCGACTTGCTTTTCAGATGTGGAATTTGTATGGTAATCCGACTTTAGGGAATATCTTTGATAAAATGTGTGACACTCGAAAGGTTTTTAAGTCCAAATTAAAATGGTGCCGCAATAATCAAAGGCAAATTAAAATGGACATAATAGCTGAAAACCATAACAAAAAAGAATTTGGCAAATTTTGGAAAAATACAAACAATATTAATCCCAAGCCGAGTCTCCCGGTGAGTGTGGCAGGAAAATGCGACCCCCTGTCTGTAGCAACCTTGTTTATGAATCACTTCAAAGTTGATCCGCCCCGAAAGCCGGCCTCGTCTGCGGCACAGTCGGTGCCCGACGCTGAGACAGACACCTCATTGAGGTTTTCCGCCAGGGAAGTTGCGAACCTCATCAAAGGCATGGTAAGGGGTAAGTCTCCGGGACATGATCATCTCAGCGTTGAGCACCTTCGGTTCGCAGGTGTACACTTGCCTAGGGTATTGGCTATGTTTTATTCATTATGCATGAGTCACTCCTACTTACCGAATGATCTCATGAAAACTGTAGTCGTGCCAATTGTAAAAAATAAGACGGGTGACGTGGCCGACCCCACAAATTATAGGCCAATTTCCCTGGCTACTGTTACGGCTAAAGTGCTGGACTGTCTGCTTGATTCACACATGGCCAGCCGCATAAAATTGCATGATGCTCAATTTGGTTTCAGGCCTGGTCTGTCGACAGAGAGTGCCATTCTGTGTCTTAAGCAGACCGTCCAGTACTATGCCGATAGGAAGACGCCAGTCTATGCATGCTTTCTCGATTTATCGAAGGCATTTGACCTGGTGTCCTATGATATACTATGGGAAAAGCTACGTACGGAGACTGAAGTTGAGAAAGAAGTAACTTGTTTGTTGAAGTACTGGTATCACAATCAGACAAATTATGTGAAATGGGCAGGGTCATTGTCTGAGGAATACAGACTGGAGTGCGGGGTGAGGCAGGGGGGGATAACTTCGCCTCGCCTCTTTAATCTGTACATCAATCAGCTGATCGTTGAACTCAGCAACACAAATATCGGTTGTCACATTGATGGAGTTTGTATTAATAATATCAGTTATGCTGACGACATGGTGTTGCTGAGTCCATCGATTAGCGGGCTTAGGCGTCTTCTGCAGATTTGTGAAGGTTATGCGCTGGCTCAGGGACTCAGGTACAATGCAAAAAAGAGTGAGTTACTTGTGTTTAAAGCACGTGGCAAATGTTACTCTACCGTGCCACAAGTAACTATGTGCAATTCTCCTCTTAAAAGAGTCAAGCAATTTAAGTACCTGGGCCACTGGGTCACCGATGACCTTAATGATAATATGGACATTGAGAGAGAACGTAGGGCGCTGGCTGTCCGATGTAATATGCTGATCCGCAGATTTGCGCGGTGTAACAAGCAGGTAAAAATGACACTCTTTAGAGCTTACTGCCAGTCATTTTACACCTGTAGTCTGTGGATCAGGTATACGCAGAGGGCATACAACGCCCTACGTGTGCAGTATAACAATGCGTTTAGGATGCTGGCGGGGCTGTCGCGTTTTTGTAGCGCTTCCGGCATGTTCGCTGAGGCGAGGATTGATGGTTATCATGCCATCATCCGGAAACGGTGTGCCTCGACCCTCTGCAGAATGCGTTCCAGCTCCCACAGCATCCTAAGCGCATTGTGCGACAAGTGGGATTGTCCAATGTTGAGACACTGGATAGAACTTCACAAGTCTAGTGCGAACTACCTGTTTTAACTTTTAGAAAAATGTATTAATTTTAAGTTACTAACATTAGGTTTTAGGTTTTCTTTTGTTTGTTACTAACACTATATGGATCAACTTGTGATCTGAAATAAAGATTTATTATTATTATTAAACACAGGTTCTGAACCCACCTTCGTCACTAGACGAAGTCAAACAATTATAGACTTGACCCTCGCATCGGAAGGAGCAGCCAGTCTAATAACGGGATGGCACGTCTCGAAGGAGGCCTCATGCTCAGACCATAGGTGGATCCGCTTCAACCTCTTAGCCCACACTCGTGAAACACCACCGAGGCGGAACCCGCGCAAAACGGACAAAACCAAGTACTCCAGAGTTCTTGGCGCCAAGCTTGCGTCAATTGACGGTCCATTGACCTGTGTGGACACAATACAAATAGACAAGCAGGTAAGCGACCTCACACAAACAATGTTGGAGAGCTACCATAACGCGTGTCCGCAGACAATTCCACCTGCGACACCGGGGAAGCAACCTTGGTGGGGCCCGGAGCTCGAACGTAAGCGTAAGAAGGTGAGGAGGGCTCTTAACAGGGCAATGAACACCAGCTCAGATGAGGACTGGGATAACTACCGGGCTGCTAAATCCAGCTACAAAAAATGCATCAGGCTCTACAGTACCATGGGATGGCGAAAATTCTGTGGCAACATCGAGTCCTGCCAGCATGCAAATCGGGTAAGGATGATACTGGCTCAGCAGAAAGATGTGGGGCCGGGAACTCTTCGCAAGCCGGACAACACGTTTACAACATCAGCGGAAGAAACCAGACGCGTCCTTCTTGAAACTCACTTCCCTGGATGCGTCTTTACTCAGGTAATAAACTGGCGTGATGTCCCAAACAACCCATCTACACACGATTGGCAATACGTACACGAGCTGGTAACAATGGAAAAACTCCATTGGGCCATCAAAAGCTTCCATCCCTTTAAAGCGGCTGGTCCAGATGACATCTTTCCTGCATTATTGCAATGGGGTGGTGTAGAAAGACTAGCCGCCATCATGAGAGCGTGCCTGGCCTTTAGATACGTTCCGAAGGGATGGAGGGAAGTGAAAGTCATTTTCATTCCTAAACCAGGCAAGAGTGATTACTCAAACGCAAAATCCTTCAGACCCATTAGCCTAACCTCCTTTATGTTAAAGGCGCTGGAACGGCTATGCGAAAGGGAGCTGAGGGACGGCGCCCTAAAACACATACCACTACATGCGAATCAACATGCCTATAGTTCCGGCAAATCTACAGAATCGGCCCTTCATTTGGTTGTTAGCCAGATAGAAGAAGCCATTCAACATAAAAGCATTTGTATGGGTACCTTCATTGACATCGAAGGTGCTTTCGACAAAACAAATTTCTCCAGCATAAGTAATGCCCTCTCCAGACATCGAGTGGAACCATTGCTTTCAGACTGGATCACCAACATGCTCAGCAAAAGAGTAGTACGCTTAGAAGGTGAAGTCAAGGCAGCCATAATAGCTAAAGGCTGCCCACAGGGAGGAGTACTATCCCCCCTGTTATGGAACCTGGTCATCAACGACCTCATCACAAAACTAAACGCGAGAGACTTTTACACGGTGGGATATGCAGATGACCTTACAATCCTTGTTCCAGGAAAGGTCACGAGTACTGTCTGCAATCTTACCCAACAAGCACTACGTATCGTAGAACGATGGTGCAGAGAATATGAACTATCGGTAAACCCCACCAAAACCGAACTTATCATGTTCACGCACAAACGAGCACTAGGATCATATAGCCTCCCTAGTTTGTTCAATACAGAACTCCAGCTGTCCGCCGAGGTTAAATACCTTGGCGTCATACTTGATAGCAAGCTGACATGGAGTAGTCACATCGAAAACAAACTAAACAGGGCCAGTATCACGTTTTGGCAGTGTAGGAGAATGATAGGCAAACGGTGGGGACTGTCACCTAAAGTAATCTTATGGCTGTACAAAACAGTGATCCGACCCATGATAACATATGGTGCAGTGGTTTGGTGGCCGCGAACTAAATTAGTTACAGCCGCAAACAAACTGCAACGGCTCCAGAGACTCGCCTGTGTGGCCACCACGGGCTGCATGAAAACAACTCCAACGGCAGCGCTGGAAGCCTTACTAGGCCTTCCTCCACTGCACCTATTTGTCCAACAAGAGGCTGCAGTGGCGGCGGTGCGGCTTAAATCGCTGGGTCTCTGGAGAAACTGCAAAACACACCACACTCTTATACTCGATGAACTCTCTGAGGAATTACCATTTATGCGAGCAATTAACGACCGCATACCGAAGGAGTTCATTTTTGACAAAAAATACAAGATCCAACTGTATGAGGACCATCTGTGCGAGGGTTTGAATCCCAGAGAACTTAGGATCTTTACAGATGGATCCAAAACGGAATCAGGTACAGGATGTGGGGTCTTTTCAGAAGACCTAAACATATTCATCTCTACGCCACTGGGTGTCTACAACACGGTATTTCAAGCTGAGTGTATGGGCATCTTACTGGCAACTGCAGCAGTCATGGCACGGGAGGTAAAAGATCACTCTATTAGAATACTCTCCGACAGCATGGCGGTTCTACTGGCTCTCAACAGTTGTACTGTCAACTCTGGGCTCATCTACGAATGCCACCAGAAATTAAATCAGGTAGGCAGCTCCAACAATATAACCCTACAATGGATTAAAGGTCATAGTGGTTCTAGAGGCAATGACGCAGCGGATGAACTCGCTAGGAGGGGATCGAGTACAGACGTGGTAGGACCTGAACCCATAATACCTCTCCCTTTCGGTCATTTACGTACTCTGGTAAGGAAACGCACTAGAGACAAACACAACTACTCCTGGATAAACCACGAGGTATGCAGACAGGCTAAGGAAGCACTCCCCGTCATCGACGGTAAGATCACCAAACAGCTCCTCCGGCTGTCAAAACAACACCTACGTACGGTGACAGCCGCCTACACCGGACACGGTTCATTTAACAAACACCTCTTTGTCATAGGTGTGACTGACAGTCCTCTGTGCAGAGCCTGCATGGAGACAGAAGAAACAGCGGCCCACGTGCTTCTCAACTGCCCGGAGGTCGCCTCATACAGGGCTAAGTACTTCGGAGATCCGGGTACTCTCCGAGAGACAGTCAGCAACATCAAGCGTCTGCTGGCCTTCCTCGAGGAGCTGGGGTGGCTCGAGTAAACAAGTTATTCCCACCCACACGCAAAAAACACGCCGAGCGTGGAGTTGCGGAAAATGGCCCGTTATACCAATACCAATACCAATAATACATAAGGCCGATTTGTGATATCAGAAACATTGATTCCTGGTTATTTTTTACTTATCTGTAATTGATGTTTATAGTTTGTAAGGTTGATTTGGTTTATTCCACTTTGTTCACCTGGGTGAAATCACCTGGGTGAACAAAGTGGAAACTGTGATTGTATATTTTTTAAAGTAGTTATAAATAATTGACATTTTACATAACACTATACAAAATTTATTTAAGATAGCTTCAGTTATAAGTATCTGGATCTGGTTCCGTGTGGTGCCAGACGTAAAGAATTGCACCACACTATATCTTCTAATGGGTATCGTAAAAGGAAACTAAGGGATTCACCAGAGGATGGGCAGTAGCGTTCAATGAGTATCTAACCAACCAAGTGCGATTGCCAACCGGCCTGCCAAGCTTGGCGATTATGGCACATCCCCCCATTGGGAGCATATATATTAGGAGTATTGCCTATGTTGAGCAGTGGACGTCTATTGGCTGAAATGATGATGATGATGATGATCAGGATCTGTGATGTTTATAATTTTTTTGTTGCATACTTTGAAATTTTTAGCTTTTTACCATAGAATGAAAGTGGATTTGTGATATTAAAAACTGTTTAAAAAATATTAATTGACATTTTATATTGCCTACAGCATAAGCTAAATTTGGTGAGTCATCAAATACTGTTATTTCTTATGTTTAAAGCGTAACATTTTTATTTTTATATTTTTTAATATATATTATAGGATGGCGAAACGAGCTAAAGGCCCACCTGATGTTAAGCGGTTCCTTACCTTTGCTCATAACAACTTCAATATCAATTAGACGGTTGCCTAAATTTCGCCAAACTGAGACATAAAGATGGAAAGTCCCATGTGATTGTAATTTCACCGGCACCCGAAAGACAGACCGAAACACAGCAATGCAAGCATCACTTTTTGGCGGAGAAGTAGGTACGGTGGTAGTACTTCCCCGGACGAGCTCTTTCACAAAGCAGCTCTACTACTACTAGTATAGCGTAACTTCTTATAATATCAGAAACTGCTTTTTTTTTCTTTTTTTTTATACAGCATAGGATCGATCGAAGATTGTAATAGCCGAAACTGTGTTTTTTTTAACTTTTATACAATTATAATAAAACAAAGTTTAACCGGATTAAATCGCGTATATTATTTAAATTGGTTTTCCTGAAGTTTCGAAAGCTTTGCAGCATTTCATGGTTGCAGGTAGACTAAGATGACAACCGTCTTTACAGATTTTTTTAAATATTTTTTTGTCACCTTAGTCTACCTGTGAGCACGAAATGCTGCAAAGCTTTCGAAACGTCAGGAATACCAATTTGAATAATATACGCGATTTAATCCGGTTAAACTTTGTTTTATTATAATGTGTAGTGATCGCGAAAACCTAAGACATTTTTATACAATTGTTATTTTATGTACCTGACCATTAGCATAAGAATACCTAAGATCGTCGTGTAAAATCAGAAACTTATTTTTCATATTTTAACATAACATAACATAGTCCATCCACAATGGCAGAGGTGTGTAGCACACCCACATTTCGCCAGTTATGTTATAATCCCATGTAATAGGGGGCGAGCCTATTGCCAAACCAGACTCCAATTCAATTCAATTCAATCGTTTATTGCGAATATAGGTAAGGTAGGTGTTACATGAATGTTGTCATAAAAACAATCTTTGTGCAGCTATATTCTGCCATTTAGCATGCAACAGGAAATACAGAGTTCTACGCCAAGCTATTAACTGAAGCGTCTAAAGCAAAAAAACATAATACATTACATACGTCAAGAATAATACAATATATTAATGTCAAAGTGAATATGAAAGCATGTCAAATGTAAATAATTGAAAGTGCATTATCGTGATGTCAAAACCTATTATACAATGTCAACGTAGATTTAATTTTTCATTAAGATACTCACTCTCACTCACTTACTCCGGGCTGCTACTGAAAATTTCCTAATGAAAAACCGGCCAAGAGCATGTCGGGCCATGCTCAGTATTATAGGGTTCCTTAAGTAGGTGTTACAAACAAATCAAATCGAATATTAATCACGGCTATTTTAGTTTTTGCAATTGACGGCAGCATTGGCGACCCAGAGAGTGTTGTTTGACGCCGCTAGATGGCGCCAAATTTAAGAAGTGTGTCGTCAACATAACACAAAGTTACTTTTTGTGATTTTTTCAAATAGAAAGTAGCTAAAGGAGCATTATTTGCTATGATCATTTTTCTCTAAGGTCAATGACCTTTAAACTAGGACGTTTTAAGTATTTTTCAGTTTTCTCTCTATAACTCGAAAATTTATAATCATAATATGCTCAAAATAATTTTAAAAGAGAGTTTTTATAAAGGTCTATCAATGTGGAAGATTATAACTTTCTACGTTGCATAGTTTAGAAATGGCAGGGGGGGGGACACATTGCAAGCCACTTTGGCAGGCTATATCTCGCAGATGGTACATCTGATAAAACAGATAATGTATGAAACATTACCTTCATTTTAGTAGACCTATTCAATGATACCCCACACGAGGGGGTGCAGCGAAAAAATATTTTGCATCCCCATTTCACATGTATGGGCGCCACCCCTAAAGAACGTAAAAACTATTTTTTTATTCTTTTAAAATTGAGATCTATATGCAGAATATTTTTTAACAAAATTTCATTTACTTATGTTTATAACTGTATAAGTTAGCTGTAAAGGATTAGGACAGACGGACAGACGGACGGACATGACGAAACTATAAGGGTTCCTTGTAGGACTTCGGAACCCTAAAAAACACATATTTAAGATAAAGAAATAATCTATCCGTAGTAATTATTAGTTACATATGATTTAGCTTTATTTTGTCACAAAATCTACCGAAAAATAGCTTATTTCTGTCAGATTTGCAAACGCGTCCTTAAGGCAAGAGTGAATACCTAGGCTAGGCTATTGCTGAGCCAGCAAAATACATCCTTGACCTCATCGTCACTAGTCAGTGTCGTCGGGGCTATCTATCGCCGTGTGGCACGTTGTCACTAATGTATTAAAAGTAACACTCACCGTTATTCCGGCCCTTCTTTTAATCTCTTTAATATACATTTTTTAATAATAAATAATATATATTTTGGGATATTTTACACAGCTGCAGCACCATCTAGTCCCAAACTAAGCAGAGCTTGTAATATGGGTACTAGACAATGGATATAATACTTATATACTATTTTTTTTGTAAATATATACTTATGTTACATAAGGAATACCCAGACCAGAACAAACACTTATGTTCATCACACAAATATTTGTGTTCTATAGGAATCGAACCCACGACCTCGTGATCAGCAGTCCGACACTCGAACCACTAGACCACAGATGTCGTCATTATAAGCATACAGAAGGAAATATACAACGTGTTATTGAAATAACTGAAAACCTCTTAAGGGCTCATTGTACTCACAGTAAAAGT
Organism: Asteroscopus sphinx; assembly: GCA_949699075.1. Lineage (NCBI taxonomy): Eukaryota > Metazoa > Arthropoda > Insecta > Lepidoptera > Noctuidae > Asteroscopus > Asteroscopus sphinx. The sequence goes on from OX453024.1 coordinate 16,272,293, forward strand.
TGTTCATACTGATGAGTACAATGACCCCTTAAATTTAATACAATCGTATTTAGGCTTTGCATAATTATCCAGCTGTATGGTTGGCAGTTAGGGTTCAAGACTGGTAGGCCCATTCCAGGGGTATACCCATGGTACTGTATAAACAAATAAATGACTGTCTGTCATCTTATAAACTTGAGTCAGTCGCACAGGCAATCCATGACTCTATTAAAGCCTTACTTTTTAGGGTTCCGAAGTCCTACAAGGAACCCTTATAGTTTCGTCATGTCCGTCCGTCTGTCCGTCTGTCCTAATCCTTTACAGCTTAATAAATTCTACAGTTATAAACATAAGTAAATGAAATTTTGTTGAAAAATAGTCTACATATAGATCGCAATTTTAAAAGAATAAAAAAATCGTTTTTACCTATTTTAGGGGTGGCGTCCATACATGTGAAATGGGGATGAAATTTTTTTTTTCGCTGCACCCCCTCGTGTGGGGTATCATTGAATAGGTCTACTAAAATGAAGGTAATGTTTCATACACCACTTTTTTATCAGTTGTACCATCTGCGTAATATAGCCCGCCAAAGTGGCTTGCAATGTGTCCCCCCCCTGCCATTTCTAAACTATGCAACGTAGAAAGTTATAATCTTCCACATTGATAGACCTTTGTGCAAACTCTCTTTTAAAATTATTTTGAGTATAATGTGATTATATTTTTTTGAGTTATAGAGAGAAAACTGAAAAATACTTAAAACGTCCTAGTTCAAAGGTCATTGATCTTGGAGAAAAATGATCATAGCAAGATCCCTTTTTGTTTGTTTGCTTTCATGTCATAATTAGTACACTTTCTGTACATTCACGACGGCATTTTTGTAATTTTTTGTCACCGGTTACGCTCGGCGCCTTACCTTGACGCGGACTAATAGCAAGATGTCACAATTAGCTTGTTTTCGAGTCTTCAGATATTCGCGCTAGTCACTCATCTGTACTTATGTAATATCATTGTTGCTAGCTAAGAAACAATCAAAAGCAGGATAAAAGCACTTTTTTCAATCATTGTTTTTATATAAAATATTTCAACATAAGAAAATAAATTTATTCGGTATTTTATGAATAAAGGAGGTAATAATATTATAATTTAATAATAATAATATTATAATTTTATTGGAACAGAAAACACGTTTACATAAAATATGTGTACGAAAATGACTGCATATATACTCATATTTGCCGTTTATAGGCTGATATAGTGAACTTATCACCGTTTAATCGCAGGTCCACAGTAAATTATAAAAATAGCAACTTAATTTTTTTTCATTATCTACCGTATGTTTATTGAGGAGCTGAGCAAAATACATTTCAGTGTGATAAGGTGCACTAGGTCGAGCACGCGAGTTGTGAATGTTATCGCACGTCACGATACCTGCGCACATTTGGGTCAATGCTGTAGTTGTAAGTTGTAACCCTCTCGTATCGACACAATCCTGATTGTCGTCACCACAGCTTGTCACCCTTGTCATGTATTTTGTAACTCGAGCAAATCTACAATATTCAGCACTTGATTAGATATGATTAGATTTGTTGTGGTTGTAGGATGGCCGATGGATTGGAGATTCCAAGAAATAATCTGCGTAACATTCTTATCGAAAAGGGAATGATCGTCCACCAAAATAATAATCCGAGTCGATAAATGTGAGAACAAGTATAGCGTCAGTGTTTCCCGAGAAGTATAGCTAAAGACCACCAGGCTTCAAAGCTCAATGGGTTTTTGCTGGGCAAGCGTGTACCATCGTCGACCGCACCATCGCCACACTCCGGGCACCATCAGGCTTCAAAGCTCAATGGGTTTTTGCTGGGCAAGTGTGTACCATCGTCGACCGCACCATCGCCACACTCCAGGCACTCCATACATACATACTATCACGCCTGTTTCCCATTGAGGCAGGCAGAGACTATGGATTTCCACCTGCTACGATACTGACACAAATGTATGCAAAATTCGCACGTTTTTACTAGTTTTTCGAATAGTGTCGGTCAACTATTCGAATATATTCGAGTTTTACGAATAAAGGTTGAGATGCGCGGTGCGTCACTGCAGCGGCGCGGCGTGATTTTTATATCGCGATGTTATTTACGTCACTGTTCTAAGAAATGAAAATCTAATGTAGTTACAATAAATATCTGAATGTATTAGTTAGCAACTACACAAAAAAAAGCGCGAAACGTTACGTTATCATCACCTATAAATTCTAAATACGGGTATGCTTGGCGCACTCCACACTTTAAGTGGGTACTTTTGAAATGTACGCCCGGGGCCATGTCCGGTCCATGCGACCTAACATCTAACAGCTAACAGTGAGGAGTTGCGCGCACGCTCGCCACGCATGCTCGTAATTCTCTATCTACCTACTTATGTTGCTAAAGGCAGAAGCAATCAAGGATAATAGCACAGATAATATAATACTATAGTAATAATATTAAGTCATTTAGGGCAAACAAACACTGAGAAAAGACAGCAGTGTCTACTTGTGTAAATGTATGAGAGCTGCAAAAGAAAAAAGAAACAGGTTGTGTAATTTTATACATAATACACATTTTCTATATTAGTTTAAAGTATGAAATATCCTTTATATTAATGAAATAATCAGCTGGTTATATATCAAAACAAAAAAAAATTATACACTAACCATGAGATTATTTTACTTTAGAGTTACAAGGTTACGACTATAGAAATCTATGGGTACAACAAATATTGAATAGTCAAACTTATTTTATTAAGTATCCTGTTTCTGTGATGGTTGTGGTTTACGACAGTGCTTCAAAAATTTAAATTTTCGACCATTATTTGCCCCCGTGTTTCCCAATACGTATAATCTGGTGGTTTTTAAGGCTCAAGTAAATAGGTTTTTGCTGGGCAAATGTGCGTATGACTGCCAGGTGGGTTGGTCCCATAGTAAATGTTGTTCATAAAGATGAGTACAATGACCCCTTTCCGGGAAAGAAGCCATTAAAATTTCAACATGTAGAATAAAATTGTTGGAATGAGGCAATGTAATCGCTGTGATTACATTGTGTATACTGTGATTTAACCAACCAACTGCGACCGTCAACCTGCATGCCAAGCGTGGTGATTTTGGCATATCTCCCCCTTTTGGGGGAGGCCTATGTCCAGCAGTGGACGTCTTGAAATGATGATGAATCACTATGAAAGTTGCACAGCATTATTATAAGTATTTTCCCCCCTTGGTCCTTTTGGTTCTGCAAACTCTTTGTCAAGAATAATGTCATTGTCGATTTGTCGTATGAAAAAGTGGGTAGAGGGGTATGCAGTTTTAAATTATAACAATATTCATTGCGTGGCAACTATGTAAGTTGCCGATAAGACGAATTGTCAAAACACACGGAGCAATGAACATGAAATCCTATTGATTGCGATCGCGAGTGAGTTACGCAATTCGGCAGCAGGACAACGGTCCCGCTCAAACGCCCCGCGCGTCTGTCGCCACCCACGGACGCCCGCCGCGGGTGCGGTCCACTTCGTGTAAAATAATGTCAGCTTTTATCTGCCAAATATTATTTTAGGTGGACCACACCATGTATCCCGTATAAAACTTAAATAAAACATTGACATTTTTGAAGGCTACGAATTCCGTAGAACTACTATTCTACTAATATTATACTAAGGCAGGTGTTCATCAACGTTAGCTGTACGTTATAATTTGATTCATTGACTATATTTTCAAATATATTTTCGTGCCGAATCTGTTATTTTTTATTGATGTTTCTACCTCTGTACCTGATACCTGCACAACATTTGAATATAAAGTCAAGCCTAAAGAATATTCTAGAATGTTTGTAGTATCTAAAGCGTCATCCTGCTTGTATGTTGCTGATGACTCATTTGTCCAGTTTAAAATTTCTCCATGTTTCACCGTTTTTAAAGCTGGTGGATGGTGGTAGTGGTACATAACTTGCAACTGTAAAAATATGCATGTTAAAGTTCCTCCCATGCATGATACATGGCAACAATTGATACTCTTCAAAAGAGAAGGCTTCAATGAAAGTAGGTTACATGATGTCTGCAGTAACTGTTTGATAGGTAACTTAGTTTTGGTTTGATTGTGTTCCATACAATTTGTTGAATTATTTTGACTCGGACGAATAAAAAATGACGGATGGAATCTCGCTAAGCAAAGATTGAAGTTCATCGTTTTTTCCTAAACCCACTATAATTTCGACAGAATTATAACACACCAGAATAGATTGTTATTTTATTAGTGACGTGACACTACGACAATGATTACCGTAATCTTTATGCTACCGTCACACGATATTAAAAAAAAAAATTAAAAAGAAAAATCGCGTAATCGCGGCTTTTTGTCTTATGGGTGTGAATATGTGCGTGCCAGCTCGTACTTTTAAGCGAGCCGTGGCCGTCTTATTATGGGTGCTTCACTTTTTGTTTAGAGAGATTCCATCCGCCTTTTTTTATTCGTTCAAGTTTTCAGAATAAATTACTTGAATTTGTAATGTTTCAATAAAACAAAGTTTAACCGGATTAAATCGCGTATATTATTTAAATTGGTTTCCCTGACGTTTCGAAAGCTTTGCAGCATTTCGTGGTTGCAGGTAGACTAAGATGACAAGTATCTTTACAAATATTTCTAAAAAAATATTTAAATCTACCGTACAATATTATTAATTAAAATTGTTTCGATGCACGCAGTAATCACTTACAATATCATTATCTTTTACAGTGTTGCGTGCTGTTTGGGACTTGATTATTTTTAGGACTGGGTTCCAAACAGGTGGTAGCTGCCAACCATCTTCTCTATTAAAATTAGGATGTTTTTTAATTTCAATAGCCTCACGGAGCATTCTAGGTACATATCGGTTTTCCTTCGCCAGAACTTGTGGTTTATCAAATCGAAGAAAATGGTTGGGTTGGAAATTTAAATAATATACGCGATTTAATCCGGTTAAACTTTGTTTTATTATAATGTGTAGTGATCGCGAAAACCTAAGAAGTTACTATGTAATGTTTTATTCAAATTTCAAATTCAACGAACCTGGTAATCGATCTAATCAGTGACTTTACATTAAAGCTTGAAAACGCATCAGTTATTGCTTGAAGCGGGCCAATTAATCCGTAGGTTGAGATTGCAATACGTTTATGGAATCCCTCTCATCAAATCCCGCTTCCACCCTGCCACTGGGCAAGCAGCGGGGGGACTGTGTTTCCCTGCCCCCGTCGATCTCGTAACCCCAGGAGTGCCCGCTGAGTAGTGTTCTCGCGCCTCTTGGGACCGAGGGTCTTGGCTTCACCGCCCGGACCGCGAGGAAGAAAACCTCTATAAAAAATTACGGGAGGTAGGGCCTGCGAGCAACAGACTCGGGGTAGTCTGCTGCCCGACCAGCAGCTGGCGTAGCTAGCAGAGCCAGCCTACCAGCCTACTAAAAAAGCTGTAATTTTCAAAAGCAAGTAGGTATTTCATAACCTTCACGAAACACCATTTCAAACTTACCTCGTTAATATGAAAACTTGATCAGTTGTTCAACGATTTTTGAAAACAATGAATTAGTACCTGAAACGATAAAAATATACAATTTAATTTCAACTTTACTCACAAAAGTTTAAGACTCAACTTCTTATCTACACAGTTCAACAATAAAAACTAGGTGAAGAATTGACATTCGAAATTCGGATTAGTAAAGCCGAATGCGCATACATGGATTACGTAGTGCAAACGAAAATCAACTCTATTACTTTATGGTTATAGTTGGGATTCCTTTGTGACACTTCATACTCAGTAAATCATTATCTGGGAGGGCCAATTAACTGTTACTAATGGTTCTTGACACGCTAATATTCAATTAAATGCAATGATTTTACATAAGTACAGATGTGATATACTCTAACAAATCAAACGAAAAACATGTTCCGTGCGCAGCGGTCGCACACATACACAATGTTTTACATCACTTACATTTCACTACATTGCCATGTCGTGTGAAAGAGATGGTGTATGTAAACCAATATGAACAAAAAAGACAGCTAGTGTTTGTCAGCTACGTGTAGTGTATGTGGCCATTTAGGCCAGCCAATCACAGCACGCAGCAGCACGCAGGGTAGCCAATCACAGCACGCAGCAACATGCAGAGTAGCTAATCACAGCACTTTTGGCATAGATTAACGAAAACGAGTAAGTATACAGAAGGTACAAGTATTTTACGCGGCAAGTATTATACCCTACGATTAAAGATCCAACTTTAATCGTAGATTATACCAGGGTTGATTGATTTAAATCAAGTGATTTTTTTATAAAAATGATTTTTTTGACAAACTTTATTTTTTTCCATAAAATTTCATTGATTTATTTAAATCATAATGTTATGGGACTAGATAAGAAAAAATCATATTAAAATTTATACAGTTTTTATTTTTTACTGAATATTGAATAAAAATATGGCATTCAAACTACAAATAGTCAAGAAAATCGAGTTCGGAGTTGCTTCTATTAGATGTTGAATTTACTTTTCGGAACTGATTATAGACCAGTTATTTTTATTACAGGGCCCAGGGTCTACTGTTTCCTACATTTCTGTACTTAATTACTACTGTCATACTAAGATTTATTTATGGTTTTTTTAATTCTTACAAAGTTGCATACTAGTAAAACTTTTCGTAAAAATATTCATAATAAGTGAAGAAGTAGGTAAGAGTTTGAAGTAAACAGGGAGTAGGTCTTCTTCAAGTTTAGTTTTTTTTATTTTGACGTTGTAATTTTTGTCATAAATATGGAAGATTCTATGTCAGTAGATTAACATTTATGAAAACCATTTAAAAATGATAACTAATTTTGGAGATAAAAAATGTTTTTTTACTTATCTAGTTTTTCTTCGGAACCATTGGGATTTTTGAGACAATATTTGGAATATTATCAGTTAAGAGTATGTAAATAATAAAAATCAAGTAAAAATCTTAAAAAGTCAAGTAAAAAGTGAAAAAAATCTAATAAATCATGATTTTTTTGATTAAAATTAAAAAAAAAACTGTCAACCAAAAAGTCATGATTTTTATCAACCCTGGATTAAACCCCATACATACCCCTGTGACAGTATAAATTACATAAACTATGCTTTCATTAAATTGATCTCAATTCAAAATTCGTAATTTACTAACATTAGGCCGCGTTCAGTATTATCATCCGACGACGCTCGCAGCGTACATTGGTCGTTCAGTTACTCAGAGTGATCATACAAACAAACGCCAAGGAACGCTCCGAGCGTCATCCGACGACGGGTGATAATATTAAACGCGGCCCAGGGCAATATTTACTAACAAAATGGATGCAAATCTGAAATAATGATGATCCTGTTTGGTGCGGGGAATTCAACCATTAAATTGTATGCTTTTTAAGGTGAATGCTACTACCGGATAGTCAGAGAAATTAAAAATTTCTTGTGGGGGTATTTACAAATTGTAGCTCTATTTCGCGTTGTATATCAATAAAAAATAACAATATATCTACTTATTAATACTCATAAAAAGATTAACCTAGCTCTATAATCTCGATAATCGATAATTTATTGTATTATTTCGCATTTACGCATACGAAGCAAAATCTAACGATTTAACGATCAGTTGATAGATCAAACTGTACTTGAGGAATGTTCTTTAATACGGACCTGAGCTGAGTAACTGAACGACCAAAGTACGCTCCGTGCGTCGTCGGACGATAATACTGAACGTACGCACGGCTACACATCAAGCTGTACATTTCCAGTATAAGCTGATCTCGTATTGAACGGAAAGCCTATACAATGCGAGGTCAACATTTACTGGTACCGTGTGTACCACTTTTCTGCCTACGAGTCGCATCTGCATCTTTATAATCTATGTTTTGTCTTATCGCTCTCGGTACAATAAATATTTATTGTTTTTTAATAGAAATACGCCTATAATGCAAATAATTTTTGGTACTTACAAGTGGTATGTGATCCCTTTTTGTTTGTTTGCTTTCATGTCATAATTAGTACACTTTCTGTACATTCACGACGGCATTTTTGTAATTTTTTGTCACCGGTTACGCTCGGCGCCTTGCCTTGACGTGGACTAATAGCAAGATGTCACAATTAGCTTGTTTTCGAGACTTCAGATATTCGCGCTAGTCACTCATCTGTACTTATGTAATATCATTGATTAAATGCCTATTCGAGTCATATCTGTCACACAATTTGATACCCTATCCCGTCGACACAAGATTGAAAATCTATGTTTTTAGATGCATAGTTTTTATTTATGGGAATAATTGGGGTTGTTTCAGAAACAACATGGTTTTGGCATGATTTTGTAAATAAAGAAATGTGAAGGATAAATGAATGCTCGGCAGGTTACAATGACCTTCAAGAATGAATTAGCATAATTATATCATTAATCTGTGGAATTAGTTACCGATAGCGATTTGTGTTCATATCAAATTTAATTATTTAATGGCTGAGACCTAGTACCAGCCTGGTAGGTACTATTGTAAACTTTCTACGTAACGTAAAGCTGCTCCGCCTTCTTCCGAATGGTATAGGCATAATGTTTACCACCAAGCCTCCATTTATACATACATACCCCACTGCTGGGTACTTCTTCAGTACAAGAAGGGTAAGGCCTCCGTCCACCACGCTGGCCTTTTTTTATGCTAGAAGGAAACCTTCAAAGGCTGCCGGTCTCATGGAGGACAGAGGTCGGGGTGTGTGCGATTTTTACCCACTAAAACCCTCCCGGTAGCCGTCTTCAGCACAATAAGTGGGACTCTGGGAATGTGTTATACCTCCGGAGCCCTTACTATGCTACGCCTGTAAGGCCCGTCTCAGGGGAGACTTTAGGTAAATCAGTGGAACGTTCTCAGGATATATGGAGTGACGATCTTCGCAAGATGGCTGTCAAGAAAGCTTGATTAGAGTGGCTGAGAATCTCAGTCAGTGGCGTGCTATTGGAGAGACTTATGTCCAGCACTGGATTGCTAGGATCAAATATTGACGACGTCTGTGGTCTGGTGGTTCGAGTGTCAGACTGCTGATCACGAGGTCGTGGGTTCGGTTTCCACAGGACACAAATATTTGTGTGATGAACATAAGTGATTATGTTGGTCTGGGTGTTTCTTATGTATTATAAGTATGTATTTACAACAAAAAACAGTATATAAGTATTCTATCTATTGTATAGTACCCATAGTACAAGATCTGCTTAGTTTGGGACTAGATGGTGCTGTGTAAAAAATGTACCAAAAAAAAAACATCATCAGTAGGCAGATAATGATGATGATGAAGTTTATGACAACTCCTTCACGGGTCTGCAAGTGGTCTTTAAGGGGACCTAAGCCAAGCTCAATAAGAAGTAACGATCGATGTTTCGATGAACCTACATATAATGAAAAAGATTAATAGCCATCATCATCATCATCATCACCATTTAAGCCGAAAGACGTCCACTGCTGGACATAGGCCTTCCCCAAGTATCGCCACAACGACCGATCCTGTGCTTCCCGCATTCAGTTGATTCCCGCGAGCTTCACCAATTCGTCGGTCTTTCCTGTTGGGGGGGGGGGATTATTTAGTATCTGATAGCTAATGTAGGCACATTAACCATCAGTTACTAAACAATTTTATTAATGGAGTTTAGCCCCGTTTTATTGATAGGAGTTAAGTGGAAGAAAGGAATTTACAGGAAATTAATTGATTATTTTAAAGCAATCTGTTTGGGATTACATAGTACGATAGGGCTTATGACATCTGAACTATGGAAAGGGATCAAATAGGGATCTGTAATTTCAAAGGACTTTGCTCAGAACACTAATCCTGCCATTTTTAAGGCGTTAATCGTAACACAAATATTACATGGATAATGTTATGCTGATCCCAGGACATAAAAAAACATTCTTCGGTCTAACACTACCATATAAATCGTTTCCTTCCAAAAACTGTCAGATAGTTGCCCAAGCATAATGTCGTGTTGAAATCTAGATAAATGAAGAACAAAAGATGTGAGCAACTAAAACGAAATTCTATGTAGGGGTATTCCTTTTAAGCATCCTTTGTAAACAGTATAACATAACACAACAACAACATAACATAAATCACACCTGTATTCCCCCGAAGGGGTAGGCAGAGGTGTAATAGTACACCCACGTTTCGCCAGTTGTGTTATAGTCCCAAGTAATAGGGGGCGAGCCTATTGCCATTGACCGGGAACAAATCCAGACTCCGGGCTGCTACTGAGAATTTCCTAATGAAAAAACCCAATAACACTTTGCCCGACCCGGGAATCGAACCCAGGACCCCACGCTCAGCAGTCGCGCTTGCAACCACCAACGAGGCAGTATAACATATTGGTCGAAAATGCAATATGGGCAAAAGGTAACAGCTTAATATCAGGTGGAACTTCAGCTTGCTGCACCATCAAAAAATATGTCCATTTTAGATTTTTGTTTCAGAAAACGAGTACAAATCGCTCATCAGTTAGATCAAAGGAACGCGATTAGAAATTTTATTGTTTCAAATTATTCTGCCTATTACCTACTTCATTAATTTTCAGGGAATTGGTTAAGTGTTAAACGATTAAAGGGTGACATTTTAAGATTTCTCGAAATGGATGCTTTTTCTCCTCTTATGTTTTATAAATTAGAGTTCGTATTTTGATTTTTTAACGCTTTGAGGATGATAACGTAAGTATACCCACTACCGCTGTTGATGTCACCGAAATAATCATCATGGGATTAACCTGATTGGAAGAGGCCTTTGCTACTTGACTTATTAGCAAGGTATCAAACCCTTAGCAATAGTACTATAAGGTATTCTATGCCCTTAGGTTACATGGGGTAGGTATGCCGTCTAACGTCCAAAATTAATATTCTACCTACCTATCTATGATTTGCTCTACTAAAGATAGAAATTTGACATAAGCTCCATACAAATGATATCAAATTTATATCACTAGTAGTAGGGTAAATCGTGGATAGATAGGTTATTAATTTTGGCTGTAAGACTACGGAACCCGAGAAAGCAGGTAAATTAGGACATGTGGTACTACGGAACCCTTAGTGCAGGAGTTTGACTGCAATTGACCAGTTTTAATATCATGCCTCTGGTAAATTTAGTGATGTGGCTATGGAGGTCATCGGTGCTGCATTTATATCGTCTTTTATGTTTAATTTTTAATTTAGTACTCAAAACATAGTACTAGAACACTTGAATAGGTATTACCACGTATAATTTAAAATTTGACTTTGAAAAATTTGGTTCGAGAAATATGTAGTGAAGGCCTAAATTATTTTTTACGCAACCTCGTTTTTAAGTCTGGATGTTTCTTAAGCAATATCATAAAAGAGAATAATGGTGCAGTACAATAATACAATTATAAGTAGTCATAACTTCATGCAAGGAGGTTTTAATGTTCGTTACTTTATCACGTATAACGGTTGAACAACAGATTTGAATGTAATTTTTACCACAAATAGACTTTACTGAAACATTAGGATACATTTTGTTGTCATACCATGCCCATAACATACATGATCAGCCCATGACTGTCCCACTGCAGGGCACAAATCTCCTGAGTAAGGATAAATAAGGAACTCATTCCGGTTGATATAAGAAAATAATGTAATCGGTTGAGTTAAGAATACAGTTTGGGATGAATAAAGAATATTCAGCAGAATATTCATATATATATATATATATTCTTAACTCAACCGATTATGCACAACAGGGTTGTTGTGCATAAAGAATTAAATAATAAATAAATATTATACCTAATAATAATATGAGACCTCATAGGATGAATACGAAACAACCCATTCTATACAATATTGTTAAACTAATCAAAAGAGTTTTCGGTGTTGAGTTTTTTTAACCGACGAAAAAAAGGAGGAGGTTCTCAATTCGACGCGTATATATATTTTATGTATGACCACGCATAACTTTTTACAGAGTGGTCCAATTTTGATGATTCTTTTTTTAATTGATAGAGTATATCTCGAAGTTGGTCCCATTTAAATTTCAAAATCAAAATCCACCCCTAAGGGTAGTAAAACAGGGGATGAGTGTTTGTTCACCCACTGAATTCTTACCTGTTAACCGATTCTGTTGAAACTTGACACACATAAATATAGTTCTAGACCATACGACATAATGGAGACCTGGAGTTAGATTTTAACCACAAAAAAATGAAAAATAAAACTTTTTAACAAAAAATTGAACCGACGAAAACAGAAACTGAAAAGCCAAACATAAAATTACTAAATTGAACTCGCTTCCGAACCCGTTAGTTCTAGTAACTATTCCATTATATTAATATTACACAAAGAGAAAATCTGAAGCTCTAAAATTCACTTAAATTCATGTTTTAAGCAAAAATTACGAAAATCTTACAGTTTTTTCCAAAAGGGCGGCAAATCAGGCTCTGCACCCTCTTTTTAAAAATATGGATCCGGGGCTGGATATAAGTACGCGACCCCCCCTGACACGAAGGCTGCATCCGCCCTTGTTTCGGATATTTTCCTTTACTTGTGCTACAAAAACCTCTTGCCAAATTTAATGATTCTTGGTCAACGGGAAATACCCGATAGGTTTTGATGAGTGAGTTTGCTAGTATCATAATATGTGACATAAATGCCCGTATCGTTTGATTGCGTTGACTTATCCCCAGTTTCTGAAGGCTGATCAATTTGATCTATTGTCAAATCTAATGTCAGCTTCTGTGATTAGCCAGCAAAAATGTTAACAACCAAGCAATAACGAATTAGCGTCATCAATTATTCGTTAGCCAAACCCTTTCTGAATGTCGTTCAAGATTGTGAAAGGGATGAAACAACCAGGCACCTACCAGGGAAACTGGTCAGGCCCCCCACGCTTCCAACAGAACAGGGGGGGGCGGAGAGTCCCGGACAGGTCGAACACTGCCACGAGTCGCCGGCCTCCACCTCATAACCAGCAGTCATCGGGTGCTGCCAGCTCGAACAAGTCGAGGGCATCTGCGCGGCGCCAATAGCTCAGGTACAACATGCTGGTAGAATATCCTAGTCCCAAACTAACCAGAGCTTGTACTATGGATACACTTAGACAATGGATGTAATACTTACATACTTTTTTGTGAATACATACTTATAATACATAAGAAACACCCAGACCACAACAAACACTTATGTTCATCACACAAACATTTGTGTCCTGTAGGAATCGAACCCACGACCTCGTGATTAGCAGTCAGACACTCGAATCACTAGACCACATACGTCGTCAATATTCTCTTTGTATTTTATTACAATGCATGCATATCTTGATTGCTAATATGTCACATTTTCATTACCATTTACTAAATCATGTCAACTCAAACTTAATTTTAATAGATGCATGGAATTAAACCAATTTTATTTTATTATAACATAACATCACGCCTGTATTTCCCCGAAGGGGTAGGCAGAGGTGTAATATTACACCCACATTTAGCCAGTTATGTTATAGTCCCATGTTGTAATAGGGGGCGAGCCTATTATTGACCGGGCACAAATACAGACTCCGGGCTGCTACTAAGAATCATCATCATTATTATGAGATTTTATTCAATCAACTCAGCCTATCGCAGTCCACTGCTGGACATAGGCCTCTCCCAAGTTGCGCCACAACGCTCGATCCTGTGCCTTCCGCATCCAGTCCCCCCCGGCCACGCTCTTTAGGTCGTCGGTCCACCTGGCAGGGGGGCGCCCTACGCTGCGTTTGCCGATTCGCGGTCTCCACTCAAGGACTCGTCTGCTCCAGCGGCCATCGGTCCTTCGACAGACATGGCCAGCCCACTGCCACTTCAGCTTACTGATTCTACATGCTATGTCGGTCACTCCGGTTCTTCTCCGGATAATCTCGTTTCGGATTTTATCCTTCAAAGAAACTCCAAGCATAGCTCGCTCCATAGCTCGCTGAGCGACTTTAAACTTGTGGACTAGCCTAACTGTCAGTGTCCACGTCTCGGCACCGTAAGTCATGACAGGCAGGACGCACTGGTTGAAGACTTTTGTCTTCAAACTTTTCAACTTCCAACTGATGAGCGGTATATAGAGATGCTGAGATGCCTATACAACGCTGCTACCATGACTGTTCAGCTCCAGGACCAAAAGACGAAGCCAATCCAACTGCGCAGAGGGGTGAGACAAGGGGATGTAATATCCCCGAAATTGTTCACTAACGCGTTGGAGGACGTCTTCAAGACAGTACAGCCTTATAATTTAAAAACTTTTTCCCTCCTACTGCTATTGACGTGTTAACTGAGTTTCACACTCCCAAAGGTATACAGTGTTAGGAACTCAGATTATAATCACTTCGAAAAAGTTCCAGTGATATCAACTATGTATCACTTACATACTCCCCGGGGTGGGGAACTAACTGGAATGAGATTTGAGAGTATAGAATAATATAGTCATGCGTTATTCCTTGGAGATAGAGATGTTATTTGTAAGGTAGTTTCCTAGAATAACTTTGTGTCTTATGAATTTTTATAAAGGTAAAACAAAACTGCTTGATTTTTGTCGATCAAGCAATTTAATCAGAAAGTGAACACTGAGATGACGGCTGCTAAAGATGTATGGAAGAAAAAGACGCTTCACCAATCGCAAATATTATCACTTGGGAAAGGAAGAAAATGTAGATTTAGGGTAGGAAGATGATGAAAGATGTTTTTATGGAAATTGAGTAGCGTTGTCTCGCAACCGTAGTACACTTCTGGACATAGGCATAGCCCAAATTGCGCTACAACAGTCCTCCGTTGGACACAAATGATTGCCTGTAAATACTTGTATTTGTGGAGAAGAAGCTTATGTGCTGTTAAGTCCAGTAAACATCATCATCATCATTTCAGCCGAAAGACCAAAGACAAATGTATCTTCTTCTTCTTCGACGTTTTGCTCTTGACAGAGCGGTCGTGGTCATAATACTGTTGCCGGGGGCTGCTGTAGCTCGGTTACTCTTGTGCATTTATGTAATGGCCGGCCCACGGCAGTCTTCATAAAATTGGTCCATCACATGGGAGGCTTTCCACCCACTCTTGAGCCCGCTATTCTGCCCTTTACGACAAGGTGCTATAGACGTGACTACGCCGCGATGCTCAGTAAGCTGTCAACAACTAATGACCATTCTAGGGGAGACAGGACGCCCCCTTGTGGGCAACCCCTATTTAGTCTCATCTTTATGGTTGTATCTAAAAGAGTTTTTGACGCTACTCTATTGCGGAGCATTGCTTCGATCCAGTAGATGGTCGTCCGGTCAATGTTGCGTTGCTCCATACTTTTTAATATGACATCTGTTGAGGTGTTGTCAAATGCCCCCTCTATATCTAAGAAGGCGCACAGAGCAATTTCTTTGTCCTCAACAGCTTTTTCTATGTTATCCACTAAGTCCATCAATGCGGACTCAGTGGACTTGCCTTTCTGATAGGCATGTTGTCTCACATGCAGGGGTTTGTCAACCAAGTAGGTAGCCCTGATGTGCTGGTTGAGTACCTTCTCCATGGTTTTGAGCATGAAGGAGGTAAGACTAATTGGTCTATAGGACTTGGGCATCGATTTGTCCCTGTCTCCCCCTTTGGGGATAAAGGTGACAGACACCCTAGTCCACGCTGTGGGTATGTAGCCCTCCCTGCATACAACATGTTGATCTGTATTCGTGCCATATTTAAGGAGGTGACTATACCCACTGATACTGAACACGAATCAAAAAAAAAAACAATACCAAAAAATATTTTTTTTGTTGAATACCTATTTGTAAACAAACCATTTTCCCCCGTATGCGTGGTGCGACACAAAAATGATGCGTGCGACGTACCAAAACAATTTTCAGGTATTTCCACCCTTTGACAATGCCGCCGATGACTTATTTTCCGAGTCGTTCGGGGTTTATTCTCGAACCCTCGCTAAGTTTCTAAGTGAAAATTTGGGTATTAGATAATCATGGAAATTTTCAAGTATTTTTAGGTGGCTAAGCACATTATTTATTATCAGATCTAGAAATATGGCACGATTACAGATCAACACCTTGTATATTCAGGCCCGTCAGATTTCAGTAATCCACGTAATATTCTAAGTTACATTGGCTAAGGTACAAATTGTACTACCGCAACCGTCCTGTAAGGATCGTGACCGTACCTTAGTACGGTCACGATCCTTCGCGGTAGTACAATTTGTTGACAAAACTCCTTGAACGAATCCTGCTACATTACACGTAGCCGCTGCCATCGACATTGAGTGCAAGCGATTTTAGCCTTAGTGGTGGTTCACCAGAAAGATTTCTGACTGTACAAGGGCTCGTGGCGAAGTAACAACCACGAGGTTTGTACGATCTGCGAGATGAAGCTGAGCTTGCCGCGGTCTGTTCGTGGATGGGTGACAGTTTCGTTTCACATCGAGACCCATCCGTGCCTCGGAGAGCACGTTAAGCTGTCTATCCCGAATGTTATACGAATATCTATGGCAGTCGTTATGGGAAACTGAGTTTCGGGGGTTTGATGGCAGTCATCAACTCAACCTATCGCAGTCCACTGCTGAACATAAGCCTCTTCCAAATTGTGCCACAACACTCGGTCCTTTGCCTTCCGCGTCCAGTCCCTACTACTTTGATCAGGATGTCAGTCCACCTGGCTGGGGGGCGCCCTACACTGCGTTTGCCGATTTGCGGTCTCTACTCAAGGACTCGTCTGCTCCAGCAGCCATCGGTCCTTCGATAGACATGGCTAGCCCACTGCCACTTCAGCTTACTGAATCTACAAGCTATGTCGATCACTCCGGTTCTTCTCCGGATAATCTCTTTAGGGATTTTATCCTTTAAAGAATGATGGCAGTCGCTCCGTGTAAAATTCTGATGTTTAGCCACATCTGGTTAGACTGGAAGCCGACCCCAATATAATTGGGAAAAGTCGAGGAGGATGAATTTGGCTCAGATACGAATTTACTAGAATAAGTACCTAGTACTCAGGTAGACCGTGTGGTGCCGGACGTAAAGAATTGCACCACCCTTATCTCTTCTCATGGGTGTCGTAAAAGGCGACTAAGGGATTCGTTTATTTTCATGTAATAGATTAAAATAGAAAAAAAAAAAAAAAAAAAATAAACTGGCAACACCACTAAGTGTCAGCGTTTTTCGTTCTTGATTTTCAATTAAATTTATTTAATAAGTTTTCACAATTTAAAGTACCCGCAAGGCAATAAAAGTACAATGAAAACGATAAGAGATGAAGAAAATGATAAAACCTCAAAGAAAACTAATTTATAGCACAACGATGTTATAAAAACCAAGTAATGACAGCTGACATAAAGATGTCAGAAAATCAAGAATAAATAAAACAATGATAATATATGATAACAAGGAGTAAAGCCAGAGTACAGTGCACACGTCCACCACCTTCGGCCTCGTCGCTCAGCTCCGCCTCGCAGCTGCCGGGATCCAGCATACCCACCGTGAGTGCTGTGACACCGGCCGCCGCAGTAGCGTCGAGCTCGAGCGACGAGTATTTCTCTCCGCCGTCGTCACCATCACCAGCACGCCGGCGGGGAGGACGCCGACCACCGGACTGCCTGGGACCCCGAGGCCCACCGGCCTCTGTCAGGGCCCCCGCTCCCGGTGGTAGTGTGTCGCGCATGCGATGGACGCAATCGATTAACGAAAACGTCATGCGCGCATACTTTTGGGCTACAGAGGGAGGAACTAACCTGACCGCGTACCGTGGCCGGATGCTCGCTCTGTTTCAGGCCCTTGAACCTGCCGTCAACGTCTCGACGCAACGACTGTCGGATCAGGTGCGTGTCATTCAACGGGATCACAGGTTGGATGGCGCAGCGCTTGATAGGCTACGCTCTGAAATGCAGAGTAGCCGTGTCGACCATCCTTTGTCACAGCCCTCGACGTGGCCACGAGTAACCCCTTTGGTAATGTCGGGGGGCCCCGACATTACCAAAGGGGTTATGAGTCAAGTTGGCGAAGAAGAGGAGGACACGGCTATAGCTGCAGGTACCCAGTACAATGACATACTGAGATGTGCTTTGGAGGATGCACTACGGGATTATCGATCCACACCACCTGAACATAGGCCACGGTTGCCGCGTTTGCCTATGCACAACCGTAATAGAGCGCTGGTGTGTGCCCTGGACTCGCAATTATCAGATTTATTTGAAAGCAGCGAAGATCTCTACGATACGCACTCAATCCTGTACTGTGCGGCTGCCGCGGCATGTCGTGTAGCTCATGTCAAATTTCCAAATACTGACAGAGCTACGCGACCTAATTCTGCCGTGCCAGCTTGGCAGTGCAGGATTGAGCAGCGTATAAACGAGGCCAGGGTGCTCATTGGTAAGCTCACCTGCTTCAGGAAGGGCAATAAACGACCAAGAGTAATGCGCTTTGTGAGGCGAGCATTCTCTGGGACTGATGTCAGTCCTGGAGAATACTCATCTCGTGTCACAGAGCGCATCGACTTCCTGAAGCAGAAAGTCTGTGCATGGGCGAACCGTATACGTAGATACAGGCGGCGTGTGGATCGCTATACTCAGAACGGCATGTTCCAAAGCGACCAAAGGTGGGTTTATAGAAACTGGGAGCGACCTGACCAAGGTGTGGGTGACGTGCACCTACCGGATAATGATGCCATGAGTGCATTCTGGCGCAACATCTGGTCGGTGCCTGTTGCTCATACCGAGGGTGATTGGATGCAGGGGGTCCAGCAGGCATGTGAGCCAATCAATGAAATGGGGGAGATTGTCATCAGCTCCCAAGACGTAGCCAATGCAGTCCGTCCAATGTCCAATTGGAAATCCCCGGGCCCAGACGGACTGCACAACTTCTGGTTGAAATGGCTACGCAGCTCACATGCCTGCTTGGCCTCACAATTCCAGTCATCTTTAGAGTCGGGGTTGTTACCACAATTCTTAACAACAGGAGTAACCCACCTGCTCTATAAATCGGGTAGTACTACGGAACCCAAAAATTATAGACCGATCACGTGTTTACCGACGGTCTATAAACTTCTTACGTCCATTTTGAGGGCAAAACTCAGCCAACATATTGAAAGTAATTCCATCATGTCTGCTACTCAAAATGGATGTAAGAATGGGTCTCGTGGTACTAAAGAGCTACTTCTCATCGACATGGCCATTAGCCAACAGGTTCATCGATCCCGAAGGGATCTGTCAACATGTTGGATAGATTACAAGAAGGCCTACGATTCCGTGCCACATACATGGCTCATGAGGGTGCTGGAGTTGTATAAAGTAAATTCAACTCTACGCGCCTTCCTGTTGTCATGTATGGGGCAATGGAGGACTGTTCTTAGCTATCCAGGATGTCGACAGATTCGGGGGAGTGATGAACCGATAAGGATCGAGCGGGGAATATTCCAGGGCGATAGCCTGAGTCCCCTGTGGTTTTGTTTAGCCCTGAATCCCCTAAGTACATCGTTGGACGAATCAGGGCTAGGCTACCGGTTGAGGAGAGGTGGCCAAGTAATATCCCACCTCCTCTACATGGATGATCTAAAACTGTTTGCCCCCACCGATTTGCGACTGATGGAGTTACTAAAGGTAACTGAAAATTTCAGTAATTCAATCAGGATGGAATTCGGTGTGGACAAATGTGCGGTCATGCATGTGAAGCGTGGGGGGATAGTGGAATCCGCGGGTATTCAACTCTCGGATTC
The DNA here is from genome assembly GCA_949699075.1 of Asteroscopus sphinx. NCBI lineage: Eukaryota > Metazoa > Arthropoda > Insecta > Lepidoptera > Noctuidae > Asteroscopus > Asteroscopus sphinx. The sequence goes on from OX453024.1 coordinate 16,291,997, forward strand.
CATACAACTTAGATCCCTCTCCCCAACTGAGACCTACAAATACCTGGGTATGTCGGAGGCGTTAGGTATTAGCGAGGCCGACATGAGACAATCGCTGCAGGAGCGCTTCTTTGGCCGCCTGAAAAAAGTCCTTAAAAGTCTTCTTTCAGGCGGAAACAAGGTGCGCGCCTTTAACGGTTGGGTCATGCCGGTCTTGATGTATTCCTTCGGCATACTCAGGTGGACTCAGACGGAACTTGACGTCCTGGATAGGAAAGTCCGTACGCTTTTGACGGCATATCGTATGCATCACCCACGTTCATCGGTGATGAGGCTGTACATCCCGCGGAAGTGTGGAGGTCGTGGCTTGTTAAATGCCAAGACCCTTCATAACCGTGAGGTGTGCAGTCTGAGGGAATATTTCCTTCACGTGGACGTGGGAATGCATCGAGATGTGGTCGCAGTGGACAAAGGACTCACCCCGCTCTCCTTGGCTAAGGAGAACTGGCGCAAACCTGTGGTACTGGAGACCAATGACCGCAAGGAGGTATGGCAGAGCAAGGAGCTTCACGGGCGCTTCTACCGGGTTCTTCATGGGCCCGATGTAGATTTTAAAGCGTCCGTATCCTGGCTGCGTTTCGGTGACCTCTTCGGAGAAACCGAAGGCTTTGTTTGTGCGATTATGGACGAAGTTATCATGACGAATAACTACCGGAAATATATTGTAAAGGACGGCACAGTTGACATATTATTATGTCGGGCATGCCACTGTCCCGGGGAATCCATCCGACATATTATTTCTGGTTGTTCTCGTCTTGCTAACAGCGAGTATTTGCACAGACACAACCTGGTGGCCAGGATTATCCACCAGCAACTTGCCTTGAAATACAACCTTGTAGATGCAGAAGTACCATACTACAGGTATGTGCCCGACCCAGTTCTCGAGAACGACCATGTTACATTGTACTGGGATCGATCTATCATCACTGACAGGACTATTGCTCATAATAAACCTGATATAGTGGTGATAGATCGATCAGAGCGCCGCACAATGATTGTTGATGTTATCGTCCCGCATGACGAGAATCTCGTGAAGGCCGAAAAAGATAAAGGAATCAGATATCTTGACTTGGCACACGAGGTTGTCGACATGTGTGACTCAGCAGTCATTGTGCCGATTGTCGTTACGGCCAATGGCATCATCGCAAAGAGCCTCGACCAACACCTGCAGAGGCTCTCGTCAGGCGGCTGGATCAAGGGCTTGATGCAGAAAGCGGTACTTCTGGACACGGCGCGTATCGTGAGGAGGTTCCTCTCTCTGAGGCCCTGACCACCGGCAGCTTGGACCCTGTTCCTGATACCGGTGGGCTACTGTTTTTATATATTTTTAAATGTTTTTATATCTTTTTGTTTTAAAAAATATTTAAAAATGTATTGAAATGTGTATATAAAATGAATAAACGGAATAATAATAGAATAGTGATGTAAGCAGAAATTCAAAAGAAAGGGAGAGCCGAGAAGCGACCTGTGTGTCCTTGTCTAAAAAATTGCCAACGTAAAATAAAAATTTCTATAGTAGATTTTAAATCAAAATTATATTTTTGTTAAATTCGTTATTACCGCACTTCTATAGTGTTTGGTCCTGTGTCAATGTTCCCGCCAGAAGAGCCCGTCGACCGCTCAGCAGTTCCCGCATCACCTTGGCTACTGCGCTGAACCTGTAGGTTTCTCGTTCCTGGAAAGAGGGTTTAAATGTTAATTATGTGTTTTAGTTGTTCCGTGTGGTGCCGGACACAAAGAGTATAGCATCACCCCATCACTTCTCGTGGGTGTCGTGAAAGGCGACTAAGGGGTTCACCAGAGGATGGGCAGCAGCGTTCTCTGAGTATTTATTTAACCAACTGCGATCTCCATCCCGCCTGCCAAGCGTGGCGATTATGGCATATTCCCCCCCTTTGGGGAAGCCTATGCCCAGCAGTGGACTGAAATGATGATGATGATGTGTTTTAGTCGTTCCAAGGGATTCCCAGCAGTGATTGTTTTCCCAAAAGGGTTTTTCGGAAGGTAATTAAAGGACATACGGATACTGAAGCGTGGGATCATTCGTTGTAATGGTCTGTCTGTGTATAGGCAAAGTCAACGAAAAACAATTAGTTATCAGTATCATGGCTGTAGGCTTTATGTTGTTTACACAATTAAAATAATATAATCAACCGACAACTAAATGTTAGAACGAAGCTAACCGACTTAACCCGAAGAATTGCCAAACTTAAGTGGTAGTGGGCGGGGCACATTGCTCACAGAACATGGCCAATGGGGCCGTTAGGTTCTGGAGTGGCGACCGCGTACTGAAAGGCGCAGCATGGGTAGTTCCCCCACAAGGTGGACTGACGACCTGGTGAAGGTCCGAGCGTTGTGGCCATGCTTGGAGGAGGCTTATGTCTAGCAGTGGATGTCTTTAGACTGAAATGATGATGATGGTGATGATGAGACAGTCTTAAATGAAACTTGGCTTCCACCATCAATTCCACCAGCCTATTATTTTGTGCAACGCAGGAAGAAGACACTTCAGCCGGCGAGGATACAAACAACTTCTCCACAATAGACTCCCGAACGGGCCATGCAGTGCTGACTGCTATATGCTCACACTTGGCTACACGGGCTAAGAGCGTGGAACATTTGTTGGGCAGGGCTCGGGACCTCACCACTGCAGTCAATACAGCTGCCCATGCAACACAACAGAGGATAGAAAAAGGTACGTGCCTCTTAGGTATCACATAAAATCTAAATTGCATTTATTTAACGTAGGTTAAAGTCGATTAACGCTTACTGAACGTCAGACAGTTCCCAAAACGCCCACCCTTCACCGCTCCCTAGTGTTTAGGCTGGGAAGAAGAAGCGGCGCAAAAAACTCCCCAGCAACACATTCTTGTTTGTGGTACTGTTAATTACATAAAAGGTTTAAATAAAATAAAACACACATTGGGGCACATTGCTCGCAGAACTGATGGCCGATGGGGCAGTAAAGTTCTGGAATGGCGACCGCGTACTGGAAGGCGCAGCGTGGGTAGGCCCCCCACGAGGTAGACCGATGACCTGGTGAAGGTCGCGGCAGTACAAATACAAGGAACCAAGAAGAGTGGTAAGACAACGATGACACGTGTCCTTCCAACATATTGCGTCACCGTCTTACAACATGTCACCGTGAAAGAAGTAGTTTTGAAGCAAGTTCGCTTAAAGTCAGTCTCTTAAGCCGCGGTCGCGAAATAGTCAGGACGAAAAGAATAGGCTTCCTCGTAAAATTCGGGCCGTAAATATGAAAAGAAAAAAGATTTCTGTGAATAAAATAACATGGTACCTATGGTACGTGCCCTAGTCCCGCGAAATGATAGGATATTTACCATTGTTGTTATGGTAAAATATCCCATAGCTCTGTCGAGCAAATGTGGATAGTTTTGACTGTTAATGGTACAAAAATTGCCGTAGGCACAGCATATAGGCCGCCTCGCGGTCCTGGGTCTGATATAAACTTATTTTTTGACGCATTAACTAGCTCAGTAAATTCATTACCATCTTGCAAATACACCGTTCTTCTGGGAGATTTTAATGCTAACTGTCTTAATCAATCCGATCCAAAAACAATTATACTAAATACGTTTCTTAAAAGTTTCAGCTTAAACCAAATGGTGCCATCCGCTACTCATTTTACTTCTCATAGTGAGACTCTTATAGACGTAGTTTGCACGGATGCGAGGGTTCGTGATCTTGTAGTAGACTCGATTGAAGCACTTGGAGCACATGCAGTTATCTCGGCTGTTCTTTGCATTAAGAGGGAGAAAATTTTGCCTAGGGTCATAACCTGTAGAAACCTCACCAAAATACCGATTGAGCAATTTACACATGATGTTAACTCAGTTGACTGGCTCGCGGCTGGCTCGAGTCGTGACGTTAATGCTATGGTAGCACATCTCAGCAGTAATATTATCATACTGTTTGCTAAATACTCTCCGAGTAAGACTATTATTGTACGAGAAAGATCGTATCCATGGATAACTGACAACATCAAACTTATGATGAGATTGCGTGATAAAGCCCTTGTGTGTTGTAGGCGTACCCAGTCTGAGAGTAAGAGGATATATTACATGGAGCTGAAAAGCCTAGTAAACAAGAGTCTTTACTATGAAAAAGTTGCTTATTATAAATGTAATATAAACAATAAAATAAAATGCCCTAATATACTGTGGAAAAATTTAAAGGCCACTCTTCTCCCTCCTAAAAATGAGTCGGAATTGCCATCGCATTTCAGTGACCCAAATATAATTAATACCCATTTCTTAAATGTCCCGGGGAATACAGACCTACCTTTATCACATCTGACCTATTACGAGTTTAATAGACATGGTGATAGTGTGTTTTCTATAAAGACTGTTAACGCGTCTGATATTGCGAAGGTTTTGTCTGAGATTAAGACAAATGCTGAAGGTTTCGATCACATTACGTTAAAGATGTTTCTTCTTACTCTCCCTCAAACTTTGGATACCCTTACTACTATTATAAACGATTCTATTCTGACATCAACCTTCCCTGACCTCTGGAAAATAGCCATTGTACGTCCGATTCCGAAGAAAAACAATCCAACTGACATAAAAGACTTGAGACCTATAAGCATTTTACCCTTCATGTCTAAAGTACTAGAAAAGACAGTAAATTCTCAATTGACTAAATACCTTGAGAAAAATGCCATTCTTCCAGAGGCGCAATCAGGTTTTAGGAAAGGCCGTAGTACTGCGACGGCGCTATTGGATGTAACAGACAATATTCTGTCAGCCCAAGATAAAGGTCTATGTACTTTATTAGTGCTGTTAGACTTCTCTAGAGCATTTGATGCAATAAATTTGTCCCTCTTATTGTCAAAGATGGCGTACTATGGCTTTGACGTATCTGCAGTCAAGTGGTTCGAAAGCTATCTTTGTAATCGCTCCCAATATGTTGAAATTCGTGACATGAATGGCTCAGCTATTTTATCTGACATGACCCCCGTGGTTAAAGGCGTTCCACAAGGATCAATATTAGGTCCAACATTGTTCATATTGTACAGTGCTGACATAATTCAAGTTGTGGAAAATTGTAAACATCATATTTACGCTGACGATCTACAAATATATTTCTCTTTTAAACCGGAAGAGTATGAGACCGCGGTGAAAGTCATCAACGAGGATTTGGAAAGGATTGTAAATTGGTCAGAACGCAACTCTCTTCTTCTTAATCCATCTAAGACTAAATTTATGCTTTTCGGTTCTCAGGGTCAGTTGGATAAAATAAACCTGAATCATGGAAACATAACTTTAAAGGGACAATATATTGAGCGTGTGAGTGAGGTGCGGAATTTGGGCTTGGTTATGGACCAGGGTCTTCATTTTGAGACTCACATAGCGAACTGTGTTAAAAACTGTTTTTACCGCCTGAAAGTTCTGTATAAAATGCGTCCATACCTGAGCGAGGAATTGCGTATACAGCTTGTCGAAAGTTTAGTTCTATCTAAATTAAACTACGCAGATACTGTTATAGGACCCAGACTCTTAGCGCGCACTGAAAGGTTGATCCAGAGGGTACAAAATGCCTGTGCACGGTTTTGCTTTGATGTGCCACCAAGGAGCCACATTACTCCGTTCCTAAACAGACACAATATATTAAAAATGAAGTCACGTCGGAAAATGCACCTCGCTTGTCTACTTTTTGGTGTGATTAAGAACAAGTGTCCGTCATACCTGCATTCTAAATTGGCATGGGTTAATAGTTATCGGCAGCGCATGCCTAGACGTGGTGCTCAGCAACTGGCTATACCGCAACACAAAACTGCTGCCTTTCGAGGAAGCTTCCGGTATGCGGCGTCAAAGTGTTGGAACAACATTCCTCCACCAATTAGGGACCTGACCAGTAAAAATACTTTTAGAATTAGACTAAAAACTTTTATTCTTACATCTCAGATTGAATACAATGCAATTAATGTTGACAAATCTTTTATCTAATTAATTTTACTAATAAAAAAAAAAACTATTTTTAATTTTACAATTTATAAATAAAATATCAAAATAATACAATTACGATATAAAGATAATATATAATATTAAATAATAATAATACCTAAATAATATAATATAATAATAATACCTAAATATATTTATTTATTATCTGTTTATTAATTATGTAAAACTTACCGGTGACTATTACCAAGGTCGAAATGAAATCAGTGTTTTGCAAGGGCACCAGCATGGCCATACTACTTTTTTGTTTCTTACTATTTTAACACCACTTTAGTAACAATTTGGTATTGGGGATCCTGACAAGGTTGTGTGTAGGTGTAGACGTGACGCATCTCAAATTACTCCTGCCGTTCTTGTGATAGCGTGCGCAACCCTTTTATCTGTATTTTTGTTCACGGCTTTCATGGCTGTCGCATTAAATTATTATTTTTATTTTTACTTTTTATTCATATTTTTATGTCGCATATTTCGAAAACTTATTTTTATCCATTTTTCCTTCACACTCTCATATCTTATTCATTAATATACATTTTCTTTTATTATTTTTATTATTTTATTTATTTAAACACATATTTTTTTTTTTACCCCAGACCAATATATGTACTTTCTTATAATTATCTATAAACACAGTTCCTCCGTCCGTGTGTCGCTGCAGGGTGCCAACTGAAAATCAGCGCTGGACGTTTCAACGCCAGCACATGCTGAGTTGGTGACCCTTTTGGCATGGGCATACCCGACAGCAACTTCATGTTTTACTTATATATATTTTAGTACTTTATTTAATGTTATTTGTTGTGCTGTCACTGTCCTGTGCTAAATAAAATCTTTCTTTCTTTCTTTCTTTCTTTTCTTTCCATAACTTTGCTGTGATTTTTGCCTCGAGAAAATTCTTCTGTGAGCATTTTTATAAAAATTGTACGAAAAAAGTCCTAATGACGGAGACTAGATCCATATCTATTTAATTATCTATGTGAAAGTAGTTCCGTGCTTCGAGGAAGTACCTAGCCTGGAGTCGAAGTAATGAAATGAACATTTCACATTATCTCTGCTATTTTTTGTCTTACACAGGCAGCAACCTGACAGAAAGAGATAGAAATATACAATCAGTATGGCCTTCAAATGTCAATGTTACCGTTTGTCGTCAAAATTAACGTACAATCCAAATAAAATGGCGTGACATAGAAAATAAAATTACATCATTGCAATTTTTTACACATAAAGACAATACCGTAAGTAACTGACATAGCCCGAAGAATAGCCAAACTTAAGTGGCAGTGGGCGGGGCACATTGCTCGCAGAACGGATGGCCGATGGGGCAGTAAAGTTCTGGAGTGGCGACTGCGTACTGGAAGGCGCAGCGAAGGTAGGCCCCCACAAGGTGGACCGACGACCTGGTGAAAGTCGCGGGAATCAGCTGGATGCGGAAAGCGCAGGACCGGTCGTTGTGGCGTTGCTTGGGGGAAGCCTATGTCCATCAGTGGACGTCTTTCTGCTAATATTATGATGATGATTCATTAGGGGGGTACCTACTTGGTTGGACTGTCAACATTGAGCTCCGGTTTAAAAGCATAAAATTAATAATAAATAAGTATTTACCTATACTATTGGTGAATAAAAGTGTATCAACTATAACAGTGCTTATGTGAGAACGTTATCCAGTGCTAAAAATTTACTGAAAGGATTTTTATAAACCAAATTAATAATTAAATTTTAATAATTAAATTGTGTGTTATGAGGCTATGAGTGACAAACCAAAATGAACAAAATTCAAAATATGTATAAATTAATATTACAATTAACTAATAAAGACGAAAAAATATCAAACAGTGAATGTGTTGTGTCGAATTGATATAATAATTTTACCACCTACCCAACCAACTTTTTTATTTATCAACATTCATATACTGGTCAATAAATTCAGACCAGTATCCTGAGACACGAATAGCGCAGAGGCGCGTCATTGTGGATACCGTGCATATGTACAGGAGTTCAAATCCCATCGGCTGATTTAGTTTTTGTATTTATTATAAGAAATTATAAGAATTTGTTGGTATTCTGAAGCGATACCAAACAAAAATAACATGAACTTCCTCGAAAATATTACGTTTCGACGCAAGCGGACTCAATCCGACTCGGAAACTGTAAACCAAACTATAGAATCGGAAACGTCATACCTAGATGGCACCACTACAAGTCTTCCTTATATTGATAGTGATGAAAACGAACCAATAATAAAGTTAAAGGAACAACTCGTGAAGTTATCGATTGAACTTCAGAGCGCGCATTCTGAAATAGAATCACTTTCTATCGCTAACAGTGAGCTGAGACGCATAAATGAAGACCTACAAAAAACGAATGAATTATATAAAACCATAACCAGCAGTCCTACTAAACTTAAAGTACACACACCTAAAAGGAAATATAATAAAATTACATTGAAATCTAACCAACACGAAAATGACTACCAAGACAAAAAAATCACTAAGATTGGCATATCTACCCACAATATTGATGATAAATCTGATACAAGCGGCGATACGCAGAACATGACGGAGAAGAGATCTACGAATAAAATATGTATTCTGAGTGCAAATAAAAAGAACAGTATACAATTGATAGCTCAAAATATCCTGTGTAATTATAATATTTGTCACTTCTTAACACCTTATAGCGGAATAAAAAAAGTTTTAACAGGAATTAAATCTAAATTAACAGACTATACTATGGATGACTATTGTATTATAATGATTGGTTCAGAGGACTTTGTTACAACTAAGGACTATTTTGAAATGATAATATACGTAAGAAATTGTTTGAAAGAGGTAAATAACACAAATATAATTATATGCCTTCCGAATTTTAAACTGAATTACCGAACAAACATGTTTAAGAGGACGCTCCCAAAACGTAATTCCCACCCTCGCACTCCCCTTACACACCGCAAATGCGGGCCGCTTTCGTCAATTTTATGCGAGTTGCAATAGAACTCATTTTCGAGAAAATCATTCTCGAGTGTTTTACCACGGAAGTAAATGTCGTAAATCTCAAAACAGTTTTTTTTTTATTACAAGATTACTAAACAATCTATACAAATTTCCTCTAGCTAGTATTTAATAAACTTTATTATCTTCCTATTTGCATATATTTTATATAGCTAAGTTAAATAATAAAGTATAAATATTCTAAAAATCTCTAAAAACGCATGATTTTCAAAAAATAAAAGTATCGAACAAAAATCAACTAATTATGTAACTGTCTAGTCAAACGATGGACAAAGGTTAAAAAAAACATGTATCTAAATTTGACATACATCAAGCATGTGTTCGACTCAGCATATGTTTTCAAAAAGTCACCTCATTTTGGGAGCCTAGCCTTAATGGGAGGAGAGTTGAAAATTTTAATAATTTATTGTACCTCGATGTAATGACGCACAAACATGCATTTATACTTGACTCAAATTTAAATTTAAAATGGGATTATAGTATGTTTCATAAATGGACAGGATCAATTAATAACAATGGTATCTACACTATATTTAAAGATTTGAAGCAACTTATTGAAGAGATAAAAATAGATAATGATAAAATAGAGCCTCAGTCTGATTTTGATCCGATATTATGTAACAATAGTAGTGGTTTAGCGTCACTTAGTATTGATAACAAAAATGATTTTTTTCGTTTATAATAATATAATTGTATTTCATCAAAATATAGATGGTTTAGTAAGCAAATCTGATGTATTATGTGCTCATCTAGAGGAACTTACGAAATTAAGAAAAAATGTTGATATTATCTGTATAACAGAGCATAATATGATTGACTCTGATCATATATACCTAACTCTTCCAAATTATACTCTAGGAGCTTACTATGCCAGGAAGAATAGAAATGGTGGATCGTGCATACTAATGAAAAATATACACAAATTTAATGTTTTACAAGACATAGTTGACCTAAGTGTTTCAAATGTTACGGAGTGCTCAGCGGTAGAATTATTAGATCATAATATAGTAGTTATCTGCATCTATAGGATACCCATAAACACCAGAGACAAAATAAATACTTTTTTTAATATTATAAGTGCAATTTTTCGTAAATTACATTATCGGAAATCTAAGAAAATAATCATGTGTGGGGATTTCAATATTAATTTGTCAAAAAGAAATCCTCATTCTCTTGAATTTGAACATTTAATTGCTAGTTTTAACATGAAAATTGGTACGCGTAGTGCAACCAACCCGGCTAAGTAGTAATACCTGTATTGATAACATTTTTCACAATATCCGAGGAAGTAAATGTGAAATGCTTGATCTCGGCATGTCAGATCATACGGCCCAGATTTTAAACTGTCCCGTTAAAAAAACTTGTACCCTAAAACATTGGTATACACTAAGACGAGATTTTAGCAAAGAAAATCTAATAAAATTTAAAGAATGTCTACAAAGCTTAAGTTTTCAAGAAGTTTATGCTACTGACAATCCAGAACTAGCATTTGACAATTTTTTCGAGTATTTCAAACTTTTTTACGATCTGTGCTTTCCAATTATTAGGATAAGAAATACTATAATAAAAAAACCGAAGTGGTTGTCTAGAGGGATAGGTAAATGTTGTCGACATAAAAGAGATCTTCTATGGAAATACAGAGCCAATCCCACGGAAAACAAAAAAAGCCAACTTAAAAAGTACAGCACTCGCCTTAAAAAGATAGTCAAACTTACTCAAAAGAGTCAAAATAATTATTTTATACATAATGCAGAAAATAAATCTAAATCCACGTGGAGACTTATCAACTCTAATAAAACTAACCTCCCAAGAGAAACCTTAAAACAAGTAAAAGTAAATAATCAAATAATATCTGACCCCAAATTGATCGCCGAGGAATTCAATAATTTTTTTATTAATGTAATTAAACCAATAAATATAAATATTACTAATAATAATGTGGCTTGTGCAAATAATTCAATTAATAATTTGACATGTAATAATAATTCAATATGTAATAATTTGACATCCAATAATAAGTTGACATCTAATGATAATTTGGCATCTAATAATAACTTGACATCTTGCAATAATAAATTCACATTAAATAATGGTAATTATAAATCTCTATTTATGTCTCCAGTAATTCCATATGACATTTTTACTATAATAAAATCACTTAAAAATACACATAGTACAGGACATGATGACATTACAACATTCTCGATAAAACAGGTAGCCCATGTTATTAGTCCAGTTCTAAGTCATATTATCAACTTGTGTATTGAATACGGTGTTTTTCCGAGTAAACTCAAAAAATCCATCGTAAAACCGCTTTTTAAGAAAAATAACAAAGAAGATATGTCATGTTATAGACCTGTGGCACTTCTTTCTGTTTTCTCAAAAATATTAGAAAAAGTTATTTATAATGCTATAAATACATATTATGAAAAAAATAATTTATTTGCTAGTGAACAGAAAGGTTTTAGGAAAAATAAATCAATTTCTATAGCGATTTATGATCTGCTAAAAATTATATATACAAATGTAGATAAACGTATACCTGTTACTGCATTATACATGGACATGACAAAAGCGTTTGATTATGTACATTATAAAACCCTCTTGGACAAACTACTAGTTTATGGGGTAAGAGGTAATGTCCACAAATTACTAAAATCTTATTTAACAGACAGATATCAGGTAGTAGAAATAAACAGAATATGTCCGTTAACTAGCATAGAAAGAAAGTATCAATCTTACACCAGAAAAGTACAGTATGGAGTGCCTCAGGGAAGCGTATTAGGACCACTTCTATTTCTTATTTACATAAATGATTTGCCTAAAGTAATACAAAATCCAATTATACTTTTTGCTGATGATAGCACTGCTATATTTACTGGTGAACAAAACACGAATAATTTAGAATCAAACATAAATAGTGACCTTATATCAATTATACAGTGGCTGACAAATAACAACTTAGTTATCAATTTAGAGAAAACCCAAGTAGTAAGTTATTCTAAAAACGCGAAGACATTAAATATACAATATAATTCAACAAAGATTAAAGAAGTTAATTGTGTAAAATTTTTGGGACTCTGGATAGACAATGATATGTCATGGCAAACACATATTGATATTTTATGCAAGAAGTTAAACCAATTTTCATATGCACTGTATAAGTTATCAAAAGTAGTAGATCAGGCAGCCATATTAACTGCATATCACGCCTACGTATCATCAATTATAAAATACGGTATAATATTCTGGGGAAATGCCAAAAATAAAGAATACGTTTTTAAAGCTCAGAAAAAATGTGTAAGGGCGATTACAAATATATTCATTCCAGAATCATGCCAACCACATTTTAAATCACTAAAGATTCTTACGTTTACTTCAATTTATATTTATGAGGTTGCGGTATTTGTCAAAACGAATAGACAACTCTTTGGTGAGCTAAAGTCGAAGAGAAATAAACTAAAAATTACAACTTTACCCCACACAACTGCTCTCTTCGACAAAAGTTTCTTCGGTATGGCCTCAAAGATTTATGACAAAATACCACTGCACATCCTACGCACTCAGGAACATAAGTCATTTAAAAATAGCCTTCGAGACTTCCTCATTGAAAAGGCGTATTACACGATCCAAGATTTCCTCAATACATACTAACATAAATTTTGGTAATAATAATAATATTGTATTAAAATTTATTTAATTAATTAATTGAATGTAATGCTTATAAAAAATGACATGTACCTAACTTATTAATTTGATTTATGATTTATAGTGATATTATTGTATGCCGAAAAGGCAGGACATAGTGGAACTGAAATTTTAATACTATCATCTGTACTTTGACCTATGCTCACAATAAACTGATTTGATTTGATTTGATTTGATGATGAATAACAATACAGGCAACTTGTACGAATAAAAAAAACCCGGCCAAGAGCATGTCGGGCCATGCTCAGTATTATAGGGTTCCTTAAGTAGGTGTCATTACAAACGAATCAAATCGAATATTAATCATGGCTATTTTAGTTTTTGCAATAATCGGCAGCATTCGCGACTCAGAGCGTGTTGTTAGTAGCGCCATCTAGCGATAAATTCAAGAAGCCAAATTTAAGAAGTCTGTCATGTCAAAGTTCAACCGTGGTCTGCGATCGCCAACCCGCCTGCCAAGCGTGGCGATTATGGCATATCCTTTTCGGGGGAGGCCTATGTCCAGCAGTGGATGTCTTTCTGCTGAAATGATGATGATAAGAGCTACGTTGTGAAAGAGCTTGTCCGGGGAAGTACTACTACACTACTACCGTACTTACTTCTCCACCAAACAGTGATGCTTTCATTGCTGTGTTTCTGTCTGAAGGGTACAGGTGCCAGTGAAATCACAATCACTTGAGACTTTCCATCTTCATGTCTCAGTTTGGCGAACCGACTTGCGGTACCATTCAGGCAACAGCCTAGGTGGTATTGAAGTTGTTATGGCCAAAGGTAACCGCTTAACATTAGGTGGGCCTTTAGCTCGTTTCGCCATCCAAAATGCGTTTCACAGCCAGCATGTTGGACTATTGGTATTGGTTATGGAAATTTCAGGACGTATATATACGAAACATGTGTTGACAACCTTGAAACGGTCGATACTTCTGGCAATGAACATCGAGGGGAGGAGAGGGTTAAATGGCCCACCTGAAAAACTATTCTTGATAAAATATAAAATTGAGGTTAGCTTTATTACACAATTGTACACTATTTATACACTATTTATAATTTAACTGCCTCGACTGCCTCATTAGGCTAGTGGTCGCAATCGCGACTGCTGAGCGTGGGGTCCTGGGTTCGATTCCCGGGTCGGGCAAAGTGTTATTGGGTTTTTTCATTAGGAAATTCTCAGTAGCAGTCCAGAGTATGGATTTGTGTCCGGTTAATGGCAATAGGCTCGCCCCCTATAACATAACTGGTGAAATGTGGGTATACTATACACCTCTGCTTTCCACTTCGGGGAAATACAGACGTGATGTTATGTTATGTTATTTATATTTTTTTATTTTTATATAATAAACTTTTATTATAATAAACGTTTTTTACGAAAATAGTACATAGTTTCAAATAATAAAGTAATAGGTACCTATGTAACTATATAAATGTGATTCAAAATTTTAATATCAACTAATTTTTTTAAGCAATTGGTTCGGTCGACCGCACGTCAATGTAAAGGTAACAGTTTGACATTGACAGCGACATTATTTCGTAAGCAGTAAGGGCGGTTTTCTAATTTAGGTGTTACTACTGTCATGCAGTCGATTGTACCTACCTGTATTTTTTTTGTAGTGTATGTGATTTTAACTTAAATAAAATTGTATTCAGCGCCCTCTAAGATAACGTTTCCCAAGCATAAATTGGGTACTTCCCACTGTGGTAATATGTACTACGTACTAGAGTAGACATTACGAACAAAAAATATCGCGCAACTTGCTGGCCGCGGAGAACGCGCGCGGCGAGCGTGGCTAAGCGAGTGAGAGTGCAGGAGCTCTAAAACGTGCTACAAAGATTTTGTTCGAGGTGTCTTCTCTAGTACGTAGTACATATTACCTCAGTGGTACTTCGAAGCAAATTCTTTAGATTTATTATGTTTTAAGTTTGATTATTGATGACGGAAAACAGATCTTGAGAAAACTCAAACAAGTTAGTGGGTAGTCCACCAACCCGCAGTAGGCCAGCGTGATTGACTAAATCCTGTGAACCCTTCTCATTCTGAGAAGAGGCCTGTCCCCAACAAACATTTCAAAATAATATTTTGTGTATTCTTTTTTTTCTATGGTTCATTTTCCCCTTGTGCATGAAAACAAGGAAAACGTTATTCGTCAAAATTAATATAGTCTATAATTTAAGAATAGATTTTGAAAGACATTTACTTTAAAACATCTATAACAGAATGAATAGATGTCTTAACCAATGATCGTGGTGAATAACTATTTTCTTTTGTTAAAAATTTTCTCAGAATTTTAACAAAAGGCACTTTAACACATGTTTTACAGACTATTGTACGCAGTACCTACGCATCTACATTTTGTCAATTATATACTGACACTTCATGGTAGCAATTTTTTCAAACATTTTACGTGAAATTCAGTACGCTGATATTTTTATCCTTATTTTCTGCGTCTCAAGATATATTGGACTACCACTACTAGCTATGTAGATACTTATGGTTATTCATTTTCGAAAAGTTGAAATGATGTCGCTTAGTATACGTGTTCCTATGACAGACGATTTTCTTAGATTTTCCAGAACAATATGAAATCATTATATTAACTAGGTAGGTACGTAGTTAGTACAAATAACACGTAATAAACTCTTCCTACTTATAAATGCGAAAGTATGGATGTATGTTTGTCCTTCCCCCACACTGAAACGGCTGAACAGATTTGAACGAAATTTGGTACACTGATAGCACATAACCCGGATTAACATATAGGCAGTTTTTTATACCGGGAATATAAGCCGTTTCCGAGGGATACGCGATTACTTCTATTTGTGATAAAACGAATTTAATTATATACTGGTGAAGCCGGGGACACAGATTAGTAAATAATAATGATGACAGAATTGTATTTTGCTGCATCCAACTTTTTAAACAGCTCAAGTTTGCTTGAGTTAAAAATACACCATGAACTCATGAATCTTAAGCTTTTTGATAGCTGATTTCTGGTACACACAATTTATTATATAGCTGTAGAAGTAATGGTTTCATTGTTATTACCTGTAAAACCCCCTTTCGACTCTTGGTCAACTAGTGTCCATACATAGTTGTAATGGCTCATTGTTGCTTTCTCATCAGGAATAGTATATGCTGCCAAGGTTACTTCAATATTTGTATGTAATAATTGCAATAGCCCTTTATGTGAGAGGTGATTCTGTGCTGGTAATTTTGGGTCGAGAGATGGGGTCGAAAAATTGCAGTTTTCTTTAATTTGTGCTGTTAGGGTTTTTTTAGATGCCAATTTTTTTTGTACATGCAGAATCCTATAAGGAAAGGTGAGTAGCTGTTCCCAGGCACTTTGTGAGTTTTCCCGGACGGCGAGACGGACACAACGGGCTAAACTTAATGCAACGAGCGGCCTCGCGCCGCGGGGTATTCTCTTTAAAACGGGGGTTGAATTTTTTAATTTAGATAATTTTTGCCAAAGGGGTTCACTATTGGTTGTAGTAGGTACTGGGGATAAATGTGTAGTTGAGGGGCCTGAAGGTACATTGAGTGGTTTATGAACCTTGCCGCAATGCACCTTCAGACCCCGTTCACCCTTAAAAAAACGTGCCTGAGAACAGTGCGGACATCTCACCAAGACATCCAGCGATGTGGTAGGTTGACTACCACCGTTTTCGGTGTCGCTACTGCCGACATTGCTTATCATGTAAAACTATTAAAAAAAAATTATAATGAAACTAAAACTATAACTTACAAGCTAATCTAAAACACATAATAAATATACAAATGACATCATAGTATAAAAGCTGACGTTGACGTTTATTTTACAGTATCCATGACAACCGTCGTCCAGGCGAGGCGGCGTTATTGTTTATTAAAATATGAACAAATTGTTTATAGCTTTTATCCGACTGTCACTTGGATAAACAATAAATAGGTAAAATAGATAAACGCCTTGCATTAGCATGCATTACATGTTGACACCTTGTCACCCAAGTCTGCGCCTAGATCACGTTGTACTATTGCGTTGGTCGCGACTGGTTGTAAACAACGATGCTGATACACACAAGAGCAAGGTCTTCTCGTGGGCTTAACACTCAACTAAAAGCCGCTTAATCGCGAATCGCGAAAAATCGCTTAAAAGCGAGCTTATCGGGGGTGAAATATTCATTAATTGATTTTAAATCGATTTTTCTTTTGCCCCGCCGAACTTGTAGGTGCTGACAGTTGCGTTCCGTTTCCATTTACTTTATCAAATTAGCAAATACTATCAAATCAAACAAATAACTAATATGAAGAATAATAAAGCAATAGTTGTCCTAATATTTACCTGTTTAGATAAAATAGAAACAGTTAAAGTTTGAACACTTTTTGGTGAAGAAGTTTCAGGTTTCAGGGCATCATTTTTTGCTTCGGAATCATCACTTTTTTTCATATTCATTTCATATTCATTATGAACAAAATTCTCCTTAAGTATATTGAAGATATCAATCAATGGCAGCAATATAATGTACTCTGTGAATGGCAGCACTGATCGTGACGTAGCTTGGAGGCATCGCGCTTTCATTGCAGGAAGAGAATACCTGGTGAAACATCTTATTATACCATGGCCAGTTGGATGTGGTAGTCAAAAAAGTATGTATATCTATAGGAATGTCAGAATATAAGCTATTGCCAGTAAATAAAGCTGTGCTGTCATCTGCAAAAAGTGTCATTTGATGTTTAGTAGTAAGTGGCAGATCATTAATGTAGACCAAAAAGAGTTCAGTGCCGTAAGTAATTACTGGCAACACACACTGGTCAAAGACTTTCGTTTTGAGACACTGCGGTATTTTGGAAGGGTGGACCGTGAAGGTTGCGGGAATCTGGGGACCGGTCGTTGTGGCGATGCTTGGGGGAGACGTATGTCCAGCAGTGGACGTCTTTCGGCTGAAATGATGATGACGATGATGTTTCCTGATTGGTTAACAATACCTTCAACCAATACCAATTTCCCGCGTATTTAAATTGTGTCATCTGCGCAGGTACATCGGTGGGCCATATTAAATGTGTACTACTGTACTAACTTGAGATACACTGGCTTCCAGGTCTCGCGTATGTAGTCGTTGTCCACCTCGAAGCCCTTCCTGCGCAGGTTGTCCCTGACAGCCACCACCTCGTCGTAGGCCAGTACTGGGCGCGCCACCCCCAGCCTCTCCAGCTCGGCCCTTACTTCGGCGCGACGGCCCTGCTCTTCGGTACTGGACTGCCAGTATAGCCAGCGCTCTTTCAGACCTGGACCTGCAATGATAGGGATTCTTACTATTTGTTTCATAAAGAGTATGCACAAATATGATGACTAGGATGTTTCGCCGTGACCGAAATTCGTCCAGGAGGACATTACATTTTAAAATGTAGTTCTCACTTAAAATATCATATTTAGAAAACTCATCCATAACCACAATATTATATTGTATAAATAACTATTGGTCCTGCAATACAAATACACGTAGGTATTGTGTATTAAGAGGCCGTACACGAAATTTTCCGGATTTCGCTGATTTACGGGATTTTACAGACGTGATTTTTTAGTTAAAATATTATATTTCTATATTTTTTAATGCACATCATGAAAAACCATTTCAATAATGATCTAATGAATGAGCTACTTTTTTATTTTTATAAATTAATTTTGATTAATCGACCTCAAACCGGCGACTGTTTTGTGAATTTTGGCTGTTAGAGGTTTAGAATATCCCATATTTACGAAATGTTTTGACATCTAAACAATACGAAAAAATTACATTGTATTGTTGTGAAAGTCTTCTATATAATGTATGCATCACTTTTTACCACTTTAATATAAAAAAATTGAGTAATATAATATGTAACTTAGTCAAAATTTAGAGAAAATGGGCAAAGAATTGCTTTTGATTTAGGCTACTTAGAACTCTCGTTCATAAAATTAAAATAACACAAATAAACTTCAGTTCAAATACAATCCAAATCCTGAAAAAAAAAATTAAATTATTAAAAAAAAATGGCTTTAAAAAACTCGCATTATAATACTCGACGCAAGCCCCGAGTCAGCAGTCCGCACAGAGTACATTATATAGCTGAGAAATAAGTTTTATGATTTTCTAAACTAAAATTTGTAAATTTTAGTTATAGTTTGGTTTAGGTGGGTGTACAAGAGAATCGGCACCAGTAGCCACTTGTTAGCTTTTATTTTGCATTCATGTTTACAGAGAGGATAAATATTACAAGATTAATTGATCAAATTGTACAAGTGACACCCAATGATATGAAAAATGGCGTTGAGCGAGAGCTGTTCTGCAGTTGTAGATTTCGCATACTCTATATGCTCGAAGCGTCCTCACGGTACTCGCCTTAAGTTTTAGAGTAGAGTGTTTCCGAAGAATGGTTTGGAGTACAAAGAGTTGTCGCACCATGAGGACCTGGCAATCAGTGTGTAGGTTATGAGTAGAGTAACGAAATGGCCTGAAAGTGACTCTCTGAGGAATTACCATTTATGCGAGCAATTAACGACCGCATACCGAAGGAGTTCATTTTTGACAAAAAATACAAGATCCAACTGTATGAGGACCATCTGTGCGAGGGTTTGAATCCCAGAGAACTTAGGATCTTTACAGATGGATCCAAAACGGAATCAGGTACAGGATGTGGGGTCTTTTCAGAAGACCTAAACATATTCATCTCTACGCCACTGGGTGTCTACAACACGGTATTTCAAGCTGAGTGTATGGGCATCTTACTGGCAACTGCAGCAGTCATGGCACGGGAGGTAAAAGATCACTCTATTAGAATACTCTCCGACAGCATGGCGGTTCTACTGGCTCTCAACAGTTGTACTGTCAACTCTGGGCTCATCTACGAATGCCACCAGAAATTAAATCAGGTAGGCAGCTCCAACAATATAACCCTACAATGGATTAAAGGTCATAGTGGTTCCAGAGGCAATGACGCAGCGGATGAACTCGCTAGGAGGGGATCGAGTACAGACGTGGTAGGACCTGAACCCATAATACCTCTCCCTTTCGGTCATTTACGTACTCTGGTAAGGAAACGCACTAGAGACAAACACAACTACTCCTGGATAAACCACGAGGTATGCAGACAGGCTAAGGAAGCACTCCCCGTCATCGACGGTAAGATCACCAAACAGCTCCTCCGGCTGTCAAAACAACACCTACGTACGGTGACAGCCGCCTACACCGGACACGGTTCATTTAACAAACACCTCTTTGTCATAGGTGTGACTGACAGTCCTCTGTGCAGAGCCTGCATGGAGACAGAAGAAACAGCGGCCCACGTGCTTCTCAACTGCCCGGAGGTCGCCTCATACAGGGCTAAGTACTTCGGAGATCCGGGTACTCTCCGAGAGACAGTCAGCAACATCAAGCGTCTGCTGGCCTTCCTCGAGGAGCTGGGGTGGCTCGAGTAAACAAGTTATTCCCACCCACACGCAAAAAACACGCCGAGCGTGGAGTTGCGGAAAATGGCCCGTTATACCAATACCAATACCAATGGCCTGAAAGTCATAACCTTCAGCACAGCTCTCTGTGCTCGCTCTAGTTGTAGGAAATGTGTCTTAGGCGCCCCTCCCAATACTGTGATGCAGTATGTTATTACTGACTGGCCCAGAGCGTAATAAACTGTGTTCAGGGTGTGACGGTCCGCAGAGTGTCTCAATTAAAAAAAAAAAAAAAATAAGTTTGCGAACCCGTGAGGTAAGATTTTGCAAATGGGGTCTCCAGCTTAGTGAACTGTCTATTTGAACCCCAAGGTATTTAGTAGAAGAAACTCTAGTTAATTGCGGACAGGAACATGAAGACACAGGTGAGCTAGAAGAGCAAATATGTGCTTTAAGTACTAAGGAGTCTGGGGAAGGTAATGTTAACGATTGCAGGGAGAATGGAAGGTAGACAGTTTTGTTGAGGTTTATTGTGAGAAGGTTATCGGTGAGCCAACTCATAACCTAATATAATAGGC
Organism: Asteroscopus sphinx; assembly: GCA_949699075.1. Taxonomy (NCBI): domain Eukaryota; kingdom Metazoa; phylum Arthropoda; class Insecta; order Lepidoptera; family Noctuidae; genus Asteroscopus; species Asteroscopus sphinx. The sequence goes on from OX453024.1 coordinate 16,312,708, forward strand.
CTAAATGGCCACATACACTACACGTAGCTGACAAACACTAGCTGTCTTTTTTGTTCATATTGGTTTACATACACCATCTCTTTCACACGACACGGCAATGTTGTGAAATGTAAGTGATGTAAAACATTGTGTATGTGTGCGACCGCTGCGAACGGAACATGTTTTTCGTTTGATTTGTTAGGGTATATCATATCTGTACTTATGTAAAATCATTGAGCGCAACACTCAATCTAGACAAGTAAATAACCAAAGGCTATAACATTAACATTGATAGTACTAGTCCGGGTATTAGGAGTCCGGGTATTAGAATTTTCTGTAACTATTATTACACCCACATTTTAGTTGATAATTATTTGCTTTCTTTAAAAGTATGTAGTTCAACAAAAACAATAAATTACATTGACGTCTGTTACTTACTGTTACTGTCACTATGACTTTATCGGTCAGTCATATATTCTAGTTGCGTTTCGTTACTCCTATTGAATTTCTGTTTATTTATGTAACTGATACTTCATAATTTTCTTTTCATGTTTTTGTTAATTTAAATACCCGGAAAATATAGCCTGATACCGTATTATATTAATAATTATGTTGCTTTTCATACAAAATGTTTAAATTTTATTTTTTTGTTCTGCAAGTGAAGTAGGTATTAGTTTTCCTAGAAACCACAAAACCGGCGGGTGGACTTTTTATTACTTTTTGTTTTAGTTATAATTGTGTAATTTTCTTATATATATTTTTTACATTGTATTGTATTATAAACCTATAAGTATATTTATTCGAATTATAATTTATGTCTATATATGATAGTAGTAATGATAGTAGTAACGATTCTGAAACCTTTTTTTCGGCAGTTAGCGACGATGACAGTTTTACCAGTATCCCCTCACTTAATGATACTCTTGTGGCGCGGTTTTCTGATGTTCCTGGGAATTTTAATGTTGTTCACTTCAATGCTCAGAGCATTCCGGCTCATTTCTCCGATATGCTGGCTAGTTTTGACTGTAAGAATATCCATGCTATACTTATTTCTGAAACATGGCTAAATCCTTGTCTCCCTTCTTCTTCCTACACTTTGCCTGGTTTCCAGCTAATCAGAAATGATCGCACTAGTAAACGTGGTGGCGGTGTGGCCATATATCTCCGTTCAAATCTCTCTTTCTCTGTTGTAGATGCGTCAGTGCAGCCACCTCCGTCAAACGCTGGTGAACATCTTTTTCTAGAAGTAGAATTACACCATTCTAAAATTCTTCTTGGCGTTTATTACTGTTGTTCCTCAGGCATAAATTACTTCGGCTCATTTGAAAAAATTCTAGAAAATTTAGTCGCCTCTTACAGTCATACCATTATCATGGGTGATTTTAACACCTGCCTCCTTAAAAATGATTCTCGTTCTTCTTCTCTTCATACCATTATAGAATCTACCAATCTTATTATTCTTCCTCTTAATACAACTCATCATTTCCCAAACGTACGCCCATCTCTTCTTGATCTAATTTTCGTTTCTCCTCGTGATCATGTTGCTAAGCACGGGCAGTGCTCAGCTGATGCATTTTCTTATCACGATCTAATTTTTCTGTCATACAAAATTCGTCCTCCCAAGGCAAAGTCAAGAATTCTCTTACAGCGCAATTTTAGTGGCATGAATCCGGAAAACCTTCGAGAGGATGCGAGTAACATCGACTGGGTGCCCCTCATTACTTCGGACTCAGTGGACGAGAAAGTTAACTTGTTTAGTACAAATATAATAAATCTGTATGATGTCCATGCACCTATTCGAGCGGTAAAGGTGAAACACTTGCCGTCGCCATGGCTTACCAACGAAATAAAAACGTTTATGTCCAAAAAAGTTGCGTCTAAGTCCAGATACAAGTATCGGCCTACTCCTTTGAACTGGGAAAAGTATGTGACAACTCGAAATGACTGCAATAAGGTGTGTAGGAATGCTCAACGCCAACATATTCATAGTTCTGTTCAAAATGGAGATCCGGCTAAAGTCTGGAAGTTCCTGAGATCAATGGGAATCGGAAAATCTCGCCAAGATACAATTCCTAATAATTTAGACATCAATTCATTAAATCAACATTTTTCTGCCTCGTCCAATTTTGATAGGACAATCAAAGCTAAAACACTTAATCACCTTTCTACACTTCCGATTCCCGATTATTCCTCATTCGTCTTTAATCAATTTTCTGATTGTGATGTTAAGAAGAGCATTTTATCTATAACTTCTAACGCAGTTGGAAGTGACTGTGTCAGCCGTAATATGATCCTTCCTATCCTTGACGAAATTCTTCCTGTTATATGTCACATCCTGAATCATTCCATTTCCAGTGGTGTTTTTCCAATTGCTTGGAAAGACGCCCAAATTACTCCTTTACCAAAAAAATCCAATCCTGCGTCCTTTTCCGAATATCGTCCAATATCCATATTACCATTCCTATCCAAAGTCTTAGAACGTCTAATTCACAATCAGCTCAGTTCATTCCTATGTAAGAATAGACTTCTAAATCCTTTCCAATCCGGTTTCCGTCCTGGTCATAGTACCGTCACAGCCCTGGTTAATATTACGGATGACATCAGGCTAGGCATGGAAAATGCAAAGTTAACAGTACTTGCACTGTTGGATTTTAGCAACGCTTTCAATGCTGTTGATTTTGACGTTTTGCTTGGAATACTATGCTCTCTGAACATATCTCCAACGGTTATTGATTGGTTTCGTAGTTACCTGTATGGCCGAAGGCAACGTATTCGCATTGAAGATAAATTCTCTTCATGGAACGATACAGCTGCTGGTGTGCCTCAGGGTGGCGTTTTATCCCCATTACTCTTCGCAATATTTATAAATTCAATCTCTAATAAACTGCTTTCTTCTTACCACCTTTATGCAGATGATCTTCAAATATATTCACAAACTTCAGTGGAACAGTTGTCGGAAGCCATCGGCAATGTTAATAAAGATCTTTCTGAAATATCTAAGTGGAGCAAGTGCTACGGACTGAGAGTTAACCCCTTAAAAACCCAAGTCATTGTTATTGGCAGCTCACGTATGGTTTCGAGGATTGACTGGTTCCACCTTCCGCAAGTTATCTTCGACAGTATTCAAATTCCCATTAGTGATAAGGTGAAAAACTTGGGCATATTGATGGATAAAAACTTGTCTTGGGGTCCACAATTACAAGAAACCAGTCGTCGGATGTATGCCTCAGCAGGATCGCTAAGACGACTGCGTAACTTTCTTCCAACTGCCACTAAGATTGGGCTTGCACAATCTCTTCTTCTTCCTGTTCTTGACTATGCCGATGCCAGCTATCTAGATCTCACCGAGGACCAATTCGAAAAGCTTGAGCGACTTCAAAACTTTTGTATTAGATTCATATTTGGTTTACGCAAATATGATCATGTATCAGAATTTCGCGCAAAACTCAAGTGGCTTCCAATACGCCTTCGTCGGAATGCTCATATTCTATCACTGCTTTATAGTATTCTTTTTCATCCCACTACTCCCTTCTATCTTAAAGAGCGATTTCAGTTCGTTTGTGATACACATAAACTTTCCCTGAGGTCATCAGAAAACTTAACGCTAGAGATGCCCAAGCATTCCACACGTTTCTATGACCACTCTTTTACTGTTCAAGCCGTACGCCTGTGGAATGCACTGCCGGTGTCTGTGAGACGTGCACAATCGTTGCCAGCTTTCAGGAGAATGGTAAAGGAATATTACTTAGCTCCTTAATTTGTTACTATTTTTATGTAATAGTTATTACTTATATATTTGTATTATATATAATTGTATAATAGAGTTATGTATCTTTATATATATCCAGTTATGTTATATTTCGGTAAGCATGTATTATCTTAAATATACTTATAATTTTGATATATATATATTAATAACCTTTTGTTTTTATTTTAGTTATTTATATAGTATTTTCTCTATAGTACACCGCCAACTACCCGTTATATTTTCTTGTACATTTCAAGTCCATCCAATGGTTGTCTGGAAGAAATTGCTTTAAGCGATAAGACCGCCAATTGTTAGTACTGTGCTCATGTTTGTTATAACTTTGTTTTTATTTTTATGGTGTGCAAACAATAAAGTATACTCTATCTATCTATCTATCTACTAGGCTAGCACAATGGCAATATTTTTTTCTGTTGCCTTTAAGTTGACTACTCCACTAAATGGCCGAAAACCGGCGAAACGACCCTACTTATTAGCTACTTAATAATAAAACAACACTAATTACACTATATTTTTTATTTAATATAACAAAATAAATACATACAGAACTTAAGACAATGCTACTTTACCGACTAACTATATAAGTACTACAATACATATGCCAATGTTTACAAGTTAAGAAACATACCTTATTATACAATATTCAGATATTTCATCTTAGAGTGAACACCTTTACAGCCATCAACAGTCACATTGAAGTTTTTCAACACATCATGAAATTCTTCATCACCTAGTTCCCTGTCCCCCAACTCTTGCTTGATACATTCCTTCAAATGTGATTCTGATAGAGACTTAAATTCAACAAATTTTTTCGATGCTTTTACCTCAGCAAAGTTTGCCAACAGTCTGTTACAAAATGATTCATCACATTTTTTTATGAAGTCCTGGGTTGATTCATTACAATTGTAAATTAATATCACAGTTTGGTCCCATACTTAAAGTTGTTCAAATTGATGAGTACAATCATCCTTTAAAGGGTTATTAATTAATTAAAAATAACCCTGTATAATTTTATACTTATGAAACCATTTGTAACTAGCCTCTGAGGCATATTATAGCACAGATGGGTTGAAAGTCAATAGCACTCAATGTGTTGTTTTGTTACAAATAGTCACATGGATTGTTAAATTTTAAGTAACTACACCTTTAATGTAAAATAATATATTATTATATACACACCGGCACAATTAGCGGAACACAAAAAAAGCAGGATTTTAAAATCTTTTACTTGAGGAACTGGCCAGTTATGATATTTTTTTAATTTATTGTCAAATTTGAAAATAGAAAATTAGATGACATACACTTTTTTCATTCATTTGTTTTATTTTCCCGAACAATACGTTTTGTCAACTTGTTCGAGTAATAACTACGTAATTGTAATTTTTTTGAAAAATTGCACTTAATGGTTTTTTATAAATTTGTTATTCTATAGGCAATTTTGTTTATTAAAAGCTCTTTATTATGCCTGACTTAACATCACTGGAAATCATTAGGGCTGATGAAATGAGAAGAAATGGCCATACCTACAGATCGATTGCCTCAAGGCTTCGTCGACCAGTATCAACGATTCATCGCAGCATCCAGCGGTACAGATCGTCTAATTCTCTTGTGAGGAGGAGGGGTCAAGGTAGAAAAAGATGTACATCGAGGCGAGATGATAGTTTTTTACAACTTGGAGTTCGTAGGAATACGCGATTAACGGCTGTACAAGCTCGAAATGAACTGGAAGACGTTCGAGGAGTACGAGTAAGTGAGCGTACAGTTCGCAGGAGATTTGAAGAAGTTGGTTTAGGGTCGTATATACCTGCCAAAGGCCCAAAACTTGAGAGACGTCACTGCGTAAACCGATTAAGCTATGCGCGAGAACATCTTCATTGGGATTTGAACGAATGGCACCAGGTTCTCTTTACTGATGAGTGCAGAGTTCTTTTAAAACAGATCGATGGGAGACAGCGAATATGGAGACGCAAAGGAGAACGCCACATACAGTCTAATTTTGAACACACAGTGGCTTATGGTGGCGGCTCGATTATGGTTTGGGGAGGGATATGTTTGGGAGCTCGCACGGAGTTAGTGATAGTCACAGGAGGGACCATGACAGCAGATCGATACATCAGAGACATTTTAGAAGAACATGTTGTACCATTTGCCCCATTTATTGGTGACGACTTTATTCTAATGCAAGATAATGCTCGTGCTCATAGTGCACAATCGGTACAGGCATATCTGAGCCACGTAGGTATACCGGTGATGCAGTGGCCAGCAAATTCCCCCGATATGAATCCGATAGAGCATGTCTGGGACTTGCTAAAAAGAAGGGTTAAATCCAGAATGCCACCCCCCAACAATCTGAATGAACTTGGAAACGCATTACTTGAGGAGTGGGAGCGGTTGCCTCAAGAAATCATCGATAACATAATCTGTAGCATGCCCAGAAAAATGGAAACCGTAATCAGAGCAAGAGGGGGAAACACTCGTTATTAATTTTGCTTTAATTTTATTGTTAAATCATTTAATGCTTACTTTTTTTATTTTTTGTGATGGTTCATAATCATCTAAAAAATTCACTTATTTCAAATTTCTTTACTTTTTAATAAAAAATAACGAAGACTTTTCAAAGTCGTTGTTAAAAGATGTTAATCAATTTGTTATTTTGTGTCTAATTACATTTTCGTCAAATATATGCGTTATTATCTCATAGTCTCACTTTTTTTTCTGTTCCGCTAATTGTGCCGGTGTGTATATAAGTATTGTAAATTTATATAATATAAAGCAGCCAATGGAAAGTTAAATGACGTTTTAAAAGCCAGTGAGATAAATGCATGCAAACAGGTAAATGTGCATTATTAACAATTTGCAGAGAGCAGATTATATTTCAGAAAAATTAAAGTATTAAATTTAAGCTGATAGTAGCTGTTAATATGTACCTATCCCTTTAATTCAGTGTTTAGTTGGACCACTGTCCAGGGAAGACTTGAACATATATTATACATAAATAAATACTTAAAATATTCCTGTCCTCAAGAGATTGGTGAATTCAGGAAGATATTATCTTGATGGATTTGTGTATCTCATACTATTTTACATACTGTTTTCATATTAGTATTTGATTAAATTCTGACAAAAATGTAACATTGCAATAGTAAATTGTATTTTATTGAAAGTCATGTAACATATTAATCTATTCAATAAAATATTATATATTTTAATACCATCTGGTGCATAACGTTGGTGTTTGATTTGGAGCTCTATAGATATTAATACTTTACAAATGTTAATAAATACCCAAATGGTTTTATTGGGAAAAGGGATCAAACTTACAGCGGAAGTTTAAAATAGGTAATACAAAGGTAAACAAAATGATTCCACAGTACGTTAGCTTTTAGGCTACTGTATAACATATAAAAAATTATAACTTATAAAAACAATTAAAATTATATATTGAGTGATGTTTACAGACTGAGCTTAAAAAACGTGTTATGCCTACTTGTATACCTACACCGTTCCAATGACGGATTAGCACAACAGATGTTCCTATATCTATCTATGCCTTCTGGGGTCCAATGATTTGCGAGACCATTATCCTCTGGCGTACAAGAGTGGGTTGTAGAAGGGACTAGTTAGGAGCAATGGAAATGTATTGCCGTCCACTTGTTGTGGCGTTTGTGCCATATGAGAGTCTGTTGCGACTGGTGCGAAGCTTGTAGACCTTCAGCGTCCACACTTTGTGTTACGCACACGTACGCGATTACAGCTACATCGTCACCAAGAAGATGTATTCTAGGATTTAAGATCGCCTTATTGGTTTTTACATGAGTGGGCGTATTATCAATAAAGAATTTATGAAAATCGACGCCTACTAGGTTTCCTAGCGTATCAGGATAAAACGCTGTCAAGTTCGGATCACATAATTTGAAATAAGTATCATAGTCACCGTTGTTAATTGCGTCTATGATCACTTCGGTTACTTTAATTACTTCTGCTCGAAGCAAAGAAGCGTTACTGTCGCCACAAGCTTTTCCAGACGAATCAGCCTTCGTTAAAGCTTCCTCATCATGCTCTTTGGAAGTTACAGTACATGCTCTATCTACTCCCTGCTTATCCTTGTCAAGATCATCATCTTCCAAAGTCGTGCTGCTGTCCGTAGACTCTTTTACTTGGGATCCATCTCCTTTCTTGTTTAACATAAATTTTCCTGGGAACTTGCATGTAGCAAGCATAGTTGCCCAGATGGCACCTTTCAGTTTGCTCCTTGCATTGAATTTCTTCAAACTATCTAAAGTCTCTTGCCTGTGCATAACAGAAGCCACACGTTCACGGTGGCAAATCCATGGGTGCTTAAGAGCTTCAGAAGCCGTTATTCTCTTGCTTGGATTTACAGTTAACATCTGATTTACGAGGCTTTTTGCTTCAGGTGTCACCGTATCCCATTCAGGAGATGGATAATCATAAGCACCCACTTTAATTAGTCCATACAGTTCATGCAGTCTATGCAGTTCTTTATTCCAAAATGGATGATACCCAACAAGCAAAATATATAAGATCACACCGCACGCCCAGATATCTACTGGCTTACCATACGGTTCATTTTTAAGTAATTCAGGTGATAAGAAGCCAGGAGTACCAGCTAAACCAAACCGCGCTTGTTGGTCACCTTGTATTTCAATGGCTAGTCCAAAATCAGATAGTTTTACAGCAGCTCCTTTGGCTTTACTGGCTAGTAAAAGGTTTTCAGGTTTTAAGTCTCTATGCACAACTCCATTATGATGGCAATAATGTAAGGATTTAAGAATTTCTTGTATAATATGAGATGCATCAGCTTCAGAGTAGAATTCTCTGGCTACAATATCTTCAAACAAATCACCACCCTTTACCAAGTCGAATACTAGATAGTGAAAATGCTCTTCTTGAATAGAATCATGTAGTCTTACGATATTAGGATGCTTAAGTTTTCGGCAAATTCGTGCTTCACTTTCCAACTTCTGGAAGTCTCTAGCTGATAGTTTTTTAGTATTCACTATTTTGGCTGCAAATTGGTAACCAGTTGATTTTTGCACAGCTCGTCGCACTATTGAAAAGGCTCCTTTTGCCAATTCTTCTTTCAGAACATAATTATCAGAAAATCGCGTACTGGCACTATCACTGTTGGGATTGGCCATTTTTAACACAGAATACTTACTTCACCAGGCTATAGTAGTTAACTTACTGCGTAAACTTTGAGCACGAATCTTCAATATTAAGTATGTAACTGAAACAATAAAAAACGATACGTGAGTGTTTGTATGGAAAATAACTAGTTTTTTCGTTTATGACATGATTTCGTAGTTTATGTCTGAATGCTTATAAAGATGTGAAATATTGATATTATAGATTATTATTATTATTTCCTTTATTTAATTGCTTGAACATATTCATTATATTTTTAAATATTTTTACAAAACAAAAAACATTTAAAAATATAAAAAATAGTGGCCCACCGGTATCGGGTACAGGGACCAAGCTACCGGCGGTCAGGGCTCCAGAGAAAGGAACCTCCTAACAATACGCGCCGTATCTAGGAGAACCGCTTTCTGCATCAGGCCCTTGACCCAGCCGCCTAACGAGAGCCTCATGAGATGGTGGTCGAGGCTCTTTGCTAAAAGGCCATTGGCCGTAACAACTATCGGCACAATGGTTGCTGAGTCCACCTCCCACATGTCGACAACCTCGTGTGCTAGATCAAGATATTTAATTTGCTTGTCTTTTTCAGCTTTCACAAGGTTCCCGTCATGTGGGACACAGATATCAACAATCATTGCGCGGCGCTCAGATCGATCTATCACCACTATATCAGGCTTATTGTGAACAATAGTCCTGTCAGTGATGATAGATCTGTTATTATTATTATTATTATATCTTTATTTGCATAAAATGTGGTATATACAGTAGATGGTTACATTTAAATTTATAGAACAGGCACATTTTGCCATAGTAAAATAGCATGCAAACTGGAAAGTTGAGGAAGTTACTTATTAATATACAATAAAAAAAATATTACGGTGTGTGTCAAGGTTACAAATCAAATACAAATGGCATAACATTAAGTATAAAAGTCACATTTTGCCCCAATAAAATAGAAAAGAAAAAATATAAAAATATTATATTTATATCAAAATAATAAAATAATATAATAATAATATAATAATATAATTATATTATATTTATATTAATATTATATATTTATATCAAAGATCAATACATTGCTTTATAGATACTAAGTGATTAAAACTGAATTCGTATAATCGTAAGTAGAAACATTCGGGATATGACTTCAGTGGTCAACTGAATTGAGAGTTTTTTTTTGGACATTTAACACAAATGTAAATAATATGGTAGTAAAAGTACTTATGGCATAAAAGTACCAACATAACCAACCAACCAACAACCAACCAACTACCAACCAGGCCCCTGACACTGCCCTACGATTGGTCGGTCGCGTAAAGAAAACGTCACTCCCAGTGGTTTGGATCCAGTAAGCCTCAAGACGCCACATAAACAAAGTTTTGCATGAGAACACAGTCGTAAAATGTTGGCGGGGACCGGGGGGCGGACGGCGCGTTATGATTGGTCGGCTCAAATGTTCGGTGATGTGATTGGTGCCGCAGCTGACGGAGTGACGTCCCAATTGGTGGCTGGGCGTAAGATATGCAGTGCTACTGCATATGCTTTGTGATCGGGGGTATCCGGCTAATAGGCGTCTGAGGCTTACTGGTCTGTCTGTGCTTAGTAATGGCTACATGAATATGTTTTCCGTTACAAATTTACAATATCATGAAAAATTACGTAAATAATAAAAATGTAATTGAAAACATACTAGCCTTTTGATAATTTTAGTTTTATTGTTATTAATATTCTTGTTTTAGTTTAATTAAAATGACAACAGGCCAATAATAATTATAGTAAAATTATTTATAATTTTTTATATAAAATATCCATTTATATATTATAGACAACAAAGCAAGCTCTTTGGTGTCTGCCATCTGGGGTTTCCAGATTTGGAGCTTTTTTCGCAATTTTGGGGAAAAATATTATCTTTGGGGAAACGAATACCTTTGTGTATTCTTGGAAAAGAACGTGACCAAGTCAAGTCAAAAGTTGATTATTCAATGAGTTAAATTCAATTATGTAGTTCTTTCCGAATATCGTACATTAAGAGAGCCCTAAAAAAAATAGCCACCCTTCAATAGGAGTGCAGTTTTCTAAAAAATGGAAGCTTTTGTTTAATTCGAGTTAAGTACGAAAATGGTCAGTACCTACTGTAAGTCCGAGGAAGCTTATAACAAAATTATGTGGGTACAAAATGAATAAATGTGGTTTCACTGGCTATGTTGTATTTTATTACAATTTTAATAGACAGAAAGTTAAAAATTCAAATTGTTTCAAGACATTTCGAGAAAAGTACTAGAAAAAGTATCTTTATAAGGTTTATTTTTTGTCTCTTCCGGGGGAATTTTGAAAACCCCATGTGGAAACTCTGCGGCCATCTCGTTTAATTTTTAAACTTGTTTTTTCATGTGTGAATTATTAAATTCAATTTTCGACTCTGTAAAGTTTGAAGAGATTTGAAAAATAATCAGAGAGTAATGTAAAAATCACGCAAATCCTGGTTGAACCCGATGTTATTGAAGAAGGCAAGTGGTTTCTCCGGTAACCACAGAATGAGACGCTTCGTGAGACCTGATATTAGTTTTGTTTCTCGTTTGCTTTTGAGTAAGCAGACTACACTCCAGGATATTTTCGTTTCCCGTATGCAAGGAGTATAATAATATATGTGAGAACCACTTCGAGAAGAATTTGTGTGGGCCAGTTGCATTAAAAGTGAGATGCTTCTGACTAAGTTAACAGCGCTGTGGGCTGCAATATTGTTTATACTGAATATGTATAGTCTTATTATTACTTTTTATATTGTACCTGTTTGCTGTTCCATCTGAGTAAATAAGTTCACTGAAGAAATTCATTTAACAACAATATGGTATGCTCATTTTCTGACACTGGTAGATTGCATAAGTTTGATCATTTATGTACAACTTATACACATCTTCAATTAAATGCTTGAGACACCTCTACTGGCTCTTGCTATTGACTGTCTAAATAGTGTTAGTTTGCTTTATCCTTTCTAAGCAACTTCTCTACACGAATCAGTTGTATCTGTATGTATTTCTTATCATGGATGTTGATGTACAACACAGTATAAAAGAAATACATACTACGCACTAAGCCCAACATTATTGCATTATGCAGTATATAACTTCTCTCAACAGATACAAGCGGCAGCTAAAATCCTTATAATATAACGACCACTATTTATTTATTTTACAGATAACCATACATATTATGTCAATATTACAAAGGACATTTTAAATATTGGCAAAGTGAATACTGGAATAATATTGGAGTGTGCTATGATTTAGGCAACAAAATGAGAGAAAAGCGGGGGTTTTACAATGTCCCAAACTCACAGAAGATTGTACCAATGAGCAAAAATTAAAAGAAGAAGGATTAAAATTGTTGTTGAGTGCTTAGAAAGAGTGTTTTAGAAGTTTATAGCCTGTGTAGGGTTAATATTTTTAACTAGATAAGATGTGAATATGATTCTTCTTCTTCGTGATGATTCTTTTAATAATAAAATTAGAGTTTATGTTACCTACTATTGGATGTTACCAAAAAAGTTATGTTCATGTATCTATCAATTATTATAATGTAATTTAAAATAATTTAGAAGTCTGGTATTCAAAAGCTTGAAAAATTTCTCATTCACTTAATATTGTGGCTACGTGCCATCTAAAGATGAGTATAAACTAGAGCATTTTCTCGAGCATTTCCATGTAATGTAGAAGAGTTCGAAACTAGATTTCCATGTATTATATTGTTCCTGTGAATGCTCAACGCTTTATTTGATGAAATGCTCACAGCGAGCGAGCTTTTACCGGTAACATTTCTCTCTATTTTGTGTTTACTCTTTTGTTGAAATTATTACACAAATTCGCTCATTGGTTTGTAAAGTTAAGATGTAACAAAGCTTTGAGCATAGGGGTCATGTTCGGTTTGTGAAACAATGGTGAACGATGATGTTCTGTTACAAGTTGTACTTGTAACTTACAAGTATTCACCAATGATAGTTCTCTGGTTAAACTGCTGTTTCGCTAAAATTCTATTTCAGTTTTTTGAGTAATTGGCTGTTTAATCAAAGAACTAACAGTGATGAACACCATTTTTAGGCTTGCATTCATCAATTGAGAATTCTCTGGTGAACAACTGTTTCCATAAAATTCTAGCAAATTTTTGACTAATTATCTATTTAATCAGAAAATTAGCATTGATGGACACCACCTTTAAAACTGTTCATCCTGTGCATTCATTTTAATGGAACTAGTTACTATTCTATTCTAATTAATGTGGCCTGATGATGGTGAATTTGTAAGTGGGAGATTATAAATTGGATTTTGTTATGTGGATATTTAATTATTGTCATGTATGGTAATTATGATATGAAATAAAAAGTTTTGCCTTAATTAATTTTTTTATTTTATTTTTCTAATTAAAAAGTGAAATCTATACTAATATCGATATTATTTCGATAAACGTTACATCACTAGTTCATCGATATTTAAAAACATCTTGAGTTCGACACTAGTTTTATTTGACAGCTGACCTGTCAAAGCCGTTGGGAGAAAAAAAATGTATGGAACATATTTTCCCTTCTCAGTGTCTTATCTGTAGGTCTAAAACGGCCACATAGAGCAATATCTCTGAAAGGAATATAATTCCTGAATTCCCAGCAGAAAATTAGCAATTCCTTTATTTTTGGTAAAATGGTCACACATCATACTCAATTCAATTCATAATATGGCCCATATTTGGTATTAATATTGCCATGCGAATAAAATTAAAATCGGAACTTTACCGGTTTTGTTTTCTTTGTATGTTTTATCATTTTAACGAAGTTTCTTTATGAATTTGTATAATAAAAACATATTTTATAGTAAAAGATCATATAAACCATTGAAATTATATCAATTAAGTGCCCAAAAAGGAAATCAAAGGGATTATTAAATATTATGTAGGACTCTAGCTGGCAACAAGTTAGATGTCAGTCAACGGTCAAGGTCAACACTTTTCGATAAACACTACATTATTAAGTTATAAGTAATAAAAATAAATGTTATTAGTGGATTTCAACACTTTTAAAATAGTAGTTTTTGTGAATCACGTTGAAAAAAACTAATCACTCATAGATGTTGTGGAATGTGGCTCGCACTCGAATGTTGTAAACAAAACAAACATTTAATTATTTAGCTTGTGTATTTCGTGCTAGTTAGAACTTTTTCATTCATAGCAAGTGCATTGTTATAAGGGTTAAAAGTGTGCCAAACTAAGATAAAAGAGTATGTTGTACATTAACTAAAATACAAAATAAATTGTCAGATATTAAAGAGAGTACTCGTGTGGCGGATGTCAACTATACAGTGAGAAAGAAGTGAAAATGGATTGGTCACACACTCCGAAGCAGGAAAAATTAATGGTCTAAAGATGTCACTGTGTGGTATCCTCGCAATGGAAAGAGGAAAAAGGGAAGACAGAAAAAGAAGGGAGCATGATGTCAGGGAAATGGCTGGAGTATCTTGTGGAAGGCAGGCAATGGACAAAACATTATGGCGAATTCTAGGGGAGGCATTCGACAAAAGGCAAACTGACACAACAATCACACCAATGTCTAAGGAGAGTGGAAGGAATCCAATAAATAAAATTACAATAGTACATAAAAAGAAAAATGAGAATTAAAGAACTTTAATGTGAAACAAAAACAGTGTTGTAATTTTGTCAATAATAAAGGCTTTATTTATTTATATTATGTGCTTTTTTTAACACTTTTTCTTCAATATGAGTATTGTAGGCATTTTGGAGCGAACCTGGCATGGACTCAGGTTACAATTACTGTTGGCGGGGTAGAGTAGTTTCATAACTTCAGCAGGAGGTGCCTAATGTTCTATGGTAAAACCTGAAACTATAAAAGTGTTGATTATGCCAATGGTTAGTAGCAAAGAGAGTATAAGTACCTACAGAAATTATAAATGTAACACCTATGGATACACATAAATGCAATAAAAGTTTGATTAGTAAACAATATTGGCATGCCTTTTTAATGCAATTCGTCAATAATAATTATCAAATGACATTATGTTAACGATTTCACACACTAAATAACATTTATTAACCTACATGTGCAGAACTAGTAATTATATTTTATCAGTAGTTATTTTAATAAAGAGATGTTCCAAGATTGTTTACTAAATAAGACAAGAGAGAAAAAACAGAATATACATATGCATTAAGCAAGCTAGGTTTGGATTCCTCATTCAGACACTGTTAGTTATTTGTAGTAACTTATTGTAACGAGGCATACATGCAAAATACCTAAAACAAAAATAAAATATTGAATTACCTATAGTCACAGACATAGTAAAAAATATAGACGAAGTGCTGCGAACAATCATAGTGAAGCCAAAAAAAACTATACTCCTTCATGTACAACCAGCGTCTACGCACACACGTGCACTTCAAACCGTGCTCGCCCCTCTCAGTACACATGTCGCGGCATCATCCAGTAAGTATCGCGAAAACAAATATCCTTCACGTGCATAGTATGTGCGTGAGCGCTGGTTGTACACGAAGGAGCATAGTTTTTCTGGCTTCATTATTATTGTTGACAGCACTTCGTCTATATTTTTTACTATGTCTGTGCCTATAGTATAGTATTAACGAAATTGAACGTTTGTTATTGAGAGTAGTTAAATCTTTATCAAATAGTAATGAACGATGACTGGAACTTAGAGCCCTTTCATAGAGATTTGTTTGTTTACATCAATGGAGAACTGGGTCAACTTGTACTTAGGCACCTAACATAAATAAATCCACTATTATGATTCTTTCACTTACCTTGGATATGTTACACCTCAACGGGTGTGTTAATAATTTTCCAAGCTCCTTATGAGGTTAACCCACCCACACACTCTTCCAACAAACTCTGCATCACAAAGTTAGTTAGTTCCATTTACCGAAGAGCTAGACTTCGCCGGTTATATATAATTATCTCCATAACACGCGCATGCTCAAGGAAATTCTCGTAAAGGCCTAAATCTGCCATTATTAATTTATTTTTCAAAAAGATCGTCGATATGAACCGCAAGATGTTGCTCTTGAGTAACTTCTAAATAAACAGCAATTTGACACATAAGCAATTCCTATTTTGTGGACCATTTTACGAATTTCCATAGGAAACTGTCAAACAGATGTATTGCGGAATATGTCTCGTTCGCGTTAAATATTATGAATTGTCCATAAGTGGCCATTTTGTGGTTTTTAACATGAATCGTATTAGGATAATATTATGTTTTCACCAAAGTGGCCTTTTTAGCCCCCATTTAAACGACGACCTATGTGTAATTTTAAGAATAATGTAAGCTTCTCATATAAGTGAACTGAATGTTCTTTTTGAGAATAAAGATTCTTTAAACCTACCCTAACATAAATATTATCAAAATGTGTCCCCACTATGCATCAAAAAATTAAATCGATTTCGACATTATTTTCGAAATAATAGTTTTTAAACTAACAATGTAGTTAAGGATCCTGTGTAGGGGCTAGCTGATGCACGAAAATACATCGAGATGAATCTTCTGGACCTATTCACGACCCGCTGTTGCACTGAATTTAATACGAAATGGTTTTTTTTTGTTTATGTGTAACATGTATTTATTTTTGAACTTTCGCGTTGCATTTATAACTCGCTAAAATAATATGAAACTAGAATTAACGCGCACTTACCTATTTAAAGCCTGAAGCTGCGACGTATCAACCTTGTTAGATTGGCTCACGAGCATACTGATGCAGTGGTGTCAACCCACCCAAAAAAAAAATGATGAATGTTCATCCACCCTCAATTTTTTGATAATTCGTTGTAAGGCCGGTACACACTACACTCATTGTATTTTTTTTTTTTTTTTTTTATAAGTATTATGGCCTGGTTGCTAAGACCTTTAAGCCAAGTCATTTTTTGTTATGTGAGTAGTTTTATGGCCTGGTTGCTTAGACCCTCCAGCCAAGTCTTTAGTTTACTCACCCTACCCTAGTAATGTGATGGAAACTTTACCAGGTTTTTGAGCGGATGATGAGAAAATACGAAAGTCACGTTTTTCAACTTTGTACCATTTACCCACACTTGTACACGTTAACGAGCACTTAACATTTAATAATCCACCATTATTATACATTAACACTCGAAGAAACACAAATTTAGGAAAATAATACAAAATCCACAACATGATCTTTCCGAATTTTCCCGCCCACCACTCATTGTATTTATGGGCGCGCTAGTGTTGCCATAAATTTTGTTTACACTTTTTTGACAGAATATATTAATCTTTATTACTGGTCAGTATTGAATGTTTCTTCCTGGCGTTGGTTGAACATTGCGCCCTCTAGTGTAATTTGAGAGTAATATAGCTTTCCATAGCTTATAACATTAAAATATTAATTTATACTCGGACTCGGACCAATTAATGTCTATGCTATATCGAATATCGATGCTTACAGCGCAATCTATTGCCATTTTGAGGTAACTAGTTTATACAATGAATTATGAAGTATTTTGAAATAAATATCCTTTATTTCTAGAATTTGCTATGTAGTTTGCTGTTGTATTTGTTGTACTTTGCAAAGATCATCAAAGTTGTATTTGTTGTACTTTGCAAAGATCATCAAAGTTGTATTTGTTGTACTTTGCAAAGATCATCAAAGATCAAAGAAAATACCTTTTTGTTTAGCAAAGTTTAATATTTGATGATCCGTATTAATTAAATTAATGTTGTAAATAATGTTAATATTATGATAATTATAATTCGAATATTCTAATTAGATTAATGAAATGATTAATTTAAATGTTGTTAATTTAATTTTGTGGTTCTGATACTTCCGCTTTATATTGTTTCATATTTTAATATCTGGCATGATTTGTTGGTTTATATAATGTTTAGAGATTATCTAAATTAATATTAGTTTTATCACGACGACTGGTTAATTATTTTAGTGTTCATTTATAAATTAAAATGTATTTAGTGACTCCGTTGGGTCTATTTGATTGTAGTAACATAAAGATGGAGACACTGTGCTTTGCGCGGGCTGTCATTCTTGTTGTAAAACTTCTTCTACTGGTCAGTTCATGTAATAATCGGAAAATACATAATTTTTAGTAAAGAGAAATTTATTTCGTGATCAATCCTGATGAAACCTTGAGCTACGCGCGGACATATTCGTATATTTCACCGACTGCAATACAATACAAATCCTCTTTATTGCACAAGATAAAAATAATTTATAAACTACTTAGGTATCAGTGTACAATTGGCGGTCTTAGGTATAGCTCCACACAGTGGCGTACATTGCATATAGGCAATTAGGCAGTACCCACCCAATGCCTTCCTCCTTCAAATTGAATACTGGTTGTAAGTTACTATTTTTTTTTTAAAGTACGATGATTATTTATCTTTTAATCAAGAACATTATATATGTATGTATTACATACATTCCTGGACAAAGTACTACATATTTTTATCAATACAAAATTATACCTTAAATCCATGGTTTAAGGTTTATTTTCATGTAATAGTGATGTAAGCAGAAATCCGAAAGAAAGGGAGAGCTGAGAAGCGACTTGTGTGTCCTTGTCTAAAAAATTGCTAACGTAAAATAAAAATTTCTATAGCACTTTTTGAATCAAAATTATATTTTTGTAAAATTCGTTATTATCGCACTTCTATAACACGATAATGTGAAATTCGTAATAGTGATGTAAGCCATTAATAAAAGTAGAACGTACTATTTTATTGTATTCTTATTGCATTTATAAAATAATATTGGTGTAAATTTTAACCTTTAAATGTCAACACTGATTTGTCATAAACATATATCATTAATCTGTGGACAACAATATTATGGCGGTTTATTGTAATTTTTATGGTTTTGATTTTTCAGTATACTTTATTATAAAATGGTGAATTTTTGTTGCGTACGTGGTTGTAAAACATAATCATATCCTGGCTGTGGCTTATCTTTTCACAGGTAAAGTGTTTTCATATTTACAAAGCACTGACACACTAGGGTGACCATGCGCTGTATGCACGAATGTATTTGGTTTGTTTATTGGATCCAAAAGATGACTATGAAAGACAGATCGGGAAAAAATAATTCCCAGGAATCCCACAAAGTCGTCTATCATCATTAGCGTGTATTTTGAAAAAAAAAAAACTCATTCGTTCAAATAAAAGAAAAAGTAGATTACTCCTATTTACGTTGAATTACCATGATAGAATTCTGAATACGCCCATGGTTGTAGCACATCCTAAGGAACTCTAAACGCAAACCACAAACAGAGCGGGTACGAGTCGGGCCCGCGTTGGGTGAAGCATGATGAATACAACATCTACTTCGACATCGAAGATGGCGGACGTGACTATTTAAATAAAATTAATACAGATATCGTTCTCGAGGTTCTCGGGAGTCCTTATTACGAATATTTTGAGATCCAAGATGGCGGACGTGACTTTTTAAATAAAATCAATATGGGTATCGTTTTCAAGGTTTCCCGGGGTGCTGATTATGAATATAACATCTATTTTGAGATCCAAGACGGCGGACGTGACTTTTTAAATAAAATCAATATCGGTATCGTTTTCGAGGTTTCCCGGGGTGCTGATTATGAATATAACATCTATTTTAAGATCCAAGATGGTGGACATGATTTTTAAAATTAAAATATGAACAACTTTTACTATGGGACCAACCCCGAAATTGCAAAAAAAATACAACTATTCCTTACATTTTGTCGATTAATGTGAACACAAATGCAGAGAACAGCTGATTACTGATGAGTACAATGACCCCTTAAGAGGTTTTGAGTTATTTCAATAACATCATAATCATGCATAAGATCTTTGCACACGTAGAATTAGCAAAGTTGGCAATGGTGTCGATTCTCTTGTTCATGAACTAAACTTATTTTAAACTATCGCTCTCTTTTACTGATAGGAGATAACAGAAAGGGATGGCAACAATTTAAGCGCTGTCAAATTAGTCGGAATTTAAATTCCCATATAAGTTTAGTCGTGATTTTGGAACGTGCCCACTAAAATACAATGAAATGTAACACGTAAACTAATTTGACAGTTCTAAAATTGTTGCCATCTCTTTCTTGTATCTACTATTAATAAAAGAGAGCGATAGTTGAGTTGTTGAAGTAGCGTGAACAAGAGAATTGACACCAATGACCCATGAAAGTAAATTTAATAAAAAATCGACTTTGCCTACCGTAAACCAGCAGGCCGTGTTGACAATGTCCATACCTCTTCCTACTAATTTTATAAATGCGAAAGTATGGATGTTAGTTTGTTCTTCCATAACACTGAAACGGCTGAACGGATTTGATATACTGATTCTACTCGGGGTAAGAAAAATATATAAATAAAGTCAAAGCATATAATCTACTTCATTATGAGTACAATGACCCCTCTTAGTTTTCGAAACGATAACATTAAGTTTGAGAAAATCCACGAATAAATATTATTTGGACACCCTAGTAGAAAGAAATGCAATAGTTTTATGGACCTCTCGCTCGGCTTGTTTTAAGTCACATAGTGCGTTATCCTACTATATAGATTCATGCTTTTAATAGACTTATTAATGCTAAATTAATCATCATATATAAAAAAAAAACTATAACTTACACGACAATTAAACTCAAATGAAGTAGGCCAATGCCACTGGCTCCACAGCAATCTCTTCCAGACAACCATTGGATGGACTGGAATTTCATGGAAGAAACACAGGATAGTTACCGGTATAGTTGTAAAATAACGGTAAACTTCCGTTATTAACCAAAAATTTCCGTTAGCTACCAATAAACAGCCGGTTAGCTACGGTTATTTATCCCACTGTGACGTGAAAAGGGTGGTTATGTTGAACAGTTTTTCAAGCATGAATTATTTTTAATGCGTTCGTTTACGAATATTGTAGCTACTCAAATATAAATGTTAATCAAATGTAAATTTTACTATTTTTTCTTATTATTTTAATAATTAATACTTATTCAATAAATAAATATCTGAAATAAATAGATAAGATTTGATTTAATTAATTAATTAATAATGTGTAGTGATCGCGAAAACCTAAGAAATTAATAATTAATTAAAAATATTATTGTTTTTTTTTTTTTACTTTATAGAAATTATAATCGACAACAGTTGATCATACGAAAAACTAAACTAGAAAAAGAGTATGTAGAAAAATTATTTATTATTATTAAATAATTAATATTTAATTATTGTTTTATTTTTAATTTGGTTGATTTTATTTGATTTCATTTGATATTTGATAAATAGATAAGAGATATAATTAGATTGTGTATGTTTGGGAGCGAGCAGTGAAGTGTGAAGTCTTGTCATGTGTGATGATGATGAAGACGATGATGATGACGATGACGATGATGATGATGATGATTATGATAATCAAGATGACGACGATGATGACGATGATGATGGTGACGATGAAGATGACGACTTTGATGACGATGGTGATGACGATGATGGCGATGATGATGATGATGATGATGATGAAAGCAGCTACTTTCAATGCTCCATACCAGAACGGCCGCTCCTCGAAGCGATAGGAACTTTACTACCACTAGCAGCTTTACAATTTTTGTGTAAAAACTAACACGTATACAATTATGTAATTATCAACATGTCATATAAATGACAAGGACTATAAAGCTCTTATCGCGAATATCCTATTATTGTCACACTTCGAATCAGTAATTTTTTCGAACTTAAACACAAAATATTAAATAAGTACCAAAAATTGCGAATTACTGGTACCCATTTTAAACAATTAGTTATCATATATATATATATATAGTTATATGTTATAGCATAAGGGTAAAAACACGATTGGAAAAAAAAAATCTCGACGGAAAAATAACATGAAAATTCATTGTTTTGCACATGTTTTGTCCAGGATCTCAGACACCCTACGGTATTTCAATATAATTTTTATTTTTATATGTAGGTAATAACTATTTCTTCAATTGTGTAAGTCAATTTTTTGATTGATTGAGTAGTTTTTGTGTAATAAACAAGTAAATGATTCGGTGCTTACGACCTTTTAAAATACTCACACGCTCACATTCGCTGTCCCTTTTTAGCGCGCGGAATTCGTTGGACGCTGTTTCTTTCAATACGGTTGCGCTGTGGTGAAGGGAAGGGAAGACACGAAATCTATCTCGTAACGCTGCTATGGTGGACTCAGTATTTTACGTGTCGTGCAGTCCAGTGAATAAAATAACAAAACCTTGTTTGGTGAAATATACGGATACAGAGTGTGTGTACCGGCTTTACAACGAATTATGGAAAATCGAGGGTACATTACATCGAGGCATCGATGGAACATTATTCCACTTCCGTATCAGAGTGATATCGCCCGCATCAATTTCAATGTTTTTATTTCAAATAAACCTAATTACAGGCACTTTTGAAAGGTCAGGCTCTAGTTGCACCGTTGCACGGGGTCTGGTGCATCTGGGGTGCGTTCAGTATCATTGTCCGACGTCGGCGGACGACGCCCGGAGCGTACTTTCGTCGTTCAGTAACTCGGCTGGGTGTTCAAATCAAACCGTTCAGGGCGGACGACGCTCGCAGCATTCGTTGGGCGTTCGTTTGTATGATCGCTCTAACTGAACTGAACAACAAAATTACGCTTCGAGCGTCCTCCGACGACATAAGTGAACGCGGCCCAGTTATTGTGAGCGGACGTCGCGTCCACAGACTACTTAGAGATACTACGTATCAGACTGCCAACTCTAGAACAAAAATTCTCAGCGTACGTTTTAATGTCGTATGACGTTTTTTTTTTTTAAATGAATGTTATTGAGAATGTTACAAAGGCAAAGGCACGTGACAGATACAGCCTAAAATGCCGCGCCTAGCGCTTTTTTGAAATTTTTTCATTTTCTGAATTTGTTATAAGGAATAATTATTAAAACAACACATTATTTATTAAACGATTTATTCTTTAATTTTTTTTTGTATTTTTCATAAGCTTTTTTTTGCATCGCAGGCAAAACACGATTGTGTAACCTAATAATGTCAGTGCCCTTTAGAATTCTGTTTATTATGTTGCACCAATTCATTATTGTGAACCTTACAGTAATGAAATGAAATGATTGAGGACAATTGTTTTGTGTTCGGTACAGTCTATGAAATCAAATGAATACTTGGACAAAATAATAGCTTTTATATTAGATGCTACATCACTTTGGTGGGCATTGTGTTCCAAGTATTCATTTGTTTCAGTAATGACCGTACCAAAACACCTTACTGCACCTTCGGATGGGTAATTTAGACGGTTTTTTGCTGCAGTATATTCCCGAGTGTTTATCCATTCATGGATGTTTTCTTGCTCGCTTGTGAGACTTTTTTTACACGAATTACATTTATTAAGTTTGATTTTATCTTGTATTTTCCGTACTACCCATCCAGCAGTGTAGGCCCGCGAATGAACGTTCAAGCGTTCTCGTCGGGCCTGCTCCTGCTCCACAATCATTTCAATGTTTTGCGCTGTCCTTGGATGACCCGGCTCGACATTTTCTTTTACTTCTTGAGTGAACAATATCTGTAAATGTATTACTTGATCTGCCGGATCATCCTCACAATTAAATGTTTCATTATGGAACTTTATAATCCTGGTTATCAATAATGACTTAAAGGTGCAGTTGAAGCTGTGGCAGTTTGGGTCATTACTGCGGTAGTTATATGCCCTTACTTGACCAAAAAAGTTTTCAATTGGGTCAGAATTAAAAAATCTGGGTCTCATAATTTTTATACCCTGACTTTTAAAAATCTGCCACAGCCTCATGTAACTTTTTAATGTTAAAACAAAATTCACTAAAGAGGGCACAGACTTTTCTTTTCCTGCCGAATCCACATATTTAATTCTTTCTAATTTAATAATTGCTTCCTTCCAAAATTGATGATGCGGTGATTTGTCTACCACTGCTGTCCTTAGTATGTTGCCCTTACTTCTTTTTGAGTATGTTGCAGCTCCATTGACACTATCAAATAGTTGGTCAAAAAATAAAACCGTTTCTACTGTATTTTCCAGTGTTCTACTGACAGGTCTTCCATCTGCATAGTGAGCTAAAAAAAAAGAGAATTTATTAATATTTTTAATTAATAGTACATTTTTAACTATATTTTTTAACACTTTAACAAACATAACATCACGCCTGTATTTCCCCGAAGGGGTAGGCAGAGGTGTAATAGCACACCCACATTTCGCCAGTTATGTTATAGTCCCATGTAATGGGCCTATTGCCATTGACCGGGCACAAATCCAGACTCCGGGCAGCTACTGAGAATTTCCTAATGAAAAAACTTAATAACACTTTGCCCGATCTGGTAATCGAACCCAGGACCCCACGCTCAGCAGTCGCGCTTGCAACCACTAGACCAACGAGGCAGTCGCTTTAACGCTTTAAAGAAAAAGATTTTTATTTGCAAAAAACATGGTTTTTACAAAGATGTTAGTGGTTTTTGGCAGGTACATCATGTCTCACCGTATGATCGGCATGCAAAATATTATTTATTGGGTAGGTACAATTAATTTACAATTGTCAAAACTACTAGACATTAAATTATTGCAATACGTCTTACACAATCTGTTCAGGAAAACTAAGAAAACCATTATAAGAAATATGGCTTTAATATAATAAAATTTGTAGTAGGAAACAATTGATGCAAAAGACAGGTTGTCAATAAGACCGTTCCCATGGCAACGGTCATCTGCGCGCGCCCCTCGACTATCGATGATGGCGCGTTAACATACTCCGGGCCTTGAAGTATCTTCAACACTAATCCCAGGTTCCTCCATAGGTAGGCGGATAATGTAATGTACCGCTCTCCGGATGGTTCCTCTAGATGTATATATCTCGACCACTCTGCATGCGTTGTCAGCGCCCATATGTAGACGCGTGATACATCCCAACCGCCAGCGTTGTGGAGGCAGATTCGGTTCCTTTACAATTATCATATCTCCGACTTTCGGGATTGCAGTGCCAAGCTTCCACTTGGTTCTTTGCTGTAGTTCCGCAAAATATTCCAATCGACATCGCTTCCAAAATTCAAGGCGTAGCTTTTGAATGGCGTTGTAGTTGGGTCCGGAGTCCCCCGCTGAAAACGAAGGCACCGACGTCAGTGGCCGTCCGATAAGGAAGTGCCCGGGGGTAAGAGGATTTAAGTCATCGGGCTCGGATGATAAAGGGGAAAGAGGACGAGAGTTGAGGATCGCCTCTATTTGCGCGAATAGAGTTGACATCTCCTCAAAGGTTAGAGAGGCGTTAGCGGCTACCCTTTTTAAATGGTATTTGGCAGCCTTTACGCCTGCCTCCCATAAACCACCAAAATGTGGTTTCCTAATTCACGTATTTTAATACTATTTAAAGTATTAATTTCCATCTGCTGCATTTCCTGCACATATTCACAAATTTTAGTTAGACGACCTCTAATATTACCTCGTTTTCTTATCAATTCACTAAATTCAGCATCCCACATCTTTAAGTTAAATTATAAACACTGAACTAGGTAAATAATGTGTGCATTAAAATCAAACCCAACGGTCGATTGCGCTCCACTCGTGGTCGTCACAATAAGATGGCCACTGACGTCAATCAGTGTGACTCAGTGACTAGAAGGAAATATAATGCAAGAATAATTAAAAAAGCTATCTTATTAAAAGGATTGCTTTGCAGACATGGGAAATAATATTCAATATAGAAGTTAAGATGCAAAGTTTTAACAGCGATAACTATGGCGATGGCACGCCTATAGAAAATTGTAGGTTGGTCAATACCCAAACCTGAAAAAAAAAATATGAATACACTAGGTAATCCCTTTAAATTAAATTTTACGTGCTAAATTAAAAGATAGACACGTCAAATATTATCGGCCTTTACGACGTCTTGGGATTTAAAGACAACTTGAGAAGAAAAAACTCTAATCACGCAAACAGAGACGGAAATTGGGGTGGGAAAACGAATAATGAGCGTACTTCCCTCGGAAAGACCACCTGACGCGATGCCTCGCCTTGTCCTGGTAAGCCTCCGAACACCAACAATCTCCACGTTGCCACACAAGCAAAAAACTGGGTCCACCAGCGCGTTCAGGCAAACGTTATTTTCTGTTGCGGTTGTTTTCTCTCTCCGAAATCTGAAGACTGCAGGTCTTCTTTTAATCACGGTCGCCAAATGTTCAGGAAAACGAAGAAAACCATTATAAGAAATATGGCTTTAATATAATAAAATTTGTAGTAGGAAACAATTGATGCAAAAGACAGGTTGTCAATAAGACCGTTCCCATGGCAACGGTCATCTGCGCGCGCCCCTCGACTATCGATGATGGCGCGTTAACACAATCTATAAGTATACAATGGAAATATGTCAGTGTGGAATTACAAATATCTTATCTCATTCGAATTGCAATTTTGCTGTAAGAGAAATTCGACTGCTAACAGGAATCAAACCTGCATACTTCTGCTTAAGGTGAATGCTACGGCCTTCTTCCGAACATTTTCCCGCTAGATGGCGTTGAAGTCAACATTTGACCTTTTTTATTTTTTTGTGCAGAATTGGTCTATTACTGAACCGTAGGACCATTGTTTGCGTATAGAAAACATTGCATTCTATATAATTATGGCATAATATTACCTAAAAATTCACGTAAATAAACATAAATAACGATTCCAATATCTGTCACTTAGATTTATGAAATTCACGCACACATGGACGATAGGATTGTTATATACTAGAATGTCGGTAATGTACATAACTCGTTTTACTATAGAGACCACTAGATGGCGTTTACTTGAAAAATATGAAGTTGGAAATCTTTGAGGGGAATTTTATACCTTTATAAATATCTTATGTAAAGCAGATTTATTTTTGAAAATGAAAGGTATAGTAACAGGTGTAGAAATGTTATTCTGATATTGTAGGAAATTTAATACAAATAAAAACCATTCAAAATATTATATTTGTTTATTATTCAAGTCCCTATGCTAGACGGATCCGACATTTCCTAGCTGAATGACCTCTTGAGAAGAAATGCCGAAAGAAAATAGACTCAAGTTGTGATATTCTTTATTTTCTTTCATTATAATTTCACTTTCTTTTCTTTTACATGTGGTGTAGAAGAAGAAATGAAGTAGGCAAAAAAATATTTCAGAAGATCGAAGCACATACATTGTTTCAAAAGAGCAGCTAGTTGAGCTGGGGGCAGATTTTAGTAGCAACTGAAGAATTTCATACCTTTTTGATACATTACATTAGTATTATTTTACCTTTTTCTACATAGTGAATTAGCAACATTCATTATTTCTTAAAATTAAATGTAACAATGATTCATACACAATGATAAAAAACAGATTCTACACAAACTACAATATATTAGACTAAATAATTGATGTCTTCACTCTCTGCCTTATCTTCCTGTCTTCAAGCCGCTACAAAGGAATAAGTCTTTTTAGTTTATACTTGACACATTTTTTATAATAATGACTGCCATTATTTTCAAATTTACTTCAATATGTAATAAATTACCATCAGTGTCTCCATAACTGCTCTAAAATAAAATCTTATTGTATATTCTAATCTTGAATTGATGTTGCAGGACATTTTTTACTAGAACAAAAGAATACCATATTTGATTACGAAGGTGATACAAGTTTACAAGTTATACAGAAAATAAATATTTTTAGTAATTTCTTGTACCTGTAATTTCATTCAAAAAGATTCAAACTTCTATAACAGTCAGAGGTTGTGACCGAAATGCAGCATATGAAGAAACACTTATCCATTTTACTGACACGCAATTGTCCTTGAACCTGAAATGAATTAAAATTATACTAAGAGAAAATTAGTTACTTAGAGAACTTATAATGTGGATATGCAACAGTATTAGTAACTTCATCATCATCATCATTTCAGCCGAAAGACGTCCACTGCTGGACATAGGCATCCCCCAAGTATGCTAGGGGATATGTCAAAATCGCCACGCTTGGCAGGCGGGTTGGCAATCGCAGTTGGTTGGATACTCAGAGAGTGCTGCTGCACATCCTCTGGTGAATCCCTTAGTCGCCTTTTACGACACCCATGAGAAGCGAGGTGCAATTCTTTACGTCCAGCACCACAGGGAACAATAGTAACTTACTTGATAGTAAGTCATGCTTTTTATTCATAACTAGACTGTTTTTATTATCCAATTTTAGAGCAAAATTATTCTTTTCTTTTGCTGCTGTCTCTAGACTTTGATTTTTCCACATCAAGGACGGAAACCACTTGATTACAATGACAGCTTTCTCATCATCAATTATACCTGTAACAAATAAACTTATTGAAATTATAGAAATCAAAATTATATAAATTGAAGTAATAGAGCTCCTTGTAAAAGTTCATTTGAGGAAGGAAGCTATGATGTCAGCCTGTAATTCTCCTAGTGCAGGCGTCCTGGAAGGCAGAATCGTGAACATACATAGAATCAGAATCATTTGATTTGTGTATGGGTAGATAAAGTAACTCCCTTTTTTGTCAGTTAAAACTACTGCAACACTTACCATTCCAAATTGACTAGCAGTTAGACGGTGTATAAATCATTATCATGCTGCACTACAGTAGCCACTTCAATGGATGCTATGTCTTCTGGGATCTTCTGGAATTCCGCTCACCTCTGTTCACATTGTATTTTTAATTGTGCTACATTAATATCAACAGGATCACAAGCTTCAGGCAGTTTTCTTTTCGTTGTATTTTTTTTTTATGTGTCAGGCGACTTTATCCATGCAGTTTCATGCCACTTTTGTCCAGCAGCTGTGACAATCCTATAAATATAATGAACAATTTTTATAAATATTATCAATCGTTCCGTGTGGTGTCAGACGTAAAGAATTGCACCACCCTATATCTTCTCATGGGTTTGTGTATCCACCAGAGGATGGGCAGCAGCGTTCTCTGAGTATTTAACCAACCAACTGCGATCGCCAACCCGCCTGCCAAGCGTGGCGATTATGGCATATCCCCCCAAGCTACTAGGGGGAGGCCAATGTCCAGCTGTGGACGTCTTTCGGCTGAAATGATGATGATGATGATGATTATCAATCGTTATGGACCGTCAAATAACACCGACGCGGCGACGCAGAGTTGAAGAGCAACGAAGCAACACTAAAATTATACCTACATAGCATTGACCTCTATTTCCACACAGTAATGTTATATAAATGTATGCAATAATGTAATCCTAACGAACGTAAGGCCTAACGAAGTCCACTACTGGACATAAGCCTCCCCCAAGCATATGTTGGGGGGATATGCCATAATCGCCACGCTTGGCAGGCAGGTTGGCGATCGCAGTTGGTAGTTTATATTATATAATTCTTTCAGATCACTTTCACTGGCAGATGTTTTATCAAAATTGCAGTAATAATCCTTGCTTCATGTTTTCATAATACATGAAGTGGACCGTTTCTCAAATCTGCTGCCATTGTAGGCTTGCTACTATTATACATTATAATTTTCCGTGCTACTAGAATAAGCTTCATCAGTTTTGGCTTCAAAATATTTCGCCCATAAAGAGGGAGTCTGGTATTCGCTAAAATCTGAAAAAACAAACAAAATTATTAGGTACTTACACACTGACCTTGAGATGTAACTTTACTACTATGAATTATGTAGGTAATTTTTTTTTTTTTTTTTTTTAAATATGTAGCATTTCTTTTATTCAAACATTGCACACTTTTTTATCAGCACTTGAGGTAAATATATGGAATAAATTACTAATGAAAGTTGTTTATGCCACCTCAATCTACTTTTTCAAAAACAATCTTGACAACTGATTATAAACAAAGAAAATCTATCACAACTGCAATTCGATTGTGAAAGACTTTCAACACTGTTTGATACAGACACATGAGCTACGAGCTGCTTGTCTATAAATAAATAAATAAAAATTAAATTACCTTGTAAAGGGCACTGGTATAGTTCTTGATAACATGATTCTTACATTCCTTTTTTTTTATTAGATTTCCATATGACACTTTCTCTTTCAAGTTTGCAAGTAGAATGTCCAGTATTTTTTTACAGCAATTATGCGCTTTCATGTTGATGTTTCTTCTCATAATATTGACAAGTACTTGTAACAATATTTATTTAGAACTCAAAGAAACAGTAATTTCTTAGTTTGTTTACCAATAATGCAGGCCTGAAAATATAAACATTATTTGAAAATTATGCTAATAATAAAAGTCAAATAAAACTAACTTTGTAGTAAAGAAGATATAAATTTGCATACATAATTGACACCTACAGATTTGATATATTTTTTTAGAGTATGACTCAGCAGTGATCAATATGTATTTTGCAATGCAAATCATGTAGGTATGTACTAAAGCTGACAATTCAAAATGGATTTTTAGTTTTACACGTTCATATGTTCTTATTTGTAAAACTGCACTGACAGAAAGAGTAAAATGTATTGAAATAAATTGACAAAATAACCAGGTTGGTTTTACGTGCATCATGATATTTGGTACATATATAATACCATAGAAATGTTATATGTCTATGTATAATACAATCATCATTGACTTGTTCAATCAGCGGTTTAGTCTTCGTTTTTTGAGAACGCAAGAAAATGTTACGGCTGCGGCTGCAATAAGATATGCATAAACAGAGAAAAAGTTATTGGGTATTGAATCACGAAACGAAATGGCGGGACCGGGAACTTATTTTGTCATTTCAAGTGATTTCCGATCGAACATAGCCTCCACTTTTCGAAAATGCCGAGCACAAAAATAGAATAACACTACACACGTATACTTACGAAGTTTCATCAATCCAATTATTCAATTGTATTGAAAAACATAACCGGCGCGGCGTAAATATCACCGCCGGTTCACTTCCATAGAAAATATTTTTGCTGTAGAGCGAAGGGGGAAAATAGAACCGCGTCCTCCGCGCACCGCATTCCTCCCCCGCGGTGGCCTGGGTCGCCGCCATCTTTGACTGGTTGTAGTTAGCTGTCAGTAGTAGCGTCAGTTAGTTATTTTTTCTCCTGTGAGTAAATAAATTCCGTAAATTCTGTTGTTTTCGTCGAGTTTTTGTAATTGATTTTCCGAGGATTTAATTAAAGTCGTTTATTTTTGGTGCAAAACTATAAACGGAGAGCAACAATTATGCGGACACCAAAGTGCTGTGTTGTTGGTTGTAGTAATAAGCGAGAGGACGCATTTTTACATTATTTCCCCGTGAGTGATGATATTAGACTTAATAAGTGGTTGGACTGTATAAACTCTGAAAATCTCAAAAATGTACCGAAAGTAAAACTTGCTAAACTCTCGGTTTGTCACATACATTTTGAGAAAAGGTTTACCAGGCCGAATTCCCGACTGAGGTATGGTGCCTACCCATCATTGTTTACACCTGAGGAAATTACCAATGGGGTTCCCGCACTACACATTGATGATATTTGTAAGTAGCCTAAAACGATATTAACTGTTTTTTTTTAAATATTGTTCATGCTAATTCAATATAAAATGTATAAGTCAACTGTCTTTAATCCCATTTCAGCCAACAAATGTGAAGAAATAACCAAGAAAAGACATTCAGACCATTCCTATTTCAAAGATGAAGAACCAATTCCAAAGGTTGCGAGATTCAGTGGTAAGCCACCAAGAAATACAGATTAAATATAAAAAAAACACTAATACTTATGACTTATACTAGTATAATAATTATGGCAATGATGTATGTATATGTTGTTACAGCTTCAGCCTCCACATGCAAGGACTCTGGTCATCACTTTGTAGAAGAATCACCTTACATTACTCATCCATTGACCAGCTCTCAAGCAAAAGGTTGGTTACTTGTAAATGTCAATTTTGCCATGTGTCATTTTTTGCACAGAAGTATGTAGTAAATGTGGTCTTAATGTATGGTATTTATATGTTTTTACAGCTTCAGCCTCCATATACAAGGACTCTGGTCATCACTCTGCAGAAGAATCACCTTATAGTGCTCATCCATCTACCAGCTCTCAAGCAAAAGGTTGGTTACTTGTAAATGTCAATTTGCCATGTGTCATTTTTTGCACAGGAGTATGTAGTAAATGTGGTCTTAATGTATGGTATTTATGTTTTTACAGATTCAGCCTCCATATACAAGGACTCTGGTCATCACTCGGCAGAAGAATCACCTTATATTGCTCATCCATCTACCAGCTCTCAAGCAAAAGGTTGGTTACTTGTAAATTTCAATTTTTGCCATGTGTAATTTTTTTGCACTTGAGTACATAGTAAATGTGGTCTTAATGTATGGTATGTATATATTGTTACAGCTGTAGCTTCCATATGCAAGGACTCTGGTCATTATTCACCAACAGAATCAATTTTAATTGCTCATCCATCAACCAGTTCTCAAGCAAAAGGTTGGTTTCTTGAAATAAGTTTTTATTATTATTGTACTAAGTTTTCGACATTTTATATTGTATAAAAGTGTGTTAGTGTGTGTTTGTTAGTGTTATTGGGTTTTTTCATTAGGAAATTCTCAGTAGCAGCCCGGAGTATGGATTTGTGCCCGGTTAACGGCAATAGGCTCGCCTCCTATTACATGGGACTATAACATAACTGGCGAAATGTGGATGTACTATACACCTCTGCCTACCCCCTCGGGGAAATACAGGCGTGATGTTATGTTATGTTATATTGTATAATTGTTATACTGGATAAAGTAGCTTTCTAATAGTGAAAGAATTATTAAAATCAGTAGTTTTAGAGTTTATCGATTACAAACAAACAAACAAATCTTTCTTCTTAATAATATTAGTATAAATAGGCTTGTGTTGGACCACTATCTCACAAAGTATTAAGCAATGAAATGGTTGACAATAGTGCATGCTTACCTAGCTATTGAATGCTACTTTAACCTAATCAATTGAAACTTGAAGACTCCTTGGTTTATGAAACACACACACATAACACATAATATCACGCCTGTATTTCCCCGAAGGGGTAGGCAGAGGTGTAATAGTACACCCACATTTCGCCAGTTATGTTATAGTCCCAAGTAATAGGGGGCGAGCCTATTGCCATTGACCGGGCACAAATCCAGACTCCGGGCTGCTACTGAGAATTTCCTAATGAAAAAACCCAATAACACTGCCCAACCCGGGAATCGAACCCAGGACCCCACGCTCGTCAGTTGGGCTTGCGACCACTAGACCAACAAGGCAGTCAGCAACTGGTAGCTGTTTATGAAACACTGACTCCAAATTATAATCTCAAATGAATATTGATAATGAGATGAAGTTTTTTTGCAGGCCCAGGTTTGATTCTCCTAAAAACACCAAAGGCATCAAGAAAAAGACTAATAAGTAAAATAAACCAATTAACACCCAATTGTGCAAAGCTGTATAAGATATACAATAAATCTAAGCACCAAATTGATTATCTGAAGAGGGCAAAAAGGGCACTGAAATTTTCTAAGGAGAACTCTTTTGAAGAGCTTACTTGTAAGATGAACCCATATGCTAAGCAAATAATGCAGATGCAAATAAACCTTTGTATGAAAAAGAAACAGGCCCACAGATTTACAGACTCTGAAAAACTAATTGCACTATCTATTATGAAACAGAGCCCAAAGTGTTACAGATTTCTACGGAAAATATTCATCTTACCTTCAAAATCCACATTGAATAAGCTAATATCACAGCTGAATATTGAAGTTGGGATAAATTCTGTGCTTATTGAAGTAATGAAGAAAGAGGTATGTCATTTTCAAACTTATGTGTATAGTGTGATATATCCCACATGTGTCTAGTGCACAATGAAAAAGTAACATTTATTTTGTTTTCAGGTTGCCACATGGAACACTAACAAAAAATTTTGCTCCATAATTTTTGATGAGATGCACCTTGATGAACGGCTAAGTTTCAATCAAAACAAAGATAATATTAATGGATTTGTGCACTTCGATCAAAAACATAAAGAGTTTGCAGACCAAGCTCTTGTCTTTATGTTAAGAGGAGCTGTATATAAATGGCAGCAACCATTTGCCTTTTACTTTTGTAAAGGTGCAACTAATCCAGCTGAGCTGAAACGCATAATAAAAAAAGTTGTCACTGCATCCATAGAGATTGGGCTTAGGCCCATTGCTACAATCTGCGATCAGGGATCGACATTTCGCAGAGCTCTTGGGGAGCTTCAACAAGAGACAAGGCGAGCACAACTCATTGCAGATCTGCCAACAGGTTGGTAAAGAATACACATACTACTCATGCAAATAAAGAATGGGATTGGAAATGGCGGCACTTTTACTGTTCTATGTGCCTCTCACTCTCACAATACTATATGTGTGAGCGAGAGGGGAATACAAATGCTACTATTTTCAGTCCCATTCTTTATCTGTGCCAATAGCACATACATAGACCATACATCAGGATATCATAACATTAAACATTTTTTGTTGAATTTTAAATTCCAATCTAATTTATAATTATTGTCTTTCAGATGACACTGTGGAGTTATGCGGACTAAAATTAAACATTATCTACGACCCCTCACACATAATTAAGGGTTTCAGAAATAACTTCCTTAACAAATGTATTAAATTGGATGGAAAAATTTCCAAATGGCAGGATATTGTAGACGTGTATTTGACAGACTGTAACCATGCTGACTCAAGACTTCTTCACAAACTTAATGATCATCATGTCATTCCTGAGAAAATGAGCAATAGAAATAAAATGAAGGTTTGTATTTTCTTTGCATTCCAAAACAACTTTAATACTATTTATAAATGAACTTCTCACTTGACCTAACTGTCTCATTTTGGAATGGTAGTATGTTCCTGTGATGCTACTGTTGATTTGGAAACCTAGTTGCTTGGTCAATAATTAAGTATATGCCATGCTAATAAAAACGGCCAATTTATACTGCACAGTAAAATGATGTAGTGCACGGTATTACTAATAAACACCCAGTTTATTGTTTACTGCATTGCTTTTCAGATTTGTAAGCATTAATTGAAATGAAAAATTTGCAGGTCAAAACTGCCGCGCGTGTGTTCAGTTCCACCGTATCTGCTGCCCTTTCGTATACTTCACAGTTTTGTAAGTTTTTTTTTCTATACTATTAAAAAACTATCTGAGCCATATCTTGTTAAAGATATATTTGAAAAACTGATAAGATGTAACATAAGCTGGGGCCTGGGGACCTTTGAAGGGGTGAATGTACTTATCATAAAGAACAACTTTTTCTATGGTTTGTGCTAGGGCTACTGTTTCCTACAACAGTCATCAATGTTGCTCGACAACATGTCAAAACAGCAGATTTTTTGTTTTCACTTTATTTTTTTCATAAATCTATTATTACATGACAGACCCTGTTTTTTTTTTCAGATGGTAAAAAGTCATATTAATTTTGTAATTGGTTAGGTGGGCTCCTATTCTTCTTTTCTTTATTTTGACTATGATTCTATGATATACTACAAACCTTAAATATAATCATTTTCTATTTCCAGCTCACTATGCCGATGGAAGACCAGTGAGTGACACCATGCCAAACACAGCAAAAACAGTGAAGTTTTTCGACAACCTATTTGACAGCATCAATGGTGCTGCCCTCCACCATAAGCATACAAAAGGAAAGGACCTGCGGAGGGCAGTTACTTCCACAACTAAGCACCATTCATTCTGGAAGGACGCCATTAACATTTTAGAAAAAATTCAATTTCTGGATGAAAAAGGCAACACAATATCAGTGCCCACATTAAAAAGCTGTGTTACTACCTTGAAAAGTTTAATGAGGCTGTGGCAGTTCTTTCAAGAGCAGGGTCTAAAAGTTATGCGTCCTCGCTATTTCAACTCTGATCCAGTTGAAAACTTTTTTGGGCAAGTGAGGGCGTATAACTTCAGACACAATGACCCAGACTGCTACAGCTTCATTTGCACATTCAGATCACTTCTGATAACACGGATGATCAAATTTCACAATGATACATTTAACTGTGAGGATGATCGGGCAGACCAACTTTTGAGCATGTCTCAAATTTTAAAACTGAAAACAAGTTCCACTTTTGAAGCCGAATGTGAGACTGAAACAACCTCACCAACTTCACCAACTCGGTCAAAGTCAAATTTGCCTGATCATCCTGACAATGTGAATGAAGTTGTCAATCGGGCAAGACAACAACGCCTGGAAGTCCATTCTCGGGCGTACACTGCCGGATGGGTAGTGAGAAAAGTGTTAGAAAGAACTCCCTGTGACGAATGTAAAAATTTATTGACATCTGAATCACCTCTTCAAATTCATGAATGGGTGAGTCACAGGGAGTACAACCAATGTAAAAAGCGACTAAGCTACCCATCTGAGAAAGCAGTTCGGTGTTTCGGCACAGTTATGGAAACGACAAATAATTTTCTGGAAAATAGCCCTCACATAAATTATATCTCCAAAACTATTTTAAAAGAAATTAAATCAAAAATGACGTACGAAATAAACTGCCCGAAACACCGAAACAATCAATTTGCATTAATTGTTGTGAAATTTGCCATCCATAACTGGTGTAACACAATTAATAAAATTTTAGGGGGAACCGATATTGTGCGGCTCGAAAAACGAGTGGGGGTACTGCCGCAAATTCAAAAAATGGCGTATGAAAAATATATAAAAAAACTGAAAAATAAATCAACTAAAAAATGTTCTGTTGTTTAAATTTTAATATCCCAGACACAGTCCAGTACTGTACGTACCTAACAGTATGGGTATAAAGGTGAAATTCATTAGGTGACATTTTTGGCAAAAATCAGTTTTTTTTTCCATCCAATTCCCTATCAGCCGAAAGTGATGTATATTTTGCTAAAAATGTCACTTAGTGAATTTTACCTATAAGCCCACGTAAATATAATAAAACATTTAGTACCTACCTATCTATACACTAGTATCATTTATACCTATCTACCTATAGATATATAGATACTGAAAACCTACCTACTTGCAAATGTCAAATTCTATTTTCCCCCTGCTACAGATTACTTAATCGATGAAAAAATTTCAAGGCAGTCGTCCGTCTGATACGTAGTATCTTCTAAGTAGTCTGTGGTAAATATAATTCGCACTTGCAGTCATAGATCATAGAGTCACTGACTGCGTTCGAAAATACAACTTGAATAAAAAAGGATTACAATATTTTACATAACTTTATTTTTCTGGTAGCGTTTGCTTGTTTGCACAAACTAAAAATATTGAATAACCCAATTTTACAAGTTGTTTATTATTATTGATCTATAAGATTAGAGTGAATTAATATTTTTTTAATAATTAATTAGTATGTAATTGATTTGTCTCGTTTTTTTCCTAGTTCAGAACGCACCTAAATTATTTCTCTAGTCTAGTGCTAGTGTGACACAAATCTACATGTACTACAATAATTATAATGTCTGAATGTCTGTCTGTTTTCTTTTGCATAAAAAGTATTTATTATACGATTAAATTATTTCAATAGAATAATGTCTTTGAGTTTCAATTATTCAATTATCCAGTCTCGTAGGTACCTACATGCTTTTTTCAAAATGTCTATTAGGCAAAAATCACCTGTTTCCTACATTTGTGTTCACATAAATCGACAAAATGTGGGGAACATCAGATTTCTTTGGCGGTTTCATGGTTGATCCCATAGTAAAAGTTGTTCATACTGATGAGTACAATGACCCCATAAGAGGTTCAGTTATTTCAATAACACGTTGTAGATAATAAATCCATAGTTATTAGAAAAACCTCTTAAGGGGTCATTGTACTCATCAGTATGAACAACTTTTACTATGGGACCAACACTGAAATCGCGAAAAAAAACACCTATTCCCTACATCTGTGTTCACATCAATCGACAAAATGTGGGGAACAGCTGATTTTTTTTGGCGATTTCTGGGTCGGTCCCATAGTAAAAGTTGTTCATACTGATGAGTACAATGACTACTTACGTTAAGAGGTTTTCAGTTCTTTCAATAAGACTGTAGATAATAAGTCCATAGTTATTAGGATACGCGATAAACGACATTCACGCGGGCGAAATCGCGGGCATGAGCTAGTTGATTATAAGATTGACCCTGAAAAGTAATAACGTCGACTATTGTGAGTTTGTGAGGAAATTACAGAATGCTGATAGATAGTATAGTAGGTACCTACTTTAGGATATGGAATAAAATTGTGATCATGATAATTATAATTAATGACGATATTGAAATAGTATAATAAATCCAAATCGAAATCAAAATAAATAATTTGTAACATAATAATATAATTCAATAATCCTACAAATAATATAACAACAGTGCAACACGCAACGAAACCGCGCGCAAAAGTTAGTGTCAAACATGAAACTTCGAAATCTAGTTATTACGCCGAGCGACACACTAAGGTCACAAGGGCATCGGTTTGGCAACGCGCCGCGTGGGAATTCCTAGAATCGTAGGTACCAAAGACATTTCTATACTAACGTAATAGACCACTACAGTGTGCGACTGAGATACCGATCTTTACGAAAAAACCTATATGCTAGAAAGAGACATAATAAAATGTCAGTAGAACCGATTTTGAAAATTGTAATCTCCCACAGCGTCCCATCAAAATATAATCTCGTATTATTTTATGATTTATTTCACAATCGTTCTGTATTTTATCCAATTAATATCAATAATCGTATTGGTGTAGTGTTCTGTGTTATACTGCTGTGTAATTTACATTATTAACCTAAAGAAAGAGATGTTTCACAGGTAAGTATCTGCAGGACAATACAACTTTCATAATGCTTATTTTCATAGAAGTTATTCTTTAAATCATTTAGTAATGCATTAATAACATGCAGTAAATACCGTATTTTCTATATAATATGTTATTTTAAATAATTATGTGTTAGATAAAAAAATATTGTGTACGTGAAAATGAAACCGTTTCGCATATGGATTGCTCAAAATATATCGATATGTCGATAGTTTCAATTATA
Organism: Asteroscopus sphinx; assembly: GCA_949699075.1. NCBI lineage: Eukaryota > Metazoa > Arthropoda > Insecta > Lepidoptera > Noctuidae > Asteroscopus > Asteroscopus sphinx. Next base: position 16,351,638 of record OX453024.1, read on the forward strand.
TATTTTTTGTACTACCTAGCACCATACATGTCACAAGATAGTGTCCGTTACTGCTTTAAAAAAAATACAATCGAATTGAGAACCTCCTCCTTTTTTTGAAGTCGGTTGAAAGTATTGAAAGGTTGATTTAGTCCGGCCGCACATTGGAAGGAAATCACAATGATTCATTCATTGATCACAGAAAAAATCTGACGCACCTTAACCTATACCATGGTTGTACTTTTACGATGTTATAATAGTATGTTGTACGTCTATGGCAAAGAGACGTTTCACAGGTAAGTATCTGCAGGACAATACTACTTTCATAATGTTTATTTTACATTTATACAGTTAATTTTAGTACCAGCCCCGCAGACTGACAGAATTTTCCGAATCGTATGTCTGCTTTTGACATATTAAAATGTAAATACGGTGCTATTTTATGACAATGTGCGGCCGGGCTAAAAATGCTGTAAAATATTGACCGGCTAACTTCATAACTTCCAGATTTCCTGTAAATGCTGTTATTAAAGAAAAATGGATGGGCACAAATGTTAAAACGAATAAGCACCGTATCTACTATTCTCCGCCAAATAGTGATGCTTGCATTGCTGTGTTTCGGTCAGAATGGTACGGGTGCCGGTGTAATTACAATCACATGAGACTTTCCATCTTCATGTTGTTTGGCGAACCGACTTGCGGTACCATTTAGGTTACAGCCTAGATGGTATTGCAGTTGTTATTGGCAAAGGTAACCGCTTAACATATGGTGGGCCTTTAGTTCGTTTCGCCATCCTATACAATAAAATAAAATAAAAAAAAAGCTGAAAGCCTCGAAAAAATTACAGGGTTTGCAGTAGATATTTTAAGGATAACTGTATCGTTTAATGAAATCACCAACGATCCATACCTACGGTTTGATTTGTTGCTAATTAAGTTTGTTTTCATGTTGCATGTTTACGTAAGGGTAAGATAATATAAATAAATAAATAAATATCTTCGGGACATTTTTACACAGCACCATCTAGTCCCAAACTAAGCAGAGCTTGTGATATGGGTACTAGACAATGGATATAATACTTATATACTTTTTTTTTTTTGTAAATACGTACTTATAATACATAAGAAACACCCAGACCAACACAAACACTTATGTTCATCACACAAATATTTGTGTCCTGTGGGAATCGAACCCACGACCTCGTGATCAGAAGTCCGACACTCGAACCACTAGACCACAGAGGTCGTACATATACATATGTATGAGCGCATCTCGCCGTTAAACTTGATAGTTTGGTGAGTTTTCTAGTAAATTAAAGCTAAAGAAATTGTACCTTTGATTGAATAAATAAAATAAATAAAAACTCATCATAACGAACAACATTTACTATGGGAGCAACCACAGAGTACATTATTATAACTGGAGCAACCCTGAAATCGCGAAAAAAATCTGCTGTTTACTACATTTTGTCGATTCGTGTGAACACTAATGTAGGGAATAGCTGTTTTTTATTAGATTTCAGGGTTGACCTCGTAGTAAAAGTTGTTCGATAGCACTCAATAAATAAGCTCTTCAAATATGACCACACACGTATATCGGGAGATCATCAGTATTAACGGCGCGCGAACTGGGCTCTTTGGTCATCATTGCTAGAAACCACTGGTCTTGCTGTTCTCATGGAATACAAATTCCCATGAAACTTCATTGAGCATCTTAATCATGGAAGGGACTAGGTTGCTATCCGCAGCTCTAAGTTTGATCAGATAGGTCCTTTTTACTAAAACAAATCTCATAGATACAAAAAATACAACAAAAAAGTTTTATACACTTATTTTTCATGGCGAAACGAGCTAAAGACCCACCTAATGTTAAGCGGTTACCTTTGCCCATAACGACTGAAATACCAACTAGTCTGTTACCTGAATGGTACTGCAAGTCGGTTCGCCAAACTGAGACATGAAGACGGAAAGTCTCATGTGATCATTCAATTTGTGCATTAAAAGAGCCTCCACGAGTGACGATATTTAATTGATCGTCCGGCGCACTCTGGGCAGTCAGCCCCGCTATCAACCTGCTGACTGGCTAATCTTTTCCCCACGACATGAGCTATTATTATTATGTAGCTCATGTCGACACGAAGAAGAAGAAGATTCAATTTGTAAAAATATACCATATTTAGAAAATGGGTTCTTGCAAATGCTAGATTGTCAAGTATGCGAATGCTAAGAGATGGATTCTTAGCCGGTTGCAAATTTAGCCTGCCGCTGAGAAAACTCTTTCTTGAGCTGACGCAGACTTGATTTTATATGATTCGGTCGTCTGTATCGAATCGAAAATCATGGCCAGGTTCTTGCTCCACCTCCAATTTCATCCTCAGAATTTAGTTGCACGATTCCAAAAACAAAGATCCTATATCTTTGTTTTTGGAATCGTGCAACTAAATTCTCGACATTTAATTCTTTGCCTATTTGAAATAAAAACTAACTAATAACTAGAAATTATCGAAACACTGATGTTTCTAAATCTAAGTCGATAAAATTATAATGTATAAGTCTGATGTGTAACTTAAGTTGACTGGACAAGAAAACTTGTCAAGTTCATAGATATTGTAATTTTTCATCAAAATTCAATAATTTGACCAATTCCGGAATCGTGTATAGGAACTTAGTTCCGGGATTGAAAACCTTTCTATACACCTAATTAAAACTAATATGATTAATTGTAAAATGTTCCGTGTGGTGCCGGACGTAAAGAATTGCACCAGCCTATATCTTCTCATGGGTGTCGTAAAAGGCGACTAAGGGATTCACCAGAGGATGGGCAGCAGCGTTCTCTGAGTATTTAACCAACCAACTGCGATCGCCAACCCGCCTGCCAAGCGTGGCGATTATGGCATATCCCCCCAATATATGCTTGGGGGAGGCCTGTGTCCAGCAGTGGACGTCTTACGGCTGAAATGATGATTAATTGATTTTTTTATTTCTTTCTTATGTATTCCTTACCTTCGTGACATTAATAATGTAATTATAATATAGCCCTTAATTGCGCAACTCAATCTTTTAAAACAAATAAAATTATGTCTCGAATATCTGTAATTTTAAAACAATAGTTACTTAATAGCTTAGCAGTTTTAAAATACTACCACTCCTTAAAAGTAAGGCTGGTTGAACTATATCGATAATGCGGAAACGTCCATGACACATCACTAAAAATCACCCCTACACGTGTCAATTTCGCACATAAACTCATTTTGCTTTCGGTGACGTGATAATGAGGTGACAGTGTCTCTATTACGTCAGTATAATACCTTTATGGTAGGTACTGCATCGACATCTGAAAAGAGCGGCAACGTCGCGTTTATTTCAATAAAATATACTACGATCATAGATTTAGAACACTATAGATAGAGTTTCGACGTGCCCCTTTTAGATAGCAATAGTTTTTACTTCAGTGATACCACACTAAGATTTTTACCCAAATTTTTTTGAGATTAAGTTAGGGGGCTCTTAGAGTACGTAGAAAATAACTTGAAAATGCGCAGTGATCAGTTTAAACGATTTTAACCTCTATGTCAGTATAGTAAAAAGCGCAATCGTACCATCTTTGTTCAAGTTATTTGCCGGATTAACATTTAATGAAGGCCAGTGGCTCCTACACTCTCGTCTATGAATCACGTATGTACATACAAAGGTAATTTAGAAAAGGGAATAAAATAAAGTATTTTAGAGAAATAGGATTTATTGTAAATTTTTTTTGGATATATTTAATAATATTTATACATAGATATATTTTGGATATTGATTGGATGTATAGGATTTATTGTAATTTTAAGTGTAATTTATTGGCCTTTAAAAAAAATCAATTTCGTTTCAATATTAAAACAACCATATAAACCAATCTACTTCATCAATAAATAAGGATGAAAATAAAAATACCCTAAATAATGGGTACATAATTACGTAAATCACAGCAGCACTAATCACGAAATTATTTAAAACATACGTCTCCTTCAACAATTTAATAAAAAGATAAAAAGCACCATATAACAGGTAGCACCCTAAATAATGGGAACGTAAACATGTCTATCATGGCAACACTAAACACGGAAATATTTTAGGTTATGTTATTTAGAAAACGCTGAAAACTGCGAATATTTCTATAAGAAATGGGTTCAAAATAGTTAACACTTACGTACTTGTAGAAACACATTGTATGTAGTTAAATAAACACAACAATTTAGATATAAAATGCCACTTACCCGTGGAAAGTTAATCCTTCAATGTATTGCTCGCTGCGGCTCTTGCAGCCTAACACACTACACCCGACCATATCACGGAACTGTATGAGTGTTTTTTCACGAAGTTTCACCATAAAATTATAGAAAACTGCGAAGCACAATTAATAAAACTCTTTAGTTTGACAGACCGAACGCTTTGTTTGTCAAACTTTAAAAGTGTGACACCTAAAATATGGGTAACATGTAAGAGATGGCGATATAATAGTTGTGTCTTGCTCTATCTTAGGAGCAGTGGCATAAGTCCATTTCTTTCCCACATACTCTGACGTAGTTAGGAATCTATCTGTAGTGTTCATAATCTAAGACTACGATAATTTCATTTTTTAAGATAGCGCCATCTATCAAGTAAAATGTAAACTAGCGCTGTTATGGCATCTTCTTTATATACTATCGTATGATACGTTGGTATATACGAAGATCTGTCATAATTATTACGCACACAAAGATCGAAATGCCAAATTTTGCTCGAATTTCATTATTGTTTTACTGAGTAAATACTGCAACTTATTTCGTGAAAAGTTAGTATGCGGATACAGTTTTGTGTAGAAAAGTGATAAAATGATGTGAATTAAGCAAGAACTGTCTGTGAAATAGTGGACGCTCAAACGCAAAATGTATGGACGGAGCCATCGGAGCATCCACCTTAAACATTTAAAATTTTGAACATTTCTTTTCTATACATGTAATATTACTTACAAAATTTTGCTGTATACGACAAGGCTGCAGATACTGTTTTGCTGAAGACCTTCACGCAATTTTTTACCTGAAAAAATAAAAATTAAGCTATTGTTAATAAAACTTAGTCATGTCAATCTCTAGCAGCATACAAATGACTGGTTAAAACTGACAAGAAACCCACCTTCATCTTCTTTATCTTTTCTGGAATGACATGTTGGTCATTTAATTTGTAAAGGAGTCTGGCTTCGGTGTGATGGCAGTCAGTTTCATACACATCTACGATGTCTTGCCATTTTGAAATTTTCCCATTAAATATTATATTTTTGTTTAAAAAGTTATTTCTCAAACCCTTAATCAGGTGTGAGGGGTCATACACAATACTAAGGTTGACCCCACTTATTGTGACTGTGCCATCTGAAATGAAAAAAGAATTACATAAAATAAACTATTTTTTTATACAGTTATAATTTAGTGAGTGCCATTGAGTTTTTAGTGTGTACCACGGAATATATACAGCATGTATAGTGGAAAATATTGATGTAACCTTGAAATACTAGCGCTACTACTGCTGCAATCGGTCGTTTCATGCAAGTGATTTTAGAATTTTTAGCCATAGTGGTGGTCAACAGCAATATACCTACGGCTCTTCTTCTATCGTGTCAACATGAGCTACATAATGATAATAGCTCATGCGGTGGGGAACAGATTAGCCAGTCAGCAGGTTGTTAGCGAGGCTGACTGCCCAGGGTGCGCCGGACGATCAATCAAATATCGTCACTCGTGGAGCCTCTTTGAATGCACCCCTATGGCTGGGATACTATAAGTAAATAGATGATACCGTAGGATTATACCAACCTGGTTCTTGATTTGCAAGGAGTTGGTCACGATTTGTGTCTGCTTTCAGGCTTTTTAGTGCAGATTGAAAGGCAGAACCTTGGTCACATATTATAGCAATTGGCTTCAACCCGCATCCTACTACGGCAGATATTACATCTTTGAGGAGCATTTTCAATTCTATTCCTGAGGTTGCTCCTTGGCAGTAATAATAAGCCACAGGTTGCTGCCACTTGAAAACGGCTCCTCTAAGCATGAACACAAGGGCATGGTCAGCAAACTGGTTTTTTTTTGTATTCAGCTCCACAAAACCATTAATAGTGTCCTTATTTTTATTATATGTTAGAGCAGCCTCTAATGACATTTCGTCAAATATACACGAACACATCTTCTTTTTATCTTCCCATGTTGCAACCTGGAATAAATTAAAGTAATATAAACATATTTTCTTATTTTTTAAATACAAAAAAGTATTGATAAGATTTAACTCTTGCATCTACCAATGTTTGTTCTTAACTGTAATATAATTACCACCATAGTCTTGTTTATATACATGGGTTGGGTAGTATAAGGTAGTACAAACCTCTTTCTTCATCATTTCGAAAACTTGTGGGCAGATTCCTGTTTCTACATTCAATTTTGCTACCATTTTATTTAAAGTAGATCTCGAAGGTAATATGAAGATTTTGTGTAAAAATCGGTAGCATTTGGGACTCTGCTTCATTATAGACAGTGCTATAAGCTTTTCCTCCGTTGTGAATCGACACCCTTTCATATTTTTTGTGCAAAGGTTGATCTGCATTTGCATTATTTTTTTTGCAAATGGGTTCATGTTTGCTGTAAGTTGCTCAAAGGATTTTTCCTTGTTGAACTTAAGAGCTTTCTTAGCTCGTCGGTAAAAGTCTGTTTGTTGTTTTGCCTTTTTATATGCTTTGTATAGCACTTGGCATGTTGGCGTTAAATCTTTCACTTTTTTAATTATTCGCTTTCTGGAAGCTTTTGGTTTTTTCACAGTTCTGGCTTTATCCAAACCTGAAACATTGTAAGATAGTCTATGTAAGAAGTGATATTCCTGGGATTCATTCTATTTTTGAGAATCTGGGATACATATTCTAAGATAAGAAAGCCTAGCTAAGATAGTTAACAGGATGTTATTGATTTGTTTTGTCTGCAGTGATAGATTAACTGACAGGGCATCACAAGGGGCACCAATAGCAAAAAAAACCTTACAGCCAAAACATGTCCACTGCAGAACACCACAAAAATAACCAAGTCCAATATCTAACAAATCTCACTCACTAACTAATTAACCTGTAACTTGCAGCAGGTTACAGGTTAGTATATCTATTGATTCTAGCCACATTAGCATAATACACAAGTTGAGTTATTAACAGGGTTTTTTAAAGTTAAATTCAAAATGTTGCCTGTAGAATATTTGTTTAAATAATATAATAGATCTAATTTAATAAAAACGCCCTTATAAAGATATTCTTAGATATCAGAAAGTCTATATTACCTGAGTTCTGATTAGCCAGAGGATCTTGTGAAATTTCTGATAAAGTCTGGAAGTCTCGGGATTTGGAAGCAATGACTTCTGAAATAGCCAACAAAGAATAAAATATTAATTTTAGGTCACATTCAATAGAAAAGGAAGTGTCTAAACAGCCACCAGTGGCTGTTTAATAAAAAGAAGTATCATGCCACTAATGGAAAGCTAAGAAATAATGCTATTCTGTCGCAAGTTGTTAGCTTTTAAATTTATTTCTTAAGGCGGCCCATACACCTACAATATAATTGGGGCTGGTGGCGAAGTAACAAACCATGCGGATTGTACCATCTGTGAGGTAAAGCTGCACTTTCTGTGTTCATTCCGTGGGAGGGTGACCATTTTGTTACAAATTGCCTCCGTGCCTCGGAGAGCATGTTAAGCTGTTGGTCCCGGTTGCCATACAAACATCTGTGGCAGTCGTCACTGGAAGTCAGAAGCCCGAAAGTCTGACAACAGGTCTAATGTCCGAATGTCAGTATTACCCAGTAACTGGGTTGTGGAGGCTTGATGACACCCACTCTGTGTAAAATACTGACATTCAGCTGTATCTGGTTATACTGGAAGCCTTACACAACATAATTGGGAAAAGGTGTAGAGGATGATGATTCAAAATATTCTTGGAACGAATGAAAATTAAAGACTAACTGTATTACCTGAAACCTGACTAGTTTTTGGATATTGCATGATGCACTGAAACTCGGAAACACACTGGAAGTTGAAGCAATCGCTTGGATTTCTGAAATTAACAGAAAAATAAAGTGTCTTAGAAATAGGTACAACTGTCTTATATTTACACATGTATTATGTATGTAAAATATATAACAATAGCATACCTTTCAGTGGTTCCAGGGAGTATGTGTGGTCAAAGTGTCTTTTACGGGAATATGAATGCTCAGTCTGAGGATCCAGATTTTCTGTAATTGGACAAAAAAAAACAATTTCATCATCCATGATATAGTTTTGTAGTCTGAAAAAATGTATAATGTTGATGCATGAGTTCAGATTAACCATCATAATGTCATCAATATTATTTTTCCTTCAGGCATTGATTGATTGATCTTGTAGTCACCAACTCAAATCTTTGATGTGTTAATATGTACAGTCATGAATTACTATGACAGGTTTCTACAGTGGCATAGATTTCAATGTTGTTGACTGTACATAGCTATTAGTGTGCCCGTGTGCCAAGGATTGGTGTTGTATAAGAAGACTAAAGAGTAGATCTAGTAACTATAACAGAAGACTTACAACAAGATAATTAAACCTACAAGTAAAACAAACACTACTTTCTAGCTCAAAATCATTCATACCACTTTTGAATTGTGACTAGCTCTAATTATGGTCACCACCTGAATAGTTAAGTTAGTGGTGCTACAAAGGCTGTTATAACATAACATAACATCACACCTGTATTTCCCCGAAGGGATAGGCAGAGGTGTATAGTACACCCACATTTCGCCAGTTATGTTGTAAGTCCCATGTAATAGGGGGCAAGCCTATTGCCATACAAAGGCAAACAAACAAAAAAACAAAGGCTGTTATGTTACACAATAATATCATAGTTTCTTCGAATGAAGTATTTTAATATCACACGTTTTAAAAATAGTGACTGAGATGTGTAAGAAAATCGGCATAACAAGCATACCTAGATTTTTTTTATGTTTTATGTAATCCTGGAGCATGTTATAAGACATACAACAACATTTTATAGTTTCTTCGTATGAAGTATTTTAATACCACATGTTTTAAAAATAGTGACTGAGATGAGTAAGAAAATCGGCATAACAAGCATACCTAGATTTTTTTAATGTTTTATGTAATCCTGGAGCATGTTATAAGACATACAACAACATTTTATAGTTTCTTCGTATGAAGTATTTTAATACCACATGTTTTAAAAATAGTGACTGAGATGAGTAAGAAAATCGGCATAACAAGCATACCTAGATTTTTTAAATGTTTTATGTAATCCTGGAGCATATTATAAGATATATACCATGTAAATCCAACATCATTTTAGGTAAAATGAAATTACAGATTTTATATAGTATAGCAAAATGTTTTATTGTAGTGACAGACCGGGAACAAAAGATAGGTAGCAAAACACGATCACCAAGGGGTGGCCTACTTAAAAAAATACTTATGATAAAATGCTGTGCAACCTTCATAGTATTCACATTTATTCCAACACCCCCTCTCAATGTAAATACTATTACCAAAACATAACTAATACTATATGTATTAGTTATTAGTTTATTAGTTATACTTCTAACATACCTTTAAAACCATATAACCCTTCTATGTACTAACTTATAATAAATCCTTTATTCTAAATACTACACATACACAACATATTACAACTCTTCATGCACATAACATTTTATCAAACCCCTTGCTAACAAAATTTTATTTACATTTACGTACTTTGTGAGATGACTGCTGGTTGTCAAAATAAACGCCTACTGGACATATTTTTGAAACTAAAATCATTCAACAGATTAATTAACCAACAAACTATTCACCCTTCACTCACGGTCATACTCAAACATATTCACTGTTGAAAACAAACTTGTAGACACTTGCTTCTTCAGTTGACAACTTCAATAAATAGCCTGTAATTTACTTTCTGTCCATACGATCATCTCAGTCAGCATCACAAAAAACCACTTTCAAAAACTTTATCTTTGCATTTTGTAATAGTTTATAACATAAGTGTCACAGTGTCACATACCCATACCAGCCAATAACATTATATTTTCATACACACTGTTTGGTACCTACCTACTTAATACAAAATTATTACTAAAATAAATATACTCCTTCTGGAAAACTAATGTAGGTACACATTTTCATTTATAAAAACTCCCTCTGAAAAACTAATGTACACATTTCCATCTATATCTCCACTTTTCTACTTGACCGTACCCTCTAGCAAATAACCTGGCTTTGTACTGCTTAACAACATTCATACTTCTACTTTTAAACACCCTATTATTTACCTTCTCTACCTTGTAAATGACAGGTTCACTCTCCTTACTATATACATTGTAACATTGGTAAAAAGACGTAGGTTTCCTTGTCCACTTGCTTGGTTCACGTTTATTTAGCTCCAACATGTCATCCATATCCAACGAACTTTCATCTTCCTCAGCACTTGGTTCACATTCACTTCCCGACTCTCCGGAGTCATTTTGACTCATCGTTATATTTTCACTGATACTTGCCGAGTTATCTTTTCCTTCCTCATGAGATTTATGAGTCTTGCTAGTTTCTTCTTCTTCATTTTCCTCAGAACAGTTCTCTAAACTAAATCCTCTTTCTTTATTTTCTTCTTGTTTTTCTCCCATGGGGCCACATGTATCCGCATGAGTTAGCTCACATGTCTGGGTACTAGTACTCTCGCTGTTACCGAATGACACGCGATGTATCTTTCCATTTAAACAACTTCCACATCTAGGAACACTTTCCTGTTGTTCCACATTGATGTTGTTTTTCAAGAGTACTTTTCTTACATGATCGAAGTTTTGATGTGCTAATCTTTCATGCCACTCATTTAGATTATTCACCGTTTTTGTAACGCTAGCCATCTCCTACTTATGGCGAAAAACCATGTAATAAAAACTTCCAATTCGTTTTGCAATAGCACACACTTCATTGTTTTTATAAAATTTACAAGATATGTCATCTGTCAATATGATGTATCCTTTTTCAGAAGCACGATTCATAGAAAAAAGGTTTGCTTTTAAATCCGGAACAAACAAAACTTTTTCTATTGTGGTGTCAATCCATTGAAAGCCATTGTGTACTTGTACAACCACTTTTCCGCAACCTAATACACTAATTGCTGTGCCATTACCGATAACCACGGATTCTTGCCTAGTGCTTGTTAAGGTCGTAAACAAAGCGCAATCGCAGCACATGTGTTGACTAGCTCCAGAGTCAACTAACCACTTCGATGTTTGATAATGTTCTGCTGAATTCTTCACTACCAAAGCAATATTCTTCTTTACTTTACTCTCCTTGTTCTTTCTAAACCAACATTGCGCCTTAGTATGTCCTCCTTTGCCGCAATAAAAGCACTTATTGCTGTTACTGCAATCGTTTTCTTCAGTGTTATCATTGTTACTTCTACACTCACTTTGGAAATGTCCAAGTTTGTTGCATTTGAAACACCTAACATTCCTTTTATTTTTCGCAACAAAGGCAGATGTAGATGGAGCTTCCTCGACTGTTTCTCTCTTTTCCTTCATCCTTTCTTCTTCCATTAGCAATCTGGCTACCAAGTTATCAATGGTCTGTTTATCATCGGGTGCTGACTCCCACGCCGACACAAAGTGTTGGTATTCATCTGGCAATGACATCATTACCTTCGTTATGACTAACTTATCTGAGATCTCTTCACCCATTTGTTTGAGCTGATGTTGCATTTCTTGGACTTTTGACAGGAAGTTTGACATCTCCGAACCCTTTTCGTATTTGTACTGAAAGAACCTCTGCTGAACTATGTGAATACTAGTCTCCGTCTTCTGCTCATATACACTTAGCAGTTTTCTCCACATCTCAGCCGATGTCGCACACGAAATGATGTGCAACATAGTATTCTCTGCCATTCTTGTGACCAATATTGTCTGAGCCTTCGCATCTTTGGTCTCCCAATTGGCTCGATCATCAGCATTCTCAGGTTTTACACTTCGTCCCTCAACTATATCTAACCAACCTTTGCCTCGTAACAATACGGTTGTTTGGAACTTCCATACATTCCAATTGCAGGACCCTTCCAGCTTGAACACGTTCCCGTGATATCCTTCCATTTTGCTATCCTTCCTTGTTATATTCCCGTAACAAGTATTCTTCTTAGCATACGTCAATATTTTTCCGTGAACTACTTCTCTGTAATTTTTCTCAACATTGGATTATGTCTGGGCCCATAACCTGATGCGATAAAATGAAATTACAGATTTTATATAGTATAGCAAAATGTTTTATTGTAGTGACAGACCGGGAACAAAAGATAGGTAGCAAAACACGATCACCAAGGGGTGGCCTACTTAAAAAAATACTTATGATAAAATGCTGTGCAACCTTCATAGTATTCACATTGCCATATTCCAACAATTATTAGGTAGTATTATTAAATAATAGGTAGTAATAGATAGGTATCATCATATTTACCGGCATTCTTCTGTGATGGTATTCCACTCAAAATCTCGTCTTCAGTGAACAGGGAAGGATATGCACTGCCAATAAGACGTGATTTGGGAGTAATAAACTTCTTTTCAAAGTGTTTTTGACAAACAAAAAGCTTTGAAAGTTGTTCTGGTGATAATGCCTTCAGATCATCACGGTTTATACACTTTAACCACTTAGCGAGTCTTTTCTCAGTACACGGAAAATGATGCAAAATAGCGTCCTGTCGCGAAATTTTACAAACACAGCACTCGTAATACATTTTGCTAGAAGCAAAGTAAACGCAGAGACACTGGGGCTCACGGTCTTTGCAGTTCATACAAAAAATAATCTATTGGCAAGCAGCCTTCAGGTTTAGTTCCTGAGTGTATCAACAGATGGCTCTTTGTTCAAACGGTGTGTTTTTCAAAACCAATATATTTCTTTGTACGCAGAATTTCTACTATTCTTTACTTGGAGCTAAACCTTTTTTTTTTACAGAATAATGGGAAAAGCATACTTTGAAAACACAAATATCAATAAAAAAATCTGAAATCTATATTTGCTCTTTAAAAAGTATTTTTTTTGTAGGATTTTCAAGTTTGGTTTATAAACTTTTGTAAAAGTATAATGGATTGTCATTCTCATGGATTCTCAGCTATATAATGTACTCTGTGCTGGGGCTCTATTACAGTTAAAGCAGAGAGGATAAGCACATACGACTTCACTCGATCAACACAATACCTGTAAAAAAAAAAATTCTAATAAATAATGGCGGCGGACCAGCGCCTGCGACAGCCAATCACAGCCACGCAGAAACGTCATAGTACACTAAAAAAAAATGGCGCTATCTCGAGCGTTTCGTTCTACGAAGATTATCAGCCGTGGTCAGTTGTATCAAGCTATAGTTATCGTGGTAATAGAGGGAATCACAAAGTCCAAAAAGCACAGCAGGGTCACAGAAATAACAATAAATATCAGAAATAACAACGCCGGGAACTCTACACGAAAGTTTTCAAAGTATTGAATTTGAGTTTAAAACTTTGAATTTGACAGTTTGACAGCAACGGAATCATATTTTTTTTTTTTAATTTATTTAACGGCCTTGGATACAAGTCCTTAAAGCCTAACTTAAATAGAAACATCAATTAGGTATTACAATTTTCCTACAGTATTAACAATAAATTTATATAAAGGTTTAAAATACGAAGATTCTGATAAAATTGTTTGCAATTCTTTCGGCACTTCTTCGTCACGTACACTCTGTAACTCAGAGACTAAGGCTCGTATTACAGAAGCTTCCTCAAGTACAGTTTAAACTCCAATCACCTGATCACTACTTAAGGATAGAATCGTTACTTGAGTATCGGTCTTATTTCAGAACGGTAATTATAAACTTTAATTCAACAACAAAACACACGAATTTGATCTGAAATATAATAGAAATCTCTACTCAAGCGTAGTCTGGACCACACTTGAGTGATTACAGATCAAATATCTGCCCAAATACCGAAACAGGTGACAATATAAAACGAAACTAAACTCGGCTGAACTGTGATCACAGACCAAGTAGAGATGCTACGCATACTGTGATCAACAAATCTCTGCTTGAGGGACGTTCTAAAATCAAAGCTCAACTTAAAACTAGTTTTAAACAGAGATCAACGCTTGAGTATCCTTCTGGAATACGGGCCTAAAACTAAACGTTCAAAGTTAAACTTTTGACATTTCATTATTAAATGATCAAGGTCAGCGACCTCACCACCGTCACATTGATCACACTCACAGAACATTATACTATCACACTTTCCTTCAGGTATAATTTTAAGTCTTGCTAGATGAGCTGGAGTTTTACAATGGCCAAATCTTAATCGATTTATCGTAGTTATGAAATTTCTACTATCAGCATCTTTGTTTTTATAATACCAGGGTCTTAGCGGCGGGACCTCCTGAATTTTTGTGTACCATTTGCCTTTTTCTTGGCTTATAATTTTCCAATATTCATGCCACAGTATTTTTAGGTTCCTAGATAACTTTTCATAATAATCTGTAAAAGGAACTTTAAGTAAAACAGAGTGATCTTCATCACAAACTCCTCGAGTTGCTCTGTCCACCACTTCATTTCCAGAGATACCACAGTGAGAAGGTACCCATTTAAATTTATATTAAATCTCTTTGAATTTAACACATTTGCCTCTTTGACTTAACTCAAATAAAGTTTGCCTAATGTTAAACAAAATAAAATTTAAATTATGTCTAAAAGAATTATTTTCTAAAGCTAACAAAACACTTTTACAATCTGATATAATTAAAATTTTAGAACTATTTACAGAATTTACATACAATAATGCTCTATAAATTGCGTAGCATTCAGCTGTAAAAATACTACAATTTGCGTCTAATTTAAAGCATTTAGTTTTTTTTACTTGTGGATCATAATATGCTGAAGTAACTTTATCCAAAACTTTTGATCCATCTGTATACAATTTATAAACATTTGGTTGACTGTGTAGGTACTCTAAAAATTCAGACTGGCTAGAAACCATTTCAAAATCAATGATAATTAAATCACCATTTAAACAGTTGAAATCAATTGAATATAATGGTAAAATTTTTGAGAAGTGTACATTATTGCTTAAAGTTTTGATATATAACATTATACATAAAACTTCTGGTAAATGTCCAGATACAAGCTGTTGAGCATTTATATTGACATTATTAGTTAAGGTCATTGGAAGGTCCTGTTTTGGTAAAATCCTGTTTAAAACAAATGAATTGTTAGTAGCCAGTAATTTAAGACAAAAATTTTCTGCAATCTGTAAACGTCTTAACTTTAGTAGTAGTATACCTGATTCAGATTCCATTGCATTTATTGGTGTTGAACACATGGCTCCAGTGATAATTCTAAGAGCTTTATTTTGTAAAATGTCCAGTTTTCTGAAGTAGCTAATATTTGCATTCATGTAAGCTAAAGAACTATAATCAAAATGGCTCCTAACAATACTCTTATATAGCATAGTCAAAATTTTTGGATCTGAACCCCAATGAATACCAGCTAAAGAACGTAAAATATTTAATCCTTTGCTGGCATTTCTTAAAATGTTGTTAATATGACTTTCAAAAGTTAATTTAATATCTAGACATATACCAAGAAATTTCTTTTCGTGTAACCAAATTAACAAATTATTATTAAAATAAATTGAAGGAATTTCATCAAGTTTAATGACTTTTTTGGTAAATAACATAGCACCACTTTTGCTGACATTAATATTTAGTTTTAAACTGTTGTAAAATCTATGTACTTGATGTAATCCCTTGTTCAAGTTACTTATGGCCTTATTTACATCTTTATTTACACTATAAACAACAATATCATCAGCAAACAATAAACACTTAACACAGGGTTCCGTTAAATATCCATTAATTTGTGAAGTATATAAATTATATAACAACGGAGAAATAGTAGAACCCTGCATTGTTCCTTTATACACATGCCTAGGTCCATGTAAAATATTATTATATTTAACATACATTACCCTATCATACAAAAAAGTGAATATCCATTTACAGACTTTCCCTGGTACACCAATATCACTTAGAATCTGAATAAGTATAGAAGGATTAACATTATCAAAAGCACCACTAACATCAAGAAAAGCACAGGCTGTATAAGTGTGGCTATGAAAGGATTTTTTGATATCTGATATAAAAGACATTAAATTTTCTGCTGCACTTTTACCTTTGCGGAAACCAAACTGTTGTTCAGGTAAGATGCTATGTTTTTCACTATAGTACTCTAATCTAAATTTTAGCATACATTCAAATAATTTACCTAAACAGGATGACAGAGAAATTGGTCTGTAAGAATTACAATCATTTTCAGGTTTTTCAGGCTTTAAAATTGGAATCACACACTGAGTTTTCCAAGAGTCTGGAACAGATTCTGATAACCATAACAAGTTGTAAATTTTAAGTAGTACTTGTTTTGCTTTAATATGAAGGTTACGAATTAATTTATAGGATATGTCATCAAGACCAGGAGTAGTGTCCTTTCTAGATTTAAGAGCAATTTCGAATTCACTTAAAGTGAAAGGTTCAGATAAAAAGTGACCTTCAGTGCTTCCAGCTAATTCAAAAATGTATTTTAACCTTATTGTGTCAATATCTTTTTCAGGTGGAGACAAAGGAGCATATTTTTCAAGAAAAGAGGGGATCCATTCATCATTTTTAGGAGGTTTTCTAAATGCCACGCGCTTAAATCTACGGATGTAGTTCCAAATCATGCTAACAGGTGTGTATCTATTGAATGCTTCACATAACAATCTCCAACCAAGTTTCTTTTTCTCACCAAGCAATTTCTTTTTTTTCGCATCAACCTTCTTATAATGTATATAATTATCTATTGTAGGATAGGATGTATAATTTATCCATGCTAATTTACTGTTATTGACTGCTGTGGAACATTCATTGTCCCACCAGGGAACTGGTTTTTTTATTTTATATGATGATTTATTCACAATTTTCGGAATATGCTGCATCTTAATATTATTCAGTATATCACAAAAGCTGTTATATAAATCAATTGAGCTATTTGTTGTAAAGTTTAAATGATCAAATGCTTTTTCACTTTCAGAGAAATAACTGGACCAGTTAGCTTGGCTATATATGAAGCGTTCAGATGGATAACCTTCCTCATACTTTTCTACAGAAGTCTGAATATTTACAATTGTTGGAAGGTGATAACTACCCATTGGATCGTCATACACTTTCCAGTCACATAGTGGAGCTAGAACAGGACTCACACAAGATATGTCTATAGCAGATGGATTATGATGAATATTGCCCACAGTGGTTGGAACCCCTGTATTTAAAATGCAAAGATCACACTCATCTAATAAATTATAAACTTCATTACCTCTCGAATTCGATGACAAGCAACCAAATGCAAGATGATGTGCGTTCAAGTCACCTGATAGAATGATAGGCTTGGGCAAATCATCAATTATCTTTTTTAATTTTCTACATTTTAATCGACCTCTTGGAGGACTATAAGCACTAAGTAAAGACAAATTTCCTACACTAGTCTTGATGATAATAGCAACTGTTTGAAGATTATCATAATAAGGAGTATGAACCACTTTATATTTATAAGTATTTTTAGTTAAAATAGCGACCCCACCATAACCATTAGGACCATTCTGTTTTATAATATCATAGCCTGAAACACCGAAAGTACTCCCTTCCCTGAACCATGTTTCATTCAACAAACAAATGTCTATATCATTATGAGAAAGGAAGTTAATTAATAATGGTTTTTTATTATTGGCACTCTGGATATTAAAATGCGCTATAGTGATGTATGACTTATTGTAAGAATTGTTATTAAATCGAATACTATCCATTAAAGCAAATTAGATAGAAAAACATCTTTTATTCTATTTAAAGTTATCGGCTCTGATCCAGTTGAATTGGCTAATGCTACTAAGGACTTAACTATAGCATTTAAAATAATTTCATTGTTAGCAATTTGTTCAATTTCATTTTTTTTGTCTACTACATTACTTTTTTTATTTACAAAAGTAGGATTTACAACATTGTCAGAATTATTTACAATTGTATTTACAGTTTTATGTGGAGACTTGGATTTTAAAGCAGGGAAATTATTATCGTCTTTAACTATAGAGGCAAATGTTTTCTGTTGGTTTAATATTAAATTACGTTTTTCTTCTAATTTCTTCAATTTAATTGGACAGTCCCGAGATATGGCAATGTGGGCCCCACCGCAGTTAATGCACAATAAGGTATCTACCAAACATTCCTTATATAAATGATTTCCAGCACATGAAGAACACATCTGTTCACCTCTACATATTTTTGCTGAATGATTGAATTTGAAACATTTGTAACATTGTACCAGAGGTGGAATGTAAGTATTTACTTGATATCTAAATAAATTTATAAAAACATATTTCGGCAAAGTTGTGGAAGAAAAAGTGATAGCTACTGTTGTCAAGGGAACTAATTTTCGGTCAGCATCCCTCTTCATAAATCTTTTTATTGATATGACGTCTGCATCGGATGTTATATTTCTATAAATTTCCTCATTGGACATGTCAGTGGGAACAAATTTGATGATGCCCACTTTCTCCACCAAGTGAGCGGGAATGAAGGCACGTAGTTTATATTTCATTAAAAAGTTATCTAACTTTAGAAAGCTGTTAGCTGCAGCTGCTTTTTTGAAAATAATGCCTACTTTATAGGCATTTATGCGGTATACACTTGTTATTCCTTTCACATTATCGGTGAATTTTTTGGTAAGTTTTATAGGGTTTTTGTTACCAAGTTTTTCTTTTTCTTTCGAGTCAACATAGACTGTGTAGTCAACGTTGGAGTTATTTTCTAGAAACAGTCTAGTATAATTAGTTTTAAAAAACATTTTATACCTTTCCTCATCTGTTATGTCGGAAATCTTGGGCATTTTTCTTTTGCGATCTGAGGACTCGCCATCCCCGTCGCTGTCCGACCCCATTTTGGGGCAAAAACTTACCAAAATCGATTAAAAGAAACTCCTTTCTTACTTAATTATCCGAAAATAAAATTAAAATTAATGGAGAGAAAATTTAAAGCTTCCGCTTATTTTGACTTCCCGCCAAAACCAACGGAATCATATTGGTGACAGAATTGCCACATATATAATTAAAAACTCCTCGCAAATTATGTTTATTTTATAAATTAGTGATACATGTCATAGGTAAAGCACATTTAATAAAATAAATATGCCTATAAAATTCAAAAATACTTAAATATAAAAAGTAAAGTTCATCGTATTCAAATTTATTTTTCTTATTGTATTTTCCATTCTGTGAATGAACAGTTTCTGAGGTTGCAACACCGTCGTCGAGCACTCTATGGCCGCGTTCGCAGTTAAATTTTTGAAGCTGCTTAAGCTGCGTTCTGACATTGTTATATTTAAATAATATCGGTATGTGTGCCATCTAGTGATTTTAAATGTAAACCAAAGAGTATATAACCTAAGAAGAGTCGGAACTCTCATACATTGGTTTTTTCAAGGTTTGTGTACACACTTTAGCCAACCTATGAATGATGTTCGATGACAGCTACGGGCACCAATATAATAATAAAAAAACTACCTACGACTGTAGAAACTACCATCTAGGGCTGGGCTTGTACGTTATTCCTACATATCGATAATAGTGCCGTCCAATCTACCAATATTAATATCGATAATTATGGAGCTACAGCAGCCGCGTAGCACTTCGTTCTATTCATGGATTTATACATACATACATACATATATATTATCACGCCTGTTTCCCATTGGGGTAGGCAGAGACTATGGATTTCCACCTGCTACGATCCTGACACACCTCTTTCGCTTCATCTACGTCCATTAACCTCGTCATGCATGCTCGTCGGTTTAGAGAACTCTTAACCTGGCATTTTTTGAGAACATCCGCGATTTGATCGCGATACGTTCGCCGAGGTCGTCCCCTTCCAACTCTTCCATCCACATTCGCTTCGTATACTTGTTTCGTCAATCTCCTCTCGTCCATCCTCTCTATATGTCCAAACCATCTTAACATACCTTTCTCAATCTTTGTCACTACATCTTCTTTCACTCCACAACGCTCCCTTATCATGTTATTCCTTACTTTATCTCTCAAAGTTACACCACACATACTTCTCAAAGCTCTCATTTCTACTGCATTTATTCTGCTTTCATGTTTCTTCTGCCATACCCAACTTTCACTACCATACATAAGTGTAGGCACTAACACTCCCCCATGAACAGCCAGCCGTGCCTTTTCCGACACTTTGCGGCTGTTCATGAAGGTGTGTAGTGCCCCATTCACCTGATTACCAGCACTCACTCTCCTTTCAATGTCCTTCACATGCTTGCCATCTCTCGTAAACATGGAACCCAGGTATACAAAATCTTTCACTTGTTCCACCTTTTCGTCACCTATCAAAATATTGCACTCTGTCATAACTTCTTCCTTTTCAAAAACCATAACTTTTGTCTTACTGACATTAACTTTCATTCCTTTACTCTTCAAAGCACCATCCATAATTGTTACCATCTTCTGTAACTCCCCCTCCGACGATGCAAGGATAACTTGATCATCGGCATAGAGGAGACATTTGACAAGTAACCCATTCATTTCTAAACCATTTTCACTCTCTTTCAAATCTTTCAAACAACTGTCCATGAATAGATTGAATAGCCACGGCGACGCTACACATCCCTGTCTCACACCCTTATCGATGCTGAACCAGTCAGAGTAGGCGCCGTTAATCCTGACACAAGCGCTAGAATCCGCATAGAGAGATTTCAACGCTTGAATCAGGTTGCTATTCACCCCATAGATAGACAAAGCAGACCATAGTTCATTCCTCATCACTCTGTCGTAGGCCTTTTCCAAATCCACGAAAGCGCAATAGACTTTTTGACCTTTGGCCAAACATTTTTCAGCTATGCATCGCAAGGAAAAGACCTGATCCGTACACCCCATGCCCTTCCTAAATCCCGCTTGCACATCCCATATTTTTTCATCAGTTACTTTCATCACTCTTTCAATCAAAACTTTTGCATACAATTTGCCGACAACACTTAAAAGGCTAATGCCACGGTAATTCTTGCAGTCTTGCTGTGACCCTTTTCCTTTGTAGAGCGGCACAATCACGGCCTTACACCAGTCTTTTGGTACCAGGCCATTACTCCAGCACAAGTTGAAAAGACGGTACAGCAGACTAGCCACCACGCCCTGTCCAGCCTTCAGCATTTCGACTGATATCCTATCATACCCTGGAGCCTTTCCTGATTTCATTCTGTTCAACGCTTTTACTATTTCATCCATACAAAACCTATCCTCAATGTCTGCCCTTTCGTCCATCACCGTCGATACTTGCATCACCTCTTTTTCAAACAGTCCTTCAAAATACTCTTTCCATCTCTTTAACACGCATCCTTCCTCATTCATTATATTTCCATCCTTGTCTTTGATGTTATTGAGCTCCGAGGTTGCAGATTTTCCTCTGGCTCTTTTTATGGATTTCCAGAAAAACTTAATGTTTTTCCGGAAATCTTCAGATAACCGTTCATCAAAATCATCCTTTTGCTCATCCTTCTTCTTTTTCACAATTTCCTTCACAATTTCTTTTATTCTCTTATATTCCTTTTTGGCCTTAGCCACATCTTCATCCGTCGCCTTTTGCATTCTCTGGTCAGCTCTTATTGCCAGCCAGTCTACCCATGCTTTCTTCTTCTCACACACTACCTTCTGTACTTCCGTATTCCACCATACATTCTTTTCTTGTTTGCCATTTCTCCTTTTAGTCACTCCACATACTTCGATAGCACTATTCACGACGCCTTTCTTAAAAACATCCCATAACTCTTCTATATCACACACATCATCTGATCCGTCAAACTTTTCACGCAATTTCCTTTTAAACTCTTCTTTTACCTCATCATCTTGTAAATTCTCAACTTTTATTCTTTCTAGTACCGTCGAAGGTTCCGGAATACGATGTCGCCATTTCTTAAAAAGACCCCTCATTCGGCAAACTACCAGGAAGTGGTCTGTATCGACTCCTATTCCTCGGTACGATCTGGTGTCTAATACTTTTTTCCTCAATCTCTCATCCACTATCACAAAATCAATCATACTTTTCACATTAGCGTTTTCCCATGTATACATGTGAATCTTTTTGTGGGCAAACATAGTGTTTGTCACACAAAGATTCCATTCCAAACATATCTCAAGCACACTACTTCCATTCTCATTTACTCTATCGTCTCCATACGAACCAAGCACCTCATAGCCATCACGTTTCACTCCCACCCAACTATTGAAATCCCCTAACATAACTAACCTTTCATTGTCTTTGCAAATGCGCAAGACATCCCTCACACTGTCCCAAAACTGTTCCCTCTCTTTTTGGACTCTCTGGGAAGCACTCGTACCCTTATCTGTAGGAGCATATACCCCCAACACAAAAAGGCGAGTTAGTCCGACTTTAAGTCTAACCCAGAGGAGTCGTGGGTTCAAGAATTGGAACTCAATCACGCACTCTGCCATTCTTTCGGAAAGGATTAGGCCGACTCCGTGACAGCCTCTGGCCGTTTTGTCTACCCCAGACCAATATGCGGTATGTTTTCCACATTTGGTGGTATCACATCCTTTCCGCTTTGTTTCATTCACACATAGTACATCAATCTTTCTTTCATTCATCATTTGACAAACCTCATTTATTTTACCATCCATTCCCCCTCTAACGTTCAATGTAGCAAAGCAGGTCTCCACAGACCGCTTTCCGCCCCCATGAGAAACAAGACGTGACGAGTGGCGAACCGCGTCACCGCCATACGGTTTATTTAAATTTTTTGAAACCATTGTGTTCCCACGAGTAGCAAGGGAAAAAAAGCTGTCGAGCCTGGCAGAGCCCCGCATACCAGGTAAGGCTAGCCATGTTCTGGGGGCGCCCAACCCCAGGGCAAATTGGCACGCTTACGACTAGGCTCGCCCCTAGCCACGCATCTCTGGGCACGGCAGACCCAAGATTGACGGAGTGGAAAGGATTAGGGACAAGGGAAGGACTGGGTGATTGGGTAAGGACATTGGTAGAATTTAGATAGGAAACAGATAACGGGATACTACTGACTCGGACGATAGGGGGATAGAGTAAGTAGTAGCTGGGGAGCCGGGGACGCGTTCCCGTGCGTGTGTCATCCCACACTACCGGACAAGTAGATAGGGGACCCACTCCCTGACTATGGATTTATAGATAATTGTAAAAAAAAAACACAAGAATGCTGTCATCAAATGTTTATTTTTTAAAGTTTAGTTCTCAAATACAATCCTTAGTTTATTTATAAACCATGGCTTAAAGAAGAAACTTCACAAACTTCCAATAATAATACTTCAAATAAATATAACACGCACACACTGAGTTCATTTAACAAAGTTTTTAATCATAGGATGATAGGAGGTACAGTTTGGCAAAAAAGAGTACACAAAATGGGAACGCCACTTGTCATACATTTAAACATTTTATAAATAGCTTTTCCAGCAGACCTTTGGATAGTCTTCTAATTCAATTTATGTAATTCAAGTGTTTAAAAAAAGCCTGCTAAGCGTGGCGATTATGGCATATCCCCCCCGGGGAAGGCATTTGTCCAGCAGTGGACGTCTTTCGGCTCAAATGATGATGATGAAGTGTTTAAAAACAACAATACTGACAGATAAAGAATTTGTTCGATTTTAGACGTTTTTGCCAGGCTGTAATGGAACAGTTTTACAGTAAAATCTGTGAGGTTAGTGAATTCAAAATTCTGTAGCGACTGGCACTGTGGTTTGCCGAGTCATTTTTAAGTTAGATGACTACTTATTTAAATAAAAACATACTAAATACGCTACAGGAACTCAAGACGCGAATCCTACTCACTTGTCCGTAATTTTTTAAATGAGTTTTCTTATAAAAGATGTTACTGTTACATTCCACTTCATTTAAGTAAATTTAATCGAGAATAAACATTGTAAAGTTCCTAAGAAATTAGTCTATTTTTTTGTTTCACCAACGACAAAGTGGTGTTTTAAGATCGAACATTCATTAGATGGTATTACCCCCAAAACGTGGAATAAATCTGTTTGTCAACAACCATCGTCAAACTTCGAATCATTCGAGCATAGACGACACCACACCAGTACATTAAAATGAAAACAGGACACAATGTAGCATACATTTGTATACCATCTATACACTAGAACATAAATTAACTGTATTTTTATAAACAGGTTGGTGACCTGTGCCGTTAACTGTCAGATTTATTTCACTATTTGGTAGTAATTCCTCCGAATTTTAAGAAATAACAGCTTATTCGATAATATTCAAATTATAATTGATCTTGAACATGTTAGTAAAACAAAAAAGTTGACTAATAAAATAATAAATGAAATAATAATAAATAAATAATAAATTTCGTCAAAAGCAAGCACACATATTTTATTATTTGACGCCTCTTTTTCCGTTATTCTCTTTAAATGCTCTAGTACAACCTTATTGATCCCTGTTTCCATGGGTATTTTTTTTTAAAAGGATTTGTAAGGTTCTTTCATTTGGTAAAGGCATTAGTTGTTGAAGACAACGGTACGTCCTTGGTGATCTCTTAAATATTGTCAGAGCTGAGTCTTCCTCTTGGTTTCCTATTCGGGTTCTTTAATGCTGAAGTAACGATTTCCTTTTATTCAGCTGATTTTATATTTTCTATAAGTTTAGCAGACTTCCGCAATGAGGCTAGTGTGCATTGCGTATTCCTTAATTTTTCCACTAATTTTTTCTTTCGTGGTGTCATTTCTAAAACAGAATAATACGCAATTATTATTTATTTATTTATTATTTGGAAGACCAACAGCAATTACATTAGTATTATCGTACAAATAAGTATTATCAAACAAGAAAATGTGGTAAATATAAATATATTTCCACTGCAACAACATCTTAAGGGGTCATTGTACTCATCATTATGAACAACTTTTACTATGGGACCACCCCTGAAATTGCGAATAAAAAAATCCCTATGTTTTGTCGATTTACGTGAACACAAATGGAGGGATGAGCTGATTCTTTTTCGCGATTTCAGGATTGTTCTAATAAAAGTTGTTCATAATGATGAGAGCAATGAACCCTTAAGAGGTTTAGTATAAACTAAAAATAAGTTTGTATAGAGCAGGGGCGCGGCGGTGTTTTGAAGTGTAAGAACTATCATTGTTACAGGTGAGAAACAGATGGCACTATACGTCCTATATAGCTGTCTCGCTCTCGCAACGGAACAATTACAGCTCTAACAGTTCATAATACGGCCCCTGATAATAAAAAACGTGTTATTTAAATAACTCAAAACCTTAGACACCCCAACAAATTTTTATTGTAATTAATTGATATGGCAAGTAACTATTTATTTTCATAAATTATTATTGTAGAAGATATTGGTAATTTTTGTTTTCATACTTATTCTAATGGACGCTCCCCGCTCGCCCCACCCCGCACCATCGCGGCTATTCCTAAAGGATAATATGTCGTTTTCTGTTTACTCTACGAAGGCATCGGTAACGCGCTCAGCGGCGCGTCATATGCAACTTTAAGGCCCGTATACAGAAGGTTCCTCAAGTAGTTTAAACTAAAATCACCTGATCACTACTTAAGGATAGAATCGTTACTTGAGTATCGGTCTTATTCCAATACGGTAATTATAAACTTTAATTCAACAACATAACACACGAATTTTACCTGTAATATAATAAGAAATCTCTACTCAAGCATAGTCTGCACCATACTAGAGTGATTACAGATCAAATCTCTGATCAAATACCGAAACAGGTGACAGAATAAAATAAAGCTAAACTCAGCTGAACTGTGATCAATAAATCTCTGCTTGAGGCATGTTCTAAAATTAAATCCCAACTCAAAACTAGTTTTAAATATGATCAACGCTTGAGGAACTTTCTGTAATACGGGCCTTAGACTCGTCATGTTTTTTTTAAATAAAAATTGACTTGTATTAGAAAGTAGTGTGAACCATTCTATTATTATCATCTAAACAAACTGGTTTCAGGTTTTATTTAAATAACACGTTGTATAAGATGTAAAATTGTGGTCCTTTGGGGGGATGAATGTACTCATTATGATAAATAAATAATAAATAAATATCTTTGGGACATTTTTACACAATTTTAATTTTCAATATTTTTTTTTTATAATGAGAGCATCCCTGAAATCGCGAAAAAAATTGCGTTTCCATTCATTTTGTCGGGCGACATTTATTTATGGTATACCAACAGCTACAATATACAACATATATATATATATATATATAGCAACATATATAGCATACAGAAAACACACAATACAATAATAACTTTTCTTATATGTATGCCCATAACAGGTATATGCAGCACTCATAGAAAAGACAGTAAGTACAAAAGTAATGTAGGGTTTCTAACATTAATAAGCGAAAATAAATAATTATTTAGATACAAGACTATAAAATAACTAAAACTAAGCAAAACTTTAAAATATTTTTTTTATTAATGTAATTTTATGCACCGACGTTGTGCCCCCGCACCTCGACATCGAGGACTTTGTAGGGAACAGCTGATTAGTACAAGTTGTTTGTTATGATGTTTCGTGAATATGAATTAACTGGTTTCCATAGTGAGAACATCAATTTATTTACATACCTAAGTCATCTTGTAATTTTCTTTTTCTGGTTTTATTTTCGTCATGATGCTGGCTTGTTGAGGGTCGAACATCAGCAGAAGAAATAGCAATATTTTCTTGCTGATGACTAGTTGAAGGAAGATCAGTCAGCGGCATGGACACTATAAAGAAAAGTTAATTATAAATAACCTTATGGATATTATGACACTAGATTTTATCCACGCCTTCACTCCCGTGGTTCTTTATCCCACAGAAATCGTGAATTTTCTGGGATAAAAACCGGACAAGTGCGTGTCTAACGACGCACGTTTGCACTAGTTTATGTGTATTGTGCTGCCGCTGCATACGGAACATATTTTTCGTTGGTTTTGTTAGGGTATGACATATAAATATCATTGAAATCCAACTAACATTATAAATGTGAATTTATGGATGTTTGTTTGTCTTTCAATCACGCTGAAACAGCTAAACAGATTTAGAAGAAATTCGGCACGCAGATTCTGGACCATAACCCAGATTAACATAATGTTTAATGTAATGTAATGTTATGTTATCTTTTTTTTGTCTTTTTTTTTTTCAGTTCCTGAGGGATGCGTGATAACGTCTTTCTGTGATGAACCGAATTATACGCGGGCCAAATAAAGCCGAGGGCATAGTCTTATATTTCAACAAAAAAAAACAGAGTCAAACCTAATTCCTCTGTTCTATTCAAATGTTTAAATAAACGTAAAACATACATTTCTGAGGTGCATTTCTGACAATTTCTTGTTGGCGACTGGTTGAAGGCTGGTCAATCAGTGGCCTGGACACTATAAATAACAAAAAAAAAAAATATCAAACAGACATAGTAAAAAATATAGACAAAGTGCTGCGAACAACCATAGTGAAGCCAACTAAAACCGTGCTCCTTCATGTACAACCAGTGCTCACGTACACACCATGCACCTGAAGGATATTTGTTTTCGCGATGCTTACTGGAAGATGCCGCGACATGTGAACTGAGAGGGGTGAGCACGGTTTAAGGTGCATGTGTGTGCGTGAGCACTGGTTGTACCCTTCATGAGCGTCTTCATGGACCAGAAGCTCTTCCAGGCGTTTTCGACGCTACGGTTTATTTCCTTGTCTTGCCAATTTTAAATGTGACTAGCTGGCCCAGCAGGCGTAGCATGACCGCTGTAGACAAAGCTTATGTCGACGGAAGAATAGACAAAATGACGTATTGTAGAAAGATTTCTTCCGTCCGTAGCATGCCGATGTCAATAATGAAGAAAAGAAATGTTTCTATACTTCGATCGACACATGTCTACAACGTCGAGCATGACGAACATATTTTCTCTACTTTTGACAGTTAGAGGTAGACATGTTTCTCTTCAAATAGAAGAAATTAGTCTACATCTCATGAGACCTAGACAAAATTATTCTTTAGTTTTATTAGGACTAGATTCTTGTTAAATTGATTTCATTGGAGTTTTTGAACAACAATAATACCATGTCGGGTTCCTATCGTCGCTATCTCCTTAGTTATTATCAAAAACTAGCCTTTGCCCGCGTGTAATTCGTAATAAGTATATCGAATGACTATCGTGCATCCCCCGGGAACTGTGTCTTCCCGGGATAAAAAGGTTTCCTTTATGTTAATGCACACCCTATGGTCTACGTGCTAATCTTCAGCCAAATCCGTTTGAACATGATCGAAGGACAAACAAACAAACATCCATAATTTCGCATTTATAATATTAGTAGGATTACATATAAGACAATTAGCTGAATGCCCGCGGCTTCTTCGGCTTATCACAGAAAGCCTTATCGTGCATCCCTCGGTAACTGTTTATTATCTCGGTACAAAAAGTAAATGCACACCGGGCCCGCACCTGCTCCTCCATTATGCCCTCTGCTAGCATCAGAGGGACACGTGGAGCAACGCCCCACTTAAAATAATATAAATTAAATTATTTCTACAGTACTCGTGTACGCATAGTAGTATCTACGTCTAGTATAAGCTACGTGTGAAATCGAGCAATATAAGATTAATTACATGAAAAATTAACGTCTTACGAAAGTCTAGTAAATTTGAATACGAAATAATTATTGTAAAATAGAATTACAACCATTGGTTGATATGTGAGAAAGTTATCCCATGTTATTGCAGCTATAAATGCGACGCGAATTCCGTACGTTGTTGAGCAGTCTTTGATTATATACCTGCCTCTGGGCAGTATACATTGCTGATTTTTATTACTTCATCGACAAAGATCAGCGATTCTCCTCCAGTCTGCTGTCTATACAGATGTCTGAGCTACGACGTGAAGTCATCACTCGCATCATGATATAAATCAATGTCTGACCTCTCCAGCCAAGCAGACTACCAAGGCGTAGACCTAAGTGTAATCAAGTATTAAGAAAGAATTTGTTATAGTGCCAGTGATATTGAAAGTTAATAACCATTGGGTTACAACAGTGTATGAACTTGATTTTGTAAAGTTGTCCAAATTAATTGATATGTTACGACTTTACGACTAAAACCGAAGTGCGGCTACACCCAACGCATCGACGTGGCGACTGTCAGCTGGCCTTCCCCTGGTGTCACCGATGTCCATGGGTGGCGGTGATCACTCACCACTCCGCCCGGTTACCCACCTGCTCGTTTGCCCACTCTATTATTGAAAATAAAGCCAGTTGTATTTGGATATAACTAGTTCTAATCATGCTGGCTACCAATCCAATTGGTATAAACAGTATGGTTAAAACTATGGAGGAGTGGCTGGAGAGGTGCTATGATGCCCTCACCTACTGGCTGACCCAGATTCTCTCGGGGCATGGTTGCGTCGGGAAGTATCGGTGTTGCATAGGCCGGGAGCCGACGCCCACGTTTCATCACTAAGGAACTTCCCAGAGGACACGGCGCGGCACACACTGGAAGAGTGCCCAGCTTGGGTCACGCAGCGCCATGACCTCATCACTGCAGTAAGCGGCAGCGATCTGTCGCTTCCGACTGTGGTTTTGTCTATGGTCGGGAGTGAGATCGCTTGGGAAGGCGTCGTGTCCTTCTGCGAGGAGATGATGCTCGCTAAGGAGGCGACGAAGAGAGTTCGAGAGGCGATGGCCTCCAGACACCAGGTTCCCAGGTGGCCTGCGGGTGGCGGACTCGGGTGTCCCGCCGCCTGACTAGTCTCTAGTGATTACATTGTAGGAGAGTGTCGCTTTTACGTATCTATTATAAATCCTATGTTTTTACCATTTTGTAATTTGTAGAACCTACTTATTATTTATAGTCCTATGTTTTATTTAGAGTAACACAAGTATGTACATTTAAGACTGATTTTGTGGAAATAAAAATAAAGACAATCTTTCACAGAATGTGTGTTTTTTATTCATTATCATCATCTTTCTCCTGCCCTGATTGCAATTTAAGGAGGCTGAGGTTGAAGACTTGGGTTCTTTAGGTTCTCTAGGGTTTCCTCATAAAAGAGCTTGAGTTACTCAAGGAGCTATGGAAAGAATAGCTTTTCAGTTAGGGGTTTGCTCAGTGGGTAAACTTTGGGAGTAAAGATGATAAGTTTATCATCTTTGTTTAAGAATAAAATTAGCAAGTAGACCTGAAACGATTTCCATTAGGAAACTGAAGGCAGTATGGCATCAAAGATGGATCGAATATATAGGGAAGGTCGTAGAATGTGCTAAATGATAACCATAATAAAATTGCAGGGAAACGAAAAAACCCCTATTATTTGCCTCCAAAATATATTGAGTGGAGTTTAAGTAGCCAAATTCGGATACTTAAATTTCTTCCGCTCAAATCAGATTTAAGTATGTATTTGAGCGTAGGTAACGTGTTGTGAAATGCAAATTTTGATTTAAGCGAACGAAATTTAAAATTTTAAAAATACTGACGGTTGAATGCTTATCTTTGAGAAATGCTCAGATTTTTCCTTAAAACCATACTCAAATGATACCTAAGTACTCCGTAAGTAGGTGATGTGAAACGCAATTTTCTAGTTAAGTGGACGTAATGTCAAAATTTAATGGGAATTTGAGAAAACTTATCCTTGAATGCTTAACTTTGAGAAATACTCAGATCAAGCAGGATGCCGTTCAGGCGTTATCTGATACGTGAAAACCCATTTCGTTGGTCTTCCTGTAAGGACCTACTCAGGATCCGCTGTTATACTTATGAATTTTGGGTAAAATGTAACAGGGGTTAAAAACCATAGCATTCGATTCTAGTGATTCTGAAGAAACTAACTTTGTACACAAAATTATTCATGTTAGTTGATTATAAAGCTCCTATTTTTGAGGAAGTGGACCTGGTTGGGCCCTGATGGTGTAAAAAAATGAGATTGACTTCATTATGCCGACGAAGAAGCAAATATTCAATGTTGTCTCTGTACAACGCGGTCAAAACCGGAAGTGATCACTGTTTGGTAAGTGGCACATTGAATCTGAATATCAAGCTGGAAAGATCTCGACTGATGAAGTCTACGCTCCGTCCAGCACCGATCCAAATCAAAAACCCCGAGAGCTTTCAGCTCGAACTTCAGAATCGTTTCGAATTCCTAGCTAGGAGCTCAGTGGACGATTATATACGGTCGGGTCTAGGTTCTTTAAGACCCGTCGTATAAATAATAAATAGAAACAAAAAGCTCTCTGACCACACACTCGAGTTCAAGGTGGAAAGACGCGAGATGATTCTGCAGTCCTCAGATGATGCGACTAAGTACCGGATCAATAGACAGATCTCAAAGTCCTTGAAAAGTGACCTACGCCGATTTAATACTGAACGTACAATTGTTGTTAATGTATAAAATCGAGCGGAAAGCGGTGTCAATGTGTGCGTGCACAATATGATGTAGTGTGACGACTCAATACCTAAATTCGCGCGCGTCAAAAATGTGATAGCGTCCTTAAGTGAACACAAATGTAGGGACCAACTGCCCCCCTAGCCAAGTTGACAATCTACACAATCTACAATCGTCAACGCTAATAGAAAACGATCAAAATGTATGGGAATGAGATATACGAAAAAATCATTCGTTTAGCAGATATGTCATTGACGATTGTGTAGATTGTCAACTTGGCTAGGGGCTGATTTTTTTTCGCGATTTCTGGGTTGGTTCCTTAATAAATGTTGTTTGTTATGAAGTTATGATGAGTAGATTCACCACCTCAAAATTACTCAGATTAATAATGTAGGACCTTTATATCTGGTGTGTTAAAATTCTGTCGAAATTATAGTGGGTTAAGGAAAAAAAACCGGCCAAGTGTGAGTCGAACTCACGCAGTATGGGATCCGTACCCCTTATCGACCTGATACCCCATAGAAACTGATTTAATTTACGAGGGTTGCAATTAAAAAAATTCTTACGTAGGTACCACCACATATGTCTATGTTAGCCCTGTTTTTAGTATTTGTTGCTAAACTACATAGTATGCACTATAATCAGACCAAGTTTGACGCTGGTATGTATTACCGTTTTCAAGATAGATCAGAAACAAAAACGTTGAAAAAAATCCATGTTTTTCGAGGTTTCTTGTATGGGTTGGTTTTAAGACTTTATTTTTATTTTTACTATTTTTCGTGATAGGCACCGTAGTAACACATATTCTGTGAAAATTTCAACTGCTTATCTATTACCATTACAAAGATACAGCCCTGTGGCAGACAGACGGACGGACCGCTTAGTGAGAGTGTTAGGGACCCGTTTGGCACCCTTTAGGTGCAGGCAGAACCCTAAAAATTGTCTCAAATAAAAAGTAAAGCTGTTTTAGTCTATTGTAATCTTTTTTTAAAGCATGTAACATAACATAACATAACATCACGCCTGTATTTCCCCGAAGGGGTAGGCAGAGGTGTATAGTACACCCACATTTCGCCAGTTATGTTTAAAGCATGTAACAGGTAAAAAGAGTTTTTTAGAAGAACATTTTGTTTTATTTTATTTTGACTGGTATATTCTACAGTTTGCTGTTTAGAAAGTTAAAGAAATAAAGACCAAGATTTCTTGTTACTTAATTAAAAAGTTGTCAAAAATAAAATTGACTTTTTTTTGAGATTTTCAGAAAAGGGTACTACGTAATACTGGCGGCTTCCAAGTGGCGCCAGAGCCGGCGCCGCACCCACTTGTCACCCCTTGGTGCTTGGCACCCGGGGCGGACCGCCCCCTCCCACCCCTTTGTGCCGCCACTGGAGGTCGAATAATTAGGGTATATAGGTACTCCAAAAGCCCTAAGGCTTGTGAGTGTAAAGATCTTTTATGAGAAAAAAAAATATAAAAGATATATAATTTTTAAAATATAGGCAAAGTTCGTTGAAAATTACCTAAGTAGGTACGGTGGACCGCACGTCAGTGGTACATTTTGAGATAGACAGAGTCTTTATTTCATAAGCAGTAAAGGTGGTTTTCTAATTCAAGTGTTACATGACTGTGGTCATGTAGTCGACTGTACCTATTATTTTCCTGTTCAATAATTACAGAAAAATTACAAAGTTATCTCTTAATTAGCCAATTAAGTGAGGCTACGAATATAATGATAACCAAATAAGTGCACACTTATACATTATAGTAAAACTATTTAAACCGGATTACATGGCGTATATTACGTTTTACAGCGTTCGGGTTCGCAGGTATTAAGACCGTCATTTATTTATTTATTGTTTATTTCAGATACAATGCATCCATGTTTTTGTTAGTAGTACTTACTTAAAAACTATGTTAGTAATCAGCACAAATATAAATACACCGCATTAAAAACAAAAATAAGTACCAACATTAAATTAAATAATAAATATTTCAAATGCCGTTTAAATTAAAGAGAAACAAACCAAAAACACACTTTCGTATTGTGACAAAGTAACAAAGGCTACTTATAAACAGAATAACAAAATTTTGTTACTTTTCGGACCATCAACTATATCTATGCCAAAAATCTTATCCCTTTA
Organism: Asteroscopus sphinx; assembly: GCA_949699075.1. Taxonomy (NCBI): domain Eukaryota; kingdom Metazoa; phylum Arthropoda; class Insecta; order Lepidoptera; family Noctuidae; genus Asteroscopus; species Asteroscopus sphinx. The sequence goes on from OX453024.1 coordinate 16,385,320, forward strand.
CCGATAAAGTACCGGTATTCGTTTGTTCTTTGGTAACTTTCGTGTACTTGACATTTCGAAAGGTCCAAAGGGAACTGAAATTATTTTCCGAGTATTCACAATGGGGTCAGTTTTTTTATTACAACTTACAAAGTATCTCTTAAGTATAAAGATTTATTCCTGGGCCTGCAGTCTCGACATAGATAACGATGCCGTCGCAAACTACCGATCGCCAATTAATAACGAAAAACGTCGGTTGCAGTAACGATGCTTACGATAAATGCAAGTCTCTACAGCCGAGATACCGAGCAGAATCGTTAATTATCTTTGCTTTACAGTGTCGTTATGCTAGCGAAAACCCTATTCATAGCTCGACGTTTTCGTAGAAAAATAATGTCCATAAAAAATCTCCCTGAATTAATGGAGAAATTGGTAGACATGGTCTTATAAAAATAATTGTTTTTTGTTGACAATTTTACAAAAACGATGTAATACTTACTTTTTTTTATCATAACTTTAAATTAGCTTTTCTCGTTTTTATAATTAAATTAACTTGTTAAATATCAAAGGACACTACTAAACTAATGTCAAATTTGTCAAGAGTATCAAATTCCAAGACATTAAAATATTTACTGGGTAAATCATATTATTTTGCTTGCAATTTAAAATCGTGAATGTGGAGTAGAAAAAATGGTTTGTATCAACGTTATTGTTTTATTTAGGTAAAGACTCTGGTAACGCCAGATGTTAGACCATTGGCTTTTGTTTCGAAAAAGTGGACGGGTGATGGGCGCAGGTAGCAAGTAAGATTTAGTTATAACTTATAAGGAGCTGTAAACAAAAAAGGAACAGATTTATTCAGGCTGCGAAATAAAATAGGAGTTACACTTGTTTCATTTGCAAATAAAAGTAATTTGTAATTTAATGTGTTTATTATTTTAATTACTACAAATCTATAATAATTCATATAAAATATGAGAAGTTCTTCGACGCCTAAGTTCACTTTTTATGTTATATTTTAAATCTATATTTTGTACTTTTTTATATTGTTGAAATTATAATAGGTGAGTAGGAAGTAAAGTAGTCGTAATATGTATATATTGTGTATTTATATTTTAAATTAATTTATTTTATTTATTATTAAATTGGATATAAGACAAATATTATTGGATATTAGATTTATTTGCGCCAAGCATCAATGAAATAAGATATAAAAATATTTTGATTAAATAACATCTTTTACAATAAATTATTATGATAATAATTATGTAAAACTAGCTTCCGCTATAATATGTTGTTGATTTTTACTTTTTAGCCCCAAAAAACAACGAAATAACAGCTAACGATCCTAACGAACACTTTGCGGGCTGTCCAAAATGGTCGCAAAGTATTTCGTTAACATTACGAGAAATCGTAGTTTGCGAAAAAGTTCGTTAGGATACCGATAAAAATCGATAGCTTTACTGTAGAGACTACAAAATATCGTTATTTTCGGATCGTTAGGACTTAGCGACCGATTTCGGTCGCAAAGCGATCGCTATCTATGTCGAGACTGCAGGCCCTGGTTTCTGGAAAGATTATTAATTTTATTTATTGTCGATTTAAGGGCGGTTCTTACGTAAAGAAGTATTATATGCATTATGTCTAGACATAAAAGATGTAGTGACAAAGCTTGAGAAAGGTATGCTAAGATGGTTTGGACATATAGAGAGTATGGACGAGAGGAGATTGACGAAACAAGTATACGAAGCGAGTGTGGATGGAAGAGTTGGAAGGGGACGATCTCTGCTTAGTTTGGGACTAGATGGTGCTGTGTAAAAATAACCATTTTTTTTTTATCGGTTACTCGGATGCCCCATATTGTCAACATAGCATAAGCAGTACTCGTACTATGGGTACTAGATATAATACATGTATACTTTTTTTTGTAAATACATAAGAAACACCCAGACCAATACAAACACTTCTGTTCATTACATGAACATTTGTGTGTATGGAAATACTTTTTTTCCGTGGAGAAATCCCGACAGGTCCACGTCTCACCAGTAGTAGGCAAGCCCCTTCTTTCCACACCCGTCACGGGCATTGATTGGTCGGGTGGCAGACTCGGGGCATGGGCCTATCCTCCCGTATTTTTTTATAGAGGTTCTCTTCCTCGCGGTCCGAGTCCATAGAAATTGGTTGGCCAAGTCCCTCAGTCCCAATAAGAGCTGCAAGAACATAGCCTCGACACTCCTACTGAGGTTACTAGATCGACGGGGGCAGGGAAGGACACAGTCCCCACGCCGCCTACACAGTGGCAGAGTGAGTGCACCCCGGGCCTGACTCTACTCCTCCACTGTGCGCTCCTAACATCAAAGGGACCCGCGGAGCAACGCTCCATTGGCCCAGATCGGGCCACTCCCGTGCCAAAATATTATCAACGGACAATAAGGTCCCCCGGAGAAGAGTTGCTAGTGCCCAGGTCGCACCTGCCCAACAAACTGATGTTCCTTCCAGACGTATCTAGAAGGACCAGCAGCCATCAGACACAAGAGGAGGTTTTCTAGCCTATCAGCCAACAACAATCAACATTTTTTTTTATACTGCTGGCTGGTCTGTTTACTTTCCGTTACCAATTGTTATTGTTTAAAGAATTAGCACCTGTCACTTGAAAAGTGGTGCACATCGAATTAGCTGTGACAGTACTTCTTATACCCACAATAGATCACACTGCCTTATTTTAACATTCATCACTCCAATCCTTTCAAAGAGATCTGTTTAAGCGTTAGTACAATGGACGCTGAAGTGAGTCCAAACGGCCTTCGAAGAATATAAACCATTTAATAAGCTTAATTTTTTGTCGATGTTGACTGCTGTCACAATTATTACAAACTAGTGTTATGGAGATGAGATCATTACAATATTTCTGGATCACTGACCTGTTTTTTGATCATGTTAATTACCTAAGTATTAACAACATGCAAATAAGATAGTAATTCTAAGAGAATGTATTATCCTTAGTTAGCATTTATATCGTTCTTAACTGAGGATTTTACTATCTGTTAATTATAATAGTATACATAGGTAGGTACTGAATGAGTCACTATTTAATAAGGTACTTCATCAACTTGTCAGGTAGCAAATCAAAATCGTTTTTACTACAATGATAGAGGTTGTATGGCTTTGGAACTTAAGTTAGATCCATGATATCATAATATTTTCGATGTATCATAGTCTGTATAATAATGGGCACTGAAGGCCGTGTGACTAAAATACTACATACTTAGGTATATTCTGGGTACCAAACTTCATCATCTATAACGTTATATTATTTAAAATTCCATAATAATAGGTATAATGATCAATCTATTATTACTATTACTCATATGATTTCCTAAATATTATTCCTCAATCCATATTTTCCTTAAAACGGAGTTAGCATTCAAAATTCAAACAAGCCAAAATTCAATCGTATGTACAACTCAGTCCTCTTTGGTACAACTGAGCACTAACGATCGAAATTGTCCAATTAATTTTCAATTGACTACAGCGATACAGAACATTTGTGTTATAAAAACAGATGGTTACGCATCAATGAAGAAATAGGACGGTAAGTAGTCATACTTGAATAGCGCAACCTTGAAAGAACATCAAAGACGCATTAAGTAAACAAATTTAAAAATTTACCTGACCTTAGCTCATCATTTTAAAGCACTATGAATAAGAAGGCAATGTGTACACAGTTCGATGTTTTAGTCTTTATCGGGATAAACTTCAAACAATTGCAACAAAGGGTTCGATAGTTGATTAGACTTTTAACAACAGAAGACCAATTCTCGTAATTAAACCGGCCAAGAGCATGTCGGGCCATGCTCAGTATTATAGGGTTCCTTAAGTATGTGTAATTACAAACGAATCAAATCGAATATTAATCATGGCTATTTTAGTTTTTGCAATAATCGGCAGCATTCGCGACTCAGAGCGTGTTGTTAGTAGCGCCATCTAGCGATAAATTCAAGAAGCCAAATTTAAGAAGTGTCAAAGTCACTTTTGTGATTTTAACAAATAGAAAGTAGCTAAAGGAGCATTATTTGCTATGATAATTTTTCTCTAAGGTCGATGACCTTTGAACTAGGACGTAACGTTAACGTTTTAAGTATTTTTCAGTTTTCTCTCTATAACTCAAAAAATTATAATCACATTATACTCGAAATCATTTTAAAAGAGAGTTTTTACAAAGGTCTATCAATGTGGAAGATTATAAGTTTCTACGTTGCATAGTTTAGAAATGGCAGGGGGGGGGACACATTGCAAGCCACTTTGGCGGGCTATATTTCGCAGATGGTACACCTGATAAAAAAGTGGTGTATGATACATTACCTTCATTTTAGTAGACCTATTCAATGATACCCGAGGGGGTGCAGCGAAAAAAAATTATTCATCCCCATTTCACATGTATGGACGCCACCCCTAAAATACGTAAAAACGATTTTTTTATTCTTTTAAAATTGAGATCTATATGTAGACTATTTTTTAACAAAATTTCATTTACTTATGTTTATAACTGTAGAAGTTATTAAGCTGTAAAGGATTAGGACAGACGGACAGACGGACGGACATGACGAAACTATAAGGGTTCCTTGTAGGACTTCGGAACCCTAAAAAACGTTCAAAATATAGTTCCAAACTAATCTCAATGCTTTAAATCTCAATATCCTGAGTTCCTGACAGTAGAAGTTTCTGGTTAGCCGTTTATTGGTGACACAAGTGTCACAAATAAAAGCCAAACAGGAACATCTACTGTCAGAACTTACGGAAAATTAATATCCAATCTATCCACGATTTGCCCTACTAGAGATAGAAATTTGACATAAGCTCCATACATTTTATGTCAAATTTTTTTCTGTAGTAGGGTAAATCGTGGATAGATTGGATATTAATTTTGACCATTTTATTTATTTATTTTATTTAAGCCCTTTATTCCGAAAAACTAAGACAGAAAACAATATTGATCAATAGCCAACAGTAAAATTTACAGTATGTCTCGAATTTCGGTGTGTCTCATGGCATAGGCCTCCTCTAACCATTTCCATTGTCGTCTATCGCGAGCAACCCTCCTCCAGTTTGGACCTGCTGTCAGCTTAATTTCTTCCTCCCACCTGGTAAACTGTCTTCCTCGATGTCTTTTGCCGTCCCTTGGGTACCAATCTGTCAGTGCTTTGCTCCACTTGCCTTTGGTGTCTCGCATCATGTGGCCTGACCATCGCCATTTTTGTTGGTCTATTCTTTTTAGGATGTCAGTCAGTTTTGTTTTGAGTCGGAGATCTGTATTTCTAATTTTATCCTGTCTTTTTGAACCTAACATGCTTCTCTCCATTGCTCTTTGACATTTGGCAAGTTTTTCTCTGAGCGATTTTGTGAGTGCCCATGTCTCACACCCATATGTTAGACATGGGAGTATACATGAGTTGAAAGTCTTTCTTTTCAGTGCCATCCCGAGGTCTTTAGATTTCATTATCTCCTTGAGAGACCAGTATTTTTTCCATCCAATTGCAATCCTCATGTTTATTTCTTGACTAATTTGGTTTTCGGTTGAGATAATTTGGCCCAGGTATATGTAGTCCTCCACGTATGCCAAAATTTCCTCCATTATCTTCATCTCTACTTTTGTCGAATTGGTCATTAGTTTAGTCTTGCTGGTGTTCATTTTTAGACCAATTTTTATGCTTTCTTCGTTCAGACTTTGTATCATGATTTGCAGGTTTTCTGGATTTTCTTCAAATAATACTAAGTCGTCGGCAAATCTGAGGTGGTTTAATTTCGACCCATTTATGTTTAGACCAAACTTTTCCCAGTTCAGGTTGCGGAAGATGTTTTCTAAAACGGCAGAGAACAATTTTGGAGACAGTGGGTCTCCTTGCCTCACACCTCTTTCTATGTGGAATTCATTTCCCAGAGTTTCCAATTGAATTTTAGCCGTACTGTTGGCATATGTGGTTTTAATGATGTTGGTGTATGTTGCTGGTAGTCCTTGTTGTCTTAGAGTTTCCCATATATATTCGTGGCTTAAACTATCAAATGCCTTTGCGTAGTCAATGAAGGCAATATATATGATTTTATTATATTCTTTATATTTTTCTATGACCTGTTTTACTGTATGGATATGATCAATAGTTGAAAATCCTTTCCTGAATCCTGCCTGTTCGACTGGCTGTTGCTCATCCAACATTGCGCTGATTCTATCCAGTATGATCTTTGCAAATACCTTATACACATTTGACATCAAGCTTATGGGTCTGTAGTTCTCAATGTCCTCTTTATCGCCTTTTTTGTGTATTAAGATGATGTGAGATTTTGCCCATCGTTCTGGAATAACACCGCTTATCAGAACCTCGTTAAAAATTAGACTTAGAATAGGAATAAGTTCTTCCATTGTTCCCTGTAGCAGCTCATTTGTAATTTTGTCTGGGCCTGGAGATTTTCCCGACTTTTGGCTCCTGATTGCTTTCTCTACTTCGCCTGGTAAAATTGGGGGGACAGATTCTAGTGTGTTTTCGAATGTTAATTCGGTATGCGATCTTACTTCGATTGGTTTTTGCTTTGCGTACAGATTACGGTAGAAGTCTGTTTCTAGTTCTTTGATGTTCTTCCTTCGTGTAGTGATATTTGATCTTCTTTTAAGTCTTGGTATCCATTCTTTTCCTGTCTCACGTAGTTCCTTTAAAGCTTTTTTGACACCGCCGGTTCTTTTTATATGGTATTCTAGAGTTTGTAGTCTTTTGATTTTTCGGTCCTTTCTCATACTTGCTCTGAGTTTCTTACTTGTTTCTGTTATCAATTTTATGTATTCTTTTTTTATTTGTTTATTTATCAGTTCTTTCCTTTCGTATATCAGTTGCAAAGTTTGGTCGCTAAGTTGGTATTTATTACTTTTGTCTTCTCTGTTTGTGGCAAAATTATTAAGTAATTGTTTCTCTAATATATCGTACTTCTGTGTCACTTCAATAGAATCATTTCTTAATATCTTTTTTGTTATACAACATAGTATGCACTATAATCAGACCGTTTGAAGTTTGGAGCCGGTATGTATTACCGTTTTGAAGTTAGAGCAGGCATAAAAACGTTGAAAATAATGCATGTTTTTCGAGGTTTCTTGTATGGGGACCCCCTTTGGTTTCAGACTTTTTTTATTTTTATTATTTTTGTCTCAGTATCGTTTGCCATGACAACCGTGACAGTCGGCACGAATCGCGATTTCTTGGGAAAATCATGAGCAGTGCTAGGGTTCTTTGGAAGCACCTAACATTTATTGATAATTAGATGAATTATATGTACAATTAATTGATTTTTTGTTGAAGGCTGATATTTGTGATAATCTGAGTTGATAGGGTTAATACGGGTAGGTACTAATATTTATCTGGACTTGGACTAAAATAATTACACTTATACGTACTGTATACATACAAGTAGGTATAATCATGACTGTAGGTGAGTTTGTGCTGAATAATAGTATCCGATTCGATAGTTTTCAAAGCTTGGTGTACGTTGACACCTCATTGCTTTTCCCATGGTATACAGGGTGACCCACGGATATGCCACATGGAGGGAAAGTACCTTGAATATTGTAGATGGAACATTTTACTGAAAGAATACATTATTTGAATTTTAAAAAACAATTTCAACTGCATTCATAGATATTTAAATAATTACATGGTTGAACCGGAAATCGAACCCGTTACATGAGAAAAATAATCATCCTGTAGCTTTATCATACCGATCGAAAGGCTTCATCATAAGGATTATTTTTTGCTAAATAACATACCCCCGGATTCTGGAAGGCTGATCAATTTGATCTGTTGTCTAATCTAATGTCAGCTCCTGTGATTGATCGAAAAAAATACTAAAAACCAATCACAACGCTTGACATGACATGCTGATTAGTTAATTTTTGCGTTGATCAGCCTTTCAGAAACTGGAGGATAGTGTCACAAATAAAAGGACCATGAATTTTAACGTTTGTAGTTGTACCCATTTATAATCTATTGTAAGCCAGACGGCAGTTGTTGTAATTTATTATTATTGGATGTCATTAAAGGGATTAAGACATTATAGTTATCCAGTAATAAAACAGCAATAAAACTTTGTTGCTGTTTTATTATGCATGTAAGTGTCGTAGGATAACCGGGCTAAGAAAGGCCGGATAACTGGAAGCTCAGAAAGATTTTCGTTATAATACGGGCTTTTATCAGGACCATTGCAAAATTCCCAGTTTGTTTAGGAAGATTGAAAACTTGAACGTTGATTGGCTAATCTATGAGTCAACTTTTAACATCTTCATTTTGGTTGGTCAGAACATGGCTCGAAAGACGAAGGAATGTAGCCGCAAGCCAATCAGCGCATCCATCAGTGCATAACGGTCATATCAGCCAATCAGCGCTCATTACCTGAGCGGTTATTCGCGACTAACCTAAGATAAGCCAGATATTTGCAATTATCCTAAAAATTGCTCGGATGATAACCGTTACGCGTACGTATCCGCGTTGTCTTCAACTTGTTGTTGGTTATGTTGCGTTGGCGCGTCGCGCCGTAACGTCCTTCCACCACTTTGTTCTTGAAGTGTATTGCAGGGCATTTCACATTTCTCAGTACGCTTTGACTTGTTTCTGTAAATACTGTAACAAAAATCCGCAAAAATGCCCTATTGCGCTGTGTCTAACTGCAGAAACAAAAACTGTAAAGTGGAATTGATTAAAGTAAATTTAAAATAAAATAAAAATTAGGCGTGGTTTGTCCGAAAGTTGTATTTTATCCTACAGTACCTGTACTTTAATTGTTAAAAACTAATTTTTGATAAATGATCTATTCAGCGAGATTTTTTTTTTTTTTACTGATGCGGGCGCCACTTGGCTGCTACATGCGCCTTAACAACTCGATAAAAAAATTAAAAACTGAAAAATCCTCTACAAAACTTGCCACTTTCAAAATATTTTCCAATAATTATTTATACGATTCATGTTGTAAAACACGCAGTCGTAACTTGTACATTAAGTTTATTATTTATAATATCTACCTACATCACAGTGATCAGACGCTGCTGGCCCAGAAAGCCACGTCTTTTGCATTGTGTGTGGCATTGTTAAGGTCACTCAATGTGCAAGTGCTTGGACACAAGGAGCAGCATAGTAAGTGTGACATTGATTGATCAATGGCACACATGCAGGTTGTAGCTGTTTGGTCTATATAGCCCCACTTGCTCATGTTAAGCCTGCATCTGCGTACTTGGGTCCGCAATCGGTTTAGGAACTTCCATGTAGGCCAGGAGTAGTAGGGATTCGAGAGTTCTGGACCACTGATCCAAAGTCCCTTATTCGTCCGTCAGAGGGACAACTCAAACTAAAAAAAAAAAAAAAAAGTTTGATATCAAATTAGGGGTTTTGGACCACGCCCGATCGAATGCAAGCATCCGTTTTTTGATATCTTCAATGGATGGAAAGTTAGCTTCTTGCATTCATTAGGACCTACTTCATTTGTAATCACCTTATTACAGTATCGAGCTCTACTTTCCTTTATTAATTAATCTCGTTAAGGTGAGCTCCTTAAGGTTCTTAATCATCTGATGGTTTGCTAATGGCTTACATTTACTATAACTCACCACGTTTCTAGCTCAGTTATGCTATGTATCAGTTAAACGAATCCTACAATAATCTAAATAAAACTATGTAATACTTTATTCAATCAACTTTATTCCCATTTTAATCTTACTTCTTAAAATACAAATGAAAGTAATTTAACAAAACTCTACATAGAACATCCCTTGAATCTATGTAACAAATACATTAAGCTGTACTTGTCGCAAACTAAGGTAAAATCATTCTGAATCGTATTCATATTCCAGTCCCATCTTCTACAATTCCTTTAAAAAAACTTTAATAAAATTCTCTAGGTGCTCAACCGTATGAGTGTTAATAAAAGGTACAGTACAACACAAAAAATAAGGTGCGTCGTCAATCTTCGTTCGCACAGACACGAAAATACGATCGACGAAAACACCCGAAATATTAAAAAAATATAATCAACCTTATGCAATGCCCGTAAGGTGTACGTAACGTAGGTTAACCAATTTCCTGCGTGCTTAAATTGCGTCATCTGCGCAGGTACATCGGTGGGCCATATAAAATGTATAATACTGTACTTAACTTACCATCTAAATAGCAACATTCATAAAAATAATTGCATAATTCAGTATCAAATGTTACTGTTGTTGAATCTGCTTTTGGTAATATAATTATCTATACTAATCTATATCTATACTAATATTATAAAGAGGAAAGATTTGTAATTTTGTGCAATATACAGTTTTTAAAGTAAATTTAGCTTAAACATTTAAAAATGTTAATAAATACATTTGACTTTCAAACGTTTAATTATATTATTTGTCAAGGAGATGATTTAAATATTTTATATTCATCTTTAAACGATACTGTAAAAAGTATAATTATTGCAAAATTAGCATTCGAAAAGAAAGATAGTCGTTGGAGTCTTAAAGGCATTATATGTTTCGATATGAATGTTAATAAATTTAATCCGCTACGTGGTAGCTCATATATTGACCTTCCAAATGACATAAAAACAAAAACCGGCCAAGTACGAGTCGGGCTCACACATTGAAGGGTTCCGGACCACCCATCGACCTTTTTATTTTAAGTATTTGTCGTGATAGGGGTCATAGCAACACATATTCTGAGAAAATTTCAACCAGCTACCTATTATCGTTCCAAAGATACAGCCCTGTGACAGACAGATGGACGGACGGACAGCGAAGCGAGAGTAATAGGGTCCCGTTTGTCACCCTTTGTGTACGGAACCCTAAAAAGCTGTCATAAACGTAAAAAACGTGGACAATTTATGTTTTAAGTGGGCATTACTTTCGGGTTTATATCTTGTAAATAGAAACGCTGATAGGGTAACATCTTGTGCTATCCATGGAAATAAACATACATTTGATGGTATTTATTTTCCAGTTAAAATCACCGACATGGCGAAAGTGGAGAAATTAAATATAATCAGTCTAAATGTTTTTGGATTAGAATTTAATAGAGAAAAAAAGTTACATTCTATTGTAGGTCCGTTATTTTTAACTAACTAAATGTCGAAAATCTTATCACATCAATTTATTATAAGTTTCCAACTATTCAAATTATCATTACTGCCATATCAAAAATGTACAACGGTTAGTTAGCAAGCAAATTTCAAATCATTGTCATGCTATCAATATATGTGATTCATGCTTACTTTACTTCCCGACAAAAAAAAAACATCAACAGCACGATCACGCTCACATTTGTGTACCGACTTACCAAATGGTGATACCTACTTCTAAAAAAAAAATGGTTTGATCAGCCTACATCAAATAATAAATTAAAATCTGATAAATACCAAAATAAGTTAAAAATATCTTTTGTAGTGTATGCTGATTCTGAAGCATTTTTACTGCCAATTTTGTCATGTCCCAATGATCCATCTAAAGCTTTTACACATAATATTAAAAAATATTATGTGTATAGTTTTAGTAAAGTGTTCGTATGACGATATATTATCAAAATATGAGACATGTGTCCAAAATTATGTACAAGTATTCATGAAACGTTTAAGTAAAGACCTAAAAACAATATTTGAAAAAATAGCTTCAACCAATGTCCTGTTTCTGTGGACAAAGAAAGATAAAAAATATTATATCAAACAATAAAATCTGTCATAGTTGTGAAACTGAATTAACAGTTATTATGAGTTAGGCTTAGAATGGAGTAATTGAAATGTTTGGGCTGATCACCCAAATACAATGCAAATTCTTGTAGATCAAAGGATTCAATCTGAATGTGGTTTTTATAAGTAGGAATTGGAATGAAAGATGTGATATTATATTAGGTACACATGATAAGGTACAATTTTGGGTTCATATCCTTCAACTTTGATCATGGTGCAGACGAGATCTCTCTGTGAGAATTGTTGGAGACCAAAAAGTGTCTTAAAAATTACCCAAAAATTAATGATGAATATGATGTTGAATAGTACAACATAAAATAAAATAAATAGTATAGAAACAGGTACCAAGAGTACCCTAAATAAATGAAATATACCTTGTTTTTTATAAAATGTGTACCTACATATATAAAAGGAAATATGTTGACCAGTAAAAGAAACTGGATTGGAAGATAGTATTGTTATGGATGATTGAGTAGTAGAAAAAAGGTATAGTATTTTGTATAGGAAGGAAACTTTCAGGATGTAGAGATTTACATTGAAGACCTTTAGGTAGTAAGAGGATTTTTCATTTTTATTAATCTTACCTGGATATTAATACTAATTGTCAACAGTGCGTTACGTTACGATTAATAATGTTATTTTTTAAGTGCTAAAATGCATACTTGTGTTTATTTCTAATTGGATTGTTTTTAGCTAAACTATAATTAACTATAATTAATTAACTAACTAGCGAATTTTCTAGCCAACAGAATAGTTGGAGCGTGGAATAAGCTCCCAAAAGATGTAGTCTCAGCCCAAAATGTGATTCAATTTAAAAACAGACTTGACAAGCATCTTCTCGAACTTAACAAGAAATAAGAGTGGGGATTGTTTCAACTGCTGCCTGTTTATTTATAATAATAAGAATAATAATAATTTTCATAGATAATCATTTAAATTTTGTGAATCAAAATGAGGTTTAGAATTATAAAATTTAAATAAGGTAATAAAATTAATCTTATACGTGTAAAAGAAGTGATTTGTGTAATCATAAAATCAATCCTTTATAAATTGTATCAGGCTTGTTATGTAATATGTATCGGCTAGTTTTATTTTAATTTTGTATTTTCAAATTGGGATTTATGCCAACTTTCATTTTTTTATTATATAACTTTATTTGTTTATTGTAATGAAAACAAAAAAGGTTAAAAAAAAAACTAAAAAAAACGGGGGAGGTGTAGTGTGTGTCACACCTCCTCCTTATATAAGTTAGGATAGCACGTAATACTGTCCGCCCGCCCGATTACGCGCGGTATTGATGCCGCGCGCATCTAGTTTGTAAGTATGTAGGGAAAAAACCTTCGGCGAATGGAGTCCCACATGGGACTCTCCGCCAACTAAGTCCGGTTAAGCAGAAATGGGACTTCGGTCCCACCTGCGAGAGCCCATTCGAAAAAAAAAAAAAAAAAAGTAATACTGTCAATATATTACACATATTCAAGCAGTAAACATCTCTTTATTTGTATGTTGGGCTGAACTGTGACCATTGACCAATGAATCCATGCTTGAGGAATATTCTCAAAGCTCAACTCAAAACTAGTTTTAAACAATGATCAAAGTTTGAGTTTGATTTTTTAATGAGTCTGTCATGCTCACTTAAATGTCATGCTGATGGTGATAGTGTCGGGTCGTTAAGTTCCCTTCAATATGGTTGAGTTAAGCGATGGCTGATGAACATGTCATGCTCATGAACGGGGGCCGTCTGTCGGGACAGGTCAGCTCCTACATACTATGGCAACTCTTTTTACTTTTATTTCTAAAGGCAATATTCTCACTTTTAAACTCTTGTTTATTTCTGACATTAACCTACATTATACTCACATGATTTGAATAAATTTGATGTAATAAACAACAACCTATTTTAAAAAGAGTATATACATGGATTTTCTTGCCGGTTCTTCTCGATAGGACCCACAATTTGGAACCGAGCAACTAGAGCCTGACGTTTCAAAAGTTACAGCAAGTGATAATCAAATTCTGATCCACACATGAATCCGAAAAGTCAGAGGTGCGGGCCGGGATTGAACTCGCACCCTCCTACATGGAAGGCAAGCGTTCAACCACTAGGCTATCACTGTTATATCAATAAAATATTCAATGATGTTCATTCAAACTTTTTTCATTATTAACTAGCCTATGCCCACGGCTTTGCCCGCGTGGATGTCGGTTATCGCGCTATCTTCCCGGGATAAAAAATAGCCTACATGTTGGTTATGGTCTATATGTGTGCCATTTATCCAAATCCGTTCAACGGTTAACGGGTGATTGAGTAACAAACATCGAAACGTCTGCACAAACTTTCACATTTATAATAATAAGTAGGAAGTACGATAGTAGGATAAATAATTATAATAATGTCACAGAACACATGATAGTACTACGTAAAGAATGGCCACTCACCTCCTCCCGCCTATTCGACTTACCTCACCCCGCCCGAATTTCAGTCCTCACTTCATTTTCTCATCGCGATGCGCGTTTTACGTGCGTGTTGTATTTTAATTTGTCTTGTGTAGATAGTGAAAAATACTTTAATTATATTAATAGAGATAGTAGTTACTTGTGCTATGTTTGGTTGCTTGTCTTCATCAAGACACGACAAAAGCGGAAGCTTTTTCATTTTCCAAAGGATGAATTAAAGTAAACAACTTGGCACTTTTATGGATAAATTTACTGTAACAAAACGTAATTATTTTGTTCTGTGTTCAACATATTGCACTATGATATATTTATAATTTAGATTGTCATTTAATTAACAACATTTCAAAAAAAATTTATTTAGGTACACATTAAATTGAAACGGACTTCATTGATGGCCGTAGCCCTATTGTTACACATACATTTGGTGCGTGTACAAACGCCCTCATATTTTATGTAAGAATAGTGGGCATTTAAATCAAAGTGGTTGTATAAAGTGTCCGAGGTGTGATAATGTTAAAAACCAAGGACTTGAATAAAGTCCGATAAATTGTTTAACTTAATCCGTCTGTCACATTTTTACATAGAGGCAAATTTTGTTGATTTTTGTATGAGAGATGATAAATAGCATGCAAAATCCGTGTAAATTTTCACTAGTATATGCTAAGTCGCATCCTATTTATGTTGCTTAATGCTCTAAACAGGACAAAAAGTCTAAAACCAAGAAAAAAGAAAGCGTGGTACCGGAAGGTTCTGCAGATGAAGAATCAATGGAGACTGATGACAAGCTTGCAGAACTCCCAGATAAAGAAAAGGTGGAGCCAGCAGAAAAAAAAAAGAGTCACAAAGAGAAGAAGAAGGTGAAGAAGCTACAAGAGTATGAGAAGCAGGTGGAAATGCTCACCAAGAAGGGAGGTCAGGGACACAGTGATCTTGAAGCCAACTTCACTGTCAGTCAGGCACAGAAAACTGCAGGTATGTAGCAAAAAGTAGCAATCTTGTTGATTATTTTTAATTTTGATTTCAAATATAAGCAACATGAAGTCCATTGATTTGATGAGAAAGGTTTATTTAAACCACGTTTTTAAAAAGAAAGCGAGTTAATATTGCATTGTCATCCAGTCCTGAATGGCAATTCTCGTAATTAATAATGTTCAAAATACGGTTGCAAACTAATCTCAATCCTTTAAATATCAATCTCCTGGCTGTAGATGTTTCTGATTGCCGTTTATTGGTGACATTATTGACCAAAGTGTCACAAATAAACGGCAAACAGGAACATTACTGTCAGGAGATTGAGATTTAAAATTGAGATTAGTTTGCAGCTGTATTTTGAACGTTTTAACTACGAGAATTGGCCTTCTGAGCTATGTTTAAAGTTTCAAGTCTCTAGCTCATCGGGAAGTTAGTTTAAAATCGATTGCAAAATTGGTACCGAACAGACAGACATGACTGAAAGCGCCATACATAAAGTGAAAAACATAATAGTGGTTTTACAGCTAAAACGACTAGTTATCTTTTTAACATTCTAGGAATGAAATAAGTTAATGCTCATGGTTAGATGGATGGATATTAATTGACTTGTACGGTCGAATTATTTATTTTCTCTTCTAATAATTTCACAACTGCTAGTGACATGTATCCTAGAAATACTCGAGATCCAAACAGAATTGTGCTACCGAGAATACCAAAAACAACAATGTATCAACGAAATTGCTTCGCAATGTGTGGATATGTTTATAACATAATACCCAACGACTTAAAAGAACTACCATACAAACAATTTATAAGGAAATTTAAAATATTTTTGTTAGAAAGAGGGTTTTATTCTGTCACGGATTTCCTAAAAATGGGTAAACAATTTGTGACTTTTTAAATTATATTATCAACAATTGAGATGTAAATTATACTGTAGACATGTAATTAGAAATAATGTGATATGACATGAATTATTATAAAATGGATGTAGATAAACTAATGTTAAAAATGAATTGTTAGATTTGAAAATGTATGTATACCTAGTGCTGTGTTAGACTACCCAACAATGTTTGCATGCCCTATTTTAGGCGGAATATTATGTACCAATACAATATATTTTTTTACCATCTATGTAACAATATTCACGCAAATAAAGAATTGAATTGAATTGAATTGAATTTATGAATACCACTTTAGGTCAGATGGCAGCCCTGGAGAACGCAGTGGACATAAAAGTGGAAAACTTCTCAATAAGTGCTAAAGGCAAAGATTTGTTCGTGAACGCTAACTTGTTGATCGCGAACGGTCGTCGGTACGGTCTGGTAGGCCCCAATGGTCACGGCAAGACCACGCTGCTAAGGCATCTGGCCCAGCGTGCCTTCCCGCTCCCTCCCCATATAGATATACTGTTGTGCGAGCAAGAGGTCACTGCTAGTGATATGAGCGCCGTCGACACGCTTCTAGAGGCTGATGAAGAATTCGTAGAAGATATAATTTATTGCTTGTACTACCTAAGCTTTATTTCATATTGTATTCTTTCTCTTTTAGAATTACTTAACGAATGCAAAGAGTTGGAAACTTTAATTGAAAAAGGAAATCTCGGCAAACAAGATAGGTTAAATGAGGTGAGTGGTTTTTCGTTTGTGATATACCAGGAGTGAGAAATAGGGGAGTGGAGACTTGTATTTTGTGTTTTATATTCAATTACTTAATAAAATTTGTCTTACCCTTTTCCCATTCCACGACACTATTGGCACGGCGCGATCGGCTTCTGCGCTAAACATTGCGGGTTCAATTCCTGCACGAAACAAAATATGTGTGTGATCCACAGATAGCTGGTTTCGGGTCTGGGTGTTTGTGCATGTTTGTACAACTCCCTAAGTACATATTAAAGGCTGTCATGTTTTCGAACACCCTAAAAAATTTCGGGCTCGCTTCTTTCCTGCTACTGGACAAAATCCGAGTGTTTGGTTTTCCTGATGTCTAATTCCTTTTATTTCATATATTAATTAACAAAAACTGGTGGCCATTTTGTTCTGGACGCGGTTTTTTTTCTTTTTAAGTAGCTGTGCAATTCTGATATAATATTCGTTCTTACGTCGCCTATTACCTATTTTCATGTCTTGAGTAATTTATAGTAAATTAAAACTTAACTTCACCGGCAAACAAATTGGGGAAACTAAGAATGAAAGCTTATTCAAATAAGAAGTTTATAATAAATAAGTCTTTAAAATAATAAATAGTCTACTGTTTATAATAAATAGTCTACAAAATACTTTTTATTTTAATAAGCTATCATTCTTAGTTTCCGAGATATAAAGGTTTATGTTTGGTGACCCGGATTCATTGCTCCCGAGTGTATTTCATTTCTGTAATGTATGTTTGTATTTACAAATGTTAACACGATACTGGAGAAACATTAGTGTTGGGCCTCAGACCAATTAATAATTGGTCTGAGTGTGGGGCCAAACAGGTGGCAGCTGCCAATCATCTTCTCTGTTAAAATTAGGATGTTTTTTAATTTAAATAGCCTCACGGAGCATTCTAGGTACATATCGGTTTTCCTTCGCCAGAACTTGTGGTTTATCAAATCGAAGAAAATGGTTGGGTTTGTCTAGGGCATGTTCACACACTGCGTCTGTTCTTGACGTCAGCTATATGTTCTTTAATTCTAGTGCCTATACTACGCTTTGTTTGCCCTATGTATGATAACCCACAATCACAATCAATCTTGTAGACCCCTGCATCTTGTAAGGGAATGTGACACTTCACCGGTCTGAGGAGTTGGCTGATCTTTCTTTGGGGCTTGAAATAGGTTTTGATAGAAGCACGCTTCAAGATATGACCAATTCTGTCAATTACTATCATACAAAATTCATGGCCAACATTTTCATATAACTGTATGGATTTTAATTAAATGGCATACAGATAGGGTCGGACTGCTGATCACGAGGTCGTGGCTTCGATTCCCACAGGACACAAATATTTGTGTGATGAACATAAGTGTTTGTGTTGGTCTGGGTGTTTCTTATGTATTATAAGTATGTATTTACAAAAAAAAAAAGTATATAAGTATTATATCCATTGTCTAGTACCCATATCACAAGCTCTGCTTAGTTTGGGACTAGATGGTGCTGTGTAAAAATGTCCCGAATATATTTATTTATTTATTTATTTATTTATAGGACATAACCCGGATTAACATATAGGCTACTTTTTATCCCGGGAAGATGAACAGTTCCCGAGGGATGCGCGATACACACACACACACACACATTCACGCGGGCGAAGTCGCGGACATAGGCTAGTTCACAATAAAATTTCACTATCGCCCGCGTGAATGTCGTTATCGCGCACCCTTCGGGACCTGTTCATCTTCCCGGGATAAAAAGTAGCCGGTGCCGCTCGCTGACGGAGTGACGTCCCGATTGGCGGCAGGGCGTATGATATGCAGCACTACTGCATATGCTTGGTGACCGGCGGTATCCTGAGAATCGGGTTCTAGAGGCTTTTTTATTTAATTTAATTTAATTACTTACTGAACGCAGCCCTGACAAAATTCATTGAACGATAATAATAATAATAAACAACTAGTCGATGTACAACCACCATGCACGCGCACGCACAAATCGTGCGTACGCGTAAGTGCCGGCGGATCGCGCGCGTTCAATAATTTTGTCTAGGTCTCATGAGATGTAGACTAATTTCTTCTATTTGAAGAGAAACATGTCTACCCCTAACTGTCAAAAGTAGAGAAAATATGTTCGCCATGCTCGACGTTGTAGACATGTGTCGATCGAAGTATAGAAACATTTCTTTTCTTCATTATTGACATCGGCATGCTACAGACGGAAGAAATCTTTCTACAATACGTCATTTTGTCTATTCTTCCGTCGACATAAGCTTTGTCTACAGCGGTCATGCTACGCCTGCTGAAAGAGAGGCAACGAGAGGAGGGACGTCGGATGCGCCGCTCAACTTTAATTAAAATTAACATTTTTTTTTTATGAAAAAGAATAAGCTTAACTATTTGAAAAACAGAAACAACTATGTTTTAGATTATTGTCTTTCTTATATGTCTTTTTAATTTAATTTATAAAATTTTGTAAATAACAAAGATTGTTTGCTCTAAACATAGACATAGTAAAAAATTGGCTGTTGTCAGCGTCCTAAGCACAGATACGCAACACTCACTTAATGGCGCTTAATTTCGCATTGCGACACGACGATGTCTTGAATGCTTACGTGAAATACTAGATTATACCTTATCGTTCA
The DNA here is from genome assembly GCA_949699075.1 of Asteroscopus sphinx. Taxonomy (NCBI): domain Eukaryota; kingdom Metazoa; phylum Arthropoda; class Insecta; order Lepidoptera; family Noctuidae; genus Asteroscopus; species Asteroscopus sphinx. Next base: position 16,404,751 of record OX453024.1, read on the forward strand.
ATTTTAACATGTAAAAATGATAGCAGAACATAAAATGATTCTCATAGAGCTCTATGATATCACCGTTATGTGATAATATTTTTTTTCCTTTTTATCAGCTTTTAATTAGATTGAATTTAAAAAACAAATGTGTGCGGTCGCGTATAGTTGTAAAATAACGGTAGACTACCGTTATTAACCAAAAAATTCCGTTAGCTACCAATAAACAGCCGGTTAGCTACGGTTATTTATCCGACTGCGACATGAAAAGGGTGGTTATGTTGAACAGTTTTTCAAGCATGAATTATTTTTAATGCGTTCGTTTACGAATATTGTAGCTACTCAAATATAAATGTTAATCAAATGTAAATTTTACTATTTTTATTATTATTTTAATTATTAATACTTATTTAATAAATAATAATATTAATTAGTAAATAGATAAGATTTGATTTAATTAATTAATTAATAATGTGTAGTGATCGCGAAAACCTAAGAAATTAATAATTAATTAAAAATATTATTGTTTTTTTTTTTTACTTTATAGAAATTATAATCTAAAACAGTTGATCATACGAAAAACTAAACTAGAAAGAGAGTATGTAGAAAAAATATTTATTATTATTAAATAATTAATGTTTAATTAATTTAATTTTTGTTTTATTTTTAATTTGGTTGATTTTATTTGATTTGATAAAAAGATAAGAGATATAAGTAGATTGTGTATGTTTGGGAGCGAGCAGTGGAAGTGTGAAGTCTTGTCATGTGTGATGATGATGACGACGATGATAATGACGATGATGATGATGATGTTGTCATCAACTTCAAGATGACGACGATGATGACGATGGTGATGACGATGATGATAATGATGAAAGCAGCTACTTTCAATGCTCCATACCAGAACGGCCGCTCCTCGAACCGATAGGAACATTACTACCACTACCAGCTTTACAATTTTAGTGTAAAAACTAACACGTATACAATTATGTAATTATCAACATGTCATATAAATGACAAGAACTATAAAGCTCTTATCGCGAATATCCTATTATTGTCACACTTCCAATCAGTAATTTTTTCGAACTTAACCACAAAATATTAAATAAGTACCAAAAATTGCGAATTATTAGTACTCATTTTAAACAATTAGTTATACGGAAAGAGTATATTATTGTCCTTCAAATACCCTGGGTTTGGTTGTGCGACATCAACTTTTGATGGGTAGACTAAGTGTCATACATTAGAGGGCATTGTCCTTTAAAAATATTTTCAATAAAACAAAGTAGGTATATCCATTATCTAATAATTGCATGAGGTGAAATTTCGGTTCAATAAAAAAAAACATGTTATAACCGTAGTAGCCCGAAAAAGTGTTTTATTTTTATTTTTATATCTTTATTTATTATAAAGGGGGTTTTTTCAAACATGAAAATGCCACCCCCATGATTGTATACAAAAAATAAATACTAAAAAAAATATTAAATTAGTTAAACTAATCTACCCGCAACCTCAGACATATGGAGATCATTTTGTACAGCATTCTAGCGTCATCCGAAAATGGTGAAGCCAGAATGCTATTATAGAATCCTACACTATTATTTGTGTCACTGAAAGTGTGACGTCTTTGAGCTTCAACGCGCCTGCACTCAGCCAAAATGTGATGGGTGTCTTCAACGATTCCGCACACAGCACAGTTAGGAGATTCAACTTTGCCCATCATAAATCCAAAACTGTTTAGCGGGACATGGCCTGACCGGAGTCTCAAAGCCGTCACAACTTCCTGTCTGCACATCCTTCTCACACTGAACCACATCGAATGAGGGAGAGAGGGCTGAATCACCTTATACCAAATACCTTTCGTTAGAGATCTCTTATCAAAGTATTCTGACCAATATTCAAAACATGTTTGCCTTACTATAGGAATAAGTTCGGTATACCAAGGCAAACAACCAAATGGTTCTCCATCAGACCTGGCTTCATAAGCGAGACGATCAACTAACTCATTTCCCTCTATTCCAATGTGAGAAGGAATCCATTGTAGGACAACAATTTTATGTTTGGCAACAATTTTATAAATATATCTAATAATAGAATAAGCCAATGGAAGCCCTCTAAAAGGTGTCGTGCAACGGATCAAGTGTTGTAGGGCACTTTTCGAATCTGTAAAGATGACAAATCGTTCACAATCCAAAGATTCGATGTACGCCAAAGCCTCCGCGATGGCAATCAGTTCTAAATGCATTATAGATACTTTTGCAGTAACTTGGAACTTATAGTAGGCACCTGTTTGTGTATCTAAAAATGCAGCGCCAGAACAATTCTCATGTATAGAACCATCCGTATAAACAGAGTCATAGCCACAGTATTGATCATTTATCAATTTACAGCACAGGACTCGTAAATTATGAACATTATAACAACGCTTAGGTTTAATGATAGCATCTAAACTAGGCTTAATAATAGATGATAAATCCATATTGCTGACCCAAGTGTCCATTGAAAACATATCAAGCGTACTGTTGCAATAAATAGGTTCCTGACTTAAAATGTTGTGTAAAATTACTAAAAGTGGCTTTTTCTTCCGTCTCCAATAATTATTTTCACTAAGATCATGCAACTTTTCAAGCATATTTGTAATAGGAAAATTACTGCACTTTGATTTTAAATAGAATTTCCCGGCTAAGTATCGACGTCGCACAGATAGGGGGCACAATTGTAATTCGGACTCCATTACGTGAATTGGAGTGCTCTTGATAAAACCACCAATCAAGCGTAAACATACATTTTGTGATCGATCAAGTTTTACTAGATGAATGTCGGCGCTGCTATCTAATAAAAAACTGGCATAGTCCATTCGGCTACGAATAAGCGCAATATACAGCCGTCTTAAATGAATCTGATGAACACCCCACCCAGGCCCCACTAAAACTTTAAAAATATTCGTAAACTTAGCCACCCTTTCACAGACCTCGTTAATATGCTTCTTCCAACGAAGACCCTTATCTAGCCACATACCTAAATACCTAACGGCATCTACTAACTCTAATGTTGTACCATTCAAACGGACATCAACAACTTGTCGACGAAATCCTCTATTAAATAAACAAATTTTACTCTTAACTGGGGAAATTTCTAAACCTATTTGACTTAACATATCATCGATTAAGTCAAGTGCAGATTGGATCTTGGTTTGGCCCTCGAGAACAGACTTACATTGCACATAAATTGCAAAATCATCCGCATACTGGGAAATCTGAACATCGTTCTGCAAAGTTTTGCAAATCTCCATAGTTATTACATTAAATAACAATGGTGATAGTGGGTCCCCCTGAGCCAAGCCGCGACCAGAATGTCGACTTATAAAGCTGTTGCCTAGTTTTATTTTAAGAACTCTTTCATGGAGAAAATTCCACAAGTATTTACATATTCGTGACCCAACTTGTAGATTATCTAAAATAAGAATTAAGGAAGAATTGTTTACATTATTATATGCACTGTCAATATCTAAAAAGCAACCCACAGTGGAACAACCCTCGGACCAACCAGTCTGAATTTTAGTAACGAGGCAGCTTAAGCTATCTAAACATGACCTACATTTACGAAAACCCACCGTATTTGTAGAAAATACATGATTTTTTTCCAGGTACCATTCCAGTCTTCGACATAAAATATAATGAAAAATTTTGCACACACAAGATATCAGTGATATGGGTCGCAGAGAAGAAATGTCATTGGAATTACGTCCAGGTTTAGGAATCGGTATAATACAAATATCGCGCCACTGAAATGGGACAAAGCTATGCATAAAAAATTTATTATACAATGATAACAAAACAAGTTTACCTACGTCCGGCATGTTCTTAATCATAGAATATGATATATCATCGTACCCAGGAGATGTATCCTTCACTTTAATACATTTATCGAGCTCTTGAATAGAGATTTCACATTCTAAGGTAGGATTACTGTGGTAAGTAATCGGAGACGGTGGTGACACATAATCAGGCGTCAATGAATTTAATAAGATAATGATGATAATGATAAGTTTTCAGCACTTTGTGGGTCAACATAACGTCTCGCAGCTCGGCATCCTTTGAACCATTTCATTTTGCGCCACATGTCACTGGAAGTTGTAGACTCATCAACTGAAGAACAGAAATCTTGCCAGTCTGTTCCCTTAGCCTGACGCATTAACCTCTGACTTGTGTGAATCCTTTCCTTAAGAATATCCAAATTTTGGGGAGTGGGGTTGCTTCTAAAAGTGGCCAGGGCCAGTCTACGACGAGCCACAGCGTGTGAGAGTGCGGCAGTCCAATAAGACCTTGGTGTAAACTCTGAAGTAGGGTTTTGATTAAATTTAAATAACGGAATAAATTTGTTAGCTGCGTCGTTAAGAGTGTCTATAAACAGGTCATAAGCATTTTGAAGGTCATTTGGTAAATTGAAATTGTTAAATTTTTGTTCTAAATATTTGTAATAAGATACCCAGTCTGCTTTTCGAAAATTTCTTTTAATAACTGGGGGAAACTGTAACGAACATAGGGTTGAAATTTTAATGATTAAATGATCACTGCCCAAATTTTCATTTAGTACGGTCCAATTAAATTGCAGTGAAATATCCAAGGACACCAGTGAGATATCGGGGGAAGTTTGTTGCAAATTGCCATTTACTAACCGAACTCGTGTATGCGTACCGTCATTCAAAAAAACAAAGTTGCTATCCAATATCGAATCGTGGATTAAACTACCTCTATGGTCAGTTTTATACGACCAGCTGACGTGATGGGCGTTTAAGTCACCTAGAATTAATGTTTTGGCTGGTAATAATGTTAAAAGACTAGCCCAATCCCGCTGCGTAGTAACTACCGTAGATGGACAGTAGACTGCAAATACATTTTCAATTGGTTGACAGTTAAACAACTGAACGCACACTACCTCGATGCCGGTATTGGCAATATGCACGTGTCTCCGCCGTGCTTTGATTGACTTGTGTACCACTATAGCTACACCGCCGTATGAGTCATCACGGTCCGTACGGTAAACATCATAACAACTAACTTTAAAATTACTTTCCGGCTCGAGCCACGTCTCACTAAGGACAGCAATATGGACTTTTTCTTGGCGTAAAGTTTCCAAGAAAGAAACTAATTTCGGCTTAACACTCTGGGCATTCCATTGTAAAATATTTAGCCTGACAGCTTTTTTAGGCATCACAGTGGATAAGAAGTAAAACTAAACAATTTTTTTATCCACGACCATTCGGAAATATAACTAACTGACAATAACATCAACCACTCGAGGCACAGCTGAATAACAGAATTGATTTTTGAAGATACACTGGCTTGTCGGAGGAAAATGACCTCTTTTAATCGGGATAAAAGTTCACTGAAAGGGGGACATTCCTCCTTTTGTCCGTCATCAGACACACGATCTCCCTTATCATCGGCATAGGAATTCCTAAATGTCCAATCGTCATCAACAGGGTGCCCTTTGTTTTTCGTCGATTTCGAGTCAGTTCTTAAAGATTGACGAGTGGCTCTGGTATGTACTTCGACTTTGTGAATATTAGTCCTCGCATGAGTGGTTTCAGCATAGGTAGCGCGAAGAGGGGCATCAGGCGTGGCAGATATCTTATGTAGTGAGGAATTGCCTTCAAGCAGGGGAAATTGGTCACAGGCATCTGTGGCCAACGGGGTTGGGGTGGGTACAGATTTTTCAAGTGAAATGTAATATTCCAAAGCCTTTCTGTATGTACATCTCAACTCTGCCATGATTTCCCTAAGCTTCCTCTCTTTCTTGTACATCGGACAAGTCTTACTTAAGGATATGTGATTCCCATCACAGTTAACGCAGCATAATGATTTAGCATCACAGTTTTCATGATGCCCGCCACACTTGGGACAAATGATGGTTTTTCCTGGACACATTTTACGGACATGGCCCAGTTTCCAGCATTGGGAACATTGCGATACCTGATGTATATATGGTACAACTCTTACACTGATATCACAAATATTAACGGATGTGGGTAAACAGTCCCCACTAAAACAAAGCCTAATGCTTTCGCTGGGGCACCAACCTCCTTCATCTTTATTGCGACGGTTAAGCCGCATAACTGATAAAAGAGATGCAGGGGGGGGACATGAAATATTTTTAAGAATCTCGTCATCAGTGAGGTCAAGGTCAACATCCTTAATAATGCCATAGCTGATAGAAACTTCCATGGCCTTTTGAAACTTCCAACCTTTCTGTATAAGCTTCTCGCATTCAAAAAGACTTTTAGACGCGGCTTCACACTCGAATTGGAGACGTACTTTAAAAGGGCTCAAATATTTTACTTGGCAAATCTTTGCGATATTATTCTCCTTAAAAGTGCGTGCTAACGCAAATTGTTTTGGAAGGCGGTCTTTTGAGGAAATATATACTTCGAATTTATCCTCCTTTACCGAATTACAACTATTTCGACGTGACTTCTTCCCCTTAACTTTCGTCCAACCCTCGTCTTCCTCACTTCCATCCTCTCTTTGTCTTTTCTTCCTTCTTATCAGCTCCTCTTCAGTCTCGCTACAAACATCTATCGTATCCAAGGAAAGATTCAACGGGCGTACTATGTTATTTTTTAACAAGGGCGACTCAGGCCGCGATGAGTCAGACATTGCAGAGATAGTCGTGCCGCCTGCACCACGAGGTTCGGCGCACGACTACTACTCGTGATAACGCGTAAACACGTGCACGGCGCGATAAGGACAGGGTCCGCGACAATAAGACACGACGACCTGCCCGAGCGAGTGCCGACACGGGACTGAAAAAGTGGTTATTAACCGTTAATAACAAAAGTAACCGTTAGCTACGGTTAGGTTAAAATCGTTATTAACCGGCTTTGCATCTATAGACTCGCGTCAGGAACGAAGTTAAAAATTTAAATTTTTTGACCGGTTCATAACAATGCTGAATTTCGAAACTATAATACAAGCATAGATGGCACTTGGCAGGAAAAATCATGCGTTGTACTGAGATACCACAGGGCCCAGTTTCAACCCCAGTTTTATTACATAGTTAGCTGTGGTGTAATTTTTAATAGAACCAATCACATAGGTAATTGTTTTTGCGAATTACCTATAATATACAATTTCAGTTGTAAATGTGTGATTTTGGCGAAACTTTCCAGTACTAAGTAATCGTAAAGGCACTTCCACTTGTTTTCTTTGTTCCGTTGGTAATATCAACCGCAACATTTACCATTTTCTAGTTAAGCACCTACCTACTTAGGTTCTTACTAACACTTTTCGTTCTGACTGTAGTTACTTCACCTAAAATTGAATATCTACCATTTAGATTGATAATACCATATTAGGAGTAGAATTTTGGGGTCAGGTTCTTCAGTAACAACTTGTTGCGTTGCGTTGTTGCGTTGTTGCGTTGCGTTGCGTTGTTATATTATGCAACACAGAGAAGGCCCCAAACATAATCCAAACACTAGGTGAGTTCAAGTTGCGATTCTTAAAAATCATGTGCTATACATTGCGCCAATACCGTAGAAAAAATAATCAACCGTTTAGGCCCCGCAATGTATTTTAGATTTATGAATTGATCGCTTGTATTGTGGGAAATTATAATCAAGTTGAATACGCTATCGCTCGCAAGAGCTCCTAGCTCCTTGATTGGCGTAATGACTGATGGTTTTTCTGTTACGCTTTGAAATATGGAGAGCAGATCCACTATCTAAGTCTAGATCCACTATTTGGGTGTTTGACCATGAGAAGATTTGTGTCTGTAAATGCACTCACGATACAAGCGTATTCCGAGTGTGGGCCAACGTAATAACAAAAAGATTGGCCAAATATTGAGTAGAAGATATAATTTTACAAGAAAGATGTTTTTTAGGGTTCCGTAGTCCTACAAGGAACCCTTATAGTTTCGTCATGTCCGTCCGTCTGTCCGTCTGTCCGTCTGTCCGTCTGTCCGTCTGTCCGTCTAACCGTCTGTCCGTCTGTCCGTCTGTCCTAATCCTTTACCGCTTAATAACTTCTACAGTTATAAACATAAGTAAATAAAATTTTGACAAAAAATGGAACAGATATAGATCTCAATTTTAAAAGAATAAAAAAATCTTGATTACGTATTTTAAGGGTGGCGCCCATACATGTGAAATGGGGATGAAAATATTTGTTTCGCTGCACCCCCTCGTGTGGGGTATCGTTGAATAGGTCTACTAAAATGAAGGTAATGTTTCATACACAACTTTTTTATCAGGTATACCATCTGCGAAACACAGTTCGCCAAAGTGGCTTGCAATGTGTCCCCCCCCTGCCATTTCTAAACTATGCAACATAGAAACTTATAGTCTTCAACATTGATAGACCTTTATAAAAACTTTCTTTTAAAATTATTTTGAGTATAATGTGATTATAAATTTTTGAGTTATAGTGAGAAAACTGAAAAATACTTAAGACGTCCTAGTTCATAGGTCATTAACCTTAGAGAAAAATGATCGTAAAAAATAATGCTCCTTTAGTTACTTTCTATTTAAAAAAATCACAAAAAGAAACACTTCTTAAATTTAGCTTCATAAATTTAGCGCTAGGTGGCGCTGTTTGCAAAAACTAAAATAGCAATTATTAATATTCGATTTGATTCGTTTGTAATTAGACCTACTTAAGGAACCCTATAATACTGAGCATGGCCCGACATGCTCTTGGCCGGTTTTTATTTCAGGTCTTCAAATTGTTTTAAATTCCATATTAAAAGCAATGGTGCCACTATTCCACATAGCCTTTCTGGTACTATTTGTGATCATCATTTACGCCATTATTGGCTTGGAGCTGTTCGCTGGAGTTTTACATGAAACTTGCTTCAAAAATGGAACTAAAGGTCTTAAATTTTATACAACCATTATTAACTTTAACTACGCCGAGTCTTCTCGTCGCCTATACCGCAAAGGTTTGAAGACAAAGGTCTTCAACCAGTGCGTCCTGCCAGTCATGACTTACGGTGCCGAGACGTGGACACTGACAGTTGGGTTGGGGTAGTCCACAAATTCAAAGTCGCTCAGCGAGCTATGGAGCGAGCTACGCTTGGAGTTTCTTTGAAGGATAAAATCCGTAACGAGATTATCCGGAGAAGAACCAGAGTGACCGACTTAACTTGTAGGATTAGTAATCCGAAGTGGCAGTGGGCTGGCCATGTCTGTCGGAGGACCGATGGCCGCTGGAGCAGACAAGTCCTTGAGTGGAGACGCGCGAATTGGCAAACACAGTGTAAGGCGTCCCCCGCCAGGTGGACCGATGACCTGATGAAAGTAGCTGGGGGGACTGGATGTGTGGAAGGCAGAGGACCGAGTGTTGTGGCGTAATTTGGGAGAGGCGTATGTCCAGCAGTGGACTGCGATAGGCTAAGTTGATCCTCACGTAAATCATTCTTGTGTATTAAAAGTTACTTAGCTGGTTGAATGTTATGTTTTTATTGCCATCCACATGATTTTCAAGATTTTTTGCGGACAAAGATGCAAATTGGGTCTGAGATTATAAAAGCTCAAAAAAATCACCCTTTTTCCAGCTAAAGCTCCCATTTTGAGTAGTTTAACAAAAACATTTTATTATTATTATTCCTATCGGCAAATAATTTTAACGTGTGCAGTGATCGATATAAACGACTTTGACCTTTAAGTCATTACAGTAACATGCGCAGTGTCACCATCTTTGTTCAAGTTATTTGCCGGCTAATATACTTATCTTCTTTTCTTCTCAGATGAAATCATCGATGATCCAAGTCCTTGTAACAGTGAACCCGGTGATGTGGGCTACAAATGTCCCGATGACTATGTCTGCAGGGGGGACTGGCCTGGTATCAACTACGGCATCACCAATTTTGACAATATTGGCTACGCTATGCTGACTGTCTTCACATCCGCTCGCATACGCAGTCCGTGTCGTAGCGAGCATACGTGGGACACTCAGAAAGTTTTGCGAAACTAAAAAAAATTGTTCTATACGTACATATATTTTTATCAAATCTTTTCAAAGTACTTTCCACCAGCCTCTATACAAAGATTCATGCGCCTAAACCAGTTTTCAAAACACTTTTTCCAGTCCGCCGCAGACACCTCGTTTACAGCCTGCTCGAACGCAGCCAGCGCATCTTCCGGCGACGAAAATTGTATCCCTTTGAGCTGATTTTTTATTTTTGGGAATAAAAAGAAGTCACACGGTGCTAGATCAGGGCTGTAAGGAGGGTGACCCAGGAGTTTGACTGGCGTGCTGTCCAGGAAGTCCCTCGTTTTGAGTGCGGTGTGCGCAGGTGCATTGTCGTGGTGGAGCAGTAGCCCGCGGAGCCCTGTGTTTGGTCGCTTGTTGCTTATAACAGAGAAAACTTCTGGCAAACATTTGGTAGTATACCATTCGGCATTAATGCTTCTTTGATCCCGTAAGGGAATTGATACCAAGTGGCCAGTCAAATTAAAAAAGCTAGCGATCAAAATCTTACCCCCGCTTCTAGATCGCTTCACTTTGGTAGGCGTTGGCTCATTTTGAAACACCCAAACAGTCGACTGGCGCTTGGTTTCTGGGTCGTATTGATAAATCCAGGACTCATCACCTGTAACGATGTCGTAAACACGCCGAGACGAGCCTGCTTCAAATTTGTTAAGCATATCACGGCACCATTCCACCCGGGCCTGCTTCTGAGCATCGGTGAGGTTGTGCGGCACCCAGCGTGATACTATCCTCCTCACGCGAAGATGGCTGTGTAGAATCTCGTGAACGCTTCCCGATCCAATCTTCAATATGTGTTGAATCTCCTGATATGTAATTCGCCTATTGTCTTGGATTAAATTTTTCACTGCTAGCACGTTTTCTTCGGTAACAGCCGTCAAAGGGCGACCGCTTCTTTCGTCATCCCCCAAAGTTGGTCGACCGCGCTTGAATTCGTTATACCAACGATACACGGTTGCCTTGGAAGGGCCTTCATCCATGAATGCCATTTGAAGTCTATCGTACGATTCATCCGGTTTCAGGCGACACTTGAAATCGTATAAAATCATAGCTCTAAAATGTTCCCGGCGCAGATCCATATTTCAGTGAGACACAATACTTTGAATTAACTCGCAAAAAATGTGGAGGGAAATTTTGAAATTGGAACTTACTTATTTTTACTTATAAATAATCATATTTTCGAAAAACATTATAACTGGCCAGTCTCCCATATATAAAAACTTTTTTTCGCAATACTTTCTGAGGGGCCTGGTAGATAGGTTAGGTTCGCGCGGCATTGATCCCGAGTTTTGTACGCTTTACATTGCAGGTTTGCTAAATATCAAGTCACAAAAATAATGAGTATAAGGCTAATGGTTATTGGTATTAGATAGTATAATAATGGCCTTTCAGTTTCGGGAGCGTTTCCCTGACACCCAGTATATTACAGGGTGTGATAGTGAGCTACCGCATGGACAGCATGAGCGGCGGGCTCAGCAAGCTGCGGCGCTGCATCGTGGGCGGCGCCGTCACGTGCCTCAGCTGGAGCCCCTGGCTGGCGCGCCACCCCGCGCTGCTGGTCAGCGCCGCGGACAACTCGCTCTACCTGTTCAGGTAAGCGATTAAACAGTCTCTTTTTATTCTTAACCCTAGTAGTGCCCGCAAAGATTTGTGCGCACTCCATTCTGTTAGATCTAATACATGACCCTACCGGATTAGTAAACAGTTGGTGGAGACTGTGCAGATGTATTACAATTTCTTCAATAGTTCTGAATTCAAAAAAATACATATTTATCTATAAATTACTATAAAATAACACTTTCTTGAACAACAAACACCATTAGTTAATACTTTCTCTTTTGATGAAGCGAAATAGGTGTTGGGATGAAGCAGGTGGAAATCCATAGTCTCTGCCAACCCCAATGGTAAATAAGCGTGATAATACGTACTTATGCGTGTATGTGTAACGCTTTCTTCAGTAGGGCTTGTTTCAGATTTCAAAAATGCTGAGGGACCTCGAAGCATAAGCTATAGGACGTTCTAACTCATTCCCTTCTAATTGTGCTAAAACTGCACCTAACCCTGTAGGGGATGCATCAACTGTCAAAACCAACTTGTAAGAAGGATCAAAATGTGCTAGCGTTCGAGCCGATGTTAGTTCCTTCTTAATTTGATTGAAAGCAGCTTTATGAATCTCTGACCAAGACCAGTCAACATCTCTTTTAAGTAAATTATTTAAAGGACAACCACCTAGGCTGGTACCACAAGTCGGTTCGCTAAACTGAGACATGAAGATGGAAAGTCTCATGTGATAGTATTGACGATGCGTTTGGAATAAACATCCTATAATAATTAACAAAACCTAAAAATGATTTTAATTCCTGCACATTACTAGGGGCCGTGGTGTTAGTCATTGCTGTAACTTTGTCAGGGGATGTGTGAATGCCCTTTTTATCAATGACAAATCCTAAGTAAGTCACCGAATCTTGAAACAACTTACATTTATTTTTATTAAGCACCAATCCTGCTTCCTGTAAACGGTGGAAAACTTGTTGTAACCGCTCCGTATGAACAATTTTACAATTTCCTGTCACAAGGACGTCATCCAACAGACACAGAACCCCCTCAATGCCATGCAGCAAATTCTCCATAGTTTTTTGAAAAATAGCTGGTGCATTGGCTAGCCCAAACACTAAACGAGTAAACTTAAATAAGCCCTTGTGTGTATTTATTGTAGTGAGAATTAGTGACTCCTCATCTAACAACAGTTGTAAATAAGCACTACTTAAATCGAACTGCGAGAATTGTATACCCCCATGTAACATAGAAAAAAGTTCTTCCGTTCTTGGTAAGGGGTATTTATCAATGTGTAAACATTTATTTAATGAGACTGAAAAATCTGCACATAACCGAAACTCACCGTCTTTTTTTAGTACTGGAACTATAGGGGTAGCAAACTCAGAATGTTCCACAGGAATTAATACGTCAGTTTCAACTAACCTATTTAACTCCTTCTCCACCTTACTTTTTAATGAAAAAGGTACTGTTCTAGGCCGAAAAAAACATGGTTTAGTGTCTGGTTTTAAAGTGAGTTTTATTTTGTATTTGTTAAAACTCCCTAATGTATCAGAAAACAGTGCAGGAAAATATTAACAATAATTTTCGATAAATGATGTATTTTCAGAGAGTTATAATATTTTTACTAATGGGGGTGCCACTTGGCTGCTACATTCCCTATATAGATAAGCCTAAAGCTGCATAATTCATACAATACGATGGTGCGGTGATCGCTTTCAAGTCAGTATACGTGTATCAGTGATGCTATATTGTACGCAAATCTAAGGCGATGTATCAATCGGACAACATAGCTGCGTACCCAAATTGTGATCTAAATTTAGTTCAATCTCAGTGTGTTGTTAGTTAGTTGGTGTTCTGAATTTGTACTGCATGTTCAACGGACAGCTGCCTCAAGTGTGGCGAACATTAGCGCCCGCCACCTGCAAGGGACTGGGCGGCTGGATGGATCACTTCACTGTGAGGACCAAGCAGTATACGGACTGGGTATGATTATTATATTATGTAATCGAGATCGACATGAATGCGGTACTAGATTATGTGTCATACTGCATATTGCCTCAGTTGTGGCGAACATTACCGCTACTTGCATGGGACTCGGCAGTTGGATGGACCAATTCATAGTGAGGACCAAGCAATATACCGACTGAATAAGATGATTAGACGTACGGTCACGATCCTTCTCGGTGATATACTTTGTCGACAAAGTCCTTTGAACTAATTTTGCTACATTACACGTACCTACGGCTGCCGTAGAGCACTGAGCGCAAGCGATTTTAGCCTTAGTGGTGGTTCACCGGAAAGTTTTCTGACTGTACATGCAATTGTCTAGCTAACAAACCCAACCAGTTATAGATACTATTGTCTTTGTTTTCGTTTGGTGTAATGTACAATAAAGAATATAATAAATAAATAAATAATTATAGATATAGGAAACGCTAAAAGCGACTTAATGTTGCCACTTTACAGTCTGCTTTGAGCTTTATTTTTGGCGGTTTATGTGGTCTAAAGTTTGTTGCGTTTTCACTAAGTTCAATTGGAACCGATGTCCGTATCTTCTTATATATTATAAGATTATACAATCAACAACGATATATACAATAATGTCCGTGCCATCTTTACCCTAGTTTAAACCCATGAGAAATACAAATTCAAATGTATTACTCCAAATAAGCACTGTACTATAAAGCGCCTTTTACATTAAGCAATTTGACGCATGCAATCTAAAAATGTAATGGCAGAAAGACATCGCACACTAATTTAGCCATTTTTCGCATAGTGTAAAGGCAGTATAACAACTAATCGCTCTTTTGGACTGATACTTTCTCGAAATAATGTGTCTTTCAACTTTTCATAGATACTGTGCAGATTCTAATTTATATCTCATACCTACACCGTATGTAGGGGTTAGTGGTGTGAACCGGGGGCATTTTGAGCCTCCGGAGATTTTATTGAATCACCGGAGATTATCCGGATATTCAAAATACTCTGAATCTATATATATGAGAAGACAAAACAGGATAAAAAAAATAAAAAAAATATTGCCACATTTCACAGCACATTTGGGTGCGTTCTGCAACAAATGGAGTAACCGGTAGTTTAGTGCAATCACCGATTAGTCTCCGGTACTCACTCTAACCGGTGATTATCCGGTTTTTTGAGAACCGGTTCACACCACTAGTAGGGGTTGTAGTAACTCCGCACATTGATTTGTTGAGTAACAATTTTTAATATAATTGGTAGAATTACATTAATAAATAAATATTATAAATCATAATTATTATTCTAGTACATACTATATACAACGTGTCCCAGAAATCAACGTCAAGCCGAAAACGGGCAATAGGCCAAGTCGTGACAGTCATTAGAAAAAAATAAAAAAAAAATTTGGTCATGTACTTTTCAAATTTTATGGATTCAAAAAAAAATCTCGAAAAGTGACACCCTGTGATGATTTTTCAAGTCCTGTGGCTACAAATATTAACTTTCCGTCAGTTTTTTTTCTGTGACGTAACCATGAATAACCCTTCTGTAAATTACAGTTAAAAGTTAAAACATAACTACCTCATTTTTAAATAAAATGTTAGATTTTTGCCCAACATTGAATTCAAAATTATTACATCACCCAACTTTAACCGCGTGTAGTGTAAAAAAAAAGTACTACACTATTTTGGCAAGTAACTTTAAAAGATGGCGCGTTTAGTCTGGATTCCAAAATGGTATGCCACTTACTAATTGCTACTTCTTAATTGAGGAAAAAAAAATATTTGTTAGTTTTAGGTGCGTTTGAAATAAAATTCAGTTGTTGGATTTCTTTAGTTATAATTTTTATTAAATCAGATTTACCGAGTTTATATTAAATGTTCGAACTGTTTGCCTTCAGCTGCACATTTGGATATCTCTTACGATACATTCTTGCTGCAGCATTGGCGTTGCATAAGCATGCTCCATAAATGAGATGCATGTTGGCGTATTCCTGTGCGGTGTATCGAGATGGCATGATAACAAACTACACAAAATACGGGATTACGATTAAAACAAGTCCGGGGTCGTCAGAAACAGTGCAGATAAATCAAAATCACAATGCGAATGAAGTCCAATAAACAAAGCCACAGTTGTAAGTATGAAGTCACTACAAATACAAAAGGATGCTTAGAAAACGAAAGAGCGTAACGTGCTGCAGTATTGCACAATTCACCTAACGCATCCCTGTTTCGCCAGAGTGGCGTCTCTATCTGTTTCACTCACACAGACGAAATTATGTGTCAATCCGTCTCGCTCTTAGATAAAAGTAGCGTCACTATCTATCTCGTAAGAGATACCCAAATGCTGAGCGTTATCCCGATCATCTAGTATTTATTAATGTGCAGCTGAAGGCAAACAGTTCGAACATTTAATATAAACTCTGTAAATCTGATTTAATAAAAATTACAACTAAAGAAATCCAACAACTGAATTTTATTTCAAACTTACCTAAAACTAACATTTTTTTTTTTCCCTCAATTAAGAAGTAGCAATTAGTAAGTGGCATACCATTTTGGAATCCAGACTAAACGCGCCATCTTTTAAAGTTCTTTGCCAAAATAGTGTAGTACTTTTTTTTTACACTACACGCGGTTAAAGTTGGGTGATGTAATAATTTTGAATTCAATGTTGGGCAAAAATCTAACATTTTATTTAAAAATGAGGTAGTTATGTTTTAACTTTTAACTGTAATTTACAGAAGGATTATTCATGGATACGTCACAGAAAAAAAACTGACGGAAAGTTAATATTTGTAGCCACAGGACTTGAAAAATCATCACAGGGTATCACTTTTTGAGATTTATTTTTGAATCCATAAAATTTGAAAAGTACATGACCAAGATTTTTTTTAATATTTTTCTAATGACTGTCACGACTTGGCCTATTGCCCGTTTTCGGCTTGACGTTGATTTCTGGGACACGTTGTATATAAATAATATTGAATATTATTAATTTATTATATTATTTGTTTATATAACTGTAAATATATGGTATTTTGTGGTTTCTTTTTTTGCGTCTAAAGACAGTTGTGATAGCTACTTAAGTAGTTATGAAGAGGATCAAGAGGTGTTGCCTTTTTAGGACCATTTAGTCTCATAGAGATTCCATTATGGCCATTATTTCAGATGACATTCTATGGTTTAAATAAGAATTTTATTTTAATATATTTCAATGCTTTTCCACTTGAAATTAGTAGCTTATTCTTATTATCAATGTTTAGCCTCTACGTATGGATCAGGCATAAATGAACATAGATAAAAACATCACATAGGTACGCAAACAGTCTCGGTATTCTCTTGAATTTACTCATGTTTATTAAAACCACCACAGATGGATCTGGGAACTTAAAAACTTCGTTGTGAGATGACCTGATGGTCCTGAAGTGTTTAAACTTATGTATTGTTTAAAGATTCCGAAAACCATCATTGACGCGTCTCATAAGGGCTTGTCCTTTTCAAATTGATGTCATTGCCACCACCAAGATGTAGAAATGCAATACTTTTCATAGAGGGCTATCACCGCTGCGTGCGCGCATCGTCACGCGTCCTGCGAACGACGTGTACGTGCGATGGTTAGACTGCTGTTCCAAGAGTAAGCACGACTGTCGATTCTTGAATCGTCGAGTCTTGTCTCCGGTCCTGAGTTCGATCCACTAGGGCTTGAAGTATTGTAGTATCCTAAATAAAAAGTCTGACTTACAGAAGGTCTGAATTTTGGTCCCTAATAAATGATAAGGCTCACTTCCATTTTTTTTCATTTAAATATTACCGTCTTCGGTGTCCATATATCCCTTAAAGTATCACCAAGCTTTATTGTTAAAGTTACAAAGGCTACACAGTCACAGTTATTTCTCATAATGCCAGAAACTAACTTGGAATAGCAAATGGCAATATAATAGTATAAATACTTTGCTATGGTGCTTACGTCAACTCTGAAAAAATTGTAAGGATTAAAGGAAATATGATTTGGAAGAATTAACTAATTAATTAATGCGGTAACATTATCAATAAAAAATTAAAAAAAACATTATCAACTTGTTGCGACCCATGCGACCCAAATAAAAACAGGAATGTCAATGACCTCGTCATGTCAACTGTAACTGAAAAAATAGGATTTGTAAGGAAAATTAATTTTAAAAATTAATTTTGATAACATTTTATTTTCTACATGTTATTTGACTAGTTTTACAAAATCTATTGTTGCCTGTTTAAATTTGTTAAATTCGTTATTAAGTATAAGAACCTATAGTAAAAGCCCCAGTTACTGACAATGCCCCATTGTTAGACAAAAAAACAACCAACTTCAGAAAATAAGAGCCAAATTATAATTGGACTTGATTATTTTTAGGACTGGGTTCCAAACAGGTGGCAGCTGCCAACCATCTTCTCTAACGTCAGGGAAACCAATTTAAATAATATACGCGATTTATTCCGGTTAAACTTTGTTTTATTATAACGTGTAGTGATCGCGAAAACCTAAGAAGTTATTAAATGTGTATAATGTTATGTATTTGATCGTGTAAAGGATCGCTGTAAGTAAGGATGTGTTGTAAGGATCGTTTTAACTAATGCGGAGACAAATAGAGCGGGAAAATATTAACCTGTCACTGCTCATCATCATTAATTCAACCGAAAGACGTCCACTGCTGGACAAAGGCCTCCCCCAAGCATTGCCACAATCAGTTAATCTTTTCTAGTGCGATTCTATTGTTTTTTTTTATAGTATTGAATGGCGAAACGAGCTAAAGATCCACCTGATGTTAAGCGGTTAATACCTTTGCCCATAACAACTCCTATACCACCTAGGCTGTTGCCTAAATGGTACCGCAAGTCGGTTCGCCAAACTGAGACATGAAGATGGAAAGTCTCATGTGATTGTAATTTCACCGGCACCCATACCCTTCAGTCTTATAATTCAATAACATAAATTATTATTTATGTTCAAATATAAATATACAATAATAAATTAATAATATTGTATATAATAATATTTAATAATTAAATTAATATATTAATTGATTATTGTAGGATATCTCAGAATAAACCAGCATATACTTTCAAAACTTATTTAATATCCAAACTTATTATAATATAACTACCACAATATTCAGATAACCTAACGCAAGCGTCTATGTCTGCTCGGCGCCAACGCACGACCGAAAAAAAGTGCCCGCTCTGCAGAGATAACTTAATATTTTTTTTTTTTTTTTTAATTTATTCATGACCATGGATACTTGTCCTTCAGTCGTAATCATTGAACATATTATACTTATATCCTAGTAAAGTGATGGAAACTTTACTAGGTTTCTGAGGGGATGATGAGATAATACGAAAGTCATGTTTTTCAGCTTTGTACCATTTATCCACACTTGTACACGTTAACGAGCACTTAACATTTAATAATCCACCATTATTACACATTAACACTCGAAGAAACACAAATTTTGGAAAATAATAAAAAATCCACAACATGATCTTTACGAATTTTCCCGCCAACCTTACCTTCATTTATGCCGCCAGTGTTGCCAGTGCCATCCATCTCCGACGTATATTTTAATTATTATCTATTACCGCCGTCAGTGTGGCCAGTGCAAGAAATTTTAAGCGTATAAATTTTATTCGAAATAATAAAACCTTACACTCGACCATCCTGACGACGTGTATGTCCTCATACACGTACGTGGGACACTCAGAAAGTTTTGCGAAACTAAAAAAAATTGTTCTATACGTACATATATTTTTATCAAATCTTTTCAAAGTACTTTCCACCAGCCTCTATACAAAGATTCATGCGCCTAAACCACTTTTCAAAACACTTTTTCCAGTCCGCCGCAGACACCTCGTTTACAGCCTGCTCGAACGCAGCCAGCGCATCTTCCGGCGACGAAAATTGTATCCCTTTGAGCTGATTTTTTATTTTTGGGAATAAAAAGAAGTCACACGGTGCTAGATCAGGGCTGTAAGGAGGGTGACCCAGGAGTTTGACTGGCGTGCTGTCCAGGAAGTCCCTCGTTTTGAGTGCGGTGTGCGCAGGTGCATTGTCGTGGTGGAGCAGTAGCCCGCGGAGCCCTGTGTTTGGTCGCTTGTTGCTTATAACAGAGAAAACTTCTGGCAAACATTTGGTAGTATACCATTCGGCATTAATGCTTCTTTGATCCCGTAAGGGAATTGATACCAAGTGGCCAGTCAAATTAAAAAAGCTAGCGATCAAAATCTTACCCCCGCTTCTAGATCGCTTCACTTTGGTAGGCGTTGGCTCATTTTGAAACACCCAAACAGTCGACTGGCGCTTGGTTTCTGGGTCGTATTGATAAATCCAGGACTCATCACCTGTAACGATGTCGTAAACACGCCGAGACGAGCCTGCTTCAAATTTGTTAAGCATATCACGGCACCATTCCACCCGGGCCTGCTTCTAAGCATCGGTGAGGTTGTGCGGCACCCAGCGTGATACTATCCTCCTCACGCGAAGATGGCTGTGTAGAATCTCGTGAACGCTTCCCGATCCAATCTTCAATATGTGTTGAATCTCCTGATATGTAATTCGCCTATTGTCATGGATTAAATTTTTCACTGCTAGCACGTTTTCTTCGGTAACAGCCGTCAAAGGGCGACCGCTTCTTTCGTCATCCCCCAAAGTTGGTCGACCGCGCTTGAATTCGTTATACCAACGATACACGGTTGCCTTGGAAGGGCCTTCATCCATGAATGCCATTTGAAGTCTATCGTACAATTCATCCGGTTTCAGGCGACACTTGAAATCGTATAAAATCATAGCTCTAAAATGTTCCCGGCGCAGATCCATATTTCAGTGAGACACAATACTTTGAATTAACTCGCAAAAAATGTGGAGGGAAATTTTGAAATTGGAACTTACTTATTTTTACTTATAAATAATCATATTTTCGAAAAACATTATAACTGGCCAGTCTCCCATATATAAAAACTTTTTTTCGCAATACTTTCTGAGGGGCCTGGTATCTGGTGAAACCTTACACTCGGCAAATCGGGCTCTTTTATAGAAATGACCAAAAGAGAGTTTTTTTTTTTTTTTATAAAAGAAATATTATATAACGAAGTTCATTAATATTATAAATAACTAAAAATATTGTGACAGTAAAGTATTACGATTTTAAGAATCCAACGATTACGAACACTAATCTATCCATTATCTGTCAAAACAAAAATCCGCATAACTAATATTCTTATAACCAATTATCCTTATAATCAATTATCCTTATAACCAATTATTCTTGTAATTATAACCAATTATCAATCAAAACTAATATAGTCTTATGAACTTAATATCCATTGGTAACCTATCTATAAATAACCATTTAACTAAAATCTATCCATTTATCTATTCATTGGTATCCAATTCCTAGATAACCAATTAACCAAGATCTATCCATAAATGGATAAATCCAACCAAATTTAACCAAAAATCTGTAAACCAATCCGTTTCTTAGGATGTTACGGCTTGCCAGATCAACCAACCATAAATCTGTAAACCAATCCCTTTTTCAGGATGTTACGGCTTGCCAGATCAACCAACTATAAATCTGTAAACCAATCCGTTTCTCAGGATGTTACGGCTTGCCAGATCAACCATGATGCGTTTTCCTTGTTTCAGGTCAGGACGCGAAACCCCTTTTACGTTTCCTTGCGCTTGACCTGAAACAATACAAACAACAAGCATGTAAATATATTATAAAAACTCAAAATATTTATCGACACAGCATCGATAGATAGTCACTACTCGTATTGCACTATGGTGTGGCATAATAAATAATTTAATTATCATTCAGACATATTACTATCCTCATCGTTTGCATCATTATCCGTATCATTATCGACTTCTAAAGAGTCAACATGGATCCATGGTCGCATTCGGTCTGCGGCGATGGTCGTCTTGTGCTTATTTCTCATCCCTTCAAACCCTGCGATTGGAGCCACTTTATACCGATCGTTACCTAATATTTTTATGACTCTAAAAGGACCTTCATACGAGGGCATGAGTTTTGTACTCTTGCCGTTATTCTGAAAGGCAACTTTTGTAATTTTAACCAAGTCACCTTTTTTGTAAATACGCGCAGGCCGTCTTCTTTGGTCGTAATATCGTTTTTGTGCATCCTGTGCTTTGTCAATTCTGCATTTGACTTCCCTACGAATAGACTGCAGAGAAGAGACCTCACGAGTTTCTTCGGTGATCTCATTCAATGCCGCGTTAAACTCACTGTTCATTGCCGTCCCAAACATGACTTCTGCGGGTGACCTACGTATAGTCTTTTGTACTGTATTATTTAAGCCCCATTGGATTCTCCCCAATTGGTTATCCCAGTCTTTTTCATCTGCGCCAAGGTTTTGTGCCGTCAACGAGTCGAGAACGGTCCTGTTATAGCGTTCAACTTGACCGTTTGACCTTGGGCATGCGACTGCATTTAGTACATGCTTTATTCCGCGGCCAAGACAAAACCTTCTGAAGGCGTAGATGAAAACACTGGCACTTCTGAGATGTAGGATATCTCAGAATAAACCAGCATATACTTTCAAAACTTATTTAATATCCAAACTTATTATAATATAACTACCACAATATTCAGATAACCTAACGCAAGCGTCTATGTCTGCTCGGCGCCAACGCCCAACCGAAAAAAAGTGCCCGCTCTGCAGAGTTACCTTCATTTATGCCGCCAGTGTTGCCAGTGCCATCCATCTCCGACGTATATTTTAATTATTATCTATTACCGCCGTCAGTGTGGCCAGTGCAAGAAATTTTAAGCGTATAAATTTTATTCGAAATAATAAAACCTTACATTATGATATATTATTGTATATAATTATTATTATATTATTTATTAGTAGATTTCTGGTAGGAAATTCTGTGTTTTGTAATTGTATGTTTTTGTCGGACGCGGATGAACATAATGAATTTTTTTAACTACAGTTTCAAACTTGACTATACAATTAACGTAAAAAAATTATGCTATCTGTACTTTAAAATCCTTGGAGCTCATGGGAATGATTTTATTTACAATCTTAAATTGATTTTTGGTTTCGGAGCTGCTGGGAACAAAATTTCGGATTGCATGGGAATAAGCCACAAGTAAATCTATGCCATATTTATTGCAGTTAATTCACAATTCAATGAACATTTCAATATATAGAATACATTTTGTAACTAAAAAGTCAAAGCGTCTAATCGATTAATTTTAATATGCAGATTTGAAAAAAATTACAGAGTCGAAGTGTGTAATGTGTGCTACTCCAGAGCACCATGTGGTACTATCGCGTACAAATTGCTAGTACCGGCGCGGGAGTACAGTCGTAGATGACGGTTTTACGGTCTTATCATCATTGACCCTAATTTTAGACAGCGTATACCTCCCGCTCGCGACTCTTTACCATCTGTGAATACGTTTGATAGTTTTAAATTTTGTATTCGTATTTTATTTTTGGTCGGCCGCACGTCAGTGGTAACATTTTGACATTGACAGCACCTTTTTTCGTAAGCAGTGAGGGCGGTTTTCTAATTCAAGCGTTACCACTGTCATGCAGTCGACTGTACTACATATTTCCGATGGCACACGAGTTTTTTGTATATGTAGGTTTCATACTGTTTATATAAGGAGAGATGTTTTATTAAGCTCTTTCTATGTACCATGGTCTTTGGTCTTTTCCTAGAGATCGTGCCTTCCTTAGATTTTGCAAGCATGCCCAAAAGCATTGTGATTATGATTCATTATAGCTAGAAATGTCATCAAAATATTTACCAAAAGTCTAGAGTCGCCGAAACAAATACCCAAACACATTTGTTAATTAGGTATTTAGTCTGTCACACAACTGACACAAATCTCTAATTTTATTTGACCATGTCTTGTTACAGTCGTAAAATTAAATTCAATTGCCAATTAATTTTCAATTTATTTCATTTTGTACTAGTTGACGCCCGTGGCCCTGCATACAAACTTTCAATCCCTTTTCAATCCCCTTAGGGGGTTATATATAGCATCATCTAGTCCCAAACTAAGCAGAGCTTGTATTGTACTATGGATACTAGTATCCATAGTACAATACAAGTCCTTAGTCTAGACTAAGGATATGATAATTACTTTTTTTTGTTGTAAATACATGTCTATACTAATATAAAGAGGAAAGATTTGTATTTTTGTAATGAATAAACTCAAAAACTACTGTGCCGATTTCACCATTAGAAAGCTACATTCACCCTGAGTAACATAGGCTATATTTTCATGTCCACCCGCGCGAAGCCGGGACGGGCCGCTAGTTACTTATAATACATAAGAAACACCCAGACCAACACAAACACTTATGTTCATCACATCAATATTTGTGTCCTGTGGGAATCGAACCCATGACCTCGTGATCAGCAGTCCTACACTCGAACCACTAGACCACAGACAGACGTCGTCAATTAATTTGTGTGAAACAGTTTAGTCGGGCACACCCAATGGAATTACGTGAGTGAAACCGTTTATATTAATTATGAATTTAACTCACGATAGTTATTAACTTATTATATTTTATTTTTTTATTTGTTTAGTGGTTTACATAACAATGTTCCGTGTGGTGCCGGACGTAAAGAATTGCACCACCCTATCTCTTCTCATGGGTGTCGTAAAAGGCGACCAAGGGATTCACCAGAGGATGGGCAGCAGCGTTCTCTGGGTATTTAACCAACCAACTCGACCTCTGTGGTCTAGGGGTTCGAGTGTCGGACTGCTGATCACGAGGTCGTGGGTTCGATTCCCACAGGACACAAATATTTGTGTGATGAACATGAGTGTTTATGTTGGTCTGGTTGTTTCTTATGTATTATAAGTATGTATTTACAAAAAAAAATATATAAGTATTATTTCCATTGTCTAGTACCCATACCACAAGCTCTGCTTAGTTTGGGACTAGATTAGATAGTGCTGTGTAAAAATGTACCGAAGATTTTTATTTATTTATTTTATTTAACTGCGATCGCCAACCCACCTGCCAAATTATCCCATAAATTATTATTAAGAGAATTAAGTATTATTATAAATTACAAATAATATACAATCTGGTTATTGACTGTATAATAATTGGGCAGCGTTCGGGAAGCTACGCTATATCTTCTGGTCCAAAATACTGCAGTGTCTCAAGATGAAAGTCTTTGACCAGTGTCTGTTGCCAGTAATTATTTACGGTACTGTAACGTGTTTGCTCATAATGGGCCTGATTAGAAGGCTCAAAGTCACTCAAAGAGCATTCAAAGGAGGGGGCTATTCTCGGAGTGTCCCTGCGTGATCG
Source organism: Asteroscopus sphinx (assembly GCA_949699075.1). Classification (NCBI taxonomy): domain Eukaryota; kingdom Metazoa; phylum Arthropoda; class Insecta; order Lepidoptera; family Noctuidae; genus Asteroscopus; species Asteroscopus sphinx. The sequence continues at coordinate 16,429,601 of OX453024.1, forward strand.
AATCAGAAATTAGGAGATTCGCAGGATCGACTACACTAATAATCAAATCGAATATTAATCATTGCTATTTTAGTTTTTGCAAACAGCGCCAATTCTGTCTAAAACACAAACGAAACAGATGACATTTTCAAGCAAAAAATGGATTACATTGATTATTAATATCAAAAGACCACCAACCGAAGCTCAAACCCATAACCCATCCGATGCAAATTAATAGTTTTAAACATGTAAGAAATACTGTTTCTTAATAAGATATCGCTGACGTCACCCAAAGACGTGCCAAGTGGTTACCTGATTAAAGCAGGTATCATCAACTCTATATATGCCCAGTGTTCTGCGATATGTGAATTCCCGGCCAAAAGTTTATAATAATTTCAGCCTATCATTTAATTGTGCAATAATAGTCAAAACAATAATATTATGCAGGTTTATCGTAGGATGTGTTAAAAGACGAGTCCGCTAACGGTCGAAGGATTAATGACCTGTGGCTGTTTGGCTCGCGTCTTTGGTCGTTGCGAGCGACGCCGCGACGTGTTAGATAAATAAGTAAAAGGAATAGGTATTGGTTAACGTATACAGGGTGGAAATTCGAGATGGGTTAGTAATGGCAACTATATTTAGGTACTGTTATATAACTACAGAAAAACACCCTTGGAGTACACATTATAGCTGAACCATAGAAATCTAAATTAATAAGGTAGGTAATAGAAGTGATAAAGGCGCGTGAACTTGTCGCCGTGTGCAGGTGTCTCGTAGGGACACCAGTGCAGGAACCTTTTGCTTGATCATCAGTGCTGTTTTGGACGCAGAGTCACTAAACTTGTATTTTGCAGCATATCTAACAGCGGAATATTTTTCAAGCTTAATTTATTTTGCATTGAATGCTAGAAACATTGTAGGCGTAACTGCGTATTGATGTGTTGTTAGCGGCAAACCGGCCATACGCGTTCCGGTATTACAAGACAGTAGAAAAATAATATCTACCATTATAAATAACACAATCATATGTGATTTATAAACATATTGCCTCCTTCTTTTAATTTATTGGTCCGCGTTTTACTTTTAGTGTTGCTCAAATCTGATTTGTCGCTCTTATGTGCGGATGTGTTTCACAAATGATTATTTCTTTGTAGAAAATAACTATATTATGTAACTAATTTATATCGTATTATAACTTGAAATACTTCCAAGTGTCGGTTTTTTACCTAACTAAGTATACAAATACTCTGATGGTGATATCATTTTTACAATACAAAAGAACAGATAGAAAAATACAAAAGTACGTATTTACATTAAATTAATACTTCTTCGAAAAATTAAAGTAACAATTGTAAATAAAAATATCTAACTTAATATAACGAGTATTAAACGATTAACTTATTTTACAGATATGAGATTTTAGATGGAAAATATCATGGAGAAAAGAAGGGAGCGGAGGTGTTGCAAGGCAAAATCTCTTTAGAAAGAAGCGTCGCCTGAATGCGGGTGACAGGGGGACGAGGTACAGCAATGGCTCCACCTCACTATGGAAAATCCGCCCATTTTTTGTAAATCCATCTAGCGGTGAAATGAATTATTACAGCGTAACAGCACTAACAATTTTTCATTTTAGTTTGTCTACTCACCACTGTGGCGTACAAAGCACATTATTTTATTCCAGAACATTCTATGTGCGTTTTTGTGGTGAGAACATAACACTAATGAAATTGAATTTTACACAAATGACGTGGTCTTTAAAATGACTGATTAGAATTTGAAAAAAAGTAACGAAGTTGAAAAAGGTTAAAAGGGTATAATGTAAGGGTACCATATGGCACTTGCGGCTTGACCTTCAGATTACCAGTCCAGTATGAGTATTAAATAACGTCTAACTACACAACTTTTGTTTTACAACTTTACACAAAAGTACGTTAAAAACGTGCCATACATAGCGCCTAGCGCAATAAAGTATCCTCATGTAGATCACCTTGAAAATCACTCAAACCATCTTTTTAATTGTATAAACTGATTGCAAATACAAAAAAAAAAAATTGATTGACAAAATTATATATTTTATTATTTTTAACGCATTTATGCATGCGAAGCGAAATCTAACGATTTATTTAGTATTTATTTATTTATTCATACATGTATAAATTTTGCAATATCACTGTGCCCCACAAAACCGTGTTATCGGTATTTAAATAGTGGAAAAAAAAAGAAGAATCACTGTTTCTTAATAAGATATCGCTGACGTCACCCAAAGACTGGCGTACTGAGCCAGGAGTCTCAGGTTCGAATCCTGCTCGTGAGCGATTTTTTCTTTCCACTATTTAAATCATTAAAAATATATATTATAAGAAATTAGTAGAAATACCTACTTATACAAATATCCAATCTTATTCTTAGTTTATACTAAATCTCTGGGATCATTGTACTCATCATTATGAACACATTTTACAGTGGAATCAACCCTGAAATCTCGAAAAAATCTGCTGTTCCCTATAATTATGTCGATTTATGTGAACACAAATGTAGGGAACCGCTGATATTTTTTTCGGTTTCAGGGTTGTTCCCATAGTAAAAGTTGTTCATTATGATGAGTACAATGACCCCTTAAGAGGTTTAGTATAAGCTAAGAATTAGGTTGTAGGTTGTAGGTTGTATATAGAAATATAATAAAAAGTATGTTACATTCTGTTCATAAAAAAATTTTACCTAATGTTATTTTTTTTTTATTAATTAAAGTATTCAATACATTTTTGCTGAAATAACGCTACGTAATATTTGGAATTTTTGGATTATGATATATCAAGATTGCAGTTAACTATTGTCATAAAAACTTATTGGATACAAATGGAATAAAAAAAAACTAAATGTGTGCTGGGACACATAGTACAAGTGAAACTTCAACGGACAAGTGGAAAAACGAATGGCAACTGACAAGTGGAAAAACGAATCGCAACAAAATTTTAAGTTGAAGTTTTACGGGCAGGTTTTCAAATTGAATAAGAACATTAACAATCAGCCCGTAAAACTTCAAGTTAAAATTTTGTTGTGATTCGTTTTTCCATTTGTCAGTTGCCATTCGTTTTTCCACTTGTCCGTTGCGATTCGTTTTTCCACTTGTCCGTTGAAGTTTCACTTCTACTATGTGTCCCAGCACACATTTCGTTTTTTTTTCGCAGTTTTACTGCAAATTATGTTTTGGTTAGGTTAGGTACATTTTAAGTGATTTTAATGAATGCATTTTTTATTTAAACATATTTTATTTTATCAAACAAAAAAACTGAATTAAATCCGGAACCAAAAAAAAACATCCATTTTTCTTTCTCTCCCTCCGCCGCTATATATCGTCTACCCCCTCCACGCGGCCGTAACGCTTTTTCGTGAGAGAAAAATCCTAATATATAGAAGAAGATATATATATCTATCTTCTATATATAGAATTTTCACCATCATCATCATCATCATCATCATCATCATCAGCCTTTCAATCCCTCCGCCGCTGCCGTCTCTCGCCAAGCGATATATTGTCTACCCCCTCCATGCGGCCGTAACGTTTTTTCGTGACTAAAAATTCCTAATACCCCCCGTCTATACAGAAGTTTCACTTCAAAAAACGTATCCAAGGTTCCTTGTTTTTATTTCTCACTTAGATACCTTAGAATCACCATCGCCCGCTTCATTCAAGACCTTGTTATGTATTTTTGTTTTATAAAATCATGGTTATGAATGTTGTCCAGCTAGCAAATCATTAGTGTCCTACACATTTCATTCGCGATTAAAGAATTTCATTTGTGTAAAAACTTATTCATTCGTGTTTCTATTTTTTTGGTTTTCTTCTATTTTTAACAAGATGCGCCCTGTATTTTTACATAGTATGTGTATAACTTCATTATAGCAAACGTTAAATACCATCAGATAACAATAAAACGGGGGTTTACAAAAATCGTCAAAAATGTGTCATTTTAATTCGAAACATGAAATCGACCCTATTACTGACTACTCACCGATAGATGGCCTGATGGCCTATTTTTCTTATTTTAAATTGCTCTTATTTCATGTAATTATGTAATTTATCTATGAAATAACTAACATTTTAGAATTTAAAATGAATTAAAACAATGTGTTTATTATTTTCGTCATAATATGCATTGATAATGTAAAAACATGTTATCGGTGAGAAGTGATTAGTATGCATCTTTTCGACGACAGATGTCCCGAGCAACAATTTGGCGAAGAAACGAGAAAATGCATGTTTTAAAATTGAAAATATAAATATATGTGACTTACACATAAAATGTTATACCATCAATATGTTTTAGTTTTGATCCTGAACAATTTTTACATCCAACAACAGCGCACTTCATTGTTAAAACAAGAAAAATATTCAAAATCCTCTCAAAATCTATTTAAATCGAAGAGAACCGAACGCAGTGATGATTCACTTGAAATTAAGCTTTGCGGCTCCGCCCACTGTGACGTCATGACCAAATTGAAGGCGCATGACCAAATTGCCTTGCAGCACCTCCGCTCCCTTCTTTTCTCCATGGAAAATATTTAGGCCTTCACTTGTTTTAAAAAAGAAGTTCCTTCAAATTATTGAGAAAATGCTGTAAAGTTTATTTTTAAAGTACAATCAATCAGTGTTCTAGAATTGCATTGTTTTTTACAATAAACTTTTGAGTATCTAATATAAAAATGACATCAAACATACTATAAAGCTTAAAATTAACAATTGTGATCATAGCTTGTACTGTAAGGCGAGAACATAATATTCTTATTAAATAATATTGTGATGTTCATGATAACATGACGATAAAATGAATTATAAATGAAGAACTCGAACATAAGAGATTGCTTTAAAAACGTAGATCATAAGAAAATATAAAAATTAAAAACAGAAAGTTTCACTCGTAAAACAACGCCTAAGAATTTAAATTGAGCACTAAAGTTTGTTCTTATAAATTAAGAAAATCTAAATTTAGCTAAGAATCATTTAAAAACAATTGATATAACAGTTACATAAACGGTGCAAATACCAACACCAGACAATTTCGATCTGTTATTCCTAAACGTTATTCTTTTAAAATATATTATCCACATTCATAGACCAGTAAGCCTCTAGACGCCGCTTAGCTGGACACCCCCGGTCACAACGCATATGCTCTACCACTGCATATCATACGTTACTCTGCCAATCGGAACGTCACTCAGTCAGCGAGCGGCACCAATCATAAGGAATCATACCACCGAACTTTTGAGCCGGCCAATCATAACGCGCCGTCCGCCCCCCTGACCCCACCAACGTTTTACGACTGCGTTTGAATACAAAACTTTGTTTATGCGGAGTCTTGAAGCTTACTGGTCTGTGTCCACATTCCACATTCCCGGCACTTATAGTGAATTAACTATTATAATGGTAACTACATTATTACTAAGATTTTAGTTACTGGTTACACTAATTAATATACATGATAAACTTAAATAAATATATAATTCACAGATCATTAAAATTAAAACACCGTAGTCAATAATTGTTAAAATAGAAAAATTATAATAAAAAAACATAAAAAAGTAATAGATCTGTCTTTTAAAGATACAACAACATGGAATGTTAAAACTGTGAATCTTAAAATAATATTTACAAAATGGTAAATTAATTTGGCACCTTCTAAGTGTGAAAGGAAGTTTTTGGTGCCTTAATACTAAAGGTACTGACATAATAAGTACCGAAGCTAATACGTGATGTAAAGCGAAGTGTTGCAAGTCTTATTTGTGACTATATCCCTGATAATGTTTAGTTCACTATCATAATCAATGTTTGGAATTTAAACAATAATTAATTGATTTATTGTGTAGGTGTCAGTCGTAGGAAAGTTCATCATATTTTGTCATTCGTCAAACGCGAGAAGAACCCCAGGTAAAGTGTATTCTATACGTCGATGAGCGCTCATGACGAGGTTAATGAATGTAGATGAAGCGAAAGAGGTGTCAGGATCGTAGCAGGTGGAAATACAGTCTCTGCTAAACCCAATGAGATACAGGCGTGATAATATGTATGTAGGTACATATCATCATCGTTTCAGCAGAAAGACGACCATTGCTGGATATATGCCTCCCCCAAAAGGGGAGGATATACCATAATCGCCACGCTTGGCAGGCGGGTTGGTGATTGCAGTTAACACAACATAACATCACGCCTGTATTTCCCCGAAGGGGTAGGCAGAGGTGTATGGCACACCCACATTTCGCCAGTTATGTTATAGTCCCATGTAATAGGGGGCGAGCCTATTGCCATTAACTGGGCACAAATCCAGACTCCGGGCTGCTACTGAGAATTTCCTAATGAAAAAACCCAATATCACTTTGCCCGACCCGGGAATCGAACCCAGGACCCCACGCTCAGCAGTCGCACATGCAACCACTAGACCAACGAGGCAATCTTGCAGGTGATTGCAGTTGGTTGAATAAATACTCAGTCCGTACGTATGTACATATGTATGTAGATAAATAATTCATTGTTTTTAAAGTGGCCTTTAAGTTTATGTTAAATGCATGGCATGAGAAAACAAAATCTTTTTCTTTCTAGATATTATACATTCGCCGGAGGGTTTAAGAGTCCCAAGACACATTCTACGTGAAAAGTTGGTATTCATTGCGAAGTTAAAATGCATACTGTTCTCTATGGATGAGCATGTTTTTATCCATTTATCGGCAGTAATGTCGCTGGAAAATATCGGCGTGGCAATAGGCGGGTTGATGGTAGAACTCATCCTCTTCTTACCAATCAGGCGGGACAGGGAGATCAGTTGGTGGTTGAGATCTGAGAAAAGAAAGCTAGAGATTTGAGAAAAAATAGCTCATATTTTTATATTAACTCGCTTTCAGTCATATCTTTCTGGGGCCTTCCTCCCAACTGGTTCGAGTTATAAACAAAATCGAGCTAATATCAATTCCTTAGAGGTTTTACTGTTAGTTCCTCAAAATTTCACATTAGTTCGATTTGGTTCTGAACTCGAACCAGTTGGGAGTCAGGCCCCTGTTTGGTATAAATTTTGCAATTGATTTAAAATTTAATGTAAAATTTAAATAATTATTTTAATTTATAAAAAAAATTATAATATACAATATAATTGTTACAATATTATAAATATTACATTAGTAATTACATAATTATAATATATAAACTATAATTAAATATTATTTATAATTTAATTATAGTTAATTATTCATACATTAATTGGGCATTGTTGAACCCTCCCAACGTAAAACATATAGCTACATAAACATATGCCCGTGCACACACCTACTTCACTTCTAAGAACACATATTTTTCTAAACTAATATTTCTTTTACAGTTTTAGAATCATGGAGGTGTCTCATTCCCTAACTCCAAATGAATCTGCTCTACAGCAGCTGCCAGATGACAAGAAGCCACACTTTATATTTGAATGGCTCAGATTTCTGGACAAAGTACTTGTGGCAGCACATAAGGTAAATATTGTTATATGCTATTTTAACTTGTTATTGTTTACATTGAAGGGAAATGTGAATGGAAAAGGAAATGTGAATTATATGAATATCCTACATGTTATGTCCGATAAAACAACAATTAAGTAACTTTGTTTTTCCGTAATAAGCACTACATTGTACTCACAATGATAAATATCTTATAATCAAGACTTACCCACATAATCCGGTAGTTGACTACTGTTTAAAAATACCAAAAATCTTATATTATTTAAAAGCAGATACAGAAACAACAACAATGTTGAAAAAAATTATAAAATCAATTAAAAAATGAAGAAGATACACACTTTTTAAGTTCTTGGAGAGGGTATTATTTATTATGTATTTATATATGCTTTATTGTACACCATAAAAAACATTACATTGAATATGCATTTAAACTATTGTACAAATGGCGGCCTTATCGCGATCAGCGATTTCTTCCAGGCAACCTTAACCTTATTATCTTTCCTTGTCGTACAAAATGGGCATTGTACAGAGAGATGTCAAGTTTCTATGAAGGTTTTGAACAATGACATCATACTTTGATAGTGCTGTCTCTGTCTAGTGAACTAAATGGCTTAAAAATTGGACATTTCATTGTTTTTTTTTACTGTTGCTAATTTTTCTTGAAAGTTTCGAGATTTTTATCAAAACTAATTTTAAAAAAAATTGTCTCCTTCCCTATTCATACATACATAACAAACATGACTAAGGAAGTTAGCTAACTTGTTCAAAACAATAAAATGTTCTTCTACTAATTGGTTTAGTATTTAACAACAACACATAAATGACTCAAAACCATTTATGTTGCAAACCTATAGGGGTCAGTGTCCATTAGCAAACGTTAAATTTATTTATTTATTTCCATCATCATTGACAATTAATTTAGCAATGTGAACGTACATGAAAATCACGCGCCGCCTTCAAAATGTTGGTTTATGTTAAGATTTTAAAATAAATACAATGATTATTTTTAACTTTTTAACCGACTTCAAAAAAAGGAGGAGGTTATGTATTCTGCGGGTTTTTTTTTTTTTTTTTTTTTTCATGTATGTACTTCGATTACTCCGAGATTTGTGGGCCGATTTACGTGGTTGTATTTTTATTTGGTAGAATTACTTACATTAATTATAAGCAAATTATTAATTATGTCGTTATTTTTCGACTGTTAAAGGATAGAGCGGCGTTTGACGTGATTCGTTCCGAGTTCTGATTGGCTCACGACGGCTCATTGGCTTATGAACCAATCGGATGTAGTGCCTATCTAGTTGCAACATCCTTATCATCATTACCATCACCAATCTAGCTGGTAAGCGTGGCTATAATGGCGTTTAGCAGTGGATATGGTCTGATGCTGTTGTGACGATGTTAATTGACATTACCTGGACACAAAGGCTGATCGCAGGCCACCCCAGTCCATTCTGGTTCGCATCTACACGAACCGTCCTCACATTCGCCATGATCTGAAAATTTAAACTTTAATGTTAAACCAATTGGATTATTGGGTTGCAGTTAGGGCATGCGATATCGGAAGGTTTCCAATTCCGGAACTGATTTTCGATATTGGGTACTGAATTCTGGAATTCCGGAACTGGTTCCGGAATTGGTATATTTTTTACAATTAGTTTATTTCGAAACTTTATGGTTTTAGAAAGTTCAAAATTTCGATTCGACTTTATTTAAAGAAACACGGCCGTTTCATGTTAAATCACCGAACCCAAATAAGCTCTAGAAAGAGTTTTCTCAGTGGCAGGCTACATTTGCAACCGACTGAGAATCTGTCTCTCAGCAGCTGAAAACCTAAGGATCCCAAGAACCCATTTTCAACAAGAAACAAAATCCCAAAATATAATACAGATTTTTACCAAACTTGATATCGTACTTTTTTTTTGTATCTATGAGATTTACACAAGTGAAAAAGTACCCATCTAATCAAACTTATAGCCGCGGATAAAAATATCGGTCCTTCTAAGATTGAGATGCTTGATGAAGTTGTAAGTTTCCGGTGAGAACAGCAAGACCAGCGGTTTCTAGCAACATTCACGCGCCATTTCAAGAATCTCTGAAAGGTTGACCAGTGCGTTATTAGTGCGGCCCCTGGGCAGATAAAGAACAAATAACCTTCGGGTGATGATGATGACGGTATTACCACTGAACTCCTTTTAGGGGTGTAAGGGTGGCTCTGGTTTTGAAAGAGCTAGCTTGTTTTATTCCGCCATTCAACAAGGCACTACACAGAAGGCATGGAGCAGGAGTTCGGTGGTTCTGTTCTTCAAGAAAGGTTAAATAATCTTGCTTAAGCTAATTTCGAAACTGAAAATATATGAAACTGCATGCCCTTTAATGGATATGTGCTATAAACACATAGCCGAAAAGTAACTTTTATAAGTAATTATGAATATCGGAATTACGATATTGAGTTTCTCAATTCCGGAACTGAAAAATCGTAAAAATCTGTCCGAGATTCCGGAGTTTCGAGATTCCGGAATTTCGGAATGCATGCCCTAGTTGCAGTGGCTAGTGGTTCGAGTGTCGGACTGCTGATCACGAGGTCGTGGGTTCGATTCCCACAGAACACAAATATCTGTGTGATGAACATGAGCGTTTGTGTTGGTCTGGGAGTTTCTTATGTATTATAAGTATGTATTTACAAAAAAAATTTATCTAAGTATTATATCCATTGTCTAGTACCCATAGCACAAGCTCTGCTTAGTTTGGGACTAGACGGTGCAGTGTAAAAATGTCCCAAAGATATTTATTCATTATTTATTATTATTTAATTATTATATTAAAAATGAGTCCGTGTGGTGCCGGACTTATAGAATAGCAACACCCTTTTTTTTTTTTTTTTTTTTTTCCGTGGGGAAAATCCTCATGGACGCACTCCGCCCGGGGAAGGCGGAGCCAGTGTCGGACTCTTACCGACTAAAAACCACCACGGTGTTCCTCTACCGACCTTGGCCGGGGGCGTGGGAAATACTCCCGTATTCGCCCAACCATCCCCGGCAGGTCCCGGCTCGCCACTGGCAGGCGAGCCCCTTCTCCCCGTGCGGCAATCACAACGGCCGCACCCTCCTCTTGACTGGCGCGCGCGGAACACTACGCGCCACCGTCACGGGCCTTAACTGGTCGGGCGGCGGGCCACCCCGAGTCCGCCGCCCGCAGGCCCACACCTAGGGTGGCTGGAGGTCGGCATACGCCCTCCTACGACGCCCAGGTCGTCTCCTGCGGATGGGAAGAGAGGTCATCGCCTCTCGAACCCTCTCCGCCGCCTCCTTAGCGAGCATAACCTCCTCGCAGAAGGAGACGACGCCTTCCCAAGCGCTCTCGCTCCCGACCATAGACAGAACCACGGCCGGAAGCGAGAGATCGCTGCCGCCTACTGCAGTGATGAGGTCACGGCGCTGCGCGGCCCAAGCTGGGCACTCCGCCAATGTGTGCTGCACCGTGTCCTCTGGGCAGCTCCCGCAGTGATGACACTCGGGCGTCGGCTCCCGGCCTATGCGACACAGATACTTACCGAAGCAACCATGCCCCGAGAGTATCTGCGTCAGCCGGTAGGTGAGGGCACCATGGCTCCTCTCCAGCCACTCCTCCATGACGGGCCTTACCGCCGCGATAACGGCGTGCCCTGCGCTGGGTTGCGCAAGTCGCTCCTCCCATTCAGCAACTAGGATCTGGCGGACCTCGCTCCGATCAGGCGGGTCCTCGCGCTGGTGATACCTTAGCGCAAGGTCTCTCGCCTCCAGATCCCAGGGCATTGATCCGGCTAGGAGACTCGCCGCCTCAAAGGAGATCGTACGATATCCCCGTATCACCCTGATTACCATCGCACGCTGCGGCCTACGTAGCAGCACGACGTTACAGCGTGTCAGGGTGTCCGCCCACACTGGGGCCCCATAAAGGGCCATGGACCGTACGATCCCCACGTAGAGCCTCCGGCAGGAGGCGTTTGGCCCCCGCAATTTTGGGAGCAACCGCGATAACGCAGCCGCGGCCCCCATCAGCTTGGGTGCCAACCGCTGAAAGTGCGGCCCAAAGCCCCACCGGCTATCGAGGACGAGTCCCAGGTACTTCATCGTCGACCCGATGCCGATGCGGACGCCTCCTACCATTATGTTGGATCCCGGGGGTGGCCCCATTCGAGGCCCGTGGAAACACAGAGCCTCAGACTTGTGTAGAGCCACCTCGAGACCCAACCGCCGGATCCTTCCAACGACCTGCGCAACCCCCGCTGTCGCCAGCATGGTCGCCTGCCGGAGCGTCTTCCCCCTCGCCGTGACCAGCGTGTCGTCGGCGTAGCATGTTACGCCGACGCTATGGAGAAGAGCACCACGCAGCACCCAGTCGTAACCGATGTTCCACAGAAGCGGCCCCAGAACCGATCCCTGTGGCACACCGCACGACATCTCTCGCCGACCCCATCCTTCCCGACCCGGGTAGATGACGGCCCTGTCCGTCAGATAGGCCCCGATAGTGTGGCGGAGGTAGGTCGGCACCCGATGAAATTCGAGTGCCGCCCTAATGCAACTCCAGGGCAAGGTGTTGAAAGCGTTGGCGATGTCAAGAGACACCGCCAAAACAACCTCCCCCCGGGCCACTGCTCTCTCCGCCAGAGCCCTCACGCGCATGATAGCGTCCACAGTTGAGCGCCCCCGGCGGAAACCAAACTGGTTGTCTGCCAGATCCGGCCCCATCCTAGTCAGGTGCTGGACAAGGCGGTCTGCAATTACTCTCTCAAAGAGCTTGCCCACCTCGTCCAGCAACACGATGGGGCGGTATGCAGATGGTGAGTCTGCCGGGCGCCCCTCCTTCTTCAGCAGGACCAGTTTGCCATTCTTCCACCTCCGTGGAAACTGGCCCCGCTCGTAGCATGCGCTCAAGAGCCCTCCCAATCGGGGTCCAAGGGCCTTCAGAGCCAGGACCCATGCTCGGCCAGGTATGCCATCGGGCCCTGGGGCGGTGTTTTTGGCTTGAAGCCGTTTCACCGCCGCCATCAATTCTTCCCGGGTCACTTCGGGCACGTCGTCATCGTCGTCCGCGCTAGGCACCATGTGAGGAGGAACCATCGGCGGAGGGGTGTGCTCCGCCCTTGAAGAGAACAGAGCGCTCACCACACCCTCCAGCAGCTCAGGCCGGAGACTCTGGGATAGTGGGGGGGCCCACGGGCGAAGTTTGCCCCGTACCATACGGTATGGACGCCCCCACGGATTTGCATCCAGAGTCGCCCGCATGGCATCAAAGCCTGCCACCTTGTCTTCTGTGATGGCCACCTGAAGGGCCACCTTTGCTGCTCTGTACCCCTCGTACAACTCCTCCTCTATGTCTGCCTCCTCCGGGGTGCGGGGACGCCTCCTGAACCGCCTCCTGAACCTGGTGTACCGGCGTCGCTCGTTCACACATGCAACACGCAGTTGCGCTATGTCCGAGGACCACCAGTACATCTGGCGCCTTACAGGGCCGGGCTTAGCCCTAGGCATCCCCACATCGCAAACATGCGTCATCGCCTCCTGGAACCACCCAGCCTCCACATCGATATCGACAGGCCTGTCCGGTGCTGTCACCCAGGTCTGTACGATCGAGGCCTCCAGGAGGGCCTCCCGGTTCAATTTGGCAAGAGCCCAACGCGGACCGACCCCGACCGGGGCCGCCTGGACTGGGCTGACAGAGGTCTGGGCGGAGACGTCGAATCGGATGTAACGGTGATCCGACAACGTCTCCACCTCCTCCATCACACGCCAGCCCTGGACATGGCGCTCAACAGCGGGACTAGCGAACGAGATGTCCACTATGGACCCACCCCACCGCCGAACGCACGTCTGGACGGAACCCCGGTTAAGGAGCAGTAACCCAGACTCCACAGCCCACTCCTCGAGCACCTCACCCCGTGCATCCGTGGCCGGGGAACCCCAAGCCGTGGATTTGGCATTGAAGTCCCCGAGGACAAGCACTGGGTGTGGTTGGCTGCGGCTGACGACGATGCCCAACCCCACGAGGAAATCCTCGAAGTCAGCGAGAGATCGGTTGGGGGAAAAATATACACCCACGACCACTACCTCCCCGAAAAGAGCCGCTACGTGTCCCCGACTCCTCGTGATGTTCTCGAAGGATGGGGAACCAGCAGCGGCCCGCGAGATTAAGGCCACCAAGCCGTCACTATCACTAACCCAGTCGTCCCTGGGCGGGATATAGTACGGCTCGGCGACCACGGCGACGTTGATCAACCACTCCGCCATGCTCTGAAGCAAAAGGTCCTGAGCCCTGGCGGAGTGGTTGATGTTGGCTTGAAGGAGGCGCAGATTTGGAGCCATTACTGGGTATCCATCGACGCCTCCCCCTCGCCTCCTTGTGGCGGCTTTTTGCTGCCATTGGGTGCGGCCTTCTTGATGCGCTCCCTTTTACCTTTTTTGATGGGCTCGGCGCAGGCATCACTGCCCGCCCGGTGCTCCGCCGGCTTGCCTGCCGCCGCACAGATAATACAGTGCGGCGCCGCCTGACAGGAGCTGGCGAAGTGCCCGTGCTGACCGCAGCGGAAACAAACACCACTGCGGTCAACCCCCGCGGTACACAGTGCCCCCGCGTGACCACCCGGCAGGCACCGGTAACACCTCAGAGGCCTGGCTGGCAAAAGTTTCACCTGCGCCGATACCCACCCCACCAGCAGCCGACGGCCCTCCATAAGTTTTTGGGCCGCCGCGACAGGACAGCTCACGAGAGCTGTCCCTAAGCCGGTGAAGCCAGCGCGAATCTCGCCTGACTTCACCTGCTCTGGAGGACAGCCGCCTGCCCTCGCGACGGCTGTCACGACCTCCTTGGTCGTGACCGAGTCATCCAGGCCCGAAATTCGCAAATCTGCGCACTTCATGGGCCTGGACACCCGGACCTCCTCTGCCAAAAGTGACGCCCTCAACCTCTCGGCAAGTGTGTCAGCTTTTGGACCGCTGGTGGCGCCGGGAATCTCTAGCAAGCGAGCCCCGGTTACGGTGTGTTTCAACCGTAGGCCCGGTATGCCGAGGTCATCGAATTGAACCTCAGCCTTCGCTTTCGCCATGATCCCGGCGTAGGTCAAACCCCTCTCCGCCGCTCCAGGCTGTAATGTGAGCACCACAGCCGAGGATCTGGGTGCTCGGAGCCTGTTAGCCTCCTTTTTTGCGGCCTTTGCCGCTTTTTCCGCCTTCTTTTTAGCGGAGCGCCTCGCCTTCTTCTTCTTATTTTTGGCGCCGGCGGTCTCCCAACCACCCTCGCGGGTTTCGAAGGTCGTCGGACGCCCCTCAGCAACTGCATTGGTGGCAGCAGCCTCAGTGGCTGCTCCACCCTTGCCCTTTCCCTTTCCCTTCCCTTTCCCCTTCCCCTTCTGCCCTTGTGTGGGCTCCAGGGACTGGCTCGGGGCTGCCGAGGCCTGGGTGGTCGAAGCTGACGATGCTGGCGGAACCGACGCCTTCAGCAAGCGCGGTGCTGCGGCTTTCGCCGCGTATGATGGCGCACGCGCTTGCTCTGCATTTCTGCGGTCCGCAGCCAATGGCGGGCGCAACGACCTCCCCTCCGAGACGTCGTTTATCCTCGCCATCTCCTCCCGGACGATGCTACGGATAAAGTAGCACCACCCTTATCTCTTCTCATGGGTGTCGTAAAAGGCGACTAAGGGATTCACCAGAGGATGGGCAGCAGCGTTCTCTGAGTATTTAATCAACCAACTGCGATCGCCAACCCGCCTGCCAAGCGTGGCGATTATGGCATATCCCCCCTTAATTGGGGGAGGCCTATGTCCAGTAGTGGACGTCTTTCGGCTGAAATGATGATGATGATTATTTAATTGATCATCCGGTGTACTCTGGGCAGTCAGCCACACTACCAACCCACTGACTGGGTAATCTTTTTCCCACCGCATGAGCTTTATGTAACTCATGTCGACGCGATAGAGATAATTCTAATTATTTATTTGCTAGTATAACAACATAACATAACATCACGCCTGTATTTCCCTGAAGGGGTAGGCAGAGGTGTATGCACCCACATTTCGCCAGTTATGTTATAGTCCCATGTAATAGGGGGCGAGCCTATTGCCATTGACCGGGCACAAATCCAGACTCCGGGCTGCTACTGAGAATTTCCTAATGAAAAAACCCAATAACACTTTGCCCGACTCGGGAATCGAACCCAGGACCCCACGCTCAGCAGTCGCGCTTGCAACCACTAGACCAACGAGGCAGTCAAGAAAAAAGTACAATAAGGAACATAAACAATAAGGAACATATATATTTGCTAGAATAAGGTACATAATAAAGATGTTACAGAACTGTAATATTCTAACACATTCTGTCACATATGACATGCAAATACATTTGGGGTACATAATATATATATTGAGTAATAAAATGTCAACAGTAGGTACATAATTAATTAGATTCACATTATTACATAGCATTAAAATATTATGTAATTATTGTAAAAAAATAGATACTTACAAATACATTAGTTACAAGTTATAAACCTTATTATTTACCAAACCATACCTATATTATCTTATGAATATTGGAGCATACTCTTGATTGGACTTACATTATTTTTCTTATTGTAATAAATAAAATTTAAATGATTATGTTTAAGAACTTAACAAAAATTGTAAATTTTAATGGTCAATTAGGTATTTTAATTATTTCAAATCAAATTTCAATTTTAACAAAAACATTTTACAATTCCATACAAATTTAATTTATATAACAAATTATCAATAAAATTGAGATTTAGAAAATTAGTTATTATCAATACAAATCGAATTTCTATTTTTTAATAATTTTATATCTATCATTGCTATGAAACCTATTATTTATAAGTATGTTGCTGTGCCCTTACCGGGTTTCATGTTGAAACCATACTATAAGTACCTACAGGACTTATAAATGTAACACCTATGTACACATGAATGCAATAAAAGTTTTTGAGTTTGAGTTTGAGTTTTTAAATATTTACCTTCTAAAAATTCATTAACACATTAATTTAATATTTTTTATTTAATACAAAAAAAAAATGTCTTTTTAAATAATGTCAGAAGTAGTTCAAGATTCTGGAGTAGGTGACTTTTTTGTATTTAATTAACCTAATGGAGGGGCTCATGGCGAAGTAGCAACTGCGCGGATTGTACGATTTGCGAGGTTAAGCTGCTCGTGCCGCGGTCAGTCCGTGGATGGGTGACCATCTCGTTACACACCGAGCCCCTCCGTGCTTCGGAGTCACGTTAAGCTGTCGGTTCCGGTTGTCATACGAACATCTATGGCAGTCGTTACGGGTAGTCAGCAGCCTGAATTGACAACTGTCCTAACCTCCGAATGTCGGTATTACCCACACTGAAAAAAAAACTTGATAACATTAATAAAAAAAATGTTTGCAGCAATCAAGGAACTTGTTTATATACGAGCACATAAAGTAATATGATTATGGCAATAAAGTTATCTTGATTAAGTAACAGACAAGTTGTCTTGATAAAATCAAACAAAGTAATTGTCAATACAATCAAGTTTGGTTATCATGCCAATGACTTCTGTTAATTGGTGTTATTAACGAACTTGGTAATGGTTATCAAGTATTTTAGTTGTTTGTAATAATGAATATTGTAAAGTTATTCAGTTATCTTGTTTAAAGCTATAAAGTACTTTTATTGAGACTATTAGGAAAGATATTTATTCTTATAAATCGTGTTATTGAAATAACTGAAAACCTCTAAAGGGTTCATTGTACTCATCAGTTTGAACAACTTTTACTATGGGACTAACACTGAAATCGCGAAATAAAAAATGTTACCTACATTTGCGTTCACAAGAATCGGCTAAATGTAGAGATCAACTGCTTTTTTTTTCGCTATTTCTCGTTTGGTCCCATAGTAAAAGTTGTTCATACTGATGAGTACAATGAACCCTTTAGAGGTTTTCAGTTATTTCAATAACACGTGGTATAATTAGATTAATCAGCATTAGATACGAATTATAAATTAAGATGTCTAAATTGCTTTTACCTAGCACTGACTATTTCTCAAAAATAATAATGACAGAAGTTATTATAAAAAGTTTTTATTTCTTTCTAAACAGAGATCAATATTTTTTCTACCTACACACTTACACCTACTATAAAGATATCTTGATACTGCTCAAGTCTTATATTATCGTCTAAATCCGACTTCCACATTTTCCAGCTGCGTAGAAATAGGGTTCTAGGCCTTAACAGAGGAATCATCTCTTTGATATCGACATCGGTAAGCGCAGAAAGCGCTTTCATATTCTGCAAAACAATCGTCGATTAATTGGTGTGAAAAACAACATATTATCATCGTTGCTAAAAGGGTAGTTTAGGTACTTACTGATAAAATTGGCACGTAATTCGGGCAGCCTCCAAGCCTGGAGAATTACGCACACTTCTTCCATCACAAACAGGAGTATAAAACCACTACGACGGCTACTGAGATTCACTCACAGCACGATTCACTGAGTTCATAGGATACCTTGCTGTGTTAATAACGATCAGTGGGTTTTGCTTTTGGGTGTAACCGTGCAATAACTTGAAATCTAAATAATTTACTCCGCGTAACAAAAGCGTGCCATGCTTAGGCTCACGAACGAACGGAATGAACAAGTCTAGACCTGAAACACTGACTACCCCGACCGACAACAAAGGGCGTGTTTACATTGATCATCTGACTTGATTAAATCTGTGATGTGCCATGTTTACACTATCTTAATCATGCTATCTTTATTCCTTGTATGAAGTGAATGATAGAGAAGAGTCGATCATTTTAACTTTATTGTGACAACAAACCGTGATTAATATATTTTTATAAGTTTTTGATTGCTTCATTCATAATTTTTTCTATCAAGCAAAATGTCATGCTTGATTGACCCGATTTTTTTCAGTGCAGTAACTGGGTTACAGGGGTCTGATGGCAGTCACTCCATGTAAAATACAGATTTTCAGCCGCATCTGGTTAGACTGGAAGCCGACCCCAACATAATTGGGAAAAGGCGAGATGATTTAATGGACCTAACAGTATACTTACTAGAACAATTAGTCCTATGATCATTGGAGGGGCACGAGTACGCGGCATACGTAACATTGAACCCCTCCATCGCGTACGCGTCCGCCCTCTCTGTGCGGTCGTTATGACCCACAGTTGGTTTTGTAGGGTTAATTCGATGGAAAGATTCTCGCTAACCGCGCAGTTGTAAACGGATTGTCTTTGTTTAATAATATTAATGGTGGTTGAAAATGTTGGGACATATCGTCTGTTTTTTTCTTTCGAATGGGCTCTCGCAGGTGGGACCGAAGTCCCATTTCTGCTTAACCGGACTTAGTTGGCGGAGAGTCCCATGTGGGACTCCATTCGCCGAAGGTTTTTTCCCTACATACTTACAAACTAGATGCGCGCGGCATCAATACCGCGCGTAATCGGGCGGGCGCCCCCCAAGGGGGGGGCTCGAACCTCGCTAGGGCATTGCAGGGGGACCCCGCAGTTCCTATGTCCCCCTAGCAGCCGTTGCTGCATCGAATTGGTTACCTCGAAAGTAGCGGACTTTCGGTCCCTATCGGGTGACGTGCTAAACGCCGTGAAGCGGCAAGCCTCGCCGGCGAGGCTAAGACCTACCTAGAAAACCTAACCAGTGGCTACGCAATAGCCTGCTCCTAGGAACTACTCTAGAGCATAGGGCCGGTCTCGCGTGACGAGATTATCTCCGGTTGCTTACACCGTGAGGGCGTCCCCAGGGGGGAGCTCGGACCTCGACTCAGGGTGCAGCAGGGGGACCCCGCCACTGATCCCCCCAGCAGCCGGTGCTGCGTCGGCATGTGTTTCTGTTTCTCGAGAGTCGGACTCTCGGATTCTGTGTGTGTGTCGCGTCGGTCCTCGCCGGCGGGGACGATATTTTGGACGACGGCGTCGGAGTGTGCTTGTACTTTTATCTGACTCCTGGAGGAGTGTGATATCGTCATCGGGCTCAATGAGTGTGTGTCTGGGACGTCGGATTTTGCTGATAGCGGATGGCTGGTAGACGGTGGCCGCCACGACCAAGGGGTTGGGGTGCTTGGGAGCGGAATCGAAATAGCGTTTTGAGACACGCTTGAAAAACTGCTTGATGGTCGGCAGTTTGAGGTCTAGGTGGAGGTCGACGTTGCGTACGTACCAGGGGGCGTCTACAGCCCTACGCATGAAACGGTTTTGGAAATATCGTCTGTGATAGATACTGTGTTTTACAGTGGACTTGTATTGTTTATACAAAGGCAGATTTAATTTAAATTCGTGCAGATTTAAAATAGGCACACACATTGCTGGGAACAAAAAGAGAAAAGATTTATAGTTACATGATATTTTATTATAGGCAAAAGTAAAGCAGTTTTGTGAAAACATCAATACAGTTTCTATGAGAAATTCAGAAATACATTATTTCTAGAATGGAGAGTTTATTCTTCAAAACAGTGTAAAATCTAATAAGAAAGATGAAGACAACACATTAACCAAATAAAATCTACTAAACGAAATACTCCGTTCAAAACTATAGCAAAAAACAATCAAAAGGGATTTATGTGTGAACTAGGTATGTAAATTGTGTATGAGATTTTAAAACCCATCCGGCCGCGTCGTTCGATGACCCAGTTCGATCGATTGAACGACGAGGATTTTTAAATCCTTGTACCTATAGGTAACCATCAACCAAACGATGCGTACTTTTGAATCCTTGTCGTGCGATTCCATAGTCAAACCATGCGGACTTACATTTTCTGCAGGCATGGTTCCATTGATCGAACGATGAGGATTTTTAGGTCCTTATATTACGATCGACCAAACGATGCAAATAACCTTCGGAAAGTAGATTCGTAAACCACATACGTAGTGATGAATCGGTTACCTATAGTATAATTTACACCCACATGGCTGGAACATCACATAAATAAGCCCATAACAGCTTCGTATTCACAGTAGTTGATACATCAGCATTCTGTCTCCAATGAACTGGAGGCACATGAATCATGGCTGAGTTACGTCTTCTGGTGATGGGGTGTATAAGAATGGATAGAGAATTTGAAACAATTAGTTATCATGTTCTCTAACGAAAATAAGAAGATCAAGCCATGGCATATTTTGAAGATGGGTGTGTTTACTTGACAATATTTTCAGGCAGTAATTTTTTTGCAGAAAGCGATCAGTCGGAAAAATGCTTGAGAGGAAATTACCAACGCTGTTTCTGAACACAATACAATTTGAATTAATTGAGATGATCATCATCATCATCATCATTATTATCAACTCAGCCTATTGCCGTCTAATGCTGGACACAGGCCTGACAACTGGTCGAACCTCCGAACGTCGGTGTCACCCAGTAACTGGGTTGCGAGGGTCTGATGGCAGTCGCTCCGTGTAAAATACTGATGGTTCAGCCGCATCTGGTTAGACTGGTAGCCGACCCCAACATAGTTGGGAAAAGGCAAGGAAGATGATGATACTGGACACAGGCCTCTCTCAAACTGCGCCAAAACACTCGGTCCTCTTCACATTAATATCATACCTACTTCAAATTTCACTCTTCATCTTGTTCGTGCTACTGAGTCTTGAGTTTCGTTGAGGTTCGTCTATCAAATATCTGGACGTTTTTTGTTATTCACGTCACAATACAAAGAACAACTCAGTTCAAATTCAAATTCAAATCATTTATTTGTGAACATAGGTAAAATAAAATAGGTGTTAACTATAGTCTAATGTGTCTCTATGTCCTAGTTTCATATTTAGTTCTGAAATCATCAGTGATATAACCCTACCATATACAAATGCTCAACCCTTCACACGTTAAGCTGTCGCATCCGGCAGTAACTCAGCACAACGTAGCAATCCTGCTGTCCTCTACTAATTAAAGGAAATAGCCCAGAAACAAGATTGCGATATTGTTCTCTCTAAATATTTACCCCTCCCTTTCTAACTTGGATAATTCTGAATCTACCCATCTCTTCCTCTCTAAACGGTGCGTAGAATGTCACTCATTATGCTAAGTATCTTCCCCCCTTTGTTCGTCGAGATTGCCGATAAAGCTTTAGGTTTTTTTTTCTTTTTTTAACTTGACAGTTGGTATATGGAACCAGATTAAGATAATTCGGTCGAGGTGTTTTTATAATGCTTAATTTTATTGTTTCACTGATTCGCTGTTAGCGGGATTTTCTTTTATTCTTTTTAAGAAATGTGGTGGAGGTTTGCGGCAAGGTTTGAGAAAAGTAAGGATTAAAGAAGAAAGTTTTCCTTTTAGGAGCTGAGTACATAAAACTTAAAACTTTACTTGCCATGTGGAAAGTTTAGCTTCGACATCTTCATTACAATTTGGCGTACTTCATCATCACCTAATCTCAAAATAATTAATGTACCAAAAATAATTTATGCACAATTTGAATTAGCGTTTAAACTTTTGCAATTAGCAATCAGATATCCCTTCTCAATTAGAACAGCTAATAATCGAATGCGAACAAAAATCAAGCAACAGATTCAGAATCGCAGCCGCATATTGAAAAACGAGCGATTTTTTTATAAATCGTCTCGAACATTCTCCATTACGAGCAGAAATACCTTATTTCACTACGCGAACCGTTCCATTAGTAAGATACGCCAAATTCTATTAAACTCTTTTTTGTAAAAACAGCGCTTGAAGCGGATTCGTGGCTCGGAAATGTTCAAAACTCTCAACCTTCGGACACAGCCCGTTACAAATATCGTAGCAATAAAATCGTATCCACCGATCTCTAACAATTCCATTGCTCTGTCAGTAAGAGATTTCTTACAATTCCTCTTATCTAAACCTTCAATGAAACTGGAACTAAGCAATACAATTCTTGACGTATTTGGTGGCTTGGTTGATATGTTGTCGCTTACACCGCTTGATTTTTGAAACACAAAGGGTTTACACCCTACGTTTCTAAATTAAAATTTATGTTTTGTTAGATTTGATCGCGCTTAGCGGCATGCGCTGGTCCAAATGAACCGATAGGCATTGGTTTTTAAATATGATTTATTTGAGCTAAGGGTTTTTTTTTCATTTTTTTCGGAACAGATAGGTTTTATTCAAGTATTTAACTAATGACCGACGCCATTTGTTAAGGCCTTTCATAAAATTTAAGACTGTGATCACAAGTTTAATATTAAATTTTCTACTGAGGTGATTATAGTCAAATATGTGATTCGAAATCATTTTGGTGGCGTTTATTATAATTAATTATGACAACGTAAATGTTCAATACAATTTCGATGGGTAACGCACTGAAAATGAATAAAATAAATATCTGTCTACTAGTTGTAAGGGTTTGTGAGGGTGCGGCTAAAATTGAAGCCGCACGGGTGAGCCTACTTGTGGCGAGCTGGGACCTGTTGGGATTGGGTGGAGAGTGGAGAATGCAGAGTATATTCCATGCCCCCGGCCAGGGGAGAAGTGGTGATCCTACTAGTGGCGAGCTGGGACTCTGAGGCTTGGACCTGTCGGGGGTGGGTAAAGAAAGCAGAGCACCTATCACACGCCAAAAGTAGTTGAAGGAACATCGTAGTGGTTAAGAGGCCGACACTGGCTCCATCTTCCATGGATGGAGTGCATCCACGATTTCCCAAGGAAAAAGAAATTGTAGTAACCAGTAGTCAACACCAAGCAGTTAAATTCTAAATAGGAAGTACAGTTGTCTCCAAAAGCAAAGCAATGCTACTCAGTAATCTTACTATGATTTTAAATATAAATTTCTCAATTTACCATCCAGTGTAACTAATATTAGGATACTCGATCCAATCAGGAAACCCATTGAGAGTACATCAAACTCGTCAATATTTTCACATACTTCCGAACAGTTGTTCCTCACATTCGTATAATATTGCCATTAGACTACGCTTCATTGGACAACGAACTCGATACTTACAAATTCAATAACGATTTTAATTCGATTTCATATCGATATGAGAACATTTGCGCGATCGAGTTTTGTAATGAATGGTGGTTCCAATCGGTTGTGATTTTTGGTGGTTGTTTGGTGTAATGTGTTTTTGAGAATAGAATTTTGTGATAATGGCGGTTTTTAATGCCCCTAGCATAGTTGCAAATACAAATAAAGTCGAATAAAGAGTGTGGGCATTTAAACCGTCAGTAAAGCCTTTGTTTTCTTGAATGAAAAAGAAACAAGTACATTCCCATAAAAGAATCATGATTCCAATATAGTACGTTGTAATTATCCAATGAAACTTAGGATTTTCACATGAATTTCTTTTGACAGAAATATGAATGTCTTTAATCTCGTGTTGGGTGTCACTTTGGCTGACTATTCGACACTGCTTAAAACTAGTAAACAATAAGACTACGTCCGCACTGACAGGTGGCTTACTTAGCTCCTAGAGGCTAGTGAGTCATCTGGTGTGTAGCGAAATGAAACAAACGTTCTAGAATTCACACAAGGTTGCGTAATTGAGCAACCACTGCGCGCTTGGCGCCTTCGCTAGTCGCCTAGCGTGTAGCGAAGTAAACAAACGCGTTTGTTTTTTGTCACTAGGCAACAAGGTATTTTTTCGTAAAAAATGCTACTTTCCGAATGAATTAACAAAATGCACAATTAAGGACCATATTACTGCATTGGGAGTGTCCTGTAAAGGAAGTGGTGATTGTGATAAATAAATAATAAATATGCATTAGTGTTTAAAAGACCACGTTAGTCGACAATCATTGAGATTTTGAACTATCGCATGTCGTTTTGGCTATCATTAATATATACCAAGGCCGTTGCTTAGGGGTGGGGGGGATTCAGGGCCCCCTAGAGTTATTAAAAAATATATATAAAGTCATTTATTGTTACATTTACATATAATTCCTGGGCGATTTGATCTAAACCACACACCTACGGGTGTGCATGACGAACGTAACTATTTTACCCCCCCTGGCCCATTGGCTGGCGATAGGGCTCGTTTCGTCCTATATAGCTGCATTGTATCTTTGTTAACAGCCCCAGGATGTACCAGAGAATTATATTCATTTCTTCTTCTATCGTGCTGACATGAGCAATACAATTATGGTTTATATCGCGGAAAATAGGTGGAAAATAGTCGGCTAGGTTGGTTGGTAGCAGAGTTGATTAAAAAGGCTGACCTGGACGTTCATTTGTATGTATTTGTACTTGGTGTCTCGTGGAAGCTGTTTTAGGGTTATGTCTGTACCAAAAGGGTACCAACAAGACCCTATTACTACACCTACGCCACCTGTCCGTCCGTTCATGCGTGTGTCTGTCATAGGGCTGTATCTTTATTACCGTAATACTATTGTCTCTATCATGGCATTAATGGTAAATACTAAAATCAATTAAAAGGCGGTGTCTGGACACCGCACAGCACAGGTGTACTTTGATCAGGATCAAAGTACCTACGGGCTGGCATGCACGCAGGCACACCCATAGTAACACAAAAAGCCGCGATTGCGCAAAAAATCTCGTGTGACGGTAGTCATTGTCGTAGTGTCATAAATAAAATAACAATATATATCTGGTGTGTTAAAATTATGTCGAAATTATAGTAGGTTTAGGAAAAAACTAAGTGCTTCAATCTTTTCTTAGCGAGATAGCGTCCGCCATTTTAATTCGTCCGAGGTCTAACATGAAATTTCCTTACTGAAATAACTTCTAACACATTCACTGCTATCGACACTCACGTGCTTGCAGATATTATTTTGCATACAATGTGTGCAAAAAAGATTTCATTTATACTAAACATAAAGTAAGTAGGTATTAGTAGGAAGATGTTTTGTGACACGTGTGATGATGACGATTTTGAACTTTATTTGCATTATTTTGGTTTATTAACTCTTTTATTTACAGGTCTGATGGAAGAAATTTCGTTAGAGATAAGCAGTACCTTTGTACAGCCGACCGCATGTCAGTGGTTATAGTTTGACCTCGACAGCATATTCATTATTTCGTAAGCAGTAAGGGTGGTTTTTGTAATTCAAATTTCACCACGGACGTGCAGTAGGCTATACATGTATTTTTCACCAAAAAAAACTGTTACTTTCTGTGTAAATAAATTGTCAAATAAATAAAAATACCTGTTTGTGAGGAATGTAACATAATTTTATAACAGGTTTCGTATAATATGATTAGTATAACACTGCTGTTTTTGGGTACATACAATAAAAAAAACCTATATTAACAAAACATGCGAAATTCATGGTCCATTCCTTGGTTAGGTTAAATTGTAGCTCAAACTTGGTATTTAACTGAAGACGCAAATTGAACCTCATACGTGAACTAACTGGACGCCCTTTTACCGACATAGAAAAACAGTATGAATATCGTCAAACCCTAGGTACCTACTCTAAAAAAGAAAACGGAATCATAACAGTAGATCCTTTGCCCTTGTCGAACTAGGAAGTCCATAACTGAAAGTATTGGTCTCTTAAAATAACACGAGTCACGCTACTGCTGCGCCTGCGCTCTGAATTGATATGCTGGAGTAGCGCGTGCACAAGTAATTATAGTGGTAATGATGACATTTTAATACGACAAAGATTTTTGAAACAGATAAGCTGTTGCTTTGATTTTCTTGTTGATTTGTTAAAATTTGACAATTTACTGCTACTGCACCTGCGCTCTTAATTAATATGCGAGTAGCGTGAGTACAAGTAATTATGGTGGTAATGATGATATTTTGATTCGACAAAGATTAATTTAACAGATAGGCTGTCGGCCAAAATAATATCCTATCTATCCACGATTTGCCCTACTATAGGTAGAAGTTTGACATAAAATGTATGGAACTTATGTCAAATTTCTATCTCTAGTAGGGTAAATCGTAGATATATAGGATATTAATTTTGGCCCTAATATATTGATTAGTTTCACAATTTTTCGTATATCTAATAATTTAATTAATAACTGAGTAAGCATCCAAGAGAATCCCGAGAGTCCTAATAATAGATAAAATATAAAAATTACTGTGACCGCTTAAGGATTGGTTTTGTATTTTGGCAATTATCGAAAAAAAAAAAAAGTTTTCCCGATTGTTTTACCTAAATCACTATCTCAAATAAAACAACAGTTAGGTTCCTATTCTATGCTGCAAAATAGTAGTTGATTGCCTGCATGAGCTTTAAAAAAATCAAATCGTCCAAACCAGTTCGATCATATCAGTTTCATGACGACAACCATCGAATGCTAGCGACTCTGCTATCATAAAAGAAGGAAAATTTTCTAATTACAACGATTGGTAGATTGATTGGTGATCTCACTACGATAATACTGTAAAGTTGTAAATTACTACCTAACTCTTGCGTTTTTAACATTTCAAATACTGTCTTCATTAAACTTTTATGCCATACGATTATATAAATTAAACTTTTGAAATATATTTTATTTAATGAATATATTTTTTCATCAGCTGTAGTGTGTGTGTGAGACCCACTGTGTCAGACCCACGTGCTAAGTTTTTCCCAAAAGTAATATAAACTAAAACGTATGATTTTTTTGTTTATTGATTAATAATAAAAAATAGAGCATGATTATTTTTAAACAAGTTGCCATTAATAAAAAACCCGATTATTTACTTTTCTCCTACCGAATCACATATTTAGGTAAATAATGAAAACTCGTACATTATACCAGGCCCCTCAGAAAGTATTGCGAAAAAAAGTTTTTATATATGGGAGACTGGCCAGTTATAATGTTTTTCGAAAATATGATTATTTATAAGTAAAAATAAGTAAGTTCCAATTTCAAAATTTCCCTCCACATTTTTTGCGAGTTAATTCAAAGTATTGTGTCTCACTGAAATATGGATCTGCGCCGGGAACATTTTAGAGCTATGATTTTATACGATTTCAAGTGTCGCCTGAAACCGGATGAATCGTACGATAGACTTCAAATGGCATTCATGGATGAAGGCCCTTCCAAGGCAACCGTGTATCGTTGGTATAACGAATTCAAGCGCGGTCGACCAACTTTGGGGGATGACGAAAGAAGCGGTCGCCCTTTGACGGCTGTTACCGAAGAAAACGTGCTAGCAGTGAAAAATTTAATCCAAGACAATAGGCGAATTACATATCAGGAGATTCAACACATATTGAAGATTGGATCGGGAAGCGTTCACGAGATTCTACACAGCCATCTTCGCGTGAGGAGGATAGTATCACGCTGGGTGCCGCACAACCTCACCGATGCTCAGAAGCAGGCCCGGGTGGAATGGTGCCGTGATATGCTTAACAAATTTGAAGCAGGCTCGTCTCGGCGTGTTTACGACATCGTTACAGGTGATGAGTCCTGGATTTATCAATACGACCCAGAAACCAAGCGCCAGTCGACTGTTTGGGTGTTTCAAAATGAGCCAACGCCTACCAAAGTGAAGCGATCTAGAAGCGGGGGTAAGATTTTGATCGCTAGCTTTTTTAATTTGACTGGCCACTTGGTATCAATTCCCTTACGGGATCAAAGAAGCATTAATGCCGAATGGTATACTACCAAATGTTTGCCAGAAGTTTTCTCTGTTATAAGCAACAAGCGACCAAACACAGGGCTCCGCGGGCTACTGCTCCACCACGACAATGCACCTGCGCACACCGCACTCAAAACGAGGGACTTCCTGGACAGCACGCCAGTCAAACTCCTGGGTCACCCTCCTTACAGCCCTGATCTAGCACCGTGTGACTTCTTTTTATTCCCAAAAATAAAAAATCAGCTCAAAGGGATACAATTTTCGTCGCCGGAAGATGCGCTGGCTGCGTTCGAGCAGGCTGTAAACGAGGTGTCTGCGGCGGACTGGAAAAAGTGTTTTGAAAACTGGTTTAGGCGCATGAATCTTTGTATAGAGGTTGGTGGAAAGTACTTTGAAAAGATTTGATAAAAATATATGTACGTATAGAACATTTTTTTTTAGTTTCGCAAAACTTTCTGAGTGTCCCACGTACACACGCAAAAAATAAAATTCACACTTAAGATTAGTGTTTTTTTTTATTAATAGAACAAAATAAATCAAATAGCATCTTAATAATTTTGTTCTCAACGCAATTAGCACCTTTCTATCATTTAAACGTCTACACGCAATCGTTATGATCTATGGTGGGACTTTGTGAGGCTGCGTTTGCGCCTTCTTTATGTTCAATTGTACGTTTCAGTTTACACTCAGCAGCAGATTGAAATTCAAGAAACAAATAAGCAACTCTGAAGTTGTTTCTAAAATCAAGTAAAGACATGAAACGGTCCGTTTTAAATGAAAAAACGATTGTTTGGCAGTAAATGTGCAGGCCGGGTTTATGTGCGGGCCGAGCGGGCACAGAGCCGCCCACCGCGGCCGCATAAACAAACACTTTGCGCTTTTTACACTTTACAGCTACCCTCGTAAACGACGCGACACGACGCACCGAATCAGCGCTTTGCTTTTAGAGATGGGAGATGTCGATACTCATTACTCGATTTTGAATGACTTTGAGTCGTTTCACTCTCTCTATCGTATCAACATGAGATATACAATAATAAGGGCCACGGAAAAAAGATAAGCCAGTTAGCAGATTAGTGGCGGAAAAATATTCCTATAGAAAAAATCAATTACTCGGGAAAAAAATGAATGAATATTTTTTCAATACCTTTCCATTTATAAATACATCTTCGGGTAAATACAAGCGTGATGTTATGTTATTCATACCGTTGAGTACAATAACCCCTTAAGAGGTTTTCAGTTATTTAAATAACACGTTGTACTTGTATAATGATAATTTACCTGTCCTTCTCCAAGGCTGATATTATTGAACATGCTGGCGAGGTCCTGGTCTGAGAATGGCGTCTGAAGAGTTTCCGTGTTGGTGTTCAGGTTCTTCAGCGTTTGTGAGATGGCTGCGGATACCTGGAAGGAAAAATAGTTTCGGTAAAGCCAGGTCTCCAAACTTTTGTTATTTCTAACATCTACCATGTTTTTCTAACAAAAAGTGTGTGTGGCCTAGTTGTTTTTTTTTTTTTTTTTTGTTAAGCTTCATTGACTGCCGACGTCTGTGGTCTAGTGGTTCGAGGGTGCTGATCACGAGGTCGTGGGTTCGATTCGATACAAATATTTGTGTGATGAACATAAGTGTTTGTGTTGGTCTGGGTGTTAATTTTGTATTATAAGTATGTATTTACAAAAAAAAAGTATATAAGTATTATATCCATTGTCTAGTACCCATATCACAAGCTCTACTTAGGCCCGTATTCCAGAAGGATACTCAAGCGTTGATCTCTGTTTAAAACTAGTTTTGAGTTGAGCTTTGATTTTAGAACGACCCTCAAGCAGAGATTTGTTGATCACGAGGTGCAGATAATTGTCGTCGAAAAAAATTGTACTGTTTAATTTAAATGAAAATATTAATATTTTACTTGAAAACACAAATTATATAATTAATGTAATGTTTAAAGTATAGTTAGAAGCTGCGTACGCGCCTATATTTACGTCGTAATTCCGTAAAATTGAGAATGTTTGACGAGAGGTCAAGTTTTAAGTTACTTTTATGTGACTTATGTTACCATTTTTTACAATTTTTTAAATTACGTAACATAAAAGTGGTATAAAGCTTGAAAAATTTGTTCTGAAAATGCCTTTAAAAACTTTTAAGTTACCAGCTACCTTTACTTTATAGTTACTTTTATGTTACATGAGGCCAATTTTACGGCCTTACCCATATAGGTACCTAAAATTAATTTGCTACACTAAATTCTTAAAAAATAAATTAAAATAAATCACTAAATTAGATTACCTAACCTACTATCTACTATAATGTCTATCTTGGTTTCTCCCTTGTGTTTCTCCCTTGTATGAAAGTTATTGTTTTGTTCTTGATTTTGAGAGACGTAATTTGATTAACTTGTATCTTTAATTTTTAGGAAAATTATTTACAGGGAGCATTAAATGTAGAGTTAAGCACTACATCACTTAGAAATATACAAACTTACTAATATACTTACAAACTATCAAACAAAATATATTGAATGTTAGATTTAAAATAACATACTTCTAAGTGTAAACTAAGCATGTAAACGTAATATATGTCTGTAGGTACGACTCAGTAACAACATTTGTATCAGTTCTTATAGAAAATAGTGTGTAGTGCATAGTTAATGTTATTAAACAGAACAAAATGTCTTTAATGGATAACCGCATAATAGAACAAAACTGTATCAAAACTAATTTGTAAATAAATCTGCTTGAAAAAAGTTATACCTATTATTGTTTTTCTATATTTTGGGATGGGACTGCAGAGGGTAATCCGAAGAAAATTTGTCAAAGGAGCCATAGTGGTCCATTCCAGATGTATCGTTATTCACAACGAATCGTCATCACAGACATAGTAAAAATATAGACAAAGTGCTGCGAACAATCATAGTGAAGCCATAAAAAACTGCTCCTCCGTGTAGGTACAACCAGCACTCACTCGCACACACACACACCATACACCTGAAGGATATTTGCTTCCGCGATGCTTACTGGACGATGTCACGACATGTGTACTGAGAGGGATGAGCATGGTTTGAGGTGCATGTGTCTGTGAATGCTGGTTGTACACGAAGGAGCATAGTTTTTTTTTGCTTCACTAGATTGTTCGCAGCACTTCGTCTATATTTTTTACTATGTCTGTGATCGTCATAAACTATCTGATTTTAATACGGACAGATTCATCCGAACCCAGGGGCCCTAGTACGAGTTTGACACTCACGAATACTTTCATAGTTTTCGACAACTTTCATTCATAAATCAGTAGCGCCCCTGGCGGATACGAAGAGGAACTACTAATTTATGAATGAAAGTGGACGAAAACTATGAAAGTATTCGTATGTGTCAAACTCGTACTCGTGTTGATTATTTCGGATCATCAACCAACCGGCACTAAAAACGTTCGCTCCATGTAGACCCACCCTAACTTACGTACACGCTCCTCGATTCAAAACATCTTCGAATCAGTCTAACTAGGGACACTAAGCAGTGGCTGTAGTTAGATTAAAAAAATTAACCCATCTGACCATGTCCACCAGTCTAACTACGGACACTGTAATTTAACCAGTCTAACCAAGGACACTGAACAGTGGCCGTGGTCAGATCAATGTAACTAACTGATCTGAC
Organism: Asteroscopus sphinx; assembly: GCA_949699075.1. NCBI lineage: Eukaryota > Metazoa > Arthropoda > Insecta > Lepidoptera > Noctuidae > Asteroscopus > Asteroscopus sphinx. The sequence continues at coordinate 16,461,204 of OX453024.1, forward strand.
AACGTACCAGGCCCCTCAGAAAGTATTGCGAAAAAAAGTTTTTATATATGGGAGACTGGCCAGTTATAATGTTTTTCGAAAATATGATTATTTATAAGTAAAAATAAGTAAGTTGCAATTTCAAAATTTCCCTCCACATTTTTTGCGAGTTAATTCAAAGTATTGTGTCTCACTGAAATATGGATCTGCGCCGGGAACATTTTAGAGCTATGATTTTATACGATTTCAAGTGTCGCCTGAAACCGGATGAATCGTACGATAGACTTCAAATGGCATTCATGGATGAAGGCCCTTCCAAGGCAACCGTGTATCGTTGGTATAACGAATTCAAGCGCGGTCGACCAACTTTGGGGGATGACGAAAGAAGCGGTCGCCCTTTGACGGCTGTTACCGAAGAAAACGTGCTAGCAGTGAAAAATTTAATCCAAGACAATAGGCGAATTACATATCGGGAGATTCAACACATATTGAAGATTGGATCGGGAAGCGTTCACGAGATTCTACACAGCCATCTTCGCGTGAGGAGGATAGTATCACGCTGGGTGCCGCACAACCTCACCGATGCTCAGAAGCAGGCCCGGGTGGAATGGTGCCGTGATATGCTTAAAAAATTTGAAGCAGGCTCGTCTCGGCGTGTTTACGACATCGTTACAGGTGATGAGTCCTGGATTTATCAATACGACCCAGAAACCAAGCGCCAGTCGACTGTTTGGGTGTTTCAAAATGAGCCAACGCCTACCAAAGTGAAGCGATCTAGAAGCGGGGGTAAGATTTTGATCGCTAGCTTTTTTAATTCGACTGGCCACTTGGTATCAATTCCCTTACGGGATCAAAGAAGCATTAATGCCGAATGGTATACTACCAAATGTTTGCCAGAAGTTTTCTCTGTTATAAGCAACAAGCGACCAAACACAGGGCTCCGCGGGCTACTGCTCCACCACGACAATGCACCTGCGCACACCGCACTCAAAACGAGGGACTTCCTGGACAGCACGCCAGTCAAACTCCTGGGTCACCCTCCTTACAGCCCTGATCTAGCACCGTGTGACTTCTTTTTATTCCCAAAAATAAAAAATCAGCTCAAAGGGATACAATTTTCGTCGCCGGAAGATGCGCTGGCTGCGTTCGAGCAGGCTGTAAACGAGGTGTCTGCGGCGGACTGGAAAAAGTGTTTTGAAAACTGGTTTAGGCGCATGAATCTTTGTATAGAGGCTGGTGGAAAGTACTTTGAAAAGATTTGATAAAAATATATGTACGTATAGAACAATTTTTTTTAGTTTCGCAAAACTTTCTGAGTGTCCCACGTATACCTAACGGACATAAGCAAGTTATTGACGACAATGGGTCGTCGGTTTGTTATCCCTTCTTCTCCCGTTACGTGCATTGTAGACGAAGAGAGTTAAGAAACCGAATTGGTCGACAACTGCTTACCGAAGGTGTTTTGAATCTGGGAGTTCCAGTAGCTCCCTCCCATAAAGAACAGTGATTGTTGGCCGACTTTATCGAGGCATACTCCAGAGATGGTCCAGGCACCTAATAGGTTTGCTCGCTCCATCGTCGACCACATCCTGACAAAGCTGTCTAGATTGTGGTCAAGAGCAGATCTATAAATCATAAAAAAAAAAAAAAAAAAAAAAAAAAGATCCAAGATACCGAAACGATTGTCACGTCATGTCTCGATGAGGGTAGCTCAGGCAGGAGACTCGGAGGGTCGAAGGTTCTGAGGCTTGACACGGTGACACACGGAACTAGTGGTACAGGAACTGGTAATCACGAACTGGTAGTCAGGAACTGCAGGAACTAGTGGTACAGGAACTACAGGAACGGAACTCAGAGGTATGGAGGTATGGAAACTCCTCTGAGGTATGGAGGGCACAGAGGGTCAGTAGTACGGAGGGTCGGAGGAGTGGTAGATCAACTCCGACGGTGAGCTGCTGCTAATACGTTGCAGCGAGCTCTGGCTGGAGGCAGGAATCAGGTAGGCAGGTGGTAGGTCGGCACAGACACAATAAAACACAACAAATAACGTTTTTGGAATACTGTATCTCACTCAACTGGTAAATTGATACATTGACTGCTTGTTAGATAAAATAATATAATGAATTACAAGACACAGTCTCAGACACATGAGTGTCTTTCAGCGTACAATATAGAACTGAGCTAAAACCAGTAGAAAATTAGCCATTTTTGAAAATAATTTTGAATTTTGAATTTGGATTGATGAAAGTATAATAAAGTGGCCAGAAAAACCAAATAGGGTGAGCAGCATAACGAGTTGGACCTCGTTACACGATGATGCTGAATTGGATGTGTTGTGAAGTGATGGCGTATGGCGTAACGTGGGCGTAACAAATCCAAAAAAAAACTGGCTATGTGCGAGTCAGCCTCCCGCACCGAGGGTTCCATACCATACCTTGAAGTCTGTGGTCTAGTGGTTCGAGTGTCGGACTGCTGATCACGAGGTCGTGGGTTGGATTACTAAAGGACACAAATATGTTTGTGTCGGGCTGGGTGTCTTATGTATTATAAGTATACCTATATTTACATAAAAAAGTACCTACATAAGTATTATATCCATTGTCTAGTACCCATAGTACAAGCTCTGCTTAGGTTGGGACTAGATGGTGCTGTGTAAAAATGTCCCAAATATTAAAAAAAATTACCTTCCCGAATATAAAAGCTGTTGATTGGGATTTCACAAATAAATAAATGACATAAGACCTCTTAGCATAAGACTGATGATTTCCTTAGTTTGGGCTAACACACATTAGAACTAATTAGAAGTAGGTTGAAATTGACTTCCGAGATTTGTTTACATTTTTGTTTGTTTTGTTTGATTTTTGATGATTTTTAATAAATGTGTTATTTAACCGAGGGGCGTGAGCGTAAACTTTTATTAATTGTATTTTACATCGTTATCAACATTTATAAATTATTTTGTTGTTTACGTACTTAACTTTGGTTTCTTCTTCGTGTTATTTTTGTTTATTTTATTTATTTGGCTCTTCAACAATGAGTACACTGTACATGAAAAAATTAACACATTTCAAACTTAATCTAAGTGCCCCATTACTTACAGAAGAGCACCGCATGCATTGAATTATATGTTTACACTCTATAATAAAACAACGTTTAACCGGATTAAATCGCGTATATTATTTAAATTGGTTTCCCTGAGGTTTCGTTGACTTTGTTTTATTATAATGTGTAGTGATCGCGAAAACCTAAGAAGTTATTATGTTTACACTCGTTGACTACATGCGCAATTAATATGAATATAAAAATTTGTTACATAAAACAACAAACTTATAGTGATGCAAATAAAGTGGACCATTTAATTTATGGTCTGTATGAAATTAAAACAAATAACTCATTTGTTTCATATAATATGGCCAAGAAAAGATTTTATAACCTAGAGAGACGGTTCAGCAGACATACTGAGGTTAAAAGAGAGACGTTTACATCTACTATGAGAAATATACACGCTGGCGTACCCCAGGGAAGCATATTGGGTCCACTACTATTTTTAATTTATATAAATGACATGCCTACAATTACAAACCATCATATGACACTTTTCGCTGATGATACTACCATATTGTTTACTGGTGATGATTGGATTGACTTAAAATTTGACATAACTAATACTCTGACTTCAATTGAAAAATGGCTTATCGAATATGACTTGAAAATTAATCTTAATAAAACGAAAATTATGAATTTCAAGCAACGAGTAAAATCTGAAATTAATTTAAATATTAATTACTCCCAAATATAGAAGTTGAAGAAATCGCGGTTAACAAATTTTTAGGACTTTATATAGATAATAAAATGAACTGGAAATCACATATTGACCATGTATGCAAAAAACTTAGCCAGAGCTCTTATGCTCTTTATAGATTGAAAAATATTTTTAATAAGTCGGTTTTGTTAACTGCCTATCACGGTTACGCTGCGTCAACTATACGTTACGGAATCATTTTTTGGGGCTACTCGGTAGAAAAAGAACGTGCATTTAGAGCCCAAAAACGTTGCATTAGATCTATTTGCGATCTACAACAAACGGATTCATGTAAGCCACATTTTATTGATCTCAAAATTTTAACCCTTCCATTTGTACACACGGCTACACATCAAGCTGTACAAAACCAGTAAAGGCTGACCTCGCGTTGTAAGGAAAACCTATACAATGCGAGGTCAGCTTATACTGGAAATGTACAGCTTCATGTGTAGCCGTGTGTACCTATACATTTATGAAACAGCATTATTCATAAAATCAAACTCACAATTATTTGAATTTTACACTAGAGCCATAGTGACAAGTTGTGCATCGTATTCAGTAAAACGCAACTGTTACATGGGAGCATTTTTTGTATGGGTCCGCGTATTGTAAATGGTCTTCCACTTTCATTGCGAAATATTACCGATATAAAAAGATTCAAAAAGAAACTTTACGAGATGCTTGTTGAAAAGTGCTACTACTCGATTAGTGATTTTTTAAATGATAAGACACTGAATCCTCCGAAGTATTAGGACAAGCCAGCATAACTTAATAGTAAATTGGAGTGTAAGTTGTGACTAAACGGTATTTGTTTTTATAATAATTATGGTTATAGGTATTCTATCTATTGACGGTAAATAGATTGGACATGCTTATAATTTTATTATTTATTAATTAAAAATTGTTGTTTAGTTATTACTGTAGGTATATTATATTATGTTATTTAATTAAATTATGATTGTATGCCTCAATGGCGGGACGTGGCTGATCAAAACCCAAGGTCTATTAAAACTGTCAAATATCCGTGTAGATAAAATCCGAAAACATTGTCAATGGAAAAGTGGGCGGGGCGTAGAGTATCGGATCGTTGGATTCCCTCCTATTATGGTCGAAGCTAAACTTAAAAATCATTAATAATCTTTAATTAGTTTACTTCAGTGAATTTGTCTCAGTCATTAACCTACATTATTCTCACACAATTCTTTCCAATTAATAATGTAACAAATCATTGTTCTATTATTATTTGAAAAGAGTATATTCATGGAGTTTCTTGCCGGCTCTTCTACATAGGAACAACTTTTTGTAACCGTGCAACTAGATTTATAATAAAATACAGGTATAGGTATAGATATAGGTAGCACAGCAGGTCGACGATCAACTGTGCTGGGTTTCGGGCGGCGTTTGCGATGGGGATGTGGAGCTCGCAAGTTATTATGCTTGAGAACATGCTTCACATGGTACAGTTCCCCTGCCAGGTGGTCGGCGTCGTCGCAGATGCGATGTGCTCTCTGTAATAAAGATTTGGCCACGGTAGCTAACTGGCAAGGATGGTGGTGAGATTCACCGTTCAAGTACCTATCTGTATGGGTAGGCTTTAGTGCCTCATTAGTTTCAGTCACCACGGGCGAATTGATAGCCTGTTGATCACTAGAGACTCTAGCTGGTAACGCTGCATGTTGTGGACTGTTAACTGAAACACCAGGCGATTGTAGCTGATGAGACACCTTGTCACTATTATTCGTGAGTGGGGGCTGATCATAATTATTACCCGTATATTTCATAATCTGATCGACATGTCTTATACAGCAATGATCCAAATCTTTAATAAAAATGTTATACATTTTATTACCTATTTTATCTTTTATTATACCTAACTGCCAAGTTTCCTTACGTGCGCTATACCATCGGGTCCAAACGACATCACCAATCACAAATTGTCTTATTCCGGGCACCGTGTGATAATGAACATGAGTTTCACTTGATGGTACAACCAAATCAAGACGAGACCGCAGATTTCTGCCAAAAATCAACTTAGCAGGTGTTTCCCCAGTGGTACAGTGCACAGTATTTCTATAATTAAACAAATAACCTAACAATAATTCATTAATTTGATACAGCGGTAAGTTGTCTTTTAAAATACATTTCAACATTTTTTTACATGTCCTAACCGAATTTTCGGCTTGACCATTACTAGGCGGATGATAAATGGGTGACGTCATATATTTAATACCATTAGCAGAGCAAAATATTTTGAATTCATTCGAATTAATTACTTTACCAAATTAATTAATAATAATGTAATCACTAAAATATTATATTTTGTAATAATTTGTAAATATAATTATTGCCTTTTATTAAACCAGATTGCGGGGCGAAGAGGGGGATTACGCATGCGCAGTAACGCCGATACAACCAATGCCACCTAGAGGCGATTTGCAGAACTAAAGAGACAAGCGTGATATTTCAAAAAGTCATTAAAAGTTCTGAATAGATGGCAAAACTAAAAAGTATCACCGCTGTGCCGGTCGGAGTGAGGGGTGTTAGGTTATTTTCGTTACGGAATTTCTGGATTCGGTCTCCACGCTCAAGGCCCGCGATAGAAGCTATGCAATAGCTTAAAAAGCATATTTATCGAGGTTTCGTGTACCGGGTCCCCCTTTGTTTTTTTTTTTTTTTGTTGTTTAGTATTTGTCGTGATAGGCAGCATAGTAACTCATATTTTGTGAAAATTTCAATTGGTTATCTATTACCGTTACAAAGATACAGCCCTGTGACAGATAGACGGACGGACGGACGGATTATTAAACTGTATGGAACACACTCAGGTGTGCAGGTTTCCTCACGATGTTTTCCTTCGCCGTTAAAGCAAGTGATAATCGAATATAATAATAATAATAATAATAAAATCTTTATTTCAGATCACAGATCCATATAATGTTAGTATGACCTTAACCTATTGTTAGTAATATAATTAAACACAAAATTTCCTAATTAGGGACATACATGTTTCTCCGTACATGTATACCTGCCCAGTGCCTGATAAATGGTCATCAATTATAAATCCGCACATGAATTTTTCTTCCATACATCTCTTCAAAAAATTCAAAAGTTTTTATTTCGCATAAGTATTTACATGCACTTTCAAGACGTTAAGAATCTAGTTGCACGGTTCCAAAATGTTGGTCCTGGTTTGGTGAAGAAGAGCCGGCAAGAAACTCCATCAGCCGTCATCTCCGTGTTCACTTTATTTCTATTCATATCATCTTTCACACAATCCATCCATGTTTTCTTCGGTCTGCCTCTTTTCTTATAGCCATCCACATTCATACTTGAAACTTTCCTCGTAACATGCTCCTCATTCCTCCTCATCACATGTCCATACCATGACAGTTTGTTGCTACTTAACTTCTCTGTCACTGGCGCTACTTTCAGACTCCCTCTTACATACTCATTCCTTATCCTATCCATTCTCGTTACACCACACATTCCTGTTAACATTCTCATCTCAGCTGCATGCACTTGCCTTTCATTAATTCCTTTCATAGCCCAACATTCCGATCCATACAGGACAGCAGGTCTTATCATGGTCTTATAGATTTTCCCCTTTAGTTTAAGGGAAATTCGGGAGTCACATGTAGTTCCCCTGACCTGCCGCCATTTCAACCATCCTTTGTTAATTCGGTGCTTGACGGTCCGGTCTATTTCGAATACGAAAAGACGATCGACGAAAACACCAGAAACATTCAAATAATCCGCTAGTTGCCATCTGTTAAAAATGACCAAAAATGTTATATTATTTAAAAGAAGGTACAGAAAGGACAATATTGTAGAAAGAATAAACAAAATCCATGAAAAAATGGGAGAGATACACGCTTTTTAGGTTTTTGGAAGGGGCATTTTCTGTCCTTGTCGTGCGAAACGGACATTGTTCAGAGAGATGTCAAGTTAATATGAAGGTTTTGAACAATGACGTCATTCTTTGATAGTGCTGTCTCTGTCTAGTGAACAAATTTAAATCGCTTATAACTTGGACATTTAATCAAATATTTTATTGGATTTTTCACTGTTGCTTATTTTTCTTGAAAAAGTTTCTTGATTTCTAATAAAAACTAATTTAAAAAAATAGTACCTTCCTTAGTAAAACGTCTTTTTCTCTTTCGCTCTCACACGCTTCCACACACTAGCGGCAGTTCCCGCGTATTTAAATTATGTCATCTGTGCAGGTACATCGGTGGGCCATATTTAATGTGTACTAATATACCACAGTTCTGATGACCACGCCACTTTACGCCTAGCCCTCACTTTTATAGCTACATGCCACTTTACTATACTTTTTTACGACATTTTTTTACTCACACTTATACCCTTTTTTCGTGGAGTTTGGTACTACGGGTTTCGAAAATCAGATTGAAGTTGTTTAGTGAAAAATATTGTGTCTAATTCATTTCACTATTTTTGAAGAACCCTACAATATCCCTGAAAGTTCGCCCATTATAATACAATCATCATCATCTCTAGGTCGAAGCAATATGTTTTTCTCTTCCATTCTCTCCATTATCATGTGTTTCCTATTCACTCTACCTTTTCTCCCTCTATAATGTAACGTTTTGTTTTCCAGGCGAAGATTGCTATTAACCCTGCGACCACTACTGGAAGCGTACGCGGCTACTTGCCGACGCCTGCAGGCTGGCTCCATGAAGGACGTGGTCAAAAACACGCTCGACTCACTCACGGAAGACTTTACACACAACAAGATGGTTTATGGTATGTTTTACTCTCTGACTTAAGGCCCAGAATGCCGCGGAATGAGAGTGAGCGCGAAGCAAAATACTCCTTCTCAGCAAGCCTCGTGGCTTGCTGGGAAGGAGTAGTGCGGCATGAAGTTTACGCCACTCCGAATGAAAGCGCTTTTACATACATACATATTATCACGCCTGTTTCCCATTGGGGTAGGCAGAGAAGAGACTATGGATTTGTGGTGAATGTGGGTGTACTATACATCTCTGCCTACCCCTTCAGGGAAATACAGGTGTGATGTTATGTTATGTTGTTGTGTGTTAACGTAACATCACGCCTGTATTTCCCCGAAGGGGTAGGCAGAGGTGTAATAGTACACCCACATTTAGCCAGTTATATCCGCCGTGTTCATCATCATCATCATCATCATTTCAGCCGAAAGACGTCCACTGCTGGACATAGGCCTCCCCCAAGCATCGCCACAACGACCGGTCCTGTGCCTTCCGCATCCAGCGGATTCCCGCGACCTTCACCAGGTCGTCGGTCCACCTTGTGGGGGGCCTACCCACGCTGCGCCTTCCAGTACGCGGTCGCCACTCCAGAACTTTACTGCCCCATCGGCCATCCGTTCTGCGAGCAATGTGCCCCGCCCACTGCCACTTAAGTTTGGCAATTCTTCGGGCTATGTCGGTTACTTTCGTTCTCCTGCGAATCTCCTCATTTCTGATTCGATCACGCAGGGACACTCCGAGCATAGCCCTTTCCATTGCCCTTTGAGTGACTTTGAGCCTTCTTATCAGGCCCATTGTGAGCGACCACGTTTCAGTACCGTAAGTAATTACTGGCAACACACACTGGTCAAAGACTTTCGTCTTGAGACACTGCGGTATTTTGGACGAGAAGATATTGCGTAGCTTCCCGAACCCTGCCCAACCGAGTCGGATTCGACGATTGACCTCTTTCTCGAAGTTGAACTTACCTAGCTGGACAGTTTGTCCTAGGTATACATAATCGTTAACAACTTCGAGTGTAGATTCTCCGATGCTTACGGGAATGGGTGCTATATGGGAATTCGACATAACCTTTGTCTTGTCCATATTCATTTTAAGACCCACTCTATCGGAAGCTCTACTGAGGTCATCGAGCATTGTACCGAGGTCCTCCATGGTCTCAGCCATGACTACTATGTCGTCGGCAAACCGAAGGTGAGTGATGTACTCGCCGTTTATGTTAATGCCTGGCCCATTCCAGTCCAGAACCTTGAAGACATCCTCCAATGCAGCAGTGAACAGTTTCGGAGAGATCACATCTCCCTGTCTCACACCTCGCTGCAGAAGGATAGGTTTCGAGGCTTGGTCCTGTAATCGGACTGACATAGTGGCGTTTTCATACAAAGACTTTAAGACAATAATATATTATGATATGGTCCCGTTTAGCACCCTTTGGTTACGGATCCCTAAAAACATCCAAGATTAGTAGGTTAGTAGATTTAAAAGCTGTAACTACTTAAGTTAACTGAAGAAATTGTTATGAAATACACTGCCGCTTTATGAAAAAAATTGACTTAACGGGTTAAGCCGTTATATCTCATTGAATGTTATTGAAAAACACACTTTAATTTAACAAAAGCGATGCATTTACCTATTTTATTAATTTTAGAGGATTGACACTGTGTTGTTTACTACCATCCAGTTTCTTTATACTTTGATAGATGTCGCTAGTATCTTAGGGACGTGAGCTGGTGATGAATCGAGTAGGAAGTGAAAAGTTTTTCAAAGGTGAGTGCGAAGTTTTGTACTGTGGAAAAATCAATTGAATGTGGGTGAGCAAATAATTCAGTATATTCAGTAGGCTTTGTTTATAAAGTTGAATCATATGATTGTGTATGGTAGATTATCACGAATAAAAAAGAAATGACACCTCCTTTATGCTGCTAATGTACTTACTTTGTGTTCGTTTGGGCATTTCCCCTTCCCCCTGGACCTCTGAGCTGTACAGACGTGTTTTCGGCTAAATAACGTTTATTTCTGATTAATTTAAAACTAAATAAATTCAGTGTGAATAATAGGAGCGCAGCGTGAATAAGAAGCTTGTGTAGCGGTGTTACACACAAACACAGCAGGCATCTGCTGCAGAACACGCCTGCGCCTACGCCTCCCATCTAAACTCGCACTATGCACTCAGGGGCCTCACTCCCGACTAGATAGAATTCTGTATCAGTCGAATTTGAATTCGAGTTAGTGTCAATTCGTACTGCATTTCTCTAGGACAATTCAAATAATGTCAATACATTAGCTCGATTTGGTTCAGAGCTCGAACCAGTCGGGAGTAAGCTACGAAGTAGCTTCTTAAATCGTTGGGAGTAAGGCCCCTGAGGCTTCCTAGTGCAAGTTTGACACTTACCGCATACCGTAAACTGCCCTAACTTGGCCCACAAGCCGTACTTTGCCTAGTTATTTTTTGAGTAAACTATAATTATAGCTATGATTTCCGTACTTGGGGAGCTTTAAAAACTATGACAACGCTAACATTTGGTTCAGTTATTAAAGTGTCAGTGCGTGTAAAAATTAAGTTAATGCCTCAGGCAAAGTAGGGCTCGTGGGCAAAGTTAGGGTATTTTACGGTACTGTATAGATTGCGTCGACTTTCATTCACAAATCAGTAGCGCCCCTGGCGGAAACGTCGACCGCACCACGCCACCTTAAGCCACGCTACGCCAAGAGCCAAGCCGCCACGTTAAGAAAAAAATAAACCGGCCAAGTGCGAGTCGGACTCGCGCAGTAAGGGTTCCGTACCTCTCAACGACCTGATACCCCATAAAAACTGATTTAATTTACGAGAGTTTATCAAAAGACATCAACGTACAGTGCGCGAAATATGAATTTTTGCATGTCTTTCTTACGCAGGTACCACCACATATGTCTTTGTTTGTTTGATTTTTAGTATTCGTTGCTAAACTACATAATATGCACTATAATATGACCAAGTTTGACGCTGGTATATATTACCGTTTTGAAGATAGAGCAGGAATAAAAACGTTGAAAAAAATGCATGTTATTTGAGGTTTCTTGTATGGGGACCCCCCTTGGTTTTAGACTTTTTTTAGTATTTGTCGTGATACACCTCATAGCAACACAATTTCTGAGAAAATTTCAACCGGTTATCTATTACCGTTCAAAAGATACAGCCCTGTGACAGACGGACGGACAGCGTAGCGAGAGTAATAGGGTCCCGTTTGGCACCCTTCGGGTACGGAACCCTAAAAACGAGGAAGATCTACTGATTTATGAACGACAGTCGACGCGTTTTTCGAGCGTTCGATCAAGTATACGGTGTATTACTCTGTACAGAGCTTCCTTCGATTGAATGAAGCTCTGTACAGAGTAATACAATCTGCCTTGAATTATTAAATAAATAAATATAGCATATAATAATAGCCTGTACTTGTACTATGGATACTAGATAACGGATATAATACTTATATATTTTTTTTTTGTAAATACATACTACTTATAATACTTAAGAAACACCCAGCCCAACACAAACACTTATGTTCATCACACAAATATTTGTGTCCTGTGGGAATCGAACCCACGACCTCGTGATCAGCAGTCCGACACTCGAACCACTAGACCACAGACGTCACTTCCGGATTCTTATGTGAGTTCGATATTGAGGTCATACATAATATTGCATATGATTGTTCGCTTATATCAACTCATATAATAATTTGTAATCAAACCTAAGTAAGTGCATAGCAGTAGACCGTGCCAAGTTCTCTCAAACTAGGTAACAATAAATAGGTATACTTAATTATTTTCTCTTTCGTACAGCTGGTCACACTCCACATAGGGTGTCGTCTTTGGGAGGTACACCTGCAACTCCTGGATCGCCTTTGGGTATGTATTAAAATTATTCAAAAAATCTTTTGGCCATATCAGTTTTTAAACGAATTCTATTTATATAAATTACATTTTTTTTAAACAGATATCTGGAACCTAAATAATGGTGTCGAATCTTCTCCTAGAACTCTAAATTAGAATTCCCAAACGACACTTAATTAGGCGTTCTTAAAAGTCGTTCTGTCACATCCCCCCCCCCCACACCCCACACATACACACCCCGCCAGATTAGATAGCTAGATTTGCATGCTTCGTATTTAAACGACGACCTATGTGTAATTTTAAGAATAATGTAAGCTTCTCATATAAGTGAACTGAATGTTCTTTTTGAGAAAAAAGATTCTTTAAACCTAGATGCACACACCCCACACACTCACCCCTACCCCCCACACACAAACTTCCACCCCCACACACACACCTCCCCACACACACACAAATATCCTCTAAATGTGTGTTGGCATATTAAAGTGACAGTGTCAGTATGAGATATAACAGCAAAATGAGTTTAGTTTAAGAATTCATCCGTTTCACAAACTGTGATCGCCTCGCTGGGTTAATTTTTAACAAACAGTTCTTTTTAAAAACGACAACGGTTTTTTTTCAGCGTCTCCATCAGTTCGCGAGCATCATCACCAGAGAGCAAACTCCACAGGGCCTACAATAAGTCTTAATATAAGTGAGTAGTCGTGAATTTCACAAATCTTACTTGATATTTAAGAAAAATATAGGTGGTGCACTGCATGAATGGGAATATTATGATTATATTTAATTTTATGGGCTCTGTTAGCCCAATGTCACGGGTAACCCTTTTATTGAGATGTAATTAAATTGAATAAGGTTCTTTTTTGTTTACCCTGTACTGTCCCACTGCTGGGCAAAAGTCTCCACCATATTCTTCCAAACATCCCTATCAGTAGCTTCTTCAGTCCAATTCTTGAGAAACATGTCCAGATCGTCCCGCCAGCGTTTCCTCGGCCTATCCCGGCGACGAATTCCTTCCTGAGGCACCCAATGTGCAGCGATCCTTGCCCACCTTTCTGGATGCATTCTGCTGATATGGCCCGCCCATTCCCACTTTAATCTGGCAGACTTGTTGCCTATATCGGCCACACAGTACTTCACAGTCGCATAGAGGTAGGTGCACAGAAATAGATAGATAGAATGGTTGTAATCACAATTTTACTTGCGATTCATGCGTGGCAACTTTCGAACAAACTACGCCCTACATAGTGACGTCATAAATTAAAAAAAATGCTTTTTTTTTTCTTTCTCCCACATGCTCGGAAATTGGTTCATTATTCAAAAAAAAGAATACAACAATCGGCTCTTTTCCGTACGCAACGCAATAACAGGCCGGTAATATCCAACAGGACAGTAATATAAATTGCTGGACACTTTTTATTTTTTAAATTATGCTACCGAGGTTTTTAAGTATACTATATATAACTTTGTATGTTATGCACCGAGATGATGTGTCTGTATACCACTGTTAAACCCGCGATGGTTTGTGTGGTATATACCTGTTATCAATATGTAACTCTAATTGACTTAATAAATAAAAAAAAAAAAAAAAAAAAAAAAAGTACACACTTACATAAATTATGTGTTTTTTAGGTACAAAATATTTATCATTATACAGGCTGAATGAACATTTTTTTTTTCTGAAACTTTGAAAATAGAACAAGAACCGCGCGCGTGCGAATTGGTGTGAATGAAAATGAGATACTGTTGAATTAATTTGTGTTGTATTTCCTCGCAAATGAGAGAAAAGTACTATACAAGTCTCGGCCGAAATAGCAATTAACGGCCTCGTTTAGTTAAAAAGGACTCGGCTTGCGCCTCGACCTTTCAAAATCACTCGGGAAGTACTCGGCTTCGCCTCGTACTTCCAATATTACTCGGCCGTAAATTGCTTCATTTCAGGCCTCGACAGTAATGTACTATTAATAAATGTACTTTTTACAGCTTTTGTTTCTGCAGTTAGAATCAGTACAATAAGGCATTTTTGTGGGTTTTTGTTACAGTATTTACAGAAAAAAGTCATAAGACGTACTCAGAAAGGCTTTGAAATGCCCTGCACTATGGTGCAGAGAGTTGGCACGCGCGCCCTGCCCACTTTTCCGTTCTATCTATTTCTGTGGGTAGGTGCATGGTAGTGGGAACGCTAAGTTCGTCATGGTTTTTTTTTACTTTTTTATCTTATCGTTTTACCAGCCAATGCCCATTTTAGTTATTCACTCTCTTCTGCGTATGGGTTGGAATGTGGGGTGAGACAGGGGGGGTTGACCTCACCTAAGCTTTTCAACCTTTACGTCAATGAGCTGATCGCTGGACTCAGCAGTAAACGCATTGGATGTTGGATTGACAACATATGCGTCAATAACCTCAGTTACGCAGACGATATGGTGCTGCTGGGTCCAACGGCCGGGTCTATAAGGGAGCTTTTGCAATACTGTGAAAGGTACGCTGCTAACCATGGTTTAACTTATAATTGTAAGAAGAGTGTCTGCATGATCTTTAAGGCCCCCGGTAGGAAACAGACATACGAGCCAAATATCACCCTCAATGGCCAGCCCCTACAAAGGGTGAATCAGTTCAAATACTTGGGACACTACGTAACGGAGAACCTTAAAGATCATGAAGACATCGATCGCGAGCGCAGGGCTCTAGCTGTGAGAAGCAATATGCTGGTGCGCAGGTTTGCTTGTTGTAGTAAGGAAGTTAAAATTACGTTGTTTAAAGCTTACTGTCAAACCTTCTACACAAGCAGCTTGTGGGCCAGCTACACGCAAAAAACACTGGATGCCCTGAGGGTCCAATATAATAACAGCTTTAGGATGCTTTTGGGGCTGCCGCGTTTTTGTAGTGCCTCTAACATGTTTGCTCAAGCGCGTGTTCATGATTTTTATGGCATAGTGAGCATTAAGACGGCCTCTCTTTTAGAGAGAACGCGGTCAAGTCCTAATGGCATCCTGAAGATGTTATTATCTAAGTTTGATTCGCCAATCCTAAATCAGTTCATGCATGTGTTGGTTAGGCAGAAGTGATTTAATTATATTGAATTGGTTATAGTATTGAAGACAAGTTGTCAGATACCTACCTACTACATAACACTAACATAGTTTTAAGTCATTTGTTACTAACACGTGGATCCTTAATAAATGAATAAATAATAATTTAAAAAAAAAAAAATTACTGTGTAGATATCAGTCGGAACGAAAGTTCGTACTTCGTTTGTTGTTCGTGAAACGCGAGTAGACGCCCTGTTGCGTGAATCGCAAAAGTTTAGTTGCGTCGAAGTGAATTATCGTACTGACCCGATGACGTTCAAAAAATAACGTACATACAAGACGAAACATTATCGTACAAATTGAAACAGTATTTTTTGAGCTCCTCTTTTTTAAAAGTGATTTTGACTTTTATTTATTTATTCGTTTTTTCTTTTTTTAGCTTCACGGTCTAGCGTCCAAAATGTGTAAAACCACAAACCCTCAGTAATTATTTGAATAAAGAGACATGCCAAGATTGTTTACTAACGGCCAAAATTAATATCCAATCTATCCACGATTTGCCCTACTGGAGATGGAAATTTAACATAAGCTCCATACAAAATATGTCAAATTTCTATCTCTAGTAGGGTAAATCGAAGTATTCCCATTTGAGCACCTATTTTTAGGGCACCAACGCTTAGAGCACCAATGCTATTCCCTTTTCAGCACCAATCTGTATTTTAGCTTGGTGCTCTATTGGGAACAAAATAAATAATTCGACTTTATTCCCCTTTGAGCACCTACGGTACGGTAGCTTCTAGTGATGTGGTGTATTGTAAAAATTTACGAAAAAAAATCACAATATTATAATTTTTAGTAAATCATGTATTGTTATTATCACAAGTTTCCTCTAATAAAATTTTGTGTACATAAACCAATTTTAGGCAAAACTAACAAAATAAATTACCTATTTTCATATTAATAGGAAGAGCGTAGATAGATATATAGAATATTCTATTGTACACCATTAACATTATTAAACTTAGAACTAACATGTAAAATAAGGGTACATTGGCG
The DNA here is from genome assembly GCA_949699075.1 of Asteroscopus sphinx. NCBI lineage: Eukaryota > Metazoa > Arthropoda > Insecta > Lepidoptera > Noctuidae > Asteroscopus > Asteroscopus sphinx. The sequence goes on from OX453024.1 coordinate 16,477,691, forward strand.
GTCTTATCGCTAATAGCGATATCTTCCAGACAACCTTTGGATGGACAAGGAAGATGTGAAAAATAGATGGGGGCAAAAAAAGTGCACCACATACGGTGCACTTTTTTTGTTTATTTTTTTCGTATGTTAGTTGAGAGGGCCGCAACCTGCGCCGACTATACCGGTCTCAGGAATATCCCGCCCGAGTAACATGAAGTATGACAAATGTCGCACTTTAAGCGGTTGGCACCCAAGCTGATGATGTAGATTCAAGATTCAAAGATTTATTGCATACTAACTAACGGCCTTACTAATAAACGTTGTATAGGGTTGAATAGTTACACAACGATTTCTCACTTTCTGAGTTTCTGTCATCAGTAATTTGACATTCGAAAGAAGAAGACAAAGCATTGTGTAACAATACAACCGCCATACAACGTTTATTATTAGTAAAGGGGTTCATCATTGGGGTTACATTTAAACTATATAACTAGGAAAAAAAAGAAGCCCCCATCTATTTTTCACGTCTTCCTTGTCCATCTAAAGGTTGTCTGGAAGATATCGCTATTAGCGATAAGACCGCCAATGTACCCTTATTTTACATGTTAGTCCTAAGTTTAATAATTTTAATGGTGTAAAATAAAGAATATTCTATCTATCTATCTACGCTCTTCCTATTAATATGAAAATAGGTAATTGATTTTGTTCAATCAAAATCAATCAACTCAGCCTATCGCAGTCCACTGCTGGACATAGGCCTCTCCCAAGTTGCGCCACAACGCTCGGTCCTCTGCCTTCCGCATCCAGCCCCCCCCAGCCACGTTCTTTAGGTCGTCGGTCCACCTGATTTTGTTAGTTTTGCCTAAAATTGGTTTGTGTATACAAAATTTTACTAGAGGAAACTTGTGATAATAACAAATAACAATACATGATTTACTAAAAATAATAATATTGTGATATTTTTCGATATTTTTTACAATACACCACATCACTAAAAGCTACCGTACCGTAGGTGCTCAAAGGGGAATAAAGTCGAATTATTTATTTTGTTCCCAATAGAGCACCAAGAAAAAATACAGATTGGTGCTGAAAAGGGAATAGCATTGGTGCTCTAAGCATTGGTGCCCTAAAAATAGGTGCTCAAATGGGAATACTTCGGTAAATCGTGAATAGATTGGATACATTGACCTGTACCTATGGACCAGTAATACCTACGAAATAAGCGTGGTATACCTACAATATCCGGGGCACCGTTATGGTGGCCATAGCTAGGGAAGTAAGTAATCAAAACTAAAAAGTATCGATATCGATGCTCGTGTTTCGTACCAGAGATGTGTGCTGATTAAAATCATTTTCAAGTAGTAATAAATAATGCAATTATATCAAATACTAAGTTCGGCTGTCCCTAGGACATAAAAAAACAAGCTTCTAGGTCAAGGCAATCATACGGCTATGTCACATTTTGATACTCGCAAACTCACATAAAAAATCTCGCCATTAACACAGAATAGAATGAGTTTATCATGGGTGTCCTTTCATCCACATACACTATGATTTTTTTATAAATAAAAGAAATAAAAAAGTGTCATCCCGGTTGTCATTGAATCTAAGCAGACGCTTCCTGATGTCGTTTTGACAGTATGATGCCCAAAATTCTGACAATGTCATAGGGTTGTGATTTGCAGAATAGAAAACGGATTTTCTGGGTAAAATGCTTGATTTTCGCTATCTGCTAAGACTGGAAATCTAGAATTATACTATTTAATTCATCAAAAAACAATAAAAAACACTTTTCTTTTATCACGTCTTCCGGTAGCTCAATAGACCTGCGACCTCATTCTCCCTGCAACCCATAATTTTCCCATAAAAAATGCATGCTAGTTGATAACGCCTTCTAATTATGGCATAACAAAGACATCGATTTTATTCGCGACAACCAATAAAATATTTAACTGCAAGTAAGGATTACGTGGACTTTCATAAGAGGTGCAGCCCTAGAAACTTGTCACTGGCTATAAAGCCAAAAAGACAAAAGAAATAATGTTATTGCAACTCACACAAATATAAACTTTAAGAGCATGTCATGGAAGTTGGTTTTTGAATGACAAAAACCATTGAAACTGCCATGAAAATATTTTAATTGCAATGGAAACAGAACCATGTGTCATGGAATTAAAGAAGCATATTATTTATCTATGTAAATACGCTGAAATATAGCATTTTATAATATTTTAGAAGCAGGGTTGTGCTTAATGAACAAAGCCAGTTCAAGGTAAACACAAGGTGAGTTCCAACAATAAAATTGTTTTGTGACATAAACGTAGCAAATACAATTAACAAAATAAGATAATAAAGAAACATCTATCTTGTATCTTGTGTCCTCGACTTCTGGCTACTATAAAAATATGAAACGTCTTGTGAAAAGTTTTGACGCTAATAAAGTAAACACCATATTTTAAGCTTTATGTTTCATATTTTTTAAGGAATCCAACAAATTTAAAGCTAATTCACAATATTGTTTAAAAGAAATTGTAAATATGTAAATTATAGATAGGTTTCTAAATGATGTGTAACGAATCCGTCCAGTGTCATAAATTAAATGCCCAGGAATTAATTTTATATACCTCTTGTAATATATGAGTAAAATAATGTATGACTGCATCGACACAAGTGAATGCTTTGTGCCATGTAATGATACAAGAGAAAGAAATTCTTAATTAAGTAAACGTGAATAAGGTGGAAGAAAAAAAAATTATGAAAATTGGATACTCCACGTCGCGCGTCGATGCTAAAAATACTTGACATGACATTGAGTTTAAATTATTAAAAACAATCGACAAGGTTATTAACGACATATCAATTAAAGTAAATGACGTCGAATCAATTAAAATAATTCGGTATTATATTACTAGAACGAAGTCATTTAGGTGTACGATTAGTTGTAAGTTATTTATTTCTTATTTTCAGTTCTAGTTGGATGTGTGAATGTCGTGTGTAGCCATTTGTAATACCAATCACAATTATAATTCTACGTCACTTTAGTCCTAACTACTTACATCACGGAGCATTTTCAATGTTGTGAAGATGTGTTTTGCAACAGTGAATGTGTATTGTATTGTTGTACATTTGTAATACCAATCACAATTATAATTCTACGTCACTTTAGTCCTAACTACTTACATCACGGAGCATTTTCAATGTTGTGAAGATGTGTTTTGCAACAGTGAATGTGTATTGTATTGTTGTACATTTGTAATACCAATCACAATTATAATTCTACGTCACTTTAGTCCTAACTACTTACATCACGGAGCATTTTCAATGTTGTGAAGATGTGTTTTGCAACAGTGAATGTGTATTGTATTGTTGTACATTTGTAATACCAATCACAATTATAATTCTACGTCACTTTAGTCCTAACTACTTACATCACGGAGCATTTTCAATGTTGTGAAGATGTGTTTTGCAACAGTGAATGTGTATTGTATTGTTGTACATTTGTAATACCAATCACAATTATAATTCTACGTCACTTTAGTCCTAACTACTTACATCACGGAGCATTTTCAATGTTGTGAAGATGTGTTTTGCAACAGTGAATGTGTATTGTATTGTTGTACATTTGTAATACCAATCACAATTATAATTCTACGTCACTTTAGTCCTAACTACTTACATCACGGAGCATTTTCAATGTTGTGAAGATGTGTTTTGCAACAGTGAATGTGTATTGTATTGTTGTACATTTGTAATACCAATCACAATTATAATTCTACGTCACTTTAGTCCTAACTACTTACATCACGGAGCATTTTCAATGTTGTGAAGATGTGTTTTGCAACAGTGAATGTGTATTGTATTGTTGTACATTTGTAATACCAATCACAATTATAATTCTACGTCACTTTAGTCCTAACTACTTACATCACGGAGCATTTTCAATGTTGTGAAGATGTGTTTTGCAACAGTGAATGTGTATTGTATTGTTGTACATTTGTAATACCAATCACAATTATAATTCTACGTCACTTTAGTCCTAACTACTTACATCACGGAGCATTTTCAATGTTGTGAAGATGTGTTTTGCAACAGCGAATGTGTATTGTACCTTTGATATGTATTTTAATTGTAACTATAGTGAAAATCCAGAGAGAATGTTTAAGTCGTATTTATTGTGATCGAAAAAATAATTATAAAAATTCGAAACATGGACACTGAGTACTTATTTGTGGAGAGTCATTTTTACCCATCCTTGAATCCTTTACGGAGTTTTTAGCCAACAAGAATAGAATAGATACTGCCCAATGAAAAGTGAATCAAACTATTTATACCACAGAATATATTTAATCACTCTTACCACACACACAAAAAAACTTGATAAAAACTCGATTTTCCGAAGTTTACATAATGCAGTGCAATTTGATAGTTGGAAGTATGAGTTCACGCTTAGATTCGTCTCTGAATATAAGCCTAAGACACGCGAGACCGCAAGCTATGTATTTCAGATGAAGACAATTTAACTAATGTTAAATTAATTTAAATAAAATATTAATGTAACTATAGTTATTTCTTAATACATTATATTTCAGGTCTCACAAAAATCTCTGAGTTTCAGTTGTAAAGTGAAAAACGCTAATAATGTTTGTTCTGTATGTTTTCTATAATAAAATGTGTTGTGTGTACATAAATAAAAAAAAATAAAAAAAACGCTGAACCCTAGTTCAACGACCTATCGAAGGCACTCACTAAATAGCTCAGGTTTTTAATAATTTTAGGGTCTATTCAGACGGACCAAACCACAGCGGCAAAAATGTCGCCAGGCAGTCATAGTGTGGGAATGGGTCTTCTGCTGCCTGAAGTTGGCTGCTCCAACGCAGCCACAAATTACGTGTAGTAGCGATGTATGTAGTTGTATTTGTCCAGCTACAAAATATATTGGGTACGGTACATTTTGTCGACAAAATCCCTTGAACGAATCCTGTTACATTACACCTACCTAAGGCTGCCATCGAGCATTGAGTGCAAGCGATTTTAGCCTTAGTGGTGGTTAACCGGAAAGATTTCTGACTGTACACGTACGATCATGTCGTTCGCCCGGTGGGCCACTTGTAAGTGATTGTCGTGTAGGTTGCGTTTGTCACCAATATGTTATCGCTATTGACTCACGATCGCAAGAGCCGCTGAACGCGACTGCAATTAAATTATCATACACGTGCATGGAACGTTTTCATTCAATTTTGTGTCAGGCGCCATTTTTGACGCTGTGGTGTCGCTGTTGCTGTGGCACGTCTGAAAGGACCCTTAGCAAATGTACTACTATTTAACTTTCCTTTTCAAAATGACTGATGTGTAGCTAATACACAGATCATGCTCAGATCTAATTTGGTGCCTATTAAGGAAGATGTATGCAATGCAGGAAAGAAAGGGTTAGGGTTTGCTGGTATTGTACCATGGGACTCTGTAGTGGGGTTCAATGAAAAATTGCATTATTTTACATTAACGACGAAAATAATAAAAAATGGACGATGACACAAAAAATCCTAAAATTTTTAGTATGGTTCTTCTATCAGGCAAATAAACTAGATTATCTTCTACGTCTGCTCCTTGACTAGATGATCGAGATTCAGCTGACAAAGGAACGCACTCCAATTCACGTAACCACTTTGTATCTCCATCTCTGCCTCACCCCACATTTTACACTGTGAATAAAGTAAAACATAAACATCCACTTCATCCATGAAACAAATTAGGTCTAAATGCAGCTATTTGTCAGTCATCGAAATTCATATCTGTCCTAAAACAGCCTTAAAACCGACAACTACATTTTCATCGTAGATTTTAGGAATCATTTATTTTGCTATTTGGGTCATACACAAAAGTGGACGTTAAAAATTATAAATAATAAAAGTTCGCGTATTGTTTTGAAACTTTGTATTTACTTAAAGTTACTTACTAATATTCTTAAAAGTATGTCACTAGAGATCAGTCTTGGATATCTTAGGAAAAAATCTAGTTTTTGTTTTTTTTACGTCTACTGATGAGATCTTACACGTTTATACGCGCTCACCACTATAAAATGGGGCTGCCAGTAAAAAGTAGTTTTCCTGGCAGTAAATCGTCATATTTAATTATTTTCCGGGAGATGCTCTCGGAGCGCGTCAACCTTGAACACTGCGGAGCTGCTGGGCGTAGTAGCACATATGGGCGTCCATTTTGTTGCTTTAAATTTTGCTCTCGAATTAGGCATCTTATGTGTTATTAATCTAAGCTTTTACCATACGCACCTTCCCCAAATTTCTCCTAAAATCACTACCTCATTAGATATCGATACTCCACGTCTGTGAGGTTTCGCCAACTAATTTAATTTAACCTTATATAACATAACATTACGCCTGTATTTCCCCGAAGGGGTAGGCAGAGGTGTATTAGTACACCCACATTTCGCCAGTTATGTTATAGTCCCATGTAATAGGGGGCGAGCCTATTGCCATTAACCGGGCACAAATCCAGACTCCAGGCTGCTACTGAGAATTTCCTAAAGAAAAAACCCAATAACACTTTGCCCGACCCGGGAATCGAACCCAGGACCTCACGATCAGCAGTCACCTTAACCTTATATAAAGATAACTAAAACAGTTTTTTTATAAATAATAATAAATATAGTCTATTTTGGAGCCGTTGCGCCACCTGTGGGTTACTCTACACCACCGAAGTGGGGTGCGCCCCACTGGTTGGGATTTGGGAACCCATGCATACCTAAATCGAGGTTCATCTAACTCGGAATTCTAGACCTTAGCGACCTTAATTTTGTTCGCTCATTAATCAGTGTATTTTATTAATGAAACAAAGACAAAGACAGCTAGACTTCAAGGGTAATAAAGTCTGTGTGTCTTTATTAAATCTAGGGTCGCAAGATCAATTAAAATGTTCATCATTCATTCTTAGGTTAGGTGTCTCGTAATTATTTAATTATAAACATAGACCTTTAATTACAAGTTCAAGGAAAAATTTACATGTCGTGAAGTGTAAATATCAGAAGGTCAATTCTCGTAATAATATATGTGCAAGACATAGTTCCGATCTAGTCTCAATCTCGTGAATATCAATCTCATGAAATTAGATGTAGGACTGAAGTTTGTTTGTGATGTTTAGGGTACGTTTGTGGCACATTGAGACTAAATCGGAACTATATTTTAAACATAAATAATATTTACATAATATTTTGAAGTATAAACTCATTCAATTCTGGTGACTGACGATGTTTTTTTTTGGCCCCTACGTACGTTTTTTTGTTTTTTTTTCCGCACAAGGCGGAGTCTGCGAGCTAAGGGTTCCTCGGACATGATCCGAGACTTTGTCTATCTTTATTATTTTAATATCAAGTTTTAATTAAAATAAATAAAAACTTAAATTAACATTATCACAGTATTACGTTTTTCACTATTCATTACTAATATCCTTAATTTATTCTATCGCAGATTCTTAAGAAGTATTTATTTTATTTTATTAGGCATTTCCTTATGTTATCTGGGCTGTTGTCGATTATTCTTATAATATCCGTACAAACTGACTGATGAGGTTGGGCCTCAACCAACACAGCCCACTGCTGAACAAAAATGAAGTAAGGTAAGAATTATTCTATGACCACTATGCTTTGCTTACGTGGGTAGTCGCACTTTTAATAAGTACCGTCGGCCATCCATTCTGCGATCGGCAATCTTCACTATCGATTAAAAAATATAAAACGAACGTCAAATATTATTCCTAAAAATCACGACAGATCGATCAGACATCTGCAGCTAATCAGTGAAGGCTATGTCTTACGGTCCAAATGCAATACAAAAAAAAATTGCGCCACCATGCGCACGACAACGATGGACAATGCATGCACGCGCACAATTCACGTGAACAACACAAATAACCTGCACAAGTCTATCACCACGACGCACGTGACCACGCACGCGCGCAAAATGCGTTGCAAAAACCGGCACGTGTGTGCGCATGTCGCGCATGTTGTGCTGTGTTGATTTTTAGTGTTTTTTTTTTTTATATTTTTTTTTTTATAATAAAACTTACCGTTGGGCCAAAAACCGCAAAAAAATCAATATTTGCGACCTTGAATACATTTTTTGCAAGTCAGTCGATGGGGACTTTTTACATTTCATTTATAATGGTGTTCCGAACATTCATACCAATTTTCGCCACGCCGCCTCCCCGCACTCGCCCCGCACTTGCCCCGCTACCGCCCCGCAGTCGCCCCGCAGTCGCCCCGCAGCCGTCCCGCCGTAGCTAGCTCGGTCACCGTACCGTCTCTATTGAATTCCTTGCATTTCAGACGCGATCGGTTTATCGCGGCGTCTCTTATATAAATGGGACAACAAGACATATATTATGTTCCGTGAGGGCTCTGTCGTATTGGTATTTGATCTACAATTAAATTTTATTACAAAAAAAATTTACAAATAAGTAATATCATCAAAAGAATGCCTCATTGGTCTAGTAGCCACAAGCGTGACTGCTTAATGTGGAGTCCGGGTTCGATTCCCGGATCGGTAAAGTATTATAGAATTTTTTTAATAGGAAATTATCAGTAGCAGCCCGGAGTCTGGATTTGTGAGCGGTTAGTGGCAATAGGCTCGCCCCTTATTACATAGGACTTAAAACATAACTGGCGAAATGTGGGTGTACTATATACCTCAGCCTACCCCTTCGGGGAAATACAGGCGTGATGTTATGTGTACAAGCACCAAATAATCAGCCTTCTCTGAACTTCGCCAAGACAAACTAAAAAGTGTAAAACATCTTAACTACATCTTTTTTAAAATTATTAATATAAACGGTTTCACTCACGTTACCGTTACCGTTACCCGATGAAATAACGTGAGTGAAACCGTTTATATTAATAATTATGATTTTAACTCACGATAGTTATTATATATCTTTTTTGTGGAATTAAAATCTAAGCAATGAAAAATTCGAGACTTTTTTCATAAAAAAGTGTTGATTTCATTTTATTATTATTTATTTATTATTTGGGATACTATCATATTTTTTTTTTTAAATATTATAAAATGTTGTTTACATGAAAAAACTTCCTTCAATGAATAGGGTATAGCGATACCACAATTTCAAACTGAAAAAAAAAACTAAAAAAAATAACTAAATAAACTATACTATACTCCTCTGCCTACCCCTTTGGGGAAATACAGGCGTGATGTTATGTTATGTTATGTTAATTTATAGTTACGGCCTGGGAATAAAACCCAGGACTTTGCCTTTGAAAGTCGCCTGGTAATAGTAAAAGATATTCCCACAAGAGCGTAACGTTTTTCAAAAATAAACATGTTTTCATTCAACCAACACATAGTAAGTTCTCTGGTTCTTGCCACTGCGTGAGAGCAACTTTAATTAATACTCTCTGAATTATTAATTAGTGAACAGAAGCACTGATTACTTGTGTAAAGAGAGCTCTCATTTACTGCTGGACGGTAAATAGAAACACTTTTTACTCACGTTGAGCAAACGCCATTTGCAATTACTTTTTTCTTAATTGAATTTAACTATTTAAATTGTGGAAATAAAAAATCGCTCACGAGCAGGATTCGAGCCTGCGACTCCAGGCTCAGTACGCCAGTGCTTTAGCCACTAAGCTACCGTGAACACTGCTCGTGGTATCGAAATTAATCTCAACTATGGTACGTCTTTGGGTGACGTCAGCGATATCTCATTAAGAAACAGTGTTTTTTAACCGACTCGACTAACTTTGTAGTTAATTCAAAGTCGTATAGATATGCCTACCCTTACTAATTATTTAATTATTTTTAACGCATTTACGCATACGAAGAGAAATCTAACGATTTAAGTTGTGGAAAGAAAAAATAATTAATTGAATTTGTTGAATAAATTAACAATCGAATCACGGGAACGTTTTATTTATGTTAATACATAAGCAGCCCATTACTGTCCCACTGCTGGGCACGGGCCTCTTCGCAGTACGAGAAGGGTAAGGCCTTAGCCCACCACGCTGGCCTAGGAAGATTATGCTATACTTCGTTTATGTCCACCGTCGCTCGGTATGGTTTCCATACTAAGGTGCCCAATAACCTTTGGCACACAGATAAACCATAACTTGGATTCAAATATAATAGCTACTTCTTATCCCGGGAAGATAATCAGTTCCGGAGGGATGCGCAATAAACGAAAAAGAAGTTATTTGACGACAACCACATGGCATGATATGTAGTACTTGATACACACTGGTACCAGGGTGTCATAAACGTCGAAGGTTTGTCAGTGTGTAGGTGCGTCCACTGGGTGACCTCAGGGATGACGATGGCACACTGTGAACCCGTGTCGCCTTATGCTTTCGCATCGGGAAGGTGTTCAGTTTCCCCTGGGACGTGCCTTACAAGCGTAGCACGGGAGAGGTACCAGTAGCATACCCATTCTCGGAGTCCCTTCTCTATTGTGCTGAAGATGGTCACCGAGGATTTTTAGAGCGGTAAAAATCCCACACGTCCCAGCCTCTCCCTCAAGGGACCGGTAGTCTTTTGAAGGTTTCCTCCTCGAAAACAAAAAAAAAACAAAAAATACCACACTGTTAGACTTTGTCATAAATTAACACAGAATACTTTTTGCGTCAGCACGTGAGGATGGGCTCGCCCTCTCACAACCAGCTGGATATGGCGCCCGCACGTGGCCCCAACATACAGATTCTTCGCTTTACGGTACAGTTAGCTACCCGTAACCCTTTCGTGTGGTGCCGGACGCAAAGAATTGCACCACCCTATATCTTCACATGGGTGTCGTAAAAGGCGACTAAGGGATTCACCAGAGGATGGGCAGCAGAGTTCTCTGAGTATCTAACCAACCTACTGCGATCGCCAACCCGCCTGCTAAGCGTGGCGATTATGGCATATCCCCCCAACATACGCTTGGGGTTAGCCTATGTCCAGCAGTGGAAGTTTTCGGCTAAAATGATGATGATGATGATGACTTTTTATCGTTACATGTGAACCGTTCCACGTAACAATTTACAAAACTATTTAATCGAGTGAACAACGCTAACCATTAAATCCTACGTTAAAACACAAAATCAATTTTTTTATATTATTTAAAAGAAGGAACAGAAAGGACAACATTGTAAAAAGAATTAATAAAATCCTTAAAAAATTTGAAAGTTGCACGCTTTTCAAGTTTTTGGAAGGGGCATTTTCTATCCTTGTCGTGCGAAACGGACATTGTTCAGAGAGATGTAAAGTTACTATGAAGGTTTTGAACAATGACATCATTCTTCAATAGTGCTTTCTCTTTCTAGTGAACAAATTTAAATCGCTTATAACTTGGACATTTTATTAAATATTTTATTGGTTTTTTCACTGTTGCTTATTTTTCTTGAAAAAGTTTCGAGATTTCAGAGATAGTCACCTCCCTATTGAAAATTTTTGAACAAAATAAATATTGAGATATCGAAACAACACAATTTTTTTTTAAACACCATTTGTAATCATCTGGAATAATAGAAAAAGAGAGTTTAAATTCATATGGATTCTTTGACCGTCAGGTCTTTGCCAGAAAAATGGTCCTACATTCATCATCATCATCATGATCATAGCGACGTTAAGAAAAACCAACTGCGGGTAGTTCGAGGAAGCACCCGCCGCTCAAGACGATGACACCCACATACTTCAGTCTGCTCGTGACCACGGCCAATGCAACTTGACCGAAACGTCGAGGTTAGTAAGAATTTCAACCTACCTCTAAATAATCCCGAACACCGAAAAGGTCGTTGTCGGAAAACTTCGTAATATCGTTGATCTGGAAGATGGCTTTTATGACGCAAAACCATCCCACCACCACCGTGCTGTCTGGTGTCAGTGGCCATAGCTTTTCTGTTGAACGAATTATAATATAAAATAAGTCCATTAAAGTTAATTAAGGGGCATGTAGCAGTATCCGGCAGTATCCGGTGACAAGTGCCAAAAGTGGCCGTTTTTCGCATTTTTATATCAACAACTACAGCGAACTATTTACACAGTTAATAGTTTCTGATTCAACTTTAGTACCTGTACTTCAATTGTTAAAAACTAATTTTCGATAAATTATGTATTCAGCGAGTAATAAATAATTATTTTACTGATGGGCCTTAAGCGATAGATATAGCTGCCTCATCAATAGCTAATAAGGCGTACTATACGATTTGTGAAACATAAAACGAATAACTCGTATTAAATGAATTACTATAATCATATTGATTGAAAATAGACGCCCAATAAATAAAGATAAATAATAATTTGAAGAAAAAGATTTTTTTAAACACGTTTTTAAAAAGAAATCGAGCTAATATTGCTTTGTCATCCAGTCCTGAGCTATGTTTAAAGTCTCAAGTCTCTAGTTTGGAGGACAAAGGTATTTTTTCTGAGGAAAGTATCTGCTCGGGAATAGGGAATAGTAATAATTTGATGAAAATTATTTTCTTTTAGAATTACGTTTTTAAAACGAAAGCAAGCCTAATGCATTGTTATCCAGTTCTGAGCTGTTTTATGTTTTTAGCTCATCGGCAAGTTAGTTTAAAATCGATTGCAAAATTTGTACATAACAACAATGACTGATGATTGGAAGTGAGTTAACAGAAACGTGGTAACACCAATTTGGTAGTTGACTACTCTAAAAAATTAGCAACAACATCATATTATTTAAAAGAAAGTCACGTTTGTTGGAAAAAATAATACAATCCATGAAAAAGAGACAAGTACCACAGTTTTAGTTTTTGAGGAGGGCTTTTTCTGTCGTTGTTGTGAGAAACGGACATTATACGAAAAGATGTCAAGTTACCATGAAGTTATTGAAGAATGATGTCGACGTCATACTTTAGTCATGCTATCTCTGTCCAGTAAACGAATTTAAATCGCTTTAAACTTGAATATTTTATTTAATAATTTATGTTTTTTTTCACTTTTGCATGTTTTTTGAAAGAGACAATTTTTGTTATATAGTCTACTAACCCGTTCCTGTGAATATAGGCCAATGTGATGTAATAACACGCCTTAGTTGTACTTATTTAGTTACCAAAAAAATCTCATAAGCTCACCAAACACTCTCGCCAATATGTTAGTAAGCAACGGTTCTCTGTGTGAACATAGATGAGCGACGCACTTAGCTATGCCGCGTCTCACAGCTGGGTCTGACGTCTCTACGTGCGATAGTAAGGCTTTTGATAACTCTGTTGAATACAATATTTTTTAGCAATCAATGTTTTCAAATTTTGTAGAGTTCGCAACTAGGTGGACCAACAACCTGAAAAAGGTAGGTGGGTGGACTGGTTGCGGAGGGCGGAGGGGGTGTTGCGACGCGGCTTGGAACAGGCATATGTCCAGGAGTGGACTGTTATTGTCAGCCTATTGGCTGAGTTGATAAAGATGATCAATTTAAGGCTAGGCTCCCAAAATGAGGTGACTTTTTGAAAACATATGCTGAGTGGAACACACGCTTGATGAATTTCAAATTTAGATACATGTATTTTTGAACCTTTGTCCATCGTTTGACTAGACAATTACATAATTAGTTGATTTTTGTTCGATACTTTTATTTTTTGAAAATCATGCGTTTTTAGAGATTTTTCGAATATTTATCGTTTATTATTTAACTTAGCTATATAAAATATATGCAAATAGGAAGATAATAAAGTTTATTAAATACTAGTTAGAGGAAATTTGTATAGATTGTTTAGTATTCTTGTAAACAAAACGTAATAACGACAGTAAATTAGTAACCAACACACCGCGTACGCGACTTGTGCAAAAACATTACGCGCGCGCGGTGTATTGTTGGCGTGGAAAGTGAACACGGAGATGACGGCGGATAGAGATGTATGGAAGAAAAAAGTATGCTGCGCCGACCCCAAATAAATTGGGATAAGGGCAGGAGGATAAATGAATGTTCGAGATAATAACTGATTTAAAGTATAACAATACAATACAAATACTCTTTATTGTACACAAAAGAAGATAGCAACATATATGACTTATATAGAACACATGTACAATGTTAATTTTCTCGTTGAAGTTATTACAAAAAAAAAAGTGCAATTCTATGAACTACATTTGGTTGTGTGGGGCACAAACTAGACTGGGCCGTGGCATTCTCCTTTGGCATATTAACAATACAAAATTCACTTCTGTATCGTTATTCCTTAAGGGCGCGTTTGCATATCAGGCAAAATTATGCTGTTTTTCGGTATATTTTAAAGAATAACCAAACAAAATCCAATATAACTAATAACTACCTCGTATAGATTGGTTCTTCATCTTCAAATGATAGGTACTTGATCATCGAAAATTTTAGTTTTTTATAATGTAAAATCGATCTATCGTTGCCATTTTTCACAAATTGGGTTGAGTTTAGGTACATTTTTTGGGCTATTATTAACATATTTTACTATTTCTAAAAATACCCGAGCCGAGTTTACCTTCAGGTCACTCCATCAGGTCAGAAGGTAAGGTCTCATCATAACCAACAAAACGAGCCCAAACTCGGCTCACCTAGTACAACACGTCAAGGAGTTCCAGTAGCAGTCACCGAAGTACACCTTCAGGTCACTCCATCAAGTCCGGAGGTAAGGTCTCATCATAACTAACAAAACGAGCCCAAACTCGGCTCACCTAGTACAACACGTCAAGGAGTTCCAGTAGCAGTCACCGAAGTACACCTTCAGGTCACTCCATCAGGTCCGGAGGTAAGGTCTCATAATAACCAACAAAACGAGCCCAAACACGGCTCACCTAGTACAACACGTCAAGGAGTTCCAGTAGCAGTCACTGAAGTACACCTTCAGGTCACTCCATTAGATCCGGAGGTAAGGTCTCATCATAACTAACAAAACGAGCCCAAACTTGGCTCACCTAGTACAACACGTCAAGGAGTTCCAGTAGCAGTCACCGAAGTACACCTTCAGGTCACACCATCAAGTCCGGAGGTAAGGTCTCATCATAACTAACAAAACAAGCCCAAACTCTCCTCACCTAGTACAACAAATCGAGAAGTTCCAGTAGCAGTCACTGAAGTACACC
Source organism: Asteroscopus sphinx (assembly GCA_949699075.1). Taxonomy (NCBI): domain Eukaryota; kingdom Metazoa; phylum Arthropoda; class Insecta; order Lepidoptera; family Noctuidae; genus Asteroscopus; species Asteroscopus sphinx. Next base: position 16,492,738 of record OX453024.1, read on the forward strand.
TTCAGGTCACTCCATCAAGTCCGGAGGTAATTCGTAAAAATATAAACAGCAAAAATATGTTTTTTGTAGGTAGGTACCTACCAAAATTTTATTACAAAGACGACTTGACGCACGTACAACACAAGCGCCGCATATACCGCGTGCACCGCAACCGACGTGGCGCCGTTGACGCGGTACGTGTTACACGTGCCGTGTGGCGTGCGCGGTGGCATTTGGCGGCGCAATATTGCGGTGTCATCGTCATGGCGTTAAATGCGTTTCGCATTGTGTTATGGATGCATTGGCGGGGTTCCAGTGGTTGTCGCATTATGTTTGTGCCAAGTTTCATCAATATTGGTTCTGTAGTTAATCGGCAAAAAGACAAACAAAACAAACAAACTAATTTTCGCATTTATAATTAAATATAACAACATAACATCACGCCTGTATTTCCCCGAAGGGGTAGGCAGAGGTGTAATAGTACACCCACATTTCGCCAGTTATGTTATAGTCCCATGTAATAGGGGGCGAGCCTATTGCCATTGACCGGGCACAAATCCAGACTCCGGGCTTCTACACATAATTATGTGATTGTGGCAGCGGCACCCAGCGTACAAAATGAAAAAGAAAGAGGGTAGATCCGTTGATTTACTCATAAACATCCACCCTAGAAAACTTTAGCCATACCCCCAGTTTCTAGAAAGCTGATCAATTAGATCTATTGTCAAATCTAATGTCAGCTTCTGTGATTGGCTGGCAAATTTTTTAACAACCAATCACAACGCTTGCCCTGAGATTTGACTGCTGATTAGCTAATTTTTACGTTGATCAGCGTTTTGGAAACTGGGGGATAATTAATCTGAGGGCATAATGTAATAAATTCTAATAGTGTGTCAACTTAGCCGCCAGACAGAGCAACTATGGGGTGCGGTATGAAGGAGAGCGGAGACGCATTCAGACCAACGGTCCTACATGTGTGAGGATTGTGGCGACACCTTCAAGCAACGCGCCGCTTTGTATACGCACACACGACTTGTGCATAGAAGTGGGAAACGGAAGTAGCGCAACTGTGGCGCGATAGTCGAAAAACTGTGGCGCAACTGTCGTAAAATGTGGCGTAATGGCTGAAAACTGGTGCAATGGCGGAACTGTAGCAGAACTCTGTAAATGATACCAACGCTCCTACATGTGTGAGGATTGTGGCAACACGTTCAAGCAACGTGCTGCTCTGTATACTTACCCAAGACTTGTGCATTGAAGCGAGAAACGGAAGTAGCGCTACTGTGGCGCGATAGTCGAAAAACAATGGCGCAACTGTCGTAAAATGTGGCGTAATGGCTGAAAACTGGCGCACTGGCGAAACTGTAGCAGAACTCTGTAAATGATACCAGCGCTCCTACATGTGTGAGGATTGTGGCGACAACTTCAAGCAACGCGCCGCTTTGTATACGCACACACGACTTGTGCATAGAAGCGAGAAACGGAAGTAGCGCTACTGTGGCGCGATAGTCGAAAACCAATGGCGCAACTGTCGTAAATGTGGCGTAATGGCTGAAAACTGGTGCAATAGCGGAACTGTAGCAGAACTCTGTAAATGATATCAGCGCTCCTACATATGTGAGGACTGTGGCGACACCTTCAAGCAACGCGCCGCTTTGTATACGCACACACGACTTGTGCATAAAAGCGGGAAACGGAAGTAGCGCAATTGTGGCGCGATAGTCGAAAAACAGTGGCGCAACTGTCGTAAAAAATGGCGTAATGGCGAAAAACTGGCGCACTGGCGAAACTGTAGCAGAACTCTGTAAATGATACCAGCGCTCCTACATGTGTGAGGATTGTGGCGACACGTTCAAGGAACGTGCTGCTCTGTATACTTACCCAAGACTTGTGCATTGAAGTGGGAAACGACAGTAGCGAAATTGTGACGCGAGTGATTGATAGCTGTAGCAAAACAGCCAGACAACTGTAGCGTTATAGTCGAATAAAGGTGGCGCAACGGTCAAAAACCTGGCACAGTACTCCTAAAAATGTGTCGTGATGATCGGGCAGAAGTGGAGCAACTGTGTTGGAACTCCCGCATTTGGAACAGTGGTCGTATGTGTCAGAATTGTGGCGACACATTCAAGCAACGCGCCGCTTTGTATACGCACACACTACTTGTACAGTCAACAAATCGGAATCATGACCCACTCGGCCGATAAGTCGTATGAAATTGTCAAAACAGTAAAATTTTCTTCTTATTAGCTTCGTGCTGCACTTAGGACATTTTGAATATAAGGAAACTGTCAATCAAAGAAATTGGTAAACTAACTGTCACTGCCCAATAAAATTGATAGCAAGTTTGTTGCCAGGGAAATATCTTTGAGCGTAATTCGACCTAATTGTATTAGGATGTTTGTAGAAAATTGAGCTTATAGTGGGTCATGATTCCGTTTGGTCGAGTGTACATAAAAATGGGAAACAAAAGTACTGTGGAGCGATGGTCGGCCAGCTTTTGATCAACTATTGGAACTCAATAATTACGCATTCGGAACCGTAGTAACACGTTTACTGCTCTGAATATTTGAAGACATTAACATTTAATAATGTCCACCGAAATTTACGCAAAACGTATACGCGACTCGTGCATACAGAATGGTGGGAAATGGAAATAGCGCAATAGTGGCGCGATGGTCGGGCAACAATGATTTACAATTGATATATTTCACCAACTGAGGTGCAACTCTATTAATGACGTTCAGAACAGTAACACGTTTACTGATAATATTTGAAGACAGACATTTAGTAATGACCATCGAAATATACGCGATACGAACACGCGACTTGTGCATACAGGACGTTGAGAAACGAAAATTGCGCAATAGTGGCGCGATGTTCAGGCAACAATTATGGCGTCGTATGCGCGTAGAATATACGCTGTGTACATAGGCTCTAAAGGGCAACTGAATTTAATCCCATAGGGAAATATGACTATTAAAAATATAAAAGTATTATGAACAATAATTATAATGAGAAGTAATATCTAAAGGTATTATTGAATACGTGTGATACTTATTTATTTTGTAAATAAATGTTTGTGATTTAAATTGATAGTTGATTTATTAAATTATTACTAACAATACACCCTGTAGGCTATGAATCTTGAAAATAATTCCCAACCCAATTCAATGGCAATGACAAGAATAAAGGTTATTTCACATCGGCGAGGCGAGGCGTGGGAAGCGTCCGGCGTTTTTGTTTGATATAATAATATCTGAGTTTCCAAATTGATGCTCAAGAGTAGAAATCACGATTTCGGGTGACGTAGTGCTTATTAGCAGGGCTGATACCGCTTCCTTAGCGGGACCATGGAGGCGTTTACTCAAGCGCCATAAGTTCTCCATTTCACTGAACTTGCACACGTTTGTCAACTCCTGATAAACATTCCTGAACGACAGCCACTCCATAGGGTCACCAGAGAACGGTGGAAGCTCTCTTGGTGTGCTGATGCGGCTGAGTAGGTCTGCGTTGTGACCAGCGGGTGTAGAAGTGGTGACTAAATCCCTCAGTGCTCTGGTCAATTGTTGAACTGGACCGTTAGTGCCGTCGTCTACCGGCGGCGCTGCTGCCCGTCCTCTGGTGAATCCCTTAGTCGCCTTTTACGACACCCATGAGAAGAGGGAGGGTGGTGAAATTCTTTACGTCCAGCACCACACGGAGTGAACTCTTATCGGATCTATTTTAGTTTCAAACATTTAAATCTTTATGAACAGCAACCGCAACAGAAAAAAAAAAAATTATGAGAATAATGTGATTTTAAATAATTATTTAATTTTATATACAACGTGTTATTGAAATAACTGAAAACCTCTTAAGGGGTCAATGTACTCATCAGTACGAACAACTTTTACTATAGGACCAACCCAAATTTGCGAAAAAAAAACCAGCTGATCCCTACATTTTGTCGTTTCATGTGAACAAAATAGTAGGGGACAACAGATTTTTTTTTCGCGATTTGGTGATTGGTCCCATAGTTTCAGTCGCGCGCGCGCACCGATTCGTGACGGGTGCGTATTTCTGACAGCGCTAATTATACGTACTACGTGAAAATGACGAACATCCTAAAGTGTGACAAGTGTAACATCGTCATAGACGAGATGTTGTCGTATATGCAGAACAAGGTTTCAGTGATAGATGAAGAAACATTGGTGCGGATTTGTGTTTCCTCATTCTCCAGTGACGAAATCAAAAACTCGAAGGCGCTTCTCTTTGATTCAGTACCATCGAATTTGCGTAAAATTACACGTAAAAACAAAGGGAAGGAAGTACGGGATTTAACTGATATCATAAATCTGTTAAAAACAGCTGATCCAGATGATATACCAGTGTTTGTGGCCCGACAACTGGAAAAATTGCCACCTATTACGTTTGACCATTTGGACTGCACAAAACTTTTGAAGGATCTCGTTCGAATGCAAGCTACAATTGACGAGGTAAAGTGCACATATGCTACGTTAGATCAGCTAAAGGAATTAAAAACGGAATTTCTTCAAATCAAAAATGATTCCATACTACCTACGTCTTCGTTTAAAGTGAATGCAAAGCGAGTCGCCTGGTTACTAGATAGTGGCCCTATGGGACTATCACATCTCCATAATTCTTCTCACAATGAATTGTGCAACAACAGTGCTAGTGATTTAAATAAGAAATCACCTCAATACAGAGAAATTATGAGGGCAGAAGAAAAACAAAATAAACGTGAGTCATGTACGCAGCAACGGTTATTATCAGCGGGCAGCGCGAGCGCCGGCACCGCCGCGTTGACTCATGCTCAGGCGTCGCATGCGTGTACGACTGGCGCTGTGACGTTTGTAGGGGCGGCGGCGGTGACGTTTGTAGGGGCGGCGGCGGTGACGTTGTCGCCGACCGAGCACTCGAGACAAACTGTGCAGGGAGCGTGTGAGCTGATTGCTACTAATGACGCTGTTGCCTTTTGTCCTGTTATTAGAAATGCTGAGGTTATTGAACTGGGATATAATAATAAAAATAAAGAGTAGCATAATAAGGAGAAATTTATAACGAAGTTTGATTAACCCCTTGAATAACAATATCCAAAATAAGGGTCCCTGATTTGGAGAATCCCAAAATATATTAAAAATAACACAATTTTAGAGGATACACGATACTCTCATTATATGCAACTTGATTTAAAACTTACTCCGCTCACTTAAATCTGGTTTTCCGTTGACCACGAAATTTTAACCGTTGCTGCACATTGTAAGGGAAACGATCCATTCATTGTGAGCTTGTGGTATGGGTACTAGACAATGGATATAATACAATATAGACAATGGTTTTTTTTTGTAAATACATACTTATAATACATAAGCAACACACCCAGACCAACACAAACACTTATGTTCATCACACAAATATTTGTGTCCTGTGGGAATCAAACCCACGACCTCGCTATCAGCAGTCCGACACTCGAACCACTAGACCACAGAGGTCGTCAAATCAATCAATAATGTGTAGTGATCGCGAAAACCTAAGAAGTTATTATACAAAGTATAATTTTATTGTTCAAATGTAGAGATTTACAAAAAATTAAATTGACTCCTAAAGGCCAATTCTCGTAATTCAAAACGTTCAAAATTAGTTCCAAAAATGTTAACGTTTCAAATCTCCTGACAATAGATTTTCCTGTTTTACGTTTATTGGTGACAATAATGACCTAAGTGTCACAAATAAACGGAAAACAGGAACATCTGTCAGGAGATTCGAGACTTAAAACGTTGAGATTGGTTTGGAATATTTTAAACGTTATAAATTACGAGAATTGCCCTTCAGTTGTAACCTAGAAAAGTTGGTATTATTACCAGCCTTTCTGAGTATCCATATTGGTTTGGCGTACCATGAAAAATTAGGATATTATCTTCTTATATTTATCAAAAAAGAAGAACAAGAAACACATGCACTAAACGTGCTAAGCAACTGTCGAAACAATACGAGTAACTACTTAACTTATTCCACCCGCAAGAATAATGCTGCGATGATAGCGATAATCTTTATAGACTCCTTATGTCCTTTTAATTAATTTAATTAATCTTTGACACTTCGACCTTCATTCTTAATTTTAGAAACTGCAACTTTAACATCTTTACCTATTTAAATTTTCATGTAATCGTTTTTAGTCTCTTTTTACGGGAGAATTTGAACGAAACGTAAGTTTGCGCCGTAAGTGCTGAGGATCGCGACCACATACGACGCATTTCCAAGCTATGCGGTCTTCCGCTGTGTGGACCGCTCGGTACATGCTGCCTCCGACAGCCCTCTTAATAGCGTCTGACCATCTAGCCGGTGCTCTGCCTTGAGTCCTCTTTCTTTCTATCCGGCCCAGAAATCTAATGATACCTAAAGGATAACAAAATGAGCTAAAGGCCCACCTGATCGCAAGTGGTAACCTTTCTGCAAAACAACTGCAATACCACCTAGGCTGTTGTCTAAATGGTATTGTAAAGTGCGTTCGCCAAACTGAGACATGAAGATGGAAAGTCTATGTGATTGTAATTTCACCGGCATTACCCTTCGTACCGGAACACAACAATGCAAGTATCACTGTTTTGTAGCATAAATAGGTACGGTACATAATTAATCAATGGCGAAAGGTCCATATAACCCTTATGCCCTTTTTAACATTGCCACTGGTAATATAGGTACATTATTATTAACGCACACTCACCGAAATGCATCTGATAAAAAACCGATAAGCTAGCAACCACAGAAATAAGATAGATAGAATGGAAAAGTGGGCGGGGCGCGCGTGCCTACACTCTGCACCAGAGTGCAGGGCATTTCAAAGTATGCCTTATGACTTGTTTCTGTAAAAACTGTAACAAAAAAACGCAAAAATGCCTTATTGCGCTGTGTCCAACTGCAGTCACAAAAGCTGTAAAGTACATTTGAATAAAGTTAATTTTTAAAAATTACTGACGTCAACATGAGAGGCGTAGTTTGTTCGCAACTTTCGAAGTTACTAAGAAGAACTAGTTTGTTCGAAAGTTGCCACGCATGAATCGCATTGTTTAATATATAAGCCTAAAAGAACATTGTCATAATCTTTAGGATTGGCTCACAACACAAAAAACTGAAAGCAGTGTCCAAATTTCTTCCGGAAAACATGGCCGCTTACACGTATTTCATTTAATTAAAACCAATTTCCAAGACACTCCTACATTTTCCCCAAAATTTACTAAAATACCTTGTTTCAACAAAAGATGGCTTGCTAAGCTCGCCAGGTAAAGTTTTCCTGTTTGTCTTAGAAACATGTCGGAACGTGTTGCGACTTTAAAAGTCTACGTGCTATCAACGAAGATTCGACAAACATTTTTAATTTTAGTCGTGTCGATTGGAGTTTGCTGTGATCATGGACATGATAATGGACTTTGAAATGCTAGTTAGTCTTCTTTGATTAAATGTGTTATTTTTAAGGAAACAAAGAACTTAATGAAACGAAGAATTGCCAAACTTAAGTGGCAGTGGGCGGGGCACATTGCTCGCAGAACGGATGGCCGATGGGGCAGTAAAGTTCTGGAGTGGCGACCGCGTACTGGAAGGCGCAGCGTGGGTAGGCCCCCCACAAGGTGGACCGACGACCTGGTGAAGGTCGCGGGAATCCGCTGGATGCGGAAGGCACAGGACCGGTCGTTGTGGCGATGCTTGGGGGAGGCCTATGTCCAGCAGTGGACGTCTTTCGGCTGAAATGATGATGATGATGATGATTATTAAGGAAATGTACTACATCAAATCTAATTTAATAAAGATTATGTAAAGAGTGTAAGAAAAATAAGAAAGAAGAAGAAGAGTGTGTGAAGAGTGTAGTGTGTGTGTGTGTGTGTGTGTGTGTTGTGTGTGTGTGTTTGTGATTGTGTGTGAGTGTAATAATTTTAAATGTCCGCGGCATTAAATAATATAAAAACTTTCACCAATCACATTTCGGTCTATCACCACCAGTAAACTCCACGGTATGGAAGAACGGTCTATTGTGTATGGTGTCGGTATTTGTGTATAACTATTTATATTGTACTACCTGCTATTAATAAATATTAGTCTTGGTCAAATCTGCGTATCATTCACATCATGGTGACAGCGGTGCTGTTTAAATAATAGAATTCACTCAAGTTAATAGTGAAACAAGTGTTCATAGTGTCATTCAGTGAAAGATAAACAATAAAACATAGTAAACATGGAGCATGCGCGCCCGCCGTCGGAATTATGTTTGGAAGGTGGACCGGCCAACTGGTCGGAGGCATGGCGTAAATGGCTCCAGCAGTTTATGGTGTTTTTAAAGGCATCTGGTGTTTACAAAGAAGTATCCGATGTTCAAGCAAGTTTGCTGATAAATTTAATTGGTTCGGAGGGCTATGACGTCTACACTACGTTCAAGTTCACAAAGGAAGAGAACAAAGAAAGTTTTGGAACTCTCGTAAATAAATTTAACGAACATTTTAAAACGAAACACAACACAACAATGGCTAGATTCAAGTTTTTTACGAGAAATCAGGTGGTAGGTGAATCTATAGATGAATACGTCACAGCTCTCAAGCTTCTCACTCAACATTGTGAATTTGAACATCTTGAGGAGGGGCTGATAAGAGACCGGATAGTTTGTGGTGTTGTTGATAGCAGGCTACGCGACCGTCTCCTTAGGTCTGAAGACCTCACCTTGGCTAGGGCAGTCAAATTATGCCAAGCGAATGAGATGTCACACGAGGAAAAACGGCAGATCGAGGAGGCCAAGGCTGGATGTAGTAATGAGGGTACGGCGGTGGTCGTGGATGCGGTGTACGGGTCGCGCGGCGGCCGCGGCGGCCGGGCTCGCCGGGCGCAGCGCTGGCGCGGCTACACGCAGCGACACCGGGCCGGCGCAGCGAGGCCTGCGTGTGGGCAGTGTGCGAGTACCTCTTGTGATGGATATCAGTGTCCAGCTACAAATGTTATGTGTTTTTTATGTAACCAACGCGGTCATTTTAAGTAAGTGTGTCCGAACTTAAATAAACGTGTTTACCAATTGGAGGAAGACGATGTAAGTGAAGAGGAAATGTATTATATCTCTGTTATTGATGGACTCGACAAGGTTAAGGACACTAAGTGGTATGAAACTTTATTGTTACCTGTAAATGGTAGAAAAGAGCTATTTAAATTAGATACGGGTTCTGACTTAAATGTTCTGTCTTTAAAAACCTTTAAAAGATTAGGATTCCCAGTGGAAAACTTAAATTGTGATAATACTAAGGCTCAATCATTTTGTGGCAATTATATACCAATAGTTGGTTCTTATAATATAGACTGGATTTATAAAGGAGAAATTTATAATCTTCGTTTTATTATTTCTGAGCAGGATTGTTATAGTTTGCTGGGTAAACATGCATGTGAAGATTTAGGTATAATCAAGCGAATATTTTCTATAAACATGCAGCGGTATGATGATCTTTTCCGGGGCTTTGGAAAATTGCCAGGTAAATATAGGATTGTAACTTGTCGCGATGTTCAGCCGTCAGTCTGTCCGGTTCGTAAGATACCTATAGGTGTGCGTGACAAATTACTGGTTGAGTTGAATCGGATGGAGCGTATGGGAGTAATTAGGAAAGTGTCACACCCAACGCCGTGGGTTAACGCGATTGTAGTAGCAGCCAAAAAGGATGGCACCATCCGTGTGTGTCTCGATCCGCGTCCGCTAAACCGCGCCGTACAGCGTGCGCATTACCCGTTACCGACGCTCACCGAAATTGCTACCAAGCTGCAAGGAGCACGGTACTTCAGCAAGTTAGATGCTAGGTCCGGATTTTGGATGGTCCAAATTGATGAAGAGAGTACAAATTTATGTACATTCGGTACGCCGTTCGGAAGATACCAGTTTTTACGTTTACCTTATGGTATTAACTGCGCGTCCGAGGTATTTCATTCTAAAATTCGTCAAATTCTTGAAGATCTGCAGGGTGTAGATTCTTTTGTTGATGACGTAATTGTGTGGGCTTCGAGCAAGTCAGAACATGACGCACGACTTAAGTTATTGCTCGATCGAGCACGAGAAGTAGGCATTAAATTTAATAAAGATAAGTGTGAATTTTGTGTGGAAAAAGTAACCTACTTAGGACATACATTTAGCGCCGAAGGGATGCGTATTGATGAAAATAAATTAAAGGCCATACAGCAGATGCCTGGTCCTCACGACAGGCAGTCTTTAGAGCGTTTTCTAGGTATGATTTATCGAAATTCATTCCTAATTATTCTGAAGTGGCTTCACCACTACGTTCTTTGTTGAAGAAAGATTCAGAATGGTTGTGGGATGAAGTACACGAATTAGCTGTACAGCGGTTAAAAGATTCAGTGTGCGGTGCGCCTGTACTAGCACTTTATTCTGCAAGCGAACCGGTTCTTTTATCAGTAGATGCGAGTTCGCGTGCGTTAGGAGCGGTGTTGTTACAGAGCGGTCGGCCAGTCGAGTTTGCCTCGGCGACCCTCACAGACACGCAGTGTCGTTACGCACAAATAGAAAAGGAGCTTTTAGCTATTGTGTATGCCCTGGAACGTTTCCATCAGTATGTTTTTGGGCGAAATAATATTACAGTGGAAACCGATCATAAGCCACTGGAAGCGTTGTTTAAAAAATCTTTAGATTCGGTTCCCGCGCGTTTACAGCGCATGATGTTGCGCACACAGGGTTATGATTTTACTGTAGTATATAAGCCGGGTAAATACATGTTCGTAGCCGATACACTGTCACGGGCAGCATTAACGGATAGTGTAAAAGAAAGTATTTCTGAAGAAATTACCGAACAGTCGTGTTTTTTATTAGAAAACGTGAGATTTAGCGATACTAAAATGCGTTTAATTAGAGCAGAAACTGCTAATGATAATGAGTGTTGGTTATTAATAAAATACATTAACAGCGGATGGCCGACCAATAAATATGAAGTTGATGAACATGTGCGGGCACAGTGGTCGCATAACCAAAGTTTTGAATACGTAGATGGCATAATATTTAAGGATAACTTGGTGTATATACCGCGTTCATTACGGGCTGAAATGTTACAACGTTTACATGACGGGCATATGGGGATAGATAGATGTAAGCGTAATGGTCGTGAGGTGATGTTTTGGCCGGGAATGTCACGTGACATTGAAAATACTGTAAAACGATGTAAAGCATGTCTAGAACGGAAACCGCGACCCACCCGCGAGCCCCTGCTTCCTCATAATATACCGAATATGCCTTGGGCTAAAGTAGGCTCCGACATATTTGAGTACGGGAAAAAATATTTTCTCATTTTGGTAGACTATTTCTCAAATTATATAGAGGTTAACCAGTATTGGAAGTAAGGCAGTAATTACGGCAATGAGGGACCAATTCGCGCGACATGGTGTTCCAAGCGAGCTGGTGACCGATAATGGACCAGCGTACGCTTCGAAGGAATTTGTTGATTTTAAAAATAAGTGGGGATTCGATCACACTACTAGCTCTCCTAACTATCCGCAATCAAATGGGCGCAGTGAGCGAAGTGTACAAACAATTAAAAATATTTTAATCAAATCAATTGAATCAGGATCAGACTTTTACTTAGGATTGTTAAATTTTAGAAATACACCGCGTGATGGAATAGGTTCTCCTGCGCAGTTACTAATGGGACGTAGACTTAATAGTAGACTGCCTTCTCACGTCACAAAACTAGTGCCCAGCCGCGACAATACCGCCGACTACAAGAATATTGTACGCAAACAGGAGGTTAGCAAACAGTACTATGACAAGCATGCAAGAGCTTTACCGTCACTAAAACCCGGTGACGCAGTAATCATGCTTGATAATAATAAACGTAAAAATGCCAGGGTGCAATCTCAGGCAGCTCAGCCAAGATCTTATTTTGTCTCGGACAGTATAGGAAGGCGTTACAGGCGCAATAGGCGTCATTTGGTTAAAATAGAAACTAACTCACAGCATGCTAACATTGTCCCAGGTTGTAGTAAACAGGAGCCTATTAACAGCGATGACAAATGGTTCAGTGCTGAGAGTGACGATGATGGTTCTAGGGAGACCAGTGATTTGTTGAGCAAACCTAGTGGAAATGCACGAACAGTGCGCTCGGCGGCTATCATAGCACGAACAAAAATAGGGCAACTAAATAATAAATAAAAAAAATTAAAAATACAGGGAACATGAATATGTTATTATTACCTACTTATTATATTGTATTTGGCGGCGATGGTGTTAGTAAAATAAATGAATGTTAAAATATTACATAATTTAATTCATATTTAATTGCATGCATTTATTATTGTTTAGTATCATACATATTTGTTTCCTAGTATAAATAAATAATGTGGTGATGCTATTCCACAGAATTTAGTACCTATTTTAAAATATTGTATTTTCGTAACATAATATACTTTAAGATTTTTGGGGAAAGATATTGTGTATGGTGTCGGTATTTGTGTATAACTATTTATATTGTACTACCTGCTATTAATAAATATTAGTCTTGGTCAAATCTGCGTATCATTCACATCACGGTCCTTTGGCCGCTCCCCAGCATTGGCGGTCATCTAAGGTGAATACGGCATCAGCATCACCGAATTCTCCCGGCGCCACCACTAAGTAATAAACTTGGCACAGCTCAGGCGCCCAAGGACGATCCATAAAATTTATGAAACTCATCGCTGCCACGTCCACCAATCTTTTTCAATGACGCACTATTCACTTGAGACTTGACTCGTCAGTCTTGGTCTCAATGAGCAGAAAAAACCTCAAACACATTAATACTTTGTACTTAATGGCCCCAGCGCTGCCCACAAGGCAGCACTGGCAGTGTCGCCATGTAAGGACAGTGTCGCCATGTAAGTTCGGATGCGAATCAAAGAAGACTGTTTAGGTGCAATTAGTATAATATACTGCCACAATTACATGTTAGGTTGCATTTATATGGGGGAAGGCGCGTCACACACTACAAGAGCGTGGACGAATAAAAAAAGGCGGACGGAATCTCGCTAAATAAAAAGTGAAGCACCCATAGTAAGACGGCTCGCTTAAAAGTACGGTGCGTGTCAGCCCGTTCATTCACACATTCACACCCGTAGTAAGCCAAAAAGGCGCGATTACGCGGTTATTTCTCGTGTGACGGTATTCATTGTCGTAGTGTCACTAATAAAAACACAAAATATATCCTGGTGTGTTAAAATTCTGTCGAAATTATAGTGGGTTTAGGAAAAAACTAAAGTGCTTCAATCTTATCTCAGCGAGTCCACCATTTTTTATTCATTAAAGGTAAAGAGAATGACTACAGCACCCGTTTTTACGCAAATAAAAATAGCAGTACTGTATCACAGACATAGTAAAAAATATAGACTTTAGTTTTATTTTAATGATGTGCGAACAATAAAATATACTCTATCTCTATCTATCTATCTATAGACGAAGTGCTGCGAACAATCAAGCGAAGCCACAAACCTTACTACTCCGTGTACAAACCAGCGCTCACCACTCTCTTTTATTTTGTCTTGTGAATTCGTATTCGTAATAATTCGTAAGGATTTTATAGTTAAATTAGCTTTTACCCGCGGCTCCGCTCGCGTTAAATTCTGCTAACCCACGTCAGTCCAGTCCATTCAAGTCCATTCCAGTCCAGACCACTGTCCCACTGTCCCGCTGTCCCGCTGCCCCGCTGCCCCACTGCCCCACTGCCCCACTGCCCCGCTGCCCCACTGCCCCAATGCCCCGCTACCCCACTGCCCCGCTGCACCACTGCCCCACTATCCCACTGCCCCACTGCCCCGCTGTCCCGCTGCCCCGCTGCCCCACTGCCCCACTGCCCCGCTGCCCCACTGCCCCACAGCCCCAATGCCCAGCTACCCCACTGCCCCGCTGCACCACTGCCCCGCTGTCCCACTATCCCACTGTCCCACTGCCCCGCTGCCCCACTGCCCACAGCCCCGCTGCCCCACTTCCCCGCTACCCAGATGCCCCGCTGCCCCACTGCCCCGCTGCCCCACTGTTCCACTGCCCCGCTGCCCCGCTGCCCCACTGCCCCGCTTCCCCACTATCCCACTGCCCCACAGCGTGCCCCGCTGCCCCCCACTGACCCGCTGCCCCGCTACCCCACTGCCCCACTGCCCCGCTGCCCCGCTGCCCTAATATCCTACTGCCCCGCTAGCCCACTGCCCCACTGTCCCACTGCCCCACAGCCAGCCCCGCTGCCCCAGAGCCCAGATTCCCCGCTGCCACTCTGTCCGGCTGCCCCGCTGCCCCGCTGCCCCTCTGCATCACTGCCCCGTTTCCCAGCTGCCCCGCTGCCCCACTGCCCCGCTACCCCAATGAACCGCTGCCCCTCTATCCCACTGCCCCGCAGCCCCGCTGCCCCGGTACCCCACTGCCCCGCTGCCCCGCTGCCCCACTGCCTCGCTGCCCGGCTGCCCCGCCCCCGCTGCCGCCCCGCTGCCCCGCTACCCCACTGCCCCACTGCCCCGCTGACCCACTATCCCACTGCCCCACAGCCCCGCTGCCCCGGTACCCCATTGCCCCGCTGCTCCTCTGGCACGCTGCCCCACTGCCCCATTGCCTCGCTGCCCCGCTACCCCGCCCCCGCTGCCCCACTGACCCACTGCCCCGCTGCCCCACTATCCCAATGCCCCACTGCCCCGCTGCCCCGGTATCCCACGGCCCCGCTGCCCCGATGGCACGCGGCCCCGCTGCCCCACTGCCTCGCTGCCCCGCTACCCCACTGCCCCGCTGCCCCACTGTCCCGCTGCCTCGCTGTCCCTCTGCCCCACAAACCCACTGCCTTACTGCCCCGGTACCCCATTGCCCCACTATCCTACTACCCCACTGCCCCGCTACCCCACTACCCCACTACCCCACTGCCCCACTGCCCCACTGTCCCACCATCCCGCTGCCACTGTCCTACTTTCCCACTGTCCCACAATCCCACTGTCCCACGGCCCACTGTCCCACTGTCTCACTATATCACTAAATCACAATCGTCCCGTCCCATGTCCCATGTCCTGTCCCATGTCCCATCCTATGTCCAGTCCCATGTGCCGTCCCACTGTCCTGTCCCATGTCCCGTCTCATGTCCCGTCCCATTTCCCGTCCCCTGTCCCGTCCACTGTCCCGTCCCCAGTCCCGTCCCCTGTCCCGTCCCCAGTCCCGTCCCCAGTCCCATCCCCAGTCCCATCCCCTGTCCACTCCACTCCACTCCACTCCATCGTACATTACTATCCGCTCGTGCAAATGCATAGAAGCTTCGATCTGTCGGGTGAGTACGCAACCCACGATTTTTTTTTCTTTTTTTCTTTCTTTCTTTCTTTCTCAAAACCCATACCAGTTTTTAAGTCAGATCATCAGCTTTCAAACAAAAAAAAAATCATCAAAATCGGTCCAGTAGTTTTAGCGTGATGCTGGAACAAACAAACAAACAAACAAACAAACAGACGTTTACAATTTTATAATAGTTAAGAAGAAGATAAGATGTAGTGTGGAGTGTGGTTCAAATCTTTATTTTGTTTCAAGAATTTAGTTTGTCCTTATCTCTAACAATGGCAGACTCTGATTTAGCAGATTTAAGGAAACAGTGCATAACTAGCCTGTATTTGTGTACGGATAATGTATCCAAATATTTAGATACCGAAAAAGAAGCCGAATTTGATAAATTAAAGATGTGTGTCCAACAGTATTGCACTTTAGAAGCTCAGCAAGATGTAACTATTGAAGCTATGGAGAGAGCGAAGGTGAGTGAGTACTGATATATTTCTAAGTTGTGTGTTTATTTTTTCATTGCAAAAATCGCTTTACTTCGTTTTATCTAACTTCTCATACCTATCTTATAACCATTGCATCTACTGCAGACCAAACGGAATATAAATCACTATGTTTACCGCTGTTTGTGTTACATCCATTATATGAAATGGATTAATCAGTGTTGTTACCATTTTATCACCAAACACTTCAACATAACATAACATCACGCCTGTATTTCCCCGAAGGGGGTAGACAGAGGTGTATTGTACACCCACATTTCGCCAGTTATGTTATAGTCCCATGTAATAGGGGGCGAGCCTATTGCCACTAACCGGGCACAAATCCAGACTTCAAACACTTCAAATGTAACCTATAACATGTTTTATATTTATAGAGAGAGACTGATACTTCAAATGTGGACACACAGGAGGACAGATTCAAGTCCCACCTGAGCAGTTTAGCGGGGAAACGTCTGAAGGTGGACAACCATCCTTATATGATAGAGTTCAACAAGAGATTTGAAAAGGGATTGGAGAGTGCTAGACGTATGATCTTTTTTATTTTATACATATAGACTACTTTTTTCCTTTTTCCTATTCGCATGCTCAGATGAATAAAAAAGGCAGACGGAATCTCATTAAACAAAGATTGAAGCACTTAAGAGCGTATGTTCGATTTAGCGCAAGTCAAAATCTACACGATCTATCGCATAGCACACTCACTACGGCACGATACAATGTTTCCTCTGTGTGCGTGAGTGCTGAACCGTTAGCACGAATAATTTTGATACTTTTATTTTTTTAGGACCTATTTTGACTATTTATTTTTTATGAATGAAAATTTGAAAATTAAATACGTTTTTTTGTAAATATTATAACGGATTCGGATTCTACTTATCAATGCAAATATAAAATGCTGCCTCAGTGTTTTCATTTAAAAAGTATTTTCAAAGATATAGATAGCGATTTGAAGTTTTTTTTTTATGGAGAGAATGTTAAATTGGAGTTTTACGCCAAAACCTTACATTACGTTAAAGTTTCGTGTAGGTATAGATCCATATAGTACTAGTGCCAAACTACACTAAATACATACTCTGTTGCTTCAAAAATCTTTGATTTCAGTTAAAGATAAAATTAAAATTGGCGTTTTACGCCAAAACCTCACAATACCTCAAAGATTCATTTATAGATTCATATATTAGAGATGCCAAACTATAATAAATACATACTGTGATGCTTCAAAAATGTTCAATATGGTTTTTCAAGTATTTTTAGAGATACAGCCATTTGATTTTTTTTATGTATGGAGAGAAAGACGTTTTACGCCAAAACCTTATGTTACAGCAAAGTTTCGTGTATACATATATTCATATAGTGTTTGTGCCGAACTACAATAAATGTATACTCTGTTGCTTCCAAAATCTTGATTATGCTTTTAAAAATCGTTTTTATGAAGAATTTATCGACAGTAGGAGATAAAGTGATAATTAACATTTTACGCCAAAAACTCATAATACCTCAAAGAGTAATTTATAGATTCGTATAGTAAAGGGCCAAACTACAATAAATACATACTTTAATGCTTCCAAAATGTTACGTTTTACAAGTTTTTTCAGAGATCTAGTAATTTGAAGTTTTTTTATGTATGTAGAGAAAAGCGTGTTACGCCAAAACCTTACGTTATCATAAATTTTCGTATGTATATTTGCATAGTATTTGGGCCGTACTACAATAAATGTACTCTGCTGCTTCGAAAATCTTCGATTAGGCTTTTAAAAAACATTTTTATGAAAAAAAAAACGATTCTAGGAGATAAAGTGATAATTGGCATTTTACGCTAAACCTTACAATACCTCAAAAAGTCATTTATAGATTCGTATAGTAGAGGTGCCAACCTACAATAATCCCACAGCGCGCCGCCGCCGCCAACGGTTTTTAGACGACGTCGCCGCTGATTTGCGTATCGGCGTAAAATCGGCGCGAGTTCTAAATGTTTTAGAACTTAGTTTTAGGAAACCCTACAACAGCACTCAAACTCTTCTCTAACATATTTCTAACTTTCAAACATAGACACGTTTAAGTACCTAGACCTAGTACATAAGAATCATAAAACCGGCCAAGTGAGAGTCGGACTCGCGCAGTAAGGGTTCCGTACCTCTCAACGACCTGATACCCCATAAAAAAGGATTAATTTTCGAGATTTTATCAAAAGACATCAACGCATAGTGCGCGAAATATGAATTTTTGCATGTCTTTCTTACGCAAGTAGCACCACATATGTCTATGTTTGTCTTATTTTTAGTATTTTTTGCTAAACTACATAATATGCACTATAATCTGACCAAGTTTGACACTGGTATATATTACCGTTTTGAAGATAGAGCAGGAACAAAAACGTTAAAAAAATGCATATTTTTTGAGGTTTCGTGTATGGGTAAAAAAAGTCTAAAACCAAAGGGGGCCCTTGGTTTTAGACTTTTTGTTTGTTTTTAGTATTTGTCGTGATACTCCTCATAGTAACACATATTCTCTCAAAAATTTCAACTGGTTATCTATTGCCGTTACAAATTACAAAGATAGAGCCCTGTGACAGACAGACGGACGGACAGCGTAGCGAAAGAAGTAATAAGTCCCGTTTAGCACCCTTCGGGTACGGGAACCTAAAAACCAAAATCAATGTGACTAGACCATATCTGTGTAACGAAACCATAACGACTTCTAATTTTTCCACTAGCGCCATCTAATTACGTTTGAGGGTACATTATGACTTTGTAAAAGTACGAACAAACAACAAATAACAGAATAAAGAGGATAAACTGCTTTTGTATCATGTTTTATTCTCTTCTTCTAAAACTAAGTACAGTCAACAAATCGGAATCATGACCCACGATAAGCTTAATATCCTACAGACATTCTAATACAATTGGGTTGAATTTCGCTTAAACAGATATTTCCCTGGCAACTGACTTGTCATCAATTTTGTTAGCTATTGACAGTTACAGCTAGTTTATTTTAATCTGAGAGTTTACCAATAAAATAATTTTTCTAAATTTTATTCTTGACGTTTAACTCCAAATATTGTTATTTATTTATTTATCATTTATTGCGTGAAATATGGTATAGAGGATATTATAAATTAAATGTATGTTCCACACTCGGACGAATTAAAGAGGCGGACCGAATCTCGCTAAACAAAGACTGAAGCACTTAATTTTTTCTTGAACCCACTATAATTTCGAAAGCATTTTAACACACCAGATTTATACTGTTATTTTATTTATGATGCTACAACAATGACTACCATAACACTAGATTTTTTGCGTAATCGCGGCTTTTTGGCATACTATGGATGTGAATGTGTGCGTGCTGGCCCATACTTTTAAGCGAGCCGGCTTGCTTTGGATGCTTCACTTATTAAATAGAGAGATTCCGTCTGCCTTTTTTATTCGTCCGAGGTTCCACATATTTAGCCGTTAAGAGTATTGTTTGACACCTTTTCATACTTGACATTTTATTATTTGTAATTTTTATTTTATATTTATTAATGGTCTGTAATCGAAAAAGTTAGTATAGGTTTCTTAAAAAATATAGTTGTTTGTAGGAAAACCACGTGAAACGACAGCTAATTCGAAATTCAAAACATAATTCCTGCTTTATCAAAAACAATTTCCAATCCAATTATAAATCTATTGCATTGAAAACAAAGCTCAAAATGGCACAGACCTCTGACCCGTTTTAATGCAGTTTCTGTAATATTTAAAATGTTCTAAGTGCAGCATAGAAGAAAACCTTACTGTTTTGACGATTTCAAACGAATTATCAGCTGAGTGGGTCATGATTCCGATTTGTTGACTGTACTTGTATGTCAGTCTTCAGAATGTTGTAGAATTTTACTGTATAAAATAATAACCCCACCTCGCAAAAACAAAAACAACATAAACAAGTATTCTTAGTTTAGATATAGTATTATATTATCTGTGGATTGGGTTTGATTTACCTACTTCAAAGTTATTTTCTTCTTTTTGGAGCACGTAGTTAGGTAGGTACGCGCTAGGAGGCGCGATCGCCCATTGTACTTACATAATATTTCTGTAAACTTCTGTCTTTGTTTTCATTTGGTGTTTGTACAATTAATAATATAATAAATAAATATATGGCCACACTGAGACATCACAATTTTATTCGAGGGTTGGCGGGAAAAATCGTAAAGATCGTGTTGTGGATTTTTTATTATTTTCCAAAATTTGTGTTTCTTCGAGTGTTAATGTGTAATAATGGTGGATTATTAAATGTTAAGTGCTCGTTAACGTGTACAAGTGTGGATAAATGGTACAAAGTTGAAAAACATGACTTTCGTATTATCTCATCATCCCCTCAGAAACCTAGTAAAGTTTCCATCACTTTACTAGGATACAAGTATAATATGTTCAATGATTGCGACTGAAGGACATGTATCCATGGTCATGAATAAATTAAAAAAAAAAAAAAAAAAAACAATTTTATTCTTATTTTACATTTATGAAAGCCAAAGAGATTTAATAGTATTTAATGTCTTAGATGAAAGCCATTGACGTTTGACATTGTCAAACTTAATTACGCTATTGGACGCTAGATAGCAGCACTGAGACCAAGAATCACAGTTTACCGACATTTCTGGTAGTTTTATTTACATTATATCTATCTTAAATCTCTATATTTTATTTATTGTTATTATTTTTTGCTAAACTACATAGTATGCACTATAATCAGACCAAGGTTGACGCTGGCATGTATTACCATTTTGAAGATAGAGCAGGAACAAAAACGTTGAAAAAAATGCATGTTTTTCGAGGTTTCTTGTATGGGGACCCCCTTTGGTTTTAGACTTTTTTTCGTTTTTATTATTTGTCGTGATACACCTCATAGCAACACATTTTCTGAGAAAATTTCAACCAGTTACCTATTACCGTTCAAAAGATACAGCCCTGTGACAGACAGACGGACGGACGGACGGACGGACGGACGGACGGCTGGACAGCGTAGCGAGAGTAATAGGGTCCCGTTTGGCACCCTTCGGGTACGGAACCCTAAAAAAGCTGAGCTATTCGTTATTCGCTAGGTAGAGCTGATTCCTGATCTCACCTGCCAGACGGACATCTTTAGCACAGTTCTCCTGTTCTCCCGGTTGTTACTGCATAACAGCGTCATGTCTGATAGAAATAGTTTCTTCACTTCTAGCAGTTGTTCCGTCTGTTTTGACTGTCTGATCAGAGTCGCGACTACCTTCAGGATCACTGAGAAAAAGAAGGTTCAACTATTTGTTATAAGGAACGCTTACTAGCCTATCCACTGGTGCCCAGAATAAAAAATCTTGGGGAACTACTTCTTCAAATTCGCTTGGCATCCAAATGATGTAGGACAATAAATTAAAATTATACTGAATCTGTACTACTGTGTTAAACTTCACATTGACTGAAAACGGCGAAGGCTTTCTAGGGAAAGAAATTTTCTTTTCACTTTGGTCTCATGCGCTCCGGATACGTGGCTAGTTCGCGAGTCAGTCCAGTGAATCAATTCAGAATAAGAATAAGAATAATTTATTTCGCAGTACTGGCCTTTCCTTGGGCAGCGGTAGGTACAGTCAGAAATCTTTCCGGTGATTTCATGCAAATACAAGGATTTGATTTAATTTCATTTGAACCACCAGTAAGGCTAAAATCGCTTGCACTCAATGTTCGATGGCAGCAATTTTATAGTACATAATCGGAAATAAAGGATAAACATGTTACCCTTGATTGCGAACTATGTACTATGTTATTTTCCTTTATAGGCATGTAGAAAATAAAACAAACCGTTAAAATGCAATTATTTATTTCTTTAACCGATTTTGAGAGTGAATCAATTATAGGTCCTTGGGTGTGAGAGCCATGTGGGCCGGTACGGTTTGTTAACTCTTGTAAAGGTTTCCTTCTTAATGACTGATAACCTGAAACAAGTATAAAAATATAAATACTTAGGTAATTTTTTTATAAAATCACTGTTGAAAGAGGGAGTGGGCCATAATTCATGTAGCCCCAGTGATGAATGACTCACATTTTAGTTTCTGTATTGCATCACTATTATAATCATTAAAATATATTTTTGCGAAGGTTGGTTCCTATTCCGCACTTAAGCAAAACATTACAGAGTGATCGAATAACAAACAGACAAAAAAATTACAGGCAATCTTATTTATTTTTATTGCCTTTTAAAAGATTGGTCACAGACTAGTGGAACGCAATTCAGGAATCTGATATACAAGTAGGAAATTGCTGAGGGAAATATGTATGTACCTAGTGCAATAATGAAAACATAGCTTGACTTACGAGTTATGCAGCTTCGAACGCAACACTTTCTGGTCGACATATTAAGAAATATCAGAATCATAACACTGCAGCACTGCAATGATCCAAACAGTCGTTCAAGAGTAGCTTTTTTCATATTATACAAAAGTACTCTGTGGTAGCAATTCCGACAAAATCCAATAGTTTCCCAGGTCAGTTACGAAAAGCGGTTTCGTCGAAGTCAATAACAGTAGCCAGCTAGTCAAGAATCGTACATATTTGAAATTA
Source organism: Asteroscopus sphinx (assembly GCA_949699075.1). NCBI lineage: Eukaryota > Metazoa > Arthropoda > Insecta > Lepidoptera > Noctuidae > Asteroscopus > Asteroscopus sphinx. The sequence continues at coordinate 16,515,075 of OX453024.1, forward strand.
TTTTGTAGCTCATTCCAAAGAAGAATTGATTGAATATGAAAGGATGAGTGAACAAAATTAGAGCTATGATAAGGGCAATGTAGAAGACGATTTTTTTTCATGTATGTACACCGATTACTCCGAGATTTATGGGCCGATTTACGTGGTTGTTTTTTTATTTGGTAGAGGAAGCCCGCGCGGTGGTCCCATATTAATTTTATTGACTTAGGTTGAGCAGTTTTTTAACCAGCTTCAATAAATCAGTTTATTTTAGCTTCGCCTATCTAGATGATCTGCTCATTGGTACGTTTTTCTGAGAATTCTTGGCCGATATGCGTGTTTTTTTTTCACGATAGTGATTGGATGTTTGGAAGAACATGAGCGGACTTTGCCCAGCAGTGGGATTGCAAAGGTTAATAAAAAATATGTTCTCAAACTGGTTATATAAACGTTTATGAATCAACCCTCGCAATTATCAACTAAAAAGTATGAAATAAAAACTTTTTAACAAAAAATAAAACCGACTTCAAAAACCTTAACTAAAAAACTTATAACAAAAAATAAAACCGACTCCAAAAACCTTAACTAAAAAGTAAAAAATAATCATTGTATGTATTTTAAAATCTTAACTTAAACAACATTTTTAAGGCGGCGCGTGGTTGACCCTTTGCGTCATGTAATGTACAGTCCAGCGCAATATCTATAGTAAAAAAAAAAAAAAAAAAAAAACCCGCGGAATACATAACCTCCTCCTTTTTTTGAAGTCGGTTAAAAACAGTTTATGTGAACGTACATGAAAATCACGCGCCGCCTTCAAAATGTTGTTTAAGTTAAGATTTTAAAATACATACAATGATTATTTTTTACTTTTTAGTTAAGGTTTTTGAAGTCGGTTTTATTTTTTGTTAAAAAGTTTTTATTTTATACTTTTTAGTTGAGGGTTGATTCATAAATGTTTATATAACCAATTTGAGAATATATTTTTATTAACCTTTGCTATCCCACTGCTGAGCAAAGGTCTCGCTCATGTTCTTCCAAACGTCCAATCACTATCGTGAAAAAAAATCAATCATATCGGCCAAGAATTCTCAGAATGAGGAACCAATGAGCAGATCATCTAGATACGTAAAGCTAAAATAAACTGATTTATTGAAGCTGGTTAAAAAACTACTTAACCTAAGTCAATAAAATTCATATGGGACCACCGCGCGGACTTTCTCTACCAAATAAAAAAACAACCACGTAAATCGGCCCACAAATCTCGGAGTAATCGGTGTACATACATGAAAAAAAAAAAAAAAAAAAAAAAAAAAACCCGCGGAATACATAACCTCCTCCTTTTTTTGAAGTCGGTTAAAAAGTAAAAAATAATCATTGTATGTATTTTAAAATCTTAACATAAACTAACATTTTGAAGGCGGCGCATGATTTTCATGTACGTTCACATAAACTGGTTTTTATTACTATAGATATGCGCTCGACTGTACATTATATTTACATGACGCAAAGGGTCAATCACGCGCCGCCTTCAAAATGTTGGTTTATGTTAAGATTTTAAAATACATACAATGATTATTTTTTACTTTTTAGTTAAGGTTTTTGAAGTCGGTTTTATTTTTGTTAAAAAGTTTTTTTTTAGTTAAGGTTTTTGAAGTCGGTTTTTTTTTTGTTAAAAAGTTTTTTAAATTTAGCTTTAGTGTTCATTCTTTTGCTGTAGTGGTAAGTTTTTAGTTTTATTTTTGGTCGTTCAATGAATGATCCGCCTGATCCGGGGGGCTCTGTCCCCCCGGCAGGTAATTATGTGACAATCCAGTCGAATGAGTCTGGAATGGATACCGATACATCCACTTCGGCCCGGTCCTTAAAGAGAAGTCGAATACACATGTGCAAGCACTGCAACAAACGCCGTAGGAAGCACCACGGTTCGGAGTCGTCGGGCTGTAGCTGTACTATTGAAAACATTTCGCAGTTACAATCATCAACTGAAGTAACCAAATTAAATAATGCACCAACCACCCAAGATCCTATTGCGTCATCCACTCAATCTCAAATTCCCTCCCCTGTCGGACGACAGCTTTATGAAAAAAGCGATGCTGCTCCTTTCATAATACATATTCAAAAAATCCAATCGACACCTAATGATGGCACTACACTGCACCCAGTTACTTTTGGCAAATTCTTAAAGCAGAACACTTTTCAGAACATTATTAATGGCAGCGTGAAAAAGATAGGCCGTAATAAAATTTCTATTGCATTTTCTTCTTTTTGACGACGTCTGTGGTCTAGTGGTTCGAGTGTCGGACTGCTGTTCACAAGGTCGTGGGTTCGATTCCCACAGGACACGAATATTTGTGTGATGAACATAAGTGTTTGTGTTGGTCTGGGTGTTTCTTATGTATTATAAGTATGTATTTACAACAAAAAAAAGTATATAAGTATTATATCAATTATCTAGTGCCCATAGTACAAGCTCTGCTTAGTTTGGGACTAGATGGTGCTGTGTAAAAATGTCCCAAATGTATTTTTGTATTATTATTCTTTCTCTGATGCGAATTCTTTTATTCAACACAACAGCTTCGAGGCTCAGAAGTTAAAAGCTTTTATACCTACATTTAATGTAACAAGAATGGGATTGATTCGTGGGATTCCTTAAGAATGGTCTCCGGAGGAAGTTATGGATAACATTTCAGTTCCTATAGGGTGTGGTCCAATAATTAAAGTCAGACGTCTTAATTTTAAAACATTTATTGACGGATCTGCTGTTTGGAAACCTTCTCAAACAATTGTTGCAACATTTGATGGGCAGATTTTACCAAAGCGTATTTTCATGTGCTACAATGCACTTCCGGTTGATCTTTACATTTTTCCCACAATTCAATGTTTTAATTGTTGCCGGTTTGGTCATACAAAAATGCAGTGTAGATCCAAACCCCGGTGTTTTAAATGTGGACACAACCACACAGCAGATAGCTGGGACAAACACGAATTGCGTTATTGCGCAAAAAATTAACGACAGTCTTTATAGCTATCGTCGAGACGGGGTTGACATTGGAGCCACAATAAAATCGATGAAATATTTAAGGGGCAGTTGCAATAACTCATAGCGGGCGAGTAAAGGGCGAGCACCTATTGTGACAGTGTTAAATTGTCAAACACCCTATTGGTTTTCCTGACTTTTCAAAAGCTTTGCAGCGTTCGTGGTCGCAGGAAGACTAAGATGACAAGCGTCTTTACAGATATATAAAAAAAAAGAAGATCTACCGTACAATTTTAATCCGATAACGATCCGATCCGATGGTGACCTGATGTAATTCAGTTAAACTTGTTTTATTATAATGAACTAGCCTGTGCCCGCGGCTTCACTCGCATGGATGTCGTTTATCGCGCATCCCCCGGGAACTGTTCATCTTCCCGGGATAAAAAGTAGCCTATATGTTAATCCGGGTTATGTTCTATCTGCATGCCAAATTTCATTAAAATCCATATAGTAGTTTTTGCGTGAAAGAGTAACAAACATCCACACAGCCATGTACCCTCACAGACTTTTACGTTTATAATGCCAAAGCATTATCCCTGTCCAGATCGACAAAATGTAGGGAACACCTGCTTTTTTGCGATTTCAGGGTTGGTCCCATAGTAAAGTTGTTCATATTGATGAGCACAATGACCCCTTAAGAGGTTTTCAGTTATTTTAATAACACGTAAGTAAGACGCGATGTAATTTCATTTTAGCCGTGTAGTTTCTTCATGGTGTGTCAAATTGTTAAAAAATATGGAGTTACAATATTCAGTGTTGATTCCGTCAACACTAGGTCATCAAGCTTGGTTGCAATATGCAGCACAGAACCCACAAATATATGCACATAGAGAAGGTTCGATTATTAATGTATTATGCAATATCCAAACCGATAGTAGACACGTGTTTCGACCCTCCATTGTTGTTAACATTTTATACGGGCCATACTCACGATCATCAGTAAATTCTAACAATACACAAGAAACTTTATCTAGAATATACACTTAAATGAAAATTACCTTATATGTAGGTACACGAATACATTAAAAATAATAATGAATAGACAATGCGCGTTATGAACACTTATTAAAATAAAGACGTACACAATGGGACTAAAAAATTATAACAAAAAGAAAAAAAAAACAGATCAAACATGTTAAACATGATTCAAACAAATGTAAAAAAGAAAACTAGCTATTATGAAATTAAAAAAAACAGTATTTTTAACACTGTTAAATTGCTACTATCAGAAATATATATGTGTACAATCTTTATATACCACGTAAAACATGACATAACATTTAGAAATTATAACAACAAAATGTACTTCTGTATGTTTAAACCTAGATTTTATTATTTAAGGAATATTACATTTTTGTCTATGCTCCAATTTTGTAATATTTAGATGGCTGTTTATTTTTAAGTAAAATTAATGTTATCAAGTATCAATTTGAATTAACCTTCAATCTAATACATAATTATATATTGTTGAATAATGTTTTTAGCAAAAGTTTAAATACAGTACCAGGCCCCTCAGAAAGTATTGCGAAAAAAAGTTTATATATATGGGAGACTGGCCAGTTATAATGTTTTTCGAAAATATGATTATTTATAAGTAAAAATAAGTAAGTTCCAATTTCAAAATTTCCCTCCACATTTTTTGCGAGTTAATTCAAAGTATTGTGTCTCACTGAAATATGGATCTGCGCCGGGAACATTTTAGAGCTATGATTTTATACGATTTCAAGTGTCGCCTGAAACCGGATGAATCGTACGATAGACTTCAAATGGCATTCATGGATGAAGGCCCTTCCAAGGCAACCGTGTATCGTTGGTATAACGAATTCAAGCGCGGTCGACCAACTTTGGGGGATGACGAAAGAAGCGGTCGCCCTTTGATGGCTGTTACCGAAGAAAACGTGCTAGCAGTGAAAAATTTAATCCAAGACAATAGGCGAATTACATATCAGGAGATTCAACACATATTGAAGATTGGATCGGGAAGCGTTCACGAGATTCTACACAGCCATCTTTGCGTGAGGAGGATAGTATCACGCTGGGTGCCGCACAACCTCACCGATGCTCAGAAGCAGGCCCGGGTGGAATGGTGCCGTGATATGCTTAACAAATTTGAAGCAGGCTCGTCTCGGCGTGTTTACGACATCGTTACAGGTGATGAGTCCTGGATTTATCAATACGACCCAGAAACCAAGCGCCAGTCGACTGTTTGGGTGTTTCAAAATGAGCCAACGCCTACCAAAGTGAAGCGATCTAGAAGCGGGGGTAAGATTTTGATCGCTAGCTTTTTTAATTTGACTGGCCACTTGGTATCAATTCCCTTACGGGATCAAAGAAGCATTAATGCCGAATGGTATACTACCAAATGTTTGCCAGAAGTTTTCTCTGTTATAAGCAACAAGCGACCAAACACAGGGCTCCGCGGGCTACTGCTCCACCACGACAATGCACCTGCGCACACCGCACTCAAAACGAGGGACTTCCTGGACAGCACGCCAGTCAAACTCCTGGGTCACCCTCCTTACAGCCCTGATCTAGCACCGTGTGACTTCTTTTTATTCCCAAAAATAAAAAATCAGCTCAAAGGGATACAATTTTCGTCGCCGGAAGATGCGCTGGCTGCGTTCGAGCAGGCTGTAAACGAGGTGTCTGCGGCGGACTGGAAAAAGTGTTTTGAAAACTGGTTTAGGCGCATGAATCTTTGTATAGAGGCTGGTGGAAAGTACTTTGAAAAGATTTGATAAAAATATATGTACGTATAGAACAATTTTTTTTAGTTTCGCAAAACTTTCTGAGTGTCCCACGTATATCACTAATCCGGCACTATTAAAAACCAGAGGCCGGATTATTGGAATGTTCGGATTACTGGATTATAAAGAAAAAGAAAAAACCGGCCAAGAGCATGTCGGGCCATGCTCAGTATTATAGGGTTCCTTGTAGGTGTACAAACGAATCAAATCGAATGAATATTAATCATGGCTATTTTAGTTTTTGCAATAATCGGCAGCATTCGCGACTCAGAGCGTGTTGTTAGTAGCGCCATCTAGCGATAAATTCAAGAAGCCAAATTTAAGAAGTCTGATTGATGTCAAAGTTACTTTTTGTGATTTTTTCAAATAGAAAGTAGCTAAAGGAGCATTATTTGCCATGATAATTTTTCTCTAAGGTCAATGACCTTTGAACTAGGACGTTTTAAGTATTTTTCAGTTTTCTGTCTATAACTCAAAAAATTATAATCACATTATACTCGAAATAATTTTAAAAGAGAGTTTTCACAAAGGTCTATCAATGTGGAAGATTATAAGTTTCTACGTTGCATAGTTTAGAAATGGCAGGGGGGGGGACACATTGCAAGCCACTTTGGCGGGCTATATTTCGCAGATGGTACACCTGATAAAAAAGTGATGTATGAAACATTACCTTCATTTTAGTAGACCTATTCAATGATACCCCACACGATGGGGTGCAGCGAAAAAAATTTTTTTTCCCCATTTCACATGTATGGGCGCCACCCCTAAAGAACGTAAAAACTATTTTTTTATTCTATTAAAATTGAGATCTATATGCAGACTATTTTTTAACAAAATTTCATTTACTTATGTTTATAACTGTAGAAGTTATTAAGCTGTAAAGGATTAGGACAGACGGACAGACGGACAGACGGACAGACGGACAGACGGACGGACATGACGAAACTATAAGGGTTCCTTGTAGGACTTCGGAACCCTAAAAATCATAAATTTTGAGGATAGACTGCTAAACGACGACGCGGTGACGGAGCGCATAGGTGTAGAGGGGCGAGGGAGGCGCGGGCGGAAGGAGGCGCGGGCGGAGGGTTGGACGTTGGATTATTGGACGTATCGGTCTATTGAAGTAACAGATTAGTGGGATTATACTATATTAAGTTATGTCGTTTTTTTGTTGTTGTATTAATATTTGTCCCACAGCAGGGAAAATGCTACTCAGAAAATTTTACTATAAAATAAACAACCTGTATATAAGTGAAACGTCATGGAACTAGATTATTTTAAATATCAATCTTAACATCGAGTTTTATTTTATTTAAATAAAATTTTAATCACACAAAAACTTTAAAAGTGCATACTTATTTCTTAAATTTCGTACACAACTGCCTAAAAAGAGGAGTGTAATGTTTTCAGGGTTTATGTATGTATGTGGGTGAGTTTCTTTATTTACAGATTATTTTTTCTATACTCCCTGTTCTTCCAGATTTCATATAGTTAGGCCCGTATTCCAGAAGGATACTCAAGCGTTGATCTCTGTTTAAAACTAGTTTCAAGTTGAGCTTTGATTTTAGAACGTCCCTCAAGCAGAGATTTGTTGATCACAGTTCAGCTGAGTTTAGTTTCGTTTTATATTGTCACCTGTTTCGGTATTTGGGCAGATATTTGATCTGTAATCACTCAAGCGTAGTCCAGACTACGCTTGAGTAGAGATTTCTATTATATTTCAGGTCAAATTCGTGTGTTTTGTTGTTGAATTAAAGTTTATAATTACCATTCTGGAATAAGACCGATACTCAAGTAACGATTCTATCCTTAAGTAGTGATCAGGTGATTGGAGTTTAAACTGTACTTGAGGAAGCTTCTGTAATACGAGCCTAAAACATTCCAATTTATAATAATCTAGTACCATAATTCCATGGATATGTATCATGTATGAATGCGCGTACATTCTGTTGTTAAATGTTTGATTAGACCTGTTAATTACAGAACACGTTTCGTTATTAACACGCATTGTCGTCTAAGAGTCAATCTGACCTCTGCTTTTTGTAGAAGCAGCTTATTCTGAAGTGGTCGCACATTTGACGTACCTGTTAGGGTATAAAAGAAAAAATAAATGATTTGTTATAAGAAAGAAAGAAAGAATCATTTATTTGCGTAGAATAAAGGTAGTACCAGATATAAAATTGGTGGTTTAGGAACAGTGCTATAAGGCTAGCCTCTTAAGGTAAATGTTACTGGGTAGCCCGCGAAATTATAAAAATCTTGCTTTTTTTGCAAGCTGTAGCTCTATTTCACGTTTTATATTGAATCAATCAAAATACTGGGTGTCAGGGAAACGCTCCCGAAACTGAAAGGCTATTATTATACTACCTAAACACAATGGAATGCCAATAACCATTAGCCTTATACTCATTGTTTTAGTGATTTGGTATTTCGCAAACCCGCAATGTAAAGCGTACAAAACTCGGGATCAATGCCGCGCGTACCTAACCTACCTAAGCTCGCTACGACACGGACTGCGTATGCGAGCGGATGTCGTTCATCCCTAGCGCCAGCTGATATTTCATTTGAATTACATTGCGAACTTTAAAAAATTATGTTAATAAATGGGGTTTTTTGAAAATCAGTTTTATTTAACTGCCCAAAGCTTAAATAAAAACAGAAAAAAAAACCAAAATGAAAAAAAAACAGAATCGCATTTTTTTGTGGTTTCGTATCAGTAATCACCAGCACTACGAAACCGTCACGCGCAACCGCGCGCGCCACGAAAATATTAAGAGCTTCTTAGTCTGCTCTCAGATTGGCAAAATCCGTAGAATTTTCAGTGATAGTTTGATATGTTTGCCAGTAATCATTGGTGCAGGTCAATGCCAGTAATACACAAGTTACACAACACCACCTCATCTTTTTACACTTAGGTCCAAGATTTTGTGAAAGCGTATCCATCTCCCTTGATTTCTTCTTTGTTTCTTCTACTAGGGTACTAGGGCCAGTGTAAGGTCATGCAGTAACCCATATTATTCAGTGAATTATCCGGCTGTGAATGAAAATGCATCTCGCAATGAGCGCAAAATGCAACTGCGTGTCTGGGTGAGTTGAGTTCTTCTCGGAGTCTTCAGCGTCTTTTCTCAACAATTACACTGCATTGTTTTTGTTGTTTATGTCTTATATTAATTTTACGGCTCAAACTAACAAAAATAAAATTTATCGGGTGCCCAGTAGCTCCCGAGAAGTTGTCGGGGAAAATAATCGGACGTTCGGTAATTCTCCTTCGATAGGCAGCGTTGTGAATAGCGTTGATAGCGTTACATGTCGTGTAATGTTGAGGGAAATCGTACGGTATGACGTCATCTTCGATTCGGTATCCAGTTCGTCAAATTGATCTGGGATACGGTTATTCTGAATTGAAATTTTTATTTATCGTACGATATCAATCCGTATCGACCGACAACTGAGATATCGTGTGGTTCTGAATCGCTATACAGGTGCGGGTTATCCAACGCAACCATAGATTGGATGACGCCGCACTTGATAGGCTACGCTTGGAAGTTCAGAACAGTAGTGTGACCTCCGTCCCGTCACAGACCGCGGTACAGTCGCAAAACTCAAAAATTAATAATTTAGTTCCACCGCGGTCCGATTTTGTTGATGGGCAAGAGGATGATGGGGCTGTTACTGTTACTAGCCAGTACAATGACCAACTGAGGAGTGCTTTGGAGCTTGCGATTCAGGAGTTTAGAACATCTGGACCCGAATTAAGGCCACGATTGCCACGTTTGCCCATGCATAAGAAAAATAGGGCACTGATGTGTGCCTTGGATTCGCTGCTTGATAGTTATTTTGAGAGCAGTGAAGATCTCGCCGATACGCACTCAACTGTACTGTGCAGCTGTTGCGGCCTGTCGTGTAGCAAATATCAAACTTATCAATAGCGAACGAGCTACACGACAAATAAATTCAGTATTTATTAAATATTACCATAAATTACAATATTTCTCACTCTCAGTAGACGGTCGATTCAATTAAAATCTTCAAAGGAAGATTTATTTTACCGATTTCGATTTTTTATACACAATTATTCTGCACATCCCTAATGAGCAGTCACTTTTACAACCTAGTAACAGTAGGTGCCTAGTGGTGTCAACTATTTAGTATATCATAATGGTGTACCTACTTCAACGAAGATTTTCATTTTTATTTTGTGTTATAATCTTATAATGTAGGTATTGCGTTAACCGCATTCTACAGTTTATACTAAGGATTATAATTAGAGAGCATAACGAAAGCAAACAATTTTGCTGCTCCCTATTATGTATAACATAATAATTTTGAGCGATGAAAATGTAACTTAATATGTAAAGTTGAGGTCGCATTGATGGAAGTCTATCCAAAAAACATCATCAATATTATTAAGGATTGATCCTCTTAACTAAAATATCTTTAGTAAATAATTAAATATTGATTCAGATCGGCCATTTTTAAAGATAAAATTAAATATTACTATAACGCAAACTTTATAATAATGAAATATTTTGAAGAAAATAAACAATTTAAGTGATACTATTCTTAGAGGATGTTGAGGCAAACACAAAGGATACTGAAAACTGCAAGCAATTTTTTTTTATGAATACTCATACATAATTGAAATGTATCACAGTATGAAAAATAATTCTGTTTTAATAAACTTTTAACTCTCTTTATTGAGCTCGGTACAGAAAAGTTTAGGTGGGCTGCCACAAAGGCACAAATAGAAAGCTAAAATCTAGTGTTCATTTCCCTTCTAAAATCTTTTCAAAGTCAAAGAGTCCAGGCTGCTACTGACAATTTCCTAATGAAAAAACTCTATAACACTGCGTCAATGCCCAACCCGGGAATCGAATCAAGGACTCCACCGTTAGCAGTCACGCTTGCGACCACTAGACCAACGAGGCAGTAATTTTTAGTTCTATAAAATGTAATGATTATTGTGTACTTTTCCGTAGAAAAATATCTTGTCAGGAGGAATCAGGTGGTTACCTCAACCAAAGACAATATGACATCAACCTGTTAATGGGTTATTGGCCCGCTTCAGACTAAACCATTTTACCATATTCCAAATTCGGCCTCGCCTTTTCGTCCTCATCACGAGATGAAGTGCATCGCTCAAAAAAATAAAGGGTAGGTAACAAAGAAAACACACATTCTATATCGGAGTCAATTTATTTACGAATATGCTTATTAAATAATAATATTTGCATCAAAATACTGCAATAACGACTAACAGTATGAAGGAAAGCTAACCATAACACTATTAAGCTAAATACAGCAACGCGCAACGGTTGCATTGCAATCGACAGCGTAACACGTTGCAGTAGTAAAATACAAGGTCTGCTTCGGTTCACTTCGTTAGACGGAAATTACCAAAAACAACGCAGAAATGAATCTTGTTATTGTGTATCATAATTATGTGTACAAAAAAATAATAAGAATATTAAAGTTTAAGAGTTTTTCTCATAACAATTTACATGATGAGGACGTGATAACTCTTTTTTCAACATTTTTTTTTCTAAAGTAATTCTACATTTTATATTTTCAGACATATTTTCTAGTTTTCTTGACTACACTACCTTACACCAAATAATATGAATGACCCACCATATGCATTCCAAATAAGGTTCCAAGAAAAGTTTTTTTATGAAATTGAAAAAAAAAAATGGTTTTGCTAGTTATGTATAGTAGGACATTATTATATTATTAATGAGTACTATGTACCCATTACTCGGGATTCAAAAAAGTTAATTTGTGATCGGTAATTTCCGTAAACCCGAAGACACCCGAAGCCATGTGTATCATGCTACTACACTCCAATACACTTAGTCGAAAATGCATCAAATGATTATGATACAGGTATGATACTAATTAATTCATAATTAATCACTATTATATATAAAAGAGATAAGAAACAAAACAGATGAGGAGATTGACGAAACAAGTATACGAAGCGAGTGTGGATGGAAGAGTTGGAAGGGGACGACCTCGGCGAACGTATCGCGATCAAATCGCGGATGTTCTCAAAAAATGCCAGGTTAAGAGTTCACTAAACCGACGAGCATGCATGACGAGGTTAATGGACGTAGATGAAGCGAAAGAGGTGTGTCAGGATCGTAGCAGGTGGAAATCCATAGTCTCTGCCTACCCCAATGGGAAACAGGCGTGATAATATGTATGTATATATAAATTCTTGTAAAAACAAGAATAATAATAATCCAGTTATGCTGTATAATTTTAATTACTAATAAAAGCAATCATTTATCTAACGAGTAACCTTGTTCTAGTAGAGTCATGTGCGAGATAAGAACGATTTGTATTCAAAACAAAACATGAAAATGTTTATAAATACGTAATGATACATTAATCTTTGATTCGATGTGTAGCTATTAAGTGCACAGTGCAGTATATTTTATTTTATTTTGTACATTTTGCTTAGAGTAGAATAGATGATTGGTTTTTTTTGACATTTTACACAGCACCGTCTAGACCCAAACTAAGCAGAGCTTGTACACACGGCTACACATCAAGCTGTACTTTTCCAGTATAAGCTAACCTCGCATTGAATAGGCTTTCCGTACAATGTGAGATCAGCTTATACTGGAAATGTACAGCTTGATGTGTAGCCGTGCGTACTATGGGTACTAAACAATGATTAATACTAATTATACATTTTTTTTTGTAAATTCATTCTTATGATACATAAGATTGTTAAGATTTTTGACTGACAATATTTTTTTTGTTACTTTTACTAATCAAAATTAAGTAACCAGCTTTTAAATCCCATGTCGTGACTGGTTGCTAGTATTTTTGCTGACGAATCACAGGAGCTGATAAGATTTAACAACAGATCAAATTGATCAGCCTTCAAGAAACCGGGGGCGAGGTGGACTCTACTTATTGAAAACTAGAATGATGACTGAATCATTAGGTATTTTTATTATTATTCATTCATTCATTCATTCATTATCATTCATTTATTATTATATACTTTTAAATTCTGCTTACCCATCCGAATAAACACCAGCGCGCTAAACATGGACAGCACGACGGGACAGAAGACTCCAGCGAAGGTCCCGACCTTCTTGATGCCAGGCCTCTCGGTCCTGAACTCGCCGAACTCCACATACCCTGCAAAGAGGCACAAATATTCGGGATGAATCCTATTGGCTACCATCGAAGGGAACATAATTGTCTTACTTTACTATTACTAATATTATAAACGTGACTGCCTCGTTGGTCTAGTGGTCGCAAACGCGACTGCTGAGCATGGGGTCCTGGGTTCGATTCCCGGGTCGAGTGTTATTGGGTTTTTTCATTAGGAAATTCGCAGTAGCAGCCCGGAGTCTGGATTTGTGCCCAGTCAATGGCAATAGGCTCGCCCCCTGTTACATGAGACTTATAACATAACTGGCGAAATGTGGGTGTACTATACACCTCTGCCTACCCCTTCGGGGAAATACAGGCGTGTTGTCATGTTATAAACGTGAATGTTGTGAGGATTTATGGATGTTTGTTACTCTTTCACGCAAAAAACTACTGTATGGATTTTAATGAAATTTGGCATACAGATAGAACATACCCTGGATTAACATGTGGCTACTTTTTATCCCGGGAATATGAACAGTTCCCGGGGGATGCGCGATAAACGACATTCACGCGGGCGAAGTCGCGGGCATAGGCTAGTTGTATTATACAATGTATAACGGAAATATGTAGTCATATTAGAAGAGCTCAGTATAGGAATGCTATGGAAAAATATAGAAATTAATTAAATTTTTTAAATTATTTAATTATATATGATTTTTTGTTGGGTTTAACATAATAATTCAAACCAGCTTCTTAAATACCTACTTTGGTACTAAACTTATTTAGACAAACGAATTAAGTAAACCAACTAGGTAACTTGTCCAAAAATGAAAGAAACGATTACATAAATCATATTATTATTTCTTATAAATTAAAATAAAAAATAATGTTGGGACATTGTTACACAGCACCATCTAGTCCCAAACTAAGCAGAGCTTGTGCTATGGGTACTAGACAATGGATGTAATACTTATATACTTTTTTTTTTTGTAAATACATATTTAAAATACATAAGAAACACCCAGACCAACACAAACACTTATATGTTTATCACACAAATATTTGTGTCCTGTAGGAATCGAACCCACGACCTCGTGATCAGCAGTCCGAAACTCGAACCACTAGACCACAGACGTCGTCGTCGTCGTCGTCGTCGTCGTCGTCGTCGTCGTCGTCGTCGTAGTTTGATTCTTTACTGGCTAATGAGTCTTAGAATCTTAGGTGTTTAAGTATTTCCGGAACGTATTCGAAGGTTTTAGAAAAAAAATTAAATTAATTTAAGGTTTCTTACAAATCTTTTTTAATCATATTTGTAGTGGATCAGGTCCACTACAAATATGATTAAAAAAGATTTCAGTATTCTTGGTGACATCGACAGCCTCATATATGTATATTTTTTACAATTTTAAACAAAATTTACTGAAAATCCATTTAAGTCAATACTCACAATTGAAAAGAAGAAAAAATTAAATCATAACACTTACATACGGTGAAACATGAGGTACAAACTTCTTCCTGGCATTCCTTATCTGTGTAGCTCCCTGGTTGACAAGATTGACATGTGTGGTGTTACATTGAGTGTTGAAGACCACGGGGGCCGTTCCACAGTGACTCTCAAATGGAAACCTTTGTGTGTTAGCCGCGGTTATGAAGGTTTGTAGTTCCGCTAGAGAGGCTGTTGATGTTGCTTCACTGAAAATATTTCGTTTATTATAGTACGTATATTTGACGCTATTGTTGGACTTAATTATACACGTCACAAAAAAAACCCTAAAATAAAAAAAATCTAAAGCTAAAAACTAAAAAAGAGCATCAAAATATTCCTCCGCGCCCCTTTCAACTGGCAACGTGCACAGAAGACTGGCAGCATTGCTGAATTGCCGCGTTGAGTACGTATTGCATTCGCTTAATATTTTTACATAGAATACTGTAAATTATAAATTTTGTTAAGTACATGTTTTGTTGTTTGAACGCACACATTCTTTTTTCGTATTTTCTTAATAATTAATAAGTAAGTACTATCGTTACATAAAATTACCTACATAAAACTCGTCGTGCTTTTAATGGCTGATGCCTCAGAGGGCAATGACCTTAACTACCTTTGCAAAGACGTCTTACGTTATAAGATAAGAACTATTGTTAAACTTTGTCAAATCAAAATTGATCAAAATCTTGTCTGTGGTGTTTTGATGATTTGGAGTTGTAACTATTCCATAAAGTTATAACTATTATAAAAAATGACTCACACAACAAAATCATACTATACTACACTCCACCAATACCCCACATCGACACGACGCACACCGGCGCGCATCCGGCATTGCACCCAATGTTCATTAACGCAACCGATGCACGCGACACGTCAACAATCGTGCACCGCGCCGCACAAACGGCCACGCGCGTCGCGCGATCGTGGCGTGCGCGGATGTGCGCGGCTTGGGCGCGGTGTCGCGGCGTGCGCGGGTGTTGGACTCAAAAGCTATCTCAGTATGAAATAGCGGTTCTATGAGCATGAAAAACTGCTTAGTTTGGAGGAATGTTGATCTTTTTTACTCTTAAACTATTGTTGCACATCTATAAGAAACTAATAAATCTTCCAGGTAATGCAATCCTCACATTGGAAGCCAAGGATGCTATCAAGGTGCACGGTCCGTGGCACAGCCTTCCCCCCAGAGCCGCTGGAGGGTGGCTCGGCCGCCGTTGAGAAGGCACCTGACGGTGACTACAAAACAGACCTCGTCCAGTTTGTCTCTCAAGAACTCTCCAAGTCCGACCGACCTGAACTTACTAGTGCTAAGAATATTGTTGCTGGCGGTAAGAAGAATAAACATATTGCAAATTGCAATGATTCTAAATACATGGAACACCATAATCCAATTGGTTGTTTATAAGAATGATAGCTTATGAGATTCCCATTTAATGATGTCAGTCAAATTACCTTTAAACTAAAATTAGTAGTTGTATGTTTTAATATTTCTTAATAATTTGAATCATATTGATATTTAAATTATCTCATGAAAATGCTGTCTCTAAAATATAGAATGTTGAGCTATGTTTTTTCATGTTGTAATAGGTACTTTGGTGCTTTTATTAGTATTAGGTACCCCATAAGTGTATTCAAAAGTAAAAAGAAATGAAAATAATCAATAAAACTAATTTGTTAGTGATACGTTTCAGGGCCACCGTATAATTAAATCCAGCGTAGCTCAGCCCACGGCCAGGGCCCCAATTCTTGCGTTGTAGAGATTAATGTCTAATCTCGAATCTCTACGATAAATGTCGCCGGTAATGTCAACTGCTTTGAACCACTCTTTGTATAATATGTATAATAGAGCGCTAGGCGTAGACATATCTCTAACGTGACATTCTAAAATAACGTTTTTTTTTTCAATCGACATTGTTAGTACTGTGCTCATTATTGTTATAACTATGTTTTTATTTTTATGGTGTGCAAACAATAAAGTATACTCTATCTATTCGCCATGTTGTTTCGACATTATGTCTACGACGTGAGAATCACCCCCCAGATCGTGCGTTGATGTCTTTTGTTCGCAAACGCTCCCTACGTAGCACTGGGTGACGGACGGGACCAATATGCGGAACGGTATGCGGCATTACTTTATATGTTTTACAAAACCATCCACGCCGTGTGCTGTGCGTGGGCTATCTTATCAATCTACATTGATGACATTGACCACAGAAATAGATTCATAGAATGGAAAAGTGGGCGGGGCGCGCGTGCCTACACGCTGCACCATAGTGCAGGGCATTTCAAAACCTTTCTCAGTGCGCCTTGACTTGTTTCTGTAAATACTGTAACAAAAACCCACAAAAATGCCTTATTGCGCTGTTTCTAACCGCAGAAACAAAAGCTGTAAAGTAAATTTGATTAAAATTTATTAAAAAAAAAAACCTCAACATGGGAGGCGTGGTTTGTCCGAAAGTAGCCACGCATGAATCGCAAGTAAAATTGTGATTACAACCATTCTATCTCTCTATTTCTGTGACATTGACAGTCTCTGAGAAACTGCTCTTCATATTATGTTTAGTGCAGAGACATGACATTTACCGCCGGTACTACGCAATTGTCTCCGCACGAGTGATGGCAAAACAATACTTAAAAATATGATAGATACTTGACACTCATCAATGTTTTAAATTTATACATATATTGAGAAGGATGTTTTTGCTAGGAGAAACGAACATACCTTACCATAAAATAAACTTAATTAAGTCAATAATCAAAAAATTCGTTAATGTGAGATTACATTATATTTGTAAAATGAAATAAAAATAATATTCTGCCACTCTATGTCTTTCCATGATACTCTGTTCTAAGCGTTGAAATGTTTAATGAAATGTAATACCTGTGATAATACCAGAACTGTGTCTAGGTTTAAAATAGAGTAAGCTCCAAATGTAAACATATTTTTATCAACCTTATTGCTTAGAAGTTATGTTTTATTTTAGAATAAATATTTTTGTACTTGACCTTTTATTTTCAAGGGACACTTTAAATTTATTGTCTTTACCTCTTCTCCGGTGACAGAAGATCTTAAACATAAATATATTGCAAATATTATTAAAGTTAGTGTTAAGGTTTATAATCAACTGAAGTTGCTGATAATTTAAAACTTTGTTCTACGTTTCGTAGTAGGAAGTCTAAATAGCAATCGGGGCCACTTTAGTGCTGTAGTTTTGTTCCTGATCCCAAATTTTGTACTATTATTGATCGAAGGCCAGGAAAATCAATTTTAATAATAATACGCGATGTAATCCGGTTAAACTTGTTTTATTATGAAACACAACGATTTGAGAATAGAACGGATTCGGAAACGCTATTCATAGTTATTTAATTTTACATCGAATACGGTATTGTTTGATGAAGACCTGAGAGCTGGTTTCCTTTAACTTTTAATAATCCTTTGACTATTTTATGATGTCAGATCACTTTGTTTTCAATGTTTTAACCATTACCATTTCATCTGGTAAGACTGTACGCCAACCCCAATACAACAGTACTTTAACATCACAAAAAAAAAATAAGGATAGCCTCTGCTCATCATTATGAATAACTTTTATTATGGGACCAACGCTGAAATCGCGAAAAACATCAGCTGATCCTTACATTTTGTCGATTTATAAGAACACAAATGTAGGGATCAGCTGATATTTTTTAGTGATTTCAGGGTTGTCAGGTTGTCATATTAGTGTCATTCCTGACATCCACAACACGAAACACTTACTTCAATAGGCAACGAACAACGAACCATCCCACTTGGTGTAAACCCGTGATTGGTTCGTCAAACCTCCAGGATCAAGCTGAGATTCCAATAGTATACATAACACTAAATAATAATAAATTCTTTATTTCCATAAAATTGGTACATTAGGTTCTATCTTTGCTCACAAACAAACAATATTTTTAATAGCTAATGGTATAAAAGATAGAGTAAATAAAGTTGATAATAATGATAAGCAGACTGCCCTTAAATGTTTTCTAGTGATTATCGGCCAAAATTAATATCCAATGTATCCACGATTTGCCCTACTAGAGATAGGATTTTGACATAAGCTCCATACAAAATATGTCAAATTTCTATCTCTAGTAGGGTAAATCGTGGATAGATTGGATATTAATTTTGGCCGTAAAAAAACATTGGCAGTCATGGGGACTGCCGACAGAAGTGAAAACCAGAGATTTGACATCTACCCGCCGCAGGCAGGTAGATGCCATATCTGTGGTGAAAACAGGTGAAAACTTAAATCTGTCACATTGGCATGTCGCATAATGTATCCTCTTTAGTCGCATGTCGATGACGTAGGGTGACGCAAACTCAAGTGTTTTACCCCTACCAAAAATCTGTCACATTGGCATGTCGCATAATGTATCCTCTTTAGTCGCATGTCGATGACGTAGGGTGACGCAAACTCAAGTTTTTTAAAATCTGTCACATTGGCATGTCGCATAATGTATCCTCTTTAGTCGCATGTCGATGACGTAGGGTGACGCAAACTCAAGTGTTTTACCCCTACCAAAAATCTGTCACATTGGCATGTCGCATAATGTATCCTCTTTAGTCGCATGTCGATGACGTAGGGTGACGCAAACTCAAGTGTTTTACCCCTACCAAAAATCTGTCACATTGGCATGTCGCATAATGTATCCTCTTTAGTCGCATGTCGATGACGTAGGGTGACGCAAACTCAAGTGTTTTACCCCTACCAAAAATCTGTCACATTGGCATGTCGCATAATGTATCCTCTTTAGTCGCATGTCGATGACATAGGGTGACGCAAACTCAAGTGTTTTACCCCTACCAAAAATCTGTCACATTGGCATGTCGCATAATGTATCCTCTTTAGTCGCATGTCGATGACGTAGGGTGACGCAAACTCAAGTGTTTTACCCCTACCAAAAATCGCTCAACGCGGCTAAAGAAGTTTTCACTTCAAAAAAAGTTAATTAACAAAACCAAAAAACCCGACTGCGTATAAATATAACTGAAAAGATGTAAACAAGACTTGTATAGATACATGTAGGTATATGTGAAACTATCAAATCAACACGCAGGCGGAGGCTACCTATGAACTACTTTATGTAATTCATGACCAAAAACATACGTAGCCTCCGCCTGCGTGTTGATTTGATAGTTTCACATATACCTACATGTACCTATACAAGTCTTGTTTACATCTTTTCAGTTATATTTCTACGCAGTCGGGTTTTTTGGTTTTGTTAATTAACTTTTTTATTTTAAAATTTTTAGTTCTGTCATGTAATTCTGTTTAACGATCAATATT
This sequence comes from Asteroscopus sphinx, assembly GCA_949699075.1. Lineage (NCBI taxonomy): Eukaryota > Metazoa > Arthropoda > Insecta > Lepidoptera > Noctuidae > Asteroscopus > Asteroscopus sphinx. Next base: position 16,534,755 of record OX453024.1, read on the forward strand.
CTGTTGTTTTTTAGCATTTCTCAGTCCAAATTACATTTAAACATATAAGTTGTATATATTTTTGTAAAGCATTTATAAAGCCCTTTATTTTGATACCCCACTCGATAGGTTTTGAGGGATTTTTTTTTCTTAAAATGGCGCCAAAAAGCGGCCATTTTATTTTTTATAATTTTGATATACCCAGTGTCACTCTCACAATTAAGACGAATCTAACGACACCTCTCAAGCTAAAATCCATCAAGCCGTTTAGGCTACAGAGCGTGCCAAAGAAATATACATACATACATACATATATACATACACACACTCGAAAAACATAACCCTCCTTCTGGCGCAGTCGGGTAAAAATAGTGTTGTATAAAGATATATGTATAGGTAGGAAATTGGGGATCGAGCAAAACGGAATTTCCCATAAAAACTTTGTTGCAGCTCAGGATATGCAGGAGAATCGCTTCATTTTGCTTTAGGTAGGCAGGTAGCTACTTTTTAGCAATCTCATATCAAATGTGATAAATCATTAATATTAAGGTAAGGTTGTATTTTTTTAAATTGTAAAAAAAGCCTTCTTGCCTTAAGATTAGCGAATCTTGTTTACAAAAATGCTAACCATATTTTTTGTGACAAGAGAAACTGGATTGCTTTGTCCCAAGGATTAAGCGATCATGTCACGCATCTTCTTGGCACACAAGTGTGCCATATTGATCGATAAAACATATACGCAGAGTTTTAAGTCGTTCTGGATACGAAGAACCTAACAAAATCAAAATTATTGTTAGGTATTTAACTCGAGGTAGGTTTTTTTTTTTTTTTTAAATCTTTATTTATTTAGAGGACTTTTATCCCGTGGATATGCCAGTCCTATTGTTACAAATAACATAATTATAAATTATGTTCCTACTTGTTTACACATCTCATAAACATGTTTAGCTGCTTCCGAGTTGGGAGCAGCTAAAATGCTTTGAAATAGACCAACATTTTGTCTGCTTATTACTTTATATCTCTGGAAAAACTGTTCTCGGCTGCTACGATTCCGTTCACATTCCATCAAGTAATGTTGGACACTCGAGGTAGGTGTTTCGTGAGGTGCCGGACGTAAAGAATTGCACCATCCTGTATCTTCTCATTGGTGTCGTAAGAGGCGACTAACTTTAACATTAGGTAAATTATCTTTCCATTTAGGACGATTTTGTAACATGTTTAAATATTGCTTTGACCAATATTTCCAGAATTGCTGTTTAATTGCAGTGCATTTAGCCCAAAATTTTAGTCTATTATCTGGTAAATCAGTTAAATTTGGTTCTGCTATACAATTTAATGGTGCTCCAGTCAAAAAGTGACCAGGAGTTAGGAATGACAGATCGTCAGCATCTGAAGACATTAATGTAAGCGGCCTGGAATTTAAGACTCCCTCTATTTGGACGAGTACGGTATACAGCTGTTCGTAAGTAAGTACGTGGGACACTCAGAAAGTTTTGCGAAACTAAAAAAAATTGTTCTATACGTACATATATTTTTATCAAATCTTTTCAAAGTACTTTCCACCAGCCTCTATACAAAGATTCATGCGCCTAAACCAGTTTTCAAAACACTTTTTCCAGTCCGCCGCAGACACCTCGTTTACAGCCTGCTCGAACGCAGCCAGCGCATCTTCCGGCGACGAAAATTGTATCCCTTTGAGCTGATTTTTTATTTTTGGGAATAAAAAGAAGTCACACGGTGCTAGATCAGGGCTGTAAGGAGGGTGACCCAGGAGTTTGACTGGCGTGCTGTCCAGGAAGTCCCTCGTTTTGAGTGCGGTGTGCGCAGGTGCATTGTCGTGGTGGAGCAGTAGCCCGCGGAGCCCTGTGTTTGGTCGCTTGTTGCTTATAACAGAGAAAACTTCTGGCAAACATTTGGTAGTATACCATTCGGCATTAATGCTTCTTTGATCCCGTAAGGGAATTGATACCAAGTGGCCAGTCAAATTAAAAAAGCTAGCGATCAAAATCTTACCCCCGCTTCTAGATCGCTTCACTTTGGTAGGCGTTGGCTCATTTTGAAACACCCAAACAGTCGACTGGCGCTTGGTTTCTGGGTCGTATTGATAAATCCAGGACTCATCACCTGTAACGATGTCGTAAACACGCCGAGACGAGCCTGCTTCAAATTTGTTAAGCATATCACGGCACCATTCCACCCGGGCCTGCTTCTGAGCATCGGTGAGGTTGTGCGGCACCCAGCGTGATACTATCCTCCTCACGCGAAGATGGCTGTGTAGAATCTCGTGAACGCTTCCCGATCCAATCTTCAATATGTGTTGAATCTCCTGATATGTAATTCGCCTATTGTCTTGGATTAAATTTTTCACTGCTAGCACGTTTTCTTCGGTAACAGCCGTCAAAGGGCGACCGCTTCTTTCGTCATCCCCCAAAGTTGGTCGACCGCGCTTGAATTCGTTATACCAACGATACACGGTTGCCTTGGAAGGGCCTTCATCCATGAATGCCATTTGAAGTCTATCGTACGATTCATCCGGTTTCAGGCGACACTTGAAATCGTATAAAATCATAGCTCTAAAATGTTCCCGGCGCAGATCCATATTTCAGTGAGACACAATACTTTGAATTAACTCGCAAAAAATGTGGAGGGAAATTTTGAAATTGGAACTTACTTATTTTTACTTATAAATAATCATATTTTCGAAAAACATTATAACTGGCCAGTCTCCCATATATAAAAACTTTTTTTCGCAATACTTTCTGAGGGGCCTGGTACATGGCTACCTAGTACTCTTTTGAGGTGATATTTTACACTTTTGACAGCTGCCTCCCATAATCCTCCAAATACAGGTGAGTAGCTAGGTATAAAATGGAAGTTGACACCTAACTTAGAAGCCGTGTTTTGTACATTTGTTTGATGAGAATTTGAATTTACTAAGTTATACAATGCTATTAATTCGTTGTTCGCACCTTTATGAGTGGATTGATTGTCACACCAAACATCGGTAGGTATATTTCGCCTAGCTATAAATCTTTTAAACCCAGCCAAAAATGTGTCTGTGGTGAGGTCAGAGACCAACTCCAGATGTATGGCTTTAGTTACAAAACATACATATACAGATATATAGGCCTTTGTTTTAAGTACACTTCTGACACAAGATTGTTTGACTAGTATAGGACCTGCAAAATCTATACCTACTTTTTGGAATGGACGACTAGCATTTATTCTGTCACTTGGTAATGATCCCATTAGTTGCTGAGCAATATTTTCTTTTTGTATTTTAAGCGGCTTAACAATTACTAAGTGGCTTAGGCTTAAATGAAACTTTTTATAATTTATATTTTTTTCCACAGTCGAGCGAATCCATAAAAAATAATTCCAATCGATTCAAAAAATTTAAAAGTTACCTCTTTACAATTTAAGTATCATGTTTAGCAATATCTTTGTGAGGCACGTTTTCACAGGATGTAGTAAGTCCACTAATAATATAATCCGTATACCTTCATATTATAATCGATCTTCATTGTATAGACGATCCTTGAATTGGGATCAAATTTTCCATTTTATTTACTGTTACCTATATCAGAAGTAGGTATATGTGTTTACATCGTATCGTATCACATTGAAACGCATGCATACTCAATATCAAAGCGCTGGACAGGTCAAATTTGCTTGGGACCTCTAAATGTGAAATTGCCCACTTATCAAAAACCAAAGATTTTTATTTGGAGACCATTTTGCATATTACCACAAATTATAAAATGTGTAGGTACATTTTGAGAAGTGCACCTATTGTGAAATGCACACTCTGCGTCAGACCAATATAATATTGTGAATACTTGTTGAAATCGCTTAGTTTACCAGCAACAATGCTTCTTTACGCAAAAAAACGCGCCTAGACGTAGAGTTGCGGAAACCAGCCCGTTATACTATACAATGCTTCTTTGATCTTTGTAGGTTTTGACAAAATTAAAATTAAGAGTAATGCCCTGAAAATACATATTGCGCAGCGAAATATCAATTTTAACATCGATCGCAACACGTTATACTTTCTGCATCTCACATCTTGCCAATGTATCGCTGAGTGTAAAAAATAAACTCATTAATCAATCGAGTATAATTTTATCGATTGTTAAACCATACAACATAGAATTACTACATAATCTATGCCAGAATCAAGGTGAGGAGATACCTCTCATATAATTTCCGTGGCTGGCGTGAAAATGTTGATATGTCCACACAGACCAGTAAGCCTCAAGACACCGCATAAACAAAGTTTTACATTCGAACGCAGTCGTAAAATGTTGGCAAGACCGGGGGGCGGACGGCGTGTTTTAATTGGTCGGCTCAAAAGTTTGGTGGTATGATATCGTATGATTGGTGCCGCTCAGTGATGGACTGACGGCCTGATTGGCGGTGGGTGCAGTGCTACTACATACGCGTGGTGACAAGATTCCGGCAAAATGAGAATCTGACCATTTGCGAATCCGACCAAGTGCGAACAAATGACAAGGGAGTGTCCGGCAAATCGACGCCTAGAGGCTTCCTGGTCTGTGTATGTCCAAAATCATGAGTTTTACAGGGCAGCAATTTTAAAGTTTGACTTTTTTTGTCATACATCAAAATAAGTATGTATAAATGTCCCAAAAATATTTATTTATTTAAGTATCAACATTGAGATATCCAGATATCATCATCATCATCACCATCAGCCCATTACTGTCCCACTACTGGGCACGGGCCTCTTAGAATGAGAAGGTTAAGGCCTTAGTCCACCACACTGGCCTAGTGCGGTTCGGTTATATGCAGATATACATGCTGAAATTTGAATCGCTTATTTCCCGAAAAGGGGTAATTGTACTCATAATTATTAACAACTTTTACTATGGGACCAGTATTAACTTATGTATATACTTAAAATGTGGGTCATGTATGAACACTACACATCATTTTACCTTACCTAACTTAGATATCAAAAATTCAATAGTCTCTTGACTATTATAAATTAGTACTTCGCTATTGAAGTGTCTAGGCACAAAGGAGCTAATGGTTGAATGGCACCGACGTAGATCCATCAATTTGTGAGGCGTACCCACGTTTGATGAAGGCAGCCCGTACAAAATGGTATAGAAGCACTGAATTGCATAATGACTGGCTTGGTCTAACTGGTCTCTAAGGCCCGTATAACAGAACGTTCCTCAAGCTTTGATCACTGTTTAAGGCCCAGACTCCACCTAAGCGGAGAAGAGCAGTGTTTATCGTATCAATAGGATTGCGTTATTTTCACATGTCACTGAAACTAGTTTTAAGTTGAGATTTTTTTATAGAACATTAATTGTCAAGCATAGATTCATTGATCACAGTTCAGCTGAGTATCGCTTTATTCTACACTGTCACCTGTTTAGGTGTTTGAGCAAAAAAATCTACAAAAAGAATCGCATTTTTTTTTCGTTGTTTCGTATCAGTAATCACCAGCACCTATCTTCGTACAAACAACCACTTATCAACGCGGCATTCTAACTTAATAACACGATCAAAAGCGTACTAGATGTCGGAGACGGCCATTTGCTCATGACATAAGCGCGTCGATCATGTCGCGGAGACATGAACACACCTCCTTTTTAGAAAGAAAGAAAGAAAGAAAGAAAGAATCATTTATTTGCGTAGAATACAGGTGGTACCAGATATAAAAATTGGTGGTTTAGGAACATTGCTATATTCTGCTTGTATTAAGCATGCAAAAATCCAGTATAGATGAAACCAATTGAACTATTTTATTATTATTGTAAATTATTATTATTGTGCCTATTATATTGCCCATGCCCATATTATTACACAGTATTATTAGAGTTCATAATTAAACTTACATTATTATTTTATTATTATACATTATAATTATTATTCGTTATTAATACTTTGCATTATTATTATTGGTAAACATTATTATTAAAACATTACATTAATTCTGAAAATTGTACATTATCACTACAAACTTACGACACATTATTTTGCATAAACTCTTGAATCGTGTAGAAACATTTATCTACCAACCATTTGCGTAACTTCATCATCATCATCATTTCAGCCGAAAGACGTCCACTACTGGACATAGGCCTAACTTAATTCTGAAGTATTAGGGTTCCGTAGTCCTACAAGGAACCCTTATATTTTCGTCATGTCCGTCCGTCTGGCCGTCTGTCCGTCTGTCCTAATCGTTTACAGCTTAATAACTTCTACAGTTATAAAAGAGAGAGAGAGAGAGTGAGAGTTACAATTATAAGTAAATAAAATTTTGTTAAAAAATGGTCTGGATATAGATCTCAAGTCTAAAAGAATAAAAAAATCTTGATTACGTATTTTAGGGGTGGCGCCCATACATTTGAAATGGGGATGAAAAAATGTTTTCGCTGCACCCCTCGTCTGGGGTATCATTGAATTTGTCTACTAAAATGAAGGTAATGTTTCATATACAACTTTTTTATCAGGTATACCATCTACGAAATACAGACCGCCAAAGTGGCTTGCAATGTGTCCCCCCCCCTGCCATTTCTAAGCTATGCAACGTAGAAACTTATAATCTTCCACATTGATAGACCTTTATAAAAACTCTCTTTTAAAATTATTTCGAGTATAATGTGATTATAAATTTTTGTGTTATAGTGAGAAAACTGCAAAATACTTAAGACGTCCTAGTTCATAGGTCCTTGACCTTAGAGAAAAATTATCATTTTGCCGTTTGATTTACTTTTTATTTTACTTTACGTATTATTTTTATCGAAATTTTGTAACTAGAAGAATATTATCATTACAAAGTATACTTAAAAATATTGAAAATTACAAATTAATTTTACGTTAACGTTTTGTTAAATTTAATATATTATGTGTTTGTCTATTTGATTTAATACGTACACATTTAGATAAAAAGACACAGGCTTTTAACCTTTATATAATTAAGTAGCTAAACAAATCCAGTTTAATCTTAAAATATCGATCGACAAGCGTAAGCGTTCTGTTACTATTAATTTAGGGGTTGCCTAAGCTTTATGCATCGCCGCAATTAAACATCGATTATATTTCGTTTGTATACAGGTTAATTTTTAATTCACCAATAAGCTTTTATGGGATGATTTTGCTCATCAATTTGAACACCTACTATGGGACCACGTCTCAAATCGTAAAAAAGAAAACATGTTTCATAGAAAGTGTTGTGTGTACTTGACCAAGATTTATGGAATAGCTGTTTTATTTTTCACTATTTCAAACTTGGTCGCATAGGAAAAGTTGTTCAAATTGATTAGTACAATCACCCCTTCTCTCAGGCACCGCGATTTCGGGCGGTAAAACTCCCTTAGGCACCGCTGCGCATGCGCCGTTCAATAACATAAATATTAAATATTATATTATCATATTTCGTTTAAGGTGAATGCTACAGGGTAGCCCGCGAAATTCAAAATTTTTGGCGTTTTTTGCAAATTGTAGCTTTATTTCGCGTTGTATATCGGTCTAAATGTGATTAGCGGAAATCATAACAATAGATCTACTGAATAATACTCATAAAAAATATTAACCTAGCTCTATAAACTGTACAAGCTCGAAAATCGATAATTTGATCGGAAATTAATATTATTATTCGCGGGCTACCCTGTAGCATTCACCTTAATAGAATTTGAACCTTAACCGATCAGTAACAGAGTATAAATTGACTTGGTTTCACTCGGACGTTTTCGTCCCAGCGGTTTTAAGGGTATTACGATTTTATGGGTGAAAAGTCAAAGTCGTTATCGGTGCCGATTCTCTTGTACACCCATCTAAACCTAACTATAACTAAAATTTACAAATTTTAGTTTAGAAAATCATAAAACTTATTCTGTGTTTATCTTTTTCTTATTTTAGAAAACTTGTTGACAGCTCTAATAATTGAGTTTGACGCATCTAAGTTGAATTGGCGGTGTTACCAGTACATCTTAAAATTTTTATTAAAGAGTGAATGGAATGACCGAAAGTTCACAAAAACAGAAGGAAATTAAATAATAATTATATTTGGAATTATTAGTTTATCATTAAAATTAAGAAGAAAAAATCATGTCACGAAATAAAGTACATTTTTGTTTTATATTTTCAATAAAATATATAAATTGGAATAATGTGATCAGATTAAAGAGCTAGGTTATTATTTTCTACGGCCCGTATTACAGAACGATACTCAAGCGTTGATCACTGTTTAAAACTAGTTTTGAGTTGAGCTTTGATTTTAGAACGTTCCTCAAGCAGAGATTTATTGATCACAGTTTAGCTGAGTTTAGCTTTATTTTATACCGTCACCTGTTTCGGTATTTGAGCAGAGATTTGATCTGTAATCAATCACTCTAGTTTGGTCAGACTACGCTTGAGTAGAGATTTCTATTTTAATTCAGGTCAAATTCGTGTGAAATTCGTTGTTGAATTAAAGTTTATAATTAGGTACCGTTCTGGAATAAGACCGATACTCATGTAACGATTCTAACCTTAAAGTAGTGATCAGGTGATTGGAGTTTAAACTGTACTTGAGAAACCTGTAATACGGGCCTAAGAGTACCTATCAAAGGAGATATATTGTTATTATTGCAGCGTATCATTGTATATCTTAAACAACGAGAAACAGAGCTATTTGCAAAAAACGCAAGGACCTTTGAATTCCATGGGCAATCACAATAATAAACTATTTATTTAATTTAAAAAGCTGGAATTTCCCTTTTTAAAGACGTGGTTAAAAAGTTCTAGCACCCGGGACACGAAATTTCTCAAAAAAGTAAAATAAATTAGAATCATAGAGTTACTTTTATACTAAAAAAAAAAATGAAATGAAATGTCTTTGATTAGAATAGAAGCTAAAAAGTACCACGCAGGATTACCAACTTAGAGACTTTCTTCCCTAAAGAGGGAAAATTTGTGAATTCAGGCTTTTTAGGGACACATATTAATAGCATAAAATGATATAATTGAATGTCACTTTAAATTGCGACGTCTAATTGGATTGTAGAATACGTCGATTTTTAGGCTTATATTAAGACGACGAACGAAATAGTACTGCATTTTGACAGTTGGAAGCATGAGTTCACGCGTAGATTCGTCTCTGAATGTAAGCCTAAGACATAAGTTATTATTCTATGTATGTAATATATTAAAGGAAAAAAAAGATAAACAAAAACGTAACGTTATAATTTATTTCAATACTTATTGTAAAAAATACTATTACACAAAACGGGTAATTTCTGATTCGGTTTCAGAACTTTCAGACTTTTTTTGTTTGATTGCCGGCAACACTGGAATTTAAGTGAAACAGACTAGCTAGACTGTTATGAATTAAGCTAGGAACAAATTATAAGTCGCGATATATAACTGTGATAAAATCATAAACTTACAGTAAAATAAGTTTATGGATAAAATTTACAAATAGATGTTATGTTCAACAAAAAAATCACTTCTTATCCTTCGATTATATAGGTACCTCTTCTTATCGAAATTATAAATTTCATTGTATATTTCTATGAACAATTTACCTTTCTGCTGAATCTACAACAGCTGCAACCACGTAGTAGGCATCCATTATTTATTTTAAACTACCTAAAAACTATAAAAATGAATAAAATAAGCTTTGTAATTTTAGTTGTTGATAACTAATTATAGTCGACATGTATTTTGATGCCTTCTAAAAATAGTCAGATTTAGGTTGACATTTCTAATATTAGATGAAAAACTTCAATTACAGAATAGCAAAATGTCGATTTCTACTAAGTTGAATAACTAAACTAATTTTGGTCCTGTCAAACCAAAAATTAGTTTTAAAATGAATTTCAGAATAGAAAACGTCGTTTGACAGGACTAAACTAAATTTAAGTGATTTTTAGTCTAGTTTAGAGAATTTTGTGACAAGAGAATCGGCACCATTGTCGACGATCGGTTATCGTAGATCCCTTTGTTTTTTCAAGACCGCTGTCGTTGTCATAAAATATTAACTGCGCCATCAACAAACTCAATTGGCCCCACGTTTAACTTCAGAAAAATCTTGTTCAGTTTCCAACATTTATCAAAGAATGTGTTACTGAGTTACGTGCTACCATCGAGCATTATTTATTAATTTTCCACAAAAAAATTACATACATTTGGCAGATACAGTGTAGAACATAAAACACTTAATGTTTTTCTGGTCCGTCGACATTCATTACAACAAGATGTGGGTGGGTTAACACGAATTATACGTCTTTTTACACCAGTGCACTGTGGGCAAGATATACTCGAAAATCGAACAACGTCTAAGAGTTCAATTTAATAACGCTTTCCGGGCTTTGTTGGGGCTGCCTCGATTCTGCAGTGCATCAGGAATGTTTGCAGTAGCAGGAGTAGACTGCTTTTACACCATTATTCGCAAACGATGCGCATCCTTGCTCTGCAGAGTGCGAGCCAGCCCCAACAACGTCATGGCTATGATAGCAGGCCATCTGGATTTTCTGTACATGAATCGTTGTATATCCAGACAAATCGTAGATTTTAGTTTATTTTATTGATTTGTTACTGACAATAGTTGTTAAGTTTTTACTAACACATTATGGGTTTCAGATACCCGAATAATAGTACATTACTGTCGAGGCCTGAAATGAAGCAATGGACGGCCGAGTAATATTGGAAGTACGAGGCGAAGCCGAGTACCTCCCAAGTGATTTAGAAAGGACGAGGCGAAAGCCGAGTCCTTTTTAACTAAACGAGGCCGTTAATTGCTATTTCGGCCGAGACTTGTATAGTACTTTTCTCTCATTTGCGAGGAAACACAACACAAATTAATTCAACAGTATCTCATTTTCATTCACACCAATTCGCCCGCGCGCGGTTCTTGTTCTATTTTCAAAGTTTTGAAAAAGAAAAATGCGCATTCAGCCTGTATAATGATAAATATTTTGTACCTAAAAACATCTAGTTTATGTAAGTGTGTACTTAAAAACCTCGGTAGCATAATTTAAAAAATAAAAAGTGTCCAGCAATTTCTATTATTGTCCTGTTGGACATTACCGGCCTGTTATTTCGTTGCGTACGAAAAAGAGCCGATTGTTGTATTTTTTTTTTTGAATAATGAACCAATTTCCGAGCAAGTGGGAGAAAAGAATATTTAATTTAATTTAATTTAATAAAGGGTTACGATCGTAAATTACAATCCAATTCCGAAGCGGTTCTATTTATTCGTACAGGCCAATAGCGTGCTTGCATGCGAGGCATTGCCCGAGCCAATAAGAGCGCGTTATGTCTAGTCAAAAATTGGCGGATTAATGATGTCTGTCTCATGCGACTACTAAATTGAATACGTGTCAGTATACGATCTGGATCGTTATTTGAAGCACAGAATGAAATGATCGTCCCTTATTATAAAAATTCGACAGAACAGAACCCAGGATAATACAGCCTTCGTAAAACACTAAGTAGATCGTTCAAGACTTTTTCAACGCCTTAAAAATGCGATTACAGTTAGGTATATCAAAATTGCTTAATAAGTTACTGACGATCTAGATTTTTATTAGCAAAGGATAATGATATTTCAGATAAAACGTAACCAATTACAACAGATTTGACGTCAGCTTCTGATAGTCTACCGAATCAACACGTTATTCGGGTGTGATTAAATATTATTTAGGGGTTTTCGAGCAGACAATAAATTCAATAAAAACCTCGGTAGTCATGTAATACAGCTCTACCGGAGTTCTTCAGAATGTATCACCGACCTATTTGATCAATCAGTAACTTTTGGTCGATCTATGGGAATTGAACCAATAGTTACCAAGAATGAACCTTTTAACAATTACATCACCACTTTATCCATTCTCCTACCGCCAATGTAAATAGAAGGTGTCTTTAGTTCTCCTCTGCCTACACCTGCGCAAATGAGATGCATGATTCTAAAGATAGATTAGTAGATAACAGTATGTTTACGGGGTGTCGCTGCGCACACGCACCCTGTTGTTTACCACGCTTGTTTCTTACGATAATTATGGCAACAATGGTGCCGATTCTCTTGTCACAAAATTCTCTAAACTAGACTAAAAATCACTTAAATTTAGTTTAGTCCTGTCAAACGACGTTTTCTATTCTGAAATTCACTTTAAAACTAATTTTTGGTTTGACAGGACCAAAATTAGTTTAGTTATTCAACTTAGTAAAAATTGACATTTTGCTATTCTGTAATTGACGTTTTTCACCTAATATTAGAAATGTCAACCTAAATCCGACTATTTTTAGAAGGCATCAAAATACATGTCGACTATAATTAGTTATCAACAACTAAAATTGCAAAGCTTATTTTATTCATTTTTATAGTTTTTAGGTAGTTTAAAATAAATAATGGATGCCTACTATGTGGTTGCAGCTGTTGTAGATTCAGCAGAAAGGTAAATTGTTCATAAAAACATACAATGAAATTTATAATTTCGATAAGAAGAGGTACCTATATAATAAAGGATAAGAAGTACATAAATCCATACAATGGGAAAAAAAAATCTATGTGACCAATGATATTACATAAGTACAGATGAGTGACTAGCGCGAATATCTGAAGACTCGAAAACAAGCTAATTGTGACATCTTGCTATTAGTCCGCGTCAAGGCAAGGCGCCGAGCGTAACCGGTGACAAAAAATTACAAAAATGCCGTCGTGTATGTACAGAAAGTGTACTAATTATGACATGAAAGCAAACAAACAAAAAGGGATCACATACCACTTGTAAGTACAAAAAAATATTTGCATTATAGGCGTATTTCTATTTAAAAACAATAAATATTTTTTGTACCGAGAGCGATAAGACAAAACATAGATTATAAAGATGCAGATGCGACTCGTAGGCAGAAAAGTGGTACGTTCAGTATTATCGTCCGACGTAGTAGATTTTGCTTCGTATGCGTAAATGCGAAATAATACAATAAATTATCGATTATCGAGATTATAGAGCTAGGTTAATCTTTTTATGAGTATTATTCAGTAGATATATTGTTATTTTTTTATTGATGTACAACGCGAAATACAGCTACAATTTCTAAATACCCCCACAAGAAATTTTGAATTTCTCTGACTACCCGGTAGCATTCACCTTAAAAAGCATACAATTTAATGGTTGAATTCCCCGCACCAGACAGGATCATCATTATTTCAGATTTGCATCCATTTTGTTAGTAAATATTGCCCTGGGCCGCGTTTAATATTATCACCCGTCGTCGGATGACGCTCGGAGCGTTCCTTGGCGTTTGTTTGTATGATCACTCTGAGTAACTGAACGACCAAAGTACGCTGCGGGCGTCGTCGGACGATAATACTGAACGCGGCCTAATGTTAGTAAATTACGAATTTTGAATTGAGATCAATTTAATGAAAGCATAGTTTATGTAATTTATACTGTCACAGAGGCAGTGGCGTGCAGTGGCCTACTTCACTTGAATTTATTTTTGGTGTAAGTTATTGATTTTTTTATGTAGGAAGATTTATTCAGCATTAATAGGTTTAATAAAGGATAAAGAATCAACATACTTTGAAAAAAATATAATAACTTACACCACTGTTGAGTTTGAATGAGGTAGGCACTGGGTATTGCCTAATTGCCTATATGCAATGCACGCCACTGCACAGAGGTATGTATGGGGTTTAATCCAGGGTTGATAAAAATCATGACTTTTTGGTTGACAGTTTTTTTTTTTAATTTTAATCAAAAAAATCATGATTTATTAGATTTTTTTCACTTTTTATTTGACTTTTTTTAAGATTTTTAGTTGATTTTTATTATTTGCATACTCTTAACTGATAATGTTCCAAATATTGTCTCAAAAATCCCAATGGTTCCGAAGAAAAACTAGATAAGTAAAAAAACATTTTTTATCTCCAAAATTAGTTATCATTTTTAAATGGTTTTTATAAATGTTAATCTACTGACATAGAATCTTCCATATTTATGACAAAAATTACAACGTCAAAATAAAAAAAACTAAACTTGAAGAAGACCTACTCCCTATTTAGTATTTACTAAAAACTCTTACCTACTTCTTCACTTATAATGAATATTTTTACGAAAAGTTTTACTAGTATGCAACTTTGTAAGAATTAAAAAAAACCATAAATAAATCTTAGTATGACAGTAGTAATTAAGTACAGAAATGTAGGAAACAGTTTATTCAAACTTATTATAATAAACTGATTATAGACCAGTAATAAAAATAACTGGTCTATAATCAGTTCCGAAAAGTAAATTCAACATCTAATAGAAGCAACTCCGAACTCGATTTTCTTGACTATTTGTAGTTTGAATGCCATATTTTTATTCAATATTCAGTAAAAAATAAAAACTGTATAAATTTTAATATGAATTTTTCTTATCTAGTCCCATAACATTATGATTTAAATAAATCAATGAAATTTTATGGAAAAAAATAAAGTTTGTCAAAAAAATCATTTTTATAAAAAAATCACTTGATTTAAATCAATCAACCCTGGTATAATCTACGATTAAAGTTGGATCTTTAATCGTAGGGTATAATACTTGCCGCGTAAAATACTTGTACCTTCTGTATACTTATTCGTTTTCGTTAATCTATGCCAAAAGTGCTGTGATTAGCTACTCTGCATGCTGCTGCGTGCTGTGATTGGCTACCCTGCGTGCTGCTGCGTGCTGTGATTGGCTGGCCTAAACGGCCACATACACTACACGTAGCTGACAAACACTAGCTGTCTTTTTTGTTCATATTGGTTTACATACACCATCTCTTTCACACGACACGGCAATGTTGTGAAATGTAAGTGATGTAAAACATTGTGTATGTGTGCGACCGCTGCGCACGGAACATGTTTTTCGTTTGATTTGTTAGGGTATATCATATCTGTACTTATGTAAAATCATTGTATGTGACATTCAATTCTATCATTTTATGCTAATATGTGTCCCTAAAAAGCCTGAATTCACAAATGTTCCCTCTTTTGGGGAGAAAGTCTCCATGTTTGTAATCCTGCGTGGTACTTTTTAGCTTATATTCTAAATTCTAATTTATTCAACTTTTTTGAAAAATTTCGTGGCCTGGGTGCTAGAACTTTTTAACCACGTCTTTAAAAATGTCTTTAATTTTTAAATTAAAGAAATTGTTTATTATTGTGATTGCCCATGGAATTCAAAGGTCCTTGCATTTTTTGCAAATAGCTCTGTTTCTCGTTGTTTAAGAATATACATATGATACGCTGCAATAATAACAATATATCTCCTTTGATAGGTACTCTTAGGCCCATATTACAGAAGGTTCCTCGAGTACAGTTTTAACTCCAATCACCTGATCACTACTTAAGGATAGAATCGTTACATGACTAACGGTCTTATTCCAGAACGGTAATTATTATAAACTTTAACTCAACAACATAACACACGAATTTGACCTGAATTAAAATATAAATCTCTACTCAAGCGTAGTCTGGACCACACCAGAGTGATTGATTACAGATCAAATCTGTGATCAATAAATCTCTGCTTGAGGAACGATCTAAAATGAAACCTCAACTCAAAACTAGTTTTAAACAGTGATCAACGCTTGAGTATCGTTCTGTAATACGGGCCGTAGAAAATAATAACCTAGCTCTTTAATCTGATCACATTATTCCAATTTATATATTTTATTGAAAATATAAAACAAAAATGTACTTTATTTCGTGACATGATTTTTTTTCTTAATTTTAATGATAAACTAATAATTCCAAATATAATTATGATTTAATTTCCTTCTGTTTTTGTGAACTTTCGGTCATTCCATTCACTCTTTAATAATTTTTTCAAGATGTACTGGTAACACCGCCAATTCAACTTAGATGCGTCAGGTTGGCGGGAAAATTCGGAAAGATCGTGTTGTGGATTTTGTATTATTTTCCTAAATTTGTGTTTCTTCGAGTGTTAATGTGTAATAACGGTGGATTATTGAATGTTAAGTGCTCGTTAACGTGTACAAGTGTGGGTAAATGGTACAAAGTTGAAAAACGTGACTTTTGTATTTTCTCATCATCCGCTCAAAAACCTGGTAAAGTTTCCATCACTTTACTAGGGTGAGTAAACTAACTTGACTCTCTAACTTGTGACTTGGCTGGAGGGTTTAAGCAACCACCAGGCCATAAAACTACTCACATAACAAATAAATGACTTGGCTTAAAGGTCTTAGCAACCAGGCCATAAAACTTAAAAAAAAAAAAAATTAGATGCGTCAAACTCAATTATTAGAGCTGTCAACAAGTTTTCTAAAATAAGAAAAAGATAAACGCAGAATAAGTTTTATGATTTTCTAAACTATAATTTGTAAATTTTAGTTATAGTTAGGATTAGGTGGGTGTACAAGAGAATCGGCACCAATATCATTCTATTATACCTACGTTCTGCCACGGAAATGTGATTTTGTGCAAGATAGGCTTGTGTAGTACATGTACTATGTACTATTAGGAATTAATTCCCGACACTGACCGAGAACGAACTATTCCCTGAGCTTAATAGTACATCGTTCATATAGTACGAAGTACTATACACATTATGCTACTGACTCCACAGTTAACGCGTCTCGGTCTCGGACCTTTGCTGAATGAATAGGAACAGAACAGACTGCTTATTGTTCTCATTGTTAATGAATTTCTGAGAAACAGACCCTGCTGCCCGGCTACAGCTTGTCGTGGCGCTTTGAACTTTATGATGATCAAATTACGGGTTATTATGCTATGAAAGTTTTTAAACATTGTAGTAAGATTGCCTTTTATATTTTCTAGGTTTTTTTTCCCATTATTAGATATGTACTATTTACTGTTAAAACTTTCTTATGGAATATGATTCCCGATTTAGTACCTACGAGTTATTATTATCTGTGTTTGGTGCATTTCAGGAAAATTAAAATTATAGGTGTAATGCTGCCATTCGCTTGGTCAAAGTTATTACATGTTTGGCGGAGTTGTCAATTTCTGAATTTATAGGTTTTTAGGCACAACAGCAAAATTAAAAGATCCAAGTATTCGTGTTTGAAAGTTCTTGTTTTGATAGATAAGTTATAGTTCGGTGAAAGATTTAATAACTACCCTTTTTAATGCTAAATAATTATGGAAGATTTAGTATCAAAAACCCGTAAGAATACTTTGGCTTTATAAACTACGAAATGTCCGAGCATCTTTTGAAAACTGAGTCTGTCGCCGTCGCCCGCCGCCGCTCTTAAGAACTATTCATTCAGTCAGTGTACTATTGTACCAATAGTACTAGAAGACCGAACTAGTACGTTTTGTTTACTGTGCTAGATCGGAGCGCTCCGTTCAATGTCCGATTAAGAACAAGTCTAGTGCAAGAATACAAGAAGTGTGTAGGTACGAAATATTGTTGTTGACGAACTTTTAAGGCGCCTACGCGTTATTCTCGTACGCGCCAACATTTTTCCGAACGCACCGCGCAGTTGACTGACATTCGAAACTTGTAGTGCTTTTCTGATCGTTCAACTTTGATTGTTTATGTTGTAAATGTATGAAGAACGTTTTCTTGACTTACACAATACAGAATTTCGAATGTAAATAAAATGCAAAACACGCAAAACATGGTGAAATTTCAGGAGAAATCAATAGGTAACATATAGGTATATACCTACTAAATAAAATGGAGACGAAATTCATTACCATTATATGCAGCGGCAGTGCGGTTTCGTCCAGAAAATTGATGCATCTTTGGGTGTGAGCGAGACACTTGCCAGTAGTGATTCTCATTATTTGCTAAAAAAGAAGGGGCCAGGACTAGAACCTTGTTTCCGTTCCACTTCTGGTTAAATATCTCCCTATATCCATTGTTTAGTACCCGTACAAGCTCTGCTTAGTTTGGGACTAGATGGTGATGTTTAAAATGTCCCAAAAATATTCATTTATTTTATTTATTTATATCATCCCGTATTTCCCTATCTACTTCTTTTGGGATTTAATTACTTAATTTAGTTAAATACGTTTCATATACAAGATATTTAATTATATAAATATTAATTTGATATTTTATTTTTATTTATTTTTAGTATGTATGTAATCTTGTTGTGCAATAAAGAGGATTATTATTATTATTTCAGTATAGTCATCCCGTTAGTGTCCAAATGGCAGCGACGCCTTCTCAGAACGAAAAAGGCTTAGGTCTTAGTCCACATTGCTGGATAGGTGCAGGTTGGCGGACTACACGCACTATTGCGAACTTTTGATCCCTCTATTGTGCA
Organism: Asteroscopus sphinx; assembly: GCA_949699075.1. Classification (NCBI taxonomy): domain Eukaryota; kingdom Metazoa; phylum Arthropoda; class Insecta; order Lepidoptera; family Noctuidae; genus Asteroscopus; species Asteroscopus sphinx. The sequence continues at coordinate 16,552,980 of OX453024.1, forward strand.
GAATTGCTCACCATTTTATTTCCTTCACGACGAAACTGATGACAAAATTCTAATAACGGTTATGACGTTTAGTATCCTCTAAGTGAAGTAGAAACAAAGTTTTTCCTTCTCCGCCTAATTTACTCTCTGATTAATTTCGTTGCGGATTCCAAGACAGTTCTATCATTTCCCCCGAGACGCACCGAGCTTCATTATCTCTGCGTTTTTCTAGTTGTTGTTGTTGTTGTAAAATAGTATCCTCTAACTAAATAAACTACAGAATAATACTTTAAAATACTTTACCTCGCATCAGCTTGCATAAATATCTCCATATTGAGGCAGTTAGCAGCCGAGCCCATCACGCAGACGACTTCGCCGTAGTCCTGCATGATCTGTATCATGAGCTGCACGGAGCGAGGAGTGCAGTCGGTGAACAGCGATACTAGTAGCGGCACGTTGTCGACTTGCTCTATATGCGGACGAATGTTCTCGATGCCGCGGGGCAGCTTTGCCTGGATATTCAGAAAGTATTAGACTTAATAGTGTCATACGGCGTACTCTGGGCAGGCAGCTCCGCTGACTGGCTAATTCCATCAACAGAGCATACAAACGAGATAAAAAGAAGATTGAAAAAAAAGAAAAAAAAAAAGGATAGGAAAGAGACGAGTCAATAAGTTTGGCACGGTCGCGTTAGCGATAACGTGCGTTTTTATAGATGCTAAAGCATTAAAATGTTTATAGCAGACTGTTGCTCATGTCAAAGTTGACGGACGCGGAGTGGTCTGTGGAGTCGGTGAGGCAGGACAGGGAGCGGCACGTGACGGCGCGGGAGCTTCCCTTTTCATTCTCTAGTATGTGTTTATGTAACGTGGTAATATCTTTTTTTTTTTTTTTGAATGGACTCTCGCTGAATTGGTACCCAAAATGGATACCCTAACTGCTTAACCGGGCGGGTGGCGGAGAATCCCGTTAGGGACTCCATCCGCCTAACGTGGTAATATCATGTACCCTGTTGCTTATGTCACCAACAACCTACCTGCTGTGTGGTTTGCTGTGCGCTACCGCACTATCTGTCTCCAATACATCCACCAAAAGTGTATATTTTGGCCATATCGCCTACAGATCAGGAAATCTGTGGCCTGATTCACAAACGTTCGAAAAGTTTCCGTTTCCGAAGTGAAATTTGACCGGTAAACGAAACAAAACGACCACTTCCTGCGACCATGAACGTTAGGAAAACCAGGTTCTGATGGGTAAATTTGCGATTCCCGATCTCCGATCCGATAAGATTGGAATTGTACGTTAAAGAATGAATTACATTAATAGCGCGATAAAACATGACAGAACTAATAATTTTAAAATAAAAAAGTTAATTAACAAAACCAAAAAACCCGACTGCGTGTATATATAACTGAAATGATGTAAACAAGACTTGTGTAGGTACATGTAGGTATATGTGAAAGTATCAAATCAACACGCAGGCGGAGGCTACGTATGAGTATATACAGACGCGGCCACGAAAGTTCACGTCACATGTCGAGACATAACAGCACATGTCATATCGTTGCCTGCAGCATGCAAGGTCGCAATATGATGTTATGTTGGCATTTACGAGTAATAACACGAAATATATCGTGGGTGATCCCCAGTATATACTAGACATGGGTAACACAACAAAAATGCGTGAGCTGCAGGTCAGCTCACGGTTCACGTCAGTGAGCCAGAGCTGTGAACCGGCTCACAGATCAGCTCAATTTGTGTATCTGCCTCGAGATCTACTTCGAATTATGATCTGTGATGCTAGTCGCTGAGCTTACAGATCGTTCGAGCTGTTTGAGCTGCGCTCGCTCGCTCACTCTGTGACTCACCGGCGATCTGTCGCCGCTCCCGCTCACCGGTTCAAACAGGTTTTTATGGACAATGGACATCTTTTATCTTTCGTGCATCGAATGTTGTCGCACAGATAGATACTATTCTTTGAGCCGTGAGCTGCGTATTTTGTCATTGAGCTGCAGCTCAACAGCTCAAGCTTATTGATCTGCATATTTGAACCGGTTCTGAGCTGAGTTACACACCTCTAGTATATACAAAAGGTGTCTGGTTTGTACTAAATTTGATGTGGTCGGCTCCCAGTCTTACCAGATGCGGTTGGATATTAGCATTCTACATGTATTGTAGTGACTGCCATCCAGTAATTCAGTTACTATACAAGATGTTGATCCGTAACCGTGCCATATTTCTAGAGAAAATAATAACAAATGTGCTTAGTCACCTAAAAGTATGTAACTAATTCTACAGTTATTTCATAACAACATTTTCACTTAGAAACATAGCGAGGGTTTTTGGGAAAGGGTTTACCAAAGGGTGGGAAATTCTGCCTATTTTTTTGGTAGTTTTGCACGCATCGTTCTTGAGTCGCACGCGACGAACGGTGGAAATTTGCTAATTATTTTTTTGGTATTGATTTTTTCATTGATTAGTTTTCAGTATCAGTGGTATAGTAACCTCCTTAAATATGGCACGGATACAGATCAACATTTTGTATAGGCAATGCATATAGTAGTAGTAAAACTAACTCCTTGAGAAGGAGCTCGTCCGGGGAAGTACTACCACCGTACCTACTTCTGCCGCCAAACAGTGATGCTTGCATTGCTGTTTCGGTGTGAAAGGTACGGGTGCCGGTGAAATTACAATCACATGAGACTTTCCATCTTCATTTCCAAAGTTGCAAAGGTAACCGCTTAACATCAGGTGGGCCTTTAGCTCGTTTCGCCATGCTATAATAAAAATAAAAAAGTCTACAAGTTTCATACAAACCGACTCTGAGCGCGAGACCGATTTCTACGTAGGTAAATAGAATACGTCATATATCGGAAGTAGCCGCGGGGGTGCGGGGCGGGAAGAGGAAGGTGTGTCGATTAGAATAAGTGTGACAGCAAAAAGTACCAATATCTTCTACAATAATTTATGAAAATAAATAATTACTTGCCATCCAATGATATTTAAGTACAGATATAACGGTTTAAATTGTGGAAAGAAAAAATCGCTCACGAGCAGGATAGTAACTGAAATCGTTATTTTCACTTCGCATGCGTAAGTGCGTTAAAATAATAAAATAAGTACAGATCGCGCAATCAACCATATAGCCAACCTCTTGTTAGCACCTTCACATGTATACAGGATGATTTGTAATCCGACCTATTCCTTGAAAGGAGTTATACTAGAGCTCATTTGCAACAAAAATTATCCCGTGAACCAGGGGGCGCTGGTCATTTGTTTTCGAGTTATAGCAGTTTTTTTTTTTTTTTCATATTTTGCGTCTTCGGATGGAAAAATTCTAATTGTGAAAAGTCTATCCCACTATGGGCACTCGATTGATAATTTCCTAATAGCTGATGAATGAGCAATTACTATCATACAAAATTCATGGTCAACATTTTCATAACCTCGGAAACTAATGGTCATAAATCACAAGTTATAAAACAAAATCATCTAAGTACCCTTTATACAAATAAATAATAATGAATAAATAATAATGTGATATTTATCGTACAAATTACAGAAATAACATCCTTATTTTATAAGCTATCCAAAATGGTACAGATGTTGTCAAGTTTCGCTAAGACTTGGAAAAAAAATGCAGTAAGAGCAGAATTGGGAGCACTTATCTCATATATGAATATCTCTTTAGTTCCTGACGGGGGTACTTACTTAATCCAACAGTTGAAGCTTTCTTTCGATGGATGGCGCTTTTTATAAGTTCTACTTTAGAACGACTAGTATATTACTATACACTAAGGGATTATTCATATTGATTCCGCTTTTGTCCATAGAAAACACCATTTTTGTATGGTATCCGTTCAGCGACGTTCAGCCTTATTATAAACCTTACCTATGATCACCGCTACAGTCCCACAGTTCTATGTCAATGTTGGTAGATTTCCCATTCACATTTAAATTGGGGAGTTCAAACTGACGCCCTGGGTGGGGCGAGGTGATTCAGCTTCTTCGACATTTATCGAATCTGATATAAAGTTTGCTATTCTCGTTTTGCCACTCTAGAACAAGACAAAATACCTTACTGCTAGAAGTAAAATGGGAACCTACTCTAATAAAGTGGGAAATAAGGCAGGTACAACTAGGTACTTACTTTGACTATATACCTCGGTACTAAGTAGTATCTTTTATTAGGTAAATGATAGGTACCTCAGGATACAGAAGTGATAGCTACATATAAAATAGGTCAGACTCAAATACTTTTATAATATCTATTTAATATCTTTGGTCAGACTATAAATGAATTGATTACCTCTGAAGGTTCAATCATCAGAATTTTCAGTTTGTTTGGCTGCATCGCAAGATATACCTAAAAACTAAACTGTCTGTAGATTCAAAATATATCTTAATTCATTTAATCGGTAATAAAACACGTGCTAATAAGCCTGCACTGACATTTACAAAGAAATAAATCAATCATGACATATTGTTGTGTTTTTATAATCATTACCAAGGCAACCTTGACTGGCTTTTACCCGCGGCTGCGCTCCCGTGGTTCTTTAGCATTATTTTAGGATGCTACCTACTGTATATAGGTACAATGATGTTGTATGATAGTTTGGTGTTTTTTTAGGGTTCCGTTCCTAAAGGGTGCCTAACAAGACGTTATTATTCTGCCTACGCCGCCGTTTGCCCGTCCGTTCATCCGTCTGTCTGTCCCAAGACATATAGGGACAGATAGGGAACGGGAACGTTCTCTATCTTTTAAATGGTAATAGGTAGCCGGTTGAAATTTTCTCAGAATATGTGTTGCTATGACCCCTATCACAACAAATACTAAAAATAAATGAAAGTCTAAAACAAATGGGGGTAATACAAGAAACCTCGAAAAACATGCACTTTTTTCATCGTTTTTGTTTGCTCATAGAGTTACGTCAGTATACAAAGTCTTTGTATCTACTAGCGTCAAACTTGGTCTGATTATAGGGCATACTAGGTAGTTTAGCAAAAAATACTAAAAATAGGGCAAATATATGTGGTGAGAGAGAGATGCAAAAATTCATGTTTCAATGATGATGCACGAAGCGTTGATGTCTTTTGATGGACTCTCGTAAATTAAATCAGTTTCTATGGGGTATCAGGTCGATGGGTGGTACGGATACGGAACCTTTACTGCGTGAGTCCGAGTTACACTTGGCCGGTTTTTAGGGTTCTGTATCCAAAGGGTGCGAACAGGACGCTATTACTCTGCGTCCGTCCGTCTGTCTGTTACAGGGCTGTATCTTTTTAACCGTAATAGTTAGCTATTTGAAATTTTCTAATTTACCTAAATAAAGTTGAAGTTCATACAAAAAAACAAGTTATTCAAAGTTCCTGCTCTATCTTAAAAACGGTATTACATACAAGCACCTTGTGGTCTAACAACAAATAATAAAAATTAACAAAACCAAAAAACTTGACTGAGTGTAAAAATAACTACTAGGCTACTTAGGCTATGAACTATGAACTACTTTGACCAAAAACATACGTAGCCTCCGACTGCCTGTTGATGACACAAGTCTTGTTTACATCTTTTCAGTTATTTTTACACGCAGTCGGGTTTTTTGGTTTTGTTAATTAACTTTTTTATTTTAAACTTTTTAGTTTTGTCATGTTTTATCGCGCTGATTAATTTTTAACGTTAAATATTTTGTTGTTTTTTAGCATTTCTCATTTCAAATTACATTTAAACTAAATGCTTTATTTTGATACCACACTCGATAGGTTTCGAAGAAAAAAACATTTTTGAAGCCATTTAATATGGCGCCAAAAAGCGGCCATTTAGATTTTTGTAATTTTAATATACCCAGCAACACTCTCACGGTTAAGACGAATCTAACGACACCTCTCAATCTAAAATCCATCAAGCCGTTTAAGCTACAGAGCGTGCCAAAGAAGTATACGGCTTATTCCCGCGCGCTCCAAGATTTGTACTATTTTATTTTATTGTATCTCTAATTTCATATAGGTATTACTCGATGTGTTACACTATACTGTCATCGTTTCTCAAACTGGGGAGGTCGCTCAGACTGCGACCCCTGGGGAGGTCACAATCTACCCAAATTGTGGCAAGTTTTAAATATTCTTTATCGCGTTCATGATGATGATGAATGCAAAACTTTGTTAAATATATTGGTTATCTAGGGGGTAGCGACATTAAAAAGGTATATTATATTAAGTAGTTGAAAAAAACTCGTATAACCTCATCAGCAGATGTGGTTATCATGTCTTGGTCTTGCATCAGGTAAGTGACATGTAAGAATTATTTTATTTAAGAACATAATGAAGTACCGAACTAGGATCTTTTTACACAAATTCGCATGGAATATTTATTACAAAAACACACTTGATGGGATAATATCTTTTCTGAATAATGTATATTTTAATTAATCTTAAATTATTAGTTTTAGGTGTAAACTCATACGAAAAATGAAAACATAAATGTTTAAAACAATTCTAAAGTTTTTTTTCCTTTAATCTTACCAAACAACAATTAATATATATTTATACAATTTTTAATGTAATAATTTGTTATAATTAATTATTTAGTGCTAAAATTAATATGTCGGACTCTTATCGCCTAAAACCATCACGGTGTTCCTCCAACTACCTTTGGCCGAGGGCGTGGGAACCCTCTGTATTTGCACAACCATCCCGACACGTCCCGGCCCGCCACAAACAGGCGGGCCTCTTCTCCCCGTGCGGCCTAACATCAGCCGCACCCTCCCCTACGGTGCATACGGAACGCTGTGCCTCTCGAGCCCCGCCATAACGCAGCTAACACGTCGATGTCACGGCCACGCTAGCCTCGCCAGCCTCGCCAGCCACGGGAGCGACGCCAGCCACGCCAGGCAGCATACTACCCCGACTCCGCCATCCGCATATCTTCCTGTAATTTTGTATATACACGCTGAAATTTGAGTCGCTTAAATCCCGAAAAGGGGTCATTGTACTCATCATTATGAATAACTTTTACTATGAGACTAACCCTGAAATCGCGAAAAAATAATCAGTTGGTCCCTACATTTGTGTTCACTTTAATCAATAAAATGTAGGGAGCAACTGATTTTTTTTTCGCGATTTCAGGTTTGGTTCCATAGTAAAAGTTGTTCATAATGATGAGTACAATGACCCCTTTTCGGGAAATAAGCGATTCAAATTTCAGCGTGTATATATAAAATAGGCATATAAACGAAAGGTGTACTGAAAGATAGTAACGCAACTATGCCACAACTTAAGGTCCCCATGGGTCTATTCAAGGGTATAGTTATGGTCGACTTCACTCAACACCCAATTCCCCTAGTGTAAAAGTGATTAATTACAAAAACAACGAAAGGTCGTTAGCAAAGCGTTAACTTATTCATTAACCGCACTCACCACAAACGAAGTGCTGTTAACTTAATACTTACGCTAAGTTATAGTTGAGTTAAGAATAAGTAAAGTCGCACGCTGTAAATACAGTTTGAAACAAGTTAAGTTTAGAGTAACTTAATGGCTAGATATACAAGATGTGGATTTGTAACCGTGCCATATTTCTAGAGAAAATGATAAATAATGTGCTTAGTCATCTAAAAATACTTGAAAAATTCTACGATTACTTAATACCCATATTAAGATGAAACAAATGATGATGATGGTCCTCTGCCTTCCGCATCCAGTCCCCCCCAGCCACGTTTTTCGCCATCGGTCCTTCGACAGACATGGCCAGCCCACTGCCACTTCAGCTTACTGATCCTACAAGCTATGTCGGTCACTCCGGTTCTTCTCCGAATAATCTCGTTACGGATTTTATGCTTCAAAGAAACTCCAAGCATAGCTCGCTCCATAGCTCGCTGAGTGACTTTAAATTTGTGGACTAGCCCAACTGTCAGTGTCCACGTCTAGGCGCCGTAAGTCATGACAGGCAGGACGCACTGGTTGAAGACCTTTGTCTTCAAACTTTGCGTTATAGGCGACGAGAAGACTCTGCGAAGTTTGATTAAGATTTAATTAACAATTACTTTAATTAAAATTCTTACTAATTAATTCGCACAGAAAGTTGATAAGGGTTTCGAGCGTTTGTAAGCGTTTGTACTATCTTGAGTAATCCAAGGTTTGTAACAAGTTTCGGTACTGCTTTAGCTATACATTTACTGTGACGATACAGTCGATTTCAAAGGAATGTAAAAGAATTGATTATCTTTATTTAAAACATCTTCGTGACTCACCGGTTATCTAAAATGGCGCAATGAATGAACTATAAATAGAATTTTCCTCAAATTATAGCTTATTTATATAATTGTTATAACTCGTGGCTGTATTATTAGGTATCTATTAAATGTTATCTGTATAGGGTATACTCGATGATGTAATACAGTATTTGTAATAAATTACCGATTACTTTTGATTTAGTATTTTATTGTCCGGCTTCCAAAATGACTACATTCGTAAGAATTTAAAAAATAAACGTGAAATAATCAATTAACTAATCCGAAAATTACTTTATCTTCAATAAATTATTTTTATTTAGCATAATTGTTGAACGGCATCCGGATTAAGATATGGTAACTGCTTTTTACTCATTGCAGGAATTTCCCAAATTGTTTGAGTTCAGCAATTAAATATAATAATAGTTGTCTCATGAAAATAATTTGAATAATTATTATTTAATGTTTTAATATAAAATGTGACGCAATCAGAGGCCGATAGGAGGTCAAGAACCTTAGATATATCTTTGTAGGAAGCTCCCCGAAAGAGAAAGCGGCGTAAATTAGTCACTTATTCGTGAAAAAACAGTTGACCTTATAAATATAGGAGTAGTTTCGTCACATTTGTTCATAGACAATAGGCGTTTTGGGTTTTTGGGTACCTTGAAGAATAATTATACAGGTGCAAAGGTGAACGCTCGAAACATTTAAAAATTAATTCATTGGTATATATTTAATTGAAAAATAATATATATTAATCATTATATTATTGGCAATAAATCTTTCTTTCTTTCTATACTGCGTTCCAAAACACAAATTGCTGATGTAGGCCAAACAGCTGCCAAGCTTAAGTGACACTGGGCTGTCTGCCGCATGCCGGAGGAGCTATGGGCGAAAACAACCACACAGTGGATTCCAGACAACAGCAAACGACGACGCGGCAGGCCCAGAAGGAGATGGTGGGACGAACTTGACTCCTATCTGAAGGATTGGTCCCAGAAGGCAACTATTAAATTAATAATAATTGTATGTTTTACTTTTGACCATGTATCATATTCATTATATTATGTTGAATTTAATAATATTGTAATTATAGTGTCTCTTTAATTAATAATTATTATGGTAAGTGGCGATAATATCGTTATCAGTGATGCGGTGGGTTGGATTGTGGAGGGTGTCTAGTATTTAGATAGATTTGTGTGGTGACCGTGAACGTATAGACAGTGCGTGTAGTTGGAGCTAGTCACTTTCACTGGTGCGCGTCGGCGGCGCGGCCCGTGACTCTGCACCGTCATACGTTTCGCTCTTTGTTACAAAACACGTAGCTGTGCATCGCTATCAATCAACCCACTATTGTGTTTCATAAGGAGCATAAAAGTCCAATTTGTTGCTTTGTGTGGCAATAAACCAAATATCCGATTACACGGCATTCTCAAGTAGCCACTTCCTTTGGTTCAATACTTCAATACTTAGTCATTTATTATGCTTTGATATTTCACATACTTTTTCTTAATTTTATTGTTGTCTTTAGTCTTGTCTATCTTGGTTGAACAATAACCGACCTACTTAAATAACAGCATTTCTAATGGAAATCTAGCTATGTAGAACTGGCATTAAACAGTTTACTGTAAAAAAATTGTTGTCCTAAATGTTTGTTAATTAATTTGTCATAGATACCTACCTAATATTATGAAATCTGGCAATCTACTGTGACTAGAAGTAGATGTCAACATACTAATAGATAAGGGCATAAGGGTTGTATGCCACTCGTCAAATGTCTTTGTCGAATGTGACTTTATCAAAGAAAAATTGGATGATTTTCATCAAATATTGTATGTAGTAAATAAAACACTGATCATCAAATAAATTGGATTGTACACACGGCTACACATCAAGCTGTACATTTCCAGTATAAGCTGACCTCGCATTGTTTAGGTTTTCCTTCCAACGCGAGGTCAGCCTTTACTGGTTTTGTACAGCTTGATGTGTAGCCGTGTGTACCAAGAAATTGGACAAATAAATTTGACCAGTGGCATACCACTTATAGATAAAATATAATTCAAAATTCAAAATTATTTATTTGTCAAACATAGGTATGATGTACAAGACATGGTGTTAATTTTTAAATAATCCAGTATCACTATGTTTTGCCTTGATAGGCGTACAAATTTGGTAACATAAAGATAAAACATACAGATTTGTGGAAATTAATTGTTTAATAATAATAACTGTTTTTATTAATATATATTAATGAACTGCCATTGTTAAAAAATATCAGTAACCATAAACTAAAAGTCTGGAATATATGAATTACCTATGTAACTACCTATCCTATGTATTGTTTATTTACTAAGCCATTAAATGGTTACCTGTTTTGTCTGTAATTAAATATATAATATTATTAATTAATTATTATTATTATATTGACCCGAGCAGTACTCTTTTATTGCACCTACGTCACTCCATTACATTATCAAAAGAGAAGAAGTAAAGTAGGAAAGCATCTTACATCTTTCAGTGTAATCAAAACCTTTGTATCTGCGAAATTACCAAAGAATACAATACGTCGGGCATTGGCGAAAATTCCCAGCGATGTACTGTAGCTGGGAAAGTACAAATATGTGTTATTAGCTAAATGTCCATTTTTAATTATAGGCTACCTTACTTCCACGTATGGGAAAGAATGGAAATACTCCTCCCACAGGAAATTATGGTGAATCGAAAGGTGAAATACGTAATTTTTACACATTTTTCTGGAAATCCTTCACTAAGATTTTTAATACCTACATCTATAGTTTAGTAAACAAAAGATTAAGTTTTGTGATATTATGTGTTTAACTTGTGTGTGTATCTGTGCTAAGCAGTGATAGCCTAGCGGTTGAACGCTTGCCTTCCATGCAGGAGGGAGTGAGTTCGATCCCGGCCCGCACCTCTGACTTTTCGAATTCATGTGCGGATTTATATTCGATTATCACTTGCTTTAACGGTGAAGGAAAACATCGTGAGGAAACTTGCACACCTGAGAGTGCTCCATACAGTTCTCAATGGTGTGTGTAGTCCGCCAACCCGCACTAGGCCAGCGTGGTGGACTAAGGCCTTAGCCTTCTTGTACTGAGAAGAGGCCCGTGCCCAGCAGTGGGACAGTACTGGTTACGTTATGTATGTGTGTATCTGTGTGTCTGTCTGTGACATCGTAGCTCCAAATAACGGATAAACCGATTATGATTTAGTTTTTTTTTGTTTGAAAGGTAACTTGGTCTAGAGGTGTTCTTAGCTATGATTCAAGAAAATCTATTCATCCGTTTGGAGATAATCAGCTCTTTTCTAGTTGATGAAGGGATGTGAGCAACGTCCAAAGGTCTGATCGATTCCAAATTTGATATCCTGTTATTTCAATGATATCGCAAGAACATGGTAACCATGGACGAATAAAGAAAGGCGGACAGAATCTCGCTAAACAATAAGCGAAGCACCCATAGTGAGACGGCTCGCTTAAAAGTACGGGCTGGCACACAACATTCACACCCATAGTAAGACAAACAGCCGCGATTACGCAACAAATCTAATGTGATGGTACTCTGTTATACTCCCAGTTTCCGAAAAACTAATCGACTGTCAAATCTCAGTTCAAGCGATGTGATTGGTTGTTAGTATTTTTGCGGAAATATATAATTATAATCGATCGAGATGTGTGAATTATATTTTTGTACTTAGTCTAATATATAATTTAGTAACATTTTAGTGAATATTGTAATTTTAAAATAAAACAAAACATTGGGCTTTATTTTCCTACTCTCAGCTGCTGCGCTTTCTTCGCAAAATCTGCAGAAATTTAGGTTTTAAACTTTTATACAATTGATGCGCTGTTCACAAATTACAGTATTTAAGAGCACTGAACTGACCGCTTACGTAAACTGTTGCTTATTTGTAAAACGATTCCAAAAAGTTATCAATATCTTCGTGGAAAATTTGTGCCTCCTCTGGAATATGTATAGCCGGAAGAGCGACATTGTCCAAAATTGTATATTCATATTCATTATCAACGGCGTCTTGGGATTTTTCTACGTCTTATTGGTGATTCGGTTCGGAAGTAAACGTAGAAGGAACTGCAATTAAAAAAAATTGTCATTCAATAAGTTCACTAAATTCTAACAAGTGAAGGTATCCCAGAAAAAAAATTAAAACTTACAAGTTTTACTAGACCAGGAGTGGGTACGATAGTACTATTAGGTATTCTGTGGGGTGGGTGTCATAGATATAACAGAAGACAACCCTGTAAATACAATAAAACTTGAGTTACTTACTAAAGAAACCAGAAAAGTGCAAGTCGCATTCTAGGAATTAGGCCTAAAATTAAATCTTACCGGTTCGTTTAGTTTTAGCGGTGTGTAGTGGAAATCCAATGAATAGCTCATCTGCCAACGATTCTGCAGTAAGTCCTACAGATAGAACAGCAATTTTCTTAGTTGGGTCTTCTTTTTCTTGAAATCCTTTGTTAGAAAATGACTGCCACAAATGTTTTAATTGGTGTAGTTTTCCAATGGGTATGTACACCAAATCCTCCTTTCCATTAACTTTAATCCATTGTTTACATCTAGAAAAAAACATTCATTGCATTATTATATTAGTAGTGCGTTACACGTTGTTATGGGCAAAGGTAACCGCTTAACATCATGTGGGCCTTTGGCTCGTTTCGCCATCTTATAATAAAAAAAAAAAAAACACTAAGCATAGAAAATTACAATTTGGCATAAAAGTACATAAAATAACGTCCAGCACCGCTTCGCTGCCCACAATTAAAACACCCAATGCACAAAGCACGACGCGCAATAACGGCGCAACAAACCGGAAACATCAACGCAAATCACTAGGAACAGTGACACACCGCGAACGCCACCGGAACACCACCGCGCGCCACGTGCGACCGTTGACGCGACGCACGTACCATCAACCGGCATGCCGTGACACCATATGCCGATCAAGCAACTATGCGCCCAACACGCGGCACACGCGCATCCATCACGCAGCGCATGACGTCACCACGCGTCGTCGCACATGCTACGCACGCGCGTGCACACGCACCGCCGCACCGCACGTGAAGAATTCGCGTGACGGCGCGCGAATGGGTGGCGCGGTGTCATCACGGTGCGCGGTGATTGTGCGGGTGCGTCGCGTTTTTGCGCCGTGTCGTGCGGCATAGTGCGTGTCACGGCCGGTGGTTTTTTGGTGCGGTTTGTTGAGCGTCATTCTATTCTATTCTATTCTTTATATATGGCAAGCGATGCCGATGTCGACAATTCTGCCAATGTCAGATGTGCAATGGAAAAGCATGTTTTTTTTTAAAAAAACAATTAAAAAAAAAAAAAAAAAAAACTTGAATTACAGTGAAACTCAATGTGTATTTTGTTGACGGAGTTAGTGAGCTGAAACAAACGAACAAATAAAATACTTATATGATACAATTGTTAAAAACAGTAAAATAAACGTATACCACAACCACATAAACAGGAAATTTGCGAAATGCGTCATAAATTTATAATTTAATATTATTGTGACGGATAAAAATCATCAGTGCCTGGAGTAACTCTGGAGAGGAATAAGTTAGTAGAGAAGAGAAATTAATTGGAACAGGAATCTTTAATTCAGGGAGGTGACTATATAAATCTAGGGGTGGGATGTTATTCGAACAGTTAAAAAATATATGATCTAGGGTACCCTCATCCAACCCGCATTCGCAGAGAGATGAGTCCCGAACACGAATTTTACGTAAAAAGACAGGAGAACAGCAATGACCTATACGAATTCTGCAGAGAACCGAAACGACTGTTTTTGAAACTTTTTTGTACCGGAAGTACCAAGGTTTTGTTTTTATGGTTGATTGTACTGCATAATAAAAACTACCTTTCTTTTTACTTGTGTCATTCCACAATTCCTGCCATGAAGATTCTAGACTGAATTTTCGAAGGCTCAGCAAATCATATCCTTGATTACGGAAATGCGCTAGATCTGCGGTTTCGGACGTGATAGCATCCTTAGCCAGCACATCAGCACATTCATTGCCCTTAATTCCGCAATGACTAGGTATCCAAACTAACTGAACATCTTTTTGATTATTGGCACAAGATAATAGAGTTTTTTTAATTTTTAAAATGAGGGGACTATGCAATTTACTCTTAAATGGGTTTTGGACTAAAGCTTGAAGACAACTGAGAGAGTCTGTAAAAATTACGCCATAATCAATATTATGCGATTCAATAAAAATGCATGCTTCTAATATAGCTACGCACTCGCCTGTGAACGGGAGCACTACGTTTCACCGAAATACGATCCACCGAAACACGTTTTAGCGACAACTATTCGTCGAACGTATCATTCCCCGATGCAACACTTGGTCGAATGTACATTTAGCCGACGCACGTTTCCCCGAATTATTTTTCGTCGAAACACTATTTGCCGATGGCTTCTTTTACCGACGTACCTTTGACCGAAGGCTCAGTTTGTCGAATCGTGGTTTGGGTATATCTAGAGTATGTAAACTGTATTTTTATAATTTTATCTATTAAAAAAAAAAAAATTAAGTAACTAACTTACTTACTTTGCACATTTTTTTTTCTTTTTGCCGTGGGGAATTCCTCATGGACGCACTCCACCCGGGGTAGGCGGAGCCAGTGTCAGACTCTTACCGACTAAAACCACCACGGTGTTCCTTCCACTACCTTAGCCGGGGGCGTGGGAACCCGTGAGTATTCACACGTAACCACCCCCGACAGGTACCGGCCCGCCACAAGCAGGCGAGCCCCTTCTCCCCGTGCGGCCTAACGTCGGTCGCACCCACCCTCCTCAGTGGCGCACACGGAACACTGCACGCCACCTCACCTCATGGGCCTTTACCAGCTGCGCCAACTACGCCGGCTGTGCTAGCTACGCCAGCTGCTGGTCGGGCAGCAGATTACCCCGAGTCTGCTGCTCGCAGGCCCTACCTCCCGTAATTTTTTATAGAGGTTTTCTTCCTCGCAGTCCGAGCGGTGAAGCCAAGACCCTTGGTCCCACGAGGCGCGAGAACACTACTTAGCGGGCACTCCTGGGGTTACGAGATCGACGGAGGCAGGGAAAGACAGTATCCCCGCTGGCAGTGGCAGGGTGAGTGCACACCGGGCCCACCCCTGCTCCTCCACTGTGCCCTCTGTTGGCAACAGAGGGACACGTGGAACAACTCCCCACTGGCCCAGAACGGGCCCCTCCCGTGCCAGAATTTTCGCCACAGGCAATAAAATCCCCCGAAGGTTAATCACTCGAAAGGAAATGATTGCCCGTGCCCAGGATGCACCGGCCAAACAACTGCCGTTCCCTCTAGACGTGTCTAGAAGGACAAGCAGCCGTCAGGCACACGTGGAGGTTTTCTAGCCAGCACCCCTACTTACTTTGCACTAGTTTATTGTATTGTGCTGGCGCTGCATACGGAACATATTTTTCGTAGGTTTTGTTAGAGTATGACATATCTATACTACCAGGCCCCTCAGAAAGTATTGCGAAAAAAAGTTTTTATATATGGGAGACTGGCCAGTTATAATGTTTTTCGAAAATATGATTATTATTTATAAGTAAAAATAAGTAAGTTCCAATTTCAAAATTTCCCTCCACATTTTTTGCGAGTTAATTCAAAGTATTGTGTCTCACTGAAATATGGATCTGCGCCGGGAACATTTTAGAGCTATGATTTTATACGATTTCAAGTGTCGCCTGAAACCGGATGAATCGTACGATAGACTTCAAATGGCATTCATGGATGAAGGCCCTTCCAAGGCAACCGTGTATCGTTGGTATAACGAATTCAAGCGCGGTCGACCAACTTTGGGGGATGACGAAAGAAGCGGTCGCCCTTTGACGGCTGTTACCGAAGAAAACGTGCTAGCAGTGAAAAATTTAATCCAAGACAATAGGCGAATTACATATCAGGAGATTCAACACATATTGAAGATTGGATCGGGAAGCGTTCACGAGATTCTACACAGCCATCTTCGCGTGAGGAGGATAGTATCACGCTGGGTGCCGCACAACCTCACCGATGCTCAGAAGCAGGCCCGGGTGGAATGGTGCCGTGATATGCTTAACAAATTTGAAGCAGGCTCGTCTCGGCGTGTTTACGACATCGTTACAGGTGATGAGTCCTGGATTTATCAATACGACCCAGAAACCAAGCGCCAGTCGACTGTTTGGGTGTTTCAAAATGAGCCAACGCCTACCAAAGTGAAGCGATCTAGAAGCGGGGGTAAGATTTTGATCGCTAGCTTTTTTAATTTGACTGGCCACTTGGTATCAATTCCCTTACGGGATCAAAGAAGCATTAATGCCAAATGGTATACTACCAAATGTTTGCCAGAAGTTTTCTCTGTTATAAGCAACAAGCGACCAAACACAGGGCTCCGCGGGCTACTGCTCCACCACGACAATGCACCTGCGCACACCGCACTCAAAACGAGGGACTTCCTGGACAGCACGCCAGTCAAACTCCTGGGTCACCCTCCTTACAGCCCTGATCTAGCACCGTGTGACTTCTTTTTATTCCCAAAAATAAAAAATCAGCTCAAAGGGATACAATTTTCGTCGCCGGAAGATGCGCTGGCTGCGTTCGAGCAGGCTGTAAACGAGGTGTCTGCGGCGGACTGGAAAAAGTGTTTTGAAAACTGGTTTAGGCGCATGAATCTTTGTATAGAGGCTGGTGGAAAGTACTTTGAAAAGATTTGATAAAAATATATGTACGTATAGAACATTTTTTTTTAGTTTCGCAAAACTTTCTGAGTGTCCCACGTATTTTTATAATTTTATCGATAAAATTATAAAAATACAGTTTAAATACTCTAGATATACCCAAACCACGATTCGACAAACTGAGCCAAAGGTCAAAGGTAAAAGAAGCCATCGGCAAATAGTGTTTCGACGAAAAATAATTCGGGGAAACGTGCGTCGGCTAAATGTACATTCGACCAAGTGTTGCATCGGGGAATGATACGTTCGACGAATAGTTGTCGGTAAAACGTGTTTCGGTGGATCGCATTTCGGTAAAACGTAGTGCTCCCCCTGTGAACACAGAAGATTCCTTCGGACATTTAAATTTTAAAATGATTTTAGAATTTTGATAATATACCGCAGCACCCGTGTAACTAACATTAGATAATTTTGACGCATCCGTAAAAAATCATTGAAAACCATTCCATCTCTCACCTACAGCGGCGTTAAAAGTCGAGTTAGCTGAAGGAGATCTTTTAGAAATACCAATATCAAAAAATATGTTTGGCTTAAAACATAAAACATCATATTCAAAGCTGAAGAGGGGTAACCTGGGATACTGAACTATAGTAGGACATTCTAAATTTTGGAGAAGACGAAATGATTCTAAGATCAAGGGAATTTCTTTATACTTCCAATAACTTGAGCTTCTACACATGGCGTCTAGATCACTAAGCTTTAGTAAGAGGGGTTGTGCAGTTTTAGACATTAATCTAGACACAAAACGAGAAGCCAGATATTTCCGCCTCAGGGCTAAGGGAGGTTCAGCACACTCGACCTGCAGCGCGTTAATAGGCGAGGACTTCATACAACCCAGGATGATCCGAAGGCATTTAGACTGGACCCCATCCAGTCGAGCCAGAGCACCTTTATTACACGGAATCAATACATATGTGCCATAGTCTAAAATGCTGCGAATTAAGGCGTTATAAACTAATTTCATGGTATAAGGGTGGGACCCCACCAGACGCCCGCAAGAGCTTTTAAAATTGGAATTGTTTTTTCACATTTTTGAATTAATAAGTTTATGTGATGCAATCCAGTCAGTTTAGAATCCAAAACAACACCTAAAAATTTCACTTTATTAACTAATGGGATATTATGACCTTGAATGTCTACTGTAACTGTTGGAAGCTGTCTTTTGCGGGAGAAAATCACTGCCGAACTTTTTGGTGCAGATAGGTTCAAGCCATGCATTAATAACCATTGGTTCAAAGAATCCAGGGACAAGCACAGAGATGATACGGCGTCAACGATGGAGGGATCCGTCACATATAACACTATATCATCAGCATACTGCAAAATGCGACAATTACTGTTTAGACAAGTGCCAATGTCAGCTGTGTACAAGTTATACAGCAAAGGACTGAGGACGGAGCCTTGTGGTAGTCCCTTCCATGTTCGACTCACGTCGAATTCCTCACCCTGGACTCTCAGAACCAGAGACCGAGACATAATTAGACTACATATGCACTGTACCACCTTAACCGGAAGTCTCAGCTGGTGCAATTTTTGCCTGAGAATGGGAAAAAGGACGTTATCATATGCAGCGGAGATGTCGAGGAAGGCAGCAACAACAGATTCGTTTTTGGAAAGCGATAACCTTATATCCGTTACTAACACACCCACACTATCCATTGTACTGAGCCCTTTCCTAAAACCAAATTGAAAAGTCGGCAGTAATTTCCTGGATTCTACTATCCACTCTAGTCGATTTTTAATTAGGTGTTCCAGTAGTTTGGCAAGGACTGAAGATAAAGCAATTGGTCTAAACCCATTCGGATCATCCGCATGTTTGCCTGGTTTTAAAAGAGGAATAATAATTTGCAACTTCCACTGATCTGGAACCCAACCGAAACAATAACAAAAGTTAATAATGTTCAAAAAATACTTTTTTGCCTTATCACCAGAATGAACTATAAACGAATATGGCACACCATCTATGCCAGGAGCCGAGTCCCGGACATGTCTGAGTACCACATTCAGCTCATCCATTGTGAATGGCACATCGAAAGGATCTTCTGAATCTTCTGATGTATTCACAGGTGAGTGAAGACATTCTGTTGAGAGTGGTACATAAGGTGGAGCAATTTTATCAAAAAAACATTCAGCTGTTTCCTTAGTAATAGGTGATGAGATGGATGATGAACAACCTCCTCTAAATCTATTCATTTTCTTCCATACTACTGATAAAGGAGTAGAAGGGGATAAGGAACTGCAGAACTTACGCCAACCTGCACGTTTCTTCCTACGGAGAAGCCGTTGAGATTTGGCATAGGCATGTTTATATAAAATTAGATTGTCAGTGGTCATCTCATCGTTGTAACGCTTTTCGACCACATTTCTCTCTCTGACGGCCAAAGTACATTCATGGTCCCACCATGGAGGAGAGGGGATTTTATTACGTGCACTATTTTTTAACGGAAAGCAAGAATCCGCACTTGCGGTGATAGCTGCAACAAAACCTTCATAACAACTCTTAGCATGGGAGTGACCAGAGGAATCTGAAAAACTTGAATCTAAATTTGGAAGATCATCAATTTTATCCTCCAATGATGATAAAAACTTTGTCCAGTTTGGTTTGGACAGCGACAACACAGCCCCTAGACGGATATTGTTGAATTTAATGCGTACAAACAATTCTGCCACTAGCTGAGGTATGAGGAAGCGGGGTACTGCGATCCGGTTGGCCCTGACAATGTCATTATGTCATAGAAACTTCAAACTTTGTAGGGTTAGAGACGAGACAGATTTAGATTCAACACGATATAATATCGATAAAATATTATTTTATCGATATTATTTTTATGTAATACGTAGTATTAATTATAAGGATTTTAGCTTCTTATTTCTTTTAATATTATTTAATAATAAAGTAATTAATATACTAATAATAATAGTAAGTATTACATGTAGGGAGGGAGTCTTTCAAAATTATCTTAATTTTGAAAGTAAGATGGGTGCTCTGTACTTTCAGAATTAAGATAATTATATCTTTAAAAATATCTTTATGTATTTATTTGGTGTTGAATATGGAGTTATTATTTTGTAAAGCGGATATTTTAAAAGAGGTAATTGTCCGTTTATATAGTAAATAAATATTAAATAATAAAGTAATTAATTTAGTAGTAGTATTATATTATTTATTTTACCGAGCAATATTACACAAAATGTTACATTAACATACTAGGTACTACGTCTAGGTATAAATATTATTGTACCTACTTAACATTTAAAAGTGAACACAGCATGGAACAAAAACAAATATTATTGCAAACTATAACAGCTAATTAGCACGTAAATAAAACGTTATTCAAAAGAAAAGAACCTACTCAAAAATAACTTAAATTTAAAGGACAAAAAAAAACAAAAAAAATCTAATCACCACTAATCATTTTTTAAATAAATTAATTTTATATATGTATAGCCTTCGAATAGTGCATTTGTAACTTTGAGCTTTTATAATAAAGCCATTATAAATACCATTCGATATAATCAAATAAAACAAATTTTGTGACTAATGAATATAACAACTTTTTGAACTAATAACTGTAATTTGGTTCTAGTACTCGCTGGCAGCTACCGCGGCACCACTCACTTCGCTCGCTCACAGTTCTAACCTTACCTAACCTATTTGATATATTTCTGATTGTTTTTATATAGTAGTATAGTATAACGGGCTGGTTTCCGCAACTCCACGTTCAAGCGTGTATTTTGCGTACGGTGTTTTTATATAAACAATGTTGAATTAGACAGTAAACTGTACAATTGTCGTCAATGTAACCTCAAATTATGCGACTGCTCAAGAGGTCTCTTTTGGGTATTGAAATCTTTTTTATTATTTTATTTTAGTAGTAATTGAAAGCGAAATTCTGATAGTACTGAGTAATTTTTTCAGTGTTTACGTGTCAAACCGCGTTTGACAGTATTATTGTGATATTTAATAGATTTTAACAAAACCAAAAGATTGACGAAACAAGTATACGAAGCGAGTGTGGATGGAAGAGTTGGAAGGGGACGACCTCGGCGAACGTATCGCGATCAAATCGCGGATGTTCTCAAAAAATGCCAGGTTAAGTGTTTTCTAAATTGACGAGCATGCATGACGAGGTTAATGGACGTAGATGAAGGGAAAGAGGTGTGTCAGGATCGTAGCAGGTGGAAATCCATAGTCTCTGCCTACCCCAATGGGAAACAGGCGTGATAATATGTATGTATGTATGTATGTAACAAAACCAAACATTTTCAGGGATGTAATAGTGCGATTGATTTTAATTGAGGAAGTTTTTCGCAAAGAGGCCTTCGAAAGAAGTAAAAGACCAAGTAGCTTAATGGAGAAATATTACACATCCGTGCAAATCTTAAATAAAATCGAATGTGACACAAAAGTTGTTATTTTACTAAATTATTCATTCCTAGCTGTGCTTGTGACCCTGTCCGTGTGGAAGTTGTAAATTAACATCGTGGGCCTTACTCCCGACTGGTTCAAGCTCTGAACCAAATCGAGCTAATTTCAATTCCTAGAAAAAAGCAGTACGATTTGACACTAACTCGAATTCAAATTCGATTGATACAGCACTCGATCCAGGCGGGGTCAGGAGTAAGGCTTAGAAGTGGGTAGCTACTCTAATAACTAGCTAAATAGCGGCTATTCAACAAATAGCCATGGCTACTTCGATCAATGGCTACGATATCTGTCAACACGATAGCTAGCTATTGGCTACTGCTTCGAATAACCAACAAGTTTACGGTGTAGCGGGCAGCCGCTGCGCTGCCGTGAGCTGACCAAGTAAAATAGCTATTGGCTATTGGTAGCTAGCTAGCGACTTTCTTTATTTTTACGATTTCTAACATAACTTAGTAGTCAATTAGGTTTAAAATCGTTTGAGATCTATAATTTTGTTTGTACAACAAAAGAAGGGTCTTTTGTTGTAGTTTTTACTGTAATTTTATTAGTTAATTTTAAATTTTCAATGTTTTCGACAGTTAAATATGTAGTAATTAGTAATACGTAATAAATGTAAAAATACGTACGTACGAAGGAAAGTCATTTTTTTTCAACAATACAATACAATACAAATACTATTGTACACAAAAGAAGATAGCAACATATATGACTTATATAGAACACATGTACAATGGGCGGTCTTATCGCTCAAGGCGATTTCTTCCAGACAACCTTAGGATGGACAATATGGGCAAGTAAAGAGAGGGGTAGTACGCAGTGTAACAACATAATAGAATACATATACTACATAAAATAAATACTATACATATATCTATAACAAAACTACATAAATATAAGATACAATAAACATAATAAATACAATACAATATGTCTAAATATTACATAATGTACCTGCCGGAAATTACAGTGATGATAGGTAGCGATCATTTACCAGTTTTTTAAATATAGGCAAAGATTGAGCACGCCTCACTTGTACTGGCAAAGCATTCCACAGGCGAGCAGCCTGAACTGTAAAAGAATTACCAAAGAAATTTGTGGAATGCGATGGTATCGCCAACGTGAGGTTTTCTGATGACCTTAAGAGCCTCGAATGTGTGTCACGAAGGAACACTAACTAACTAAAGGACTAACTAAAGGAACTAACTAAAGGAACTAACTAAAGGAGCATTCTTTGCTAAGATCATTTTTCTCTAAGGTCAATGACCTTTGAACTAGGACGTCTTAAGTATTTTTCAGTTTTCTGTCTATAACTCAAAAATTTATAATCACATTATACTCAAAATAATTTTAAAAGAGAGTTTTTACAAAGGTCTATCAACGTGGAGAATTATAAGTATCTACGTTACATAGTTTAGAGATGGCAGGGGGTGGGGGGGGACACATTGCAAGCCACTTTAGCTGGCTATATTTCGCAGATGGTACACCTGATAAAAAAGTGCTGTATGAAACATTACCTTCATTTTAGTAGACCTATTCAATGATACCACACACGAGGGGGTGGAGCGAAAAAAATATTTTCATCCCCATTTCACATGTATGGGCGCCACCCCTAAAATACATAATCACGCATTTTTTATTCTTTTAAAATTGAGATCTATATTTAAACTATCTTTTAACAAAATTGCATGTACTTATATTTATAACTGTCGAAGTTATTAAGCTGTAAAGGATTAGGACAGACGGACAGATGGATAGACGCACAGACGGACGGACATGACGAAACTGTAAGGGTTCCTTGTAGGACTACGGAACCCTAAAAAAGTTACATATATCATTTATCGTGTACGTATCGGTCGGAACAAAAGTTCGTTTATCGTTGAACGGGAGTAGACTCCCTGGCTGTTATAGGTATATAAAGATTGAATATTTGAAATCGTAGTTTTTTTTTTTTTGTAGATTGCAAAATATTCTACTACCTATATTTTTCAATTTCGTTGATAGTATGGAGAACTTTGTTTCATCGATAACAGATTTAGTACATCACTAGTTACATTGACAATTAAATAGAGGGAAAGAGATAGTGTATTAAGTGCTTGCGTAAGAAAGAGATGTTTTGTGAAAGACATCAACGTGCCGTCTGCACCTTTGGTGTCCGTTACGAATTAACCAGTATAAGATGAACTCTCATTAAAAATTAAATCAGTTGAAAAATCTAATTGGATAATGACATTATTAACTTAACGATGAAATGTTATGCCGTCTTTCTGGACACTCAAAGACTTGCTGTTTTTAAAACACAATCGTACTGTGCAAGAAGTCATTACAACATTTATTTGTAAATTTTGTGTTCACTAACACGGAAGTGTCAACGGCTCACAGAAGTGGTCGTAACTGATTCAAATTGTTTGAGTGGCGGCTTACATACAGGATTTTTCCCTTATGTGTGATAGAAATCGGTCGCCTGTTATGTGGCGTCTAGGGGCTGTGTTGTCGCTGGGTTTGGACAAATTGAATTTCAAGAGTGGAGGGGAAGATTTTTCTAAAAAAGTCCTATTAGCCAAAGATATAATAATGGGGTAGTGGTCACTGCCATGCGACAAAGTAGTGCATTCCCAATGCATCGATGGTGCTAACTCAACTGAACAAAAGGTTAGGTCCACGCAACTTTTTCGTTGTCCAGGAATTGGTCTACGAGTTGGGCAACCATTGTTCAGGATACAGAGGTTTAGATCATCCAAAATCTCCACCAAACCCTCACCAAAAGCGTCACAACGATCAGACCCCCATCTGAAATGGTGACCATTAAAGTCACCCATGACCAGTATAGGACCATCGATATTTTCAAACATGTTCCGTAAAATTG
Source organism: Asteroscopus sphinx (assembly GCA_949699075.1). Lineage (NCBI taxonomy): Eukaryota > Metazoa > Arthropoda > Insecta > Lepidoptera > Noctuidae > Asteroscopus > Asteroscopus sphinx. Next base: position 16,577,239 of record OX453024.1, read on the forward strand.
TTAAAAAGTTATTGCGAGGATGGGCTATATATATGGAGAACACCGTGATGCCCTCCACTCTCCCTGCCACAACACTCATATCCTCCCCAAGTGGAGGCAAAGATAGGGGCGAAATAGGGATGCGATTATTGACGAAGAGAGCCGACCCTCCATAGCTATCGGATCTATCACATCTAAGTATGTTAAATTGTGGTATACGAAAACTAAGACTTGGGGTTAGCCAAGTCTCAGCAATAGAGCAAGCCAGCGGCTTATATTTATTTAAAAGAAATATGAGGTCGTGCTTCTTATGAAACACGCTCCTCACATTCCACTGAAGGAAAACTTGGCGAGACGCCATTTTTAATGTTTAATAAAATATTAATAAGGTGATCAGCAACGTTGGACGGTGATTGGGAAGAATGGGAAGGATTGGAAGATGACATAACAGTTGTCAAAAATTTAATGAGTAGTTCAATTACAGAAGAGAAATTGTTGGGTGATTCTAAGAAAGGGTTATTTAGAGCACAGCCATTAGGTTGTGAAAGTTGAGGAGAATTAATGATCTGCTGATGAGCAGCTTTATCATATGAGGGGGAAAGAGGAGCATGGGTCTTAGGCTTAAGAAACACAGTTTTTCGGTATGACTGAGGGGAAGTTGATTTGGTAACGTTGGCATAATTGCAAGAAACTACAGGTATAGATTTATTTATTTATTTAAACTTCATGCAACATGTGTACATAGGCGGACTTAATGCCTTAGGCTTAGATGTGCTGGCTTCAGCATATGAGATAGTTTTCTCAGCCATAACCGTCTTGATAGCCCTCTGTCTACCATACTCCGGGCAAGACCTGCTATTAGCAAAGTGATTCCCCGAGCACAGCACACAAAAAGCTTCAGCCTCAGAAATGCTGCAACCATCACCGGGGTGATCGTGGCCACATTTAATACAGCGTGGTTTTGATCTACAAAGTGATTCAACATGCCCAAATCTACAACACTTACGACATTGAATGGTAGGATATATGTACTGATCGACAGGGAGAGAAGTATAGCAGCAGTATATCCTCTTTGGGAGAATTTGTCCATCGAAGGTTATAACACAGGTCTCCGTAGGCTTCCATTCTACACCCCCGTCTCTCAAAACTTTTCTATTAATGCGGCGCACTTTAAGTATCTGCCCACAGCCTGAGGGCACAGATAAGTATACTTTAGCCTCCTCTTCCGACATGTCATTTGGTACCCCCGAAACTACACCCATACGGGTAATATTGAACGAGGGGATTGCAGCAATATGATTGTTTTTGTGTAAAAGACTGTTAACTAAGAAAGAGTTAGCATCCTGAGGGGAAGCCAACTCTACTGACACACGGTTCCTGCCAATCCTTTTAATACCATCGCGAACAATGTTCGCAATGTTATTTTTATATAAAAACAAGCCAAAAGTAACTGGGTGAAGGGTGGTGCCGGCATTAGGTTGGGATTCTACTCGAGAGACGTGGACGATGAACGGAGCCTTATCAATCGCAGAGTACTTTTGACGACCAACTTGACTTTTAGGGTGTTTTGTTGGGGGACTAGTTGTCGTACTTTCGTCGTCACCGGGGCGTTTGCGTGAGCTATGCTGTAATGTATTCTGCGAGTCAGAAACACTGCAAACATCATCCGCAAATTGCGATAGAGGGTTAGGATTTGGGGAGAAAGGAGAGTATGGAGGGGTTGAGGGAGGAGCTGAGGATGAAATATCCGGAGGATCAGGCGGTTTATTTTTATCCATTTTTCTCCTTAAAGCGCACCGTTATTCTAGTTACACACAATACAAACCTGATAACAAACACAAGGACAACACACTTAAACAAAAATACGTCACAAAAGACACAAATCCACTCAAAAACAACGAAATATCCCTGACACACGTGCTAACCAGAAACACTCTGTGGCGAGAATCGTTGAGCGTCATTGGTGTTTAATGATGGTGTGACAGAAGATTTCCACGAACACTACGAACTACCTACAAGAGAAAAATTACTGTGAGGTATCCAAAAAGACTATCATGTATCATCATCATCATCGATAAGATACAGTTATAAAATATGTCACAATATTTGTACGAGTACACTACATGTATGGCAGTAGTAAAAGGTCACGTATTCAACACACGCGCTCTAGACCAAGGAGGCAAGCGAGGACGAACGAATGATTTATATGGCAAATGAGCACAACAGGGCATTCGCCATCGTTCGTTCGCCCTTGCTGTTTGGTATTTAGCTGTACTGTATTTTATTTGGTACCGTGTTTTCAATAACTTAGCGCTTTTTTCAGTGAACTCAGCGCGCATTCGGTAAAGAGTGTTGGCGGCACTGACGCCATCTTTTATTAAGTTCAATCGGTACTTCGAATGTTATTAGGTTGGACGGTTCCCATTTAACTTGTGCTTCACGCGGTAGACAGTTGCAATCTCTGCTGTGCTTGAACTGATAAAGAGGAATGGGTGAAGGAAATTGATGGTTTATTTTACTAAGCTCGGCGCTGACTTTTCTAGTACTTTCAGAACTACTTCTAGTTACACTTGTGTGAGTAAAATATTGCTTTTGATTCTTTGTGTCTAGTAAGTAATACTATATCGATCGATAATGCTATACAGGTAGACATGGGTCAAAAATAATCTAGGCATGCGAGACAAAAAACTAGCGTGTCGTGAGGCCAGAACCATATCGAGGTTGATAGTTTTTTAGTAGACACGCTATAGTGTGTTTCCACCTTTACATCAGAAAAGTTTTTATAATAGGAATGCTCTCTCGTTTATTACAAGCATTGGACCTTGGACTTTTTATCTTGGACTTTACCAATTTATTATAACCTACATATTTACTGATTTTAAATAAACTTTCATTTTTTTTATATTATTATTGCCATATTTATTTTTAAAAATAAACTGCAATCTACAAAAACAAGCTAAACAATCCAGCATCTAAATGTATTCAAAGCACAACATTTCATGACCTCGTGCTAAAGTTGAACGGTAAAGAAAACAAATGCTGTACAACTTTGTTACGTGACCAGTATGTTTTCTGCGTATCTATTTTGATAAAGAGTAGCGAAAGTAAGTTTGTTCTAAGGATATTTTATTTAAAAGTAAACAAGTATTGAATTGGCACAGGACCGGTCGTTGTGGCGATGCTTGGGGGAGGCCTATGTCCAGCAGTGGACGTCTTTCGGCTGAAATGATGATGATGATGATGAAAGCTACAATATTCAATTATATTGGTAATTCAATATATTTAATTATTTCCAAATGATAGTAATAATATTAATTCTAGAAAATTATGATTATGGTGGGTCATGATTCCGTTTGGTCGAGTGTACATAAAAAACAATCTTATTTAAAAACTATTGCGTATAGTCTGTTATTCTCGTCTGACGTCTTTTGCTGCACCAGTAATTTTGTTGTATTTTTTTACTTATGTTATTCATATCTTGCGATAGTGAGGCATCTTGGTGATAAAGGAAGTACTTTTCCAATAATTTAGCTGCTCCCAGAGCTTCTGCTTTTCTGCTCGGCGGAGGCTCATCCGTCTCATCTTCTTTATCACCTTGTTCTTGATCCTCAGTTTTTCTCACTGAATCCAAAATTTCTTTGGCTGTGAGTGAAGCCGCTGTAAGCAGGCAATCGTCTACTTCGATGCAGGTTTGAAGATTTTCCGTATTCCCTGCCATGTTGAACTGTTGAATCCACTCAGTTAATGGAAGGTCGTCGTCGCTATCAAACTCAGGTTCTGTTTCCACCTTATCACTCGTAGAATTGGTACAAAGTCCAGCATGTCGAGAAGAGTGCTGTATAGTTATGGGTGTCACTTCTTTCCAGGTTACTGCATGCTGCATATTAACAGAAGTTTTACCCTCAGATTCGACGACATTTTTATTGTATGCCAGTTACGGCGGGTCATAGCAGCACAACATAATGTACCTATTTAATAACTGTCCTTATTTTACCTATGTACCACAATATAAATTGAATGAATTGAATCTTTTCTTAGCGAGATTCCGTCCGCCTTTTTTATTCGTCCGAGGTTAAGATTATCATAGTGATAAGTCACCGATTTTTATTTTGCATGCAAGTGCATTTGCCCGTATTTATATTGTACAATGGGTGCTCTTACACACACACATATTATATTTTTTAATTTATCTTAAATGAACTTATTCCATCATATTTCTATACATTTTTACAAGAATATTGAATATAGTAGCTAACAGTATCATACGCGCAATCATGTTTTGAAACGCAAAATTTTGAAAGTTTTCAAATTTTACATTAATTTAGACCTTACATATACAAAATAAACTAAGAATTTAAATCACTTACAAGTTACACATAATATTAGATGTGCTATTGATCTGGATACATAGTTTTTGTACAGTCGCCTGCCTGCATGACAGTGGTAACACGTCAATTCGAAAACCCCCCTTACTGGTTACGAAATAAAGATGCTGTTAATATCAAAGTGTTACCACCGACGTGCGGTCGACTGTACTACTATGTCCAGACAATATTAATAAGCCCGATTGATAAAAATGCAATAATTTGCAACATCTTCAGTGTTTTCAAAATTAGTGTATTGTCCATACGCTCAAATAGTGACGCCCTTTGAAAACTATCCCTCAACCCTAAAAAAGCCGCCTCGAAAACAAACGATACCGCCACAGACTTACATCCATAAACGGGTTTAAACTAATGTTTTGGTACAAAATAAATAAATTATTTATGTACGGTCACGATCCTTCCCGGTGGTACATTTTGTCAACAAAATCCCTTGAACGAAACCTGCTACATTACACGTACCTACGGCTGCCATCGAAGATTGACTACTGCAAGCGATTTTAGCCTTAGTCGTGGTTCAACGGAAAGATTTCCTACTGTATATTAATAAATATAATTTAAATAATTAATGTGTAAAATTCTATAATATATCAATTTAAGTATTCTATTATATATTATTTATAATTTTATTATTAAATTTAATTTCAGCTTATAAAAAAAAAGTTTGATGAGTAGCTGTGTGTACCTACTTACTGCGGTCAGTTAATCCTACTAATATCATAAATGAGAAAGTATGGATGTTTGTTTTTTGTCCTTCAATCACGCTAAACTGGGCTGGGCAGCATTTGGCAAACTTCGCCGAGTCTTCTCGTCGCCTATACCGCAAAGTTTGAAGACAAAGGTCTTCAACCAGTGTGTCCTGCCAGTCATGACTTACGGTGCCGAGACGTGGACACTGACAGTTGGGCTAGTCCACAAATTTAGAGTCGCTCAGCGAGCTATGGAGCGAGCTATGCTTGGAGTTTCTTTGAAGGATAAAATCCGTAACGAGATTATCCGGAGAAGAACCGGAGTGACCGACATAGCTTGTAGGATCAGTAAGCTGAAGTGGCAGTGGGCTGGCCATGTCTGTCGAAGGACCGATGGCCGTTGGAGCAGACGAGTCCTTGAGTGGAGACCGCGTATCGGCAAACGCAGCGTAGGGCGCCCCCCTGCCAGGTGGACCGACGACCTAAAGAACGTGGCTGGGGGGGACTGGATGCGGAAGGCAGAGGACCGAGCGTTGTGGCGCAACTTGGGAGAGGCCTATGTCCAGCAGTGGACAGCGATAGGCTGAGTTGATGAATCACGCTAAAACTAACCTAAACAGATTTGGATGAAATTTGGCACACAGATAGACGATAACCTGGGTTAAACTAAAGGCAGTTTCCGAGGGATTCGCAATGATGTCAACCGCGGGCACAGGCTGGTCACATAAAATTTTCTTATTTTATTGTAGAACCTCGTCATTTTGATCTGATTGGTAAAAATGTAATAGGTACGACTGCTACGAGAGATTCCCATTCAAAAGTCAATTGCTTTTGCCAACACTAGCAATTGAATCTTGTACCTTTTAAGGTAAAAAATGTCTATATTAACTTGAATAGATTGCAGAAGTAACCAATCTAATCCAACTGAAAAAGGGATGTAGAGAAAAGATTCAAAAATTTCATAAAATACCAAAATGCTACAACACCACGCTCTACCTCTCCTCTCGTTTCTTCTGCCTCGTTGGTCTAGTTGTCGCAAGCGCGACTGCTAAGCATGTCCTGGGTTCGATTCTCAAGTCGGGCAAAGTAGTATTGTGTTTTTTCATAAGGAAACTTTCAGTAGCAGCCCGGAGTCTGGATTTGTGCCCGGTTAATGCAATGGACTCGCATATTACATGAGACCTAATAACATAACAGGCGAAATGTTGGTGTACTAAATTCCTCTGCCTACCCCTTCAGGAAAATAAAGGCGTGATGTTATGTTACAACATCACCTAAATAAAATGTTTAAAAACTGCCTCAAAATCGTGAAGCAAGTCAAAGATCTTATTTCCCTGTAGCAAGATTCGACACACGTTCCATTAACTACAAGCCAAAAGTCAAGAATCATTGAGAACAAAAGGTACAAATGAAACAGCATCAATTTGTCGGGCAACGCGCGGTCGTGTCGATCGGGCCACAGATAACGATCGTAATGACCGATGGCCAATGGGCCACCACTCAAAACTGACTACCGAAACGCTACCAGCTTCCATGCGATGCGTTACTATTACTATTAACTAATCGACGTAAAATCTTATTTGATTGGCCTTTTAGAATTAGAAATTGGTGTACAGGTTTATAGTATTTTTTTTCTTTTTAAGAAAATCGTGAAAATGATTGAAAACTAAAGAAGGAGGTCGATGACTACAAAAGCCGGTGAACTGCGAAAGACCAAGTTGATTGATTGGTTGGTTCATACGATCGAGTAACCGTGAAACCCCAAGGCCGAAGTCAATGGATCTCAAGCGTGTGTAATAGTGTGTATGACATACCACAATACATCGAGTTTCATCGAACATACCGCATCAGTGTAGTCTGCAAAAAAATATTCCTCTATGAACACTTACAAATTGAAGCAACTAGCAGCTAATGATGACAAGTGATAGATAATAGCATCAGCTATTTTTTCATTAAACCCCGAACAGCGCGAAAATTAAACAGACGGCACCAAACACAAACCGAGCGAGTGCAGCTCAAACAGATCGCACGATCTGTAAGCTCAGCGACTCGCATCACAGATCATAACTCGAAGTAGATCTCGAGGCAGATACACAAATTGAGCTGATCTGTGAGCCGGTTCACAGCTCCGGCTCACTGACCTGAACCGTGAGCTGAGCTGCAGCTCATGCATTTTTGTTGAGTTACCCATGTCTAGAAGCCATCACGTCACTCAGTTTTGTTTTGCTTCTGATCCATTTGTTCCGCTTCCGGTACAAACGTAAACGAGATAAAATTATAATTATTGTTCAAGAAATTTCAAATATTTAGATTAACTAGAATTATTAAATAGTAAATTAATTACGCCACTATTTAAGTGGATGGACTATATAAAGTATTAACAAAAGTAGAATATTAATAGTATTAAATTATTTACTTGATTCACCACAAAAGCTTTTTATTAGTATTGACACTAACAGTCGTTTCGGTAAAGAGTTCAAAGTACCCCGTTAAGGTGCTTATGAATATAGAACGGTATTTACTTTGTTATGACAGCGATTATCTTCAAATTCATTGCTTTCAAGGTTCATTTAATTCAATATGTAAAGCTTTCATTTATTAGTTTAATTTTGCTGAAGATTTGAAAAGGCTAATCAACCTTCATTACTTTTTTAAGGGACTATTAATGATACAAGTTGAAGTTTTCATTTCAGATTTGAAGCAGGCTCGTCTCGGCGTGTTTACGACATCGTTACAGGTGATGAGTCCTGGATTTATCAATACGACCCAGAAACCAAGCGCCAGTCGACTGTTTGGGTGTTTCAAAATGAGCCAACGCCTACCAAAGTGAAGCGATCTAGAAGCGGGGGTAAGATTTTGATCGCTAGCTTTTTTAATTTGACTGGCCACTTGGTATCAATTCCCTTACGGGATCAAAGAAGCATTAATGCCGAATGGTATACTACCAAATGTTTGCCAGAAGTTTTCTCTGTTATAAGCAACAAGCGACCAAACACAGGGCTCCGCGGGCTACTGCTCCACCACGACAATGCACCTGCGCACACCGCACTCAAAACGAGGGACTTCCTGGACAGCACGCCAGTCAAACTCCTGGGTCACCCTCCTTACAGCCCTGATCTAGCACCGTGTGACTTCTTTTTATTCCCAAAAATAAAAAATCAGCTCAAAGGGATACAATTTTCGTCGCCGGAAGATGCGCTGGCTGCGTTCGAGCAGGCTGTAAACGAGGTGTCTGCGGCAGACTGGAAAAAGTGTTTTGAAAACTGGTTTAGGCGCATGAATCTTTGTATAGAGGCTGGTGGAAAGTACTTTGAAAAGATTTGATAAAAATATATGTACGTATAGAACAATTTTTTTTAGTTTCGCAAAACTTTCTGAGTGTCCCACGTATTTATTAGTGTATAAGCTTTTTTGTTTGTAAAAAAAGTAGAGGGACAGCACCGATTTGAAAAAAATAGAGGTTTATATATTTATTTCTACCATTGTAATAGTCCTAGGCAAATAATATTTTTGCCACAAGCCAATAACTACCTATTGAATACTAAAAACAGAACAATATTCCTATTTTTAAATACTAATTTCACCGAAGACAAAAAAATAAGTCATTTGGGAAATTCACCCCAATACTTAATGTTCTTCATAGTATTTTTGTATCCGGAATTTCGTGTAGATAAACGAATCGCGGATTAACTAATCACGATCGTTTATGAATGATGTTTAAACAATTTGCGGAAAATTATGCTTATATATTTAAACTGTTATTTCTCCGACCATCTTTATATCGTGTCCTGTGTTGTTGAATGTCCCCAAGAACCCATCAGGGTTGTTTGTCGCATGTCTCGTCGGGTTTTCGAAAACGCTTTTTACGTAGTTTATTTATGAGCCGACGCACCATGTTTGGTAATGGATTGCCGGAGTCTCGTTGAAATGTTTTAAGGGCTCTTTATAGAGGTCACATTTGGAGTTTTAAACCAACAACTCAACAAGTTTTAAATCCGTCCATAAGAACTACAAATTCATTGACAAATTACGTACAAAAAATTACAAATTAAATTAAATAAATAAATAAATAAATTTTTATTTCACATAAATGGTGTACAGTAAACACTTACAAATAGTAGTTATACAGTTTTTTTTTTGTTTCAATTTCAATTATGTTTTGAAATGGAAAAAAATGTCAAAAATGATTAACAAATTAGCTTATATTTATTAGTTTTAAAAAACAAACACGTTTAGGTACCAATTTCATAGATTTCGCAAATTTTGAGGCCTTGGCATTGAAATCTGCGAATGTAAACATAGGATCTAAATCGAAAATCCTTATTGGTGTTAGTCATCGGTCGCGAAATGCTTTCATGGGTACAACGGCCATAAATCGTCTAGGAACAAAAACGTTGAAAAAATGCATGTTTTTCGAGGTTTCTTGTATGGGGACCCGCTTTGGTTTAGACTATTTTTAGTATTTGTCGTGATAGGCACCATAGTAACACATATTCTGTAATTGATGAGTGATTTCAACTGGTTATCTATTACCGTTACAAAGATACAGCTCTGTGACAGACAGACAGACAGACGGACGGACGGACAGCGTAGCGAGAGTAATAGGTTCCTGTTTGGCTCCCTTTGGGTACGGAACCCTAAAAAGTAAATAGAGCTATGCTTGGAGTTTCTTTGAAGGATAAAATCGGTAACGAGATTATCCGAGGAAGAATCGGAGTGACCCGAGTGACCGACATCATCCTCCGAGCCTTTTCCCAATTATATTGGGGTCGGCTTCCAGTCTAGCCAGATGCGGCTGAACATCAGCATTTTACACGGAGCGACTGCCATCAGACCCCGCAACCCAGTTACTGGGTAATACTGACATTCGGAGGTTAGACCAGTTGTCAGACTTTCAGGCTTCTGACTACCCGTAACGACTGCCATAGATATTCGTATAACAACCGGGACCGACAGCTTAACGTGCTCTCCGAGGCACGGAGGGGTCTCGATGTGTAACGAAACGGTCACCCATCCACAGACTGACCGCGGCAAGTGCAGCTTAACCTTGCAGATCGTACAATCCGTGCAGTAGTTGCATCGCTACGAGCCCCTCGAGCCGAGTGACCGACATAGCATAGGTTATATCAGTAAGCTGAAGTAGCACTGGGCTGGCCATGTCTGTCGAAGGACTGATGGCCGCTGGCGACGTCTGGCTGCCGGGGTGGACGAGTCCTTGAGTGGAGACTGAGAATCGGCAAACGCAGCGTAGGATGACCCCCCCCACCCCCCGGCCTGGTGGACTGACGTCCTGAAGAAGGTGGCTGGGGGGGACTGGATGCGGAAGACAGAGCACAGAGTGTTGTGGCTTAACTTGGGAGAGGCCTATATCCAGCAGTAGACTGCTGAGGCTGAGTTGACGATGAACATTCTAACGCATATCGATGCCATGATAATATAACCAGTATAAGCTGAGCCTGTGTTTCATGAAATTTACATGTAATGCCAGTTTCGCTTATAATTGGTTTATTGATATGCGTTTGACTGTAAAGTCGACCACACGTCAGTGGTAACTCTTGAATTACCTATTGAAATTTTTATTGAAATTTATTGAAATTTGAATAAAAAAGTGCCCCAACTGCGACGGTCCAGGTGTAGCCGGGGAACCACGAGTACTCGGCCGACGGCGCGCCGTTGCTCTCCACGTTCGACGTCTGCGACACCGTCAGGATGTCGTGCATGTAGCCGCCTGCAGACCAACTTATTATGGAACACTTGAGGACGATGAAAAACTTGACGACAATTAAGGGATTTGGAATGCATTTTGATTATAAATCTTAATTCCATAACACACGGTCAAGTTTCGATTGCAACTAAATATTTCATGGCATTTTCAATATTTTTTGTCATTCCAAGATCAAGTGTTTTTCTTAAGTTTATTGGTGCTTGTATACACAGCGCGGGTATCATTAATAATAAAAAACCGGTCAAGTGTGAGACGGACTCACGCAGTAAGGGTTCCGTATCACCCATCGACCTGATACCCCATAGAAACTGATTTAATTTACGAGAGTTTATCAAAAGACATCACCGAATGTACGCGAAATGTGAATTTTTGCATCTCTTTCTTCCGTACATACCACCACATATGTCTATGTTTGTCCTGTTTTTAGTATTTGTTGCTAAACTAGATAGTATGTCGATTTATGTGAACACAAATGTAGGAAAGAGCTGATATTTTTTTGGCGATTTTAGGGTTGGTCCCATAGTAAAAGTTGTTCACATGGATGAGTACAATGACCCCTTAAGAGGTTTTCAATAACACGTATATCGATAGCGTACTACGCTACGCGGTTATACATCGACACATGTGTTATTGAAAACTTCTTAAGGGGTCATTGTACTCATCCGTATGAACAACTTTTACGTTTACGTTTTTAGGGTACTACGCGGCAATACTATCGACATACAACGTGTTATTAAAAATCTCTTTAAGGGTCATTATACTCATCCGTATGTACAACTTTTACGTTTACGTTTTTAGCTTACTACGCGGTAACACTATCGACATAAGACGTGTTATTGAAAACCTCTTAAGGGGTCATTATACTCATCCGTATGAGCAACTTTTGGTACTTTTACGTTTACGTTTTTAGCGTACTACGAGGCAATACTATCGAAATACAACGTGTTATTGAAAATCTCTTAAGGGGTCATTATACTCATCCGTATGCACAACTTTTACGTTTACGTTTTGAGCGTGCAACGCGGTAATGCTATCGACATACGACGTGTTAATGAAATCTCTTAAGGGGTCATTATACTCATCCGTATGAACAACTTTTACGTTTACGTTTTTAGCGTAGGTACTACCCGGCAATACTATAGACATAAAACGTGTTCTTGAAAATGGCTTTATGGGTCATTGTACTCATCTGTATGAACAACTTTTACAAAGGGCTCAATCCTGAAATCGCAAAAAAAAAAACGAATATGTACAATGACCCTTTAAGGGGTCATTGTACATATTCGATGTATGAAAAACATTTATTATGGGACCAAAGCTGAAATCACCAAAAAAAAATTATTAAAAAAAAATATGATGACAAAAAAATCATCGTAAGACGATTGTGGGAAACGTCAAATAACAGCAGAATAGCAAATAGTCCAATGGCAGTTGAATTGTAGTCAATGGCAGTTCAGTGGAAAGTCATTGGAAAGCCATTGGTCTCAAAATAACTAGTAGAATACCAAATGGCTAAAACTATTCCACCGACACTCTACCGACACCCAACTGAAGCGTTTGTCAATTAGCAGACTCGGGGCCCTGTTCGTTCGAAATATCAATATTAAAACGGTCAGAGATCTGTGCTGTTTTGCTTTGTTATCCATGCAATAGATTTATAATTGGATTCTAAATTATGTTTTCGATAAATCAGGAATAATGTTTTGAATTTCGAATAAGCTGTCGTTTCACGTGGTTTTCTACTCTGTGCTACAAACAACTATATTTTTTAAGAAACCTATACAAACTTTTTCGATTACAGAACATTAATAAAATAAAAATGACTAATAATAAAATGTCAAGTAAGAAATGGTGTCAAACCTACGAGGAAAGAACCTACATACTGTAAGTAGCTTCTTTATTCGTAGTGTCAAAACAATACTTTTGGAGATAAATATGAAGAAAAAAATTTAGAAAAATAATTTTATTGGTAAACTAGCTGTCACTGTCAATAGCTAACAAAATTGATAACAAGTCTGTTGCCAGGGAAATATCTGTTTAAGCGAAATTCATCCTAATTGTATTAGAATGTCTGTAGGATATTAAACTTATCGTGGGTCATGATTCCGATTTGTTGACTGTACATACCGCACTGTTACGACCGTACGTGAAATTGTTTTAACGTCCACGTATAAAACTATAGATTGGAAATCAACTAAAATCAATATAATCTAATTTCGATTAATGTAATTATTATTATAGTCTATATTTAAAATCTTATTACCTATATTCATTACGTCCATTTTAATGAGAGTATGTCCAATTATACACGGTCACAGACAACAAAGAAAACAATATGTTTTCCAATTATTATTTTAAAGATTTTATAAGCTTCTTTAAAACTGTTGTTAGAGTAAAAATAAAATCAAACGATGTCTCTTAACTCAAACGTAAACCTTTACAACAAAAATCTAATTATAAAAATAGTCGATCATTATTTATTTTTAACAATATTGAATATGTGATCAATCGAATAGAATGGTTATTGGTCATTGGTATATATGGTCTTTGTATTACCCATCACTATAAATACGATAAAAAGCAAGATCCAATAAGACCTTCAAAGTTTGAAGTCAATTAGTAATTAGTCAGTAATTTTGTAACTCATTTTCAAAACTGTCTAGACAACGCTATTAAAACTACAGGCGTCGAAACTTAAGGACACATTGTATGTAATTTATATTTTATTATGTGATTTAAGTTTATATGATCATCTGAGATCTATTAAGTTGCAAACCCACAGTGAGCGGAACTGAAGCGTATCGTCGGCGGGTCTCGTGTTGTAATGTTTTTAAATTGTAAATTGTAACATAGTAGTAGTGGAGCTCCTTTGTGAAAGAGCTCGTCTGGGGAAGTACTACCACCGTACCTACTTCTCCGCCAAATAGTGATGCTTGCATTGCTGTGTCTGAAAGGTACGGGTGCCGGTAAAATTACAATCACATGAGACTTTACATCTTCATGTCTCAGTTTGGCGAACCGACTTGCGGTACTATTTAGGCAACAGCCTGGGTTGTATTGCAGTTGTTATGGGCAAAGGTAACCGCTTAACATCAAGTGGGCCTTTAGATGGTTTCGCCATTCTATACCGGATGGAAAGACAACGCTGGGTGGTGCGCGACCGATACGCTGACGTATTATATGGGAATGCATAGTAGTAGTCACACAGACAGCGGAACGTTTACTTCTATCGCTGTCATTCCGCCGCCGTTCAGTCCCGAGTGCGATCCGCCCGCAGTGTGACATGCACGCCCCGACCACGTTCGGTTGACGCTCCGCCTCAGTTCCGTCCCGCCCGCTGTGTGCCTGCACCTTTAAGAGTCATCGGTTCAGTAATTTCAGAGTTTATCAATTACAAACAAACAAACAAATCTTTCCTCTTCATAATATTATTTTTAGTATAGATAAAAACAAAATCCACACGATGTGTAGCAACGTTACATCAATGTTCCCGAACATTATAATGCTAAATGTGTAAAAAAAATCCTCAATATATCCAAACCTTCTCAAAGTTTTTCGACAGCGTGTGTGTGTTATTTTTAGGGTTCCGTACCCGAACGGTGCCAAACGGGACCCTATTACTCTCGCTACGCTGTCCGTCCGTCCGTCTGTCTGTCACAGGGCTGTATCTTTTGAACGGTAATAGGTAACCGGTTGAAATTTTCTCAGAATATGTGTTGCTATGAGGTGTATCACGAAAAATACTAAAAACAAAAAAAGTTTAAAACCAAAGGGGGACCCCATACAAGAAACCTCAAAAAACATGCATTTTTTTCAACGTTTTTGTTCCTGCTCTATCTTCAAAACAGTAATAAATACCAGCGTCAAACTTGGTCAGATTATAGTGCATATTATGTAGTTAAGCAAAAAATACTAAAAATAAGACAAACATAGACATATGTGTGGTACCTGCGTAAGAAAGATATGCAAAAATTCATATTTCGCGCACTATGCGTTGATGTCTTTTGATAAACTCTCGTAAATTAAATCAGTTTTATGGGGTATCAGGTCGTTGAGAGGTACGGAACCCTGACTGCGCGAGTCCGACTCGCACTTGGCCGTTTTTTTTTCTGTCTTGTTTTTACCGAGACTGAAATATTTTTTTTTATCTTGCTTTTTAACGTGACATCATCATCAACTCAGCCTATCGCAGTCCACTGCTGGACATAGGCCTCTCCCAAGTTGCGCCATATGGTTATCAAATTATTGCAATTATAAATGAGTAAACAGCCGATAAGCTGTAATAGCCTAGCGGTTGAGCACTTACGTTTAATTGATCGTCCGGCGCACCCTGGGCTTTCAGTCCCGCTAACAACCCGCTGACTGGCTGATCTTTTTTCCACGCCATGAGCTATTAATGTAGCTCATATCGACACGACAGAAGAAGTTTTCGATGGTGTGTCACACTAGGCCAGCGTGGTGGACTAAGGCCTTAACCTTCTCATTCTGAGAAGTGGCTTGTGCCCAGCAGTGGGACAGTATTGGGCTGATGATGAAACAGCCGAAACGATTTTCGTCTCTCATCGATTTTCCACAGAAAAGTTGACAAATTAAAGATTCCATAAAACCTAACACCAAGTAAGTGTGTTTTTCAGATAAATAATTGAAAAATTTATGGCCTTTAGTTTGGTAGCCATGTTATATGAAATCTAATATTGTGACTTGCTAGTAATTACAGACAGCTATTTTCATTTTTTATGTATGAAGATATGCACGTATTATTATCTAAAAACTACAGGCAATTATACATTTTGCTATACTGATTAAATTACAATTAAATGTATTATGGTGCGTTGGTAAATTTCAAACTATTTGGCTAAATGACACAGTGAATTTTCGTTGAATTTTTACCATTTAACTATGAGCATAAACCAAAAAAAAAACATTAGTATTAAAAATAAAAATTTTCGTTGACAAATGTAATGGCGTTTTCTTATTTTTTTATTTTAGCACTTTTACGTCAAGTTGTCGAATAGTTTGAAGCAAATGAGTTTATGAATGATTTGTGTGATAACTGGTTGCGGACTGGGAACAATGTTACCACACAGCGCGGGCGATATAACTGTGAAACTAAATGTTTCTATATCGTCTCTTCTCCATTTTTAGTCCCAGCGACAGAATTACTTAGGTGACCAATAATGATTCTAAAATAAATCTGTGTGGACACAAATTGTAACGTTTCGTAACGACTACCAAAAACGGTTATATGGCGCCCGACACAAACGAAGCTTCTACTCATTTGCAAGCGTGGACTCTGTTTACTCTCAACCTATTAACCGATTATTATACCTCAGGCATCTGCTGCTGCAAGGCTTGCTGTGTGGCACTCATTTCAGCAAGTTCCTTTGCATTCTTAGGTAATGCTTGGCTCTCTAACATGACCGCTGCAGAGGCCACGAAAGTATCAACTCTTGCTGCGTCTGACCGACAACTGGCCACCAGTGACGTCATCAGACATCCCCAGAGGCTTCGTGTTTGGGCTTCAAACTCGCGCCTAAGTGTTGTCGTGCCTACTGATATCCATTCTATCTTTTCATCTTCGCTGAAAGTTAATTTGCACAAAGAAGATTAGATACTGAATGTAATTGAAAAATTCTGGGCAAAAATAAAGGCTATAAAGTCGGTGGTGACCTATCAACTTACAAGGTCATCTTAGCGACTGCTTGTCCATACGCCTTGCAGGCCTTGAAGTTGTTCTCCCAGTGTTGTGGCTCGGTTAGGTGCTCCGAACACAGCGCGTCGAGATCAGGCACGCACGCTAGCGCCGCACGACGTGTCCACGAAGCACACGAAGCTTCCAGTGAAGATAAAGCTGCTTCAAGTTGACGTACTGCCTTGTTTCCTAGCCAGCTGTGCCTGGTGACAGTATTATAATAAAGTAACGTCGTAGTAGTTTTAAGATTAGAAAAGTAATGGGCAACGGCCCGCAATTTCATGAATATTCGAATGTTTTGCCCGAAACTTTTGAGAATACTTTACGATTACTTCTAAAGTATTAAGAAATTCAGAGATACCTTATATCTAAAACCTGAGAAACGTAAATAAAACCGGCCAAGTGCGTATCTGACTACGCACAGGGTAGGTTTCTGTAGTCAGTACAACCTATATAGAATTCTTACTAGACATTTGAGCCAAAACTCGATGTATTAAAAAAATGCAAAGTTAGTTTTGCAGTTCATTTATATGTTTCTATGAAGTTTCTATGAACTTTTGGCAGACACAACTACATCTTAAGTTGTTCGACTGTTACTCGTAAACTAGACAAGCCTACTCATCAGTAGTCTTTCTTTTAAATTCGTTACATTTGCTAATATTCTGGATAGTTTTCAAGTGTTCAGGATTAGCGGTTTAGCCTGTAGAGGGTTGGGACACGTAACTCTATCAAAAATGACCACCTTTAACACCTCTGCCTACGCCTTCGAAATACAGACAAAAGGTTGGGAATACAGGCGTGATTATTATGTATGTATGTTATGGCTTAATATTTCGTAAATAGAACCCGTATCGTATATAAAAGTTTTTAAAACAACCCCTAATATTTTTGAAATACCTATTCTACTATATCCTACACGCAGACGATGGATTCATTAAATTAATTTTCTTTTTAAATAAAATTTTTAATAAATAAAATCATCCTCACTTTACATGCAGGCACAGATAACATAATACCCGGCTGACGTTGTTCTGCCCTTTCCGGTAGGTGGTGCGATGAGTTAGATCATTTCTAGGCCCGTATTACAGAACAAAATTCAAACTTTGATAACTGAAAAAAAAAAGTCGACTCCACTATCTCCACATTCACTCCTCATTACTCCAGTTTTAAGCCACGTTCACTCCGTAATTTTTTTACAGTGTAACAAAATATATTTATAATATTTAATATTTATTAATAACTCGACCACAACGCCACCTATCGGATTCGGATTTTTGATTTTCTTTTTTGGCACTAAACCAACATATTATACAGAGTTGGTTTACTTTTATTGGTTTTCTTTTAGTTTACTTTTGAAAATAGTGCTGGGGGGGCAAACCCGAAACTATAAGGTATACCGTATATAGAAAAGTTGTAAAAGGAGTTGTGAGCTCGATTTTGGAGAAATAAATAAAATAAAAATAAATAAATTTATTTGCCAAAAAGAAATAGTACAGTATTTTACAGTGCTATCCTATAAAATTGTAGGTACATGCACTACAGATATGAGCTTCTGAAGCCAAACTAGGCATAGCCTGTATTTCAGCATTCAGTGCTTTCCCCTCGGATGTCAATTACAATTTAATTTACTTAAGTTTTAGCATATTAAAATTATTTAAATTTACTTGACTATCAGTTTCATTTTTTAATAACAATAAAAGAAAATAAAAACTACGATAAAAATTAAAAAAGATGTTTAGATTGTGTGTGCGATGTGTAATGTATATGTGTGTGTTAGTAGTGTTTGTGTTGTGTGAGTGGGGTGTGTAAGAGAGCATACGTGCATTTCGTGATTGTATGATGGATATTGCCTGTAAATACTAGCCTTTTATCTCGGTACAACAAGCAGCTCTTCCGTCTCCTCATACGAAAGTTTCTGTATATAATCTGATACCTTTTTCTTGCATTGATCTTTACCCTATTGTTTCGTTGCGAAAGATAGACAGAGCTATACAAGACTAATAGCACCATCCCTCTTAACACCGGAACAATGATGGCTTTAACATTTCATAACTCGGCCGTATTATGAAGTGTTAGAATCATCATTGTTTCGTTGCGAAAGAGAGACAGAGCTATACAGGACTAAAAGCACCATCCCTCTTAACACCGGAACAATGATGGCTTTAACACTTCATAATACGGCCCCAGTACATTACAACACGACGAGACCCGCCGTCGATACGCTTCGGTTCCAATCGTTGTGGGTTTGCAGCTTTATTTTAAAAAATGTCTACTACCCTACTGATTTCAGCTGTAACTGTTCATAAGTAAAGTACACTCACTGTAAAGGCTGTGTCATCTCGCAGTACTCGTGGTAGTGAACTTGAGGCGGCGTAAGTACAGACAGAGGCGCGAACCGATGTTTATAGCGACGGCTTCGTTGTCGAACTCCGATTGAGGCTGACGAATCTTGCCTTGTAGCTTGAATGCGACGAGGGCCTGAATAAAACATAATAACTATAATGTGTGGCCTGCAAAGTCGAAAATTAAAAGTACCGTAAAACGCTCCAACTTTGCCCACATAGTACACAACATACTTCACCGAATTATAAGGTTTAAATATTTATATTATAATATTATAATATTATATTTATATATGAATTATTTAATTATATTATTTTCCTTCATGTTTGGAAAATTTGTATATTCGAAAATTGACTAGCCAACTTTGTGTAACTGCAACTTCTTGTCTAGAACTCTTTTCTTATAAATTATACTTCACCCTTTTTCAGGAGTTGGACCCGTTGTCAGACATACTTGATGAACTGAGCAAGAGACTAGTCAGTAACGACATTAGCATTCCTGCGCCCCCTGCCGCTGACAACATCTTCAGGTAAGTGACATAATACAGTATGTAACAAAAACCCTGTTGTACCTGTGAGGCAAGTTATTAGAATCGATATTCATACGTAAGGACACAATCATTTGGAAACATTCTTCAAAATTAAAATCAAATTAAATATTAAATCATTATATTAGTTGTAAATTGAAAGTGATATAATCACTTTAAATGACGTGTGTCCTTACGTATGAATATCGATTCTAATAACGTACCTCACAGGAACAACAGCGTTTTTGAATACTGACAAATACTTCGCTCATTTGTCTAGCTGGTACAAGATCTCATGAATAAACTCACATTTTCAGGTTCAACGACCCCACATGCAAAACCCCAACGAAGCCTCCACCTGAACCTGCTACCAATGGTCAGATAAACAACAACTTTGCTCACAGCTCGCCCATCATGAACAAGAACGGCGTCCAGTTCAACATCAGTCCGTCCAAGTCTAACGCCGAAGAGTCTAAGTATAAGCCTGGATACGCAGCAGTTACAAAGTCACCCAGTTTTAACCTTCGTTCAGCTACGCTGCCTAGAAATGGCTACGGCTCAAGCCCCGTCAGTCAAGCCGTCAACCCAGACCGATACAGCTCACATTACAACAACCAAGAGCATTGCGTCAATCTCAAAGTCGTGCAAATTGGCTTCGGTTCCGACCAGTATCCCAAAGGTATTAGTAATGGCATCAGCGAAAGCCTCGAGCGCAAGTTCCCGGAAAGGTACAAACCAAATAACAACTATAATAATCAACAAACGCACTTCCACAACTCCAACTATAACAGCACGGAGAGGTCGCCGAGCAGTGACAGCATCAACCATAACTTCTGTTCCAATGACATGCAGAACATTATGAAGGAAACCGCCACGCTAGAGGAACTATCTGACCTCCTGAAGTACGCTGATGACTCCTATGAACACCATACCATGCGTGCACGTACCGCGTGCAACGTGCAAATGCGCCGCGCGGTCGGTCGTTTGCGGTGGTGCGCGCGGTGCGGGCACGTTACCGCGTACGGTACGGGACGTGTCGGTACGGTTTGCCATTCTATTGCGGTTCGCCAAACTGAGACATGAAGATGGAAAGTCTCATGTGATTGTAATATATAATATATACATATTTATTTATTTACTTTTATTCATTACTAGCTTACGTTTTCGGAACGAAGTTCCTTAAGGTGTGATTCTGGCACATATCTGAGCAGGCATATACGCAAACCACGCGCTCTCTCGTTCTTTCTCTTTCTAGTCTATCTGTGTGTGTGTAAGGAACTTCCTGACGGGGGCAATATATTCTATGACGGGGGTCCCCTGAGCGCACTTTTTTTTCCACCCAGTGTCATTCCAATCATTAGATCGTATTAGCGAGATGCGAAAAGCACATTCATTAGCACACGTATTCACAAGATAGGTAGTGCATACAAATGCACCTTCCACTGATGTATTGTGTTCCAACAAAGGACACTAAGACAGATGGCAGACAGCCCAGTTGATTCTTGATTCAGAACAATCAGAACATATTTCTTGAATTAGAATATTTTTCTCTTCCTGTGTTAGTTTCTTTTGTCCCACGAGAGATGCTTCTTACAGTTTATTTTGCCCGTTTCAATTGCAACGTTTTGTCGGTTTTGTTTTGTTTTTCGGTAAAACGGTCAACTTTTCGGATGAGGTCAAATATCTAGGCATTATCCTAGACCAAAAACTCACGTGGAATGCACACATTAAACATGTGACAAGGAAAGCAAAAATTGCTTTGGGAACTTCCTGCCGACTGGTCAACTCGAAATGGGGCCTTAGACCATGGGCAACGCTGTGGCTGTACACTGCTATAGTAAGGCCCATGATAACCTATGGCTGTGTCGTATGGCATGGAAAAACCCATCAGACTACCTGCAGGGATGCTCTCTCAAGCCTCCAGAGACTCGCGTGTCTCATAACAACAGGAGCAATTGCATCAACTCCGACCGCTGCACTTGAGGCTCTGCTTAATCTCGTTCCTTTGCATGTGCAGGTGCAAATGGACGCTAGGGCAGCAATGATAAGGGCCAGAATAGCGGGAAGGACAAGATGGAAGTCGACTGCCATGAGGGCACTGCAAGAGAACCTTCTGAAGAAAGACATCATTGCCATGCCCACTGATGCAATGTTAAAAGAATACAGCTTTGATAGGCTGTTTAGGGTATTCATACCTCAGAGGACTGAGTGGAAGGACGACACGCCAGGCCAGCCTCAGTCCACTGATGTTGTTTGGTTCACCGACGGATCAAAAAAAGAGGGTCTAGCAGGAGCCGGATTCCACGGTGGGCGGCCAAAGGTAAAAAAATTCGCCAACCTAGGCCAGCACACCACTGTGTTTCAAGCGTAATTATTTGCCATTATTGGATGTGTCCGTTTAAGTCTGCAGAGGACCTATATTAATAGGCGCATCTTCATCTTCTCTGACAGCCAGGCTGCTTTAAAAGCCTTAAATTCAGAGGAAATTGACTCCAAACTTGTAAAGGAGTGTGTCCAGCTATTAAACTCACTAGGAGCGGCAAACTCGGTGGCACTAGGATGGGTACCTGGACACTGTGGCATTAGGGGCAACGAAGCCGCTGATGAACTGGCTAGAGCTGGTGCTGAAAGCCCCAATGTGGGCCCGGAGCCAATCTGTGGCATTTCTAAATGCAGCACTACAGCCTACCTTAAAAACTGGGGAACTGACCAAAGTATTAGCCTTTGGGAAAAATCCCCAGGCCAAGAACACTCGAAAGCGCTACTTGTGGGCTTCAAAAAAAGGTTTACGAAAGAAGCGCTTTCGTTGAACAAAAATCAGATAAGAATCCTGACAAGAACCCTTACTGGGCACTGCAAGCTGAACAAACACCTTCACAGGATGGGCCTCAGTGATACCACAGTTTGCAGGTTTTGTCGCGAAAAGGATGAGACGCCCATCCATATCCTATGCGAATGTGATGCAGTGCACCACATCAGAAGCCAGCATCTTGGAGGCCACGTCATCTCAATGCAGGAGATCAAATCCTCCTCCCCCAAGGTCATAGTCGACTTTATGATAGACTTGCAGCTTGGGGAAGTGCTGTAATGCTGCAAGAGGCGTCACAATAGATCTTTTAGGTCGCAGTGGCTTAGGGGCGTTCAAGACCCTACAAGAGGTAGGGTCTTGAACCTCCTCAAATAATAAATAATACAAGTGAAAATACAATAAAAAGTGTGATACGTGTCTCAGTATTGTACCTAATGGGTGTCCAGCTCAGCATGTGCATACATTCGCCAACTTGATATGATTGTTGTGCTTACTCTATAGTTTTTTTTTTTTTTTTTTTTTAACCAACAAATAATAAAAATATACACAGAAATGTGTGGTGGTTTGGAAGGAACCCTTAGCGCGCAACGCCCACTCACACTTGACCGATTTTTTACAATATCTTAGGGTATCGCATAACATAACATAACAACATCACGCCTGTATTTTCACGAAGGGGTAGGCAGAGGTGTATAGTACACCCACATGTCGCCAGTTATGTTATAGTCCCATGTAATAGGGGGCGAGCCTATTGCCATTAACCGGGCACAAATCCATACTCCGGGCTGCTACTGAGAATTAGGGTATCGCATATATCGTAATGTATATATTTCCATCATTACTTGCTGTAAAGTGTTGTATTATGATATACAAAAAAAAACCTTCTTTCTTTAATAGATTATTCGATTTGGCTAGATCAAACCTATCCCTTTGTTCGAGGATATACGATAGAAAAAAAACCGGCCAAGTGTGAGTCGGACTCACGCAGTAAGGGTTCCGTACCACCCATCGACGTGATACCCCATAGAAACTGATTTAATTTACGAGAGTTTATCAAAAGACATCAACGAACATACGCGAAATGTGAATTTTTGCATCTCTTTCTTACGTAAGTACCACCACATATGTGTATGTTTGTCTTGTGTTTAGTATTTGATGCTAAACTACATAGCATGCACTATAATTAGACCAAGTTTGACGCTGGTATGTATTACCGTTTTGAAGTTAGAACTGGAACAAAAACTTTGAAAAAATGTGTTTTTCGAGGTTTCTTGTATAGGGACCCCCTTTGGTTTTAGACTTTTTTTTATTTTTGGTATTTGTCGTAATAGACACCATAGTATCACATATTTTGTGACCATTTCAACTGGTTATCTGTTAAAGTTACAAAGATACAGCCCTGTGACAGACAGACTAACGTACGGACGGACGTACGGACAGCGTAGCGAGAGTAATAGGGTCCCGTTTGCACCCTTTGGGTACCGAACCCTAAAAACAACAGAAACATGCGCTTTTGCATCACGGCCTAGACTCTTAGCAGAGAATAAAAAAAAAAGAAACAGAAAACACGTGTTAAAAACATTTGCGTAATTCATTCACCAAACACATCACACCAAAATTTCTTAATCATGACTGATACAAATAAACAACAAATTAAACAAAACGCACAGCCCTATCTGCATATTGCAACCATTATAAGCTGAGCTGCCGACACCAAAGACTCCCTAACTTTTTAATCCAATAAGCTTTGCAGAGGAAGGGGTCGAAAGGTCAAGTTATGATGGGGATCAGTAACAGTCGTACACGCAACTTCCAACTGGGGTGACTCATGGGCGTATTGTGTTGTGTCATAAAACGATCGTAATAAAATAGAAAGCTCCGATTTGTTAGAAATTTTTTAATGAACATGTATTGGTACAGTCAGTAACAAAGTTTTATTGGTTTTGAATTGACACAACCCTAGATGAATGTTGTGAACACTGCAAGCGCGCTTAAGAGGCTGACAACACCTAAAAAATCAGACCTCTGCGGTCACTGTCGTTTCGTACAGAACTGAAAGAGAGGCAACGAGCCGAGAGACGTCGGATACGCCGCTCAACTTGAATGAAAATTAACAATATTTTTTTTAAATAAAAAACTAAAAGCTTATTTGAAAAACAGAAACAACAAATGTTTAGATTATTGTCTTTCTCAAACGTTTTCTTAATTTTATTTATAATATTTAGTAAATAATAGAGATTGTTTGCTTTAAAGCATGTTTTAAGAGGTTAGTTTAAAATTCTTATCTATCGAGAAAACTTCAAGAAAACCTGTTTTGGCCACAATACAGTTTCAGAAAATACGATCAAGATTAACATATATTTTTTTCACTGCCACAAACTGAATAGATACAGCTAAAAATGTTTTTAAAAGAAGCCTATTTGGGGTATTTGGCTGTTGTCAGCGTCTTAAAATGTTTTGAATTAAGTTTCAAAAGTTACTACAAATTAAAAAAACGGATCGCTTAAAACAAGCCAGTTTCGTCAAAACGGGTTTTTTTATCCTCTCATTATCCTCTCAGTCCCAAATAAAAATAGTAAAAAGTGACATAAAAATCATTTTTTTTCTACAACGTAATCAGCAGTCTGTTTAGAATAAGTTCAAATTTAATGATAGAAATCCCAAATCATACTTTTAAGTGTGGGACAAAGTTAACGTAAAAAGGCCAAAGTAACCCGAGCTTACGGTAGTTAATTTTCGCTTTTGCAAAACCCTTATACCTATTCCGCTAATGAAATGTTTAAATTCGTAAATTGCATTATACCTATTCCGCTAATGAAATGCTCAAATTCGTAAATTGCATAACTTTTTGGTAAAATCTATTACTTTACCAGACATCATCTTTGCATCTGTTTGAAAAACAAAGTCAATTACGTATTGGAAATTAATATCTAGTACTCAGGCCTATAATTAATCAAGGTGTCGATTAACAAGTCAGTACGACGTCTGTGGTCCAGTGGTTCGAGGGTCGGACTGCTGATCACGAGGTCGTGGGTTCGATTCCCACAGGACACAAATATTTGTGTGATGAACATAAGTGTTTGTGTTGGTCTGGGTGTTTCTTATGTATTATAAGTATGTAATTACAAAAAAAAAGGATTTAAGTATTATATCCATTGTGTAGTACCCATATCACAAGCTCTGCTTAGTTTGGGACTAGATGGTGCTGTGTAAAAATGTCCCGAAGATATTTATTTATTTATTTTTATTTAGTATACTATCCGTAAATAATAATTAAAATTATGAATATTATTCTATTTAATTTGAAGCCTGGTGAGAAACAAGCCAGCTGCTGCATAATTGTAATAAAGATAATATTCTATGTTTTAAACATAATAAACCTACACATATTTTTACAAGACTTTTTATACTATTGAAGAAATTTTCATGGCATTTTGACGAAAATTCGTGACCTGCCGAGATCTATTTACGATAATCCATGATTTCTAGACAAAGGTAACATAAAAATCGGAGAATTTTTTTATTGTTCTTTGTATTATTTTTACGTAGTCCATCGCTTCGGTACAAACATACAAAGGTCATCAACAATCACAAAGATAAATCGCCGTAGCAGCAATGCGCATAGTGGAAAAAGACATACAACATTAAATACGCTCAATTTAATATAAAAAAATTGAGCGTATGTATCTAAATCCGCGATAGTGACTTCACTCAATTTCGGCAAAATGAAATTGAAAAAAATAGTAGTTTTGGGTTTGGATGTTATTATAATGCACTATTTTAGTTGAATTGATCCAGAACTCACTTTTTACAAGCAATTTTAAGCGTGTTCTAATAAATAAATATTTGTGGCATTTTTACACAGCACCATCTAGTCCCAAACTAAGCAGAGCTTGTACGATGGGTACTAGACAATGGATATAATACTTAAATACTTGTTTTTTGTAAATACATACTTATAATATAATACATGAGAAACACCCAGACCGACACAAACACCTATGTTCATCACACAAATATTTGTGTCCTGTGGGAATCGAACCCACGACCTCATGATCAGCACTCGAACCACTAGAAAACAGACGCCATCTATAGAGTTTAATAAAAATAAATAGACAAATATTTTGGACATTTTACACAGCACCATCTAGTCCCAAACTAAGCAGAGCTTGTGCTATGGGTACTAGACAATGGTTATACTTGTATACTTTTGTTTTTAAATTTTTTACTTAATGTTTGGTAGGTATGGTAATAGTTCTCTGGTTTAAATTCACTTGAGGTTGGCGGGAAAATTCGTAAAGATCATGTTGTGGATTTTTTATTATTTTCCAAAATTTGTGTTTCTTCGAGTGTTAATGTGTAATAATGGTGGATTATTAAATGTTAAGTGCTCGTTAACGTGTACAAGTGTGGATAAATGGTACAAAGTTGAAAATCATGACTTTCGTATTATCTCATCATCCCCTCGGAAACCTAGTAAAGTTTCCATCACTTTACTAGGATACAAGTATAATATGTTCAATGATTATGACTGAAGGACATGTATCCATGGTCATGAATAAATTAAAAAAAAAAAATCACTTTGGCTATATACTGATGTACTATACGCTTCAACTAAATGCACACAGCCCTCACCTGCATAGTGTATCTTTCTCTTCAAATTTAGGAAAATCCAAGTATTCGTGACTGCCGCTTCATGCTATTATTATTTATTATTTTCAGCCTATACGTGGGACACTCAGAAAGTTTTGCGAAACTAAAAAAAAATGTTCTATACGTACATATATTTTTATCAAATCTTTTCAAAGTACTTTCCACCAGCCTCTATACAAAGATTCATGCGCCTAAACCAGTTTTCAAAACACTTTTTCCAGTCCGCCGCAGACACCTCGTTTACAGCCTGCTCGAACGCAGCCAGCGCATCTTCCGGCGACGAAAATTGTATCCCTTTGAGCTGATTTTTTATTTTTGGGAATAAAAAGAAGTCACACGGTGCTAGATCAGGGCTGTAAGGAGGGTGACCCAGGAGTTTGACTGGCGTGCTGTTCAGGAAGTCCCTCGTTTTGAGTGCGGTGTGTGCAGGTGCATTGTCGTGGTGGAGCAGTAGCCCGCGGAGCCCTGTGTTTGGTCGCTTGTTGCTTATAACAGAGAAAACTTCTGGCAAACATTTGGTAGTATACCATTCGGCATTAATGCTTCTTTGATCCCGTAAGGGAATTGATACCAAGTGGCCAGTCAAATTAAAAAAGCTAGCGATCAAAATCTTACCCCCGCTTCTAGATCGCTTCACTTTGGTAGGCGTTGGCTAATTTTGAAACACCCAAACAGTCGACTGGCGCTTGGTTTCTGGGTCGTATTGATAAATCCAGGACTCATCACCTGTAACGATGTCGTAAACACGCCGAGACGAGCCTGCTTCAAATTTGTTAAGCATATCACGGCACCATTCCACCCGGGCCTGCTTCTGAGCATCGGTGAGGTTGTGCGGCACCCAGCGTGATACTATCCTCCTCACGCGAAGATGGCTGTGTAGAATCTCGTGAACGCTTCCCGATCCAATCTTCAATATGTGTTGAATCTCCTGATATGTAATTCGCCTATTGTCTTGGATTAAATTTTTCACTGCTAGCACGTTTTCTTCGGTAACAGCCGTCAAAGGGCGACCGCTTCTTTCGTCATCCCCCAAAGTTGGTCGACCGCGCTTGAATTCGTTATACCAACGATACACGGTTGCCTTGGAAGGGCCTTCATCCATGAATGCCATTTGAAGTCTATCGTACGATTCATCCGGTTTCAGGCGACACTTGAAATCGTATAAAATCATAGCTCTAAAATGTTCCCGGCGCAGATCCATATTTCAGTGAGACACAATACTTTGAATTAACTCGCAAAAAATGTGGAGGGAAATTTTGAAATTGGAACTTACTTATTTTTACTTATAAATAATTATATTTTCGAAAAACATTATAACTGGCCAGTCTCCCATATATAAAAACTTTTTTTCGCAATACTTTCTGAGGGGCCTGGTATTGTCCCACTGCAGGGCAAAGGCCTCCCTTTCCTTATTCCACTCTTTCCGGTCAAGTGAAATTGTGAACCAGTCTTTTCTATACGAGTCCAGCTCGTCCCGCCATCTTCGCCTGGGTCTGACGCGATGCCGTTGCACGTTTTTCGGGACCCACTCGGTACAAATTTTAGGCTAAAAATTGACTGACATTCGGCAAACGTGTCCGGCTATTAACCTCACAAAATTAAGGTAAAGAGCCGGCAGAGTACAGACTGAACATGAACAGTCCGCAAATAGTTGGATGATATCTATGCTATAATATTATAAATGCGAAAGTAACTCTGTCTGTTTATTTGTTACCTTTTCACGACTTAAACAACAGTACCTGTACTTCAATCGTTAAAAACAAATTTTCGATAAATGAATGATGTATTCAGCGAGTAATATTTTTTTCCTGATGGGGGCGCCAATTGGCTGCTACATCATTGCTCTTATGTTAAGGTATTATTAGGCATACGTAACTCCGGACACATCTATATCTTCGGATATATATCCCAATGCGGATATGTATCGCTCCTTCACTTTCAAAAAAATTACCTTATACCATATCCGAGTAACTCCGACGCCCGACATTCGACACTGACAACAACGGTATTGAACGAAAAACTAATTTTAGATAAACATTGTACATAATACTTAATTTTTAAATACGCCTCTCATTTTTAGGGTTCCGTACCCAAAGGGTGCTAACGGGACCCTATTACTCTCGCTACGCTGTCCGTGCGTCCGTCCGTCTGTCTGTCACAGGGCTGTATCTTTGTAACGGTAATAGATAACCTTTAATTTTTTTTTTTTTTTCACAGAATATGTGTTACTATGGTGTATATCACCACAAATACTAAAAATAAAAATAAAGTCTTAAACCAAATGGGGTCCTCATACAAGAAACCTCGAAAAACATACGTTTTTGTTCCTGCTCTATCTTCAAAATGGTAACACATACCAGCGTCAAACTTGATTTGATTATAGTGCATACTATGTAGTTTAGCAACAAATACTAAAAACAGGGCAAACATAGACATATGTGGTGGTACCGACGTAAGAAAGAGATGCAAAAATTCACATTTCGCGTATGATCGTTGATGTCTTTTGATAAACTCTCGTAAATGAAATCAGTTTCTATGGAGTATCAGGTCGATGGGTGGTACGGAACCCTTACTGCGTGAGTCTGACTCACACTTTGCTGGTTTGTTTATTTGATAGGCAGTCCTAAGTCTGTAAAGCATGAAAGTAAATCAATTATTATGTTATTGTGTCACTTAATCGTTCCGCGGATCAATTAAATTTGACGACGTCTATGGTCTAGTGGTTCGAGTGGCGGACTGCTGATCCCGAGGTTGTAGGTTCGATTCCCACAGGACACAAATATTTGTGTGATGAACATAAGTGTTTCTGTTGGTCTGGGTGTTTCTTATGTATTATAAGTATGTATTTACAACAAAATGTATATAAGTATTTGGTATATCCATTGGCAGTGGGCGGGGCACATTGCTCGCAGAACGGATGGCCGATGGGGCAGTAAAGTTCTGGAGTGGCGACCGCGTACTGGAAGGCGCAGCGTGGGTAGGCCCCCCACAAGGTGGACCGACGACCTGGTGAAGGTCGCGGGAATCCGCTGGATGCGGAAGGCACGGGACCGGTCGTTGTGGCGATGCTTGGGGGAGGCCTATGTCCAGCAGTGGACGTCTTTCGGCTGAAATGATGATGATGATTTGTCTGGTACCCATAGCACACGCTCTGCTAAGTTTGGGACTAGATGTTGCTGTGTAAAAAATGACCAAAAATATTTTTAATTTTTGTTTTAATTTTTTTAATTAAATTTAAAATTAAATTGGCTACAATATATCCAGCCTCACTCTGGAGGATCTTAAAAATTATCTTTTTGCGTTATCATCACTGAAAAGCAAGTCGATGTGTTTTAAGGCTTTATTACATGGTGCAACCAACTTGAGGCAATTCTATTGAAAATAATAGAATTCGGTTTTTTCTTAACAAATTGAAACATTTATCAACAAAAATCGCAAGACCGTTTGGTACTGCTCGGTCTCTGCGGCAAGTTCTTTCTCGGCTTGATAAGTTCAAACCGTGCAAGGCTTGCCGCGGGGGAAGCTCTCTTCCCACGCTACCGAGCGGGTGGGCAGGTTGCGGATGGCCCGCCCCGTCTGATATAGCCACGGCTGTATGAGATGGGGAATGTTCGTAAGCGAACCCCGGACAAGGGAAGGGTTGCCTCCACCTCAACCAAGTGTAGGCTACCTATCCTTACCTTTCTCCCATGTTCCTTCCTTCTACAAACACCATCCCTTCCCGTCATCTTTCCCCCAGTGACGTGCATTGGCCTACTCCATTCGAATTCAATTGTGGTGCAGCTGTGCTCTCTCTTTGGTACGGTGAGTAATCATCGTGCTAGGGAGGGAGCAATGGCTTGCGCCGCGGTTG
This sequence comes from Asteroscopus sphinx, assembly GCA_949699075.1. Taxonomy (NCBI): domain Eukaryota; kingdom Metazoa; phylum Arthropoda; class Insecta; order Lepidoptera; family Noctuidae; genus Asteroscopus; species Asteroscopus sphinx. Next base: position 16,607,890 of record OX453024.1, read on the forward strand.
GGTTCGGATGGAGTGGACACTAGGCACTGCCTAGTTTGCCTTTATGTCATGCACGTCACTGTTTTCCACCCTGCTTTCCACCCTGTCCTGGAGGAGTAAACCTCGACTCTAAAAATCCTCAATCTAACGTGTCATCCGAACCGTGCTGATGGATGCATGGCTGAGGAGCAGCTCAGTCGCAAACGATGGATCCTCGATACCAGGCAGCCTCGAGGATTAATTTGCCTTATCCCCGCATGCGGGGCTCTGCGGGGATGGACCACCTTCCCTAGCTTCTCGTGGGAACTTTATGAGTAACCCTTATAAGAATATTTTAGCTTTTAGTAGCTCCCCCCTTACCGAGGAGGAACAATATAGTCCCTCTTCGGCTATGTCCCCCGGAGATCTCTTCGAGGAACACTCAACACTGCAGGATGATGGGCTAAATCTCCCGACTCCGACTGTAGTGATTGAGACTAGTGCCGGGCCTAGTGGCCCTAGCACACAACAGAATCTACCCAACTCCGAGGGCGTTTCCGATGCCCGAGGTGGTGGTAAGAGGTTCCACAAAAGGCTCTGTGGCGCGGCTAGGAAACGGATCTCCTGGTGGATGAAGAGAGGAAAAAGCCTCGCTGAGGCAAAAGCCCTCTCTGAAACCCACCTCAAGGAGTTTCCTGAATACCTAGCCAGTCTGGAGGAAGAAAAGAGGCTAAGGGCAGAAAAGAGGCCCAGGCATGATGGTTCTTCCTCATCTGCACAGAAGCCGGTGAAAGTACCAAGGTTGAATACGCCTATTCTGAAACCGACTTTTCGGGAGGTGGTGGGTGCCGCCCGTATGGGGATAATTGATGCCGCTGGGCCCATGCCCGAAGCCCGTATTGAGGAGCTTAAGGGTAAAATCCTTAAGCTCATCAGTAAGGGAGTGGGCCGTCAAGGACCAAAATTCCTTGGCTGTTCAACAAGGGCCGGTGGGCTCTTAGTCACGTGTGCGGATGAGGCGTCTAAAGAATGGCTCATCACGTACATACCGCAACTTCGACCCTGGGAAGGTGCCAGCCTATCCGTCCTAGACGAAAAGGCCCTACCCAAACCCAGAATCGGGATCGCGTGGATACCTGGGTCCATTATGGACCCAGAGGACATAATACCCATTCTCAAACACCAAAATGAGAATGTGGATTTCTCCAGCTGGAGGGTTATCAATAGGAAGGTCGAGGAAAAGGGACAGTTTTTGACCTTTTCCTTCGACGAAGCCTCATTGGGACCCTTAATAGACAACACCTGCTGTATCTTTGTTGGGCTACAGAAGATCTTCATTAGGGTCAAGCCTAAGCCAGGTGATGCCATAGGTAAGGGAGTAGAAGGACCTGGTGGTTCCACTACAGGGCAAACTGCTGCCCAGACTGAGGCTCCCGTCATGGAAATTCCAACTGCCGAGCCTGTGGCATCAACCTCGGCAGCAACACCAGCTGTACAGCTCAGAGGAGGTGAAGGGCATGAAATGGCCCCTACTGACTTCTGCAGTGGTCCAGCTGGTGCTGCTTTGAACCCTACACCACCTGGGTGCGCGAAATGGCCGATCACACCAAATCATGCACCAGGTGGGTCTACTGGACCTGGTGGCTCTACCATCAAGTTCAGCAATAGTTCCTCTGGCGGGCCTTCATTTCCCACCAGAGGCGCAAAAAGGGGCCGTGGAGCTAATTCCGGCGTAACTAGGGGAGCAGCACGTGCCCCCTCGTTAGCCAGGGAACACTCCAGCAAAAAGGCTGCACGTAACCCCTTCAATAACCGTCCAACTACCTAACCCCTACTAACCACTTTTTTACTTTTTATTTTTAGCAGCTCCCTCCTAGTCCTTTCTTTTCCAACTCCTTACCCTAATCCTATCCAACAATTATGTTCAAAGTCATTCAGGCAAACCTACACCACGCCAAGGCGGCAACAGCCGTGCTCAGCAAAAGATTCGTAGAAGAAAAAATTGATATGGCTTTGATTCAAGAACCGTGGATTAACGGGAACACGATTATGGGTCTCAACTCCGTAGGCACAGTATTGTATAACACCGACGGTAGAAGACCCAGAGCTTGCATACTCTTCAAAAGAAGCGTGAGATTCTTGCCGATTCCCTGCATGTGCTCGGACGACATAGTTGCTGCTTACATTGAACTACCAGGAGGCGGAATCAGGCCTATCGCCTGCTCTGCTTATCTTTCTGGGGATGAAGCAGATCCTACCATTGAATTGGCCAACACGGTAACCTACTGTGAGGATCAGAAGACTCAGCTACTTGTGGGTTGTGATAGCAACGCCCACCACACAAGCTGGGGAAGCACTGACACCAATACCAGGGGTGAGTTACTGTTTGATTATTTAGTGTCTAATAACCTTCTTGTTCTCAACAGGGGCAATGCCCCTACCTTTGTTAACAGCGTTCGCCAGGAGGTGCTAGATATTACAGTTTGCACAGGCTCTTTACTGCACCGTGTAAAGAAATGGCATGTCTCTGACGAGGCATCCATGTCTGACCACAGACACATCAGATTTGACTTAGCTCACTCAGGAATGAGAAAGACTAATTCTTATAGAGATAGGAAAGCAACTAACTGGGCAGGCTTTAGGGACTGTCTCAGGTCAAACCTGCTCTCCATTAACAGATCTGTTAGATCTATAGTACAATTGGAGGCGACAGTAGGGGACCTTGAAGGCGGCATCAAGACTGCCTTCTTCCAGAACTGTCCGCTCAAAACCTCCACCACCATGAGAGATGTCCCATGGTGGAATAGGAACCTAGAGCGACTCAGGCATAACGCCCGAACCTTGTTTAACAAGGCCATGAGGGATGAAACCTGGGACGACTATAGGAAAGCGCTAACTGCGTTCAATAGAGAATTGAGGAAGGCCAAAAGAAAATCCTGGCGCGAATTTTGTGACTTCATAAGAAGTACCTCACAGATAGCCAGGATTCATAAAATCATCTCAAAGTCACCTCAAGCCCATTTAGGGATGCTAAGACACCCAAACGGGACCTACACAAGATCCGCAGAGGAAACACTGAAGCTCTTAGCTGAAGTGCACTTTCCGGACTCTGTGCCAATAAACAGAAGTGAGGACTACTCCTGCCAAAACCCTCGGAACTTAAGACCAAGGGTCGAGGATTGGAGGATGGCCTCGCTTATTTTCAGACCCGATCGGATCGAATGGGCTATTAACAACTTTAAGCCCTTTAAGACCGGAGGGGAGGATAATATATTTCCAGCTCTACTACAAAAGGGGCTAGATATCCTACTACCAACGCTGCTAAGGGTCTTCAGAGCGAGCTTTGCTTGGGGATACATACCCACAGCATGGACTAAGGTCACTGTCACTTTTATCCCCAAAGGGGGGGACAGGGACAAATCACTGCCTAAATCCTACAGACCAATCAGTCTTACCTCCTTCATGCTTAAAACCATGGAGAAGGTACTAAACCAACACATCAGGGCAACCTACTTGGTTGACAAACCCCTGCATGTGAATCAGCATGCCTACCAAAAAGGCAAATCCACTGAGTCTGCATTAATGGACTTAGTGGATAAGATAGAAAAAGCAATTGAGGACAAGGAAATTGCCCTGTGTGCCTTTTTGGACATAGAGGGAGCCTTTGACAACACCTCAACAAATGTCATACTCAAGAGTATGGAGCTACGCAACATTGACCGAACGACCATTTACTGGATCGAAGCAATGCTGCGCAACAGGGTGGCGTCAACAACACTTCTAGACACCACCATACAGATGAGGCTAAACAGAGGATGCCCACAAGGGGGCGTCCTATCTCCCTTGGAGTGGTCCTTAGTGGTTGACAGCCTACTAAGCGAGCTTAATGAAGCTGGCTTTTACACGCAAGGCTATGCAGATGACTTGGTGGTGGTTATTGTTGGCAAGTGCCAAACAACCATCTCCAATTTGCTGCAAACTGCCTTTAGAAAAGTCGAGAGATGGTGTAATGAGTCCCAACTCTCAGTAAACGCAGACAAAACGGTCATTGTGCCTTTCACAAAGAAGAGGAAGTTGGATGCCTTAAAACCACCAACCCTCTTCGGTAAAGAGGTAAACTTCTCATGTGAGGTCAAATATCTAGGAATCATCCTAGACCAAAAACTCACATGGAATGCGCACATCAAGCATGTGATAAGGAAAGCTAAAATTGCTTTAGGAACCTCATGCAGACTGGTCAACTCAAGATGGGGCCTTAGGCCACGGGCAGTGCTGTGGCTATATACTGCTATAGTAAGGCCCATGGTAACTTATGGCTGTGTTGTATGGCACAAAAAAACCCATCAGATCACCTGCAGGGATACTCTTTCAAGTCTTCAGAGACTTGCATGTCTCATCACGACGGGTGCCATTGCATCGACTCCGACTGCTGCACTCGAGGCACTGCTCGACCTTGTACCCTTGCACGTGCAGGTGCAAATGGAGGCCAAGGCGGCTATGGTAAGGGCGAGGATAGCAGGAAGGACAAGATGGAGCTCTAATTCCATGAGGGCACTGCAAGAGAACCTTATGAAAGAAGACATCATGGCCATGCCCACGGATGCGATGCTAAAGGAGTACAGCTTCAATAGGCTGTTTAGGGTATTTATACCTCAGAGGTCTGAGTGGGAGGACGACATGCCTTGCAAATATCAGTCCACTGACGTTGTTTGGTTTACCGACGGATCAAAGAAAGGGGGTCTGGCAGGAGCTGGATTCCACGGAGGACGACCAAAGGTTAAGAAATTCGCTAACCTAGGTCAATATACCACCGTATTTCAAGCGGAATTATTTGCCATCATTGGTTGTATCCGTGAAAGCCTGCAAAGGGCCTACATAAAAAGGCGAATATTTATATTCTCTGATAGCCAGGCAGTCCTAATGGCCTTAAAATCAGAGGAAATCGACTCCAAGCTTATCAAGGAGTGTGTCCAGCTACTAAATTCGCTAGGAAAAACAAATTCTGTGACACTAGGATGGGTACCTGGGCACTGCGGAATTAGGGGTAATGAAGCCGCTGATGAACTCGCTAGAGCTGGTGCGGAATGCCCCACTGTAGGGCCGGAGCCAATTTGTGGGGTTCCGAAATGCATCACCTCGGCTAATCTTAAGGACTGGGGAACTCATCAAAGCATTAGACTTTGGAAAAAAACGCCAGGCCAAGAGCACTCGAAAGCGCTTCTAGTAGGCTTCAGGAAGAGATTTACAAAAGAAGCGCTTTCGCTTGACAGGAACCATATAAGGATCCTGACTAGAACCCTTACAGGGCACTGTAAACTGAACAAACATCTACACAGGATGGGCCTCACAGATATCACAGTTTGCAGATTTTGTCGCGAAAAGGACGAAACGCCCATTCATATCCTATGCGAATGTGATGCAGTGCACCACATTAGAAGTCAGCATCTTGGAGGCCACACAATCTCAGCTGATGAGATCAGATCCTCAAACCCCAAGGCTATAGTCGACTTTATGGTTGGCTTGCGGCTTGGAGAGGTGCTGTAGTATACTATTAGAGGCGTTACAATAGATCTTTTAGGTCGCAGTGACATAGGGGACTTGCATAGACCTTACCTCTTTTCCAAAATAATAATAATAAGACCGTTTGGTAAGTTTTGTAAAAGTTCGGTAATTGTTTTAAACATAGATTTTTTTCATAGATTATTTTAAAAAGGCATAAATAAATTGATTAAGTAAGACAGAACACAAATAAAAATTATAATTAATATGCTTGAAAACAATTTGCGTTGCAAAAAAAATGGCACAAATTATACATTTTATTACCAGGTTTTTAACCACGTTTTTTTCAGTCTGTTTGTTTGGTAAAAATTATGCAATCGATTTTAAACTAACTTCCCGATGAGCTAGAGACTTCAACTTTAAACATAACTCAGGACATGATGACAATGCAATAAAAACAGTTCACACGCGCACACACACCCCCCACACACACCCCACACACTCTTATATAATAATTATTGCTTTATTTGTTTTTGGGTATAATAATCATTGGCTGCTTTTGCTGGCTTGGCACCCGCTCATCATCACTTGGGGTTGACACTGAAAATCAGCGCTCTGTTGTGACACACAGCATCATGCTGAGTGTCGACCTCTTTGCCGCAGCTACGACATGCAAAGTAGGTATCATACATTGATAAAATGATTCAAGAAATGTACCTAATTAAGTATTTTTTATGTGCACCTACCGCATGTCGTCTTGTTGTGGCAATAAATCATTTTTCTTTCTTTCTTTCTTCAAAAAGTCGCTTTTTTAAAAAAATACGTGGTTATAAGAAATACTTTTTATTTATTTATTTATTTATAATTTATTTACACACTACAACATATGAAAGGAGACAGCATTAAAAGTATTTGGTACAAAGGTACTGCTTCTTTCAAAGTAATGTCTACCATCAAATTATTTAAATTGGATAGGTAGACTGCACGGCCCAGGTAAATTGTACAAAGTCTGCACTGAAACATCTGTTTGTTCTATAAATTTACTTACTATTACACTATATTTAAGCGTGATTTCCCGAAAGAAAATTCAAATAAAATAAATTACATAAACGATTAAATATTTATGTGAACTTACCAGAATATGCATTTTCACCACTTTTAATGTTTATGAGTACCTATGTTATTATTTTACGTCCACACGCACGTCCGCTCCCGTCGGGAACTATATTGAGAATAAAGTTTACCTCTGTCCCTGTACTTTTGAGCCAGGTATTGCAGGGCTGAGGAAAAGCGGCGGGAGAATAGGGTGGCTACACCCCCTTCACTACTGTCGATCTATTCGTCGTGCAACATTCTATTATGTTAATCGTAATTACCTAAGTACTTGACGTCTGTGGTCTAGTGGTTAGTGTCGGACTGCTGATCACGAGGGGTTCGATTTCCACAGGACACAAATATTTGTGTGATGAACATAAGTGTTTGTGTTGGTCTGGTATGTATATTATAAGTATGTATTTATAAAAAAAGTATATGAGTATCATATACCTCATAGCTGGGGAGACTGACCTATTCTGTTGTTCTCTGAGTGAATTCACAAGCACAGCATTATTTGTTTTATGTTACAAAATTTAATTAATACATTATCATGTTTATATTCAGTACACTGCCGCTTTGGGTTAAAAAAAATTCCTGTAATGGTAGTTATAAGAAAGATAAATAAATAAATAAATATATGTCACATTTGTATTTGACATATGTACCCATAGACATTTGTACCCATAGTACAAGCTCTGTAAAAATGCTGTGTAAAAATGTCCCAAAAATCTTTATTTATTTACTATTTTTGGAAAAAGCATACCTAATTACCTACACTGGTCTTTTTTACGCGATGTAGGCATTTTTGTGTCAAGTTCAAAAAACTCAGAGCAGGAATCATCATCGTCATCGCCTTTTCCCAATTATATTGGGGTCGGCTTCCAGTCTAATTAGATGCGGCTGAACCTACATCAGCATTTTACACGAAGCGACTGCCATCAGACCCATGCAACCCATTTACTGGGTAATACTGACATACGGTACTACCCGGTAACTATAACGTACAAAGGTGTTTAATTTATTTGCCTTATATCTAGCACATCATAGAAGGAAAGATCTGCCGTGTGTTACGGCCTTAATTCATTAATCGTGCGTCAACGAGAGATTTCCCCGGGAACCGATTTTAAATTGTCTTCTTTACGCCTCTTGAGATAAAATAATACCAGCCCCCCTAGCCAAGTTGACAATCTACAATCGTCAACGCTTAGAAAACAATCAAAATGTATGGGAATGACATATCTCAACGAAAAAGTCATTCGTTGAGATATGTCATTCCCATACATTTTACCTAAAACACGGCAGATCTTTCCTTCATTGACTGCTTTTTAGGGTTCCGTACCCAAAAGGTTCTGACGGGACCCTATTACTCTCGTTACGCTATCCGTCCGTCCGTCCGTCTGTCTGTCACAGGGCTGTATCTTTGTAACGGTAATAGATAACCAGTTGAAAGAAATCACAGAATATGTGTTACTATGCGGTATATCACGACAAATAATCAAAACTAAAAAAAGTCTAAAATCAAAGGGGGTCCCCATACAAGAATCCTCGAAAAAACATGCATTTTTTTCCACGTTTTTGTTCCTGCTCTATCTTCAAAACGGTAATACATATCAGCGTCAAACTTGGTCAGATTATAGTGCATTATGTGTGTGTGTAGTTTAGCAACAAATACTAAAAACAGGGCAAAAACAGACATATGTGGTTGTTCGGGCGCCGTCGGCTATCATCGGGCGGCGGCTCGGCTGGTGACGTCACGGCGACGAGACAGCGGCGCGGGGGGCGCATCCATGTGTGCGGGCGTGGAAACCAACTCCACTTCGCTACCGAACTTGACGGACGACACGCGCGCGCACTCAGAGCCAATCCATTATTTGTAATTGTCGTAAATTATTATAACAGTTTTACAGTCCGCTGCTTTTAATTTCATAGGCCTTTAGTTAGGTCCCTTACATTTTGGTCATTCGAGCCTCTTCAAAAGCTGCGTTTTGGAAGAACTAAGACGTCGGCAACTGGCTAGACGACACGACGTTAGTGGACGTTGGACTCGTCGTTTGAAAGCGCGGTGTCATCAAGTCAACGGTTTTTTTCACCGAACGGGACGAAGTCGTCGTTATTGAACACAAGAAGAGAACTACATCATATGCCCTGAAGTCTTGAATACGACGTCGGCGCATTATATCGACTGAACTAGTCTAATTTCGCCGAGTCATCGCTTCGAGGGATTTATATCAGTTCGTCTTGTGGATAAGGATACGGATATTTTGTGAGTTTGTTCCAATTATTTCCCTTCTATATCATTTTCGTACTTGTAATAGTATTTTTCTTATTTTAAATTCAACCTTTTGTGTATTTTTTCCCTCACATATTTGAGTCAACACATGTTAATCGCTGCTATTTAATCTGCACACTTCTATTGCGCTTACGCTTTGCATATTGCTAGCCGTTTACCATAATTAGTAACGGTTGCATCAGCTGAGCGCACAAGTATCTGTATCAGCTGGGCGTGTCACGTGGCTCCCTGCTGTCTATCGACCGGTATGTTTTCAAGGTCACGCGCCAGTCATAATTAACGGTTTTTCTTTCTTTGTGCAGATTTAACTATCAGTAATATACACTGTTAAGCCTTTAATCACTGCTTATTTCTATCTTTTTTAACTTGTTTCCACTATGGCCAACGAAGATTTATTAATTAGAAAACGCAGTGCTATGAAAGCAAAGCTTACAAACTTTGGCAATTATATTAGCGTGCTTCTTAGTTGTGAAGCCATTTCTGACTTACAGCGTTTTGAGTTGGAGGGACGTTTAAGTAAATTTGATGCCATATACGATGAATTTGACGATTTACAGTTGCAAATCGAGGTGCTTTCGGACAAGCCAGACGAGGCGTATGCGGAGCGAGCCAAGTTCGAGGAGCGGTACCACGCACTAGCAGCGCAGGCGCGTAGCTTGCTGGCAGGCGCGGTCGGCGCTGGTGATGGCGGGTCTGTAGCGGGCTCGACACGCAAACAAGCAGGTGAATCGTTCCAACGTAACTTTATACGCTTACCTAAAATCGATTTGCCTAACTTTGATGGTAGTTATCAGTACTGGCTTGAGTATAGAGATACATATTTGTCACTAATACATAGCAGTAGTTGCATAGATGCGATTAGTAAGTTCCACTACCTACGTGCGTCGCTTAAAAGTGATGCGTTAGAGATCATAAAGAATATTGATTTTAAGAGTGAGCACTATGAAATGGCGTGGAAGTTACTGTGTGACCGTTATGATACCAGTCGGCTTTTAGTAAATAATCACGTGCAGGCATTGTTCAATGTTGATCACATTACAAGGGAGTCGTGTCAATCTTTGCGTCGTCTTGTTGACGCTATAAATAAAAATATTAGAGCCCTAAAAACATTGAACGAGCCCACGGAGTATTGGGACACGTTGATTGTGTACATGATGTCCATTAAATTAGATTCTGTAAGCAGTAGAGATTGGGAGGAACATCGTAACACTTTGTCAAAATCACCCACATTATCACAATTTTGTTCATTCATAAGTAAAAAAGCTGATTTATTAGAAACGTTAGAATTAAATAAATCATCAAGTACAGTTAGTAAAAATAGCATTAAAGTAGAAAGTAGAAATACGACTTTTACAATTACAAATAATCAGAGCGAAAATAATCGTAGTCAAAATTCATACTCTAACAAATCAAAATGTCCCATGTGTAGCAATAATCATCTTCTGTATATTTGTGAAGAATTCCGTAAGTTACCCAATGAAACTCGATTATTAAAAGCAAAAGAGTTTAAAGTGTGCTTTAATTGTTTGCGTCCTGGTCATGTTACTAAGAAATGTAGATTGTCGGGTTGTAAATATTGTAAAGGTAGACATAATACCCTTTTACATATTGATGAACCTAAGCCTACCACTTTCCAAGATCCCATGCCAAGCAGTGTTGCCCTACCCACAGACATTTCCGGAGGTGCCTCTTTACATACTTGCACTCCAGAAAACGTCGTCTTGTCAAGTAACACTTCTATGCAGCATACTACTTCTTCGCATATTTTACTTTCCACAGCGTTGGTGAAAGTGGTGAACAGCCGAGGTGGCAAGGTCAACGCCAGGATCCTGCTCGATAATGGTAGCACAGCCAATTTTATCACGCAGACCCTTTGCGATACGCTAGAATTGCCTAGGCGTAGCACGAGTTCCACGGTAACAGGTATTAACAGTCAGATTACTACTAGTACACAATCTTGCAATGTAACTATCGAATCTTGCAGTGGCAGCTACAAGGCAAATATTAATTGTTTGGTGTTGCCTGAAATTACAAAAGTGTTGCCAACTGTTTTGATTGATGAACACAAGGTTCCTATACCATCTCATTTAAAACTGGCTGACCCTTCTTTCCATATTCCATCAGTAGTGGATATTCTTGTTGGTGCTGAAGTATTTTGGGATGTCTTAGGTGTTACATCTATTAACCTAGGCAAAAACCAGCCTAAATTACATGAGACTAAGTTTGGGTGGATTGTTTCAGGCCCCGTGGCTCTTCCATTACATCCATCACCAAAAACTCAGTCTCATTTCTGTAATACTTCAGTAAGTGAATTACATAATGGTATAAATTCGCCTGAAAATAGGAACGTTTCTTTTAAATTGTTAGGCCTACATTGGCTTTGGGAATTTTTATATAGTTTTTTCTGTCTAACATTTTCAATTTTTCTCGAATCTAACAGGCAGATTACAAAGCGTTACATTTTGTCTGTGACCAGTCAAGTATTTGACCCACTAGGCCTTGTTAGTTCATGGTTTGTTGAGACAAAAATGCTTATGCTTAAGTTATGGATGGCTAAGTGTGACAGAAATGATTGGGTGTTAGATAAAATAAGTAGATTATGTTATTTTTTGTTAATATACTCCTGTTTGAATATTTTGAAAATACCTTGGTGGATTTTGTGTGGTGTTTCTATAACATGTGAAATCTACATTTTTTACAAACACTTCTTATCGCACCAGTGTGTATGTAAGATCAATGGACAAAGAAGGAGTCAGTTACAGTACAACTATTGGTGTCTAAAAATCGTGTAACACCAATCAAGCCAAGAAACACTCCAAAGCTTGAGTTATATGGAGCAGTGTTAGTAACAGGGTTGTGTACTGGTGTGTTTTGTTTGTTATGTTTTGTTCGTAATCGCATTGACAAAATACAAGAGCATACCTACCATACGTGGAGCTACGTGCCGTCTAAGGACAATCCGGCAGGTCTTGTTTCTCGCGGGCTGAAGGCTGACCTTATCAGCGGGTGCTAGTTATGGTGGTCAAGTCCTCAGTTGTTGTCAAAATATGAAATATACTTGCCGAAAATGCCCAATGAGAACGTGAAACAGGATCTACCTGAAGTTGTATCTCCACACTTCACTGATCATTCGTTTCATCATACAATTTACATAATCAATCATTCATAAATTCATTAATTCGTAAATATTCCAATTTAATCAGTTTTAGAGAGCAGTTGCCTATATACAATATTTGTTTATAATTTGATAAATAATCATAGTAATTACCAAGGTTCCCTTCACGTCAAGAACTTACTAGTGCATTTATTGATATTTTACGTTATTCTCAATTATTTAATTATTTTTCCTGACGAGTATCGTTTATTGCAATCAGGAATGTCATTACCACGTAAGAATATATTTAATTTTTTGGGTCCATTTATAAGCATAGTGTTGACTATCCGGGCCAGTATTTATAGCTGATTGCAAGGGGCGAGGGTGTAAGCTAATAAAGGCGTACCTGTGCATTTTTGTTTGCTTTGCAGTTGAAGCTGTTCATGTCGAGCTCGTTACAGATCTGACCAAGGAAGGCTGACTCGAACTGTTTTGTGGCTCGTCGTGGCAAGCCCCAAAGCATCTTGTTAGATAGCGGCACCGACTTCATCGGTACTGGCTATGAATTAGACAAATGCTTACAAGATTCAAATCTTTGTGAGAATGCACAGTAGGGCATTGAATTTACTTTTGCACCTCCCTACTCTTCCCATTTTAACGGCATTGCTGAAGCTGCCATACGATCTTCTATTGTTTAAAAATGCTTTCAAGGCTTAACGCAATTTTCATAATTATAAGGAGATGGCTACATGTTGACTTAAATAGAGGCAGTCTTAAATTTCCGTCCTCTTACCTCTCTCTCCTCTGATCCTTTAGATTTTATTTTCCCAACACCTTCACATTTTAATTGGACGACCACTCATATCTGTTCCGCATCCACAGGTGACTGATATCACCATCGGGAGACTTTATGCAGTATTTTTGGAAGCAGTTTCATTATATGTTTCTCTGCTCCAGCAAAAGACAAAGTGGACATGTTCAACAGGGAGCTGTCTATGGGAACACTTATCTTGAGTAGAGAGGACAACCGCCATTGATGTGGCCGTTGGGACGAGACACCAAGGTCTTCCCAGAGAGCGACGGAGCTACGCGGGTGTTCGAGTTGAAGACATCTTCACATCAACATCTGCCCTCTTCTTCTGCATTGAATACTTCAACCCCGGGAGACTGTTCGGGCGCCGTCGGCTATCATCGGGCGGCGGCTCGGCTGGTGACGTCACGGCGACGAGACAGCGGCGCGGGGGGCGCATCCATGTGTGCGGGCGTGGAAACCAACTCCACTTCGCTACCGAATTTGACGGACGACACGCGCGCGCACTCAGAGCCAATCCATTATTTGTAATTGTCGTAAATTATTATAACAGTTTTACAGTCCGCTGCTTTTAATTTCATAGGCCTTTAGTTAGGTCCCTTACAGTGGTGGTACCTAAGTAAGAAAGAGATGCAAAAATTCACATTTCGCGTACGTTCATTGATGTCTTTTGATAAACTCTCGTAAATTAAATCAGTTTCTACGAGTATCAGGTCCATGGGTGGTACGGAACCCTTACTGCGTGAGTCCGACTCACACTTGGCTGGTTTTTTTATACATCTATTAGCTTACGTAGATTAAGATGTATTGAGATATAAACTAATGTATATTTCCGTATCATTCGGTACCTCAAAGATAAAAGACGTAATATACATTATTGCTGCCATGTGGTCTTATAGCAAGATGTATTGAAATATGTCTTAGATACATTTTAGCGTGGGTAGGCCCCCCACAAGGTGGACCGACGACCTGGTGAAAGTCGCGGGAATCCGCTGGATGCGGAAGGCGCAGGACCGGTCGTTGTGGCGATGCTTGGGGGAGACCTAAGTCCAGCAGTGGACGTCTTTCGTCTGAAATGTTGATGATGACGATGATTACAGTTGCCGTGTGTAACAACCTTAAGTGCACGTTTACACTACCTTACACACTAAATATGATTTATGAGTTACCTATTAGCCTCTTTTGTATAAACTTTTGTATGTGAAAATTTAATGTTGTTGCAAGTAATCATATATTCTTTGTTATTTAATATAACGGGTAAACTGTAGGGCTCACCACATATTATGTACTAATTAGGTGTCAAATAAATACTATACCCAGTCCACACACAGCACACGGCGTTTTGTAAAACATGTAATTTCTCACCGCATTTTGGTCCGCTACAAAACACAGGTGCTACGTAGGAAGCATTTCTGGACAAAAGACATAAACGCGTTGTTGGAATACCGGCTGGACTACGTTCAAAATGCAGAGACTTTAGGCGTCAATTAAGCGACATTGAGGAGGACAATAGCACTACGTAGGAAGCATCTCCGAACAAAAGACATAAACGCGTTGGTGGCACTCGGTTGGACTAGGTTCAAAATGCGGTGACTCGAGGCATCAATTAGGCGACATTGAGGAGGACAATAGCACTACGTAGGAAGCATCTCCGAACAAAAGACATAAACGCGTTGGTGGCACTCGGTTGGACTAGGTTCAAAATGCGGTGACTCGAGGCATCAATTAGGCGACATTGAGGAGGACAATAGCACTACGTAGGAAGCATCTCCGAACAAAAGACATAAACGCGTTGGTGGCACTCGGTTGGACTAGGTTCAAAATGCGGTGACTCGAGGCATCAATTAGGCGACATTGAGGAGGACAATAGTACTACGTAGGAAGCATTTCCGAACAAAAAACGTAAACGCGTTGGTGGCACTCGGTTGGACTAGGTTCAAAATGCGGTGACTCGAGGCATCAATTAGGCGACATTGAGGAGGACAACAGCACTACGTAGGAAGAATCTCCGAACAAAAGACATAAACGCGTTGGTGGCACTCGGTTGGACTAGGTTCAAAATGCGGTGACTCGAGGCATCAATTAGGCGACATTGAGGAGGACAACAGCACTACGTAGGAAGAATCTCCGAACAAAAGACATAAACGCGTTGGTGGCACTCGGTTGGACTAGGTTCAAAATGCGGTGACTCGAGGCATCAATTAGGCGACATTGAGGAGGACAATAGCACTACGTAGGAAGCATTTCCGAACAAAAAACGTAAACGCGTTGGTGGCACTAGGTTCAAAATGTGGTGACTCGAGGCATCAATTAGGCGACATTGAGGAGGACAATAGCACTACGTAGGAAGCATCTCCGAACAAAAGACATAAAGGCGTTGGTGGCACTCGGTTGGACTAGGTTCAAAATGCGGTGACTCGAGGCATCAATTAGGCGACATTGAGGAGGACAATAGCACTACGTAGGAAGCATCTCCGAACAAAAGACATAAACGCGTTGGTGGCACTCGGTTGGACTAGGTTCAAAATGCGGTGACTCGAGGCATCAATTAGGCGACATTGAGGAGGACAATAGCACTACGTAGGAAGCATTTCCGAACAAAAAACGTAAACGCGTTGGTGGCACTCGGTTGGACTAGGTTCAAAATGCGGTGACTCGAGGCATCAATTAGGCGACATTGAGGAGGACAACAGCACTACGTAGGAAGAATCTCCGAACAAAAGACATAAACGCGTTGGTGGCACTCGGTTGGACAAGGTTCAAAATGCGGTGACTCGAGGCATCAATTAGGCGACATTGAGGAGGACAACAGCACTACGTAGGAAGAATCTCCGAACAAAAGACATAAACGCGTTGGTGGCACTCGGTTGGACTAGGTTCAAAATGCGGTGACTCGAGGCATCAATTAGGCGACATTGAGGAGGACAACAGCACTACGTAGGAAGAATCTCCGAACAAAAGACATAAACGCGTTGGTGGCACTCGGTTGGACTAGGTTCAAAATGCGGTGACTCGAGGCATCAATTAGGCGACATTGAGGAGGACAACAGCACTACGTAGGAAGAATCTCCGAACAAAAGACATAAACGCGTTGGTGGCACTCGGTTGGACTAGGTTCAAAATGCGGTGACTCGAGGCATCAATTAGGCGACATTGAGGAGGACAACAGCACTACGTAGGAAGAATCTCCGAACAAAAGACATAAACGCGTTGGTGGCACTCGGTTGGACTAGGTTCAAAATGCGGTGACTCGAGGCATCAATTAGGCGACATTGAGGAGGACAATAGCACTACGTAGGAAGCATTTCCGAACAAAAAACGTAAACGCGTTGGTGGCACTAGGTTCAAAATGTGGTGACTCGAGGCATCAATTAGGCGACATTGAGGAGGACAATAGCACTACGTAGGAAGCATCTCCGAACAAAAGACATAAACGCGTTGGTGGCACTCGGTTGGACTAGGTTCAAAATGCGGTGACTCGAGGCATCAATTAGGCGACATTGAGGAGGACAACAGCACTACGTAGGAAGCATTTCCGAACAAAAAACGTAAACGCGTTGGTGGCACTAGGTTCAAAATGTGGTGACTCGAGGCATCAATTAGGCGACATTGAGGAGGACAATAGCACTACGTAGGAAGCATCTCCGAATAAAAGACATAAACGCGTTGGTGGCACTCGGTTGGACTAGGTTCAAAATGCGGTGACTCGAGGCATCAATTAGGCGACATTGAGGAGGACAACAGCACTACGTAGGAAGCATTTCCGAACAAAAAACGTAAACGCGTTGGTGGCACTAGGTTCAAAATGTGGTGACTCGAGGCATCAATTAGGCGACATTGAGGAGAACAATAGCACTACGTAGGAAGCATTTTAGAACAAAAGACATAAACCCGTTGGTGGCACTCGGTTGGACTAGGTTCAAAATGTGGTGACTCGAGGCATCAATTAGGCGACATTTATTTATTTAAACACAAGAATAAAATAAAATATTTTTTTAGCCTAGAATATCACATCCACACTAAGCCAACCACGAGAACTGTCAAGGGTATGTTTACTCGAATTTAAAAATAATATTTTTGATAACCCGATAGATAATGCAATACCACACTTATTACAGAGTCAAAGAATTTAATTTCCTCGAAATTTATTGTAAACCTACTTCCTTTTTCCTGTTGTAGAATGTGATATGAACTACCAAAGTTAAGAGGACTTCGATCACACACACAAGTTCTTCTTAGACGGGGTTCATTTTAAACTGGGCGTGAACCTAGGGTGGTCCCCTCAGGCATATCGCAAGTTCATTAAAACCCTTTTGATTAAATGTGCATACGTGCAATTACAATTAGGAAGACTTGTAGGAGTCGAGTACTTCTGAGTGGATTAATACGGAAGGGAGTCACAAAAGAAAGTATGCAGGATTTTTTTAGAAATTTTATAGAGAAAAATCGCTTTGTCATAAAGTGATGTTGTGTTGATTGTTATACACCTATCCCCTATATTTTTTTTTTAATATTTCAAGTCCATCTAATGGTTTGACTGTAAGAAATTGCTTTAAGAGATAAGACCGCCAATTGTTAGTACTATGCATATCATATCATGTCTGTTACATTTATTTTTATGGTGTGCAAACTATAAAGTATCCAAGTAAGTAATAGTATGTAGTACGTGGGCTATACTGAAAGTTTTGCGTAACTCATAAATAAAACAAATTATTTGTAAACTAATATATTTACTGCTTTTCAAAGTATTCTCCATTATGTTTTAAACACATTTTCATTGGTTCAGACCATTTTTAAAAACATCAGGACCCAATGGACCAATGTCTGAGGGCATGTTTTTCACGTGCTGGTTGAAAGCTACGGCTTCTTCTGGCCACGTAAATGTCAAACTTCTCATCAAATCTATAATTTTTGGTAAAATAAAGAAATCGCATGGTATGAGATGCCCATGAACCATCCCGCACACAGTCCAGACTGTGTGCGGGATGGGCCACGAGCTCCACCTTTTCAGAAGTCAAAAATGACTTTGTCTTGTTCGCGGTGTGCGCCGAAGCGTTTTCGTGGTGCAACAGGATGCGACTTCTTGGTCGTTTTTCCCTAACTTTGTCAAATACACTGAGCAAACAAATGGTGGTTTACCACTCAGACTCAACATTAAGGTCCGTATTCCAGAACGATACTCAAGCGTTGATCACTGTTTAAAACTAGTTTTGAGTTGAGCTTTGATTTTAGAACGTCCCTCAAGCAGAGATTTGTTGATCACAGTTCAGCTGAATTTAGTTTCGTTTTATATTGTCACCTGTTTCGGTATTTGGGCAGAGATTTTATCTGTAATCACTCAAGTGTGGTCCAAACTACGCTTGAGTAGAGATTTCTATTATATTTCAGATTAAATTCGTGTGTTACGTTGTTGAATTAAAGTTTATAATTACCGTTCTGGAATAAGACCGATACTCAAGTAACGATTCTATCCTTAAGTAGTGATCAGGTGATTGGAGTTTAAACTGTACTTGAGGAAGCTTCTGTAATACGAGCCTAACTGTCTTTTGTTCCTCTAGTAAGATAGTGCGCACAGGACCCGTCTAGGAGTTTAAAAAAACGCAATAATTTTTTGCCCACGCTTCTCGCCTGCCTCAATTTTGTTGGTTTGCTGTCACCATCGGACAACCATACAGGAGACTGTTGCTTTCTTTCCAGAATATAACAATTTATCCATATTTGATCTCGTATCGCAATATCATACACAGCATTTGAACGTTCGTGATCGTACTTTAACAACATTTTTTTTTACACAAATCAACTCGAGCCCGTTTTTGTTCTGGGGTGAGTTCATGAGGAATCCAGCGGCAACAAAGTTTTCTAACTTTTAAATGTTGATGAAATTTATTTTTATTTGGCTCTCATATCAATCCCCAAATGTCCTCGAATCTCCTCACTGGTTTCCTTTGGTTAGTCGCCTGACGGTAGCCACATTTTCCTCAGTAATCGCAGTTGAGGGCCGACCTTCACGAATTTCATCATGTAGAGAAACACGGCCATGATCAAAATCTGCGTATCAATGCCTTACGGTGCTCAAAAGAGGTAATTCTCTTCCAAAAGAATTTTGAAGACAAGCAGTGCAATCTTGCGGAGAGAGAGAGAACTTTTAAAATCGTAAAAAACATCGCCCTAATTTTTTTTCGCGTTAGTTCCATTTTTGCTAAAGACGACATACTTCAACTTGTGATAAAAAATAACTGACACGCGACTTCCCGCCAAAAATTATAACATTCAATGAATGATTTCTTAAGTTTAAAAAAATATAACATTCGATACTCAAACGAACATGAGCGATCAGGAGCGCAGAACTTTGTGTCGTACTGTATGTAATAGTAAGTATTAGTAGTCGTAGTATTTATCTTTCCACAATTTAAATCTTTAGATTTCGATTCGCATGCGTAAATGCGTTAAAATAATAAAATAATTAGTAAGGGTAGGCATATCTATACGACTTTGAATTAACTGCAAAGTTAGTCGAGTCGGTTAAGAAACACTGTTTCTTAATGAGATGTCGCTGACGTCACCCAAGACCCAAAAACGTACCAAGTGTAAGTTAAATTCAATACCACGAGCAGAGTTCACGGCCACTAAGCTAAGTGGCTAAAGCACTGGCGTACTCAGGAGTCGCAGGTTCGTATCCTGCTCGTGAGCGATTTTTTCTTTCCACAATCTTTAATAAAGTATACTCTATTTATATTTATCCATCTATATTTTAGGTTAAGTATAAACTAAGAAAAAGGTTGTATATGTATATATTAACACATTATTTATACAACCTATAAACTAAACCTCTTAAGGGGTCGTTGTACTTATCATTATGAAAAAAAAAAATACTATGGCACCGACCCAGAAATCGCGAAAAAAAAAGCTGTTCCCAACATTTGTGTTCACATAAATCTACAAAATGTAGGGATCAGCTAATTTTATTTTCTTCCCAGGAAGATAAACAGTTCCCGAGGGATGCACGATAAACGACATCCACGCGGGCAAAGCCGCGAGTGCGCTCTAGTCAACCATAACAGAAACTATCTGCTGTTCATAACAAAAACGATTATTTGACGATTTGGATTGCGCTTGAGCCGCCAACCTGTGTGGACGCACTTGTGGTGCTACTAGATATTGCAAATATAATTTTCTGATTTTCTGATTGGCCTTAAGTACGTTTTTACAATTCTCACTCTAACTTGTGACGGTTAAATGTGA
The DNA here is from genome assembly GCA_949699075.1 of Asteroscopus sphinx. Taxonomy (NCBI): domain Eukaryota; kingdom Metazoa; phylum Arthropoda; class Insecta; order Lepidoptera; family Noctuidae; genus Asteroscopus; species Asteroscopus sphinx. Next base: position 16,627,879 of record OX453024.1, read on the forward strand.
TAACTCCTCCCAGTGGGTGTAGTGTGAACGGGACAAATACTGTTCTTGTGGTGTCCTATCGAATAACATCTACAATATTGCAACAAGCACCGCCCCGCCTGTCGAAGATTCGAACCCGAACCTCGCCGAACCACGATCGTAGCCGTGTACACCGGGCCACCGCGACCGTGGAGCAGAGGTGCGAAATAAAGATAAAACATAGGCACAGGAGGGGGACAGCGCGAGCCGCGCCAGTAATCACTGTGAGTCATCACCACCGCTGCGTGCTACGATACAAAACAAAACTCACTACCTGCCACCACGGTAATAAACATAAACAAACAGAAAAACGACTTTGATAAACCGCGATTCTGTGTTTCACTAGTAGTTAAAACGATTTAATATAAGTGATGCCTTTAAATCGTACCCCCCCGGCCCCAACTATCGCACCAACTATGTCACAATCCGACTCAGACATACCCAGCATGACTGAAGAAAGTACTCCCAACAACATAACATCCCGCCATAAAAGACCTCGTATGGAACTTTCACCCCCAATGTGCGAGTTCCGAGAATTTCAGAATGAAATACGAGGTATGTTCGAAGCATTAAAATCAGGTCAACTAACACTACTAAATCAACTAATAGAAGATGTCAGTGAAATTAAAATGCAAAATGTTATGATTCAAAAAACGAACTTGGACATCGAGAATTCAATACTGAATATTAAATTAAATTATGAAGAATTAAAAACAAAAATAGAAAAACTGGAAAGGGAGCGACTACAGAGCTACAACTATATAGAAAAACTACATAAAAGACTTGAGGATTTAGAATTTAGCTCCCGGTCTTCAAACATCGAGTTGCGTAATATCCCGGCAAGAGAAAAAGAGACTACGGAGGACATTTATGCTTATATTAGCAATATTGGCAAAACGCTAAATATGGTTATAAACAGCACAAACATACGCGATGCATACCGCCTTCCGGCTAAACCTGGGAAAAATAGAATTATTGTGGTTGAGTTCAACACTGTTTCAATGAAGAATAGAATCCTTACATCGGCACGAAACTTCAATAAGTCAAGAGAGTCTGGACAAAAACTCAACACAAACTCCATTGGAATTGACGGACAAGCATCCCCAATATACATCTCGGAATATCTTCCAGGCAGCGGCCGCCAACTTTTTTATCTAGCACGTGAATATGCTAATAATAATCAGTTTAAGTTCTGCTGGACCTCCAACCGCAAAATCTTTATACGAAAGGACGAGACCAGTAAGCCTGTAAAAATTAACTCTGAAGAAGACCTTCTATCTCTAAAAACAAATATGTGACTTCGTAACATTCCTGTATGTTATGTAAGGTTTCTCAAATTTAAACTTACAACATACACAATGTTTTATGCTCACTTTTCTCATTCTATTGATATTTTGCTAATTATGTATAGAACGCCACAGTTTAATTTTTACACGTCACATTTTACACAACTACCCACTACATATTTTAAACCCCTTTCCTTACAAATAGACAATTTTTTGTTTGTGTTAAGTATGCATAATTATGATTATTATTTTCTGTATCTCAAACAAACAAAACAAGTTGTTTACGTCACTGTCGCTCCCTTCACTCACCTGTTTATGTTTTGTATTTTTGCAAGCATATCACAATCGTGTGGGCGTCTCAAGTTTTATTTTCTTGATAATATACTGTTCGAACCAATTAAGATACCATGGACAGTAACCTGAATAATATATTGTCAGAACTTGACACGCTCCACGCGAAGAAATCGTTTTTGTGCCCACCAGATGATTGAGCTGATCTCGTATCGGAAATAAATAACCCCTTTTCTATATTTCATTTGAATATCCGTAGTATTAATAAAAACCTTGACCAACTTAAGTGTCTACTGGCTTTCCTTCATGTTAATTGTGATATAATAGTCCTCACAGAATGCTGGCTTATAAAATTACCACATATCCCTGACTTAGCGGGGTTTAATTCACATTACACTCGTAATTTAATAAATCAAAATGACGGCATTGTTATTTATACTAAAACCGGATTGAATTGTGTGGTCAGCGAGGTTTCAAATATCAAGGAATTTAGTTGTATGGTATGCAAGATCGGTAGTGATTTGGCACTTGTTGCAGTCTACAGATCCCCTTCATTTCGGAAAGCTGACTGTTTTTTGGAGGGCCTAAATGATGTATTGTATACGTTGACCGCATATAAAACTGTGAGCGTAACTGGCGACATCAATATCGATATCAAAACTGGCAGTCTCGACAGCAAATCTCAAGAATACTTAAATCTAATGGCGTCTCACTCTCTCTTACCAAGTCACGTGTTCCCAACAAGAGATGGTAAATGTATAGACCATGTTTTAATTAAATCGCAACTCCAATCCGTCACGTTAGTATTAGAGTCCTTCATTACGGATCATTGCCCTACTTTATTAACTTTCTCATAGAAAAGTGTCACCAGGTGGACCTTAAACTATCGTAGTAAAATTGATTATACTTCTATACGCGCTGCCCTCATAAACACAGATTTTTCGCCGGTCTTGTTCACGCAGGATGTGAATTCTGCTGCTCATTACTTAGTTACACATGTTGCGGATATTATTAGGAATAACACTACCTATTCTAAAATACCTCGTAATAAAAGGAACATAAAGCCGTGGATTACGCCAGGGCTAATCAGATGCATCCGGAATCGGGATCGAATGCATAAGGCACAAAAGACGAACCCCAGTGACGTTATATTAAAAATTACCTATTTGAGATACAGAAATTTTATAAACAAATTACTTAAGAAGGTAAAAAGAACTTACCAAACAAATCTTCTTAAAGATGCAAAAAATAACGCAAAGGCTACTTGGGAGGCAATAAAAAACATAACACATACAAAGACAAGTTCATCTCCAGCAACCGAGCTTTTAAAAGTAAAGGGAAGTCCTGAACAGTCTGTCGACTTGGTAAACCATTTCTTCACCAACATAGGCAGAGAGCTTGCAACTCGTATCACAAATAAAACGTCTTCATCTCCTTCATCAATTAATAATACATCAGTTACGTCACAATGTGACTCATTAGTACTTATGGATGTCGATGCTACAGAAATAGAGCAAATTATCAAAAATTTGCGCAGAGATTGTGCGGTTGGTTTAGACAATATTTCGACTGTGATTTTGCAGTCCTCGCCTGATGTGTTTGTTCCCCTTCTTACACACATTTGCCAACTGTCACTATTAACAGGAGTCTTCCCTGATGTGTTTAAAAGAGCCATTGTGCATCCAATACACAAGAGTGGTGATAGAGACGTAGTCAATAATTACAGGCCTATATCGGTGTTGCCCACTATGTCTAAAGTATTAGAAAAAATATTAAATAATCGTCTGACTAGTTATTTGGAATCTAAGCGCATAATTTCAACCAACCAATATGGCTTTAGAAAAAGAATATCTACGGAAGACGCCGTACTAGCTTTTGTGGATAGTGTTGTAGATAGTCTCGATAAAGGAGAAAAATGCCTTGGTATATTCTTGGATCTATCAAAGGCTTTTGACACGGTCTCTGTCCCCATTCTTGTGAATAAATTGGAAAAAATTGGAGTACGGGACGTAGCACTCAAGCTTTTTAAAGATTACCTTACAAATAGAACCCAAGCTGTAAAGATAGGAGAATTCATAAGTTCTGGCGAGGTTTTGGACTTTGGAGTGCCGCAGGGGAGTATTTTAGGACCAACACTGTTCATAATCTATATAAATGACCTCTGTGCCCTTCAGTTTCCTAACTGCAGAATCTTTACCTATGCAGACGACGCTGCGCTTTTTATCCATGGCCCCACATGGACTGAAGCTAAAAGTTACGCAGAGGTAGCTCTTGCTGGGGTTATGAAGTGGCTTACCGACAACTTATTGACGCTCAACCTTCAAAAATCTAATTTCATAACGTTCGCACATAGAAGTAGTACGCTTCCTGCAACAGACAACTTTTTCATTGGAGCCCATACATGCATAACGCCTTCCTCCAACTGTGACTGTCTGCTTATTGCTAGAGCCACTCAAATAAAATATTTAGGGGTGACTATAGATGAGTTTATTAAATGGAAACTACATATTAATAATTTAGCCTCACGCGTCCGAAAGTTAATATACGTGGGCCACTCAGAAAGTTTTGCGAAACTAAAAAAAATTGTTCTATACGTACATATATTTTTATCAAATCTTTTCAAAGTACTTTCCACCAGCCTCTATACAAAGATTCATGCGCCTAAACCAGTTTTCAAAACACTTTTTCCAGTCCGCCGCAGACACCTCGTTTACAGCCTGCTCGAACGCAGCCAGCGCATCTTCCGGCGACGAAAATTGTATCCCTTTGAGCTGATTTTTTATTTTTGGGAATAAAAAGAAGTCACACGGTGCTAGATCAGGGCTGTAAGGAGGGTGACCCAGGAGTTTGACTGGCGTGCTGTCCAGGAAGTCCCTCGTTTTGAGTGCGGTGTGCGCAGGTGCATTGTCGTGGTGGAGCAGTAGCCCGCGGAGCCCTGTGTTTGGTCGCTTGTTGCTTATAACAGAGAAAACTTCTGGCAAACATTTGGTAGTATACCATTCGGCATTAATGCTTCTTTGATCCCGTAAGGGAATTGATACCAAGTGGCCAGTCAAATTAAAAAAGCTAGCGATCAAAATCTTACCCCCGCTTCTAGATCGCTTCACTTTGGTAGGCGTTGGCTCATTTTGAAACACCCAAACAGTCGACTGGCGCTTGGTTTCTGGGTCGTATTGATAAATCCAGGACTCATCACCTGTAACGATGTCGTAAACACGCCGAGACGAGCCTGCTTCAAATTTGTTAAGCATATCACGGCACCATTCCACCCGGGCCTGCTTCTGAGCATCGGTGAGGTTGTGCGGCACCCAGCGTGATACTATCCTCCTCACGCGAAGATGGCTGTGTAGAATCTCGTGAACGCTTCCCGATCCAATCTTCAATATGTGTTGAATCTCCTGATATGTAATTCGCCTATTGTCTTGGATTAAATTTTTCACTGCTAGCACGTTTTCTTCGGTAACAGCCGTCAAAGGGCGACCGCTTCTTTCGTCATCCCCCAAAGTTGGTCGACCGCGCTTGAATTCGTTATACCAACGATACACGGTTGCCTTGGAAGGGCCTTCATCCATGAATGCCATTTGAAGTCTATCGTACGATTCATCCGGTTTCAGGCGACACTTGAAATCGTATAAAATCATAGCTCTAAAATGTTCCCGGCGCAGATCCATATTTCAGTGAGACACAATACTTTGAATTAACTCGCAAAAAATGTGGAGGGAAATTTTGAAATTGGAACTTACTTATTTTTACTTATAAATAATCATATTTTCGAAAAACATTATAACTGGCCAGTCTCCCATATATAAAAACTTTTTTTCGCAATACTTTCTGAGGGGCCTGGTATGTATTTAAACTACTCCGAAACTCTGCAGATCCTGATACCCTAATGATGACCTATTACGCGTTATGCCAATCCATACTTACATACTGTATAACCACATGGGGTGGAGCTGCCATGACAATACTTCTTCCACTGGAGAGGACACAAAGAGCAGTCCTCAAAGTCATGACTAGAAAGAAATTCCGGTACCCAACCACCCAACTTTATAAAGATACCTCTGTATTAACCGTAAGGCAGCTTTATATTTCACAAGTTATCCTCAAGAAACATAAGACCCTAAAATTTGACCCAAGCATATATGCAAAAAAACGTCGCTCAGATATAGTATGTCAAACAATTAGGCATAAAACTACTCTAGCAAAGCGACATTACAAGGTTGCTAGTTCGTTTTTATATAATAAAATCAATAAAATAACAAATATGTATTCCCTAAATAACTATAACATTAAAATTAAATTGAAATCATGGCTACAAAAACTTACTTACTTAGAATCGGAAAATATATTGCAATCACCCCAATAAACAGACCTGCATTTTTATTAATTGCATACCCACACAAACAAATTTGTCCACACTTATTATTTAATCAATAAATCACCAACACATTTACTCACACAATCACACAACACGTGCAGTGCACACAATCGCACATACTCAAAAATACATTTACCCACACGTATATTAAACTATAACAAACTCTGAAATTCACATCCACACCGTACACTTTCAAAATACACACCAACTCACCCCCACACCACACTAATTGTGGCTTCTCTTTTCATTCTTTAACACGCTTTAGCTTTACTTGTAACTAACTAACAATGTAAGCAAATCTTGGAAGTCGATTTTACCCTACTTCCAATTGTCGTATCGATTTGAAACTTTGCAAGTATGTGTAATCCGCATGACAATACAATAACTCGGTACCATCGAGCAGATCTGATGATGGACTACAGTACCTCTAAAAGCGTGTTTCTTTTTAGTTTTAAAAAACTGTATATTCTTTCTTTTGTACTGATTCCCAAATGAACAGGCATGCCTAGTTTGGGTTTCAAGTTAATGAAGTAATGCTACATAGTATAACTGTTATGATGGGTATAATCGCTAGTTGTCAGTGGGTGGACGGGCAGCCTCCTACTACTCGTAACACAGGTTGACTCCTAGCATGGGAGTGGGTAGTCTTTCTGCACACCCGCTGCGATTAGACGTATCTACTTAATCCCTTGCGTAGTGCGCAAGCAGTAGCAAATGTAGTATGCGAGATGTAACAATTTTTGTATTCAAATAAAGATTTATTTATTATTATTATTTATTTATCGAACCCGAGCCCGCACCCCGTAGCCTACACCTACATTATGGAAAGCGAATACTCAGCTTCTGAGTCATATGGGTCACCAAGTAAAACGTGCCGTAAATGTGGAAAAATTGGTCTAAAGCCTTAGTCACCTTATATCAATATATTACTATGTACTCATAACAAACCAATTTGTAGTATATGTAATAAGTTTAACTTAGTAGTAGTACCAATACCCAACCCAATTCCCGCATAAAAATGCATTCAACTAATAGTCTATAGTATAGTAGTATAGTATATTAGTATTACTAAATAGATTACCTGAACCAATAAAAAATGAAAGCAAAATAAATTCATTTAATAAAACTAAAACAACAAATGCTATTACAATATTATGAATATTTAGATGATAAATTATTACAAAAATATACTTGTAAATTTTTTATTAGGTAATATAAATCATAAACGATTTTTTTATTTAAATGTCAGCTTCCTCTCCTACATATTTTCTTTGCCGTGCCTGACAGGGTTCACAATTATCTCACAGTTTTAAGTCTACCACCTAAGTGAATGCAATAAATATATTAACGGACGTAAAGAATTGCACCACCCTATATCTTCTCATGGGTGTCGTAAAAGGCGAATAAGGGATTCAACAGATGATGCGCAGCAGCCTCCTCTGAGTATTTAACCAACCAACTGCGATCGCCAACCTGCCTGCCAAGCGTGGCAATTATGGCATATCCCCACAAACTGCTTGGGGAGGCCTGTGTCCAGTATTGGACGTCTTTCGTCTGAAATGACGAATGAGTGTTGTAACTTAGTAGTACCAGATCTATCTCCTTGTGAAAGAGCTCGTCTGGGGAAGTACTACCACCGTACGTACATATTTCAGTCGGCGAACAGTTTTTTATTATTATTGAAAACCTGTACTGTCGCACTGCAGAAAAAAGCCTCCATACTCTCCTTCCACCTCTCTCTATCTGTGGCTAATAAGGACCGGTCTTTTTGAAAGGAGTCCCGCCATCTTCGTCTGGGCCTGCCACGTTAGTGTCCACGTTGGTGTTTGCCATTTGAAGGGGCCCATTGGGTCGTAAGTTTGGTCCATTGGTTGTCTGGCAAGATGTGTCCAGCCCAGTTCCGCTTTAGCATGGCAGCTTTCCGAGTGACATCAGTTAGTAATACTTGCATGTAATGCTTGTATTAGGTACTTTAAAAATGTAGGAAAGGAACTTCCTAATTACACCAACTAACTCTTATCCCACTTTTCTTATTTCCTTTCCTTAATCCTAATTAGGATTTCTGAATTCAGACATAGAGAGAAATACAAGAGTGGGTAAAAATTGTTAACTTGATTTTTTCAATGGGACACGTATTATAACACCTAAGTGCTTCATCTACTGATATGCTTAGAGCCGGGCTTCATCTTCATCATCATCATCATCATCATTTCAGCCGAAAGAACGTCCACTGCAGGGCATAGGCCTCCCCCAATGGGGGGGGGGGGGGGTGGATATGCCATAATCGCCACGGTTGGCAGGCGGATTGGCGATCACAGTTGGTTGGTTAAATAAGTACTCAGAGACCGCTGCTGCCTATCCTCTGATGAATCCCTTAGTCGCCATTTACGACACCCATGAGTAAATACCAGGCCCCTCAGAAAGTATTGCGAAAAAAAGTTTTTATATATGGGAGACTGGCCAGTTATAATGTTTTTCGAAAATATGATTATTTATAAGTAAAAATAAGTAAGTTCCAATTTCAAAATTTCCCTCCACATTTTTTGCGAGTTAATTCAAAGTATTGTGTCTCACTGAAATATGGATCTGCGCCGGGAACATTTTAGAGCTATGATTTTATACGATTTCAAGTGTCGCCTGAAACCGGATGAATCGTACGATAGACTTCAAATGGCATTCATGGATGAAGGCCCTTCCAAGGCAACCGTGTATCGTTGGTATAACGAATTCAAGCGCGGTCGACCAACTTTGGGGGATGACGAAAGAAGCGGTCGCCCTTTGACGGCTGTTACCGAAGAAAACGTGCTAGCAGTGAAAAATTTAATCCAAGACAATAGGCGAATTACATATCAGGAGATTCAACACATATTGAAGATTGGATCGGGAAGCGTTCACGAGATTCTACACAGCCATCTTCGCGTGAGGAGGATAGTATCACGCTGGGTGCCGCACAACCTCACCGATGCTCAGAAGCAGGCCCGGGTGGAATGGTGCCGTGATATGCTTAACAAATTTGAAGCCGGCTCGTCTCGGCGTGTTTACGACATCGTTACAGGTGATGAGTCCTGGATTTATCAATACGACCCAGAAACCAAGCGCCAGTCGACTGTTTGGGTGTTTCAAAATGAGCCAACGCCTACCAAAGTGAAGCGATCTAGAAGCGGGGGTAAGATTTTGATCGCTAGCTTTTTTAATTTGACTGGCCACTTGGTATCAATTCCCTTACGGGATCAAAGAAGCATTAATGCCGAATGGTATACTACCAAATGTTTGCCAGAAGTTTTCTCTGTTATAAGCAACAAGCGACCAAACACAGGGCTCCGCGGGCTACTGCTCCACCACGACAATGCACCTGCGCACACCGCACTCAAAACGAGGGACTTCCTGGACAGCACGCCAGTCAAACTCCTGGGTCACCCTCCTTACAGCCCTGATCTAGCACCGTGTGACGTCTTTTAATTCCCAAAAATAAAAAATCAGCTCAAAGGGATACAATTTTCGTCGCCGGAAGATGCGCTGGCTGCGTTCGAGCAGGCTGTAAACGAGGTGTCTGCGGCGGACTGGAAAAAGTGTTTTGAAAACTGGTTTAGGCGCATGAATCTTTGTATAGAGGCTGGTGGAAAGTACTTTGAAAAGATTTGATAAAAATATATGTACGTATAGAACAATTTTTTTTAGTTTCGCAAAACTTTCTGAGTGTCCCACGTATAGGGTAGTGCAATTCTTTACGTCCGGTACCACACGGAACCGGACTTAACTTAATCAGTGCATTATTGTCCTATGAGAATAAGAAGGCATTTTTTTTTTGCCGTTGGGAAATCCTCATGGACGCACTCCGTGAGCGGAGCCAGTGTCGGACTCTTACGACTAAAACCACCACGGTGTTCCTACCTTAGCCGGGGGCGTGGGAACCCGTGAGTATTCACACAACCACCCCCGACTGGTCCTGGCCCGCCACAAGCAGGCGAGCCCCTTCTCCCCGTACGGCCTAACATTGGCCGCACCCACCTAGGCGGCGCACACGGAACACTGAACGTCACCTCACCTCATGGGCCTTTACCAGCTGCGCCAACTACGCCTGCTGTGCCAGCTACGCCAGCTGCTGGTCGGGCAACAGACTACCCCGAGTCTGCTGCTCGCAGGACCTACCTATCGTAATTTATATAGAGGTTTTCTTCCTCGCGGTCCGGGAGGTGAAGCCAAGACCCTCGGTCCCAAGAGGCACGAGAACACTACTCAGCGGGCACTCCTGGGGTTACGAGATCGACGGGGGCAGGGAAAGAGAGTCCCCCCGCTGCCTGCCCAGTGGCAGGGTGTGCACCGGGCCCGCCCCTGCTCCTCCACTGTGCCCTCTGTTGGCAACAGAGGGACACGTGGAGCAACTCCCCACTGTCCCAGAACGGGCCTCTCCCGCGCCAGAATATTCGCAACAGGAAATAAAATCCCCCGAAGGTTAAACCCTCGAAAGGATTTTATTTCCCGTGCCCAGGATGCACCGGCCAAACAACTGCCGTTCCCTCCAGACGTGTCCAGAAGGACAAGCAGCCGTCAGGCACACGTGGAGGTTTTCTGGCCAGCACCCCAGAATGAGAAGGCCTATGTCCACCCTCCACTACGCTGGCTTAGTGCGGGTTGGAGGACTGACTACACACACCATCGAGGACTGTATGGAGCACAGTTGTGCATATTCACAGCCGAACTAAAAGTCAAAAATATTAGCCTATATAATCCTAGAGACCTTATATTAATGATTGTCGATTTATGTGAACACAAATGTAGGGAACAGCAGATTTAACTGTTTGAGCTTTTTTTTTCGTACAATGACCCCTTAAGAGGTTTTTAGTTATTTCAATAACACGTTGTATATCTATTACCTACCTTTTTGCTACAAGAATAAGTTAAAAATCGATAGTAAGTAACCATTCCAATAACCTGAATTCAATATTATAAGTAATACAACTGCTCGTTGGTCTAGTGGTCGCAAGCGCGACTGCTGAGCGTGGGGTCCTGGGTTCGATTCCCCGGTCGGGCAAAGTGTTATTGGGTTTTTTCATTGGGAAATTGTCAGTAGCAGCCTGAAGTATGGATTTGTGCCCGGTAAATGGCAATAGGCTCGCCCCCTATTACATGGGACTATAACATAACTGGCGAAATGTGGGTGTACTATACACCTCTGCCTACCCCTTCGGGGAAATACAGGCGTGATGTTATGTTATGTTATGTTAAGTAATACAAACAATAATATTAACGGGCATTATTATTATTACCCATCATGCATCAGCTCACGCTAATTAATATGATAACGCGAAGGATACAATGACGCAATTAAATGATTAGAATTTTCGAAACGATTAATATAGGTCATACAATTGTCAATAGAAAACCAACTCCAAATTCACGGGAATTAGGTATAAATTCAAAGGAATTGAAAATGAATGTATACTATCATTAGGGGTGCATTGTTATCACAGGGGGTAAACGCATGAGTCACCAAAGTGAATCATGCTTAATAAGTAGCACGGGCATTTTGTTCTCAGAAACGTATGAGTTTTTTGATTTCGAGTTAATGTTGTTAGTGGGTATCAACTATACCAAGATACGTACTTGTCTTTTATTTTATTTGGCAGCTTCATCACATCATCATCATCATCATCAATTTGGCCGAAAGACGTCCATTGCTGGACATATGCCCCCAAGCATCGCCACAACGACCGGTCTTGCGATTTACGCATCCAGCGGATTCCCGCGACCTTCACCAGGTCGACGGTCCACCTTGTGGGGGCCTACCCACGCTGCGCCTCACAGTACGCGGTCACCACTCCAGAACTTTTCAGCCCCATCGGCCATCCGTTCTGCGAGCAATGTGCCCCGCACTCTAGCTGCCACAATTCGTCCTTCCTTCCATCATTTGAATGACTTTGATACTTCTTATCAGGCCCATTGTGAGCGACCACGTTTTAGTGCCGTAAGTAATTACCCTATATCTTCTCATGGGTGTCGTAAAAGGCAACTAAGGGATTCCCGCCAACCCGCCTGCCAAGTGTGGCGATTATGGCATATGGATGGATTGCGGATCTTTTACAGTCACGATACTTCCCGGTGGCAGATTTTGTCGACAAAATCCCTTGAACGAATCCTGCTACATTATACGTACCTACCGCTGCCATCGAACATTGAGTGCAAGCGATTTTAGCCTTAGTAAACAACACTGGAAAGATTTCTGACTGTAGGTACTCGCTGTGACTGCAGTCTGCACAAAGTTTAGCCGAGGCTACACAGTCATCGTCATCATCATTCAGCCTACAGACGTCCACTGCTGGACATAAGCCTCCCCCAAAAGGGTGAGATATGCCATAATCGCCACGCTAGGCAGGGGGTTTGGCGATCGCAGTTGGTTGGTTAAATACTCAGAGAACGCTGCTGCCCATCTTCTGGTGAATCTCTTAGTCGCCTTTTACGACACCCATGAGAAGAGATAAGGGTGGTGCAATTTTTTATGTCCGGCACCACACAGTATAAGGCCCGTATTCCAGACCGATCCTAATTTCATACATTCACGTCAAACAACAGTATGAAATGACGTCTTCTATCTAGATTCATGCATGAGCATTGTTCTGGAATTCTGGACCTTTTCAACGCCACGGCGTCGTAAAGGTTTTCATGCCCGCGTCTTCTGTAGAAGACAAATATTTTATGGAGATTAGTAATAAACGTAGTGGTTATATTCTCTTTGATTAGTACCTACAAAGTTATAAAGTCGTGGCGCTGAGTGCACGAAATCGTTCGTCTTCTGTAAATTCCGTTTTTTCTCTCTTGTCATAACTAGTAAACAATCTTGGCACGTCTCTATTCAAATAACTAATGATAAAATATAATTACTAGTTCTGCACATGTAAAAAAATAAATAGTTTAAATAAATATTTTTGGGACATATTTACACATCACCATCTAGTCCCAAACTAAGCAGAGCTTGTGGTATGGTATGTAATTAGGTTAAAAGTGTAAGTAAGTAAGTAAGTGTGTGTAAGTGTAGTGTTATTTAGTGTGTGAAATTGTTAACGTAATATCTTTTAATAATTATTATTGACGAATTTGTTTAAAAAGACATGCCAAGATTGTTTACTAAATAAGACATGTAAGTAAAGACAGAGATTAGGTGTCATTGGGGGTGAAAAGGTTAAAAACACCACAGCAAGTGACGGTCGAGCAGTATCCGAAGAAACGTGTGATGTTTTAAGGGTTCCGAAGTCCTACAAGGAACCCTTATAGTTTCGTCATGTCCGTCCGTCTGTCCGTCTGTCCTAATCCTTTACAGCTTAATAACTTCTACTGTTATAAACATAAGTAAATGAAATTTTGTTAAAAAATAGTCTACATATAGATCTCAATTTTAAAAGAATAAAAAAATTGTTTTTACGTATTTTAGGGGTGGCGTCCATACATGTGAAATGGGGATGAAATTTATTTTTTCGCTGCACCCCCTCGTGTGGGGTATCATTGAATAGGTCTACTAAAATGAAGGTAATTTTTCATACACCACTTTTTTATCAGGTGTACCATCTGCGAAATATAGCCCGCCAAAGTAGCTTGCAATGTGTCCCCCCCCTGCCATTTCTAAACTATGCAATGTAGAAACTTATAATCTTACACATTGATAGACCTTTGTGAAAACTCTCTTTTAAAATTATTTCGAGTATAATGTGATTATAATTTTTTGAGTTATAGAGAGAAAACTGAAAAATACTTAAAACGTCCTAGTTCAAAGGTCATTGACCTTAGAGAAAAATTATCATAGCAAATAATGCTCCTTTAGCTACTTTCTATTTGAAAAAAACACAAAAAGTAACTTTGAAATGACACACTTCTTAAATTTGGCTTCTTGAATTTATCGCTAGATGGCGCTACTAACACACCGAGTCGCGAATGCTGCCGATTATTGCAAAAACTAAAATAGCCATGATTAATATTCGATTTGATTCGTTTGTAATTACACCTACTTAAGGAACTCTATAATACTGAGCATGGCCCGACATGCTCTTGGCCGGTTTTTCTATCTTGTCTTATTTAGTAAACAATCTTGGCACGACTCTTTATTCAAATAACTACTGATACAATATATGTAATTACTGGTTCTGCACATGTAATTAGGCACAGTAATTAGGTTAAAAAAAATAGAGTGTGAAATTATTAACATATCATCATCATCCTCCTGCCCTTATCCCAATTTATTTGGGGTCGGCGCAGCATGTCTTTTTCTTCCATACATCTCTATCAGCCGTCATCTCCGTGTTCACTTTCTTTTTATACATATCATCTTTCACACAATCCGCCCATATTTTTCTTTAGTCTACCTATTTTCATATAGCCATCCACATTCATACACAAACATAATGTCTTTTAATAATTATTATTGACGAATCTCATTAAAAAGACATGCTAAGATTGTTATTATAAATAAGACAAGTAAGAAAAAACAGAGTTTTTACTTATTGTCAGTAGTGATTAGGAAAGGTAAGTCGGTGTGGGTTGTATGTCGTGTATGGTTGGCACATAAGAGAGGTCGTGTTGAAAAAATAAAACAACTCAACATAAAGGTTAGTACATATTTATTGAACTAGGCAAAAGGTGATCATTTTATACAAAAAATATTCGCTAAATCGCACTGTGTGCGAAAGTTCTATTATAAGTCTTTAAACAAACCATTTTATTTATAAATAATGACTTTTCCTAGGAAAAAAAAAATACATCAAAATATGGTATCCACCTTTATACAAACATTAGTTACAAGCGAAACGTATTTTTAAATGTTCATAATCCATTAAAGTAAATGCAAAGAGATCGTGTAATTGCTATCGATAGATCTCCTTTGCTGCATTCGTAATGCGAATCGACTAACTCGAATAACTTCATATAGTACTCTGATAATGCAAAGTAGAAATTAAATTATCTATTCAAATTTATTGATATTGCACTCGTCAACGTCGCCTTTAGTATTTCAAACTGACTAATTTCAAAAAGGGAAAACAGTCTAACACAGATGTATGACTTGTTCAACTAACAATTTAACAAATAGCACCTGTAATAAAACACCGTCACAACTCAAAAATCATGATTATTGGGAAATCATCTTTAAAGTTTAAGATTTAAACGTGACTTTCCAATGGTCATGATTTTTGAGTTGTGACGGTGTTTTATTACAGTTGCGAAATATAAAGACAACTAACTTACATTAAACTTTTATTAGCCAGGAGGTCGAGGGCCTCATTTCGAAAAAGATTAAAAAGCAGTACTAATGGTATTATAGCAACTGTATTCAGCACAATTTATATGTTTAGATCCGAATTTAATCTTAATAATAAAAAATAAAATTGCAAAAATTATGTCCCTGTACTGTTTCTTATTTCTTATTTTTTAATTTTGACAACCAATATAAGTATTTGACTTAAAATTTAATATAAAAACTTAATTTAATTGAATAATAATGTATTTCTAAAATTATTTTTAAAATTATTTATACTATTCTAATTACGTATTTGATGTTCTTGTTAGTATTAATTTAGAATAAGAGACTGTACTTAACAACTAACTTATAACTATGGGTGAATTTGCCTGAAATAAAATGATTTTTTTTTATTTTTTTTTATTTTTTTTTTATTTTTTTATTATCAACAATTTCATTCATGTATATTTTAAATTAATTTTAATACATGGTAGTAGTACGAGTAATATCTCATTCTAAAAGCAAGTAAGCCCAATAGTGATGAAAAAAAATTACGATTTAAAAATATAGGAAAAACAACCGTCTCGGAATTAATCGATTCGCACCACCAACACGGATTGCGCGCAATATTGTAAATGCACGCAACTTAAATTGTAACTAATTAGTGAATCACAAAGGAATCACTAGGACATAATATTCTTAACACTCAGAAACAGTTGTACACAGGAAAGCTATAAATAATCTCTGACGAGTCCATAGTTTTCCATCTACAACTGTAACTGTCAAAGTTTCATAAATTACAAAGAAAATTAAACAAAAAAAAAACACTATAATAGGGCGTTGAGTTGTTTCTCTCAGCTATATCTATATTACAGCCTTAAATATTTAATTTTTTTTCTTCTAATGTATAAATAGATGTATCACCAGCCTTAGATATCAAAAGGTATTGTTTATTTAAAACTAGAATAATTAGTTATGAAGCAAGCTTTGCTAGTTGGTTACAAATCCTGGGCTCACGAATCTGTTTGGACATGACGTCGGGATGGTGAGATGGACCTGGCTAATGAAAGAATGACTTAACGGAATAATGGAGGAGTCGAAAGTATGCGTAGTTGACGTCATTATGCAGACATACAATCCCTTTCAAGGTCTTAGGAGAAACATTTGTTAATCGGAATAGACAAAAGGGAGCAGGGACCTATCAGCAATGCTATTTTATCCTAATTTGTGTTGTTTATAGCTAATACATATCACGTTTTCTATTTATAATTATATGACCTATTATAGTAATTGCTAATAAAATTTCAAGTTGACATAATGTCTTAACATGATTGTGTGATTAGTGATTACATTTATTTCAAAAATAATTCAAGACAAACGGCGTTAACTAAATCGGTTTTTATTTTAGAATAATAGTCTAGTTCGTACTGAAGGCCTATTCTCGTAATTACAACGGTAGCCAGCGAAATTCAAAATTTCTTGCGTTTTTCTCAAATAGTAGCTATACTTTGTTATATATCAATCGAAATATGATTCGCGGTAGTAATAACAATATACCTACTGAATAATACTCATAAAAAATATAAACCTAGCCATATGAGCTCTACAAGCTCGATAATTAGATCATAAATTAATATTATAGAGCTTGTACAGCATATAAAGCTAGGATTATGTTTTTTATGATTATTATTCAGTAGATATATTGTTATTACTTCCGCGAATCATACTTTGATTGATATGCAACGCGAAATAGAACTATTATTTGCAAAAAACGCAAGAAATTTTGAATTTCGCGGGCTACCCTGTAGCATTTACCTTAAATCTCAGTCGATGTTTCTGATTGCCGTTTATTGGTGACATTAATGATCTAATGTCGCAAATAAACGGCAAACAGGACCATCTACTGTCAGAAGATTGAGATTTAAAGCATTGAGATTAGTTTGGAAATATATTTTGAACCTTTTTAATTACGAGAATTGTATTGGCCTTGATATCTAAATAATTGCGTATCGTGACATACTAGCAAAGCTAATAAAAATATCGTAGTAAAAAAAATAATAATTTTTAACACTAATTCTTCTAAACTAATAACCACACTTAGTAATTTTTTTTTTTTTTAAATTTAAGTTGTTGATCTGTAAACGTGCCATATTTCTAGAGCAAATGATAAATAATGTGCTTAATCATCTAAAAATACTTGAAAAATTCTACGATTATTACCCAAATTTTCTCTTAGAAACATAGCGAGGGTTTGAGGATAAATCCCGAACGACTATGAAAATAAGTCATCGGCGGCATTGTCAAAGGGTGTAAATACCTGCAAATTGTTTTGGTGGTTTCGTACCCATCGTTTTTGTGTCGCACGCGACACACGGAGGGATTTTTTTTTGTTTACAAATAGCTATTTAAACAAAAAATAATTATTTTTGGTAATGATTTTTTTATTGATTCGTGTTCAGTATCAGTGGTAGTCACCTCCTGAAATATGGCACGAATACAGATCAACACGTTGTATATTGAGGTGAGGGCAGTGGACACTGGACACATGATAGCATATTAGAGAAGTAGGGAAGACGGCACGGAAGTAGGTCTAAAAATTAATACACTTATAATAGGGTATAAAGCGACCTAGCATACCTTTTTATTATTATTGAATTATGTAACAATTTGTACGGTCAAACGCAAGCCAGTGGTAACCATAGAAAGCGACTTTATTTCGTAAGCAGTAAGGTTGATTTTCGTAATTTAAGTGTTACCACCATAGAAATCTAAATAATAAGGTAAGTGGTAAAGGGGCGTGAAGTTGTCGCCGCGTACAGCTGTCTCGTAGGACACCAGGGGGACAATTCTCGCTTGCTTCGAGATAATCTCGAAATAGAGATTGTGATTCGAAGCCTTTCTCTACCCTAAAATTTCGAAACTCGAAGTGGTTTTCTCGAAACTTGTATTCAAAGCAATAATTTTGGTAGCGGCAAACCGGCGACACGCGTTTCGGTATGAAGTCAAAGTAGATAACATTTCTATTACCTTATTATTTAGATTTCTATGGTGGTTACACTTGAATTACGAAAACCAACCTTACTGCTCACGAAATAAAGTCGCTTTAAAAGTCAAACTGTTTCCACCAACGTGCGGTTGACTGTGCGAGTATCATTCTCAGACTGTGTATGCAGTGTCCACGTAAAAAGGGGTCTGACGCAAAATGTGCACTTTGCAAAATGTGCACATTTAATAACATTTGTGGTTGCCAAATGGTCTCAAAATAATATTCTATCTACCGTAACTACGACGCGCTATCAATATTATACAATGTTACAGTTAACTTCATGTATTCTTTTCAGGCATCGTCCTAATACAACGCAACTACGCGACCATCGCAAGTTTGCGATTTGTTTCGCGAATTTTGTTCGTCCGAACCCGCGGTCAAACTTTTTTAAAATTATTTACTCAAGGAAAAATTACACAATATATCAAAGATCCTGGAAAACTGTAAAAGCTATTCTTACTGATGAGTACAATGATTGCTTAATAGGTTTTCAGTTATTTCAATAACATTTTTATTTCCAATATACATATTTATCGACTTTTGTTACTGACTTCACGTAACTGAGTGCTACGGACACATCGATAGGTAATGTACCTTATAGACGTCGAATAGACCTTATTAGAAATCGCATTATCGCGCCAATGCCAATTATGACACCTATTCGACACCTGGGCCCTGATTCACGTAATTTCATAACACACCGATCAAGTTACAGTGACGCTGCAGTTCGTTTCTGACAGCGATCGCCATAAATAAGAGAATACGAAAAGCATTGTTATGATCGAAACTTACCTGCAACGGCACTACAACTGCACTTTTTTAGTTACGTGAATAATACTGTGCGTTTGAGCGCGGGATCGCAAGAACGAAATTCGCGCGAACTTGCGGGGCTTGCGTAATCGCGTTGTATTAGGACGACGCCTTAGAGTATGATGCAGGAGCTAAACAACAACATTATATTTCGTATTATATTATTTAAGTTATAATGCAACGCGAAGTTTAAAAGTAAATACATAACGAATGATTATATTACTATATAGGGCAGTTTTCTCCGGGGATTTATAAATTATCAACTGTACTGCGTTACTGGAATTTTCGCTTTACCAAGTAACTTTCACTTTTTACAAAACTTTACTGAAACTTCATCTTTCTTTGCTTAGCAGTTTCACGAGAGTTCTAACAAACCAACTTGCAGAAAATATCAACATCCGATTATCTTAAATATATGAGACCTAATATTTCTCTGAACTAATTACCGTATAATACATAATTTTCTCATCATAAGTTATTATATACATATAAAAACATTCTATAGGAGTTACTAGCGATTTAAAGAAATCTACGAAGATGGCTTCCGTACAAAATCATTTCACTTTATATTGTCAGTCGGTCAGTTCTGTTGTTGGTTTTGTTTTCGAATAATAGAGAAACAACGAAAGAATCAGGGTCGTCATTTTTTAAAGAACCAGGTACAAATCTCTCTAGAAAAAATACCAGGAACAACCAACTACAAGAATTGTAAAGATAATAGAAACAACAAAATATAAAAATTTCATAACAAAAACCAGTACATTAACATGCCGTTTGTACCTACTTGGAACCAATAAATATTACGGTTACATCCCATTTCGTCACCTTTACTTTTGCCTATTCAAATGTAATTTGAAGTTGTAAGTTTGTATCGAATAAAAAAGTTAACGAAATGTGATGTATCCATCTGTACTATATATGAACAAAAAAAAAAAAAAAAGAAAAAAATATACGAAAAAGGAATGAAAAAAAACCGGTATGAAAATAAAAAACCCTCCACCGTGATGAATAAATATTGAATTTAAATACTACTGTAGTAAATCAGCAGCCAACAAATGATTTATAAATAAAAAAAATACGCGAAGACAAGGGAGTCCGTTCCACCACTAAACCGATACGTTGTTTGTAACTATAATAAATATAACTATTAATCATTTGAAATATTTAACATTTATAACAATTATCATGATTGCTTCAGTTGGCGGTAAACATTCAGGTCCAGACACAATTAAAGTTCCATCATGTTTCGCGTGGATTTCACGTTTCAGCAGTTTACATGTAATCTCCGTTTTTTCTTACATGTCTTGTTTAGTAAACAATCTTGGCACCGTAAAACGGGGTGAATAGGAATGCAGGTGTGAATAGGAACAAAAGTGGGCAAGGATTTTAACATTGAAATAAGATAGTTTGTTGCCCACAAATATTGTAGAATGTTTACCAAATTATGCAGAACATTTTTGACGTTTTTGTGGGCAACAAACTATCTTATTTCAATGTTAAAATCTTTGCCCACTTTTTATCCTATTCACCCCGTTTTACGGCATGTCTTTTTCATGCAATTCGTCAACAATAATTATTAAGTGACATTATGTTAACAATTTCACACACTAAATAACATTTTTTAATCTAATTACATGTACAGTACTAGTAATTATATTTTATTAGTAGTTATTTGAATAAAGAGACGTGCCAAGATTGTTTACTAAATAAAACAAGAGAAAAAACAGAATATATATTGAAAAAGGTTTATGTTTTATACTGTTGTTAAGCTGAATAAAAAACGGTCCAGCCGCCTGTCTGGCCCTGACTTGCGTGGCCTTAATAATAACAATAGTTTTATTTATATTAAATGACATGTGAAGTTGATAGCCGTCTTGAACAGTGGGTAAAAAAAAGTTTATAATCAGAAATCATATAAATTATAAATAGGATTGACATAGACTTTAGATTATTGTCGGGCTCAGATTCCCAGCGTATTGTAGAAAAAATAGTATAAATAACACTTACTGCCAATTTATGCAAAACTGATCAACGCAAAAAATTAACTAATCAGCTGTCAAATTCCATGTAAAATGTAGTGATTGGTTGTTGGTATTATAGCTGACCAATCACAAGAGCGAATATTAGATTTGACAACTGATCAATTTGATCAGCCTTCCAGAAACTGGGCTTTAATCTTCATTTTTGAATTCGGTGTTTATACGACGCTCCTGAGCTTGCAAACCCTCCTCCAACTCTTTCTGTAACAAAATGAAAGTCCTTTTTAAATAGCTGATAAAATAAAATACGTACAGTAGTACACATTTTATATGGCCCACCGATGTACACTCAGAAAACTTTCCGATGAACCACCACTAAGGCTAAAATCGCTTGCGCTCAGTGTCCGACGTCAGCCGTAGGTACGTGTAACATAACATAACATCACGCCTGTATTTCCCCGAAGAGGTAGGCAGAGGCGTAATAGTACACCCACATTTCGCCAGTTATGTTATCAGTCCTATGTAATAGGGGGCGAGCCTATTGCCACTAACCGGGCACTAATCCAGACTCCGGGCTGCTACTGAGAATTTCCTAATGAAAAAACCCAATAACACTTTGCCCGACTCGGGAATCGAACCCAGGACCCCATGCTCAGCAGTCGCGCTTGCGACCACTAGACCAACGAGGCAGTCGTACAGTACGTGTAATGTAGCAGAATTCGTTGAAGGGACTTTGTTGAAAAAGTGTATCACCGGGAAGGATCGTGAGTGGTGACCGTACCTGAGCACATGATACAATTTAAATACGCAGGAAATTGGTTAACCAATCAGAAAACACCATCGCTGTGCGCCAGAAGTCTCAGCCGCTGCCGCTAGAGTACGAAAGAGTGTGAGTGAAATAGAAAAAGACGTCACGGCAATCAATTTTAACACCTTATGGGTAGGCCTTAGCCTTCTCGTACTGAGAAGAGGCCCGTGCCCAGCAGTGGGACAGTAATGATCTGGTTATGTTATGTATGTATGTATGGGTATGGCATAAGGTTGATTATATTTTTTTTATATGTTTCGGGTGTTTTCGTCGATCGTCGTTTCGTGTCAGCGCGAAAGAAGATTGACGACGCGCCTTATCTTTTGTGTCGTACTGTACTTAAACGTAACCTTAAATTGCAATACGCACAATTAAAGGTGCTCCCTCACCGCGAGTATTCGTGTGTAACGGTGTAATGTAACAAATTCGCAGGTACAAATTTTATTGATTTGTTGCGGAGAATTTTTTCCAATACACGCGAATGCTCGCCGTGAGGGAGCGCCTTAAGATGGCCGGCCTGAAGTTGTCACAAGAACGTCGCAATAATCATTTTTAGGGTGTCATTGGTGGAAAGGGGCGGAGAAACATGCGCAGTGCCTAACTTCAGACCGGTCAATATAGATTGTGCGTATTGTAACTTGTTTTTTGAGAAGGTTAGTGTTACTGCTCGTAATACAAACTCAAATAGTTTTTATTTCAAGTAGACAGATATGGAAACGATGGTTGATCGGAGTAGCAAACATAAAAAGAGTAGCAGATAAATGGTACGATTAATCAAATATCGTCAAACGCGAGTAAACTGTTCCGTGGAAAGGTTTCAGTTGACAGGAGTCTGACACTGGCTCATCTTCTCCTGGAGGAGAGAACAAAAGAACTAAACCACGTAAAAAAAATTAGGTTGCTATTTTTTTATTGCTTATCTAAATTGCCCGTTTAATCAGATTTCCAAAAAGGTACAAATGTTAATAAAAATATACTGAAACCTTAAATTGGAAATATCTTGAAACAAGTAGGTTTCGAGGGAAAATGGGGGGGGGGGAATTGGTATTACCATCCCTGCAAGGAATACGTCGAGTTAACAGTTACTCTGTATATCAAAAATCTAAGCCAACGAAGCTTCAGCAAAATACCAACTTCATTTACGGGAAGTTTAGGCTTCAATAAAATGTTTACTATACAAATATTGCTGTTTTAGGGCTCCGTAGTCAAACAAGGAACCCTTATAGTTTCGCTATGTCTGTCCGTCCAACAGTTTGTTACAGCCATTATACTTGCAGAATGCAAGTACCTACTATGATGACATTTGGCATGGCTATACATTTTTATGACGCTGCCAAAGATATAAAAATCTTAAAATAAAACTTTTTTGGCGGCGGACCAGTGTTGTAATTGAAAAACTTTAGGCGGCTGTGTACGTTTGGTAGAAAAGCCGTGTGTACCTACCATTTTTAGATGCACTTTGCTTTTTCACTACAAATGGCGGAAGGAGGTACGCGAATATGATAAAAAAAACCCTGCACTAAAATAAATAAAAATGTTTCTTCAAATGAAGGGAAAATTTCATGTTATATTTGTGTGAGTTTGGGCTAAGATGTTTATTTATTTATTTATTTTTGAAAGAGTTATGTATAGTTAGCCATACTCACTTCGAAACACAGGAATAACATCGTCACAAGCAAACTTGGACCATGAGTGGTCAACCATGCTCGTGTAGGCTTGCGCAAAGAAATTGTTACGTGTGTGAAAGAAAAATGGTTTATTATCCCAGTGAACGGCGCGCAACATTTAAATAAATAAACAGTGTAACAGGTACTCAAACAAGTAACCAACAGGCTGGCTGGCTCGTATGGCTGCCATTACATTAGAATATTATCTACTCACATCATCTAACTCCGTTTGTTTAGCCTGTTCGGCGGCTATTTGGAGCTGCCTGATCGTGATCGACCTGTCTCTGGCAGCGCGGGCAAGTTCAAGCGCCCAGCAGCTGGCCAGCCCCGTATGTGTGACCGGCGGTCCGTTGACGCCATGCGCAATCGTCGCCAGCGTGGTGGGCCAAGGGTTGGGCTGGCATAACACACTGCCGGGAATCGAGAGAGGGCCTCCAACAGCACGTGGTCCTGCTACCTCAATGGGAGAGGTGCAGCGAGAGCAGATATTCGGTTGGATCGCCGAGTCGGCAGATGGAAACCCCTGTCGAAAAGTGGTGCTTGTCAATATACAATACGCGTAATATAACTGTGCCGCTCTGAAACTAGGCTTTGCGCAAGTACAGTCGCGTAATAAGTATGAGCTGACATAAAGATGCATCGAACATTAGCGACTGAGACAGCGAAGAACATGCCCCGCCATCTTACACTCAGATGAACAACCAATCAGTATTCCCGCATCACCCCGCATGCGCGATACTGATTTGGTTGCGAAATTGACTACTGCGCAGCCATCTGTTTCTCACTTAAGGGGAATGTAGCAGCCGAGAATTCATCTAACTGTTAAAGTACAGGTACTGCAGTTTAATCAGAAACTATTAACTCTGTAAAATATAGTTCACTGTAGTTGTATATAGAAAAAACCGGCCAAGAGCATGTCGGGTCATGCTCAGTATTATAGGGTTCCTTAAGTAGGTGTAATTACAAACGAATCAAATCGAATATTAATCATGGCTATTTTAGTTTTTGCAATAATCGGCAGCATTCGCGACTCAGAGCGTGTTGTTAGTAGCGCCATCTAGCGATAAAGTCAAGAAGCCAAATTTAAGAAGTGTGATGTCGTGTCAAAGTAACTTTTTGTAATTTTTTCAAATAGAAAGTAGCTAAAGGAGCATTATTTGCTATGATCATTTTTCTCTAAGAACCTTTGAACTAGGACATTTTAAGTATTTTTCAGTTTTCTCTCTATAACTCAAAAAATTATAATCACATTATATTAGAAATAATTTTAAAAGAGAGTTTTCACAAAGGTCTATCAATGTGGAAGATTATAACTTTCTACGTTGCATAGTTTAGAAATGGCAGGGGGGGGGACACATTGCAAGCTACTTTGGCGGGCTATATTTCGCAGATGGTACACCTGATAAAAAAGTGGTGTATGAAACATCATCTTCATTTTAGTAGACCTATTCAATGATACCCCACACGAGGGGGTGCAACGAAAAAATTTTTTTCATCACCATTTCACATGTATGGACGCCAGTGGCGTGCAGTGGCCTACTTCACTTGAATTTATTTTTGGTGTAAGTTATTGATTTTTTTATGTAGGAAGATTTATTCAGCATTAATAGGTTTAATAAAGGATAAAGAATCATCGTACTTTGAAAAAAATATAATAACTTACACCACTGTTGAGTTTGAATGAGGAAGGCACTGGGTATTGCCTAATTGCCTATATGCAATGCACGCCACTGATGGACGCCACCCCTAAAATACGTAAAAACGATTTTTTTATTCTTTTAAAATTGAGATCTATATGTAGACTATTTTTTAACAAAATTTCATTTACTTATGTTTATAACTGTAGAAGTTATTAAGCTGTAAAGGATTAGGACAGACGGACAGACGGACAGACGGACGGACATGACGAAACTATAAGGGTTCCTTGTCGGACTTCGGAACCCTAAAAAGTGCCAAAAGTGGCCGTTTTGGCATTTTTTCCATCTACGACTACAGCGAAGTATAATTTACAGAGTTAATAGTTACTGATTAAACTACAGTACGTGTACTTCAATCGTTCAAACGAATTTTTAATAAATTATGTATTCAGCGAGTAATATTTTTTTTTACTGATGGGGGCGCTACTTTGCTGCTTCATTCCTCTTAACAGGGGCAGAATAATTTTACGCGTATTGTACCATGCTGCAGTTTTTGTGAGTTGCTCACTTTAATAATTCTCTTCGGCACTTGTATTTGGAAGAGGCGATAGCTCATTTCCGTCCCGCCAAAAATAACGACTTTTTATTCGAGATCGGGTTGATTTTGACCACGGAAGAGGTCTGGTAAGCCGGCGTAGTAGTAAAACCAAAGTTCTAGCTTAATTTTCACGACCGAATACGAAACAACGACTAATAAAAACTATTTTAGGCAAAGAGCATAAATATTCTAGTTTATCTATACAGTTAAATCAAATTAGTTGGCGAAACTTCACGTGATGGGTATCGATGTCTAATGATAATAAAACAAGAAAAAATATGATTTTCTAAACTCATTCCGAGTCAGCTGCTCACGGGGTCAACGACCGCGTGACGCGCGAACTTCTTTGTATTTTTTACGTCATCATCATTTTCATCATTTTAACCTGAACACGTCCACTGCTGGACATAGGGGGGATATGATATGGATATGACATAATCGCCACGCTTGGCAGGCGGGTTGGCGATCGCAGTTGGTTGGTTAAATACTCAGAGAACGCTGCTGCCCATCCTCTGGTGAATCCCTTAGTCATCTTTTACGACACCCATGAGAAGATATAGGGTGGTGCGTTTATTAACGTCCGGCACCACACGGAACTATAAAGCTAGGAACAAATTATAAGTCGCGACTTACGGTCGCGACCGACAGTCGCGCCTTATTAGTGTACACGATCGCATCAGACGGCGTGTTCAGTCGCGTCTATATTGTCTTTGGTCGCCTTACTCGGACGTTTCTCTGTCTTACACGGAACCACAGACTACATAGAGATACTAAGTATTGAATTGATAGCTGCTTCTACATGTTATTATTATGCCAAAAGAAAATTATAAAGTACTGACGGGTTATTTAATAACTTTTTGTACGTTAGTCAGATGCATTAAACAACAAAATAAAGCAAAATATTGTGAAAAACATACAATATTCGTCAAAGCAGTGACCAAATGTACTCTGTGGCAGTGACAGTTGGCGACTGACAGCCGCTCGGACGCGACCGATCACTGTGCACATGCGGCTAAGGCGTCCGCGACTTATTGAAACATCCGGCGAGCCAGATTTTCGTAAGACGTCCGATAGCTCAAGGTCATGTCAAGGACACGTCCGCGACTTATAGCTGACAGTTTGCAGACATAGGTGTAACTGACTTACAGTCGCGTCTTATAATATGTTCCTAGCTTTACGTTATTATAATTTTTTACGTATTTAAAAACAATTATGGTGTTACGGTTTCTGGTGTTTCTAAAAAAATACTAAGTAAACCTACAAAGTTATGCGTCTCGTGACCGTTAATCCCGTGATCAGCTTGTGGAGATCCGGGGAAACCCGGACGTATGGCAGCCCTACATAGGAGGATACGTCTTATTGACACCACGGGTGCTAAGCCGCGGGCGTCAGGTAGTAATTAATAACAATAAATGTTGATACACGACGAGTACCAATAGTTGTTGGAACACAAGGCTACACATCAAGCTGTACATTTCCAGTATAGCCTGACCTCGCATTGTAAAGGCTTTCCTTACAATGCGAGATCAGCTTATACTGGAATGTAAAGCTTGTTCTAGTAATTTAGTCTAAACTATATCTAACCATACAGTAGATCAACGCTTGCTTGATTCTTGATTTTTTTACTACAATCTCTTTTCATGAATAAAAGTTTATTTATTATTATTATTCAAAAATAGCTCGGCAGACCGGCCCAAGTGGCATCAGTAATATGGATAAGGGACTCAATCAATCAACTCAGCCTATCGCAGTCCATTGCTGGACATAGGCCTCTCTCAAGTTGCGCCACAACGCTCGTAAGATATGGGACTAGACCATCAAAATTTTGATTGTTTGTCATTATAAAACAGCCCTTACTGCATAAGAAATCAAGGCGTAGTTAAGGTCAAACTGTTACCACTGACTTGCGGTCGACTGTACATTCACCCTTGAAAAGAACCTCAGCTAATAATGAAACATCTTAGTGTTACGTGAATTAGGGCCCAGATGTGTTGACAGACATCGGTCGCCTATTATGAGGCATCTATTAGGGTGTATGGTCGATAGCGGGCATAAAGATTACAATGAAATTGGTAATTACATCATTGGGGTTTGGTGTCCACACGGCGTCGGTGAGTACGTCCAAATGCAAATTCCCAAAACCGGCGACATATTCCGCTGGCACCACACCTAAAATATCACAAGTTATATATTTATCTACTTTTATCTAACAATAAATAACAATTATTTATTTATTTATATTATTGAGGACCTCCAACAAAAGATCATCATCCTCAGAGCCTTTTCCCAATTATATTGGGGTCGGCTTCCAGTCTAGCCAGATGCGGCTGAACATCAGTATTTTACACGGAGCGACTGCCATCAGACCCCCGCAACCCAGTTACTGGGTAATACCGACATTCGGAGGTTAAACCAGTTGTCAGACTTTCAGGCTTCTGACTACCTGTAACGACTGCCATAGATATTCGTATGACAACCGGGACCGACAGCTTAACGTGCTCTCCGAGGCACGGAGGGGTCTCGATGTGTAACGAAACGGTCACCCATCCACAGACTGACCGCGGCAAGTGCAGCTTAACCTTGCAGATCGTACAATCCGCGCAGTCGTTGCTTCGCTACGAGCCCCTCCAACAAAAGATACACACAAAAAATCACAAGTGACAGATACAGGTTTTTTTTGGCATTTATTGCTTTATTTATTGCTTTATTGTACACCATAAAATACATTACATTATACATCAATAGACATTCATTCACAGACAGGTATTCTATCTGGTGTACTCCTTCACTTACAGGAGGCCACAGCTTGCACAAATTTAATGACTAAGCTAACTTAAAATTAAGGTGAAATTGGTGCCGATTCTCTTGTCACAAAATTCTCTAAACTAGACTAAAAATCACCTAAATTTAGTTTAGTCCTGTCAAACGACGTTTTCTATTCTGAAATTCACTTTAAAACTAATTTTTGGTTTGACAGGACCAAAATTAGTTTAGTTATTCAACTTAGTAAAAATTTACATTTTGCTATTCTGTAATTGACGTTTTTCACCTAATATTAGAAATGTCAACCTAAATCCGACTATTTTTAGAAGGCATCAAAATACATGTCGACTATAATTAGTTATCAACAACTAAAATTGCAAAGCTTATTTTATTCATTTTTATAGTTTTTAGGTAGTTTAAAATAAATAATGGATGCCTACTATGTGGTTGCAGCTGTTGTAGATTCAGCAGAAAGGTAAATTGTTCATAGAAACATACAATGAAATTTATAATTTCGATAAGAAGAGGTACCTATATAATAAAGGATAAGAAGTACATAAATCCATACAATGGGAAAAAAAATCTATGTGACATTCAATTCTATCATTTTATGCTAATATGTGTCCCTAAAAAGCCTGAATTCACAAATTTTCCCTCTTTTGGGGAGAAAGTCTCCAAGTTTGTAATCCTGCGTGGTACTTTTTAGCTTATATTCTAATTTATTCAACTTTTTTGAAAAATTTCGTGGCCTGGGTGCTAGAACTTTTTAACCACGTCTTTAAAAATGGAAATTCCAGCTTTTTACATTAAAGAAATAGTTTATTATTGTGATTGCCCATGGAATTCAAAGGTCCTTGCATTTTTTGCAAATAGCTCTGTTTCTCGTTGTTTAAGATATACATATGATACGCTGCAATAATAACAATATATCTCCTTTGATAGGTACTCTTAGGCCCGTATTACAGAATGTTCCTCGAGTACAGTTTTAACTCCAATCACCTGATCACTACTTAAGGATAGAATCGTTACATGAGTATCGGTCTTATTCCAGAACGGTAATTATTATAAACTTTAACTCAACAACATAACACACGAATTTGACCTGAATTAAAATAGAAATCTCTACTCAAGCGTAGTCTGGACCACACCAGAGTGATTGATTACAGATCAAATCTGTGATCAATAAATCTCTGCTTGAGGAACGTTCTAAAATCAAAGCTCAACTCAAACCTAGTTTTAAACAGTGATCAACGCTTGAGTATCGTTCTGTAATACGGGCCGTAGAAAATAATAACCTAGCTCTTTAATCTGATCACATTATTCCAATTTATATATTTTAATGAAAATATAAAACAAAAATGTACTTCATTTCGTGACATGATTTTTTTTCTTAATTTTAATGATAAACTAATAATTCCAAATATAATTATTATTTAATTTCCTTCTGTTTTTGTGAACTTTCGGTCATTCCATTCACTCTTTAATAATTTTTTCAAGATGTACTGGTAACACCGCCAATTCAACTTAGATGCGTCAAACTCAATTATTAGAGCTGTCAACAAGTTTTCTAAAATAAGAAAAAGATAAACACAGAATAAGTTTTATGATTTTCTAAACTAAAATTTGTAAATTTTAGTTATAGTTAGGTTTAGGTGGGTGTACAAGAGAATCGGCACCATTATCTAACTCAACTAAAAACAAAACAATATGTAGGTAATAATTGGCGAATGGGGCCAAGTGAGTTCTCCAAATATGACAACACCTTTCTGCAGTGTTGCCAAACCTGAAATTTTATTTTCACCTACTTTCAGCGAAAAATATCCTAAATTCAAGCATATTCGCAAAGTTCTCCCCTAAATAGTGTTAAGAACCAAACACGTTTTGCGTTTTATGTTTTTTTTTTGTTCCAGTAGTTTGTAATGTCTGTTTTTTTTTCGTCTTATTTAGTAAACAATCGTGGCACGTCTCTTTATTCAAATAACTAGTGATAAAATATAATTACTAGTTCTGCACATGTAATTAGGTTAAAAAATGTTATTTAGTTAGTATAATTGTTAAAATAATGACTTTTAATAATTATTACTGACAAATTGCATTAAAAAGACATGCTACGATTGTTAACTAAATAAGTCAAGTATGAAATTACAGAGTGTAATGAGTTGCTGTACGTACTCTGTGATAGTGAGTGAGTAGGTAATTCATCTTCATATCACAACAACTGGGTTCTTTACTGTCAAGAGTGAACCTTATGGTTCTAGAAACATGACGTTTGTCATTGCTCAACTAATGCAAAAAAACAGCGCAAGATTTTCAATGAGTTTCGTAAGCAAACGTTACTTTTCAACCTTCGATTCCTAAAATGAGTGTAAGTCTATTAATCTGTTAAAATTATTGTAATCCAAAATGCTAAATTTAATATTATAATAATGTTATTTATTCCTGTAATGAACCTACGTAATATTTCTACACCAGCAATGGTAGTACATGTGACACCATATATGTCGTAAGACATCAATGTACCTACCATATACTGAGAAATAAAATTTTTCTATTCTATTCGATGTCTTTGATGGTTTCAATACACTGTCCAAAAATTTACCCCTAAACTTGGGACGAATAAAGGCGGACGAAACAAAAAGTGAAGCACCCATAGTAAGACGGCACGCACACATTCACACATATAGTAAGATAAAAAGCCGCAATTACGCAACAAATCTCGTATGACGGTAGTCATTGTCGTAGTGTCACAAATAAAACAATATATATCTGGTGTGTTAAAATTCTGTCGAATTTATGGTTGTGAATTTATGAAAAAACGAAGTGCTTCAATCTTTTCTTAGCAAGATTCCTTCCGCCATCTTTTATTCGTCATAGCCCCTAAAAATCTATACCCGAAAAATACCTTCGGGTTTAAGAAATACTATGTTTAGGGGAAAATACCCTAAGGGGGGAGCGTTCAAGAATTACGTAACGTAATTTTTGGAGATTTTTGACCCCCCCCCCTCCCCGTGTAACGCGTCGTAACGTTTTTTACCCCCCTCCCCCCTAGTAAAACGTTACGTAACCACCACCAAGTGACCATTTTTACCTGAAAGTCACAATTATGTGGCGTAAAGTACCGGTAAGTCGCTAATATACCTGTGTTATTGTTTTAATCGCGTTAATATTATGTATTAACATAATTATGAAATCTGAAGGGTTAAAACAATGTTACGTAACACGTAGTTCAAAACTGTAACGCATCATATTTCAGAAGACCCCCCCCCCCCAAATATGTTACGTAATACTTGAACGCTCCCTAGACACAGCTAGAGAATCAAAACTAGATAGATAGATACATAAAACGTTTATTTAGTACAAAAACAAGACACAGGACATACAAGTTAAAATACAATAAAAAAGTGTGATATGTGTCTCAGTATTGTACCAAATGGGTGTCCAGCTCAGCATGTGCCAGGTACACAGACCAGTAAGCCTCTAGACGCCGATTAGCCGGGTACCCCAGGTTACCACGCATATGCAGTACCACTGCATATCATATGTCCCGCCGCCAATCGGAACGTCACTCCGTCAGCAAGCGGCACCAATCATACCACCGAACTTTTGAGCCGACTAATCATAACGCACCGTCCACCTCCCGTCCCCCGCTAACATTTTACGACTATGGTCTCATGCAAAACTTTGTTTATGCGGCGTCTTGAGGCTTACTGGTTTGTGGCCAGGTATTATACCTGACGCTGGTATTCTGCTGGATCCCTGCAGTGACTAAACTACTTACGTGCAAAAAGCTCCATTCTCGGCGGACAAGACTCTCGATACATGTTGATATTTGTCGGGGGCGCTAAGAAGCGCACGGGGTTGATCGGCGCCGGCGCGCGGTACGGCAAACTGCAGCCGATGTTCTGAGCGAGGCGCGGGTCGTAGTGAGGGTAAACCCGATCCGCGCTAGGCGGGATCATGATCTCATTATGTAAAATCGATTGGCTAAGTATAATGGGGTGGTGCGACGGTATGGAGTCGCCACTGCAAATACAAATATTTTTATTTGTAGAGCATAGAAAGAAAGAAAATGTGTTTATTTATGTATTATAAGTTTGTATTTACAAAACCCAAATGACCACATTAAGGTCTTAAATGACCATGTAACGGTCTGATCATATTAAGGTCTTAGGCCCTTATTACAGAAGCTTCCTCAAGTGCAGTTTAAACTCCAATCACCTGATCACTACTTAAGGATAGAATCGTTACTTGAGTATCGGTCTTATTCCAGAACGGTAATTATAAACTTTAATTCAACAACATAACACACGAATTTGACCTGAAATAGAATAGAAATCTCTACTCAAGCGTAATCTGGACCACACTAAAGTGATTACAGATCAAATCTCAGCTGAAATACCGAAACAGGTGACAGTATAAAATAAAACTAAACTCAGCTGAACTGTGATCAATAAATCTCTGCTTGAGGAACGTTCTAAAATCAAAGCTCAACTCAAAACTAGTTTTAAACAGAGATCAACGCTTGAGTATCGTTCTGTAATACGGGCCTTAGACCTAAAATCTTCACAAGGCAATGAAATGTACGTTAAATTAGTATATACTTGTAATTTGTACAGAAATAAGATGTTTATACAAAGCATTTTATATGACCCTAACCCGCGGCTTCTGAAATGTTGGTCAATTCAATCTGATCACATAACTTGATTTGACGTTAATTTCATTCTCACATGATGAAGTTAATTTAGTTTTTTTTAATAGGCGCAGGACCGGTCGTTGTGGCGATGCTTGGGGGAGGCCTATGTCCAGCAGTGGACGTCTTTCGGCTGAAATGATGATGATGATGATGATTTACAAAAAAGAAGTATATAAGTATTATATCCATTGCCTAGTACCCATAGCACAAGCTCTGCTTGGTTTGGGACTAGATGGTGCTGTGTAAAAAATGTCCCAAACATATTTATTGGCACAAACAATAAAATTAACAAATAGAAAATCTTTTTTACAATTTTTTTTTGGCATTAAAATTAATTTCTCTGATTTGCGAGGAAACAATACACAAATTAATTCAACAGTATCTAATTTTCATTCACGCCAAATCGCCCGCGCGCGGTTCTTATTCTATTTTCAAAGTTTAAAAAAAAATGCGCTTTCAGCCTTTATAATGATAAATATTTTGTACCTAAAATCACCTTATTTTGTGTAAGTTTGTACTTAAAAACCTCGGTAGCATAATTTAAATAATATAAATTAAGAAAATTTAGAAAACCCCCGATACACCCATTCCTCATTCACGTATTACATTACATACATCGCAGCGCGTCGTAGCGGATGCGCGCGCACGCGGCAGCAACCGACACAGACGAGTACTTAATTCGCTACAAACGATACTACATCTTATACATTTTCATATCGATTAAACGAATGAAAGTAGCTTAGAATCCCTCACAAATGTATCCTCATTTCTCTTTCCTGCTCCATCGTCAGACCCTGTCCACCATCTATCTATGGCTTATTCATTGTAACCATTCCAATGAACCCAAACACGATAAATCTGCTGTAAGTTGTTGAGGAGTTGGGTATCCTGCAGATGCAAAGTGATGCTGCAGCATCAGGCCAAGGTTACCATGTTTTTGCAATATCATTGAAGTAACAGGATACTTAATTTCAAATCGATCAGACCCGTGGAAGTTGCTCATATCCCTTCATCAAACAGAAAAGAGCTGATCATCTTCAAACGGCTGAACAGATTTTCATGAATCATAGCTAAGAACACTCTCGATCAAGTCACCTTTCAACCAAAAAAATTTAAATCTAAATCGGTTCATCCGTCTGGGCGCTACGATGCCACAGACAGACACACAGATACACCGCAAAAACATAACACCCCTCTTTTTCGTCGGGGGTTAAAAATAAAAACTGTCCAGCAATTAATATTATTGTCGTGTTGGATATTACCGGCCTCTTATTTCGTTGTACAGAAAAGAGCCGATTGTTGTTTTTTTTTTTGAATAATGAACCGAAGTTTCCGAGCAAGTGGGAGAAAAATAAATAATATGTAAGTGCCAAAGGGCCACCAGCTCAGTATAATGTTAGGTAGCAGTACAGGTACTGACTATCCAACGCTGATTTTCAGCTGCGACCTCGAGCGCCATACTGTGGCCTGTGGCCATACGCTCGAAACAAAATGAAGAAATAGTGCTATTACAATTATTAATAAAGGTTAAAAATATATATACTAACATAATAATGGAAAACATAGGTAGGTAGTTACAGATGGTATTATTTTAGTAAACGCTATGTTTATTTGTTTTGTAATTTCATGTTAGTATTGTGCCCTTTCAGCCTTTTAAGCAAGTGTCACATTTTCATGGATACCCTGTATATGTAATACTAAATACTGATAGGCTGTGGTCATACAAATTTAGGTTTTAACTAGCCTATGCCCGCGGCATCGCCCCCGTGGTATGAAATATAAAAAAAGTATTCTATACTTTAATTCAGGACTAGACCATGTCCTGAATTAAAGCATAGAATACTTTTTTGTTGTTACCTGTCCCAAAGTTCATAAAAAAAAAAAAAACAGCACCTCTAGACCCAAACTAAGCAGATCTTGTACTATGGGCACTAGACAATGGATATAATACTTATATACATTTTTTTTGTAAATACATACTTATCTTCTAATATATAAAACAAAGTCGGGTTAGTTACATCATTTATACCTCAAGAACGGCTGGACCGATTTTAATAAAATTTGGTATAGAGATAGAACATAATCCGGATTAACGTATAGAATATCCCGGGAAGATTAACAGTTTCCAAGGAATTTGCGATAAACGACATTCAAGCGGGCGAAGTCGCGGGCTAGTATTACGTTAGAAACACCCAGACCAACACAAACAATTATGTCCATCACACAAATATTTGTGTCCTGTGGGAATCGAACCCACGACCTCATGATCAGCAGTCCGACACTCGAACCACTAGACCACAGACGTCCAAATCAATCGTCAAATCTGTCTAGTAGTTTTTTCGTGATGGACGAACAAACAAATAGACAATTACAATTTTATAATAGTTAAGGATTATTAAACTTACGTTGCTTGTTGATCGTTTACAATCCGTAGGATTTGCCCTGCCTCAGGCTGCAGACCAGCTTGGGGTACATCTGTGGACAAAAAGTAAATAATTTAAGGCTCTGTGAATAGCTGGAATGATATCCCTGTTTTCGTAAATCTATAATTAATTAATAACACATATATAACAATAAATAACAAGTCCAAGAAATTTCAAAGTCCCATATCTTTAAAACGGAGCCTCGGACGACAAAACTTGTCAGATGCAAAGTTGTTCCTTTGGAAGAAAACTGCGATATCCAGAAAAAAAAAATGAGAAATAAAAAAAAAAAAATTTTTTTTCTGACTTCTCATTGTGCCCCTAAGCGTATACTCCAACAGTAACACTCCACCCCTAAGGCGACACTGACCATAAAACTACTTTATAATTACAAAAAAAAAAAATGTATCGAAGTATTTTGAATTAGATTCTCACATGTAAATGTTAAGGCCTGTCCTAAGTTGCGCCAAATACTCGTTCCAGTTTCATCGTACGCATCCAATCAAGATATATATACAGCTCAGATAAGCGCCACTATGTAGAACGAAGTTAACTTGAAAAAAAATACTTACTATTCAAGTTGAGCCCCTCAATCATCGGCGGTGGGACCGGGAAATTTAAAGTCTGCAGTTGCTCCAGGCTTGGAGTTGGCAGCTGAGACGAGGCCTTATTGCCCAGAGGCAGGGCATAGGTGTTGTTATTGTTGCCGTTCATATTCAAACGAAATCTGGAAAAATTACACGTATTAGGTTAGAAGGCCACGTGTGTGCGCTGATAATACCTACCTATCGTAAGGGTAGGCAAATGGGCATTATGGGCGTAGCCATGACCGAATGCTAGTTATTCACAAATGTTGCAGAATATCGGAAACAATTTATACACACACAACACACACACAAGAAAACCACTAATCCACCGAACCACTAATATTTAAAAAAAAATCGTTGTTTTTATAAAGTCTACGTCAATATTAAGTCGTAACGTTTTCCATAAATATAGTACAAATACACTCTCTAGGAACTCTCTCTTATTCATCCATGTATCACATATTCACAACGTTTTACCCGGTACCCTCAACTATAAAATTATTGAAAACCAACGCATCTTCAAAATGGCTACCATGACAATAATTTTCTTTGGGTATAAGAGCACACAAAAGGCCTATGTCCAGCAGTGGACTGCGATAGGCTGAGTTGATGATAATGATGATGAATGATGATAAAAGCACACTATAATATTAGAAATTCATACTTTCAATATTCGCTCCGCACGTGTAACAATATAAATTAACAAAACAATTTTAAGAAAATCGCAACTATGCACGAAACGTCGTCGGCAGACAACTTAAAACGAGACAAAATTAAAAAATAAACGTTGCAAGGAGCTATAAATGATTAAATAACAAAAGTTTCAACCAGCATGATGTCGGTAGAAGCTTTCCGATTAAAAAAATATCGTAAAACAAAAGTAACATGTTTTAAGGAATCAATCTCACGCAATAAAAGTATTACTCTTTAGGTCCTTACGCAAAATATACACTTGGACGTGGAGTTGCGGAAACCAGCCCGTTATACTACTATACTATACTCTTTAGATAAATAAAGCACTTACAATATCAACTAGGTAATGGCACTGCAAGTCTGCTCGAGTGGACGACGTGCGACAAAATGGCCTACCGTGCTGGTGCATTCATAGGTCTGAAGAATTTGTAAATTGAGGGTAGGTGCAAAAATGTATAGATACCTCCGATCGCAGAAAAACCGGAACCGAAAGGCAAATTGCAAATGTGTGTTCAAACCATTGACAAACCTATGGACTCGAAATGCCTACGAAATACGCGTGGTATATTTACAATATCCGGGCCACTGTAATGGCGGCCACAGCTAGGGAAGTAAGTAATCAAAACTAAAAAGCGTCGATATTGATACTCGTGTTTCTTACCAGAGATGTGTGCAGATTAAAATCATTTTCAAGTAGTAATAAATAATGCAATTATTATATCAAATACTAATTCGGCTGTCCCTAGGACATAAAAAAATAAATCAAGCTTCTAAGTCAAGGCTAACCATACGGCTATGTCACATATGTCGATACTCGCAAACTCACATAAAAAAACCTATAGGGTACTTCGCGTTGACCTTTTGTTTTTTAGGCGGAGAAAATGCCTTTCGCATGTCACGCCACCCGGGGAGGTAGCGTGGTTATGTGGGGCTTGAACCCACTAAAAACTCCACCGTGTACCTACTCTCGCCTTGGTGGATGAGCCGCAAGAACTGCAATGCATGGCATTCGCGACCCATCCTGCGTAGCCCTTTTTCAGGTCCCTCTTCCTATAATGACGCTCTTTAGGCGATGTCCGGGCACACTTGGGACATCACCACAACTCAAAGGCCGTGCAATGCGGACGAATGACTCCCCAGTCTATCGTCCGCTGGCCTCTGTTAGGGCGGTATCAGTTCAGCGTAAAGCCGCCTGCGCCAACCCGTCCTCTTGCGGCGGATTGGATCAGCGAAGGAGTCTTCTTCCCTAACCCGCTCCGCCGCTTCCTTCTGTGAGATAACCTCCTCACAGAAGGATGCGACAAAAAAAAAAAAAAATGGCCTTGACCACAGCCGGCAGCGAGAGGTCTCCTCCGATTACTGTAGTGAGAGCACGGCGCTGCACCACCCAAGCAGGACAGTATGCAAGGGTATGAAGGGCCGTGTCCTCACTACAGTCGCACTGGTGGCACATAGGAGTTTCCTCCCGTCTCGCCACTTTATGCAGGTATTTGCCGAAGCAACCATGCCCCGACAAAACCTGCACCAGACGGAAGGACAACGTCCCATGTCGCCTCCATGGGTACCATTCCTCAAGGATCGGCTGGATAGCCCCCACAGTCCAAAGACCGGCTCTGGGCGTTTCCAGCCTCTCCCTCCATTGCACCATTATGGCAGCCTGTGCCTCCCTGCGCCACGTCTTTACGACTTCAGGTGGCGGGCGTCTGCCACTTTCCACCTGATGGTCCTCTCCCTGCCAATAGATCTTGGCGAGCACCTGAGCCTCTAAGTCCCACGGGGGGGCGCCTGTAAGTGCGCACGCCGCCTCCGCAGATATTGTGCGGTATCCGCGTATGACCCTGACTGCCATGACTCTCTGCGGCCCTCGCAGCAGAGCCTTATTTTGGGCATTCAGGAACTCCGCCCACACTGGCGCCCCATAGAGTGCCATCGAGCGCACCACCCCCGTATAGAGCCGTCGGCAGCTCACACTCGGTCCACTCAGGTTCGGCAACAGCCGGCTAAGTGCGGACGCTGTGCCAATCAGCTTTGGGGCAAGTTGCTCAAAGTGCTCGCCAAAGTTCCACCTTCGGTCTAAGACCAGGCCCAGATATTTCATCCGCATCCGAACCATTACACTGGCATCACTAATAGTGATATGGGCACCAGCTGGTGGCCGGCGTCGGGACGCATGAAATACCAGGGCCTCCGTTTTCTCAAGCGCCACCTTCAGACCCAGTGCTTGGATACGGCCAATAACAAGGGACGCGCATTCAGTGGCCAAGCGTGCCGCCTCCTCATAGTTCCCTCCCCGGGCTATGACGAGGGTGTCGTCAGCGTAACATATGACGCCCTGCCCAGGGGAGAGGTCACCACGTAAGGCTCAGTCGTAACCCACGTTCCACAGAAGTGGTCCTAAAACCGACCCCTGTGGAACACCGCACGTGATGGACCTGCGCATGCCCACCTTCCGCTGGAGCCATGGTCGGGGGTGGGCATTCCAACCGGTCTGGAAAAAGGGCGACGACGACTTCGGCAAGAAACTGAGGCTGGAGAGTTTCCGTCAATGGGGGGCCTTGGACGCGGAGTTTATTCCACACCGCACGATACGGGCGCCCCCAAGGATCACGGCTTAGGCCATCCAGCACCTCGCTTCTTGCCTGTTTCTTCTCTTGATAAATAGCCGACATTAAAGCCTCCCGGGCACCTAGGTAGGACTCATGCAGTTGTGTCTCCAGCTCTTGATTGCGGTGGCGCAATCTGCGGACTTGTGAGTAGATTCTCCGGGCAATAACACAAGCCTCACGGAGATCCGCCAACTCCCGGGACCACCAGTAGACCTCCCGTTTTGGGGGCCGACTTCGCGTGCGGGGCATGGCTGCATCGCAGACAGCCGTCATGGCCTCGCGAAAGCGTTCAGCCATTATATCAACCCCCTCCATGGGAGGCGCTGAGGACAGCCACGCCTGGACAATGGCTGCCTCCTGCAGTAGGTCCCTATCGAGCCGCTTCACTGCCCACCGCGGGAACTGCTGAGCACCAGAGCGCACAACCACTCCGGGGCCTCGCGAGGTGGAGACATCCATACGGATATAGAGATGGTCCGATAGGGTCTCCACGCTCTCTAGGACCCGCCAACCCCGGACGCGTGCGGCATGGCATGCATGGCAGGGGAAGCAAACGAAAGGTCTACTATTGACCCCCCCTGCCGTCGAACGCACGTATTTACAGTGCCTCTGTTTATGAGACTGAGGCCTGAAGCTGCCGCCCACTCTTCAACCGTTTCTCCTCTGACGTCAGTCCTGGGGGATCCCCATGTAATAGATTTGGCATTGAAGTCCCCCACAACCATAACGTGGCCCGGCAGCGCCCGCCGAACCGAGGCTCCCAGTTGGTCGAGGAAAACTTCAAAGTCGGCCAGGCCCCTGTTTGGGGAGAAGTATACTCCAAAGAGTGTAACATCCCCCCAAACGGCCGCAACATATCCTGAAGCCCTCTCTTTAACTAAAAGTGGCGCTGCGGTGCCGATAATGGCGAAGGAACCGTCCACGTCACCTGCCCAGTCAGGGCGCGGAGGTACGAAGTATGGTTCTGCCGCCACAACCACGCCAATCGACCACTCCGCCATGGTTTGCAGGAGCAAGTCCTGCGCACCAGCGCAGTGGTTTAAGTTCGCTTGGAGTAGGCAATGATTACGGTCTGGGTCCATTAGTCCGCGATCATTGCCTCCTCCTGCGACAGCTCCGTTCGCACCGCACTGGAAGCGGCCAAGGAAGAGGCTGCCATCCCCTTCTTCTTAGGGCGGACTGGGGCCTTACAGTCCTTTCACCCGACGATATGATTGGCAGATAACTTTGCCGCTTCACACACTGGGCAGAGAGGATTGGCAGAGCACGTCGACGCCAGGTGGCCCGGCTTACCGCAGCGAAAACAGAGTCCGCTATAGTCTACGTCAAAAGGGCACTTCTGTCGCGTGTGCCCCAACCGCAAACACCCAAAGCACCTCATGGGACGAGCTTCTAAGACCTGGACCCTGGCAGAGCTCCACCCACGAGAAGTCTGCCAGCATTAGCCAAATGCTTCGCCACCGCAACCGGGCACTGAGCCCAAACCGAGCCGACACCTCCCGGGCCAAGACGGATTGGACCGACTCGGACCGAGTCTGCAGTACAGTCGGTCTTTTGACCGATTGCCTGCTGCACGTCCTGCCCAGTCACGGAGTCGTCAAGGCCACTAATGCGCAGTTCAGCGGCCTTCGTCGGTCTGGAGACCTTGACGTCCTCCGCGAAGACCACCCGCAACTTTTCCGCAATGACATCTGCCCCCGCAGTGCCTTCAGCCCCCGGGAACTCTAATAGACGAGCCCCAGTTGCGGCCTGGCGGAACCTGATGTCGATGATACCAAGCTCCACCAGATCCACTCTGCCTGGCCTTTGCCATTACAGCCGCATACGTGAGCCCCCACTCTGCTGCTTCAGGCTGCAGGTTTTTCGTTAGCCGTCAGGAGCCGCGGGTCCACTCGGGGGTGCAGCCGGTAGCTGCGTACCAGCCGCATTGGACGCCTCCTGAGAGGCCATGGAAGGCCGGTTCGATCTTCTGCTAGACTTTCCAGCTGCACCCCCGAGGTCTGCTGCCAATGACGGACGAATTTTCTTTGCAGGAAGAAGGCGGTCCTCGATCCCCGCAAATCGAGCGTCCATCATTTTCCCAGACCAAACCTCCTCTCCAAGAGCCTCTACCTCTTTGCGGAGGGCTCCAACCTCTTTCCGCAACCGGTCGTTCTCCAGCTGGAGTCTTCGGGTTTCCTCGTTAGAGCTTCTACCAGCAAGCTCCTCTATCGTCACTCTGACGCGCTCCGCTGCCTCCTTAATGGCGCGTTGGCACGTTCCCTTGAGGTTTTTAGACTTCCGGGTTGTGTCTAAAACCACCTCAATATCTTGAAGGGCCGTCCTCTCCAGAGCCTCTGCAGAGCCAGCCAAGCCGCTCTCTCTCGCAGTCGCAGAAGCGGTCTCAGCGCTGGCCAGTGGCCCCACTTCCTCCGTCTCGCTCGCGTCCGTGCTTATTTGGTACGTCAGCGACACACTTGGGCCGTCCGACTCACTCTCGTCAGTACACGAGGAGCCACACGGCGTGCAAGGTCGTGTTGAACGACCTCTTCTACCACGGCGAGAACCTCTGCCCCTAGATGTTGTCGCCTTCAAAGCTACCTTTGAAGGCGGAAGCATTTCGCTTTCGCTCGCGCCCGGTACACGCGGTCGTTTTTGGCACTCGCTCCTCCGAGAATTGGAGGAGGGATCAGTGCGAGTCCGCTCTGTGGGTTCCGGAGATGCAGACGTGTTGAGCATAGAGCCCAACGACTCCACACCACGGGGACTTGAGCCTCCCTGGCTCAATGCGTCCAATTCGGACGGTAGGCGGTCGGTGCCCCCAGAATGCGAGGGGCAGACTGAACTAAGTTCAGTGAGGGAATCTCCTGCTGCTGAGCAGCCGGTACCCTCCTGGGGTAGTGTCTTTTTTCGAGTCGCTATCATGTTTTGCTGATCACAGCTTTTTTTTTTTTAACGAGGTGGGGTCCCCTTGTAGAATTTTTAAGGGGTTTTCTCCCCTTAGCCCTGCAGGCAAGGCCCCCGGTCCTCTAAATGAGGATTACGGGTCGGACCGAACGGTGTTCTGCATCAGACCATGCCTGCCAGCCAGCGACTGCTGACTAGCAAACCCGTCGCCCCTACTTCTTCCTCCTCATACCAGTATCCACTTCAGGACCCTGTCCCATCCCCCAGTCACACTGGTTTGCATCCACGGTCATGTCTGACGACAGACACATACCAGGAGCAAACTGAACCCCCGGTGACCATACCCTCCCCACATTCGCACACCGTCCAATCGCTCGGACGGTCTGCCTCTCACGGCCGTCCTTAATGGACTCCGCCTCGTATCCCTCTTGGTCTGGTCTCTCCCTTTGAACCTTTCCAGCATGAGTAACTCTACTGGTATAGCCCCAAAGATCACTGAGACACGCAAGCCCCACCACGACGACAACGTGGGGATACACGGTGGGGTACTTCGCGTTGACCTAGAACAGCCATACTCAACCTTTTTTTTATAGGGGCCACAAACACATTTCTGTCATGGTGTCAAGGGCCGCAAGCAAAAATTATTTAGATCAATTAAAACGTAATTCCAAGTAAACGATGTAGTTACTTTATTAATGAAAAAAGAAGATTTAACAAAGATGTTTATATGTTTTAATGCGATTATTGAT
Organism: Asteroscopus sphinx; assembly: GCA_949699075.1. Lineage (NCBI taxonomy): Eukaryota > Metazoa > Arthropoda > Insecta > Lepidoptera > Noctuidae > Asteroscopus > Asteroscopus sphinx. The sequence goes on from OX453024.1 coordinate 16,671,017, forward strand.
ACTGAGAAAAAAAATTCAAAACTTTATCAAGTTCTGGCTTGGCGCTACATGCTATCCTTATAACGTCATCTAGATGAGAATCTGTAAGTTGTTTCTGTAAACGTTCTTTGTGTATTTCATTTTTGAAAAAGACGATTCGTACACATACGTAGACCCAAAGAATGTTAGTCGGATTTGGGCACATCTTTGGACGTTTTTATATTTTTAGGGACCAAAAATCGCTGATAGCGCTCGGCTCACATTCCTTTCTGAAACACCCATTCTCTGATGGGCGCGAAATGTAAAATGGTTTACAATAAATTCGTAACTTTAGATGAGCCAGTAACAAACGCCCAGCGTGCCGCATGCGGCCCGCGGGCCACAGGTTGAGTATAGCTGACCTAGAATCATGAAATTTGGCCGATGTATCGTTTTTTTTTCAATATATCTAACTCCGATATTGTATATTTAAAAATATCGATATATCGAAAATCAGATATTTAAAAAAATATCAACAGCTCTAGTTTGTTTACTTGACAGCTCATGTAGTATGTGCCACACGAATGGCGGCAATGGCGGTGACTGCGGATTGCCACGCGGATTAGGTATTTTGACATCCCGTAAAGATGTTGCCAAGCAGAGAATATACTAATAGCATGCGATCTCTTTCATCAGACGACATAACACGTTAGTTAACAAGAGACAAAGAATAGATTAATAATTCAATAACGATTTCATAGATATTTGTATAAACTAGGTGGATATAGAATAGGCCGCCTCCATAGGTTTATTATTTCAATGGTTCAAACTGATTCAAACTTTGCACACATATGCAAATGGCCGTGCCACACCTCGCGACTTTAAAGGTAACCTACAAAGGTTGCGTATTCGGAGCTAAGTATAACGCCGGCTGGCTAGCAAAGTGCAAATGTGTTTAACTTGATTCAAACTCTGCACAATTACGCAAATTTCCGTGCCGCACTTCGCGACATTAAAGGTATTTGCCTATTTGAAGCCAAGTCTGGCGCCAGCTTTTCACACACCCACGGGTGATAAACTTGGAACAAATAATTTCAACCGTATACAGATGTACTCTATGGTTAGAAATTTCATACATGACAGGAAACCCTCGCCCCCTTGTAACAGTCTTCACCCCGTTTAGGCCCTTTGCCAAGACCATAGATAATTTTCGACCGTCATACGTAGTATCTCTATGTAGTCTGAGGTCATTGTTAATTTTTTATGTTTTTTTGGTTGTTTTTGTAACAGTGGGTAGACACTTCCATACATTGAGAATGGTCCAATAATTCTTGAACTATGACATGTTTGGAGATCGTACAAGCCGGGGTTCATTTTATATTGGTTTCTGAAGATCTGTTTTGCCAACATTACAAAGTCAACTCAAATTCATAAATTTGTATTTAAATATTGGTACGTCTGACAAAATGACATTTGACAAGATGGCGAAAATCCGTCATCATAACAAAGTTATACCGGCCGTTTTTGGATGTGTTTGCGTATTTCTCTTGTTATTTTACAGTTGTTACTAATTTGTGCGTGGATTCTCCGTAATTATCGTTGAGTTGAGACCTTCTCCTCCGATTTACCGTGAAAACTCCGCCTGTCACTCTATTAGTGATACTGCTGTGAGCTTGTTTAAAACAAGTGTATTTTCGAGACAGAGACTCTATTTTGCTGTTGAATATGGCTAGCAAATCATTCCAAAAGTGTGTGATATGTGGCAGAAGAAGATCTTCGGTTCCTAGTTTGTTTCATTCCGCTCTGCCCTTAGAACCTGCCAGGTAAGTGTTTTATCTATTTTTCTGTTTTTTTATCTTCCAAGATCTAAGTCTACTGCTCACCAAAATAAATATTGTCTCCGATCCTGACACGCCTATTTCGTCTCTCGATGGCGACTGGTAAAGTGCCGAAATCCTGGAAGCAGGCTAATGTGCAACCAGTGCCCAAAAAGGGCAGTCGTGCTGACCCTGCTAATTACAGGCCCATCTCAGTAACGTCCATACTCTGTAAGAGTATGGAACGAGTACTTAATAACAAGCTCCTAGGATACCTTGAAGCTAATGACCTTCTGAGTGACCGACAATACGGTTTCCGCCGAAACCGGTCTACCGGAGATCTTCTTGCGTATGCCTCCCACATTTGGAGCGAGGCCATCGAGAAACACGGAGAAGCGATTGCCGTTTCTCTTGACATCTCGAAGGCCTTCGACAGGGTCTGGCACGATAGCCTTATAAACAAGCTTCCTTCATTCGGCCTGCCTACTGATCTGTGTAATTGGATCTCAGACTTCCTGAGGGATCGGTCGATCCGAGTTGTCATTGACGGCTGCACGTCCGACCAATTGGCTATAAATGCCGGGGTCCCTCAGGGCTCAGTACTCTCCGCAACTTTGTTTTTGCTCCACATAAATGATCTGCTAAGACCCGGCACCTTTGGGTACGCAGATGACAGCACCGTTGTTGAGAGTTACACATCCAATGCACGAGCGAGTCGGACGCAAATCCAGTCTCTTAGAGAGGCCATGGTTGAACGCTTGAACTTGACCCTGAAAGCTGTCTCCGAATGGGGTGATGCTAACTTGGTCAAGTTCAATACTGCTAAGACCCAGGCGTGCCTGTTTTCTGCTAAACGGAGTCAATTTGAACTTACTCCAACTTTCTGTGATGCATCCGTGCCGATAACTGACCACCTTGAGCTTCTTGGCGTGTCACTAACATCCACCCTAAACTTCGGCTCATACATAGAGTCCAAGGCTCAACTTGCTGCCAAAAAGCTGGGCATCCTCTCTAAGGTGAGACGGTACTTCACACCTGAACAGCTGCTCAATTTGTACCAAGCACAAGTTCGGTCCTGTATGGAGTACTGCTCTCATCTCTGTGATGGCTCGGCTAAATATCAACTGGCGGCTCTCGAGTCGATTGAGAGGCGCGCCAAGAGGCTCGTTGGCAACGATGCGCTGGTCGATGCCAAGCTACAAAGTCTCGAGCATAGGCGCAGAGTTGCTAGCCTATCGGTTTTTTATCGAATGCATTTCGGCGAGTGTGCGTTGGAATTGCACAATTTAATTCCCCCAAGCCCTTTCCATTATCGGACGACCAGACGCACGGCGATGCGCCACCGTTATATGGTAGATATTCCACCCTTACGCACGAACCGGTTTGCTAATAGCTTTATCATGCGTACCGCCAAAGAGTGGAATTCCCTGCCGGCGTCAGTGTTTCCCGAGAAATATAATCTGGTGGTCTTCAAGACTCGAGTGAATAGGTTTTTGCTGGGCAAGCGTGTACCATCGTCGACCGCACCATCGCTTAACATCAGGTGAGGTGGCGGTCAAACGCAAGCCCGTTAAGAATAAAAAAAAAAAAAAAAAAAAAAAAAAAAAAATATATTAAGACTCTCGATGGCGACACTCTGACTCGACACTCACCAAAAAACAATGAACACCAAAATAACAAAAATGTACCAATGTTCAAAAAAATTACTATCCTCAATCACATGTGGATGTCAACTTTACAAACTATCTAGAACCGTTTAAGTTTACCTCGACAGATTTATTATTACCGCCTGTCACATACACACAGTTGTCTGTCCTATACAGTCTGAAGGTCCCAACTTTCAGATACACAGCAGCTATTAAGTTAAAATATATGACTATGCCCACAGACGGCAACGATAATGTATATTTTTTCAGCTTTCATTTAGGTACCAATCAAAATGAAAATGTACATTAATGTATATCTCAATACATCTTGTTAAATTTCAACAACCTGTGCATAAGCTAAATTTTTAAGCCAAGATATACATTGTGTTACCTGTTGTATGTGCTATACCTCGTCATAATGTAAAGGAATACAGCCCGGTATGTAATATAATAATTTATAGCTGCTATGTGTTAGAGCCTTGACGGTCTTATCTGTGCTTATTGTGGTCAAGATAACTAAATAATTTTAATATACAATAATTAATAGCAAGTAGTGTATATTCACTATGTGTGGTGTACTGTATAATATTTTTTTTTTGGTGATGTGTTCCCATCGATTATGTTCCATATTATATTCTGATCAATTGTCTGGAATGTTTGACCACCCCTTTGGTGGTTAACTATGTGTAAATATCAATGTACTTGAGGGAGTCTGAGGGGCCTATGTTCGGCAGTGGAAGTCTTTCGACTGAAATAATGGTGATGAAATATCAATGTTGTACATTGAAAACATACCTATTATATGTACATTAATATGTTTCAGATGTCAACAATGGGTTCAAGCAATTGGCCAGCAAGATTTAGTATATTTACCCATAGAAAAACTCCATCAGTTAAAATTTGTGTGCGGCATACATTTTGCTGCAGAAGATTTTAATAAGAATGGAAACCGTCTACTCAAAGCTGCTGTGCCCAAATTGAACCTGCCCCATCCCCCTCTGCCACTCGAGTTATTTGTTGATTTTCCTCAGAAAATTGGAAGTCAACCAGCACAATTTCCAAGAGGTGAGTAATTAGCCCTGGGTTTGGATGTTTAGATGTTATTGAACTTATTTTCTAGACTAGAATGTGTCTGACCTGTAGGCCTTACAATACTTGATCTATTTATGTACCTAATGTTATTAATGTTTGTTAATTACTTTTAACTACACCTTTTTTTCCTAAAAGATAAAGCAAGTACAGTAGTAGTAGAGCTCTTTTGTGGAAGATCTCATCCAGGGAAGTACTACCACCATACCTACTTCTCGGTGAAATTACAATCACATGAGACTTTCCATCTTCATGTCACAGTTTGGCAAACCGATTTGCGGTACCATTTAGGTAACAGCTTAGGTGGTATTGAAGTTGTTATGGGCGAAGGTAACCACTTAACATCAGGTGGGCCTTTAGCTTGTTCGGTCCTATATCCTATACTATAAAAACAGACCAGGATTAATTCGTTAATAATCTCTAGGTTACTAAAATCAGTAAAAATCACATATTATAATGATTAATTATTGTTAACCCTGTTCATGCCAAGTGTACACACAGGTGTACACAAGGAGTGCAAAATGTTGGGTGTACACAGTGGTGTGACACAGGTTAATGACACAAGAATACACAGAGGCATCCTGCTGTACATTTGACGTAACAAAAAATTACCAATCTACGTGGGACACTCAGAAAGTTTTGCGAAACTAAAAAAAATTGTTCTATACGTACATATATTTTTATCAAATCTTTTCAAAGTACTTTCCACCAGCCTCTATACAAAGATTCATGCGCCTAAACCAGTTTTCAAAACACTTTTTCCAGTCCGCCGCAGACACCTCGTTTATAGCCTGCTCGAACGCAGCCAGCGCATCTTCCGGCGACGAAAATTGTATCCCTTTGAGCTGATTTTTTATTTTTGGGAATAAAAAGAAGTCACACGGTGCTAGATCAGGGCTGTAAGGAGGGTGACCCAGGAGTTTGACTGGCGTGCTGTCCAGGAAGTCCCTCGTTTTGAGTGCGGTGTGCGCAGGTGCATTGTCGTGGTGGAGCAGTAGCCCGCGGAGCCCTGTGTTTGGTCGCTTGTTGCTTATAACAGAGAAAACTTCTGGCAAACATTTGGTAGTATACCATTCGGCATTAATGCTTCTTTGATCCCGTAAGGGAATTGATACCAAGTGGCCAGTCAAATTAAAAAAGCTAGCGATCAAAATCTTACCCCCGCTTCTAGATCGCTTCACTTTGGTAGGCGTTGGCTCATTTTGAAACACCCAAACAGTCGACTGGCGCTTGGTTTCTGGGTCGTATTGATAAATCCAGGACTCATCACCTGTAACGATGTCGTAAACACGCCGAGACGAGCCTGCTTCAAATTTGTTAAGCATATCACGGCACCATTCCACCCGGGCCTGCTTCTGAGCATCGGTGAGGTTGTGCGGCACCCAGCGTGATACTATCCTCCTCACGCGAAGATGGCTGTGTAGAATCTCGTGAACGCTTCCCGATCCAATCTTCAATATGTGTTGAATCTCCTGATATGTAATTCGCCTATTGTCTTGGATTAAATTTTTCACTGCTAGCACGTTTTCTTCGGTAACAGCCGTCAAAGGGCGACCGCTTCTTTCGTCATCCCCCAAAGTTGGTCGACTGCGCTTGAATTCGTTATACCAACGATACACGGTTGCCTTGGAAGGGCCTTCATCCATGAATGCCATTTGAAGTCTATCGTACGATTCATCCGGTTTCAGGCGACACTTGAAATCGTATAAAATCATAGCTCTAAAATGTTCCCGGCGCAGATCCATATTTCAGTGAGACACAATACTTTGAATTAACTCGCAAAAAATGTGGAGGGAAATTTTGAAATTGGAACTTACTTATTTTTACTTATAAATAATCATATTTTCGAAAAACATTATAACTGGCCAGTCTCCCATATATAAAAACTTTTTTTCGCAATACTTTCTGAGGGGCCTGGTATTTACATGTGATGATTAGTGTAATTGTTTATGAAGTATTAACTGCAATGATGTTAATATCCTAATAAGTATTATTCTTCTGTTCCAGCAATCCTCAGTGATTGTACCAGTAGTGTACTCAATCAAAGTATTATTCGGCCCAATGAGACTCCTACTGCAGTTGAAGGTATGTATTGAAGTGTCAATTAAGTGTCACATTTAAATATAAATTCATAAGAATTATAACTCTATTGAACTAACTGATCCCGCAACTTCATCCCACAAATCTAAGATTATACCCCCCTCAGTGGCTAGTTTGTAGACTTTTTAGTTCCTGATATTTCGTGATTCGCCAGTGAGTAAAGTCGTATTTCGCTTTTACAAAAACTTTCCTATTTCAGATTTGTCAAAGAATCTGGTTCAGCCTGCAAAGTGTATGGAATTGGAAAATGAACCAATTGCTTCAACTTCTGTTATTGTAACAGAAAGTACATCCAGTGATGTTTCAACAGGAATGAAATATAATCCTAAAAGGAAAATAGGTCTGTATTAATTTACTATGGTATTAACAAAAAGTTACAAATGTTTAAAAAATGACCTCTTTCTCTTGGGTTCTATAGTACTGTCGACTGCACATCAGTGGTAACATTTTAACCTTAACAGCATCTTTATTTCGTAAGCAGTAAGAGTGGTTTTCGTAATTTTAATAACCACTGGCATGCGGTGGAACCCGTATAAGATCTTTCTGTGCGTCCCTTTGTCAGTCTGTTCTAATCCTCTACAGCTTAATAAATTCTACAGTTTTAAATGTAAGTGCATGAAATTTTGCACAAGAATAGCTTAGATAGCATTGTTGTGTTCCGGTGCTCATGGTATAGGTAAAATTACAATCACATGAGACTTTCCATCTTCATGTCTCAGTTTGGCGAACCAACTTGCGGTACCATTTAGGCAAAAGCCTAGGTAGTATTACAGTTTTTACGGCCAATAGTAACCGCTTAACATCAGGTGGGCCTTTAGTTCGTTTCGCCATCTTATAATATAAAAAAAAATCTAGTATGCTCTTAGCCAGTTTTTAATTTTGAAAATATTTTTATTGCAGCTGTCACTGACTCGCAAGAGGTTGAACCTGAACCATCCACCAGTACATCAGTAAAAGTATTTGTACATAGTCACTCACGTATGGGAAAATCTACCGGTAAGCTTTCTATGTGTTCTGTTAATAACATATTGCAACATTAGTCTTAGTTTCCACTAAACCTGAAAAGTAACTACACTCATCATTATGAACAACTTTTATTATGGGACCAACCATAACATAACCATAAGTGAACAAAATGTAGGCAACAGCAGATATTTTTATCGCGATTTCAGGTTCGGTCATATACTAAAAGTTGTTCATAATGATGAGTACAATGTATGTACAACGAATAACAATATCCAAGATGTATGTTACAAATAATTGTCTCTGCCTAGAGCCTTGAAAACAGGCAGCAAGGGCTCTACTTCAGAATTTAGTAAAATTATTTTTTATTTCAATAGTGTAGTCATAAACTTTGAGATTAAAGTTTTTAAGGACCCTCTTGTCTGTACTTTAGATCTATACATCATACACCCATCTCCCAAGCATGGCAAAATATTGTTCCTGTAGAGGACTTAAAACCCATTAAAAGCAACATCCATATCATAAGTTTATAATAAAAGTGAGTTTTGACATATCTAAACTATAAGTGAATCCTACAACTTTTTGTTGCAGTTGGGAAAACTCATTTTACTGGACATAAGGAAGAGAAGCTTCTGCAGCGTCTCAAGACTGCTAAGGATGCCCTGAAGGCTCTAGCTAGAACATCTATTAATTTAGACCTACTAGAGTCCAACTTTATGAAAAATATTCTAGCAGATACTTTCAAGAATCAGAAGCGGAAGCCGCATGGAAAACGCTGGGACATAAAAAACAAAATATTATCTTTAGCTATATACAAACGTTCCCCTAGAACATATAGATACCTACAAAAATTACTGTCACTACCTAGTGAGAAAACCTTACACAGAATAATTAAAAGCATTCCCATGGAAACGGGTATTAATTACACGATTATAGAAAACCTAAAGAAAAAAATTGCTGAGTCACCTGCTCGTGACAAAGTATTTGTATTATTATTCGACGAGATGGCCTTAAAAAAGCGCTTGATTTACAATGAAAGCACAGATAAGGTGGAAGGATATGTCGATCTAGGAGATGACATGGGACGTTATCCAAACATTGCGGATCATGTACTAGTTTTTATGGTCCAAGGAATCTGTAAATCAGTCAAGCAGCCTTTGGCCTACTATTTTGTAGAAGGTACTATTTCATCAGAAAAATTGGCTGTAATTATAAAAAACATTATTATAGCCCTTAAAAATGCTGGGATATACATACTAACCACTGTATGTGACCAAGGCCCAACCAATGTCGGTGCTTTAAATTTATTAAAAAAGTTCTCGCAGTTAACTACAGATAGCAATTTTTTCGTTGTTGAAGAAGACAAAATTTTTATAATTTATGACATACCCCATCTCTTTAAATCCATAAGAAACAATTTTTACCAAGCAGGAGAAATAAAATATGGTAGTAAAACGGGAAGGTGGCGTCACCTTGTAGAAGCAGAACGAAGAAATAAGAATTTCCTAAATTTCTACAAATTAAACCAAACAGTGGTAAACCCCACATACAAAATCAAGATGAAAGTGAAATATGCCGCACATGCACTAAGTAATACAATGGCAGCAATCTTAAAGATGATGGCCCTTAAACATGACACTGAAGAAATGGAAATTAATGAAACAGCTCACATCATAGAGGAGTTGGATCAATTGTTTGATGCTACAAATGGGCCATCATCTTACAAAGATATAAAAAAGGGAATCCGTGAGAATGTCTCCAGTAAATCCAATCATGTGGAGATATGGAATTATTATTTAAAAAAAATGGATTTAGTTAAATTTATAAAATCGGATTCCCAGCTGCAGCTTAGTCATGTGAGATGCATCAATGGCTTTAAAATTTCACTAAGATCTTTAAAGGATATTTGGTCGCAATTAAGTACAAAAGAAAGGGTGAAATACCTAAACCTGCGCCAATTGAATCAAGACGCATTGGAAAACCTGTTTGGTTTGATCCGTCAGCATGGAGTTACAAATAAAAACCCTACATGTTCACATTTTACGGCGGCCTTAAAAACTGTTTTAGTATCGGGGTATACGGCATCAATTAGTCGCGGGTCAAACTGTGAAGAAGATCAAAACAAATTTTATTTAAATTTCCAAGATTTATTAAAAGGAAAAAGAGAGGTCAGTACGGAGCTTGTAAATCCGTCTGTTCAAGAATTACAAATAGAAGAAGAACATCCCACTATATCATTGCCAGAAGTATTTCATGAATACGAAAGCACCTTAACGTCTTTTGAAGAACAACCGGTAGTATATGTAAGTGGATATATCGCTGCTAAACTTCTATATAAGAATCCATGTGAAATGTGTAAAGCATGTTTAAGAAACGAGAATCCTGTAAACGAAGACGGACTGTATAATTATATATCACTCAGAGAATGGTGGCATGACAAACAATCCCTTACATACCCAACAAAAAATCTTTGTGACACGATTGCAATGGCAAAATCTGTCTTCGAAAATAATATTGCCAAAGATCTACATAAAGAAAATATTAGCTGCATAACAAGTTTAGAATTTATGGTTCAATGTAATGTAATTTGGATTGTTTGTTCTGACCACCATGAAAAAATAACGAAATGTTTATTTAATATAATAAGTAAAATGTTCATTCGAAAACACTGTTATAATCTAAATAACACTGCAAAAAAAGGGGAAAATGATTTTGCCGACTTATCTAAAAGAGCTCAGCAGCAAAGTAAAGAAAAATAATACTTTATGAAATGATTTCATCACTTTTAAGCATTATTTTTCTTTACTTTTATCAGCACACATTATTACTGTAAAATGAAACTTTTCAATCTCAATTTTTTTATAGTATTAAAAAAAATGTTTTTGTTGTATAGTTAGTTACAGCTATTAAGTACAAAACATGATACTAATGTAAATTAAGTAAAGAAATTCACTTAGACCCGTATTACAGAAAGTTCCTCAAGCGTTGATCACTGTTTAAAACTAGTTTTGAGTTGGATTTTAATTTTAGAAAATGACTCAAGCAGAGATTTATTAATCACAGTTCAGCTAAGTTTAGCTTTATTTTATACTGTCACCTGTTTCGGTATTTGAGCAGAGATTTGATCTGTAATCACTCCAATGTGGTGCAGACTACGCTTGAGTAGAGATTTCTATTATATTTCAGGTCAAGTTCGTGTGTTATGTTGTTGAATTAAAGTTTATAATTACCGTGTTGGAATAAGACCGATACTCAATTATTTAAGTAACGATTCTATCCTTAAGTAGTGATTAGGTGATTGAAGTTTAAACTGTACTTGAGGAATGTTCTGTAATAAGGGCCTAAGTCTGTTTTTCTCTCTTGTCTTATTTAGTAAACAATCTTGGCACGTCTCTTTATTGAAATAACTACTGATAAAATATATTTATTTATTTATTTATGTACACACAACACATTTTATTATAGATAACATACAGAACAAACACTTGAGCACAAAGGTACTGCTTATATAATTAGTAGATTGTGTTTGAAATCGTTAACATAATGTCTATTAATAATTATTATTGACGAATTGCATTAAAAAGACATGCCAAGATTGTTTACTAAAGAAGACAAGTAACAGTGTGTGTCAAACTGGTTGTTTCAGACCACATTCTAAATGTGTTTTTTGAAGTTTAGCAGCTACATATCCCACAAGCAGACTGTGAACATTGCTCACGAATCTGTCCATACATACTGGTTATAATATAAGCCTCTTGTTTTATGCTATTGAACTCTGTCCTGCGCCAATCTCATCCAGGTTCGATCCGCAACTTTGCCAATGTCATCTACCCATGTAGCCACCGCATCGAATGCTTCTGTTAGGCCTAAGCCGCACTGCAGGTGGCACGCTTAATGATATGAGGTAAATTGATCACTTCTCATCCTAGTAATCCAACAAAATGCATGTAACGGACTACACCACACTTGTCATCTAAGAGATCAGCAGATCAGATCCTCTTGCAATAAAATGTGCCACCTGCAGTGTGACCTGCCTGTGCCTGACTGTCTATTTGAATAAATAATATAATTAATTACAAAGTAATCAACGCTCTAAGGCAGTTTTCACAAATATTATTATATTTAGATCTCAAAATAGACAACAGCCGAAAGAAACATTGAATTTAACATATCACGATCACGACGTCTTTAAATTATTATTATCATATTTTGAGTCTAAATATAATGCGAAGAAAAAAATCCATGTAAAACATTTAGATGGTAAGATATTCGAAATAAAGCTATAGTAAAACTAATGCCATTTGCCTTTTATTTACACCTAAAAATATTCTTAACAATAAGTACATAGTAGAGTAGGGCCTACAACCAACCCTAATATGGACTATCGATATTTTCATTTCAACGTAAGCACAACACTACGTTTCGATAACATTTAGTACATCTCTAGCTGTCATTCGCTACCTACCTGAGTTCGTACGAAAATGTTGGTAGCCCTTCTCTTATTTTTTACAATGTTGGTATTGATTTGTAACGTGAATTTTAGCTACAGATAATGTTCCAAGTGCCGTCTCTTATAACGTAGTGGTTATATTCTCTTTGTTTTGTAAGATTTCGATTTTTCCATATAATGTTGTTGATTAAAGTTTGCGTTGATTAATTTCTGTAGTTATCCTCTTAATGGTTTCTAAACTGTGATATTTTGCAGTGATAGTACAAGTAAGATGTACAACAAGTGTTGTATTGTTGTATCGAACATTGTGATAGCAAACGAAAGGACGTTAGGACATATTCGCTTCCCGTTAGTGAGATAGGACTTAAAGTGGCTTATTTGCGCAGTTTAGCGTGCAAGATCTTCACAAACTATGTTTGTGTCAGAAGCATTGAAAAAAGGTTCATCAATGAGAAGTATCGGCTTAAAGTTGGTGCTTATCCTACATTGTTTTTGGCCGATGAAATAACTACAGGAATACAAAAGTATAAGAAGGTTCGTACGTAATCAGTAATCTACTTATAAAATGTTAGGTGTACAGCTAATGTAGTAAAAAAATGAGTATACTCATATCCACTCCAACCCGCTCAAGTTTGGTAGCGAGTACCTATTGCTTTTGATTGGAATTTCTAACAGGCTGTGTCACTAGACCAGGTATCATGTACTATTGGCAAACTTACTGTAGTGGAATATATGCTGTTGACGCAGTAGACTGACTGAGAAAAACAAAACTGACTGCAAAATTAATGCCAAACAGTATTGATCACTGATACATCATCCCATATTGATGTAAAATGAGTGTTACAAGATAGTTTAAAATCTATCTCTATCACTCAAAGGTTTGCTGGTAGAAAACTCATTTTTGAGTTAAGCTTGCCCGCTCGTACATACATGTACCTAATTTCTATTTATAATTTAATAGGTACTGTATTTTTCTGGTGTACAATAAAGAATGAGAATAGTTTATGGAATACTAATGTATTTATTTTTTCAGATGTATGTCAGAATCGTGATAATAATAATTCTTGTAAAAGGAAACATGATGACCATATCTACCCATCTGCTGTTATAAATTGGTAAGATTAATTAACTATTTTAAATCTCTATTTATATGGTACCTGCTGATTCATCATCATGATTTCAGCCGAAAGACGTCCACTGCTGGACATAGGCCTCCCCAAAAAGTGAATATGCCATAATCGCCAAGCTTGGCTTGGTTGGTGATCGCAGTTGACTTGAAAACTCAGAGAATGATGGTCATTCTCTGGTGAATGAATCCCTAAGTCGCCTTTTACAACACCCATGAGAAGAGATAGTACCTGCTAATTACTATTACGAAATAAAAGTAAACATTAGTGTTTTACTTTATTTAAACCAGATTCATCATCATGAATATTAATATAAAAATATAATATAATTATATTTTTCTAAATCTCGAACTTTAATGTGCCATTTGTACCAAGTTTAATTCAAGTGTCATTTGTTCTAGCTCAATATGCTGATGGGAAAGAAGATAGTTTCATCCTAAAAAATGCTGCTGAAACAGTATCTTTCTTGACAATCTTTTCAACTTGGAGAATTGTGCTAGCTTGAATAGTAAGACATCAAGAGGGAAACTCTTTCACGTAGCCTGTACATCGGGTTCACCATACCAAGCCAAACTTTGTCTAAGTACCTACTCATTTGACTTCCTTTCTTGTGAAACACACGAAAAAACATAACCCTCCTTCTGGCGCAGTCGGGTAAAAAACTGAAGTGCCCTTCCTTGGCAAGGTAAATTTTTTAATTTTCAACTGGTGTTCATATAAAATATTGAAAGGCACAGATTTATCTAGGTTAATTAGAAAATCTCTTCCGAGAATGCAAAATAAGACGTATTGTATTAAAAACCATAATTTAATAAATAAAAATCTGAACAAAATATGTTGTTTCATTTACCTACATATTCTCAGTTCTCGTTTCAAAAATGTATAGTTGGTAAAATATCGCTTCAGTCCTGTGATAGAAGTCAAATACGTAAATTTTAAATGTATTTTTCGTATTTGACATCTGTTACAGGACTCTAGCTATATTTTACGAACTAAAGTTGAAATAACAATATACAACAGCTTAAATAAGGCATACAGTGTGAGCCTTTGCCCAAAATTCAACAAAAGAATTTAAAAAAAAAACGAACTGTCATGTTCAATTTTTCCAACTACTACGGGCCATTTTTTTGTATGGGAGTGGGTCGTCTGTACGTAGTACACTTCTTAGTCTGTGCACACACCATTGTTGCGTACTTGACTAGCAACAGAGTGCCAAGGGCAGCTGATAGATTAATAGCTTTTGTATGTCAATAAAGAGATGCACTTTGGAGTTGGTTGCACCTACCTCGCCTATTATTATTGGCAATGACCGTGACCTAATGCGTAAGATACGTAGATTAGATAGATACAGTAGCCCTAGTACAAACCATTTTGACGTATCGAAACGTGCATATAAGTGAACTTTGGACCTAAATACTTGTTCGAAACATTATATTCTTAACTTGAAGAATTTAGCTTTATTTCTGTATGATACCAAGTGTGCATTATGCATAAAAATTAAGCAAAATGTAACAAAACTGTTTATTTATTTATTTACTAGTCATTGCCCACGACTTAGCTCGCGTGAATGTGGTTTATCGCGCATCCCTCGGGATCTGTTCATCTTCCCGGGATTAAGAGTAGCTCGCAAACTTTCACGTTTATAATATTAGTAGGAAGTAGGATAGGAAGGATAGGATAGGATTTTTAATGCGGCACCAACAACCAATTTAAGCACCGGGTCCGGCGTACCCTGGGCAGTCAGCCCTGCTACCAACCTGCTGACTGGCAAATATTTACCCCACGACATGAGCTTTTATCATTATGTAGCTCATGTCGACACGATAGAAGAAGAAGAAGCGCCACGCCATTCGGAAATCTCTAAAAATCCTAATATTTTCGCACAAGTCAATGTATGGGACGTCATTCTTTGAGCCAAATTGATGTGAGTGTCAAGCAAGAAAGTACTTAGTCCAGTTGTATTACTAGTAGCGACGCCAAGAACCGAACATATACCATTCTCCTCTCTCCTACTATACTGTGCTATGTGCTATGCCCGACAGGGTCCATAATTGATCCTTAGTAAGCCTACCACCTGTTTTAATATTACCTAGATTATGGAATGAAAGAAAGAAAGAAACACATTTATTGGACACAAAACCGACAAACACACACACAACAACAATAGCAACAAAAAAAAAAAAAACAAGTGTAATAATAAAATACAATAAATAATTGAGTTTAGATGGGATAAGGCATCCAGGATCTACATATAAAGTTACAGTCTGACCAGAAAAATAGAAACCTGCTCAGGGGGCACCACATTTGCTTTTTTTATTATAACACAACAGATTAGATTATTATTATTAGATTTACGCGGTATTGCAGTTGTTATGGGCAAAGGTAACTACTTAACATCAGGTGGGCCTTTAGCTCGTTTCGCCATCCTATACTATAAAAAAATAAATATAAAAAAAGGTTACTTTTATTGGTATCGCAACATGGCAAAGTTTTTTATTTTTCAACATAAAAAGGTGCCAGTCATATAGACAAATATTATAGTTCGCTATGGCTGTATAATCTTTTTTACATAGGTAGCATGGGTACGGTGACAGGTGTCAAGTACATGTTTTATGGTGAAGTCTCTTTTAAACTTATTCACAAGGCATCATTCTATCCTGCTGTCACCACCATGTTGCATGAAAAGATTAAAGAGAAAATTCGCAATGGGATTTAGCTTCAGCAATTATAAATAAATTAAATAAACATAACAATAGTAGTTTAGTAGCAGTGATAGCCTAGTGGTTGAACGCTTGCCTTGCCATGCAGGAGGGTGTGAGTTCGATCCCGGCCCGCACCTCTGACTTTTCGAATTCATGTGCGGATTTATATTCGAACCACTTGCTTTAACGGTGAAGGAAAACATCGTGAGAAAACCTGCACACCAGAGTGCTCCATACAGTTCTCAATGGTGTGTGTAGTCCGCCAACCCACACTAGGCCAGCGTGGTGGACTAAGGCCTTAGCCTTCTCGTACTGAGAAGAGGCCCGTGCCCAGCAGTGGGACAGTAATGGGCTGGTTATGTTATGTAAGTAAACATATGTAAAACATATTATGAGGTGGGGCAAGAATGTTTACAAAGAATTCGCATTCATATAGCAAGGACAATAACTAAGACTTAATATAATAGTTCGTCAATAATGTATAAAAATATGTAGCCATAGCATTATCAGTTCAGAATTAAAATGGAGACCGCAAATCTGCAAACGTAGTGTAAATTTCGTAGTGTAAACTTCAAATTAAATTAATTAATTATTGTGAGCTATATTAGCGGAGATTAAACATTCATTCTAAACGAGACTTATACTATAACCCGCAAGAGTTAACTTGAGACCTAAGCGCAGTAGGTAGTACACAACGGCGCTCAGGTCTCAAGTTAACTCTTACAGGCTACACCTGCCAATGAGAATGATTATTGAAACGCAACTTTATAGTATTTAGACAGAGTATCTTTTATTCAAAATAAAACAAACAATCAATTCTTAACAAGAACAAGTATTCTATGAACCAGCCGATTGATAAAGGAATGCACAAATCGGGTTATTTAACAAAAACTTGTTAAAACATGATTGCCCGCAGTTTATTATTTACGAAAATTACCTATCTAGGAATACTAATAACTATTAAAATGCGAAAGTGTGTCTGTTGCTTTTTTATTTGTTTGTTTGTCTACTTTCATTTCGAATCGGAGCGACCGATTGACATGATTTTTATTTTATTTATTCAATAAAACAGGACAGATATATGAACTACGAGGAGAGAAATATCGAACCATGTTTGAGCAATCTCTTAATTAATATTAGGGAATCCGCTGGATGCGGAAGGCACAGGACCGGTCGTTGTGGCGATGCTTGGGGGAGGCCTATGTCCAGCAGTGGACGTCTTTCGGCTGAAATGATGATGATGTTCACAAGTTGTAGTCGAAAGTCGGTGTCCAAGAGTCCTCCTAGCCAATTGATATTACAAATCTTTTTTTTTCTGGGTCACTTACCGCCCTCCTTTAGGCCTGCAGCGCCCACTTTGGGAAAGGCTGGTGTAAATATACAACCGCTATACAACGTATATTATTAAGGGGGCTTATGTTGAATATAATGCGTACAATAAATTCTGTCAACTAGCTATTGGCTAATCACTAACGCGGATGTTTTGACGGCTCGCATAAATGCTCGAAAATGATTTGTAGTTTCCAAGGAGCGAATAGTGGCGACCTACAACAGTGCTATATCAGTGATGTGTTGACGGACATCGGTCGCCTGTAACATAACATAACATCACGCCTGTATTTCCCCGAAGAGGTAGGCAGAGGTGTAATAGTACAGCCACATTTCGCCAGTTATGTCGTAAGTTCCATGTAATAGGGGGCGAGCCTATTGCACAAATCCAGACTCCGGGATGCTACTGAAAATTTCCTACTGAAAAACCCAATAACACTTCAAAAAACGTGTAAAAGAGCATTATCTTTCCTCATCCAAATGGATTGTACGTCATAATGTTATGTATTAGGATTTCTATTTTGATCATCATGATCATTTCAGCCAAAAAAAGTCCACTGCTGGACATAGGCCTCCCCCAAGCATCGCCACAACGACCGGTCCTGTGCCTTCCGCATCCAGCGGATTCCCGCGACCCTCACCAGGTCGTCGGTCCACCTTGTGGGGGGCCTACCCACGCTGCGCCTTCCAGTACGCGGTCGCCACTCCAGAACTTTACTGCCCCATCGGCCATCCGTTCTGCGAGCAATGTGCCCCGCCCACTGCCACTTAAGTTTGGCAACTCTTCGGGCTATGTCGGTTACTTTCGTTCTCCTGCGAATCTCCTCATTTCTGATTCGATCACGCAGGGACACTCCTATCTATTTTGATATTGTGTAGGTATACCTAGACTATGTTTATTATTTTTATACTATATTTATTTTACGTTATATATTAGTTTATGTATAAGTATATACTCGTATGTAGGTATGTTTATTAGTATCACTTGACACACTGTGTCTACATATCTTTGCTTCAAATTTTCCTCTCGCAGGTCTGCTGGAAGAAATTTCTTAAAGAAATAAGCAGTGCCTTTGTACTATTCATTTCTATGTATTTTATTATTATTTCTCTGTGTGTGCATAAATTTAATAAATAAATAACACTTTGCCCGACCCGGAAATCGAACCCATGACCCCACGCTCAGCAGTCGCGCTTGCGACCACTAGGCCAACGAGGCAGTCGGTCGCCTGTAATTATTATTATTTATTTATTTATTCAGACAACTTTAGTCCACAATAGTGTTAGTAATACTTACGTAGTTGTTTACGCCTCACTGGGACTTATTTAGATTAATGACAAAGCGGACTGTATATTATATTATAGGCTTTATTGCCGTATATCAATTCGTCAAAACAAAACAAAGGGAATGCCCGCAGTCCAGCGCGTCGATCAGCTGAGTGTGAGATGGAGGGGCGCGCAAGCGGCCGGTCGTGTTGGGCCCCCGGCCCCCGCACCGCCTCCTGTGTCGCCTGTAGCGGCGACGCGCCGACATATTCCCCGGGTTGAAGTAGGATGTCTTCAATCTTCAACAGGAAGAGGGCAGATACAGTTGAAGGCACGACGAATGGTGCCCCTCTTCGTCTTCATTTCCGCCACTCTCGTGACGCCAACACGCCGGGATAGGTCTTGGTGACCCGACCCAGGGACCACAGCAGCGGCGGCGTTGTCTTGTCCTTGATTAGGACTAAGGCCCCTGTCTTCACTTCGCCTCTGGAACGAAACCACTTGGATTTTGCCTGCAGCAGAGAAGTGTACTCATTATGGAATCGGCTCCAGAAGTGCTGCTTGATGTACTGAATTCGTCGCCATCGATCTAGTCTTGTGATGTTAGCATCAGTCACGTTAGGATGTGGTACTGATGAGAGTGGCCGTCCAATTAGGAAGTGAGAGGGAGTAAGTGCCGAAAAATCGTTAGGGTCTGACGAGAGGGGAGTAAGAGGTCGTGAATTTAAGATCGCCTCTATATGAGTAAGGCAGGTAGCCATCTCTTCAAATGTAAAATGGGTCAGATGTAATAGTCTTTTTAGGTGATGCTTACAAGATTTTACAGCAGCTTCAGCCAATGAATTAAAGTGAGGGCTATATGCAGGTGTGAATATAAATTCAATGCCCTCTTGCGCTATTTCAGATGCAACATTCGATGAATTTAAGAACCTATATATGTCATTTGATGCGCCTACGAAATTAGTCCCGTTATCGGACGTAATGCTTCGAGGCTTGCCTCGACGCGCCACGAAACGATTTAGAGCAGCCGTGTACGCCTCAGATGTGAGGTCTGAGACGAGCTCCAAATGCACAGCTTTCACTGCCGAGCAAACAAAGATGCACATATACGATTTAGTAAGTTTGCAGCCGCGACCTTTGCGATCGGCCACCAATACTGGCCCTGCGTAGTCAACATAACAATTATGAAAAGGATATTCAAGAAGCGTTCTTGAATAAGGCAGTTGACCCATTATAGGCTGTACGTTTTGAGCCTTGTGTCTGAAACATTTAAGACACCTATTCACGATAAATCTAGACAAGTTTCTTCCACCTAAAGGCCAATAAGTCTGACGAATGTGTGACAGAAGCAACTGAGCCAGCTTTAAATGTTGCATTTGAAATATAAGTTTAGTCAATATGTGCCTTTGAGTATATACCATAGGAGGGAGTAATAACAGGCGTACCCCTCTGCCATGTTAAAGTGGCGTATGCCCATTGACGTTTATAAAAACTAGTTCACTCGCAATATCTGGCCATTCTGTGTCGCTTTGTGTCGCTTTATACCACTCATACAAAAATGGTTATTTGTTCGGTGTTTCTGTGCAAAAGGTGATCTACTACCTCAAACCTGCGGGAGCATGGAGTTTCCTCTCACATGTAAATATTATTTCTGTCTAAAATGCATACATTTTGCATAAAATCGAAGATAACTAAATAAAAATTATACCTCCGTACCACGTTTTATTACGACAGAAAAATTATAGTACAAGACGTAGTGTGGGGACATGGTGAATAGTAGTTGAATGAACGAAATTAAAAAGTGGTTCACCGGTTGTCATACTATTACTTGGTGCTTTATCTTATTGTTTTATTTTATAATAATGCCTTGTTAACTGAAAATAATTAAATTATTTTGAATTTAAAATTGAAAAAAATTGTATATATATCAAAAATTGCTAGTGCGTCTGTTAGTAATTGTGTAACTTCTGAACGACTTGACCGATTGAGGTCATATTCACATACTCAGATGAACAACCTATAGATGGTTAATCACCGACATTTCAGCTAGTTAGATAGAGAACGTTAAATTACGTAATATCTATGAAAGAAGGAGACGATAGATTAATATTTTGTCCTTATCGTCCTGGCCGGTTTTTTTAAAACTACAATACTAACCCCCAGTTTCCGAAAGGCTGATCATCACAAAAATTAACTAATCGACTGTCAAACCTCCTGAGATTTGACCTGTCAAGCGATGTGATTAGTTGTTAGTATTTTTGCCGATCAATCACAGGAGCTCACATTAGATATGACAATAGATCAAATTGATCAGCGTTCCAGAAACTGGGGGTAAGTAATAAGCAGGGATGTTATGGAGCTCCGTAACCGTAACCGTATCCATCCATCCATCATCATCATCAGCCTATCGCATTCCACTGCTGGACGAAGGCCTCTGCAATAGAACGCCACCGACTTTTATCCTCGGCTACTCATATCTCATCCAGTTTCTACCATAAAGTGTACAGTTATTAAATTGTGACATGAAAATTTGAGAAAGTAAATACCTACTTTTTAATTATTATTATAAAATTAAATACTCATGATTTCTTTTTAAATACGCCTTATTTCCTAAAATTTATTTAATTTAATAACGTATCAAAATTAAAGTTCAATTATTATCTCCTACAATGCTGTACTAAATACCTACATGTAATTCCATAACCTATCTACAACTACAACCTACAAGCTTTTCAGTAGTAATCAGAGATGGCGTGCTTGTATAGCGACATTAATTCAAATTCAAATTCATTTATTGTGGATCACAGGTTCATAAGATGTGTAAAAATTATTAATAGGATCAGCCATGTCCCGCCATTGAGACATACAATCATAATTTAATTAAATAACATAACATAATATATATATATATATATATATATATTAGCGACTGGCGATTGACGTCCATTGCAATCTTGTGGTCCGCTTGCCATCAAACTGCGGGTGCGTGCGGGGCGCGGGTGAGGGATCTTAAATAGGCGGGGGGGGGGGCGGTGAGAGGCTGTTCTGTACTTTAGTATTATTAGGTATTCTGTGCTAGAACTAGAATTATATACATAATATACACGCTGAAATTTTCATCGCTTTCATCCCGCGGTGTCCTACTCTATCTCAGTAGTTACTATCTTTTAGTCAAACCAGTTTACAAAAAAAAACCTAGAATACAAAAACTGGCAAGTGAAAATAAATAAGTTATGAAATCGTTGAAATTTGTAGTAAGGGACAAACACACGAAAGTAGTTAAATACGGCGGCCGGTCGGCGGCGGCGCGGCGTCGTCGGTGGCCGGAGCTACTGCGCGTTATCGTACCTAGGTAGGTATTTTATTTAGGATTTATTAAATAAATTAATAAATTTGTAGGTAAATGAATGGTTTAGGAAAGTTAAAGAAAAGACAATAAATTATGTTTCTGTGGTTTCTAAAGATTTGTTTGAATGCCATGTAGGCAGGTAAATGATCGACGTGACATAAGTAGGTACCTAGGTATGTTCAAGTTTGCAGGAATACAACAGCTGCCCCAAATAAATACCCAGTAAGGGGTTGTAACTAAATTTTACAGAAGCGCGTAAAAACATAAAATGACAAATACGTAGACAGTGTTTAAAAAGTTTGTAGGTACGTCGACTGCAGGACAGTGGTAACACTTCAATTCGAAAACAGCTCTTACTGCTTACGAAATAAAGATGCTGCTAATGTCAAAGTGTTGCCACCGACGTGCGGTTGACCTTACGTCCTACTGTTATGGAGTCGCTACACCGCGGTATTTAATCGATATAAATTTCAGCGTGTATAATATGTGTATATCTTAATATTTTAAGAAAATATGTAAAATAGTCATAATCATCGTGTACATGACTGTTACAAATGTTATAAAAAAAATAGCAAATAATTATATTCTATTCTACATATAATAAATTTTAACACAGTGTTTTATTTTTCATTTTCAAACAATGAATAACTACAATTATGTTTTCTACGTTATCAAATCAATTCCTGTACGTGGGACACTCAGAAAGTTTTGCGAAACTAAAAAAAATTGTTCTATACGTACATATATTTTTATCAAATCTTTTCAAAGTACTTTCCACCAGCCTCTGTACAAAGATTCATGCGCCTAATCCAGTTTTCAAAACACTTTTTCCAGTCCGCCGCAGACACCTCGTTTACAGCCTGCTCGAACGCAGCCAGCGCATCTTTCGGCGACGAAAATTGTATCCCTTTGAGCTGATTTTTTATTTTTGGGAATAAAAAGAAGTCACACGGTGCTAGATCAGGGCTGTAAGGAGGGTGACCCAGGAGTTTGACTGGCGTGCTGTCCAGGAAGTCCCTCGTTTTGAGTGCGGTGTGCGCAGGTGCATTGTCGTGGTGGAGCAGTAGCCCGCGGAGCCCTGTGTTTGGTCGCTTGTTGCTTATAACAGAGAAAACTTCTGGCAAACATTTGGTAGTATACCATTCGGCATTAATGCTTCTTTGATCCCGTAAGGGAATTGATACCAAGTGGCCAGTCAAATTAAAAAAGCTAGCGATCAAAATCTTACCCCCGCTTCTAGATCGCTTCACTTTGGTAGGCGTTGGCTCATTTTGAAACACCCAAACAGTCGACTGGCGCTTGGTTTCTGGGTCGTATTGATAAATCCAGGACTCATCACCTGTAACGATGTCGTAAACACGCCGAGACGAGCCTGCTTCAAATTTGTTAAGCATATCACGGCACCATTCCACCCGGGCCTGCTTCTGAGCATCGGTGAGGTTGTGCGGCACCCAGCGTGATACTATCCTCCTCACGCGAAGATGGCTGTGTAGAATCTCGTGAACGCTTCCCGATCCAATCTTCAATATGTGTTGAATCTCCTGATATGTAATTCGCCTATTGTCTTGGATTAAATTTTTCACTGCTAGCACGTTTTCTTCGGTAACAGCCGTCAAAGGGCGACCGCTTCTTTCGTCATCCCCCAAAGTTGGTCGACCGCGCTTGAATTCGTTATACCAACGATACACGGTTGCCTTGGAAGGGCCTTCATCCATGAATGCCATTTGAAGTCTATCGTACGATTCATCCGGTTTCAGGCGACACTTGAAATCGTATAAAATCATAGCTCTAAAATGTTCCCGGCGCAGATCCATATTTCAGTGAGACACAATACTTTGAATTAACTCGCAAAAAATGTGGAGGGAAATTTTGAAATTGGAACTTACTTATTTTTACTTATAAATAATCATATTTTCGAAAAACATTAT
Source organism: Asteroscopus sphinx (assembly GCA_949699075.1). Lineage (NCBI taxonomy): Eukaryota > Metazoa > Arthropoda > Insecta > Lepidoptera > Noctuidae > Asteroscopus > Asteroscopus sphinx. The sequence continues at coordinate 16,694,741 of OX453024.1, forward strand.
AACTGGCCAGTCTCCCATATATAAAAACTTTTTTTCGCAATACTTTCTGAGGGGCCTGGTATCATTCAGTTTATCGGTCTTTATTAGTCTTTAATCATACCCCATCACTAGTTTTTTTGCGTCTGTTGACATACGTGAACAAATATATACGACAATAATGTTGTTAGTGTGCGTGTTTTTTGTTTGTATTCTGAGTTTGTTTTAGTGTGAGTTCATTGCGACACGATATATTTTTGCACTTGTGTGCTATTACCTGTAAATGTGTGCTGTACGTGTTTTCCTCGTACCCCACCAAAGTTGGCAGAAAAAAATGTTTGTGAATTTGCGCGTTGCGACCTCCTATGGTATATACTCAAAGATATGTGCTTGCTACATATAACTATGGGATGTTTTACATTAAATTCATAGGGGGAATTATCAAGCCTCCCGCCCACACGAATGAGGTTTTGATTATCAATGAAAGGAGTCAAAGGAAGCAATCTACTATTGCGTGGCAATGTCTTTCCAGATTTTAAAAGATTATACTCTTCAGGAAACATTTCTAGCTGTGAGTAATGTATAATTAAATTTAATGATTTTTCTAATTCTGTTGTTGAATGATTGCCACTCAATTTATTTTTATTTTTTAAGTTGTAAATAAATCTTTGTAAATATGTTAATATGTTTTGTATTGTTGTTAAACTAGAATACTTTTCTAATAAATTATGAATGATTGAAGACTGAATGGGTACGTCTGAATGATGAATATGAAATGAACGATTGTCACTACTATCGTTAATGAAATGATTTACAATTTCCGGCAAATCATGTTTCTCTGAATTTGGTATTTTGGGCCACTCATTTTCATGATGTGACAAAAAAGAGGGTCCACACCACCACAAACGTGTGTCCTTAATAACGTCGGCTTTAAGACCACGGGAAACAAGATCCGCCGGGTTGTCCTTCGACGGTACGTAGCTCCAGGTATGACCACACGTGCTCTCCTGTATTTCGTTGACTCTGTTTCTAACAAAAGGTTTTAATTGATTAGAAGGAGTAGAGAGCCAACCTAATACTATGGTCGAGTCACACTAGAATCTACATCTGTGAATTGGTATGGTGAGCGATTCCTGAACCTTAGTACACAGCCTTGCACCCAACAAAGCTCCACAAAGTTCAAGCCTCGGTATCGTCGTTGGTTTGATAGGCGCTACACGATTTCTAGAAACTAGAAGCTGTAAACCAGTGGATCCACTACTGTTACATGACCTAATGTAAACACAAGCGCCATACGCCTTCTCGGAGGCATCGGTAAAGACGTGTACTTCATGCGTAACAGAGTCTTCATGCAAAACCCAACGAGGAATTTTTAAATTATTCAAAGATGTTATTGTGTTTTCAAATGTGGACCAAAGGTTTTTGACCTCGATCGATACTTCGTCATCCCAGTCATATTTATCTAACCATAAACGCTGCATGATCATTTTTGCTTCGACGACGCACGGACCTACGAGGCCTAGTGGGTCAAAGATCTGACTAATGACAGGACATGGCGTTTAGTGACTTTAGTTGTAGAAGTTATGTTAATAGTAAATGTAAGCGAATCAGAATCACAGACCCAATTAAGCCCTAGGGTTTTAGACTCAGAACAATTTAACCCTTGCTCAGAAAACTGCAACATGTTATCTGATTCGTCACTATCTGTAATCTGTTTAAGAATATCGGGATGATTAGATCGCCATTTACGTAGATTAAATTGGGCAGAAGATAGAACCGACCGTACTTTTTTTGCAACTTCTACAGTCTCCGCTATGGTGCTCCTCCCACTCAGGTAGTCATCCACGTAAAAGTCACGTTGTATGGCGGATTGGACACGACTGTCCTCAATGTCATCAGCCAGACTTACTAGACACTTGGTGGCTAAATAAGGAGCAGAAGCGGTACCGTAAGTAACGGTATTCAATGTGTAGGTCTTAAGAGGTTCTGAGGGATGAGATCTAAAAATGATTTTTTGAAGAGGTCGTTGGTCTGGACATAAATCTATGGCCCTGTATATTTTTTCTACGTCACCTGAGACCACATACCTATGCTGACGAAAACGTATTAAAATAGAAAATAGATCGTCTTGCACTACGGGACCGACCATCTGAATGCCGTTAAGAGACACTCCCGAACTGGTAGAGGCTGATGCGTCGAATACTACGCGTAGTTTAGTAGTGGTGCTTGAGTTACGAATGACTCCATGGTGAGGAATTATATGACTAACCATGGAGTTTTCATGTGAGGAAGTACAGTCAGAATCTAACGTCATATGACCTAGGCGTTCATACTCTTGCATAAACTCAATGTATTTTTGTCTAAACAGAAGATCTCGCTGAAATCGCCGCTCTATAGACAAAAAACGTTTTTTAGCAGTATCATAAGATTTACCTAAAGTACTAGGATCTGCCTTTAAAGGCATAGTGACGACAAAACGGCCATCACTTTTACGAATGGTGGTTTGAGCAAAATGCTGCTCACACATTCTTTCCTCGAGAGAATGTGAATGTTTTGAAGAAACATTGTCAAGCTCCCAAAATTGAGTAAGGTCGGGAGTGACGTTGGAATGATGGCAAAAATGTGTAGACGAATAACCTGGTTGACGAAAAATACTACCTGAAACTAACCACCCAAATTTAGTTTCACATAATTTTGGCAGATTTTTCCCTAAATCAATTCTATTAGTGCCTATGACATTCCAAAAAATATCTGCCCCTACCAGGATATCTATGACCGACGGAATGTTAAAATTCGGGTCTGCTAGTGTAAGACCTGAAGGAATGGGGACATGACTAATATGCACGAACGAAGACGGTACAACCTTTGTGATTTCTGGTAAAATATGACACTCGATATCAACAGTGAAGGCACAGCATAAAGACTCTAAAGTAAGGTGACAAGACTGTGTACTGTAGCCCTACCATGAGTTTACACTGTCAAAACTCGCTAGCGTCTCCGTAAATAATTTATATGAAAGATTGGACAGCGCCCCTAGCGGTCACAGAAATAATTAAAATTCGTACCATGAGTACTATAGATTTCGATAGGTAAGAAACCTCACGTAATCTATTCGATAGTCACTAACGTTTTGCAGCTGTAACCATACAAAACGGCACCATGAGTCACTAATTCGACAGGCGCTATCGAAAAATACGCTTGCGATAGTAGTTACGTAGCTCACTAGCATTTTGAGGTGTGAAACATATGTTTACATAATAATTAAATAGGTTTTTGTGCATATTAAGGTCAAAATATTGTCTGAAAGAGCTTATTTAATGAATATATGAGTTGAGCCTAGCTAAATTTACACTTTCAAAGTTTCAAGTGGCTTTGTGTATCTACCTATTCTACCTGCGTTGTTTAGGGGCAACTATTTGGAAATTTTGTAACTTTACGTTTGAAATAATTTATTGGAATCATACCTTTCCATTAACTCCGCCAACAATTGGAATTGTGACCCACTCACACACTCACTGTGTCCTCATAGTTTTGCATTTAATAAATAAACTTATCAAAAATGCCGCGAGCCACACAATCACACAACGTCAACAAAATTACAAATAATTTAATAGACGACACGACATTGAAATATTTCAAGGTATAAAAATTCAACAATCACTAAATACCATAAGCACTTCACTAACATAAACACAAACCGCTGACCTTTCAATTTCAGTCGGAATATTTCGTGTTGACTGTTATAACATATTTAGCATAGCGATACCACTACATTTTTAACATATGAGCCGTTCTCTCTTCTTTGTACTGAGAGAGAAAGAAACAAAATATGAGTGATGTTAGCTAGTTAACTACGTTATACCAACATAACATTTAGAAGACGATCGAGCTTACTCTAGCGCCTCCGTAAGACTCCGTAAAACTCATGGTGCAAGCATTATCGAAATCTATTTGAACCACGTTAACACGCTAGCGTGTTGGACGCTAGCGAGTAAGTTTACGATAACAACTCATGGTAGGCGTACTGGTAGATATGTGATTATTAATACCCGTTACCTTGGTGCTCGTACCGCGTCGTGACAAACCCAGTTTCTCCGAAAAGTTCTGCGTAACAAAGTTCGCCGTACTGCCGTTGTCCAGTAATAGGCGCGCAGTGTACTTCTTACCCGTCGCGCTGATCACGTTCACCATAGCTGTGGACAGTAAAACATGCGCAGAAGTAGCAAGCTGCATGCTAGAATTGGCTGATAGCACAACGTTTGACGTTGAGTGCGTAAGAGAAGGCATAGCAGAAGGCATAGTAGCAGAAGGCAATGGATTTGAAAATGGTTTGGGTTCTTGAGATTCTAAGTGCAAAAGCGTATTGTGCTTTGTTTTGCAATATTTGCAATGAGAGAATTTGCAATGTTTAACAGAATGGCCAACGTTTAAGCAGTTAAGACAAACATTGCAATCATTAGCTTTTTGTATGCGATTTTCTATAGATAAGTTTCTAAAAGAATCGCACTTAAATAATGTATGTGCTTGGGAGCAAAGCGGACATTTATTTACATAATTTTTATTAGATTTTTTATTTTGAGTGATTTTTAAATTATTATTATTTGAGTGATTATTATTTAAGGCAACAATAGAATTATTTTGAGTCAAGTTAAGATTTGACTCAACAGATTCCAACCAATTTGCTTTCCTGTTTAAAAAAGAACAGAATTGTGACAAAGTAGGATCATCTTTCAATATATTGTTCCTATGCTCTTCCCAGTCACGACTAGTTACTAAGTCAAGTTTCTTAGTCATGACATAAATTAGGATAGTGTCCCAATGTTGAGTGGGCTGATTTAAAGACGTTAGTGCCCTAACATTTTTATTAAGAACATCAACAAGATTTCTAATTGAGACACTTGACTCCTTCAATGTTGACTCGACATCAAATAAAGCTTGTACATGGTTATTGACAAGAAGGCGGTTGTTGTTGTACCGCTCACACAACAAATCCCATGCGATTTTGTAATGATCGCCTTTAAAATCTATGTTTTTAATTATTAAGGCTGCGCTTCCCTGGAGAGAAGCTCGCAAGTAATGAAACTTGTTTATGTTGTCAATACCAGAATTATCGTGAATCAATGACGTAAAGGTATCTCTGAATTCGAGCCAGCATTGGTAGTTCCCATCGAAATGAGGCAAATCGATTTTTGGCAAACGAACAAAACTATTCTTATTGGAATTATGTGCACCTGAGTTAGCATCCTTGAAGCCCGTTTCAGACCCAGCATCGATGGCCGAAGAACCGAGCAGGCTGCGCGTGAGTGCCACCAAGTTGAAGAACTGGCGGTCAAAGTCCTCACGCTCAGTAAACGCAGACCCGGCATCATCGGCAAGCAATTCGATGTTAGTCTGTAATTCATCAAATGCGGAATATAAGGGCTCGAATTTATTAAAACGCTCTTCTAAGTCTAAGCGCTGCAACTCAGATATTTCGGAACTACTTTTAATTACATTTAAATAATTATTATAAATCGTAAGCTTTGATTTTATTGAGCTACGTTTCTTTAACAAAGTTTTAAGACTATCTGCCATCTCAAAGTTAATTGAATAACAACAAGAAATAAATGCTAATGAGTTTAAGTATAAATCTACTAAACAGCTGTGCTTAAACAAAAGGGATCGATGCAAGCTGATAAGAAACCGGTCTAATTAGCGACCTGGCGTGCTATTCTTTGCAATATGATTATATTGCAAACGGCAAACGGCATCAATAAGAATGCAATAATAATAAGATGAAGCACTCAAGTTAATTATTTAATAAAATGGAAATACACTTGTAAAGAACGGCCTAGAAGATTAGGATTACGATTTTTTTTGGCAAAAAAAGAAGTTAGGAAAGTAACTAATTGGAACGGACTCACTCAAATACAGTATTATACTCCCAAAAAATGACATCAGCTTCTTCGATGAATATGCAGGCTGCCACGCTGCTGCGGGGACGATTTCTTTGTTCCAGAATCGGTGCGGTCGCGGTCAAAGTCCACACGACGACCGTAATGACTTGCGAAATGAAGCACGGCAAACTGGTTTTCGTGTTTAACGCGATAGAAGGACCATTGTTTACGCCTCACTGGGACTTATTTAGATTAATGACAAAGCAGACTGTATATTATATTATAGGCTTTATTGCCGTATATCAATTCGTCAAAACAAAACAAAGGGAATGCCCGCAGTCCAGCGCGTCGATCAGCTGAGTGTGAGATGGAGGGGCGCGCAAGCGGCCGGTCGTGTTGGGCCCCCGACCCCCGCACCGCCTCCTGTGTCGCCTGTAGCGGCGACGCGCCGACATAGTACTAGGGCTCCTTTGTGAAAGAGCTCGTCCGGGGAAGTACTACCACCGTATCTACTTCTTCGCCAAATAGTGATGCTTGCATTGCTGTGTTTCGGTCTGAAGGGTACGGGTGCCGGTGAAATTACAATCACATGAGACTTTCCATCTTCATGTCTCAGTTTGGCGAACCGACTTGCGGTACCATTTAGGCAACAGCCTAGGTGGTATTGCAGTTGTTATGGGCAAAGGTAACCGCTTAACATCAGGTGGGCCTTTAGCACGTTTCGCCATCCTATACTATAAAAAAAAAAAACAATAATGTAATGAGGCGTCTGTGGGGTATGGTCGATGGGAACACCGCACCGAACACGTTTGATCTGTCAAAGTAAAGCGATCCTGATTGCCAAGCCTCCACATACCTTTCCATCTCTTCTTCTGAATGGGCGAAGGTGCAGGAGTTTCCCCGGGGTCAGAAGGATCGCGTGGCCGCATCTCTGCACATTGACACTTTGTACTTGGTATGAGTTGGAGTCGATGCTGCTGTTTGTGGAGATAGTTGATCTGTGGAGAAGAATAAAGGTTGCCAGATTACACAGACACACAATGCCTCAAGACGCTACTTAGATAGATATATACATGGTATAATAAGATGTTTCACCAGGTATTCTCTTCCCGCAATGTCAGCGCGATGCCTCCAAGCTACGTCATGATCAGTGCTGCCATTGATTGATATCTTCAATATACTTAAGGAGATTTTTGTTCATAATGAATATAAAATAAATTCCTAACTAGCCTAACTATTTGTTATCTCGTGTTATTCATCTAATTAGTTAATAAAGGAAACTATATTAAATTACTAGTTAAAAAGTGATTCTTTATAGAAGAAAGTAATTGAAAAAATGCATTTTGCTCGGGTAATTTATTTTCACAAAGGGGCAGCACATCAAACTGACAAGTGTCACGCTAACAGCCCGCTATTGGCTCCACGGCCGATGACGTAGTACGGAGGCAATCACGTGACCTAGCTGTCACGGTAAGAGACTACCTGGTGTTATTATACCATGGATATATAGATAGAATATGTATTATAAGTATTACAACAAGAAAAAGTATATAAGTATTATATCCATTCTCTAGTACCCATAGCACAAGCTTTGCTTAGTTTGGGACTAGATGGTACATACATACATACATATTATCACGCCTGTTTCCCATTGCGGTAGGCAGAGACTATGGATTTCCACCTGCTACGATCCTGACATACCTCTTTCGCTTCATCTACGTCTATTAACCTCTTCATGCATGCTCGTCGGTTTAGAGAACTCATACGGCCAAAATTAATATCCAATCTATCCACGATTTACCCTACTAGAGATGGAAACATTGCTAAAGATCCTTAGTGACTCCGCCTTAAGGCGTTCCAAATTAAAGTTGATGCTCACCATATACAACTCAATGAAGCCAATGTATTGCAATACATTCATAAACACGGACAGTACTAAATATAATTTTAGATTTTTAAAATATTTACTATTTTGACACATATAATCACAGATATCTGTGCTACTTTTATGTCATGTTTTGCTTTTTTTGTTATGTCAAACAACCTACATTGTCGTCAAGTTGTCAGTCGATGCCAATTTTTTGGAATTTTTTGTGTGAAATGGAGTATATAACATTGAATCATAGACTATAGAGCAGCGGTACTCTAAGTGTGTTCCGCAGAACCCTAGGGTTCCGCGATACCCCTGTAGGGGTTCCGCAAGAATTTAGAAAAAAAAAACAAAACACCTCTCTCTGGTCACTGGTCGAACGTTTTGAATCCGCCCGCCGCGCGTATACTTGTGAGCGCCCAGTCCCTTTGATAAAAGCCGCCTCTGAATTAGACGCTATAGTTGTGAACAAGCGACTTTCGGCTCTATCTTCAAAAGCATAAAGTCGAGATTGTTTACAACGCATTTTTTTGTATTTATATTTTTATTTCCGCTTTTTGTTTATCAAAGGCGCCGACTCGAGTATTTTTGAGAATGTTCGAGTTCGAGTCTAGGACTAAGTATAAAAGCGCTATTATATAAAAAAAAGTCGCGCCTCGTCAGTCAGTTGACGATTAGCGTTCGGAGCGATAAGTTCGTACCTACCTACTTACAAGCTGGCTAGCCTGCTGCCTTCTTGTAAGTTCTACTGCCCGCTGTATTCTGATTGTATCAGTTTTGTACATTTCTTCTTTGGACTAAACTTTGTCTCATAAACGCAGTAACGATTGTGCATTATTTTGACCCTACCATCCTGACGTGTAACATTATTAATAAAGAAGAATGGAACGTTGGCTTAAAGGTGTTAAACGTGTTGCAACGACATCTTCTAATGACGCTGAATGTTCAAAAGCAGTACGCGCGGAGAATACAGCAATTACCGATCCAGACGATGATGCCACGACGTCAAGCTCCACGGTTTCAAAGACGAAAAAAAGGAAGTATGATGAATCATATATCAGTTTCGGATTTGTTGATTCCAACGGCTCACCTCTCTGCATGTTATGTAGTAAACTGCTTCCTAATAGTTCCATGGCACCTGCCAAATTACGCAGACATTTAGAAACTGTACACCCCGAGTCTAAAGACAAGAATAAAGAATTTTTTGTTCGTAAAAAAGAACAGTTATTGGAAAGTCAAAAAAATATGATGTATGTAACACAAACTATCAATGAAAAGGCCACGGAGGCATCATATTTAGTTAGCTATCGCATTGCACAAGCAGGTGAAGCGCACACTATCGCTGAGAATTTAATAAAGCCACGTGTGTTAGACATAACAAAATGTTTGCTCGATGAAAAATCTGCAAAGCATCTTTCTACTGTACCGCTATCAAACGATACTGTTTCACGGCGAATCCATGATCTGGCAAGCTACGTCAAACAAGAACTAGTTGCACGTCTACAAAAAACACGATTCGCCTTGCAAATGGATGAGTCAACTGATGTCACTGGTCTGGCTATCTTGCTGGTTATCGTGAGATATCCATATGAACGTTCTTTTGAAGAAGACATGCTTATGTGTTCACCGCTGCCCACAAACACTACCGGGGAAGAAATTTTTAATAAAATAAACATATTTTTTAAAGAAAATAATCTTAGTTGGAACGATTGCATTGACATTTGTACAGATGGGGCCAAGGCGATGATAGGTAAAACAGCAGGAGCAGTATCACGAATAAAAAGTAAAGCGCCTAATTGTAGTTCCAGCCATTGTATTCTGCATAGACAAGCACTTGCGATGAAGCAAATGCCGTCAAATCTAAAATTAGTTATGGATGAAGCGGTAAAAATAATTAATTTTATCAAATCACGACCACTACAATCCCGATTGTTCTCATTATTGTGTGAAGATTATGGCAGCAAACATAAAACACTGCTGCTCCATACAGAAGTGCGATGGCTGTCTCGGGGTAAAACTTTAACAAGGCTATTTGAACTTAGAGCCGAGTTACAAATGTTTCTTTCAGCAGATACAGTTTCTTTTAATTTGAAAGACCGTTTGTATGATAAAACTTGGTTGTTCCAATTGTCTTTTATGGCGGATATCTTTCAAAAACTGAACGAATTGAATTTATCATTGCAAGGTAAACAGACAACAGTGTTCCAGGCCTATAACAAAATAACTGCCTTCAAAAGAAAATTAGATTTTTGGATTATTTGCGTTGGTAAGAGAGAAATAGAAAGCTTTACGTCACTCAGTGAGTTTGTTAGCGATAACGACTCGGAAATGTTTCAAGATGATGTGTTTGAAGAATTGGTCCAATATCTCACTTCGATGCGCGCATCTTTTGTAAAGTATTTTCCCGAAGAACATAATACAAAAATGAAGCTGAATTCATGGATTCATAATCCTTTTTTACCCAACTTGCAAAAGCCCGAAAGTATGTCAAACGAGATATATGAATCTCTTTTAGAAATGTCATCAGACACAAGTATGGAGTCACTGTTCAAAACGACGCCTCTCAACGATTTTTGGTGCAGAATCCGTGATGAATATCCAATGCTTGGCAGAATGGCTCTGAATATTCTTCTCCCGTTCCCAACAACATATTTGTGCGAAACAGGATTCTCAACCTATGCAGCCACGAAAACAAAATATCGCAATAGACTGGACGCCGAACCTGATATGAGACTTCAAATGTCTTCTATCAAACCTGATATCAACCAATTGATGAAAAATAAAAAACAGTTTCATACCTCCCATTAGTTAAGATTTTTTCATTTTTAATATCTTCTATTATTGTACTTGGCATGTGGTTAAAGTAAGTAATAATTAGTAACTGTTACATTGTACTTTTATTATGCTTATATAATAAAGAATACACTTTTAAAAACTATTGTTTTATTGTAGGGTTCCGTCAAGTATTTTGCTTGTCAAAAGGGTTCCGTGACCAAAAAAGTTTGAGAACCGCTGCTATAGAGTATCAAAATAAAAATGTGGGATGATACACAGATATCATGGATGATACAATTTTATCCGGTTACGTCATTAAAGTATTGATACTCCTTAAAATATGAAAAATGGTTCTTGTACTGTCCGCATTAAATACAATATATATTATGAAACGAAAAAATTCGCATGTAATTTTCGTATATTGTTCATCTTTGTAACAGTTTAAGGCTATTTTTATCAATGTCCTATGACATATTTTGTATGGAGCTTATGTCAAATTCCTATCTCTAGTAGGGCAAATCGTGGATAGATTGGATATTAATTTTGGCCGTTAACCTGGCATTTTTTGAGAACGTCCGCGATTTGATCGCGATACGTTCGCCGAGGTCGTCCCCTTCCAACTCTTCCATCCACACTCGCTTCGTATACTTGTTTCGTCAATCTCCTCTCGTCCATCCTCTCTATATGCCCAAACCATTTCGCAATCTTTGTCACTACATCTTCTTTCACTCCACAAAATTCCCTTATCACGTTATTCCTTATTTTATCTCACAAAGTTACACCACACAGACTGGACTAGATGGTGCTGTGTAAAAATGTCCCTAAAACATATTAAAAAAAAATGTGTACTTACTTATGTTGGGATCCATACACCGTTCCGGCAAGCTATGCTTCTGGTTGTGATTGGAGTCCCGCCCCGTGGCTTGCTGCTGTAGGTAGTGTATCAGTCCTGCTACGACCTCTTTGAGTGACGTCATGACCTCCGCTAATTGCTGCCACGATGGACTTTTGGCATCTGCAAGGATTGAATTCGTTGTTTTACGGTATTCTTATGTAATTCCAGCACAGACTAGTAAACCTCTAGACACCTATTAACCAGATACCCCCGGTCACAAAGCATATACGCCCAGCCACCAATCGGGACGTCACTCCGTCAGCGAGCGGCACCAATCATATCACCGAACATTTGAGCCGACCAATCATAACGCGCCATCCGCCCGCCGGTCCCCGCCAACATTTTCGACTGTGTTCTCATGCAAAACTTTGTTTATGTGGCGTCTTTAGGCTTACTGGTCTGTGATTTCCAGTTAGATAGTTATATTATACGAGCTTCACAGTCACGTTCAACTCAAACATGACAAAATAGATAAAATAACAAACATAAATCCTCTCTTAGGACGTGATACCAAAACTAAAATTAAGAATTATAATAGGACTAGATTATGAACAAACAGAAATGTTATTGCTTTCTGCGCCCATGTATATTCACTCCACATTCATACTCACACCCACCCACACGAACACCACTCACAAACACAACACATAGTCCACATTACAAATAAATTTATTTGTTAACTGTAATTATTATTCACTATTTGTGTTAACCTAATGGGAGAAGACACTGACTTCTGTAACACAGGTTTGTACCTAGCTCAGAAGGGACTATACAGATATTTTATGTAAAACTTTTTGTGAATAAAAAATGTATTTAAATAAATAAAAAAAATTGAGAGGTGTCACGGGACACCCGGATGGAACGAAGTTCCTTTCGATTCGATATTGCAGTTGTCATGGGCAAAGGTAGCCACTTAACATCAGGTGGGCCTTTAGCTCGTTTCGCCATGCTACACTACAAAAAAAAAAAAAAAAAAGTGTCGTTACAACTTTTCGTAAGAATTTTTCCCGTCTAGCCCCCTTTCACAACGCGCTATAAGGAACTACGTTCCAAAAAAAACGTCTATTTATGATTCGATTTCAATGCGAACCAAGCGAGCACGGGCGATACGACATCTCAACTAAGGGTCAAAATTAATATCCAATCTATCCACGATTTGCCCTACTAGAGATAGAAATTTGACATAAGCTCCATACAAAATATGTCAAATTCCTATCTCTAGTAGGGTAAATCGTGGATAGATTGGATATTAATTTTGGCCGTAAGAGCTTCCCTCAAAACAGTTTCGTTTGCAAAACGAGCACCTGGTCATTGCACAAAATGCAACAAGACCGTGTAGCCAACCGGTTCGCTTCCTTCGACCATTGTGATTATAATGAGAATGGTCAATATGAGAAAGAAGGGATCAATAGGAACCCTTCATCTTTACTATTTGACGACGTCTGTGGTCTAGTGGTTCCAGGTTCGGACTGCTGATCACGAGGTCGTGGATGCGATTCCAAATAAACGTTTTATCTATCTATCTATCATTACCACATGACACAAATATTTGTGTGATGAACATAAGTGTTTGTATTGTTATGGGTGTTTCTTATGTATTATAAGTATGTATTTACAAAAAAAAAGTATATAAGTATAATATTTATTGTCTAGTACCCATAGCACAAGCTCTGCTTAGTTTGGGACTAGATGTTGCTGTGTGAAAATGTCCCAAAAATATTTTTTATTTTTTATTTATTTAAATAAATAATAAAATTATAACGCGCAGTCAACCTGGATAATGCTGCAAAATGTAGATCGGAACTAATCTCAATCTCCTGACAGTAGACTTTTACCTTTCGTGGGTACTAGAGCCCCCGAGCACCCACGGAGTCAGCGCCCCTGCCTGTAGGTATGCAGTATGTCCACGTGATATAATGTTCTGTCTCTACCTTATGGCACACCTCGGCCACTCAATACAATATAAATGCTAGTACCACCTACATACACAAGATTACGTATGTATACGAACGCACACAAGATAAGATAAGATAAATATTTATTTTCTCGCCACAATATTACATTTAAAATAACATTTCTTATATAAGTACATATTTAGGTCATATATTGTGGGAGACTGGTGCCTAAACTAGGCTCGAGGCCTGTATTTCAGGACACCAGGACTCCATTCAAAATTTGGTACATTTTATTTCTATATAGTGTTAGTAAGATTAGTATAATGGTGTGTAGGCGTGAGTGAGGTGGGGGTGTGTTAGTGTGTGTAATAAGTGAGGGTACTGTTAATTAGATTCCTGAGTGCGAGTTAATAATGTTGTAAGTAATCAGGTATTTTTTTCCATATCAGTAGTATAACTATACATACAAATATATATACACGTGTAGGTTGGGGATGCCCACCACTCGTAATGCCGACTGGGTTCCAAGCGCTTCTCAGTAGTTCTCAGAGATAGCGTGCTTGTATAGCGACTGGCGATTGACATCCATTGCAATATTGCAGTCCAATTGCCGTCAGACTGCGGGTGCGTGCGGGGCGCGGGTGAGGAATTTTAAATTGGCGGGGGGCGGTGAGTGGCCGTTCTGTACGTTAGTACTATTCGATATTCTGTGCTTATGGTCTACGCAATTGGCACAACGCCCTTCGCTTAACCCTGACTTCAGCTTCAGTTGGGTAGCTGGTACCCTGACTGCGCCTAAACACGAGTCTGTTATGCCTAGACTTTATCCAACTATTTTAGGATGGCTTTCCATCAGAGCTGTGTCAGGAAGCTGAGCAATAAGCTAGAAAAAAATTAAAATTGGTGTAATACCAATTTTGGCTACTACCACCGTACCTATTCCTGCCGCCAAATAGTGATGCTTGCATTGCTGTGTTCCGGTGCAAAGGGTACGGTTCTCGGTGAAATTACAATCAAATGAGACTTTCTGTCTTTATGTATCAGTTTGCAAAACGTAACTTGTGATACATACCATTTAGACAATAGCCTAGGTGCTATTACAGTTGTTATGGGCAAACATAACTGCTTAACATCAGGTGGGCCTTTAGCTCGTTTCGCCGTTCTATACCATAAAAACCCTGTTAATAGAAGATTTTAAACTTTCGCGAATTTCTCTCATATTGAACTATATTCACGGGACTTGTCGCGCACAATAAAATCAAAACATAACAAAAATTAACATTGGAGTGACCGACATAGCTTGTAGGATCAGTAAGCTGAAGTGGCAGTGGGCTGGCCATGTCTGTCGAAGGACCGATGGCCGCTGGAGCAGACGAGTCCTTGAGTGGAGACCGCGAATCGGCAAACGCAGCGTAGGGCGCCCCCCTGCCAGGTGGACCGACGACCTAAAGAACGTGGCTGGGGGGGACTGGATGCGGAAGGCAGAGGACCGAGTGTTGTGGCGCAACTTGGGAGAGGCCTATGTCCAGCAGTGGACTGCGATAGGTTGAGTTGATTGATTGATTGATAACAAACATTTTGACTAACCTCGACGTTTCGGCCAAGTTGCATTGGCCGTGATCACGAGCAGACTCGTCTGCTCTGTCTGCTCGTGACTACGGCCAATGCAACTTGGCCGAAACGTCGAGGTTAGTCAAAATGTTTGTTGTTTTGATTTAATTGTGCGCGACAAGTCCCGTGAATACAGTTCCCTGTTAATGTTGGCTATACTAACAACTCTTGTAACATAAATACAATGACTTACCGGGGCTGGCGTCAATGTTGGCTAGTCTGTCGAGATGAAAACTCATCACGATCAGCTGCGCCGGGTCACCCGTCCTCTGCAAAGCTATGAACAACTCTTGAACTGACTGCGCAAACGATTGTGGTGTTTGCAATTTATCTGGAATTCAAATTATAATTTAATTAGATGGGAAAAATTTAAAAAGTTGACATGTGTAAATGATTGAAGGCGTATAGCACCCTCAAAATGATAAATTCTATCGCCGTTGGGGACTCTTAAATCAATAAATATAAAAATTCAGAAAAAGTATATAATAAATATTGATATTTTACCTAAATAACATTTTGAAGTATTCTTGGACCCCCTAAGCTAGGGTTCCAAGTGGAACAAGTAAAATGAAGTATTCTTGGACCCCCAGAGCAGGGGTTCCAGCAAGATAGTGTGGGATCCAGTGTCACATTTATAATGTAAAACCATGTTTTCTTGAAAATAAATAAATTTCAAATTTCAATTTCAAGAATAAAAAATATGAAGTATTTTTGAACCCCTGAGCAGGGGCTTCAAGGGGAATAGTAAGTGTCTGTGGATCCCCCAGGGGATTCAAAGAGGGGGTTCAAGTAGAATGTTTGTATTTAGTAAGTATAAAAACATCGTAGCATATAAATTACTGTATGAAAATAATTATTGAAATAAGGTCGTTTTTACCTCTAAAATTTGCTACTGCTCCTATACTAAACGGGACATTTTCGCGGTTCCTGCGGGAGAATATAGGTAAAGTACGCGTAATATACTGTGCCGCTGTTCTGTATCAGTCGAATTTGAATTTGAGTATCAATTCGTACTGCATTTCTCTAGGAATTGACTTAAGCTCGATTTGGTTTAAAGCTCGAACCAGTTGAGTAAGACCCCTGTACTGTCTTTAAGTGGAAAAACCGGCCAAGAGCATGTCGGGCCATGCTCAGTATTATAGGGTTCCTTAAGTAGGTGTAATTACAAACGAATCAAATCGAATATTAATCATGGCTATTTTAGTTTTTGCAATAATCGGCAGCATTCGCGACTCAGAGCGTGTTGTTAGTAGCGCCATCTAGCGATAAATTCAAGAAGCCAAATTTAAGACGTTTGTCATTTCAAAGTTACTTTTTGTGATTTTTTCAAATAGAAAGTAGCTAAAGGAGCATTATTTGCTATGATAATTTTTCTCTAAGGTCAATGACCTTTGAACTAGGACGTTTTAAGTATTTTTCAGTTTTCTCTCTATAACTCAAAAAATTATAATCACATTATACTCGAAATAATTTTAAAAGAGAGTTTTCACAAAGGTCTATCAATGTGGAAGATTATAAGTTTCTACATTGCATAGTTTAGAAATGGCAGGGGGGGGGACACATTGCAAGCCACTTTGGCGGGCTATATTTCGCAGATGGTACACCTGATAAAAAAGTGGTGTATGAAACATTACCTTCATTTTAGTAGACCTATTCAATGATATCCCACACGAGGGGGTGCATCGAAAAAAATTTTTTTTTCTCCATTTCACATGTATGGACGCCACCCCTAAAATACGGAAAAACGATTCTTTTATTCTTTTAAAATTGAGATCTATATGTAGACTATTTTTTAACAAAATGTCATTTACTTATGTTTATAACTGTAGAAGTTATTAAGCTGTAAAGGATTAGGACAGACGGACAGACGGACGGACATGACGAAACTATAAGGGTTCCTTGTAGGACTTCGGAACCCTAAAAAATGGAATAAAGCCATTTCATTTTCTTGAGTCACGCCATTTTGTACGGCTTTAGTGACACACTAGTTCAAATTTTGTAGAAAACCGATTACATTGGCATTTGAAGGCCGATTGTAGATAGCTATCTTTGTCTTTCAAGTTGCTGCCAACAGAAATAGATAGAATGGTTGTAATCACAATTTTACTTGCGATTCATGCGTGGCTACTTTCCGAACAAACTACGCCTTACATTTTGACGTCATTATTTAAAAAAATAAAAATTTAATCATATGTACTTGACAGCTTTTGTTTCTGCAGTTAGAAACAGCACAATAAGGCATTTTTGCGGGTTCTTGTTACAGTATTTATAGAAACAAGTAGCGGTTGAACGCTTGCCTTCCATGAAGGAGGGTGTGAGTTCGATCCCGGCCCGCACCTCTGAGTTTTCGAATTCATGTGCGGATTTATATTCGATTATCACTTGATTTAACGGTGAAGGAAAACATCGTGAGGAAACCTGCACACTTGGGAGTGCTCCATACAGTTCTCAATGGTGTGTGTAGTCCGCCAACCCGCACTAGGCCAGCGTCGTGGACTAAGGCCTTAGCCTTTTTTTTTTTTTTTTTTAATTAATTCCTCTCACAATGGATTATATACACATTTATTATAGGTACAAGACTACATAGTTCACATTGTGACACAAGTCATAAGGCGTGCTGAGAAAGGCTTTGAAATATCCTGCACTATGGTGGATGGTGCTGCCACGCGCGCCCTGCCCGCATGGCCATTCTATCTATTTTTGTGTTGCTGCCTGTATTTCACCAAGGTTCATTATTATTTTATTTTTATTTTCTCCTCTTTTTAGGAGGGGCGAAGAACCTCGTTGGCGGGCCGAAGCCAAGCGTGAGAGGGGACGATTAAAATTAAATGGAATAAGTAGATGATAATGTTGAAGATGTTAAGAATGTTCTAGTGATACGACAAGTGTTAAGGATGGTGGCTTTTTGAAGTATGTGTAGTGTATATGTAGGCATGTTTAAGGTGTTCAGGCTTTGTTGTAGAGATTTTGGTATAAGTCCAGTAGAAGACAGGACTATGGGGATGATGTGAACTGTTTGTGCTCTCCATTGAGTTTTTAATTGTATTGCAAGATATTTACTAAGTTTCTCTGATATTGTGTTTTGTATGTTGTGGGAGTTCGGAATAACTATATCAATTTTATTATTATTATTATTATATGGAAACCACACTAGCAGCTCAGTAAGCTGATGCGTGCGTGTCTTGCAGTTTGGAGATTTTGTAAAGTCTGTTTTTGAAGCAGTTTATTGTGGGTGCCATTATCACACTTTCAGGGAGTTTATTCCACTCTGTGACTACAAGATTTGGTAGGAAGTGGTAGAAAGGGTTTCCTTTAGATAGCATTCTCCATAATTTTAATGGGTGTCCACGTAGGTTTTTCTTGGCACTGAGAATGTACAAATTCTCAAATCCGGAAACATTGTAGCAACCAGTGAGTATTGATTTATTGTTTTTTTTGTTCCTGTTGACCTACCTATTATGCTTTGCATATGACTCTTGTGAGCGGTGTCTCCATAAAGCAGCGCGCTCCATTGGTCGGGGGCTATCATAAGCCCCGCTTCCGTGGCGATCTGAACTATTTGCGCGTCGTGTTCCCGCCGTAACGACTCGTACGTTCTGAACTCTTCCTTTAGTTGCATTAGAGATGAGTCACACTCGCGTTTTGATACCTGGAATGACAAAAACGCAATTAACCAATGATTGATAAATAAAAATATTACACCCTTCCTCAAGAAATGCTTTAAATATATCCAATCAGCCTGAACGAAAAACGGCGTAGGGCGCCTCCCCCCCATCCCGCAAGGTGGACCGATGACCTGAAGGTGGCTGGGGGGGGGGACTGGATGCGGAAGAGGACCGAGTGTTGTGGCGCAACTTGGGAGAGGCTTATGTCCAGCAGTGGACTGCGATAGGGCGAGTTGATGATGAACGGAAAAAGTAAAACCCTATATGTTTTTGCTACTAATTAATTTTTGAATAACACTTGTTATTGACCTGGCTTTTTTACTACCATTATTGAAAAGGGACAAAAAATATTAAGAACTGTCAGAAAAAATATTAGTCTATGCCCTTGTAATTTACTGAAAAATAGTTGTGACCTATGGAAATAGCGACTAAATTCACGTTGAAAATAAGCAAATGGACTTATTAAGGACTAAAGATATTTTATCCTTTTCTAATGTGTTAAGTTAGAAAGAGACAAAACAAGATTAAATCAGTTTGAAAACAGCAGAATATCTGGTGGATATTGGGAGATAAAAGAATTGCCAAGCTTAAGTGGCAGTGGGCGGGGCACATTGCTCGCAGAAATGATGGCCGATGGGGCAGTAAAGTTCTGGAGTGGCGACCGCGTACTGGAAGGCGCAGCGTGGGTAGGCCCCCCACAAGGTGGACCGACGACCTGGTGAAGGTCGCGGGAATCCGCTGGATGCGGAAGGCGCAGGACCGGTCGTTGTGGCGATACTTGGGGGAGGCCTATGTCCAGCAGTGGACGTCTTTCGGCTGAAATGATGATGATGATGATGATTGGGAGATATATTTTGGAGAAAAAGCCACTAGAATATAAGAGAACTCACCTTAAAACAAGAAGCTCTGTATAGGAGCTGGACGACATGGCCTATGCTAGTTTGAGAAGCCTGCGGAAAATGAGGCTCCAGTCTTTGGACAACAAACATCACTAACACCTGCAACAGAAACAAATATACCTACGTTGTTGATATAATTACGTAACATAACCAGCCCATTACTGTCCCACTGCTGGGCACGGGCCTCTTCTCAGTACGAGAAGGCTAAGGCCTTAGTCCACCACGCTGGCCTAGTGTGGGTTGGCGGACTACACACACCATTGAGAACTGTATGGAGCACTCTCAAGTGTGCAGGTTTCCTCACGATGTTTTCCTTCACCGTTAAATCAAGTGATAATCGAATATAAATCCGCACATGAATTCGAAAAGTCAGAGGTGCGGGCCGGGATCGAACTCACACCCTCCTGCATGACATGACAAGTAATTCATATAATTACATGAACTACTTAAATGTCATGCTGATGGTGGCGTTCATGGTATAATAAGATGTTTCACCAGGTATTCTCTTCCCGCAATGACAGCGCGATGCCTCAAAGCTACGTCACGATCAGTGCTGCCATTGATTGATATCTTCAATATACTTAAGGAGATTTTTGTTCATAATGAATATAAAATAAATTCCTAACTAGCCTAACTATTTGTTATCTCGTGTTATTCATCTAATTAGTTAATAAAGGAAACTATATTAAATTACTAGTTAAAAAGTGATTCTTTATAGAAGAAAGTAAATGAAAAAATGCATTTTGCTCGGGTAATTTATTTTCACAAAGGGGCAGCACATCAAACTGACAAGTGTCACGCTAACAGCCCGCTATTGGCTCCACGGCCGATGACGTAGTACGGAGGCAATCACGTGACCTAGCTGTCACGGGAAGAGACTACCTGGTGTTATTATACCATGGTGGCGTTATTGTCGGATCGATAAGTTCCCTTCAATATGGTTGAGTTAAGCGATGGCTGATGCTCGCGTCATGCTCGTGAACGGGTGCCGTCTGTCGGGACAGGTCGGCTTCTAGATACTATGGCAACTCTTTTTACGTTTATTTGTAAAGGCAATGTTCTCACTATAAAACTCTTGTTTATTTCTGACATTAACCTACATTATACTCACATTATTTGAATGAATTTATGTAATAAACAATAACTTATTTTAAAAAGAGTATTTCCATGGAGTTTCTTGCCGGTTCTTCTCCATAGGAGCCACAATTTGGAACCGAGCAACTAGAGCCTGACGTTTCAACAACTTTTGAACTAGTAATTTTATACAGTTTCCTTTAATAACTAACTAGATGAATAACACGAAGTAACAAATAGTTAAGCTAGTTAGGAAATTATTTTATATTCATTATGAACAAAAAATTCCTTAAATATATTGAAGATATCAATCAATGGCAACACTGATCGTTACGTAGCTTGGAGGCATCGGCTGTCATCGCGGGAAGAGAATACCTTGTGAAACATCTTATTATACCATGGGCGCTTCTATACATGCTAAGTTGCGTGTCAAACCCTTCGTGCGTAGGGATGGGTTTAGACCCGGGTTTTTTCCGAAAGGTGAGTTTTTTCCCAACAGACTGGGAAAAAACTCGGGTAAAAACCCATTGGCCGGGAAAATACTTAATTGATAATATTTGATTAAAGTAATCAAAATAATACATAATTTCCATTTTATGAGTAACCATTTAATAAGTTTAATTCATGTAAAATGTGTTTTTATAGAAAAATCTAATTATGTTTATCATTTATGGCGTGATTTCGATGTTTAGATTATTTTAAATGATAGTTGCGAGCGGCACGTTTTGTTTGTTGTTGTTTCCATGCATTTAGCTGTACACTTTGTACCTACTATTAGGATGCGTAGCACATGGGCTGAACCTCTTAGGCCTACCCCGCACAGCGATTTTTATTCGCGCTGTAATTATTCGCGCACAAAATTTTAGGTACCCCGCACTGCGATTAAAATCCTCGCGATTTTCTTGAGTTCAATGTACTCTGTGGCCAGTTCTAAGCAGTGCTCGGCTGAGACGCACGTGTAACCGGTGTAACGTGGACGACTTGTACCAAATGTTATTTATATTTTTTGGCACAATATACTTAGACATTTTTATTTTATTTTATAACATTTTTTTTTGCGATTTCATGTTTGATCCCATAGTAAAAGTTGTTCATACGAATGAGTACAATAACCCTTTAAGAGGTTTTCAATAACACGTTGAACGTCGATAGCGTACTACGCGGCAATACTATCGACATATAACGTGTTATTGAAAACCTCATAAAGGGTCATTGTACTCATCCATATGAACATTTTTTTGTCGCGATTTCAGGATTGGTCCCATAGTAAAAAAGTTGTTCATACGGATGAGTACAATAACCCCTTAACAGGATTTCAATAACACGTATATCGATAGCGTACTACGCTACGCGGTTATACATCGACTGCATCGACATACAACGTGTTATTAAAAAAAATCTTTAGGGGTCATTGTACTCATCCGTATGAACAACGTTTACGTTTTTAGGGTAATACGCAACAATACTATCGACATCTCTTAACGGGTCATTATACTCATCCGTATTTACAACTTTTACGATAACGTTTTTAGCGTACTACGCGGTAATGCTATCGACATAAGACGTGTTATTGAAAACCTGTTAAGGGGTCATTATACTCAGACGTATGAACAAGTTTTAGTACTATTACGTTTACGTTTTTAGCGTACTACGAGGCAATACTATCGACATACGAGTTACGACGTGATAATGAAACCTCTTAAGGGGTCATTACACTCATCCGTATGAACAACTTTTACGTTTACGTTTTTAGCGTACTACGCGAAAGTACTATCGACATACAACATGTTATTGAAAAACTCTTAAGGGGTCATTATACTCATCCGTATGAACAACTTTTACTATGGGACCAACTCTGAAATCACGAAAAAAATATCTGCTGTCCTCTACATTTTTGTTCACATGAATCGACATATAGAAATGTCGTATCTTGGTA
The DNA here is from genome assembly GCA_949699075.1 of Asteroscopus sphinx. Classification (NCBI taxonomy): domain Eukaryota; kingdom Metazoa; phylum Arthropoda; class Insecta; order Lepidoptera; family Noctuidae; genus Asteroscopus; species Asteroscopus sphinx. Next base: position 16,717,213 of record OX453024.1, read on the forward strand.
GGTTATTTATAGCAGGACCAACTACACGTACTACATTATTGGACGATTCCTTTGTCATTCTGTAATATCCGAAAAATTCCCTACATTTTGTCGATTTATATGAACACAAATGTAGGGAACAGCAGTTATTTTTTTGGCGATTTCAGAGTTGGTCCCATAGTAAAAGTTGTTCATACGGAGGAGTATAATGACCCCTTAAGAGGTTTTCAATAACATGTTGTATGTCGATAGTACTGCCGCGTAGTACGCTAAAAACGTAAACGTAAAAGTTGTTCATACGGATGAGTATAATGGTAAGATATAAGAGGTTATAAGAGTAATATAAGAGGTTTCATTATCACGTCGTAACTCGTATGTCGATAGTATTGCCTCGTAGTACCACAGAGTATGTAGTACGCTAAAAACGTAAACGTAATAGTACTAAAACTTGTTCATAGGTCTGAGTATAATGACCCCTTAACAGGTTTTCAATAACGCGTCTTATGTCGATAGCATTACCGCGTAGTACGCTAAAAACGATATCGTAAAAGTCGTAAATACGGATGAGTATAATGACCCGTCAAGAGATTTTCGATAACACGTTGTATGTCGATAGTATTGTTGGGTAGTATGCTAAAATCGTAAACGTAAAAGTTGTTCATACGGATGAGTACAATGACCCTTTAAGAGGTTTCATTATCACGTCATAACTCGTATGTCGATAGTATTGCCTCGTAGTACGCTAAAAACGTAAACGTAATAGTACTAAAAGTTGTTCATACGGAGGAGTATAATGACCCCTTAAGAGGTTTTCAATAACATGTTGTATGTCGATAGTACTGCCGCGTAGTATGCTAAAAACGTAAACGTAAAAGTTGTTCATACGGATGAGTACAATGACCCCTTAAGAGGTTTTCAATAACACGTTGTATGTCAATAGTATTGTCGCGTAGTACGCTAAAATCGTAAACGTAAATCTTGTTCATACTGATGAGTACAATGACCCCTTAAGAGGTTTTCAATAACACGTATATATGTTATTAAAAACCTCTATGGGGTCATTGTACTCATCAGTATGAACAACTTTTACTATGGGACCAACTCTGAAATCGCCAAAAAAATAACTGCTGTTCCCTACATTTGTGTTCATATAAATCGACAAAATGTAAGGAATTTTTCGGATATTACAGAATGACAAAAGAATCGTCCAATAATGTAGTACGTGTAGTTGGTCCTGCTATAAATAACCTACCAAGATACGACATTTGTATATGTCGATTCATGTGAACAAAAATGTAGAGGACAGCAGATATTTTTTTCGTGATTTCGCAGTTGGTCCCGCTGTAAAAGTTGTTCATACTGATGAGTACAATGACCCCATAGAGGCTTTCAGTTATTTCAATAACACATTGTGTTGTTTTTTCTCTCGTCTTTTTTTATAAATAAATAGTTTTGGTACATTTTACACAGCACCAGTCACACACATCACACAGTCCCAAACTAAGCAGGTACTATGGGTACTCGACAATGGATATAATACTTATATAAACACCCAGACCAACACAAACACTTAGGTTTATCACACAAATATTTGTGCCCTGTAGGCATCGAACCCACGACTTCGTGATTAGCAGTCCGATACTCGAACCACTAAACCACAGACGTCGTCAAAACTCTTAACTCTTGTCTTATTTAGTAAACAATCTTAGCACGTCTCTTTATTCAAATAACTACTGATAATATATAATTACTATTTCTGCACATGTAATTAGGTTAATAAATGTTATTTAGTGTGTGAAATTGTTAACATAATGTCTTTTGATAATTATTATTGACGAATTGCATTCAAAAGACATGCCAAGATTGTTTACTAAAGAAGGCAAATAAGAAAAAACAGATATTACGTTATTAATTGCTCTATATCGACATCGTTTTCTGGCACTGCCACGCCGGAGCGAGAGACGGAGAGCGCGACATCCTACTACAAACATTGATGCGTGACTGAGAGCTGCCGCCTGCCGCGGAGTCGGCGGACCGACTGGCACCTATTTACCCCGACCCCCGACGCCCCCCCATACCGTAACGCGCGATTTTTATTCGCAGTGCGGGCACCTGCATATGATTCCATGTGTTACAGAATACTGTCGCGCGTTGTCGCGCGTAATCTGCGGCAAATGTTTTCTTGCAGCGCGATTTTTATTCGCAGTGCGGGCACCTGCATATGATTCCATGTGTTACAGAATACTGTCGCGCGTTGTCGCGCGTAATCTGCGGCAAATGTCTTCTTGCAGCGCGATTTTTATTCGCAGTGCGGGCACCTACATATGATTCCATGTGTTACAGAATACTGTCGCGCATTGTCGCGCGTAATCTGCGGCAAATGTTTTCTTGCAGCGCGATTTTTATTCGCAGTGCGGGCACCTGCATATGATTCCATGTGTTACAGAATACTGTCGCGCGTTGTCGCGCGTAATCTGCGGCAAATGTTTTCTTGCAGCGCGATTTTTATTCGCAGTGCGGGCACCTGCATATGATTCCATGTGTTACAGAATACTGTCGCGCGTTGTCGCGCGTAATCTGCGGCAAATGTTTTCTTGCAGCGCGATTTTTATTCGCAGTGCGGGCACCTGCATATGATTCCATGTGTTACAGATTTTGCGATAAAAATTCGCGCGAGGAAAAATCGCAGTGCGGGGTAGGCCTTATGCCATGATTATTTAAAGTGCGACTCTAAAAATTTTATAGTTAAAACTACTGAAATTATAAAAAGGAACTCAAGTTTCGTCTGCTTTATATTAAAAAATATACAAGAATAAAGTAGCCAACAGTTGAAATTGCTTTATAATACAAGATAGGGAAGCAACGCCACACCATTATAAGGCATGCAAAAGCCAAAAGCATCATTGCAAGCTCTAGCAGTCCATGAAAATTCTACTTTGTCCAGAAATGCCAAATTAATATTACTTTATGAAGATTAGAATAGGATTACACATAGGGAAGACCCATCGGATGGCAAAATTGTCAATTGAGATGCTCAATGAGGTTGAAAACTTTTATGGGTATCTGTATTCCACTAAAACGGCGAGACCAGCGGTTCCTAGCAATGACGAGAAAAGAGCCCAGCTCACGCGCCATTACACCAAGGATCTCCCGGACGTTGACCAGTGTGAGATTAGGGTGGCTCTTGAGCAGCTTAAGAACAAGAAAAGCTCCGGGCGATGACGGAATCACCACTGAACTCCTAAAAGCAGGTGGGACTCCGGTCCTAAAGGAGCTACAGAGTCTGTTTAATTCTGTCATCCAACAAGGCTTTACACCGGAGGCATGGAGCGGAAGTGCGGTAGTACAGTTCTTCATAAAAGGGGATGAAACCACAATGAAGAACTACAGACCCATCTCACTCCTGAGGAATGTGTACAAGTTTTTCTCGAGAATAATCACGAATCGTCTCGCCGGAAGACTCGACGAATTCCAGCCACGAGTGAAGCTGGGTTTTGAAAAGGCTACAGCACCGTAGGTAGACCACATCCATACTGTTCGGCAGATCGTACAGAAGACTAAAGAGTACAAACAGCCGCTTTGTATGTCATTTGTGGACTACGAGAAGGCCTTTGACTTCATCGAAACTTGGGCAGTTCTGGATGCCCTTCAGGGATGTCACATTGATGAACGGTATATAGAGATGCTGAGATGCCTATACAACGCTGCTACCATGACTGTTCAGCTCTAGGATTAAAAGATGAAGCCAATCCAACTGCGCAGAGGGGTGAGACAAGGGGATGTAATATCCCCAAAATTGTTCTCAAACGCTTTGGAGGACGTCTTCAAGACGCTGGACGGGACTGGACAGGGTATCAACGTTAAAGTCGAGAACATCTCACAGATCTCCGTTTTGCCGATGACATCGTTGTAATGGCTGAATCGCCGGAAAAACTGGGCTAAATGCTGCACAGCTTAAACGGAGATTCTCGGCGTGTCGGTCTCGGTAGGAATCTGGACAAGACTATAAAGTCATGTTCAATATGCATGTCAGGCCAATATTTGTCGAAGGGTCGGCACTCGAAGTTGTAACGAAATACGTCTACCTAGGGCAGGTAATTCAGCTTGGTAGATACAACTTCGAGAAAGAAGCTGACAGAACGATCCGATTGGGCTGGGCAGCATTAGGTAAATGTCGCCGAGTCTTCTCCTCACCTATACCACAAAGTTTGAAGACAAAGGTTTTCAACCAGTGCCCCGTTCCTCTGTCATGACTTACGGCGCCGAGACGTGGACACTGACAGTTGGGCTAGTCCACAAATTCAAAGTCACTCGGCGAGCTATGGAGCGAGCTTTGCTTAGAGTTTCTTTGAAGGATAAAATCCGTAACGAGATTATCCAGAGACGAACCGGAGTGACCGACATAGCTTGTAGGATCAGTAAGCTGTAGTGGCAGTGGGCTGGCCATGTCTGTTGAAGGACCGATGGCCGCTGGAGCAGACGAGTCCTTGAGTGGAGACTGCGAATCGGCAAACCTAGCCAGGTGGACCGACGACATGATGAAAGTAGCTGGGGCGGCTGGATGCAGAAGGCAGAGGACCGAGTGTTGTGGCGCAATTTGGAAGAGGCCTATGTCCAGCAGTGGACTGCGATAGGCTGAGTTGATGATGAAGTATTAAGAATTTAACATAAGTGTGTGAATTTAATCAATTGTGTTTGTGATGATGCTTAGAAAAAAAGGAATTAATTAGATTAGGATCATATTAGAGCACTAAATACATGTTTCGAAGCCAAATATTAGCATCATATTACTTCAATTGTATAGAATAGTATTTTCCCGGCTTTTGGGAAAAAACCCGATATTTTCCATTTTTTCCCGTTTTTTCCCATATTTTTCTTTTCCACCCGTTTTTTTTTCTTTCCCTGCCCATCTCTATTCGTGCGTGATTCAAGATAGTTCTCATGTAGCGGGATAGATGTCACTACATTACTCCAGAGCGTGATTCAGGATTTTGTCGTCAGTTACAACGTCAGTGTTAGTTCCCATGTAGCGGGATAGATGTCGCTCCACTGTTCTCTATGTCCCTGCGTGTGCACATTACGACCTCACCAATGCTACAGACAATGAGAAGTAAAAATTTTTTTGGGCCAGCAGATTCTGATAACTGTGCTATCATTATTAAATGGTTGTACACACGGCTGAAGTAGCAGTGGGGTATCCATGTCTGTCGAAGGACCAATGGCCGTTGGAGCAGACGAGTCCTTGAGTGGAGACCGCAAATTGGCAAACGCAGCGTAGGGCGCCCCCTCGCCAGGAGGACCGATGACCTGAAGTAGGTGGCTGGAGGAGACTGGATGCGAAAGACAGAGGACCGAGTGTTGTGGCGCAACTTGGGAGAGGCCTAATTCCAGCAGTGGACTACGATAGGTTGTTGTAATTTAGTATATTTGATCGGAGTTTGACAGGATTCAAGTGAGACGAGATTTTTTATTTATTTACGATTTAAATTGTGGAAAGAAAAAATCAATCACGATCAGGATTCGAACCTGCGACTCCTGGCTCAGTACGCCAGTGCTTTAGCCAACAAGCTACCATGAACACTGCTCGTGGTATCGAATTTAACTTCCACTTGGTAAAGTCTTTGTGTGACGTCACCGATATCTTATTAAGAAACAGTTTTTCATAACCGACTCGACTATCTTAGCAGTTAATAGTTGTAGTTGTTGTTTGTTTGTTTGTAGTTGTTAGTTTTTATTTATTTATTTAAAAATAATTTGTACTTTTATTTTGATGTGAAGGAACAACACGCGATGGCAATAAAACGATAAAAATGTCCCAGTTTCTAGACTGAAAGCACAGAATACCTAATAGTACTATCGTACAGAACGGCCACTCACTGCCCCCCGCCAATTTAAGATTCCTCATCCACACCCCGCACCCACCCGCGGTTTGCCGGCAACTGGACTGCAATATTGCAATGGATGTCAATCGCCTGTCGCTATACAAGCACGCCATCTCTGAAAACTACTGAGAAGCGCTTGGAACCCAGTCAGCATTATGAGCGGCGAGCATCCCTATGTTCGTGAGCACTTGTGTTCGTTCGTATACAGACGTAATCTTGTGTATGTAGGTGGTGCTAGCGTTTATATTGTATTGAGTGTCCGAGGTGTGCCGAAAGTGTTTGGGAATCACCTTTCTAGACAGTGCGGAGCCGTCCTCTAGCGCGAGCAGCACTAGTTTGAGGACTTCTTCCTGCATCGCCGGCCCCAGGAACTGACACCCGCGCGCTCTCACCGCCGCCCACAGGTTCGCGCTCAACTGCTGCGGGTTCTGAAACAATGGCCACACTTTGTTAGGTAACACTACATCGTCAAAAAGGTCATGTTGAGATGACAGATTGCAACATAGCAGGGATCGCTTGGTTACTTGCGGATAACATATATTCTAAGGCGTCAACCTAACACAACGCGACAACGCGAACATCGCAAGTTGGCGCGAATTATGTTCTTGCGAACAAACGTACAGATTTGGTACCCTAACTAGCATTCGCGCGATGATCGCGCGATAATATCATGTCGTCACGAAAAAAGTGCACGAATGGGATTCACGCAAACTTACGATGGTCGCTTGGAAGTGTTGTATTAGGACAACACCTATGGCGTTAATAGAACGCGACTACGCGACTTTCGCGCGAATACGCGAAACTATACGTTAACACTAACGTTCGCGCGATTACAATAACCAAAAGTCTTTGTTTGATCAATAACCAATTGTCTTTGTCATCTTATAGATGGTTGTATATGTACGTCACTGCCGTACGCAAAATACACGCTTGAACGTGGACTTGCGGAAACCAGCCCGTTATACTATACTACTATACTATGTACGTCACTCGTCGCACGTTCGCACAATTACAAGAACCAAATGTCCTTATTTATAGGATGACTGTACCTTCATATCGCGCGTCACTAGTCATATTGCACCGACGCGACGCTTGCGCGAATGTTGCGCGTTTGATCAGGTATTCGTACGAACTAAGTTCACTCGAAAAACCTAGGCCTTAACCTTCTCATTCTGAAAAGAGGCCCGCGCCCAGCAGTGGGACGATAATGGGCTGATGATGATGAAGTTCACGCAAACAATTAGCCAGTAATTTTAGCCGCACGATTGCATCACGCGTATGCAAATTAGAAGATCTAATCGACACATTTATGGTTGATCGCGGGCTCGTACGTACCAAATTCGCGCGAACTTGCGAAAGTCGCGTAATCGTGTTTTATTAGGACGACGCCTAAAACATTTGTTCCGAAAGCTAGAAAGGCGTTTATACGGTGGCCTTAAAGGTCACCAGCATTTTCACATAAGTTTTTTTAGATTGCATAATTTTACAGGTGAAGGGGTTTTGACAATCTACAAACGACTTTCTTTATGTGATGGTGCTGGAAACTGGCTGTTGCAAATATTTATATCATTGCGACGTACACGTAACACAAGTATCGACTGTTTTTTTTTTTATAAATACGTTGACCACTGACAACACAATACAAATGTGCTTTATTGTACACCAATTGAATTAATTTATCCTGAAGCATGAGTAAATTATCTTTACAATGGTTGATATTATCGCTTATGGCGCACTCTGATAAATGACCTTTCGATAGACAAGAAAGTCGAGTGAAAAAGATAGCTACACCTTTGTATAAAACTTTGCGAAAACCTGGGAGCGTACTTAATAATAATTCATTTATTTAAAACAACGTGGTGAGCGTTGAGTCTGCCAAAAGAACGCAGGCAACGTCCACGTGCTAAAAGAATGTCAAGTAAAACTTCGTTCTCAATCGCGCAAAAAGAACGTCTCTGTCAGGGGCCTACATGAACATGGTGAGCGTTGAGTCTGCCAAAACAATACGGGCAACGGCCGCGTGCAAAAAGAATGTCAAGTAAAGCTTCGTTCTCAATTGCGCAAAAGGAACGTCTCTGTCACAGGCCTGCCTGATGAGCTTTGAGTCTGCTAAAAATGTTAGAAATGGCGGCGGTGCCGCGACCGTCCGCTTCGCCGGGTAGTGACCGACTGAATCAGGAAAAGAGTGACGTCACGGGCCACGCCCTCGCCCATCCACTCGCCCCCGCCCACCGCCCCCCTCTCCGTCTCACGCATGTTTACGTCGCCGACGGCGGGTTCACGAATTACTGAATTATTTAATTGGTCCATTCACTTCTCTTGCTTGTTACCTTTTCACGCTTCTCTAAAAAGGTTGACGGATAGCCTGCGACGATCGACGCCGGCTAATTGTGCGACAATCGATACGCAAGGGACTGGGGTCTGAACAAAACGGAATACCTCTTCAGATACTCTCAAAGAATTGTTTAAAAACTTAGTATCTAATTAAAATGTAAGTATCATGTGGCCATTAATGTTTGTACAGTAATTCTACATATCCTTGCCTATTTATTGTCCAGCAGTATGAGTCTGTCATGCTGATGGTGGCGTTAGTATCGGGTCGTTAAGTTCCCTTCAGTATGGTTGAGCTTAATGATGGCTGAATGGCTGATGGATGAAGTCGCGGGAAGCGCAAGACCAGTCATTGTGGCGATGCTTGGGGGAGGCCTATGTCCAGCAGTGGACGTCTTTAGGCTGAAATGATGATGATGATGATGAAGCGATTAATTAGATTAATAGTAATTTTGTTTTTGTTTTAAACATCACAATGATCACGTCAGCGGCTATTTTGATACTTTTTAATTTTGGCCAAATTGTTCTCTATGGTATTATGAAAAAATATATTGGCACCACCGTTAAAGACAGCCAATCACTTTATTGCACCTTTACACCTCCAGGAATAGATATTTAAAACTGTTTAGTTGCTAGGCAACCACATGTTTGGCACAAGTTTTGTATGCAAAACATAACCTTAAAATAGTTAATATTTTAATAAATAAACATTATTATTACTGTCCGTTTATAAAAACAGATTGCAACACATTGCCTTCATCGAATTTTATATGATGAGCATCAGACTGTTCGTAAGCGAACCCCGGACAAGGGAAGGGTAGCCTCCACCCCAATCCAAGGTGTAGGTTACCTATCCACACCTAAGATCCCGTGTTCCTTCCACGTACAGTCAACGGCATGTCGATGGTTATGGGACCGTCGCGGGCGGTACTGGCTTGTATGTATCTAAGCTACATGCAAGACAGATTCTGCTCGTGCTGGTCCCGTGGCCGTCGATGTGCAGTTGACTGTTAAATTATTCCAATCCCTTCACATCTCCATTCCCTTCTCTCCTGGAGGAGTAAACCTCGACTCCAAAAATTCTCAATCCAAGGTGTCATCCGACCCGTGCTGAAGGATGAATGGCTGAGGAGCAGCTCAGTCGCTAACGGAGGATCCTCGATACCAGGCAGCCTCGAGGATTAATTTGCCTTGTCTCCGCATGCGGGGCTCTGCGGGGATCGACAAAGTTTCCCTAGCTACTCGTGGGAATCATATGGACCCTTATAGTAAAAATAAACCGGAGCTAGCCGTTACTAGCTCCCCTCTTTCCGAGGAAGGGCATAACAGCCCCTCCTCGGCTACGTTCCTTGAAGATATCTTTGAGGAGCGTACTTTACTGCAGGAGAACGGGCATAATCTCCCATCCTCTCCTGTTGTTTCCGAGCCTAGTGCTGGGCCGAGTGGCCTTAGCACAAAGCTTGACCTCCCCAACACCAAGGGCGTTTCCAATGCTCAAAGTGGAGGAAAGAGGTCACATAAAAAACTCAGTGGTGCGGCCAAGAGGCGAATCACTTGGTGGATGAAGAGAGGGAAAAGCTTCAAGGAGGCTAGATCCCTCTCCGAAACCCACCTAAAGGAGTTCCCTGAATTCTTGGCCAGCCTTGAGGAAGAGAAGAGGCTCAGGGCGGAAAAAAGGCCCAGGCTTGATGGCACTTCTTCGACTGTCGAGAAGCCGGCGAAGGTACCAAGGCTTAACGAGCCTAGTCCTAAGCTGACTTTTCGGGAGGTGGCGGGTGCTGTCCGTATGGGAGTTATTGACGCCTCTGGGCCTATGTCCGAGATACGCATCGAGGAGCTAAAGGAAAAAATCCTACAACTCGTTGATGAGGAGGTGGATGGTCAAGGCCCTAGATTCCTTGGCTGTTCAACAAGAGCCGGAGGGCTCTTGCTTACCTGTGCGGATGAGGCATCTAAGTTATGGCTCATCACGCACGTTCCTACACTCCGACCCTGGGAGGGTGCTAGCCTATCTGTCCTCGACGAAAAGGCCTTACCTAAACCCTGGATTGGATATGCGCGGATACCTGGGGCCATAATAGCCTTAAGGGGTTCGCAGCAAAGTTCTGTCAGCTTGCGACATACTGTGATCATCACCAATTAATACTTGTCCTCCTAGGCCATACGTACTCACACGCAGTATAATCATACACTCAATAAATTTAATACGAGTCATCATCATCATCATTTCAGCCGAAAGACGTCCACTGCTGGACATTGGCCTCCCCCAAGTAGCTTGGGGAGATATGCCATAATCGCCACGCTTGGCAGGCGGGTTGGCGATCGCAGTTGGTTGGTTAAATACTCAGAGAACGCTGCTGCCCATCCTCTGGTGAATCCGTTAGTCGCCTTTTACGACACCCATGAGAAGATATAGGGTGGTGCGATTCTTTACGTCCGACACCACACGGAACGAGCAATACGAGTACCATAACATACTATTATGGATTACACAAGGATAGTCGCTTTAACATAACTGGCGAAATGTGGGTGTACTATTACACCTCTGCCTACCTCTTCGGGGAAATACAGGCGTGATGTTATGTTAGTCGCGTTAGCTTATAGTGTACCCCCAGTAATACCAAAATTTACCAATCCACTTTACGGTACTTTACGCCACATAATTGTGACTTTCAGGTAAAAATGGTGACTTGGTGGTGGTTACGTAACGTTTTACTAGGGGTTAAGTTAAGTTAGGGAGGGGAGGGGGTTAAAAATCTCCAAAAATTGCGTTACGTAATACTTGAACAGGGATCGTTCTACATGATAACGTTAAATACACGATATCGCAAAAACTCATGCTAGAGGCTAACGTCAAAATTTTTGACAAATAATGAGAAAAACAAAAGAATGCTTTAAAAGTCTAAACAAAAGTTAAAAAACTTGCATTCATAAAAATTGTAATTAGTAATTGAATCAAGAGCAATCACAAACTTCAGTTTCTCAAAATCAATGTGGTTTGGTACACTGTAAACCTATCGGCAAATAACTTGAACATGCGTAGTGATCGATGTAAACGATTACAGTATGGCGGCCCATACACCTACAATATAATTGCGCAATATTAATATTGCACAATTATTATTGTATCGTCCCGATCTTTATTTGTCTTTCAATCTCACCCATAAACGGTCAATATCATTGCGCAATTGCAAATATTGCACAATTATATTATAGGTGTATGGGCCGCCTAACAAGCGCGGTGGTACCATCTTTGTTCAAGTTATTTGTCGGCTACTATACAATTTGACATAACGTCCATTTTGAATACTCACCATTGCCACAATATTTGAGGTAGACCGCGAGGTGTTCCATACACTTGACGATGCAGTCGTAAGCCTGTTTGTCATGTTCGGGAAGCGCTTGGATGGAGGGCGGGTGGTAGGGCTGCGCCGGCGGTGTGTACCCGGCCAGCTGGAGCAGGGCTGTGTTTACCACCAGCTCTTCGGGCTCCACTTGGATGACTGCCTGAATATGCACACAACGTTCATCAGTGAAAAGAAAACAATGGACCTACAGTGGGTTTATTATGGGCTGCATAAAAGGGCCTTCATGAATGGATCAGTACTGAAATAGCCTTGCTTTCATTCTTGCTACCCAAAAGATGTTACTTTTTACTACACCTTAAGTTATCAATTAGATTGTAGGCATCGTTGTCTTTTATCCGCCCAGCCTTTTTATAACCATGCAGGGGTCGGCTTCCAGTCTAACCAGCACCCCGATTCAGAACCACACGATAACCAGTTGTAGACCGGTTCGGTTTGTTATCTCGTTTTTGTCTATGATTCACGCAACGAGAGAAAAAGAGATAACAAACCGAATCGGTCGACAACTGGTTATCGTGTGATTCTGAATCGGGGACCAGATATGCCACTGAATATCAGTTCTTTACAGAAAGCAACTGGCATCAGACTTCCCACAACCCAATTACTTAGACCAGTTGTCAGACTTTCGAGCTTCTGACTACCCGGAACGACTGCCATAGATATTTGTATGACAACCATAGTAGTACACAATGATAGTAGTTCGTGCTCTCCGTGGTCACGCTGTGTAATGAAACGGTCACCCATTTATGGATAGACCGGGACTAGCGAAGCTTAACCTCGCATCATTATTATATAATCTCTTTATATTCATATATTGCTCGTGGACAGGCACAGGACCGGTCGTTGTGGCGATGTTTGGGGGAGGCCTATGTCCAGCAGTGGACGTCTTTCGGCTGAAATGAATTAATTGCTCGTGGACACGCACTGATAATCCTGGGCCCTCTAATGGAAAGCTACAAGATCGTTAAAAAAATAGACATAATTCATAGCACAGATGGAACGGTGTAGCGTAGCTGTTAGTCTTACAGCTCGCCCAGCAATTATATCAAAGGTGGCAATTTAACAAGCTGCCGACACAAGAAAGAATAGTGAGAATTTTTCACGTTTAAATCCTAAGGAAATCGGTAAACGTAAGGTAGGACGCCCTCAGGCTCGGTGGAGCGATAATATTAGCAGCAAGGTGGTTGGTAGAAACTGGATGGAGAGTGGCCGAGGATCGATGTCTGTCGCGTGCCATTAGAGGCCTATGTCCAGCAGTCGACTAATATAGGCTGATGATGATCATGATGAAATCCTAAGGCAGTTGTCATATAATTATAAATAATGACTACGTACACAGTTAAATTAAAGACACACCGAATATTAGCGAATTAGTAAACAGATGCTCATTGGCGGAATTCCAGAGCGTGACGCTAAATGATATACATATCGTCTATATGACTACATAGTTGGATTGGAAACAATCCTGTAATGACAATTGTAAGTTGTGAAGTAAATAAATCTTGTAGTTACAAAGACATGCCAAGGTATGCTGCTAATTTCATCTGCGTAGGCATCCACAAAAAACATTCAAAATGGGAAATTTTCTAACCAACCAAATTTATTTAAAAGTAAGACATGGCTTGGCTTGGCTTGTAGGATCAGTAAGCTTAAGTGGTAGCCTGCTGTCATGTCTGTCGAAGGACCGATGACCATTGTAGCAGACGAGTCCTTGAGTGGAGACCACGAATCGGTAAAAGAAGCGTAGCGTCCAGCCAGGTGGACGATGGCGACGGGGGGACTGGATGCGGAAGGCAGAGCACCGAGTGTTTTGGCGCAAATTGGGAGAGGCCGCCTTTACTTCAAAACATGATAATTTTTCAAATTAATCCCCATTTACCCGCATCGCGAGGTGTCCACCGAAACCTGCCACCGTATTTCCTGAGGTCAACCAGTGGACCAAAGCCTCCATTCTGGACCCTCGTGATCAACTTACAACACCTAATAATATTGTTACTAAAAAGGTTACTAGGCACTGGTTCAAGGATATTTTATTTTATTATGAAGGATGGCGGAACGAGCCAAAGGCCCACGTGATGTTAACATACAATGATACGTGATGTTACATGTTGTGTTGTGATGTCGCTTAAGCGGTTACCTTTTCCCATAACAACTTTAATACCACCTAGGCTGCTACCTAAATGGTACGCAAGTTGGTTCGCTTAACTGAGACATGAGGATGGAAATATTTATGAATTTTATTCAAGTTAATGCCTGTATTCACATACTGTGGACACATACATAAACATTATGATAGATCGCCTCAGGTTATTTGAATTTCTACCGTTCAATAAACCGTTTATTTCATTTCATGAACAAAAAAACTGTTAAATCAAACATGACATGCAGTGTATAATATTAGCATGTTTTCCCTTGACCATATTGATTCATCAAGTCTTTTGTGTTGTAACCCTTACTCCTCCCAGTCTGACCAATACACTTACAATAAATGAATCTATCTGTTGCATCTCAATTACGTCCAACTAAATAATAAAGAGTACATGAGTTTATTAAATCAAGGGTGTTTTTAAACGCAGTCTAACATCTCATGGGATACTTTAGAATGCAACGCTAGGCTACTAAAAGTTTAAATACAGGGACTGTATTTCAAATGGTTGCAAAAACAATTCAATTAGGGGATTCAATTTTTTTAGGACAAGTCTGTCGCACATTCCTAACCACCTCCACTTCTGTACGCTAGGATCTACAATGACGCCCCAGAAGACCCTGAAACAATAAAGCTAGTCATGTCCCTGAAGGAAGGCAAGAAAAATAATCCAGAGGCAAGGAAAGAAGAAGCAGAAGAAAAAATCGAGATCTCGCGGAATTAGAAATGTCAATTTTACCTCAGAATTTTTGATATCTATACGCTCTTGCCCGAATCTATAAAGTAGTTTTTTTTTCAAAAACACCTATTTATTTTTAAACAAGTCAATCCTAAATTCACATGTGTGCTGACCTCATGCAGGCCCATGCGTCAATCATTATGATCGGTTGGTAGTTAATAAATATAATATCACTAGAAGCGCCCACGCCTTGAAGGAATGCCCAAGACTTTATTTCTTCAAGGCCCGCGCATACAAGTCACACGCCTTCGTTTGTGTCAATAGCAACACAGAAACTGACTGACTGCCCCATGCACGTAACCCCGAAAAGCTTGGCAAAGATCTTGATCTAAATCAGTGGGCCATGTGAAAACTTCCTGTTTCCTTGAGAAACAAAGAAAAAATTATAAAACACATCGCAAGGAAAAACTGCAAACCTGCGAGAAGGCTCCACAAAAAGTTATAAATGGTGTGTGTAGCCTGCTACTCCTCACTAGGCCAGCGTAGCGGACTAAGGCCTCATCCATTTTCATTGGCAGAAGATGCCCTGTGCTCAGCCATGTTATGGTTTGTCGACAAAATAACACATTTGAAAGAAAGAGACAAAACGAACTGATAATGACAAATTTTCTCAACTAGAACGCGTTTGTAGTGTTACGCTTGTTAGCCCTGCAGGAGAGTAGCAAGAATAGCTTGATTATGCTAGGCTTCGCTTAGAAGTTTTTATGGCATGGAATGGTGGAAAGAGCTAAAGGCCCGCCTGATGAAAAGCGCTTAACTTTGATCATAACATACAATATCACCCGAGCCTAAATGGCATTGCAAGTCGCGTTGGCTAAACTGAGACATCGAGATGGAAAATCTCATGTGATTGTAATTTCACCAGGACCTACAGGTCAAACAATACAATATAACAACAGGTTACAATATTAATATATCCATATCAGTAAGTTCCAACATGGAAATTTTACTTGACCAGTAGCTTGGAAATATAAATGAATTTCGACACTAATTGAAAACAAAACAACCTATTCTATTTTGACGAAAATACATTTGGGTGGTCTAAATATAAACGTTGAATTTGATCCACCATTTGAGTGTATTTCCATTCTATGTTATTGAAGAAGCATGAAATTCAGCATTCAGTACACTGAAAAAACAATTTTCAAAAGTAACTGTATAGGGACTTGTTTGCATGTGAAAACATTGAACCAGTTACGTATTTGTTTGCACGAATCCTTTCTTCGAATGCATAAATGCATATAACATATACATCCAGCAAGTTATTGATTATTGTAAATAAGCTGTTAGCCAGTAGATTACTAAAATTGCAGCAAGCGATGATGTCACCAGGTGTGACTTGTTTGTGATCGTTGGATGGAACCCAAGACGATATCACATATGACTTCATGCTATGCAATCGCGAATCTGTGGCGAAGGGTCCATCCATATAACACGATTCCTACCGGCTTCCCTCTGTTAACTAGTATTAAAAACTACTGGTACACACTAACTACTACTGGTATTTTTCCACTGGCTTCCCTTTTGAAAATGTTTACCCTTTGCCACTGTCGCGACATACTCCATTCATATTGATACCGTAAGCTGGGTACAAACGGCTGGTCTTGTTGTACCTAGTGGTACCCCAGATCTTAAGCGAAACCCAGGTTGAGGAAACCGTAGTGAGACTATCGTAATAAATTTCTTTCATCATTATCATCATACGGCCCGTAAACTTCTAGTGCAGACACAAAAGACATTGGAGTCGATTCTCTTTTTTACGAACTAAACTTATTTTAAACTATTGCTCTCTTTTACTAATAGTATAAACAAGAAAGGGATGGAAACCATTTTAGAACTGTCAAATTAGTTTACGTGTTACATTTCTTTGTATTTTAGTGGACACGTTCCGAGATTACGACTAAACTTGTATGGAAATCTAAAATTTAAATTCTATCTAAATTCAAATTTTAATTAATTTTATCTAAATTCTGACTAATTTGACAGTTCTAAAATAGTTTACATCCCTTTCTTGTATCTACTATTAGTAAAAGAGAGCGATAGTTTATAATAATTTTAGTTCGTGAACAAGAGAATCGACACCAATATAGAAAAAAATAATCGGCAAATAACTTGAACATGAGCAGTGATCGATTTAAACGATTCTAATACAGTATTAGTCATTACAATAACATGCGCTCATGTTGCTTAGTATCATTACGTAGCTCATGTCGACATGATAGAAGAAGTTACATCCGCAGTAGCACCATCTCTGTTCAAGTTATTTGCCGGTAGATAATGTTGATGATTTTACTCACTTGCTTAATGGGACATTTTCACTTAATACATCAAACTTAAGATTAAATCACAAATCTACATTTTTTTTAAGTTCTCGCTACTCTCGATGACGTATGACGATCCGACAAACTTCAACGTTTTGTCGTCATCGCCTTCAGTTCTCACAGGGTGGGGTAACTGTTCAGACGAAAGGTCCTACGTTACTAATACGAAATATTTTAATACATACATTTATGAATGGTACAGAAGTCATCAATCTGTTAAAATCTTGATGGTTTTTCTGCTTTAAATAAGTAAGTCACGATATAAGTCGATCACGTTTAGAAGTACATCATTTTCTATATAGCATACCATTTTAATAGCGAGCATACCGCACTACACACCCTTCTTAAGACGTCCGTCCGCTGCGGTTCAAATGTACTCTGTGGCGGTTGCCGCGCGCCGACTGAGCACTATACTATACTGGGCTGAATTCTGGGTGGTTGTGTTTGGCAGTTAGTTTTCGTGGTGATTTTTATATAGGTAATAACTATGTGAGTTGAATCCATAATCGAATTCGTATCTTATCGTATCATTTACGTCGTGGTGATGTTTGTCTGTTATAATTAAAGCGTTTATGGATCAAGTTTACGGGAGCCATACCGCAGTATGACAGTTTGTTGACATTCAGTGCGAAAAACTGTTTTCATTCAAATTTCACATATGTCTAATGGCCATTTTATCATTTTCGACGGAGTTAAGTCATATTTGTGTAACTTTAGATATCACAATCAATGACATTAAGGTCATTATCTAGACCATTTAGTTTATTCCCGAGAGCCTCATATAAATAAACTAGAAAAGTTAATCACTTGGAAACACCTATAAATATCCAGTTGAAACCTATTTGCACCGCGAGGGAATTAAGTAAATATTAGACGAAGGCTTGCCGATGTTTCGGAAAGTGATTCTCTTGTGGCTTCGGAATACGAAAAAGTTTCACCATAAAACTTACAGAATATAACGTGCTACCGACATAACTATTGAAAACCGAAAAGAAAAATACGAAAGATTTTCCGATATTGGTCCAAACATTAGTTCGATACAAAAGAGTGCCAAACACGAGGCGCCAGTACTCGTACCTACATCATAAAATTTTCATTTATTTCAATTTAAGCGTATTCAGAAAACGTATTCTGCGTATTTCTTCTCATTCAGAGAAGAGGCCCGTGCCCAACAGTGGGACAGTAATGCGCGGGTTATTTAACCGTATTAAGACACATTTATTGCTTGATAAAATACGGACCGATACAGCACTTACAATATACTATTATAAAACAAAATATGCTGTTGTAAAACTTTTTTTTATCATGACTAATCTAAAAAAATGTTTTATTTAAAAAATGAAATATAAAGTATAGAAAATAAAATAAAATTACACACAAAACAAAATTAACCTTAAATAAAACAATGGACGTCATAAATTAATAATTATAATCCTCAGCACGAAACGTACCTATCACGCTGGTTGCGTTGCCCCGCTGTATCGCGAAATGCGAGCGATATTTTCTGTGTTAGAAATCTAATTTAGTTTTTAGACGTTTTTTCCGAGCTATACATAGCAGCAAACTATTCCGTATTCTGTATGAGAAGGTCGGAGTAGGTTCCTACGTGCCCGACCTCCTCTCGAGGCGAGCGGGGTGAAGTGGCCACCCAGGGTGAAGAGGATTTAGCTATCAAGAAATACTTCGATAATAATTTTTATGATTTTAAAAATATATTTTTGTTTTCACGTAGGTAAATACATGTAATATTTGATATCATAAATATGAAAATATCGATTTCTTATAATACTTATTTTATTAATCAGTTCGAAAAAAAAAACAAAAAATAATCGATACACATAATCGCATTGACACATCATTGTCCAAAAAAAAAGTAATAACTTATGTCATCTATGGTATGGCGGCTAATTCTGAATCGCAAATTGGAGAGTTATCACTCCCCAGGTGGTTCTCATGTCGGGGGCATTTTAGGGACCGCTACGAACTATACGGTTAACGTGCTCTACGAGGCACGAAGGGGTCTTGATGTGTAGCGAACCGGTCAACCATCCAACGCTTGCCCAACGCTTACATCGATTAGTAAAAAGCCTAATTTTCAGAGCGACATTTCCGCTGTGACGACAATCAAGTTTATTAAATCAAGATTGAAAGAAATGCCAAATAATTCAAAATACTGATTAAAACCAAAATTCCAAAACCCTTAAATTAATGATTACAATTCAATTTTTTACCTTTCTATTACACCGTCAAGGGTTGAACGTAACTTCATATTTCATAAATGAAAGGTTCTAATTAATTAATGATTGCAATCTCTCTAAGTTGTTTCAATGAAATATTACCCTATTACAGTACAAAATAAGTAATTACCCTATTACAGTAATTACTTATTTTGTACAGGTTAGCAGAAATGAAACCATTTAATATAATTATATCTACTACAAGTGTGGTACGGTTGTAATTTACAAGATTTCATTATTATTCACCGAGTCTTCTCGTCACCTATCTTTGAAGACAAAGCTATTTAGGTCTTTAACCAGTGCGTCCTGCCTGTCATGACTTACGGTGCCGAGACGTGGACACTGACAGTTGGGCTGGTCCACATATTCAAAGTTGCCCAGCGAGCTATGGAGCGAGCTATGCTTGGAGTTTTAGTTATAGTTATTTATTATAACTATAACTCCAAGCATAGCTATGCTTGGAGTTTATTTGAAGGATAAAATCCATAACGAGATTATCAGGAGAGGAACCGGAGTGACCGACAGAGCTTGTAGGATCAGTAAGCTGAAGTGTCAGTGGGCTGGCCATGTCTATTGAAGGACAGATACCCGTTGGAGCAGACGAGTCCTTGAGTGTAGACACCAAATAGGCAAATGCAGCGTAGGGCACCCCCAGCCAGGTGGACTGACAACCTGAAGAATTTAGTTGGGGAAGACTGGATGCGGATGGGTGTCAGTGCCACAATCACACCCTGTCAAGGTTTTTTTTCAATATAGCCCCACTTGGCAAGATTAAACTTGCTTCTTCCTTCTTGGGTTCGAAGTCGGTTTAGTGACTTTAGGTTCAGGCACCATCTAGACCCAGACTAAGCAGAGCTTGTGCTATGGGTACTAGACAATGGATATAATACTTATATACTTTTTTTTGTAAATACATACTTATAATACATAAGAAACACCAAGACCAACACAAATACTTATGTTCATCACACAAATATTTGTGTCCTGTGGGAATCGAGAGAATGGAGAAACCGTCTTCCACCACAATTTACGATGGACCTGAACTGGGCACCCCCATATTTATGCCTCAGTATTTTAGTAGGTTGACTGCAGAAATCGAGCTCCACAGTCAGAGTTCATTTACACTGCTGAAAAAAGTGGTTTTTCAAAATAAAAGTACTAATAGTCATTTTGCTGGACTAACAGGCTAACTACAGAGTCAGTAGACTTTTGCTTAGGATATAAATTAACTATAAAATTGTCGATTATCGAGAAAATATGGATTATGGTTCATGTTTTCTAACGGCCAAAATTAATATCCTATTTATCTACGATTTGCCCTACTAGAGATAGGAATTTGACATAAGCTCCATACAAAATATGTCAAACTCCTATCTCTAGTAGGCCAAATCGTGGATAGATTGGATATTAATTTTGGTCGTAAAAGTATTATTATCATTATTACCGCGATACCTATTCCGATAAATATACATTGTGAAATAGAGTTACACACTGAGAAATTGCAAGAAATTTTGAATTCCGCGGTCTATTGCGCCGCAATTTAATGCCAAAATTAACTTTTTGTCTTACAATGTAACGAAATTATTAGCATATCAACGAAAGTCGAAGCAGAAATCGGTTTGGATGACGTCATCATCATCATCAATGTTTTTATCGTCATTGGCCTGAACTACAGATACTTGCGTAGTTCATGGTAATACGTCCAGCTCAATTTGTTCAATATAGGACAGCTGGGCTAGACCCAGCTGTCCTATATTGAACAAATGTATTTTTAACGAGTTACCTGATAATAAGTAATATCCGCTGCCCATTGAAATCCACAACACCATAACACATATTTTTATTCACATGTATTTTCTTTCTTTCTATCTTTGGCAATATAAACCGAATGTTAAAGAGGTCTCCGTTTCCCATTACACATGAATAAAAAACGTCGCTCCAATAAAATCAGGCCTTTAAATCAATAAGATTCTACCCCGCCTTAAAATCTTTGTACTCAAAATAAATCACTTAATACGACACTCCAAAAATCCACCTCACATTATTATTGGTAGAGCAAATACAAATTCGATCCGGTCCCATCTCCTTTAGTCTGTCTCGACATTCTATTAAACATACTCCAAACACATTTGCCTTTTCGTTGAGGAAATTGGTTCTTCGGCTTATCTCGAAGAAAAACCTATTTTGTATTGGTACTCTTGGTTTATGAGTGTAAGTAATTTAATGTAACTTTTAGAAGGGAATTCGTCACACGCTGAATTTTTTAAGACTCTTTCCAAATTCAAATTGAGAAGCTACTTTCGAAGTTCAAATTTTAGGGTTTATTTTTTATTTTCGATAAAATTTTATTTGTGACTGTATTTAGTTTTTTAAAGGGTTGCCAGCTTTAGTAAATTTTATACTGTCACAAAACCTGACGTGGCACTTTTAAAAAACATATTTTTATGTGTTTTAGCTATACATTTAAATCAATAATTAATTAATTTGATTTCTGACACACAGGCTAGATTATAGCTTAGTTCAGAAAACAGAGCTTTCAACAAATTATGAACTTATTTAGTGTCAAATAAATAAATAAATAAAAATTTAGTATAAAAAATAACAATATATTATAGGTAAACATCACAGATACTAAGTAACTCGTCATCTTTATCTAAACTTTATGACTTGTGCAGAAAGATGAAAGAAAAAACTCGTAAATACTGGCATAAAATACGTACGCTTTTATTATACAAACAGGTTGACGTCCTTTTATACATGAAAAGGAGTATGTGTACTTAAAATAAATTAAGTAAAATACTCCCTTAAGATTGTAGTAAATGGACAGTGTGTATCCCTCTGGACACAGAGAACAGAAATATTTTCTTAGTTTAAACTCAGTGTGACCTAAGTGTGATGACTTTTTTTTCTACGAAAGGTTTTTTTAATGCTTAAATGTTTTTTTATGTAACAGATATACTGGGGACGGCCACCCAAACGTTGGATGAACGACATCCGACAACACACAGGCCTGGATTTGATGTCAAGGGCTCAAGACCGCCAGGAATGGAGGAATTTGGACGAGGCCTATACCCAAAAATGGGTATTATAAGGCCGCAATGATGATGATGATGATACCTACCTTCATTCAAGAACATACAATTTAAGTCGAATAAAATAAGTACAGGAGAAAAATAAACAGAAACAGACAATATTAACTCGTAAATCTTTCTTATTTTACTGTCATAATCCTCACACAAACGTATCGTTGAAAATACGAACAACTTCGGAAATAACTTTAGAAATAAAGTGCATAATATATCGTCTTTATTACCATTAAATTCAGCTTGGAGATTTTTATTGCAAGGAGATTGTATTACTGGTTGTGTTTGTCTTGACGCTCAGAGAATTAAATCTTATTACGAAACTTTAATTTTATACCTTTTTATAAGAGTTTTAGTAGGTATGTTTTTTAAATACGTATTTTGTATACATACAACGTATACCTCATAAAAAAATCAAGTCTTCACCAAATAAAATTTCTTATTTTCAATATTACGACGACGACGACGACGACCTCTGTGGTCTAGTGGTTCGAGTGTCGGACTGCTGATCACGAGGTCGTGGGTTCGATTCCCACAGGACACAAAAATTTGTGTGATGAACATGCGTGCTTGTGATGGTCTGGTTGTTTTTTATGTATTATAAGTATGTATTTACGCAAAAAAAAGTATCTAAGTATTATATCCATTGTCTAGTACCCATAACACAAGCTCTGCTTAGTATGGGACTAGATGGTGATGTGTAAAATGTCCCAAAAACCTTTATTTATTTAATTTTTATTTAATATTTTAGTAGTAGTAGAGCTCCTTTGTGAAATAGCTCGTCCGGGGAAGTACTACCACTGTATCTACTTCTCCGCCAAATAGTGATGCTTGCGTTGCTGTGTTTCGGTCTGAAGAGTACGGGTACCGGTGAAATTACAATCACATGAGACTTTCCATCATCTTCATGTCTCAGTTTGGCGATCCGACTTATGGTACCATTTAGGTAACAGCCTAGGTGGTATTAAAGTTGTTATGGGCAAAGGTAACCCCTCCAGCATCTCGCTAACGGTCAGGAGCCAGTCAGAGATCCCGCAACGTGCCCGCTGTGGCATCCTGATCCCCGATGAGCAGGGGGTTCTGGTGGACTCGCGTGACATAGGGCGCGCTTTAGCCTACCAGAATCGTTGGCTGGAGATCAAGAAGGGGACACTACAGAACGCAGAGAAACAACCTGGTGGGTGGTTTGTGGTGGTCGGAGTCCCTGAGGACCAAATTCCGACCCTGATGAAGAACAGACGCCGTCTCTCCTTTGGTTTGGGAAAGGTGTACGTGAAGTTTCGGGGTCGGAACGGTAAGTTTATCGACGTCCCTCAGTCACCACAGCCACACTGTCACGTACAGGGGCAACTGCCCCTACCAACGCCCCAACGGTCAGCGACGCGGCAACTTCCGACAAAGGGATAGCCGCTCCTGCCGTCCCAGATTCTGACCCAGCCCTGTCGTCGGGTGAAGACCTGGACGACCTACTGTCACCGGGTTCAGAAGTGGCCGAATCTGGAGGCCTATTTGCGGGGCTCACACTTGAGAGTGGCGAGGAGGATACGCCCAGCGATGGCGTCCCCTTCGTTGCAGTTTAACCTCCTTCAAGCCAACCTCCACCACAGTCAAACAGCGACGGCTCAGCTGCGTAAGTGGTTGGAGGTCCAGCAAACTGCCATGGTACTGATCCAAGAGCCGTGGATCAGAGCCAGCCTCATCAGAGGACTTTCTAACTTAGGAGGTAAGCTCTTCCTTGCTGCAGATCATGACCACCCTAGGTCATGCATATACATATCAAAAAACATTAGAGCACAACCCTTAACAGAATTCTGTACCAGGGATATTTCTGCAATAAGGCTGCACATACAGCGAGATGCCATGGACATCGCGATAGTCCTCGCCTCGGTCTACATGCCAGAGTCAGAGGAGCCGCCCCCGTTTGATCTCACCCGACTGGTCAATTACTGCGAGAGGTCCGGGTATGAGATAATCGTTGGGACTGACTCCAATGCTCACCACCCATTATGGGGAATGGATACGCCAAATGACAGGGGTAAGAATTTGGTTGAATATCTTTTTACAACTAACCTATCTCTCCTAAACACAGGTTCTGAACCCACCTTCGTCACTAGACGAAGTCAAACAATTATAGACTTGACCCTCGCATCGGAAGGAGCAGCCAGTCTAATAACGGGATGGCACGTCTCGAAGGAGGCCTCATGCTCAGACCATAGGTGGATCCGCTTCAACCTCTTAGCCCACACTCGTGAAACACCACCGAGGCGGAACCCGCGCAAAACGGACAAAACCAAGTACTCCAGAGTTCTTGGCGCCAAGCTTGCGTCAATTGACGGTCCATTGACCTGTGTGGACACAATACAAATAGACAAGCAGGTAAGCGACCTCACACAATCAATGTTGGAGAGCTACCATAACGCGTGTCCGCAGACAATTCCACCTGCGACACCGGGGAAGCAACCTTGGTGGGGCCCGGAGCTCGAACGTAAGCGTAAGAAGGTGAGGAGGGCTCTTAACAGGGCAATGAACACCAGCTCAGATGAGGACTGGGATAACTACCGGGCTGCTAAATCCAGCTACAAAAAATGCATCAGGCTCTACAGTACCATGGGATGGCGAAAATTCTGTGGCAACATCGAGTCCTGCCAGCATGCAAATCGGGTAAGGAAGATACTGGCTCAGCAGAAAGATGTGGGGCCGGGAACTCTTCGCAAGCCGGACAACACGTTTACAACATCAGCGGAAGAAACCAGACGCGTCCTTCTTGAAACTCACTTCCCTGGATGCGTCTTTACTCAGGTAATAAACTGGCGTGATGTCCCAAACAACCCATCTACACACGATTGGCAATACGTACACGAGCTGGTAACAATGGAAAAACTCCATTGGGCCATCAAAAGCTTTCATCCCTTTAAAGCGGCTGGTCCAGATGACATCTTTCCTGCATTATTGCAATGGGGTGGTGTAGTGGTCATCAAAAGACTAGCCGCCATCATGAAGCGTGCCTGGCCTTTAGATACGTTCCGAAGGGATGGAGGGAAGTGAAAGTCATTTTCATTCCTAAACCAGGCAAGAGTGATTACTCAAACGCAAAATCCTTCAGACCCATTAGCCTAACCTCCTTTATGTTAAAGGCGCTGGAACGGCTATGCGAAAGGGAGCTGAGGGACGGCGCCCTAAAACACATACCACTACATGCGAATCAACATGCCTATAGTTCCGGCAAATCTACAGAATCGACCCTTCATTTGGTTGTTAGCCAGATACAAGAAGCCATTCAACATAAAAGCATTTGTATGGGTACCTTCATTGACATCGAAGGTGCTTTCGACAAAACAAATTTCTCCAGCATAAGTAATGCCCTCTCCAGACATGGAGTGGAACCATTGCTTTCAGACTGGATCACCAACATGCTCAGCAAAAGAGTAGTACGCTTAGAAGGTGAAGTCAAGGCAGCCATAATAGCTAAAGGCTGCCCACAGGGAGGAGTCCTATCCCCCCTGTTATTGAACCTGGTCATCAACGACCTCATCACAAAACTAAACGCGAGAGACTTTTACACGGTGGGATATGCAGATGACCTTACAATCCTTGTTCCAGGAAAGGTCACGAGTACTGTCTGCAATCTTACCCAACAAGCACTACGTATCGTAGAACGATGGTGCAGAGAATATGAACTATCGGTAAACCCCACCAAAACCGAACTTATCATGTTCACGCACAAACGAGCACTAGGATCATATAGCCTCCCTAGTTTGTTCAATACAGAACTCCAGCTGTCCGCCGAGGTTAAATACCTTGGCGTCATACTTGATAGCAAGCTGACATGGAGTAGTCACATCGAAAACAAACTAAACAGGGCCAGTATCACGTTTTGGCAGTGTAGGAGAATGATAGGCAAACGGTGGGGACTGTCACCTAAAGTAATCTTATGGCTGTACAAAACAGTGATCCGACCCATGATAAGATATGGTGCAGTGGTTTGGTGGCCGCGAACTAAATTAGTTACAGCCGCAAACAAACTGCAACGGCTCCAGAGACTCGCCTGTGTGGCCACCACGGGCTGCATGAAAACAACTCCAACGGCAGCGCT
Organism: Asteroscopus sphinx; assembly: GCA_949699075.1. Lineage (NCBI taxonomy): Eukaryota > Metazoa > Arthropoda > Insecta > Lepidoptera > Noctuidae > Asteroscopus > Asteroscopus sphinx. The sequence continues at coordinate 16,743,389 of OX453024.1, forward strand.
GGAAGCCTTACTAGGCCTTCCTCCACTGCACCTATTTGTCCAACAAGAGGCTGCAGTGGCGGCGGTGCGGCTTAAATCGCTGGGTCTCTGGAGAAACTGCAAAACACACCACACTCTTATACTCGATGAACTCTCTGAGGAATTACCATTTATGCGAGCAATTAACGACCGCATACCGAAGGAGTTCATTTTTGACAAAAAATACAAGATCCAACTGTATGAGGACCATCTGTGCGAGGGTTTGAATCCCAGAGAACTTAGGATCTTTACAGATGGATCCAAAACGGAATCAGGTACAGGATGTGGGGTCTTTTCAGAAGACCTAAACATATTCATCTCTACGCCACTGGGTGTCTACAACACGGTATTTCAAGCTGAGTGTATGGGCATCTTACTGGCAACTGCAGCAGTCATGGCACGGGAGGTAAAAGATCACTCTATTAGAATACTCTCCGACAGCATGGCGGTTCTACTGGCTCTCAACAGTTGTACTGTCAACTCTGGGCTCATCTACGAATGCCACCTGAAATTAAATCAGGTAGGCAGCTCCAACAATATAACCCTACAATGGATTAAAGGTCATAGTGGTTCTAGAGGCAATGACGCAGCGGATGAACTCGCTAGGAGGGGATCGAGTACAGACGTGGTAGGACCTGAACCCATAATACCTCTCCCTTTCGGTCATTTACGTACTCTGGTAAGGAAACGCACTAGAGACAAACACAACTACTCCTGGATAAACCACGAGGTATGCAGACAGGCTAAGGAAGCACTCCCCGTCATCGACGGTAAGATCACCAAACAGCTCCTCCGGCTGTCAAAACAACACCTACGTACGGTGACAGCCGCCTACACCGGACACGGTTCATTTAACAAACACCTCTTTGTCATAGGTGTGACTGACAGTCCTCTGTGCAGAGCCTGCATGGAGACAGAAGAAACAGCGGCCCACGTGCTTCTCAACTGCCCGGAGGTCGCCTCATACAGGGCTAAGTACTTCGGAGATCCGGGTACTCTCCGAGAGACAGTCAGCAACATCAAGCGTCTGCTGGCCTTCCTCGAGGAGCTGGGGTGGCTCGAGTAAACAAGTTATTCCCACCCACACGCAAAAAACACGCCGAGCGTGGAGTTGCGGAAAATGGCCCGATATACCAATACCAATACCAAGGTAACCGCTTGACATCAGGTGGGCCTTTAGCTCGTTTCGCCATCCTATAACATAAAAAAGTACCTACTTTATCTAGATGAAGGATAGCGATTGGACAGCCTGTATTTTATATTTATGTAAAGAAATATTATAAAATACATGTTTTTCAATATTATCATTTAGTAGGTATTAGAAGCAGAGTCAACCCACAGAAATAGATAGAATGGAAAAGTGGGCAAGGCGCGCGTGCCAACACTCTGCACCATAGTGCAGGGCATTTCAAAGGCTTTCTCAGTACGCCTTATGACTTTTTTCTGTAAATATTGTAACAAAAACCTGCAAAAATGCCTTATTGTGCTGTTTATAACTGCAGAAACAAAAGCTGTAAAGTACATTTGGTTAAAGTTTTTTTTTAAATTAATGATGTCAATATGTAAGGCGTAGTTTGTTCGAAAGTTGCCACGCATGTATCGCAAGTAAAATAGTGATTACAACCATTCTACTCTATCTATATCTGTGGGTCAACCCTACTGCCATTTTGTACAGATAAACATGTACAGTCGCTAAAATAAAAGTGTCACGTAGTTCAAAAACATCGAATATAACCATATAATAACTATAATAATGTTTTCTCACACGTTGCGAATATAATATACTTGATCTCGTATAACGTTAGTGTTTCAGCATTATTTTTATTGGCATATAAACTTCTTAATTAATAATATTAAAATAAAAATATAACATATTATAAAATGATATTATAAATTTTGTAACATATATTATTGAAGGATTTTATAATTATATTATTAGTTATGATGTTAAAATAAAATGTGAAGAAAAAATTTATTATTCTACAAATGTGCAAACATAAGATGGAGTGTCGTACTTGTTGTTGTAGTAAACATAATTAATAGTACATTTTATCGTGAAGACGTTTTTTGGTTTGATTTTGTACAAGACTGTGCATCTATAGTATATTTGATTGAAGGTCTAACTACTAAGTTTTGAAAATATTTAGGCAAGTGTCTAATCCTTTCTTTAAAAAAATTGCAACATATTTACATGAAACAAAAATGTCTTATACCTACTTCTAATTCCTTCAACAGGTCTTCAAAACTTCGACAGAGAGTTCAAAACTATAATTATCAGCTGTTTTATTTCAAAACTAAACTTACTTGGTAAACATCACTGCCTAAACATCCAGATACATCCACGTCGTCTTCCTGGACATCCACAGCCGTGCTGGAGCCAGGAACAGCCAAACTAGCACTAGAGTTAGCACTCAACTTTCTTTTAGAACAACTACCAGACAATTTATGCAGTCTTTCGACCTCCAAAGTCAGATGAGAGTCCAACTCTCCCTGCCGAATCGTACAACTGCATACCGGGCAACCCGGCAATTGCGACACTTTTTTACGATTTCTCACACAATTTAATATAATATTATCATTGTACTGATTAAAACTAGAGTTAGGAGTATTATTTAAAGAATTAGAACCCCCTTCCATATTATTATACATCAAAATTGGTAACATTTCAAACGATTAAATTTTTTATTGTTAAACTACACTGATTAAAAATCTGTAAACATCACAATAATTACACAATTATATTGTGTTTTGAGAGTTTAGAAACGATAATGGAAGTTCGGTTAAGCTTACGCAACTTATCTTACATTTTTTTTTTTTTTTTTTTTTTTTATAAGTATTATGGCCTGGTTGCTAAGACCTTTAAGCCAAGTCATTTTTTGTTATGTGAGTAGTTTTATGGCCTGGTTGCTTAGACCCTCCAGCCAAGTCTTTAGTTTACTCACCCTACCCTAGTAAAGTGATGGAAACTTTACCAGGTTTTTGAGCGGATGATGAGAAAATACGAAAGTCACGTTTTTCAACTTTGTACCATTTACCCACACTTGTACACGTTAACGAGCACTTAACATTTAATAATCCACCATTATTACACATTAACACTCGAAGGAACACAAATTTAGGAAAATAATACAAAATCCACAACATGATCTTTCCGAATTTTCCCGCCAACCACTTATCTTACAGACCACAGACCAGTGTTGCCAGATGAGTACAAGCGGATTATCGTACTGATGTTCTAAAATTATCGTATATCAAGGAATTTGGTGAAATATTATCGTAAACAGTGCTGAGCTACGAACAAAAACAATGATTTTCAGCATTAAAATTATCGTATTTCTGCGTATTTCAATCAATTTTGTATCGTACCAGAACCAAAATTATCGTATATTTACGATAATTATCGTAAGTCTGGCAACGCTGCCACAGACTACTAGGGGATACTACGTATCAGACGGACGACTTAGAACATTTTTTTTCGTCAATAGCGGAGTGCTTCCCTAGAGTTTGACATTTAACTTTTTTTTAAATTCGGCTTGATTTCGTAGGCACATTGTGGGCGAAGGAATTATCCATACATCCAAGCGGGGGGCGGGGGTTAGGCTTTCTATTGAACATTAATATTTATTTGAATATTTATAGGAATAATTCAATAAAAAAACATTTCTTTTACACCATCTTTTTATTTTTTAACTTTTAGACACAATAGTTAAACAATTCTGTTATGCCGAACACATACCCTAAATTTTTTCTGACTTGTCTTTTTAGTAAATAATCTTGACACATCTTTTGCAATTCGTTAATTACAATTATTTTTAAGCCATAATAACTTACAACAATATAACACAATAATATTGTTACTTAATACGGGATATTTACCATGTACAACATTAAAAGACATTATGTTAACAATTTCATACACAAAATTTTTTTTTTTTACCTAATAACATGTGCAGAACTTGTAATTATATTTTATCAGTAGTTGTTTGAATAAAGAGACATGCCAAGATTGTTTACTAAATAAGTCAAGAGAGAAAAAACAGACTTAAGGTCCTTTACATTATGTTACAGCAGCCCTTAGTAGTTTCTCTCTTTTTGCTGACCAATGCAGAACCATTACATGAATGTAAGCTGTGTAACAAATCGTCGAGAAGAGATATGAACTCCGATGTATTCTTCAGAGCTTCCCTTCCATCAACATAGCAAGCTGTAAAAAATAATGATATATATTATTTTAAACGTATTTACGTGGGTTTTTTTTTTCTTTCCACTATTTAAATAGTTAATAATATAGATACTAAGTTATCCACTAAATAGCCCAACAGCTAATGCATTAATCTGATAAGAGAAAGATATGAACTGCATTCCTAAAGTATCTTTAATTTAGCTTAAGCCAGAACAGTGACTGTTCTGTCGCAGCACTGTAATAACGTGTAGAGGTTTGCACCGGAGCACTGAGTACCAGAGAATCACCGGTGAAAACCGGTGAAATTATTCGATTGAAAACACCGAAGAAAAACCGATTGATCTCCGGTTATCATCGATCATTCGGAATACATAAATAAAAGATTTATTGCTCAACACTGTATTATTTCTCATTTTGCTTATTTTTTACGAGTTTAAATATTTCGGATTTCGGATACGAATATAGAAATAAACTTTATTGCATTAATTGTGGTACATAAAAGATCTTACAAATATAATTTTTGTCAGCACAATTTACCTCATAAGGCATACAATAGAATCTTCAAGTTAACAAATTACATGCATATGGTACAGGAATTAGATGTCATTATATTTTATTACTTAATTTTCTCATTGATTACACGATAAATGTCACATACCCACAAACCTACCTAGAAGTGGCGCCAAATCTTACAATATGCCACATACCATACCTGGTCAAAATAGTGTTAGAAATAAAACATGTAATTGATTCAATAGTTAGTTTGAATAGTTAATCATAATAAATGTCAAGGAGTATTATGTAAATTTTGTATTGTAATATTCATTCAAATCATAAAAACAATTATTAATGAGTATTCTTTTCAATTCAATTTTAAACTGCCTTAAATTTAAAGCTGTTAGTGAATCTGGTAAATGATTATAAATTTTAATGCTTGTGTAGTACATATTTCTCTTATAAATTTCATATTTTGGATGTGGTAGTATTATTTTATTTTTACCTCTTAACTTGCTAGTATAATTCGAAGTGTTTTTCCTTGGAAATTCTGTATAATATAATTTGATAAAAGTGGCCGCTTGCAGTATGTAAATTCCTATTACTGTCAGATATTTGTATTTTTTGAATGTTGGCCTGCGTGAAACATCATTCCTTATATTATGAATGGTTCGAATACATCTTTTTTGAAGTACCAAGGTAGAATTTATCTCCACGGAATTTCCCCAGTATATTATGCCATAATTGAGGATGGAATAAATTTTAGCATAATATGCAGATTGAGCAGTTGAAATATTCGTTGTATTAATCAAAACTTGTAGAGTGTAACAGGACGATCACAGTTTATTGTTTACCGTTTCAATATGTTGCTTCCAGTTCAAATGGTTGTCAATATGTAGTCGTAGAAATTTAGAACAATTTACTTCCTCTAAGACATTATTATTATATTGTAGATCAAGTTTCCTGTGTGGTGCTTGATAGGGACGAAACTGGAGATATTTTGTTTTATTTATGTTTATTTTTAAGTTTAGTGTTTTTAACCAGTCAATTACCTTTGTTATCGTCATGTTTATTCTGCTTTGATAGTCACTCAATGACACATTGTTTGCTGTAATAAGAATTGAAGCATCATCAGCAAATAAAACGCACAAGTCTTGAATTACGGTGGGAAAGTCGTTGATATAAATGGTGAATAGAAGTGGACCTAAGATGCTTCCCTGTGGTACTCCCACTTTTATGTTAGCATAGGATGATATACTAGGTATTAACGTCTCGGTTTTACTGTCTCTATATATTATTTCTGTAGCTTGTGTGCGTTTAGTTAGATAAGTCTGCATCAGTTTATGCGGTATACCTCTTATTCCCATATTGTCCAGTTGTCTTAGAAGTATGTCGTGATTTACACAGTCAAACGCCTTGGACATGTCTAAGAGTAAGGCAGTCGCTGGCATCTTTAGATTTATAGCTTCTACTATACCTTTCAGTATTTTGAAAATAGCTAATGTCGTCGACCGATTTTTCCGAAATCCACATTGAGCATCATTAATTAAATTAAACTTATCTAAATAACTGGTGAATCGTAGATGAATTATTTTCTCGAACAATTTAGAAAAAACAGGTAAAAGAGCTACGGGTCTATAATTATCCATTGAGGTTTTTTCTCCTTTTTTGTGTAGAGGCTTTACCACTGCTTCCTTCAATCTGTCGGGAAAGATACCGCTTTCAATGGTGAGATTGATGATATATGTCAACGGTTTGACAATTGCTGGGGCAGATATTTTAACCATTTGAGTCGTAATTCCATCATTTCCAGTGCTTTTTTTGTTTTTTAGTTACTGTATGCATTTAAATAATTCTGTTTCTGTAACCGGCTCCAAAAACATAGAATTATTGGCACTTAGCCTATTGTGTCTATACTGAGATGCGTCAAAGTTCGGATCATAATTTTGGCATGTGTAAAAAAAATTGAAATGTGAAGCGATTTTATCGGGATTACATAACTTTTCATTTCCACTGTTTATAGAAGTAATTATTTGATTACTCTTGCTATCACCTGTTAAAGTTTTAATAAGATTCCATATTCCTTTTGTCTTATTGTCATATCTTTCAATCATCTGTATATTAGCTTTTTTGACCCTTTTTTTAATAACTTTCTTAAGTACTCTTTTATATATAAAATATTTTTCCGACTGCTTTAAATATAGTCTTCGTTTTGTCTTACACGATATTCTTATGCCCCTTGTCGTCCAGTATTTAGTGTCATTTGATTTGATTTTAATTCTTAACAGTGGGAAGCACAGATCGTAAAAGAGCTTATATTCTTGTAAAAAATAGTTATAGGCAGTATTGGTATCTGCTGATTCAAAAACTTCATTAAAACTTAATGTATAAATGCAGGAAAGGAATTTTCTAACATTGTCCACGTGGTAGTCTCTCTTAAACATGAATTTCGTTTCGTCTTTATATTTAACATTCAAATTAGTTTCAATTAATTGACCGCTGTGATCCGATAATCCTGTATGAATAACATATGAATTTGCTCGTTTTAAGTTTGTAATAATGTTATCTATACATGTTTTAGAAATATTTGTAACTCGAGTAGGTTCATTTATTTCAAGTTTAAGGTTGTATATTTTGAGTAGTTCCTTGAATTTTTTAGTTTGAGTTGTGGTTTTGAGAATATTTATATTAAAATCACCTGTAATAATTATATTTTTAATAAGTTTCTTATCCGTAATTGCAATTCTTTGTAAGATAGCATCGAGTTTTTCGAAGAAAATAGATACTTTACTATTTGGCGTTCGGTAAATACAAATAATAATACATTTTAATGTAGAAAGATATATTCCACAGCTTTCAAAGTGTATTTCTATGCCGATATCTTTGATCCAGACGAGTTCTTTGAAATCTATATTTTTTTGCACCATGATTAAAGAACCTCCGCTTACTTTGTTTTTCCTTGAGTAGTGAGAAGCATTTTTATAATTTGTTATTTTAATAAGTGATTCAGATCCATTATCAATGAAAGTTTCTGTAAAACAAAGTATTTGTGGCTTGGGCTTTAAGTCATCTATCAGTATGTCTAATTCATGTATTTTATTTATTACATTTTGGATGTTATGATGAAATACCGTTAATTTACAACTAGTTGTTACGAAAAAAATTAGTTATATTGTTTTCCTCATCATTTATGCTATCATTATTTATGTTGTTTCCATGTTTTGTGTTATTAGTGCATCTATCATCTGTTTGCGTAGAATTATCAGCGTAACTTTTAACTTTGTTTAGTCTTAGTTTTTGTAATTTAAGGTTTGTAATATATTCTTGATACTTGTTTTTATAGTCCAATCTTAAAATTTCTTTTAATACCCTCTGTGAAATATTTTTTATGAAATTATACTTATTTGGTACAAAATTACAGTATCCCATATCAACAAAATGGGTGTATCCAAATTGTGCACACACACATCGCACTTCTTTATTAAGCCTCTTTACGTTCATATTTCTATTGTATGGAATTTCGCCTACAATTACATTTGTGTGCTTACATTGACGTAATTTATAATACAATGTGGATGAAGTATCCAATGGATTGTTATCATTACAACCTGCTAAAATAATAATATAGTCTTTCATTGTAAAATCACCAGTAAAAGATTCCAAAGAGTCCAGAATATCAGAAGCCCTTGCATCGGGCTTAATAAAAGATAACACTTCATAATTGGATCCAATCGGTGATTTCAGTAGTCTATTCACTCCTTTCCCATGTTCATCAGCAAGTATCAGGACCTTATGTTGTTTTGTATATTCTGTAGTATTCCGGGCATCCTTTATTTCGCATCGTGAATGTACGATATTATTTTCAATTGAATAGCGTTTGGTTATTGTGTCATTTTTAGTTGTGCTGCCAATCTTAGGTATGTTTAGAATTTGAGTATCTTCCTCACATCATACTCGAAGCGTTGTTAAAATGATTCATCTCGCTTGCTACATCGGCCAAATAGTTCATTGCAATGTACATGATTATCTTGTTAATTTTGTCTGTGTGCCGATTTCTTTTTAACCGACTTCAAAAAAAGGAGGAGGTTATGTATTCGGCGGGTTTTTTTTAAATACGGGTGACAATCGTAGTTTTTTTTTATGTATTACTCCAAGTTTCCTGTTCTTCTGAAGACGAATCAATCTTCTGGACGTATTATTCGAATAAATGTAAAAAAAGCTATTTTATTATTTAATAACTCATTAGCCAACAATAAACATAAAAATAAATATCATAAATAAACTTATCTTCGCTCCCCATGTTTTTTAAAAGTTAAGACGAAACTGGCGAAATGTGAGGGTATTTAAAACCTTACCCTATTTTACCCTTGGGGCACTATAGTTGTGATGCTATAAGTTATTTTTTCTGAATCATAAATCTTTTACGGTTTTATGGCCGGAATACACATGCTTGTAAAATGGAGCAGTAGCTTGCATGTCAGCTAACGGCATATGCAAGTAACTGGCATACTGTGGATACATTTGCAAGTAAACAGGCATGCAATTTTCTTACTTGCATGTCAGTAACTTGCAAGAAGTATACACGAGCCAGTACGCCACGCTACCGACGCGACGTCTCAACAGCACATTTTCTTGTTTTTGCATCAACGGAAAGCATTCCAAGTGAATTAAATAGTGTCATATTGTTACTAGCAGTAGAAAGTGTAGCTCAATTAATGAGATGAGAAAAGAAAAGAAGAAGAAGACGGATTTGAGTTACACTGGCATGCCTGGCTGCCACGTACGTTCATAAAAGTAACTGGTGGTTTTGCAGAACCCCGCGACCCCTCCCTCATATTGCATGCCAGTAAATCAAATTTCGTGCAATCTACTTATTTGCCAGGTACAGGCATGCCAGTTAACGTATACACATTAAAGTAGCTGGGACGTGCAAGGAGCTGTATGCAAGCGTGCAAGTTACAGGCATGTGTATCAGGGGCTTTACGGCGAGAAGTCCCGAAAAAATATCATGCAATCCATCATTCATTCGTTGTAGTGACTGATTGATTAACATAAGTTGTTTGAAAATCATTTTTTAAATAAAAAAATACCTATATTTCATTTTACAATCATGTTTTTCATTTCCATAAAAAAGTAAATAAAATTAATTTATTATACAAATTAAGAATCTGCCTTAACTGTACACACTATGGATAAAATTTTAGTACAAATTAATGAAGATTTGTTTTTCTTAATTCTCCGGAGTTCACCGGTGAATTACCGGAGATCGCCCAATCACCGGTGAATATCACCGGTTCTCAAGATTCCGCTCCGGTGCAAACCTCTAGTAATTACATTAGTGTTGCCACTTGGCTGAATAAGTGTTACACTACTAATAATTATGATTAATTTAATGTTGCATTACAACATATACTACTATAGTTTAATTGATGTAAAATTGAAGACGACGTTGATAACATCACAATCAAACATTGGAATTGTGTAACGACATAGAGGGACTTCATTATGAAGTAAATGATGCCAGGAGGACTTAGGCTGTATAAATATTATTTCATTGCGTCAAACGGAACGACGCGAGAAGACAGCTAAATGTCAAACAATCAAAACAATAGTGAAGTTCGCGCGTTTCGTTGTTACGATGGCTCTTCGTGCTGTGATGTCTTCGAAAGTTCCTATGGTGATAATTTTAGGTGCAACGGGTACGGGAAAGACCAAGTTAAGTGTGGAATTAGCACAAAAGTTCGGGACGGAGATTATCAGCGCAGATTCTATGCAGGTTTGTTAGGAAACTCATAAGGTTGTTAATTTTTATAACCTCTAAAGTTGCGTCGCTGTTTTCTTCGATAACTTTCGGAGGAAAAGCTTAAATTAGTATAAACTACAAGAATGAGTCGTGTTAAGTTAGTTGAAGTAAGAAGTTTGTTGACGTTAAGCAATTTTGTTAGTGTTTTGATGTATAATCAATTCTAACCTAAAAGTAATGTTTTGATACTTTCAATTCATAATAATTTCTGATTTATTGCTTTTTTTTAAATTGGTAAGGAGATATTTAGAAGCGTGGTACTAAATTCAAAGCAAAAAAATAGTTTTCCGCATAATTTCGCTGATTTATGATAGACTTTTAATAAAAACAAATCTACATTTAGGTGTTCTTTTAACCTTTTTGGGAATAATTCATGTAAACATTTCAAAATATTCTCTATGAGCTCAATATAAGAAGTTCACAGAATACATCTTAAAATTCCTAAAAACTTGTCCAAAGGCAGAACAATAAGTTAAGGCTACAAAGTATTACTGTTGACTAACATTATCGGCCCATGTGTGAGTGTCTTGTCTTTTTGATTTCTGCGAACTTATACCCGCGGCACGCTATGATGGCGTTATTGACATTTTCCAATACTGTTGTGACACATTTCAAATTATTAGCGATTGGGACCAGGTTTATTACTTTGACCAACTCAAACTGGCTATTATGAATAATATCTACAGATGACATCAAGTAAATAATTTAATAATTATTCAATAAACATAACGTCCAATTCATATATTCAATTCAAACATAATCAAATTTTCTATGACACATAAAAAACAATAGAAATAAATATAATTTGAATAATATATTCGAAATTCGAAAAATTATATTGCTGTAGCAAAGCATCACTATTATTGAACTAAGTTTACGGGACTTTTAAATCAAAATATAACAAACATTTTGACTAACCTCGATGTTTCGTAATAATGATAAAATTATGTTGTTGTTAATATTATTGGTATTAATATAAATGCAATGACTGTAACTTGTAAATATGGGTGGATTTGCCTGAAATTTTTTTTTTTTTTTTTTTAAACTTAATGTTTTAATAACATCAAACCTTGACAAAATCCAACCCATAAAATATAATTATTGTCCCTGAAAAATACCTTGTGAGTTATTTTTTGTGTTCAGAGGTAGGTAGTTATTTAGAAATACTGAAATAATTTTAGTTCATACATATTACCTACAACTACATTAAGTACGGTAGAGAAAAAATAAACTTTAATAAAAGTAAAAACCGACTTCAAAAATAATAAATTAATTTGTGTGAAACAGTTTAGGAAGTCGGTGCCAATTTTTTCTTAAATCAAACCGAATCAAAGGCACCTACTTCCTCAACTGTTTTTTACAAATTATTTTATTCTTTTTGAAGTCGTATTTTACTTTTTTTAAGTTTATTTTATGTGTATCCTATGTAGTAACTCCTATCTACAAAATGTCTGCAACATAGACAGATCTGAAGTAGTTGTGGTGCAATAAACTTTAAAAGAGTGGTGTATTTTATCCGAGTCTTCATTTTATAGCTCGATTAATATTCTGAGGAAGTTTTCATTACTTTTTAATGAAACTTCGACAAATTTTGCGTACAGTTAGACTACGTGGGACACTCAGAAAGTTTTGCGAAACTAAAAAAAATTGTTCTATACGTACATATATTTTTATCAAATCTTTTCAAAGTACTTTCCACCAGCCTCTATACAAAGATTCATGCGCCTAAACCAGTTTTCAAAACACTTTTTCCAGTCCGCCGCAGACACCTCGTTTACAGCCTGCTCGAACGCAGCCAGCGCATCTTCCGGCGACGAAAATTGTATCCCTTTGAGCTGATTTTTTATTTTTGGGAATAAAAAGAAGTCACACGGTGCTAGATCAGGGCTGTAAGGAGGGTGACCCAGGAGTTTGACTGGCGTGCTGTCCAGGAAGTCCCTCGTTTTGAGTGCGGTGTGCGCAGGTGCATTGTCGTGGTGGAGCAGTAGCCCGCGGAGCCCTGTGTTTGGTCGCTTGTTGCTTATAACAGAGAAAACTTCTGGCAAACATTTGGTAGTATACCATTCGGCATTAATGCTTCTTTGATCCCGTAAGGGAATTGATACCAAGTGGCCAGTCAAATTAAAAAAGCTAGCGATCAAAATCTTACCCCCGCTTCTAGATCGCTTCACTTTGGTAGGCGTTGGCTCATTTTGAAACACCCAAACAGTCGACTGGCGCTTGGTTTCTGGGTCGTATTGATAAATCCAGGACTCATCACCTGTAACGATGTCGTAAACACGCCGAGACGAGCCTGCTTCAAATTTGTTAAGCATATCACGGCACCATTCCACCCGGGCCTGCTTCTGAGCATCGGTGAGGTTGTGCGGCACCCAGCGTGATACTATCCTCCTCACGCGAAGATGGCTGTGTAGAATCTCGTGAACGCTTCCCGATCCAATCTTCAATATGTGTTGAATCTCCTGATATGTAATTCGCCTATTGTCTTGGATTAAATTTTTCACTGCTAGCACGTTTTCTTCGGTAACAGCCGTCAAAGGGCGACCGCTTCTTTCGTCATCCCCCAAAGTTGGTCGACCGCGCTTGAATTCGTTATACCAACGATACACGGTTGCCTTGGAAGGGCCTTCATCCATGAATGCCATTTGAAGTCTATCGTACGATTCATCCGGTTTCAGGCGACACTTGAAATCGTATAAAATCATAGCTCTAAAATGTTCCCGGCGCAGATCCATATTTCAGTGAGACACAATACTTTGAATTAACTCGCAAAAAATGTGGAGGGAAATTTTGAAATTGGAACTTACTTATTTTTACTTATAAATAATCATATTTTCGAAAAACATTATAACTGGCCAGTCTCCCATATATAAAAACTTTTTTTCGCAATACTTTCTGAGGGGCCTGGTATTAACATGTAGGCTAATTTTTATCCCGGGAAAATAAGCAGTTACCGAGGAATAGGCAACAACGTCTTTCTGTGATAAACCGAATTATACGCGGGTGAAACCGCGGGCTTAGGATAGTAAGTAAAAAATGCAACGTAAAAAAATATGGAATCATTATCCAGAAATAGACAAATGGTCTCCTTTATTGATGAAATCGAAATCTCATGTTATTTCAGATTATTTCGCCTTTTTCAATGATATTTAAAAGTATAGATTTGTCATATCCTAACAAAACAAACGAAAAAATATTCCGTACGCAGCGGCAGCACAATACACATAAACTAGTATAAAGTAAGTAAGTTAGTTACTTCAAGTTACTTTCGCGTCATAATTGAAACACTTTCTGAACAAGACACCACACAATTTGGAACCGTGCAACTAGAGCCTGACGTTTCAAAAGTACTTGTAATTAGGTTTATTTGAAATAAAAAACATTTGATTTTGATTTTACACATATGACGGCATTTTAGTTTTTTTTTTGTCACGAGTCACGCTCGGCGCCTTACTTAACGCGGATTAATAGAAAAATTTCCTAATTAGGACGTTTTTGAGTCTTCAAATTATGAGCGTAAGTAACATATATGTACTTTTAAATATCATTGTTCCTTTTGCTTAATAAACGACCACTCCTTTAATCTACAAAAATGTTCGAAACATTCCTGTTGCCAATAATTAATGCAGGAACAAAAACAAAGTTGGTATAATCCTATTAGATGTACCGTGCTTTTGTCCGAGGATTTATCCGGTCGACACTACCTCGGATAGAGTGATCATCAGCATTAGTGAGGACCGCGGTTCTGTAGTGATGTTCTAGCGTAGCATTCCCGGTATACGAGAACATGTTGGTAGCGGAATGTCTAGTAAGAGACATGTATGAGAGGGCTAGGCTTAATTCAACACGTTTATAGATGGAATATAGTAATAAAAATACTAATTAGAACAGCAAAAAGTTCTGTATAAAAGCTAAACATTCGGAATATTTCGTGAAATTGTTCAATGTAATTCGCCACAGGTGGCATACAAATATTAGATATAAATTATTTATATTTTATACATTAGGTATTATTAGCATTATATTATATTTAGTGAGCTGGTTTAAGAAAGTGTAATATGTTATTGTACAATGATAAGATAAAAAGTCATAAACGTAGTATGAGAACGGGCATAAGCACAGATAATATTACTATAGTAGGCATAAGGGTGATCTTGAGTTGAGCATGAAATTATAGTGGATTAGAGAGTTGTCATGCTTTTCAGATTGCAATCAGTTTCTAATATCCTCAAAAAGGATAGGCGTAGGTACTGGAGAGATTACGGTTAAACTTTCTTCTTTTGCCTGTTCCATATTCTGGGCGACAACCAGATAAAACGTTTGGGTTGAATGATAGGCGTATGCCTAACATTTCGGCAATGAAAGTAGTAGCAGGGCCTAGTAGGGCATATCACTATTACCTTATGGTGAACCAGAAAGTTTAATAAAACCAGTAATTAATAACATATACTTTAATTAACTACTTTTGACTTCATACATTTACTTCATAACACATAAAACTAAGTTTTCATCCGAGCTGCGTCTTGGGTGTACTAAACGTGCGCTTCCTAGACATCTTCTTGCGCGTGAGTTGCAGTTGCTGAAGCTGTGCGTTCACTTCCGCCCAAATGTCGTTCTGGTCTTCTGTTGGTATTGTTTTCCTGGACAAATAAGTATAGAAAATTAGTAAAACAGAATGTTTCCTTGTCAAATATTGTAATATTTTAAATGGGCATCAAAAGTAGATAGCTCTTCTTTATCTTATAAGCTCCATCGTTTATCGATGTTTTTGCCAAAGTCAAGTTTGAAAAAGACACACACAGAACGTTACAGCCTCTTTTTCAATCTTGACGTTGGCAAAATCATCGATAAACGATGAAGCCATAAAAATAAAAAAGCAGCATCTTACTTCTTCTTCTTCTTTAGTGTAGAAACACTGATTGGTAAGGTTTCATATCCTTAATTCAGCGGCGGCGTTCTTCCCAAGTGGCGCTCCAGCGGACTACCCACCAGCTTCTAAAATTATTCTGTAAAATGGTAGTCCCATTCCAGTCAGTCCAGAAAAGAGCTTTTTAAGATCCACAATGAGCCAAGTGCAACTAACCTTGATATTGATAATGTCATCGAATATTTTAGCAAAATAAAGTCACGTAAGGACGTTTAGTTCTTGTTATTTTATTTTGGGGAGTGCTCAGTGATAGCCTAGTGGTTGAGCCCTTGCCTTCCATGCAGGAGGTTGTGAGTTCGATCCCGGCCCGCACTACCCACCGACTTTTCGAATTCATGTGCGGATTCATATTCGATTATCACTTGCTTTAATGGCACCTGAGAGTGCTCCATACAGTTCTCAATGGTGTGTGTAGTCCGCCAACCCGCACTAGGGCAGCGTGGTGGACTAAGGCCTTAGCCTTCTCGTACTGAGAAGAGGCCCGTGCCCAGCAGTGGGACAGTAATGGGCTGGTAATGTTGGTTATGTTGAGTGCTCAATAGAAAACCACCCCGGGTGCCAACCCATGCTACACCGCCACTGCCTTAATTTAAATAGAAACCTTTTGGTTTGGTGGTAACCATTTGATACCATTTCTCTTGTAACCTGCTTGGAACTTAGAAGTATACTGATGACACCTATGATATTTGCTTGTTCATGAATTTCTGTGCCATCATGCAGTAACGCTGCTAGTCATTTAAGAGGCTGACAACACCTAAAAAAACGGCCATATGCGGTCCCAGTTGTTGTGTACAGAACTGAGAGAGAGGCAAATAGATGTGGGGAGTCTGGTGTGCCACTCAACTTAAATGAAAATTAAATATATTTAAATGAAAAACTAACAGCTTTTCAAAAACAGAAATTACTGTATTTTTTATTATCTTTCTTATTATCATCATCATTTCAGCCGAAAGACGTCCACTGCTGGACATAGGCCTCCCCCAAGCATCGCCACAACGACTGGTCCTGCGCTTTCCGCATCCAGCAGATTCCCACGACCTTCACCAGGTCGTCGGTCCACCTTGTGGACATCACATCACATTGTGGACATTGTGCATCTTTCTTATCATCATCATCATTTCAGCCGAAAGACGTCCACTGCTGGACATAGGCCTCCCCCAAGCATCGCCACAACGACTGGTCCTGCGCTTTCCGCACCCAGCAGATTCCCACGACCTTCACCAGGTCGTCGGTCCACCTTGTGGACATCACATCACATTGTGGACATTGTGCATCTTTCTTATCATCATCATCATTTCAGCCAAAAGACGTCCACTGCTGGACATAGGCCTCCCCCAAGTATCGCCACAACGACCGGTCCTGCGCCTTCCGTATCCAGCGGGTTCCCGCGACCTTCACAAGGTCGTCGGTCCACCTTGTGGACATCACATCACATTGTGGACATTGTGCATCTTTCTTATCATCATCATCATTTCAGCCAAAAGACGTCCACTGCTGGACATAGGCCTCCCCCAAGTATCGCCACAACGACCGGTCCTGCGCCTTCCGCATCCAGCGGGTTCCCGCTACCTTCACCAGGTCGTCGGTCCACCTTGTGGGGGGCCTACCCACGCTGCGCCTTCCAGTACGCGTCTTTCTTATACGTCTTCTCAATTTCATTTATAATATTTCGTAAATAATTGAGATTGTTTGGTTTAAAGCATGTTTTAAGATGTTAGTTTAAAAAAAAACTGTTTTTCCTGCCACAAACTGAATAGATTCATACATTTTTACGAGAAGCTTTCTGGACTATTTGGCTGTTGTCACTTGTCAGCGTCTTAATTACCTGTATTCCTTCATCAAGTCATATTTCTCCCAAGGTGTAGCTCTGAGCTCTCGCCTCACTCTATCCTTCTCTTTCAGGTGCTCCTCTATGTTGGCAACACCTTTCAGCTCTTGTCTCTCCCACCTTTCGAGCCAGGGTTTCGGTTTCAGTTTAACCTAAAAATAAATTTAAATTTAAATTGGATTCACTGACGTACGGTCGACCGCACCTAAAATTGCATAATAAAAATAAAATATCTTCGTTAGTTCTCAAGACAACCGGCCAATTGCACGCCGTAGCCGCGACAATGAGGTTCCCACTCAGCATGTTGCTGTGTAACAGATCAAGCCACTCAGATCGCTGATTTTCAGTGGGCACCCCAAGTGTGACACAGACGGGAACCCAACATATACACGTCAGATAAAATAAAAATAAATACATTATACTAAATTCATCATCATCATCATCATTTCAGCCGAAAGACGTCCACTGCTGGACATAGGCCTCCCCCAAACATCGCCACAACGACCGGTCCTGTGCCTTCCGCATCCAGCGGATTCCCGCGACCTTCACCTTCATACTAAATTCATATCATTAAAAATAAAGCTAAATAGAACGCGGAGGGCCGCGCGCAGCAGACGCTGGCGGCCGTCACCCCGCCCGGGAAGGCGCGCGACGACTGGAAGATCATCAGGTCACTTCTTCTTCTATCGTGTCGACATGAGCTACAGGCGGGCTCCACACGTTGGCCCCAACGTTGGGGCGAGCGTTGGCCCGTAATTAAATAAATTACGGCCCGTAATTAAATAAATTACGGCCCGTAATTAAATAAATTACGGCCCGTAACATAAGTTACTTTGACGACGTCTGTGATCTAGTGGTTCGAGGGTCGGACTGCTGATCACGAGGTCGTGGGTTCGATTCCCACAGGACACATATATTTGTGTGATGAACATAACATAAGTTAGTCTACCTGCGACCACGAAATGCTGCAAAGCTTTCGAAACGTCAGGGAAACCAATTTAAAAAACTTTGTTTTATTATAATGTGTAGTGATCGCGTAAACCTAAGAAGTTATTATAACATAAGTGTTTGTGTTTTGTCTGGGTGTTTCTTATGTATTATAAGCATGTATTTACAAAAAAATAAAATAAAAGTATTTAATTATTATATCCATTGTCTAGTACCCATAGCACAAGCTCTGCTTAGTTTGGGACTAGATGCTGCTGTGTAAAAATGTCTCAAGATTTTTTTTAAAATAAATAACTAAGCAGAGCTTGTACGGTGCTTGTACGGTCAACCGCACGTCGGTGGTTACATTTTGACAGTAGCATCTTTATTTCGTAAGCAGTAAGGGCGGTTTTCGAATTGATATGTTATGATTGCAGTGTTATCACTGCCATGCAGCCGACTGTACTATGGGTACTAGACAATACACAAACTTATGTTCATCACACAAGTATTAAAAAAAAAAACAATATTAATTCTGCCTAGCGTCCACACGTTGGAGATAATGTTAGTTTAGTTCCGTCAGAGCCAATGTAAAGACGTCTGAAATAGATGATGCACTGTGCACTTTAAGATTATTGAGTGCTTAATAGGTGAACCGCAATTAAAATAACACAATAGTTAAACCATGGTATAATAACACCAGGTAGTCTCTTCCCGTGACAGCTAGGTCACGTGATTGCCTCCGTACTACGTCATCGGCCGTGGAGCCAATAGCGGGCTGTTAGCGTGACACTTGTCAGTTTGATGTGCTGCCACTTTGTGAAAATAAATTACCCGAGCAAAATGCATTTTTTCATTTACTTTGTTCTATAAAGAATCCAATATGACGGATTGTCAAAACACACAGAGCAATGAACATTGAAATCCAGATGATTGCGATCGCGAGTGAGTTACGCAATTCGGCAGCAGTTTTTAGTACCAGTAAAATCATTACCATACAATTTAAGGGCGCGCAGTATCTGAATGACCTTGCTCGAATGGGCGTTGCCGATCAGAATGATGCAAAGGGAGCGCGGGGACCCTTCATAATAACTAAAGTTGGGAAAAACGATTTAAAATCGTAAGCGTGTTTAAACCAAAGACATTTCTATACTAACGTAACAGTATAATACCTTTATGGTTTAAACGTTGTGCTTTTTTCTGCCAACGAATTTTTTTACGCTTTTGACGCTTTTTGTTTTTCACTTCTAAAACTTTTTACTTTTATCTGTCTACATTACACTATTCTATTTACAGTTAAACTATTTTCAATGTACACTAAACACTATACAAACAAACTACAATCGTCACGTAATTACCCAAGAGAACATTTAAAAACGCATTTACTCGTTGACAACGAAAAATAAACTAAGCGCGAAAGCAAATCGATCAAGGTCAAAAACGTTTAAACGATACATAATAATCAACAAAATAAAAAAGTTCTTTCTCTAAACAAATTTTACGTAAACGAATTAAATTTAATTCTGCCGTTTATCAAACCACCCGTCAACTTTGAATTTGGGTCTTATGATCATAGACACAAGGTTATATTTCAAACGTAGTATTGAAAGCATAAGTTTGGTTTACGAAAAAGTCTAAACGAAATCTGCTTTAATCACTAAGCGTGCTTATACGCTTTTTTTTTAATTAGACTTTTTTAAGCGCTTTTCGTTTAAACGCCCACTTCTAATAATAACATCGCGCCGCGCGTGACCGCGCCGCCGCTCGCCTGCGAGTTCGAATGAAAAAAGTTTTAGCCGGCAAGTAACTTGTAGATTTTTACAATATGCACGGTTATTTTGGGATGTCTCGTAACAGTACACGTAGTCTAGTGATTTAGGTGTCGACTTCGGGTCTGTACAGTCTGAGATCGATCCCCAGTAAAGTACATTTCTTTTAGAATTTATATTTTTGCATTTTTTTAATTAGTAATAAGTTATATTACCTACTTAAGTTTGTAAATAATGAAAACATATTTGCAATCAAATATACACGAAATACAATTATTGAAGTGAAATTTCTATACAAGGTGTTGATCTGTAATCGTGCCATATTTCTAGATCTGATGATAAATAATGGGCTTATGCCCGATTTCACCGACATCTCCTAACTTTAAAGGATCCTTTAAGCATGGTTAGAGGGCGGTTAGGAGATGGTTTCCGTTTCACCAACAGTTAGGGGTCACTTAAACGTTAAAAGCTCCCCTAAATTTAGGAAGTCGAAATTCGGGCCCTTAAACCGGTACATACGTAAGTATCTCTCAAGCAACGAAGATGTATTGTGATTTAGATGAACTTTTTGAAAATTTAGAAACTATTTCTAGTATATTCGCAGTAATTAACATCTGTAGACCAAAATTATATCGAAAACAACCAAATTACATTGAAAGTTTTGATGAAACTGACTTTTTTCGAAGATATAGGTTACGTAAATCTTCAGTGTTGTATTTATTGGAAAAAATTGAGCACACCTTGGAATTTTTTCATCTATTTATTTAAATTGATTAATTTCGTTAAAGTCATTAATTAATTTGCTTAATTCCATTAATTAATTTGATTAATTTAATTTAAAATATAATAAATAAAATCATGTGTAGTCAAGGCATTTTTATATACAATGGACTTCTTAAAAATGTATGTATCTAGATATATTAAACAAGAAAAAAAAAATTTAATTCAATTAATTAATTTGATTAATTTCGTTAAATTTATTAATTAATTTGCTTAATTCCATTAATAAATTTAATTAATTTAATTTACAATATAATTAATAATATCATGTGTTGACTACACAATAAAAGGCATAAAATGTCATCAATTATAATTCTAATAATAATATATAAATATGTATAATTCATAACTAATATTTGTATTGCACCTGTGGCAGCACACAGAGAGACTTTAATACCTGTAATATAATACCAAAATAGCTGTGTACACAAATAAACATTTTGATTTGACTTGATTTTATACATTACTTTATTAAAATAGCAACAAAAAAAATCTCATTTTATCTCACGCACGCACGAAGGAAGTTTCAAAGATAAAAATATGACCACAGATGATACGCGAGGTTTCGTAATGTAAACAAAGAGTTAATATAAAAAAAATAAAAATTAGATTAAATAGAGTTAATAATAATATAGAGTAAATATGAAAGAAATATGAAAAATAATAAAAATATTAATGAAATACTGTATTTTAATGCTATCAAAACACCATTTTTTAAATAATTATATCCATATAAGTGTATACTTCAGAGAATTTGATGAAAAACAATCATATTTAAAAGTATCGCTAAGTTCAAAGATGAATCAGTCACTATTATCCAAAACAAATCGTCACATAGCTAAGTGTCCCCTAGTTAGGTGACAAAATGATGGTGAAACGAAATTTAATTTAGGGGCTAGTTTAGAGGAGCTTTTAAGCTAAGAATCACATAGTTAGGTGGCAGTTTAAGGGATGTCGGTGAAATCGGGCATTAGTCACCTAAAAATACTTAAAAAATTCTACGATTATTTAATACCTAAATTTTCACTCAGAAACATAGTGAGGGTTCGAGAATAAATCCCGAACGACTCGGAAAATAAGTCATCGGCGGCATTGTCAAAGGGTGGAAATACCTGCAAATCGTTTTGGTGGTGTCACACGCATCGTTTTTGTGTCGCACGTGACACACGAAGGGAATTTGTTTGTTTACAAATAGGTATTTAACAACAAAATCATTTTTTTGGTATTGATTTTTTTACTGATTCGTGTTCAGTATAGTCACCTCCTTTAATATGGCACGAATGCAAAGCAACATGTTGTATAGACGAGGGGTATTAGGAATTTTTAGTCACGAAAAAGCGTTACGGCCGCATGGAGGGGGTAGACAATATATATATCGCTTGGCGAAAGACGGCAGCGGCGGAGGGACAGATAGGCTGATGATGATGATGATGGTGGTGATGATGGTGATGGTGATGATGATGATGATGACGATAATGATGATGATGGTGATGACGATTATACGATGACGGTGACGGTGATGACGATAATGATGGTGATGATGACGATGATTGTGGTGGTGGTGATTATGGCTTTTTTTTTTTTTTTAATAGAATAATTTTTATTTTATACTATTACATACAAATTGGGTTGGTCCTAGACCTCACACTAGGATTCCCTGTGTCGTGAGATCTAGGCTCTTTCATTCGTTTACAAAATTTGTATTAGTAGGTATTTCCGTGTTAAGGATACAATCATTATAATCATGTAGGTACTTAATAATATGTCAATACATTTCGATTTCGATGGAACATAAAATAAAATAAAGTAAATTAATTAATGTATATATGAGTGATATGTGTGGGGGTGTGTATTAGTGGGAGTGTTGTAAGGTGTGTATTTGTGTGAGTGTTGTAAGGTGTATGTTTGTGTGTTGTGAGTTTTGTGTAGAGTGGGTGTGTGTGTTAGAGAATAGGTGTTTCTGACACTGAGATAAGTGTACTGACAGTGCGTTTATGTGCGTAAGCTGGTGTATCTTTCACTCCATTATTTTTAAAAATTCTTCCGTCATGTCATAGTCAAGTGTTAGAAGCCAATTTGTTATGGACTTTCTGCAATTTTTATTAGTTAGATTAAGTATTTTGTGACTATCATTGAGTTTTCTATATATGTGCGGTCCCATAAAACTGAATGACCTTCTACCGATTGATTTAGAGCAACGGATGTTTTCCCATATCACCCTTCGACTTCTATGAATACAAGTGATCATTGAAGTTTTATGAAATCGTAAGGTGACAGATAGTAGATAAAGCTGCCTAACCCTAAGCACTCCCACCTCTGTGTAAAGTTTATTAGTGGGGTACCGGTACGGTCGTCCATAGGCAACTTTAAGTAAAGCACGTTGCGCTCGTTCTACTTTTATTAGTAGGGTTATGCCAGCATAACCCCACGCTATTATGCAATAACCTAGTACTGATTGACAGAGAGAAAAGTAAATCATTTTTAGGACTGAGTCATCAGCAATCTTACCTTCATTTTCGCTTTAGTGTGCATTAAATCACGACGTCTTATGCACTTCAGAAGATTTTTAGTAATCCAAGGCTTGATTATAACGTCTGAGCTACGGCAGACCCGTTTAGTGGTATGCTGGTTAATTTTACTTGAAATAATCTCGACAAATTGTTGGAATGCACTCGTTACATTGGACTGTTCAAAAAGCCAATCCCAAGTTTCGCTTTCGAAATCTTTTTTTAAATTTTTATAGTCAATACGCATGTGGCTTTTCTCAACCTTGATCCTGGGCAGTTCTCTGCGTATACCAAAGATAATCGTCTCATGGTCTGTTATGCCAGTATCACAAACAATAACAGTAGCGCGCTGAATATTTTTAAGCATAACATGATCCAAGCAGTTTTTGACTCGCGTAGGATAAGTATGGCCTGGAAAATACCCATAGTGGCTAGTTAACTCTAAATAGTCAGTGGTGCGATAGTCAGTGCATTCCGGTATTATATTGATGTTCACATCCCCAACAATAGCACAAGTTTTTGCCATAGAAGATTCCATTAGTTTTGTTAGGGATTCACAGAAATTATGTATATAGTAAAATGATGGAGACCTATATATGACTATCAGTGTCAGTTCATCACCAACATTGACAACCAAACAGTTTGAGTCTTTGAAGGGTGGTTCCACGACAGAAGCCTGGAGAGAAGATTTTGTAAAAACAACTATTCCATCGTTTTGGTTGAGGTAAATTTTGGAACAATGATAGTCATAGTCATTAATTTCAAAGCAGGACTGTATGTCATCGTTAAGCCAGCATTCGGTCAAAATAATTATATCAGGTGAAAAGTGCAGTCTGCTCAGGAGGACAAAAAAATTATCGAAATTCTTTCTGATGCTACATATATTTTGGACCACAACCGTATACTGTTTCTCTATATCGCCAAGGTGAAGCCTGCATTCATCTATAGAATGTAACTTCAGACTAGTTGTGAAAGCCGTTTTGTCGATATCATCAATAACCTGTGCTAAATTAGCCATTTGGGCAATTAAGTTGATGTATCAGTATATGAATCGAGGAGTTATGTAGGTCACAGCCAGGCGAAACCGGGAATTTTTGGTATTGTTGAGAAGTTATATGCATGGTATTAAAAGTAAATAAATAAATCTGTGAAAGATCTGTCACATTATGTATATGGTACTGGAGTTTGTTGGGTGTGTGAGAGAGACAGTTTACTTTATGACGTATATTAAAGTGCATCACGTATTCATTGTTGTCTGAACTGATGTTATGTCGTAAAAATGAGAGTGTATTTTTGTCGTAAGTTGACGTTTGATTTGAGTACCAGTGAGCTCTGCAGGCATCGATTACATTGAAAAAACGTTGTATTAGGAGTTTTGTGTCAGCGGTATATTCTATGTGGGTATGGAAAGTTGTGTATGTAGGGTGTAATTGTGTAACAAATGTGAGATAAGAGTACATTTTGTATGAAAAGGTTACAGAAAAGTAATAAATTGTACATAACAATAATTTAAGGAAGTTTGAGAACTTACGTTTACATTTGTGAGTTTCTGTTACATTCAAAATATTTTTATGAGATGAGTTATTACTAGATGAGCATATTTTTAGTATTTTACGTAGTCATTGGTTTGTGTCCAATTGTAGATCACGTAAAGTTTGTTCTGATCTAACGAGGATTGGCTTCGCTCCTTCTATTTCCCGCAAGAATATGTTTCCATTTGCCGTCCAGCAGAACTTGTACTCTTTTTGTTTTGTAAATTCTCTTGCTACATAGAAGAGTTTTCTGGAGCTAGCGGGTAGATATTCTGCTACATATACCGGTCGGCGATCGCAGAGCAAGCCTATGCATTGTGTATTAAGACGGCCTTCGTTGGGGTGGATTTTATTAAAGTCGCGCACGCTTGTTATGAGTAAATTCCGCAATTATTGGTCTAATTGAACCTGGTTTTCCAGGTAGCCGATATACGTCGCGTATTTGAGTGTTATCGAGAGTCATACTAACGGCGTCACCGACTTTGGTGATTATCGTAGCCAAGTCCGACGCTGACTCGTTTTCCGTAGTTGGCACATTGCGGATCTCAACACAAGATGTCCGGGAAAGCTGTTGCAGGTCTTGTATCTTCGTCTCCAAATTGTTTATGTTGTCTCTATAGGCTTGTTTTTCTTTTTTCAAGGCATCAATTTGCTTTACCATGTCATCGTACTGCTTGTTGATGAATAATATAGATTTTTCAATCTCCCCGTTTGAGGCTTTGACGATGATGATGACGATCAGTCGCCGTCACCGGTGGCGTCGGTGACTGTGACGATGACGATGAAGATGACGATTATGATGATGATGATGACGATGATGATGGTCATTATGGCATTGAAGATGATGATGATGTGATGATGATGATGACGATGAGTTGCCGTCACCGACGGCGACGGTAACTGTGACGATGATGGTAATGATGATGATGATGATGATGACGATGACGTTGACGATGACGAGACGATGATGACGATTACGATGAAGAGGATGATGACGATGGCGATTGCGATGACGATGATGACGATGGCGATCGCGATGGCGATGATGATGACGATTATGACGATGACGATGATGATGACGATGATCAGTATGATGATGATGACGATGATGATGATGATGATGGTGATGATGATGGTGATGGTGAAACTTCTATACACGCTGAAATTTGAATCGTTTATTTCCCGAAAAGGGATCATTGTACTGTTACATACATATATATTTTTTTCGCGTTTTCAGGGTTGGTCCCATAATAAAAGTAGTTGTATGCTATGCCCTGAATTCACCGTCATCGTAATCGTCATCATAATCATCATAGTCATTGTATCTTCATTGTCATCGTCATAATCACCATCATATTTATCATCGTCATCGGCATCGTCATATTCATTATCATCATCATCATTATCATCGACACCGTCGTCATCATCATAATCATCATCGTAATCGTCATTGTCATCATCGTCATCGTCATCTTCATCTTCATCGTCATCATCTTCATCGTCACCATCATCATCATTATCATCATAGTAATAGTCATCGTCATCATCAACGTAAACATCATCATCATCATAATCATCATCGTCATCATCATAATCATCGTCATCATCATCATCATCATTACCACCATCATCATCCATCATCAACATCATCAGCCTTTCTGTCCCTCCGCCGCTGCCGTCTCTCGCCAAGCGATTATTGTCTACCCCCTCCATGCGGCCGTAACGCTTTTTCGTGACTAAAAATTCCTAATACCCCCGTCTATATAGAAGTTTCACTTCAAAATATAAAAGAAGTGCCGCGAATAATTTAGTGAAGCCAAAAAAAAACTCCTTCGTGTACAACCAGTGCTCACGTACGCACATGCACCTGAAACCGTGCTCACTCTCAGTACACATGTCGCGACATCGTCAAGTAAGCATCGCGAAAGCAAATATACTTCAATTGCATGGTGTGTACGTGAGCGCTGGTTGTACACGAAGGAGCATAGTTTTTTTGGCTTCACTATGATTGTTCACAGCATTACGTCTATATTCTTTACTGTCTGTGACTATGGGTAGCACTTCCTTCATCATTTCAGCCGAAAGACGTCCACTGCTGGACATAGGCCCCCAAGTATCGCCACAACGACCGGTCCTGTGCCTTACGCATCCAGCGGATTCCCGCGACCTTCACCAGGTCGTCGGTCCACCTTGTGGGGGGCCTACCCACGCTGCGCCTTCCAGTACGCGGTCGCCACTCCAGAACTTTACTGCCCCATCGGCACTTCACTTCACTTCTGTCAGCACTTCCTTACTTATGATGAAATAATCGTATTTACTTTTACAAAAGTAGCAATTATACTATGAAGTTTTAGGGATACACTTCTTAATTATTATGTACGCTATTTTTTATTATATAACAAACCTACATTAAAAAGTTATTAATACGTATTACACAATGTAAAAAGTAGTAACTATAAGTAGGCCATAGTCCATACAAATATTTAGTCCATGCGGGAATCGAACCCGCCACCTATACGCTCAGCCGCTGCGCCATTCTAAATAAAATTATAATAAAAATCCTTCGTATTTTTCACACCGAAAATTATGAGAGAACGTAGTACAGGTCCGTATAGCACAGCGACACGTCCCGCACTGACTAAAAGGGCGAGCGAGGGGATTTCAAGCCATTTGCGAGTATCGATTACGTAAAAAAATCGTTAAAAAATAATTAAGAAAGTAATTTGAAAAAGTAAGCCGAAGGTGCCCTCGGTATTGTATTTTTTTATATGCTGATAGCAATAAAAAAATCCTGTGATTTATAGTTTAGG
Source organism: Asteroscopus sphinx (assembly GCA_949699075.1). Lineage (NCBI taxonomy): Eukaryota > Metazoa > Arthropoda > Insecta > Lepidoptera > Noctuidae > Asteroscopus > Asteroscopus sphinx. Next base: position 16,770,968 of record OX453024.1, read on the forward strand.
TGAAAAAAACGCTTAAAATTTTAAACAGAGGTTACTTTGCGTATTTATTTCAGATATTTCAAATAATATTTTCAATTTTCTGAGTCGAAGAGGACCTGCATTATATGATGTAGATTAACATATATTTTTTTTGGATTTTTTACGATAAAGATTACGGAGGAAAAGTGACTTAAAAAACCGGCCAAGAGCATGTCGGGCCATGCTCAGTATTATAGGGTTCCTTAAGTAGGTGTAATTACAAACGAATCAAATCGAATATTAATCATGGCTATTTTAGTTTTTGCAATAATCGGCAGCATTCGCGACTCAGAGCGTGTTATTAGTAGCGCCATCTAGCGATAAATTCAAGAAGCCAAATTTAAGAAGTGTCAAATTTACTTTTTGTGATTTTAACAAATAGAAAGTAGCTAAAGGAGCATTATTTGCTAAGATCATATTTTTCTATGGTCAATGACCTTTGAACTAGGACGTTTTAAGTATTTTTCAGATTTCTCTCTGTAACTCAAAAAATTATAATCACATTATACTCGAAATAATTTTAAAAGAGAGTTTTCACAAAGGTCTATCAATGTGGAAGATTATAAGTTTCTACGTTGCATAGTTTAGAAATGGCAGGGGGGGGGACACATTGCAAGCCACTTTGGCGGGCTATATTTCGCAGATGGTACACCTGATAAAAAAGTGGTGTATGAAACATTACCTTCATTTTAGTAGACCTATTCAATGATACCCCACACGAGGGGTGCAGCGAAAAAAAATTATTCATCCCCATTTCACATGTATGGACGCCACCCCTAAAATACGTAAAAACTATTTTTTTATTCTTTTAAAATTAAGATCTATATCTAGACTATTTTTTAACAAAATTTCATTTACTTATGTTTATAACTGTAGAAGTTATTAAGCTGTAAAGGATTAGGACAGACGGACAGACTGACAGACGGACGGCGTCGGCTCCCGGCCTATGCGACACAGATACTTCCCGACGCAACCATGCCCCGAGAGAATCTGGGTCAGCCAGTAGGTGAGGGCATCATAGCACCTCTCCAGCCACTCCTCCATAGTTTTAACCATACTGTTTATACCAATTGGATTGGTAGCCAGCATGATTAAGGCTAGAACTAGTTACCAGGCCCCTCAGAAAGTATTGCGAAAAAAAGTTTTTATATATGGGAGACTGGCCAGTTATAATGTTTTTCGAAAATATGATTATTTATAAGTAAAAATAAGTAAGTTCCAATTTCAAAATTTCCCTCCACATTTTTTGCGAGTTAATTCAAAGTATTGTGTCTCACTGAAATATGGATCTGCGCCGGGAACATTTTAGAGCTATGATTTTATACGATTTCAAGTGTCGCCTGAAACCGGATGAATCGTACGATAGACTTCAAATGGCATTCATGGATGAAGGCCCTTCCAAGGCAACCGTGTATCGTTGGTATAACGAATTCAAGCGCGGTCGACCAACTTTGGGGGATGACGAAAGAAGCGGTCGCCCTTTGACGGCTGTTACCGAAGAAAACGTGCTAGCAGTGAAAAATTTAATCCAAGACAATAGGCGAATTACATATCAGGAGATTCAACACATATTGAAGATTGGATCGGGAAGCGTTCACGAGATTCTACACAGCCATCTTCGCGTGAGGAGGATAGTATCACGCTGGGTGCCGCACAACCTCACCGATGCTCAGAAGCAGGCCCGGGTGGAATGGTGCCGTGATATGCTTAACAAATTTGAAGCCGGCTCGTCTCGGCGTGTTTACGACATCGTTACAGATGATGAGTCCTGGATTTATCAATACGACCCAGAAACCAAGCGCCAGTCGACTGTTTGGGTGTTTCAAAATGAGCCAACGCCTACCAAAGTGAAGCGATCTAGAAGCGGGGGTAAGATTTTGATCGCTAGCTTTTTTAATTTGACTGGCCACTTGGTATCAATTCCCTTACGGGATCAAAGAAGCATTAATGCCGAATGGTATACTACCAAATGTTTGCCAGAAGTTTTCTCTGTTATAAGCAACAAGCAACCAAACACAGGGCTCCGCGGGCTACTGCTCCACCACGACAATGCACCTGCGCACACCGCACTCAAAACGAGGGACTTCCTGGACAGCACGCCAGTCAAACTCCTGGGTCACCCTCCTTACAGCCCTGATCTAGCACCGTGTGACTTCTTTTTATTCCCAAAAATAAAAAATCAGCTCAAAGGGATACAATTTTCGTCGCCGGAAGATGCGCTGGCTGCGTTCGAGCAGGCTGTAAACGAGGTGTCTGCGGCGGACTGGAAAAAGTGTTTTGAAAACTGGTTTAGGCGCATGAATCTTTGTATAGAGGCTGGTGGAAAGTACTTTGAAAAGATTTGATAAAAATATATGTACGTATAGAACAATTTTTTTTAGTTTCGCAAAACTTTCTGAGTGTCCCACGTATATCCAAATACAACTGGCTTTATTTTCAATAATAGAGTGGGCAAACGAGCAGGTGGGTAACCGGGCGGAGTGGTGAGTGATCACCGCCACCCATGGACATCGGTGACACCAGGGGAAGGCCAGCTGACAGTCGCCACGTCGATGCGTTGGGTGTAGCCGCACTTCGGTTTTAGTCGTAAAGTCGTAACGTATCAATAAATTTGAACAACTTTACAAAATTTTGATCATTATAACATAAATAACATTGCTTCAAGTTCATACACTGTTGTAACCCAATGGTTATTAACTTTCAATATCACTGGCACTATAACAAATTCTTTCTTAATCCTTGATTACACTTAGGTATACGCCTTGGTAGTCTGCTTGGCTGGAGAGGTCAGACATTGATTTATATCATGATGCGAGTGATGACTTCACGTCGTAGCTCAGACAACTGTATAGACAGCAGACTGGAGGAGAATCGCTGATCTTTGTCGATGAAGTAATAAAAATGAGCAATGTATACTGCCCAGAGGCAGGTATAATCAAAGACTGCTCAACAACGTACGGAATTCGCGTCGCATTTATAGCTGCAATAACATGGGATAACTTTCTCACATATCAACCAATGGTTGTAATTCTATTTTACAATAATTATTTCGTATTCCAATTTATAGACTTTCGTAAGACGTAAATTTTTCATGTAATTAATCTTATGTTGCTCGATTTCACACGTAGCTTATACTAGACGTAGATACTACTATGCGTACACGAGTACTGTAGAAATAATTTAATTTATATTATTTTAATTCAAATAAGTTCAACTATTCGTGTTAAAATTATAGAATTTTGCAGTTGACATTTTTTTGTTTTTTTGAATTTTTGACGTTAGTGCAGTGGTGCCAATAATAATTTTTAGACAGCTGTGTACGTTTGGTAGAAAAGCCGTGTTTATAGGGAAAAGATCAACGGTCGGCCGAAGCACCACAGAGTACTTTGCGTATCACTGCCAAAAAAAAGGAGATACGTTTCAGCATCAACCAAATGGCGCTTTGTTTAAGTTTTTCGTGCATATTTAATTGTTCGCCATTTTTCTCTTTTTTATTTTTAATAAAAAACGTATTAACAACATTTCATTTTAAATGGGTAATCTAATCGGGAAATACCTGTCCATAACACTCTCACTCACAATTACTTTGCAAAGTTGGAATTCGGATTTACAAGCAAAGATGAACACGCACTAGATACATTTGGATACATGGAGTGATATATTTATCGAAAACATGATTACCGTGACTGAAAGCCGTAGATTTTGCTACGGCCGTAGGCCGTAGATATTGTAGTTTTTTAGCCTGAAAACCGTAGAACACGGTAATTGCCGTAGGCAACACTGCGTTAGTGATTTTTTTCTCTGTTTGACGCAAAGGTTTGACGTAGCCAAACTGGCCAAGCACGAAACAAGGTCGGCGAGGTACATACCAAAGAGTATATAATATACTACATTTAGTTCATACATTGTGCATTCAATTTATTTTATGAACACCTTTTTATAGAAATTTTCAATGGTTTTGGAATAATATTAATAAAAAAACGATGTATCGATTGCTATACTAACATGTAATTATTATTTTTTCAAATCGTTTTCGATTTGGGTGGTTTAAAACTATACGTAGTATTACATCCTCTTTGATTGAAACGTACATTGATGTTTTCCTGAACGTTGGTACTGCACCCAGGCAGAGTTTGAGAAATACTTAGTTGATGGACGATTGAGCAGAACAGTTTTTGGCGTGTGAAACACAAAATTAGTTAAGTATTGCTCAAAATTTGAGTGCCGCTTTGTTAAGTGTAGCTGGTATTCTCAAAACAGTCATTATAGTCCAGAATTGACCATACAACACCTTGTTGCAGTAGTGTTTTTTTTTCTAGTAGTTCTAACAAAGTTTTCTATTGGTTAGGTTTGAATAGGTATTAACGGTTCTTTATTAAATAAATGATAATTAAACCCGTCCGTGGTTTGGTCTATAGGTATATTTCTAAATGAATTTAACTATTAATAATTAATTTTTAATTTATGAATGAAATGTGACGTTGCTATGAGGGGCTCGTGGTTAAGTAGCAATAGCAACTGCGCGGGTTGTATGATCTGCGAGGTTAAGCTACAGTTGCCGCGGTCAGTCCGTGGATGGGTGACCATTTCGTTGCACATCGAGACCACACCGTGCGTTGCATCCTCCACTGTGCCCTCTGCTAACTTCAGAGGGACCCGCGGAGCATCGCCCCACTGGCCCAGATACGGCCCCTCTCGTGCTAGAATATTCACCACGGAAAATAAAGTACACCGAAAAAGAGTTATTTCCCGTGCCCGGGTTGCACCGGGTCATTAAACTGCTGTTCTTTCCAGACGTATGGAGAAGGACCAGCAGCTGTGGGTCGGGTGCTGGCCAGAAAACCTCCACGTGTGTTTGACGGTTGCCTGTCCCTCTGGACACGTCTGGAGAATCCTTTCGAGGGATTAACTTTCAGGGGATCAATTTCAATTTCAATGTTTTTTATTTTAAATAAACCTAATTACAGGCACTTTTGAAAGGTCAGGCTCTAGTTGCACGGTTCCAAATTGTGGGTCCTATGGAGAAGAACCGGCAAGAAACTCCATGGATAAACTCTTTTTAAAATAGGTTATTGTTTATTACATCAAATTTATTCAAATAATGTGAGTATAATGTAGGTTAATGTCAGAAATAAACAAGAGTTTAAAAGTGAGTATATTGCCTTTAGAAATAAACGTAAAAAGAGTTGCCATAGTATGTAGAAGCTGACCTGTCCCGACAGACGGCACCCGTTCACGAGCACGACATGATCTTATTGCCTATGGCGAATATTCTGACACCGGAAGGGCCCGATGTGGGCCCAGTGGGGCGTTGCTCCACGTGTCCCTCTGATGCTGTCCTTCCCTGCCCTCGTCGATATCGTAACCCCAGGAGTGCCTGCTAAGTAGTGTCCTCGCGCCTCTTGGGACCGAGGGTCTTGGCTTCACCGCCCGGACGGCGAGGAAGAAAACCTCTATAAAAATTACAGGAGGTGGAGCTTGCGAGCAGAAGACTCGGGGTAGTCTGCTGCCCGACCAGCAGCTGCAGGCGTAGCATGACCACTGTAGACAAGCGTTTTGTCTACGAAATAATAGACAAAATCTATCTATATACTATAATAAAATTGTAAAGGTCGAAAAGTCTGTACATTGAGTTTTTTTTCGCGAAAACCGGCTAGGGGGACTAGAAATAAGCAATAGAACACGAATCAATCGTTTAAAAAATTCGTCTGTCTGTCTGTTTGTTACCTCATCACGTGAAAACGGCTGAACGGATCGTAATGAAACTTAGCATTTATGTTGGTATTAGTCTAACTTAAAATATAGGGTATGTTTTATCTGAATCGGTTGAGTAGATCCAGCGATACAGCTTGACCCCTCTATTGTATTAAGTTGCATACAAAGTAGAGGTCATGATTGTTGGGAGTTGCAGGTTCCTAAAAATACAACTGGATTCTATTAGTATTATAGAAAACTAGCTTTTACCCGCGGCTTCGCTCGCGTTAAATTCTGCTAACCCACGCCAGTCCAGTCCACTGTCCCACTGTCCCGCTGTCCCACTGCCCCGCTGCCCCGCTGCCCCACTGCCCCGCTACCCCACTGCCCCGCTGCCCCGCTAGCCCACTACCCCACTGCCCCACCGTCCCACTGCCACTGTCCTACTGTCCCACTATCTCACTTTATCACTATCGTCCCGTCCCATGTCCCATGTCCTGTCCCATCCTATGTCCAGTCCCATGTGCCGTCCCACTGTCCTGTCCCATGTCCCGTCCCATTTCCCGTCCCCTGTTCCGTCCCCTGTCCCGTCCACTGTCCCGTCCACTGTCCCGTCCCCAGTCCCGTCCCCAGTCCCATCCCCAGTCCCATCCCCTGTCCACTCCACTCCATCGTACATTACTATCCGCTCGTGCAAATGCATAGAAGCTTCGATCTGTCGGGTGAGTACGCAACCCACGATTTTTTTTTTCTTTTTTTCTTTCTTTCTTTCTTTCTTTCTCAAAACCCATACCAGTTTTTAAGTCAGATCATCAGCTTTCAAACAAAAAAAAATCATCAAAATCGGTCCAGTAGTTTTAGCGTGATGCTGGAACAAACAAACAAACAGACGTTTACAATTTTATAATAGTTAAGATATAGAATAACATAACACAGCCCATCACTGTCCCGTAGCTGGGCATCGCCCTCTTCTTGGAATGAGAAGAGTTAAGGAACTGGATATTGTTAGTGTAATCGATTATCGTAACATCATCAGCTCATTACCTACTGCCCCACTGCTGGGCACGGACCTCTTCTCGGAACGAGAAGTGTTAAGAAACTAGAAAATATAGAATAACATAACGTAGTCAACCCATTACTGTCCCACTGCTGGGTATGGCCCGCTTCTCAAAATGAGAAGAGTTAATGAACTGGATATTATTAGTATTATCGAATAACATAACATTACCAGCCCATTACAGTCCCACTGCTGGACACGGGCCTCTTCTCAGCATAAAAAGAGATGGTTAGTGTTATAGAATAACTTAAAATAATCAGCCCAATTACTTCCCACTGCTAGGCACGAGCGTCTTCTCAGAATGAGGGAGCTTAGGGCTAATTCCATGAAATTCCATCACCTTAGTCGGTTGGTTGTAAAAACAAAATATAGTATGGTCGGTAAATAGTGTAATCGTCTGTGTAGGCGCTTATATGTATATATTTGAAGACATTGTGTTCATAATTATGACACGATGTTATTTTCCGACATCCACGCGGACGGAGTCGCGGGCACAGCTAGTGACAGATAAAGTTCTATACAATGTAGTTTTGTCGATTCTTCCGTAGACAAATCGGTTGTCTACAGTGGTCATGCTACGCCTGCTGGTGTAGCTGGCACAGCTAGCGTAGTTGGCACAGCTGGCGTAGTTGGCGCAGCTGGCGTAGCTGGTAAAGTCCCGTGGGTGAGATTGCGTGCAGTGGTCCATGTGCGGCACCGAGGAGGGTGCGGCTGACACTAGGCCGCACGGGTAAAAGGGGCTCGCATGCTTGTTGCGGGCCGGGACCTGTCGGAGGTGAATACTCACGGGTTCCCACGCCCCCGGCTAAGGTAGTTGAAAGAACATCGTGTTGGTTTTAGTCGCTAAAAGTCCGACACTGGCTCCGTCTACCCCGGGCGGTGTGCGTCCATGAGGATTTCCTCACGGAAAAAAAATGAGCAGCTTTGAGTTTTTCGAAGGAAGTTCCTTAACGAGGCTTGCAGTAGGTGTGATTCTGGAGGAAATGTAACGTCACGTAAGATTTTTGTGATATGTTTAGGCATGTACGCACACCGCACGTTCTCACTTTCTTTTTCTTTCTAGTATGTCTGTTTGTGTGCGTGAGGAATCGTTCCTGACCGAGGGTCCCCTGACCGCACAGGTTTTTTTTTAATTAGCAAATTCTCAGTAGCAGTCCGAAGTCTGGATCTGTGCTCGGTTAGTGGCAATAAGCTCGCCCCTATGGGACTGATAACATAACTAACAAAATGTGAGTGTACCTATTATAAACCTCGGACTACCCCTTCAGGGAAATACCTACAGGCGTGATATTATGAATGTACGTGGGACACTCAGAAAGTTTTGCGAAACTAAAAAAAATTGTTCTATACGTACATATATTTTTATCAAATCTTTTCAAAGTACTTTCCACCAGCCTCTATACAAAGATTCATGCGCCTAAACCAGTTTTGAAAACACTTTTTCCAGTCCGCCGCAGACACCTCGTTTACAGCCTGCTCGAACGCAGCCAGCGCATCTTCCGGCGACGAAAATTGTATCCCTTTGAGCAGATTTTTTATTTTTGGGAATAAAAAGAAGTCACACGGTGCTAGATCAGGGCTGTAAGGAGGGTGACCCAGGAGTTTGACTGGCGTGCTGTCCAGGAAGTCCCTCGTTTTGAGTGCGGTGTGCGCAGGTGCATTGTCGTGGTGGAGCAGTAGCCCGCGGAGCCCTGTGTTTGGTCGCTTGTTGCTTATAACAGAGAAAACTTCTGGCAAACATTTGGTAGTATACCATTCGGCATTAATGCTTCTTTGATCCCGTAAGGGAATTGATACCAAGTGGCCAGTCAAATTAAAAAAGCTAGCGATCAAAATCTTACCCCCGCTTCTAGATCGCTTCACTTTGGTAGGCGTTGGCTCATTTTGAAACACCCAAACAGTCGACTGGCGCTTGGTTTCTGGGTCGTATTGATAAATCCAGGACTCATCACCTGTAACGATGTCGTAAACACGCCGAGACGAGCCTGCTTCAAATTTGTTAAGCATATCACGGCACCATTCCACCCGGGCCTGCTTCTGAGCATCGGTGAGGTTGTGCGGCACCCAGCGTGATACTATCCTCCTCACGCGAAGATGGCTGTGTAGAATCTCGTGAACGCTTCCCGATCCAATCTTCAATATGTGTTGAATCTCCTGATATGTAATTCGCCTATTGTCTTGGATTAAATTTTTCACTGCTAGCACGTTTTCTTCGGTAACAGCCGTCAAAAGGCGACCGCTTCTTTCGTCATCCCCCAAAGTTGGTCGACCGCGCTTGAATTCGTTATACCAACGATACACGGTTGCCTTGGAAGGGCCTTCATCCATGAATGCCATTTGAAGTCTATCGTACGATTCATCCGGTTTCAGGCGACACTTGAAATCGTATAAAATCATAGCTCTAAAATGTTCCCGGCGCAGATCCATATTTCAGTGAGACACAATACTTTGAATTAACTCGCAAAAAATGTGGAGGGAAATTTTGAAATTGGAACTTACTTATTTTTACTTATAAATAATCATATTTTCGAAAAACATTATAACTGGCCAGTCTCCCATATATAAAAACTTTTTTTCGCAATACTTTCTGAGGGGCCTGGTATGTAAAATAGAATACCTCGTAAGAATGAAGTCAGTATTCTATGGTAAAACGAAAAGTTAATAACAAAACTTTTTGTTTGAATATTGTTATGCAACCTCTTTAGGTATTTTATGGAATCAATGCCACCTAGAAAAACGAGAAAAAACAAACCATACGTCGTCATGGTGATACATTTGTTGACTTCAAAAATATTGAAAAATTATGTAAATAAATCTATATGAAAATACTTGGAAAAAACCAATGTTTATGGAAAAAACTAAGAACCATTAGGTCATACATCCATGGAACCACACATGGAACAAACATAATATTGTTTTGATGAATGAAAAAACACACTATGAGTCTGTCATTTTTATTTCCACATGTTTGTTGGAACAAAATTCACAGTTTAGAGATTTATGATAGATACCTTGAATGTCTTTGATCTGATAAGTAGGTATTTGAATAAATAAACTATGAACATTCGGTACTTATATAACATTAAACTGTTTTAACTTATGATTGTAACTTTTACTGACACTATCACTGGTTTTTCCCAATCCTTGGTAGACAATCCCAATCCTTGGTGTACTCGGGTCCACACCTACGTAGTCCAGATGGACAAACAGATGGGCAGATGCCCAAAGATAATATAAGCACTACCATCTGCCTAGCTGGAGAGTTTTATTTTATCTATCACGATCGGCGCAGACTGGAAGAAGCTGGTTCAATATTGGTTGATGTTTTAATAGGAATGAGATATTATCAGCATGTACTCCTCCGAAAGACAAACATGCTTGTACGGCCTGCAGATTGATTCTTCGCGTCTCATCTTCGCAGTTCACTAAATCTGTGACGGCATATGTCCACTATCTCACATATTGAATCAACCAATGCAAGGTTGTAATCCAGTAATAATAAATTTATGTTATAATTCAACCAACGACCCCAACATAACGATTTTATTATTAATTAATAGTAAGTTCGTATTCCAGTCACTAGTTATAGGTAGCAGGTTAAGATTTAACGAAGTTATATCATTGCTGGATTTCTCACACGTTTCTTGTGTGACAAGATACGAATACCTACTGTAGAAATAATTTAATTTCTATTGATGTATGTATTTAAATCAATAGAGGTACAAATGATACACTAAATTAAAATACCGTGGTTTTCTTTAAATTGTTGACGTTGGGATTGGGAAGTGCAATCCATTCTAGGCATATCGTGCCGCTGCGTTCTAAAATTATACATCATACTTTGTTAAAAAAATAGTGATTATAATTATTTTTGTAGCATTTTATAATTATTTCGGCATAATATTATTGAATTCTAAATGTCGATACTCTTTTCTTTAGACTTACATATGATTTAATTTATCGTTTCATATCCGGTTTCCGCACATGAATCGAAACGTAGAAATGTTAACCTGAACGTTGGCACTAGACTTAAGTAGTTACTTAGTTAATGGAGGTTTGAGTGGAAAATTTTTCAACATGTGAAACACAAAATACTTAAATATTCGTTTTAAGTAAACTCAATTTTTGAGCGCCGCTTAGTTAAGTAAAGCTGAAATTCTCAAATCAGAAACCGGCCGTAAGTGTTATTACACTACACGGTCTCAAAGACAGTCTTAGCACCGCGCGCTGAATACCGCGTAGTGTAATAAGCGTTTAATTTCTAAAGTATATATGGATGGAAACGGGGTCGTGGCAGACCACGCAGGAGATGGAGAGACGAGTTGGGTGTCGTCCTAGACAGCTGGCAAGAGGCGGCACAGAACTAAATCTATACTTTTAAATATCTGTGGGGTAGACATAACAATTTTTTTCCACTCCACTCCACTCCACTCCGCTCCCCTCTACTCCACTCCACTCCACTGCGCGATAAGTCTTTCTGTGATAAGCCAAATTATATGCGGGTGTAGCCGTGGGCAAAGTCATAAGAAAAGTATTATTAGGTACATATTCTATGGCAAAGTCTAGTAACTGTATAAAATAATCCTAACACGCTAAAATACAAATAGTTTTAATTGTAAACCAAAAGACCAATTTTAGTTACAATTAACTCGTTATAGTACGTCTACAAATAGATATGTACGATGTACGAGTATCAGTTTTAAACTAATTGAATTGGAACTGCAATGGTCCACTGGGTAGAAGTGTCCGAGAACCTAACCGCAACTCGTGCAAAATAAATAAATTCCTGATTTGCCCCCCTCCCCTCCCGAGCCAAAAGCTGGGTACGCCCATGTGAACAATATTTACTTTAGTCTCAAAGTAAATGAAAATTGTCTTGGGCTAACTCAGTTTGTGGCCGGGGGGGGGGGGGGGGGCAATTAGAAATTTCCTGTAGGTAATACAATTAAATGGAACATAAAGAGGAGTTTGCATTAATTAGATTGGGAAAAGTCAGCTGCAGTAAGATCTAAAGAAAGAATACTGAAAACCTGAAAAGACTGTGAGCAAAGCGAGCCTGAATTTGGTAGGTACCTACTTTATTGCGAAAACTTAGCAAATTGAAATGTGTGTAAGCAAAAAGTGACCTACTTATGCTGTACGAAGTGAACTGTAGCGTCTATAGGTAGTGTCCTTATAAAAATTTCTATCTCAAATCCCTCCGATGTTACATAAATCATTGTTACGTAAGAGTAAGGAAGGATAGATCCTCGAAACTTCCATCAACAAACATGATTTACAAACAATAGCCTGCATGTATGCGCGCGCAACACGCCGCGCCGCCAGGTTTTAGTGATTGCGAGGGTCGAGTACGCAACCCACGATTTTTTTTTCTTTTTTTCTTTCTTTCATTCTTTCTTAAAACCCATACCAGTTTTTAAGTCAGATCATCAGCTTTCAAACAAAAAAAAAATCATCAAAATCGGTCCAGTAGTTTTAGCGTGATGCTGGAACAAACAAACAAACAGACGTTTACAATTTTATAATAGTTAAGATAAGATTAAGAAGATAAGATAATATACTTGAAGAAGAACGTAATTAGAAATTGTAGACTGAAAATAGTATTTTTTTAGTTACACCAAGATAACTTTATGCTTATTCGTATATTAAACATATAAACAAGTTGTTATATTCGAAAATTAAAAAAAAAACTAAATATTTTAATAAGTAACACCATTTGTTTTTCATCTGTAATCATTACAAACCGGCCAAGAGCATGTCGGGCCATGCTCAGTATTATAGGGTTCCTTAAGTAGGTCTAATTACAAACGAATCAAATCGAATATGCTATTTTAGTTTTTGCAAACAGCGCCACCTAGCGCTAAATTTAAGAAGTGAATTTAGCGATAGGTGGCGCAGTTACTTTGTGTTAACAATATAACACAAAGTTTCTTTTTGTGATTTTTTAAAATAGAAAGTAACTAAAGAAGCATTATTTGCTAAGATCATTTTTATCTAAGGTCAATGACCTATGAACTAGGACGTCTTAAGTATTTTTCAGTTTTCTCACTATAACTCAAAAATTTATAATCACATTATACTCGAAATAATTTTAAAAGAGAGTTTTTATAAAAGTCTATGAATGTGGAAGATTACAAGTTTCTATGTTGCATAGTTTGGAAATGGCAGGGGGGGGACACATTGTAAGCCACTTTGGTGGGCTATATTTCGCAGATGGTACACCTGATAAAAAAGAGATGTATGAAACACTACCTTCATTTTAGTAGACCTATTCAATGAAACCCCACAAGAGGGGGTGCAGTGAAAAAAAAAATTCATCCCCATTTCACATGTATGGGCGCCACCCCTAAAATACGTTATCAAGATTTTATATTCTTTTAAAATTGAGATCTATATCTAAACCATTTTTTAACAAAATTTCATTTACTTATGTTTATAACTGTAGAAGTTATTAAGCTGTAAAGGATTAGGACAGACGGACAGACGGACAGACGGATAGACGGACAGACGGACAGACGGATAGATGGACAGACGGACAGACGGACAGACGGACAGACGGACAGACGGACGGACATGACGAAACTATAAGGGTTCCTTGTAGGACTACGGAACCCTAAAAAGAGTGTTTAACCGTATAGTTCGTAGCGGTCCCTAAAATGCCCCCGACATGAGAACCACCGTAAGCTCAGTTTGGTCCCATTTATGGGACGGAATAATATGTCAAACGTCACCCTAATTAAATATATGAATATTTAATGTACTATCTATCGAATCATGTATGAGTACGCTAATTAGGATATTTAAATAAAAAGCACGTGTGTCAGTGCCATTATATCTTTAATATTTAGCGCTTGCGCGTTATAATATACCTATACCTTTGAAAATTCCAAGTGAATACTGCAATAACCGCCATTTTTTTACAGTGATGATCGAGGCTAAAAAACATAAAATTTGTCGATTCTGTACATCCAAACTTTACAGAATCAACTAATAAATCACTCATCATATAATAATTCGTGGGAATAATCCTTCATATTGGTAAAACTAGTAGTGATAACAAAGTTTTTCTTATCTAAAGTAGAAGTTTCCCGCCGATTGCGCGTTTTTCGTTGTATATTATCACTATTATCACTCATTGTATTTAGTACGCGTGGTAAAAAAATGCCAGAATCTATTGAAAAATATAATAAACTACAAGAAAATAGCCATGTTTTAACGTAGAAACACACACGTTGATAAAATATAACAAAATCTTTGTTATCACTCCCCAATTTGCGATTCAGAATTAGCCGCCATACCATAGATGACATAAGTTATTACTTTTTTTTTGGACAATGATGTGTCAATGCGATTATGTGAATCGATTATATATTGTTTTTTTTTCGAACCGATTAATAAAACAAGTATTATAAGAAATCGATATTTTCATATTTATGATATCAAATATTACATGTATTTACCTACGTGAAAACAAAAATATATTTTTAAAATCATAAAAATTATTATTCGAAGTATTTCACCACATCTAGCTATACTTACTATCATAAAATTGTAAAGGTCGAAATGTCTGTACATTGAGTTTTTTTTCGCGAAAATCGGCTAGGGGGACTAAGCAATACAACACGAATCATTCGTTTTTAGAATTTATGTCTGTCTGTTTGTTACCTCATCACCTTAACAGCTGAACGGATCGTAATGAAACATTGCATTTGTATAGGTATTAGTCTAACTTAAAAGAAAGAGGATATTTCATCTTAATTGGTTGAGTAGATTCAGCGATACAGCTTGACCCCTCTATTGTATTAAGTTGCATACAAAGTAGAGGTCATGATTGTTGGTTTATTGCAGGTTCCTAAAAATACAACTAGATGTCGTTAGTATTATAGAAAATATTGAATACCATAACATAGTCAGCCCATTACTGTCCCACTGCTGGTGGGTATGGGCCTCTTCTCAGAATGAGAAGAGTTAAGGAACTGGATATTGTTAGTGTAATAGATTATCTCAACATAATCAGCCCATTACTGTCCCACTGCTGGGGACGGACCTCTTCTTAGAACAAGAAGAGTTAAGAAACTAGAAAATATAGAATAACAAAACAGACAGCTCATTACAGCTGTCCCACTGCTGGATATGGGCCTCTTCTCAAAATGAGAAGAGTTAATGAACAGGATATTGTTAGTGTTATAGAATAACATAACATTATCAGCCCATTACTGTCCCACTGCTGGGCACGGGCCTCTTCTTACAATGAGAAGAGTTAAAGAACTGGATGTGGTTAGTGTTATAGAATTACATTACATAATCAGTCCAATTACTGTCCCACTGCTGGGCACGAGCGTCTTCTCAGAATGAGAAGAGTTTAGGGCTAATTCCATTACCTTAGCCGATTGGTTGTAAAAACAGAATATATAATGGTAGGTGAATAGTGTAATCGTCTGTGCGCTTAAGTATATTAGAAGACATTGTGTTAATAAACATGACATGATGTTATTTTCCGACATACACGCGGACGGAGTCACGGGCACAGCTAGTTGAAAATAAAGTATGTCGTTTGGCGCCGAATTTATCCACCTTCGATTGGAATAAGTTTGCATTCGTAATTCAAAATTTTAAAAACCGGCCAAGAGCATGTCGGGCCATGCTCAGTATTATAGGGTTCCTTAAGTAGGTGTTACAAACAAATCAAATCGAATATTAATCACGGCTATTTTAGTTTTTGCAATAGACGGCAGCATTGGCGACTCAGAGAGTGATGTCAGTAGCCGCTAGATGGCGCTATACAGTGCCAAATGTAATACACGGCACTTGACGGCAGCATTGGCGACCCAGAGAGTGTTGTACAACGCCGCTAGATGGCGCCAAATTTAAGAAGTGTGTCGTCAACATAACACAAAGTTACTTTTTGTGATTTTTTCAAATAGAAAGTAGCTAAAGGAGCATTATTTGTTATGATCATTTTTCTCTAAGGTCAATGACCTTTGAACTAGGACGTTTTAAGTATTTTTCAGTTTTCTGTCTATAACTCAAAAAATTATAATCACATTATACTCGAAATAATTTTAAAAGAGAGTTTTCACAAAGGTCTATCAATGTTGAAGATTATAAGTTTCTGCGTTGCATAGTTTAGAAATGGCAGGGGGGGGGACACATTGCAAGCCACTTTGGCGGGCTATATTTCGCAGATGGTACACCTGATAAAAAAGTGATGTATGAAACATTACCTTCATTTTAGTAGACCTATTCAATGATACCCCACACGAGGGGGCGCAGCGAAAAAATTTTTTTTTTCCCCATTTCACATGTATGGGCGCCACCCCTAAAGAACGTAAAAACGATTTTTTTATTCTTTTAAAATTGAGATCTATATGCAGACTATTTTTTAACAAAATTTCATTTACTTATGTTTATAACTGTAGAAGTTATTAAGCTGTAAAGGATTAGGACAGACGGACAGACGGACAGACGGACGGACATGACGAAACTATAAGGGTTCCTTGTAGGACTTCGGAACCCTAAAAATGAGCGTTCTGTCTTTAGACTAGGTAATAAAACACTGAGTGATAATTTCATTCAAAGTTCCGCTCAAAGTTGAAGGACAAAAACAATCTATGTGCGCCCGCAATGGGCCACTTAAAATTTCGCCACCACACACACAGGCGTGCTTTAAATATACGACCGTAGCCTTTTCAGGCAAACTTGAAATTACTTCACTCCACATGTGACTATTTCGTTTCTTAGGCCTATTAGTTACTCTAAGATTATATCCAAAATTATTCAATAAATACGGAAAAATAAATTTTATCTATGAAACAAATCTCGCAATGACGTTAAAAATTATTTGACAAAATAGCTATATTACATTAAATTTTATAAAAGCAACGGAGAGACATCTCTTGCAAAACCGGGATAAGTACCTCACCTATTACCTACAATAATGGTTTAGCTACTTATTATCAACTCTTCGAACCCGGCACACACTGGCTTTTCGAATTTATAGGTAAGCGAATCAAAATTTCTGTGGACATATTATTATCATGAAGAAAGATGCACATCCTGAGAGTGTTCTAAGAAATTATGCGTGTGGTCTACCAACCGACATTCAGGCCAGCGTGGTGGACTAAGGTCTAAAGAAGAGAAGCACGTGTCCAACAGTGGGATAGTAATTGGGCTAATTATGCTCACGCATAGCGAAAATCCTTCTCATTCTGAGAAGAGGTCCGTGGCCAGCAGTGGGAGAGACACGGAACAAAAGAATATATTCTTTTCCTCTATGGGGAGAATAAAGGGATGATTATGTCATAGCTAAAATCAAATTTTGTACACCTATTGGATTTTCGCTAATATACTATTTGTGAGCACTTGTTTAGATCAATATTACTGTGTGTCTTAATAAATAAATATTAACAAAGGCTTAGGCCATAGTCCACCATGCTGGCCATTCATTCTTAGAAGAGACTGTAACATGTTAATAATTTTGCTCAAACATGGCAAAAGACAAATTCAGTACATTTCGATTTTGGTCAATATACTGGGCACACTGTAGTTTAGCTTACAAGGACTAGTGCTTAGGCCATAGTCCGCCGTGGACTGCGCGCTATGTTGGCCATTGATTCCGAGAAGAGAACCTTGCCCAGCAGTGTGACTGAATCGGTTATAATTCTGCTCACACATAGCAAAATTTAAGTTCAGCACATTTTATAACATACAAAATTATATCGTTAATACATTAAGTTTGAAACAAAAAACCTGTGCGGTCAGGGGACTCCCGTCAGGAACGAAGTTCCTCACGCACACACACACAGGCACACTAGAAAGAGAAAGAGAGAGAGAGAGCTCGCGGTGTGCATATATGCCTGCTCATAACGCAAAACTCTTACGTGACGTAACATTTTCTCCCGAATTTACCGCAAGCCGCGTTATGGAACTTTTTTAAACTTATTATTTCAAATTATTTATTTATAAACTAAAAATAAATTTGTCGTATTCAATAATTAATGATGAATATTAACGATAAATAAAGAATTCATATAATTAAATTTTGCGGGACTAAAAACGTATACGAACTTTGTTTTATTTTTTTATGATAATTTTTCGATTAGGCCGAATGAGTATCGATATGACTGAATGAAACATTTGTATTGTGATTACAATTTTGGATAAATGGTCAGCACTAGTGCTTCTCAACTTTTTAAAATTAACATTTATATCGACGTAGAATTTTACGTAAATTTTATCGTGCTATTTATTATATTATGTATCGTTAATGATAAAAAGTAATATGCCAATAAAAAGGAAATATCTTTAAGTTTCCCTTTTGCCAGCGTTTTAACAAGTGGTTAGGTTACTAATGTGCATTTTTTGAGCTTATCTAAGCCCTCTTACAATTGCATAGGTATAGAAATTTATGTTTTATATTCATTAAATTGTAAGATGCATCCAGTTTTATAGACATAACACATAATTTAATAAATACTCAATAGATACTGGGTATTAAATTGTAGAAAAAACCTAAGTTTCACATTAAATTCATAGATTGAAAGTTGTATGCAAATTCCCGATTTCATGAGATTTCATGACGTAATTTGCGACAAGTCGCCGAGTCAGCTGATATGACAAATGTCAGAATCTTGTCGAGCAGAGAGGTTAAGATGGATACAATATAACAACGTTTAGGTACTTCTAAATTTTATTGCTTTTCATACAAAAAATTTGAGAAATCGCAATTTTGAGGTAGCTTCCGGTCCTTGTCTGTAAGTCGAAAGATTCTGATTTTCGGTTGGCTCAAAAGACTGCATTTCCAAGATGGCACCACCCACATACGACAGGATTTTTTTTTCTACTCTATAAAATTCGGCCCGACCAAAAAGTTTTTAATGCAATTTCTTTAGCAGCCGTATTTTCTCTATGGAGGCGCGCGCCAGAGCGCATGCGTGTGAATGACAGCTGGATATGAGCGCCTTATTCACCTTGATGTATGCAAAATGTTGTAGAAAAATATAATTAAAAATCACCGGTTCCCGTCATCGTAGCGAGGTAAAATACATACCAGTTTTTAAGTCAAATCATAAGTTTTTAGTCACAAACCCTTTCAATAAAATCGGTCTAGTAGTTTTATAGTGATGCTGGAACAAACAAACAGACAACTGACATTTAACAATTTTATAATAGTAGTAGATAGCAACACGTTTCTTAATAGCTTGCGAAAAAATGAGGAAAACAAGAGTTTTCAATCTGCGTAATTCATAATTTCTTTGAAATAAGTGGTACTCCAACCTGCCTTTAGTTATAGTAGTATATAGTTTTTCTGTGTGTTCACAAAGAAATCAAAGAAATCATTGGTAACATAATTGAATCCAAAAGACGTGCTAGCCATGCTTGGATCACTGAGGTGGTTAATTTTATCATTTTTCTAAGCAAGCATTGATATGAACTTTTAAAATGTCATTAGGTAGGCGTCAGTGTTTCCCGAGAAGTATAATCTGGTGGTCTTCAAGGCTCGAGTGAATAGGTTTTTGCGGGGCAAGTGTGAACCATCATCGAGCGCCTCTCAGCTTAGTTATTTTTATTAAAATAAAAACATTGCCCTACGTCACAGACCAGTAAGCTCTAGACGCCGATTAGCCGGATACCCCCGATCACCAAACATATGCAGTAGCACTGCATATCATGCGCCCCGCCCCCAATCGGCACGTCACTCCGTTAGCGAGCGGCACCAATCATACGGAATTATATCACCGAACTTTTGAACTGACCAACTATAACGCGCCGTCCGCCTCCGGTCCCATACATTTTACGACTGTGTTCTCATGCAAAACTTTGTTTATGCGTATCTTGAGGCTTACTGGTCTGTGCCCTACACTAAGAATAATCGTAAAACACAACACCCAGAGCCAGAACTGAATCTGAACGGAATCTGTAGGCTTTTTACTAACCACCATTTTCCCCTCTTCCAGATGTTCGCAATCTTCGCTCTTCCGCCACACATAACGCCCTCCTCCAGCCACACAGTGGAATCAAAACCGTACGTACCGCTTCGCATGCGTAAATACGTTAAAAATAATAATATACAATTCTATTATCTATAAAAAATATATTTAGAATTTTATGTAAAGACCATCATCATCATCATTGTCATCTTAGTTTTCCTGCGACCACGAACGCTTTCGAAACGTCAGGAAAACCAATTTAAATAATATACGTGATTTCAAACATCTTCACAAACTTTCACATTTATAATATTAGTAGGATTTATTTATTTTAAATTAGGAATATTTACAGTGATCTTTATCATGGTGAAACTAGGTAATAGGTATCCTGTGCCATTTACAAATTTTCACAGGTAGAGAAAATATGGACAAAAACAGACGAAACGCGCGCGCCCGCCTTTCGTCTTAAATGTTATACCGAAATATAATGAGATTATTTCCATTGATATTTATCTTACCACACTATAAAAGGGTAGATCCACCCATTCTCCTTTATTTATCAGATAGGTCATCAGTAATATTTATGTAAGCTCGAGTTAGTAACATCTACAATGTAGGTTTGTTGCTTGAATTAGTAATCAGATTATACATCTACAATGTAGGCTTGTTTATGTAACATTATTTATACATACAGCCGTGATGTTTATGGTACATCATTACAAAATATTATGTCATAGTGTCTCTCATTGTAGGCCTAAATATGTTTTCATCGCAAAATCATACTTACCAGCTAAGTTTGGACTGAATTCGAGTTCAATGAACGGAGTTGGTTCCAATCATAAAGGTATTATACTGACGTAATAGAGACACTGTCACCTCATTATCACGTCACCGAAAGCAAAATGAGTTTATGTGCGAAATTGACACGTGTAGGGGTGATTTTTAGTGATGTAACATGGACGTTTCCGCATTATCGATATAGTTCAACCAGCCTTACTTTTAAGGAGTGGTAGTATTTTAAAACTGCTAAGCTATTAAGTAACTATTGTTTTAAAATTACAGATATTCGAGACATAATTTTATTTGTTTTAAAAGATTGAGTTACGCAATTATGGGCTATATTATAATTACATTATTAATGTCACGAAGGTAAGGAATACATAAGTAAGAAATAAAAAAATCAATTAATCATCATTTCAGCCATAAGTCGTCCACTGCTGGACACAGGCCTCCCCCAAGCATATATTGGGGGGATATGCCATAATCGCCACGCTTGGCAGGCGGGTTGGCGATCGCAGTTGGTTGGTTAAATACTCAGAGAACGCTGCTGCCCATCCTCTGGTGAATCCCTTAGTCGCCTTTTACGACACCCATGAGAAGATATAGGCTGGTGCAATTCTTTACGTCCGGCGCCACACGGAACATTTTACAATTAATCATATTAGTTTTAATTAGGTGTATAGAAAGGTTTTCAATCCCGGAACTAAGTTCCTGTACACGATTCCGGAATTGGTCAAATTATTGAATTTTGATGAAAAATTACAATATCTATGAACTTGACAAGTTTTCTTGTCCAGTCAACTTAAGTTACACATCAGACTTATACATTATAATTTTATCGACTTAGATTTAGAAACATCAGTGTTTCGATAATTTCTAGTTATTAGTTAGTTTTTATTTCAAATAGGCAAAGAATTAAATGTCGAGAATTTAGTTGCACGATTCCAAAAACAAAGATATAGGATCTTTGTTTTTGGAATCGTGCAACTAAATTCTGAGGATGAAATTGGAGGTGGAGCAAGAACCTGGCCATGATTTTCGATTCGATACAGACGACCGAATCATATAAAATCAAGTCTGCGTCAGCTCAAGAAAAAGTTTTCTCAGCGGCAGGCTAAATTTGCAACCGGCTAAGAATCCATCTCTTAGCATTCGCATACTTGACAATCTAGCATTTGCAAGAACCCATTTTCTAAATATGGTATATTTTTACAAATTGAATCTTCTTCTTCTTCGTGTCGACATGAGCTACATAATAATAATAGCTCATGTCGTGGGGAAAAGATTAGCCAGTCAGCAGGTTGATAGCGGGGCTGACTGCCCAGAGTGCGCCGGACGATCAATTAAATATCGTCACTCGTGGAGGCTCTTTTAATGCACAAATTGAATGATCACATGAGACTTTCCGTCTTCATGTCTCAGTTTGGCGAACCGACTTGCAGTACCATTCAGGTAACAGACTAGTTGGTATTTCAGTCGTTATGGGCAAAGGTAACCGCTTAACATTAGGTGGGTCTTTAGCTCGTTTCGCCATCATATAACATGAAAAATAAGTGTATAAAACTTTTTTGTTGTATTTTTTGTATCTATGAGATTTGTTTTAGTAAAAAGGACCTATCTGATCAAACTTAGAGCCGCGGATAGCAACCTAGTCCCTTCCATGATTAAGATGCTCTATGAAGTTTCATGGGAATTTGTATTCCATGAGAACAGCAAGACCAGTGGTTTCTAGCAATGATGACCAAAGAGCCCAGTTCGCGCGCCGTTAATACTGATGATCTCCCGATATACGTGTGTGGTCATATTTGAAGAGCTTATTTATTGAGTGCTATCGAACAACTTTTACTACGAGGTCAACCCTGAAATCTAATAAAAAACAGCTATTCCCTACATTAGTGTTCACACGAATCGACAAAATGTAGTAAACAGCAGATTTTTTTCGCGATTTCAGGGTTGCTCCAGTTATAATAATGTACTCTGTGGTTGCTCCCATAGTAAATGTTGTTCGTTATGATGAGTTTTTATTTATTTTATTTATTCAATCACAGGTACAATTTCTTTAGCTTTAATTTACTAGAAAACTCACCAAACTATCAAGTTTAACGGCGAGATGCGCTCATACATATGTATATTATCTTACCCTTACGTAAACATGCAACATGAAAACAAACTTAATTAGCAACAAATCAAACCGTAGGTATGGATCGTTGGTGATTTCATTAAACGATACAGTTATCCTTAAAATATCTACTGCAAACCCTGTAATTTTTTCGAGGCTTTCAGCTTTTTTTATATTTTATTTTATTGTATAGGATGGCGAAACGAACTAAAGGCCCACCATATGTTAAGCGGTTACCTTTGCCAATAACAACTGCAATACCATCTAGGCTGTTACCTAAATGGTACCGCAAGTCGGTTCGCCAAACAACATGAAGATGGAAAGTCTCATGTGATTGTAATTACACCGGCACCCGTACCATTCTGACCGAAACACAGCAATGCAAGCATCACTATTTGGCGGAGAATAGTAGATACGGTGCTTATTCGTTTTAACATTTGTGCCCATCCATTTTTCTTTAATAACAGCATTTACAGGAAATCTGGAAGTTATGAAGTTAGCCGGTCAATATTTTACAGCATTTTTAGCCCGGCCGCACATTGTCATAAAATAGCACCGTATTTACATTTTAATATGTCAAAAGCAGACATACGATTCGGAAAATTCTGTCAGTCTGCGGGGCTGGTACTAAAATTAACTGTATAAATGTAAAATAAGAATTATGAAAGTAGTATTGTCCTGCAGATACTTACCTGTGAAACGTCTCTTTGCCATAGACGTACAACATACTATTATAACATCGTAAAAGTACAACCATGGTATAGGTTAAGGTGCGTCAGTTTTTTTCTGTGATCAATGAATGAATCATTGTGATTTCCTTCCAATGTGCGGTCGGACTAAATCAACCTTTCAATACTTTCAACCGACTTCAAAAAAAGGAGGAGGTTCTCAATTCGATTGTATTTTTTTTAAAGCAGTAAGGGACACTAACTTGTTACATGTACGTGGGACACTCAGAAAGTTTTGCGAAACTAAAAAAAATTGTTCTATACGTACATATATTTTTATCAAATCTTTTCAAAGTACTTTCCACCAGCCTCTATACAAAGATTCATGCGCCTAAACCAGTTTTCAAAACACTTTTTCCAGTCCGCCGCAGACACCTCGTTTACAGCCTGCTCGAACGCAGCCAGCGCATCTTCCGGCGACGAAAATTGTATCCCTTTGAGCTGATTTTTTATTTTTGGGAATAAAAAGAAGTCACACGGTGCTAGATCAGGGCTGTAAGGAGGGTGACCCAGGAGTTTGACTGGCGTGCTGTCCAGGAAGTCCCTCGCTTTGAGTGCGGTGTGCGCAGGTGCATTGTCGTGGTGGAGCAGTAGCCCGCGGAGCCCTGTGTTTGGTCGCTTGTTGCTTATAACAGAGAAAACTTCTGGCAAACATTTGGTAGTATACCATTCGGCATTAATGCTTCTTTGATCCCGTAAGGGAATTGATACCAAGTGGCCAGTCAAATTAAAAAAGCTAGCGATCAAAATCTTACCCCCGCTTCTAGATCGCTTCACTTTGGTAGGCGTTGGCTCATTTTGAAACACCCAAACAGTCGACTGGCGCTTGGTTTCTGGGTCGTATTGATAAATCCAGGACTCATCACCTGTAACGATGTCGTAAACACGCCGAGACGAGCCTGCTTCAAATTTGTTAAGCATATCACGGCACCATTCCACCCGGGCCTGCTTCTGAGCATCGGTGAGGTTGTGCGGCACCCAGCGTGATACTATCCTCCTCACGCGAAGATGGCTGTGTAGAATCTCGTGAACGCTTCCCGATCCAATCTTCAATATGTGTTGAATCTCCTGATATGTAATTCGCCTATTGTCTTGGATTAAATTTTTCACTGCTAGCACGTTTTCTTCGGTAACAGCCGTCAAAGGGCGACCGCTTCTTTCGTCATCCCCCAAAGTTGGTCGACCGCGCTTGAATTCGTTATACCAACGATACACGGTTGCCTTGGAAGGGCCTTCATCCATGAATGCCATTTGAAGTCTATCGTACGATTCATCCGGTTTCAGGCGACACTTGAAATCGTATAAAATCATAGCTCTAAAATGTTCCCGGCGCAGATCCATATTTCAGTGAGACACAATACTTTGAATTAACTCGCAAAAAATGTGGAGGGAAATTTTGAAATTGGAACATACTTATTTTTACTTATAAATAATCATATTTTCGAAAAACATTATAACTGGCCAGTCTCCCATATATAAAAACTTTTTTTCGCAATACTTTCTGAGGGGCCTGGTATGGTGCTAGGTAGTACAAAAAATATATAATTGAAACTATCGACATATCGATATATTTTGAGCAATCCATATGCGAAACGGTTTCATTTTCACGTACACAATATTTTTTTATCTAACACATAATTATTTAAAATAACATATTATATAGAAAATACGGTATTTACTGCATGTTATTAATGCATTACTAAATGATTTAAAGAATAACTTCTATGAAAATAAGCATTATGAAAGTTGTATTGTCCTGCAGATACTTACCTGTGAAACATCTCTTTCTTTAGGTTAATAATGTAAATTACACAGCAGTATAACACAGAACACTACACCAATACGATTATTGATATTAATTGGATAAAATACAGAACGATTGTGAAATAAATCATAAAATAATACGAGATTATATTTTGATGGGACGCTATGGGAGATTACAATTTTCAAAATCGGTTCTACTGACATTTTATTATGTCTCTTTCTAGCATATAGGTTTTTTCGTAAAGATCGGTATCTCAGTCGCACACTGTAGTGGTCTATTACGTTAGTATAGAAATGTCTTTGGTTCCAATTTAATTTGCATACCCATTCTTATTCAAATCTAACCATTCTATCTACTGTCCTGTGTATTATAAATTTAATGTTTATCAATTCGGTGTATAATCCTGTACTTTACTTGTTGTATTTTAGATTCCTTGCGTATTAGGGTCAGTTTCCACCAAACGGAAAAATCCATGAGGATGCTCGACCTTTTTTATTTTTTTCACTGAATAAGTACAAGTATCAGTATGTCTTTTAATGTCTTTGATCAGTATTGACTTTAAGGCGCTAATAAAACTAAGCGGCGCCCCCTTTAGTAAAAAAATATTACTCGCTGAGCACATCATTTATCTAAAAATTACTTTTTAACAATTGAAGTACAGGTATTGAGTTTAATCAGAAACTATTAACTCTGTAAATTATAGTTCGCTGTAGTTGTAGATACAAAAAATGCGAAAAACTGACTTTTTGGCACTTTTCTCTTGATTATGAATTTCCATATTACATGAATTCAAGTTTTTAACTTTTATACCTATGTTTTACAAATAAATTATTTTGATTTTGATTTTGAATTTTTCGTTCAAACATCAAACAAATTTATTAAAAGTATCGAAAAATTGCGTATTCCGTAATTTTCGTTATACCTCTCTTATACTTCATTTGTGTGGCCGACCTCTCCGCGGTCGTGTCGGATTGCCGTCTCATCGGATTATGAGAGTGAGGAATAGATAGTGCACCTATGTTTGTGCATACACTTCTGCACTATGATATGTCCGGCGCAGATGGCTAGTCTCCTTTGCGATTGGCTGAAAGACTGAAATCCGGCTCGAAAGACATTTATTTGTGTGTAAATTCAAGACATGATAATTTTCTAGAAGGCCACATTTGCCACTGACTCTGCCAGATCAACATTCTTATGTGCAATGTACATATCTATCTATTCGTTATAACTCCATTTGATTACTTCTCCGTGTACTTCATAAATATGCCAGCATCGGCCATTGTGTACAGGAGTATTAACATTTCATAGCACTTAGACTAGCTAAGTTTAGCACAAGCATACTGACTCTCTTACATTAGCAATTTCAAGAAATAAAAATTAAGTAACGATTTATAATAAGCTACCTTCTATGCAAAAATATATCTTTGTTCATACACATAATACATCTTAACAAAGTTATTTTTTTGACACAATCCAGCCACGCAATAATATTTTCCCGTACAAAATTTATAACCCGACAGTCTTTTTAAGGAGCAATTTGGGAAAAAGAAAAGATAAGTGTTTCATTATTTACTTTAGACATAATTTTTCCCAAGTTTTGAGTAAATCGATCTAGGAGAAAATATTTTTTAAACTTACACCCTATTTCACCCCCTTATGGTTAAAATTTCCAAAAATCCTTTCTTAGTGTGTGCTTGCGTTACAAAAGGAACCTACTGTCCAAGTTTCATGTTTCTAACTTGAGTATTTTCGGCTCTGCGTTGAATTCATCAAGTCAGTCAGGTCATCTGTTTTTATAAGTATAGATTATTTAATCTAGTGATCTAGTCTATGCATATTTATTTTTGAACAGACTTTTCCTAAGCATGTAGATTTACAAACAATACTGATTCTCTGCCTTCCGCATCAAATCAACACCAGCAAATAAATAAAATAGTACACAGAATCATGATGAGAAATTTAGATGCATTATTAAAAGTTACATGATGGAAAATCGTATCATAGCTGTTTTGGATTTCTTAGAAAAGTCTTGTAATGAACTTTGACCACGATTAGGTTTCAAGGTCTGATGATGAAGCCGGAAGATAGGAACTGGCATTCCATGATGGAATATCGTATCATAGTCGTGTTTGCACTTGTGAGAAAGGCCTAAAAGCGTATTTTGCTAGTGTTTTTTAAACTATTAATTTATTAAACATTGCACCGGTAAGGTTTTGTGAAACAAATATTTAAAAAACATAGGTATTATATATGTGACACAATTTTTTTGTACTTGCAGAACCTTCCATACCCGAAAGAATTATTTATTTATTTAATTCTTTATGCAAAACTGGGTACAAAGGCGGTCTTAAGGGGTGGCATTGAGAAAAATAGGGATTTGATAATCAAAATATTTTTATTTGTGGATACGACGTAGATCAAATTTTTATATATCTGATTTTTCATTATATTTAGTAGATTTTTGTGTAGGGAAAACACGTTTCAATAAAATTTGCTCGATCGATTTATTTTCCAAACTAACTAGTAAATACGTTTGATCACAGAAGAGCTACTTAATAAAAACATATAATTGTTATCTATTAACCACTTAATAATAATTTAGGACATCCAAATACATTATTTTTTGAATGATGACACAAATTTTCTTATGAATTATTATCTAATCATTGATGTACATGCTGAATAAATTTAAATATGATTATGATAGGAGAATTTACTAATAAATAAATAAATTATAATAAATATTTTGACATGATTATTGTTTTACGAAATTTACTGACGAATCACCTAAACGAATGATCTTAAGCATAAAAAACAAAATAATTAATTATAAATAAATGACTAGAGAGATACATTTCAATTTATTTTCAATAAATACCTACTACAACTAACTCATTAATAAATTTAAACTCTTATTTATTTCTGACAATAACCTACATTATACGCACATTACTTTTAAAATAATAATAAAAACGTTTGTTTCTCACCACAAACCAAAAAAAACACAAAGCAAGGATACACAATTAATATAGCCAAGACCCTTACATGAGCCGTCAAAACTGCCGCGTTAGTGATTAGCCAATAGCCGCCTTAGTAGGGCCAATCGGATTGCAGTACCCCGCCACAGCTACTGGCAGAATTTATTGTACGGATTATATTCAACAATAGGTGTCTATTGGGGTGTATGGTCGTTGATTAGTAATAACACAGTCACAGTGGCAGTGAGCTGGCTATGTCTGTCGAAGTACCGATGGCCATTGGAGCAGACGAGTCCTTGAGTGAAGACCGCGAATTAGGAAACTCAGCATAGGGCGCCCCGCAGCCTATTGGACCGAAGACTTGAAGAAAATTATGGGGGCACCGGATTCGGAAGATAGACGAACGAGTGTTGTAGTGCAACTTGTCTTACAGTGGACTGCGATAGACTGAGTTGATGAATGACACAGTCAGACACCATCGCGTCTAAGATGACAGAATGTGCTGGACAAATTAAATAACAAATGAATGACATTAACTACAGGCAGAAAGGTCTGAAAATAATTTAGGAGTCCATGATTAGGATGGAATAGACTATATAAATAAACAATAATGTTATATTCTTAGTATACACAACAAAATTACTGCTCCCCGGCCTCCGCCAAAATTTTACGACTGTGTGCTCATGCAAAACTTTATTTATGCGGCGTCTTGAGGCTTACTGGTCTGTGGTCTAGAACTACATTTATGTGTGCCAAGTTTCAACAGAATCGATTAACAGGTAAGAATTCAGTGGTTGATGATGCACTCATCCTGTTTTCCTACCCCTTAGGGGTGGATTTTGATTTTTAAATGGGACCAACTTCGAGATATAAAAGAATCATCAAAATCGGACTACTCTGTAAAAAGTTATGCGTGGTCAAAAATAAAAAGTACGCGTCGAATTGAGAACCTTCTTATTTTTCGTCTATTAAAAATTGTTAATATTTTTATGAATAATCATCTGTGACGTACTGTCCTTTTATTAAAATAGATTGCAACATATTGTCTTCATCGAATTTTATATGATGACTATTACCTCTTATTCGTAACTTGCCAAGGCTTGGCACTATGGAACTTTAGCAATGTCCTTTGCATATTGGTTCAATACATGTTCCTTATCGCAACCACATTAATATAATTCACTTTAAAACAAAGCAAAAGGAAGGATGAGTTATGATTTACTTTTAGTGTGCGAAGTCTGGTCGTGCGTGGCCAGTAGGTCACGGTATCCTTGCAAAGCCTTCTCCAGTTGTTCAACTCTAGCAGACAGCAAGGCTGCAGTTTGCCGACAACAAGTGTGAATGAAAAAATAAATTCATATTTGCATACCACTCCGCAGGGGTTGAAGAAAGAAAGACTAACTGCATGTTTGTGTGTCCATCGTACGAAAATGAGCCCGAACACACAAGCTCGTACGCTGATACAGTGGCGGCATAAAACTAAAATTATTTTACTACTTTACTGGTGCATCTACCTTATTATTTGTCTCTGCATTACCCTAAGGTTGTTTGGTAGAGAACGCCTTGGCGTTAAGACTGCCTTTGTACCCAATTGTGCATAAATAATTAAATAAATAAATATTTTATGTGTGGCAAAATAAACCGAGTGTTGTGGCGCAACTTGGGAGAGGCCTATGTCCAGCAGTGGACTGCGATAGGCTGAGTTGATAATAAAGTAATTAGTTACACGGTCACCAGATATAGATGAAGATTTCTCAGGAAACTATTATAGTACGGTTTGATTAGGGTTTTGTATAAATACAGTTTAGCTTTGTCCGTTATTAAAATGATATTTCATTCGAAAACTTCCATAATATTCTGAGAAAACTTTTATATCTGGTGACCCTGGATACTAATTGCTTTGAGATGCCCCCAAAAGCGCTCCCCATTTAC
Organism: Asteroscopus sphinx; assembly: GCA_949699075.1. Taxonomy (NCBI): domain Eukaryota; kingdom Metazoa; phylum Arthropoda; class Insecta; order Lepidoptera; family Noctuidae; genus Asteroscopus; species Asteroscopus sphinx. The sequence continues at coordinate 16,800,968 of OX453024.1, forward strand.
GTTCTAGACTAAGTAGTGATGACGTCGTTGAGTAGAAAAAAGCTGAGTAAAAAGAACAGTGCCTCACAATTTTTAACGCAAGCTGTTTTAGAGATACATCAGTATTAAACTGTAATAATTTAAAAAGCTTTGTTACACTTTCAGGTGGACAAGATTCTTGAATGCAGGATAATTTCCGTAGACCAGCAGGCGAGTAGGTGCATACTAGGGCTTCCCATTTGGTACAATATTGAGACACATATCACACTTTCTTATTGTATTTTTACCTGTATGTCCTGTGTCTTGTTTTTGTACTAAATAAACGTTTTATCTATCTATCTATCTATCTATCTATCTCAATATCGCCTTTTTACCAATATCGGAATTGGACCCGATATTGACCTCAAAATATCGGAATTCCGAGATTCCGATATTGAGACACAATATTTTTAAATACTACTAGGACTTGATTTAAAATGAAAACCTAATCTTGTTTGTAGAGTAAAAAGTGGAGATTATGCCAAAACTGTTGCTTTTGAAAACTAATGGGTCTTTATGATCTAATAAACATGTACGGCCTGTCATCATCATCATCATTTCAGCCTAAAGACTTCCACTGCTGTACATAGGCCTCCCCGAAGCATCACCACAACGACCGGAACTGCGCTTCCCGCATCCAACGGATTCCCGCGACCTTCACCAGGTCGTCGGTGCACCTTGTGGGGGGCCTACCTACGCTGCGCCTTCCAGTACGTGATCGCCACTCCAGAACTTTACTGCCTCATCGGCTATCCGTTGTGAGCAATGTGCCCCGCCCACTGCCACTTAAGTTTGGCAATTCTTCGGGCTTTGTCGGTTACTTTCGTTTTCCAGCGAATCTCCTCATTTCTGGTTCAGTCACGCAGGGATGCTCCGAGCATAGCCCTCTCCATTGCCCTTTGAGTGACTTTGAGCCTTCTTATCAGGCCCATTGTGAGCAACCACATTTCAGTACCGTTAGTAATTACTGGCAACACACACTGGTCAAAGACTTTCTTCTTGAGACACTGCAGTATTTGGACCAGAAGATATTGTGTAAAAAAAATGTCATTGAAAATTCTTTAATTATAAAGGGTCTCCTATGCTAAGCTGTGAAGACAGCCCTTCGATATTAGCGAAGAGATAGAATGTTACTTTTATTTAATAAAGGTTTGTAAGAATAGAAATGAAGTTTAATTCGGACAAGAGGACGTGCCATCACTAGTATGAAAAACATTAAAGATAACGCTGCACCGCATTAAGATACTCACAATTTATTAGTGGGTAATTGGCTCAAGGAAAAACACAACAATTTAATAAAAGTATGATGTCCTTTCTCCAAAACAATGTTCTGCAAGTTTATGTTTATACAGGATGGGAAAAAAGATGTAAAGGAAAAGTTACTTAAATATTGATGATAGTAAAAAGAAATATTCTTTTAGATTTTTTTAAACGCTTTTATTAGGTCGACCTGTATGTAACTAGCTATATAATGGAATCTAAGGTAAATAATTTAACCATATTCCAAGGGTAATGAAAATTTGCAGCCGTATGAGTGTTGTGGCGCAAATTGGGAGAGGCCTATGTCCAGTAGTGGACTGCGATAGGCTGAGTTGATACACACTATAATAAAACAAGTTTAACCGAATTATATCGCGTATATTATTTAAATAGGTTATCCTGACGTTTCTCTGCTACTAACGATGTCTGTCAAGATTTAGATCCATTCAATGCATCGGTCAAAATAATAATAATAATATTGCAACGCCATTTGCTTGTATCGTTTTGTGTTAATGTTAATGCAGTGTTTGTTGCTTTGTTGTAATCCTGTGTTTTATTGTAGGATCAGTAAGCTGAAGTGGCAGTGGGCTGGCCATGTCTGTCGAAGGACCGATGGCCGTTGGAGCAGACGAGTCCTTAAGTGGAGACCGCGAATCGGCAAACGCAGCGTAGGGCGCCCCCCTGCCAGGTGAACCGACGACCTAAAGAACGTAGCTGGGGGGGACTGGATGCGGAAGGCAGAGGACCGAGCGTTGTGGCGCAACTTGGGAGAGGCCTATGTCCAGCAGTGGACTGCGATAGGCTGAGTTGATGATACCTTTAGTCGTTTTCGATAAAAATGGGAATTAATAGCCGGACTGACAGACAGACGGACGGCCGGAAAACAAAGTGATCGTATAAGGGTTCCGTTTTTTTTGAAGTACGGAACCTGGTAATCACAGAACCTCTATGTTGGAAAGTAGTCCCCCTAGCCGGTTTTCGCGGAAAAAAACTCAATGTACAGACTTTTCGACCTTTACAGTTTTATTATAGTATAGAAAATAATTTAATTTAATGTTAAATCATTATAAATTGTATATTGAAAGTGATATAATCACTTTTAATAATGATTTAATATTTAATTTTACTATACTGAAGAGTTTTTCCAAATGAGTTGTGTCCTTACGTATGAATAACGATTCTGATAACAGAACAACAGGGTTTTTGTTACATGTTGTATAAGACTTACTACTCGCATCTATTTCTTGACTAATAATCCTCGCTATACCATGTGTCTTAGCCATGTTCAAACTACAGGCTTCAAACTTTCAAAAGTTCGTCAGCGACGACAAGCCTTCAGAAAAATGTAAATTAAGTCTTCTTATGAACAATATTAAAACCTTTGACATCGAAAAAACAATTGATAAACTTTTTTACAATTTGTTAACAGTAATCTTCATCAATATAAATAAGGCTAAACTTACTTTGTAAACCAATAAAAATATGTATGCCATTAGCGTGATTTAGATTTTATTTGTGTCATGATCTCATTAGTGTAAAATCATTCGTGGTACCCAATTTTATGTGAAATCGACACTCACGAACATGACGCGAGCATCAGCCATCGCTTAATTCAACCTTATTGGATACTAATTGAATTATGATTTTATCCCTTTTAGACCTGTGCTCACTGCTCAGGCTCACCGTACCAAGCCCATGAACTTGATACTTCTATAATAAAAATAGTTACTCCGCGGCAATGTCATTCTCTTAGTTATTGGAGCGTGGTGAGGTTGACTGTTTCTGTTGCTATGTTCGCGTTAATGACGCTGTGTTGGATGCTGGAAGTTGAGATTTTTTCTAGAAAAAAATACCTATGTGGTTTTACTTATTATACGTTTTTTAGGGTTCCGAAGTCCTACAAGGAACCCTTATAGTTTACCCTTATAGTCCGTCCGTCTGTCCGTCTGTCCTCTGGCGCTACTTTCAAACTCCCTCTCACATACTCATTTCTTATCATATCCATTCTCGTTACACCACACTTTCCTCTTAACATTCTCATCTCAGCTGCATGTTATTGCCTTTCATTCCGCCCTTTCGTAGCCCAACATTACAATCCATACAAGACAGCAGGTCTAATCAAGGAAACAATATAAAAATTAATTCTAATTTTCATTCGTGCCGATTCGTGCGCACGCGGTTCTTATAATATTTTCTAAGTTTTGAAAAAAAAATGCGCATTCAGCCTCTATAATGATAAATATTTTCTACCTAAAAACACCTAATTTATGTAAGTGTGTACTTAAAAACCTCGGTAGCATAATAAAAAAAATAAAAACTATCCAGCAAATTCTATTATTGTCGGGTTGGATACAAGGAAGTTATAAGTAGGTACTACCGTACCGTATTATTTCTATGGTTGGATATTTCTGGCCCATTATTTCGTTGCGTACGGCAAAGAGCCGATTGATAAATTCTTTTTTTGAATACTGAACCAATTTCCGAGCAAGTGGGAGAACAAACTTTTTTAGTTTTATACAAGGTGAAAGTTTAAAGAAAAACTAATCAAGTCGTATCTTAAAAATTACGTAGATACATAGACAAAATAATATAATGCCTTCGATCAAACATTTGATCGCAGTATAATGCATATTATTACCTCTAAGTTTACCTACTCAATATTGAACACGTCTAGACATAAAAACAAAAAAATATCGTAGGTACATAATTTTTACTCAAATTATATTATTACAAATATTTTGGACTCTATTTAAACATGATTTTCGATTATAATGTAAGTGATGTTTTATGCACTATGAAAATTATGTTTTAGTAATAAATTAAATGTACAGGTACAGGTAAAATTTTATTAAGCTTTGAAACTTAAAACTGTGGTATACTTTTACACTTTCACTGACGTAAATAATAAATAAACATATAATATTTATCATAGACCACAAAATTTGTGGTATTGACCATTTAATAGTACAATGAAGACTAATGGCCTGATTCACCACCTTTTTTAGCAGTAGTCAGAGCTCCTTGTGAAAGAACTCGTCTGGGGAAGTACTACCATCTAAGAAACTTTAAGCAAAACTTAAAATAGCTTGCTAAAGTAATATTCTTGGAAATTCCTTAAGCTTTTGTAGTGAGATAAAAAATATAAGCTAAACTTTACGACATTTAAGAGTTTGGCACTCGGCAAACTGCGCCTATTTTCGTGCGTTAAAAATTAGCGAGGTCTCAGGTTTTATCGCGAGAGTAAAACTTTTAGCTTAAAGTAAGGAGATACGCATTCCCTAGAGAAAAATGTTATTTCTGTACAGTATACATAAAAAGTTTCAGTTAAAAGATAAGGACTTTTTAACTCTGATTGAATATCGGAAAAACATTGACGTTTTAGATATCCTACTCGTAGCATAAAATATTCTAACTGTTTGGGTGAAAAAAATGCAATTTTCATTAAATGGATGGCTAGATGGCGCTACTAACACACTGAGTCGCGAATGCTGCCGATTATTGCAAAAACTAAAATAGCTATGATTAATATTCGATTTGATTCGTTTGTAATTACACCTACTTAGGAACCCTATAATACTGAGCATGGCCCGACATGCTCTTGGCCGGTTTTTAATTTTCAACTGGTGTTCATATAAAATATTGAAAGGCACAGATTTATCTAGGTTAATTAGAAAATCTCTTCCGAGAATGCAAAATAAGACATATTTATTGTATTAAAAACTATAATTTAATAAATAAAAATCTGAACAAAATATGTTGTTTCATTTACCTACATATTCTCAGTTCTCGTTTCGAAAATGTATAGTTGGTAAAATCAAAGACATTTCTATACTGACGGGTAAAATATAGCCCACAAAAACATCTTCTTAACTATTATAAAATTGTAAACGTCTGTTTGTTTGTTTGTTCCAGCATCACGCTAAAACTACTGGACCGATTTTGATGATTTTTTTTTTGTTTGAAAGCTGATGATCTGACTTAAAAACTGGTATGGGTTTTGAGAAAGAAAGAAAAAAAGAAAATCGTGGATTGCGTACTCACCCGACAGATCGAAGCTTCTATGCATTTGCACGATTGGATAGTAATGTACGATGGAGTGGAGTGGAGTGGACAGGGGATGGAACTGGGGACGGGACAGGGGACGGGACTAGGGACGGGATAGGGGACGGGACAGGTGATGGGACAGGGGACGGGACAGGGGACGGAACATGGGACGCAACCAGTATCCTCTGACGCAAGTCATAATTTCTTATAATTTAATACTTTCCCCATCACCCTTTTTCAAGAAAGTTGCGTGGAAAGACAAGCAAGCCATACATTCTAGTTTTCATACGAACATGTTACGATGTTTTAGTGAAACTAAAAATACCCGCAGCACAAGTGACAGTTTTCCTTGGTAGGAAAACTGTCACTTGTGCCAATTATATTTTAAAATATAGATATGTCATACCCTAACAAAACCAAAGAAAAAAATGTTCCGTACCTAACCTACCTACGCAGCGGCAGCACAATACACATACACTAGTAAAAAGTAAGTAAGTTGATTACCTACTTCAAGTTACTTTCGTGTTAAAATTGGAATACTTTCTGTACACACATGACGCCATTTTAGGTTTTTTTTTGCCACCGGTCACGCTCGGCGCCTTACTTGACGCGGATTAATAGAAAAACGTCCTAATTAGGACGTTTTTGAGTCTTCAGATTGCGAGCTCAGTAGCATATCTCTACTTTTAAATATCATTGCTACCAACATAATAAAAACACAAATAACGATTTAAATTGTGGAAAGAAAAAATCGTTGTCTGTGAAATTAGGTCCAACCACAACTTACCGCAAAACACAAAGTCACGTAAATATCTATGAAATCTCTTTTCGAATTATGACCGCTCAACTACCCAAAAACTTTCACGACGCCTGTAGCCTTATCATTCATCATCATTTCAGCCGAAAGACGTCCACTACTGGACATAGGCCTCCCCCAATTAAGGGGGGGATATGCCATAATCGCCACGCTTGGCAGGCGAGTTGGCGATCGCAGTTGGTTGGTTAAATACTCAGAGAACGCTGCTGCCCATCCTCTGGTGAATCCCTTAGTCGCCTTTTACGACACCCATGAGAAGAGATAAGGGTGGTGCTATTCTTTAAGTCCGGCACCACACGGACTACATAACACTTTTCATGGATTTGACGTTAATATGTTTAGGACTGGTAACCCTTGTAAGCTCTAAAAGGGCTCCACACTTCAGCTCTGTTCAACAAGATTTACCGCTTCTTGGTCTTAACCCTTTCTAAAAGTACTCATACAAAGAGTACGAATATTTTCCTTTACTTCCCTACACCAACATCAAAATACCTAGAAAGAGTAAGTAAATATCAATAAGGTGCTATTTACACAAGGTCAGCAAATAACCGTGTTACAAGTTGGCCCTTCGGGATGATTTGGCAGACAAGAAAATGTCCGTACAACACATAAGTACTGACGTAGGAAATTTCTTTGGTACAACATGTATCTCCGTGCTGGTGTCGATACACACACGACACAAATATTTGTGTGAAGAACATATGTGTTGGTCTGGGTGTTTCTTGTGTATTACATACATACATATTATCACGCATGTTTCCCATTGGGGTAGGCAAAGACTATGGATTTCCACCTGCTACGATCCTGACACACCTCTTTCGCTTCATCTACGTCCATTAACTTCGTCATGCATGCTCGTCGGTTTAGAGAACTCTTAACCTGGTTTTTTTTTGTATATTATAATTATGTATTTACAAAAAAAAAAGTATATAAAAAAATAATAGATAAGTTAATTATAATCTGACGTAATTTATTGGTAGTTTAAGGGGGCTATCACATTTTTTTGGCGCAAAACCGGAAACAAGGACTTTTTCACTTATAATATCTCCTTATCGCTGCCGTTTGGACTATTTTTTTTATGATTGTATTATTAAAAATATCCTTGTTTTTTCGAATGACTGATTAAATTTTTAAATCTATTGTTAATTATTAAATAAAACGCATTTTCCCAGACAAGTAAATTGCATTTGTGAGAAAATGCTGATTTTTGAGAGTCTTCTGAGGGCTCTCGAGTGAATAGAATAACAAACAAAATGCATAAATATACTGGAAATATAGTCTTATTTTCGATGGACAGACTAAAATTTTAAATTTATTCCAATAAATACCCAAAAAAAAGCCCGTTTCAAACGTTAAAATGCGCTATTTCGATCACCAGAAAGAACGCATTTTATGTATAATAGAATGTGTAAATTAGAGTAAAATATATCAAACAATAATATTAAACTATCTTTCTACTCAATAAAATAATAAAATAAACATATTTTTAATTTTTTTTATTACAAATATGCAATCGAATATTGTTATAAAACTCGATGCGCCGACAGTTTTGATTCACTTTGATTCAATGCGGATGGAGTCCCTCACGGGACTCTCCGCCCCCAAGCCCGGTTAAGCAGAAAGAGCACTCTAGTGCTTCCTGTGAGTAATCAATTCGAAAAAAAAAAAAAAAAAGTTTTGATTCACTGCTGCCCGCGGGCTCTCGGAGGACGGACCTATATCGCTTGTGCTCCCGCGCTTGGACACGACACTCACAGTATAATATTTCGCGCGTCTAGCATACAACGACCGCGTAGTTTTGATTTTTGTATTGTTGTTAAAAACTTGCAGTTAACATTTTAATTATAATATTATTATTCTAAATGAAATTTTGATAGAAATCAAAATAGTGAATATAAAAAGTAATTAAGTTATTTTCAGAGATGGGTTTAAAAGGTAGACATAATTATTACGGCAAAGGGAGTAGTGGCGCCAGAATACGTAAGAAAAAAATATCGTGTGGACAGGGATGGCAAATATAATACGAGATTGTAAAAAGAGACGACTATATCTGGAAGGAAAACATGGAGAGACTTTTAGTAAACTTCTACAATTACTGTTTACTTCCAGAACTAGTTGATCCTCGATACGCTAGGTGTATGAACATCAGAGATGGCGCACATTCAAAAGCAAAAATATGTTTACAGAAATAAAAAAATGAACCGACTTCAAAAACAATTACTAAAAACTCGCCGAATACATAACCTCCTCCTTTTTTTGAGTCGGTTAAAAAGTAAAAAATAATCCATGTGTTTCAAAATATTTTCTTATACCATAATTTTGAAGGCAGTGCGTGGTTTATCTTTACATCAGGCAGGTAACATATATTTCACGATCAATCATCATATACGATCACGATACTTCCCGGTGGTACATTTTGACGATAAAATCCCTTGAACGAATCTTGCTACATTACACGTACCTACGGCTGCCATCGAACATTGAGTGCAAGCGATTCTAGCCTTAGTGGTGGTTGACCGGAAAGATTTCTGACGGTACGTGACAATCACGCGCCACTTTCGAAATGTTGGTTTATCAAGGATTTTTTTTTGAAATACGAGTAGGTACAGTCTAACAAAGCAATTAGTATATACCGGGTTGCCAGATAGAGATGAAAATTTATCAGTAAATTATTATAGAACGGTTCTATTACGGTTTTGTATAAATATAGTTTATCTTTTTCCGTTATTAAAATGATATTTCACTCGAAAACATCCATAATCTTAATCTTAAACATCCATACTAATTACTTTGTTAGACTGTACGTACAAGGATTATTTTTTACTTTTTATTCAGGGTTTTTGAAGTCGCTTAATTTTTTGTTAAAAACTTTTCTTCTATGTTTTTAGTTGATTCATTGTTAGGATCGATTTCATAATCAAATTCGTGAACCACAACTTTGTACACAAAATTATTCATGTTAGTTGATTATAAAGCTCCTATTTTTGAGGAAGTGGACCAGGTTGGGCCCTGATGGTGTAAAAAAAAATGAGATTGACTTCATTATGCCGACGAAGAAGCAAATATTCAATGTTGTCTCTGTACAACGCGGTCAAAACCGGAAGTGATCACCGTTTGGTAAGTGGCACATTGAATCTGAATCATCATCATCATCATTTCAGCCGAAAGACGTCCACTGCTGGATATAGGCCTCCCCCAAACATCGCCACAACGACCGGTCCTGTGCCTTCCGCATCCAGCGGATTCCCGCGACCTTCACCAGGTCGTCGGTCCACCTTGTGGGGGGCCTACCCACGCTGCGCCTTCCAGTACGCGGTCGCCACTCCAGAACTTTACTGCCCCATCGACCATCCGTTCTGCGAGCAATGTGCCCCGCCCACTGCCACTTAAGTTTGGCAATTCTTCGGGCTATGTCGGTTACTTTCGTTCTCCTGCGAATCTCCTCATTTCTGATTCGATCACGCAGGGACACTCCGAGCATAGCCCTCTCCATTGCCCTTTGAGTGACTTTGAGCCAATCAAAATCTTTTCAGCCTTTTGAATCTGAATATCAAGCTGGAAAGATCTCGACTGATGAAGTCTACGCTCCGTCCAGCACCGATCCAAATCAAAAACCCCGAGAGCTTTCAGCTCGAACTTCAGAATCGTTTCGAATCCCTAGCTAGGAGCTCAGTGGACGATTACATACGGTTGGGTCTAGGTTCCTTAAGACCCGTCGTATAAATAGAAACAAAAATCTCTCTGACCACACACTCGAGTTCAAGGTGGAAAGACGCGAGATGATTCTGCAGTCCTCAGATGATGCGACTAAGTACCGGATCAATAGACAGATCTCAAAGTCCTTGAAAAGTGACCTACGCCGATTTAATACTGAACGTACAATTGTTGTTAATGTAATTTTATCCACGTGTGCCGACCCTATTAAAATAGGTAAAAATTTTGCACGGTCTTTAGAAGGTCAGCCTCTGTTCCCTTCTTTACTTTGTGGTTTCGCCAAGTAATTTAACGTAATCACTTAATACTAATTATTCAAATAATACCTTGAAGGACCAAGATTAGTTAATTAATGTATAAAATCGAGCGGAAAGCGGTGTCAATGTGTGCGTGCACAATATGATGTAGTGTGACGACTCAATACCTAAATTCGCGCGCGTCAAAAATGTGATAGCGTCCTTAATTGGAGCCAGCCACTAAAATCGTAGCACCACAAATGTTCGTACTACAAATCTTAAAGAAGAGTATCCAGTTACGAAATTACACCTATCCAACTATTAAGAAACGTATCTTGTATGAATCTAAGGGAAAATTCTGCAACAAAATCAAATAGAAACTGTTCTTAGGTTTCCCCTTAATAAAGTAAAAGACTTTGTAGTATTCAGTTTGTGATAAAGCTTAAAGTTTCATCGTATTTGCACAGGACGGAGTTTTAAATACTTGGTACGAGGTGACATAATGCTTACAACGTTGTCTACTTTTGGAACTAGGTACACACAGGTTTATTGATTTAAAGACATCAACGCACAGTGCAATCGCCGTGCCTAGCCGTAAACCTTAGCGTGCATACAAACTAAAACCAATACCGGCATCGTCGTAAAATGAGTTCGAGAGATAGATCGCTTCAAGACAAGTTGAAAGTGCTCTTCAAAAAGGGTGCATCGGGTGAGTATCGGGGCTGGTTGTAGTGGAACAGGTGTTGTGTGATAGGTGCGGGAGGCAGGGCTAGGTGAGAGTGTATGTTCTGGTTGTGTGCAGCGCCGCTGCCGGCACGCAACGAGCTGGTGGTGAATTCATAACATCTTGCAATACCGTCCCCTCGTGACCATGAGAACTGCATGGTAAAACTAGTTTGTTTTCAAAGACCACTAACAGTAGGTACCGTACCACAGACAAAAATATTATAAACGACATCAAAAACTTGCTTAGAACCACTTAGATCCTTATGAGCTAAAGATCTGCTGACCCAAAATGCGACAGTTTCGTAAGCATTTGATAAAAGCCACAAACAAATATACCTATTAAGTATAGATCTATATTACAAACGAATACACACACACAATACTCAAAGTAATAAGATGCAATGTCTCAGAAATCCACGTCGATTCACGCTTACCAAATGCCATTGCTTACCACCAGGTCAATGGCGGGCGGCCTCTACCTCTCTTCTGGTTCTGGTACTTTAAAGTATAAATCTAATTTATGTAAAAAACTAAATCCATCAAAGTTATTTATGTTATTATTATAGACAAAATGTAATAATACATTCAAGTTGATAAACAACATCTCTTTAACGGGATGTCCTAATACAGCAACTCAAACTCATGTGTAGTAAAAATAAAAGAATATTATGATGATTGCGAGCAGTAGCAAATTATAGCTCTATTTTACATTTTGTATTGATCGGAATATGATTTACGACAGTAATCACAACATATCTACTGAATAACACTCAGAAAACATTGACCTAGCTCTGTAAGCTATATTTACTCGATAATATTAATTTACTATCAAATTATCGATTAAATACAGTTTATATTATTTGCTCGATAATCGATATCGCAATATGTCGCAATCACCTTAAAATCCTTAAATAGTGTGTGTAGGTGCTCTTCGCATAATATTATCGATTCTACACTAACTCGACTGAAAGTAAAGCATTGATTGATTGATGCAAATGTTACCTTTATATCGTGGGACGCACGGTCGTCAAAAATAATAATCCGTTTAAACTTGTTTTATTATAATCAAAGTCAAAGTTTTTTATTTCGAATAAGCATATTATAATTTTTAACGCATTTACGCATGTGAAGCGAAATCTATCGATTTAAATAGTGGAAAGAAAAAAATTTGTAAAATAATTAGTAAGGGTAGACATATCTATACGACTTTGAATTAACTGCAAAGTTAGTCGAGTCGGTTAAGAAACACTGTTTCTTAATAAGATATCGCTGACGTCCTCCAAAGACGTACCAAATATGAGACTTTCGCTGAATTCCTTAAAAATATTCTGCTAAGTACAAACATTTGCACTGATGAAGTAGCTGTTGTCAGCGATACCGCCATAAAATGAAATGGTCCCAAGTTTTGAAACCAACAATCTCACTTTATGTGTCCTGATATGTTGTACGTCGTAAAATTTCATGAAACCTTGTCTGTGAATTCCTATTCAAATTGCTATCAGACGTTGTATCTTATCTTTCAAAACATTAAACTAAATTTGTAGACATTCAAGATGAAGACCTGGTTATAACAAAGAGGGTTTAGGCCTCAGTAAGGAGTATCCGACAGTAACACTTAAGCAATAATTACTTATGAACAATTTCGGTCTTTGAATCCGATTCGGTATTACTATTAGGCTTTCTAGATTACTTTCAGTTGGGCTCTTCAGATTATTCCGATTTATTAGTTCTGCTACAAAGGGCTACTACCCAATTTAACTAATCTAACCTTGGGGGACAAAAAAGCAAGAAATTAAGTATTAATTTGCTTCTCATCCTGCGCAACTCGTTAAGGGCTTACGAATAAAAAATAGTTAGAGATTTCTAGAAGACGTATCTTTTTCTAATAACGATGCTTCAGCAGACTTAAATTAAATATAGATTTTTGGAATTTTGGACCTGGCGGAATATATAATAACTGCTTTATATTTAGCAACACCCACCCGCATGCTTAAAATATTCCTGCAAATAATTGATTATGAATTATGAATATCTTCAATAATAGCAGCCTCTGCAGACTGTTAGGTCTGGCCGTTTTGAAATACTGCGTACTATGTGATTTGGGCACAGAATAATTACATCCAAATACAGTATGTAATAATAACCCTGTCTTTCCTGTGAGCTAATAAGATCTTAACAATCTTTTTCTTTTCTTTTCAGGGCATGACACCAATCTCAGTGCTGATCTTCGTCCTCTACGTCATCGGTTCCCTCACTGTCATTGGAATGTTATTCGACAACTCCAAGCTCGCTCCTCTCTTGGAAGTCATCCGCTGTTCAGCTCTCGCCTTCCTTACTAGAAGTATTGCTATCACCAGCCCAGGATTCAGTGCTGCCATACAAACCTTCTACGTAGCCTCTGCTATGTTCTGGTGCCTTAATATTCTAAAGTTCTTGGAAATCAAGAAGACGCGGAAGGTGGATTAAATCTGTCTGTCTGTTTGTCTGTCTGTAGTCTGATATTCATACCGACTGATTTTTTGGGTTTGAATGTGGGAATAACTTATGCGATGTAGATTGTTGATGCTGGTAAATAGGGAGCTATACTTTTAAAGGTTATGTTTATAGAAAGAAAATACAATTTTACTTCTATTTGATTTTAAGCTTATAAAGTAAGTTTCTGTTTACTTCCCATCTAGTAGAGAATGCTTGTGGCATGGGACATGTTAAAGACCACCTACCGCGAGGATTTGCGTGTAATGTAACAGCTCGGGTTAGAGCATTACACCTGTTAATACCAGGCCCCTCAGAAAGTATTGCGAAAAAAAGTTTTTATATATGGGAGACTGGCCAGTTATAATGTTTTTCGAAAATATGATTATTTATAAGTAAAAATAAGTAAGTTCCAATTTCAAAATTTCCCTCCACATTTTTTGCGAGTTAATTCAAAGTATTGTGTCTCACTGAAATATGGATCTGCGCCGGGAACATTTTAGAGCTATGATTTTATACGATTTCAAGTGTCGCCTGAAACCGGATGAATCGTACGATAGACTTCAAATGGCATTCATGGATGAAGGCCCTTCCAAGGCAACCGTGTATCGTTGGTATAACGAATTCAAGCGCGGTCGACCAACTTTGGGGGATGACGAAAGAAGCGGTCGCCCTTTGACGGCTGTTACCGAAGAAAACGTGCTAGCAGTGAAAAATTTAATCCAAGACAATAGGCGAATTACATATCAGGAGATTCAACACATATTGAAGATTGGATCGGGAAGCGTTCACGAGATTCTACACAGCCATCTTCGCGTGAGGAGGATAGTATCACGCTGGGTGCCGCACAACCTCACCGATGCTCAGAAGCAGGCCCGGGTGGAATGGTGCCGTGATATGCTTAACAAATTTGAAGCAGGCTCGTCTCGGCGTGTTTACGACATCGTTACAGGTGATGAGTCCTGGATTTATCAATACGACCCAGAAACCAAGCGCCAGTCGACTGTTTGGGTGTTTCAAAATGAGCCAACGCCTACCAAAGTGAAGCGATCTAGAAGCGGGGGTAAGATTTTGATCGCTAGCTTTTTTAATTTGACTGGCCACTTGGTATCAATTCCCTTACGGGATCAAAGAAGCATTAATGCCGAATGGTATACTACCAAATGTTTGCCAGAAGTTTTCTCTGTTATAAGCAACAAGCGACCAAACACAGGGCTCCGCGGGCTACTGCTCCACCACGACAATGCACCTGCGCACACCGCACTCAAAACGAGGGACTTCCTGGACAGCACGCCAGTCAAACTCCTGGGTCACCCTCCTTATAGCCCTGATCTAGCACCGTGTGACTTCTTTTTATTCCCAAAAATAAAAAATCAGCTCAAAGGGATACAATTTTCGTCGCCGGAAGATGCGCTGGCTGCGTTCGAGCAGGCTGTAAACGAGGTGTCTGCGGCGGACTGGAAAAAGTGTTTTGAAAACTGGTTTAGGCGCATGAATCTTTGTATAGAGGCTGGTGGAAAGTACTTTGAAAAGATTTGATAAAAATATATGTACGTATAGAACAATTTTTTTTAGTTTCGCAAAACTTTCTGAGTGTCCCACGTACTTCGAGGCGAGCATTACAGTGCGCAGACCACAGAACTAGATAGATAGAATGGAAAAGTGGGCGGGGCGCGCGTGCTAACACTACACCACAGTGCAGGGCATTTAAAAACATTTCTCAGTACGCCTTGACTTGTTTCTGTGAATATTGTAACAAAAACCCTGCAAAAATGCCTTATTGCGCTGTTTCTAACTACAGAAACAAAAGCTGTAAAGTAAATTTGATTAAAGTTATTTTTTTTTAAATTAATGATGTCAACATGGGAGGCGTGGTTTGTCCGAAAGTTGCCACGCATGAATCGCAAGTAAAATTGTGATTACAACCATTCTACCTATCTATTTCTGTGGCGCAGACTTTGAATGTTAAAATTTGAACATTGCAGTAGTAGTGAGTACATTAAGCCTAGCAATACAGTGCGCATTACTTTCAACATGACACGACCTGTGTGTTATATACTGTACAGTCTAACAAAGCAATTCGTATACAGGATAGAGAGATATAATGAAGTTTTCTCAGAAGATTATGGATGTTTTCGAGTGAAATATCATTTTAATAACGGACAAAGTCATGGCAAAGTGTATTTATACAAAACCCTAATCAAACCATTCTACAATAACTTCCTGAGAAATCTTCGTCTATATTTGGCGATTGTATACTAATTGCTTTTTAGACTGTACTATTTGATAGCTTGTAACATGTCGAACGGCTACAAAAGCGCACTATTGTGAAGTAATTAATCCTTAATATCGAATTTTACACTGTTACATTACACGCGAATGCTTGCGTTGAGTGTTCTTTCGATACCTATTAATGTACAAATAACATAGGGAAATAAAACCAAGTAATGCCTTAATATTGTAAAAAAAAAATACATTCTCAATAAACAGGGTGTTATTTACTAAACACCATATTTCTCATCTATAGCAATAATGTCATTTCTTATTTCCACTGTTTCCTGATTGTTGAAAAATTTGGTGGAAACATCAATGTATTCTTTGCAAAATAATTCGTGGAATTTCGATTTGACGAACGTTCGTGATAATATTAAAATAGATATCCAATAGAAACATTTATGCTATCTCTCCATGGTTAAATTATAAATTTTAATTTGAACTGTATCCTATTTCCAATGGAATAATTTTCCAAACGAATTTTCCGGTGAAATATGTACTGCCCAAAATGCAGCCAACACCTTGCGCATCCAATACAACAACGCCTTCAGGGTGTTGTTGAGGCTTCCACCTTATTGTAGTGCCTCAGGTATGTTCGCTGATGCATGTACTGAAGATTACTTCGCGGTAATGCGTCAGCAAGTTGCCTCAATACTACGCAGAGTGAGGGGAAGCACCAACAGCATCCTGAAGGTATTTGCAGAGAGGCTGGAGGGCCTAGAATGGGAAGGTTTGTCAAGCTACATGTACCTACTAGGTTGACAAAGCTTCCTGTGGCTGTGATGTTTGTTTTTGTGTAATGTTCTACTAACATCATCATCATCATTTCAGCCGAAAGACGTCCACTGCTGGACTTAGGCCTCCCCCAAAAAGGGATAACACGGTAAATATTAATTTAATAAATTATTGTAATTAATCACGCAAAATTAACATAGGTGACTAGGTACACAAATTAGAACAATGGCATACTAAAATGATGCTTCAAAACCCCATAAAACGTTTTCTTTGACCTACCATTATTTTAAATGTTCTAGACTAGACCTTCCGAAACGAGATTATCCGGAGAAGTACCGGAGTGACCGACATAGCTTGTAGAATCAGTAAGCAGAAGTGGCAGTGGGCTGGCCATGTCTGTCGAAGGACCGATGGCCGCTGGAGCAGACGAGTCCTTGAGTGGAGACCGCGAATCGGCAAACGCAGCGTAGGGCGCCCCCCTGCCAGGTGGACCGACGACCTAAAGAACGTGGCTGGGGGGGACTGGATGCGGAAGGCAGAGGACCCAGCGTTGTGGCGCAACTTGGGAGAGGCCTATGTCCAGCAGTGGACTGCGATAGGCTGAGTTGATTGAGACTCTATAATTAGACCCAGTTTGACGCTGAAGTGTATTGCCATTTTGAAAATAGAGAAGTAACAAAAATATTGGAAAAAATGCATGTTTTCGTGGTTTATTGTATGAGTAAGTCCTCATTTGGTTTCAGACTTATTTTTATTTTTAGTATTTGTCGGCATAGGAGTCATAGCAACACAAATTCTGAGAAAATTTCATCCTGCTTCCTATTACCGTTCAAAAGATACAGCCCTGTGACGGACAGACGGATGGACGGACACCGTAGCGAGAGTAATAGGGTTCCGTTTGGCACCCTTTGGGTAAATAACCCTAAAAACTAATGTGCTATTGCCTCTTTAGTTATACCTGCCTAATGAAAATTGGGGCACTTTATCCGCTTATTTAGGTACTGCCGGAACTAATCGGGACACATTTGGAACAGCCCAAGTTAGATAATTAAGTAAAATTCTGTAATGATTTATCGTAGATATTATACAGCATGTTATTTTCAACCCAAACTCATAAAACAATAAAACAGCACGCCTTTAAACCTTGACCGATGTTTTTGTTTATATTGGTCAAGGTTTGACTGCCTCGTTGGTCTAGTGGTTGCAAGCGCGACTGCTGAGCGTGAGGTCCTGGGTTCGATTCCCGGGTCGGGCAAAGTGTTATTGGGTTTTTTCATTAGGAAATTCTCAGTAGCAGCCCGGAGTCTGGATTTGTGCCCGGTTAATGGCAATAGGCTCGCCCCCTATTACATGGGACTTACAACATAACTGGCGAAATGTGGGTGTACTATACACCTCTGCCTACCCCTTCGGGGAAATACAGGCGTGATGTTATGTTGTTTTTTTTATGGTCAAGGTTAGTAATTAAAAGCTTAGGGAAAGTGGTTGTCTGGAAAAGTAGGTAGGTATTTCAAGTTTGTCCACGTATTGACACGGATTACCTGTTTTAATATCTGATGAAAATAAGTACCTATATCTCTTTAATGTTTTAAGGTCCAATTAAGGAACATCTTGTAAGTTTTTTGTAGGTATTACGATAATTATAATTCAGAACAGACTGCCTCGTTGGTCTAATAGTGGTTGCAAGCGCGACTGCTGAGCGTGGGGTCCCGGGTCCGATTCCCGGGTCGGGCAAAGTGTTATTGGGTTTTTTCATTAGGAAATTCTCATTAGCAGCCCGGAGTCTGGATTTGTGCCCGGTCAATGGAAATAGGCTCGCCCCTATTAGATGGGACTATAACATAACTGGCGAAATGTGGGTGTCCTATTACACCTCTGCCTTCGGGGAAATACAGGCGTGATGTTATGTTATAATTCAAAACCTATCTGTTGCGAATTTGAGGCATTTATGCCAACAAGCCAGGTTTAGTCCCATAGTAAAAGTTGTTCATAATGATGAGTACAATGACCCTTTTTCGTTTTCAAAACCAACGAAAATTCACCGTGTTTAGAGTCTATAGAGGAAAAATAAATCACAAAAATAAGGCAAACACAGACATGTGTGCTGGTGGAAAGAACCCTTAGTGGGCGAGTCCGACTACCACTTTGTTGGTTTTTATAATATGTACCATGTTTTTATGAACTCGTCTGTCTGTTCGGTACAAATTTTGCGATCGATTTTAAACTATCTTCCCGATGAGACTTGAAACTTTATACATAGCTCAGGGTGATAATGCAATATTAACTACTTTCGTTTTAAAAATGGTATATTTAAAAAAAAACGTGTGAAAGTAGGGGAACCCCGTCAGGAACGAAGTTCCTCTTCCTCACGCACATACACATAGACACACTAGAAAGAAAAAGAAGGCTCATAACACAAAAATCTTACGTGACATTACATTTTCTCCCGAATTACATCTACCGCAAGTCGCATTAAGGAACTTCGTTCCAAATCATCAAATTATTATTTCTCTATTGTCTTCGAAATTGGCAGTACAGCCCCATCACTATAAATGGAATACACACGTCACGCAATGCGGTCTAGCCCCTCTTATCCCTAGAGAAATCTAGACTGAAGCACGACACATAAAGGGGACGTGACAGACAGAATGTGGCAATGAAATAACAGTATACATAGGTACCTACTAGTTGAGGTTGGAATCAGCGCTATGCGATTCTAGCTTACGACAATTTTGATTGTGTCTCTTTTTATAAACGTGTCAAATCACAAAAAGTCTAAATAAAGCGTCTTTTAAACTTTCGCATTGCATTCATCATTCTCTTGCCCTTATCCCAATTTATTTGGGGTCAGCGCAGCATGTATTTTTCTTCCATATCTCTATCTGCCGTCATCTCCGTGTTCACTATCTTTCTATTCATATCATCTTTCACACAATCCATCCGTTTTATTCGGTCTGCCTCTTTTCTTATAGCCACATACATACTTAAATCTTTCCTCGTAAAATGCTTCTCATTCCTCCTCATCACATCAAACGCGTTGCATTATAACTTATTCATTTAATATGCACCGAGTTCAGGCCTTAGGGATTTCGCAGACAGGACGGTCACGCGTTCAAGCGAACTGCGTTGGCGTTCTGCGTTCTTTGTGTTGTATTATGTCACATACACACACAGAAGGCTTTCTCATCGGCATACGCAACGTAGCCCCCCCACCCCCGCCTAGTGGACCGATACCGGACCAGGTGGCTGGGGGGGGACTGCATGCGGAAGGCAGAGGACCGAGTGTTGTGACGCAACTTGGGAGAACCCTATGTCCAGCAATAGGCTGAGTTGAAGTCAAAAGGCATTCTGCAATGAGAGCAATTGCACGTTCGAGTGCAAAACGTGAACGCGAAATACTTAAACGCGTGACCGATACAAGCTGCAGACTAAAAAATATTAATAGTACGAAATATACGAATAGTTTTAATTGCCAAATGTGTTAATATAAAAAGCGTTGATTGTCCGTCTGTGGCTTTGACGTGCGCCGGCTGGTTGAAGGGCTGTTGATAATTATGTGGCTATGGGTTTGCGATTGTTAGACATGAGTATAATGTTGCTGTAGTCAGGATGATAACAAATATAAGGCCAAGCCCGCACAGAAATTTTTAATCACGTGATTTTTTGTTGCAATATCTGTAACATATGGAATCGAATGTAGGTAGGCCCGCACTGGCGTTTAAAGTTCGCGGTACCATATACATAGCAAGGTGTGTAACAATATAACATTAGCAAATAAACTGTTCAAACGTTCAAACGAAACACTCACTCACACAAACTCATTCTCCACTAGTATATTGCATACGCAAATAAATTAGCCATACGACGCACACACACAACTTCATTTCTGTACTATACAGACGCGCACGCATAAAAACATACTCATCATACTACTACTTCTTTTTGAAGTCGGTTTTTAATTTATTTAAAGTACTTATTTTTTTTCTATTTTGAGTGGCATTAACAATAGAAAGACAAGCGCTTGCTACAATCCTCGATGATTTGCTGTCATCCATTGAAGAGTTCCCTTCTTTATCTCCGAAGATCTTCATCAGATCTTCACCAAATGATACTTTCTGAATGCAAATGCTTGACTTGTTGATCATCATCATCATCATAATTTCAGCCGAAATACGTCCACTGCTGGACAGAGGCCTCCCCCAAATGGGGGGATATGCCATAATCGCCACGCTTGGCAGGCGGATTGGCGATCGCAGTTGGTTGTTTAAATACTCAGAGAACGCTGCTGCCCATCCTCTGGTGAATCCCTTAGTCGCCTTTTACGACACCCATGAGAAGAGGGAGGGTGGTGCAATTCTTTACGTCCGGCACCACACGGAACTTGTTGATGAATATACCTTAACATCGCTGTTAAGGTATATTCATTGGTTGGTTGGGTTTGTATTATGAAATAATATTAGAAACATTAAAAAACCTACTGACAGTTTACTCAACCAATTTTAACCTCTATTCCGTGGGCATAAGATGACAAAAGCAAATACGTATTTACAATACCAACTATTTACTGTAATAAGGGTTTGTTAAAATTTCTAATGTTATTTCAAATGGAGTCTAAGTATAACTTACCACCTACTTACATTCATAAATAACTTATTTTTTCATGTTTTTATTTTATTTTGTATCAAACTAACTCTAATGTGTAAAGAAAGTTACTAATAGATGCTAAGGTTAGCCTAATAAATATATTTTTAAATTCATTCTGTATTTAAGCTATGTGAAGCATGAATTTTATCGTTATTTGTAATAGTTTTTATTTAGTTTTCATATTTTTAATTATGTGAAAGCTTTTATTTAATTTTATCTTGCTTCGTTGTTTGTCCGTTTGCTACAAATCATGTCAATTTTAAGCCAGTCCCTTTCTACTGAAATTTTATCGAAAGTAATAAAAATTACCTATTGTTTGATGCATTCATAACTGAAAGAAGAGAATAAATGCTACAGAATCCTACCCTACTCGCATCCACAGACAATAATACCGGACAACGAACATTATACAATGACAATACAGGTGCATTAGAAATCAATTCTTTTAATTTGTCGAATGCATTTGTATGTCCAACTTCCCAACTCCATAACGTATCTTTTTTTAATAATCGCGTCAGGGGAAAAATATGTTCAGAGTAATTTGGTATAAATTTGGAAAGATAATTTACTGCCCCTAAAAATCTTTCCAAGCCTTTTCGATCAAGATCTTCACCAAATGATACTTTCTGAATGCAAATGCTTGACGTGTTGATGAATATACTGAAATCGCTATGTATACCAGGCCCCTCAGAAAGTATTGCGAAAAAAAGTTTTTATATATGGGAGACTGGCCAGTTATAATGTTTTTCGAAAATATGATTATTTATAAGTAAAAATAAGTAAGTTCCAATTTCAAAATTTCCCTCCACATTTTTTGCGAGTTAATTCAAAGTATTGTGTCTCACTGAAATATGGATCTGCGCCGGGAACATTTTAGAGCTATGATTTTATACGATTTCAAGTGTCGCCTGAAACCGGATGAATCGTACGATAGACTTCAAATGGCATTCATGGATGAAGGCCCTTCCAAGGCAACCGTGTATCGTTGGTATAACGAATTCAAGCGCGGTCGACCAACTTTGGGGGATGACGAAAGAAGCGGTCGCCCTTTGACGGCTGTTACCGAAGAAAACGTGCTAGCAGTGAAAAATTTAATCCAAGACAATAGGCGAATTACATATCAGGAGATTCAACACATATTGAAGATTGGATCGGGAAGCGTTCACGAGATTCTACACAGCCATCTTCGCGTGAGGAGGATAGTATCACGCTGGGTGCCGCACAACCTCACCGATGCTCAGAAGCAGGCCCGGGTGGAATGGTGCCGTGATATGCTTAACAAATTTGAAGCAGGCTCGTCTCGGCGTGTTTACGACATCGTTACAGGTGATGAGTCCTGGATTTATCAATACGACCCAGAAACCAAGCGCCAGTCGACTGTTTGGGTGTTTCAAAATGAGCCAACGCCTACCAAAGTGAAGCGATCTAGAAGCGGGGGTAAGATTTTGATCGCTAGCTTTTTTAATTTGACTGGCCACTTGGTATCAATTCCCTTACGGGATCAAAGAAGCATTAATGCCGAATGGTATACTACCAAATGTTTTCCAGAAGTTTTCTCTGTTATAAGCAACAAGCGACCAAACACAGGGCTCCGCGGGCTACTGCTCCACCACGACAATGCACCTGCGCACACCGCACTCAAAACGAGGGACTTCCTGGACAGCACGCCAGTCAAACTCCTGGGTCACCCTCCTTACAGCCCTGATCTAGCACCGTGTGACTTCTTTTTATTCCCAAAAATAAAAAATCAGCTCAAAGGGATACAATTTTCGTCGCCGGAAGATGCGCTGGCTGCGTTCGAGCAGGCTGTAAACGAGGTGTCTGCGGCGGACTGGAAAAAGTGTTTTGAAAACTGGTTTAGGCGCATGAATCTTTGTATAGAGGCTGGTGGAAAGTACTTTGAAAAGATTTGATAAAAATATATGTACGTATAGAACAATTTTTTTTAGTTTCGCAAAACTTTCTGAGTGTCCCACGTATGTATGCATATAATATTTAAATTGAATGACGGAGTTCTGAGGTAACAAACATACAAAAAAAAACAAACATCAATCGATTTGAGATCCTCCTCCTTTTTTTAAGTCGGTTATAAAGTATGATAAAATGATCAACTAAAATTGAACAGTGTGAACGCGATATTAGCAACTTAAAATGTGCTGAGCGTAGAACACCCGGTCACAGTATAAAGAGAACCCGGTGCTGACTTTCAGTTGGTACCCCTGAAATATTGTGAAGTGTACAATATTGGCGGACGTTGATTCAATTATAGAGACGTAGTCCAAGTGACGAGAGGTAAGCGAACTTTTAAAAGTACAAAAAAAGGACTAGCTACATAAGTATACTCTATCTGATTATAAAATTATCGATTAACTTTTCGGTATCCTAAACCTACAACTACGTATGAAAAGTTGCACATTTTCAGTAAATATCTGCAAGATCTCAGTTTTACGAAAAGACAACACGTAAAAAAATATGTTATGTGTACAACTGTTTTTTTTTTTCTAGAAAATCGCTGATCGCTTCCAACTCGGCGTCGTTTCTCGTAGCATGCGTGGGCGCCGCTTCCTGCGCACTGACAGTTGACAGCACACTGAGGCACAGGAAATTTAGAACCTGACAATAGTCAGATTTGCCGATTTACCATACATAATATAATGCATAATCAATAAATTCTGTGACCCCCCCCCCCCCCATGGGGTGCATTTAAAGAGCCTCCGCGAGTGACGATATTTAATTGGTCGCACACTCTGGGTGGGAAGTCAGCCCCGCTACCATCCTGCTGACTGGCTAATCTATACACCACACACAGAACAACAGACAGAAGACAGAAGTAGAATAAATTCTGTCAACTAGCTGAGGCGGGGTACTGCAATCCGATTGGCCCTACCGAGGCGGTTATTGGATGTATGGTCGATGGATTTGCCAAGAAGATAAAGTATGAGGTGTAGTGTGCAGCTCACCTAGCCCTATATATGTAACTGCACACTCATTTTAATATGATTATTACATAAATCATTGACCCGAGCAGTCCATTACACGACCTACGTTACTCCATTACATGGCGACCCATGGCCAGTCTTTTCTGTGAGTCTGTAAATTGCGCGAAGAGCGAAGATGTCTGCTGGATAAAGAAGATTTAAAAAATAAAAACAAGAAGCCGGAGAAGAAACTATTATGGAAAAAGAAGACGCAAAAGACCTAGACAAAAGACCTTTGTAGAATAAGCAAAATTTGAAGAACCAAGACAGACAGAAGAATGAAAAGGAGTGTTGGCGCTGGGTGCTGGGAGAATGCTCAAGCCTATTAGGATGTGAGGATATGCAGGGCGCTGGGAGTTACGTGGCACGAGTCCAAGGAGAAGACTCCACATCAACCACACTACAGAGGAATCGAATACGGATATCATATTTTAGGAAAATTTATCAATAAATAAAAAATAACATTGACACTAGGATGATACATACCTATGTAGCCTATGTTCGCGGCTTCGCCCGCGTTTAATTCGATTTATCAGAACCTCTCAAAACCTGTTTATCTTCCTGGGATTGGATGAAAGTAACCCAAAAGTCTGGTCTAGCCTTAGGATGTTGGTATTGCTCAGTAATTGGGTGGCGGCGGTCTTATGGCAGTCGCTCCGTGTAAAATGCTGATGCTCACCCGTATCTGGTTAGACTGGAAGCCGACCCCAACATAATTGGGAAAAGGCTTGAAAAAGAAGATTAGGTCCCCTTAACGCTTAAGGTCCGTACATATCAAAAGCAGGCGGTTCGGTGGCTCTCCTTAGTTTGTGGCGACCAGTACTGGTTTGCAAGCTGTGAACAATGTAAC
Source organism: Asteroscopus sphinx (assembly GCA_949699075.1). Lineage (NCBI taxonomy): Eukaryota > Metazoa > Arthropoda > Insecta > Lepidoptera > Noctuidae > Asteroscopus > Asteroscopus sphinx. The sequence continues at coordinate 16,825,736 of OX453024.1, forward strand.
CATGTTGATTTGTTAAACAATTCCATGTGGATAGTTATATAGATTTGTTTAAAGGCTTCATACATAATGGAATACCAGTAGGCTCATATTAATTAAAAATATATATGAACATGACTGCCTAGATATTGTTATTCAATGTTAGTTTGTACACAAACATGGATTTCATGTTTTATCTATATATCAGATCAGATAAATCTAATACATAGTACTGGTCTACTGATGTTCAGGTTCATAATTTGAGTAACTTCCAATACTAAGATCCTTTTAGTTCATAGACATGCAAATTGGTACAATTTGTTTTGTTTTTCTATTATATTTATTACTACTAAAACTTACTTTGAATTACTTAACAGTGACCATAAAATCTACACACTAGTACAAATATTGCATACTGTATTCACCAGAATGCAATGTAAAATGGAGTTCAAACTCATGCGTGTTTCTTAGTATTATTGTGTGATCATTTTCCTCAACTATACATAATATAACTGAGTCTAGCAACATTGTAGTAGAGGTTGTAAGCATATCTGGTGTGCATGAATTTATAGATACAATTCTTAGGTTGGTCAGTGTGGGAATTTCCAGTTGGGAAATTCTCAGAAGCGCTATGAGGTTTGAAATTGTGCTTAGGAGATGGCAATAAGCTCACCCATTATTATAAAGAACCTTATACCAACATCAATGAAGTGTGACTAAATAAAGATACAATTCTTTAGTAATCTTATACTTAAAGGTGCTCCCACCCCAGTTTTCACAAACGTTTAGGCTGCTCCTAAATGTTGACAAACGTTTTTAAACTTTTGTGAACACTTGTGTCTGAGCACTAAACAGGTGTTGTGTTTTTATATTCTAATATAATAACAGAATACTTATTAGAAACTCGTTTCATTTTAGATTCATATTAGAAGTTTTTATTGCCACAGGACATACCTTCATAACACAACATATTCCTCAGATAAATGATAATCTGATATTTAAATCACTACTACTACTATCACTACTTTAAACACTATCATCTCAGACACAAGATTTTATATACTATTTATTTGAGTTTATGAATCTTCTTGTATAAATTTTGTATGATAGTGGTACTAAAGTTAGTATTAGTACTAAGTATTTATTATTTATTTATTTATTATGTAGGTGTAGATAGCCAACTAGAATTATCATGTACAACAGATATATTCCAGCTCAATGATGACCATGTTTTGTTAGGTTTTGTCAGTAAGCTTAAGGAGATTTTCTTCATAATAATATTTATACCTAGTTATCTTTTAAGAACTTTTTGTTCGAAGCCTGTAACATTTTGAATTAAATTAATACAATGTGCAAAGGAAATAGGTTGAGTATCATTGACATGCACATTTTCAAACAATATTTTTTATGTGACTGCAAGACAAAATTGATTAAGTCCTAAGCCATTCTGAGAAGAGGCCTATGTCCAGCAGTGGGTCGGTAATTAACTGATTACTTCTAGTAGCTCCTGTAGCTTTGTTTACTATACAAATACATGTCCAAAACAGTGGTACTTATGTTTGTAGCAATAATGAAGCAATAAAAAAGCAATAAAATGATCATTTCGGTGACCGTGATTTAATAGAGAGCGTGTCCTCCCCTTTTTCTGGAACGTAGATGAGAGATGTAACATAACCTAAGTTTGGAATGTTTTTTTTCTGGATTTTGGAAAAGCCAAAAGAGACAACAAGTTTTTACTGTTGATGTGATGAGATTAAATTGGTCTGTGATAACATTAAACCTTATTCAAGTGTTCTAATAAATTTCTATCTGCACAACTGTGCTTTGTCGAAAGTTTAAAAGTTAAAATTAAACATCTATAAAAATTACCTCGGCTCCTCAATCTCCAACTTCACCTTAGAAGGTCACGAGAAGGGCGTGAACTGTGTGGACTACTACCACGGTGGAGACAAACCCTACCTCATCAGTGGCGCCGACGACCGTCTCGTCAAAATATGGGACTACCAGAATAAAACATGCGTTCAGACATTAGAAAGTAAGTAAAAACTTCAATGACAAAGTTAATTCATTCATTTAGGTGGTAACGATCATAAGAAAAGTAACTTTGCATGTCGTAGCTGCGGCAAAGAGGTTGACACTCAGCATGATGCTGTGTTGTAACGTGAGCCACAACACAGCGCTAATTGTCAGTGTCAGTCAACCCCAAGTGACGAGCGGATGCCAAGCCAGCAAAAGAAACCAATAATTATTGGTTATCCAAAATATCATATGTGTGTTCTGACAATATAAATCTCTCATGAGAAACTGAAGTAGGAGCTTTGTTCGATTTAAGCCCTATTAGTTATATGTTTGAAATCACAAGTCAGGTTGACCTTGGGCAAACAATTTATGTTCCTCAGTCATCACATAAATATTTGTATCCTGTGGGAATCGAACCCACGACCTCGTGATCAGCAGTCCGATACTCGAACCACTAGACTACAGACGTATGAAGTTTCAAGCATCAGTACTTACCTATGCTGTATGCTTAAAGCTTTTGTGCTATTTTTTATTTCCCATAAGATTATAACAGACTGCAAAATTACTGAAATAACGACATACGATTATTATATTTTACTTTGGAACCACAGACATAGTAAAAAATATAGACTAAGTGCTGCGAACAACTATAGTGAAGCCAACAAAAACCGTGCTCCTTCATGTACACACGGCTATACATCAAGCTGTAAATTTCCAGTATAAGCTGATCTCGCATTGTACGGAAAGCCTATACAATGTGAGGTCAGCTTATACTGGAAATTTACAGCTTGATGTGTAGCCGTGTGTACATGAAGGAGCACGGTTTTTGTTGGCTTCACTATGGTTGTTCGTAGCACAACCAGTGCTCACGTACACACCACGCACCTAAAGGATATTTTTTTTCGCGATGCTTACTGGAAGATGCCGCGATATGTGAACTGAGAGGGGTGAGCACGGTTTAAGGTGCATGTGTGTGCGTGAGCACTGGTTGTACGTGAAGGAGCACGGTTTTTGTTGGCTTCACTATGGTTGTTCGCAGCACTTAGTCTATATTTTTACTATGTCTGTGTTTGGAACTACCAAAACAATGTTATGGCATAATAGATAATAATACTTGTCTATTCTTATGGTTATGGGTAGGTTAGTCGCAAAATATTTCAGGATATTATTGTATTTTCGTATATCATTTTCCTGAACACAGGCATTATTCAGTAGATCATCATCATCATAATTTCAGCCGAAAGACGTCCACTGCTGGACATAGGCCTCCCCAAGATTCAGTAGATGTATTGTTATTATTGCCACGAATCATGTTCCGATCAATATACAACAAAGCTTTGCTTAGCAACCACAGATAACGGAACATAAGGAGATCGGGCAAGCCGCCTAGTTACCGTCACATAAGAAATGCCGACGCTATCTAGTTTTTAAAATAACTGACTTATAAAAATGATATTAACATCCAATTTGCAGATTAAACACAGTAAACAAACCTTGAAAAGCTATTTTTGAGACTAATATCTATAGGTTAACTCAACAGTAGGGATGTGACTTAGCTGTAAAAATAATGATTTATTAATAATCGATTCTTTTAAGTTTCATTAAAATCGATTAATATAAAAACGATTTATTTGAAAATAAATCGATTTTTCCGTAAATCGATTTTTTTTCGTTTAAATAAATGAAAAAAATCAAGAACAGATTTAGTCAACTTTACAATCCGTAATTAGAAAAACATAAGTTTGCCAAAATATTTCTACGATAAATGGTAAATACAAATTCTCAAAAACATACAATAAAATATGTAAAAAATAACTACATTTAAATAAATCTTATTAATAATGTTCCCCACTATTAAGTTACCTTCGGCGCGTGCGCAGTCATCGGGCATACATAAATATATTAACATCAGATCGGACACGGGCAGAGATCAACACAACACGCGGTCAACTTTGAATTACAGCCATTTGTAGTGCGATTGGTTTGACTGTGTTACGCCAGATTTTGTAAAATTCGTCGAGCTTCTTATAAGGTAAATTGAGCTGACCAAAAATTATTATTGTAAGCTCATAAATGAGCATACAATAATAACAATAACATAAATTTATGTACCACAATTAACTCGATAAAGTTTATTTCAATTTTAGTTTATTTCGAATTAATTGAAAAAACGCTAAGCTGATGATAGTTTATAGAACAATTAGAGCAAAACGAGTAGGTTAGGTAGTAATGTAGGAAAATTTATAAATAAATATCGTTTTGTCAGTGTATATAGCCAGAAATAGTCCTATTTCCTATATGGTGTGGTATGGTATTCATATAGGAATAATATTCGCCAAATACCAGCTTGCGGCTCTTGACTCGATTCAACGCAGAGCTGAGAGGCTAATTGGTGATGAACTCCTAGTAAAATCTAAGCTACAAAGCTTAGCCCATAGACGCACAGTTGTTTGTTTGTCGGTGTTCTACAGGCTGTACTTTGGAGAGTGTGCGCATGAGCTCCATGAGCTTATTCCGCCATCTCCTTTCTTTCATCGGACTACACGCCGCACTGCAGGATATCATCCATATTTGGTAGAAATACTATCAGGACCAAGCGCTTTGAGAACTCTTTCATAATGCGCACAGCCAAGTTGTGGAATTCACTGCCGGCATCTGTATTTCCGGGAACTTATAACCCTAACGCCTTTAAAGCTGGAGTGAATCGGCACCGAATAGGTTTGCTCGCTCCATCGTCGACCACATCCTGACAAAGCTGTCTAGATTGTGGTCAAGAGCAGATCTATACATCATAAAAAAAAATATTGAAATATTTTGCTGGATCGTTTAATTTATTGAATGATATATGAACGTAAAGAAGTAGGTAGTGGTGCCGATTCTCTTGTACACCCACCTAAACCTAACTATAACTAAAATTTACAAATTTTAGTTTAGAAAATCATAAAACTTATTCTGTGTTTATCTTTTTCTTATTTTAGAAAACTTGTTGACAGCTCTAGTAATTGATTTTGACGCATCTAAGTTGAATTGGCGGTGTTACCAGAACATCTTAAAAAAATGATTAAAAAGTGAATGGAATGACCGAAAGTTCACAAAAACAAGGAAATTAAATAATAATTATATTTGGAATTATTAGTTTATCATTAAAATTAAGAAGAAAAAATCATGTCACGAAATAAAGTACATTTTTGTTTTATATTTTCAATAAAATATATAAATTGGAATAATGTGATCAGATTAAAGAGCTAGGTTATTATTTTCTACGGCCCGTATTACAGAACGATACTCAAGCGTTGATCACTGTTTAAAACTAGTTTTGAGTTGAGCTTTGATTTTAGAACGTTCCTCAAGCAGAGATTTATTGATCACAGTTCAGCTGAGTTTAGCTTTATTTTATACTGTCACCTGTTTCGGTATTTGAGCAGAGATTTGATCTGTAATCAATCACTCTAGTGTGGTCCAGACAACGCTTGAGTAGAGATTTCTATTTTAATTCAGGTCAAATTCGTGTGTTATGTTGTTGAATTAAAGTTTATAATAATTACCGTTCTGGAATAAGACCGATACTCATGTAACGATTCTAACCTTAAGTAGTGATCAGGTGATTGGGAGTTTAAACTGTACTTGAGGAACCTTCTGTAATACGGGCCCAAGAGTACCTATCAAAGGAGATATATTGTTATTATTGCAGCGTATCATATTGTATATCTTAAACAACGAGAAACAGAGCTATTTGCAAAAAACGCAAGGACCTTTGAATTCCATGGGCAATCACAATAATAAACTATTTCTTTAATTATAAAAGCTGGAATTTCCTTTTTTAAAGACGTGGTTAAAAAGTTCTAGCACCCAGGACACGAAATTTCTCAAAAAAGTTGAACAAATTAGAATATAAGCCAAAAAGTACCAAAAAAAAAACATGTTCCTTTTTATAAGTAAAAATAATAATAATTATTATTATTAAGAGCCTGTACAGTCCCACTGCAGGGCAAAGGCCTCCCTACTCTCCTTCCACCTCTCTCTGTCTCTCTGTATTAGCTACAGACAAGTAAAAATAATGTATTTTTAAAATTAAGAAAAATCTTAAAACGAACACATAAATATGTCATAGCATGAGCTATTATCGTTATGTAGCTCATGTCAATACGATAGAAGAAGAAGAATGTGTGATAAAACCATATTTATGGTTTGCATTCATATTTTAAAACATTTTATTCAATAACAAAGTCATTACAAAACATAGTGTCCTTTGATTTAAATTGTGGAAAGAAAAAATCGCTCACGAGCAGGATTCGAACCTCCGACTCCTGACTCAGTACGCCAGTGCTTTAGCCACTAAGCTACCGTGAACACTGCTCGTGGTATCGAAATTATCCTCCACTATACGTCTTTGGGTGACGTCAGCGATATCTTATTAAGAAACATTGTTTCTTAACCGACTCGACTAACTTTGCAGTTAGATCAAAGTCGTATAGATATGCCTACCCTTACTAATTATTTTTTTTATTTTTAACGCATTTACGCATGCGAAGCGAAATCTAATGATTTAAATTGTGGAAAGAAAAAACTGCAAAGTTAGTCGAGTCGGTTAAGAAACAATGTTTCTTAATAAGATATCGCTGACGTCACCCAAAGACGTATAGTGGAGGATAATTTCGATACCACGAGCAGTGTTCACGGTAGCTTAGTGGCTAAAGCACTGGCGTACTGAGTCAGGAGTCGCAGGTTCGAATCCTGCTCGTGAGCGATTTTTTCTTTCCACAATTTAAATCATTAGATTTCGCTTCGCATGCGTAAATGCGTTAAAAATAAAAAATAAAATTAGTAAGGGTAGGCATATCTATACGACTTTGATCTAACTGCAAAGTTAGTCGAGTCGGTTAAGGCGCCATAGGTTCAACGAAAAATTTGATGTGAGGGGGTGAAGCACGGTCGCTAAGCCCGCCCACTGAGGGGAGCGCGAGAGCTACGCGTTGTAGTTCTTTCTCTTTCGTGCGACACTTCTATGCGGCGCCGGGTGCATGACCGCGTCTGAAATCTTGGCGCCACAGGACAGAAAATCAAACAGTAGTTTCATTGAATTCGATTAATAAAATGTAATGAGTCATCATATCTACTGAACATGATTTGGTTTTAGATGTGTAGTAAAAAATATTGTCTTCTAGTATAAACATAGGTTTATAGTTTATAGGTATTAATTATTTATTTAACATTCTATGAATATAAATATGTATTCAAATTCTTTTTTTTTTCAAATAAATCTAATTACAGGCACTATTGAAACGTCAGGCTCAAGTAGCACGATTCTAAATTGTATCAGAATAATAACACAAGGTAACAACGCTACAATTTCAAATATCAAATAATAGATAGATAGAGTATACTTCATTCTTATAGTTTACACTGTGTACAACACAGTGCTGGGCTTTTTCAGCGGATTCAAAGTACTACAATTTTTAGGTCCACTATAACCAATTGGTATTTCGTAATTCTAGGGTTTAGGGTTTCATAACATAACATAACATCACGCCTGTATTTCCCCGAAGGGGTAGGCAGAGGTGTAATAGTACACCCACATTTCGCCAGTTATGTTAAAGTCCCATGTAATAGGGGGCGAGCCTATTGCCATATTGTTTAGGGTTTCGAACCTGCATAACGAGGTAAATAAACATAGATGAAGTAAAAGAGATGGCTGCATACCCCAATGGGAAGCAGGCTTGATAATACCTATGTATGTATGTATCTCGGGTCTAGCGTGTGGGGTGCTGGGCCAGAAAACGTCCTCGTGTGCGTGACGGCTGTTGGTCCTTCTCGATATGTCTGGAGGGAACAGCAGTTGTTGGGCACGGGCAATATCTCTTCTTTGGATCCAGGGACGGTATTGTCCGTGGCCATTATTCTAACACAGGATAATTTGGGCCAGTAGGACGTTGCTCCGCGTGTCCCTCTGAAGTTAGCAGAGGGCAAGGCTCTACAACGGAGGCACGGAGTGGTAGTGCGGTGATTCTGTTCTACAATAAAAGAGAAACAACCGTGCTGAAGAACTAAAGTTCCCCTTTTTCACTCCTGAGTCACGTGTACAAGCTGTTTTCGAGGGTCATCACGAATGGTCTTGCCAGGAGACTCAACGAATTCCGGCCACCAGAAAAGGCTGGCTTTAGAAAAGGCTTCATACAATACAAATCCTATTTATTGCACATCATAAAAACAGCTTTATACATGGAAGACTGAATTCATATTCAATTACAAAGCTTTACTATTGAACAAAGTATATTTGGTACATAGCAAGATGTTGAGTGAATGTGCACTTGCAGTGAAGAGTATAATCAGCCGCTATGTATGGCATTTGTAGACTACTTGAAGGCCTTTAACTCCATTGAAACTTGGGCAGTCCTGGATACTCTTCAACGATATCACTTCGACGACCCGTATACCTATAGAGATGCTTAGATGTCTGTGCAACAAAGCTACTATGACTATTCAGATTCAGGACTAAAAGACGAAGCCAAACCAACTGCGCAAAGGAGTGAGACAGGGGGATATAATATCCCCTAATTAGTTTTTTTTCTTTAATTATTGGTCCCTAATGCTCTTATTGACTTGCTCCGGCACATTATCTTCATTGTCATCACTTGTATTTTCGGCTTCCGAATATAACATCTTGATTATATCCATAATGGTTTCAAAAACAGCCTGGTTTGACGAAATGAAGTGAATCGTATGATTCATTTTGTTAATTTACGCAATGGTATGCTTCAAAACATTCAATTGGGTTAGCATATGTTATTTCTGGTTATTATTCGGAAAACTGTTAAAACTCGAATACTTAAGCTCTTTCTATTCGAATAGTAAAAAAGGCAAATACTCTAATTAAACAAATACTGTGAATTGCATGCCCTACTCAGGGTACAATATTCTTTAGTAGATCTGTAAATAAGAAGCATTTGTAAGTATAAAGAAAGAAAGAAAGAAAGAAAAATATTTATTTGACACAACTGAGACACATACAAAAGAAATATACATGAACAAGAAATAGATATAGTGAAGAAGTAACAAAGCGAGGAAAAAAGTCATTGACAGTCATGCGCCATGTGTGTCTCAAAATTGTGACAAATGGGTGTCCAGCTCAGCATATTGCCAGGTTATTAAACCATTGCATCAAGTACAATAATAAAAGCCTTAAATTTAGAGGAAATTGGCTCTAAACTTGTAAAGGAGTGTGTCCAGCTATTGAACTCACTAGGAGTGGTAAACTCGGTAGCGGTAGGTTTACGAAAGAAGCGTTTTTATTGAACAGGAACCACATAAGAACCCCGAAAAGAACCCTTAGGGCACTGCAAGCTGAATAAACACCTTCACAGGATGGGCCTCAGTGATACCACAGTTTGCAGGTTTTGTCGCAGAAATGATGAGACGCCCATCCATATTCTATGCGAATGTGATGCACTGCACCACATAAGAAGCCGGCATCTTGGAGGCCACATCATCTCAACGCAGGAAATCAAATCCGCCTCCCCCATGGTCATAGTCTACTTCATGATTGACTTACAGCTTGCGGAAGTGCTGTAATGCCGTAAGAGGCGTCACAATAGATCTTATCAGGTCGCAGTGGTTTAGAGGCGTTCAAGACCCCTACCTCTTTCTAAAATATGTCATTGCAGTTACTCACTCCTCATTTCTGGGGTTATTTAAACCCGTGGGCTCTAGTGTTATCATTGAAGTACACACGTTACTACGTCCTGGATGCTCCGTTGATTTATTTATTTATTTGTTAAACTACATCATAGAACACAACATACATCATAGACGTTTTTTTTTATCTAATGACCAACAAAAAATAAGAAACAATCTGTGAAAATAAACTTACCCGTCATCTACCGATAATTAATGCGTATTGTATCTGTCCCGTATTGCTCTAAAAGAGCAAAATATAGATTTAATTTACTAGACAATAGTTATAACAACGTACGCACGCATAAATATTTTTATGAAAATCAGACGGCTATATGTATACACAGACATAGTAAAAAATATAGACTAAATGCTGCGAACAACCATAGTAAAGTTAACAAAAACCGTGCTCCTTCATGTACAACCAATGCTCACGCACACACATGCACCTTCAACCGTGCTCACCCGTCTCAGTTCACATGTCGCGGCATCTTCCAGTAAGCACCGCGAAAACAAATATCCTTCACGTGTTTACGTGAGCACTGGTTGTACATGAAGGAGCACGGTTTTCGTCGGCTTCACTTTGGTTGTTCACTTTGGTTGTTTTTTACTATGTCTGTGTATGTATATTGGACACTCACGACCACGTGACGTGAAAATAATAGGACGCCAGTGAATTAAAAATCAAAATAGCTAAATATCTAAATTTGCTTTCTTTCTTTCTTCTAAAAATATTTCAAATGAATAAAGTAGGATCTATAAACAAACAAGTACATACTTCGTTGTCAACAATTGCTAGAAAAACCATGTGCTTGTAATTTCTTGCCGACTGAATGGTCATACTGTCACATTTCTACGTTGTGGCACTCTAGGTACTAAGTAGAAGTACGCGTGTGTAACAGCTGAGAATTGTAAACAAAAATTATGCATATTATTTTATTATACATACCTTCGTGCATGAGAAGTCAATCAATATACGATTAGATCATACAAGACTGCCCGCGGTTTCGCTCGCGTACTTACCTATAATTCGGTTTACCACAGTAAGATTTTATCGTGCATCTCTCGTGAACTGTTTGTCTTTGCATAGAAAGTAGTCTTTAGTCATCGAAATATTTGCCTTTAGTTCGTATTATGGTCTATTTTTGTGCCAAATTCATCCAAATCCGTTGTCGTTTCAGGGCAGTTGAAGGACAAATAAACAAACAAATATTTAAAATATAACCTAGTAAAATTGTCATAATTATAGGTAGGTACTCTACTCTTATAACTAGGGATCATTTGTCTGCAGCATCGGGTGTCACTTTGTAGTAGTGCACGCGTCATCATCATTTCAGCCGAAAGACATCCACTGCTGGACATAGGCGTCCCCCAAGCATCGCCTCAATGACCAGTTCTGCGCTTTCCGCATCAGTACACGCGTAAAAAATATAATTATAAAAGAAATTGAGTAGGTAGTAGGTACAGTCGACTTCATGACAATAGTATCACTCGAATTAGAAAACCGCCCTTACTGCTTACGAAATAAAGACGCTATCAATTTCAAACTGTTACCACTGACCTGTGGTCGACCGTACCTACCTACCTATTTTATTACTTGCCTGATTGCCTTGCCTGTTTTACTTAGATTTTCCATTCAAAAAAAATACTAGGGTATTTTAGTAAAGTTTATAAGTACCTAGTAATAATAATGGAATGTTCAAAACTTCCTTACTTACATTTTATTTTTATTTAGCCTTCCTAAAGCTAGCGATGATAACTTTGGTTTTTTTATTTGTTCTGCGCATATTTTCCCCATTTTTTTAGGAAATTTAATTTGCAATTACTTCTAAGTACCTAAGTTCTATAGTATATACAGTACATAAGTAAGAAGAAGAAGAAGAGTACATTTATTTATAATATGCTTATTATACAATGTAGACACTTATCAATAATACACCAATACAATATTTACAAAAAAAAAAATTCCCCCTATTACATGGGACTTCACCTCTGCCTACCCCTTCGGGGAAATACAGGCGTGATGTTATGTTATGTTAATATTTACAAACAAAATTATTCCTATACAAAATATTGGGTGTACTATACACCTCTGCCTACCCCTTCGGGGAAATACAGGCGTGATGTTATGTTATGTTAATATTTACAAACTAAATTATTCCTATACAAAATATTGGGTGTACTATACACCTCTGCCTACCCCTTCGGGGAAATACAGGCGTGATGTTATGTTATGTCAATATTTACAAACTAAATTATTCCTATACAAAATATATGGACCTACACAAAAGTACTTTTATGTTTCGTATCAAATTATAAAACGGCGTTGATCGTAATAAAAGTCGGGCGTGTTCCGCGAACTGGCATACGCCCAACCTCCAATGCGTTCCACTCGGGACTGAGAAATGCAGTAAGCGCGTCGTGAGGGTGAAAAAATACTAAAATTTGAAAGTAAAGGGATTGATTTTTTTATTACTTACATTTTAATACCGTTGTAGCTCACATTTTTTACGACCTTTTTTTTGGTATAATTTTTATTATCCAAAATTGAATGTAACTCAGATAAAATTACATTTCTATCACAATTTAGACCTGTTTTTGCGATTTAATTCGATCGATAAAAGTGAAAGTAATCGCGTATTGGAGAAGCGAGTCAACTAGACCTAAGAGTGTAGAATAACATATATTTTTTTCAGAATTAAAATCTGTTTAATTTACAGATGAAACACATTTCAAAACACTGTTTATTCAGAAACTCTGGACGTATGGCGCCTTAAGAAACAATGTTTCTTAATAAGATATCGCTGACGTCACCCAAAGACGTATAGTGGAGGATAATTTCGATACCACGAGCAGTGTTCACGGTAGCTTAGTGGCTAAAGCACTGGCGTACTGAGTCAGGAGTCGCAGGTTCGAATCCTGCTCGTGAGCGATTTTTGCTTTCCACAATTGAAATCATTAGATTTCGCTTCGCATGCGTAAATGCGTTAAAAATAAAAAATAAAAATAGTGTCCTTTATTTATAGAATGCTCACCTGCTTATCTAACGGATATGGTTACAATCTATCTATGTTCGATATATATAAAAATTAATGTTTGTATGTTTGTCTTCTATGTGTTCCTAAACCATTCATCCGATTGTGATGAAACTGCTGAGTTGTTCTACGTACACCTGCAAAGGTTCCTGGTCCAAAAAAAAAAGGGCATTGCAACGCACGCCTGGTACAGCTAGTGAGTGCTATATAAAAATACTGTTTCTACGCTAGGTTAGATATGGTTTCGTTCAGATTTTATGAACAGTCTCAATTCTGCTAACATGGAGTTAGCTGGTTTGCCAATTAAGGTATCAATATAAAAACCTTTAACGATTTGGTATTACTTTTGTAATAACATTGTTACAATTTTATCTAAAATTACCTATTGTTGTAAGTAGAGCGACATTTTATATTGCTATGATTATTTTTATGCTTCCTTAGATTACACAAATATCATCCATCAACGCATTATGTAACTTGTTCATTGATGTAATTTACTCAGCCTGCATTTTTTTTGTCTGAGGTACATTTGTGATACTGGTTCGCTATCTGAAAATATGGAGAAGCTGCGAAAAAGGGCTGAAAGATTTGGACAGTCAGTATCGAAAATCATGACTGACATTGAAAAAAAAGAAAAATTAGAAAAGCGAAAAGCCAAATATGGAGAGGTTGCATAAACATTATCTGTCATACTGTAAATAAATTACAGAACATGCAATTAAATTAGCCGGAGTGAAGTTGGACATAGCACATGTTTCCCCGCCTCCAACTGAGACCCATAAAATGATTACTGCAATGATTTTGTGACAATTTTACCCTGGCCAAGATAGATTGCACATACTGTACTTTGTATTTTTGCTAATGGTTCTCATTCTTCTCCAGAGTAATAATAATATTGTGACATGTTTTAAACTTTCTGTTGCTAACATGTTTGTGTTCACTTAGGGACCTATTACAAGTTTGGTGTTTTAAGTGAACCCATGTTTGTTTATAATAGAGAAGTTTTAGCATGGTAGAATTCATGGTATACTTTTTATGTGATGGTTGGACTTTATTGACAGTTTCATCAATGAGTTGCTAGGATTCTGTCAATATTAACTTAATTTTGCAGGGTGGATAGTTGTTTTTGGCAACATTCACATTGTTTGTCAACAATCTTGACCAACTGTTTTGCAATTAAAGTTATCTGTGAATGTGGGGGCTTTAAAATCAGTGAAACACAGCAATGCAAGCATCACTATTTGGCGGAGAAGTAGGCACGGTGGTAGTACTGCTATAAAAAATATATGTATGCTATAATAATATACATATATATGTAATACTAGCTTTTGCTCGCGACTTCGTTCGCGTAGAAGTCAGGCATTTATGAAAATATTTATAGTTAAATTTTGTTTAATCTACCTATATTTAAATAAGGGTAAGTAATAATATGTATTATTCTTTTAATAAAATCCAGTAAAATTGTATGGTGAATTATGTATGTTTTCTAATAATTTACAAGGATAAATAATTTTATTTTTATATTTTTTTATATTATACTAATTTTAGATACAAATATACCGATTTTTAGGGGCAGCTCTTTCGATTTTGCATTTTGACGTTCGAGACCACCGAGTGTGACCCATGTCTTCCTCTTTTTATTAATGTCATTGTCTGCAAACTTTAACAATTATGTTGCCTTCTTCATTCCTAAAAGGTGTGGGTGTGTCACGTTATAAGGGTTATTTCATTGAAGTACATTTTACGTATAAATGCAGTTATGTTGTTTTATTTAGAATAATAAATTGTCTTACTACTACTATAGTATTATATTATCTGTGCTTACTAGATACTAAAAATATGGCAAAAAAAATTCCCCCTGTTGTTCTTGTAAGCTACGTTATCAGAATCGATATTCATACGTAGTATAGTAAAAATTGTTCATACTGGTGAGTACAATGACCCCTTAAGAGGTTTTGGATACTTAATGTTCTTGTCTCGTTGGTCTAGTGGTCGCAAGTGGGGTCCTGGATTCAATTCCCGGGTCGGGCAAAGTGTTATTGGGTTTTTTTCATTTAGAAATTCTCAGTAGCAGCCTGAAATGTGCCCGGTTAATTGCAATAGGCTCGCCCCCTATTACATGGGACTTATTATAACATAATTGGCGAAATGTGGGTGTACTATACACCTCTGGCCACCTTTTCGAGGAATACATGCGCGGTTTTATGTTGTTGTTATTGTATTTCCGCGCACAGATAAATTGAACATGGCCAATGCAACTTGGCCGAAGCGTCGAGGTTTGTCAAAATGTTGTTTTGATTTATCTCTGTGCGAAGTGCCGAAAACAGTTTAATATGAGTGAAATTCTCGAAAATTTTAAATGCCTCTGCTTCTAAATTAGCTTGAACGTTTTGGTCATAAATAGTAAGCTCTTGTTAATTGCTTAGCTTTATCT
Source organism: Asteroscopus sphinx (assembly GCA_949699075.1). Taxonomy (NCBI): domain Eukaryota; kingdom Metazoa; phylum Arthropoda; class Insecta; order Lepidoptera; family Noctuidae; genus Asteroscopus; species Asteroscopus sphinx. The sequence goes on from OX453024.1 coordinate 16,840,871, forward strand.
TAATTTACAAATGGGCCCATACCCACATCAGTGGACAGGAGATCGGTACCAACGGCATGGGTGCGATATAATGAGAGATAACGTCACGTCGCGGATATTCAGAAGCACCATTGTACCCGCGGCGGTTTTACACAGCGACATACAATTAGATTCCTTTAACAGTATATTATTATGTTTATTTTTAGGCTTTACCCACGTTTATTGTAAGAAATTGTCCTAAAACTACCGATAGGTACGTCCTTTCCTGCAATTTCGGCAAAAAAAACAAAATCTGTTTGGGAATTCAGTACCGTGAAAACGGAGCAAAAAAAATGAATTTCCTCTAACATACATTCGTATGATTGAAAACTTTAATAGGTCAGGTATTGGACAGCCCACAAAGCGTAGTACAATACCTACAGCTATATCGATTTTCACACTGGCTTACCTAATTCAGCAGGCAGAGTGATGTCTGTCGAATGGCATTCAATCAGATTGTTCTCAACACGGAGAGCGCCGCGTCTTTCAATTTGAATCGCATTGGAAACTCCACGCCACGTGTACAGTTTAAATTGAATAGGGATTTGAATGTAAAGACAATCCAAAATTAATTCTACAAGGCTTTAGCTTAAAGTAAAAAGGAGAATAAGTATTAAACATTTTTGCTTTAACCTCGCAAAGGAACAAAGGAAATCTAAACCTCGAATCTGGCGAACTTTCCCAATATCTACAATATTGTTTCCATTGTAGATATCCGTGCCCTTTTGTTATTGTACAAACATTTGTGACTACATTGAATAGGATTTACATAAACATTATTCAATCTTTTCATTCTCTAGTTATGAAGTAAAACAATGTAAAGTAGTCAGGTCCAATAAAAACTGCCAGAAGTAGTAGCTACAATGTTTTTACGCGATGGATGAAGAATGTCTATCAGATCACTGTGTGATAGCATATTACTTTCGTAGTCCATCATATTCATGTTTTATTCCTTCGTCCTTTTAAATTACAACTGTATCGACACTGAATACAACATAATTATTTAGTAGGTGTAGGGTATTGTAGGTACCGAACAACTTTATTGATATGCTGATATGATAATTATAAATGATACGAGTCCTTTGATGACCAATAGTTTATTACACTAAATTAACACCAAAGTTCAGACAGAAATACTAAAGAATAAATGATATTGATATGATATTGATAGGTATATGGGTATCGACCGCGGGGTCTGTTGTGGGATTGGGCATGAATATTCCATACGCAACTTCTGTAGTATTTTTGTTGGTAGAATTCATGTTGTTAATTCTATCTTATTTACTATAAATCCTTTTCTTTTAGCCATTGAGAAGTATTTTTTTTTAAATAATTGCTAAATACCGAATAGCCACTCTAGTCTGGTCGGCCCAGATTATCCACAATCCATCCAGAGGAGCAATTGTTCCATACATCGAGCTCTGTGGAGCATCGTGTTTAATGGTTTTTATAATGAAACTATCTACGACTTACCCAGTCAATGCCAGGCATGGGTATGGTACAGCTTTCCACGATCAAGCGTTGTTTTTGTGATGGTGCCACCGGGATATCCGGTGGCTATGCAGCTCAATCGCTTTTTCGAGCCAGAAATTCAGTTCATCTTTCGAGCACGTTGTGGTGACTTGTTTTTTCATTCGTTTTATTTGTGACAGTGGTTGAGACTACGTCCACAGTGCGTGCATTCATTGAGTAGAGGGTAAAAAATGTTTTATATGTTTCTGGTGCTTTTAACTGATACTTTTTCTAACTGCCATCTTTGATACGTTGCTGCTATAGTATTCATGATGCTACAAATAGTATCGCTTAGGTTTAAAGAATCTTTATTCTCAAAAAGAACATTCAGTTCACTTATATGAGAAGCTTACATTATTCATGCTTCATCTAACCAATACCGAAAATTCCAGAAAAGTGTAGAGTTATGTGAAGTATTTGGTCACAAATTTTACCTTTCCCTTCTACTGCTAACATAAAAAGCGCTAAAATATTTATTTCAATAGATAATACAAATTTTAGCACTTCGACAATAAGACGTTTTTGGAACACATTTGAGGAAATTTTAGAAATGACTAGACTAGAAAAACAGTTAATAGGAAATAATTCGTTTAAAACTAATAGCAGACGATGATATGGTAAGAACATTTTCGGATTTAAACAAATAGGGTAAACTTTTCCACTTTTGTGCGTTGGTGTTATGTTTGGGGAAACATTTGACTGATGGAAGTATTTGTCAAATAAACTTGCAGCAAGAAATACCATAATATATGGAGCACATAAATAACATATTTGAGGAGCGTCTTTTCAAAAACAATCATATCCTAATGCGCATTAGGTGCAAAGTAGCATGCTAAGCTATATAAAAAGTAACAAATTCAACCTTACTGACATTAGGATTACAACGGTTTTTGAAAAAAAAAACGCTCCTTATTTAAAATACTTTACTGGAAGTAGAGATATACGCGTTTATTTAGCAACACAACTCAAGAGACTCCTCAAATTAAGCAAGAGCTATATGCATTTTGATAAAAAAAACTGGTACAATATTTATTATCAAAAACTAAAACAAAGATTCTTTCATGTCATAGGATGGCGAAACGAACTAAAGGCTAGAACTACAAACTGCAATACCACCTAGGCTGTTGCCTAAATGGTATTGCAAATTGCGTTCGCCAAATTGAGACATAAAGACGTGATTGTTTTTTCACCAGCACCCGTATCCTTCACACCGAAACATAGCAATGCAAGCATCACTGTTTGGCGGAAGTAGGTACGGTTGTAGTACTTTCCCGAACGAGCTCTTTCACTTTTCGGTGATTGCTATTCTTTACTGCATTTAGTCTGCAGTAAAAATGTTTGGTTAAATGTATTAAATAGACTGAGGCGATGCTTGTGGGAAGCCTATGTCCAGCAGTGGACGTCTTTCGGCTGAAATGATGATGAGACTGGCCAGAGAAAACAACATTTTCAGAGCAATACATTATGCTGGCACTTTTGCACAAATATTTGCATGAATTCGCTAATAGAAAATGAACTTTATTTAAATATATAATAGGGTATATTTTGTGTTGACTAAATTACGCGAATTTTTAAGAGTAGTTTCTAATCTGTCATACATTGTTTGTACCGTTTCACAGTGTGATAAGATCCCGGTTTTTGTCTCATCGTGTTTTTATTGAGTTAATCGATAGAGTTTACAATTCCGAAGATTAGACTAAAACTCCGGGTTCGCTAAGACTTGAGGTTTTTTTTTAAAAAAATGTCAAAGTTTCGCAATATCCGACTCTTGAAAAATGAAAAAAAAATCATTATAATTTAATGGAAGTACTTATTACAGAATTTATTTATTCTATCGAAAAATGGAATAATAGCCGACCGTTCTACCAATTCCTGTTGCATTAGTATGAATGGGTCGAGAGATATGATTTTTTTTCTCATTTTTCGTTTTCATTTTTTTATTCATCTAAACCGCCGTAGTAGGTGGTCATTCCTATATCAAAAAATTGCTGATACTTTCTATTATGTGTAGTATTAATTCCAAAACCTAACTCGTTGGTTTCCAGGAGTTATTGGAAATTTTAGTAATATCCGAAATATCCGTACTTAGGGCTGCCACTTCAACCAAAACATAATTTGTTTATTTTTATTAAGTTTTAGCTTCCTTATCACGACCATAACAAGATATCATTATTTTGTGGCTTAGATGGCAAAGATTGAGTAATTTTATAAAGGAAATTAAAAAACTAATGGAGAAATTGGTATCATGTTGACTGTTACACGTTTTTTGTAAACCGTCTATAAATTCTAACCCAAAAGACTCAACTAATAGTAAATAAAAGAAAATCCTTTCCGATGTCTCATAAGTATATAAATCAACATTAAACATGAGTAATATACCTATATCAACATTTTTGACAATTTATTAAATATTCTTAGTCAATTTAGTTCTTTGTTATTAATTTTACAATTCTTTTAAATCAATTTTGTTTTACTTTTTAACCGACGAAAAAAACGAGGAGGTTCTCAATTCGTCTTTTTACAGAGTAGTCCGATTTTGATGATTCTTCTTTTAATAGATAGGGTATATCTCGAAGTTGCTCCCATTTAAATTTGAAAATCAAAATCCACCCCTAAGGGTAGGAAAACAGGGGATGAGTGCTTGTTCACCCACTGAATTCTTACCTGTTAACCGATTCCGTTGAAACTTGGCATACATAAATGTTCTAGACACTACAACATAATAATAATAATAATAAAATATTTTATCTTCAGAAAACAACATTCCATAATCATTTTTGTTAGTAACAATGAAAAACTTAAACAACTATGTTAGTAAACACAGATAAAAATCATTAATAAATATTAACAAATGTCGAGTCATTGATTCGCACCTCTCACATGTAAATCAATGAAACGACTGAGGACGGCGGTGTCCATCCTTCCCGCTAACATCTTCAGGATTCCATTGCTACTCCCCCGCATCCTCTGCACAACAGACGCAATTTTCTTGCGTATGATGGCATGAAAATCATCCACATGTGCATCCGCAAACATGCCTGAAGCACTACAATACCGAGGGAGGCGCAACAGAGCCCTGAAGATGTTATTATACTGAACTCTGAGGGCATTGTAGGATTTTTGCGTAAAGTTAACCCATAGACCACTCGTGTAAAAACTTTGACAGTAAGCCTTGAATAATGTAAGCTTGACTTCTACCGTACAACGAGTGAATCGATGAGCCAACATATTGCCACGCACCGACAATGCCCTCCTTTCCCTCTCTATATCCGGGTCATCGCGTAAAGTTTCAGTAATAATGTGCCCGAGATACTTAAACTGAGGAACACGGTTCAGCTGAACTCCATTCAGAGTCAAAGGTGGAACACTGTTAGGTCTCTTATTCTTTCCAACCAGAACCATAAACTCACTCTTTTTCTCATTATACTTTAAACCGTGTTCCTCAGCATAAACTTCACATACGCTGAGAAGTTTCCTCAAACCGCCGATTGACGGGCTCAGCAGCACCATATCGTCTGCGTAGCTAATGTTATTAACACTAACATTATCCATTCGGCAGCCGACATGCATGCTGCTCAGCCCCTCAATCAGCTGATTTACATACAAATTAAAAAGTCTAGGAGAGGTTAACCCTCCTTGTCGCACACCACAATTTAATGAGTATTCATCTGAATAAACATTTGCCCATTTTATAATATTTTTCTGATGACCGTACCAATATGAGAACATTTCTATGACCTCCAGAGAAACACCCACCTGTTTCAACTTAGCCCAAAGTAAGTTATAGGACACGAGATCGAACGCCTTAGATAGATCTAGGAAACATGCATAAATTGGTGTTTTTCTTTCAACATAGTAGTTCACAGTATGCTTAAGTGACAAAATCGCCGTTTCCGTTGACAAACCTGATTGAAAACCAAACTGAGCGTCCTGAAGTTGTATGCATCCACTAAGGCGCTCGTCCATTATCCTATCTAGTACTTTTGCAATCACAGTTGCAAGTGAGATTGGTCTATAATTATTTTTGTCCGATATATCTCCCGTACGATTCTTAACAAGTGGTACAACAATAGTTTTCATTAAGTCTGGTGGCAAATATGAATGCCTTATACACAGAGTATACAACATAGACAGCAACCTATGTATGTGAACACCCGCATACTTAAGATGCTCCACACTGAGCCCGTCATGCCCCGGCGATTTTCCTCTTTTCATATTGCCAATAGCCTGACGTACCTCCCCACTAGTAATTCGAATTGGATGTGTAACGCAACAGACATCACTGGTAACAGTGCTAGGTAAGACACACGTTTTTAAAGGTGACTCCACTTTAAAATGATGTTTAAAAACGTCGGCAATATGTTTAGGGTCGGGTTTATAATGGAGACCTGGAGTTAGATTTTAGCCACAAAAAAATTAAAAATAAAAATTAAAATTTTTTCTTTCTTTCATTTTCTTTCTTTCAAATAGCCAACTCCATATTAATTATTAAAAAGTATTTAAAACACCTTCTTTTTTTTTCAGATAAAATATATTCTTATTGTTTTTTTTTCGGATACATGAAAGTGTCACCCCTAAGGAAAATTTTGAATCTCCAATAACTCCTGGAAACCAACGAATTAGGTTTTGGAATTAATACTACACATAATAGAAAGTATCAGCAATTTTTTGATGTAGGAATGACCACCTACTACGGTGGTTTAGATGAATAAAAAAATGAAAACGAAAAATGAGAAAAAAAATCATATCTCTCGACCCATTCATACTAATGCAACAGGAATTTGTAGAACGGTCGGCTATTATTCCATTTTTCGATAGAATAAATAAATTCTGTAATAAGTACTTCCATTAAATTATAATGATTTTTTTTTCATTTTTCAAGAGTCGGATATTGCGAAACTTTGACATTTTTTTAAAAAAAAACCTCAAGTCTGAGCGAACCCGGAGTTTTAGTCTAATCTTCGGAATTGTAAACTCTATCGATTAATTCAATAAAAACACGATGAGACAAAAACCGGGATCTTATCACACTGTGCGTTTCACCTACAAAGATGATAATTACTTCAAAGGTACTTACATATTATCACCCCTGTTTCCCATTGGGGTGGGCAAAGACAGATTTCCACCTGCTAGGTACCTACGATCCTGACACAACTCTTTTTTAGGGTTCCGAAGTCCTACAAGGAACCCTTATAGTTTCGTCATGTCCGTCCGTCTGTCCGTCTGTCCGTCTGTCCGTCTGTCCGTCTGTCCGTCTGTCCTAATCCTTTACAGCTTAATAACTTCTACAGTTATAAACATAAGTAAATGAAATTTTGTTAAAACATAGTTTACATATAGATCTCAATTTTAAAAGAATAAAAAAATCGTTTTTACGTATTTTAGGGGTGGCGTCCATACATGTGAAATGGTGATGAAAAAATTTTTTTCGCAGCACCCCCTCGTGTGGGGTATCATTGAATAGGTCTACTAAAATGAAGGTAATGTTTCATACACCACTTTTTTATCAGGTGTACCATCTGCGAAATATAGCCCGCCAAAGTGGCTTGCAATGTGTCCCCCCCCCTGCCATTTCTAAACTATGCAATGTAGAAACTTATAATCTTCCACATTGATAGACCTTTGTGAAAACTCTCTTTTAAAATTATTTTGAGTATAATGTGATTATAATTTTTTGAGTTATAGAGAGAAAACTGAAAAATACTTAAAACGTCCTAGTTCAAAGGTCATTGATCTTAGAGAAAAATGATCATAGCAAATAATGCTCCTTTAGCTACTTTATATTTGAAAAAATTACAAAAAGTTACTTTGACACGACATCACACTTCTTAAATTTGGCTTCTTGAATTTATCGCTAGATGGCACTACTAACAACACGCTCTGAGTCGCGAATGCTGCCGATTATTGCAAAAACTAAAATAGCCATGATTAATATTCGATTTGATTCGTTTGTAATTACACCTACTTCAGGAACCCTATAATACTGAGCATGGCCCGACATGCTCTTGGCCGGTTTTATTTTTCATCTACGTTCATTAACCTCGTCAAGTCGTCATGCATGCTCGTCGGCTTAGCCTAGTCTTTTTTGAGAACGTTCGCGATTCGGTTGCGGAACGTTTGCCGAGGTCGTCCCCCTCCAACTCTTTCATCCACTCTCGCTTTGTATACCTACCTACTTGTTTTGTCAATCTCCTATCATCCCATAGATAAATTAATAAATCTATGGTCCATTGTCCCTACATGCCCAAACAATCACAACAACCGTTCTCCTTTGTCACTACATTTTCTTTCACTCCATCCACAACGCTCCCTTCTCACGCTATTTCTCACTTTATCTCTCACCGTTACACCAAACGTAGGTATTTCTCAAACCTATCATTTCCACGTCATTGTTAATTAATATTATTATTATGAACCTAAGACCGACTTCATTCAATGCAGTTCCGAGTAATCTATCTATTCATTTGAAAACAGGGGGTCTACTCGCCTTTCACGAACAACAAACGAAGTTAGAACTTTCGTTCTGACTGATACCTACCTGCGCAATAAAGATAGACGCATAAAAAAGGCACAATAAACAATAGACTACGGTTCATAGTCGTATGAAATTCACCGAAGATCCTGAAGGCCAATTCTCGTAATTAAACGTTCAAAATATTTTCGGTAAAACTATTTTCGGTAAAACTCAAGTAGTTTTTAAGTTTTTTCAACTTAAAAACAAACACAAATGTTGTCACATCATCTGTTTGTTATTAATGACTAGTTCCAGTGATGGCTACTAAATTGGTTTTGGCGCTCCCATCGCAGCGATAAGTGCATAGTAACAATCAGCGAACGATTAGCAAACTATCTTTAGGTAATACGATTTTTTTTGACGCTTAGCGATTGATCGCGCGATTACTGCGCGATAACTGCGCAATTTTTGCATATTGCTATTTTGTACGTAATCAGCCAGCCGAGTAGCAAATTGTAAATAAATAAATAAATTTTTATTTCACATAAATGGTGTACAGTAAACACTAAATTGTGCGATGAATTGTACGTAGGTACGATTAATCGAATGTCGTCAAACGCGAGTAGAGACCCTGAAACTGACAAAGGCACAGCGTCGTTCAGGCTATCGAAAGCGGTATTAATTTAGCTGCAGCGTGCAACCTACTACGGTTCATAGTCGTAAACGATTGATTCCCTCGCAGGCATAGACAAGTCATCGTGAACGAATGAAAAGTCAATCTGAATGAATGTAGGCATAGTAACGTCACAGGTAACATACTGCCATTTTATCAATCGGTAAGTATCGGTTTTTGTTTTGAAGTTATTTTAAAACAATATAAAATACACATTCATTAAAAATACTTATTTAAATTTGATTTCGTTACCATAGAACTTCAAAAATTAATTATTTTAACTAAAACCTTTTTTACGGAGACTTGCTTGAAAAGTCTATTCTTATCCGACCAATTTTAAAAGCTGTTCAACATCATACTATTCCTTACATAGTGGTAGTAACTCAATTTGTTTGGCTAATACTTGTGATTTTTGACGTCGAACAGTGACTAAAAATACAACTAGACACTGTTGCCAGGTCTCCCGATTTTCCGGGAGATTCACAGATTTTCCTAAAAATCTCCCGATCTCCAGATTTTCGACAAAAATCTCCCAATTTTTTACAATCCCTGTATAAAGCCTAATAATAGGAATAAGTTCAAAATCTGGCAAAAAAACTGCATAAAATGAAACAGACGGATAAGTTGCTGCCCTGAATATTTCCGTCACTTGTTACACAGTGCAGTTAAATATCAAATTAAAACCATCATTGTTTGTCTTCAAATAAAATGCAATTTTTCCTTTGAAATAAACATCGGGTACAATATCGGACGGACGCTCATGTAAATCGCTTAGGGATAAATAATTAAAATAACATTTATTTTATGGAAATATTGTGTGGCCTACTCGTGTACACTTCATCTTTATTCAATTCAATTCAATTCAATTCATTTATTTGTCAGAATATTGTATCAATGGTGTTATAAATATAATTTGTGCATAATATTCTGCCGTTTCCAGCGTACAAACATTTTACTTCAATTGCAGACGTACAAGATAAAACAACAAATTTAATCGTTTAAGGAATGTCAAATATTTCGATTATTAAAATATAAACATAGAATTATTAAATAGTACATTAAGTCAAGTCAACGAAACAAATGACAATGTCAGAAGTTTAAGTTAAAATTGGAGTAAAATTTTTCATCCAGAAATTCCTTGGTTGAGTAGTAACACTTATTCAAAAGAAATTTAAATTGTTTACACTTAAAAGTTCTAAAATTAAGAGTTTTAAAAACATTGGGTAGTTTGTTATAGATACGGATTGACATACAGAATACATTATTGAAATAAAGTTGGATTGTTTGTTTAGGTGTATAAAGCATATAAGTATTGCGACTGGCTCTGGATACAACATCAGTGTGCAACTCAAATAAATGTATATTTTTCCGTACAAAAATACAAATTTCAAATACATAAAGTGCCGGAAGTGGTAAAATATTCAATTTATCTGCAAGGGACTTCCTGATTTTTTGAAGTTACTGAGAATTTCCTAAAGAAAAAACCCAATAACACTTTGCCCGACCCGGGAATCGAACCCAGGATCCCACGATCAGCATATAAAAATATAAATATATATCAGCAATATGAATTATGATTAGGTATAATGCAATTTTGCTTTTTACTTCTTTTTAAAAACATTGTAACAACGCGTGTGATAAAAAGACCGCTCACTACTCCGAAAGTAACGTACTCTACTCATTATTTTTGACTTTTTTAGGGTTCCGATCCGAAGCCCTACAAGGAACCCTTATAGTTTCGTCATGTCCGTCCGTCTGTCCGTCTGTCCGTCTCTCCGTCTGTCCTACCAGGTATTCTCTTCCCGCGATGACAGCACGATGCCTCCAAGCTACGTCACGATCAGTGTTGCCATTTATTGATATCTTCAATATAGTTAAGGAGATTTTCGTTCATAATGAATATAAAATAAATTCCCAACTGGCCTAACTATATGTTATCTCGTGTTATTCATCTGCTACCGAGGTTTTTAAGTACACACTTACATAACGTTTTAGATACAAAATATTTATCATTATAAAGGCTGAATGCGCACTTTTTATTTCAAAACTTTGAAAATAGAACAATAACTGCGCGCGGATGAATTGGCTCGAATGAAAATTACATATTGTTGAGTTAATTTGTGTATTGTTTCCTCGCAAATGAGAGAAAAGTACTATACAAGTCTCGGCCGAAATAGCAATTAACGGCCTCGTTAAGTCAAAAAGGACTCGGCTGGCGCCTCGTCCTTTTAAAATAACTTGGTAGGTTTTACTCGCCGTCAATTGCTTCATTTCAGGCCTCGACAGTAGTGTACTACTATCTATTGGACATACCCCTGCAATGCTAGGTTCTCAATAACATGGTAATCATCAAGTACGAGACATAATTCAATCTCAAGTTCAGACAAGGCTCTTATTTCACTGCTGGACATAGGCTCTCTCAAGTTCCACCACAACCTTCCATTCAAACTTGTGTATCCAGTTTAACCCAGATTGTTGTAGGTTTTTATAGGTCCTAAAATAACACTTTGCCCAACCCGGGAATCGAACCCAGGACCCCACGCTCTGCAGTCGCGCTTGCGACCACTAGACCAACGAGGCAGTCAACGAAAGTTATTCAAGAAAATGTTATGCCAACTTTCAAGGTATAGTATATTGAAAAACAATGAACTTTTACCACCACGTGTCTAGGAACAAAAACGTTGAAAAAAATGCATATTTTTTGAGGTTTCTTGTGTGGGGACCCCCTTTGTTTTTAGACTTTTTTTTGTTTTTAGTATTTGTCGGTATACACCTCATAGCAACACATATTCTGAGAAAATTTCAACCAGTTACCTATTACTGTTCAAAAGATACAGCCCTGTGACAGACAGACAGACGGACGGACGGACGGACGGACAGCGTAGCGAGAGTAATAGGGTCCCGTTTGTCACCCTTCGGGTACGGAACCCTAAAAACTAGATTTTTTACCGTTTGTTGGAAAATCATAATTTTATTTTATAGAATTTTTCAACTATTTTTAGATGACTAAGCACATTATTTATCATTTCCTCTAGAAATATGGCACGGTTACAGATCAACAGCTTGTATACTTCTGCCTTCCCCTACGGGGAATACAGGCGTGATGAAAAATATGATAATGACGATAACAAACAAAAAACAAGTTTGTTAAGGGGGATTGACCATTATTCCGCAATTACAGTTGACGTGAACACCCTCATTTCCTGCAGCTTTTATAGTACTTATAATAAAACGGAATATTACACCAATTTATAAGAAAGTCGAGGTCAGTGAAACAATTATTTAAATCGCATACATATTGCGGCGGTGGAGGTGCCATTTGTCATCATGGCAGTAAAATTATGTTTCACCCCTATGGACTGGTCAGACGAACTAATTAACCGAATATGAATCTAGTGTTTAAGTAATAATTATAGAATATAGCTGCTATTATGGCAGGATGTGTCACAAACGCACAATATTATTTTTGAAAATAAAGTTTTAAATACTTTAATTATCATCATCATCATCATTTAAGCCGAAAAACGTCCACTGCTAGACATAGGCCTCCCCCAAGTATCGCCACAACGACCGGTCCTGCGCCTTCCACATTATAATAAAACAAGTTTAACCGGATTACATCGCGTAAATTGCATCGGTTGTATCTGACGATGTAATCCAGTAAAATTTATTTTATTGTAATGTGTAGTGATCGCGAAAACCTAATAAATAATTAAATAAATTATATATTCCACACACTGAAAAATTTACGCCTATACGATTTAAATTGGCGGTTATTGAACCGTATGACATTGAATCTCAAAAAAAGTTTTGTTTTGCAAGCATTACAATTTATAATAATTCATTCCTCTCTTATCATAAGTACGTAATTTTACAGTAAACAATCTCTCACTATACCTAGTTGTAAAATTAAACTCTCGCGAACGTCCGTGATTTGATTGCGATACGTTCTCCGAGGTCGTCCCCCTCCAACTCTTCCATCCACACTCGCTTCGTATACTTGCTTCGTCAATCTCCTCTCGTCCATCCTCTCTATATGAAGATTAGTTCTATTGATATTTCGACTATTTCGGTGATTTTGAGTCTTGGTATCCTCTATCCTGATCCCGCGCATATATAATAACTAAGAAAATAATTTATTTTAGTTAAATAAATAACCAGTAAGCTTCTAGACACCCTGCACTTAGCACAGCAAATCATACACCCCGCCGCCAATCGGGATGTCACTCCGTCAGCGAGCGGCACCAATACACCACCGAACTTTTGAGCCGACCAATCATAACGCACCGTCCACCCCCTGTTCCCCGCCAACATTTTACGACTGTGTTCTCATGCAAAACTTTGTTTATGCGGCGTCTTGAAACTTACTGGTCTGTGGCAGCAATAGATTGCTTCATTTGCATTCCTCTGGGAATAGATTCCAAAACTCGGACTGACACACATATTTCTTAACGATTCTAAGAACTGTACAGCTTTTATTTATAGCGATGCTTCTCACTTTCCATAAACTTTCGTGTGTTTAGAAGAAATAAACAATAGTTTGTATCAACGACCATACAGCCCATAGACTAGTGAATCAATAGACTAAAGTGAACTGTAATATTAATAGTGGCAAAAACTGATAGTAAACAAAACAAAGTTGTGCGTAATTAATTAGTTTAAAACGTGCAGTGGCGGACGGTTGTGAATAGCGGTGGCCGGTGGAATGCGCCTGGCTATACACAGCTATAGATAGGGCGAGAAGATCGTTGCATTAGCTTGTTTACGTTATTATTCGTGTTGAAGAAACGACGAAATGGCTGCTTCTATTAAGATCGATAAACTCACTGGTGATAATTATGATACCTGGAAGATTCACATGAGGGCTATTTTGAAGAAAAATGACTTGTGGGAATACGTTACAGGCACATTACCGAAACCGTCCAGACATGGGTCTGCTTTCATCAATTGCGATGAAGATTTATTAATAACCAGTAAAAGATTTTGGAAATAAAAAGTTTTTAATTTGTTTGCTTAGCGGTACTACAATTCTTATCTGTTGGTTTGAAAAAGTCCGAAATAACTTTCGGCTTTCTTCCTCTCTTTCGAACTTTAATATTATTTTGAGGTTCAACTTGAGGATGTTCAACTTGAGGACATTCAATTTCAGGACATTCAACTTGAGGATATTCAACTTGAGGATGTTTAACTTGAGGATGTTCAACTTGAGGAATTATGTGTTTCACCAATTGTTGTCTAGCAACTGCAACAAACAAACAGCTTAATAGTACATCATTATTTAAGGAGATACAACGGTATCGATTGGTTTAACAACCCTATCCATTTCCCTTTCCATAGCTCTTTGGCAAACCTCGAGCGTGGACCTCAGTTGATTTGTCAAAGACCATGTTTGGGATCCATATGTGAGGATGGCAAGAATGCACATGCCCATGAGTAACGAATTAATATTTTTTGTAAAATAATTATTTCTGAGGATAAACACTTTTTTTTTTCTTCCATGTTGTTCGATTTTGCAGTGCATCAGAAATGTTTGCAGTGCATGTGTACACCATCATTTGCAAATGATGCCCATCCTTCTTGCTCTGCAGAAAGTGAGCCAAACAGCCCCCAATCGCGTCATGGCTCATTCTCTCTGGATTCGCTGTACAGTAACCGTTATACATATAGCTGTCATCATAATTTCAGCCGAAAGACGTTCACTGCTCGACATAGGCCTCCCTCAAAAGGGGGGGATATGCCAAAATCGCTACGCTTGGCAGGTGGTTGGGCGATCGCAGTTGGTTGTTTAAATACTCAGGGAACGCTGCTGACCATCCTCTGGTCAATCCCTTAGTTGCCTTTTACGACACCCATGAGAAGAAAAATTGTAAAAAAAAAAGAAAAAAAAAAAAAAAAAAAAAAAAAAAAGAGATAGGGTTGTGCAATTCCTTATGTCCGGCACCACACGCCCCACACGGAACCAATTCATTTATATAAAAGAAAAAAAAAAAAAAGAAAAAAAAAAAAAAAATATCCTTTGTATAGAATATCCAGTTAACGTAAATTTTAGTACGTATGCACGTATGTAATAACACACTATAGGTGTGTAGCTTGAATAAAGATTTTATTATTAATGTTTTTTATTTGTTTCAACATCGTTACACTTTGATCATTTTTGAAGTAAAACTTCTTTCTTTACGCACGCTTGACTTGTGGAGTAAGCTGGTTGAATTGAAGAGTAAGCTAGTGAATGCAATTTAAAGTGCGGCCGCCAATAGGCGTTGTTTGGCCCTGACTGAGCGCAAGCGCACGCGGCACGCGATTCGCGTATTTCGAGTTCCGTTGATTCGCAATTGTTACGCTTTGCTAATCGTAATTTCCTACCTGTATCAGTTGTAATGCATCGATATACTGTTTGTTTGTATCTGTGTGACAAGAAAATATGACTAAGAAAGGAGGTCTTCGGGCCTTAAGGAGGGGATGATGATAATAATGTGGACTATTGATCGGCTGTAGCCAAATACATTAAAATATTTACTAATTAAATCTCTTTGGTTGCAGCATTAAGTGAACTGGGATAGGTGGTTGATAAAAAAACCTTTCTGTTCATCGATCGAATGATCGGTCCATAAGCCGAAGATCGGTAAAAGCAGCCAAAGTTCGGCTTTACCGAATATGTACCGACCTTCGGTTAGTGCTTTTATTTAACAATAATAACAATCAATGGAACTAGTCTTTTAATAAAATAAAAAAATGTTTTTGTTACAAAAATCGTTTTTCCGAAGAATTAAATCTTCTTGATTTAATTCTTTGGAAAGACCCGGAAATATAAAACAGCGGAATAAGGTAGGCTAGATGCGAAAGGCAAATAACTGGTCGTCATGGCGTAAGTTGTGATAGGCATGTACCTAGCAGTAGAAATATTGCTACAGGCTAATTTGATTTATGATCCTAATAATTAAATTACCTTCTAAGATTGGACACATGAATTCCATGCAACTCACGTTCATTAAGGACGGGTCCACACGACACATTTACGTGTATCATGAGGACCCAGAAGTTATTAGTAATTGGTAAGTGTTTGTTGTTTGTCCGATGGCCGCTGGAGCAGACGAGTCCTTAAGTACCATCTCTCGACTCTTATGGCTATGTGAGATAGATATTTCCGTTAATAACTGGGATAGGCATGTCTCAATCCTTAGAGCATACTGACTTACATTTTCGTTTATTTGTTGTTTGCACTCCTGTAAGTCTGTCAGGAGATGAGCATAATGTTTCCTCTCAATAATCCCTTTAAATAATGCATTTTTTGCACCTCATCTAAACTGCTATTATTATCAATTAAGGATGTAAACAAGTCTTTGAATGTTGTCCATTCCGCATAATTCCCTGTAAACGTGGGAATGCTAATCTTCGGTAGTTTAACGTTATTTGGAATTGCACTACTGTTTTCAGATGACTTTTGTTCCAGTCTGCATAGACTGGCAGCGTCAATGATTTTGGTCCAGCTCTTGATGATGCCAATTCAGGCTACCTTCTTCCCCTGCTCCTTTTGCCCTCTATGTTGCCCTCCAGTATTTTCATCAAAATGTTATATTTTTCGTTTTTTTATGAATAGTTTGACTCAAACCAAAATCTACGTGTTTGAATCAAACCGTTTGATTCATGTTATAGCCTTCTGAGTCCCGTTGGAAATTTAAAAGCATTTTAACTTAACGCAGTAGACAACAGAGGTGTCTTTGTACATTATTAATCAAGTTTAGCCTTTAAGCTGTTACTATATGTGTTAGAATGTTGCTTTAAAGCTTTTAAGTTTTTACGAACCAACATACAGTATACATATGTATCGTTTTAGTTTTTTTTTTGTGAGTGATTCAACTTTTATCTACTTCTAACATTAATAATTCTAAAATGCTACGACCATTGAAATCTAATTATTAAGGTAATAGAAACGTTAACTACTGTCTTTTAATACCGGAATGCGTGTCGCCGGTTCGTCGCTACACAACAGTTTTAACAGGCGACTAGGGGATTCGCCAGACGATGGGCAGCAGCGTTCTCTGAGTATTTAACCAACTAACTACAATCACCAACCCGATGTCAAACGTGGTGATTATTGCGTATGCCCCCCTTTTGGGGCAGGCGGCCTATGTCCAGCAGTGGACGTGTTTCGGCTGAAATGATTATGACATGCTTGCCACCTAATTTCAAAACTATATGAAAACTATATGAAGTAACATAGGTAGTTATGTTTTTTTACTAATTAAAAAATAAGTTAATAAGTTTTATGTTAGTACAAATTTTGAATAGCCGTATTTTGTTAAAATATTATCATGCCTAAGTGCTCCGTGGTACAAAAGTCACGTAGGACGTGGTGAGTCGTCTGCGTCTGTGTCATGAGGGATAGATGCATTCACGTATTCAGTTACTTGCCCCAACATTGTTTCTGGACTGTAAATACGCATTCATAGCTGGCTATAGTTGAAATTATAAATTTAAAAAACCTTATTTTTTCTTATTTTATTATCATTAGATATCGATACCCCATCACGTCTGTAAAGTTTCGCAACCTAATTTGATTTAACCTTATAGTAATCAAATGATTTTCGGATTATTTTTTGTTTGGAAAGTTGCTTTTTATGCTTTTTATTTTTAGGTACACACGGCTACACATCAAGCTGGACATTTCCAGTATAAGCTGACCTCGCATTGTATAGGTTTTCCTTACAACGCGAGGTCAGCCTTTACTGGTTTTGTACAGCTTGATGAAAAACAGACTTGGTGTCAATAGGTAAAATTGGTTAAAATTGACACTACTGTCAAATTTTAAAACTAACAATACCCTTTTCCGAAAATCTGAAGTTGTTAGGTTTTAGCGATCACTACACATTATAATAAAACAAAGTTTAACCGGATTAAATCGCGTATATTATTTAAATTGGTTTTCCTGACGTTCCGGTTACATAATTATGTTTTATTGTACTAATTTATTCTATCTTCTGTTGTAAACATTAACATTAAACTAGTACCTACACAAAAAAGTACTGTAATTTAAAAAAATGTAAGTTGTTCCATTTGGTGAAATAAAGATTTAAAGATTTATATATCTCACAAAACAGCCTAAATAATTAATCCTAAAAACAAAGGCTCCCAATTACTGACGGCCTCAGGTGGCAAGTCGTGTGTAATTAAAACAAAATATCGCATTCACGGCGACCCTTTAGCACCTACGTCTTCTTTACTTTATGGTAACATAAAGAAAGCTAACGCTTAGACTCCAACGTAAATCGCTTATCGTCGGTGCTATCGCAATAGCGTGTAACTAGCATTGGCACACACCGACGTGTAACTGATTTAGAAAAAAGAGGGTGAAAAGCCTTATCTTCTCGTCTGTGGAAATCCGCCATTTTGGCAAATTTTGACATTGGCGGATCTGTGGAACCGAATATCGGTCTTTCCACAGACAACACATCACCATCTAGTCCCAAACTATGCAGAGCTTGTGCTATGGGTACTAGACAATGGATATAATACTTATATACTTTTTTTGTTGGGTCGGACGGTGGTCTTAGGGTAAGACCGCCGCCCGCAGGCCCAGTCCTAGGGTGGCTAGAGGTCGGCGTGAACCCTCCTGCAGTGCCCAGTCCAACTCCTGCGGGTGGGAAGAGAAGTCATCATACCCTCTCCACCGCCTCCTTTGCGAGCATCACCTCCCCTCAGTAGGAGACGGTACCTTCCCAAGCGCTCTCGTTCTCGACCTTGGACAGAACCACAGCTGGAAGCGAAAGATCGCTGCCACCTACTGTATTGATTAGGTCACAGTGGCAGTGGTACTGACCCGAGCTGGGCACTCCGGCAGTGGGTTCGATTCCCACAGGACACAAATATTTGTGTGATGAACATAAGTGTTTGTGTTAGTCTGGGTGTTTCTTATGTGTTATAAGTATGTATTTATAAAAAAAAAAGTATATAAGTATTATATCCATTGTCTAGTACCCATAGCACAAGCTCTGCTTAGATTGGGACCAGATGGTGCTGTGTAAAATTGTCCAAAAAATATTCATTTCTTTTTATATTTAAAATAGTAGAACCAAACTCACGCTTTTCACAGTAGTCCTGTCATCTTCTACAGCTGCAACATCCATAGCAGGAGTGCTAGCTATCGATAGACAATCGATAGTCACTCATCGAGCGGCATCACTACCCCGAGCTGGCCAGTCGAATATCATTGCTGTCATTATGTACCACAGAAATGGATAGTATGGTTGCAATCACAATTTTACTTGCGTTTCATGCGTTTCGAACAAACTACGCCTCCCATATTGACGTCATTAATTTAAAAAAAATAACTTTAATCAAATGTACTTTACAGCTTTTGTTTCTGTAGTTAGAAACAGCACAATATGGCATTTTTGCGGGGTTTTGTTACAGTATTTACAGGAAACAAGTCATAAATCGTACTAAGAAAGACTTTGAAATGCACTGCACTATGTGCAGAGTGTTGGTACGCGCGCCCTGCCCACTTGGCCATTCTATCTATTTCTGTGGTAGGTACGTTTAATGAGAGACTGTAGGAAACGTCATGTATCGGTCCAAAGTCGGATGCAAAGAATTTTTGGAACACAGAAACGCGTTTGTTTCGTTAAAATAGCTGGAAGGATTTGATATTGCAATATTCCCAAATGTGGATATTGTTTGCTCGAAATCTATCATGTCAAAATATGGATCCAACAGAACACCAGCGTCAGGTTTAATAACCTGGCATATGCTGAGCTGGACGCCTATTTGTCACAACTCTGAGACACAAACGACTTAATATGATTTGTCGTAGCCGTATGTCAAAAAACGATTTTTCTTTCTCTCTCTCTGTTCTTTTTTATCTAGGTATTAAGTACTATGGGATTAGATTTTTATCCGACTACGGCAGAGCCAAAAGGTTATGGTTTGGGTTATATGTGATTTATGTATGTATTTTGATCTGTTCACTCAGATCTCCTAAATTACTCGTCATAATATTTTAACAAATGGATTGTCGATGGAAGCGCAGTGCTCTTCTGCGGTTATAGGCTATATGAGGTACTATAAAATCTAACATGGCGGCTCATTATGGACAAAAAGCTACCAATTTTCTATAAATAAGATTAAAATAATTATTTTATTATTTTTAACGCATTTACGCATGCGAAGCGAAATCTAAAGATTTAAATAGTGAAAAGAAAAAATCGCTCACGAGCAGGATTCGAACCTGCGACTCCTGGCTCAGTACGCCAGTGCTTTAGCCACTAAGCTACCGTGAACACTGCTCGTGGTATCACTGGCGTACTAGCACGGCCGCGCAGCGACCCGGGAAGAACGCGGCCTATGCAACAAGCGTTGTGTTCGGACATACATACATAATAATGTCCTATGGCCATATCTCCTAAACCATAAGACTTAGATCCATCGTATTGGTACTCAAATGAAAGAGCTCGACGAACTCTTCTCAAATGAATGGTCACAACTTCTGATGGCCATATCTCCTAAACCATAAGACTTAGATCCATCGTATTGGTACTCAAATGAAACGGCTCGACGAGGTCTACACAAATATATAATAAAAACGTCTGCTAAGCGATTATCGACCTTACTGACATTTTGGGAAAATCCATACATCCATACATCCATACAATCCGGCCGAATCTCAATGGAGACTAGCCATCTGCGCGGGACATATTAAGGTGGCCACTGACGATGCTTCCAACCGTACGAATGGCGTGGTTATATTCCAAAATCTGTCCGTGAATGTTGAAAATGTATGCTATTTTTAAAACGACGTCCTGGCTGTGAAATTCCAATCGGGTAGAAATCCACCAAGCCACGCCCCTTGGACGTAATCGCGTTGTGGTTTTGGAGTGATCGTCAATGCGAAAAACTTGAACTACGCCACCCGGAAGACGTCGAAACGCTCCGTGAATGTGCAAAACTATGTCCATTTTTATTTCATTCCGCGTTGCGCCGCCGCATGCGTAGCATCTCTAGTACGTCCACAGAACATTATACTCAAGAGAAGAACAACAACTTCATACAACTATATTGCTTACATGAGAGCACACTAGCGCGCCCGTTTATGCCATCGGAAACTTTCGTGGAGCGCGGGAATGGCGGGAATTTTGAACAGTTGTTAGTTTATTTTTAATTTCTTAAACCTACAACAAATTTTCATTTTGCAGTTTTTAAACAATGTATGCATTATAAAATGTTTATAATACATACTCGTGCAAGAACAGCAAAATGAAAATTTGTTGTAGGTTTAAGAAATTAAAAATAAACTAACATCTGCATTAAAAATTCGCCGTAATAGAATGTCAAAGAAAACAAAGTTTTAGACATTTTTAATACATTTATTTTTCCTTTCATTGCTTTTAAATGCTAAATAAATTTGCGGCGTTCTCTACTACCGTTTCACAGATATTGTACTGGACGTAGACTGCTTCTTTCATCATAGTATTCCTTAAAATGATGTAAGTATAAGAATGATATAATATTTCAGTGTTTGGATCCGCAAGCATAATATTTTTACAATTAAAGCAACCATATTTTTATTATAAAATTGCAAACTTATGTTTACTTATGTGCTTATGCACATGCTAGCATTTCACCAGAACACTGAGTTATGTATTTCAATCTCTTCATCACCCTCGACATTCAATATAACTAGATAAGATATAGAGAAGGGTTTACAATTATTTTGTATCACTTATTTTTAATAAATACAAAAAAGTTACCACAATTTTCGATATTCACATGAGTATATACTTAGATTTATCAAGATACTGGTTTAAGCGCTGCAATAAATTGAACTGATGTGGGGTTTGGATTATATCTACAGTTAATTTCTACTAATGTACCCAAATATAAAAGTTATTAAATTGCATTCCTAGATTTGACAATTATTATCCTAAAAATTCTTATATGCCCATAACGGGCTGATTGATGTATGCAACACTATCATGTAACAACTGTAACTACTAAATCAAATAGAGCTTACTTTACTTAACAAAACAGTTGTGGTAGCAGATCTTGTTTAAACCTCTTTACAGTGTTCGTATATTAGGGCATTTTCGTTCAATGTGTACTGTGTGTACCCAATATTTTAGGATAAATATATGAGTATTTTTTCAGTTTTGTTACATAAATACTCATACCACAACATGCTCATAAATGTAAATAAACAGTTGTTCTAATAACTAAGATTGATAAATTATTCTTAATAAATCATTCTGATACGCAAATCAACAAGATATATTTTACAATTATTACAGTAAAATCACTAAAATAAACTAGTTTAGACCAAGATTACATAATACATTTTTTAAATAAACAGAAAACTATAATAGATGACCTTTGGTTTCTTAATAATTTATACGACAGCGCAAAATGCAAAGGGCACTCTTTATTGTAAATGCCCATTATATTTATTACTAGACTTTGACCGCGGCTTTGCTCTGGTATAATTTGGCTTATCACAGAAAGACTTATCATCACGCATCCCTCGGGAACTGTTTATTTTTAACCGACGAAAAAAAGGAGGAGGTTCTCAATTCGACGCGTATATATATATATTTTTTTTTATTATTTTTTTATTTATGACCACGCATAACTTTTTACAGAAAGGTCCGATTTTGATGATTATTTTTTTAATGGATAGGGTACATCTTGAAGTTGGTCCCATTTAAATTTCAAAATAAAAATCCACCCCTAAGGGTAGTAAAACAGGGGATGAGTGTTTGTTCACCCACTGAATTCTTACCTGTTAACTGATTGTTGAAACTTTACACACATAAATATAGTTCTAGACACTACGACATAATGGAGACATGGAGTTAGATTTTAACCAAAAAAAAATTAAAAATAAAACTTTTTAACAAAAAATTGAACCGACGAAAACAGAAACTGAAAAGCGAAAAATAACTAATTATGAGTCGGCGCCAAACAACCAATCAACGAAGATCATTAAATTACTTTAAATAAATAATAAAAACAACGTCACATCAAATACAACGTGAAATTTTCAACGATAAACAATTACTTTCCAAAAATGCGTTCTCCGCTCGGCCACTTGCAACTTGCACGCACTTTGCTTGTTAAAAGTTCGTTTGGCGCCGACTCATAATTAGTTATTTTTCGCTTTTCAGTTTCTGTTTTCGTCGGTTCAATTTTTTATTAAAAAGTTTTATCTTGGGATAAATCCGGGTTATTATCTACCGTGTGCTAAATTTCATCCAAATACATTAACGGCCAAAATTAATATCCAATCTATCCACGACTTGCCCTACTAGAGATAGGAGTTTGACATAAGCTCCATACAAAATATGTCAAATTTCTATCTCAGGTTGGGTAAATCGTGGATAGATTGGATATTAATTTTGGCCATTAGCTATTTCAGTGTGAATAAGTAACAAACATCAAAATCTCTTCAACAAATCTTGACAAACTTTCACATTTATGTTTTTATGATTTAAATTGTTAAAAAAATATTTCTATAGCATTTAGCGTCCTTAACCAACTCTTAGAACTTCATGGCATTAAAATATAATTTAATTGATTGAAATAAATTATATGAGGCCTGGTTGAGGTCATGTTTGTGAGGAATTCCTTCCCTCTGTTTTGATTTGGAGTATGTCTGTTCGCGGAGTCAAACAACTGCTCAATATTTGAAATGACTGTAGCTGTAGCAATGGCGTCTTGCAGTGATTCATCTGAAAGTAAAAATATATATTTAAAAACAATTATTTGATCATAGAAATCAATTATTAATACTGTAAATATCATTGCCATAATCACCAAGCTTGTCTGACGGATCTGTGATAATAATTTACTGCCAAAATTAATATCCAATCTATCCATGATTTGCCCTACTAGAGATATAAATTTGACATATTTTGTATGGAGCTTATGTCAAATTCCTATATCTAGTAGGGCAAATCGTGGATAGATTGGATATTAATTTTGGACGTTAGAGTTATTCACTGTCAGTCAAAGTAAGCGCTGGCAATACTCTTGGCAGGATTCCTTTTGCGCCTTTTTACGACATCCACAGGTGGTAAGGAGGTGGTCTATTCTTTTTTTCCCGTGGGCAAAATCCTCATGGACGCACTCCGCCCGGGTAAGGCGGAGCCAGTGTCACTGCCACTGATCTGATTTATGAGAGTTAACCAAGATGCAGTGCGTTGATGTGTTTCAAGATACTACACATGACCGTGATTGCCGTATGTTGTTGAACTATATAGTACGCACTACAATAACACATTCTGATGCTTTTATGTATAGCCATGTTAAGATAGAGCAGGAACTTGAAAAAATGCATTTTTTTCAAGGATTCTAGTATGGGGGACACACTTTGAGCTTAGACTTTTTAATTTTAAATATTATTTGCCATGGTAGAGGCCATAGTAACACGTCATCTATGAAAATTTCAATTGACTACCTTAAAAAGATACAGCCCCGTGACAGACAGACGGACGGACAGCGTAGGCAGAGTAATAGGGTCCCATCAGCACCCTTTGGGTATGGAATCCTAAAAAGGTTTAGACTTACCTCCTTAATGAGTAAAGCTAATTATTTGCTGTGACATGATCCCCCGATCATTAAAAGGCTATTGGTTGTTTGAAATGTCTCCAAAGCCATAAAATTAAAAGCATGGCTAGCTATTTCTGATGTTCGATCTTGATGAGCATGATCTCGGTAGCCATCTAACAGCAGATTTGTAACATCTCTTATAAAGCTTCTGTTTGGGTGTGAGTTCCACTCCTTTTTTGCATCAAGGATCAACAAGATACTTTTCCTCCTCCGTGACTCCTGGAAATGTGCAATTAATAATATCAAAGGACTGTTATTCACACATTTCTGGCTTTCACCAGTAGGTTCTACCATCGAAAAGTCAGAGATGAGAGGCAATGCGCCACCCTTACACGGTTGATATTCCACCATAAGGGTACATATACAAGGGTACAAAGAGTTTTTCTAACACTTTTATTATGCACACCGCTAAGTAGTAGAATGCCTTGCCTTGCTTATCTGTGTTTTCCTATAGGTATAATCTGGTAGTCTTCAAGGCACGAATGGTACACCATCGTCGACTGCACGATCACTTAACAACAGCAATCAAATGCAAGCCCATTTTTTAGTAAAATAATTATATTAAATACAAATTTCATCCAAATCGGTCCAGTCGTTTAGGAGGAGTTAGGTGACAGACAAACGTACAGAAGAATTATATGTATTAAGATTTAAATTGATAAAAATATAAAGATTTTAATTATTTTAAAATAAATATTAAAATTATATATTAAAAATATTAATATTGACTTTTTCCAATTACCTTTTTCAAGCTTGGGCTGTCAAGATGATTATACATATAAATGATGCTGAATATTTAACTCTTCTTTGGATTTGGAATACCGGGATGTACTTCCATTTGCACTTCAACGGTTGACTTTGGTTGCTGAAACATACAAATTCACTACCTTAATTTATTGTATACTATGATACGTTTGAATATTTAGGTGTTTTTATTTCAATTTTGTTTTTGAGAAAATCATTAATACTGCATATCTCCAGTAGGTATAAAGAAAAAAAAAGAAGTAAAAATGATTTATTGCCACAACTAGCCATGCAGTAGTCTGTTTTCTCTCTCTTGTCTTATTTAGTAAACAATCTTGGCATGCCTCTTTATTCAAATAACTATTGATAAAATGTACCTAATTACTAAATCTACACATGTAATTAGGTCTAAAAAAAATATTATTATTATCTCCTTTATTTAGTTATTACCTTATAAATTACATTTTTAAATATTTTTTTATAAAAAGAAAAAAAAACACCTAAATATTCAAACGTATCATAGTATTTTTTTATTTTTTTTTATAGTATAAACAAAAAATATAGGTTCGCCAAACTGAGACATGAAGATGGAATGTCTCATGTGATTGTAATTTCATTAACATAAGTGCAAAATCATTAACATAATGTCTTTTTATAATAGTTATTGACGAATTGTATTAAAAAGACATGCCAAGATTGTTTACTAAATAAGACAAGACAAAGAAAGAAAAAACAGGGTGTAGCTAAGTACAAATAAAAATAACTAAAAAGTATCTTAATTTTAAGAAATCTTATAATAGTGTCAACAATTATAAGAAAAGTAATGCTGCATGTTGTAGCTGCGGCAAAGAGGTTGACAATCAGCATAAAGCAAGTCAATAAAATACTACTCACTTCCGATTGTTGTTCTTCTCTAGATGGATTACACTATTCATTTCAAAATCGGGCTAATATATTTTGAGCTCCGGTAGGAATAGCAAACTTACTTAAGTAATCTTTTTCTGTCACTGCTGGTAAATTGCGAATCATCAAAACATCACACCACCACATAGCATCTTATGCTGTTTGTACTTCTCCAATAATTTATCCAGGCCCAATCATCGAAGAGGTCCAATCATCATCATCGGGATGACAAAATGTTGCTTGCAAACTTTAGTTCTGAAAAATGTATTTGTATGAAGTGTTAAATTCCAACTATTATACCTAGCCTTATTAATTAATGGCACTTTAGTCATCTACTTACATAAGAGACCCATTCATGGACGGGAGAGGAAACCTGTGAAAGAATCTTCCTTTGAGGTTATCCCGTATTTTGCGCACTTTACACTTTTTTTTCCAGCCATGGTGGAAAAACAATCCAAAAGCGTCAGTATCGAACAAATACATATAATGAAATCAATCAGATAAACTACACAAAAGCTTGAATTTCACACTGGAGTCTCTATCTCATAAATTGTTGTAACATAAGGAAAAAGTGTAAATTTCACACTAATGAGTTTCTATCTTTCAGCAAAATTCACAACATTGAACTTTAGGAAACAATCCGGCAGAAAAACAAGATTAATCAGGCATAAATTCGAAATAAAAATTAGGAACATCCGTATTTTATTTTTTGACAAGTGTAGTAAGTGTTGCCATTTCATAAAAGTGAATCCTATCATAATTTAGGTAATCTTCAAACACTGAAATATACTAAAATGGTAGATATGTATTCAATCGCGCTTGTTTCTACTATCTCATTCTTTCGTAGAGCGCTGTTCCGTTTTTGCAAATCCTTCCAGTGCTGGCATTCGTCGCTTAGGAAGTTGACACCCCCTGAGTACGTCTGTGGCCGCCGCAAGTGAAGGACGCAGATACTCGGCCCGCATTTTTGCAACATCGAAACTTTTGGCTCAATGACGTGAGCGCGTTGATGAAATTCTAGAACCAAGAACGTATACGCGATGGATTGATCGTCAGTGTGCTAAAAATAGGACGCCGTTTTGTTGGAAGTGGTCATTAAAACGACGTCGGAATGGTTACGTCGTCAGTGCCCACCTTTATAGTGCACAAGTGTGTGCGCAAACACAGGTGCACTCTCTATTCCCTCACTCTCATAATCCGATGGGACGGCAATTCCCCCAGCCACGTTTTTCGTTTTTTTTTTTTTCCACTTTGTTCACCTGGGTGAAATCACCTGGGTGAACAAAGTGAAATTTATGGTGTCTTTATTTCACCTCGGAATCATATCACCTAGGTGAAATCACCTAGTATCTGGTGTGTT
Source organism: Asteroscopus sphinx (assembly GCA_949699075.1). NCBI lineage: Eukaryota > Metazoa > Arthropoda > Insecta > Lepidoptera > Noctuidae > Asteroscopus > Asteroscopus sphinx. Next base: position 16,868,132 of record OX453024.1, read on the forward strand.
AAAATTCTGTCGAAATTATGGTGGGCTTAGAAGAAAATTAAGTGCTTCAATATTTTCTTAGCGAGATTCCGTCCGCCTTTTTTATTTCTTCGAGTATTTTATATTGTTCCTTGTATTACTGTTTGACGGCAGAAATAGATACTGTGGTAGATACTTCCCCAGAGGAGCTCCATAGCTCTACTAGCTCGCTCCATAGCTCGCTGAGCGACTTTGAATTTGTGGACTAGCCCAACTGTCAGTGTCCACGTCTCGGCACCGTAAGTCACGACTGGCAGGACGCACTGGTTGAAGACCTTTGTCTTCAAACTTTGCGTTTTTTTTTGCAATTAAACTAGAAAAACTAAAAAATTACATAAATATACGAAAATTACCTACCAACCTCACCCAAAAAGAACCTGTATATAAAATCCTCCCGCAGATAACTGGAAGTCACTTAATATTCGGAGCAGCGATCCTGTGATCCTGAGGGTCGCAACGGATCCCTTCAACGTCAATTAAGGTTCTTCGGTTATATCAATTTTGCGAATATGCTAGAGACATTTTGTTGAACCAAACCGGACTATTTTTTATAGAGTCGGCTATTTATGAAATATGCGACCGTTGCTTGGCCCGCTTTTAGATGACTAATTTTGTGGGTTTTATACCAACAAATTTTTTTGGACTTCGTGCCTTTTACCCGACTGCGGCGGAGCCCAAAAGGAGGGTAATGTTTTTAAACATCTGATTTAGTTTTCTAGGGTTCCGTACCCGAAGGGTGCCAAACGGGACCCTGTTACTCTCGCTACGCTGTCCGTCCGTCCGTCCGTCCGTCTGTCTGTCACAGGGCTGTATCTTTTGTACGGTAATAGGTAACCGGTTGAAATTTTCTCAGAAATTGTGTTGCTATGTGGTGTATCACGACAAATACTAAAAACAAAATAAAAACCGGTCAAGTGCAAGTCGGACTCGCGCAGTAAGGGTTCCGTATTTCTCAATGACCTTATACCCCATAAAAACTGATTTAATTTACGACAGTTTATCAAAAGACATCAACGCACAGTGCGCGATATATGAATTTTTGCATGTCTTTCTTACGCAGGTACCACCACATATGTGTATGTTTGTCTTATTTTTAGTATTTGTTGCTAAACTACATAATATGCACTATAATCTGACCAAGTTTGACGCTGGTATATATTACTGTTTTGATGATAGAGCAGGAACAAAGTCTAAAACCAAAGGGGGTCCCCATACAAGAAACCTAAAAAAACATGCATTTTTTTCAACGTTTTTGTTCCTGCTCTTTCTTCAAAACGGTAATATATACTAGCTTCAAACTTGGTCAGATTATAGTGCATATTATGTAGTTTAGCAACAAATACTAAAAATAAGACAAACATAGGTCGTTGAGAGGTACGGAACCATTACTGCGCGATTCCGACTCCCACTTGGCCGGTTTTTGGAAATCTTTGATAGCAGTTTTTTATTTCTCTAAAGTCGACTTCGTGGTTCCTTAGAAAAAAAATCGCTAGCCCTCATACTTTAAGATTTCTCCCCACAGTCCCCACTGACCTATCGAAATGAATCACCCTGTGTGAGTATGAGTATTGTCGACCCGAAGAAGACTAAACAGCATTTAGTGAGTAGTACTCTGAGTAGTAGTAGAGCTCCTTATGAAGGAGCTCGATCGGGGAAGTACTACTAGCATACCTACTTCTGGCGCCAAACAGTGATGCTTGCATTGCTGTGTTCCGGTGTGAATGGTACCTCCGGGTGCCGCTGAAATTACAATCACATGAGACTTTCCATCTTCATGTCTCAGTTTGGCGAATCGACTTGCGGTACCATTGAGGCAACAGCCTAGGTAGTATTGCAGTTGTTATGGGCAAAGGTAACCGCTTATCATCAGGTGTATTGCTTAAAAAATCTTTCTTCTAAAGTAATTATAGATACCTATCCCCCAGTTTCTGGAAGGCTGATTGATCAATTTGATCTATTAGTCATTTTATACAGTTTCCTTTAATAACTAATTAGATGAAGTTCCGGGAGGGCCTTGGATTACAGCGAATTCTCGTGTTAGGGCGAATTTGAAAGCTTCCATTTGCGAGCTGTCGAGACTAAATGCGGCGTCAGGCCATTGGTCCGTGTCTAGTACTGGAAAGGGTAAATCTTCAGTTTTGTATGGTACAGTGTATATGGTTTCTGTCGATAGATATGCTGGAGGGTTTGATTCTTTCTGCAGTAAAAATAATTTAAATTACCTAATTAGCAGTCATAATTTAAAAAAAAAACTAACCTTTGTTACGACTAAAAGTGCTGACGAAAATAAAATCACTGTCACTGGCCAATGTTTGTAGAAACAGAACATTTTAAACCTTAACTCCTAGACAATAAAGCTCAATGTAACTGACAAATGTATACAGACCTGAACATCTACAATATATCTCTTCATTGGCAGATCATCCAGTTGAGACTCTTGTAGTACTTTAAGAACTCTGTGATAAGGCTCAAAGAATACCTCACTTTCCACCATCAGGTATGCTTCAGAGAAAATATTCTTTGATGTTGGGTTTTGAAATGATACTGCTACCTGTAATATATGTAAATATATTGATAACTGAAATATATAAAAGCGAACATGTGGTAATTTTTTTTTCTTACAGAACCTAAAATGGAATTTTTTAACATAGAATATTGAACCTTATGAACCTGCTTATTAAATCAATGCAAAATTTGATTGTCTTACTGCATTTAAAGCTCTATAGCTTTTAGCGACGGTCCTAGATAAATAATTATGTCAATAATAAATTAAATAGAAAATAAACTCACATATCCTTCACTTAGCAGATTCAAGTTGGAATCCAGTACAGTAGCACACAGTATTGTCTCAAAATTATCACAAGTGAAGAGCAGTAGTGAACCGAACATGAGTTGCTTGTTGTACGCATATCTCTTGCTGTCAACCACTCCGTTTGTTGCTCGTTCCTTCCAAGCAATGTCTAGAAGATGACCAACTCTGTTGTTGCTTACGAAGTTGCGGAGGATACGGACTTTTGGGTATACTCTGGAAGTCCGTAAAATATAATTCAGAGGATGATTTTTTAGCATCTGCTAATTCACGTTATAGCCTACCCATAAACAATGGTTGTCGTATTAGATGTCTAAGGATTACAGCGATCAAATGTGCGGCAGCATTTGTTTTGGCTAATAGCAGTGGTGCTGTCACGTCGTGGTCTCGGTGAGGGTAGCTCAGGCAGGAGTAGGAGATGTAGTAGCCCGGAGACAGCGGAGGCACACAGACAGGAGGCTCTCGGAGGGTCGAAGGTTCGGAGGCTTGACACGGTGACACACGGGAACTTGGTGAACAGGAACTAGTGGTCCAGGACGGTGAGCTGCGGCTAATACATTGCAGCGAGCTCTGGCTGGAGGCAGGAACCAGGTAGGTGGTAGGTCGGCACAGACACAATAAAACACAAGCAGGAACGTTTTTGGAATACTGTATTCATCACGCAGTTAGTGTGTATTGTTGATTGCATGCTAATTGTTGCGAGGAGCTATAAACTGATCGCTACTTATTCCCTAAGTGCTTACACTTATTGACTTAGTGCTCGTAACTTGATAAGCGCCTAAGCTCATCATCCTACTGTTGATCCAGCGGCTCCACGATAAACGCCTTACCGCGCAGCGCCTAGTTATTACGAGCACGAGTAATTATTGTCCATTTACACTTTCTAATGTAGGTAATTGGACGGGCATGGTTAATGGTCTCTTAACATTGAACATATTTGCAAATTAATTTGAAAAATACTTTAATGTACTCCAAGTACAAAAAATGCTTAATTATACCGTATTCTACACTTACACATAAGAAATTAAACAATACTGTTAAGATTAAAAAAAAATTGCAGTCTAGTCTAAGATAAATGGATAGCTATTATAATTTTTGTCAGTTTTCACAAATTTACGTTATTAATCACCAATTGAACACCACACCAGATTGTCGTCTGATGCGTAGCATCTCTACTTGGTCTGTGATTCCTTTGTTCTCATTGAAATAGTATTGAGGGAGATATAAGTTAGTGAAGTTTTACTTCAGTCGTGTGGTCTAAAGCACATTCGTTTTCAGTCGTCAAACGACGATTCATACTCTATGCGACGATTGAGCATTTTCAGTAGGTGCCATCAGACCCCCGCAACCCAGTTACTGGGTAATACTGACATTCGGAGGTTAGACCAGTTGTCAGACTTTCAGGATTCTGACTACCCGTAACGACTACCATAGATATTCGTATGACAACCGGGACCGACAGCTTAACGTGCTCTCCGAGGCACGGAGGGGTCTCGATGTGTAACGAAACGGTCACCCATCCACAGACTGACCGCGGCAGGTGCAGCTTAACCTTGCAGATCGTACAATCCGCGCAGTAGTTGCATCGCTACGAGCCCCTCACAAGCTAAGATACACAGTAGATTTTAAAAGTGTTTTAAAACAATAACGTCCTTTGACTGTCGGCGTCCAAGAACTATTGATTAGTGTCTCGTTTTATAGCCCTTGGTGTCTTTTCAATGGTTTTCGTTTGGACCACGAGAAACGTGACACCGTGAATACAAGGTGTTTATCTGTAAACGTGCCATATTTCTAGAGAAAATGATAAAAAATGTGCTTAATCATGTAAAAATACTTAATAAATTCTACTGTTATTTAATAACCAAATTTTCACTTAGAAACATTAGCGACTTTTTGAGAATAAATCCTGAAGTGCCCCGAACGATTCTGAGAATAGTCAACTGTGCGCCGGCCGCCCGGCCGGTGGCATAATTCGAAATGAGCTAAAACCCACCTGATGTTAAGCGGGTAGATACCTTTGCCTATTATAGGTTGTTTCCTTAATGGTACTGGCAAATCGCGTTTGCAAAAAAGCCTCATGTGATTTTAATCCACCCGTATCCTTCGCACTGGAACACAGCAATGTTTAATCCACCCGTATCCTTCGCACTGGAACACAGCAATGTTTAATCCACCCGTATCCTTCGCACTGGAACACAGCAATGTTTAATCCACCCGTATCCTTCGCACTGGAACACAGCAATGCAAGCATTACTGTTTAGCGCCAGAAATAAGTACGGTGGTAGTAGATAGATACTTCCCCGGACGATGTCTTTCACAAGGAGCTATAGGTACTAGTAAGATTTCACTTGATTTGGTACGGTGGTAGTAGATAGATACTTCCCCGGACGATGTCTTTCACAAGGAGCTATAGGTACTAGTAAGATTTCACTTGATTTGGTACGGTGGTAGTAGATAGATACTTCCCCGGACGATGTCTTTCACAAGGAGCTATAGGTACTAGTAAGATTTCACTTGATTTGCCACCACAGACCAGTAAGCTTCAAGACGCCGCATAAACAAATTTTTGCATGAGAACACGGTCGTAAAATGTTGGCGGGGGACAGGGGGCGAATGGCGCGTTGTGATTGGTCGGCTCAAAAGTTCGGTGGTATGATTGGTTCCGCTCGCTAACATGTGACGTCCCGATTGGCGGCGGGGCGTAATATATGCAGTGCTACTGCATATGCTTGGTGACCGGGGGTGTCCGGCTAATCGGCGTCTAGAGGCTTACTGGTCTGTGTTTGCCACATAAGATTTCACTTCAGGATTTGTTCCTTATCAGTAGGTACCTCAGTACGTATCAGCAACCTTAATGACTTGGTACGGTCGACCGCACGTCATTGGTAACAGTTTGACATTGACAGCGCCTATAATTCTTCTTAAATAAGGTAAAGATTATTGTCTCGCTAAAATATGATTAGTATGTGGGTGTTGTAACCGACGCGTTTCCAAAACTTTAGACAGAATTGTCGATATCGGCATTGCTTGCATAAAGGAAAAAAAAATTAATTATTTGGGAGTGAATGCTTATGGAATGATAATGAAGATGATAGTTTGATTTATGTCTACTTGTGAAAGCAATATAAATTGGATTATTGTATAATAAAACTCCTCATATCAGTTCAGCAAGTCTTCTTTATTCTCTGCTGCTATAATAATGTTTTACAAAATCAGTACCATTAACAAGAATGCTAAGCTATCATTGATTTAGGAAAAAACCTCCTTAGAGCCTCCAAAACTCCCACTCCTGCCATTACGTTACACCCAATAATATTTAAAAGTACAGATATGTTACTTGCGCTTGCAATCTGAAGACTCGAAATCGTCCTAATTCGGACGTTTTGCTATTAATCCGCGTCAAGTAAGCCACCGAGCGTCTATCAACTCAGCCTATCGCAGTCCACTGCTGGACATAGGCCTCTCCCAAGTTGCGCCACAACGCTCGGTCCTCTGCCTTCCGCATCCAGTCCCCCCCAGCCACGTTCTTTAGATCGTCGGTCCACCTGGCAGGGGGGCGCCCTACGCTGCGTTTGCCGATACGCGGTCTCCACTCAAGGACTCGTCTACTTACTGAGTAGTGACGAAAGAGGGAAAGAAAAACTTTAATTATTTGGAGGTGCCAAAAATGTCACTGTCGAATCAAGGCAAGTCATGCAACGCTTGTATTTTGTATACTATTGTTGTTCAGAGAGTTCCTTGACTTCCTTGACTAGTACCTATTGTTGTGTGAAAATTATGCAAGTCACAGTGCAGCAGTGCACAGTGGGCAGATTTTTTCTACGCAGTCTTACATACACAGGTCACAGAATATCTAATAGTAACGGTACCAAATAGCAGTAAAACATGTACCTACAATAGCATTACGATATAGTCGATATACTTACCGACGTCTATGTACTTGAATCTATTTATATTAATGATTTACAAGCAAGTCTCTACTAAGTTAGCGTGCGACGAAATTCGTCCGCACGTGTTTCTTGTTCTATTTTCAGTTTTGAAAAAAAAATGCTCATTCAGCCTTTATAAATATATTTTTTAAATATTATAATTTATTTGTACCGTGTGGTGCCGGATGTAAAGAATTGCACCACCCTCTCTCTTCTCATGGGTGTCGTAAAAGGCGACTAAGGGATTCACCAGAGGATGGGAAGCAGCGTTCTCTGAGTATTTAAACAACCAACTGCGATCGCCAACCCGCCTGCTAAGCGTGGTGGCGATTATGGCATAAAATATTTATAAAATAAATTCCCCTTTGGGGGAGGTCTTTGTCTAGCAGTGGACGTCTTTCGGCTGAAATTACGGGGAGAAGGGGCTCGCCTGCTTGTGGCGAGCCGGGACCTGTCGGGGGTGGTTGTGTGAATACTCACGGGTTCCCACGCCCCCGGCTAAGGTAGTTGAAGGAACACCGTGGTGGTTTTAGTCGGTAAGAGTCTGACACTGGCTGCGCCTACCCCGGGCGGAGCGCGTCCATGAGGACTTCCCCACGGAAAAAAAGTTGTGAGCTCTGGTTTTGTTTTAATCAAAGCTCTGACTTGTTCTGACAACGTCCCCGGGTAATTGTTTCAGCGAAACTAGGTTTAACAGTCGCCGGAGAATTAGCTATTAAAAATTTGCTGGCGACTTGACGGATTAGCACCGGTTTTATTTTGTTATCAGTTTTTTGGTATTTCATTAATTTTAGGTTAATATTGTTATAAATTTGAGTTGATGAATACTATAAACAAGAAAGATTTATTTGTTTGTAATCGATAAATTCTGAAACTACTAAGTCAATTTTAATAATTCTTTCACCATTAGAAAGCTACTTTATCCAGAAATAACATAGGCTATATTTTATTTCAGTACGCGGAAAAAGTCGCGGGAAAAGTCTAGTAAATTATATAGGTACTAGAAATAAAGGAAATAACTTACGAATTGCATAACAAATCCCATCAGTTTGTCTGTAGTAAGTCTATAAAGGCGTATTGAACTCTTTTGGTTTTGGCTCCGATTTACATTTATTTATTTAATTTTTTATTCACAAATGGGTAAAAAGTAAAAAAATAAAAACATTTAATTCAAACATTCACGATCCATAAAAGTTTTAAAAGTATACAAATTTATAAAAAACAAGATTCAAAAACAGACAAAGACAAAGACAGTCTTAACACCATATATCTTACACACTTTCCTTTTTAACCGACTTCAAAAAAGGATATGGATATTGTAATAAGGTAATCAATTTTTGTCAATTGTTTTACTAGTAGCATCAGTCTGCTGACGTGCGGCGGGCATTGTATCCATCCTGTGACAAATAGCACATATTACACAAGTTCACATTACGCTCAGTTGCGTGCAGCACGCTAGTAAGAATGCGGAAGAATGTTCGGGAGGCACGCGGCGGAAGCTGTCGTTCGCGCTGGCCATGGTGGGCAGCCCGCGCGTGGTTCTGCTGGACGAGCCCTCCACCGGCATGGACCCCAGGAGCAAACGCTTCCTTTGGGACACCATTCTGGCTAGCTTCCAGGTAAATATTTTGGCAAGATTCTCCCAATCACCAGTCTCAGTGCAGATAAGTTTTTAAAGAATACCTCTTTCTTTGTAACTGTATTTGCTATGTTTCTTATTTGTTTTTGGTATTTTTTTCTTTATTTCTTTTCACTTTTTTGAAAGAGAAAACTTTACGCTTTGGCGGCGACTACCTTACGAAACTCGATTCTATCTCGTTCCAAACTGCACAGACTGTCAACGACATTGATTGATATTTTGAAATACCAAGCGAAGAAATTATTTTGATTCTTTATTTCTCCTCTAACAAATCATTATCTTTCATATTAATTGAAGTCGTCACTTCAGCTGAAGAACCACAATATTATTCTCTGTTACAGGGCAAAAAAGGTGCTATACTAACGACACATTCCATGGAAGAGGCTGATGCTTTATGTTCCAGAGTCGGCATCATGGTCAAAGGTGGCCTAAGGTATATATATAGAATAACCTTATTAAAATTGCATATAAAATAAACACATCGCTGCTTTGCATAAATAACACAACTCAATATTTTTTTTATTTTTTTATTAAGTACATACTTAATAACGCACAGAATCTAGTGATCGTTTGTTTTGTGTAACTACTTATTTAAAATTAGTTTTTTTTTTTGTTGTGTCGTTATTCATGCAAAGCAGCGACATGCAATATCAGCTAATAACTAAATAAAAAGAAAACTAATAAGATTAGTAATGACTTGTTAAGTCTATTTCTATATAAATAATTTAATTTTCGTTTAGAAATTACATAAAATAAATATTGAATTTTTGATCTCATTGTTTTTTTTTTTTTTCAGATTTATCGGCTCAACACAACACTTGAAAAATTTGTACGGCGCGGGATACACATTGGAGATGAAGATTGGACACAGCAGTCAAAAGACAGCAGTGAGTCACATTAACTTTCAGATTTTCCATATAACTACTGAGGCAATTGGCGCCCACACTGGGACTCTTTTTGGACTCTCTTGAATATGGGAGACGATTCAACATGCTTTAATCTCAATAACTTAATAATCTTAAAATTCACCTTCTCTACCTAAGAACATGGTACATCGAAGTCTTAAAGTTATAAATTATAATAGTCACACATTCTACCGACAATAGGCGTGGAAATATTTATTTGTCACTCTACCCCTAACCATTGTAAACAAATAATAGATCTTTGTAAAAAACTGGTCAAGCGCTGGCTTTGACTCGTGTACTAAGTGTTCCACCACAAATGTATCTCTTTGGGGTTTCTTGTATGGGAACTCACTTTGGATTCAGATTAATTATTATTTTTAGTCTTTGCCATAACAGAGGTCATAGTAACACATATTCTGTGAAAAACTAAACTGGCGGCATATTATGGTCAAAAATCGAAATCAAGTGGCATTTATTCAATTTGGTCTAAAACCAATCAAACCAATCTTAACCCACAAAAACGGTCACCTTTCACCACTTTTAAAAACACACATCCCTGTGACAGACAGACAGACAGACGTACGGACGGACAGATGGCGTAGGCATAGCAATGGGGTCCTGTTAGCATCATTTGAGTATGGAAAACAAATATTAAAAGCATATAGCTAAAACACGAAAATATAGGTACCTAATTTTCCACATTGCATCGATAACAGCCGCGCGGCATTAATCGAAGGGACTCACAACCCCGCGCGCTATTTCCAATCACACGCTCAAAATAACTTATCAAACACGCTTCAATTAAATCTTATTTAGTTATTAAAAGCATATAGCTAAAACACGAAAATATAGGTACCTAATTTTCCACATTGCATCGATAACAGCCGCGCGGCATTAATCGAAGGGACTCACAACCCCGCGCGCTATTTCCAATCACACGCTCAAAATAACTTATCAAACACGCTTCAATTAAATCTTATTTAGTTAAACCTTTCAGATTCACAGATTAATTCATATCATAATATTTCTATGTCATAATAAGTGAAGTTTAATGCGCTAACTGAGACGTTTGGCGATTCTTTAATGTGATATGCATCTTCCATTTTAGCAATGCAGCAGATCCATGTAATAGAAGTTAAATAAATACAACTACATCTTTAAACCTCTGCATTCTGAAAACATTTCATAATTAAGATCTGTTCTTAATTACAACTAGAATCTATAAAATATATTACTCTATTAAATATTAAAGGCAATATCTATCATTAGATATGGACGGATTAAGTAAAGGCGCCCAACGGGGGTTACCGATTAATAATATTAATAGCTCTTACATTAACCTACATTTACATTAACATTACATTGCGGCGCGACGGGACCAAAATATATATAATAAAACACTCAAGTTCTACATAACCAACAATTGAAACAGCATTATATTATAAGAATCTCTATTAATAAATATGTGTTGCTCATTTCAGGTAACTCACTATGTCCATGCAACTTACGGACGGACTCCCGCGTGCGCCGACTGCTAACCTAATACCAATGCAATAACAAAACAAAATAAACTTCGTTGGTAAACATAATTTCAGTTCCATCTAAGTCAATTTAGTAAACTTATCAGGCAAGACCACAACCGATATTAAGTACTTAATAGCTAAAGGAATGCAAATCTCAGGTCAAAACAAAGAATGGAACGGATTCAACGATGTAATCAAGTACGAATAACTTGTACAAGGAATGCACCTAAAAATAGGAATTAACATCTATATCTTGAAAACAAAAATACGACGCTTGTCTTCAATTGCTTTAGGGTGAATAGTCAAAACGAATGTATAGATTAAAATCATAATCCTGATTATGAAAAAAAATATTTAAAGATAATTTTTTTATATAATTTAGTAGTATTTGCTACAAAAAATGTTGATAAAATCGTTCACCACAAAGTTAAGCATTTTTCTTAAAATAAATTATTTACCTATTTTGATTACCCATAAATAAGGAGCTTAGAACTCGACTATCATTAACCAATCTGCCTGCTTGACATTAATTTGATATAGTAATAAATAACGAATTATCTTAACAGGCACCAATAAAAGCACATGCAACTTTCTGTGGAGTATTTCAAACTATGAATTATAATATTTGAAACTAACATTATTAATTATGCTTTTGTGCGAGTACAACACCCAACATGCTCTTCGCTTGAGCCTTATTGAGCAAGGTGCGCTAAGAATAGCCACTCGTTATTTGCTTAACCATGGTCTTGTCCACGAACTGCACCTCGACCTTGTAGAAGATGTACTTGAAGTAGTCCTGGCACGTGGGCAGCTCCAGGTCCTCGTGGCGGTGGTCGGCGCGCTCGAACACGATGATGTCGCCGTCCATCAGCTCGTCCAATACCTGGCCGCGTGCACACGACTCAACCCGAGGGAAGCCCGCCTTACGCCCTCCCTCCATAGTTTGTGGCGTATACCAATATGCGTGGATATGTGCGAGTATGTCATGATAACATGAGTTTTACGTTGTGACTTTTTGATTTTATTGTTGATTCAAAATGCGAGAATAGTTAATCTTATGGAAGGCACGATTGAAGTCCTAATTGATTATGTTAAACTTCCAATCGCTGTGCAGCGATTTTTGTTGAGCTTGTTTATAACAAGTACTTATTCCCAATATTTTTTAACTTTCGCGTGGTGAATAATCTATATTTTAATGGCTGTGTGAAAGTGTGAACTTCAAAATGATTATTCAAAACATTAGCAAGCTTGAATAAGGGGATTATATAAATCTGATTCTGGGCTCAAAACAACAACTAGACTTCAGAAAAAGGTACCGTATCACCTTAAACTTTGACTGACAAACTGGGAAAGTCTGCTGGTCAATGCGATAAAAGTTCAAAATAAGGTATCCTTCTTTTGTTGTCTTGGGCTCAGAAGCAAATAGGAATCCTGATTTAAGCTTACTTACGTTTGATATAAACCTGTATATTCGGAAGATATTAACGCATGTTCGTACACGAGACAATCCTATGGAGAGGTGACTTAAGTGGTGACAAGTAACTCAGCATTAGTAGCATGTAGCTTATGATCGTAAATGATGAGTCACTCAAAACTTGCTTAAAAGTAATTCAGTTAGCATTGTGTGTGTTAGAATGATATAAAGTAATATAAAGATGAGAAGCTGATAAATACACGATAAATAAATATGGTACTGTTCAGACAGCAAATATTATAAGAACAATATAGGGGAGAGTGGGGTAACACCGGACAGTTAAGAAAAAAACATCATACATTTGGTACAATGCTATATAATAATAAAATCGACATAGTCTATCAAAGAACATACATAAGGCATTACTTTGGCAAAAAAAAAACAGAGATAAATTATAATTTATAGGAACTATAACCTGTTTTAGTAAAAAACATAGATCCGGATTCACCCCATACCTATGGGTAAAAGCGGATACGCATTTTATACCAACAGGGTGAATACTATCTAAATAATAAACGTATATTCTAGTAGGATTGAATACATGCTTTACATAAAGTGATCCTAAAATAAAATAAAAAATGAAACAACTGTTCTATTTAAGCCCATTGGCCTTGCAGCTGATTTTGGCTGTGGGGCTCTCAATGTCAGCTCAGTGTGCTGATTCAGAAATCCTCTTACCCAGTCCAAGCTGGCAAGTCCTGTTTCATTATTTAATGGGTAGTTAAAATTATTTCTTTCAGCTAATTGGAATGATAAACGTTGGATATCCATTTTAATCAATCCAAGTAGACGAGATTCCATAGTTTTAATTTGTTCTACTAGCATATCTTCCAGAAAATCACAGAAGACACGTTTTTCAGTAGCGAGATACTTCCGCAACACACGAAGTGTTCCTCTGATTTTCCAGCTTTGATTTTCTTAACGCGTTCTTCTAAAAAGTATATGGGTACATTATATGTATATGCTGCTAAAAGTTATCCCAATCTGCCCTCCATCACTCAACTTATTAAAAGCATGTCTGACTCCAACCATTGCAGCCTATTTGATTTTTTGACTTATGCCTGGTCCTGTAAATATATGAAAAAAATCATGTAAATACAAAAAACCTTAACTAAAAAGTAAAAAATAATCCTTGTATGTATTTCAAAATCTTAACATAAACCAAAATTTTGAAGGTGGCGCGTGACTGTCCCTTTGCGTCATGTAAATATAATGTACTGTCGAGCGCTTATCTATAGTAAAAAACAGTTTATGCGAACATACATGAAAAACACGCGCCGCCTTCAAAATTTTGGTTTATGTTAAGATTTTGAAATACATACAAGGATTATTTTTTACTTTTTAGTTAAGGTTTTTGAAGTCGGTTTTGTTTTTTTTGTTAAAAAGTTTTTATTTCATACTTTTTAGTTGAGAATTCACAGAAAAACGAAACTATTAGTAGATCATCTAGGTAAGCGAAGCTAAATTAAACTGATTTATTGAAGCTGGTTCAAAAACTACTCGACCTAAGTCAATAAAATTTATATGGGACCACCGCGCGAACTTCCTCTACCAAATAAAAAAACAACCACGTAAATCGGCCCATAAATCTCGGAGTAATCGGTGTACATACATGAAAAAAAAAAAAAAAAAAAAAAAAAAAAAAAAAAAAAAAAAACCCGCCGAATACATAACCTCCTCCTTTTTTTGAAGTCGGTTAAAAACACTTAAAAAGCTCAAACTCAAACTCAAAACTTTTATTGCATTCATGTGTACATAGGTGTTACATTTATAAGTCCTGTAGGTACTTATATGGTTTCAACATGAAACCCGGTAAGGGCACAGCAACATACTAATAAATAATAGGTTTCATAGCAATGATAGATATAAAATTATTAAAAAATAGAAATTCGATTTGTATTGATAATAACTAATTATCTAAATCTCAATTTAATTGATAATTTGTTATATAAATTAAATTTGTATGGAATTGTAAAATGTTTTTGTTAAAATTGAAATTTGATTTGAAATAATTAAAATACCTAATTGACCATTAAAATTTACAATTTTTGTTAAGTTCTTAAACATAATCATTTAAATTTTATTTATTACAATAAGAAAAATAATGTAAGTCCAATCAAGAGTATGCTCCAATATTCATAAGATAATATAGGTATGGTTTGGTAAATAATAAGGTTTATAACTTGTAACTAATGTATTTGTAAGTATCTAGTAGTTAAAGTTAACTGAACTAAACACACAAAACATATGAATCGATTTGGGGTGAAACCGGATACCCGATATCACCCCGTCCGATTGTACCCCACAAGTGCCATATTTTAAATATTATTTCAAACACTTTATGTTTGAACCCACAGCAACAACTAATGCAGTTTTACTGCCTTAAATATCCATGATTCTATAAAAAAAATATAACATTGTATTAACACATGACCAAAACTAATGAGAATACGTCAAAAAATACAAAATAATAGATTACTTACCACTTTTTTCTTTTTTCTCCTATAGATGCATGCGCCGAAATTTTATCGTGGCCGTCATTTGCAACCACACTCCACGAGCGTTAGCGAATATCGGCCGACTGTCTAGAACGAGACAGCGATACGCGTACTAGTGAAATAGCAACTATCCGCTTTCACCCTCTGTCCGATTTCCCCCCACATTCCCCTAATTATGTAATTTTTGTGCCTGCTAGAATTGATTACCAAAACAAGACAGATGTGGTATTTCCGCAAATGAAATTAATAAGTTGTGTTTAAGCAAGCTGTATGACATCGTGATTGCATAATTTTGTACGAATGCCGAGCCATAAACAAATAAGACATATATATATTTATTTATTTATTCAAGACTATTTCATCGATGTAGTCAAAATATAAATACGTCTAAATCAAAACTGTTGATTCATTCTTGGTAAAAAATGGTCAAAAACATAATTTTGAAAAGCAAATGTGACATAGAAAGAAAGAAAAGAATGGTTTATTGTCCCAGTTAACGGCGCGCAACACTTAAATAACTAAACAGTGTAACAGTGCATATTTGTACATTTTGGTTTTCACGATCTGAACAGTACTGTCTGAAGTTACATAATATAATAATAATTACTAATAAATACTATACCTGAGCCAGCAATACCTGAATGTAGGATCAAACTAGAACTAAGATTGATCATAACTTTACACTATACATAATAAGCCTAACCAAAGAGAAGGAGAAGATATTATATAATTGTACATAATATTACGAATATTTGGAATTTAATAGTGTTTTAGTCACATACACATATAGATACTAAATAATTTTTTTGTATAAAAGATAGAGGAGTCATCTAAATACATAGTTACTTGGGATAATATTTGTGTGTCAAAGCTTATTTCTAGTGAATGTTTTGCTTGGATAAAACTGATAAATAATACCTATTCGAGAGGCTCGCTGTAGTTGTTGATTTTCTCAACAAAATCAGGTTTGATCTCTTCATATAGAACGAGCGGGGTGTCTGGCGGGAAACCTAAAGTGAAGTATATTTTTTATTTATTCAGATCACATCTGGCTAATGTAAAGATTGATAATCAATATGCCTATAATACGGCATAATATACATGTTGCTCTGTATTCGTGCCATATCTAAGGAGGTGACTATACCACTGATACTGAACACGAATCAATAAAAAAATCAATACCAATTTTTTATTATTATTATTTAAATACCTATTTGTAAACAAACAAATTTTAACAAAAAGCCAGTTGGTCCCCGCACGCCAATATTGAAGTTGAATGCTTTGTCCCATGCAAATTCGTTCGCCGTTTATTGTCGGTCGACGGGATAAATCCTGAGGTAAATGCATATAATGGTGCAAATGAAAAAAAAAAATTTTGGTAGGTACCTACATCGCATTCAATTCAAAAAATTGTTATGGGTAAGTAATTTTATTATAATATAAAGTATATATTATATTGGTATATAATAAATTACGGGTCCTGTAAAAACCTAGCTAATATATTTATTATAAATAAGGAAAAATTGATGTTTGTTTGCCTATAGGTATGTCATTCAATCACGCTGAAACAGCTAAACGGATTTTAATGAAACTTGGCACACAGATAGACCATAACCCGAATTAAGATAAAATTACTTTTATCCCGGGAAGATAAGCAGTGTCCAAGGGATGCGCAGTAACGCCTTTCTGTGATAAACCGAATTAATACACAAGTCCTCCATACTCCGTTCAGATTTCCAATGGCAATGAGAAGACCCTATGTTCTGAGTAGGAAGAGGTATCTAATATTATGTATACAAGCTAGTGGCGTGTTTCTCTCGCGTCTATTTGTGCGAGACGGGGTGAGCGCGGGGGCCGTGCGCGGTGCGCGGCGTGTGGAATGGGCAGTCTCTCGGCTGGCCCATCCAAGGGCCGCTTAGCTCGCTAGCTTACACAGAGTACTTAGTTCTTATGTTTAATGGTTTGACTCAGCGGACAACGCAAGTAGTACGTCACACGAGATAACAAATAGTTAGGCTAGTTAGGAATTTATTTAATATTCATTATGAACAAAAATCTCCATAAGTATATTGAAGATATCAATCAACGGCAACACTGATCGTGACGTAGCTTGGAGGCATCGCCCTGTCATTGTGGGAAGAGAATACCTGGTGAAACATCTTGTTATACCATGATTGTGTACACCTATGTTAAGTCATAAGTCATTTGTTCACAAATAAATATTCATTCAATAATTTCCTTACACCACATTCGTTTTGGGTATCGGCCCTATTGCATACACGCGCTCCCTCAAAGTCACCGGCCAGCGAGCTTTCACGTACAGGGGAGTGAATTTTTTTTTTATTGCAAATCGGTACCTAAAATAGGTACCCTAACTGCTTAACCGGTCGGGTGGCGGAGAATCCCATTAGAGACTCCATCCGCCGAAAAATTTCCCTAAACCTAACTTATAAACTAAAATCGCGGTTGCAAAACCGCATAAGGGCGTCCCCCAAGAGAGGGCTCGGACCTCGGTTTACTGGGGCATCGCGGGGGGACCCCGCCTCTATGTCCCCCTGGCAGACGTTGCTGCATCGGGAATGGTTTTCTCGAAAGTGGCGGACTTTTGGTATATCGGGTGGGTGACGCGTTTCGCGAATCGCCGTTAAGCGGCAAGCCTCGCCGGCGAGGGCGAAGACCTACCTAATCCGAACACAGTGGCGGTTAAGCTTACTCCTAGGAACTACTCTAGAGCATAGGATCGGTCTCGCGTGACGAGATTATCTCCGGTTGCGACACCGTGAGGGCACCCCCAGGGGGGAGCTCGGGCCTCGGCTCAGGGTGCAGCTGGGGGATCCCGCCACCGGTCCCCCCGGCAGCCGCTGCTGCATCGTGTTGGGTTTCTCGAGAGTCAGACTCTCAGCATCTTTGTGGACGTCGCGTCTGTCCTCGCCGGCGGGGACGATATTTAGGACGACTGCGTCGGAGTGTGCTGGTGTCCTTATTGGACTCCTGCTGAAGTGTGGTGTCATCATCCGGTTCTATTAGCGCGTGCCTGGGACGGCGTATCTTACTGATAGCTGAAGGCTGATATTCGGTGGCCGCTACGCGGATGCGGATGCGGGATGCTTGGGGGCGGAATCGAAATAGCGTTTGGAGGCACGCTTATAATACTGTTTTATGGTGGGCAGTTTAAGGTCTATGTGGAGATCATGGTTAAGGAAGTACCACGGGGCACCGCTTCCGCATGAATCGGTTTTGAAGGATGTGAATTCAATTTCGGGCTGGGTGAACGTGTGCGAACACAACGCTTGCATAAGAGATAATAGGTCGGATGTATGAGGTGTAAATCCTCACTTTGAGCCTTAAGGGCGTTTACTGCGCGCATTAAGGAGGGGGTTAAGACGTCCGAGAACGAACACGGCACGATTTCGTACCCTTTGAATATGCGCCCTGAAGGTCAATCTACGGTCAAGGATCACGCCCAAGTATTTGGCTTAGGGTTGCCATGGAGTATGTTTATGTAAGAGGGAATGTGTTAGTCTCCTTTTATCAAAGAGGACGTCTATACTTTTGTCAGGATTGACTTCGATCCTCCATTTCTGGAACCATTCACCTAGGGCGTTGGCCGCGGATTGGAGGGTACGAGAGATGGAGGCATGGTTAGTACCAGTGTAGTAGATGGCCGTATCATCGGCAAAAAGGGCCAAATGGGCTTTACCACATTTGGGAATATCGCTGGTGTACAGCGTGAACAGGAAGGGGGAAAGCACGGAGCCTTGCGGCGGCTACGGCTTTATAGACAGCTTTTATTTCTACAGGGTCCGTTTTTTGTACACGGTGTGTGAAACTCTGTACAGTTATCGGCAAATAACTTGAATATGCGCAGTGAGCGATTTAATAGATTCTAACCTTATTTGCCGGTAGCTAAAAATGACTGCTCTGCCACAGAATATTAAATATGACTACTATGTTCAATCGCCGATTTTATGCCGCGGAAGATCGGCGACGGAACCTCCGTGCAATTTGGCGACGGCCTAATACTCAGAAGTAACATGGCTACTGTTGTTTAATAATTTAGTTAATTATTTTTAGATATAACAAACAACAACTAAACAAGAATGGCAATGGTGTCGATTCTCTTGTTCACGAACTAAACATATATTAAATTATCGCTCTCTTTTAATAATAGTAGATACAAGAAAAGGATGGTAACAATTTTAGTGCTGCCAATTAGTATACTTGTTACATTTCTTTGTATTTTAGTCGGCACATTCCGTGATCACGACTAAATTTGTATGAAAATTTGAATTCAGACTAATTCGACAGCATTAAAATTGTTGCCAACCCTTTCTTCTATCTACCATTAGTAAAAAAGAGCGATAGTTTAAAATTAGTTTAGTTCGTGAACAAGAGAATCGACAGCAATGGCTTATGATGAATAACATAAAGTAAAATGTATCTTACATTTAATATATCTTCAAGCTCATTAGCCCTCTTTTCTGAAGACTTTGACTTGTCCGTGGATTCTGTCACCTTTTCTTTTAGTTCTTTGATCTGAAAACAAGAATAGATTACTCATCATTCATTACTAAGTTAAGCTCGACTTTGTACATGTTAATAATTATGTATTTATTAGCCAACATGTACATCAACAATTGAACATATTATAATCATTACACATTACAATGATATTACATTGGAGTACCTACATGAACCCTGTTAGGGCACTGCAAACATTAAATAGGTGTTGAGACACATTTTGTAAAAATATTTAGGTACCTAATTTAAAGAAAAATAAAACATACAATAATTACTATTCAAAATTACATTAAATTAATTTATGTATGTTTTTCGATAGCCTCTGAATTAAACTAATATCTAGACTTATAATATAGACCTACAGACAATTAGGCAGTTCTTTATACATATAAATAATAACTACTCTAACTTACACCGTAAAACCTTATTTAATAAAAATCATTTTCCCATTCAGATTTGCCCATCAGGTTGAAAAGGAGTTTGATCTAATAGAAAATGGAATCGTACTAAAAATGTTCAACATATTTTCATGATGTAGATAATTTAAAAAAAAACCGACCAAGTGCAAGTCGGACTCACGCAGTAAGGATTCCATACCACCATCGACCTGATACCCCATAGAAACTGATTTAATTTACGAGAGTTCATCAAAAGACATCAACGCACCGTGAGCGAAATATGACTTTTTGCTGCCACATAGGTATGTAAAGTATTGATTAAATAACCGCTTAACAAGAGTGAAAATCTAATATTTTCACTTTAATGAAGTCTATTCCAATAACATTTTAGATAATTTAGAGTTCGACATTAACTAGATGTACATTATCAACCTTGGCCTCAAACATTGAACGAAACGAGGTTGTTACATAACACACACTGGCTGAATGAGTGATGATCACAGGCAAAATATAATAAGAATTAAATACAAAATATTATCTATGAATGTTATGTAATTTTTCAGCTAGGTGCAGCCCAAGCATTATGTAATATCAAATTTTTTAATAAAAGAAAATATATGTTGGAATTGGTGTTTAACGCTTTTATTTAACTAAAATAAGTTACTAGGTTAATTCCGCATCTAATAATACATGATTTAAGGGAGTGGCTATCTGTGGTGATTTGGAATCACAATTAATTGTAATTATGGTAACAATTCTTACATTAGATTTAGAGGACCTTCTTGATCTCATCGTATAACACAAGCACGAAGGCACCTCCTGTACCTCTGAGGACGTTGGAGAAAGCACCCTTGAAGAAGGCGCCAGAGCCCTCTGTCTTGGCGATGGTGGCCCAGCAGTGGATGGTGTTCTTGTACAGGATATCGGCCTTGGCACGTCCGGACTGCATCATCATGCGCCTACGGACCATGTCGAAGGGATACGACATGATAACGGCGACTGTGGTGACGGCCTGCGCGATGGCCCAGCTGATGACGATTGGTGTGTTCTTGGGGTCGGGCAGCATGCCGCGGGCTGTGTCGTAGAATCCGAAGTATGAAGCACGGTAGATAATGATACCCTGTACGGACACTCCGAAACCTCTGTAGAGACCGATCAGGCCGTCGGATTTGAAGATTTTGCTGAGGCAGTTTCCGAGGCCGGAGAACTCACGCTGTCCGTCGCCCTTGCCGACGTCGGCGGCGAGACGGGTACGCGCGATGTCGAGGGGGTACACGAAGCACAGGGAGGTGGCTCCGGCGGCACCACCGGAGGCCAGGTTACCCGTGAAGTAGCGCCAGAACTGGGTGTGCTTGTCTACACCTCCGAGGAACACCTGCTTGTATTTGTCCTTGAAGGCGAAGTTCAGCGCTTGGGTGGGGAAGTACCTGATGACGTTAGCCATGTTTCCACGCCAGAAGGACGCGAAACCCTGCTCCTTGGGAATGCGGACGAAGGCATCGATTATACCCTTGTAGCGCTGGTCTACGGCGATCTGTTTGCTGACGTGCTGTACCTGAAGACGCCACATAAACAAAGTTTTGCATGAGAACACAGTCGTAAAATGTTGGCGGGGACCGGGGGGCGGACGGCACGTTATGATTAGTCGGCTCAAATATTCGGTCATATGATTGGTGCCACTCGCTGACGGAGTGACGTCCCGATTGGTGGCTGGGCGTAAGATATGCAGTGCAACCGCATATGCTTTGAGACCGGGGGTATCCGGCTAATAGGCGTCTAGAGGCTTACTGGTCTGTGAGTAGGGCAAATTGTGGGAAGGTTTTTTTTTTCGAAAATTGTAAAAGTGGTATTGCAGTTGTTATGGGCCTGGTAACTGCTTAACATCAGGTGAGCCTTTAGTTTGTTTCACCATCCTATGCAAAAGAAAAGGGTAAGATATTTATTTTGGCCATTACAACATTAGCAATTTTACATCTTAGAGTAACCTCCAGTTTCTGGAAGGCTGATCAATTTGATCTGTTGTCAAATCTAATGTCAGCTTCTGTGCTTGGCCAGCAAAAATGTTAACAACCAATCACATCGCTTGATGTGATTGTAATTTCACCGGCACCCGTACCCTTCAGACCGAAACACAGCAATGCAAGCATCACTATTTGGCGGAGAAGTAGGCACGGTGGTAGTACTTCCCCGGACGAGCTCTTTCACAAAGGAGCTCTACTACTACTAATTGAATACATTTTGATTACGTAACTGAAAAAAATGATCACTCAATCCAGATGCACATGCTCCATCACAGTTTACGCAGCTTTGTGCTTGTTCATGCGTTACAAAATCTGCTCTTCTCTGTGGGGAACTTCGTCTCAGCATACGGTTAACCTAATCCTTGAGGAATAATAAAGTAATTACATGTTCAGAGTCCGTTTAAAATGTTGATGCAAAACTTTAAAAAAAACCGGCCAAGAGCATGTCGGGCCATGCTCAGTATTATAGGGTTCCTTAAGTAGGTGTAATTACAAACGAATCAAATCGAATATTAATCATGGCTATTTTAGTTTTTGCAATAATCGGCAGCATTCGCGACTCAGAGCGTGTTGTTAGTAGCGCCATCTAGCGATAAAGTTACTTTATGTGATTTTTTCAAACAGAAAGTAGCTAAAGGAGCATTATTTGCTATGACAATTTTTCTCTAAGGTCAATGACCTTTGAACTAGGACGTTTTAAGTATTTTTCAGTTTTCTCTCTATAACTCAAAAAATTATGATTACATTATACTCGAAATAATTTTAAAAGAGAGTTTTTATAAAGGTCTATCAATGTGGAAGATTATAAGTTTCTACATTGCATAGTTTAGAAATGGCAGGGGGGGGGACACATTGCAAGCCACTTTGGCGGGCTATATTTCGTAGATGGTACACCTGATAAAAAAGTGGTGTATGAAACATTACCTTCATTTTAGTAGACCTATTCAATGATATCCCACACGAGGGGGTGCAGCGAAAAAATTTTTTTTTTCCCCATTTCACATGTATGGACGCCACCCCTAAAATACGGAAAAACTATTTTTTTATTCTTTTAAAATTGAGATCTATATGTAAACTATTTTAAAAAAAAAAATCATTTACTTATGTTTATAACTGTAGAAGTTATTAAGCTGTAAAGGATTAGGACAGACGGACAGACGGACAGACGGACAGACGGACAGACGGACAGACGGACAGACGGACAGACGGACGGACATGACGAAACTATAAGGGTTCCTTGTAGGACTTCGGAACCCTAAAAAGACTAAAACTACCTACTACTGTTTTGTTTTGGTAGACCAAAAGTATTAATGAGTATCAATGTTATGTTTTCAAGCAAAGTCATCGCAATGCATACCTACATTATTTTTTGAGCTACGCTTAATGGCATATTGTTTACTTTTATTTTATGTTTTTATGTTTTCTCTGTAAGTGAATTTGTAATTCTTTTGAGAAAATAAAGATCTTTAACCGTATCTATAAGTTACCGAAATAAACATTTTGATTTTGTTTTTTTTTTTAATCAGAATTTGATTATCACTTGCTTTAACGATGAACGAAAACATCGTGAGGAAACCTGTACACCTGAGAGTGATCTAAATATTTCTTGATGGTGTGTGTAGTCCGCCAACCCACACTAGATCAGCGTGGTGGACTAAAGCCTGAAACCTCATTCTGAGAAGAGTCACATGCCCAGCAGTGAGAAAGTAATGTATATTATGTAACGTGGCTGAAGATCTGATTAGCCGTTTTGACGTTCTTCGCCTGAAGTCAGATTCTAGTCTTGCTTTCTTTGATACGGTGAAAAGTTTGGTTTTGAAAGCGGTGTACAGAAAAACCTAAACTGGTTTATGTTCTACACTGTATCTGCCAAATGTATGTATTTTGTTTTTTTTGTGGAAATAAATAAATAAATAAAGAATGGAATCAGGCATTTCTTTGCGAAAATCCATGACGTACAAAACATGAAGGTGCAATCATCATCATCAACTCAGCCTATCGCAGTCGACTGCTGGACATAGGCCTCTCCCAAATTGTGCCACAATGCTGCCGATGACTTATTTTCGGACCGGTCGTTGTGGCGATGCTTGGGGGAGGCCTATGCCAGCAGTGGACGTCTTCCGGCTGAAATGATGATGATGGTGATACAGATCAACATCTTGTATATGCACATGCAGAAAATGCGATTAATTTATTATGCAATATGCAAACCAAACCGATACTCGACACGAAGCTTTCCGACCTTCGCACACAGCTCAGTTAGTTGTTGACCATTTTACTCGTTGATGTATAGTATAGTATAGTATAGTATAGTATAACGGGCTGGTTTCCGCAACTCCACGATCAAGCGTGTATTTTGCGTACGGGTGGGAACTTACTCGATCCACCCTAACTCCTCGAAAAAGGCCAGCAACGCCTTGGTGTTGCTGGTGATCTCTCTGAGGGTACCTGGGTTACCGAAGTACTTGGCCCTGTATGTGGCGACCTCAGGGCAGTCTAGAAGCACATGGGCTGCTGTCTCGTCTTCCACTATGCAGGCTCTGCACAGTGGGCTGTCCGTGACACCTATGACAAAAAGATGTTTGTTAAAGGACCCGTGGCCAGTAATAGCAGCTGTGACTGTACGCAGCTGTTGTTTTGACAATCGGAGGGCCTGTTTCGTAAACCGGTCGTCGATTGTGGGAAGTGCCTCCTTGGCCTGCCTGCACTCACCATGGTCTTTCCATAGTTTGTAGTGTTTGTCCTTGGTGCGTTTCCTTACCAAGTTGCGTAGGTATCCAAAGGGGAGTGGCACTATGGGTTCAGGTCCCACGACTACCATACTCGATCCCCTTCTGGCCAGTTCATCCGCTGCGTCATTGCCTCGGGAACTGCTGTGTCCTTTTATCCATTGAATGGTTATGTTATTGAGATTACCTACCTGGTTGAGGTTTTGCTGGCACTCGTGTATCAGCCCCGAGTTTACCGTGTGGCTGCTTAGTGCTTGTAGTACAGACATGCTGTCCGAGAGTATACGAATTGAGTAGTCTTTAACCTTCCTGGCTATAATCGCCGAAGCTGCCAGGGAAATGCCCATGCACTCGGCCTGGAACACCGTGTTATGGACCCCCAATGGTGTGGCTATGTGTATATTGAGGTCTTCCGAGAAGATCCCGGCACCCGTACCTGTACCTGTTTTGGATCCATCCGTGAAGATTCGCACCTCTGCAGGGCACAGCCCTTCGCATCGGTGATCCTCATACAGCTGGATTTTGTACTTCTTGTCGAAAATAAATTGCTTGGGAATCCGGTCGTTAATGGATTTCAACAGAGGGAATTCATTGCTGAGTTCCTCTATCAACGCGGTGTGTTGTGTACTACTCTTACTCCATAGATTTAGTGTTTTTAGACGTACTGCCGCCATCGCCGCCTCCTGTTGTATAAAAAGGTGGAGCGGTGGAATTCCCAGCATGGCTTCGAGTGCTGCAGTCGGGGTAGTCCTCATGCAGCCTGTAATCGCCACACAGGCAAGTCTTTGCATGCGCTGTAGTTTGTTTGAAGCTGTAATCAGCTTGGTTCTAGGCCACCAAACTACGGCCCCATAGGCAATCATGGGGCGGATTACCGCGCTGTATAGCCATAGTATAATTTTAGGGGATAGGCCCCACTTCTTACCTATCATTTTCCTGCATTGCCAGAAGGTGATGCAGGCCCTGTTTAGTTTGTTTTCTAGGTGATTACTCCAACTTAGCTTACTGTCTAAGATGACACCGAGGTACTTGACTTCGTTGGCCAGCTGGAGTTCATTACTGAACAGTTTGGGTAAGCAATAGGGTCCTAATGCTCGCTTTTGGGTGAACATGACTAACTCAGTTTTGGTGGGATTCACTGAAAGATCAAATTCTCTGCACCAGCGTTCTACAATACGAAGCGCTTGTTGGGTGAGGTTGCAGATGGTCCCAGTCACCTTACCCGATACGAGGATGGCGAGGTCATCTGCATATCCTATTGTGTAGTAGTGGTTGTCGTTGAGTTTGGTAATGAGATCATTAATTACCTATTATTTGTAACCCTGAAGCATCAACGACCACTATTCAAACCGATTCTTATGATCCAACCTCAGCGGCAGTTACGCATGCCGAAATCACAGCACGAGTTCATAATCATCTTTTCAATTATGATAGTAATATAGCAGAAAATAAGCCCAAAAAACGTAAAGGATTCAAAAAACTATTTCCACGTAAAAACAAAAAGGAGAAGCTATTCACATATTACGTCTCGCCGTACACCACGAAAAAACCAAAATTGCATTTTAAACGTGAAATTGATAGCATAAACTCTTCCAACTTAAAAATCATAAAAAAGCTTAGGTATCAGTTACTATCAAATCTTGGCTTGTACGTGGGACACTCAGAAAGTTTTGCGAAACTAAAAAAAATTGTTCTATACGTACATATATTTTTATCAAATCTTTTCAAAGTACTTTCCACCAGCCTCTATACTAAGATTCATGCGCCTAAACCAGTTTTCAAAACACTTTTTCCAGTCCGCCGCAGACACCTCGTTTACAGCCTGCTCGAACGCAGCCAGCGCATCTTCCGGCGACGAAAATTGTATCCCTTTGAGCTGATTTTTTATTTTTGGGAATAAAAAGAAGTCACACGGTGCTAGATCAGGGCTGTAAGGAGGATGACCCAGGAGTTTGACTGGCGTGCTGTCCAGGAAGTCCCTCGTTTTGAGTGCGGTGTGCGCAGGTGCATTGTCGTGGTGGAGCAGTAGCCCGCGGAGCCCTGTGTTTGGTCGCTTGTTGCTTATAACAGAGAAAACTTCTGGCAAACATTTGGTAGTATACCATTCGGCATTAATGCTTCTTTGATCCCGTAAGGGAATTGATACCAAGTGGCCAGTCAAATTAAAAAAGCTAGCGATCAAAATCTTACCCCCGCTTCTAGATCGCTTCACTTTGGTAGGCGTTGGCTCATTTTGAAACACCCAAACAGTCGACTGGCGCTTGGTTTCTGGGTCGTATTGATAAATCCAGGACTCATCACCTGTAACGATGTCGTAAACACGCCGAGACGAGCCTGCTTCAAATTTGTTAAGCATATCACGGCACCATTCCACCCGGGCCTGCTTCTGAGCATCGGTGAGGTTGTGCGGCACCCAGCGTGATACTATCCTCCTCACGCGAAGATGGCTGTGTAGAATCTCGTGAACGCTTCCCGATCCAATCTTCAATATGTGTTGAATCTCCTGATATGTAATTCGCCTATTGTCTTGGATTAAATTTTTCACTGCTAGCACGTTTTCTTCGGTAACAGCCGTCAAAGGGCGACCGCTTCTTTCGTCATCCCCCAAAGTTGGTCGACCGCGCTTGAATTCGTTATACCAACGATACACGGTTGCCTTGGAAGGGCCTTCATCCATGAATGCCATTTGAAGTCTATCGTACGATTCATCCGGTTTCAGGCGACACTTGAAATCGTATAAAATCATAGCTCTAAAATGTTCCCGGCGCAGATCCATATTTCAGTGAGACACAATACTTTGAATTAACTCGCAAAAAATGTGGAGGGAAATTTTGAAATTGGAACTTACTTATTTTTACTTATAAATAATCATATTTTCGAAAAACATTATAACTGGCCAGTCTCCCATATATAAAAACTTTTTTTCGCAATACTTTCTGAGGGGCCTGGTAAGCTACATTTCATTCCAAAATTTCTACAAGAGCTTCTGAAATCAAATATACAATTAGGTACCTAGTAGGTACCGACCTAGGTAGATTCATTTAGTCTTGATTTTATAGAATCATCAGTTTCATCCATCTAGTACCTATTGTAGGAGATGCCTTATTCCAGTATGAAAGAACTAAGAAGAAGGTTCAGAGTGCATGTGAGTACAATAAAAACATAAACTTCCTGATATGAAATCCACAAAGCCGAAAAGATAGATCATCTAAGTAGGTAGGTAGGTAGGTACCTTTATCCTTGCTAACTGTGAGCTAATGTAAAGAAAAACCACAAAATAAAGAAATTTAACAGCTCATTTGTCATTCAAAATCGCACCAAGCGGAGACTTAACCGGATAAAATACCATTATTTGAAAGGATAAGGAAGTAAAATTACTTGCAAGCAAGTAAGGATCTGCCTACATACCTAGGTAGGCACCTAGGTAATACAAATTTTGATAGACACGATAATAAGCTAGCGTTGAAACCACCTCGATGACATCAGATCCTGCTAAGTCAAACCTTAATAGGGTTCAAGGTGTAGAGTTACCAATTAATTTGTTGTAACGTGATCACAACTTGCTGTAATCAGTAATGTTATGTCTGGCATACTAATAACGTACCTACCTATCCCATTTCTGTTAGTTCCACGAACATCGCAAACACAAGAGACAGGTATTATTTCCCCGACCTGAGTAAAATTCCAACATTCAAGGTTAGAAGGGAACTTTTAAACTAAGTATTTGAAGAGCGATAAACGAACTTCCAACTCAAAGAGGTCGGATAGACTCGGCACCGAAAGGGACGGCCTAATTGTTCACTCCCTACGACTAAAAGAGACAATGTGATTTATTTTATTTATTGCCATATCAAGTTACGTCGCGGGTTCTGTATCATGGTTGTGTGAAAGAGACGAATATAAATATATTGTTTCCCTTGACCTCGTCAGCGGGAGATGCTGTTGATCAGATTTTTTGGAAATTAAACTTTTTTAATTATTTAACCCGAAACAGGTTTATCGTATAGGAATCTATTAATGAAGTATTGGTTGCAGCAGTGAAATATATTGTGGAGATCGTGACACCTATAAAATTGGATTCTCACCTTTTAGGAACGACTTTAATGATGATTATTTAAAGTATTCTTAAATAAATACATAGGTAACAATGCAACGATAGATGAGCATCATATAAATCATATTTAGCGTGAGGCAAAGTAGTCGTATGAAGCAAGACCTAGGTACTTACTCCAAAGAAGTCTTATTAATTAAGTCTTATTAATTAATTAGTCTTATTAATTATTTCTTACCAATTTAAGTACCTGGGACACTGGGTGACCGATAGTCTATGCGACGATGTTGACCTGGAAAGGGAACGCAGAGCATTGGCAGTTAGGTGTAACATGCTGGCCCGCAGGTTCGCACGATGTACAAAAGATGTTAAAATTACACTTTTTAGGGCATACTGCCAGTCTATGTACACGTGCGCACTGTGGGTCCGCTATACACAGAGCTCGTACAATGCTCTGCGTGTCCAATATAACAACGCATTCAGGATAATGTTGGGGCTACCGCGCTACTGCAGTGCGTCGGCCATGTTCGCGGAAGCACGTGTGCCAGATTTTTACGCACTTATGCGAACGCGAATAGCGTCCTTGATGCGGCGGGTGCGCGCTAGCTCCAACAGCCTTGTTGCGCTTGTGGCAGGTAAAATGAACAGCCCTATAATGTGGCATTGGATGACGACTCACCGAGCGTCATCTGACTATGTACAGTAGTAGTAAATATAATATTATATGTTTTGTGTATGTTAAGAGTAAAATGTTTGTGTTATGTGTGAGTGTATGGTATATATATTTTTCTAGTGTATTTTTAAATATGTGTATGGTAGTTTATGTGTAATTTGTATTATGATCTGTTGTGTTTTCTATGTTAGTGTGTTTTATGTAATAATTCTATGGGCTATTTACTGTCTGAAAATAAAGATTATATTATTATTCCGTTTATTCATTTTATATACACATTTCAATACATTTTTAAATATTTTTTAAAACAAAAAGATATAAAAACATTTAAAAATATATAAAAACAGTAGCCCACCGGTATCAGGAACAGGGTCCAAGCTACCGGTGGTCAGGGCCTCAGAGAGAGGAACCTCCTCACGATACGCGCCGTGTCCAGAAGTACCGCTTTCTGCATCAAGCCCTTGATCCAACCGCCTAACGAGAGCCTCTGCAGGTGTTGGTCGAGGCTCTTTGCGATGATGCCATTGGCTGTAACGACAATCGGCACAATGACTGCTGAGTCAACATCCCACATGTCGACAACCTCGTGTGCCAAGTCAAGATATCTGATTTCTTTATCTTTTTCGGCCTTCACGAGATTCTCGTCATGCGGGACGATAACATCAACAATCATTGTGCGGCGCTCTGATCGATCTATCACCACTATATCAGGTTTATTATGAGCAATAGTCCTGTCAGTGATGATAGATCGATCCCAGTACAATGTAACATGGTCGTTCTCGAGAACTGGGTCGGGCACATACCTGTAGTATGGTACTTCTGCATCTACAAGGTTGTATTTCAAGGCAAGTTGCTGGTGGATAATCCTGGCCACCAGGTTGTGTCTGTGCAAATACTCGCTGTTAGCAAGACGAGAACAACCAGAAATAATATGTCGGATGGATTCCCCGGGACAGTGGCATGCCCGACATATGTCAACTGTGCCGTCCTTTACAATATATTTCCGGTAGTTATTCGTCATGATAACTTCGTCTATAATCGCACAAACAAAGCCTTCGGTTTCTCCGAAGAGGTCACCGAAACGCAGCCAGGATACGGACGCTTTAAAATCTACATCGGGCCCATGAAGAACCCGGTAGAAGCACCCGTGAAGCTCCTTGCTCTGCCATACCTCCTTGCGGTCATTGGTCTCCAGTACCACACGTTTGCGCCAGTTCTCCTTAGCCAAGGAGAGCGGGGTGAGTCCTTTGTCCACTGCGACCACATCTCGATGCATTCCCACGTCCACGTGAAGGAAATATTCCCTCAGACTGCACACCTCACGGTTATGAAGGGTCTTGGCATTTAACAAGCCACGACCTCCACACTTCCGCGGGATGTACAGCCTCATCACTGATGAACGTGGGTGATGCATACGATATGCCGTCAAAAGCGTACGGACTTTCCTATCCAGGACGTCAAGTTCCGTCTGAGTCCACCTGAGTATGCCGAAGGAATACATCAAGACCGGCATGACCCAACCGTTAAAGGCGCGCACCTTGTTTCCGCCTGAAAGAAGACTTTTAAGGACTTTTTTCAGGCGGCCAAAGAAGCGCTCCTGCAGCGATTGTCTCATGTCGGCCTCGCTAATACCTAACGCCTCCGACATACCCAGGTATTTGTAGGTCTCAGTTGGGGAGAGGGATCTAAGTTGTATGGAATCCGAGAGTTGAATACCCGCGGATTTCACTATCCCCCCACGCTTCACATGCATGACCGCACATTTGTCCACACCGAATTCCATCCTGATTGAATTACTAAAGTTTTCAGTTACCTTTAGTAACTCCATCAGTCGCAAATCGGTGGGGGCAAATAGTTTTAGATCATCCATGTAGAGGAGGTGGGATATTACTTGGCCACCTCTCCTCAACCGGTAGCCTAGCCCTGATTCGTCCAACAATGTACTTAGGGGATTCAGGGCTAAACAAAACCACAGGGGACTCAGGCTATCGCCCTGGAATATTCCCCGCTCGATCCTTATCGGTTCATCACTCCCCCGAATCTGTCGACATCCTGGATAGCTAAGAACAGTCCTCCATTGCCCCATACATGACAACAGGAAGGCGCGTAGAGTTGAATTTACTTTATACAACTCTAGCACCCTCATGAGCCATGTATGTGGCACGGAATCGTAGGCCTTCTTGTAATCTATCCAACATGTCGACAGATCCCTTCGGGATCGACGAACCTGTTGGCTAATGACCATGTCGATGAGAAGTAGCTCTTTAGTACCACGAGACCCATTCTTACATCCATTTTGAGTAGCAGACATAATGGAATTACTTTCAATATGATGGCTAAGTTTTGCTCTCAAAATGGACGTAAGAAGTTTATAGACCGTCGGCAAACACGTGATCGGTCTATAATTTTTGGGTTCCGTAGTACTACCCGATTTATAGAGCAGGTGGGTTACTCCTGTTGTTAAGAATTCTGGTAACGACCCAGACTCTAAAGATGACTGGAATTGTGAGGCCAAGCAGGCATGCGAGCTGCGTAGCCATTTCAACCAGAAGTTGTGCAGTCCGTCTGGGCCCGGGGATTTCCAATTGGACATTGGACGGACTGCATTGGCTACGTCTTGGGAGCTGATGACAATCTCCCCCATTTCATTGATTGGCTCACATGCCTGCTGGACCCCCTGCATCCAATCACCCTCGGTATGAGCAACAGGCACCGACCAGATGTTGCGCCAGAATGCATTCATGGCATCATTATCCGGTAGGTGCACGTCACCCACACCTTGGTCAGGTCGCTCCCAGGTTCTATAAACCCACCTTTGGTCGCTTTGGAACATGCAGTTCTGAGTATAGCGATCCACACGCCGCCTGTATCTACGTATACGGTTCGCCCATGCACAGACTTTCTGCTTCAGGAAGTCGATGCGCTCTGTGACACGAGATAAGTATTCTCCAGGACTGACATCAGTCTCAGAGAACGCTCGCCTCACAAAGCGCATCACTCTTGGTCGTTTATTGCCCTCCCTGAAGCAGGTGAGCTTACCAATGAGCACCCTGGCCTCGTTTATACGCTGCTCAATCCTGCACTGCCAAGCTGGCACGGCAGATATAGGTCGCGTAGCTCTGTCAGTATTTGGAAATTTGACATGAGCTACACGACATGCCGCGGCAGCCGCACAGTACAGGATTGAGTGCGTATCGTAGAGATCTTCGCTGCTTTCAAATAAATCTGATAATTGCGAGTCCAGGGCACACACCAGCGCTCTATTACGGTTCTGCATAGGCAAACGCGGCAATCGCGGCCTATGTTCAGGTGGTGTGATGTGATATTATTATTATTATTATTATAAAGAAAACCTGCTTTTCACATGCAATGCTAGAAACGAGCCAAACTCAAGTGATTTGTGGTCTACAAGATAATAAAGATTCAAGAGATAATATTGTCAATTGGAAAAATATTGGTTTTACCCAAAGACTTTGTATAACTGACGGTTTTACCCTTCATGACTGAGGAAATAGAATTCTTAAAAATATCTTTCTAGTAGATAAAAGATAACCTTGGGTTTATATGTGAATGAGTTTATTATTATTAGACTGGAATCCATCAAGATAGTTTGCGCAATCCAGAGAAACTGCAATGCGGACAATCTTTTCGAAGTAGGTTTATTGTTCAAGAAGGAGGAAATTAAATCTGCAATTGATGACCTTAAAATAAGCTATAATTACGTAATTACCAATCATTTGCCGGTCACAGGTCACAATCTGTCTGGTCTGCAATTTTAGTTGTAAGTATGCAATTATTAGTAAGTCTCGTCTGCCAAATTCGAAGTAGGTAAGTGAGTTTTTTATGTATCTTCTTGAAGTATTGAGTGTGTACTAAATTCATAACATATTAATTAACAATAGGTACCATAAAACGAGGTGAATAGGGACAAAGGTGGGCAAGGATTTTAATATTGAATAGTATAGAGAAGATATTGAATTGAATAGATGAGATAAGACAGTTTTTTTAATATTTTAATATTGAATAGTAGAAAATTGAATGCAATAGATAAGATAAGATAGTTTGTTGCCCACAAAGAGTTCAAAATATTCAGCCATAATTTGGTAAACATTCTAAAGTCTTTGAACAACAAACAATCTTATTTCAATGTTAAAATCCTTGCCCACTTTTGTCCCTATTTTGGTCCCTATTCACTCCTACAT
The DNA here is from genome assembly GCA_949699075.1 of Asteroscopus sphinx. NCBI lineage: Eukaryota > Metazoa > Arthropoda > Insecta > Lepidoptera > Noctuidae > Asteroscopus > Asteroscopus sphinx. The sequence goes on from OX453024.1 coordinate 16,901,522, forward strand.
CCTATTTATTTCTGTGCCTACGATTTATTATTGTACGATTTCAAATTTTATTTTTTATTTTATTTTTTAGTATCACCTGATGAATAAATTAAATATATACTACCAGAATGCACGCGGACTTAGGACCAAACTCCCGTTATTGCATCGTAATATTCAATCAAACGACTTCGACATCATAATTATTACGGAAAGTTGGTTATGTGATGGAATTTTGGACACAGAGTTGTGCGATGCTCGTTACGATGTTTTTAGATTTGACCGGCCCGGTGCAGGGAAAGGCGGTGGTGTAACTATCTGTGCGAAACGTTGCTTGTCTGCGACTGCAGGGCCTGATATTCATACTGGCTGTGCGGAATCTCTTTGGATAACGATACATAATAGGGTATTTTCTGGGTCGCCGCGTAAATGTAATGATTTACATATAGCTGCAGTTTATGTACCACCCAACAAAAATAACCCTCGTATCCTAAACGATTTTAGAAACTCTTTTTTAAATCTGTATAATTCGAACAATACTGACTCATTTTTGGTGGTAGGAGATTTTAATCTACCCTTTATAACATGGTCACCAGATGAACACGGTTGGAAGTCGCAATCTAACTCTGATTTATTTTTGGCCGCTGCTGAATTTGTTGATACTTTAGACTTCATGAATATGTCACAACATAATTTTGTGCCTAACTGCTGTGGCAATGTCCTTGACCTGGTGATTTCGAATTTATCCCTGGATTGCACCCTTAGTGAAATATCCCTGGTAAATATTGACAAGCTTCACGTCCCAATGAAGCTTTGTGTTCATAATTATTGTTATAAACCAATCCGTTCTCAGCCAAGAGTTATTAAAAAGTTTTTCAAAGCAGACTACAATAAAATCAATTCAGAACTTCTTCGTGTAAATTGGAATGTTTGTCTCGAAAAATGTGCGTTAGATAAGGCAGTCGACAATTTTTACGAATATTACGCTCACTTATTGACTCACACGTTCCGACGGTCACAGTATCAGGACGCTACCGATATCCTAAATGGTACCCTCCGTCATTAATAAATGCCATTAGAGAAAAATATTTAGCTCACAAAAGGTGGAAAAAATTCAACAACCAATCTGATTACGCGGAGTTTTCTTTTTTGAGGACTAGGGTCAAGGATCTTCAAAAAGAGTATTTTTCTAAATACACGACTAGATGTGAGATAGAATTAAAAAAAACCCCCAATGAGTTTTGGAATTTCGTGAATGCTAAAAGGAAATCGTCTGGCTATCCTTGTAACATGGTCTATCAGGGTGTTACTTATTCTAGTGGAGGGGATATTTGTGAAGCGTTTAATCGTTTTTTTCACAGTGTTTTTAATCCTCTGAGCTGTAATAATTTATCCTGTTACGACGATACACCATTGTCAAACAACATCCACTCCATTTTCATTGACCCTGAGTCCCTAAATAAAGCATATAATAAACTTGACATTAAAAAAGGAGCCGGCTCTGATGGAATACCTGTTATATTTATAAAAAAATGTGAAGTGGGGTTAATCGCTCCGCTTAGGATTATCTTCCAGAAGTCTCTCGACGAGGGTTTATTCCCGAGTCAATGGAAGGAAGCTCAAATAGTTCCTATCTATAAGAAGGGCTCTAAACTTGACGTAACGAACTACAGAGGCGTGTCACTATTAAATAACTTTGGCAAAATGCTCGAGAAGATTGTTTACGGTCATATCTACAATGCAACCAGACACTGTATACCCACATCCCAGCACGGTTTCGTGAAATCTCGTACGGTTAATTCTAACCTTCTTCAACTAACCGATTATTTGATTACGTGTATGAATGATGGAGCCCAAGTAGACGTAGTTTATACTGATTTTGAAAAAGCTTTCGACCGGGTGGATTACTGTATTTTAATTGATAAATTAAAAGCCGTAGGTATAAAAGGGAATCTTCTCAGGTGGATAGATTCGTACCTGAGGAACCGGCGTCAGGCGGTAGTTATCGGCAGTCACAGATCTGACTTTGTAGACGTTACATCCGGGGTGCCTCAGGGTTCGTTGCTATCTCCTCTACTCTATAATATATATCTATTCGACATCACTCAGTGTTTTCTCCATTCTAAACACCTTTTATATGCCGATGACAAAAAAATATACAGGAAAATAGACAGTTTGGGCGATTGCCAATTACTTCAGGAAGATTTAAACAGACTAAGCGATTACTATATTAATAATAAAATCAGTGTCAACACAAAAAAATGTCAAACGATTGCTTTTTCTAGGAAACACAAAGTTATTACCTATGATTATCGTATTAGTAACGACTTAATACCCAGAGTATCTGAGGTAAGAGATTTAGGGGTGATTCTAGATGAAAAGTGTACGTTCGTGAACCATATAGTCCATATCATCAGCAGAGCCTATAAATCCCTGGGATTTATAATACGTAATACCCAACAGTTTAAGGACCCGCAATGTATAAAAGTCTTATATTTTTGTTACGTTAGAAGCATTTTAGAATTTGCTAGTGTAATTTGGCGTCCATTCTATAAAAAATATATTGACAAAATTGAATCCATTCAAAGAAAATTTCTGAAATACCTTAACTATAAAACTAGAAACTCTTTTCCAAATTACGCTGATACCTGTAAATATTATAAATTGAATACTCTTGAAGATAGACACCAACTTAACGATTTGATGTTACTACATGACATTCTTAGTAACAAGTTTGACTGCCCTCATCTACTCAGTAGAATAAATTTTAATGTACCGCGTAGACGCACCAGACACACCCCATTATTAGGCTTCGGCCTCTTCTAATTACCTAAAGATGTCACCATTCATTCGTATTCCAGCATTGTATAATAACAAATTTTCATCGCTAGACCCCTTTAACGCCTCAAAAATAACGTGGAAAAAACAAATCCTTCAAACGTTATCACAGGTCAACTCCGCTTAGTGCCCGAAATTACACGACTCTCACTACCCATCACCTCACCACACACATTTTTCACACTCTTCCAGTACACACACTCACACTACCAATATTAACTAGATATTGTATAAATGCCCAAGAGGCTCTCTGCATAGGTTTGTGAATTTAATTAGTTGTGTGCTTCGTAATTGGCGTATTGTCTAGACTAATGTATTGAATAAAATATTGTAAGCTGTGAAGTTACCAATAACAAATAAATAAATAAACACATAAAGAAAAAAAAAACCACGATAAAATAAACACGCGTACCTAAAAGGGTAAAAATGCTCGCGCTTGCTCGGACTGTCTACGGGCTACGGGTCTGTTCAATCAACTCAGCCTATCGCAGTCCACTGCTGGACATAGGCCTCTCCCAAGTTGCGCCACAACACTCGGTCCTCTGCCTTCCGCATTCAGTCCCCCCAGCTACGTTTTTTACGGGTCTGTTGCCTAGTACAAAAGGCGGAGAGGGTGGAAATGGCGACCGATGGACACTGCCTTACTAGGCGCATCACCTTACCGCATGCAATTCTGATTTGTAAGCGCAGAACAGTGTCCACAGAAGTTTAATGAAATCCGAAGCGCCAGCGTTCCGGTGAGTTCCGTACAAGCTACAGATGACATCACACAGTCTAAACATAGTGTTGTTAAATTACCACAAATTAGTTTACCACATTTTGAGGGTAGTTATCAGCATTGGCTTGAGTTTAGAGACACGTTTGATTCACTAATAAATAAAAATAAATTATTAGACGACATAAGCAAATTTCATTACCTTAGGTCCTCATTGAAAGGTGCTGCTGCATTAATTATTCGTAGTTTAGATTTTAATTCAGATAACTATAGTACCGCGTGGGATTTATTGTCAAAACGCTATAATAATAATCGTCTGTTAGTGAACAACCATGTGCAAATGTTATTTAATATTGAACAGTTACAAAAGGAATCCAGCAAGCGCGGTATGCAGGGCGGTACAATAAGAGAACAGAATGCCTAGTGCGAGTTTCAAATTTACGCATAAGTGATCGATTGCGTCGACTTTCATCCATAAATCAGTAGTTCCTCCTCGTTTCCGCCAGGGGCACTACAGATTTATTTATAATTTATTTATTTCCACAAAAAAATACATACATTTGGCAGATACAGTGTAGAACATAAACCAGCTGCCTAATTGCGTAACTCACTCGCGATCGCATTCATTCGGATTTCTATGTTCATTGCTCTGTGTGTTTTAACATAGCCCGAAGAATTGCCAAACTTAAGTGGCAGTGGGCGGGGCACATTGCTCGCAGAACGGATGACCGATGGGGCAGTAAAGTTCTGGAGTGGCGACCGCGTACTGGAAGGCGCAGCGTGGGTAGGCCCCCCACAAGGTGGACCGACGACCTGGTGAAGGTCGCGGGAATCCGCTGGATGCGGAAGGCACAGGACCGGTCGTTGTGGCGATGCTTGGGGGAGGCCTATGTCCAGCAGTGGACGTCTTTCGGCTGAAATGGTGATGACGATAACTACGCGCGCGGGCAGCGCGCGGTCAACTCGGGCCTCGTGCGTTGATAATGCGCAGCAACGGTCCGAGCCGATCCGGTTACGCTACAGAGTTGATGTAGTGAGCGCATATACTTAGAAGTCCATATAAGAAATACTAACCCACGAAGCACGAGGAAAGGCGGTGTGGGTCGGGTGCCAGGTGTCTAATGAGCTGTGACCTTAATACAGTTAATACTCCTAATCAAAACTAGTTTTAACCGATATTTTTCAGTCAAAAGTAGTTTTGTCAGTTTTTTTTAAGTCAAAACTACTTTTGACCAACCTCGTTATTAAAAAGTATTTTTGACTGTTTTTTGCGGTTAATAGTACTTTTGACTGGTGAAGAATTTTGACTGTAAGATAATATACAATATATTTTCTTCTGCTATGACAATAGAAACAGTCAACTGCATACGTATGGAAAAAAAACCAGCATAAGCAGAGTCAATCTTGTTCAAAATTTACATGCTAAGCCAGTTCTGCTTATAATGGTTAGTCACTATTGATATGCGGTTGACTGTACATGGTAACGCTATAAAGCCCTTCCTACGCACAAACCCGTGATACGTATTGACTATAACATCGATTTACATAAAAAACACCATGATTGGGACTAAATTGGGGTTAATTCCTTACACGTAACAGTATAAGGAATATATTTCTAAAGCATGGTGCTTACACAAAATAGCGATATTATTATATGGGTGTTAATTTCACGAACACAATAACATGGAATATTTTTATAAATGATCTTAGCAACAATGTTATAGACGTAAGAGGATATAATTGTGTTGAAAATAATTATCCACTTTTAGAAACAATGTTTTTGTTATTCATTATCCTTGAACGAAATGTTGTTTTTTCATAAGTGGCTCACTACAGCACATATAGTATCAGTAACAAAATTATTAGGTACTCGCTGGGTAGAAAATATATCGCAAATCTGGTTAAACAGAATTTAAACTTTAATCAGAAACTTTTAACTCGGTAAAACTTAGTTAGCTGTAGTTGAAGACAGAAAAAGTGCGAAAAATTACAGTGAACTATGTTTCATCATTCTCCGAGCCTTTCCCAATGTTTTTTTTTTACGAGATATAGATCTGCTCTTAACCAATCTAGGCAGCTTTCTATATTCGGGTCGGCTTCCAGTCTAGCCAAATGCGGCTGAACATCAGTATTTTACACGGAGCGACAGCCATTAGACCCCCGCAACTCAGATACTGGGTAATACTGACATTCGGAGGGTAGACCAGTTGTCTGACTTTCAGGCTTCTGACTACCCGTAACTACTGCCATAGATATTCGTATGACAACCGGGACCGACAGCTCAACGTGCTCTCCGAGGCACGGAGGGGTCTCGATTTGTAACGAAACGGTCACCCATCCACAAACTGACCACGGCAAGTACGAGCCCCCCCAACAGCGAACTATGTTTATCAGACTTAATAGACAGTACTTTTATTGCAATGCTGTAGAACCAGATTTTCAATAATATAATGATGTATTCAGCGAGTTTTTTTTTTATGATGGGGGCGCTACTGTGCTGTAGGGAGCCCCTTAATATAGGTAATACTGTAAATAAGGACATTTGATGTTAAGTATGAATGTCTCTCTGAGCCAGATAGATCGACGACCTGAAGAAGGAGGCTGGGGACGGGCGGAAGGCAGAGGACCGAGTATTGTGACGCAACTTGGGAGAGGACTTTGTCCAGCAGTGGACTGCGATAGGCTGAGTTGATAATAAATGTCTCTCGGCATATTTATTTCATTAATTTCTATAAATAAAATAAATATATTTGGGACATTTTTACACGGCACTATCTAGTCCCAAACTAAGCAGAGCCTGTGTTATGGGTACTAGACAATGGATATATCACTTATATGCTTGGAGTGCTGGGTCAGAAAACCTCCTCGTGTGACTGACGCCTGCTGGTCCTTCTCGATACGTATGGAGGAAACAGCAGTTCTTGGGCCGATGTACCCTGGGCACGGGCAATAACTCTTCTTTAGACCCCGGGGGACCTTATTGCCTGTGGCGAATATTCTGGCACAGGAGAGGCCCAATCTGGGCCAATGGGACGTTGCTCCGCGTGTCCCTCTGAAGTTAGTTGAGTCCCTTCCCCTTAAGGGGAAGTCGTTTTAAACATAACTATAAGAAAATTGAATTATTGGTCAACTGTTTATCAAAAAATCATACTAATGTTATAAATGTGAACGTTTTTGAAGATGTTTGGATGTTTGTTACTTAATCACACCGAAACGGTTGAGTGGCTGAAAGGACATTGATAAAAATAGCCTTAAACTGTTACAAAGATGAACAATATACGAAAATTACATGTGAATTTTTTCGTTTCATAATATATATTGTATTTAATGCGGACAGTACAAGAACTATTTTTTATATTTTAATGAGTATCAATACATTAATGACGTAACCGGATAAAATTGTATCATCTATGTTATCTGTGTATCATCCATATTTTTATTTCGATACTCCATAGTCTATGATTTAATATTATAGACTCCTTTTCACACAAGAAACTTGACGACAATTTAGGTTGTTTGACATAACAACAAAAGCAAAACATGACATCAAAATAGCACAGATATCTGTGATATATGTGTCAAAATAGTAAGTATTTTAAAAATCTAAAATTTTATTTAGTACTGTTCGTGTTTATGAATGCATTGCAATACATTTGCTTCATTGAGTTGTATATGGTGAGCATCAACTTTAATTTGTAACGCCTTAAGGCGGAGTCACTAAGGATCTTTAGCAATGTCCTTAGGAAACTTTTCATCCTGGAAAAATAAACAGTTGCCGGATTTCTGTGATAAGCCGAATTATACGCGGATAAAACCGCGGGAAAAGTGTAGTATAATATAAAAACCTCCCAGGTGTGACCAGCGGGGCAATTGTATAATGCATTGACTTTGACATTAGCTTTCATTTTGAAATTAAAGCAATATTCATTGCGTGGTACGTAGCTGCCGAAAACACGGATTGTCAAAACACACGGAGCAATGAGCATTGAAATCTAGATGATTGCGATCGCGAGTTCGTTACGCAATTTGGCAGCTGGTTAGTTTTTAGGGTTCCGTAGTTCTTATAAGGAACCCTTATAGTTTCGTCATGTCCGTCTGTCTGTCCATCTGTCCTAATCCTTTACAGCTTAATAACTTCTACAGTTATGTAAATGTACATAAGTAAATGAAATTTTGTTAAAAAATATTCTACATATAGATCTCAATTTTAAAAGAATGAAAAAATCGTGATAACTTCTTTTAGGGGTGGCGCCCATACATGTGAAATGGGGAAGAAATGTTTTTTTTTTTTAATTGTGGGGTGTCATTAAATTGGTCTATTAAAATGTCAGCAAAATATAAGCTTAAGTACCATATTATTATGTTGGTAGAATACCTTCGACCCTTGCATCGCTCTATGCCTATTCATGGTGCAACCCTCATCCCCCATTCAACAACAACCCTCATCCCCAATGAGAGATAAGGAGACCAGGAGACCCGTAGCACAGGTTTTACTTAGTATGGGCTCCTGTCTCCCATCTTCTTATTAACTTAGTTTAACACGTCATAATTAAGAATGTAACTTGTGGGAGAATTAAATGAAATGAAAATGAAATGACAATGCAAACATACAGATATCCTACCCTACTACCATAATAAATATAATATTTTTATTATTTCATCATAATATTAGTAAATATTATAAACGAGAAAGTTTGTGAGGATGATGTTTGTTACTCTTTCACGCAGAAACTACTGTATTGATTTTAATTATATTTGGCATACAGATAGATCATAGCCCGGATTAACCTCTTTTATTTCTTGTATAACAAGACAGTAACGAACATGCATTCTTTCATATAAATAGTTAAATAAGTAATTATCATCAATCAATAACTGTACATATCATCATCATCATCATTTCAGCCGAAAGACGTCCACTGCTGGACATAGGCCTCCCCCAAGTATCACCACAACGACCGGTCCTGCGCCTTCCGCATCCAGCGGATTCCCGTGGCGACCGCGTACTGGAAGGCGCAGCGTGGGTAGGCCCCACGCAAGATGGACCGACGACCTGGTGAAGGTCGCGGGAATCCGCTGGATGCGGAAGGCGCAGGACTGTACATATAAATACGTAATAATAATCTCATAATTCGTTTTAAATGCATAAACTGATTGATGGTAAGCTAAAATTTTAAACTAATTCTGTGTTTATGATTGTTAAACTAATGTAAACAAAATTAATTTAACAATGCAAATTGTGCCGTTTGGGGTCGAAACTCTCGGGTCATGGGGTCCGAGTGCGCGATCCCTTTTTAAGGAAATCTCTGAGAGGCTGGTCGAAGTGACCAGAGGGCTGCCTTGTTCTTTGGTCAAAGAATAAGCGTTGCCATTCAAGGTGGCAACGCTGCCAGTCTTCTGGGCACTATGCCGATGACAGCGGTGTGGAGGAATATGTTGACGCCTGGGCGCGCCTTTTTGTATCATTTTATTTTGTACACACGGCTACACATCAAGCTGTACATTCCCAGTATAAGCTGACCTCGCATTGTATAGGTTTTCCTTACAACGCGAGGTCAGCCTATACTGGTTATTTACAGCTTGATGTGTAGCCGTGTGTACTTTGTAAATATTGTATCATTTTTTTTTTTTTTTTTTTTTTTTTTATGATTTATAGATCTGCTCTTGACCACAATCTAGACAGCTTTGTCAGGATGTGGTCGACGATGGAGCGAGCAAACCTATTAGGTGCCGATTCACTCCAGCTTTAAAGGCGTTAGGGTTATAAGTGCCCGGAAATACAGATGCCGGCAGTGAATTCCACAACTTGGCTGTGCGCATTATGAAAGAGTTCTCAAAGCGCTTGGTCCTGATAGTAGGGATTTCCACCAAATGTGGATGATATCCTGCAGTGCGGCGTGTAGTCCGATGAAAGAAAGGAGATGGCGGAATAAGCTCATGGAGCTCTTGCGCACACTCTCCAAAGTACAGCCTGTAGAACACCGACAAACAAGCAACTGTGCGTCTATGGGCTAAGCTTTGTAGCTTAGATTTTGCTAACAGTTCATCACCAATTAACCTCTCAGCTCTGCGTTGAATCGAGTCAAGAGCCGCAAGCTGGTATTTGGCGGAGCCATCCCACAAGTGACTGCAATACTCCATACACGATCGGACTTGAGCTTTATATAAAGTGAAAAGCTGTCCAGGAGTGAAGTATCGCTTCACCTTGTTAAGAATGCCCAACTTTTTGGCCGCAGTTTGAGCCTTTGCCTCGATTGTGGTGCCGAAGTTGAGGTTAGGTGACAACTCCATGCCAAGAAGGTCTAGGTGGTCGGCGATGCTAATAGGTGTACTTTGGAAAGTAGGAGCCAGGTGGAATGGACTCCGTTTTGCGGTGAAAAGACACGCCTGAGTTTTAGAGGCGTTAAAATTGACCAGATTGTCATCTCCCCACTGGGAAACGAGATTTAAGGTCGAATTAGTCCGCTCTATCATGGCCTCTCGTAGAGAACAGATTTCCCGTTGGTTGGCTCTCACACTGGACAGGTATCTCTCTGTGATAGTACTGTCATCTGCGTAGCCAATAAGACCTAACTGAAGCAGGTCATTTATGTGAAGCAGGAAAAGTGTCGCAGAGAGAACAGACCCTTGAGGAACTCCGGCATTTATGGCCAAGAGGTCAGAGGAGCAGCCGTCAATGACCACTCGAATGGACCGTTCACTCAAAAAGTCAGCTATCCAAGTGCAAAAGTCAGGTGGGATGCCGTACGCTGGAAGCTTGTTCAGCAGACTTGCGTGCCAAACCCGGTCGAAAGCTTTCGAGATATCCAAAGACACAGCTAAGGCTTCGCCATGTTTCTCGATAGCTTCGCCCCAACAGTGCGTGACGAACACAAGAAGATCACCAGTTGATCGTTTCTGACGAAAGCCAAATTGACGATCACTGAGAAGATCATTGTCTTCTAGGTATGCCAGCAACTTGTTGTTCAGTATCCTTTCCATAACTTTACACAATATGGAGGTGATGGCGATTGGTCTGTAATTGGCCGGGTTAGCACGGTCACCCTTCTTGGGTACTGGCTGTACATTTGCAAGCTTCCAGGACTTGGGCACAGTTCTCTGACTAAGAGAGAGGCGGTACAGGCGTGTCAGTACAGGAGACAACTCAGGTGCACATTTCCTAAGAACCCTTGCAGAAATACCGTCGGGTCCACTGGCCTTATTCACATCAAGACAGAAAAGCGCTCTTCGAACCTCTTTAGTGTGAATAGCGATTTTCTGGAATGAAAAATCGCAGTGAGGTATAGATGGTGGTAGTTTTGAGCCAGAGTCGAGACGCGAATTGCTCGCAAACATAGATGCAAATAAATTTGCCTTTTCTGTTGCGGAGTAAGCCAGTGATCCATCAGGTTTCTGCATTGGAGGCAGCAAAGGACGACAGAAGTTCGTCTCGACCGATTTAGACAGGGACCAGAACTGCTTGCTACCTGGAGGGTATGAAGCTAACTTGGCCCCTATATGCCCAATATGGTCGAAACGGGCCTTTCGTAGTACCCGCTTGCAGGACTTGGCGGCAGTATTAAAGGCTCTCTTCTTTTCACGCACTTTCCGACGTCTGTCCTTGCGGTCACGAGCTTTGACCCAAGATTGGTAAGCGGACTCTTTGCGAGCCTCAGCTCTAGCACAGTCCGCGTTGTACCAAGGTCGAGCTTTGTGTCCGAGCGGTATGTCAGAGAACGGAATAAAATACTCCATTCCCTGCCGTATCACGTCAGTGACAGCATCAGCGCAGATAGTCGGGTCGCTGGAAGAGAAGCACAATTGCCGCCAAGGGTAAGATGCAAAAAAGTGACGCATCTCATCCCAATCTGCTGACTCGTATCGCCACACTCGCCTCGTGCCTCTAGGGCTGTTATCCTGAGGGGAGCAGATCGACACGGATTTCACCACACAGTGGTCAGACGTTCCCAGCGGAGCTGAGACTGATACTGAGTGTCTGTGTGGATCTGTTGTCAGCAGAAGGTCCAGGCATTTGGGTTGATGGCTGTCGATATCCGGTATACGCGTTGCTTGGTTCACCAGCTGGGTAAGATCTAGCGATAACGCAAATTTGCGCGCTTCACGTCCAGCATGGTCAGTTTCCCGGTATGGGTACAGCCAGTCTTTATGGTGGGCATTATAGTCCCCCAGGAAAACAAGCTCCGCCGTTGGATATCGCTGCATGACCAAATCTGTCGTCTTTGTTAAATAGTCAAACAGCCTGGTCGTCTCCTGATCACCGGTATGCGATCGGTAGATACAGTTGTAGACTGTTTTTTCCACCCCAGTATCCACCAATAGCCATATGGCAGGAATGCCTTTCGCCTCAAAGCAGCGGAGACGCCGACAGCAGATGTCATCGCGTACGTACGCACAAACCCCAGCGTGCTGCTTGAACAAGTGCTCAAGCGAGTACCCCGGGTAGTTGAGGTACGCCACGTCTGACGGGGTCGCTATCTGCGTCTCCGTGAGGAAGAGTAGGTGCGGCTTTGCAGTCTCTAGGTGGTGGTGGACCGAGTCGAGATTGGAGTGCAACCCCCTGATGTTGGTGGAGTGCACTTTCAATGGGAGGAAGTGCAGCCGTTTGCAAACCTTATTCCTTTTTCTGCTTTTCATAATTTGTTTTGGAGTATTGGTGGTGTTAGTGAAAGTCCGAGACATTGCTCAGTTAAACTAAACTGCACTCTTTGGGTAAGCTGACCTATGAGGGACTCATTCGGAGACCGCGGGGACGCCCGAACCCCCCCGTTGATGGCCACCGGGTCCTCCCGTCCAGTCGCCAACTGGCACGGTGGAGCATCTCGGGATTTTTCGCGAGTTGGCGGGGCAGCCTTTGGCACGTGGCTAGTGCGCTACTTGGGCCCCCTACTGACTGCGGTCGGTCAACGGCTAAGACCGTGCTTCGGATCCCGCTAGGCTCCGAGATGAGTCGCTCGATACAGCGTCGCCTAGAGGCAGAGACCAGTTCTGTGCAATGCAACTGGACCCACACTAACACCAAAGGCACTGGCACTCCCACGTGATCAGTGGAACACAGTGAACTGCTTGGCACTGGACTACAGTGGGAGGGTGGTCGCAAGCCAGGCGGACCCAAAGGATCCTACCACCGCAAAAAGAGGGGTCGTTCAGCCGCCATCACTGTAACAGTAACGACGTTGCCCGGGGTGAACCGCTAGGAGGTATATCCCAATCCCACCCCATATCATTTTATTTTGTAAATATTTTCCATTACTTAACTAAATTATAATATCTGTATTAAATAATATTTAACAATTAAATATAAATTTGTATTATCAAACATAACCTGCTGACTGGCTAATCTTTTTCCAACGGCATGAGCTATTATCATGTAGCTCATGTCGACACGATAGAAGAAGAATTATCAAACATTTACAAAAATTAATTTATTCTACTTTATTTTATAGTATAGGATGGCGAAACGAGCTAAAGGCCCACCTGATGTTAAGCAGATACATTTTCCCATAACAACTGCAATACCACCTAGGCTGTTGCGTAAATGGTACCGCAAGTCGGCTCGCCAAACTGAGACATGAAGATGGAAAGTCTCAAGTGATTGTAATTTCACCGGCACCCGTACCCTTCAGACCGAAACACAGCAATGCAATGCAAGCATCACTATTTGGCGGAGAAGTAGGTACGGTGGTAGTACTTCCCCGGACGAGCTCTTTCACAAAGGACTACTACTATTCTAATATCCATATCAATTATCATGATTTCATAAAAAAACAATATTTAATTATCAATTAAAATACAATTTCATGCGCAATTGAGGCATAGGTTAACAAGAACCCCCCTAATTGGTGAAGGCCTCCTCCAGAGAAGACCAGTGATCTCTGTTCCTGGCTCTCATCATTCGGATTAACTTATAGGCTACTTTTTATCCCGGGAAGAAAAACAAGTAATGCCCCTGTAATACTGGTTCGAGCTATGAACCAAATCGAGATAATGTCAATTCCTAGAAAAATGCAGTACGAATTGACAATAAACCCCAGTTTCTGGAAGGCTGATCCAATTTGATCTATTATCAATTCTACCCCCCTAGCCAAGTTGACAATCTACACAATTGTCAATCATCAACGCTAATAGAAAACGATCAAAATGTATGGGAATGACAAATCTGAACGAATGATTTTTTCGTTGAGATATGTCATTCCCATACATTTTGATCGTTATTTTATTTTTTTATTTTTTAACGCATTTTACCCATGCGAAGCGAAATCTAAAGATTTAAATTGTGGAAAGAAAAATATTAAATAAAAAATATTAATATTTTGATCGTTTTCTATTAGCGTTCACGATTGACGATTGTGTAGATTGTCAACTTGGCTAGGGGGTCTAATGTCAGCTTCTGTGATTGGCCGGCGAAAATGTTAACAACCAATCACATCGCTTGACCTGAGATTTGACAGTCGATTAGTTAATTTTTGTGTTGATCAGCCTTTCGGAAACTGGGGGTAGCTCGAATTCAAATTCGATTGATACAGCACTCGATCCAGTCGGGAGTCATTTCATTTCATTTATTTATTCATTAACAATTTCAATTGTGTCTGAATATTTTAGCAGGCACACGATAACAAATAATAATAATAACAACGTAAAACATTTGATACAATATTACTACACATCATAAAATACAATAGGTACATAATCAAAAATACATGATTTCTTATTTAATTAAACGTCAATAACAATAATATCCCCCCAATATATGCTTGGGGGAGGCCTGTGTCCAGCAGTGGACGTCTTACGGCTGAAATGATGATGATGATGAACAATAAAATGCCAAATGAATTGAGATTCCAGATAATTACATCAATAAAACACACAACAATACAATTAACATGTCAATTAAATATAAAAAATTCGATGCAGTCCTTGAGTGGAGACCGCGAATCGGCAAATGCAGCGTAGGGCGCCCCCCTGCCAGGTGGACCGACGACCTAAAGAACGTGGCTGGGGGGGACTGGATGCGGAAGGCAGAGTACCGAGCGTTGTGGCGCAACTTGGGAGAGGCCTATTTCCAGTAGTGGACTGTGATAGGCTGAGTTGATGCAACTTTGATTAATTCATAAATTCAAGTACCTACTAATGAACAATACAACACAAAACTCATTATACATTAAGGCCCCAGTTCTCGAAGGATATGCGATAAATAACATCCAAGCAGGTGAAGCCGCGGGCATAGGCTAGAAACATATAAATGTACCACCCCACCCCCATCGATCAGCTCGTCAAAGGGTTTCAGTTTTGTCTACTTAGTTAGACTCATTTCCCACAATTGACGGCCGTTTCACGAAACAAGCTCACCGATTGTCAAAACAACAGCTGCGTACAGTCACAGCTGCTATAACTGGCCACGGGTCCTTTAACAAATATCTCTTTATCATAGGTGTTACGGACAGCCCACTGTGCAGAGCCTGCATGGTGGAAGACGAGACAGCAGCCCATGTGGTTCTAGACTGTGCTTCTTCTTCTATCATGTCGACATGAGCTACACAAAATGATAACAGCTCATGCCGTGGAAAAAAGATGAGCCAGTCAGCAGGTTGGTAGCGGGGCTGACTGCCCAGGGTGCGCCGGACGATCAATTAAATATCGTCACTCGTGGAGGCTCTTTTAATGCACCCCAATGCAGACTGCGCTGAGGTCGCTACATACAGGTCCAAGAATTCGGTAGCCCAGGTACCCTCAGAGAGATCACTAGCAACACCAAGGCGTTGCTGGCCTTTTTTGAGGAGTTTGGGTGGATCGAGTAAGTTCCAACCCGTACGCAAATTTCACGTTTAGACGTGGAGTTGCGGAAACCAGCCCGTTATACTATACTATATAGACTCATTTCATAATATTTTATTGCAATAACGCTTACGAGACGCATAAACCTATATCCTAAGAGTATTATGACTCGGAGTCACAGACATAGTAAAAAATATAGACAAAATGCTGCGAACAATCATAGTGAAGCCAATAAAACCGTGCTCCTCCGTGTACAAATCCGCGCTCACGCACACACATGCACCTTAAACCGTGCTCTCAGTTCACATGTCGCGGCATCGTCCAGTAAGCATCGCAAAAACAAATATCCTTCAGGTGCACGGTGTGTATGTGAGCACTGGTTGTACATGAAGGAGCACGGTTTTTGTTGGCTTCACTATGGCACGTAAAATATCCGCCGACACGCACACAGGCTCGCGAAAAATGTACGAACGTAGCGTTCTTGAAATTGCTTCACTCCGCGACTACTGCAGTTCCAAACCTAGTTATTCTTAGCCTCTCGACCCTACAAAAAACGCCCTTACTGCTAACAAAATAAAGACGCTGTCAAGATCAAACTGTTACCAATAATGCGAGGTCTACTGTAGAATATTGAAACTCATGGAAATTTCTTTATCGAATTAGGCTTATTTCATTGAACAAAACAAATAAGGAAATGAAACATTCACCCGAGCAGCTACGGCATAATATAATACTAACGCTACGGCAATTTTATTTTGTCAGTACAACACTAACATATTTCTTTAATTTCCAAGTATGAGTAAAATACGGTTAAAGATCTTTATTTTCTCAAAAGAAATAAAAATTCACCTACAGCAGTCTAGTAAAGCCAAAAAATGTATGCTCCTTCGTGTACGGTCGACCGCACGTCGGTGGTAACACTTTGACATTAGCAGCATCCTTATTTCGTAAGCAGTAAGGGCGGTTTTCGAATTGAAGTTTTACCACTGTCATGCAGTCGCCTGTACAAACCAGCGCTCACGCACGCATAGGTTACAGTGATGTCACAAAAATAAAATTTTCATTATTATTCGCGTTGGTTGGCATACAAATTTAGAAACAATAGAAGATTATTTTAAACACTAATAACTTACACAGTAAAGTCAACTTTTTTAGCAAATTTTACCTAAAATAAAATATAGGTATAATCGTATTAAATTAAGAGTCAAACAATATGTAATGTCAAAGCTAATCTACCTACCTACTTGATGGAAATATGATAACACGAAGGAGCATAGTTTTTTTGGCTTCACTATGATTGTTCGCCGCCCTACGTCTATATTTTTTACTGTCTCTGCCTACAGACAAAACAAACTTATTAATAAAACTAAACAATATGCCACTAAGCGTATCTGAAAATATAGTATGCATTGCCTTGATTTTGCTTCAAATAATATCAACATCATTGATACTTATTTAAGGTGAATGCTACAGGGTAGCCCGCGAAATTCAAAATTTCTTGCGTTTTTTGCAAATTGTAGTTGTATTTCGCCTTGTGTATAATTCGAAATATGATTTGCGGTAATAACAACAATATATCTACTGAATAATACTCATAAAAAATATTAACCTAGCTCTATAAGCTATACAAGCTCGATTATATTAATTTACGATCAAATTATCGATTATCGTGCTTCTAGAGCTTATAAAGCTAGGTTTATATTTTTTATAAGTATGATTCAGTAGATATATTGTTATTACTACCGCAAATCGTTTTTTGATTGATATACAACTCAAAACAGAGCTACAATTAGCAAAAAACGCAAGAAATTTTGAATTTCGCGGGCTACCCTGTAGCATTCACGTTAAACATATATACTTTCGGCCTACCGTAACAAAACAAAAAAAATACATAACAGAAGTAGGTAATTTTACACAGGAGCAGTGGAGTTGTGATTGACCGACGCGGGTAGGTTGCATTGCATTAGCGTGTTTACTAAGGCTTATACCATAGTGTAAAAGTGATTTTAGTTTATCTTATGAAAACTTTTTTAATAAAAAAGATTTAAATTGTGGAAAGAAAAAATCGCTCACGAGCAGGATTCGAACCTGCGACTCCTGGCTCAGTACGCCAGTGCTTTAGCCACTAAGCTACCGTGAACACTGCTCGTGGTATCGAAATTATCCTCCACTATACGTCTATGGGCGACGTCAGCGATATCTTATTAAGAAACATCGTTTCTTAACCGACTCGACTAACTTTGCAGTTAAATCAAAGTCGTATAGATATGCCTACCCTTTAAATCGCTGACGTTTTCCTAAACCAACTATAATTTTGACAGCATTTTAACACACCAGAATGCACAGTGTTGTTTTCTTTGTGACACTATAACAACTAGTACCGTTAAGTACGAGATTTGTTGCGTAATCGCGGCTGTTTGTCTTACTGTGGGTGTGAATGTGTGCGTGCCAGCCCGTACTTCGAGCCATCTTACTATGGGCAAAGAATAGGTAACAGTATAGAAATGAATCTCTTTTGCACAGACCCCAAATGCCGCCTTATAAATACCTACTTCCCTCTTCAGCTCCTAACGTCCCTCTGTCGTCCGAGTATGCTACCAGGGCTGTTAGCTGCTAAATATTAAATACGTTATGTGTTGGTTTAGTTAGAAAAAATATTTAAGACTGTTCTTTACTATGAAATAATTATTTTATGCTAGTTTTACGTACCTAATAAGAAATTTATATTTATTTACATTATTTAATTTTATATTTAGTTAGATACCTACTTTACATATTTAGATAATATGCACTAAATAAAATGAGTTCAGTACCTGTAAATGACCCACGGACAGAGAAAAAGAGAAAAAACATCAGTTATCATTTATACTTTTGACTTACGAATAAGAAAAAATATTTATGAACAGGAGAATAAATCATAATTGTAAAAATATGCCTTACTTTTCCTAGGGCAAACTAAGGTCTGGCGTTGTTTTTGAGTTACTTTTACACCCAAATACATCGCAATATTATGGCGCCATGACTGCATCTGACGGCACGCACGTGCAAGCGTGAGGCGACGCAAGCCACGACTGTTCGATCCCTTTAAAGGTACGCTAGACGGTAGGCTATTATCGTGGATTTGACGCGTCTGGGGCGCCAGATTCACTTCTACTGTTCTCTTTTCTTATGCTATGGGTGCTTCACTTATTCAAAATATGAAGTTAAAATATGAAGTGTTAATTCAGCGAAATAAGTAGGTCGTCAAGCTTGAATGCAACATGCAGCACCTCCCTCCCTTCCACAAATAAATGTACATGCATAAGGTGCGATTAATGTATTGTGCAATATGCAAACCAAACCAATACTCGACACGTGTTTCACCCCTCCACGGAGCATCCTCAGGACATGTTGACTCGTCGACCGCTCGGCCTCGCTTCACTTATTGTTTTGTAAGATTCCGTCCGCCTTTTTTTGTTTGTCTATGGTCCTAGACTTTATGATACAAATATCATTTGCTCGTCTTATTAATATTTTGTAGGTTTGTGTCCTTTTTGTACATATAATATGCGAGTGTATGTGTTTAGTAAGAATTTTCCTGACAAGTATACATGTGTTGTACTTATATATTTGAAAGAAGTTCATAAGTTTCGTTTCTTTGTAACTTTTGGGCGTGGTAATAGTTGTATCGAAATAGGTACCTAGTTTTAATAATTTTATTTTGGAATTTGAATTTTAGAGTACTTAGTTCTTCTTATTATTGCTTGATGGAATTTATAATGACATCCTGAGACTGCCTTAACTGATGTTATAACTGAAAAATATATTTATGGATAGTTTACCTAAAAAAAGGGCCGGTTTTTCAAATCAATTTCATCATATTTATTTCATGCTTAAAGGTATAACGGTTATCATAATGGCATGAGTACCTATTACTAAAGCCTTAATTGTCTGATAACGTTTAACTGTGCAATAAAATGTGATACTACTTTGACAAATTTTCTATACAACTGTCAAAATGTCATACTTATCCCTCTAATAAAGGTTAACTGTCGATTAAAACACCGGCCTTTAGACTTTTTATAATAACATAATCGTTGCGCAGCGAAGAATACAAAAAAAATAATCAATAAATTAAAAAACTGTCTAAATAACTTTCGAAATTATTTGATCTATGGTCAAAAAAAATAATTATGGGGTAGATGCCACAAACTTTTTTATCGCCTCCATTGAACTGTAAATTCAGCTATGCTGAGCTAATCTGCGCCAAGAGCGACTGCGTAGGAGTAAAAGGTTGGTGGTACTTTTTTATTTTACCTTATGCAGCCTGAGCGAAGCCTCTTTATTTATTCCCAACACAAGTGTTAAATTTTATGTTTATTATTAATAATAGCTATATTAATATTAATCTTTTGGTTAATGTAAGTAATTTGTTATTAAAAACCGGGTTTATAACAATAATCAAGCCGAAAACGGAACTTTATAAATAGAGAAAATATATAATAAACTACCCGATACCATTATTGGTACGTATCTAATGTACGTATGGATGATTTTTAATTTTATTGTGATTTATCTGAAATAAATGAATTGAATTAAATTGAATTATGCCATTGCCTCTTACTAAATTTAAGAGAGTTTAGCATGCAGTTTTCAATTTTTACTAACTAAACGAATAGTTCTTACAGAATTTTGACTAAAACAAAATAAGTATAAATTAATAATTCCAATAATTTATATGCATAAAAATAAATTACCACATGTATGACGAAGCATCATTTGAGAATGGCTCGACCGATTTGGCTGCTTTTCTCGTTTTATTCGTAATTTCTAGGAAAAGGTTTGCATGAAAGAAAAATTAAAAGTTGGGAAGAAAATTGGAATATTCGGGAAAAACTGAAAATACTTTTTCCCGTAGGAT
This sequence comes from Asteroscopus sphinx, assembly GCA_949699075.1. Classification (NCBI taxonomy): domain Eukaryota; kingdom Metazoa; phylum Arthropoda; class Insecta; order Lepidoptera; family Noctuidae; genus Asteroscopus; species Asteroscopus sphinx. Next base: position 16,921,723 of record OX453024.1, read on the forward strand.
TTTTACGATTGATTTGCGCAATTATTTTTTGTTTTGTTCATTATGCCGAAAGTACGGATGGGAAAGTAACATAGGCTACTTATATACAGGATGCCCCACTGCGAAAGTGTTTCTGTTGGTTTTTTAGGGTTCCGTAGTCCTACAAGGAACCCTTATAGTTTCGTCATGTCCGTCCGTCTGTCCATCTGTCCGTCTGTCCTAATCCTTTACAGCTTAATAACTTCTACAGTTATAAACATAAGTAAATGAAATTTTGTTAAAAAATGGTTTAAATATAGATCTCAATTTTAAAAGAATAAAAAAATCTTGATAACGTATTTTAGGGGTGGCGCCCATACATGTGAAATGGGGATGAAATTTTTTTTTCTCTGCACCTCCTCATGTGGGGTATCATTGAATAGGTCTACTAAAATGAAGGTAATGTTTCATACATCACTTTTTTATCAGGTGTACCATCTGCGAAATATAGCCCACCAAAGTGGCTTACAATGTGTCCCCCCCCCTGCCATTTCCAAACTATGCAATGTAGAAACTTGTAATATTTCACGTTGATAGACTTTTATAAAAACTCTCTTAAAATTATTTCGAGTATAATGTGATTATAAATTTTTGAGTTATAGTGAGAAATCTGAAAAATACTTAAGACGTCCTAGTTCATAGGTCATTGACCTTAGATAAAAATGTTCTTAGCAAATAATGCTCCTTTAGTTACATTATATTTAAAAAAATCACAAAAAAAAACTTTGTGTTATATTGATAACACAAAGTAACATATGAATATATGACACACTTCTTAAATTTAGCGTTAGGTGGCGCTGTTTGCTAAAACTAAAATAGCAATGATTAATATTCGATTTGATTCGTTTGTAATTAGACCTACTTAAGGAACCCTATAATACTGAGCATGGCCCGACATGCTCTTGGGCGGTTTTATTTATTGCAATGGCTCCTTACAGCGTCGAAGAATTCATTCCAATGCAACGACCATACAGCCCAATAGACGCCTAATGTTGAATATAATGCGTAGAATAAATTCTGCTACTGGCTGAGGCGGGGTACTGCAATCCGATTGGCCCTACCAAGGCGGCTATTATTTGGCTAATCACTAACGCGGCAGTTTTGACGGCTCAATGTGGGTAGTCGAAACCGATTTGAAGATTTCAAGTAGCGAATAGTGGCGACCTACATTAGTGAAATTTCATAGATGTGTTGCAGACATCGGTCACCTTTTTGAGGCGTCTATGAGGTGTATGGTCGCTGTTCCTATGCTTCAATGACATCCTATGACCAACATAAAGGGCTCGTGGCTAAGTAAGAACCGTGTGGATTATACGATCTGCGAGGTTAAGGTGCACTAGCCGCGGTCAGTCTGTGGATGGGTGATCGTTTCGTTACACATCGAGACCTCCTTCGTGCCTCGGAGAGCACGTAAAGCCGTTGGTCCTGCGCCTGATCTCTCTCCGGTCGTGTCGAATTGCCGTCCCATCGGATTATGAGAGTGAGGGAATAGAGAGTGCACCTGTGTTTGCGCACACACTTGTGCACTATAATATTGTTACGAGCTGGGGGTTCGTATATGGATAGAAAGCCGATTAAATGCGTAGAGAACACTTTATTACTGAACAATTACATTGAATCGCTTATTACCACACAAAGTTACTAGTTAAATCGCTCCGAATATCGCTTCGATGTTATCGCTTGTATCGCTTGATTCAAACTGAACTCCAACTCAACTCCACTAGCGCTGAGCTGCGCCGTTTATATAGGCCGCGAGTCGTGGTACTAGAAAGTCCTCGAACGTCATCTATCCTTGTCATAAGATAACTCTTTCTCACTTGCACATTCTCGAAATAGAAAGTTCTCGAACCTCGTCGAACCTCATCTATCCTCTATCTCACTCACTCACTTCTAGAATGGAATGTTCTCGAAGCTTGTCGAATCTCGTCTATCCTTGTCTTATATTAGCTCTATCCTGCTCACTCTCTTCCAGAAGGTTCTTCGTCTATCCTTGTCTGATATTTAGCTCTATCTCGCTCACTCATCAACAATTTTACATGTGGGCGTCAAATGGCCATAAGGGGTCCTGAAAACGCCTGAAAATGGGTTTTCAGGAAATGTCGGCATCGGATTTGTTGGCTCCTGAAACGGCCTGAAAACATGTTTCAGGCGCCTGAAAACAACGGCAACTTACTCAAAATTTCGATTCTTTGGTATGTGATAGAGCCTCCTCTGATACGGACTGAAAATGCGTTTCAGCCTGCTGAAAACGTCTCTAAGTCCAGGAAAATCGAGGTTGAAGTATTTCAGTTCACTCTGCTTAACCCTCCGTCGTAACAATATGTCCCGCGCAGATGGCTAGTCTCTATTGGGATTGGCCACCGTGACCGAAATTCGGCCGGGAGGACATTATGACCAACATTTTTATTTTTTTGTAGCAGATTGTTATTTTTGAATAATACGATTTTATACATTGTGTTTTTTATTTTATGAATGTTAATTCAATTTTAAGATTTTAATAATTTTATTATTTACTATCAATTTTATATTTCATTTGACTACTAAAATGTTTTGTTTTATATTAATGAAATTTGTAATGACGTGTAGTAATTAATTATTGTTACTAATAAATAAATGCCTCGTTGGTCTAGTAGTCGCAAGTGCGACTGCTGAGCATGTGGTCCTGGGTTCGATTCCTGGGTCGGGTAAAGTGTTATTGGGTTTTTTCAGTACGAAATTCTCAGTAGCAGCCCGGAGTATGGATTTGTACCCGGTTAATGGCCATAGGCTCGCCCCCTATGTGTGTGTACTATTACACCTCTACCTACCCCTTCGGGGAAATACAGGCGTGATGTTATGTTTCGTCGATAAATAATCTAATCTAATGCGAAAGTGTGTTACGGCCAAAATTAATATCCAATCTATGCACAATTTACCCTACTAGAGATAGAAATTTGACATATTTTGTATGGAGCTTATGTCAAATCAAAAGAAAAGGACGAAAGTCTATGACGTCGGTGATAGGGCAATTAAGCTAAAGTGGAGTTGGGCGGGACATCTGACTCGGCGTAGAGATGGCCGATGGCGTAAAGCGTTGACCGAGTGGTGGCCAAGGTCAGGTCGGGAAACCCGGGCCGTCCGAAAGCGCGCTGAGTTGATGATATCGCCAAAGCCGCAGGAAGCACCTGGATGAGGGACGCACAAGATCGAAGAGGCTGACAAAAAAGAAAGGAGGCCTATACCCAGCAGTGGGTGATACCGGGCTAGAATGATGATGATGATTATGTCAAATTCCTATCTCTAGTAGGGCAAACCGTGGATAGATTGGATATTAATTTTGGTCGTTAGTTGTTTTTTTCCTCTTTATCGCACCAATGGAGCAATGGATTGCCGTGATTTTTTGCACGGATATAGTTGATAGACGGGAAAGTAACACAGGCTTCTTATATACAGGGTGTCCCAATGCGAAAGTGTGTGTTTGTTTGTCCTATTTCACGCAGTAACGGAGCAACAGATCGACAGCCGGTATATACTTATGTTTTATCTTGGAGAAATGCACGGTTCCTCCGGAATAAAAAAAACCACGGGAGCGGAACCGCGGGTATAAGCTAGTACCTATTATATAAATTTATTAACATTATCTTTATAAATATGTGCATGCTTTGATATGAAACATTTAGCGCAATAAGCTGGCTATGAATGAACGTTACTAACTACAATTTACCCATTCCTTGCAAATAAAGACATTCTATTCTATTATTTTATAAGAATAGAATAATTAAATAATAGAATAGAATAATTCGTGTTTATTGTTAACAAGTTTAAGTTTATACTCAATTGTTACACCCTAAGCTTGAGCGCTAAGAGAGCCCGCAGACTTACAAATCCAACGTGGCCGACTAAATCGCAGAGTATACTATTTATTTATTTATTTATTTAAGCCCTTTATTCCGAAAAACGAAGACAGAAAACAATGATGATCAATAGCCAACAGTAAAATTTACAGTATGTCTCGAATTTCGGTGTGCCTCATGGCATAGGCCTCCTCTATTTCCATTTCCATTGTCGTCTATCGCGAGCAACCCTCCTCCAGTTTGGACGCTGTCAGCTTAATTTCTTCCTCCCACCTGGTAAACTGTCTTCCTCGATGTCTTTTGCCGTCCCTTGGGTACCAATCTGTCAGTGCTTTGCTCCACTTGCCTTTGGTGTCTCGCATCATGTGGCCTGACCATCGCCATTTTTGTTGGTCTATTCTTTTTAGAATAGCTGGATGCGGAAGGCACAGGACCGGTCATTGTGGCGATGCTTGGGGGAGGCCTATGTCCAGCAGTGGACGTCTTTCGGCTGAAATGATGATGATGATGATGATTCTTTTTAGGATGTCAGTTAGTTTTGTTTTGAGTCTGAGATCTGTATTTCTAATTTTATCCTGTTTTTTTGAACTTTTTGAGTATACTAATAGACTAGGAATTTGATGAGAGCCCGCACATCTTATCTAACTAAATTAGTATACTTGTACGATGCAATCGTACATTTTCTCAGGTCAGCGTTTTTACGCGACTCATGAATTTATTTACTGCCTCGTTGGTCTAGTGGTTGCAAGCGCGACTGCTGAGCGTAGGGTCCTGGGTTCGATTTCCGGATCGGGCAAAGTTTTATTGGGGTTTTTCATTACAAAATTCTCAGTAGCAGCCCGGAGTCTGGATTTGTGCCCGGTCGATGGCAATAGGCTCGCCCCCTATTACATGGGACTATAACATAACTGGCGAAATGTGGGTGTACTATTACACCTCTGCCTACCCCTTCGGGGAAAACCAGGCGTGATGTTATGTTATGTTATGAATTTATTTTAATAATTAGACCAGTTTGCGACGAGCTATCAAGTAAGCCGCGCGTTCTCACATTTTACGTGACTAACAAGTGTCGCGTATTAGCAATATAATTTCCACTCAAATACCTACAGTTCATTCAGCTCATTAAATTTCATAATTATTCGGACAATATAACATTATATAATATTTCTTTTCCTGATCTATCGTATTTTATTTCTACCAGCATCATCATCAAAGGAAGTGCAGTCTAACAAGACTGTACAATACTATTAATATACTCTGCGATTTAGTCATTCACTTGGAATTGTAACTCTGCGGGCTCTCTTAGCGCTGAGTGCAGTCAAGCAATACTTGACTGCACTTAGCATTTGATTAGGCGTACCGATCACTAGTCACAAGCCCTAAGTTCCCCTCAATATCGTACACTCCACTGAATTTTTCGCGTTTGATTCGTTTCGCCTGATTGATTTTAATATGTTTTTGCTATCTACTGCATTTTTAAGACCTTTACACAATTATTATTGAACCTATCTACAAGGTTCACAGTATATATTCATAACTAAGTCAAACTGATATACGGTAACATTTAAGCGAAAACCACACACAGCGCGGGTGCGGGTCGGGTGCGGGACGGGTCGGGCCCGCGGTGTGTATATTACCTGATATTATATGGACGACATTACAAACAGCGCGGGCGCGGGACGGGCCCGCGTGGGGTGGAGAGCGGGAGCCGCTTGTGTCTCCCGCCACTACAGACCGAGTGCGGACATATTAGGTATTCTGTGGCCCGACCCGCACCCGCCACGCACCCGTGCTGTGTGTGATTTGCGCTTAAGTTACACCCTCTCAGCCTAATCCTAAGGTTGTCTAGTAGAGAACGCTGTACCCAGTTGTACATTACTTCTTCTATGGTTGTACCAGGCCCCTCAGAAAGTATTGCGAAAAAAAGTTTTTATATATGGGAGGCTGGCTAGTTATAATGTTTTTCGAAAATATGATTATTTATAAGTAAAAATAAGTAAGTTCCAATTTCAAAATTTCCCTCCACATTTTTTGCGAGTTAATTCAAAGTATTGTGTCTCACTGAAATATGGATCTGCGCCGGGAACATTTTAGAGCTATGATTTTATACGATTTCAAGTGTCGCCTGAAACCGGATGAATCGTACGATAGACTTCAAATGGCATTCATGGATGAAGGCCCTTCCAAGGCAACCGTGTATCGTTGGTATAACGAATTCAAGCGCGGTCGACCAACTTTGGGGGATGACGAAAGAAGCGGTCGCCCTTTGACGGCTGTTACCGAAGAAAACGTGCTAGCAGTGAAAAATTTAATCCAAGACAATAGGCGAATTACATATCAGGAGATTCAACACATATTGAAGATTGGATCGGGAAGCGTTCACGAGATTCTACACAGCCATCTTCGCGTGAGGAGGATAGTATCACGCTGGGTGCCGCACAACCTCACCGATACTCAGAAGCAGGCCCGGGTGGAATGGTGCCGTGATATGCTTAACAAATTTGAAGCAGGCTCGTCTCGGCGTGTTTACGACATCGTTACAGGTGATGAGTCCTGGATTTATCAATACGACCCAGAAACCAAGCGCCAGTCGACTGTTTGGGTGTTTCAAAATGAGCCAACGCCTACCAAAGTGAAGCGATCTAGAAGCGGGGGTAAGATTTTGATCGCTAGCTTTTTTAATTTGACTGGCCACTTGGTATCAATTCCCTTACGGGATCAAAGAAGCATTAATGCCGAATGGTATACTACCAAATGTTTGCCAGAAGTTTTCTCTGTTATAAGCAACAAGCGACCAAACACAGGGCTCCGCGGGCTACTGCTCCACCACGACAATGCACCTGCGCACACCGCACTCAAAACGAGGGACTTCCTGGACAGCACGCCAGTCAAACTCCTGGGTCACCCTCCTTACAGCCCTGATCTAGCACCGTGTGACTTCTTTTTATTCCCAAAAATAAAAAATCAGCTCAAAGGGATACAATTTTCGTCGCCGGAAGATGCGCTGGCTGCGTTCGAGCAGGCTGTAAACGAGGTGTCTGCGGCGGACTGGAAAAAGTGTTTTGAAAACTGGTTTAGGCGCATGAATCTTTGTATAGAGGCTGGTGGAAAGTACTTTGAAAAGATTTGATAAAAATATATGTACGTATAGAACAATTTTTTTTAGTTTCGCAAAACTTTCTGAGTGTCCCACGTACATAAAGGATTAAATAAATAAATAATCTAAAATTTATTTGAAATTAGAGATTAAATTAAATTAGGTACATTTCACTGGCAGGCCTTACATGTGTTACGAAGGGGTTGCTGGAAATGAACCATGGTGTGCAGGTTCAGATGTTACGAAGGGGTTGCTGATTACAGGAGCATGTGTTACTTCCAGCAACCCCTTCGTAACACATGCTCCTGTAAACCAGAGGTGGGGCAGATAATTTGTCAATTGTGTCAGTGTCCATGTCAGTCAGTGTCATTACTTTAATTTTAATACAATATTCACGTGTAATAATAATTTAATTGATGAATGATAATTTATATTTCTTCTGACATGCTTTTACATTTGACATTATTAATTAACTTTTCTTGAAATTATTATAATTTTTTGACATGTAATTTTTTTCTATGGATTTGAGTACTTATCTGAAATAAATGAATTTATTATTATTATTATAGGTACAGTCGACTGCACGTCAGTGGAAACACTTGATTTAGAAAACCACCCTTATTGGTTACGAAATAAAGACGCTGTCAATGTCAAATTGTTACCACTGACGTGCGGTCGACCGTACATCATAATAATTTTCTTTCTTGCTCACGTGAGCGTTGGTTTGTACACGGAGGAGCACAGTTTTTGTTGGCTTCACTATGATTGTTCGCAGCACTTTGTCTATATGTTTTACTATGTCTGTGACTCCGAGTCATCATTCGCAGCACTTTGTCTATACCACAGAAATAGATAGAATGGTTGTAATCACAATTTGATGACGACCTCTGTGGTCTAGTGGTTCGAGTGTCGGACTGCTGATAACGAGGTCGTGGGTTCGATTCCCACAGGACACAAATATTTGTGTGATGAACATAAGTGTTTGTGTTGGTCTGGGTGTGTTGCTTATGTATTATAAGTAAGTATTTACAAAAAAAAAAGTATATATGTATTATATCCATTGTCTAGTACCCATACCACAAGCTCTGCTTAGTTTGGGACTAGATGGTGCTGTGTAAAAATGTCCCAAAGATATTTATTTATTTAATTTTACTTGAGATTCATGCGTGGCAACTTTCCGAACAAACTACGCCTTACATTTACCGCATGTCGTCTTGTTGTGGCAATAAATCATTTTTCTTTTTCTTTCTTTCATTTAAAATCATGATTTTTTTTAAATTAATTTTATTAAGCTGTTGTTTCTGCAGTTAGAAACAGCACAATAAGGCACTTTTGTGCATTTTTTTACAGTATTTATAGAAACAAGTCGTAAGGCGTGCTGAGAAAGGCTTTGAAATAACCTGTGCTGCCACGCGCGCCCTGCCCACATTGCCATTCTATCTATTGCTGTGGTCTATACTTTAGCAAACCTTAGAGCGATGGAGTGAATGTAGAAAATTGGCTAAAGACAAGGTTTGTACAGACAAGAGGCTACTTTAGCTGCAGTCAGTCCTTATATGGGTGACCGTTTCGTAGTATGTACGTACATCGAGGTCCCTCCGTGACTCTGAGAGCATGTCAACCTGACCGTGGATGTCCGACATCCTAAGGTTATACGAGTTGTCAGTCTTTTGGGCTTCTGACTCTTCTTCTTCTATCGTGTCGACATGAGCTACATAATGATAATAGCTCTTCCATGGGCAAAATTTAGCTACAGGTTGGTAGCGGGGCCGACTGCCCAGGGTGTGCCGGGCGATCAATTATATATGATCTCTCGTGGAGGCTCTTATAATGCTCTTTTTTTTTTGTGGCTTCTTACTACCTGACCTGGAACTACTGCCATAGTTATTCGTATGGCAAAGGGGACCGACAGTTTCAGGTGCCCTCCGAGGGTCTTAATTTTCAACGAAACGGTCACCCATCTAAGGACTGACCATGGCTGATGTAGCTTAACCTCGTAGATCTTGCGACACAGCGATTATTAAACTCAAACTCGGAACTTTTTATTGCATTCATGTGTATACACGCTGAAATTTAAATCGCTTATTTCCCGAAAAGGGATCATTGTACTCATCATTATGAACAACTTTTACTATGGGAACAAGCCTGAAAACGCGAAAAAAAAATCAGGTGGTCCCTAGATTTTATTGATTTATGTGAACACAAATGTAGGGACTAACAAATATTTTTTTCGCGATTACAGGGTTGGTCCCATAGTAAAAGTTGTTCATAATGATGAGTACAATGACCCCTTTTCGGGAAATCCTAGGGTTCGTGTAGACAACTACAGCGACTAGAATCGACTATTCACAAGCTACTGTAAATAGGTCTATTTGAAAAAACAAACAATTTGAATTAGAAATTTTATTTAGGTAGGTACCTAAATATTGTGTATTTTTATCCAAAGATGCAGCCCTCACGTTTTTGCGATTGCTGCAAGGTCACGCGGACTCGCGCGGTCACGCGCAGCTGCGGCGCAATAAGAGCTTTACGCTCGAACGTGTAGGTACATTTTCGCACGCAGCGGTCGGCGACATAAAAGAGTAGGCTATTAAAACAATAGGTATGGAATATTTTACAGGGATTTCAATATCTGTTACATAGTAACTAATAGGTAATCTGTGATATAGGTGTTACTTTTATAAGTCCTGTAGGTACTTAAATGGTTTCAATATGAAACCCGGTAAGGGCACAGCAACATAATAATAGGTGCCATAAAAATTACAATATATTGAATGGTAATAATAGTTTTAAATAATAATAATTTACTAATAAAAAGTAATATTTTTCTACACACTTGCTCGTAAAGTGGCTCTTATTGCACTGCTTTTAGGTTCATAATGTAGCTTATAACGCACGCGTGGTTTTTAGGGATCCGTACCCGAAGGGAGCCAAACGGGACCCTATTACTCTCGCTACGCTGTCCGTCCGTCCGTCTGTCTGTCACAGGGCTGTATCTTTTGAACGGTAATAGGTAACTGGTTGAAATTTTCTCAGAAATTGTGTTGCTATGAGGTGTATCACGACAAATACTAAAAACAAAAAAAAGTCTAAAACCAAAGGGGGTCCCCATACAAGAAACCTCAAAAAACACGCATTTTTACCAACGTTTTTGTTCCTGCCCTATCTTCAAAACGGTAATATATACCTAGCGTCAAACTAGGTCAAATTATAGTGCATATTATGTAGTTTAGCAACAAATACTCAAAATAAGTCAAACATTGACATATGTAGTGGTACCTGCGTAAGAAAGACATGCAAAAATTCATATGCATATGCACTGTACGTTGATGTCTTTTGATAAACTCTCGTAAATTAAATCAGTTTTTATGGGATATCGGGTCGTTGAGAGGTACGGAACCCTTACTGCACGAGTCCGACTCGCACTTGGCCGGTTTTTACTTTATACTATCGCACTAGTGCTTTTTACTTCAATTTATTTTGAAACGCAGCAAAGTTTTTATGCCTGATCAAAATTAAAAAAAAAAAAAAAAAATTTTTTTTTTTTTATTGTATTAATTAAAATAATTTCATTACATCAAATTATTTTATTTTTTTCAACAAATTGATTTTAATTATTTTATTATTTTTAACGCATTTACGCATGCGAAGCGAAATCTAAAGATTTAAATTGTGGAAAGAAAAAATCGCTCACGAGCAGGATTCGAACCTGCGACTCCTGGCTCAGTACGCCAGTGCTTTAGCCACTAAGCTACCGTGAACACTGCTCGTGGTATCGAAATATATATTATATATAAAATATAATATATTATATATATTATATAAAATACCACATATATTTGGATGCTGATAAGCAATAATGTGTCAACCCACAAAAAATCGAAAATTGAGTTAATGATGCAGTACGCTTCTTTGGCTGACAAAGAACGTTTTTCAATAGGGTTTTAACCTGATTGAATGGTTTTTATACCAAAAATGAGTATAAAAAGGTTGACACGAAATCAGTTCGAAGGGTAAGACATTTTGCAATAAGATGTTTAGGCACTTGAAACATTGTTTGATGACCCTAGGCGCCATCTGTTTAAAGTCAAAAGAAGTTATGGGACATGATCGGTTATTGCGTAATTAGTATTATCCTTTTTCGGATGTGTAAACAACATTGGCCCATATTTAATTAAAATTATACGTATAAAGTGGGCCTCACAAGACTACTAGCCACGAATACTACATGGAAAACGCAGTAGAAGACTTGGGGAATATAAGATCATCAAAGGTAAGTCCAAATATTACATAAATATAAGGATTTTAGCTATACAAGTTTAGAGGTCATTTTACCGGTAAAATTATTAAAACAACGCTTTTTTATGACAGAATACTGTTTAAAATTACATTTAAATACGTTTTACATACTAACCATGGTAATATTACTTATCTTAACTACCTAATTTCAGCAAAATGTAATATTTTTGATTAACAGGTTATTGCTTAACAAACATTCTACTATTGACTAGCGCTTGTAAAAGTTTTATAAAGCTTGACACGTTATTGCTACAAAAAAATCTCGTTCACTTGTTCGTTCGTTTATTTCAATAGTATGTTAAATGACTTGAAAAGTTTTTGAAAAACGTGGAATGAGGGAATTAATAAAACAAACAGGTTCACGACTGTAAGTATCCGCAAACAGGGTAGACAGACATTGTCTCAAATCTTCAGGTTCTCGAAATTATTACATTTTGGCACATACCCTCATTTTGCAAGTTGTGTCTTATTTTTATAATTATTTTCAGAATGCCACCGCCAAGATCAAGAAGCCATGTTTGCGGATCAGGTACCTAATACCTCACGAGGAAAGCCATGCGTCGCGTCCTACTTCTGACGAGGAGTTTCAGTGTGAGGTTATTAGCCACGATGTTGAAGAAAAGAGGCGTATGGTTCCGTCAAATAGCAGTCTCAATGAGGGGTTACCAGAAGTTCGGCCAGCAGAAACATACCTTCCGAATATTTATATTTCTGATCAAGATCTGGACTTTGAGAATACTCTGGATTTATTGGAGTTTCTAGCTGCTGTTGATTGCTGTTTATGGCTGATAATACAACACTAGCTCATTCGTCGATTATTGAGCTTATTCATCTTACAGCAACTATTCAGTCCGAGCCCAATGAGTTGTCTGATTCATCATCAACTCAGCCTATCGCAGTCCACTGCTGGACATAGGCCTCTCCCAATTTGCGCCACAAGTCACGTTCAGCCCCGTTCTTAGGTCGTTGGTCCACCTGGTGGGGGTCGCCCTACGCTGCGTTTGCCGATTCGCGGTCTCCACTCAAGGGCTAGTCTGCTCCAGCGGCCATCAGCCCTTCGACAGACAGGCCAGCCCACTGCCACTTCAGCTTACTGATCCTACAAGATATGTCGGTCAATCCGGTTCTCCTCCGGATAATCTCGTTACGGATTTTATCCTTCAAAGATACTCCAAGCATAGCTCGCTCCATAGCTCACCGAGCGACTTTGAATTTGTGAACCAGCCCAACTGTCAGTGTCCACGTCTCGGCACCGTAAGTCATGATAGGCTGGACGTACTGGTTTAAGACCTTTGTCTTCAAACTTTGCGGTATATGCGACGAGAAGACTCGGCGAAGTTTGCCAAATACTATCCAGCCTAACTAAAACCTTCTGTAGGCTTCTTTCTTGAAGTTTGTCTACCAAGCCGAATTATCTGCCCTAGGTAGACGTATTCCGTTACGACTTCGAGTGCCGACCCTTCAACGAATATTGGCCTCGGCATGACATGCATATTGAACATGACTTTAGTCTCGTCCAGATTCATGCCAAGACCGACACGCCGAGATGCTCCGTTTAAGCTGTGCAGCATTTCGCCCAGGTGTTCCAACGACTCAGCCATACAACGATGTCATCGGAAAAACGGAGATGTGAGATGTTCTCGCCGTTAACGTTGATACCCTAACCAGTCGAACGAAACGAGATTATTTTGTTGTGGGTAGTTTGATTTTGATTTTAAAATACTGTTTTAATTTAGATAATGTTGATTATGATGTAGGTAGGTAAGTATTCAAAGTAAATCTTGAAGATTGAATCCCTAATTTGTTCCGTTTTTAAGAGGTAAATAAATATTTTAATATTGTAAGAAATCATGGCTTTTATTGATAACACCTTAACATTACAATTTTTATCTTAATAATACGTTTATCAATATAGGGTTAAGGTACTTGACATTAATCAAATTGAATTTAAATTAATTGTTTTCAGTTTATCAATAATGTGTTATAAGACTTGAAATGTTTATTCAGATAAAATGTTTGCTGGCGCATTTTGTAATATCAAATTTAACGGTTTTTGTAATGAATATAACAGATTTTACAAGTTTAATGGGAGAAATTTGATCTAAACTTATATTATGATATAATGACTGCATATCATCAATATTTGCAGCAAATTCTTGAACAAACTAATTAAATTGGCGCCGTAATTTTGAAACACGATTTACTCGAAATGGCTTCCGTGTAGGTTGACATACTATTGCTTATCAGCATCCATTTATACAAATATATGTGGTATTTTTTCTTTCCACAATTTAAATCTTTAAATTAATATTAATGTGTTATAAATAAAAATCTATTTATTATTTTTTTAATATTAGGCTGTAAAGCGGTTTCCTTCTACCACCTGTGCGTGAATACACGTCACCGTGCGATTACAGTAATCCGCGCGCAATTTTTCACATATTCAATATTTGCCTAAAATATGTTTATGTTCTTTTCCTCGCAAGTGTGTTGATAAAAGTTGTATGACACGCGTGAGCATTGACTATTATACTCTCGGCTCCATGACGGCCTCGCCTTCGGCTCGGGCTGCAATCCAGCCTCGAGAATAATAGTCAACTTAGCTCACTTCTATCATAATGTACTATAATAATTATATCGGATTGCAAATTGATTATACACATTATACAACTTATTAAATCAAATAAATATGAATAGATATGAAATTGGAAAAATTTGAAATTTGATTTGTATTAACTAATTCACATTATTAATCAAATTCTAATTTTATTCGTAATTTCTTATATAAATTAAATTTGTATGGAATTGTATTAATATCCAATCTATCCACGATTTGCCCTACTAGAGATAGGAATTTGAGATAAGCTCCATACAAAATATGTCAGATTTCTTTTTTTTTTTTTTTTTTTTTTAGTATGGTATGGCGGAACGAGCTAAAGGCCCACCTGATGTTAAGCGGTTACCTTTGCCCATGACAACTTCAATACCACCTTGGCTGTTGCCTAAATGGTACCGTAAGTCGGTTCGCCAAACTATCTCCAGTAGGGTAAATCGTGGATAGATTGGATATTAATTTCGGCCGTAAATGGACCATTTAAATCAACAGTTTTTGACAAGTTATTAAACATAATCACTTAAATTACTTGGCCACGAGTTCCCCAAAGACTAATATTAATATGCCATGTATTGTTTATGTCCAGTGTTGTCAGTTGTCAATTTAACTGTAACTATACTACAAATAACGACGTTTTTGACGTTTTTGAATTTTGACGACCTCTGTGGTCTAGTGGTTCGAGTGTCGGACTGCTGATAACGAGGTCGTGGGTTCGATTCCGACAGGACACAAATATTTGTGTGATGAACATAAGTGTTTGTGTTGGTCTGGGTGTGTTGCTTATGTATTATAAGTATGTATTTACAAAAAAAAAGTATATACGTATTATATCCATTGTCTACTACCCATACCACAAGCTCTGCTTAGTTTGGGACTAGATGGTACTGTGTAAAAATGTCCCAAAGATATTTATTTATTGTCATGGAATTGTAAAGTATTATGTAAAATTATTGTAGTGTGTGCGTCAAATGGAGCGAAAGAATAAAATCTTTTTCATTCTTTCTTTCTTTCTTTCTATTTTAAAAATAATGGACGTTTTAGTTTGTGGGTACTTTTGAACGACAATGATGTTGATTCTCTTGTTCACGAACTAAACTTATTTTAAGCTATCGCTCTCTTTTACTAATAGTAGATACAAGAAAGGGATGGCAACAATTTTAGAACTATCAAATTAGTCAGAATTTTGATCACCATACAAGTTTAGTCGTCATCTCTGAACATCATCATCATCCTCCGAGCCTTTTCCCAATTATATTGGGGTCGGCTTCCAGTCTAGCCAGTTGCGGCTGAACATCAGTATTTTACACGGAGCGACTGCCATCAGACCCCCGCAACCCAGTTGCTGGGTAATACTGACATTCGGAGGTTAGACCAGTTGTCAGACTTTCAGGCTTCTGACTACCCGTAACGACTGCCATATATATTCGTATGACAACCGGGACCGACAGCTTAACGTGCTCTCCGAGGCACGGAGGGGTCTCGATGTGTAACGAAACGGTCACCCATCTACAGACTGACCGCGGCAAGTGCAGCTTAACCTTGCAGATCGTACAATCCGCGCAGTCATTGCTTCGCTACGAGCCCCTCCTCCTCAAAAATATCAGCTGTTCCCTACTAAATCATCGATGCCGCTCGACAAGATGTATAAGGATCAGCTGATATTTTTTTCGCGATTTCAGGATTGGTCCCATAGTGAAAGTTGTTCGATAGCATCCCCTGAATAAGCTCTTCAAATATGACCATGCATTTATGATACACGTTGTACGTGGGACACTCAGAAAGTTTTGCGAAACTAAAAAAAATTGTTCTATACGTACATATATTTTATCAAATCTTTTCAAAGTACTTTCCACCAGCCTCTATACAAAGATTCATGCGCCTAAACCAGTTTTCAAAACACTTTTTCCAGTCCGCCGCAGACACCTCGTTTACAGCCTGCTCGAACGCAGCCAGCGCATCGTCCGGCGACGAAAATTGTATCCCTTTGAGCTGATTTTTTATTTTTGGGAATAAAAAGAAGTCACACGGTGCTAGATCAGGGCTGTAAGGAGGGTGACCCAGGAGTTTGACTGGCGTGCTGTCCAGGAAGTCCCTCGTTTTGAGTGCGGTGTGCGCAGGTGCATTGTCGTGGTGGAGCAGTAGCCCGCGGAGCCCTGTGTTTGGTCGCTTGTTGCTTATAACAGAGAAAACTTCTGGCAAACATTTGGTAGTATACCATTCGGCATTAATGCTTCTTTGATCCCGTAAGGGAATTGATACCAAGTGGCCAGTCAAATTAAAAAAGCTAGCGATCAAAATCTTACCCCCGCTTCTAGATCGCTTCACTTTGGTAGGCGTTGGCTCATTTTGAAACACCCAAACAGTCGACTGGCGCTTGGTTTCTGGGTCGTATTGATAAATCCAGGACTCATCACCTGTAACGATGTCGTAAACACGCCGAGACGAGCCTGCTTCAAATTTGTTAAGCATATCACGGCACCATTCCACCCGGGCCTGCTTCTGAGCATCGGTGAGGTTGTGCGGCACCCAGCGTGATACTATCCTCCTCACGCGAAGATGGCTGTGTAGAATCTCGTGAACGCTTCCCGATCCAATCTTCAATATGTGTTGAATCTCCTGATATGTAATTCGCCTATTGTCTTGGATTAAATTTTTCACTGCTAGCACGTTTTCTTCGGTAACAGCCGTCAAAGGGCGACCGCTTCTTTCGTCATCCCCCAAAGTTGGTCGACCGCGCTTGAATTCGTTATACCAACGATACACGGTTGCCTTGGAAGGGCCTTCATCCATGAATGCCATTTGAAGTCTATCGTACGATTCATCCGGTTTCAGGCGACACTTGAAATCGTATAAAATCATAGCTCTAAAATGTTCCCGGCGCAGATCCATATTTCAGTGAGACACAATACTTTGAATTAACTCGCAAAAAATGTGGAGGGAAATTTTGAAATTGGAACTTACTTATTTTTACTTATAAATAATCATATTTTCGAAAAACATTATAACTGGCCAGTCTCCCATATATAAAGACTTTTTTTCGCAATACTTTCTGAGGGGCCTGGTATATCAATATACTATATATTGATGTATCGACTATTGATCTTCGGACCTAATGATCCATAGACCATTCGTCTTTGTATTCTTCTAATACTTCGACATTTTGATGTTTCGACCTAATGTAGTACAGTTTTTTTTATAAAGATTGTTGATGGGCCGGAGAGTAACATACACTCCGGAGCAATGGATCTGGCTGCCGAATTGCATAACTCACTCGCCATCGCAATCATTTGGATTTCAATGTTCATTGCGCCGTGTGTTTTGACAATCCATGTTATCGGCAACTACGTACCATGCAATGAATGCTGCTTTAATTTCAAAATGAAAGCTAATGTCAAAGTGAATGCATTACATAATTACCTCACGGGTCACCAACAAAAACCTTAATATCACGCAAACTAAGAATGATAGCCAATAAAACACGTTTTATTTTGGCTATGTGCACGACAGGGGCGCCGCCTAGCGGCCGCAATAAGAAATGTAACTTTCAGGACCCGTGAATTATTTTAACAATTAGTTATTAAGCCATGTTTTGATAATATCTACTAAATCAAGTTGAAAATT
This sequence comes from Asteroscopus sphinx, assembly GCA_949699075.1. Lineage (NCBI taxonomy): Eukaryota > Metazoa > Arthropoda > Insecta > Lepidoptera > Noctuidae > Asteroscopus > Asteroscopus sphinx. The sequence goes on from OX453024.1 coordinate 16,939,205, forward strand.
TAGAGAAATATGCAACATTGACGATATTGATACTTGTATGTAGGTATATGACATATTTATACACGCTGAAATTTGAGTCGCTTATTTTCCGAAAAGGGGTAATTGTACTCATCATTATGAACAACTTTTACCATAGGACCAACCCTGAAATCGCGAAAAAAAAATCTGGTGGTTTTTAAAACATTTTATCGATTTAAGTGAACACAAATGTAGGGACCAACTGATTTTTTTTCGGGATCAGGGTTGGTCCCATAGTAAAAGTTGTTCATAATGATGGGTACAATGACCCCTTTTCGGGAAATAAGTGACTCAAATTTCAGCATGTATATAACTCAAACTGACTCTAGGCCTCTGGAGCTAGAATTCCTCTCCACTTTGCACAATCTTGCGTAATCCCTTGCTTATTAAGCAGTTAAGTAATACCTGTATTATAATATCTGTGGTAGTACATAACAATATCTCAAATTTTAGAGGCATGTCAATATTAATACAAGTTTCTTTCAGTTCAGTGGTGATCAAGCGATCATGTCGGTTACTACCAACAGTACCAACAATAAAGGTACAATTTATTCTTCGGATCCTCGAAGCTGACATGTGTCATTTCATGCGCTCCGACGATCCGAGAATGAATTGGAACCTGCTATGCTATTCTCTAAGGATACAGCCTTGCGTGCAAACGTGCAGCGTCGAAACCTTGATTTGGTATTCACTAAAGTACGAAAAGCTACACTAGCGCTCAAGGCTGTGACGGCCGTGAGTTGGAACTACTCGACAACAGAGAAATTGACACTTCTTCATACATTTTGGTATTCCGTAAACAAAAACCAGCGTCGAGATCGCTCACAGCCTCACGCACAGCCCAGTGTTACCAGATGGCAAGTTTGAAATTATCACAAATCTAGAAAAAAATATCTTATGTTTATCGCATACGTGAAGAATGACTCTCCTCCACAAAATTGTAATTATATTGATATTTAGAGGTCTCAAGTTTCTATTAATTAGTGTGTTTTATTTAACACTAGCTATGCCCGACCATACGTTCCTATCAACATTTTTTTTTCACAAAATCCATCGCGTGCTCCGCACTCGCAATGTTAAAAACAATTCGCCTAAGTTTTATCGCAATAGGATGAATGGTATAGGAACGCATACGGGACAAAAAAGAAAAATATATTTTTATGTGTAGATAAATAAAATCAGAAAATTATTAGAAAAAGAAAAGAACAATTTCTTATTGTCCCAGTTAGCAGCGTGCAACAGTTAAAAAAAACGTAGCAATGCAAAGCAAAAAAAAAAAACAGATACCTAACTAATCCAATAGCACTCAGTCTGATAGTCTGACTCTAGGTCCGACTGTCCTGACTGAACTGGTAACTGATGCAAACCGACCCACGAACTAAGACCGAACAAAATGAATAAGTGGAAAAGGACGCAGTATGCGGTTGGAAGGGAAGCATCGTTTTTTTTATGTTCTTATGCGTGCATTTTATTCAGTATGTCGTGTGCATCACACTGCACATATAATGAGTGAGAGTGACGAGAATATATGCTTAAATGCTTGTTGTTAATGCTGGTTGTTGTCTAAAAAATTACTAAGCCTCAAAAATATCACAGCGTTATTAAAATTATCGTATGAATTTATAAAACTATCGTTCGATACCCTGCTATTATTTTTTACCGCAAAGGACTTGCATTCATCGTAGATGTACGATAATTATCGCACGTCTGGCAACGCTGCCACAGCCACGCTTCTATCTGTCTAATCTAAAAGCTAAAAAGCTACACTAGCGCTCAAGGCTGTGACGGCAAAGAGTTGGAACTACTCTACAGCGGACAATTTGACAGTTTTTGAACATTTTGGTATTCTCTAAGCAAAAAACAGCGTCGAGGTCGCTCACAGCCTGTCACAGCCTCGCCCTTAACCACGATTCTATCTGTCAAATCTAAAAGCTACAAATATCCCAAATTTTTTTTTTTTTTTTTTTTTTTCGAATGGGCTCTCGCAGGTGGGACCGAAGTCCCATTTCTGCTTAACCGGGCTTAGTTGGCGGAGAGTCCCATGTGGGACTCCATTCGCCGAAAGTTTTTCCCTAACTTATAAACTAAATACGCGCGGTATCAATACCGCGCGTATTTAGTTTATAAGTTAAAAATATCTTATGTTTATCGCATACGTGAAGAATGACTCTCCTCCACAAAATTGTAATTATATTGATATTTAGAGGTCTCAAGTTTCTATTAATTAGTGTGTTTTATTTAACACTAGCTATGCCCGACCATACGTTCCTATCAACATTTTTTTTTCACAAAATCCATCGCGTGCTCCGCACTCGCAATGTTAAAAACAATTCGCCTAAGTTTTATCGCAATAGGATGAATGGTATAGGAACGCATACGGGACAAAAAAGAAAAATATATTTTTATGTGTAGATAAATAAAATCAGAAAATTATTAGAAAAAGAAAAGAACAATTTCTTATTGTCCCAGTTAGCAGCGTGCAACAGTTAAAAAAAACGTAGCAATGCAAAGCAAAAAAAAAAAACAGATACCTAACTAATCCAATAGCACTCAGTCTGATAGTCTGACTCTAGGTCCGACTGTCCTGACTGAACTGGTAACTGATGCAAACCGACCCACGAACTAAGACCGAACAAAATGAATAAGTGGAAAAGGACGCAGTATGCGGTTGGAAGGGAAGCATCGTTTTTTTTATGTTCTTATGCGTGCATTTTATTCAGTATGTCGTGTGCATCACACTGCACATATAATGAGTGAGAGTGACGAGAATATATGCTTAAATGCTTGTTGTTAATGCTGGTTGTTGTCTAAAAAATTACTAAGCCTCAAAAATATCACAGCGTTATTAAAATTATCGTATGAATTTATAAAACTATCGTTCGATACCCTGCTATTATTTTTTACCGCAAAGGACTTGCATTCATCGTAGATGTACGATAATTATCGCACGTCTGGCAACGCTGCCACAGCCACGCTTCTATCTGTCTAATCTAAAAGCTAAAAAGCTACACTAGCGCTCAAGGCTGTGACGGCAAAGAGTTGGAACTACTCTACAGCGGACAATTTGACAGTTTTTGAACATTTTGGTATTCTCTAAGCAAAAAACAGCGTCGAGGTCGCTCACAGCCTGTCACAGCCTCGCCCTTAACCACGATTCTATCTGTCAAATCTAAAAGCTACAAATATCCCAAATTTTTTTTTTTTTTTTTTTTTTTCGAATGGGCTCTCGCAGGTGGGACCGAAGTCCCATTTCTGCTTAACCGGGCTTAGTTGGCGGAGAGTCCCATGTGGGACTCCATTCGCCGAAAGTTTTTCCCTAACTTATAAACTAAATACGCGCGGTATCAATACCGCGCGCAAGCGGGCGCCCCCCGAGGGGGGGGCTCGAACCTCGCTGGGGCATTGCAGGGGGACCCCGCCGTTCCTATGTCCCCCTAGCAGCCGTTGCTGCATCGAATTGGTTACCTCGAAAGTAGCGGACTTTCGGTCCCTATCGGGTGACGTGCTAAACGCCGTGAAGCGGCAAGCCTCGCCGGCGAGGCTAAGACCTACCTAGAAAACCTAACCAGTGGCTACGCAATAGCCTGCTCCTAGGAACTACTCTAGAGCATAGGGCCGGTCTCGCGTGACGAGATTATCTCCGGTTGCTTACACCGTGAGGGCGTCCCCAGGGGGGAGCTCGGACCTCGACTCAGGGTGCAGCAGGGGGACCCCGCCACTGATCCCCCCAGCAGCCGGTGCTGCGTCGGCATGTGTTTCTGTTTCTCGAGAGTCGGACTCTCGGATTCTGTGTGTGTGTCGCGTCGGTCCTCGCCGGCGGGGACGATATTTTGGACGACGGCGTCGGAGTGTGCTTGTACTTTTATCTGACTCCTGGAGGAGTGTAATAGCGTCATCGGGCTCAATGAGTGTGTGTCTGGGACGTCGGGTTTTGCTAATAGCAGATGGCTGGTAGACGGTGGCCGCCACGACCAAGGGGTTGGGGTGCTTGGGAGCGGAATCGAAATAGCGTTTTGAGACACGCTTGAAAAACTGCTTGATGGTCGGCAGTTTGAGGTCTAGGTGGAGGTCGACGTTGCGTACGTACCAGGGGGCGCCTACGGCCCTTCGCATGAAACGGTTTTGGAGGGTTTGGAGTATGTGAATTCTCACCGGCTTAACGTGTGCGAACACAACGCTAGCATAGGCGAGTATGGGGCGGATACAGGTGGTGTATATCCTTACTTTGAGAGGAGTGGGCAACTTACTGTGCGCATTGAGTAGGGGGTGGAGACGTCCGAGGACGAAGGCGGCACGGTTTTTCACCTTGCGGATATGCGGTCTGAAAGTCAGTCTACGGTCAAGGATCACGCCAAGGTATTTGGCTTCTCGTTGCCATGGGATCTGTTTTCCGAACATTGAGACTGGTACGCTTAATTCTTTACGATACTGTGACAGGGGTCTCTTATCGAAGAGGACCGCTGCACTTTTTTCGGGATTTACTTCGATTCTCCATTTCCGGAACCATTCACCTAGGGTGTTGGCCGCGGATTGGAGGGTACGAGAAATGGCGACATGGGTCCTGCCGGAGTAATAGATTGCCGTGTCGTCGGCGAAAAGGGCCATACGGGCTGCACCGCATTTTGGAATATCGCTGGTGTACAGCGTGAACAGTAGGGGGGAGAGCACGGAGCCTTGTGGCACACCGGCGTGAATGGGATGGGGGGAGGAGAGAGCCCCTTCTATGCGATAGCGAAAGGTACGATTCGATAAGTAGTCTCGGATGATGAGCACGAGACGATGTGGCACATTCATAGTGTACAGCTTATATAATAAGCCGTTGTGCCACACTTTATCGAAAGCCTTTGCTACGTCGAAAAAGAGAGTGCCGGTCATTTGACCGCGTACGAAGCCTGCACTGATGTGTTCTACAATGCGGTGCAGTTGGTTAACGCAGCAGTGCTTTGTACGAAAGCCAAACTGCTCGTCGGGAAGGAGTTTATTTGAGTCGGCGAAATCTTTGAGTCGCTTATAAATAAGCTTCTCGTAGATTTTGCCGAAGACATTGAGGAGACTAATCGGCCGGTAACTACTCGGCTCGGCTTTTGGTTTGCCCGGTTTGGAAATACCGATTACCGTAGCCTGTTTCCAAGCCTGGGGAAAGATGTTGTTTTTAAATGCCGCATTGAAGATGACGGTCATTAGAGCGATTAGGGTGGCAGGGAAACGTTTCAACACCTTATTGGTGATGCCGTCTGCGCCGGGGGCTTTTTTGGGCTTGAGATCCTTGACTATAGAGAGAACTTCGTCAGGGGTGATCGGTGGGAGCGGGTCCTCAGGGTCATCTATTGGGGGGGGGGGAGGGCTGACCTACGTACTACTTCTGAATTAACCTTATCAAGGTGGGTTTGGCTTACGGGAAGCGTACTGAGAGTGCATTGAGACTCCAAACTGTCGGCTAAGCATTCGGCTTTTTCGTCGTCGTCAAAGGCCGGCCTTTGATTGGGTCGATTTAGGGGGGGCATAGTTGCCGTGGTCTCGCATTTAAGTCTGCGTTGAAGGGCCCAGAAGGCTACATGAGACGGTTGGATTGCGCTGACTTCCTTGTCCCAATGATCCTCCCGTACCTGAGCTACACGTTTCTTTACAGTATTCTGTAAGGAGCGCATATGGGCACGATTGGCTTCATTGGGAAAAGCGTCATAGGCACGGATGGCCGCGTTCCTCTCGGTCCTCAACTCATTTACATCGTCCGGCAGTTTCAGACGCTGGTCATCCAGCATCGGAACCTGCCGTGAGCATTCGCCCACTACGGACTGCACATGGTTGGTGAGCGAGGTGATCGCGGCCACCGTGTCCGCGACTGTCTCAATGGAGTCAGGGATTGAATCTAATTGGGGGGATGAGGTAGATTTGAGGCGGTCCTCTAATCTCTTCCAATCGGTTATTGTTTTAGTTACGGGCGGAATACCGGGATCCGAGGGACCACCCCGGGGACCCAGTTGAATGATCACAGGGCGATGATCTGAGTCTAGTTCTTGGATTACCTCAATAGAGTGAATACCGAGGTTTACGCGCTTTAAGAGGGCTATATCTAGGATGTCGGGCCGATGCCCTACTGTGTCAGGATAGTGAGTGGGACGCATCGGGGCGATGACGTCGAAGGAAAGTTTGTCGCTAAGTGCTCCTAATTGAGTGCCAGCGGCGTTATTGGAGACACAGCTCCATGAGCGGTGTTTGGCGTTTAAGTCGCCTGCAATAATTACAGAATTACTAAGATCGAGTAGGGATTTGAGGTCGTCTTCGAGCAGACTCGCGGGTTTGTTTGCGGACCTATAAGCCGAGACTATGGTGATGGGCTGATGCCCTGTCATGCCTAGGCGACAGATTGAAGCCTCCAGGCATGCTAGCTCTGGAATATCCCAAATATTGCGCTGAGTCTTATATAGTTTAGTAACAAAAATCATTATTACTCGTAATTGAAAGTGCAAAGAAATGCAATAAAAGAAATGGAAGCAGAGCACAGATGATTACAAGTCTCTATTTATTGGAAAAAGCTAAAAAAGTTAAGATTTCAAGAAGGCACGAAACGAAGGCAAAACAAAACAGTTCAACACTTTTCCCAGGAAGTAGAGTTTATCCATATTTACAGGCTTTTTAAGGATTTAATTAATGTATTGGAAAGTGATTTTACTCCATATATGCCTCCATATATAACATTATTGACTGTATTCTAATTTTACTAACAGTTTTTTAAGTATAGAATGTTTCTGAACTTATGAGTACTATTGTTACTTATAAAGAATTTACATATTCATACTTTTGATATATAAATATGAGTTTGTGAAGATATTTGTTACACTCAATCACACTGAAACGGCGGAACAGATTTGGATGAAATTTGGCACGCAGGTAGACTATAACCCAAATTAACATATAGGCTACCTTTTATCCCAGAAAAATAAAAAGCTCCCGAGGGATGCGAGATAAGTCTTTCTGTGATAAACGGAATTATATGCGGGCGAAGCTGCAGGCTAAGTCTACATAACATCACGCCTGTATTTCCCAGAAGGGGTAGGCATAGGTACACCTCTACTATACATAGTAGGTACACCCATATTTCACCAGTTATGTTATAAGTCCCATGTAATAGGGGGCCTATTGCCATTAACCGGGCACAAATCCAGACTAAGTCTAGTTAGTAGGGCTGTCTTGTTTTTAATTTTTTGTGTGTTTATGTATGTACATATTAAAAGGCAATGATAAATTAAACATGTGTATTTTCCTTATCCATTTTTTATTTACATTGAAAGAAATAAGTAATATAATACATTATCATATTTTCCACCAAAATGCACACAAATCCTGCAGTGCTTGGGTCTGCCTTGCAAAATCCTTTTCTGGTTATCAATAAGGAGTCTTTGATTTTCCGACCAACAACAGAGACTCTTCAAAAAACCATTCATTTTTCAAACGCTTTTCTTCAATGGCGATAAATCTTTCAGTCCGGCTCGCCATTTGTGACTGCCTTTGTGAAGGTGGTGAGCGCTGGAGCAGACGTTGTGCCGTTGTTAGCAAACGACGCCTACGAGGTGCTAAAAAGAAAAGCAATTGGTTGTAAATTTAATAAAGGCAAGCCAAGCCGTCTAAAAGCTTCACATGCGCTTGGGATGGGATTACGCCATAGACTTATATATTACTAGCGTCTTGACAAGCTAAGATACACAGTAGATTTTAAAAGTGTTTTAAAACAATAACGTCCTTTGACTGTCGGCGTCCAAGAACTATTGATTAGTGTCTCGTTTTTACTTTGTTGATGGGTTAGTATCCCGTGGACCAAAACTTAAACAATAGCAAATAAAAGGTTAGATACCTTAAGGTTACCTGTAACAATACTTACATACACTTCAGCTTCTTTTTCAAGTCACAAAACCATGTTTAAAACAATACAATTATGTGATATTATCGCTAATACAATAACTTAACTAAATACGAATAGAAATCAACTTCTAAAAAATTTACTAGTCTCAAAAATGTCGTACTTAAATATCATTAGGAAATCTGTGAGAAAATGTCAAGTGCAGTCCAAGGAACTTATATATCAAGCTGGAAAGCGGACGGCTGACTAAAATTCGGTCCGATGATTGGGGAGCCTTTTGTCTCTTTCTATAGGGTGTCCATACATGTAGGAAAGGGACAGCGGGCTCTCGGTAATACTATCTCAGAAGACCGGCCTCGACCGGTATTTTCTCCCTGATTTTGATTGAAGATTTTGGACCTTATATGAACGGGATATTATTCATTTTTGAAGTTCTTAAATTTCTCCGTACGCATTCTATCTTGGGTAAAAATTCTTTGGTGCAGTCACAGAGTACTTTTATATATATGAAAAGTGCAGTGCAAGTGATTATATACTCTTTGGTGCAGTGTTGCTAACCCTTACCAAAAACTTTCTTAAAGAAAATGTTGACATCCCCCTAAACACCCCTAACTTTTCCTATTGCCAATGAATCATTCACACATAGCAAGCTAAAACTTTAAGAAATGATTTTTTAATGATTATTTTTGGTAATAAGTACTCATATTGATCAAATTAATATTATACCTTAGAGACATAAGTAGTTGACTTTGAGCCGTTTGGGATCGATACGCTCGGGCCATGGTGTCCGAGTGCGCACTCTCTTTTTAAAGAAATCTCTAAGAGGCTGGTCGACACTTCGCGTGACCAGAGGGCTGGCTTGTTCTTTGGTCAAAGAATAAGCGTTGCCATTCAACGTGGCAACGCTGCCAGTCTTCTGGGCACGATGCCAGATGACAGCGGTGTGGAGGAATATTTTGCCGCCTAGGCGCGCTTTTTTGTATCGTTTTGTTTTGTACTTTGTAAATATTGTATCATTTTATTTTTTACTTTGTAGATATTGTACCTATAAGTCAACACCATCAAATATTTAGGCCACATAATAACAGATATAAAATTTGATGAGTAAAACACCTAATTTATCTATAAAAAAAAAGTTCGGCGTAAAAAACAATAATCGAATGCGGGAATAAAAGACTTTTTTAAATCGCTTTTCTGGCAGAATTTAGGATAGTCCCATTTATATAATTATATTATTTGCACACCCCGGATGAGACAATAATAATTAATTAATTATTCCTTGAAATGTTTCTTCTTACATAATATATTATGTTCATACAGTTTTTTTAAGAACATTGTAAAACATCGCAGGGTAAAAATTCAAAATTCAAAATTTATTATTTGTCAAACATAGGTATGATGTATAAGATATGGTGTTAATTTATAAATAATCCAGTATCACTATGTTTTGCCTTGATATTAGGCGTACAAATTTGATAACTTATAGATAATACTTATTATAGATTTGTGGAAATTAATTGTTTAATAATAATAATAATAACAGTTTTTATTAATATATATTAATGAATAGTTTAACAAAGAAATCGGACTCTTGTGTATTTACCTAAAGTTTGTTGTATCTGTCAGAAAATCATTTACTGAATAGTAAGCTTTCAGAACAAGAAAATCTTTGAGCTTCTTTTTAAATGTACGTATATCATCACTCATCAGTCAATTTAATGTTGTGCAAACCATCATAATGAGAGATTTGAAGAAATATCGCAATAAATTACACTTAAAAATGTCATACGATCCCAATAAAGTACGTTTTTTGCTATCGTGTATTTTGACATTTCTTTTCAATCCTACGAATCGAACCACGATTGTTTTCTCTGTCCAGCTATCATTCCATATTTGCTGGTTTTGTTTGAAGCCCCTAAAACCCCAAGAAATTCCTGGCCCTAAAAATATCCCTTTTAATACTTCTACCCCCTAAATTTAGGGGTAAAACCCTCAAGCTGTCAACACACAACACTGCAAGTGGTTTAGTTTTTTATTTACAGTAGAAGGTTCATGCGTTTCGGCAAAGGAATCTTCATACAGCCTTAAAACTCAGCCCATAAAAATGTTACAAGCTCTTAGAATAATAACTTATTATTTGTAATTTTAATACGTTTCTTAAAAAACCTAAAACATTGACCTTATAAACCCATTAAACTATCAGTCGAGAATTATCGATTATATTGTACAGATATTTGTGTCAAGCCCTAACTCGTCTACGCAACAGCGACGAGTTGACACAGCCTTCAGTTCGTCGACGAGCATAAATGCGTTAGTGAATACCGTTTGAATCAGCGTTGCGCTCTCGGACGTTCGTAAAGCTGTCTAAATGTCAAGCCTGTCATGACATACAGCCACGAAATTGTAAAGCGCAAACCACACCGAGAGCGGGTGCGGGTCGGGCGCGGGTCGGGTCGGGAGTACGGCGGGTATATTGACCTGTTTTTATATGGACGACATCACACGAAACGTGGGCGCGGGTTGGGCCAGAGCCGGGTGGAGCGCGGGAGCCACGCGTTTCTCCTGCCACTACAGACAAAGCGCGGGCCGCGCGGGTCGGGTCGGTCGTCGAATATACGTAGCTATTCATAGAGTAACTTTTTGTACGTATTCACCGATATGTACTTACACAGAGAGCTTGCGTGGGTCGTCAGCAGCGCGTATCAAGTGTTTGTCAACAAGCTGTTGTAATTATTTACAAAAAAAAACTCTTTCTCGTCATTTATCTAAATGATAGTGTTACAGCGTAAACATTGCCTACTTACACTTTACTTACTTACTTTTTTTTGCCTTTTGAAGAGAAGCTTCTATGGCGTCGTTGCACACACCGCCGACCCGCGCTGTGTCAGCTGTGTGTGAAGTTCTCACTGTGAACACAACAAACAGTGCGGCTCACGCGAGCAACACGACCCGACTCGCGCCCGACCCGCACCTGCCTTGTGTTTGATTTGCGCTTTAGAGAATAGCATAGCTGTCATTTTACTAATTGAAAGTACTCGGATGATTACAAGGCTCTATTTATTGGAAGAGGCTAAAATAAGTGACGATTTATAGAAAGATTGAAAGGCAAAACAATAAGAAAGTTCAAAAATATTTCCCAGGATGTATAGTTTATCCTTATTTAAGACTTTCTGAGGATTTCATTTATGTAGGTATTGGAGAGTGATTTTTATCCATATACCTACTTATGCCTCTGCAAATTCGTGCCGGTGGTTTAACTACTAGGCTGAAGGTTTGTTTATAGCTTGGTTTCTTAATAAATTATGATTAATAAAGATACCATCAAAAGATTGTATTACATTCGTAATGTTTCAGGTATTATGCACTCTTTATCATTTTTGGCTAATGGAAGTTACCAAAAAATTTAGACACATATGTGTCCCAGGCTTCTGCTTCTAGAGCCATCCACCAGGTTGTTGATGATAGAAATAATATTAACATTATCAACAAATATATCAGATTTCTTCAAAATCATGATGGACAGCAAGTTCTCAAGGAAAGACAAATGTTATAATACATATAAGTATTATCAGCTTAGACATAATTCTTTGTTATTCTTATTGTTATACCACATATAAATAAAGAAAGATTGACTAATAATATGAATATTATTATGGAAAATAAGTTGAGTACCTACCTACATTACTATTCATTTAATTGTTCGTGTCTGTAAGTTTATCTGGAACTCTGCAGCAGTGATAGTTTTGTTTTATAAATTGATTGACTGTATTATAGTTTTACAAACAGTTATTTAAGTAAATAATGTTACTTACCTTACGAGTCCTATTGTTTGTCGAAATAAATAATTTATTATCATACATATTCATAGTATTGACAGCTTTGACTAATTTTTAGTAGACAGCATGTCGGTGGTAACATTTGAATTACAAAAACCGTTCTTACTGCTTACAAAATAAACTGTCAAGGTCAAACTGTTACCACTGACATGCGGTCGAATGTACTACAAGGCAATGAGAAATTAGAAATATGTATTTTCATTATCCATTTTTTATTTACATTAAAAGAAATAATTTTATTCTTATTTGTTTAACAAAATTACTAATTCCTATTAAATTATTCATATTTTCCACCAAGGCACTGGGGGATGCACACAAATCCTGCAGTGTTTGGGTCTGCCTTGATCATGACCTACTAATCTCTATAAAAAATATCAACATCCTTTTCTGGTTGTCAAAAAGGAGTTTTCTATTTTCCAACCGTCTTTCTGCAAATATCCTCTCATTATACAAACGCTTTTCTTCAATGGTGACAAATCTTTCAGTTAGGCTCGCCATTTGTGACTGCCTTTGTGAAGGTGGTGAGCGCTGAAGCAGACGTCGTCGTATCATTGTTAAAATAACTATGCCTACGAGGTGCTTAAAACAAAAAATCAAGGGGTTGTGAAATGAATAAAGGCTAAAATCTTCCAAGCCGTCTAAAAGCTTCTCCAATTGCGCTTGGGATGGGACCCCGTTTCTTGACATGCACAGAGTTGTTAATACAATGACATCCTTTGACTGCCCGGAGCCCGAGAACAATTGATTTTCTATTGTGGCTCGTTTTTGCCATGTTATTAATTATTAATAACCCATGTTATTAATTTACCATCCCGTGGACGACAACCATAACAAATGTAACAAAATTTGGTTAGGCATAATAATATTTACTACATATCTTCACTTCAGCTTCTTTTTCAAAAAACTATTTTTAAAACAATACAGTTCAGTTTAGTACAATCGCTAATACAATAATTTATCGAAACACGAATAGAAAGAAGCATTACCTACTACAAATACAACTCTCCAAAACAAAATCACAGAGAAAATAATCACTACGTTACAAACAAAATGTCAGTCAGTAATCAAAGATAATATAATCGCTACGTGTCAGTGATTATTTTACTCAAACTTCTTGGTCATTCATGGTGAATAATTACATTATTTTTGAAAAATGCAGTGCTGCCAGTGTACTTTTGTCAAAAGATACCTGAGAAGAGTTATCCAAAATTAACCATTAATATGAAAAGTAATTTTCGATTAACTTAAGATTCAATATAGTCTACGCAGACGAAGTCACGTGCAAAAGCTAGTTTTATTAAACATTTACAATTGTAGCACTGCCAGATATTTACGTAACACTTTACTTTTAGATATTTTCAGTTTTCTATCATTTTCAACTACTTATATACTAGCATATGTGTACTCGCATTCAGATGAAGTTTTTAATTAAATAGATAAAAAAGTTCTTGTAGAACACTACAATTTCCCATTAAATCAGCTGGAGGTACCTGTAGTCCATCAAAGGAATCACGCAAAGTACTGTAGGCACGTTCGTGTAGGTAAATAATAATAAATTGTTGTTGGTTCCTCGATTATAGCTTGATGCGTAGTTTATTATTGCTAAGGTACCGTGTGGTGCCGTACGTATTGCATGAACGAATTGCACCACCCTCTCTCTTCTCATGGGTGTAGTAAAAAGCGACTTAGGGATTCACCAGAGGATGGGCAGCAGCGTTCTCGAACGGCGATTCGCGAAACGCGTCACCCATCCGATATACCGAAAGTCCGCCACTTTCGAGAAAACTATTCCCGATGCAGCAACGGCTGCCAGGGGGACATAGCGGCGGTGTCCCCCCGCAATGCCCCAGTAAGCCGAGGTTCGAGCCCTCCCTTGGGGGACGCCCTTATGCGGTTTTGCAGTTAGGGTATCCATTCTGGGTAGCAATTCTGCGAGAGTCCAATCGAAAAAAAAAAAAATCGCTAACCCGCCTGCCAAGCGTGGCAATTATGACCCTTTGGGGGGTGGCCTTTGGCGTTTTTCGGCTGAAATGATGATGATGATGAAGTTTTAGTGTAAGAACAGAAGTATAATTGGGTCGGTATCTTTTGGTCTCGATCTCGATATGTCTAGGTTGCCCGTAAGACTAGATCGCGAAATGAGTGGATCTCGATTGGACTAGACATCGTAACGTCTACATCTCAAAATATTTTACATCTGTAAACAGAACAGTATCAAGCGCTCGTTGTAACACGCCGCGCTACGCGTTTTCTCAGTACCAAGTAGTACGCACGGCTACACATCTAGCTAAAAATCCAGTATAAGCTGATCTCGCATTGTACGGAAAGCCTACGCAATGCGAGGTCAGCATAAACTGGAAAAGTACAGCTTGATGTGTAGCCGTGTGTACCAACTATTTAATTCTGTGCACACGCATTGTTGTGAATACGAGTTAGTTATCTACATGGTAATAATATATTTGAAATTAACACATCTATTACTACGATCCACGACGACAAAAAGTAGGTTAAAAAGTAGATTGCTTGTTATTTGTAATACGGTTTTAATTAGTGCGAGAAGAGATTACTTTGTGCATAAATTCATAATAAGTAACAATAATTAATAATATATTACTGTTTTTAATTATCACTTCATCTTCATCATTATCATCATTTCAGCCGAAAGACGTCCACTGCTGGACATAGGCTCAAGCATCGCCACAACGACCATAACGATTTTAACATAAAAAATGTAATTTGTGGAGATAAATAAAATTTTTTTATTGATTATTTATTTTATATAATATCAATAAAATTCCATTCCAACATTACAATAAAATATCTAATTCGATTTCGAAAAGATACCTAAAAGCTGCCTAAAATTTACCTTTTAAGTCGTCTAACCTGGAACTTGACCGAGATAAAAATTACCTAAAGGTTACGAAAGTAACCTTCTGGCAACACTGGAAAAAGTCAAAGGTCAAACTTTTGTTGTTTGTTTTTAGGGTTCCTTACCCAAAGGCTGCCAAACGGGACCCTATTACTCTCGCTACGCTGCCCGTCCGTCCGTGCGTCAGTCTGTCTGTCCGTCCGTCTGTCTGTGACAGGGCTTTATCTTTGTAACGGTCATAGATAACCAGTTGAAATTTTTACAAAATATGTGTTACTATGGTGCATATCACGACAAATACTAAAAATAAAAAGTAGTCTAAAACCAAAGGGGGTCCCCATACAAGAAACCTCGAAAAACATGCATTTTTTTCAACGTTTTTGTTTCTGCTCTATCATCAAAACGGTAATACATACCAGCGTCAAACTTGGTCTAATTATAGTGCATACTATGTAGTTTAGTAATTTTATATGTGGTGGTACCTGCGTAAGAAAGAGATGCAAAAAAAAAATTCGCTCACGGTGCGTTGATGTCTTTTGATGAACTCTCGTAAATTAAATCAGTTTCTATGGGGTATCAGGTCGAAGGGTGGTACGGAACCCTTACTGCGCGAGTCCGACTCGCACTTGGCCGGTTTTTTTGTTAACATTTAATTTAAAGTATCATGGGTCTCGCAAAGGAATCGTCATTCAGCCTTAAAACTCGGCCAGTAAGAATATTATAAGCTCTTAGAATAATTAGGTATTTACTATTTAAAATGTTACTACATTTCTTAAAATACTTAAAAATAGACCTTTATTATAACTTTTAAACCCATTAAACTCTCAGTCGACATTAATCGATTATGTTATAAAGATATTTGTGTCAAGCCCTAACTCGTCTATGCAACAGCGACGAGTCGACACATCCTTCAGTTCGTCGACGAGAATAAACGAGTTAGTGAATACCGTTTTGCGCTCGCGGTCGTTCGCAAGGCTGTCTCGACGTCGAGCCCGTCTCGACGTACATCCACGAAATTGTTAGTTAGTGAATAATATTATCAGCGGTGCTGGAGGTGGCCTTGACGAAGAATGAAACTTACTTTGAAAAAATGTCACACTGGTTTGTTTTAACTTGAATTGTGTAAGGGTGTCAATTTGAGTCTGGTTCTGCAGGGTTGATGTTTTGATCTTCATCTGCTCTGTAGAAGCGGACTTTTAAATTAGGTCCTTAGAAGTTAGGCGGCACGCCGCGGTGACAGAAGCTACGAAGAACGAAACCATCAAGAAGAATCGACCATTTCGTGTATAGCTTACATTTCATCATCATCCTATATCAGTCCATTGCTGGACATAGCCCTCTCCAATGGCACGCCACTGACATTGATCACCTACCAAAGTTGTCGACATAGCCAATAGGCAATATCGACAACTTTGGTACTCTATCCTGTAGGACTATCAGTATCCTGTACCAGTCCTGCAGGACTAGCAAGCTACCAAGCTAGCTTTCGCAACCAGTTGCGAAAGCGGAATTTTTCTTCCTTTCTGGCAACTAGTTGCAATAGAGGAGTATTTTTTCTTAATACGCAACCTGGTTGCCAATAAGGAATTCATTCGGCCTCGATGGCAATTGGGCTTTGCAACCAGCTGCGCAGGAGGATTTATTATTCTTTCTTGGCAACTAGTTGCGATTGTGTATTTCCATAAAACATAATCAGGTTGCCAGCAGCCGCCGCGCCGTCGAACATAAAAACCGGCCAAGTGCGAGTCGGACTCGCGCAGTAAAGATTCCGTAGCTCTCAATGACCTGATACCTCATAAAAACTGATTTAATTTACGAGAGTTTATCAAAAGACATCAACGCACAGTGAGCGAAAAATGAATTTTTGCATGTCTTTCTTACGCAGGTACCACCACATATGTCTATGTGTGTGTTATTTTAAGTTTTTGTTGCTAAACTACATAATATGCATTATAATCTGACCAAGTTTGACGCTGGTATATATTATCGTTGTGAAGAAAGAGCGGAACAAAAACGTTGAAAAAATGCATGTTTTTTGAGGCTTCTTGTATGGGGACCCTCTTTGGTTTTAGACTTTTTTTTATTTTTAGTATTTGTCGAGATATACCTCATAGCAACATATATTCTGAGAAAATTTAAACCGGTTACCTATTACCGTTCAAAAGATACAGCCCTGTGACAGACAGACGGACGGACGGACAGCGTAGAGAGAGTGTCCCGTTTGGCACCCTTCGGGTACGGAACCCTAAAAATGGAAACGGAAAAAAGCATATATTATGGCACGGTATGTAGGGACTGCTCTTCTTCCTATTAGATAATTTGAAAGGCCATAACTGTTGTAAAAAACCGAACTGCATAACTAAGTTTCTTTGTGAAGTATTTTTGAAGATTTTTCAATGTATTTCTATGATAAACTGAATAATACGCGGATCAATACGCGGATCAAGCCGCGGCTAAGGCGAGTGGTTGCTAATACCTTTTTACTTATTCTACTAGTTCAGCGACTCGAACTGAGTCTTGGGCTCCGAAACAAGAAATCTCTCTTTGCATCTTGCGCAATCCCTCGCTTATTGGCAGCTGATAAGTAGTTTATAAAAATATCTAACATTTTAGAAACATGTCAATATTAATACAAGTTTATTTCAGTTCAGTGGTGATCAAGCGATCATGTCAGTTACTACCAACAGTACCAACAATAAAGGTACAATTTGTTCTTCGGATCCTCAAAGCTGACATGTGTCATTTCATGCGCTCTGACGATCCGAGAATGAATTGGAACCTGATATTATCAGCGGTGATGGAGGTGGCCTTGACGAAGAATGAAACTAACTTGGAAAAATGTCACACTGATAAGTTTTATTTTAATTTCCAACCATGTCACGACATAATGTCTTAAATTGTGGTACTAAGGGTGTCAATTTGAGTCTGGTTCTGCAGGGTTGATGTTTTGATCTTTATCTGCTTTGTAGAGGCGGACTTTTAAATTGGGTCCTTAGAACTTCGGCGACGCCGGCGGTGACAGAAGCTACGAAGAACGAAACCATCAAGAAGAATCAACGATTATGTGTATAGCTTACATTTCATCATCATCATCATTTTCCTATAGCAGTGCACTGCTGGACATAGTTCTCTCCAATGGCACGCCACTGACATTGATCCTCTCGATTTTCTCGAAAGGATCGTATCTGAAACGAGGTGATCCGATAGAACTCTATCCTGTAGGACTATCAGTTTCCTGTATCAGTCCTGTAGGACTAGCCAGCTAAAGTGACAGTGGGCCGGCCACATTATGTGAAGAACCGATAGCCGTTCGGGTAGACATGTTCTTGGATGGAGACCACGTATCGGTAAACGTAGAGTAGGACGCCCTCAGGCTAGGTGGAGCGATGATATTGGCAAGGTGGCTGGTAGCAACTGAATGCGTGTGCTTACATTTAATACTAGAAAAACCGGCCAAATGCGACTCAGACTTGCGCACCAAAGGTGACGTGCCTTCCTCTGATGAATAAAGAGTTATTTATTGGGATTTCCTTAGTGTAGGCCTCTTGGCTGCGATGGCAACCGAGCTTCGCAACCAGTTGTAGTTGTTGTTGTTAGTTTATTTAATCTTTGTTGCGATAAAGTCTTTTTCTATAAAACATAACCAGGTTGCCAGCAGCCACCGCGCCGTCGAACATAAAAATGGAAACGGAAAAAAGCGTATATTATGGCACGGTATATAGGGGCTGCTCTTCTTCCTACTAAATAATTTGAAAGGCCATAACTGTTTAAAAAAACCGAACTGCATAACTAATGAAGAATGAATCGAATGAATGTGTGTATGAAGTGATGGTCAGTTTTGATGTACAGTCCTTATTCACCAACCTACCAGTAAAGGACTGCCTGGAAGTTGTAAAGAAGTGGTTAAGTGACAGTGACATGCCTCTAGCATATGCAGAGCTGCTTGAACACTGCCTTACCAGCGGAAGTAGCCGCTGTGGGACAATGAGTTTAACCTTCAAGTCGACGATGTGGCCATGGTTTCACCGGTATCCCCGGTGGTAGCTGACATCTTCATGGAGGATTTTGAAGGGAGAGCTCTCTTGACCGCCCCGGCTATGCCGAAGATCTTCAAGAGGTACGTTGACGACACTTTCACCATCTTGTCTCACAGTAGTGTCTCTGCTTTCTTAGAACATCTAAATTCTATACACAGTAAAATTCAATTTACTATGCAATTGGAGGCAAACAAATCCTTAGCTTTTCTTGATATACAACTTATCCATAATCCTGATCATTCTGTTAGTCATACAGTGTATAGAAAGCCTACCCATACACACAGGTACTAGAACGGTGAATCTCACCACCATCCTTGTCAGTTAGCTACCGTGGCCAAATCTTTGTTACAGAGAGCACATCGCATTTGCGACGCCGACCACCTGGCAGGGGAACTTTACCATTTGAAGCATGTTCTCAAGCATAATAACTTGCGAGCTCCACATCCCCTCCGCTAAAGCCGCTCGAAACCCAGCACAGTTGATCGTCGACATGCTGTTCTACCATTCATCAAAGGGGTCACCGACAGAATTGGTCATATCTTGAAGCGTGCTTCTATCAAAACCTATTTCAAGCCCCAAATAAAGATCAGCCAACTCCTCAGACCGGTGAAGTGTCACATTCCCTTACAAGATGCAGGGGTCTATAAGATTGATTGTGATTGTGGGTTATCATACATAGGGCAAACAAAGCGTAGTATAGCCACTAGAATTAAAGGACACATAGCTGACGTCAAGAACAGATGCTCCACAAAGTCTGTAGTGTGTGAACATGCCCTTGACAAACCCAACCATTTTCTCCGATTTGATAAACCACAAGTTCTGGCGAAGGAAAACCGATATGTACCTAGAATGCTCCGTGAGGCTATTGAAATTAAAAAACATCCTAATTTTAATAGAGAAGATGGTTGGCAGCTACCACCTGTTTGGAACCCAGTCCTAAAATAATCAAGTCCCAAACAGCACGCAACACTGTAAAAGATAATGATGATCGAAACGATTTTAATTAATAAATATTGTACGGTAGATTAAAATATTTTTTTAGAAATATCTGTAAAGACGATTGTCATCTTACAGCCAAAATTAATATCCAATCTATCCACGATTTACCCTACTAGAGATAGAAATTTGACATATTTTGTATGGAGCTTATGTCAAATTCCCATCTCTAGTAGGGCACATCGTGGATAGATTGGATATTAATTTTGGCCGTTAGTCTACCTGCGACTATGAAATGCTGCAAAGCTTTCGAAACGTCAGGGAAACCAATTTAAATAATATACGCGATTTACTCTGGTTAAACTTTGTTTTATTATAATGCATAACTAAGTTTGTTTGTCAAGGATTTTTGATGAGTTTTCAAAAAACTGTGCTTATAGTTACACAATTTTCAATTTTTCCTTAATATGTACATAAACCTACCCATGGTATGGACATATGATGCGGAGAAATGAGGAACATGTTACGAAAAAAGTTTTGCGTATGAATGTGGATTTTGAAGGTGGCGCGTGACTGTCCCTTTGCGTCATGTAAATATAATGTACTGTCGAGCGCTTATCTATAGTAAAAAACAGTTTATGCGAACATACATGAAAAACACGCGCCGCCTTCAAAATTTTGGTTTATGTTAAGATTTTGAAATACATACAAGGATTATTTTTTACTTTTTAGTTAAGGTTTTTGAAGTCGGTTTTATTTTTTGTTAAAAAGTTTTTATTTCATACTTTTTAGTTGATAATTCACAGAAAAACGAAACTATTAGTAGATCATCTAGGTAAGCGAAGCTAAATTAAACTGATTTATTGAAGCTGGTTAAAAAACTACTCGACCTAAGTCAATAAAATTTATATGGGACCACCGCGCGGACTTCCTCTACCAAATAAAAAAACAACCACGCAAATCGGCCCAGAAATCTCGGGGTAATCGGTGTACATACATAAAAAAAAACCCGCCGAATACATAACCTCCTCCTTTTTTTGAAGTCGGTTAAAAATACATTTTTTCATTTGCAATAAGGATGCGCGATAATGTATTTCTATGATAAACTGAATAATACTCTTTGCATCTTGCGCAATCCCTCGCTTATTGGCAGCTGATAGTAGTTCATAAAAATATCTACCGTTTTAGAAACATGTCAATATTAATACAAGATTCTTTCAGTTCAGTGGTGATCAAGCGATCATGTCAGTTACTACCAACAGTACCAACAATAAAGGTACAATTTGTTCTTCGGATCCTCAAAGCTGACATGTGTCATTTCATGCGCTCTGACGATCCGAGAATGAATTGGAACCTGATATTATCAGCGGTGCTGGAGGTGGCCTTGACGAAGAATGAAACTAACTTGGAAAAATGTCACACTGATTAGTTTTATTTTAATTTTTAACCATGTCACGACATAATGTCTTAAATTGTGGTAGTTGAATTGTGTTTACTTATTCTTTAATTTTTATTTTAAAAACATATTAATAGATGTCCGCTGTCACTGCTTGTTTAATTTAATTAAATGCATCAAATTGTACCACACTCTACTGGAAGGCGCTGATGCCTGTGGTGCAATGTTCTACATTAGTACAGGTGCCAACTTTACACTACTTTCTGTTGTGCTCCAAAAAGTGTATCATTATTGTTTCGTGACACTGTTGTTAATCCTTTTTGTGAAATAAATTATTCTTATTCTTGAGGGTGCCAATTTGGGTCTGGTTTTGCAGGGTTGATGCTTTTATCTACTTTCTCTACAGACTTAGGCTTTTAAAATGGGCCTTTAGAACGTCGGCGGCGGTGGCGGTAACAGAAGTAACGAAGAACAAAATCAACGAGAAGAATAAACCATGTTGTTAAAAATGAGGTGGAGGTTCCAATGAGTTGAAATTATTATTTTGTTTTAAAAATATAGCTTAGTCTCCTGCGACAACTATTGAAAAGATAAGTGTGCATTACGATTTCTATCGATCGAAACTATCTTATTACAAGTCAGTTCATACTGCTGCTCTGCATTATCGAAATAAATAAATAATAATCATAATGAAATATCTTGACTTCGACTCTTGTTAGGTGGCTGGGTCAAGGGCCAGATTCAGAAGGCACAGTTCTCCTCGACACGGCACATTGTCATATTGTGAGGAGGTTCCTATCTCTGGAGCCCTGACCGGTAGCTTAGACCTTGTTTCCGATGCCGGTGGAACTAAACATTTCATATTTTTCAATTTTTTTGTTTCTTTTTAGAAAAAATATTTATAAATATAAATTATAAGTTTTTAAATGAATACAAAAGATACTAATAATAATAGCTTTTAGTACATTTACGCCAAATTGTTTATATTATCAGCCTGTAGTGTCCCACTGCAGGGCAAAGGCCTCCCTTCCCTTTTTCCACTTGTCCCTGTCTTTTGCCTTCTGGGGCCAATCCTTCAGACAGGAGTCAAGTTCGTCCCGCCATCTCCTTCTGGGCCTGCCGCGTTGTCGTTTGCTGCTGTCTGGAATCCACTGTGTGGTTGTTTTCGCCCATAGCTCCTCCGGCATGCGGCAGATGTGACCAGCCCAGTTCCACTTAAGCTTGGCAGCTGTTTGGCCTACATCAGCAATTTGTGTTTTGGAACGCAGTATAGAGTTTCTTACGCGATCAGTAAGTCTAACTCCTAGGATACTGCGTTCCATTGCTCGCTGACAAACTCCAAGTGCGGACTTTTGACGCTTTTTCAGTGACCATGTTTGCGCTCCATAGGTGAGGGTGGGGAGGATGCACATGTCCATGAGCTTTCGCTTTAGTGAGAGAGGGAGGGGTCCTTTCATCAGTTCTTTCATCGACCAATAGCTCTTCCAGGCGTTCTCGATTCGTCTAGCTACTTCTTTATCCTGTCTGGCCTGGAAAGAGACTATTTGGCCGAGATATATATATTCATGGACATATTCAACCCCCACACCCCCAATTTCTATGCTACGCAAAGTGCTGTTGGTCATTATCTTGGTCTTCGACATGTTCATCGCAAGTCCGACCCTGAGGCTTGCCTGGCTCAGTTGTTCGAGCATATGATTAAGTTCAGCTGCCGAAGAAGAAAAAAGAACAATGTCGTCGGCGAATCGGAGATTTGTTAATCTCTTTTCCCCGACGACGATACCCTTGTCTCTCCATTCTGCATTTAGTTTCTGGAACACTTCTTCCAACGTGGCTGTAAAAAGTTTAGGAGACAACGGATCTCCCTGGTTGACCCCTTTCTGGACTGGAAGTGACGACGTAGTGGCGTGTATGTGAATGGCAGCCGTGCTGTTTAGGTATACTTTTTGCAAGATATGAATGTAGGTGTGGTTCATTTCTTGACTATCTAGGGATTCAAATATGGCTGCGTGGGTTAAGCTGTCAAACGCTTTGGAGTAATCCACAAACGCGAGATAAAGTGGTAGGTTAAATTCCTGGTGTTTTTCTATGAGTTGGTTTAGGGAATGTAGATGATCGGTAGTGGAGAGGCCGCTGCGGAAACCTGCCTGCTCAGGGGGTTGGTAGAAATCGAATTGACCAGATATTCTATTTTCGATTATTTTAATAAAAGTCTTATAAAGATGTGAAACAAGGCTTATAGGGCGGTAGTTACCTATATCGGATTTGTCGCCTTTCTTGTGTAGGAGAATTATATTGAGTGACAGAAGTTACGTGGAAATATACCTGTTTTTAGGATTGTGTTAAAAAGGTTGCATATGTGTGGTAATAAGGTGATCTCTCCCACTTTAAGTGATTCGGTTGTTATGCCGTCTTCACCTGGACTTTTATTATACTTCATGCGACTTAGAGCTTGATGAACCTCAAATGCAGTTATCATCGGAAAATCGTCTGGGCACGAGTAGGCTTCAGTCGCCAGTTGGGGAGTTAGTTCTTCAGAATACAGGGATTTATAAAACTGTGTACATATTTCTATAATTTTGGCCCTATCTCCTTGTTTCACACCATCGCTGTCCTTCAGATGAGTAATAGAGGACTTACCCGTATCCATTCCGCGCATGGCCGACCTTAAGGATCTGTTACTAGTTAAAGCTGCACGCGCAAGTTGTGTATTGTAGTTTCTGATATCCTTGCGGATACTCCTTTTTACTTTTCGTTCTACTTCTCTGTAATTGATTGACTGAAAAGTCAATTCCTGACGCTTTTCAATTAGACTGAGAGCAGTTTTGGTAAGTTTCTTCTCTTTTTTCCTAGTGGATTGTATTTTAGTGCTTGCTGTTTTAATTACATATTTAATATTATTATATTGAATTTTTACATCTTCTGAACGACTTTGTTCTAATAATTTAAAACTATTTTTTAAATCTAGGTTAAATTGTTCCTTGTTGGCTATTAATGTTGACTTGTCTAGTCTTTTTATTTTGTTTTTAATCATTTTACTACGCTGTATCTTTATATCAAAATTTATTACAATTCTTAAAGGGCGATGATCTGAACTGAATTTAATATTGTTGAGTATTTCTATGTTTTTGATTATTTGTTTACTTGAGGAAAGGCAAAAGTCGATCTCATTTTTCGTGTAGCCGTCAGGAGATAACCAGGTCCAACGACGTTGTGGCTTCTTAAAATAAAAGCTATTGCTTATGCTTAGGTTCTGCCCAAAAGCAAACTCTAGAAGGCGTTGACCACGTTAATTTCTGATACCTAAGCCATGTGGTCCCAGAATGTTAGCATTGTTGTTTGTTAATCTTGGCTCAATTTTTGCGTTATAATCTCCTAAGACCAATGTCCAGGTGCCCCTATGTTCGTCACAGGCTTTATTCAGTAAGTCATAGAAATCTTCAACGTCGTCATTACTATGCGAGGATGTTGGAGCATAGACCTGAATTACTGTTAGTGTTTTCCTGTCGTTCACACGAAATTTAAGCAAGGCTATTCTGTCGGAGTAGGCGATGAATTCCATTACGTTATCTTTCCAGCGTTTCGATATGAGGAAACCAACACCATATCTTGTATTCGTTTCCCCATAATGGTAAAAGATGATATTATTCCTTTCAAACGTGTTTTCGCCTTCTCTCCTAACCTCAGCCAGTCCAACTATATCCCAGTTATGATTTTTCAGCGCATTTTCTAGTTCTAGC
Organism: Asteroscopus sphinx; assembly: GCA_949699075.1. Lineage (NCBI taxonomy): Eukaryota > Metazoa > Arthropoda > Insecta > Lepidoptera > Noctuidae > Asteroscopus > Asteroscopus sphinx. Next base: position 16,963,895 of record OX453024.1, read on the forward strand.
AGTCGTTCTTCGGTGCGTAATGTTCGGACATTGAATGTTAAAATATTAAGTTTCTCGGTATCCTTTTGGCTAGCTTTGGTTGTTAGGCAGTGGACCCTCGCCCGGAGATTTTCACCCCCGACTCCAGGGTGCACCTGCATACTGCCCATAGCCGTGCACTGGCTGGAGCTGCCGGGCACTGGGGGATTGGTATTTTTGTTGTGGTTCATTATGAGAAGGGGTTTAGACAAGATAACCCACCACGCTTGTCTAGTGCGGGTTGGTGGGTGCGCAGTAAGCCTTCTTACTCGGCTTATGGATGCTGCCGTTGATGGTTGATTGTACAACCATTCATCCGCCACCAGCCTAAACCGATATCCTGCACTGACATCGGTTGTATTCCCACCAAGACCGTTTAGAGCTACTGCTCATGTGCTCTCGGTGGGAACGCCACACTTTAACGCCATGTCGGGGGCGCGTCACAGTTTAATGTCATGTTGGGGACAATTGTTTATTGAATCAAAATTATATTTCTAAATTTTTTTTGGAAATATGATATACCATATTTTTGGGTATTTTTTCGTGAACAGAATTATATTTTGATCAGAATGGTCTTCAAGATTAGTTTTACTTGACTTCCTAACCATGTCAAGACTTACTTTACTTTCAGCCCATGTCATGACCTAATGTTTTGAACTGTGTTAGTAAGGGTGCCAATTTAGGTCTGGTTCTGCGAGATTGATGTTTTTATCAATCTATCTTCTAGATCCAGGCTTTAAAATGGGCCTTTAGAACGCCGGCGGCGGTGGCGGTGACAGAAGCAACGAAGATCGAAATCATCAAGAAGAATAAACGGTGCCAATTTTGGCCTGGTTCTGCAGAGTTGATGTTTTTATCTATCTACTGTGCCGGACACTTAAATTGGGCCCTTAGAACGTCGGCGGCGGTGGCGGTAACAGAAGCAACGAAGTACGAAATGATCAAGAATAATAAACCATGTTGTGTAAAATGAGGTGGTGGTTAAAAATATAGCTGGTTGTCCTGCTACAAAAATCGAACAAAACATGTAGATATTTTGTTTTAGTTAGTCTATATTTTTTACTATGTCTGTGGTCTAAGTGCTGCGAACAGCCATAGTGAAGCCAACAAAAACCGTGCTCCTTCATTTACAACCAGTGCTCACTTACACACCATGCACCTGAAGGATATTTGTTTTCGCGATGCTTACTGGACGTTGCGGCGAAATGTGAACTGAGAGGGGTGAGCACGGTTTAAGGTGCATGTGCGTGCGTGAGCGCTAGTTTGTACACGGAGGAGCACGGTTTTATTTGCTTCACTATGATTGTTCGCAGCACTTCGTCTATATTTTTTACTATGTCTATGAGTAAGGCCAATTAATACAAATCTGGCCAAACATTTAGGCACGCTTACTTATTGTAACAAATATGTGTATTAAATAACAAAATATGTTCGTAGCCTGTCGCAGCAGATCCGGCTAAGTTGAGCATGTTTTTTATAATTTTTAGCTTAACTCATAAAAAGGTTTATTTATAAATTAGTAATTTTATTGTTATTATGTAAATTGCTTTTGCCCGCGGCTTCGCACGCGTGGAATTCGAAAATTTATATCAAGTTGTTGAAAATATACAATAATGTCCTGCCCCCCTAGCCAAGTTGACAATCTACAATCGTCAACGCTAATAGAAAACAATCAAATGTATGGGAATGACATATCTCAACGAAAAAGTCATTCGTTGAGATATGTCATTCCCATACATTTTGATTATTTTCTATAGCGTTGACGATTGTAGATTGTCAAATGTCAACTTGGCTAGGGGGGCTGCTTTTTAATTAAGAACGTGTTGTAGGTGTAGAGGAGTCAAGATGTATCTCCGAATGACACAACCCGTAGACCTTTTTTTTTTTTTTTTTTTTTTTTTTTTTTTTTTTTTTTTTTTTTTTTTTTCGTGGGGAAAATCCTCATGGACGCACTCCGCCCGGGGAAGGCGGAGCCAGTGTCGGACTCTTACTAACTGGCGCGCGCGGAACACAACGCGCCACCGTCACGGGCCTTGACTGGTCGGGCGGCGGGCCACCCCGAGTCCGCCGCCCGCAGGCCCACACCTAGGGTGGCTGGAGGTCGGCATACGCCCTCCTACGACGCCCAGGTCGTCTCCTGCGGATGGGAAGAGAGGTTATCGCCTCTCGAACCCTCTCCGCCGCCTCCTTAGCGAGCATTACATCCTCGCAGAAGGAGACGACGCCTTCCCAAGCGCTCTCGCTCCTGACCATAGACAGAACCACGGCCGGAAGCGAGAGGTCGCTGCCGCCTACTGCAGTAATGAGGTCACGGCGCTGCGTGGCCCAAGCTGGGCACTCCGCCAGTGTGTGCTGCGCCGTGTCCTCTGGGCAGCTCCCGCAGTGATGACACTCGGGCGTCGGCTCCCTGCCTATGCGAGACAGATACTTCCCAAAGCAACCGTGCCCTGAGAGTATCTGCGTCAGGCGGTAGGTGTGGGCACCATGGCCCCTCTCCAGCCACTCCTCTATGACGGGCCTTACCGCCGCTATTGTGGCGTGCCCTGCGCTGGGTTGCGCAAGTCGCTCCTCCCATTCAGCCACTAGGATCTGGCGGACCTCAGTCCGATCAGGCGGGTCCTCACGCTGGTGGTACCTCAGCGCAAGGTCTCTCGCCTCCAGATCCCAGGGCATTGATCCGGCTAGAAGGCTCGCCGCCTCAAAGGAGATCGTACGATATCCCCGTATCACCCTGATGGCCATCGCACGCTGCGGCCTACGCAGCAGCGCGACGTTGCAGCGTGTCAGGGTGTCCGCCCACACTGGGGCCCCATAAAGGGCCATGGACCGTACGATCCCCACGTAGAGCTTCCGGCAAGAACGTGTTGTAGGTGTAGAGGAGTCAAGATGTATCTCCGAATGACACAACCCGTAGACCTGCCACATATTGCATCCATCCCAGCCCAGGCGAGTGCTAGGCCGCCCGTTATTGTCCTGTACTGGTCTGTGCCTGTACCTATTTGCAAACGCTTCCTGCATGGCACTTGGTGTTGTCATTAAGACGCTGACAACTGCCAAATACCCCAAAAGGCTTCTTTTAAAAACATTTTTAGCTGTATCTATTCAGTTTGTGGCAGTGAAAAAAATATATGTTAATCGTGATCGTATTTTCTGAAACTGTATTGTGCCCAAAACACGTTTTCTTGAAGTTTTCTCGATAGAAAAGAATTGTAAACTAACCTCTTAAAACATGCTTTAAAGCAAAAAATCTCTATTATTTACTAAATATTATAAATAAAATTAAGAAAACATTTGAGAAAGACAATAATCTAAACATTTGTTGTTTCTGTTTTTTTTTTTTCATTCATGTTGAGCGCCGTATCCGACGTCCCTTGGCTCGTTGCCTCTCTTTCAGTTCTGTACGAAACGACAGTGACCGCAGAGGTCTGATTTTTTAGGTGTTTCATTTCAGCCGAAAGACGTCCACTGCTGGACATAGGCCTCCCCCAAGCATCGCCACAACGACCGGTCCTGTGCCTTCCGCATCCAGCGGATTCCCGCGACCTTCACCAGGTCGTCGGTCCACCTTGTGGGGGGCCTACCCACGCTGCGCCTTCCAGTACGCGGTCGCCACTCCAGAACTTTACTGCCCCATCGGCCATCCGTTCTGCGAGCAATGTGCCCCTTAGGTGTTTACAGCCTCTTAATCATCATCATCAACTCAGCCTATTGCAAACCACTGCTGGACATAGGCCTCTCCCAAGTTGCGCCACAACACTCGGTCCTCTGCCTTCCGCATCCAGTCCCCCCAGCCACGTTCTTCAGGTCGTCGGTCCACCTGGCGGGGGGGCGCCCTACGTTGCGTTTGCCGATTCGCGGTCTCCTCTCAAGGACTCGTCTGCTTCTGCAGCCATCGGTCTTTCGACATACATGGCCAGCCCACTGCCACTTCAGCTTACTGATCCTACAAGCTATGTCGGTCACTCCAGTTCTTCTCCGGATATTCTCGTTACGGATTTTATCCTTCAAAGAAACTCCAAGGATATTTTTCGGTCCATAGCTCGCTGAGCGACTAGCAACAAAGTTAAAGCTTGCTATTCAATGTACAGGTAATAATATATATAATATATGTATTTCAAAATCTTTTCATAAACCAATATTTTGAAGGCGGTGTGATTTTCATGTACATTCACTTATACTGTTATTTACTACAGATATGCGCTCGACTGTACATTATATTTACATGACTCTCACGATCATTGATCGTGAAATACGTGTACATACGTAAAGAAAGGTTCAATCACGCGCAGCCTTCAAAATGTTGGTTTATGAAAAGATTTTGAAAGTATAGTATTTTGAAAATATACCTAAGGATATTTTTTTAAACTTTTTAGTTAAGGTTTTTGAAGTCGCATTTTTTTGTTAAAAAGTTTTTTCTTTCGCCTTCCTTTTACTAAAGGATAAGTAACTAGGTAACCTACTTAGGCCACTAATAGGGATGGTGACAATTGCGAAATCTAAAGATTTAAATTGTGGAAAGAAAAAATCGCTCACGAGCAGGATTCGAACCTGCGACTCCTGGCTAGGTTCGAATCCTGCTCGTGAGCGATTTTTTCTTTCCACAATTTAAATCTTTATTTTTTTTAATTAGAAATAATGAAACATTTTTAAGAAAAATAATCAACAGTGACAAAACTAATAAAATATTTAATAAAATGTCCAAGTTGTAAGCGATTTAGTTCACTAGACAGAGAAAGCACTATTGAAGAATGTAACCTTCATAGTAACTTGACATCTCTCTGAACAATGTCCGTTTCGCACGACAAGGAAAGAAAATGGCCCTTCCAAAAACTTAAAAAAAGGGTATCTCTCCTATTTTTTTATGGATTTTATTTATTGTTTTCTATAATGTTGTTTTTTCTGTACCTTCTTTTAAATAATATAACATTTTTGGTATTTTTTACTGTAGTCAACTACCGGATTACTTTGCTTGCACTTCGCTCACGGGACCACCCTGGCATTTTCCAGACTCGCCGTTTGCACCTGCTTCTTGGGTCCTGTTGGAATGCGCTGCTAAATAGAAGGATACCTACCCACCTGTGCATCACAGCTTGCTTCCTGTGCCGCGGGGCCTGCTTTTCTCGTCTGCCAGTTGCTGACTGACGACTGGTTATCGTTGCTATAGCGTGACTTGCACGGTTTGGCTTTTAATTTTATTTTAACTGAGGAACCTACTTTCAGCAAACTTTCCGACCTTTGACCTTTCGACCTCTGTGGTCTAGTGGTTTGAGTGTCGGACTGCTGATCACGAGAACGTGGGTTCAATTCCCACAGGACACAAATATTTGTGTGATGAACATGAGTGTTTGTCTTGGTCTAGTTGTTTCTTATGTATTATAAGTATGTATTTACAAAAAAAAAAGGATATAAGTATTATATCCATTGTCTAGTACCCATACCACAAGCTCTGCTTAGTTTGGGACTAGATGGTGCTGTGTAAAAATGTTCCAAAAATATTTATTTATTATTTATTATTTCTGGTGAACCTAAGGCTAAAATCGCTTGCGCTCAGTATTCGAACGCAGCCGTAGGTACACACGGCTACACATCAAGCTGTACATTTCCAGTATAAGCTGACCTCGCATTGTATAGGTTTTCCTTACAACGCGAGGTCAGCCTTTACTGGTTTTGTACAGCTTGATGTGTAGCCGTGTGTACGTGTAATGTAGCAGGATTAATTCAAGGGACTTTGTCGACAAAATGTATCACCGGGAAGGACCGTGACTGTGCCTCATACCAGCATAAGTACTACTTCTTTATTGGTCTGTTTACTTATCATTGTGGCTGCTGAATTAAAGCCTCTTATTCAGCAACATGGCAAAATAAAAGCAAGAATAACGATAACGATATTTTCCAAATATTTATTTATTTATTATATTCTTTATTGTAAATTACACCAAACGAAAACAGACTAGTTTACAGAAAGATTAAGTAAGTACAATGGGCGGTCTTATCGCACAAGGCAATGTCTTCCAGACAACCTTTGGATGGACTAGAAGAATGGGAACCGATCGTGGGTAGGTACGGTGTAAAAGTAGGTACGTTTCGTACATAATATATGTCCGCGCGTAGCTCAAGGTTTCATCAGGATTCATCACCAAATAAATTTCTCATAACTCTAAATTATGTATTTTCCGATTATTACATGAACTGACCAGAAGAAGAAGTTTTACAACAAGAATGACAGCCCGCGCAAAGCACAGTGTCTCCATCTTTATATTACTACAATCAAATAGACCCAACGGAGTCACTAAATACATTTTAATTTATAAATGAACACTAAAATAATTAACCAGTCGTCGTGATAAAACTAATATTAATTTAGATAATCTCTAAACATTATATAAACCAACAAATCATGCCAGATATTAAAATATGAAACAATATAAAGCGGAATTATCAGAACCACAAATTTAAATTAACAACATTTAAATTAATCATTTCATTAATCTAATTAGAATATTCGAATTATAATTATCATAATTTTAACATTATTTACAACATTAATTTAATTAATACGGATCATCAAATATTAAACTTTACTAAACAAAAAGGTATCTTCTTTGATCTTTGATGATCTTTGCAAAGTACAACAAATACAACTTTGATGATCTTTGCAAAGTACAACAAATACAACAGCAAACTACATAGCAAATTCTAGAAATAAAAGATATTTATTTTAAAATACTTCATAATCTAATTAAAAGTAATTCATTGTATAAACTAGTTACCTCAAAATGGCAATAGATTGCGTTGTAAGCATCGATATTCGATATACCATAAACATTAATTGGTCTGAGTCCGAGTATAAATTAATATTTTAATGTTATAAGCTATGGAAAGCTATATTACTCTCAAATTACACTAGAGGGCGCAATGTTCAACCAACGCCAGGAAGAAACATTCAATACTGACCAGTAATAAAGATTAATATATTAAGTTCTGTCAAAAAAGTGTAAACAAAATTGATGGCAACACTAGCGCGCCCATACGGCCAGACTGACTCAAGCGCGCTCTCGGCGCTTCTAAATTACCTAAATACATTGAGTTACAGCTTGGCATAAAAGAGTACACAAAATGGGGCAGCGCCACCAGTCGTACATTGAAAATGTAAAATATTCATATAAATTCTATTTGTGTTTCCAGGCACATTTTTTTGCATGATCAAATACACAAATTGACACAATACCTACAAAGATAGAAAATTTGTTCGGTTTTTAGACTTTTTTGACAGACCGTATGTACATTGCAAAATAAATCACAACATTTTCTTTAATTATCACTTACTAGTAACATAAATATATATAAATCGGAAAATCTCAGTTCTCTCAATTTAAGTCTCACAAAAGCAATTTTATTGGTAATCATATTTATCATAACATTAGTAATTAATTATCATCTTCAACGTTTATTATAAAATTATTAATTAATTGATTATTTATCACAGGCAAACAATGTCACACAGCATAATTGTAGATCAGACGAGCTTACCTGTAAGCGAAGTCTTGATTCTAATTTTATGAGCTGCGATCTGAAATATAATTGATATTATACATTGTAGTTATCTAATCCGAGCCCTTAGACACCGCGTTTCGTTTAGAAAAAAAAAATAAGTTAAAAATACCATATTTATTATTTCTAACTGCTGGCCACCCCGGTATATGTCACTAGTTTTAGAGATAACGAAGATAAGGAACAAGCCCTGTTGCCTGTACAGGGCAGGTTCCACAATCTAACATTCACTATGTTCATCTGAAAGATTAACGAAGAATGTTTACTAATTATTGCAGCTTTGGGACTGTTGGTGGCGGGTGGGTGATTATATTTCAGATCGCAGCTCATAAAATTAGAATCAAGACTTCGCTTACAGGTAAGCTCGTCTGATCTACAATTTTATTTCGCTGCGATCTGAAATATAATTGATATTATACATTGTAGATGTTCAGAGTTTGCTGCAATAATTAAATTGGATATTTAAATATAATTTGTTTTGATTTATTAAACTCTATACTAACATCAGGGATACCTAATGTATAATGTAGAAATATTAAACAATAGTTGGTAATCAACAGACAGAACGTTAAATATCAATAATCCATTGTCTAGCACCCACAGCACAAGCTCTGCCCAGTTCTGGACCAGATGGTGCCGTGTAAAAATGTCCCAAAGACATTTATTTATTTATTTATCAACCTAAGATATGAAATGTACGAGATTGAAGTACATGCTAATGTATTTTCTTGTTTATTACATGACATATTATGTTGTTTGACATCATTAAAATGTAAGTAGGGATTATTGTTATAATAAATAACTGATAATGCAAAGTTGATGAATAAGATTCTTCACTAATGAGAATTATAATATTGGGTTTTAAAGATATTTTTGAGCTGTTTTCTATCCAGCTGCCTTTCAGTTTCAATGTACACACAGCGTCCTTAATTGATTACCCCTCATGTTCTAAAATTTGTTCATAAGTGGGGGTAACCAATTGGTGTAGCTGACTGTACCTCTTTCTTCATGTTTTTTAACTATTAACTAATGGTTTTACTGTTAGGTTTTTCATGGGATTTTTCGAAAGGTATAAGTAAGGTTCATCATTACCTATTTATTTCTAACAGTTTAAATATGGAAGTAAAAATAAAAATCTATTAAATTATATTATTGTAAGTTGGACTTAATCACAATTGTCTTAGTAAAATCTGTTATTTAGGTTTATTTATTGTTAAATACAATAAATAAAATTGTTAATTAATTATTGATATGTTTATCTATCAGCCAACTTCTTGGCAAGTTTTCCTAAAGTTAGTCTTGTGTTATTAGGCCAGGAAGGTGGTGATGAAATTGGATATTTTTGTAAGATTCTATGAACAAGAGTGTTTTGATAATGATTTTCCAAATCTGTATGCACCTATAAGGAATCTTATAATTATATCAGCCTTATCCACTTGTGGACTGATCAGGGCTGATAAGGCTCCAAGTTCATTGCAAGCCAATCCTGAGTTTTGATGAACAGATGCTGTACACTAAATCCATAGGTTCTGTACCAGGTCGGTCCACCATACTTTATAAGTATGTAGTATTGTTTTGTAGGCATTTCTTATTAGACGAATAAAAGAAAAAATAGATGAAATAATTTGAAGTTTTTGTGTTATATGCTTAGGACCTTACTCCATGAAATATGTTTACCATAAGTCAATTTTAGTCTGACCAAGTTGTAAGTAAATTAAGCTGAATTTATTGAGTGACAGTTCTCTTACTGTATTGTACTTGGTGTTTCTGCATTATTGATCTTTTATTCTGGTTGTCTTTAGTTTAGCATATTAAGAAGCATAAATGTGAACTAGTCTCTTGACTATGACCAGGTCCATATCCATATAATAATACCTCAGGGTGCATTGTTTAAGTGAAGAAATTGTATGTTTCCATTTTGTTAAAGCAGATGATGGCAGTTGTAATATTGATTCTTAACAGCAAAGCAAGTGATAATATGTTAATACTTGTTAAGCAAATAATTTTTAATGTTACATATTATATGCTGCGATTAATTTTAGTTTATATGGAAATTTTAATAATAAGTAGTATGGACAACCTTTTATTGTGATCAAAATACACCAATGTGGTCACTCTCACTATGCCTCCTTCAAACCCTTTTCAGTAAAAGAGGCTTCTGATATTTTATGACCAACGCTGAATTTGGTATTCAGTACCCATACTAAAATTATTTATAGTATTGTAATTATTATTAGAATTATAGAGGTTTTCAACAACAACAACAACTTCAACAACTTCTAGGCAAAGTGGCTGCTAATTTGTTAGTTAAATTAAATATCTGTAATATACACTTTATTTTCTATGTGTTGTTCTAGCTCCACACTTGTGTATTAATTATAAAACCTAGAAATTTACATTGTTTGTTGGTAACTCCTCTATTTCTGAGAAGAGGCCCATACCTCTGTGCCCGTACCCCGCAGGGGGATAGTTATGGGTTGATGATGATTAGTTAGTCTTTTCAGGGTTTATTAGCAATCCACCCAAAATGTTTTAATAAATTTAGAGTAACATTTAATTTTTCAGTACATCCTTGATAAGTTTTGACCTCTATGTGGGTAAACATCAAGGTAAATAGTTAATAATTAGTTAATAATTATTTATAAACCCTTGGTTAACGCACTATCATATGTATCTGAGTGATAAACCATGATGGAACATAGCTGTGAAACATAATTGTTTAATAGCAGTACTAAATCAATGACACAATTTTTTTCTGTATTTTTACCCGACTGCACTGCAAAGAGTGCTTCGTTGGTCTAGTGGTTGCTTGCGACCGCTGAGCGTGAAGTCCTGGGTTCGATTTCTGGGTTGGGCAAAGTGTTATTGGGTTTTTCCATTAGGAAATTCTCAGTAGCAGCCCAGAGTCTGGATTTGTGCCCGGTCAATGGCAATAGGCTCGCCCCCTATTACAGGGGACTATAACATAACCGGCGAAATGTGGGTGCACTTTTACACCTCTGCTTACCCCTTCGGGGAAATACAGGCGTGATGTTATGTGTAATGCACTGCAAATACAGGGTCTACTACTACTTAGTCAGTATTAAAAGTTTCTATGAATAAATTAATCAATGATTCCATTGAAGGAACACATGTAAATATTTTTATATAAATCTTAGCGGTTTGATACTGCACAGGCTGCGCAGCAGCCCCGACACCAACCTGCATGCGATAGCCGCCTGGGCTGATAGCCCTCTTGTGGGCACTGGTCACCCGGACTAAATCTCTGCTAGTTATTAAGTACTAACATAGAATAAGTTGCATTTGTTACTAACACATTGTAGACCAATTTGTTGTCTGAAAGATAAAGAATGTTGATTTGAAAGAATTTTGATATGATTTGCTCAAAATAATTTTCTTTTATTTATGGTGTTAGGTTATCAATTAAGGGTAAACCTGAATGTGCCATTATATTATGCATCATGGAAGGTTTTAAGTAATGGATTCATTATTGGTAGATATGTTGACAAGATGACAGCATTGATGTGACAAGTCTGTTTGTTTATAATGATATTATTTCTAACTATGACAAATGACTAGTTAGAATACATAAAGGTATCATGTGGTATCTCGTACACTTGTACCCTTTTTAAAATGACAGGATCGTCAGTTATGTATTTCCAGCATCTACAGTACTTAGATAAATTGTTAGTATGTGGTTACCTGGTTGGTATATTATATGTATATATGGTTGGTACATTTCAGTATCAGCCTTGTGGGTCTTATGCTCTCTCGGAGCTGATGGATAGGTTGCTTTGTCAGAGCTGGTACACATTGGTTATTCTTCTAGAGTTGGAAAGAGTTTCAAGAGCCGAGTATCGATCCGAGGAATCACAATACAACCGAGCATAGAAATAAGGCAGTTCCTGAGCAGCTATGCCAACCTTACCACTTGTAGCGGCTTAATGCACTTGTGAATATATTATTAAGTCTAATAAAAGTTCACACCATGTGTGATATCTCTTGATTTTGATTAATATTTATCATCAAGTAAAGGTTTTACTTTCATTTTGCATACAATCCGTCATAGCTTTCCTTATAATAGAAGGCCAGTCATAGGTTAAGTCATATGTATGACTTCTCAATCCCTTGGTCCCTGAGTTTAGAGACTTCCGTGAGCACCGCTATCACTTTTGAATTAAGTGGTGGTGCATCCCAGTAAGAGTAGTTGTCAAGCAGTGTGTTTTTCCCCTAATGTAAGTAACCGTTTCTTGTGGGTACAGTTGTAGGAATATGCTTGGACTTTTCGTTGAGTGTTATGGATTCTACTCTTCTTTCTTAGGTTCATTTTTAAATGGGATGTTAAATAACGAAGAGCCTTATTTGAAGCATTTGTTATCAGCCATTGTAACAGAAACATGTTTACTGTTAACTTAAGCATCACGTACTTGATGGCAGATATTCATATGGACCACCGCCAGTGTTTATAAAAACGACTGAAAGCATCGCGTGCCCCGGTGGTCTACTAAAGCCTGACATGTAGTTTGCAAACCAGCTAGCGACATAGATATCTAATATCGCTCGAATATCTCGTATTCACTAGTTTCACTGTAAATGTAATACACACGCCTCATAAGCAGAGTAAGGTAAAGTTGTCGGTCAGAGTGTCGCCTTAGGGGCGCCACGAAGGCGACGTTTCAAGTACCTATTTGTTTTAGGTAAATCACGGGAAAAAACAGGTTTCGACGTGTTTGGAATAAGGTTATGATTATGGTTATGGTAAAACTCACCTGTTCTTTTATTTTACAATCAAGAAAGGGTTCACCTTCTTCAAGACTCGCATCCATCCAATAATCAGGGTTAGGTGTTCCTGAGAATAGAATAACTGCAACAGCGCGGCTGCGACATTCTGCACAGCCTGTCGTTCGATGGCCGTTCCTTCAGGCGAAAAGCACCCCCGTTTTCGCTTTCGGCTCTCGAACAAAGCACTTTCTAGCATTTTAATTGGTTTTCTTTCACTTGACACGATAATTTAGACAAAAATTAAAGAAAATATTCAAGGAGAAAAAATAAGAACGCAGATGTCATAAGGCGCGCGAAACAGAAGATCTAGCCAAGACCGGGAATAAACCAGGATACGCTTGGTGGCCAACCAGCGTTTGAGAAGGGATGTTTGGATAGGTCTTTAAGTAAACAGCAGTAACAGTAAAGTAAAGGATAAATCTTAGACTGATTAATTTTCTACTGTTGCCTTCAATCTTATTGTATGCCTAAATAGGTAAACTGTGCTGATCCAATCTTGTACCTATAAGAACTGTAATGTACCACTGTTGACACAATAAAATTATATACTACTATACTATACTATAAACACAACAACAACGACAACCACTTCAACATTTTTCTTTCTTATAGCGAAACAGTTACTCAGATAATCTTTAATACCAGGGCATAAACAGTAGCATAAAATTCGGTTGTAAAAAAGCTGAATCATCAAAACTGTATGAGCGTATACACTCGCTACGGTAGTTTTTTTTTTTTTTTTTTTTTTCATATTTTCTTTGAAAATACCGCTCGACCATCCAATTCTTCCTTGCCATATTTTACAGAATAGAAACAAAAATAAACAAGCAGTAATAATAATAAAAGCATACTCTGCTTTACTAGGCCTTCAGCTCTAGGTCATGCAACAGATCAATAATAGGTATTAGTGACCAATAATATCAGTGTGAAATGGCAAAATTAACCGATATACTTGTGAAACGCCACGCCATGCGCCATTCCACGGGCGCTCATTGAAATACTGATGAGAGTTTATTGTGCTTTAAACAAATAGTTTTACAAATTAGTGCTTGGAGTCTCCTTTTAAGCAATTAATGCCTGTGTTAGGAGACTCCGCTCTTCCAAAACATATTAGCTTATAGTTAAGTTCAAGGCTAGTTTAAATTACACAAATATATCATATTAGGTACTACTATAAATTAGTCTAAAGATACAAATAATAAAAAAAATATTTTCTTAAATTATATTTTACATTTCCTTTTCTTTGTTTGTGGTGAGGTGTGGTGGTGAGGTGTATGTGGGGTGTATGGGGGTGCGTGTGTTATATGTTGGGGTGTTATGTATGAGAGGGTGTATGTACATGTGCGGTGGGAAGGGGCAAGGGTGTTTAACAGTCTTTCAATGTGCGTATGTATGTTTAGGGTGCTGTGTAGTTAACCCACAGAGTGCATGTATAGAACGACCGACAGTATGCTGTAAACAGCGTAGCTTTTACTTCGGACGTGCATTTTGCAAAACTGCGAGCCAACATATTGCAGCGGACATTAAAGCTACTTACCATCCAGCTGCATTCTTTTGATGGAATCTATTTAAAGTCGATGTTATTTCGAGACACTTTCGATTCTTTAATTAAGAATAAGGATACCATCCATGATATTAACGATTTCCATTATCTACGTTCTTCATTAGAGGCAGGCAGGAAATAATAATACAAAAAACACATACAATACATACATACATACATACATACATTTTAATACATGCTGAATTTTTAATCACTTGTTTTCCGAAAAGTAGTCATTGTACTCATCATTATGAACAACTTTTACTATGGGACCAACCCTGAAAGCATTGAGCACTAAAATATGGCATCATAATGTTTACGTTTGACTTATAAATCACTGTGTTGAAAATAATAAAACACGTGTTTTTCCGTTTATCACTCAGTACTAAAATATTGAGATATTGCATCTCAAAAATGACGTTTTTCCTAGCAACCTCACAGAAATTGGTATTTTTTCCGGGAAAATTATTTTATTACGAAAATTTTACTTACAATTTTTTTCCAAAAATGGAGTCTTTAAATTATATCTAATGCCTATAAAAAATTTTATGGTGATTAAAAAGTCATTCTGTAGAAAATATGGCCCTACTACTCATAGCCATAATATTCATTTGCGTTGGGTCAGATAGATATAATGGGCAGTTTTAAATACGTGGATAGGCACATATTATTGCTTCTGACTGTAGAATGATGGTATTTGACTTACTTTACTATTTTGTTCACAGCTTTCTGGGTGTGTCCGCTTGCATTCTTGAAGATATATTAAGTTCTCAAATCTTGGAATCAACCATGATTTTCAACATTTTCTTCTCACTAACTACGACTGCACACACCATGACCATAAATTCAGGTGAGTTTATTGATATTCGTCGCCTTTGATACTTTCATTGCTATGAATATAATTATTTTAGTTATGTAAACAAGTAAAACGGCTTTTTCTCAAAAATGCTTGGAGATTCGAGCATTATTTTGACAAACTTCTTCTAGATAAATTATTGTAAACGCTTTACTGGTCAAAGCTATCTAGATTGTGGTCAAGAGCAGATCTATAAATCATTAAAAAAAAAAAAATACATGCGAGCAGAGCAACAGCCGGCAAAGCTAATATGAAAATCCATATCTGTCATGTTTAGCGGCCGAATAAATTATGAAAAATTATGATGGAAACTCATATATATGTAATATGTAATTTAAAAATGGTACGAACTTTTTATTCCGAAACATAGCAACCAATGAGGTGACCTATCAAAGATTTTATTTAAATTTCCGACTGGCTTGCAAATAGAGCTGCTCAAAGTAAATCAAAAGAAAAAAATGAACATATATCACCGCCTGAAAAATTATGGTTGTTCGTCATTCATTCTGAAATTTATAGTTGATTTAATTTAAGAAAAAATGGATTGGTACTACTTAGTCTGAATTTCCACGCATTATTTGAGAAAACAACTATACAAGCCTTGGCCGCTGCAGTAATGTACTATTTTTATACATGAAATCAATTAAGTACATGGTGGATTTTACCAAAGAAACAAAACAAGTTAGTCGGATTTTCATCTTCATTACACGACCTGTGTGTCTGTGTGTCTCTGACCCTGTTTTTCATTAAATAACAGGAGCAGTGGCTGACGTGACTGGATAGAGGAGGCCATCTTGTGCATCCAACGAGTCAATCGTCGTCGGCTTCTACTTCTAGCGGATACGCGCTGCTCGACGTGTGCCAATGCGCAAGCTTTGCGTCATGGCGAATGCGTTATTATTCGTCAATTAATGTCACTGACCGCCTCCAGAGCTGCTTTTTTTTTTTTTTTTTTTTTTTGTGTCCTGGCGATCTGTGTCTTCACATTAAGCCATTTCGTTGTCTGATTATGATAATCCGGTAATGTCTGTATTTTGGGAGAAACATCCGTTGATATTCCTCTCATCGTGCATTTTCCAGAGCTGCTGACTGAAAAACATAGCCCTCCTTCTGCCGCAGTCTGGTAAAAACTACACGATCTTGTGTTTTACTGTAATTAGGTAAATAAATAATTTTTGAAGAGCTAGATAAATACCCATTTCTTCTGTCGTGTCGACATGAGCTACATAATGATAATTAATTAATTCTGTCTGCATAAAGTGCATTAAGCTTGCTGTACCTATTTGCTTTTATGTATTATTTTGAGGATAACGGTGCTAGTTGCGTGATTACCTAAGGCCAGGCACGCATAGCGATTTTTATTCACGCTGTTTTTATTCGCGCACTGAGAGGTTTTTCCACCACTATTTTAATCGTCACCTGCTTATGATTCCATGTGTTACAGATTTTGCGATATAAAATTGCGCGGGTAAAAATCGCAGTGTGGTCTAGGCCTAAGTTTTGTATCATATTGTGTTTGCTTGTGTTATGCACACAGTTATGCATTATTGCGCAATTGTTTGTTAAGCTGAAGAAAAAATATATTATTGTATCTAAAATAACAGGATTATTTAAAATAATAATTGTTTTCTTGTTAGCATTTTTCATAGTACCTACATTAGTGTTATAAGTAGGTCTGCCCTTAGATTGTTTTTATTAATCGACAAGATACGCGTATCCTAACTGTGGGTTTGCACCAAAAAACATTTAATATGTAATGTCTCGAAACTTGTCATATGAAACTAATGTCACAGCTTGTTTTGTTGATTGTTACGTTCGCACTGCAGAAAACTGGGTAAATTCTTTGACAGATTTCAAGATTAGTTGTTGGCTGTGTTTGCACTGACTAAAAACTTATACATTGATATGTTTGTCTATAGATTTGTCACGGCTGACGTGCGCACTGATACTTAATCATGTGTCAAAACTTGTATAAATCTCGTTTTTTGTGTTATCCAATGAGGTCGGTAAACATTTATGGCCGAAAGCAGATACTTTGAAGTGTATCGAAATTAATTGTGAAACATGTCAATAGACTATGAAATGTCAAACAAGTTTCGTTTTCACAAGTTGTGTGATAATGCGAACGCGATTCGATACATTGACAGAAAACTGACTTTTCAACATGTTTTTTTGTGAATGTTTCATCAGTGCAAACTCACAGTAATAATATTTTTAATGTGAAAATCCGGATGTTTGGATGTTTGTTACTCAATCACGCTGTTAGGTCTGAACAGATTTCAATGAAACTTAATATATAAGGCTAACATTTTATACCGGGACGACGAACAGTTCCCGAGGGATGAGCGACAATCGACATCCACATGGGCAAAGCCACGGGTATAGGCTAGTTATACACGTATAAGAATTATGAGCAATGAATACAATAAACGGTTTTTTGTAAGCAATAAATTGTATTAACGGATTAAACTATACAATAGGTACACTCGACCAAACGGAATCATGACCCACCATAAGCTTAATTTTCTACAAACATTCTGATACAATTAGGTCGAATTTCGCCTAAACATATTTCCCTGGCAACAAACTTGCCATCAATTTTATTGGGCAGTGACAGTTAGTTTACCAATTTATTTGATTGACAGTTCATAACTTATATTCAAAATTTCCTAATTGCAGGACGATGCTAATAAGAAGAAAATTTTACTATTTTGACAATTTCATACGAATTATCGGCTGAATGGGTCATGATTCCGATTTGTTGACTGTACGTCCTGGTTTGTAGTAATAAAACTTTAAGGGCGGTAAATACATCTAATTTTGTCGATACATCCCATTTGTGGTATTTTATCGGGTTTTTTTTGTAAAGATTTAGGTAGCTTTATTGTATTTCTATAAGGAAGACCCCCTTCAAGGGGCCCTTTTTGTGACAATTACTCTTATGATAATTTACTTAGAGCTGTGATTCTTTTCATAATATGTAGAACAACTCAAAAACTAACAAAACAAAGCATAAAAAACAAATTTTTACTCTTAAAACTTTTGTAGTATTTTGAAAAAGAAAAAATAACGTGTAAAATAATTATTAAAATTTCACTTTCATGATTTAATACAAAAGTAACTTATGTTTTGTGTAACAGTAGTTTTTGTTTTGCTGGTGTATGCTGCAATGTTTCAAATGAATTTAAATTTACACTTCTGTGTGACTTAGGTCTTAAGTTATGAATGTTAGATGTCTAAGTTACCTACTTAGACATCTGCATAATCTAACAGTCGCATGCAACCTATGAGATGCATATACTTGCGCATCGTATGGAGCCCTTCGTGTTCAATATAACAATGCATTCAGGATGCTGGTGGGGCTACCGCGGTTCTGCAGCGCCTCTGGTATGTTCACGGAGGCGCGCGTTGTAATTATGCGTAAGCGCATTGCTTCGATGGTAGGCAGAGTTCGCGACAGCACTAACGGTATCCTGAAAATGATAGCAAATAGGGTGAACTGCCCATACATTAATAATGTTATTAGATTACATGTAATAATGAATAATTGAATGTAATTTAATGTATAATTTTGAGAATGAATATGTACTAACCTTTTATTAATATATTTACTAACACGACTGGATCTCTGTTATCTTATAAGTAATTAAAAAATAAGTCAAATTCAGTACCCTTCCCCGCTTCCCCATGCTTTCACACATTAACTCGTCCCACTCTCACACAACTTATACTTCAGATTGTAAATCTAGTTTGAAGTAAATCAATATTGTATAATTGCCTACCTACTAGGATTAGGAAGTGTAGTGACCGCGAAAACCTAAGAAATCACTACTAGGATTTTTCATTTTCCTCTTTTTTTCTACCGACATTCGTTTACTACATACATACATTTGTAAAAAATAATTTTGGAGGAAAACTGACTCCCAATTCATAGGTACTGACCTAGTTTGGAAGCCAGGGAACTTTTTTATTGTTTGTGTTTTTTTTGTATGATGACGTACGTGGTGGTGGTGTGGTTAGGTGTTCTGATTGGACCCCACATGTGGGATGCTTTTATCTATAAATGTAAATTATCACAACTACATATTTGTACACCTTTTAAAGTAGGATATTATTATGGTAAAAGAACTTCTGTTTAATATATGTATCACCTCATGTATACCCGTATTCAAGCAAATAAATTATTCGATTTGATTTGAAACTAGTTTTCATTTATGTCCTTCGCAATAACCTATAATATAGAAAATACTTTTTCTCAAACATGCTTGGAAATTCAAACATTATTTTGACAACTTTTTTCGAGATAAATCGAAAATGCTGTACCTACTGGTCAAATACATTCGAGCAACAGCCGGCAATGTTAGTGTGAAAATCCATATCTGTCCTGTTTAACGGCCAAATAAATTTAGTAATTTATTTGGCCTCTCAACAGGTCTATGAAAACTTATACTTATTCAAAAATCTTATTAAAAAATGGAACGAACTTTTTGCTCCCAAAAATAGCAATCAAGGACTAATCAAAGATTTGATTTAAATTTAGAACGAAAGAGAATATAACCACTACGTTTATTTAGAACTGGCTTGCAATTAGAAGTAAAAAAAGAAACAAATTAACATACTGACGTGAGAAATATAATTGTTGTTCGTCATTGTTTCTACAATTGACCATAGGTAGGTACTACTTAGTTCGTATTTCCACGCATTATTTTAGAAAAGTACTACACAAGCCTTGGCCGCAACCAGGCTTTGATGGACTCACGTATGTGTAGCTTGGCTTAGCCTCGGCCCACATTTTCACGTACGTCCATCAACGCCCCTGCAATAATGTACAATTTCTCCCACTTGCCCAGATATTGCTTCATTATTTAAAAAAACCGGCTAAGTGTGAGTCAGACTCGTGCAGTAAATGTTCCGTACCATCCATTGACCTGATACCCCATAGAAACTGATTTCATTTACGAGAGTTCATCAAAAGACATCAACGCACCAGCGAAAAATGCAATTTTTCAACGTTTTTTCTTCATGCTCTATCTTATGTGTAAGAAAGAGATAAAAAAAATCACATTTCACGTACCTACATCGTTGATGTCTTTTGATAAACTCTCGTAAATTAAATCACTGTCTACGGGGTATCAGGTCCATGGGTGGTACGGAACCCACACCACACTTGGCCGGTTTTTACTGATGGGGTGCCACTTAGCTCTTAGTAGGTTTTCAGTTATTTCAATAGGTAACCCTTTTTTGTAGTCGCATTCATTGATTATAAAATAGAATGTAAAACCTGTATCAGAAATGCGTGGTCATATTTAAAGAGCTCACTTACGGCCAAAATTAATATCCAATCTATCCACGATTTGCCCTACTTAGAGATAGGAATTTGACATAAGCTCCATACAAAATATGTCAAATTTCTATCTCTAGTAGGCCAAATCGTGGATAGATTGGATATTAATTTTGGCCGTTGCGTTAGTGATTGCTATAGAACAACTTTTGATAAGGGGTTAACCATGAAATCACGATCATGAAACACCTGATCCGTACTATTTGTCGAGCGACATCAATGATTTTCTAGGGAAAAGCAGTTTTTTTTATGGATTTCAGATTTGGCCCTATAGTAAAAGTTATTCTATGCTATGCCCTAAACGAGCTCTTAAAATATGACCACGCACATCTGATATGTTGTATTTACAATAATAGAATATTACAGTTTTTGAAAAACCAATGAAAATAAATTACATGTATCTATTATCTGTTAGTACTACGTTTCTTAGAAGGAATTTATTCCAATTAATAGGACCTTAACTAACAATTATTTATGTTAAAATAATATATGTTGAGTTTCGTAGAAAACCTTTTTTACATCATCTATGCTATATCTGCACTATGCTCATAGTTTAAATTTAAAATAACAATGTTCCACGTCTTGTCACTTGAGAAAATGGTACAATAAAAGAATGTCTAGATAAAATACATGTATTTAATTTCCAAGATTTGCGCTAGTACACATGAAGATATTTAATTTTAACATGGTAGCAGAGCGTGGTTGCTGTGCAAAAGAACGTGGTAGCTGTTAAAACGAGCATGGTTGCTGTTCAAATGTGTTCAAAGGTTCGTGGCGAGTTCCGTGGTTGCTGTTAAAAAAGGTCTGTGGTTGATGTAATTATTATTCCGTAAGAAAAATATAAAAAAGGTAACATGGAAGGTAAGGAAGAATTTAGATTACCGATATTTGATGGGTCCCACTACGAAAAATGGAAATTTCGATTAAAGCTATTCCTTCAAATGAAAAATTGTGTTGAGGCAATTGAGAAAGAGGTTAAGCCTGAGGAAACAACAGATATTGAGTGGAAAAAGATAGAACTAAAAGCAGAAAATTATATAGTTAACAGTATTAGTAATAACCAATTAGATATTATTATTTCTGAAGGTTCGGCATATAATATGATTAAGAAATTAGATGATATGTATCTTATTAGAGGATGTGCTAATAAATTATTGATAAAAAGGAAAATATTGAAAACAAAATATAAAGAAGAAAATCCAATTGAATCCTTTCAATTATTTGAAAAACTGATAAATGAGTTGAAAAGTGCAGGGGAGATAGTGAGTGAAGAAGATAGACTAAATTACCTTTTATTATCGCTACCAGAAAAATTCTCCCACATAGTAAATTTAATAGACGCAATGCCAAAAAAGGATCAAACAGTAGAATACGTGAAGTCAAAACTTATTTTAGAATTTAAAAAGAATGAGTCGGAATGTTTTGAACAAACATTTGCAAGCGGCAGTTTCACTTCAAGGACGTGCTATGAGTGTAATCAAGAAGGGCACTTTAGAAGAGATTGTCCTAGGCTAAAGTATCAAAGCAGTCATCGTGGGCAGTATTCAACGTACCATCGTGCTGCACGAGGTAGAGGTCGCCGAAGTTATAGAGGACGTAGAGGTAGCTACGGAGACAATAGAGGAAGAGGTCACCCTACAGCTGGATCTTCTAATGCCGCATTCAACGTAGAAGTAATGACAGCAGGAACGAATGCGAATACCGCTGATTCCATAAATTGGCTCCTTGATAGCGGATGCACCGACCATATAGTCAATAATGATAAATACTTTTGTAAATATAAATTGTTAGATAGTCCTGTAAATATTAGAGTAGGAGATGGCTTTAGTCTAAAGTCAGAGAAAATTGGGAACATAACTATGTGTTGTAATGTAAATGGACAAATACATGAAATTGACATAGAAAATGTGTAATATGTCCCGAGTATGAAAAGAAATTTGCTAAGTGTGTCATGTATTGTAAATAGACGTAACATGGTTAAATTCCAAAATGAAAATGCTCTAATATATAGTGCTCAGCATACGTTAGTGGCGATAGCCAATAAAAATAATAAGTTGTATGAATTAGATGGTAAGATAGCTAGTAATGTAAATACATACATAAATGAGAAGTCAATGTCAGTGAAAGAGAAATGGCACAGAGTTTTAGGACATGCAAATTTTTCAAAGGTTAATGAAATGTGTAGGCATAAAGTGTTAAACGGTTTACCCGATAGGTTTGAAGAAGGTTATGTACAGTGCGAAATCTGCCTGCAGAATAAAATGACTAATTTACCTTTTGAAAACAATAGACGTAGAGCAACAAAAATATTAGAAATAATTCATACAGACGTAAATGGCCCAATAACTCCGATAGGTAGTAACGGACAGAGATATTTTGTATCTTTTATTGATGACTATAGCAGACATGCTTCAGTATGTGTGATTAAAAATAAAAGTGACGTGTTTGATTCTTTTAGAACGTACGTGAACGCCATGCACAACCAAACAGGCACGCGGATAAAAGAAATTAGATGTGATAACGGTCGTGAGTATATAAATAGAGATTTTTATGAATTAGCAAAACGAGAGGGAATATATTTGAGGCCAGGTCCAGCGTATACACATGAATTAAATGGCGTAGCTGAAAGGTTCAACAGAACTGTAATGGATCGTGCTAGGTGCTTATTGACTGAAGCTAAGATTAACAAATGTTACTGGCCTGAATGTGTACTAACAGCGGCATATCTGGGTAATAGGATACTTACAAACACTAGAGTTAGAAAAAGCCCTTATGAAATATTTAATGGCATAAAACCAGACGTTAGAAATTTGAAATTGTATGGAAGTAAGTGTTTTGTTAGAGTTCCCGAAGAAACAAGAACTTCTAAATTAAACCCAAAAGGAGTAAAAGGAATCTTAGTTGGATACACGAACACGGGATACAGAGTATTAGTTGATAACAAAATAGTAGTTAGTCGACATGTTGTATTCATAGATCCAGATGCAGAGGTAATCCGATTTCGAGATGTAGATAGTGATGATGGAAAAGTTGCAGATAGAATTATTTATAAACATGATGAATTGACAGAGACAAGTGAAAATACCGAGTTAAAGAAAACAGAAACAAGTGATGTTGATGAATTTTATGATACCATAGAAGATGAAGAAGATAAAAATAAGAAACCTGAGGTTAAGGAGGTGAGTGCACCAAGTCGCCCGAGAAGAGAAAGAAAGTTACCCCAAAAGTTTAATGATCATATTGTCTATGTAAACGTTTGTGATGCCGGAGTACCAGATACTTATGAAGAAGCAGTAAATAGTTTGGAAGCGAAGAAGTGGAAAAATGCAATGAATGAAGAAATTAATAGCTTAGAACAAAACAAAACGTGGGAAATAGTTGACACTCCAATGAATAAAAAGATAATAGAAGTGAAATGGATTTATAGAATAAAATCTAATGGAAGATATAAAGCACGAGTAGTAGCAAGAGGTTTCCAACAAGTGTACGATGAAAACGAAGAAATATACTCACCTGTTGCCAGAATGGTAACAATGAAAGCTCTAATGTCAACCGCGTGTGTCAGAGGCTGGCATATAGAAAGTATGGATGTAGAAACGGCTTTTTTAAATGGAAATATTAAATCAGAAGTTTTTATATACCCACCAGACGGTTATGATGTTGAAGATAATAAAGTTTGCAAATTACAGAAAGCTTTGTATGGACTGAGAGAGAGTCCGAGAGATTGGTATGAGTGTTTTAATGATTTTATGTTGAACATCAACTTCAAAAGATCAGATTACGATTATTGTTTGTACATGGGATGTATAAATAACGTGAAGGTTTATTTATGTTTATATGTTGATGACATGTTGATCTGCGCGAAAGACGAGAAAATCATAAAGCAAGTCAAGCAAATGTTGAATAATAGATTTCGCATGAAGGACTTAGGAAAAGTAAAACAATATTTGGGGATTGACATCGATTACAAACCAGAATTGAAGAAAATGACTTTAAGTCAAAGCAAGTACATAGAAACCTTAGCAGAAAAATATAAGGTCAAAGAATCTAAGAAGTATGAAACTCCAATGGAACAAAATTTATCAATTGAAGCTGGTGAAATAAATAATAGTGATCTAAAGTATAGAAATTTAATTGGAGCTCTTTTATATGTAGCGAGTGGAACACGACCTGATGTTTCTTACAGCGTTAATTATATGAGTCGATTTCAAAACTCTTATAATGGTACACACTATAAATACGCGTTACGAATTTTAACGTATCTGTATCATACACGGAATTTAATACTTAATTATAACGCCGAATTCAAGGAATGTTTGGATGCATTTGTAGATGCAGATTTAGCGGCAGATAAAATCGATAGAAAATCAACTACTGGAATTGTGCTAAGAGTATACAACAACCCAGTAATGTGGAAGACGCATAAACAAAAAATAGTTGCAAGGGCATCTACTCATGCTGAATATTACGCATTAGCAGACTGTGTAGCAGAAGTTTTGCCAGTGATAGGAGTATTGAAAGATTTAGATGTTGTTATCAAAGAACCAGTTAAAATTTATGAAGATAATACTGGTGCCATTGCTCTTTCCAAAAACGGAAAATTTTGTAAAAATTCGAAACATATTGATATTAGCTATCACTTTATTAACGACTATGAGAGAAAAGGGATTATAAATGTCACTAAAGTTAATACAGAGGATCAGTTAGCAGACACATTAACAAAAGCTTTAGGCAAAATTAAATTTGGCAAATGTAGACAATTTTTAAATGTATTCTAATGATGTATAGTTTAGGTGTTAGTGTTACTTCTGTTTGTTAGTTTGTGTTTGTGTTGTTAGTGTTGTTTGTTTTTATGAATAGTGATAGGCAGGGAGTTAGACTGAGATAATTAGTTAATGTTAGGAAATTGTGTCTATACACTTTATGATTTTAGTGTTATATTAGTTATAATTGTTATTATTGTATTTTCTACAAAACTCAAGGAGGTGTGTTAAAATAATATATGTTGAGTTTCGTAGAAAACCTTTTTTACATCATCTATGCTATATCTGCACTATGCTCATAGTTTAAATTTAAAATAACAATGTTCCACGTCTTGTCACTTGAGAAAATGGTACAATAAAAGAATGTCTAGATAAAATACATGTATTTAATTTCCAAGATTTGCGCTAGTACACATGAAGATATTTAATTTTAGCAAATCCCCTTACACTTAATACTGGTTACAATATTAATTTGTTGTCTCAATACAGTACCTACAAAGTAAGAAAGTTGTGTTGAAGTTTTAGCGGTGGAAAAATACTGAGTGATGCTACTCACACATGCATAGTATCTACGTATTATAGCTAACTTTGCATGTGTAGTCACACTTTAACAAGCTACATTCCTCAATCGATTTCACTTCCCTACCTTCTTTAACAAAAAAAAAACAAGTATTATTGAGGGTACCTTTTGAAATAAATTGGCTTGTTATGTTACAAATTGATGTTATGACACGATTATTAATTAGAGATCTACGCAATAACAAGAGAATAACAAAATAACAAATATTGTTTCGCTATGTTTAGAATATTTAGGTACCCATTATATGGCGTAGATATGCATGCTTCTTCATCAGACGACAATGTGTAATTTTTACAAGCTCTTATTTAGCTCTCAATGTTTGTTAGTTGGTTTAGATTTACCAGTAAATATTTAATGTCTTTGGTTTAGATAAAATCTTGCATGCCAAATTTGAACCAGTTCCCGTTATCAAATAAATTATTTCTTTCTTTCTAAGTAGCTCTAAAAATTTTTGGCGACCGTGACAAGATTTCTTTTTTTTTAGGGTTCCGTACCCGAAGGGTGCCAAACGGGACCCTATTACTCTCGCTACGCTGTCCGTCCGTCCGTCCGTCCGTCTGTCTGTCTGTCACAGGGCTGTATCTTTTGAATGGTAATAGGTAACCGGTTGAAATTTTCTCAGAATATCTGTTGCTATGAGGTGTATCACGACAAATACTAAAAACAAAAAAAAGTCCAAAACCAAAGGGGGTCCCCATACAAGAAACCTCAAAAAACATGCATTTTCAACGTTTTTTTTTTGCTCTATCTTCAAAACGGTAATACCAGCGTCAAACTTGGTCAGATTATAATGCAATAAGACAAACATAGACATATGTGGTGGTATCTGCGTAAGAAAGACATGCAAAAATTCATATTTCTCGCACTGTGCGTTGATGTCTTTTTATAAACTCTCGTAAATTAAATCAGTTTTTATGGGGTATCAGGTCGTTGAGAGGTACCGAACCCTTGCTGTGCGAGTCCGACTCGCACTTGGCCGGTTTATTTTCTTTTTTATCGTAGGTATAGGCTGGTGAAACGAGCTAAAGGCCCACCTGATGTTAAGCGGTTACCTTTGCCCATGACAACTGCAATACCACCTAGGCTGTGACCTAAATGGTACCGCAAGTCGGTTCGCCAAACTGAGACATGAAGATGGAAAGTCTCATGTGATTGTAATTTCACCGGCACCCGTACCCTTCAGACCGAAACACAGCAATGCAAGCTTTCAGGTCACCCACCTATAAATATGCAACTAACAATCTTGGGAGCTTTGATCTTGATCGAAGTTTGGGAGTAACCCATACCTAGGTAACAAATGTCTAAATATTTACCTACCTACGTATAAGTATGCAATGGTACGTGTAAGTACCCGATGGGGCAGTAAAGTTCTGGAGTGGTGACCGCGTACTGGAAGGCGCTGCGTGGGTAGACCCCCCACAAGGTGGACCAACGATCTGGTGAAGGTCGCGGGAATCCGCTGGATGCGGAAGGCGCAGGACCGGTCGTTGTGGCGATGCTTGGGGGAGGCCTATGTCCAGCAGTGGACGTCTTTCGGTTGAAATGATGATGATGATGATATCGAGAGTAGAAATAGTTTCATAAAAAACAAACTTAAGTAAACCCATAAATAATTTCTATATATCTATTCCTACCTACCTAACTAACCATTAGGTATTTCATCAAATTAAATTAAATCAAATAATTTATTCCGCACAAGATATCGTGTAGGTAGGTACCTACCTACCTACCTACACAGATATTACAATTAATTACAAGTCCGTAAGCATGCGAAAATTATGCTAAAACAATAAAATTATAATTACACATTACCTAGGTAGGTAGGTACTGTTGAATATAATAAATACTTATATACGTACCTAATATCATTACTATTATTATGTCACAAATTCACAATTATTGTTGTCTCCGCCACCGCTTGACCAATCAAGGCTCCCCAAGTTTCGCTACACGCCACCAGCCAATGACGGAGCGGGAATATCACGCGACGCGCAGCCAGCCAATGACAGAGCGGAAATATCACGCGACGCGCCGGCTAACTAACAACTTCCATTATTCATTCAATGTTGAATACAAAAATCACACGAATTAAGCTTCATCTAGTCAATATCAAAAAATCTAGTTTTCTTTTGTTCCCATCGCGAACAATTGTTTATATTAGGTATTTTTTTATAATAATACTAGCTTTTACCCGCGGCTCCGCTCGCATTAAATTCTGCTAACCCACGTCAATCCAGTCCAGTCCAGTCCAGTCCAGTCCATTCCATTCCAGTCCAGTCCACTGTCCCACTGTCCCGCTGTCCCGCTGTCTCGCTGCCCCACTGACCCGCTGCACCGCTGCCCCACTGCCCCAATGCCCCGCTACCTCACTGCCCCGCTGCCCCGCTGCCCCTCTGCCTCGCTGCCCCACTATCCCACTGCCCCGCTGCCCCACTGCCCCGCTGCCCCACTGCCCCGCTGCCCCACTGCCCCGCCTCCTGCAGCCCCACTGCCCCGCTACCCCACTGCCCCGCTGCCCAGCTGCCCCGCTGCCCCACTGCCCCGCTAACCCACTGACCCACTGCCCCGCTTCCCCGCTGCCCCGCTGCCCCGCTTCTCCACTGCCCCCTTCCCCACTGCCCCGCTGCCCCGCTCCACCACTGCCCCACTGCCCAGCTGCCACGCTACCCCACTGCCCCGCTGCCCCACAGCCTGCCCAGCTGCCCCACTGCCCCACTATCCCACTGGCCCGCTGCCCCACTGCCCCGCTACCCCACTGCCCCGCTGCCCAGCTGCCCCGCTGCCCCACTGCCCCGCTACCCCACTGCCCCACAGCCCCGCTTCCCCACTGCCCCGCTGCCCCATTGACCCGCTGCCCAGCTGCCCCGCTTCCCCACTGCCCCGCTAACCCACTGACCCACTGCCACACTGCCCCACAACCCCACTGCACCGCTGCCCCGCTACCCCACTGCCCCACGGCCCCGCTATCCCCGCTGCCCACTGCCCCACTGCCCAGCTGCCCCACTGCCCCGCTGCCCCACTGCCCCGCTGCCCCACTATACCACTGCCCCACTGCCTGCCCCGCTGTCCTCAACTGCCCCGCTACCCCACTATCCCACTGCCCCACAGCCTGCCCAGCTGCCCCACTGCCCCGCTGTCCCGCTGCCCCGCTGCCCCACTGCCCCACTGCTCCACTGTCCCACCGTCCCACCGTCCCACTATCACTGTCCTACTGTCCCACTGTCTGCCCCTCTGCCCCCACTGCCCCGCTGCCCCGCTACCCCACTGCTCCCCTGCCCCGCTACCCCACTGACCCGCTGCCCCGCTGACCCACTGCCCCGCGGCTCAACTACCCCACTGCCCCACAGCTTGCCCAGCTGCCCCACTGCCCCGCTTCCCCACTGCCCCGCTGCCCCATTGTCCCGCTGCCCCACTGCCCCACTGCCCCGCTATCCCACTGCCCCACTGCCCCGCTGCCCCACTGCCCCGCTACCCCACTGCCCCACTGCCCCGCTACCCCACTGCCACACTGCCTCGCTGCCCCACTATCACACTGCCCCACTGCCCCGCTGCCCGGTAACCCACTGCCCCGATGCCCCGCTTCCCCACTGCCCCGCTGCCCCACTGTCACGCTGCCCCACTGCCCCGCTGCTACCCCACTGACCCGCTGCCCCGCTGCCCCGCTGCTCAACTACACCACTGCCCCACTGTCTGCCCAGCTGCCCCACTGCCCCGCTTCCGCACTGCCCCGCTGCCCCGCTGCCCCACTGCCCCGCTGCAACGCTGCTCCACTGTCCCACCGTCCTACCGTCCCACTATCACTGTCCTACTGTCCCACTGTCTGCCCCTCTGCCCCCACAGCCCCGCTGCCCCGCTACCCCACTGCTCCCCTGCCCCGCTACCCCACTGACCCGCTGCTCCGCTGACCCACTGCCCCGCTGCTCAACTACCACACTGCCCCACAGCTTGCCCAGCTGCCCCACTGCCCCGCTTCCCCACTGCCCCGCTTCCCCACTGCCCCGCTGCCCCATTGTCCCACTGCCCCGCTGCCCCACTGCCCCGCTATCCCACTGCCCCACAGCCCCGCTGCCCCACTGCCCCGCTACCCCACTGCCACACTACCCCACTGCCACACTGCCTCGCTGCCCCTCTATCACACTGCCCCACTGCCCCGCTGCCCGGTAACCCACTGCCTCGCTGCCCCGCTTCCCCACTGCCCCGCTGCCCCACTGTCCCGCTGCCCCACTGCCCCGCTGCTACCCCACTGACCCGCTGCCCCGCTGCCCCGCTGCTCAACTACCCCACTGCCCCACTGCCTGCCCAGCTGCCCCACTGCCCCGCTTCCGCACTGCCCCGCTGCCCCGCTGCCCCACTGCCCCGCTGCCCCACTGCCCCGCTGCACCGCTATACCACTGCCCCACTGCCCCGCTGCCCAGGTAACCCAGTGCCCCGCTGCCCCACTGCCCCGCTACCCCACTGCCCCGATACCCCACTGCCACACTACCCCGCTGCCCCACTATCACACTGCCCCACTGCCCCGCTGCCCCGGTAACCCACTGCCCCGCTGCCCCGCTTCCCCACTGCCCCGCTGCCCCACTGTCTTGCTGCCCCACTGCCACGCTGCCCCACTGCCCCGCTGCCCCGGTAACCCAGTGCCCCGCTGCCCCACTGCCCCACTGCGCTGCTACCCCACTGCCCCACTGCCTCGCTACCCCAAGGCCACACTGCCCCGCTGCCCCACTATCACACTGCCCCACTGCCCCGCTGCCCCGGTAACCCACTGCCCCGCTGCCCCGCTGGCACGCTGCCACGCTGCCCCACTGCCTCGCTGCCCCGCTGCCCCTCTGTCTCGCTGCCCCGCAGCCCCACCACGCTGCCCCGCTGCCCCACTGTCCCACTGCCTCGCTGCCCCGCTGCCCCACAACCCCACTGCCCCGCTACCCCACTACCCCACTGCCACACTATCCCACTGCCCCACTGGCCCACTGCCCCGCGGCTCCACTGCCCCGCTGTCCCAACGTCCCACCATCCAACTGCCACTGTCCTACTGTCCCACTGTCCCACAATCCCACTGTCCCACGGCCCACTGTCCCACTGTCCCACTATATCACTAATCACTATCGTCCCGTCCCATGTCCCATGTCCTGTCCCATGTCCCATCCTATGTCCAGTCCCATGTGCCGTCCCACTGTCCTGTCCCATGTCCCGTCTCATGTCCCGTCCCATTTCCCGCCCCACTGTCCTGTCCCATGTCCCGTCTCATGTCCCGTCCCATTTCCCGTCCCATGTTCCGTCCCCTGTCCCGTCCCCTGTCCCGTCCCCAGTCCCGTCCCCTGTCCTGTCCCCAGTCCCATCCCCTGTCCACTCCACTCCACTCCATCGTACATTACTATCCGCTCGTGCAAATGCATAGAAGCTTCGATCTGTCGGGTGAGTACGCAACCCACGAATTTTTTTTTTCTTTTTTTCTTTCTTTCTTTCTTTCTCAAAACCCATACCAGTTTTTTAAGTCAGATCATCAGCTTTCAAACAAACAAAAAAAACATCAAAATCGGTCCAGTAGTTTTAGCGTGATGCTGGAACAAACAAACAAACAAACAGACGCTAGACGTTTACAATTTTATAATAGTTAAGATGATGTATGTTTCAATTTCAGATTAATATCTTTAAGCTATTTTCATTCATTTCATTTAGCCTAATTTAGCCTTTATTGACTTTGCACGCCCACATTTAATTCCCTTTTAAGTGTACCATATAACACGCTAGCTTTACACGGTAATAACATGGGTTTCTAGCAAATTTCAGCCCAAAAAGATACCCAGTACTAGGGCTTCGATTCCGAGATTCCGAGATCTCGAAATATCGGAATCTCGCTACATTTTTCACGTATTTATAATAACGGAATTAGAAAGTAAAATATCGGAATTCCGATATTTTCCAGAAAATGTTCATACATGTTCTCATGGACATCAAAAAATCCGAGAGCTAGTTAAAGCAAAGACTAGTGGTGTGCCTCGAACGGAGACCTTACAACAAACTTTTTAATTTGTAATGTATTTTCCATTCATAAATCTTATTTTTGTTGAATATTGACGAGTTAGAAGACTGGCCAGAAAGTGCTAGTGAGAAAATGCTCTTGCTTTTATAGCTTATAAAGTATTTTTTCACTTATTAATGACAATTTTTGTTATTGTTTTTGAACGACAGGCCCATCTCACTTCTGAGTCATGTCTACAAGCTGTTTTCGAGAGTCATTACGAACCGTCTTTCGCGTAGGTTTGACGACTTCCAGCCTCCCGAACAAGCCAGATTCCGAAAAGGCTTTAGCACCGTAGACCACATACATATGCTGTGGTAGGTTATACAGAAGATCAAAGAGGCACGTTATACACGTGCCTCTTTGTTTAGCGTTTGTGGACTACGAGACTCGGGCTGTACTACAGTCTCTTCAATGGTGCCAGATTGACTATTGGTACATCAAAGTGTTAAAGTCATTGTATGAAAACTTCACTATGTCAGTCCGATTACATGACCAAGCCTACCTTTCTGCAGCGAGGTGTAAGACAGGGAGATGTGATCTCTCCGAAACTGTTCACTGCTGCATTGGAAGATGTCTTCAGGTTTCTGGACTGGAAAGGGCTAGGCATTAACATAAACGGTAAGTATATCACTCACCTTTGGTTTGCCGACAACATACAGTCATAGCAGAGATCATAGAGGACCTCAGTACAAAGCTCGATGACCTCAGTAGAGCTTCCGATAGAGTGGGTCTTAAAATCAATATGGACAAGACAAAGATTGTGTCGAATTCCCATATAGCACCCATTCCCGTAAACGGAAAATCTACACTCGAAGTTGTTGACGATTATGTATACCTAGGACTTTGACTAATCAAAGACCTAGGACAAACTGTCCAGGTAGGTAGGTCCAACTTCGAGAAAGAGGTCAATCGTTGAATTCGACTCGGATGGGCAGCGTTCAGGAAGCTACGCAATATCTTCTGGTCCAAAATACTGCAGTTTCTCAAGAAGAAAGTCTTTGACCCGTGTGTGTTGCCAGTAATTACTTACGGTACTGAAACGTGTTGTTTTTTTTTATAGTACAGGATTGCGAAACGAGCTAAAGGTCCACCTGATGTTAAGCGGTTACCTTTGCCCATAACAACTGCAATACCACCTAGGCTGTTACCTAAATGGTACCGCACGTCGGTTCACCAACTGAGACATGAAGATGGAAAGTCTCATGTGATTGTGATTTCACCGGCACCCGTACCCTTCAGACCGAAACACAGCAATGCAAGCATCAATGGTTGCTCACAATGGGCCTGATAAGAAGGCCCAAAGTCTCTCAAAGGGCAATGAAGGGCTATGCTTGGAGTGTCCCTGCGTGATTGAATCAGAAATGAGGAAATTCGCAGGAGAACGAACGTAACCAACATAGCCCGAAGAATTACCAAAGTTAAGTGGCAGTGGGTGGGGCTCATTGCTCGCAGAAGGGATGGCCGATGGGGCAGTAAAGTTCTGGAGTGGTGACCGTGTACTGGAAGGCGCAGCGTAGGTAGGCCCCTCACTAGGTGGACCCACGACCTGGTGAAGGTCGCGGGAATCCGTTGGATGCGGAAAGCGCAGTTCCGGTCGTTGTGGCGATGTTTGGGTGAGGCCTATGTCCAGCAGTGTACGGCTTTCGGCTGAAATGATGATGATGATGACAGGCCATACAGGTTTATTAGATCATAAAGACCCATTAGTTTTCAAAAGCAACATTTTTGGCATAATCTCCACTTTTTACTCTACAAACAAGATTAGGTTTTCATTTTAAATCAAGTCCTAGTAGTATTTCAAAATATTGTGTCTCAATATCGGAATCTCGGAATTCCGATATTTTGAGGTCAATATCGGGCCCAATTCCGATATTGGAAAAAAGGCGATATTGAGAAGCCCTACCCAGTACGCACGGCTACAAATCAAGCTGTATATTCCAGTATAAGCTGATCTCGCATTGTACGGAAAGCCTATACAAAGCGAGGTCACCTTATACTGGATGGTATATACAGCGCGATGTGAAGACGTGTGTACGTAGGTACCTATAGATACCTAATCGAGAACGCGAGGCAAACGACGACGCCTGCCTGTACGGACGAACTTCCCCTCCCGCCCGCACTGCATCGCCTGCGCCTACCCCGCGGCACACGGAGACAACGACGCCTGTACTTCACGAACCTGGCTGCTGTTCAACTACCCGCAAGCAGAGCGAATGAACTGAGGTTTGCGTGGAGATCAGGTAGGTATTTAATAATTTTCGTGCGTAAGCCAGTGTTTTGAACCTGCATTATGCCTGACACGGAGTTAAAACAATTAAGGCGCCAAAGGGGGTCAATAAAGGGAAGGTTAACTAGTTTTAAAAAGTACCTACCTAAATAACTAGCTGAATTACAAACCTATAAAGAAAATTCAAAACAACAGTTTTTCGAATAAAAATTTAGATGAACTAAAATACAAGATCATAAAGTCATCTAAAAATACTCAAAACATTCTACGATTAGGTACCTATAACCAAATTTTCACTTAGAAACATAGCGAGGGTTTGAGAATAAATCCCGAACACGGAGGGAATTTGTGTGTTTAAAAATAGGTATTTAAATATATAAAAAATATATTATTTTTATTGATTCTTGTTCAGTATCAGTGGTATAGTCACCTCCTTAAATATAGCACGGATACAGATCAAGATGTTGTATCATCATCATCATTTCAGCTGAAAGACATCCACTGCTGGACATAGGCCTCCCCCAAGCATCGCCACAACGACCGGTCCTGTTGTATACTCTTTATTAAATGAGTATGATAACATTCAAACTAAGTTAGAGATTGAGGAGTCATCTGAAAAAGTTGAAGAATCCTCAGATAGGGATATAGCAGAACCAATATTTTATCTATCTATACTTATAAAAAGATATATCCTGACTGACTGATTCATCAACGCAGAGCCGAAACTATCTACCTACTCAAGTTAGAAACTTGAAATTTGAACAGTAGGTTCCTTTTGTAACGCAAGCACCCACTATGAAAGGGTTTTTGATAATTTTTACCTTAAGAGGCTGAAACAGGGTCTTAGAGTTTTTTGAAAAAAAAAATCTCTTAGATCGATTCTCTCAAAACTTAGGAATAAATAATCTTTAAAGTAAGTAGGTACCTATATCTACCAAATGAAAACATGTGCCGTGTGGTGCCGGATATAAAGAATTGCACCACCTTATCTCTTCTCATAGGAGTCGTAAAAGGCGACTACGGGATTCACCAGAGGATGAGGAACCAGTACCTACCTACCTATTTAACCAACCAACTGCGATCGCCAACCCGCCTACCAAGTGTGGCGATTATGGCATATCCCCCCCTTAATTGAGCGAGGCCTATGTCCATTAATGGATGTCTTTCGGCTGAAATGATGATGATGAAGTAATGAAACATTTATCTTTTACTTTTCCAAAATTATTCCTAAAAGAGGATTCAATAAGGTTATAAATTTTGTATGGGAGAATACTATTGCGTAGCTGTATTGAGTTGAAACTCGGTTAAATAATCTTTAGAGCAAAATGAATTATAAGTCTATGCCTACGTGTTTTTTTTTTCTTTTTATAAAATAAAATAAACGGGGGTAAAAACGAGGTGTTAAAGTTTCTATGAAAAATCTTCGTGGAGTCACACTTGAGATAAATACTCTTCAAATTAAAATAATAATAATAAAGAAAATAGGTGTTTTTTTCTCAAAACTAGGACGGGGATCATTATACGGGCCATTTTAATACTTTTCACGCTGGCGAAACCGCAAAAGCACTACTAGTCATGTTTAGTTTAGTTCAAGAGTTAATTGAAAAATAATTCAAATAAATTATTACTTCAAAACACTGAGGTATTATTTTGAAAGTATTAGTTCACATAATGGTCAAGTAACACTGTTGTGAGAAGAATACAAGTCCGAAAGTCTGACAACTGGTCAAACTTCCGAATGTCGGTATTACCCAGCGACTGCCATCAGACCCCCGCAACCCAGCTAGGGTTGCGGGGGTCTGATGGCAGTCGCTCCGTGTAAAATACTGATGTTCAGCCGCATCTGGTTAGACTGGAAGCTGACTCAACGTAGTTGGGAAAAGGCGAGGATGATGACTCATAAATTATGAGTCATAATGCAATTTTATGGATTGATTGAATAGGTACCATAAATGCACCTAAATCTCTAACAGCCGTCATCTCAGTGTTCACTTTATTTCTATTCATATCATCTTTCATACAATCCATCAGCATATCATATCATGCTAATTAGCCGACGTTCCACGAGCCTCCACGAGTGACGATATTTATCTGTTCGCTCTTCGTTCCCTGGGCAGTTAGCCCTGCTATCAACCTGCTGACTGGCTAATCTTTTTCCCACGACATGAACTATTATCATTAAGTAGCTCATGTCGACATGATACAAGAAGAAGCTGACGTTGCAAATGCGTCGTGGCTTTTCTTCAATTCCACAACGCGTTTTAGCCGAATAGTATGACAGTCACGACAGTCACGACACTAATTTCGCTATGTATTCTTGTGTCGGAAAAGGCACGGCTGGCTGTTCATGGGGGAGTGTTAGTGCCTACACTTATGCATGGTAGTGAAACTTGGGTATGGCAGAAGAAACATGAAAGCAGAATAAATGCAGTAGAAATGAGAGCTTTGAGAAGTATGTGTGGTGTAACTTTGAGAGAGAAAGTAGGGAATAACGAGATAAGGGAGCGTTCTGGAGTGAAAGAATTTGTAGTGACAAAGATTGAGAAAGGTATGTTAAAATGGTTTGGACATATAGAGAGGATGGAC
This sequence comes from Asteroscopus sphinx, assembly GCA_949699075.1. NCBI lineage: Eukaryota > Metazoa > Arthropoda > Insecta > Lepidoptera > Noctuidae > Asteroscopus > Asteroscopus sphinx. Next base: position 17,000,161 of record OX453024.1, read on the forward strand.
GAGAGCAGATTGACGAAACATGTAGGTATACGAAGCGAGTGTGGATGGAAGAGTTGGAAGGGGACGACATCGGTGAACGTATCGTGATCAAATCGCGGACGATCTCAAAAAATGCCGGGTTAAGAGTACTCTAAACCGACGAGCATGCATGACGAGGTTAATGGACGTAGATGAAGCGAAAGAGGTGTGTCAGTAACGCAGCAGGTGGAAATCCATAGTATCTGCCTACCCCAATGGGAAACAGGCGTGATAATATGTATGTATGTATGTTCTTTCTGTTGTTGTTGTTGCTGTTGTTTAGCACAACGCATCGTGGGTATTATGAGCCATAACCCGAATTTCGCGATGTGGATGTTTTACAGAAACCACAACGCGTTGTGAGCTGGTTTTTTCGCTCAAAGCTCAGATTAAGCTCAAAGATTGTTTTCGTTCTTTGTGCCTAACACATACACTAAGTACATGACTGGCTCTTGTTCTATACTTACACAATGATATCAAGGACGTAGTTTGCGAAAACAAAAGGAATTTAATAGATCTTTCAATCTGTAGAGGAGACATGATTGTAAGAGGCAAGATCGTGTCTCTCCCAGACGTAGTTTAGCTAAAGGATCGGAAGCGATTTATAATGAAGCCTGCGATGTGCATCATAAATTGTTATATTATAACATCACGCTTGCATTTTGTAAATGGGAATGCAGGTGTGAACTAGCGGTGGGACGGCTTTTTAAAACAGCTTTTTCGTCAGAAAATAATTTATTTTCAGTTTTCTATTGCTCAAAAAACAGGTTGAAAAAAATGTAAGCATTTGACAAACGAATAGTTTAAAAAATCAACTCAATTTTATTTCAATATGAATAATGTTCGTTTTTTTTTTTTTTAATGAACTTTAATGTTGAAAAAAATGTAAATGCAGCCGTTTTCAAACCTATTAAAATTAACAGCTTTTTAAACCAGTTATTTATCGGAAAAAAATGGTTACATTACATTGACACGAAAACCGTCAATGACCCATCGCTAGTGTGTACCTACTCATATAAACTTAACGACAATTCTATGTAGTTAGGTATACTTATACAGGGTGTCAGGGAAACGCTTCTGAAAACGAAGATGGGTGATAGTGCTGGTGATTACTGATACGAAACCGCGAAAAAAAAGCGATTCTTTTTTTAGATTTTTTCATTATTTTTTGCATTTTTCATTATGTATGAGTTTCATTTAACTGCCCAAATCTGGTTATGTATGAAAAGTGCAAAAAAATATATATGAAAAAATCAAAAAAAAGAATCACATTTTTTTTCGTGGTTTCGTGTCAGTAATCACCAGAACCTATCTTCGTTTTCGGAAGCGTTCCCCTTACACCCAGTATACATAGTACTATTTACATTGTACAGTCAACTGCACTTCAGTGGTACGTCTTGAATTACGGAAACCACTTTATTGCTTACGTAATTACGTTACTCACGTTACCATTGACATGCGGTCAACTGTACTTGAACCTATAATTATTGTGTACTTATAAGGGTTGAAGGAATTGACGAACAGAAAGTAATAAAATTGTAAGTAGTCATCTCAGACAGTAAAAAACATAGACGAAGTGCTGCGAACAAGCATAGTGAAGACAAAAAAACCATGCTCCTTCGTATACAACCAGCGCTCACGCACACACCAAGCACCTGAAGGATTTTTGCTTTCGCGATGCTTACTGGATGATGCCGGGACATGTGTACTGAGAGTGGTGAGCACGGTTTGAGGTGCATACCTATGTGGCGAGAGCTGGTACATAAAGGAGCATAGTTTTTTTGGCTTCACTTGATTGTTCGCAGCACTTCGTCTATATTTTTAGGGTTCCGAAGTCCTACAAGGAACCCTTATAGTTTCGTCATGTCCGTCCGTCTGTCCGTCTGTCCGTCTGTCCGTCTGTCCTAATCCTTTACAGCTTAATAACTTCTACAGTTATAAACATAAGTAAATGAAATTTTGTAAAAAAATAGTTTACATATAGATCTCAATTTTAAAAGAATAAAAAAATAGTTTTTCCGTATTTTAGGGGTGGCGTCCATACATGTGAAATGGGGAAAAAAAATTTTTTTCGCTGCACCCCCTCGTGTGGGATATCATTGAATAGGTCTACTAAAATGAAGGTAATGTTTGATACACCACTTTTTTATCAGGTGTACTATCTGCGAAATATAGCCCGCCAAAGTGGCTTGCAATGTGTCCCCCCCCCTGCCATTTCTAAACTATGCAATGTAGAAACTTATAATCTTCCACATTGATAGACCTTTGTGAAAACTCTCTTTTAAAATTATTTCGAGTATAATGTGATTATAATTTTTTGAGTTATAGAGAGAAAACTGAAAAATACTTAAAACGTCCTAGTTCAAAGGTCATTGACCTTAGAGAAAAATTATCATAGCATATAATGCTCCTTTAGCTACTTTCTATTTGAAAAAATCACAAAAAGTAACTTTGAAATGACTGACATGCGCTACTAACAACACGCTCTGAGTCGCGAATACTGCCGATTATTGCAAAAACTAAAATAGCCATGATTAATATTCGATTTGATTCGTTTGTAATTACACCTACTTAAGGAACCCTATAATACTGAGCATGGCCCGACATGCTCTTGGCCGGTTTTTATTATGTCTGTTGTAGACATTTAAAGTAGCTCAACTTGGACATTACAAAACACTCGAAAGTATTGCTGTATTCAGTTTGTAGTAGGTAATATTTTAATTGACAACGTCAATTTAAATAGACTGTTTTGTGTAGCTTTTTTCACTGGAAAATATCAAAATGCGATCATCATCATCATCATCATTTCAGCCGAAGGACGTCCACCGCTGGACATAGGCCTCCCCCAAGCATCGCCACAACGACCGGTCCTGCGCTTTCCGCATCCAGCGGATTTCTGCGACCTTCACCAGGTCGTCGGTCCACCTTGTGGGGGGCCTACCTACGCTGCGCCTCCCAGAGCTTCCTTCTAAAATGCGATCATCTTAGCTTTATTTTTCTAACAGCATAAAGTACCTACCTACTTAAAAAACCGGGTGGGCTGTCTCGGGGCACAAGGTTTATGTCAACGAGTCGCTTTTAGTACTTTACTTATTATAAGTTTTAATAAGATTTTATAATAAGATTTTTTATTTTCTTCCACAAATAACAAGCAACAATTTAGTGTTATCATAATAATATAACAAACAATTATTTTTGGGAGTCTGGTGCCTAAACTAAGCCAGAGCTTGTATTTTAGGACACAGTTCCCCCTCCTAGCGGCATGGATAACAATCATAATAGGTTAATTCTTATTTGTACTGGATTAAGCTAATATTAATTAAACCAGAATACTATTTGCATTTTTAACAATAATAGCTTTGTTAGTTTTATGTATTTATACTTTAAAAAAGTATAATTTTCTACTACATGATATGTGTAGATATATCCAATATAACATTGTTACAGATACGAATACGAAATGAAACAAATTACATAAGTACCTAGGTACCTACGTACCTACTTAGATGTTAAATTAGGTTTATGTAAATCTAGTTATTCATACAAACCAATGATTTTTTATAAGATACAAACTAACACCCTATTTCAACCCCTTAGGGTAAACATTTCCAAAAATTATTTCTTAGTGAGTGCTTGCGTTACAAAAAGACCATACCTACTGTCCAAATGTCGTGTTTTTAACTTGTGTAGTTACGGCTTGTCGTTGAAAAACGTATAGGTATTAGTATAGATAAACTAATAAATTGATAAATTGTGGGTAGATCAAAATAAATTTATTACATTTTATTCCACGCGAAACGATAGAAAAACCTTGAAAACGGGTTTAGCGTCGGCGATGTACTAATTACATTGCGTGTCGCTTCGGCAGTTCGCACATGAAGCTTGCTACTCAGTCAGCATTGTATGCTGTGACGAACGATGCGATCGCAACAAATTACGTATCGTGAGTTTCGTGGTAAGATGGAGTGTCATACCTGCGTTTATGTACACAGTTTGAGTAATAAATATGTGTCTTGACTAATATTACTAAACCTGTTATTTTCTGTTTGATTGTACGAGCGTCACGCAAAAATTACTGAACCAATTTGGATGAAATTTGACACACAGATGACCATATTCTGGATTAAAATAGAAAATTCTTTTTTAGGGTTCCGAAGTCCTACAAGGAACCCTTATAGTTTCGTCATGTCCGTCCGTCTGTCTGTCTGTCCTAATCCTTTACAGCTTAATAACTTCTACAGTTATAAACATGAGTAAATGAAATTTTGGTAAAAAATAGTCTACATATAGATCTCAATTTTAAAAGAATAAAAAAATAGTTTTTATGTATTTTAGGGGTGGCGTCCATACATGTGAAATAGGGATGAAAACATTTTTTTCGCTGCACCCCCTCGTGTTGGGTATCATTGAATAGGTCTACTAAAATGATGGTAATGTTTCATACACCACTTTTTTATCAGGTGTACCATCTGCGAAATATAGCCCGCCAAAGTGGCTTGCAATGTGTCCCCCCCCCCTGCCATTTCTAAACTATGCAATGTAGAAATTTATAATCTTCCACATTGATAGACCTTTGTGAAAACTCTCTTTTAAAATTATTTCGAGTATAATGTGAATATAATTATTTGAGTTATAGAGAGAAAACTGAAAAATACTTAAAACGTCCTAGTTCAAAGGTCATTGACCTTTAAGAAGCTAAGCTACTACTGAAATTATCAAATCAACACGCAGGCGGCGGCTACCTATGGACTATTTATGTAATTCATGACCAAAAACATAGCCTCCGCCTGCGTGTTGATTTGATACTTTGACATATACTTACCTACACAAGTCTTGTTAAGGTAGGTACCTACTTCATCTTGGAAAACGTGTTTCGGCATAAAATAGATAATAATAATTGTCTATTCTTATGGTTTCGGTCTGAAGGGTACGGTGCCGGTGAAATTACAATCACATGAGACTTTTCATTTTCATGTCTCAGTTTGGCGAACCGACTTGCAGTACAATTTAGATAACAGCCTAGGTGGTATTGAAGTTGTTATGGGCAAATAATAATAATAATAATTCATTTTATTAAGGCATCAAGGCCCATAAAAAATACATTAAATAATACACAATAAAACTTAAATAATAAAAATATGCTATACACTAATACATGATAAAAATAAAAATAAAACAAGTTTAAGTACGTAAAGGTAACCACTTAAAACCAGATGGGTCTTTAGCTCATTTCGCCATCCTATACTATAATTAAAAAAATTAAAAAATACTTAGGTACCTACCTACACAAGTCTTCTTTAAATATTTTCACACGCAGTCGGGATTTTTGGTTTCGTTAATAAAAAATATTTTTATTACAATATTTGTAGAAATCTGTGATAAAGTTGCCTTATTGCCTCGTTGGTCTAGTGGTCGCAAGCGCGACTGCTGAGTGTGGGGTCCTGGGTTCGATTCCCGGGTCGGGCAAAGTGTTATTGGGTTTTTTCATTAGGAAATTCTCAGTAGCAGCCCGAGGTATGGATTTGTGCCCGGTTAATGGCAATAGGCTCGCCCCTTATTACATGGGACTATAACATAACTGGCGAAATGTGGGTGTACTATACACCTCTGCCTACCCCTTCGGGGAAATACAGGCGTGATGTTATGTTATGTTATGTTATGTTATGTTATTGTTAGCAAACAAGTTTTGGGGTGGGATTGGGATATACCTCCTAGCGGTTCACCCCGGGCAACGTCGTTACTGTTACAGTGATGGCGGCTGAACGACCCCTCTTTTTGCGGTGGTAGGATCCTTTGGGTCCGCCTGGCTTGCGACCACCCTCCCACTGTAGTCCAGTGCCAAGCAGTTCACTGTGTTCCACTGATCACGTGGGAGTGCCAGTGCCTTTGGTGTTAGTGTGGGTCCAGTTGCATTGCACAGAACTGGTCTCTGCCTCTAGGCGACGCTGTATCGAGCGACTCATCTCGGAGCCTAGCGGGATCCGAAGCACGGTCTTAGCCGTTGACCGACCGCAGTCAGTAGGGGGCCCAAGTAGCGCGCTAGCCACGTGCCAAAGGCTGCCCCGCCAACTCGCGAAAAATCCCGAGATGCTCCACCGTGCCAGTTGGCGACTGGACGGGAGGACCCGGTGGCCATCAACGGGGGGGTTCGGGCGTCCCCGCGGTCTCCGAATGAGTCCCTCATAGGTCAGCTTACCCAAAGAGTGCAGTTTAGTTTAACTGAGCAATGTCTCGGACTTTCACTAACACCACCAATACTCCAAAACAAATTATGAAAAGCAGAAAAAGGAATAAGGTTTGCAAACGGCTGCACTTCCTCCCATTGAAAGTGCACTCCACCAACATCAGGGGGTTGCACTCCAATCTCGACTCGGTCCACCACCACCTAGAGACTGCAAAGCCGCACCTACTCTTCCTCACGGAGACGCAGATAGCGACCCCGTCAGACGTGGCGTACCTCAACTACCCGGGGTACTCGCTTGAGCACTTGTTCAAGCAGCACGCTGGGGTTTGTGCGTACGTACGCGATGACATCTGCTGTCGGCGTCTCCGCTGCTTTGAGGCGAAAGGCATTCCTGCCATATGGCTATTGGTGGATACTGGGGTGGAAAAAACAGTCTACAACTGTATCTACCGATCGCATACCGGTGATCAGGAGACGACCAGGCTGTTTGACTATTTAACAAAGACGACAGATTTGGTCATGCAGCGATATCCAACGGCGGAGCTTGTTTTCCTGGGGGACTATAATGCCCACCATAAAGACTGGCTGTACCCATACCGGGAAACTGACCATGCTGGACGTGAAGCGCGCAAATTTGCGTTATCGCTAGATCTTACCCAGCTGGTGAACCAAGCAACGCGTATACCGGATATCGACAGCCATCAACCCAAATGCCTGGACCTTCTGCTGACAACAGATCCACACAGACACTCAGTATCAGTCTCAGCTCCGCTGGGAACGTCTGACCACTGTGTGGTGAAATCCGTGTCGATCTGCTCCCCTCAGGATAACAGCCCTAGAGGCACGAGGCGAGTGTGGCGATACGAGTCAGCAGATTGGGATGAGATGCGTCACTTTTTTGCATCTTACCCTTGGCGGCAATTGTGCTTCTCTTCCAGCGACCCGACTATCTGCGCTGATGCTGTCACTCACGTGATACGGCAGGGAATGGAGTATTTTATTCCGTTCTCTGACATACCGCTCGGACACAAAGCTCGACCTTGGTACAACGCGGACTGTGCTAGAGCTGAGGCTCGCAAAGAGTCCGCTTACCAATCTTGGGTCAAAGCTCGTGACCGCAAGGACAGACGTCGGAAAGTGCGTGAAAAGAAGAGAGCCTTTAATACTACCGCCAAGTCCTGCAAGCGGGTACTACGAAAGGCCCGTTTCGACCATATTGGGCATATAGGGGCCAAGTTAGCTTCATACCCTCCAGGTAGCAAGCAGTTCTGGTCCCTGTCTAAATCGGTCGAGACGAACTTCTGTCGTCCTTTGCTGCCTCCAATGCAGGAACCTGATGGATCACTGGCTTACTCCGCAACAGAAAAGGCAAATTTATTTGCATCTATGTTTGCGAGCAATTCGCGTCTCGACTCTGGCTCAAAACTACCACCATCTATACCTCACTGCGATTTTTCATTCCAGAAAATCGCTATTCACACTAAAGAGGTTCGAAGAGCGCTTTTCTGTCTTGATGTGAATAAGGCCAGTGGACCCGACGGTATTTCTGCAAGGGTTCTTAGGAAATGTGCACCTGAGTTGTCTCCTGTACTGACACGCCTGTACCGCCTCTCTCTTAGTCAGAGAACTGTGCCCAAGTCCTGGAAGCTTGCAAATGTACAGCCAGTACCCAAGAAGGGTGACCGTGCTAACCCGGCCAATTACAGACCAATCGCCATCACCTCCATATTGTGTAAAGTTATGGAAAGGATACTGAACAACAAGTTGCTGGCATACCTAGAAGACAATGATCTTCTCAGTGATCGTCAATTTGGCTTTCGTCAGAAACGATCAACTGGTGATCTTCTTGTGTTCGTCACGCACTGTTGGGGCGAAGCTATCGAGAAACATGGCGAAGCCTTAGCTGTGTCTTTGGATATCTCGAAAGCTTTCGACCGGGTTTGGCACGCAAGTCTGCTGAACAAGCTTCCAGCGTACGGCATCCCACCTGACTTTTGCACTTGGATAGCTGACTTTTTGAGTGAACGGTCCATTCGAGTGGTCATTGACGGCTGCTCCTCTGACCTCTTGGCCATAAATGCCGGAGTTCCTCAAGGGTCTGTTCTCTCTGCGACACTTTTCCTGCTTCACATAAATGACCTGCTTCAGTTAGGTCTTATTGGCTACGCAGATGACAGTACTATCACAGAGAGATACCTGTCCAGTGTGAGAGCCAACCAACGGGAAATCTGTTCTCTACGAGAGGCCATGATAGAGCGGAGTAATTCGACCTTAAATCTCGTTTCCCAGTGGGGAGATGACAATCTGGTCAATTTTAACGCCTCTAAAACTCAGGCGTGTCTTTTCACCGCAAAACGGAGTCCATTCCACCTGGCTCCTACTTTCCAAAGTACACCTATTAGCATCGCCGACCACCTAGACCTTCTTGGCATGGAGTTGTCACCTAACCTCAACTTCGGCACCACAATCGAGGCAAAGGCTCAAACTGCGGCCAAAAAGTTGGGCATTCTTAACAAGGTGAAGCGATACTTCACTCCTGGACAGCTTTTCACTTTATATAAAGCTCAAGTCCGATCGTGTATGGAGTATTGCAGTCACTTGTGGGATGGCTCCGCCAAATACCAGCTTGCGGCTCTTGACTCGATTCAACGCAGAGCTGAGAGGTTAATTGGTGATGAACTGTTAGCAAAATCTAAGCTACAAAGCTTAGCCCATAGACGCACAGTTGCTTGTTTGTCGGTGTTCTACAGGCTGTACTTTGGAGAGTGTGCGCAAGAGCTCCATGAGCTTATTCCGCCATCTCCTTTCTTTCATCGGACTACACGCCGCACTGCAGGATATCATCCACATTTGGTGGAAATCCCTACTATCAGGACCAAGCGCTTTGAGAACTCTTTCATAATGCGCACAGCCAAGTTGTGGAATTCACTGCCGGCATCTGTATTTCCGGGCACTTATAACCCTAACGCCTTTAAAGCTGGAGTGAATCGGCACCTAATAGGTTTGCTCGCTCCATCGTCGACCACATCCTGACAAAGCTGTCTAGATTGTGGTCAAGAGCAGATCTATAAATCATAAAAAAAAAAAAAAAAAAAAAAAAAAGTAGCTTTATATTTCCATATGTATAAATATGTGAACATTTTACTTGATAACAGCTAACAAAAATGTCATGGCAGCAATCATTTTTTTTCGTGACGATAATAGAAACTGCCTTGAACATTTTAGAAGGTACCTAGTAATAAATTCAGTATTGTTACAACGTCATATCGTCACATAGAGCAGCATCCATAAAGTTATTATACTGACGTAAAGTATATACAAAGTCTTTGGCAGCATCACAAACGCAACAATGTTACCGTCAATTCTTTTGATCTTACCAAACGCAATTAAAAACGGAAATTCAATGTTCTTTCGGAGGACGCAAACTGGAAGAGGTGGACAGGATTCCATAATATGATCACCTTTGCGTCCACACGGTCGCTCTTTGTGGGAATAGCAAGGAGATGATTCAATTAACCATGAAGCATAGTGGTTTTAGGGCACGAGTGAATAGCTTTTTCCTGGGCAAGCGTGCACCATCGTCGGACGAAGTTATAATGACGAAAAACTATAGGAAGGGAGTAAGAAGAGCTTTTCCTTTTTAAACTTCATGTTCGGTTCTTCAGAAATGCCTTCAGAGTATTTCAAAAAGCCAAAGGTATACATGCTGAAATTCGAATCGCTTATTTCCCGAAAAGGGGTCATTGTACTCATTATTATGAACAACTTTTACTATGGGACCAACCCATAAATCGCGAAAAAAATATCAGTTGGTCCCTACATTTTATCGATTTAAGTAAACACAAATAATTACCCCTTTTCGGGAAATAAGCGATTCAAATTTCAGCATGTATAGGGAACAAGAGCTGAATGACCTAAAGCACACCCCAACAAATTGTTTTCGATTGGTGACCAATACGGCAAACGATATACACATGGAAGTTAAAATGTTGCTACAATACCGGCACCAACCAATCGTTGTTAACGTGCAATAAAGAGGTTTTGTAATTTATTGATTCAACATAATAATTAACTCTTTTGGCCATATTATCTCCTCAGCTTTTGGTCGTAGATCCCTCTTGTTTATACTCGAATGAAATGTATCAATGAGTACCTACCTCACAAATAAATGGTCAAATATTTTAATGGCCATATCTCTTGCGCCATAGGTCATAGACCCGTCATTTTGTTACTCAAATGAAACAGTTTGATGAGTTCTAGAAAAATAAATGATCAAAACTGATGGCTATATCTCTTAGACCCAACGTGTTGGTTATCATCGTCATTTCAGCCGAAAGATGTCCACTGCTGGACAAAAGCCTCCCCCAAGCATCACCACAACGACCGGTCCCACGCTTTCCACGTCCAGCTATATCTCCCAAGTCATAGGTCTTAGCTTAGACTATATGTACCTTTATAGCGTCGTATGGAGTCGGTCTGGTTAAGCGATGTACAAAAGACATACCCAAATCTATTTTGTAAGCCTTTATCCAACATTTAAACTTCTGTTGTACATACGTTGTATTATTGATAAACAGGCAAAGGTTGTATTTTGTCGTTTTATGTGAACAAAAATGTAGGAAGCAAGTGTTTTTTTCGCGATCAGTGTTAGTCCCATGGTAAAAGTTGTTCAAAATGATGAGTATGTACAACGACCCCTTTTCAGGTTTAAATAACATAACATAACATAACATCACGCCTATATTTCCCCGAAGGGGTAGGCAGAAGTGTAATAGTACACCCACATTTCGCTAATTATATTATGTTGTTGTTTTCAGGTTTAGTATCAACTAAAAATAATAAGTGTTTATCAAAATATAGTATTGAAATGGTAAGTGTATGTGTAGGTATTTAAATATAGGTACTGCTAAAGAAAAACATATGTTCATTAATTGATAAATAAATAAATATAAATATTTTGGGACATTTTTACACAGCACTATCTAGTCCCAAACTAAGCAAACAACAGCACCCCAGGGCTACGCTCAGTTATAACGCTCTCCTTGTGAAAGCCTTCCGGTGTGAATGTCGCGTGATCATTGACGATTTTCGCAGTTACTGAAAAACTTCGGGCGACCTTATGAAACTAACAGTAAAAAAAAGGTTAAGGTTTGCTGTAAGAAAACTCATTTTTAGGGTTCCGAAGTCCTACAAGGAACCCTTATAGTTTCGTCATGTCCGTCCGTCTGTCCGTCTGTCCTAATCCTTTACAGCTTAATAACTTCTACAGTTATAAACATAAGTAAATGAAATTTTGTTAAAAAATAGAATAGATATAGATCTCAATTTTAAAAGAATAAAAATATCATGGTTACTTATTTTAGGGGTGGCGCCCATACATGTGAAATGGGGATGGAAATATTTTTTTCGCTGCACCCCTTCGTGTGGGGTATCATTGAATAGGTCTACTAAAATGAAGGTAATGTTTCATACACCACTTTTTTATCAGGTGTACCATCTGCGAAATATAGCCCGCCAAAGTGGCTTGCAATGTGTCCCCCCCCCTACCATTTCTAAACTATGCAATGTAGAAATTTATAATCTTCCACATTGATAGACCTTTGTGAAAACTCTCTTTTAAAATTATTTCGAGTATAATGTGAATATAATTATTTGAGTTATAGAGAGAAAACTGAAAAATACTTAAAACGTCCTAGTTCAAAGGTCATTGACCTTAGAGAAAAATTATCGTAGCAAATAATGCTCCTTTAGTTACTTTCTTTTTGAAAAAATCACAAAAAGTAACTTTGAAATGACATAACTTCTTAAATTTGGCTTCTTGAATTTATCGCTAGATGGCGCTACTAACACACTGAGTCGCGAATGCTGCCGATTATTGCAAAAACTAAAATAGCCATGGTTAATATTCGATTTGATTCGTTTGTAATTACACCTACTCAAGGAACCCTATAATACTGAGCATGGCCCGACATGCTCTTGGCCGGTTTTTAGGGTTCCGAAGTCCTACAAGGAACCCTTATAGTTTCGTCATGTCCGTCCGTCTGTCCGTCTGTCCGTCTGTCCGTCTGTCCGTCTGTCCTAATCCTTTACAGCTTAATAACTTCTACAGTTATAAACATAAGTAAATGAAATTTTGTTAAAAAATAGTCTACATATAGATCTCAATTTTGAAAGAATAAAAAAATCGTTTTTACGTATTTTAGGGGTGGCGTCCATACATGTGAAATGGGGATGAATAATTTTTTTTCGCTGCACCCCCTCGTGTGGGGTATCATTGAATAGGTCTACTAAAATGAAGTTAATGTTTCATACACCACTTTTTTATCAGGTGTACCATCTGCGAAATATAGCCCTCCAAAGTGGCTTGCAATGTGTCCCCCCCCCAGCCATTTCTAAACTATGCAACGTAGAAACTTATAATCTTCCACATTGATAGACCTTTGTAAAAACTCTCTTTTAAAATTATTTCGAGTATAATGTGATCATAATTTTTTGAGTTATAGAGAGAAAACTGAAAAATACTTAAAACGTCCTAGTTCAAAGGTCATTGACCTTAGAGAAAAATTATCATAGCAAATAATGCTCCTTTAGCTACTTTCTATTTGTTAAAATCACAAAAAGTAACTTTGACACTTCTTAAATTTAGCTTCTTGAATTTATCGCTAGATGGCGCTACTAACAACACGCTCTGAGTCGCGATTGCTGCCGATTATTGCAAAAACTAAAATAGCCATGATTAATATTCGATTTGATTCGTTTGTTATTACACCTACTTAAGGAACCCTATAATACTGAGCATGGCCCGACATGCTCTTGGCCGGTTTTTTAAGTTAAGCTCGCCGATGTACATAAGCTTTCCTATTGTAATAATAATGTGTACATGTGTGTACAAAAAAGTGTAATTAATTAATTAAAACAATGAAGCACTGACAAAATTCAACATGACAGCGACGTCCGCTCACAATACTGGGTTGCGTTCACTTATTGTCGGAGGACGCTAGAAGCGTAATTTGATTGTTCAGTTCAGTTAATCAGAGTGATCATACAAACGAAAGCCCAACGAATGCTGCGAGTGTCGTCCGACGACGTCGGGCGATATAAGTGAACGCAGCCCTGAACGGTTTGATTTGAACGCCCGGCCAAGTTACTGAACGACCAAATTACGCTCCGGGCATCGTCCGCCGTCGTTGGACGATGATACTGAACGCACCCCAGATGCGGGCGATGTCACTGTGATACGGAAGTGGAATAATGTTCCCATCGATGCCTCGATGTTATGTTTACCCTCGATTTTCCAGAATTCGTTGTAAGGCCGGTACCCACACACTACACTCTGGATCCGTATATTTCACCGAACAAGGTTTTGTTATATTATTCAATGGACTCCACGACACGTAAAATACTCATGTTAAGCCGCATCTGGGCCCTAATTCTCGCGTTTTAGAGATAAATGTCCAATTCGAGATAATCTCTAATTTTTAATCTCTATGAAATATGTCGCCGGTAACATCAACTGTTATGAACCAATCTTTGAGCGCTAGGCGTAGACATAAAAAAATGAGTGAGCTTTAGACCACACGACTGAATTAAAACTTCACTAACTTATAATTTCCCTCAATACTATTTCAATGAGAACAAAGAAATGGCGGCGCAGCGCGCGTCTGCTCTGCCGGCGCTGTGTCGTGGCCGGCCTAGCGCGCGCCTCGTTCCCCGCGTCCCGCACTGCCCCCTCCGTTCGCCACACTTTTCGTAACGCTTTCGTAACGCATTCACCAGCTTACTCCCCAAGTCAAGCGTGCGTAAAGATGTTTTACTTCAAAAAAATTAATGTGTGCTCGCACCTCTCTCTTTTGCCCCTACAGTAATATACGAAACGTAACTCTAACTCTCTCTATCTCTCGTTTGTGGAATAAATTACCTGTAGGGATAGGACGTGTGCAATCACTATATTCTGTTTTTTCTCACTTGTCTTATTTAGTAAACAATCTTGGCACGTCTCTTTATTTAAATAACTAGGTAGTGATAAAATATAATTACTATTTCTGCACATGTAATTAGGTTAATGTTATTTAGTGTGTGAAATTGTTAATACCAGGCCCCTCAGAAAGTATTGCGAAAAAAAGTTTTTATATATGGGAGACTGGCCAGTTATAATGTTTTTCGAAAATATGATTATTTATAAGTAAAAATAAGTAAGTTCCAATTTCAAAATTTCCCTCCACATTTTTTGCGAGTTAATTCAAAGTATTGTGTCTCACTGAAATATGGATCTGCGCCGGGAACATTTTAGAGCTATGATTTTATACGATTTCAAGTGTCGCCTGAAACCGGATGAATCGTACGATAGACTTCAAATGGCATTCATGGATGAAGGCCCTTCCAAGGCAACCGTGTATCGTTGGTATAACGAATTCAAGCGCGGTCGACCAACTTTGGGGGATGACGAAAGAAGCGGTCGCCCTTTGACGGCTGTTACCGAAGAAAACGTGCTAGCAGTGAAAAATTTAATCCAAGACAATAGGCGAATTACATATCAGGAGATTCAACACATATTGAAGATTGGATCGGGAAGCGTTCACGAGATTCTACACAGCCATCTTCGCGTGAGGAGGATAGTATCACGCTGGGTGCCGCACAACCTCACCGATGCTCAGAAGCAGGCCCGGGTGGAATGGTGCCGTGATATGCTTAACAAATTTGAAGCAGGCTCGTCTCGGCGTGTTTACGACATCGTTACAGGTGATGAGTCCTGGATTTATCAATACGACCCAGAAACCAAGCGCCAGTCGACTGTTTGGGTGTTTCAAAATGAGCCAACGCCTACCAAAGTGAAGCGATCTAGAAGCGGGGGTAAGATTTTGATCGCTAGCTTTTTTAATTTGACTGGCCACTTGGTATCAATTCCCTTACGGGATCAAAGAAGCATTAATGCCGAATGGTATACTACCAAATGTTTGCCAGAAGTTTTCTCTGTTATAAGCAACAAGCGACCAAACACAGGGCTCCGCGGGCTACTGCTCCACCACGACAATGCACCTGCGCACACCGCACTCAAAACGAGGGACTTCCTGGACAGCACGCCAGTCAAACTCCTGGGTCACCCTCCTTACAGCCCTGATCTAGCACCGTGTGACTTCTTTTTATTCCCAAAAATAAAAAATCAGCTCAAAGGGATACAATTTTCGTCGCCGGAAGATGCGCTGGCTGCGTTCGAGCAGGCTGTAAACGAGGTGTCTGCGGCGGACTGGAAAAAGTGTTTTGAAAACTGGTTTAGGCGCATGAATCTTTGTATAGAGGCTGGTGGAAAGTACTTTGAAAAGATTTGATAAAAATATATGTACGTATAGAACAATTTTTTTTAGTTTCGCAAAACTTTCTGAGTGTCCCACGTATAATGTCTTTTGATAATTATTATTGACAAATTGCATTAAAAAGACATGACAAGATTGTTTACTTATTAAGACAAGTAAGAAAAAACAGAGTTTACCTATTTTTTAAGCGTTTGGTTTAGGAGCACTATCTGTCGCAGTAATGACATGAGGATATTGTTGTCCTAACTCCATTTGGTTTATATATATTAATGATTTTATAAGATAAATTATATAAGTATGTATTATATTATTTTTAGTTTAGTTCCCTACCCTGTGTTTCTTCCACGACATTCCAGTCCATCCAATGGTTGTCTGGAAGAGACTGCTCTGGAGCCAGTGGCATTGGCATACTTCATTTGAATTTAATTGTCGTGTAAGTTATAGATTTTTTTATGTATGATGATTAATTTAGCATTAAAAGTCAAAGTCAAGTTAAGTATATTAATTTTTTTTTTAGTTTCTGTTTTCGTCGGTTCAATTTTTTGTTAAAAAGTTTAATAGAAAAAATAATCATCCGAACCCTACATTTTGTCGATCGTGGATCAGCTGATTTCTTTTTCGCGATTTCGTGGTTGGCCAGTGACCCCTCTTCGTTTTCGAAACGACTCAATTTTGATTTTATTATGCCTGTGGACAACACCAATACGGTACGGTATAACACCAATGTTTTAAACCTATGTTCAATGAATTTGTTTTTCGCAGATGTAGGTCTTGAAATGAACCAGTTTGAAGGTTTTCCTGACATGGACCCGGTTAACGACAGGTCAATGTCATCAGCCTTCTCAGAAATAGCTGCAATGCGAAAAAGGAGGATCGTAAGTAGTCTTTACAGTACCTATGGGTAATTCTTTTTTTTACAGATTTGTACTTCAAACACAATAATAATAATAACGGTAGCCTGAGCCCTGACCTAGCTTGGGCCTTGTTCCCGATGCCGGTGGCTTACTATTTTTTAATATTTTTTAATGTTTTTCCTTTTTATACAAAAATATATAAAAATGTAAATTTATATGGTATTTTATGAATAAAGGAAATAATAATAAGAGGCTGACATGATGCAATCGCTGAGGGAGCGTTTCTATGGCCGCCTGACAAAGGTACTGAAAAGTCTTTTGTCGGGCGGAAATAAGGTGCGCGCCTTCAACGGTTGGGTCATGCCGGTCTTGATGTACTCCTTCGGCGTACTCAGACTGAACTTGACGCCCTGGATAGGAGGGTTCGTACTCTGCTGACTGCTCATTGAATGCATCACCCACGCTCATCGGTGATGAGGCTATACATCCCGCGGAAGTGTGGGGGTCGAGGATTTCTTAATGCCAAGACCCTTCACAACTGTGAGGTGTGCAATCTCAGGGAGTATTTTTCCCAAGCCGACGTGGGGATGCATCTAGATTTAGTTGCAGTGGACAAAGGGCTGACCCCGCTCGCCTTGGCTAAAGAGAACTGGCGCAAACCAGTAGTACTTGATACTAATGACCGCAGGGAGGTATGGCAGAGCAAGGAGCTTCATGGACGCTTTTTCCGGGCCCTTCATGGGCGTCCGTATCCTGGCTGCGCTTCGGTGATCTCTTTGAAGAGACCGAAGGTTTTGTCTGTGCAATTATGGATGAGGTTATCATGACGAACAACTACCGGAAATAAAAAGGACGGCACAGTTGACATATGTCGGGCATGTCACTGTACCGGGGAATCCATCCGACATATTATTTCTGGTTGTTCTCGTCTTGCTAAAACCGAGTATTTGCACAGGCACAACCACCAACTCACCACCACCACACCACCACCATCACCAGCAACTTGCCCTGAGATACAGCCTTGTGGACGCAGAAGTACCTTACTACGAGTATGTGCCCGACCCAGTTCTCGAGAATGACCATGTCACATTGTACTGGGACCGATCTATCATCACTGACAGGACTATTGCTCACAATAAACCTGATATAGTGGTGATACATCGATCAGAGCGCCGCACAATGATTGTTGATGTTATCGTCCCACATGACGCGAATCTCGTGAAGGCCGAGAAGGATAAAGAAATCAGATACCTTGACTTGGCACACGAGGTTGTCGACATGTGGGATGTTGATTCAGCACTGATTGTGCCGATTGTCGTTACGGCCAATGGTTTAATAGCCAAGAGCCTCGATATACATCTGAGGAGGCTCGCGTTGGGCAGCTGGGTCAAGGGCTTGATACAGAAAGCGGTACTCCTGGATACGGCGCGTATCGTCAGGAGGTTCCCCTCTCTTAGGCCCTGACCTGACCTGAGTAGTTTGGACCCTGTTCCCGATGCCGGTGGGATACTATGTTTTTATATTTTTAAATGTTTTTTTTTATATATTTTTTTTATAGAAATATTTAAAAATGTAAATAATATGTACCAGGCCCCTCAGAAAGTATTGCGAAAAAAAGTTTTTATATATGGGAGACTGGCCAGTTATAATGTTTTTCGAAAATATGATTATTTATAAGTAAAAATAAGTAAGTTCCAATTTCAAAATTTCCCTCCACATTTTTTGCGAGTTAATTCAAAGTATTGTGTCTCACTGAAATATGGATCTGCGCCGGGAACATTTTAGAGCTATGATTTTATACGATTTCAAGTGTCGCCTGAAACCGGATGAATCGTACGATAGACTTCAAATGGCATTCATGGATGAAGGCCCTTCCAAGGCAACCGTGTATCGTTGGTATAACGAATTCAAGCGCGGTCGACCAACTTTGGGGGATGACGAAAGAAGCGGTCACCCTTTGACGGCTGTTACCGAAGAAAACGTGCTAGCAGTGAAAAATTTAATCCAAGACAATAGGCGAATTACATATCAGGAGATTCAACACATATTGAAGATTGGATCGGGAAGCGTTCACGAGATTCTACACAGCCATCTTCGCGTGAGGAGGATAGTATCACGCTGGGTGCCGCACAACCTCACCGATGCTCAGAAGCAGGCCCGGGTGGAATGGTGCCGTGATATGCTTAACAAATTTGAAGCAGGCTCGTCTCGGCGTGTTTACGACATCGTTACAGGTGATGAGTCCTGGATTTATCAATACGACCCAGAAACCAAGCGCCAGTCGACTGTTTGGGTGTTTCAAAATGAGCCAACGCCTACCAAAGTGAAGCGATCTAGAAGCGGGGGTAAGATTTTGATCGCTAGCTTTTTTAATTTGACTGGCCACTTGGTATCAATTCCCTTACGGGATCAAAGAAGCATTAATGCCGAATGGCATACTACCAAATGTTTGCCAGAAGTTTTCTCTGTTATAAGCAACAAGCGACCAAACACAGGGCTCCGCGGGCTACTGCTCCACCACGACAATGCACCTGCGCACACCGCACTCAAAACGAGGGACTTCCTGGACAGCACGCCAGTCAAACTCCTGGGTCACCCTCCTTACAGCCCTGATCTAGCACCGTGTGACTTCTTTTTATTCCCAAAAATAAAAAATCTGCTCAAAGGGATACAATTTTCGTCGCCGGAAGATGCGCTGGCTGCGTTCGAGCAGGCTGTAAACGAGGTGTCTGCGGCGGACTGGAAAAAGTGTTTTGAAAACTGGTTTAGGCGCATGAATCTTTGTATAGATGCTGGTGGAAAGTACTTTGAAAAGATTTGATAAAAATATATGTACGTATAGAACAATTTTTTTTAGTTTCGCAAAACTTTCTGAGTGTCCCACGTATATAGATGAATAAAGGAAATAATAATAATGTCCTCCCGGCCTAATTTCGGTCACGGCGGCAAATCTCAATGGAGACTAGCCATCTGCGCGGGACATATTATAGTGCACAAGTGTGTGCGCAAACACAGGTGCACTCTCTATTCCCTCACTCTCATAATCCGAAGGGACGGCAATTCGACACGACCGGAGAGAGATCAGGTGCAGGACCGACGGCTTTACGTGCTCTCCGAGGCACGAAGGATTCTCGATGTGTAACGAAACGGTCACCCGGGTATCCACAGACTGACCGTGGCTAGTGCAGCTTAACCTTGCAGATCGTACAATCCAAATGCCTGCTACTTAGCCACGAGCCCCTTAAACACAACACACAATAAAACACAATACAGAGCACGAGGAACAACAGTAGGTTGTACAATCAAGTTTTAAGATTTAATGACAGATTTCTGGCCCATAAACTAGGTAGGTACGCAGACTTGTATCTTAGGAGTTGAGAGATAAGATAAGATAAGATAAGATAAGATAAGATAAGATAAGATAATGTTTATTTGTCATTACATGAGTATACACACAGAGTATGCAAGTTGTACAAAATTATTATAAGATCTATCATGTTATACCTTTACGGCATACAAATATAATTTTATTAATGGAGATGTCATTAATCAAATATGTAGAAACTTATACAATACAATACTGAATTCACAATGATAAAATATTAAATTAATGAGAAATGATTAAATTATTAAAATGTTAACTACAATAATGTCTAAATCTATACTGTAAGTGTTAATAAATTTATGTCAATTTTTAATAGTATCCTTCAAAAATTCCTTAATGCTATAATATACTTTGTCTGCAAGAAAGTTTTTTATTTTTGTTTTTAATAGCTTTGCATTTAGCTCCTTCCAACATTTCGGCAACTTATCATAGATTATAGGAGCCATGCAAAATACACTATTATGCATAAGAGTGGTTTTAGATTTGTGAAAGCAGAGTTTAGTATTATCACGCCTGTTTCGACTTACTACATCTTCTAACCGAGGAAATAAGTTTGAATTTAATTTAACATACATGACAATTTCAAGAATATAGATTGAGGGAAGTGTCAATATTTTATATTTCTTAAAATATAGTTTACAACTATCAGTCACGTCCAACCTAAACATTGCTCTGATGCACCTCTTTTGGGCTTTGAACGCTACTTCCTTGTTCGTGGAATTTCCCCAAAAAATTATACCATATCTTAAACTAGAAGAAACCAAGCCATGATATGCAGTCAACAATGCATCAATGTTAAGCACTGGTGCCAATTTATATATTGCGTATGCAGATCTGCTTATCTTTTTGGTGAGGATTTCTATATGTTCCTTCCAATTTAGTCTTCTGTCTATAGTAACTCCAAGAAATTTAGCAGTTTCAACAATATTAATCAATTTATTGTCATAGTGCACATTAATATTGGATGTAGTAGGTTCTCGTTGACTGAAGTGCATTATGTTAGTCTTATTTAAATTAATTTTTAAATTATTATTATCTAACCAATTTATTATTGAATTTAAGGAGTAATTTATATCCGTTTCATAACAATTTACTGCTTGACACGGTATTGTGACAGTACTGTCATCTGCAAAAAGTGTTACAGGATGGTTTATGCTTTTAGGCAAGTCATTTATATAGAGTATAAAAAGAAGAGGTCCTAAGACACTGCCCTGAGGCACGCCATATTGTACAATGCGCTCATCTGACTGATAAATTTCCTCTCGATAAGTATTGACATTTACTGTGGGTATCTCCGTAAATTGCTTTCTGTTACTTAAATACGATTTGATCAGCATTAAAACGTTACCTCTTATACCATAAGCATGCAATTTTTCTAACAGTATATCATGTTGGACATAATCAAATGCCTGCGTCATGTCACAATATATAGTGCAAACAGGCACCCTTTTATCAACGTTCATCATAACTTTATAAAGAAAATCATAAATTGCCATATTGACTGTTTTATTTTCTCTAAATCCTTTTTGTTCATTGACAAGTATATTGTTTTTTTCAAGATATGTATATAATTCCTTATATATGTGCTTTTCAAATATTTTAGAGAAAATTGTGATAAGAGAAATAGGCCTGTAAGACTCCATGCGCTCTTTATTTTCTTTTTTAAACACTGGTTTTACCTTTGAGACTTTCATTGCTTCTGGAAAAACACCTGCACTTATGCTGAGATTAAAAACGTAGCTTAAAGGTGCGCATATATCAATAACAACAATTTTAATGATTTTGGTTGATATTCCATCGTAGCCTACGCTGTTTGTATTTTTTAATGATTTTATTATTTTTAATATGTCAAATGGAAGGCAAGGAGCCATAAATATTGATTTAATTCTGTTCTCAATTTTAGATGTCACTAATTTCCCTGAGCCCACTATAGGAATCAACAAAGTAGTTATTGAAAGCATTTGCTATGTCCTTTGGATTAGTGATCGTCTCAGAGTTTACTTCAATTTTTGTAATATTGTTTTTTGGTATATTAAATTTAGAGGTGTTTATTATTTTCCAGGTCGTTTTAGATTTGTTATCTGACGTTTTTATGGAGTAGTTATTTTGTGCGCGTTGGGTCAGTTTCATAATTTTTTTAAATAACTTAGAATAGTTTTGAAAATTTGTTTTATTTAATTGTGTTGGCTTATGCCTAGATTGCCACAAAAGCTGTCGTTTCTTTTTGCTACATTTTTTAATTCCGCGTGAAACCCATTTTGGTTTTTTTGTAGTGCTTATAGTGACTATTCTGTAAGGAAAGCATAGGTTGTAAAACAGTAAGAATGTATCCAAAAACAAATTGTAGGCTATATCTGGGTCACTTGATTCATATACATCGGAGAAAGATAGACTTTTTAGGCATTGCTGAAATTTGTATATATTATCTTTCTGGTAATCACGTTTATTTATACGCCAGTATTTAATACGACAACTTTTTTGAATTGGAAAAGTTACTATTTGTGCTGTGTGGTCCGATAATGCTAATTCAAGCACTTGAGACTTACACTTTTTTTCAAAATTATGGGCAATATTATCTATACATGTTTGGCTTTTTAGACGTGTAGGTTGTTTTATTGCAAGTTTTAAATTAAAATTTAAGAGTAGACATTCAAACTCAGTTGAGTAAGTGTTTCGTTCCAAGACGTCTATGTTAAAATCTCCTGCAATAACAATATTATAATTGGTTTTCTTAGTGATTTCTCGTAAAATAATTTGTAATTTTTCCATACACACATTAAAATTTTTTGGTTTAGGAATTCTATACACACATACAATAACCATCTTATAATTAATTAACTCTATAGCACAACATTCAAATACACCCATTTCAGATATTTTTGCTATTTGTTTTAGTTCAGTAAACTGCTGGCCGTTCTTGACAAGTATGCACGCTCCACCTCTTTTCCTTTCCTTTCTGGAGTAACACGCCGCAAGTTGATAATTGGGTATAGTTAAATATTTTTCATACCCTGTCATAATAAAGTGTTCTGTGATGCACAGGATGTCCACACATGATCCCTTCTCTGCTAACTCATCCATGCACACTGTAATTACGTCGGATTTAGTTAACAATCCAGCAATATTTTGATGCATAACGTTCAAGCATTTAGAAACGAAAAAAATCTGCCAAATTTTCATTACATATGCTTTTTTCAGTATCCTTCGAACATTTTACGCAATAATCATTTTCACTGGGTTCAGTCAGACTGTTAATGTTAACGTAGTTTATATCTTCAATTAATACTTTGAGGTCTTTGAAAATTTTTCTCAGTGCAGTATTATTTATCAATCCCGTTTTCTTATTATTCATACTAAAGTTATAGTCAAGGTTCCTGTTTGAGTCCAAATAGTAGGCATATTCATGGGCTATTAAATCCAAGTAGAGTAAGTTGTTGAATGTTTCAATCCTCCAGTTGTAAATATTTTTATGGTTTCTATGTACGTACGTGGGGAAGCATATAATTATATTTGTATTATTAATTCTTTTTAGTGTATCTCGAATGTCGATAATAGTTTTCATGTAATTATTTGTGATTTTAAAGTCTTCTTGTCCTATTAATATTATACAATAGTCATCTATGGTGTAATCAGATAACTTTAACTCGATTCCTAAAAGAAGTTCTTTTATTCCCACTCTCGGTGTGAGGTAGTGACATATTTCATCTTGTTCCTTGAGTAATACATTTTGTGCAGTAGATAAAACGTTGTTATTCTTATCCGTGCTGAGTACACATATTTTTTTCTTTTTGAATGTTTGTTGAGGTATTTTATCGCAGCTATTTATTTTTGACAAACTTTCTGTGTAGTTGTAGTTATTGATTAAGTCTTTTTCTTTAACTTTTGTAATAATTCTATGTTTTCCACATTCAAAAGTATCCGTTTGCGTCTGTTTTGTTTTTAGATTTGAGTGTGTTTTCTTCGGTGTATTTTGGCTAGACTTAACAGGACTACTTATTGCTACTTTTTTGTACAGGGTGTTTTTCTTAACCAAATCTTCATTTAAAAGTTTGAGTTTAATATTTTCCAATGATAGTTGTTCTATCTCCCAATGAGCACTTTTTAATTGTGATTTAAGATCTTGGATTTCATCTTTCATTCCCTTTACTTGATCATCTTCATCAACTGAAATATCAGGCATACTACTGGTGGTGCGCTCTAGTGATTGGTTAACTAAGTCGCTATTTTCAACAATCGATTCCGATTGAGTTCGGACACGAGGACGACGAAACGTGATATTTTCCAGGGAATTCATTTTAGTGAAATATATGTAGTTACGACAAAAAAATGCATACACTTTTTGTAATCTTTAGGATCCGAGAGTTTCTACGGCTTCAGTTTTCTATTACATGCGTGACTTTTCAGTTATTTAAGGTTAACACAGCAAGCGAAGTATGTGTTAGAGATTCCGGAGAGTGGATAGGTAGGGTGATTATGGTGTGTATGTGTGTATTTTTTGTTGTTTGTTTTTTTTTACGTGAGTAGTTTCCACATTATCAGATTTTTTAAGTAAAACTTCTTTAGGCACGCTTGACTTGGGGAGTAAGCTGGTGAATGAGTTACGAAAAGTGAGGCGAACGGAGGGTGTAGTGCGGGACGCGGGGAACTAGGCTCGGTACGGCCGGCCAGGACAGAGCCCCGGCAGATGTACGCGCGCCGCGCCGCCATTCCTTTGTTCTCATTGAAATAGTATTGAGGGAGATAGTTAGTGAAGTTTTACTGCAGTCGTGTGTTCTAAAGTACCTACACTCTTTTTTAGGGTTCCGAAGTCCTACAAGGAACCCTTATAGTTTCGTCATGTCCGTCCGTCTGTCCGTCTGTCCGTCTGTCCGTCTATCCGTCTGTCCGTCTGTCCGTCTGTCCGTCTGTCCTAATCCTTTACAGCTTAATAACTTCTACAGTTATAAACATAAGTAAATGAAATTTTGTTAAAATTAGTCTGCATATAGATCTCAATTTTAAAAGAATAAAAAAATAGTTTTTACGTTCTTTAGGGGTGGCACCCATACATGTGAAATGGGGAAAAAAAAAATTTTTTCGCTGAACCCCCTCGTGTGGGGTATCATTGAATAGGTCTACTAAAATGAAGGTAATGTTTCATACACCACTTTTTTATCAGGTGTACCAACTGCGAAATATAGCCCGCCAAAGTGGCTTGCAATGTGTCCCCCCCCCTGCCATTTCTAAACTATGCAACGTAGAAACTTATAATCTTTCACATTGATAGACCTTTGTGAAAACTCTCTTTTAAAATTATTTTGAGTATAATGTGATTATAATTTTTTGACTTATAGACAGAAAACTGAAAAATACTTAAAACGTCCTAGTTCAAAGGTCATTGACCTTAGAGAAAAATGATCATAGCAAATAATGCTCCTTTAGCTACTTTCTATTTGAAAAAATCACAAAAAGTAACTTTGTGTTATGTTGACGACACACTTCTTAAATTTGGCGCCATCTAGCGGCGTCGTACAACACTCTCTGGGTCGCCAATACTGGCGTCAAGTGCCGTGTATTACATTTGGCACTGTATAGCGCCATCTAGCGGCTACTGACATCACTCTTTGAGTCGCCAATGCTGCCGTCTATTGCAAAAACTAAAATAGCCGTGATTAATATTCGATTTGATTTGTTTGTAACACCTACTTAAGGAACCCTATAATACTGAGCATGACCCGACATGCTCTTGGCCGGTTTTTTCTTCTGGCACGTCCCCATACAAGAAACCTCGAAAAACATGCATTTTTTTCAACGTTTTTGTTCCTGCTCTATCTTCGAAACAGTAATACATACTAGCGTCAAACTTGGTCTGTTATAATGCATACTATTTAGTTTAGCAAACAATACTAAAAATAGGGCAAACATAGGCATATGTGGTGGTACCTGCGTAAGAAAGAGATGCAAAAATTCATATTTTGCTAACGGGGCGTTGATGTCTTTTGATGAACTTTCGTAAATTAAATCAGTTTCTATGGGGTTTCTATGGTTTGTTCATGAAACAATTGCACGCCCTGCGTAAATAATTTGGGCGCAAAATAAAGTTTCGTAGACACTGTGAGTTAAATACGGACATTGCGATTTTCTCGAAAACTGACGATTTTCGCGGAACAAACAAACGAACGAACAAAGAAACGTAACACCGTGTCACAGACCAGTAAGCCTCTAGACGCCAATTAGCCGGACACCCCCCCGGTCACAACGTAAATGCAGTAGTACTGCATATGATACGCCCCGCCGCCAATCAGGACGTTAGTCCGTCAGCGAGCGGCACCAATCATACGGAATCGTACCACCGAACTTTTGAGCCGACCAATCATAACGCACCGTCCGCCCCCCGGTCCCCGCCAACATTTTACGACTGCTTCCTCATGCAAAAACTTTTTCGTTCGTTTAAGCGGCACCATGTACATCTATTATCTCTTTGACAGGTTCGTCGCAATACGGGGAAGAAATGGATTCACCAGCACCGGGTCATCAGGCACAAGAGGCGCCTCAGCGTAACCGTCGCCGCGAGCCCTATGTAAAGGCGGGTGCCGAGGCTTCCAGGGTACCTGTTCGGGCGCCGTCGGCTATCATCGGGCGGCGGCTCGGCTGGTGACGTCACGGCGACGAGACAGCGGCGCGGGGGGCGCATTCATGTGCGCGGGCGTGGAAACCAACTCGACTTCGCTACCGAACTTGACGGACGACGCGCGCGCGCATTCAGAGTAATTTTAGTAACGTTATATTTTATCGTAAGAATATTATTTTATTCTTATGTACATTTTGGTCATTCGAGCCTCTTCAAAAGCTGCGTTTTGGAAGAACTAAGACGTCGGCAACTGGCTATACGACACGACATTAGTGGACGTTGGACTCGTCGTTTGAGAGCGCGGTGTGATCGTGTCAACGGTTTTTTTCACCGAGCGGGACGAAGTCGTCGTTATTGAACACAAGAAGAGAACTACATCATATGCCCTGAAGTCTTGAATACGACGTCGGTGCATTATATCGACTGAACTAGTCGAATTTCGCCGAGTCATCGCTTCGAGGGATTTATATCAGTTCGTCTTGTGGATAAGGATACGGATATTTTGTGAGTTTGTTCCAATTATTTCCCTTCTATATCCTTTTCGTACTTGTAATAGTGTTTCTTATTTTAAATTCAACCATTTGTGCATTTTTTCCCTCACATATTTGAGTCAACATAGTAGTAATTCTATGCAACATATCTTAATCTCTGCTATTTAATCTGCACACTTCTATTGCGCTTACGCTTTGCATATTGCTAGCCGATTACCATAATTAGTAACGGTTGCATCAGCTGAGCGCACAAGTACATATATCAGCTGGGCGTGTCACGTGGCTCACCGCTGTCTGTCGACCGGTACGATTTCAAGGTCACGCACCAGTCATAATTAACGGTTTTCTTTCTTTGTGCAGATTTAACGATCAGTATTTTATACACTGTTAAGCCTTTAATCACTGCTTATTTCGTTCTTTTTAACTTGTTTCTACTATGGCCAATGAAGATTTATTGATCAGAAAACGCAGTGCTATGAAAGCAAAGCTTACAAACTTTGGCAATTATATTAGCGTCCTTCTTAGCTGTGAAGCCATTTCTGACTTACAACGTATTGAGTTGGAGGGACGTTCAAGTAAATTTGATGCCATATACGATGAATTTGACGATTTACAGTTACAAATTGAGGTGCTTTCGGATGAGCCAGACGAGGCGTATGCGGAGCGCGCCAAGTTCGAGGAGCGGTACCACGCACTAGCAGCGCAGGCGCGTAGCTTGCTGGCAGGCGCGGTCGGCGCTGGTGATGGCGGGTCTGTAGCGGGCTCGACACGCAAACAAGCAGGTGAATCGTTCCAACGTAACTTTATACGCTTACCTAAAATAGATTTGCCTAACTTTGATGGTAGTTATCAGTACTGGCTTGAGTATAGAGATACATATTTGTCACTAATACATAACAGTAGTTGCATAGATGCGATTAGTAAGTTCCACTACCTACGTGCGTCGCTTAAAAGTGATGCGTTAGAGATTATAAAGAATATTGATTTTAAAAGTGAGCATTATCAAATGGCGTGGAAGTTACTGTGTGACCGTTATGATAACAGTCGGCTTTTAGTAAATAATCACGTGCAGGCATTGTTCAATGTTGATCACATTACAAGGGAGTCGTGTCAATCTTTGCGTCGTCTTGTCGACGCTATAAATAAAAATATTAGAGCCCTAAAAACATTGAACGAGCCCACGGAGTATTGGGACACGTTGATTGTGTACATGATGTCCATTAAATTAGATTCTGTAAGCAGTAGAGATTGGGAGGAACATCGTAACACTTTGTCAAAATCACCCACATTATCACAATTTTGTTCATTCATAAGTAAAAAAGCTGATTTATTAGAAACGTTAGAATTAAATAAATCATCAAGTACAGTTAGTAAAAATAGCAATAAAGTAGAAAGTAGAAATACGACTTTTACAATTACAAATAATCAGAGCGAAAATAATCGTAGTCAAAATTCATACTCTAACAAATCAAAATGTCCCATGTGTAGCAATAATCATCTTCTGTATATTTGTGAAGAATTCCGTAAGTTACCCAATGAAACTCGATTATTAAAAGCAAAAGAGTTCAAGGTGTGCTTTAATTGCTTACGTCCTGGCCATGTTACTAAGCAATGTAGATTGTCGGGTTGTAAATATTGTGAAGGTAGACATAATACCCTTTTACATATTGATGAACCTAAGCCTACCACTTTCCAAGATCCCATGCCAAGCAGTGTTGCCCTACCCACAGACATTTCCGGAGGTGCCCCTTTACATACTTGCACTCCAGAAAATGTCGTCTTGTCAAGTAACACTTCTATACAGCATACTACTTCTTCGCATATTTTACTTTCCACAGCGTTGGTGAAAGTGGTGAACAACCGAGGTGGCAAGGTCAACGCCAGGATCCTACTCGATAATGGTAGCACAGCCAATTTTATCACGCAGACACTTTGCGATACGCTAGGATTGCCTAGCCGTAGCACGAGTTCCACGGTAGCAGGTATTAACAGTCAGATTACTACTAGTACACAATCTTGCAATGTAACTATCGAATCTTGCAGCGGCAGCTACAAGGCAAATATTAATTGTTTGGTGTTGCCTGAAATTATAAAAGTGTTGCCAACTGTTTTGATTGATAAACACAAGGTTCCTATACCATCTCATTTAAAACTGGCTGACCCTTCTTTCCATATTCCATCAGTAGTGGATATTCTTGTTGGTGCTGAAGTATTTTGGGATGTCTTAGGTGTTACATCTATTAACCTAGGCAAAAACCAGCCTAAATTACATGAGACTAAGTTTGGGTGGATTGTTTCAGGCCCCGTGGCTCTTCCATTACATCCATCACCAAAAACTCAGTCTCATTTCTGTAATACTTCAGTAAGTGAATTACATAATGGTATAAATTCGCCTGAAAATAGGAACGTTTCTTTTAAATTGTTAGGCCTACATTGGCTTTGGGAATTTTTATATAGTTTTTTCTGTCTAACATTTTCAATTTTTCTCGAATCTAAGAGGCAGATTACAAAGCGTTACATTTTGTCTGTGACCAGTCAAATATTTGACCCACTAGGCCTTGTTAGTTCATGGTTTGTTGAGACAAAAATGCTTATGCTTAAGTTATGGATGGCTAAGTGTGACAGAAATGATTGGGCGTTAGATAAAATAAGTAGATTATGTTATTTTTTGTTAATATACTCCTGTTTGAATATTTTGAAAATACCTTGGTGGATTTTATGTGGTGTTTCTATAACGTGTGAAATCTACATTTTTTTACAAACAATTCTTATCGCACCAGTGTGTATGTAAGATCAATGGACAAGGAAGGATTGGTTTCAGTACAACTATTGGTGCCTAAAAATCGTGTGACACCAATCAAGTCAAGAAACACTCCAAAGCTTGAGTTATATGGAGCATTGTTAGGAACAGGGTTGTGTACTGGTGTGTTTTGTTTGTTATGTTTTTTTCGTAATCGCATTGACAAAATACAAGAGCATACCTACCATACGTGGAGCTACGTGCCGTCTAAGGACAATCCGGCAGGTCTTGTTTCTCGCGGGCTGAAGGCTGACCTTATCAGCGGGTGCTAGTTATGGTGGTCAAGTCCTCAGTTGTTGTCAAAATATGAAATATACTTGCCGAAAATGCCCAATGAGAACGTGAAACAGGATCTACCTGAAGTTGTATCTTCACACTTCACTGATCATTCGTTTCATCATACAATTTACATAATCAATCATTCATAAATTCATTAATTCGTAAATATTCCAATTTAATCAGTTTTAGAGAGCAGTTGCCTATATACAATATTTGTTTATAATTTGAGAAATAATCATAGTAATTACCAAGGTTCCCTTCACGTCAAGAACTTACTAGTGCATTTATTGATATTTTACGTTATTCTCAATTATTTAATTATTTTTCCTGACGAGTATCGTTTATTGCAATCAGGAATGTCATTACCACGTAAGAATATATTTAATTTATTGGATCTATTTATAAGCATAGTGTTGACTATCCGGGCCAGTATTTATAGCTGATTGCAAGGGGCGAGGGTGTAAGCTAATAAAGGCGTACCTGTGCATTTTTGTTTGCTTTGCAGTTGAAGCTGTTCATGTCGAGCTCGTTACAGATCTGACCAAGGAAGGCTGACTCGAACTGTTTTGTGGCTCGTCGTGGCAAGCCCCAAAGCATCTTGTTAGATAGCGGCACCGACTTCATCGGTTCTGGCTATGAATTAGACAAATGCTTACAAGATTCAAATCTTTGTGAGAATGCACAGTAGGGCATTGAATTTACTTTTGCACCTCCCTACTCTTCCCATTTTAACGGCATTGCTGAAGCTGCCATACGATCTTCTATTGTTTAAAAATGCTTTCAAGGCTTAACGCAATTTTCATAATTATAAGGAGATGGCTACATGTTGACTTAAATAGAGGCAGTCTTAAATTTCCGTCCTCTTACCTCTCTCTCCTCTGATCCTTTAGATTTTATTTTCCCAACACCTTCACATTTTAATTGGACGACCACTCATATCTGTTTCGCATCCACAGGTGACTGATATCACCATCGGGAGACTTTATGCAGTATTTTTGGAAGCAGTTTCATTATATGTTTCTCTGCTCCAGCAAAAGACAAAGTGGACATGTTCAACAGGGAGCTATCTATGGGAACACTTGTCTTGAGTAGAGAGGACAACCGCCATTGATGTGGCCGTTGGGACGAGACACCAAGGTCTTCCCAGAGAGCGACGGAGCTACGCGGGTGTTCGAGTTGAAGACATCTTCACATCAACATCTGCCCTCTTCTTCTGCATTGAATACTTCAACCCCGGGAGACTGTTCGGGCGCCGTCGGCTATCATCGGGCGGCGGCTCGGCTGGTGACGTCACGGCGACGAGACAGCGGCGCGGGGGGCGCATTCATGTGCGCGGGCGTGGAAACCAACTCCACTTCGCTACCGAACTTGACAGACGACACGCGCGCGCACTCAGAGCCAATTCCATTTACTTTTACTTGTCGTAATTAATATAACAGTTTTACAGTCCGCTGCTTTTAATTTCATAGGCCTTTAGTTAGGTCCCTTACAGTACCCAAACCCATTTTTTTTTTATTATTATTCATACCTACCTGTATTCAGTACCCACCTATTTATTATTTTATTATTTAAATCTACCGAACTGTAATTACTGCCAGGCGCTGTTTGTAAGGTACCTGCGGTAAATAAGAGCCGGCATAATTAAAACATAAATATTACTATTGCATGTGTGTTGTTTCTCAGATGGTCTTTGATAGACGCTGGCCCTTATATACTGCAGGTACTTAACACCACTTGGGTGCTGAACACTGAAAATAATGAAAAATGGTTGAAATGTTTTTGGGGGTGACTGAGTATGGTTCGCACCCCATCGCCAGAATAATTGTTTTTAATTTACCTATGTTTTTTGTCTTATATTATGTGCCTATTATTTTTTTGTTTTGAAATCTACCAAACTGTAATTACTGCCAGGCGCTGTTTGTAAGGTACCTGCGGTAAATAAGAGCCGGCATAATTGAAACATAAATATTACTATTGCATGTGTGTTGTTTCTCAGATGGTCTTTGATAGACGCTGGCCCTTATATACTGCAGGTACTTTACACCACTTGGGTGCTGAACACTGAAAATAATGAAAAATGGTTGAAATGTTTTTGGGGGTGACTGAGTATGGTTCGCACCCCATCGCCAGAATAATTGTTTTTAATTTACCTATGTTTTTTGTCTTATATTATGTGCCTATTATTTTTTTGTTTTGAAATCTACCAAACTGTAATTACTGCCAGGCGCTGTTTGTAAGGTACCTGCGGTAAATAAGAGACGGCATAGTTAAAACTTAAATATTACTATTGCATGTGTGTTGCTTCTTAGATGGTCTTTGATAGACGCTGGCCCTTATATACTGCAGGTACCTTACACCACTTGGGTGCTGAACACTGAAAATAATGAAAAATGGTTGAAATGTTTTTGGGGGCGACTGAGTATGGTTCGCACCCCATCGCCAGAATAAATGTTTTTAATTTATCTACGATTTTTGTGTTATATTATGTGCCAATTAATTATTTATTTTATAAATCTACCAAACTGTAATCACTGCCAGGCGCTGTTCGTAAGGTACATGCGGTAAATAAGAGCCGGCATGATTAAAATTTAAATACATATTACTATTGCATGTGTGTTGTTTCTCGGATGGTCTTTGATAGACGCTGGCCCTTATTTACTGCAGGTACCTTACACTACTTGAGTGCAGAACACTGAGGTTGGTTGAAATGCTTTTGGGGGCGATTGCGCATGGTTCGCACCCCACCGCCAGAATAAATGTTTTTAATTTACCTACGTTTTTTTTTCTTATATTATTTACCTATATTTATAAGTTATAGTATACTATGTATAATGGCGGCAGGTCACGGGAACTACATGTGACTCCCGAATTCCTCCGAAATATCTATAAGACCATGATAAGACCTGCTGTCTTGTATGGATCGGAATGTTGGGCTACGAAAGGAATTAATGAAAGGCAAGTGCATGCAGCTGAGATGAGAATGTTAAGAGGAATGTGTGGTGTAACGAGAATGGATAGGATAAGGAATGAATGAATATGTAAGAGGGAGTCTGAAAGTAGCGCCAGTGACAGAGAAGTTAAGCAGCAGCAGCAGTTCAGTAGCAGACTGTCATGGTATGGACATGTGATGAGGAGGAATGAGAGAATGTTACGAGGAAAGTTTTAAGTATGTATGTTGATGGCTATTCGATTGTGTTTAGGTAGTAAAATAATAGCCTTTCAGTTTCGGGAGCGTTTCCCTGACACCCAGTACCTATTCTATGCCTTGACAACGTCTAAGCTTGTAAGCAGTCTTCTTCTAACGTGTCGACATGAGCTACATAATGATAATAGCTCATGGCATAATGCGGATTGAGATTCGCACGGGTGGACATGAAAATATAGCCTGTGTTACTCAGGGTGAATGTAGCTTTCTAATGGTGAAAACATTTGTGAAATCGGCACAGTCGTTTTTGAGTTTATTCATTACAAACATACTTACACACAAAAATACAAATCTTTCCTCTTTATAATATTAGCGTAGAAATGTAACACGTAAACTAATTTGACAGCACTAAAATTGTTGCCATCCCTTTCTTATATCAATTATTAGTAAAAGAGAGCGATAGTTTAAAAAGGATTAAAATAAGTTTAGTTCGTGAACAAGAGAATCGACGCCTTTAGCAGTCAAGAGAATGCTGCTGCATAATACCAGTTTTACCATCCATATCCTGGACCCATATCATCCGATTCTTTTATTATTTTAACGCATATACGCATGCGAAGCGAAATCTAAAGATTTAAATTGTGGAAAGAAAAAAAAAATCGCTCACGAGCTGGGGGTCTACTCCCGTTCGACGATATTCGATAAATCGTACGATTCATCGCACAATTTGCTACTCCGGTCAACCATCGTTCCCTTATCGCATGCAATGATCGTGTTTTGACATTTGTTTTTCTCATCTCCGGTAAATTGTATACGACTATGAACCGTAGTCTATCTTAATTGTGCCTTTTTTATGTGCCTATCTTTATTATGTAAGTATCAGTCGGAACGAAAGTTCATACTTCGTTTGTCGTTCGTAAAACGCGAGTAGACCTACAGGATTCGAACCTGTGACTCCTGGCTCAGTACGCCAGTGCTTTAGCCACTAAGCTACCGTGAACACTGCTCGTGGTATCGAAATTATCCTCCACTATACGTCTTTGGGTGACGTCAGCGATATCTTATTAAGAAACATTGTTTCTTAAAAAATAAAAGAATAAAAAATAAAAAAAATATAAAAATAATAATAAAAGAATTAGTAAGGGTAGGCATATCTATACGACTTTGATTGAACTGCAAAGTTAGTCGAGTCGGTTATGAAACAATGTTTCTTAATAAGATATCGCTGACGTCACCCAAAGACGTATAGTGGAGGATAATTTCGATACCAAGAGCAGTGTTCACGGTAGCTTAGTGGCTAAAGCACTGGCGTACTGAGCCAGGAGTCGCAGGTTCGAATCCTGCTCGTGAGCGATTTTTTCTTTCCACAATTTAAATCCATATCATCCGTTCTATACCTTTTTTTTTTTTTTCGGATGGAAATCCTCATGGATACCCTCCGTCTGGGGATGGCGGAGGGGTATGTCGGACTCTTACCGACTAAAACCACACGGTGGCCATCCTCTGCACAAAATAGAGGAGCTCCGGGAACTCCATTGAACCGCGCCGGTGCTCCTTTAGTGCTAAGCCTTTGGCGCGTCCCGGGAAAACGATATTGTTTTCGCCACAGCAACTCGCGACCACTACGTACTGCTGTCCTCCCCAGGGTCGCTTAATAGACGCCTCGAGTCCCCCAACTCTTAGCGTCCACGATTCCGAAGGTCCACTGCCAGATGTAGCGGCAGGGTTGTGGCCCGTAGCCCTATGTGGGCCTTGCGCCAGGGCGGGTGCCTCCTTCCTTCCTTGTTCCTTCTTCTCCGAGCGGGATCGGACCTCTCCCGATCTCGCTCTGCGGCCTCCTTACCTGGTACCTATTTATTTTTATTCAAAACAAGCATGCGTTTGACCTGGAGAACAGAAAGGAGAAACTCCTTTATTTTCTTCGTGGTTTGACCGCTACCTACATCACCTGTTAAGCGATAGTGCTGTAGACAAAATATCAGTCGAAGGACCGATGGCCGTTGAATCAGACGAGTCCTAGAGTGGAGACCGCGAATCGGTAAACGCAGCAAAGGACGATCGACGACCTGCAGAAGTAGACTGTTGGTGGACTGGATTGGAAGGCGAAGGACCGAGTGTTGTGGCGCAGCTTTGGAGTGCCTTATATCCAGCAGTGGACTGCCATAGACTGAGTTGATAGAAAATAACGATGTATGACTCGTGGACCCACAGAGTACCTTTGTATATGCGTGGACCCACTGGTCGGTGGGTCTTCGTCGTACGATAAAACCATGACTCGTGGACCCACCAGTGGGACCACGAGTCATACATCGTCATACGATATTCACTATTACTCGTGGACCCACCGGTGGCATCACTGACCGATCTATTGCTACTAGCATTAGGAAAAATAGGGATTTTAGAATCAAAATATTTTCATTTGTGGATACGACGTTGATCTAATTTTCATATTTAAGATTTTTCATTATATTTACTAGATTTTGGTATTGGGAAAACACGATTTAATGAAATTTCATTAATAAGCTAATTAATAATTAATAGCTAATTATAGTTCCCGGCACGAGACGTGAGCACAAATTGTACCTGCATTTTAGTCTCTGCCATCACCGTATTCTAGTATTCCGTTTTCTACATATATTTAATTATGCATTATCATATCATTAAGCCAATGCAAGTGCCCGTTTCTGGTCTGTTGTACTGTGAACAAAGATTCGACCACTAACGCAGTGGAATCTTTGCTCACGACTCGTGCCGGCAACTATAGCTGGATAGGTTTATTTTCCAAAATAAGGTCTTTTTTTGAACTATTTCGAATTGCATTTAGAAATTCCAATAGGTTTTTGTGAATAAGATATATCATGTAGGTACAGTCAACAAATCGGAATCATGACCCACTCAGCTGATAATTCGTTTGAAATCGTCAAAACAGTAAGGTTTTCTTCTATGTTGCACTTAGGATATTTTGAATATTACAGAAACTGCATTAAAACGGGTCAGAGGTCTGTGCCGTTTTGAGCTTTGTTATTAATGCAATAGATTTATAATTGGATTGGAAATTATGTTTTTGATAAAGCAGGAATTATGTTTTGAATTTCGAATTAGCTGTCGTTTCACGTGGTTTTCCTACAAACAACTATATTTTTTAAGAAACCTATACTAACTTTTTCGATTACAGAACATTAATAAAATAAAAATAAAAATGACAAATAATGTAATAATAAATGTCAAGTATGAAAAGGTGTCAAACTTAACGGCCAAATATGTGGAATAATAATACGGTTTCTCACCTAGCACAGGAGTCAGGGACTTCACACAACTTGTAACAACTTTTTATGTCAATAAAGATTATATTATATTATTATTATTATATTAATAATTAATTTATAATATCCTCTGTACCATATTTCACGCAATAAATGATAAATAAATAAATAAATAACAATATTTGGAGTTAAACATCAAGAATAAAATTTAGAACAATAATTTTACTGGTAAACTAGCTGTCACTGTCAATAGCTAAAAAAATTGATAACAAGTCTGTGGCCAGGGAAATATCTGGTTAAGCGAAATTCAACCTAATTGTATTAGAATGTCTCTAGGATATTAAGCTTATCGTGGGTCATGATTCAGATTTGTTGACTGTACATATATAAATTCTGGTGTAACAGATTTTAATTTAAATGTTTATTCGAAGAGATATTTGCAAAATTGTAAAAAAACATCAAAACAGCGTGATTCCGCTCTGTTCTCACACGCGCAATTTGCCGTATGTTAGAAAGGGTCGGTTGCAAATTCAAAGTAGCACCTTAATAGTTTCGTACTTTGTACCAACCAAACCATTACCACTGTTGCATTAGTTCGGATAGTATTATATTATCTGTGGTTCGGTCAACCTGACTATTCTCTACAACTTGAATTAGAAATGCGTGGTCATATTAAGCTCATTCAGGGCATAGCATAGAACAACTTTTAAAATCGCAAAAAACAGCTGTTCTCTACAAAATTATCGGTGTCGCTCGACAAAATGTACGGAACAGCAGATTTTTTCTTCACGATTTCAGAATTGGTCCCGTATTAAAAATTGTTCGATCTCATTCCCTGAATGAACTCTTAAAATAATAATATGACAACGCATTTCTGATCATCAACTCAGCCTATCGCAGTCCACTGCTGGACATGGGCCTCTCCCAAGTTGCGCCACAACACTCGGTCCTCTGCCTTCCGCATCCAGTCCCCCCCAGCCACGTTCTTTAGGTCGTCGGTCCACCTGGCAGGGAGGCGCCCTACGCTGTTTGCCGATTCGCGGTCTCCACTCAAGGACTCGTCTGCTCCAACGGCCATCGGTCCTTCAACAGACATGGCCAGCCCACTGCCACTTCAGCTTACTGATCCTACAAGCTATGTCGGTCACTCCGGTTCTTCTCCGGATAATCTCGTTACGGATTTTATCCTTCAAAGAAACTCCAAGCATAGCTCGCTCCATAGCTCGCTGAGCGACTTTGAACTTGTGGACTAGCCCAACTGTCAGTGTCCACGTCTCGGCACCGAAAGTCATGACAGGCAGGGCGCACTGGTTGAAGACCTTTGTCTTCAAACTTTGCGGTAATTCTGATACATGTTATTTATTGTAATGTGGGGTATGATAAATAATGAAAGACGTGTTACTTTCCTTTCAATTACTTTTTAATATAGGTACTGTATTTACTTAGCTTAGCTTATACTAATAACACTATACGAGGTAAGTCGAGCTCATAGAGTTACTAACGGCCAAAATTAATATCCAATCTATCCACGATTTACCCTACTGGAGATAGAAATTTGACATATTTTGTATGGAGCTTATGTCAAATTCCTATCTTTAGTAGGTCAAATCGTGGATAGATCGGATATTAATTTTGGCCGTACGTATACAAAGTCTTTGGTCGAGCTACACACTAAAATACAGGATATCCTATTGCCGTTTCATGGAAGAAAAGTAGATCTGTGATTGGCAATATGAAATGCTACTAAAAGGAGGCTGCGGTTTATTTCTTAAAGTAAGTAATGCTGCATTCTATACGAGGTAAGTCGAGCTCATAGAGTTACTAACGGCCAAAATTAATATCCAATCTATCCACGATTTTCCCTACTGGAGATAGAAATTTGACATATTTTGTATGGAGCTTATGTCAAATTCCTATCTTTAGTAGGTCAAATCGTGGATAGATCGGATATTAATTTTGGCCGTACGTATACAAAGTCTTTGGTCGAGCTACACACTAAAATACAGGATATCCTATTGCCGTTTCATGGAAGAAAAGTAGATCTGTGATTGGCAATATGAAATGCTACTAAAAGGAGGCTGCGGTTTATTTCTTAAAGT
Source organism: Asteroscopus sphinx (assembly GCA_949699075.1). NCBI lineage: Eukaryota > Metazoa > Arthropoda > Insecta > Lepidoptera > Noctuidae > Asteroscopus > Asteroscopus sphinx. The sequence continues at coordinate 17,038,600 of OX453024.1, forward strand.
AAGTAATGCTGCATTCTAGGATTTTTCTAAACTAACACAATCGCGAAGAAGTATCATCCTGTATTTTAGCAGCTGTTGATAGGTCAATAATAAAGATAAAATCTGTCCAACAAACATGGTGTCTGAAATTAAAGGAAGTCCATCAAATATGGACAAACTACATAAAATAAATTAATAGTTTAAAAAACTAGAAAAACACGCTTCTCCATGTACAGGTATATACCTATACATTTTATACAGGCACCTATGTCAATATTTACACTATTCAATATATAATAGGTTTGTTATAACCTTGAAACCTGATCGTGTTCAAAGTCCATTACGTGGGCTTTCTCACAAGTGCAAACACGACTATGATACGATATTCCATCATGGAATGCCAGTGCCTATCTTCCGGCTTCATTAGACCTTGAAACCTAATCGTGGTCAAAGTTCATTACAGACTTTTCTAAGAAATCCAAAACAGCTATGATACGATTTACCATCATGAAGTTCCAGTTCATATCTTCCGGCTCCATCATCAGATCAGTTCGACAGTACCATATTATTGTATTGTCATCAGAACTACATACAGCTGCCAATTTTCACTACGCTACGACCCTTGGAAGATGGTTAAATTAGTTACCTTCACTATTATCTGATCTGTGGTTACCTTAGATTCCATTACCACAGATAATATAATACTATAGGTACTAGCCATTACATAGTTACATACCGGTCGACCTAACAAAAGCGTGTTTTCGAGTAAAACTTACTGCCTCAGCCTTGGTACGTATTATTTTATTGAAATGTAGCTAAGATGTTAGATGTCGTGATCTTCCCTCAATCTAGGATTGTATGTTTGTTGAATTGATTGAATTATTTTATCATCGACTGTCGACTAGTGGCAAAAAAACACAGGCTGATATTTTTTGGCAATCTTGAAGGTTCGATTCTCAACTCGGGGAAGACCCTTTCGAAAAACCTTTAATGCAACATTACTTGCTTTAAAAAATAAAATTAAGTCTTCAAGTTAAATTTCCTATTTTCAATATTTAAAGTTCTTTCCCTCTATGTAGCATAGCGATGGGAAATGGAACTCTCTGTATAACGATATGTATACTATCATGTTAATATACCGACTTCTTGGACATATTCCTATTTTAACAATTAAAACCAAAGATAATATAATCACTTTAATCAAGTGATTATTTTCTCTGTGACATTAATGACATTCAACATCATTTCACGTCAGTCATTTATATTTTTTGCGATTGTGCACAAATTTCTATATTTAACCCTATTGAAACATAATATAGGTAATCACTGCATACTTAACTCGCGACTCCATAAATAAGCCGAAAATTCTTAATAATGAGTGATTCGGACAATTCATCATCATTCAATATCATCCAAAGGAAACGTGGTCAGGTTTTACTTTTTCAAGGCTATCAGTATTACATACACAAAACATACACAAACGATCATACCCTATGGAACTGCAGCCTAAAAAGAAAAAGAAAATGCTCTGGATCTCTTACTGAAGTAAGTTTTGTTTGATACTTGCTTGCTTTAAAAAAAAACACAGATTTACATAACTAAATAATAAGAACTTAATGACTAAATAATAATAACTTAATAATAATAACTTACATAAAACATAACCACCCCATTACTGTCCCACTGCTGGGCACGGGCCTCTTCTCAGTACGAGAAGGCTAAGGCCTTAGTCCACCACGCTGGCCTAGTGTGGGTTGGCGGACGACACACACCATTGAGAACTGTATGGAGCACTCTCAAGTGTGCAGGTTTCCTCACGATGTTTTCCTTCACCGTTAAAGCAAATGATAATCGAATATAATAACTAAATAATAATAACTTAAGAATAATGAAATGAATAATTAAGACAACATAGAAATAAAATATAGAATAAAATAAGGCGACACTCTGACCAAACTACCAACTAAAAACTACTACTAACCAAATTAATTTTCAGGTTTAGTGTATCGTCGCTGCGCCTGCCAAACTCCATATGTGATTATTGATAGGTTTCGAAAAACAACAAAAAACGTATTATTTTCTAAACAATACATTAAATAAGAAAACAAATAATAAATAATGTTTTTTATACTACATTATTAGTTTTCTTATTTAATGTATTGTTTAGAAAATAATATGTTTTTTGTTGTTTCCCGAAACCTATCAAAAATCACATATGGAATTTGGCAGGCGCAGCGACGGTATATGGTTTTATAATGAATTTTTAATTCCTTTTAGGATGGCTCGATATGTAAAAAACCGCACGTTTCCCAAAGTTTGCCAAACAGTGCTAAAAACAAAGTGGCACAAAAACTGGAAAAAAACAAGAGAGAAGCGGCAGTTTTAAATGAACCAATCCCGTCTATTTATAAAACCGGCCAAGAGCATGTCGGGCCATGCTCAGTATTATAGGGTTCCTTAAGTAGGTATTACAAACAAATCAAATCGAATATTAATCACGGCTATTTTAGTTTTTGCAATAGGGCAGCATTGGCGACTCAGAGAGTGATGTCAGTAGCCTCTAGATGGCGCTATACAGTGCCAAATGTAATAGACGGTACTTGACGGCAGCATTGGCGACCCAGAGAGTGTTGTTAGACGCCGCTAGATGGCGCCAAATTTAAGAAATGTGTCGTCAACATAACAAAAAGTTACATTTTGTGATTTTTTCAAATAGAAAGTAGCTTAATGAGCATTATTTGCTATGATCATTTTTCTCTAAGGTCAATGACCTTTGAACTAGGACGTTTTAAGTATTTTTCAGATTTCTCTCTATAACTCAAAAATTTATAATCAGAATATGCTCGAAATAATTTTAAAAGAGAGTTTTTACAAAGGTCTATCAATGTGGAAGATTATAAGTTTCTACGTTGCATAGTTTAGAAATGGCAGGGGGGGGGACACATTGCAAGCCACTTTGGCAGGCTATATTTCGCAGATGGTACATCTGATAAAAAAGTGGTGTATGAAACATTACCTTCATTTTAGTAGACCTATTCAATGATACCCCACACGAGGGGGTGCAGCGAAAAAAATATTTCCATCCCCATTTCACATGTATGGGCGCCACCCCTAAAATAAGTAACCATGATATTTTTATTCTTTTAAAATTGAGATCTATATCTATTCTATTTTTTAACAAAATTTCATTTACTTATGTTTATAACTGTAGAAGTTATTAAGCTGTAAAGGATTAGGACAGACGGACAGACGGACGGACATGACGAAACTATAAGGGTTCCTTGTAGGACTACGGAACCCTAAAAAGGGTATTGACCCATTATTGGATGAAGGAATGAATCTGGTAACAAAAATTCCTTCATTCAATAATATGAAATATGTTCTGTATAATAAGCAAAAGGAACAACATAATGTCACCAAGCTTATTTGTAGAGATTTCCATGAGGTTAAAGTACCCGCTAAATTCCTATCATTTCTTCTGGCAGACTATTCTGAAAATAATTCTAGAATTCGATCGTTCCTCGTGGTCCCACTACTTTGCTCCACTGGTGGGACCACAGGGAAATGTAATTCCTCGTAATCCCACTCAGCAGTGGGCCCATGAGGAATACTCTGTGTCGTTCCTTGTAGACCCACTGATGAAATTACTTACCAAAACAGGCTAAATAAAAATACAACCGAGTCCGTGTAGTGCCGGACTAGTCCGTGTAGTGCCGGACTAGTCCGTGTAGTGCCGGACTTAAAGAATTGCACCACCCTTATCTCTTCTCATGGGTGTCGTAAAAGGCGACTAAGGGATTCACCAGAGGATGGGCAGCAGCGTTCTCTGAGTATTTAACCAAACAACTGCGATCGCCAACCCGCCTGCCAAGCGTGGCGATTATGGCATATCCCCCCCTTAATTGGGGGAGGTCTATGTCCAGTAGTGGACGTCTTTCGGCTGAAATGATGAAAAATACAACTGAGTTAATTGTTAGTTAATTGCATTTTGTTAGAATAAAATAAAATTATATTGTTGGAGTTAGGTAAAATTTTGTACGACTAATTGGTTCCACTGCAAGGCAAGCAAGTGCAAGCAAATCTGATCATCTGATATTCAATGTTCTTTTTTTTATATACAACGTGTCCCAGAAATCAACGTCAAGCCGAAAACGGGCAATAGGCCAAGTCGTGACAGTCATTAGAAAAATATAAAAAAAAATCTTGGTCATGTACTTTTCAAATTTTATGGATTCAAAAAAAAATCTCAAAAAGTGACACCCTGTGATGATTTTTCAAGTCCTGTGGCTACAAATATTAACTTTCCGTCAGCTTTTTTTCTGTGACGTATCCATGAATAATCCTTCTGTAAATTACAGTTAAAAGTTAAAACATAACTACCTCATTTTTAAATAAAATGTTAGATTTTTGCCCAACATTGAATTCAAAATTATTACATCACCCAACTTTAACCGCGTGTAGTGTAAAAAAAAAGTACTACACTATTTTGGCAAGTAACTTTAAAAGATGGCGCGTTTAGTCTGGATTCCAAAATGGTATGCCACTTACTAATTACTACTTCTTAATTGAGGAAAAAAAAAAATGTTACATTTAGGTAAGTTTGAAATAAAATTCAGTTGTTGGATTTCTTTAGTTATAATTTTTATTAAATCAGATTTACCGAGTTTATATTAAATGTTCGAACTGTTTGCCTTCAGCTGCACATTTGGATATCTCTTACGATACATTCTTGCTGCAGCATTGGCGTTGCATAAGCATTCTCCATAAATAAGATGCATGTTGGCGTATTCCTGTGCGGTGTATCGAGATGGCATGATAACAAACTACACAAAATACGGGATTACGATTAAAACAAGTCCGGGGTCGTCAGAAACAGTGCAGATAAATCAAAATCACAATGCGAATGAAGTCCAATAAACAAAGCCACAGTTGTAAGTATCAAGTCACTACAAATACAAAAGGATGCTTAGAAAACGAAAGAGAGTAACGTGCTGCAGTATTGCACAATTTACCTAACGCATCCCTGTTTCGCCAGAGTGGCGTCTCTATCTGTTTCACTCACACAGACGAAATTATGTGTCAATCCGTCTCGCTCTTAGATAAAAGTAGCGTCACTATCTATCTCGTAAGAGATACCCAAATGCTGAGCGTTATCCCGATCATCTAGTATTTATTAATGTGCAGCTGAAGGCAAACAGTTCGAACATTTAATATAAACTCGGTAAATCTGACTTAATAAAAATTATAACTAAAGAAATCCAACAACTGAATTTTATTTCAAACGCACCTAAAACTAACAAATATTTTTTTTTCCTCAATTAAGAAGTAGCAATTAGTAAGTGGCATACCATTTTGGAATTCAGACTAAACGCGCCATCTTTTAAAGTTACTTGCCAAAATAGTGTAGTACTTTTTTTTTACACTACACGCGGTTAAAGTTGGGTGATGTAATAATTTTGAATTCTTTGTTGGGCAAAAATCTAACATTTTATTTAAAAATGAGGTAGTTATGTTTTAACTTTTAACTGTAATTTACAGAAGGGTTATTCATGGTTACGTCACAGAAAAAAAACTGACGGAAAGTTAATATTTGTAGCCACAGGACTTAAAAAATCATCACAGGGTGTCACTTTTCGAGATTTTTTTTTGAATCCATAAAATTTGAAAAGTACATGACCAAAATTTTTTTTTATATTTTTCTAATGACTGTCACGACTTGGCCTATTGCCCGTTTTCGGCTTGACGTTGATTTCTGGGACACGTTGTATATGTCTAGTAAGAACCTATTATATTGCGTTAATATGTATAGTAGATACTCTTTGATATACCTACATACCATGTACTGGCCATTGCAATTTTATGATAAATGTCTCATGTTCAAGATCAGAAGATAATTTGCTTCTGAATACACAAAACAAATTTTACCAACGAGCATTGAATGTTTTATAGATGGTACATTCAAAAGTGCTCCAAAACCGTTCTACCAATTATTAAAAATTCTTGGAGAGGCGGGTAGTACAATTAAAACTACGAAGGTTTCCCCTCTTTTTTACATAGACGAGTACTGGCATCCATCGAGATACTTAGTTATATGTCAACACAGTAGGTACATATACTTAGATTGTTGATGATACCTATCCAATAATATAGTATGTGGAAGCAAACTCATACCAGTTTTTAAGACTGATCATCAGCTTTGAAACGAAAAAAAAAAGATCAAAATCAGTCCAGTAGTTTTAGCGTGATACTGGAACAAACAAACAGAAATTTACAATTTTATAATAGTTAAGAAGAATAGATTATTAAGATTAGAGACCTACCTACATAATTATAACATCACAAATCTTGTTTATTTGGTTATAGAATGTTTACCTATCCACGTAAGGCCCAACCACAGATTAATAGACCCAACCATGGTATAATAACACCTCTTATTATACTATGGGCCCAACGATCTACTTCAGACTCACAGTTTTACTTATAGATGGACCCAAGCAAGCTTTTTAAATCATCTAATATCGGTCCAACGACCTAAAAAACGGGCATCTTTGTTTGGTTTAATTTGCATCTGATTTCCCTGTTTTAGGCCGTTAGGCTGATTTAGGTAATGGGTACTACTTACTTACGGGGAGACCTAGGAGGGTTGTGACAGTTTTTACTTTTGGGGTCATATTTCGCTCAAGAAACATTCCACAGTTATGACCCATGTGATTAATTTAGCGGCATTCCTTCTGTTTTCAAACCAATCACCAAAACTAATTTAAGTATTATGGTTTCTGAGAAAATCGACAAAATTAAAGACCACTCCCCCAGTCACAACTCTCCTACTACCGAGGTAAGTTGTGACGGGCACCGAGGTAAGTTGTGACAGCATTATATTAGATAAAAAAAATATCATAACACTTAATATTAATAAATCAAACATGTTATTTTAGCAAAAAGTACTTTTATTATGCTTAAGTATCAATAAAATTAACATATTAACATTCTCATAATAAGTACCTAATTATAGTTTTAATTAGCCTAATATGGCATCGCTTTGAGATCAATCATTATTATTATTATTATAATCAGTCCAAAATCTTAATTTAATCAGATTCACAATTATGGCAAACGTAATGCCGCTCGTCTCCAGTACAATCTACGTGTGCCCAGTCTTTGCATTCTAGGCATTGGACCCACTGCTCATTCGATCTGCTGTTTGCATAGGCTTCAAGGCAAACCAAGCAAAAATAATTGTTTTCTGCTTCTTCTTCGTCACCACTTGTTAACCTCTTCTTATAAGTCTTCTTGGCAGTTTTAGATTTCTTCTTTCCATCGCTGAAGATACGCTTCTTAACATTCTTAGACTTCCTATTAGCCTCTATTGCAGCTATTTCATCCTTCATGGGAGTGTCAGTAAGGACAGCAGATTTGATTTTACGTCGGTTTGTTTTACTGCTTTTCCTTGGCGGAGCTTTCAGCAATGGCTTAACTGATTCCGGCGAGAACACATTAGAAACAATGGCAAGTGGACTAGGAGCTGTAGATGTGGATGCAATTGGTTCAATGGCAATATTATTCAGAACTGGGGTATGGGCTGTGGACGTGGAGGCAACAGGTTCATTGGCATTATTATTCACAACTGATGAATTGCTAGATGGCATGCTTAGATCTGCAGATGTACCTGGAGTAATGGCTCTTGCTTCTTCATTATCAACTGCATCAGGATTTGGAGTTATGGTACTTTCTGCTGGATTGTCAACAATTTCTGAAACGGATTGTTCTACTTCTGGATTGGGACGATCAGTGACTTGACCTGGAAGGAAATCAGAATCTTGAAATATGTCTGTGTTAACTGGCCATGTTCCAGTTGCAGCAAAACCAGCACTGATATGTAATATAGGAGAGTTGTGACAGGCTGTCACAACTCGCCTAGGTGTTTCAAATGACGACTTGATCTGCATAATAATTCATATTTTCTAAACACGATGCGCACACAAAAAATTATTGCAACGTTTTGAGAGTTGAATAACCATACAACTTAAGAAAAAATAAGAAAGTAAAGCACATATAAAAAGAAATGATATAAATTCAAATAAAATTTTGAAGAAAAACTTACTTTTTGTTTTTTTTTGCACACAGCCGTCGTATTTACGCAACAGTGACTCGTACGTCGCCGGCAAGTACTGAGTCGAGTAGCGCGTATCGAAAGCGTCATGCATGCGGTGTTGCCAGCTCGCTACCTATAATAGGTTGGGAGAAACCGTGCTTGTCACAACTCACCTCTGTCACAACTCTCCTAGGTCTCCCTACTTTTTACAAATTGAAGTCTGGGCCGCAACTAGGTACTTACACCTATTTTAGTATGTACATTGGGTCGTCATTTATATCGACCTAAATTTAGCTTGGGCCTTCCGACGCTATTATATGAATTTGTAGGGCATAGATAGATTTGCAAACGGAAACTTCTCATATAAGCGAACTGTAATGCTATTTTTGAGAATAAATATTAGGTAGGTAGGTGTGTGAATATTCGAAAAATCATAACAAAAATTTAGAAAGTCATTAATCTTGAGTTGTTTAAGACGATAATAGTTCCAATTGTTTTTATTCTTGTGATCTTGTCTAATGATGAGTGTCTTATGAGACAAAATCACAAGAAAAAATCAATTGGAACTATTATCGTGTTAAAAAACTCAAGAGATTAATGACTTTCTAAATTTTAGTTAAGATTTTTTGAATATTCACTCAGGTAGGTACCTATTTAAAACTAAGCGATAGAGAGCATAATGTACATTCCCGTAAACTTTCTGACTTAAGAGCGAAAATTTCCTTCAAATTTCCGCTCAAAGTTGAAGCACAAAATCAAACAATGTGTTCCCGCAAGCGGCACGTAAAATGTTCGCCGACACGAACACATGCGCGCGAAAAATTTACTGAACAGGCTACGTTCAGGCTTGAAATTGCTTCATCATCCAGTAATACTACTGTAGTCTTTGAGCTTCATTCCACGTGCAAAAACTGCGGTTTTAAGCTTTTTTAATAATTAGCGCGTATTTTTTTAACTCGCTTTCAGTCATATCTGTACAAATTTTGCAATTGATTACTATATATAGATAACTTCCCGTTAAGCTAGAGACTTGAAACTTTGAACATAGCTCAGGACTGGATGACAATGCAATATTACTCGCTTCGTTTTAAAAAAACGTGCTTTAAAAAAAAACTTTTTCATTAATTATTATTCTTAGATGGGACTTCACATAGTGAACCGCATATCATCCCGCCATCTCTCGGTCGCCACTTGTTTCATGCAAGAAAGACAACCGTTCAACCGGTAAAGATATGTTGCAAGTTCACCACTATCCTAACTAGATGGCGCTGTAAAGTTTTTTTTAGATAGTGGAAAAAAACCTGAAACAGCTAAACAATTACAGGAGTATATTCAGCATTCAATGTGCGCGAAGGCTAACTTTCATACAATGTGAGTTTAGAAAATAGTGCTGGAGGGTCAATAGAGAAAAGTTTTCCAAATGGTTCGGCCAGGAATCGATTCAATATTTTTTTACAACAATTACCAACCCCTATTATTGCACCAATTGATAAGGTTACTGGTTGCTGATAAGCAATGAATCTTGCGAAATATAATGTGTCAAAACAAAAGAAACAGGATTTTGGGAAATATTGGGTTCGCATCCTGGCCGAACCAGCTGCTTTAAAAACAAACTGAAAATGCAGTACCTATTTGTTTTCTCCGAAATCGAGCTTGGCTCCATTGACAACTTTTCTCCTATAACATATAGTTACGGATTTGGTCCTCCAGCACTATTTTCAAAACTCATGCTGTATAGCTCGGCCGAATAAATAATGGCGGACGGAATCTCGCTAAGAAAAGATTGAAACACTTCGTTTTTTCTTAAGCCCACTATAATTTCGAGAGAATTTTATCACACCAATTTTATTGTTATTTTATTTGTGACACTACGACAATATTTCGAATGTTGAATAACTCTAGCGGTGTAGCATTTATTTATTTGACACCAAATAAGTTCATAATTTGTTGAAAGCTCTCATTTATAAACTAAGCTATAATCTAGCCTGTGTGTCAGAAATCAGTTCCTTCCCCGTTTAAATGACACACAAAGATTGTACAAGCTTTGTGATTTATACATTATTAATTTGTTAAGATGCATGCAAGTATAGGTACAAGAATAGCAAAAACGTGAGTGTGGGTAAAGCTAGCAATAGTTATAGTTATATACAATGACTACCGCCATACGAGATTTGTTGGGTAATCGCGGCTTTTTGTCTTACTATGGGTGTGAATGTGTGCGTGCCAGCCCGTACTTTTAAGCGAGCCGTCTTACTATGGGTTCACTTTTTGTTTAGCGAGATCCTTTTTTTATTCGTCCAAGCTGTATAGGTAATTAAATTAAGCTGTAGTTTAGTCAGAAACTATTGACTCTGTAAATTATACTTCGCTGTAATTGCAGATAGAAAAAGTGCGACAAACAGCCACTTTTGGCATTTTTTCTATCTACGACTACAGCGAACTATATTTTACAGCAGTACTTGTACGTCAACATAACATAACATCACGCCTGTATTTCCCAGAAGGCAGAGGTGTAATAGTACACCCACATTTCGCCAGTTATGTTATAGTCCCATGTAATAGGCGGCGAGCCTATTGCCATTGACCGGGCACAAATCCAAACTCCGGGCTGCTACTGAGAATTTCCTAATGAAAAAACCCAATAACACTTTGCCCGACATGCCTGCCTGCCTTTTTTAGGGTTCCGAAGTCCTACAAGGAACCCTTATAGTTTCGTCATGTCCGTCCGTCTGTCCTAATCCTTTACAGCTTAATAACTTCTACAGTTATAAACATAAGTAAATGAAATTTTGTTAAAAAATAGTCTACATATAGATCTCAATTTTTAAAGAATAAAAAAATGGTTTTTACGTATTTTAGGGGTGGCGTCCATACATGTGAAATGGGGATGAATATTTTTTTTCGCTGCACCCCCTCGTGTGGAGTATCATTGAATAGGTCTACTAAAATGAAGGTAATGTTTCATACACCACTTTTTCATCAGGTGTACCATCTGCGAAATATAGCCCGCCAAAGTGGCTTGCAATGTGTCCCCCCCCCTGCCATTTCTAAACTATGCAATGTAGAAACTTATAATCTTCCAAATTGATAGACCTTTGTGAAAACTCTCTTTTAAAATTATTTCGAGTATAATATGATTATAATTTTTTGAGTTATAGAGAGAAAACTGAAAAATACTTAAAACGTCCTAGTTCAAAGGTCATTGACCTTAGAGATAAATTATCATAGCAAATAATGCTCCTTTACTTTATATTTGAAAAAATCACAAAAAGTAACTTTAAAATGACATAACTTCTTAAATTTGGCTTCTTGAATTTATCGCTGGATGGCGCTACTAACACACTGAGTCGCGAATGCTGCCGATTATTGCAAAAACTAAAATAGCCATGATTAATATTCGATTTGATTCGTTTGTAATTACACCTACTTAAGGAACCCTATAATACTGAGCATGGCCCGACATGCTCTTGGCCGGTTTTTACCTGCACTTCAATTGTTAAAAACGATTTTTCGATAAATGTTGTATTCAGCGAGTAATATTTTTTTACTGATGGGGGCGCCACTTGTCTGCCATTTTCCCTTAACTCTTAATTGAGTTTTCCACCAGCAAACCTTTGAGTAGACATTGTACAGAGAGATGTCAAGTTACTATGAAGGTTTTTAACAATAAAAAAATAAAAAAAACGTTTATTAGCAACCAAATATGTTTCATAACAATGGAGCTCTGTCTCCCGAACTAGGTGACAACCTGTATCTCAGGAAACAGTGCCTTCCCTAAAACTAAGCTTTAAGTTATATATTATTATTCGGTTAGAAGTAGGTACATTGCTTTTTATTGTTCCTTAATAATTGTTATTAGAAGTAGGTAATATGATAAATAAATAAAAAAGTAAATTGATGGCGGTTACTACTAAGCCATGAGTGTATGTGTATTGTGTAGTTGATGTAAGAGTGTATTACACAAAATCAACAGCACACCACTCATCCATGAGTGGTGTGCTGTTGATTTTGTGTAGGTATATAACATACAATGACGTCATACTTTGATAGTGCTGTCTCTGTATAGTGAACAAATTTAAATCGCCTATCATTTAATTAAATATTTCTTTGGTTTTTTTATTGTTCCTTATATTTCTTGGTTTTTTTTCGAGATTTCTAATAAAAACGAATGAAAAACAATTAGTCACCTTCCCTATTGTAGTTAGGAATAAAATTACAGCTTTTAAATGTAAACATTATTTTAATTATCCTAATTACCTAAATCCTAAAAAATCACATATAATTACGTCTAAATAAACTTCCACGCTATCTCCAATAACGCATGGGACCTTCCATTGATAGCAAAACTTAGGAAAAAAATATAAATTAAGGTTATATTTTACATCATCTGCCTGTGCTGTCTTAGATTCTTCTAGACACTCCTGTCCAATATTCTCAATTTTCTGCATATCCGAATCGACCAGCTACACGGCGGGATTTGAAGAGCTGTCCTGCTTGATGCTGAAATGATAATATTTCATGACAGTGCTGTACACAGAATATTTTCATCTTCTTATATAAATCATGGTATAATAACACCAGGTAGTCTCTTCCCGTGACAGCTAGGTCACGTGATTGCCTCCGTACTACGTCATCGGCCGTGGAGCCAATAGCGGGCTGTTAGAGTGACACTTGTCAGTTTGATGTGCTGCCACTTTGTGAAAATAAATTACCCGAGCAAAATGCATTTTTTCATTTACTTTCATCTATAAAGTATCACTTTTTAACTAGTAATTTAATATAGTTTCCTTTCTTAACGAATTAGATGAATAACACGAGATGACAAATAGGCTAGTTAGGAATTTATTTTATATTCATTATGAACAAAAATCTCCTTAAGTATATTGAAGATATCATACAATGGCAGCACTTATCGTGACGTAGCTTGGAGGCATCGCGCTGTCATTGCGGGAAGAGAATACCTGGTGAAACATCTTATTATACCATGATATAAATCAATATTAAAATCGTTGCAGTCGTAAAGCAACAACGTACTCATAATTCAAGCTGAATTGTAGATATGTCGAAATTGAATTCAACTTAATTGTAGATACGTGGTTGTTGAATTCAGTTGGATTCAATAATACATTAATGTGTTTGTTATGTATGTTTTCTATAATTAAATGTTTTGTGTGTACATAAATAAATAAATAAATAAAAGGGGCACATTGCTCGCAGAACGGATGGCCGATGGGGCAGTAAAGTTCTGGAGTGGCGACCGCGTACTGGAAGGTGCAGCGTGGGTAGGCCCTCCACAAGGTGGACCGACGACCTGACGACCTGGTGAAGGTCGCGGGAATCCGCTGGATGCGGAAGGCGCAGGACCGGTCGTTGTGGCGATGCTTGGGGGAGGCCTAAGTCCAGCAGTGGACGTCTTTCGGCTGAAATTATGATGACCTAAAATTCAAGCTAAATTGCAGATATGCCGTTATTTAATTCAGCTGAATTGTAAATACGTGGTTGTTGAATTCAGCTGGATTAAATAATAAATCAATATTTTGGGACATTCCCGTTAATTTAAGATTCCTCGTCCGCACCCCGCACCTGCCCGCAGTTTATCGGCAATTGCGCTGTAGTGTTGGGTGACGCAGTACGCATGCTAGCACGATTGTAGCTACTCACTAATTCAAAGAGTCACTCACTCATTTTATAACATTGTGCTACCACGATTTCGATGCCTCGCGAGTAGCGTGCGTGTAATGGACGCATAAGTTATCTGTGAGAATTGAATGTGCGTTATTATGAATAGTTCACCTTAGCACATACATGATACCTACAGTAAAAGATGCAGCCTCGCCTCAATCGTGCTAGCATAGTGTGGTGGCACAGTTATCAAAAGAGCGCCTTGCACAATCCTCATTTTTTAGGTGTGCTACCCAAGACACACGCACGCTTGCAATGTTATACGTCAATCGCCAGTCGCTATTCAAGCACGCTGTTCGTATCCAAACATAAAATATTAATAAATATTGATTGTATTAGATGGCAATAATAATATACTTAAAAAAGTAAGACTTCAGTTTTGATATTAGATGAGAATGAGAGTTTTGTACAATGTGCTTACCAAATTAAAAACCGTGTTTCTATCACAAGATTTTATTTTATGTTATTTCCCAACAAACGCCATCTCTGAGAAAAACTGAGAACCTCTTGGAACCCGGTCGCATTACAAGCGGCGAGCATCCCTAACCTTTTTTTTTTTTTACACGTGTGTGTACATTTGAGGTAAGCTTTCGTACGTAGGTGGTGGCATTTTGGCCTTTAAAGTTGCAGTCTGCGAGGCTCAAGTTCAGCAGTGAACATTGTAGCGACATCTATCGCGCTACGTGCGAACTATTACTGACAAACTAGGAGTTTACTCGCGTTTCATAAACTACAAACGAAGTTCGAACTTTCGTACAGACTGATCCCTACACAATAAATATAGGCCACATAGAAAAGGCACAATTAAGATATACTACGGTTTGTAGTCGTATGAAACCGGCCGAACGTGAAAACACGATCTTCGCATGCGTTATAGGAACGATGGTTGACCGGAGTAGCCAATTGTGCGATGAATGGTACATTAAGGCGCATGTAATAATGTCCTCCCGGCCGAATTTCGGTCACGGCGGCCAATCTCAACAGAGACGCCATCTACGCGGGACATATTATAGTGCACAAGTGTGTGCGCAAACACAGGTGCACTCACTATTCCCTCACTCTCATAATCCGATGGGACGGCAATTCGACACGACCGGAGACAGATCAGGCGCAGGACCGACGGCTTTACGTGCTCTCCGAGGCACGAAGGGGTCTCGATGTGTAACGAAACGGTCACACATCCACAGACTGACCGCGGCTAGTGCAGCTTAACCTTGCAGATCGTACAATCCACACGCTTGCTACTTAGCCACGAGCACCTTAAAGGAGCATGTAGTAGCCACGTGGCACCCCCATCAGTAAAAAAATTATTACTCGCTGAATACTTCATCGAAAATTAATTTTTAACAATTGAAGTACAGGTACTGTAATATAATTATAGTTCGCTGTAGTTGTAGATAGAAAAAGTGCGGAAAACGGCCACTTTTGGCAGTTTCTGATTAAAGATAGATAGATAGAATATTCTTTATTGTACACCAATAACATTATTAAACTTAGGACTAACATGTAAAATAAGGGTACATTGGCGGTCTTATCGCTAATAGCGATATCTACACTACAACTACACTACACTACACTACAGTACCTGTACTTCAATTGTTAAAAACTAATTTTTAACTGCCTCGTTGGTCTAGTGGTTGCAAGCGCGACTGCTGAGCGTGGGGTCCTGGGTTCGATTCCCGGGTCGGGCAAAGTGTTATTGGATTTGTTCATTAGTAAATTCTCAGTAGCAGCCCGGAGTCTGGATTTGTGCCCGGTCAATGGCAATAGGATCGCCCCCTATTACATGGGACTATAACATAACTGGCGAAATGTGGGTGTACTATTACACCTCTGCCTACCCCTTCGGGGAAATACAGGCGTGATGTTATGTTATGTTAATTTTCGTTAAATGATGTATTCAGCGCGTAATATGTAATATTTTTTTTACTGTTGAGGGCGCCACTTGGCTACTCAATATCGTCAAACACGACTAGATCCCCTGGATATCGGCAATGCGAATGGGATAACGTCATAAACCATGAATCACCTAAGCAATACTTGAGTCGCAAATTGCATAAATACGAAAGCACGACATCCACTGGTAGGCCGCGACCCAGCAGACAAAGGGACCTAGCATGATTGGAGGATCCTTCCTTTGTATTGGAAGAACATCTCCATCTATTGTTCCTCCACAACATCAACATTAGGGTTTATTGATTCATTTCTTTATATTATTGAGGACCTCCAACAATAGATATACACAAAAAATCACAAGTGACAGATACAGGATTCTATCTGGTGTACTCCTTCACTTACAGGAGGCCACAGCATGCACAAATTGAATGACTGAGCTGACTTAAAATTAAGGTGAATGCTACAGGGTAGCCCGCGAAATTCAAAATTTTTGGCGTTTTTTGCAAATTGTAGCTTTATTTCGCGTTGTACATCGGTCAAAATATAATTGGCGGAATTAATAACAATATATCTACTGAATAATACTCGTAAAAAATATTACCCAAGTTCTATAAGCTGTACAAGCTCGATAATATTAATTTACGATCAAATTATCGATTTTCGAGCTTGTACAGCTTATAGAGCTAGGTAAAAAAATTTATGAGTATTATTCAGTAGATATATTGTTATTATTTCCGCCAATCATATTTTGATTGATATACAACGTGAAATAAAGCTACACTTTGCAAAAAACCCCGAAATTTTTTAATTACGCGGGCTACCCTGTAGCATTCACCTTAAGTGCCTAAAATATCAAAAATATTACCCTTTGTGAACTTTAGTAGCTGTCCAGCTCAAGCGAGTTTCATAACTGCGAGCTAGCGAGGTACAGTCGACTGCCTGACAGTGGGTAACACTTGAATTAGAAAACCACCCTAGAAGGCTACCATGTAGCATTCACCCTAAGGTGAAAGTGTCAGACTGCTGATAACGAGGTCGTGGGTGGTTGAGTTGATGATGATTCTCTCATTGGAAGCCTGTAGTACAAAAAATAAACATATAGTTAGCCTAGTTAGTTAGGAATTTATTATGTCATCATCATCATCATCATTTCAACCGAATGACGTCCACTGCTGGACATAGGCCTCCCCCAAGCATCGCCACAACGACCGGTCCTGTGCCTTCCGCATCCAGCGGATTCCCGCGACCTTCACCAGGTCGTCGGTCCACCTTGTGGGGGGCCTACCCAGGCTACGCCTTCCAGTACGCGGTCGCCACTCCAGAACTTTACTGCCCCATCGGCCATCCGTTCTGCGAGCAATGTGCCCCGCCCAGTGCCACTTAAGATTGGCAATTCTTCGGGCTATGTCGGTTACTTTCGTTCTCCTGCGAATCTCCTCATTTCTGATTTGATCACGCAGGGACACTCCGAGCATAGCCCTCTCCATTTCCATTTCAGTGACTTTGAGCCTTCTTATCAAGCCCATTGTGAGTGACCACGTTTCATTCATCGTTTCGTTCATTTATGATGTATTCATTATGAATTAAAATCTCTCCTTATTTGTATTGAAGACGTCAATCAATGGCAACACTGATCGTGACGTAGCTTCGGGGTATCGCGGGAAGAGAATGCTAGAGCCATGAGCATGAGTTTTTGGCACAATCGAATAGCTATCGTCACGTGTTCACCAGACGAACGTTTACTCGATACTATAGTAAGAATGAAAAATTTTGAAACATAATTAAAAAACTGGTATAAAATTCTCTTCTTTAGTCCTTTAGTCTTTTAAAAATACTAAAAGGTCAAAAATATTGCATTTCTCTCCTCTAGCTCGTTTCGCCAAAGTATATTACGAAAAAAAAAAAAAACACTATGGCCAAGATAAATTGCGCGTACTGTACACATGAAAAAATAAGACCATTACTTGTATTTATTTCCGCAGTCTCTCGACAGTCGTCTCTAATGCTGCAGCCAGTCTGTTACTACCAAATGTCTTTGTTTGCTACGCCTTGCTTCGTTGTGACATTGCAGCCGTAGGTATGCGCGCGCTATGCGCATAGCAGGTACTTATACTTTAAAGAAAAAAAAAAAATATTACTTAGGAATCAAAAAGTATAGGTACATCATCATCATCATCCCAGCCAAAAGACATCCGCTGCTGGACGGATTGTGCCCCCAAGAAAGGGGGATATGCCATAATCGCCACGCTTGGCAGGCGGGTTGGCGATCACAGTTAGTTGGTTAAATACTCAGAGAATGATGCTGCCCATCCTCTGTTGAATCCCTTAGTCGCCTTTTACGACACCCATGAGAAGATATAGTGTATATAGGTACATACAGCCTCTGAATACAGAAAGGACCAGAAGCCACATCACCTACTAGCAACTGCATTCTAAAACAAGTGACTATAAAATGTCACCCTTCCACAACAATTTTGTTACTCATGAAATCTTATAGAGTCGATAGCAAATTTCGTCAGACCAGTGTTTAATGTCTAAAAATACCGATTTTGCCATTATTTGTAAGCCCTTGAAGGTATACTTGACTGAGCTTGAGTCTAGAAATTTTTGAGGAAACAATTAAGAAAGAATATGGGTGTCAATGTCACATTTATGGCATGCGGACATGGTTTTTGGAACTTTCTGTATTCTGAGCCTACAGCAAATAAGTCAGAAAGGAAATATATTGATTTGTGTCTAGAGTACCAACTGGTTACTCACTCTGTAGCTAGTATTATATAGTGTGGATTCATGGGCTAATAGCCAGTGCAGACCACTGGCTCTGGCTACTGGTCGGCATTGTCCAGAGGCTCTGCCTGCTCACCAGCATAACTTCCAAGATCCACACACGATTTTAGAAGATTCTCGTCTGAAATATATTTATTAAGTGTATTAAAAATACATACTAGGTACTACACACACTAAATTGCAGGTTGTTTAAGAACAAATTGTATGAATGGCTGAATAAAAATAATTACTATACCATTAGGGAATTCTTCGAACAAAGATTATAATGTCTACAATTTTGCATGCTTTAATTTTAAGCAAAACATGAATGATCTCATACTTAAGTTTATAACACCTTTTTATACCATGTTTTATGCAAATAAATATATTATATTATATTCTATTAAATTTTAATAACTCCATTGATTTTTGAAATATGGAAATCAAACAAAACCATGTTGAAATTTGAAAAGTTCAGCATTACAATATAACAAGAAGCACAAAGAGTTTGAATGTACTATCACCAAACCTTCCGGTGAACCACCACTATGGATAAAATCGCTTGCACTCAGTGTTCTTTTTTCTTTTTTTCGAATGGACTCTCACAGTATTTGTACCCAAAATGGGTACCCTAACTGCTTAAAAGGGCTGATGGCGGAGAATCCCGTTAGGGACTCATCCGCCGAAAAAAAACCCTAAACCTAACTTATAAACTAAAATCGCGGTTGCAAAAACCGCATAAGGGCGTCCCCCAAGCTGCATCGGGAATAGTTTTCTCGAAAGTGGCGGACTTTCGGTATATAGGGGGGGTGGCACGTTTCGCGAAGCCGGCGAGGGCGAAGACCTACCTAATCCTATTACAGTGGCGGTTAAGCCTACTCCTAGGAACTACTCTAGAGCATAGGGTCGGTCTTGCGTGACATGATTATCTCTGGTTGTGACACCATGAGGGCGTCCCCAGGGGGGAGCTCGGGGTCGGCTCAGGGTATAGCTGGGGGATCGCGCCACCGGTCTCCCTGGCAGCCTCTGCTGCATCGTGTTGGGTTTCCCGAAAGTCGGACTCTCGGCATTTGTGTGGAGGGCTCAGTGTCGACGGCAGCCATAGGTATTTCATTGTAATGTAGCAGAATTCGTTCAAGGGACTTTGTCAACAAAATGAATCACCGGGAAGGATCATGACATGATACTTACATGTTGTTTCTTTTAGTCCCAGGTAAAAACCTAAAATCCCGTATTCTTGCCAAATTGGGCATTTATTCCATGCACACTCAAAAAAACTGGCAACCTTCTTGAAGAAATGTGTAAAGATAGAGAAGACCAATCACCTTTCTCGGCTTTAGTTCCTTTAATGATTTACCTAAAAATTATGATTCTATTTATAGAGCTAAGCTATTAGAGTGTACACAATTTTGAATAAACTTGAATAAGTGACATTTGAAATAACTATTATCCATTTTGTCATTTCATTCTGAGTGTACAATATGAGACATGGCCAGTTTCAGCGGGACATTAAAATTTATGAAATGAAATCAAATGGTTATTTTTGTAATGTTTTTACCCGACTGCGCCAGAAGGAGGGTTATGTTTTTCGAGTGTATGTATGTATGTATGTATGTATGTATATTTCTTTGGCACGCTCTGTGGCCTAAACGGCTTGATGGATTTGAGATTGAGAGGTGTCGTTAGATTCGTCTTAATTCTGAGAGTGACACTGGGTACATCAAAATTTAAAAAATTAAAATGGCCGCTTTTTGGCGCCATATTACCTCTTCAAAAAATTTTTTTTTCCGTCAACTACTATCGAGTGGGGTATCAAAATAAAGGGTTTTATAAATGCTTTACAAAAATATATACAACTTATATGTTTAAATGTAATTTGGAATGAAAAATGCTAAAAAACTACAAAATATTCAACGTTAAAAATGAATTTGACTTTTCAAAAAAAAACATTAATAGTATGATAAATAAAACATGACAAAACTAAAAAAATTCAAATAAAAAAATTAATTAACTAAAACAAAAAACCCGACTGCGTGTAAAAATAACAGAAAAGATATAAACAAGACTTATCAACACGCAGGCGGAGGCTACCTATGAACTATTATGTAATTCATGACCAAAAACATACGTAGCCTCCGACTGCGTGTTGATAAGTCTTGTTTATATCTTTTCTGTTATTTTTACACGCAGTCGGGTTTTTTGTTTTTGTTAATTAATTTTTTTTATCGATGAAAACGAATTTTCATAATATAACAACATCATTCATTGTTCACCCGCCTTATCTAACTCACCCTACCTTAAAAAGCTGATGTGTCCCGACCAAAACTTTTGCTCATATCATAAAAGAAGCAAGCATACGTGGGACACTCAGAAAGTTTTGCGAAACTAAAAAAAATTGTTCTATACGTACATATATTTTTATCAAATCTTTTCAAAGTACTTTCCACCAGCCTCTATACAAAGATTCATGCGCCTAAACCAGTTTTCAAAACACTTTTTCCAGTCCGCCGCAGACACCTCGTTTACAGCCTGCTCGAACGCAGCCAGCGCATCTTCCGGCGACGAAAATTGTATCCCTTTGAGCTGATTTTTTATTTTTGGGAATAAAAAGAAGTCACACGGTGCTAGATCAGGGCTGTAAGGAGGGTGACCCAGGAGTTTGACTGGCGTGCTGTCCAGGAAGTCCCTCGTTTTGAGTGCGGTGTGCGCAGGTGCATTGTCGTGGTGGAGCAGTAGCCCGCGGAGCCCTGTGTTTGGTCGCTTGTTGCTTTTAACAGAGAAAACTTCTGGCAAACATTTGGTAGTATACCATTCGGCATTAATGCTTCTTTGATCCCGTAAGGGAATTGATACCAAGTGGCCAGTCAAATTAAAAAAGCTAGCGATCAAAATCTTACCCCCGCTTCTAGATCGCTTCACTTTGGTAGGCGTTGGCTCATTTTGAAACACCCAAACAGTCGACTGGCGCTTGGTTTCTGGGTCGTATTGATAAATCCAGGACTCATCACCTGTAACGATGTCGTAAACACGCCGAGACGAGCCTGCTTCAAATTTGTTAAGCATATCACGGCACCATTCCACCCGGGCCTGCTTCTGAGCATCGGTGAGGTTGTACGGCACCCAGCGTGATACTATCCTCCTCACGCGAAGATGGCTGTGTAGAATCTCGTGAACGCTTCCCGATCCAATCTTCAATATGTGTTGAATCTCCTGATATGTAATTCGCCTATTGTCTTGGATTAAATTTTTCACTGCTAGCACGTTTTCTTCGGTAACAGCCGTCAAAGGGCGACCGCTTCTTTCGTCATCCCCCAAAGTTGGTCGACCGCGCTTGAATTCGTTATACCAACGATACACGGTTGCCTTGGAAGGGCCTTCATCCATGAATGCCATTTGAAGTCTATCGTACGATTCATCCGGTTTCAGGCGACACTTGAAATCGTATAAAATCATAGCTCTAAAATGTTCCCGGCGCAGATCCATATTTCAGTGAGACATAATACTTTGAATTAACTCGCAAAAAATGTGGAGGGAAATTTTGAAATTGGAACTTACTTATTTTTACTTATAAATAATCATATTTTCGAAAAACATTATAACTGGCCAGTCTCCCATATATAAAAACTTTTTTTCGCAATACTTTCTGAGGGGCCTGGTACAATGCATTGTCCATTACAGTCATCGATCAATGACGACCTTTGTCTGCCCTATCTGTGACGAGCAGCCCATGTAGAACTAACTGTAAATATAGTTTACATGGGATACATGTTAGACTTTGTTTACCTTATGATTGTTTGGTCGTTCAGGCATTAAAATCATTTTGATCTGTCTACCATATTGGTACCAAACAGAGTTTACAATGTATACTACATAAGATGATAAATATCGATCATGATACATGGATTAATCGATCACATTTACCGAGTAATGAAATTGTTCCCTATATAATAATTGTTGAATGTACTTGGGATTCATTAAAACCTCAAAGAGACCATACTTAAGTACATCCATATTCAATTTGTATTTATTTCAGATTTTTTAGACCTGATTACAGGCACTTGTGAAACGTCAGGCTCTACTTGTACGGTTTCAAATGGTAGATCCTATGGAGAAGAACCAACAAGAAACTTCATGAATTCTATTTTAAAATAATTATTCTATACAACAAATTCAGTCAAATAATGTAAGAATAATGTGAGTTAAATGTGGAAAAACAATCAGCAAAAAAAGTTTGCAATGTTGCTTTTAGAAATATATATACTGCCATAGTATGTAGGAGCACCCTGGGCTAATCTTTTTCTCGTATAGTTTAGGCCAACACCAGCCTATGATCGGTCCCCTAAAAATTATTCTGTCATAAATCAATAAGGTCCATTTTCTCTAGAGAAAATAAACTGACACCATCCTTAGCGGATCACGGCGAATGTCGGCGCAGCACTGACATCACTGAACGTCACTGTCACTGACGAGTACGGATAGCGTCATACAAAATGTATGGTACAATATCATATTTCACTGACACTGATCGATACGTTACTGATCGGCACGTGTCGGCACTGTGCACTGTTGTGTGCGGATAGGCCTTAACTGTTCCCATTATCACGATAATCTGCACACCATCCTCGTATGCATCTAAAAAAAAAACCTAAATTAACTTAATACTTAGCAACATCATTATATTGTGTTACAGTACAAGCGCCCCGCCCGGCTGCGCAAGCGTAGCACTGATCATCTTAACCTTCTTAGATAATCCCACTTTCTATTGGTAAAAACCGTTTCAAAATCCGTACAGTAGTTTCTGAAATTAGCTCGAAAAAAACACTAACTCAGCGCGGCTGTAGTGATAGCTTTCTCCCGCGGCTTTCATTTAATAGATTTTCCAAAAACACTGAAACACGTATTTCTTTATTTTTTTCAACCTAAAAGCCAAATACGGTTTCTTATACATCGACTTCAAATATGATGGATTTTCATACGAACTTTCAACCCCTATTTTAAGGGAAGAATTTCTAAAAATATTTTCTTAGTGGATGCTTAAGTTATAAAAGTTACCTTCTGTCAAAATTTCATGTTTCTAGCCCCAGCGGTTTAGGTTCTACGTTGATGAATCATTGAGTAAGGACAAGTACCTACTTATAGATCATAAAATATCACTTAATAATAGAATCGATTTACCTTACCCGTGGTGGCCAACTAATTTTTTTTGTAGTATGCCTCTATTTCGATGGAATAAAATACAACTCAATTTATTCTATACACAGCAGAAATTTCTGTTATTTTGCCGAGTTAGTGAACATTTTAAAAATTCCAATAGAGCCAAAGACATTAAATATGCCCTATATTAAATCTCTTTGAATAGAGCTGATGTGAAACTATTGTCAGTTTTCCGAACTTCTCCTGGCGTTGGATATTGGATTACTTTTTCAATATGCTAGTATCAACTTTATTACCTAACTTTTATAATGTTTTAACTAACAATGATATATTTTTCAATAGGAGAAAAATTGTAGTTTATGAAAATTGCATAACAGGGGTTATTAAAACACGAGTGTGAGTTTAAAAACCGAGCCGTAGGCGAGGTTTTTAATAGTATCACACGAGTGTTTTAATACCTAGTTATGTCAGTTTGGTACATTGAGCTATAATGAAGTAGTGAGCCTATTGGATGGACATTTCAAACCCAAGAAGTGCACATTTGCGGAAAGGTACAAATTCCATAGTGCCACGCAACATGTTGGCAAGAGCTTGGCAGAGTGGGCGGCGCGAGTTCGTGGTTTGGCGATGCACTGCGGGTTCGTGGCGTCGCATCTGGATGAACAGCTTCGTGACCGTTTTGTACTAGGCATGGCGTCTGGACCAGAAAGAGACAAACTTTTTACCAAGGAGATGTCAGAGCTGACAATTAACAAAGCCTTGGAAATAGCTGAAGGCGTACGTAGTGCACGTATGGGTGCTAGAGAAACATTACAGAATGTGGACGGGGCTACACCACTGCAGGTTATGAAAATGGACACGTCAGCGCACCCCGCAGCAGCGCCCACGGCTAGCGGAGGTCGCGCTCATGACGTCGCCAGCTGCTCAGCGTGCGGTTTTACTGGTCATGATGCATCGATGTGTCGAATCCGATATGAAGAACAAAGGAAGTAAGAAAAAAATTAAACTTAAGTTTTTAATAACTTTTTTCGCAATAAAACACAAAAATTCACTATGCTTGAGTGTCCGTTACAAAACAAAAACAAAATAATCATACAAATCACTAACTGTATGATTTTTTTGTTTTTACTTCTTCAAGTTAAACGGATGGACACACGGACGGAACCAAGAATGTTAATTACCTACATGGAAATCTCACATAATACGTAAAACTTTAGCACCACAGTCGTGGTATCTTTACAATATTATAATTTGTTCTTAGTGACCCCATGTCAATAACTGAATAGTACCTACTTATTATGAAATAATTGTACTGATGACTGTGTAAAGTAAAATGAGAAAATAAAAACTTAAGAATTGTGTACGCACATGTACCAAAATAAAAACGGTACTATACTAACAATTTTGGAAGGTAAGCACCATGTATCGCGCGGCCGCTTTTTAGTACACATTCAAACTTGGTTGGTTTATCTCTGTATTGCAATGTGCCCATTGAGTCCGTATCAATTCGTGTCGCGACAAGTTCCAAGTTACTCTTGTTTTTTTTATTAATTATTCGTGTTTGATGACTTTGACAAGTGCCTTGATTTTCCTCAAAATGTTGATTCTTGCTAAGCAAAAAATAAAAAAAGAATTAACCTTATTTTGAACCTGTTGATCTTGGCCGAACTTGTTTATTTTTTCAATTACAGGCATGCACGTAAGAAAAATTCATGTGTAGGTTTACTTGCAAATGTATCCACACTGTGTCAGTTACTTGAATATACAACGTGTTATTAAATTAACTCAAAACCTGAAACGAGTTTGTTCAGAATCGAGAGTAGAATCCATTACACTACTTTTTAACATAGGTTAATTTTTACCAAAAAAATATTTTCATACCATGCTGAGTCTAAAGGTTTCATACGACGACGATAGCGCTGAGCGCAAAGGCGAGCGAGACCCAATAAAAAAGTGTGATGGAAACTTTTGGGTAACATTTGTTTCCAAAAACTTTTTAACAAAAAATTGAACCGACGAAAACAGAAACTAAAAAGCGAAAAATAACAAATTATGAGTCGGCGCCAAACAAACTTTTAACAAGCAAAGTGCGTGCAAGTTGCAAGTGGCCGAGCGACGAACGTCCGTGTGGTGCCGGACGCAAAGAATTTCACCACCCTATATCTTCTCATGGCTGTCGTAAAAGGCGACTAAGGGATTCACCAGAGGATGGGCAGCAGCGTCCTCTGAGTATTTAACCAACCAACTGCGATCGCCAACCCGCCTGCCAAGCGTGGCGATTATGGCAAATTCCCCCCAACGTGCTTGAGGGAGGCCTATGTCCAACAGTGGACGTCTTTCGGCTGAAATGATGAGCGACGAACGAATTTTTGGAAAGTTATTGTTTATCGTTGAAAATTTCACGTTGTATTTGATGTTACGTTGTTTTTATTATTTATTTAAAGTAATTTAATGATCTTCGTTGATTGTTTGTTTGGCGCCGACTCATAATTTGTTATTTTTCGCTTTTTAGGGTTCCGAAGTCCTACAAGGAACCCTTATAGTTTCGTCATGTCCGTCCGTCTGTCCGTCTGTCCGTCTATCCGTCTGTCCGTCTGTCCGTCTGTCCTAATCCTTTACAGCTTAATAACTTCTACAGTTATAAACATAAGTAAATGAAATTTTGTTAAAAAATAGTCTGCATATAGATCTCAATTTTAAAAGAATAAAAAAATAGTTTTTACGTTCTTTAGGGGTGGCACCCATACATGTGAAATGGGAAAAAAAAAATTTTTTCGCTGCACCCCCTCGTGTGGGGTATCATTGAATAGGTCTACTAAAATGAAGGTAATGTTTCATACACCACTTTTTTATCAGGTGTACCAACTGCGAAATATAGCCCGCCAAAGTGGCTTGCAATGTGTCCCCCCCCCTGCCATTTCTAAACTATGCAACGTAGAAACTTATAATCTTCCACATTGATAGACCTTTGTGAAAACTCTCTTTTAAAATTATTTCGAGTATAATGTGATTATAATTTTTTGAGTTATAGACAGAAAACTGAAAAATACTTAAAACGTCCTAGTTCAAAGGTCATTGACCTTAGAGAAAAATGATCACAGCAAATAATGCTCCTTTAGCTACTTTCTATTTGAAAAAATCACAAAAAGTAACTTTGTGTTATGTTGACGACACACTTCTTAAATTTGGCGCCATCTAGCGGCGTCGTACAACACTCTCTGGGTCGCCAATGCTGCCGTCAAGTGCCGTGTATTACATTTGGCACTGTATAGCGCCATCTAGCGGCTACTGACATCACTCTCTGAGTCGCCAATGCTGCCGTCTATTGCAAAAACTAAAATAGCCGTGATTAATATTCGATTTGATTTGTTTGTAACACCTACTTAAGGAACCCTATAATACTGAGCATGGCCCGACATGCTCTTGGCCGGTTTTTTAGTTTCTGTTTTCGTCGGTTCAATTTTTTGTTAAAAAGTTTTATTTTATGTCTTTTTGTGGCTAAAATCTAACTCCAGGTATCCATTATGTTGAAATGTTTAGAACTACATTTATGTGTGCGAAGT
The DNA here is from genome assembly GCA_949699075.1 of Asteroscopus sphinx. Lineage (NCBI taxonomy): Eukaryota > Metazoa > Arthropoda > Insecta > Lepidoptera > Noctuidae > Asteroscopus > Asteroscopus sphinx. The sequence goes on from OX453024.1 coordinate 17,065,732, forward strand.
TTCAACAGAATCGGTTAACAGGTAAGAATTCAGTGGGTGAACAAGCACTCATGTTTTCCTACTCTTAGGGGTGGATTTTGATTTTGAAATTCAAATGGGACCAACTTCGAGATATACCCTATCCATTAAAAAAGGAATTATCAAAATCGGACCACTCTATAAAAAGTTATGCGTGGTCATACATAAAAAAAGATACGCGTCGAATTGAGAACCTCCTCCTTTTTTTTCGTCGGTTAAAAACTAGTTGAGGTGTCTGAGGTTTTGAGTTATTCCAATAACACGTTATATAGCGTATACATAGCTGGTCGTATACAAGATGTTGATCTGTAACCGTGCCATATTTCTAGAGCAAATGATAAAAAATGTGCATAGTCATCTAAAAATACTTAAAAAAAGACGTGTGGCACTCGGAGACTGCCGCGGTAAAGCTAATGCATAGCATTTTTTATGTAAATACAAAGAGGAGGTGCCCTAACGCCGAAACTCTAAGCAGGTATGAGTCACCAGATTGCGGGGCGAAGAGGGGGATTACGCATGCGCAGTAACGCCGATACAACCAATGCCACCTAGAGGTGATATGCAGAACTAAAGAGACAAGCGTGATATTTCAAAAAGTCATTAAAAGTTCTGCTATTCATCGATAGATGGCAAAACTAAAAAGTATCACTGCTGTGCCGGTCGGAGTGGGGGTGTTAGGTTATTTTCGTTACGGAATTTCTGGATTCGGTCTCCACGGTCAAGGCCCGCGATAGAAGCTATGCAATAGCTTAAGCGCAGTAACGCCAATACAACCAATGCCACCTAGAGGCGATTTGCAGAACTAAAGAGACAAGCGTGATATTTCAAAAAGACATTAAAAGTTCTGCTATTCATCGATACATGGCAAAACTCAAAAGTATCACCACTGTGCCGTTCGGAGTGGGGGGTGTTAGGTTATTTTCGTTACGGAATTTCTGGGTCCGTGAAACACCTTATTATTACTTTAGAATAGAATAGAATAGAATTTATTTATTTGTAAACACAGGTAAAAGGGTTGTTATAATATGTGAAGTTCATCCATGTTGTTTCATTCATCATCATCATCATTTCAGCCGAAAGACGTCCACTGCTGGACATAGGCCTCCCCCAAGCATCGCCACAACGACCGGTCCTACGCCTTCCGCATCCAGCGGATTCCCGCGACCTTCACCAGGTCGTCGGTCCACCTTTTGGGGGGCCTACCCACGCTGCGCCTTCCAGTACGCGGTTGCCACTCCAGAACATGTTGTTTAATGTTATTTATTTATTTATTGCATAAGGTTCGCCCACAGCATACATATTATCACTATTACCAAATAATACAGTACAGTATTGTCCTTATATGTACACCAATTACGGGTAAACACAACATTGGCTAATCAAGACGACTTAAGGTGAATGCTACAGGGTAGCTCGCGAAATTCAAATTTTTTGAGGTTTTTTGCAAATTGTAGCTTTATTTCTCGTTGTATATCGGTAAAAATATGATTGGCGGAAATATATAATATAGATTAAAAAAAATAAAAAAATATTATTGAATATAATGTCGTAACGTCCGGTTTAGGAACATAATTTAAAAAAAAAAAACTTTTTGGTTGCATTGTTAGTCTTGTCCCAAAAGCTTTCTTTGCGACAACTCGCTTCGAACTTGTATAACTATAAAAACAGTTTATCCATGGTGTGTCTTGCCGGTTCTTCTCCATAGGACCCACAATTTGGAACCCTGCAACTAGAGCCTGACGTTTCAAAAGTGCCCGTAATAATTAGGTATAATTGAAATAAAAAACATTTGATTTTGATTTTTGACCTGGTTCTACGTCTTCCCAAAGGAAGAAGAAGAGAAGGCAGGTGGATTGGCCACCTGCCTTCTTTAGATCATCACACGTATGCATCCATCTAGTTAGTATTAAACTCTTCATAACAATGGCTTCCGAATAGCTTATACACAGTCGAAAACTTCAAATAACAACCCAAAATCTCAGTCAATCCATAAACTTGAACACAACTTCCATACAACGCTCGATTACATCCGGCAGGCATGCATTCAATCAATGACTGGTACAAACATGTATTTAGGTCAATGATTTTGGCTGTAATGTGTGGATGTTGATTGATTCTGCAAGACAAAATAGCCGAATCATAGCCCGGAACCCGTATAACATCAGTGAAGTGTAATTGAGGCATTATGTTAAGGGCGCGCATGATCTCGTTGACCTTGCTCGAATGGGCGTTGCCGATCAGAATGATGCAAAGGGTGCGCGGGGACACTTCATAATAACATCGCGCCGCGCGCCATCGCGCCTGTGACCGCGCCGCCCGCTCGCTTGCGAGTTTGAATGAAAAAAGTTTTAGCCGGCAAGTAACTTGTGGATTTTGCAATATGCACGGTTATTTTGACATTTCTCGTTACAGTATACGTAGTCTAGTGGTTTAGGGGTCGACTTCGGGTCTGTATAATCTGAGATCGATCCCCATTAATATACTTTTCTTTTAGAATTTATATTTTTGCATTTTTTTATTTAGAAATAAGTTATATTACCTACTTAAGTTTGTATATAATGAACACATATTTGCAATCAAATATACACAAAATACAATTATTTTAATTTGAATGAATGAATGAATGATATATTAATGATATATTTATTTGCAAGAACATAGGTAACATTGAGTTCTTCTAAAGTTAAAATTGGGTTTCACAAAAACATCACAAAAGCCTAAAAAATAAAATATGATTAAATATAGCCACTTTGAATAGAACTGTTAATCACGTATAATATATTAAATTTATTTAAAGTTGTGGGTATTTATAATGATTACATCTGAGTTTCTTTAACTGTAGGTACCCACGATACAAGAAACACCTTATAGATATTATTAGTTATAAAAACTGTTGATTGAATAAAATAAATAACTGAGATCAAAATCATGGAAATATGGCAATTGGGTGTTTCTCCGGAAAAAAAATACATTAGTTTCACTCCAAAAATTACAATGGGTACTTTACTACAATGATTGAATTTTCGTTTTATGGTTGTAATCTAAAGATATAAATTGTGTTTTGTGCTTCGCATGCCTAAATGCGTTAAAAAATAATAAAATAATTGGTTGTAGTTTTGGGTGTGACAATAATAATAATTTAATTGAACGACTTCATTATCCGGAGAACACCTAATTTCGGCAATGGAATGGAACAATAATAACACATAAATACTATACAAATATTTATAATGGTAATGATTGAGTAATACCGATTGTGCCAGTGGTCAAAAAGAATGGCGATATACGCATATGTGGGGACTATAAGATTACAATTAATCCTAAATTAAAGCGTGATTTTTATCCTCTGCCGCGTATTGACGAGTTATTTGCGAACTTAAGCGGTGGAGAAAAATTTTCTAACATAGTTTTCAAGAAAATTGTTACTAACATAAATGGAGATTTTCCGAATAAATTAATGAATTTAATTGAATTTAATTAAACCATGCGATGGTTAAAGGCATAACATAACATCACGCCTGTATTTCCCCGAAGGGGTAGGCAGAGGTGTATAGTACACCCACATTTCGCCGGTTATGTTATAGTCCCATGTAATAGGGAGCGAGCCAATTGCCATTAACCAGGCACAAATCCAGACTCCGGGCTGCTACTGAGAATTTCCTAATGAAAAAACCCAATAACACTTTGCCCGATCCGGGAATCGAACCCAGGACCCCACGCTCAGCAGTCGCGCTTGCGACCACTAGACCAACGAAACGGCTCAAAAAAAAAAAAACCGACCAAGAGCATGTCGGGCCATGCTCAGTATTATAGGGTTCCTTAAGTAGGTGTACAAACGAATCAAATCGAATATTAATCATGGTTATTTTAGTTTTTGCAATAATCGGCAGCATTCGCGACTCAGAGCGTATTGTTAGTAGCGCCATCTAGCGATAAATTCAAGAAGCCAAATTTAAGAAGTCTGATTGATGTCAAAGTTACTTTTTGTGATTTTTTCAAATAGAAAGTAGCTAAAGGAGCATTATTTGCCATGATAATTTTTCTCTAAGGTCAATGACCTTTGAACTAGGACGTTTAAAGTATTTTTCGGTTTTCTGTCTATAACTCAAAAAATTATAATCACATTATACTCGAAATAATTTTAAAAGAGAGTTTTCACAAAGTTCTATCAATGTGGAAGATTATAAGTTTCTACGTTGCATAGTTTAGAAATGGCAGGGGGGGGGACACATTGCAAGCCACTTTGGCGGGCTATATTTCGCAGATGGTACACCTGATAAAAAAGTGGTGAATGAAACATTACCTTCATTTTAGTAGACCTGTTCAATGATACCCCAGACGATGGGGTGCAGCGAAAAAAATTATTTTTTCCCCATTTCACATGTATGGGCGCCACCCCTAAAGAACGTAAAAACTATTTTTTTATTCTTTTAAAATTGAGATCTATATGCAGACTATTTTTTAACAAAATTTCATTTACTTATGTTTATAACTGTAGTAGTTATTAAGCTGTAAAGGATTAGGACAGACGGACAGACGGACAGACGGACAGACGGACGGACATGACGAAACTATAAGGGTTCCTTGTAGGACTTCGGAACCCTAAAAAGGCATAGAAATCTAAAAATAAGGTAAGATCTCAATAATAACGTAATAGATCTGGGCCCCAAGTCTGCTAATTACACTAAAAAACCAACCATCGCCATTCCACCGACACCCTACTGACACTCATAAACAACTGTGACAAAATGGGTATTCTGCTAAATCTTAAATCTCGTCGGAATGGCAATAGAATGGTAATGTCAAATCGATGTTGCCAATTAAAATCTACCATTAGCTGTATTGTTTTTATCAACCTTTTTTTTAGTTTTTATCAATGAAATATTTAAAAAAAACAAAAAAAAAAAGGCGAATAAAATAAGGGCCGGAACACGTTGCCGTTTTTCGAGCGTGCATTTTTCTTTTACGAACATAAACAAAGAAACATATTGCTTATGCTTTGAGAAAACTTTTGAAAGATGTGTAAACATGACTGTTTTTGTCGTATTGAGGTAATACGTATTTTTTTTTTTTATAATTTATTGTATAATTAATCAAAGTAAAAATGAATGCGGCTGATAAAAGATGCTCGCACGAAACCTGCACAATGTTACCGCTACTTTTGGGTAAGCATAACTACCAGAATTTTATCATGTTTCAAGAAACGCGCCCGCCCGATACACTTCGAGTTTATAGCGGCCTAATATTCAAACATCAAAATGGCGTATTTAATTGGTTGCTATGGCAACCAAGACCGCTTATTCTGCCAAATTAAAAAGATATGTCAAATGTATAGAGTAGCATTATACTAGGATTTTTAGGGTCCCGAAGTCCTACAAGGAACCCTTATAGTTTCGTCATGTCCGTCCGTCTGTCCGTCTGTCCTAATCCTTTACCGCTTAATAACTTCTATAGTTATAAACATAAGTAAATTAAATTTTTACAAAAAATGGAATAGATATAGATCTCAATTTTAAAAGAATAAAAAAATCTTGAATACGTATTTTAGGGGTGGCGCCCATACATGTGAAATGGGGATGAAAATATTTTTTTCGCTGCACCCCCTCGTGTGGGGTATCGTTGAATAGGTCTACTAAAATGAAATTTGTCAAATACATTATTAAATAATAATTATAATAATGAATTTTGATAATAAGTTATAGTGCACAAGTGTGTGCGCAAACACAGGTGCACTCTCTATTCCCTCACTCTCATAATCCGATGGGACGGCAATCCGACACGACCGGAGAGATCAGGCGCAGGACCGGCGGCTTTACGTGCTCTCCGAGGCACGAAGGGGTCTCGATGTGTAACGAAACGGTCACCCATCCACAGACTGACCGCAGCTAGTGCAGCTTAACCTTGCAGATCGTACAATCCACACGCTTGCTACTTAGCCACGAGCCCCTTATGACTAACATTATGATATATTTAAAACAATCATTGAGTTCTATGATATTAATTGAATAAAAAATATCAATGTAATTATCACTTTATGTGGCTGACTGTTAAAACATGGTGTGCAATTACACTAGTGTCCAATTTATGGTCTGCACGCGAGCTCCGAGGAATCGGGTCAGGTTAAGCGGTTGAGTGAGTGTCGTGCCCGACCGTCGCTTCATACACTGCACCCTCCCGGTACGAGTGTTAGCCTCCCTTGACAAACAATATACATATTGATTTTTTAGATATCAACTAAATCACTGCACTGGGTCATTACGTCAACATTCCTTAAGATTCTTTGGAGTTCGAGCGCGGATTGTATATAACATAACATAACATCACGCCTGTATTTCCCCGAAGGGGTAGGCAGAGGTGTAATAGCTATAGAGGTGTAAGGTGGCTGCTCCCACCTGCCTGGATGCGAATGGCAGAGGACCTAGTGTTGTGGCGCAACTTGGGAGAGGCCCCTTTCCAGCAGTGGACTGCGATAGGCTGAGTTGATCATAATAAAACATCAGTATTTCACTCGAAGCTGCTGCCATCAGACCCTCGCAAACCGGGCAATATCACCTAGAGATTTGAAATTTGGAGAAGATATACCTTGAATACCTTAGAGGTGCACTAATTATTTAAGTTTAAATAAATAATATGATTATTGATAACCAATCTTATTATTATGATTATTTAATAATATATATTAATTATTATTGTAATTATAATATTTATTAATGTTCTTATCTTTTTTTAATTATATAATATTTTCTTTATCGTTATGTATTCGATTCTACGTGATAAAATTAATGTCACTGACTGAAAATGAAGCACTTATTGGCAATGATATTTAAAAGTACATATTTTATTAGAGCGTGCAATCTGAATAATCGAAAACGGTCTAATAGGGACGTTTTTCTACTAGTCCGCGTCAAGTAAGGCACCAAGACCTACCATTATGCCAAATTTCAAATTTCTACATAACATACACCTAGCTTTCAAGAAAATTCTCTACGAACGAGAGTGATCTTGTCAGAGTTCCGTTTTTCCTTTTAAGGTACGGAACCCCAAAAACGAGCTCTCCGTTCTCATATTTTTTTGTTTTTGTGCACATAAATAGCAAAGAGGACTATAAAAGTGCACAGACTATTATACTATATGTTTGTAACCGCTGCAAATCTACTCGTTATTCTCTCGGTCGACGAAAACCAAGAGAAAGAATGAAAGAAAAATAATAATAATGCGTTTTCGATTTGTGGTACCATTAAGGCAACAGCCTAGGTGGTATTGAAGTTGTTATGGTCAAAGGTAACCAATAAAAAAAAACCGGCCAAGAGCATGTCGGGCCATGCTCAGTATTATAGGGTTCCTTAAGTAGGTGTACAAACGAATCAAATCGAATATTAATCATGGCTATTTTAGTTTTTGCAATAATCGGCAGCATTCGCGACTCAGAGCGTGTTGTTAGTAGCGCCATCTAGCGATAAATTCAAGAAGCCAAATTTAAGAAGTCTGATTGATGTCAAAGTTACTTTTTGTGATTTTTTCAAATAGAAAGTAGCTAAAGGAGCATTATTTGCCATGTTAATTTTTCTCTAAGGTCAATGACCTTTGAACTAGGACGTTTTAAGTATTTTTCGGTTTTCTGTCTATAACTCAAAAAATTATAATCATATTATACTCAAAATAATTTTAAAAGAGAGTTTTCACAAAGGTCTATCAATGTGGAAGATTATAAGTTTCTACGTTGCATAGTTTAGAAATGGCAGGGGGGGGGACACATTGCAAGCCACTTTGGCGGGCTATATTTCGCAGATGGTACACCTGATAAAAAAGTGGTGTATGAAACATTACCTTCATTTTAGTAGACCTATTCAATGATACCCCACACGATGGGGAGCAGCGAAAAAAATTATTTTTTCCCCATTTCACATGTATGGGCACCACCCCTAAAGAACGTAAAAACTATTTTTTTATTCTTTTAAAATTGAGATCTATATGCAGACTATTTTATAACAAAATTTCATTTACTTATGTTTATAACTGTAGAAGTTATTAAGCTGTAAAGGATTAGGACAGACGGACAGACGGACAGACGGACAGACGGACGGACATGACGAAACTATAAGGGTTCCTTGTAGGACTTCGGAACCCTAAAAAACAATGAAGAGGTAGATGAAATGAATTACCATTGCAGTTTAAATGTAGCAAACAAAACGGCAGTTGAGGTAGGTACCATATATTGGGCATAGGGCATTGACATGAAAAGGAAGACAAAAATATTGCAATTACAATTTAGTGTGTGTGTGTGTGTGTATGGGGAGGGTGTGTGTGTGTGTATGGGGAGGGTGTGTGTGTATGAGGAGGGGGTGTGTGTGTATGGGGAGGGGGTGTGTGTATGGGGAGGCGGTGTGTGTATGGGTAGGAACTCTACGGATCTGCGAGGGACGCAGAGGTGGTTACGGTCACTTTGTCTATCTTGTCACTCCCACTTTGTCTACCTAGGTAAGTGAAAAACCTACTACTACACATTTCTTAGTTATAATTTGACTTGAAACAATGGTAATTACATTACACATCTTTACAGACACCTGAATAAATAAAACAACTACTATGGCACTTTCATAACTGTTATGTGTGAAAAGGTAAATGACCTTTATAGAAAGGTTACTTTGACAATAACGGTGTGCACTCCCATGGCCAACTTGGAAATCCTTAAATAGACTTTGCATCCCAAGATGGCAGAAGTAAAGATATTTTCGAAAAATAGGGTCACGGACGGTTCAGATATCCAGTGTGAGTGCGACTATTGCTCACCAGAGAAGCAGGATTACAATATTAATTTGTTCCGTACGATTCCCAAAAAAACTGGATGGCTATCTTTTTTATTACCTCATCATCCTGTGATAGTGGATCATCACCGATGACAGCCCTTGGGTCCATTGACAGCTTTTCACTCAAGTCATTGTAGAAATTCCTATGAGTTTTCAGACTGTAAAAGAAAAGATTAGGTGAAAACATTGATGTAGGTATACAACCTTATTCTTAGTTTATACTAAATCTCTTAAGGGGTAATTGTACTCATTATTATGAACAACTGCAGAAGTGTGTCCCACTTCTAGGTAAATGCCTCCCTCCATTCCTTCCACTTTTCGTAATCCCGTGCCTTTTCCTTCGGGTTTTTAAGGAATGCATCCATTTGTCCCGCCATGTCCTTCATGGCCTGGTAACTGCCTCAAGACACTACTGCTGAGCAATTTGTGCCCACAGTATAACTTAACATAATAAAATTCTATATCTATTTCAACATTATTGACAGTGTTTCAATTCGCACGTGTTGAAGCTCTTTCAACTTATTAACCAGTGCCTTATGAACTCCAACGTTCAGTGACACAAAAGTAATTTGTTTATGCAGCTTTGTATCCACACAATAAATGACTCATATACAGAAACTTGAGTAAAGTGTGACTCAGATGAATTCATGTATATACATGTATTTCACTCATATTTTGTATGACACGGTTCCGTGTGGTGCCGGACGTAAAGAATTGCACCACCCTCTCTCTTCTCATGGGTGGCGTAAAAGGCGACTAATGGATTCACCAGGGGATGAGCAGCAGCATTCTCTGAGTATTTAAACAACTAACTGCGATCGCCAACCCGCCTGCCAAGCGTGGCGATTATGGCATATCCCCCCCCCCCCTTTGGAGGAGGCCTTTGTCCAGCAGTGAACGTCTTTCGGCTGAAATGATGATGATGTCACGGTTATTTACAAGAGCGGATCCAGGGGTGTTATGGGGGGTCATGACCCCCCTAAGCCTAGGTCATCCACAGTTTTTTTCCTGTTTAGGAACATAATTTACTAAATTAATGTACAATTAATGAATGAATGTATGTATGTGTTACATAATGTGTTAATATTCGCGCGATTTGATTTTGCCGCACCGGCCGCACCGCGAGGTTCTTTTCCAATCTCCCAATCGCGTCACCGTCGTTTGAATACTTAACGCTAACCATCAACAACAGAAAAAACTGCCAAAGCCGAAACGGACAAAAGAAAAAAACCGATCCGGCGCGAGTCGGTAAGTTTAAAGGCTCGTTATTTTTTGTCGTTTGTTGGAATGGCGGCCAACAGGCTTACACACGCCGTGGGAATTACTCGACATGAGCTGCAACAGACGTGGCAATATCTGGAGCAGTTAACGGACCATAGGACTGCAGCTTTATTAACTGCATTGTCATGTTTACAGGCTGTTGACGATGATGCTACAATGCTGAGTTTAGTTGCATATTATTTATTTGATTTAAATTATTTGTACATGTCATTTCTATTTATAATTTAATACTGTATTTTTCTGGTGTACAATAATGATTTTTTTTTTATAGTGTAGGATGGCGAAACGAGCTAAAGGCCCACCTGATGTTAAGCCGTTACCTTGGCCCATAACTTCAATACCACCTAGGCTGTTGCCTACTTGCGGTATCATTTAGGTACCGCAAGTCGGTTCGCCAAACTGAGACATGAAGATGGAAAGTCTCATGTGATTGTAATTTCACCGGCACCCATACCCTTCAGACCGAAACACAGCAATGCAAGCATCACTATTTGACAGATTTTATTATTTGTTTATTATGAAATAAATATAATACAAAACTGTAAGAACTTGTATTTCATTGGATTACTATAAGAAATGCTCAGTCCAGCAGTGGACGTCTTTCGGCTGAAATGATGATGATGATGATGACTATAAGAAATCACTTATGTTTTTTTTTTTTTTTTTTTTTTTATTCTTTACTGGCTTGCGTTTGACCACCTCACCTGATGTTAAGCGATGGTGCGGTCGACGATGGTACACACTTGCCCAGCAAAAACCTATTCACTCGAGTCTTGAAGACCACCAGATTATATTTCTCGGGAAACACTGCAAGGAATTCCACTCTTTGGCGGTACGCATGATAAAGCTATTAGCAAACCGGTTCGTGCGTAAGGGTGGAATATCTACCATATAACGGTGGCGCATCGCCGTGCGTCTGGTCGTCCGATAATGGAAAGGGCTTGGGGGAATTAAATTGTGCAATTCCAACGCACACTCGCCGAAATGCATTCGATAAAAAACCGATAGGCTAGCAACTCTGCGCCGATGCTCGAGACTTTGTAGTTTGGCGTCGACCAGCGCATCGTTGCCAACGAGCCTCTTGGCGCGCCTCTCAATCGACTCGAGAGCCGCCAGTTGATATTTAGCCGAGCCATCACAGAGATGAGAGCAGTACTCCATACAGGACCGAACTTGTGCTTGGTACAAATTGAGCAGCTGTTCAGGAGTGAAGTACCGCCTCACCTTAAAGAGGATGCCCAGCTTTTTGCCAGCAAGATGAGCCTTGGACTCTATGTATGAGCCGAAGTTTAGGGTGGATGTTAGTGACACGCCAAGAAGCTCAAGGTGGTCAGTTATCGGCACGGATGCATCACAGAAAGTTGGAGTAAGTTCAAATTGACTCCGTTTAGCAGAAAACAGGCACGCCTGGGTCTTAGCAGCATTGAACTTGACCAAGTTAGCATCACCCCATTTGGGTGCGTTCTCCCCAGCCGCCTCCAAGTGTGTGTTGCCTGTTGGCTTCCATTGCGGTCCGGGGGAATGTTGTGGGACCAATTTGGGCCTCGCCGTAATCTGGGGACCGTTGGGGGAGCCAACTTGCAACAACGGCGTCTCACCCGGGACCTTAGACTAGTGACTTGGCTTCGGCCCTCTCCCTAGTCTATGCTAAGAGCTGTATCCAATTCCTTTCCCTATTCTCCTATCTAATTTCCTCTCACCGCCATTAGCACCACACCTCATCACACCACTCCCTCTCCCAGCGAATCCTTCTTTCCTAATTTCCTAACACCGGTGCTTTCCCCCACTAAAACCATTCCCCCCTTTTGTCATACTCCACGCCTATCTCCCGTTTTCCCCCCTCTTTACTCCCAAATCCACTCCTAACTCCACTCCGAACTGTAGCCCCTTGTGACTGGGTGGCTACGGGCCCGTAGTGAAAAGTCACGGGTAGGAGTAACAGGTCACCTGTGCTAGGACCTGCGCAGTGAGCGCCGTATGCGGGGATGACGGAGTCCTGGGGGGTTGAGCTAATCGGCGCTTGCGGTAATGCGTCCGTGAGGCAACACGCCCCCTTTGGTCCCGATTTCAAGCAACACGGCATCCCTACCTGCTAGCCACAGGTAGGGAAATGGCCACGTGTCCCGTCAGAGGGCCACAGGCGAGAAGTGGGGGGTCCACAGAAGCTGTCTTAGATGGCTGATGTGGTGGGCAAAGGCCATGCTGACGGTGTAAGTGAGGGTTGATTAGTCGTTTGGAGCAGGCCTGATTTGCCCCAGACGCCAACCCGATCGAACGCCCGATGTCGCGCTGTAAGCCAGCCTCTTGCTTCTATATCTGTTCCGGTAGTCCTAACGTCCGAGAAACTGTTTGTATTTCTCGGACGTTCCCAATGTGTGCGGGCTCCGTGGAGGGTGGGAAGCCGGAAGGATGAATTTAATAACCACTAATAGAATGGATAACAGGCCAACTATTACCGTCACTGGGGCGAAGTCGGTGAAAACCGATGACGCCTCCAAACAACACTCGGTCCGAAATGGTGGCTCTGCAGCCTTGTCTGCTGGCGTAAAACCACTCACGGACGTTTGTGGTAAGGGTACAGCCGCGGTGAAAACCGATGGCAGTGCCAAACTTGGCGGGACGCAGGTGCTGGGTAAAACCGGTGCTCATCCTTCCACCACGATGGCGTCGACCTCTTCGGAGGTCAGACGTATAAACGACGCTTTCTCCGCAGCCTGGCAGGTCATGAGCCACAAAAAGGGTAAGGGCAATCGCCCGAACCCCGCTACTAAACCACCTAGTGACGCTCCCCCTGCCGGCGGTGTTGAGAAAGCGAACAAAAAGCGCAGGAGGCGGCGCAAGCCAGCAGCTGCAGCTTGCACCTTGCAAGCAAGCGCGACCGTCTCCTCCTCACCCATCCAGGTCAGTGTTGCAGCGCCGGATAAACCAGCCAGCAACCAGCCCTACTCCAGTGCAGGTGGGCGTGCGCAGACGGACGGTGCAAACCGCCCGCAATCTGACGCACTGCCGGCTGGTGCTCAGGAGAAAGGCTTGACCAAACGCAACAAGTCTGCCAACCGACCCGGTCGGAATGCCCGAGCCAAAGCCAAGCGGGCTCTCGACGAGTCAACATCGCCTCGAGGGGAGCATAAGCGGCCGCGGCTCGGGGATTCCAATCGGACTGGAAACGTGTCATATGCCCAGGCCGTCAAGTCACCCCTAAGTGTCGCAGTCACCTGCGCGCGTACGGGGCATGTGACGAAGGACATAGCAGACAGGGTACTCGCGGAGATCCAGAAACGGATCATCAGCGAGTCCTGGTCCTCACCAGAGGATCAAAACGGACCTGACTTCAACGGGAAGCCGACGTATGCGGAAGGGGTCCTAAAACGTTGGTGTTCCAATGAACACACGCTCTCTTGGCTGAAGGGTGCAGTCGCCGATGTGGCTCTCCCCTCCAGCATCTCGCTAACGGTCAGGAGCCAGTCAGAGATCCCGCAACGTGCCCGCTGTGGCATCCTGATCCCCGATGAGCAGGGGGTTCTGGTGGACTCGCGTGACATAGGGCGCGCTTTAGCCTACCAGAATCGTTGGCTGGAGATCAAGAAGTGGACACTACAGAACGCAGAGAAACAACCTGGTGGGTGGTTTGTGGTGGTCGGAGTCCCTGAGGACCAAATTCCGACCCTGATGAAGAACGGACGCCGTCTCTCCTTTGGTTTGGGAAAGGTGTACGTGAAGTTTCGGGGTCGGAACGGTAAGTTTATCGACGTCCCTCAGGGCTGGGATCACACCACAGCCACACTGTCACGTACAGGGGCAACTGCCCCTACCAACGCCCCAACGGTCAGCGACGCGGCAACTTCCGACAAAGGGATAGCCGCTCCTGCCGTCCCAGATTCTGACCCAGCCCTGTCGTCGGGTGAAGACCTGGACGACCTACTGTCACCGGGTTCAGAAGTGGCCGAATCTGGAGGCCTATTTGCGGGGCTCACACTTGAGAGTGGCGAGGAGGATACGCCCAGCGATGGCGTCCCCTTCGTTGCAGTTTAACCTCCTTCAAGCCAACCTCCACCACAGTCAAACAGCGACGGCTCAGCTGCGTAAGTGGTTGGAGGTCCAGCAAACTGCCATGGTACTGATCCAAGAGCCGTGGATCAGAGCCGGCCTCATCAGAGGACTTTCTAACTTAGGAGGTAAGCTCTTCCTTGCTGCAGATCATGACCACCCTAGGTCATGCATATACATATCAAAAAACATTAGAGCACAACCCTTAACAGAATTCTGTACCAGGGATATTTCTGCAATAAGGCTGCACATACAGCGAGATGCCATGGACATCGCGATAGTCCTCGCCTCGGTCTACATGCCAGAGTCAGAGGAGCCGCCCCCGTTTGATCTCACCCGACTGGTCAATTACTGCGAGAGGTCCGGGTATGAGATAATCGTTGGGACTGACTCCAATGCTCACCACCCATTATGGGGAATGGATACGCCAAATGACAGGGGTAAGAATTTGGTTGAATATCTTTTTACAACTAACCTATCTCTCCTAAACACAGGTTCTGAACCCACCTTCGTCACTAGACGAAGTCAAACAATTATAGACTTGACCCTCGCATCGGAAGGAGCAGCCAGTCTAATAACGGGATGGCACGTCTCGAAGGAGGCCTCATGCTCAGACCATAGGTGGATCCGCTTCAACCTCTTAGCCCACACTCGTGAAACACCACCGAGGCGGAACCCGCGCAAAACGGACAAAACCAAGTACTCCAGAGTTCTTGGCGCCAAGCTTGCGTCAATTGACGGTCCATTGACCTGTGTGGACACAATACAAATAGACAAGCAGGTAAGCGACCTCACACAATCAATGTTGGAGAGCTACCATAACGCGTGTCCGCAGACAATTCCACCTGCGACACCGGGGAAGCAACCTTGGTGGGGCCCGGAGCTCGAACGTAAGCGTAAGAAGGTGAGGAGGGCTCTTAACAGGGCAATGAACACCAGCTCAGATGAGGACTGGGATAACTACCGGGCTGCTAAATCCAGCTACAAAAAATGCATCAGGGTCTACAGTACCATGGGATGGCGAAAATTCTGTGGCAACATCGAGTCCTGCCAGCATGCAAATCGGGTAAGGAAGATACTGGCTCAGCAGAAAGATGTGGGGCCGGGAACTCTTCGCAAGCCGGACAACACGTTTACAACATCAGCGGAAGAAACCAGACGCGTCCTTCTTGAAACTCACTTCCCTGGATGCGTCTTTACTCAGGTAATAAACTGGCGTGATGTCCCAAACAACCCATCTACACACGATTGGCAATACGTACACGAGCTGGTAACAATGGAAAAACTCCATTGGGCCATCAAAAGCTTCCATCCCTTTAAAGCGGCTGGTCCAGATGACATCTTTCCTGCATTATTGCAATGGGGTGGTGTAGTGGTCATCAAAAGACTAGCCGCCATCATGAGAGCGTGCCTGGCCTTTAGATACGTTCCGAAGGGATGGAGGGAAGTGAAAGTCATTTTCATTCCTAAACCAGGCAAGAGTGATTACTCAAACGCAAAATCCTTCAGACCCATTAGCCTAACCTCCTTTATGTTAAAGGCGCTGAAACGGCTATGCGAAAGGGAGCTGAGGGACGGCGCCCTAAAACACATACCACTACATGCGAATCAACATGCCTATAGTTCCGGCAAATCTACAGAATCGGCCCTTCATTTGGTTGTTAGCCAGATAGAAGAAGCCATTCAACATAAAAGCATTTGTATGGGTACCTTCATTGACATCGAAGGTGCTTTCGACAAAACAAATTTCTCCAGCATAAGTAATGCCCTCTCCAGACATGGAGTGGAACCATTGCTTTCAGACTGGATCACCAACATGCTCAGCAAAAGAGTAGTACGCTTAGAAGGTGAAGTCAAGGCAGCCATAATAGCTAAAGGCTGCCCACAGGGAGGAGTACTATCCCCCCTGTTATGGAACCTGGTCATCAACGACCTCATCACAAAACTAAACGCGAGAGACTTTTACACGGTGGGATATGCAGATGACCTTACAATCCTTGTTCCAGGAAAGGTCACGAGTACTGTCTGCAATCTTACCCAACAAGCACTACGTATCGTAGAACGATGGTGCAGAGAATATGAACTATCGGTAAACCCCACCAAAACCGAACTTATCATGTTCACGCACAAACGAGCACTAGGATCATATAGCCTCCCTAGTTTGTTCAATACAGAACTCCAGCTGTCCGCCGAGGTTAAATACCTTGGCGTCATACTTGATAGCAAGCTGACATGGAGTAGTCACATCGAAAACAAACTAAACAGGGCCAGTATCACGTTTTGGCAGTGTAGGAGAATGATAGGCAAACGGTGGGGACTGTCACCTAAAGTAATCTTATGCCTGTACAAAACAGTGATCCGACCCATGATAACATATGGTGCAGTGGTTTGGTGGCCGCGAACTAAATTAGTTACAGCCGCAAACAAACTGCAACGGCTCCAGAGACTCGCCTGTGTGGCCACCACGGGCTGCATGAAAACAACTCCAACGGCAGCGCTGGAAGCCTTACTAGGCCTTCCTCCACTGCACCTATTTGTCCAACAAGAGGCTGCAGTGGCGGCGGTGCGGCTTAAATCGCTGGGTCTCTGGAGAAACTGCAAAACACACCACACTCTTATACTCGATGAACTCTCTGAGGAATTTCCATTTATGCGAGCAATTAACGACCGCATACCGAAGGAGTTCATTTTTGACAAAAAATACAAGATCCAACTGTATGAGGACCATCTGTGCGAGGGTTTGAATCCCAGAGAACTTAGGATCTTTACAGATGGATCCAAAACGGAATCAGGTACAGGATGTGGGGTCTTTTCAGAAGACCTAAACATATTCATCTCTACGCCACTGGATGTCTACAACACGGTATTTCAAGCTGAGTGTATGGGCATCTTACTGGCAACTGCAGCAGTCATGGCACGGGAGGTAAAAGATCACTCTATTAGAATACTCTCCGACAGCATGGCGGTTCTACTGGCTCTCAACAGTTGTACTGTCAACTCTGGGCTCATCTACGAATGGCACCAGAAATTAAATCAGGTAGGCAGCTCCAACAATATAACCCTACAATGGATTAAAGGTCATAGTGGTTCTAGAGGCAATGACGCAGCGGATGAACTCGCTAGGAGGGGATCGAGTACAGACGTGGTAGGACCTGAACCCATAATACCTCTCCCTTTCGGTCATTTACGTACTCTGGTAAGGAAACGCACTAGAGACAAACACAACTACTCCTGGATAAACCACGAGGTATGCAGACAGGCTAAGGAAGCACTCCCCGTCATCGACGGTAAGATCACCAAACAGCTCCTCCGGCTGTCAAAACAACACCTACGTACGGTGACAGCCGCCTACACCGGACACGGTTCATTTAACAAACACCTCTTTGTCATAGGTGTGACTGACAGTCCTCTGTGCAGAGCCTGCATGGAGACAGAAGAAACAGCGGCCCACGTGCTTCTCAACTGCCCGGAGGTCGCCTCATACAGGGCTAAGTACTTCGGAGATCCGGGTACTCTCCGAGAGACAGTCAGCAACATCAAGCGTCTGCTGGCCTTCCTCGAGGAGCTGGGGTGGCTCGAGTAAACAAGTTATTCCCACCCACACGCAAAAAACACGCCGAGCGTGGAGTTGCGGAAAATGGCCCGTTATACCAATACCAATACCAAAATCACCCCATTTGGAGACAGCTTTCAGGGTCAAGTGCAAGCGTTCAACCATGGCCTCTCTAAGAGACTGGATTTGCGTCCGACTCGCTCGTGCATTGGATGTGTAACTCTCAACAACGGTGCTGTCGTCTGCGTACCCAAAGGTCTTAGCAGATCATGTATGTGGAGCAAAAACAAAGTTGCGGAGAGTACTGAGCCCTGAGGGACCCCGGCATTTATAGCCAATTGGTCGGACGTGCAGCCGTCAATGACAACTCGGATCGACCGATCCCTCAGGAAGTCTGAGATCCAATTACACAGATCAGTAGGCAGGCCGAATGAAGGAAGCTTGTTTATAAGGCTATCGTGCCAGACCCTGTCGAAGGCCTTCGAGATGTCAAGAGAAACGGCAATCGCTTCTACGTGTTTCTCGATGGCCTCGCTCCAAATGTGGGAGGCATACGCAAGAAGATCTCCGGTAGACCGGTTTCGGCGGAAACCGTATTGTCGGTCACTCAGAAGGTCATTAGCTTCAAGGTATCCTAGGAGCTTCTTATTAAGTACTCGTTCCATACTCTTACAGAGTATGGACGTTACTGAGATCGGCCTGTAATTAGCAGGGTCAGCACGACTGCCCTTTTTGGGCACTAGTTGCACATTAGCCTGCTTCCAGGATTTCGGCACTTTGCCAGTCACCATCGAGAGACGAAATAGGCGTGTCAGGATCGGAGACAATTATGTTCTAAGAAAATGTTTCAAGGACACAATAGATTTATTATTAGCTTGCATGCGGCCACCTAAAGTTTTGCACCCGTTGATAGGTTAATGAGTTACCACAGTAATCCAACAATATTGTGTTTTGACCACACAAGTTTTGATGACTGATGATGATTTGAAATTCAACTAGTTATTCTAAAAGCAAGATTGTACCTTGATACAATATCCATGTTTGGTGGAGGCAGGGCGTTCAGTAATATGGCCCATGCCAGACTCCGGGGTCGCGGCAACCTCTGCTGAATGGCAATACCCTTCAGGCTGTCGACACTCCATGCTGGTAGGTCCAACCTGATAAAAAAATGAATATGTTGTTAGTGTTGTTACTGAATACAGTTTACTTTAGATTTATTACTGTAGGTGGTATGGGAGCATTTAAGTATTACGTAGCGAATTTGGGGGAGGGGGGGTCTTCTTAAACATTATGATGCGTTACAGGGGCGGGAGGGGGGTCTTCTGAAACGTTATGATGCGTTACAGGGGCAAGAGGGGGGGGGGGGTTTCAACTACGCTTTCAGATTTAAATTTTATTAGGACAAAAAATTACAAATCTCTTGCTTTTAAAAACAAGACATTTCAAATTTTAATAATATTAACGCGATTAAAACAATAACATAGGTATGTTAGCGGCTTTCCGGTACTTTACACCACATAATTGTGACTTTCAGATAAAAATGTTCACTTGGTGGTGGTTATGTAACATTTTACTAGGGGTTGAGGGAGGGGGGGGGGGGGGTAAAGTAAAACGATAGGAGGGGGGGTCAAAAATCTCCAAAAATTGAGATACATAATACTTGAACATAACAATTGAACAATAAATAAATAAAAAACAAAACATAATACATACATTACATAACATTACTATTATTTATTATTATTATTTTTTATTTTATTTTCATTTTCATTACATTTTTTACATTTGAATTTAACATAAGAATTGAATTGAATTGAACCACAGTTTTACTATCTATGGTTAAACTGTGACTTGAACACAAAACTTAACTAACTTAACTTTAAATTAATGTGATTGCCTCAGGACCTCAGGCTAATCTGGGGATTGATTTACTCATGGCAAGGTCTGTTTTTACACACATAAAAATAATCTTGAGAATTATTTTAACACAATAAGTTTCATAATTTCAGACAAAAGATGTCCACTGCTGGACATAGGCCTCCCCCAAAAAGGACAGCATTGCTATTCATTATTTCTCATGGGTAAAATAATAACATAAAAGGCGACTAATAACCAACCAACTCTGACGGCCAACCCGTGGCATTTATGGCATATCCCCCTCTTTTTGGGGGAGGCCTATGATAAGTTTGTTAGGATATAATTATTAATTGCACTATATTACTAGTAGAGATGCGCCGAATAGTGGTTTCACTGAATAACCGAATACTGAATATTATTCGGTTTAACCTTTACCGAACCGGATATTCGGCCGAATTATTCGGTTTACCATTACATTGTTTTGCCGCGTAAACAGGTTCTAACATGTACGTGTACTACGTGTCACTGCTGGCTAGATGACGAGCGAGCCGTACCACACCGTCCGCTACCCGCTCACACACCGCGCTGTGACTTTGCTTCAAAACATCGCACAATTGCATCATTACAAAAATATTAAAATATTGATAATATTAACTTTAATAACTTCTTAGGTTTTCGCGATCACTACACATTATAATAAAACAAAGTTTAACCGGATTAAATCGCGTATATTATTTAAATTGGTTTCCCTGACGTTTCGAAAGCTTTGCAGCATTTCGTGGTCGCAGGTAGACTAAGATGACAAGTGTCTTTACAAATATTTATAAAAAAATATTTTAATATACCATACAATATTATTAATTAAAATCGTTTCGATGCATGCAGTAATCACTCACAATATCATTATCTAATAATCATTAGCGATTTAATCGGGTTAAACTTTGTTTTATTATAATATTAACTTTATTGTGTTTGCAACATGAGTGGGCGTAAATGATGACGTGCTTGGGACATTTTTGACGAAATGGGAGATGACAAAACAAAAGTTCAGTGCATTATAACCTAAATCTTACATAAGAAATTTTGTCTTTTAGTTCTAAACCATGTCATGTAGCCAAGAAAATAGAAATGCTTGATCCGAATATATTTGGCAACAAAACTGAATAATTCGACCGAATACAAATAGTGGAAAAGATGCCGAATACGCCGAATACCGGATACATGGCTTTGCCTGCGTATAATTTGGTTTATCACAGAAATATGTTATCACACATCCCTCAGGAACTGTTTATCTTCCTAAGATAAAAAGCCTACTTTTTAATCCTGGTTATGGTCTATCTATGTACCAAATTTCATCCAAACCCCTCCAGCCATTCCAGCGTAATTACAGGACAAAACAAACAAACATCCACACCTACATTCGCATTTATAATAATATTAATAGTAGGAAGTAGGATTAAAAATAATTTTGTAAGGATTGATTATGCATAGCTTCATTAGCTTCAACATGGAAGCAGTGACATAAAAATAATAATTTTATGACAAATATTAACGGCAGACTTTCGAACGGCTATAGCAAAACACCTTGAATAAAGAAAAATAATAACATTCCGGTTTTTTTTCAAGGAGGCAGGATTATACTTACTGGTAATCAGTCACTTCAGGATACTTCTTCGACGGCGAGTTAGGAGAACTATCAGCACTATTATGTTCCTGTGAAACAATTGTATATTCAATCTTATATTATTTCTAATTTAGTTTGAAAGTCCAATTAGCGATACTGACCATTTTTGTTTATTCTAATTTTGTGAATGCATTTTTATAAGTCCTTATTACGGTAAGAAAAGGAAGAATTTAAAGTAAGGTTTTTGTAATTTCTGATACTGAATTGAATCTGGTTTATTTTAATATTTATGATACAATCGAGTTCAATAATCATTGAATTAAATAAATTATTTGACAAATCAAATATTGTCAATTTTGAGAAATGTCACTCACAGTCACAAACAATGTAGGAATACATCGAGATGTAAACCTATGGAGGCGCCCTATTCTTCTATATCCACCTCGTTTATACCATAAAGGTATTATACTGACGTAATAGAGACACTGTCACCTCATTATCACGTCACCGAAAGCAAAATGAGTTTATGTGCGAAATTGACACGTGTAGGGGTGATTTTTAGTGATGTGACATGGACGTTTCCGCATTATCGATATAGTTCAACCGGCCTTACTTTTAAGGAGTGGTAGTATTTTAAAACTACTAAGCTATTAAGTAACTATTGTTTTAAAATTACAGATATTCGAGACATAATTTTATTTGTTTTAAAAGATTGAGTTACGCAATTAAGGGCTATATTATAATTACATTATTAATGTCACGAAGGTAAGGAATACATAAGTAAGAAATAAAAAAATCAATTAATCATCATTTCAGCCGTAAGACGTCCACTGCTGGACACAGGCCTCCCCCAAGCATATATTGGGGGGATATGCCATAATCGCCACGCTTGGCAGGCGGGTTGGCGATCGCAGTTGGTTGGTTAAATACTCAGAGAACGCTGCTGCCCATCCTCTGGTGAATCCCTTAGTCGCCTTTTACGACACCCATGAGAAGATATAGGCTGGTGCAATTCTTTACGTCCGGCACCACACGGAACATTTTACAATTAATCATATTAGTTTTAATTAGGTGTATAGAAAGGTTTTCAATCCCAGAACTAAGTTCCTATACACGATTCCAAATCCACCAATTCCAATTCCACGAGTCAAATGATTGAATTATGATGAAAAATTACAATATCTATGAACTTGACAAGTTTTCTTGTCCAGTCAACTTAAGTTACACATCAGACTTATACATTATAATTTTATCGACTTAGATTTAGAAACATCAGTGTTTCGATAATTTCTAGTTATTAGTTAGTTTTTATTTCAAATAGGCAAAGAATTAAATGTCGAGAATTTAGTTGCACGATTACAAAAACAAAGATATAGGATCTTTGTTTTTGGAATCGTGCAACTAAATTCTGAGGATGATATTGGAGGTGCAATTGCAGCAAGAACCTGGCCATGATTTTCGATTCGATACAGACGACCGAATCATATAAAATCAAGTCCGCGTCAGCTCAAGAAAGAGTTTTCTCAGCGGCAGGCTAAATTTGCAACCGGCTAAAAATCTATCTCTTAGCATTCGCATACTTGACAATCTAGCATTTGCAAGAACCCATTTTCTAAATATGGTATATTTTTACAAATTGAATGATCACATGAGACTTTCCGTCTTCATGTCTCAGTTTGGCGAACCGACTTGCAGTACCATTCAGGTAACAGACTAGTTGGTATTGCAGTAGTTATGGGCAAAGGTAACCGCTTAACATTAGGTGGGTCTTTAGCTCGTTTCGCCATCATATAACATGAAAAATAAGTGTATAAAACATTTTTGTTGTATTTTTTGTATCTATGAGATTTGTTTTAGTAAAAAGGACCTATCTGATCAAACTTAAAGCCGCGGATAGCAACCTAGTCCCTTCCATGATTAAGATGCTCTATGAAGTTTCATGGGAATTTATATTCCATGAGAACAGCAAGACCAGTGGTTTCTAGCAATGATGACCAAAGAGCCCAGTTCGCGCGCCGTTAATACTGATGATCTCCCGATATACGTGTGTGGTCATATTTGAAGAGCTTATTTATTGAGTGCTATCGAACAACTTTTACTACGAGGTCAACCCTGAAATCTAATAAAAAACAGCTATTCCTTACATTTGTGTTCACACGAATCGACAAAATGTAGTAAACAGCAGATTTTTTTCGCGATTTCAGGGTTGCTCCAGTTATAATAATGTACTCTGTGGTTGCTCCCATAGTAAATGTTGTTCGTTATGATGAGTTTTTATTTATTTTATTTATTCAATCACAGGTACAATTTCTTTAGCTTTAATTTACTAGAAAACTCACCAAACTATCAAGTTTAACGGCGAGATGCGCTCATACATATGTATATTATCTTACCCTTACGTAAACATGCAACATGAAAACAAACTTAATTAGCAACAAATCAAACCGTAGGTATGGATCGTTGGTGATTTCATTAAACGATACAGTTATCCTTAAAATATCTACTGCAAACCCTGTAATTTTTTCGAGGCTTTCAGCTTTTTTTATATTTTATTTTATTGTATAGGATGGCGAAACGAACTAAAGGCCCACCATATGTTAAGCGGTTACCTTTGCCAATAACAACTGCAATACCATCTAGGCTGTTACCTAAATGGTACCGCATGTCGGTTCGCCAAACAACATGAAGATGGAAAGTCTCATGTGATTGTAATTACACCGGCACCCGTACCATTCTGACCGAAACACAGCAATGCAAGCATCACTATTTGGCGGAGAATAATAGTAGATACGGTGCTTATTCGTTTTAACATTTGTGCCCATCCATTTTTCTTTAATAACAGCATTTACAGGAAATCTGGAAGTTATGAAGTTAGCCGGTCAATATTTTACAGCATTTTTAGCCCGGCCGCACATTGTCATAAAATAGCACCGTATTTACATTTTAATATGTCAAAAGCAGACTTACGATTCGGAAAATTCTGTCAGTCTGCGGGGCTGGTACTAAAATTAACTGTATAAATGTAAAATAAGCATTATGAAAGTAGTATTGTCCTGCAGATACTTACCTGTGAAACGTCTCTTTGCCATAGACGTACAACATACTATTATAACATCGTAAAAGTACAACCATGGTATAGGTTAAGGTGCGTCAGATTTTTTCTGTGATCAATGAATGAATCATTGTGATTTCCTTCCAATGTGCGGCCGGACTAAATCAACCTTATTGAACTAAGTTTACGGGACTTGTCGCGCACAATTAAATCAAAATATAACAAGCATTTTGACTAACCTCGACGTTTCGGTCAAGTTGCATTGGCCGTGGTCACGAGCAGACCACGCTGGTCTGTATTTTTTTTAAAGCAGTAAGGGACACTAACTTGTTACATGTATGGTGCTAGGTAGTACAAAAAATATATAATTGAAACTATCGACATATCGATATATTTTGAGCAATCCATATGCGAAACGGTTTCATTTTCACGTACACAATATTTTTTTATCTAACACATAATTATTTAAAATAACATATTATATAGAAAATACGGTATTTACTGCATGTTATTAATGCATTACTAAATGATTTAAAGAATAACTTCTATGAAAATAAGCATTATGAAAGTTGTATTGTCCTGCAGATACTTACCTGTGAAACATCTCTTTCTTTAGGTTAATAATGTAAATTACACAGCAGTATAACACAGAACACTACACCAATACGATTATTGATATTAATTGGATAAAATACAGAACGATTGTGAAATAAATCATAAAATAATACGAGATTATATTTTGATGGGACGCTATGGGAGATTACAATTTTCAAAATCGGTTCTACTGACATTTTATTATGTCTCTTTCTAGCATATAGGTTTTTTCGTAAAGATCGGTATCTCAGTCGCACACTGTAGTGGTCTATTACGTTAGTATAGAAATGTCTTTGGTTTATACAAATATCTATTTTAAATCGTTATTGAAATATGAATCTATACTTTGTCTCTTGTTAACCAAGTTATAATGTCATCTGGTGAAAGAGATGGCATGCTATTTGTATATTCTCTGTTTGACAACATTTTTACGTGACGTCCGAATAACGGTTCCTTTATTGTTTATGCTGTGGACACAATGATATTACATAAGTACAGATGAGTGACTAGCGCGAATATCTGAAGACTCGAAAACAAGCTAATTGTGACATCTTGCTATTAGTCCGCGTCAAGGCAAGGCGCCGAGCGTAACCGGTGACAAAAAAATACAAAAATGCCGTCGTGAATGTACAGAAAGTGTACTAATTATGACATGAAAGCAAACAAACAAAAAGGGATCACATACCACTTATAAGTACAAAAAAATATTTGCATTATAGGCGTATTTCTATTTAAAAACAATAAATATTTTTTGTACCGAGAGCGATAAGACAAAACATAGATTATAAAGATGCAGATTCGACTCGTAGGCAGAAAAGTGGTACGTTCAGTATTATCGTCCGACGACGCACGGAGCGTACTTTGGTCGTTCAGTTACACAGCTCAGGTTCGTATTACAGAACATTCCTCAAGTACAGTTTGATCTATCAACTGATCGTTAAATCGTTAGATTTTGCTTCGTATGCGTAAATGCGAAATAATACAATAAATTATCGATTATCGAGATTATAGAGCTAGGTTAATCTTTTTATGGGTATTATTCAGTAGATATATTGTTATTTTTTTATTGATGTACAACGCGAAATAGAGCTACAATTTGTAAACACCCCCACAAGAAATTTTTAATTTCTCTGACTACCCGGTAGCATTCACCTTAAAAAGCATACAATTTAATGGTTGAATTCCCCGCACCAGACAGGATCATCATTATTTCAGATTTGCATCCATTTTGTTAGTAAATATTGCTCTGGGCCGCGTTTAATATTATCACCCGTCGTCGGATGACGCTCGGAGCGTTCCTTGGCGTTTGTTTGTATGATCACTCTGAGTAACTGAACGACCAAAGTACGCTGCGGGCGTCATCGGACGATAATACTGAACGCGGCCTAATGTTAGTAAATTACGAATTTTGAATTGAGATTAATTTAATGAAAGCATAGTTTATGTAATTTATACTGTCACAGGGGTATGTATGGGGTTTAATTTAGGGTTGATAAAAATCATGACTTTTTGGTTGACAGTTTTTTTATTAATATTAATCAAAAAAATCATGATTTATTAGATTTTTTTCACTTTTTATTTGACTTTTTAAGATTTTTACTTGATTTTTATTATTTACATACTCTTAACTGATAATATTCCAAATATTGTCTCAAAAATCCCAATGGTTCCGAAGAAAAACTAGATAAGTAAAAAAACATTTTTTATCTCCAAAATTAGTTATCATTTTTAAATGGTTTTCATAAATGTTAATCTACTGACATAGAATCATCCATATTTATGACAAAAATTACAACGTCAAAATAAAAAAAACTAAACTTGAAGAAGACCTACTCCCTATTTACTTAAAACTCTTACTTACCTACTTCTTCACTTATTATGAATATTTTTACGAAAAGTTATACTAGTATGCAACTTTGTAAGAATTAAAAAAACCATAAATAAATCTTAGTATGACAGTAGTAATTAAGTACAGAAATGTAGGAAACAGTTTAACTGATTATAGACCAGTAATAAAAATAACTGGTCTATAATCAGTTCCGAAAAGTAAATTCAACATCTAATAGAAGCAACTCCGAACTCGATTTTCTTGACTATTTGTAGTTTGAATGCCATATTTTTATTCAATATTCAGTAAAAAATAAAAACTGTATAAATTTTAACATGAATTTTTCTTATCTAGTCCCATAACATAATGATTTAAATAAATCAATGAAATTTTATGGAAAAAAATAAAGTTTGTCAAAAAAATCATTTTTATAAAAAAATCACTTGATTTAAATCAATCAACCCTGGTATAATCTACGATTAAAGTTGGATCTTTAATCGTAGGGTATAATACTTGCCGCGTAAAATACTTGTACCTTCTGTATACTTACTCGTTTTCGTTAATCTATGCCAAAAGTGCTGTGATTAGCTACTCTGCATAGCAGCATGCATTTAAAATCATTTTTTTTTAAATCGCTTTATTTCGATATAATCTATTTTACCAAAAAAAATCATTTTTTTCGTTTAGATAAATGAAAAATATCAAGAACAGATTAAATCAGCGCTACAACAATAATTATTACTTCAGGGCCAAAGCTGCTGGAGATATCGTTACTTTTGACGACCTCTGTGGTCTAGTGGTTCGAGTGTCGGACTGCTGTTAACGAGGTCGTGGGTTCGATTCCCACAGGACACAAATATTTGTGTGATGAACATAAGTCTTTGTGTTGGTCTGGGTGTTGCTTATGTATTATAAGTATGTATTTACAAAAAAAAAAGTATATAAGTATTATATCCATTGTCTAGTACCCATAGCACAAGCTCTGCTTAGTTTGGGACTAGATGGTGCTGTGTAAAAATGTCCCAAAGATATTTATTTATTTATTTTATTTTCTAATTATTTTTACCACATATTGCTTGGTAAGGTATAAAGAAACAAAATCTTCGGCAACCTATTTGGTTTGGTGCTAGACATTCTGTGCACAAAAAGAAGTGTCAGAACACAAATTTATTTTCGAAACAAAACAAAATGAAAGAACCAATGAACGCGGAACGAGAACTTGAATTATACAGAAGATTGGAACAAAATTCGTACCATTACCTAAAATAATAATAGTAAGATTTTAAACGGTATTGAATTATTTCGTTAAAAATACGAATTATTAGATGTCGTGACAAAGAAAAACACAATGTGTTCTCAATTACTATGATTGGTTAATCGATTACTCATTAAAAATAATCACTAATCGCAATTCGCAATTAGGGATGGGAAAATGAAAAGAATAAAATAAAACAGTATCGATATTTCTCGAGAAAGAAATATCGATATTTGGACACATCGATAGTTTTTCCAAAGGGCTGTAGTTATTTGATAGTATTCCCAAAACATATAAAAATATCCAAGTGAAAATGCACAAAACAACCAAGCACCTTGAAAAAAAATCAAGCGTTCGAAAGGGCGGATACATGCAACACATGACATTGGATACTGAGCTGCGTTAAATGAATATCGAATTTGATTCTCGAAAAAAAATTGTTGTGATATATCAATATCGAGATTTAAAATATCTTTATTTATTTCCAAGAACATGGTACATCGAGGTCTTAAAGTTATAAATTATAATAGTCACACATATTCTACCGACAATAGGCGTGGAAATATTTAACCCTAACCATTCACCAGTAAATACAATATGTTGCTCTGCATTCGTGCCATATTTAAGGAGGTGACTATACCACTGATACTGAACACGAATCAATAAAAAAATCAATACCAAAAAATTACATTTTTATTTGAAATATTTGTAAATAAACAAAGTCCCCCCGTGGTTTACGCTCAACACAATGTCGTTACAAAGTCGACGAGTGTGTAAGCACCAAAAATATTGGCAGAATTTGCCACTCTTTGTCATGTTGCCGACAAACGCCGACAAAAGCCCGCGAGCCATACGGTGGCACCTCTGTGGCGGCACAGCGCGGCGGCGGCGGCTCCTTTGATAAACGTGATCAATCGTTAATTCGTTTTCGTTAGTCATCGCAAAAATTCAGCGCGAGCCTGACGTGTTCGCGACGCGTCGCCGCGCCCTCCGGCGAAATGCTTGATAAATGACGTACCTACCTCTACCCCTGTCGCTTCACAGGAACCTCATTTCTTACACCAGCAAGATGTGCTCCTCCTCATTAAGGACTTCACGTGCGCGAGTATTTGAGTGGAGTCTTTGGTAAGCAGTGGATTAGACGCGGTGGGCCAGTGTAGTTGCTGGACTTAATCACCATTCCATTAGACCTTTTTAGTGTAAACGGACAAAATCACTAGTGTTATACCGTTGCGTGAAATAAGTGAAGGAAGTTCCAAAGTGTAAAAGCTTATGTAAAGGGTGTTATAAGATCTAAAAGACGCCGACGCCTAGAGACGCCGCCGTGCTCAATTGTGCATAGCCAGTGAAGGTGGTCACTGAACAGTACCTACGGGTAACGTACCTAATTGTTTATTTTTGTACATAATTCTTAGTTGATTTGATTAATGAACTCATTTTGTAAATAAGGTATTAAAAAAAAATTACTACAACAAAAATACCTAACACATCTTCCAGTAGTGTCAAACGAATTTACTCGTGATGTAAAAACGAGTACCTACTATCGCACTATTTACATTCCTTAGGTATTTTTGTCGCTCGGGCCGTTCAGGAAGGAAGGGAAATTCTGAATCAACAAAAATGTTTAATTACATACACATAATAAATGCCTACTTTAACTAAATAAACCGCATACCTAAACCTCAAACCAAAAGAATAATAATAATCTTATTCTTTTGGTCTGAGACCTAATCTGATAAACTGCAGGAAGCAATAAAATTGTGGATGTAGATACCTACTAGGTAGGTAACACGCGGCACGCGGCCCGCTCAGAGGGAAACTTCAATGAATTGCCGCGCGGCGAATATGCCACCGGCCGTCGCCGCCGCGCCGCCACAGATGACTATTCTCAGAATCGTTCGAGGGACTTCGGGATTTATTCTCAAAACGTCGCTAATGTTTCTAAGTGTAAATTTGGTTATTAAATAACAGTAGAATTTATTAAGTATTTTTACATGATCAAGCACATTTTTCATCATTTTCTCTAGAAATATGGCACGGTTACAGATCACCACCTTGTATCAATAATGCTACAAAAAATATCGATATTTTGATATACCAGGCCCCTCAGAAAGTATTGCGAAAAAAAGTTTTTATATATGGGAGACTGGCCAGTTATAATGTTTTTCGAAAATATGATTATTTATAAGTAAAAATAAGTAAGTTCCAATTTCAAAATTTCCCTCCACAATTTTTGCGAGTTAATTCAAAGTATTGTGTCTCACTGAAATATGGATCTGCGCCGGGAACATTTTAGAGCTATGATTTTATACGATTTCAAGTGTCGCCTGAAACCGGATGAATCGTACGATAGACTTCAAATGGCATTCATGGATGAAGACCCTTCCAAGGCAACCGTGTATCGTTGGTATAACGAATCCAAGCGCGGTCGACCAACTTTGGGGGATGACGAAAGAAGCGGTCGCCCTTTGACGGCTGTTACCGAAGAAAACGTGCTAGCAGTGAAAAATTTAATCCAAGACAATAGGCGAATTACATATCAGGAGATTCAACACATATTGAAGATTGGATCGGGAAGCGTTCACGAGATTCTACACAGCCATCTTCGCGTGAGGAGGATAGTATCACGCTGGGTGCCGCACAACCTCACCGATGCTCAGAAGCAGGCCCGGGTGGAATGGTGCCGTGATATGCTTAACAAATTTGAAGCAGGCTCGTCTCGGCGTGTTTACGACATCGTTACAGGTGATGAGTCCTGGATTTATCAATACGACCCAGAAACCAAGCGCCAGTCGACTGTTTGGGTGTTTCAAAATGAGCCAACGCCTACCACAGTGAAGCGATCTAGAAGCGGGGGTAAGATTTTGATCGCTAGCTTTTTTAATTTGACTGGCCACTTGGTATCAATTCCCTTACGGGATCAAAGAAGCATTAATGCCGAATGGTATACTACCAAATGTTTGCCAGAAGTTTTCTCTGTTATAAGCAACAAGCGACCAAACACAGGGCTCCGCGGGCTACTGCTCCACCACGACAATGCACCTGCGCACACCGCACTCAAAACGAGGGACTTCCTGGACAGCACGCCAGTCAAACTCCTGGGTCACCGTCCTTACAGCCCTGATCTAGCACCGTGTGACTTCTTTTTATTCCCAAAAATAAAATATCAGCTCAAAGGTATACAATTTTCGTCGCCGGAAGATGCGCTGGCTGCGTTCGAGCAGGCTGTAAACGAGGTGTCTGCGGCGGACTGGAAAAAGTGTTTTGAAAACTGGTTTAGGCGCATGAATCTTTGTATAGAGGCTGGTGGAAAGTACTTTGAAAAGATTTGATAAAAATATATGTACGTATAGAACAATTTTTTTTAGTTTCGCAAAACTTTCTGAGTGTCCCACGTATAGGTATTTTTTGCCCATTCTTCACAATTATTAAAAAAAAAACAAAATGGAGGAATCAGGAAGGTTTTGAAAGAAAAGAAAGAATCATAAGAATCTGAGGAATAAAAGAACGCAAAAAATATCACTGTCCCTCTTTACTACGCGGTATGGCGCTATTATTGTTAAGTTTTTTAAATAGTTAGAAAACATCTTTTTGCGTCGCGTCTCAC
The DNA here is from genome assembly GCA_949699075.1 of Asteroscopus sphinx. Classification (NCBI taxonomy): domain Eukaryota; kingdom Metazoa; phylum Arthropoda; class Insecta; order Lepidoptera; family Noctuidae; genus Asteroscopus; species Asteroscopus sphinx. The sequence goes on from OX453024.1 coordinate 17,097,255, forward strand.
TGGCCTGTGTATCTAGTACGAGTTTGACACTTACGAATACTTTGAAAGTATTCGTCGACTTTCATTAATAAATCTGTAGTTCCTCCTCGTATCCGCCAGGGGCGCTACTGATTTATGAATGAAAGTCGACGAAAACGATGAAAGTATTCGTAAGTGTGAAACTCGTACTAGGCCCACTGTAAAATACTAAAGTACAGTGTGCAGCAGAATCAGCGTAACAAAGATTTATGCAGTCTGTGGTGGGTGGATCTATGGCTATGGATCTTTCTCTTTTTATTTAATGCTCTCGCTCTGTAATTTCGTGAATTTAGTAGAAGTGTTTTGTAATAAATAGTGTTTAGAGTATTTCTACATTTGCGACGATCCTTATGAGTGATAAATGTATCTGTTTTCCACCGCTAAAATGGATTATGACTAGAGATGGGCAGGGAAAGAAAAAAAAACGGGTGGAAAAGAAAAATATGGGAAAAAACGGGAAAAAATGGAAAATATCGGGTTTTTTCCCAAAAGGCGGGAAAATACTATTCTATACAAGTGAAGTAATACGTGGGACACTCAGAAAGTTTTGCGAAACTAAAAAAAATTGTTCTATACGTACATATATTTTTATCAAATCTTTTCAAAGTACTTTCCACCAGCCTCTATACAAAGATTCATGCGCCTAAACCAGTTTTCAAAACACTTTTTCCAGTCCGCCGCAGACACCTCGTTTACAGCCTGCTCGAACGCAGCCAGCGCATCTTCCGGCGACGAAAATTGTATCCCTTTGAGCTGATTTTTTATTTTTGGGAATAAAAAGAAGTCACACGGTGCTAGATCAGGGCTGTAAGGAGGGTGACCCAGGAGTTTGACTGGCGTGCTGTCCAGGAAGTCCCTCGTTTTGAGTGCGGTGTGCGCAGGTGCATTGTCGTGGTGGAGCAGTAGCCCGCGGAGCCCTGTGTTTGGTCGCTTGTTGCTTATAACAGAGAAAACTTCTGGCAAACATTTGGTAGTATACCATTCGGCATTAATGCTTCTTTGATCCCGTAAGGGAATTGATACCAAGTGGCCAGTCAAATTAAAAAAGCTAGCGATCAAAATCTTACCCCCTCTTCTAGATCGCTTCACTTTGGTAGGCGTTGGCTCATTTTGAAACACCCAAACAGTCGACTGGCGCTTGGTTTCTGGGTCGTATTGATAAATCCAGGACTCATCACCTGTAACGATGTCGTAAACACGCCGAGACGAGCCTGCTTCAAATTTGTTAAGCATATCACGGCACCATTCCACCCGGGCCTGCTTCTGAGCATCGGTGAGGTTGTGCGGCACCCAGCGTGATACTATCCTCCTCACGCCAAGATGGCTGTGTAGAATCTCGTGAACGCTTCCCGATCCAATCTTCAATATGTGTTGAATCTCCTGATATGTAATTCGCCTATTGTCTTGGATTAAATTTTTCACTGCTAGCACGTTTTCTTCGGTAACAGCCGTCAAAGGGCGACCGCTTCTTTCGTCATCCCCCAAAGTTGGTCGACCGCGCTTGAATTCGTTATACCAACGATACACGGTTGCCTTGGAAGGGCCTTCATCCATGAATGCCATTTGAAGTCTATCGTACGATTCATCCGGTTTCAGGCGACACTTGAAATCGTATAAAATCATAGCTCTAAAATGTTCCCGGCGCAGATCCATATTTCAGTGAGACACAATACTTTGAATTAACTCGCAAAAAATGTGGAGGGAAATTTTGAAATTGGAACTTACTTATTTTTACTTATAAATAATCATATTTTCGAAAAACATTATAACTGGCCAGTCTCCCATATATAAAAACTTTTTTTCGCAATACTTTCTGAGGGGCCTGGTATGATGCTTACATTTGCCTTCGAAACGTGTGTTTAGTGCTCTAATATGATCCTAATCTAATTAATTCGTTTTTTTCTAAGCAGTATATCTAACACAATTGATTAAAATAACACACTTATGTTAAATTCTTAATACTTCATCATCAACTCAACCTATCGCAGTCCACTGCTGGACGTAGGCCTCTCCCAAATTGCGCCACAACACTCGGTCCTCTTCCTTCTGCATCCCCCCCCCCAACTATTTTCATCAGGTCGTCGGTCCACCTGGCTGGGGGGCGCCCTACACTGCGTTTGCCGATTCGCGGTCTCCACTCAAGGACTCATCTGCTCCAGCGGCCATCGGTCCTTCGACAGACATGGCCAGCCCACTGCCACTTCAGCTTACTGATCCTACAAGCTATGTCGGTCACTCCGGTTCTTCTTCGGATAGTCTCGTTACAGATTTTATCCTTCAAAGAAAATCCAAGCACAGCTCGCTCTATAGCTCGCTCAGCGACTTTGAATTTGTGGACTAGCCCAACTGTCAGTGTCCAAGTCTCGGCACCGTAAGTCATGACAGGCAGGACGCACTGGTTAAAGACCTTTGTGTTCAAAAATTGCGGTATAGGTGACGAGAAGACTCGGCGAAGTTTACCAAATGCTGCCCAGCCCAAACGGATCCTTCTGTCAGCTTCTTTTTCGAAGTTGTGCCTACCAAGCTGAATTACCTGCAGACGTATTTCGTTACAACTTCGAGTACCGACCCTTCGACGAATATTGGTCTCGGCATGACATGCATATTGAACATGACTTTAGTCTTGTCCAGGTTCATGCCGAAACCGACACGCCAAGAGGCTCCGTTTAGGCTGTGCAGCATTTCGCCCAGTTGTTCCAGCGATTCAGCCATTACAACGATGTCATTGGCAAAACGGAGACGTGAGATTTTCTCGCCGTTAACGTTGATACCCTGTCCAGTCCAGTTCAGCGTCTTGAAAACTTCCTCCAATGCGTTTGTGAACAATTTCGGGGATATTACATCCCCTTGTCTCACTCCTCTGCGCAGTTGGATTGCCTTCGTCTTTTCGTCCTGGAGCTGAACAGTCTTGGTAGCAGCATTGTATAAGCATCATCAACAACATCTCTATATACCGTTCGTCAATGTCATATCGCTGAAGGGCATCCAGAACTGCCCAAGTTTATATGGAGTTAAAGGCCTTCTCGTAGTCTACAAATGCTATACACAGAGGCTGATTATACTCTTCAATCTTCTGTACGATCTGACGAACAGTATGGATATGGTCTACAGTTTTGTAGCCTTTTCAAAACCCAGCTTGCTCTGGTGGCTGGAATTCGTCGAGTCTTTCGGCGAGACGATTCGTGATGACCCTCGAGGTGGGTCTGTAGTTCTTCAGTAGTGTTTTATTCCCTTTTTTAAAGAACAGTACCACCGCACTCCCGCTCCATGGCACCGGTGTAAAGAGCCTTGTTGGATGACGGAACTATACAGACTCTGTAGCTCCTTCAGGACCGGAGTCCCGCCTGCTTTTAGGAGTTCAGTGGTAATTCCGTCATCGCCCGGAGCGTTGTTGTTCTTAAGCTGCTCGAGAGCCGCCCTAATCTCACCCTGGTCAACGTCCGGGATATCCTGTAATGGCGTGTAATGGCGCATGAGCTGGGCTCTTTTGTCGTCATTCCTAGGAACCGCGGGTCTCGCCGTTTTCGTGGAATACAGATGCCGATAAAAGTTTTCAACCTCTTCGAGCACCTCGAACTTAGAGGTGACAATTTTGCCAACCGCGGTTTTCAGTTTCTTCAGATGGGTCCTCCCTATGTGTAATCCTATCCTAATCTTCATAAAGCAATATTAATTTGGTATTTCTGGAAAAAGTAGTTTTTTTATGGACTGCTAGAGCTTGCAATTATGCTTTTGGCTTTTACATGCCATCTAATGATGTGGCATTGCTTCTCCATCTTGTATTACAAGGTAATTTCAACTGTTGTCTACTTTTTTCTAGTATACATTTTTTAATATAAAGCAGACAAAACTTGATTTCCTTTAATGTTTTTTTTTATAATTTTAGTAACTATAACTATAAGATTTTTAGAGAGTCACACTTTAAATAATCATGGCATAAGAGGTTCAGCCCAAGTGCTAGGTATCAATGTGTACAGCTAAATGCATGGAAATAACAGCAAACCAAACGTGCCGCTCGCAACTATTATTTAAAATAATCTAAACATCGAAATCACGTCATAAATAATATACGTAATTTGATTTTTCTATAAAAAAATATTTTTTACATGAATTGAACATCTAAATGGTTACACATACAATGGAAATTATATATTATTTTGATTACTTTAATCAAATATTGTCAATTAAGTATTTTCCCGACCAATGGGTTTAAACCCGAGTTTTTTCCCAGTCTGTTGGGAAAAAACTCACCTTTCGGAAAATTCCCGGGTCTAAACCCATCCCTAATTATGACGCTTTAACCGTTAGTGTGGACCTGCGCGGCCCGACATCGCAAGCGCTGGCCTCCCTCAGGTTCCGATGACCATAAGCGTCAGCGGGAACCATGATCGCCAATTTACCAGTTCTCTTTGCTAACGGCAACCCGACAGCACTGTCGCAAATTTCGGCCGTTGAGCTAGAGAAGTTTGTAACATTTATGGTGACCTGTTCCTGGGGACATGATACTGCGAAAGACATCCACAAACCACCGTGGTGCCCCAAAAATGTCTCGTTTTCGCATCCCTTTGTTTTTCTTTCCTTTCCCTCTGAGGTACCCAAGGATTGGGAAAGCCGATTGAAAAATTTAGTGAAAAAATGTTATGAGTATCACAAGAGCGCGTTCCTTTTGGTGTTCTCAGCCCAGCTAGCGAGATACCCGCTCAACAGGCTCAGGTACGTCGACAACAGAGACCACACACTCTGACCAAGTATTTTCAAAGTACTTGTGATAAATATTATAAGGAAGGTTTCTGATCCAGAAATGCCAAAATCTACGAATACCAGGCCCCTCAGAAAGTATTGCGAAAAAAAGTTTTTATATATGGGAGACTGGCCAGTTATAATGTTTTTCGAAAATATGATTATTTATAAGTAAAAATAAGTAAGTTCCAATTTCAAAATTTCCCTCCACATTTTTTGCGAGTTAATTCAAAGTATTGTGTCTCACTGAAATACGGATCTGCGCCGGGAACATTTTAGAGCTATGATTTTATACGATTTCAAGTGTCGCCTGAAACCGGATGAATCGTACGATAGACTTCAAATGGCATTCATGGATGAAGGCCCTTCCAAGGCAACCGTGTATCGTTGGTATAACGAATTCAAGCGCGGTCGACCAACTTTGGGGGATGACGAAAGAAGCGGTCGCCCTTTGACGGCTGTTACCGAAGAAAACGTGCTAGCAGTGAAAAATTTAATCCAAGACAATAGGCGAATTACATATCAGGAGATTCAACACATATTGAAGATTGGATCGGGAAGCGTTCACGAGATTCTACACAGCCATCTTCGCGTGAGGAGGATAGTATCACGCTGGGTGCCGCACAACCTCACCGATGCTCAGAAGCAGGCCCGGGTGGAATGGTGCCGTGATATGCTTAACAAATTTGAAGCAGGCTCGTCTCGGCGTGTTTACGACATCGTTACAGGTGATGAGTCCTGGATTTATCAATACGACCCAGAAACCAAGCGCCAGTCGACTGTTTGGGTGTTTCAAAATGAGCCAACGCCTACCAAAGTGAAGCGATCTAGAAGCGGGGGTAAGATTTTGATCGCTAGCTTTTTTAATTTGACTGGCCACTTGGTATCAATTCCCTTACGGGATCAAAGAAGCATTAATGCCGAATGGTATACTACCAAATGTTTGCCAGAAGTTTTCTCTGTTATAAGCAACAAGCGACCAAACACAGGGCTCCGCGGGCTACTGCTCCACCACGACAATGCACCTGCGCACACCGCACTCAAAACGAGGGACTTCCTGGACAGCACGCCAGTCAAACTCCTGGGTCACCCTCCTTACAGCCCTGATCTAGCACCGTGTGACTTCTTTTTATTCCCAAAAATAAAAAATCAGCTCAAAGGGATACAATTTTCGTCGCCGGAAGATGCGCTGGCTGCGTTCGAGCAGGCTGTAAACGAGGTGTCTGCGGCGGACTGGAAAAAGTGTTTTGAAAACTGGTTTAGGCGCATGAATCTTTGTATAGAGGCTGGTGGAAAGTACATTGAAAAGATTTGATAAAAATATATGTACGTATAGAACAATTTTTTTTAGTTTCGCAAAACTTTCTGAGTGTCCCACGTATATATGCATAATTTCACCGAAATACGACGAAATAAATTACTGAATTTACCTAGTTATAATAATTAAAATAATTAGAAATTAAATAACGTATTTGAATTAAGTAAATAAATATAATATATATAACTTATTAATTGGTAGATTTAATAACGTCAATCGGCTGCTAAACCCTAATTTAAACATATAAATCCCAACCACAACAATAAACAATTAAATAGGAAAATTATACCAATGGCTGCGAACTAAAATTTATATTTAATTAATTGTTTCAATTATATTAATTCGGAGGGGCTCGTAGCGATGCAACGACTGCGCGGATTGTACGATCTGCAAGGTTAAGAGGCCGTATACGAAATCGAGACGGGCCGAATTAGGTATTCAACACGCGCACGCACACACGCAGGAGCACTCGGTCGCGTATGTGCGTGAGTCTGGAGTCGTCGATGGCCAATACGGCGATTAAACGGTTTTGATCCATTCATAGTTTTTGCGTGTCTTTTACTCTCGTAGTTATTGTCAATTGAAATAAAAAAGTCTGGTAGTATATATCGGCGCGTACTCGGATGAATAAAAAATGGCGGACGGAATCTCGCTAAGAAAATATTGAAGCACTTAGTTTTTTCCTAAACCCACCATAATTTTGACAGAATTTTAACACACCAGATTTATATTATCATTTTATTTGTGACACTCCGACAATGACTACCGTCACACGAGATGTGTTGCGTAATCGCGGCTTTTTGTCTTACTATGGGTGTGAATGTGTGCATGCCAGTCCATACTTCTAAGCGAGCGGTCTTACTATAGATGCTTCACTTTTTGTTTAGCGAGATTTCGTCCGCCTTTTTTATTCGTCCAAGGGCGCGTAGCCCAAGGTTTCATCAGGATTCATAACGAAATAAATTTCTTGTTACTCCAAATTATGTATTTTCCCAGTTATTACATGAACTGACCAGAAGAACAACAAGAACGCATACTCGCGCAGAGCACAGTCATTTCAGCCGAAAGACGTCCACTACTGGACATAGGCCTCCCCCAATTAAGGGGGGGATATGCCATAATCGCCACGCTTGGCAGGCGGGTTGGCGATCGCAGTTGGTTGGTTAAATACTCAGATAACGCTGCTGCCCATCCTCTGGTGAATCCCTTAGTCGCCTTTTACGACACCCATGAGAAGAGATAAGGGTGGTGCTATTCTTTAAGTCCGGCACCACACGGACTGGCAGACTGGCAGAGCACAGTGCCATCTTGATATTATTACAATATATATCGATTTGAATGAATAACTAAACATTTTAATTTATAAATGAACACTAAAATAATTAACTAAATGTCGTAATAAAATTAATATTAATTTAGATAATCTCTTAATATTATATAAACCAACAAATCATGCCAGATATTAAAATATGAAACAGAATAAAGCGGACTTGGTATGTGAACTACAAAATTAAATGAACAACATTTAAATGAATCATTTTATTAATCTATTTAGAATATTCTAATTATAATTATTATAATATTCACATTATTTACAATAATGAATTTAATTGATAAGAATCTAATCTACAACTTAAAACAGAAATCAGTATGATTTACAGAATTTCATGATTAATAAATTACATAGCAAATTCTGGAAATAAAGAATTTTTATTTCAAACATAAAAAATTAACTCATTGTATAAACTGCCGGGAGCAGTTACCTCAAAATAGCAATAGATGGCGTTGTAAGTATCGATATAGTCGGAAATATCGCCGGCTTGTTGTCGAGTTTCCCTTTTAATTGCTTCTTTGTCAGCCAATTGCTGTTTTAGGTGATCCACATACTCGATCTGGGAAATAAGCCATTGATATTAATTGAAAAGTATTTAGTTATTAATAGAACAAATCAAAATATACTTATTGCTGAAAAGAAACTTGGCAGTTTGATATTCATCTGGTATCATGTCCGACTTTTGGCATATTTCCCCATAATCTGCATTTTCACAATTACAATTTTGCCCTTTCCGGCCATACTTGTTCCGGCCATACTTTAAAGTTCTTGCATTTTCCGGCCATACTTGAATCTGTGAATATGAAATTCTTCATTTTAGACGATCATGAAATTTTTTACAAAAACATGTTTGCAACGGCTTACACAGCTTAACTCTTAGAGATATCTCTTTCAGTCCAACAAACCCAACTATTGTGAATGTATGTCAAATTCACAATAAATTTTCGGATAAGATTAGCATCATAGTTTAAAAAATATCCTAATAATAAATGAAAACACTTGTTGCGTGGAAAGCTAACACAGAATCAGAATTACTGTCGCATTTATAATATTACTATTTAAAAACAGTACGTACGTTTTGTAGGTACTTATAATTAAAATAAATGAATCGAAATTACATGGAACTGATAACATAACTGGCGAAACGTGAAACGAAAACTAACTGGTGAAACGTGGTCTATTACACCTCTGTCTACCCCTTCGGGGAAATACAGGCGTGATGATGTAAAGAAAGAAAGAAAAGGAATGAAAAAATCGCTCACGAGCAAAATTGCTTCGCATGCGTAAATGTGTTAAAAATAATTCAAAATAAGATACTTAAAATTTTAATAATAATAAAACTCTTATCTATACCATTACATGCTGTATTTAAAAGCATGTTAAAATCATCACGAAATATTTAAAAACAATAACTTACCAAAGTATCAAAAACCCACGTCGCGCTATATTCACCGGTTGCCGGTGGACACGTTACGTGTCGACTTGATACAGATTTTCGGAGCGCAGAGCGATACATCCACCCGCTGGAAGCGCTCAGCGCGGACTGCTGACTCGAGGCTTGCGTCGAGTATTATAATGCGAGATTTAGGTTCTTTTAAAATATTTTTTAAAGGAATTTTTTTTTAATATTTTAAATACTTTTTTCAGGAAATGGATTGTATTTGAACTGAAGTTTATTTGTGTAATTTTAATTTTATGAACGAGAGTTCTAAGTAGCCGAAATCAAAAGCAATTCTTTGCCCATTTTCTCTAAATTTTGACTAAGTTACATATTATATTACTCAATTTTTTTTATTAAAGTGGTAAAAAGTGATGCATACATTATATAGAAGACTTTCACAACAATACATTGTAATTTTTTCGTATTGTTTAGATGTCAAAACATTTCGTAAATATGGGATATTCTAAACCTCTAACAGCAAAAATTCACAAAACAGTCGCTGGTTTGAGGTCGATTAATCAAAATTTATTAATAAAAATAAAAAACTAGCTCATTCATTAGATCATTATTGAAATGGTTTTTCATGTTGTGCATTAAAAAATATAGAAATATAATATTTTAACTAAAAAATCACGTCTGTAAAATCCCGTAAATCAGCGAAATCCGCAAAATTTCGTGTACGGCCTCTTAAGCTGCACTTGCCGCGGTCGGAAAAAGTGTCGCCAAAATCACACATTGACAATTGAAATAGTAAATTAAGAGGCCGTACACGAAATTTTGCGGATTTCGCTGATTTACGGGATTTTACAGACGTGATTTTTTAGTTAAAATATTATATTTCTATATTTTTTAATGCTCATCATGAAAAACCATTTCAATAATGATCTAATGAATGAGCTACTTTTTTATTTTTATAAATTAATTTTGATTAATCGACCTCAAACCGGCGACTGTTTTGTGAATTTTGGCTGTTAGAGGTTTAGAATATCCCATATTTACGAAATGTTTTGACATCTAAACAATACGAAAAAACTTACAATGTATTGTTGTGAAAGTCTTCTATATAATGTATGCATCACTTTTTACCACTTTAATATAAAAAAATTGAGTAATATAATATGTAACTTAGTCAAAATTTAGAGAAAATGGGCAAAGAATTGCTTTTGATTTAGGCTACTTAGAACTCTCGTTCATAAAATTAAAATAACACAAATAAACTTCAGTTCAAATACAATCCAAATCCTGAAAAAAAAAATTAAATTATAAAAAAAAAATGGCTTTAAAAAATATTTTAAAACAACCTAAATCTCGCATTATAATACTCGACGCAAGCCTCGAGTCAGCAGTCCGCGCTGAGCGCTTCCAGCGGGTGGACGTAACGCTCTGCGCTCCGAAAATCCGTATCGAGTCGACACGTAACGTGTCCACCGGCTACCGGCGAATATAGCGCGACGTGGGTTTTTGATACTTTGGTAAGTTATTGTTTTTAAATATTTTGTGATGATTTTAAAATGCTTTTTAAATACAGCATGTAATAGTGTAGATAAGTGTTTTATTATTATTAAATCTTATTTCGAATTATTTTTAACACATTTACGCATACGAAGCAATTTTGCTCGTGAGCGATTTTTTCTTTCCTTTTCTTTCTTTACACCATCACGCCCGTATTTCCCCGAAGGGGTAGACAGAGGTGTATTAGTAAACCCACGTTTCGCCAGTTATGTTATCAGTTCCATGTAATTTCGATTAATTTATTTTAATTATAAGTACCTACAAAACGTACGTACTGTTTTTAAATAGTAATATTATAAATGCGACAGTAATTCTGTTTCTGTGTTAGCTTTCCACGCAACAAGTGTTTTCATTTATTATTAGGATATTTTTTTAAACGATGATGCTAATCTTATCCAAAAATTTATTGTGATTTTGACATACATTCACACCAGTTGGGTTTGTTGGACTGAAAGAGATATCTCTAAGAGTTAAGCTCGCCGATGCAAACATGTTTTTGTAAAAAAAATCATGATCGCCTAAAATGAAGAATTTCATATTCACAGATTCAAGTATGGCCGGAAAGGTTAAGAACTTTAAAGTATGGCCGGAACAAGTATGACCGAAAAGGGAAAAATTGTAATAGTGAAAATGCAGATTATGGGGAAATATGCCAAAAGCCGGACATGATACCCGATGAATATCAAACTGCCAAGGTTCTTTTCAGCAATATATTTTGATTTGTTCTCTTAATAACTAAATACTTTTCAATTAATATCAATGGCTTATTTCTCAGATCGAGTATGTGGATCACCTAAAACAGCAATTGGCTGACAAAGAAGCAATTAAAAGGGAAACTCGACAACAAGCCGACGATATTTCCGACTATATCGATGCTTACAACGCCATCTATTGCTATTTTGAGGTAACTGCCCCCGGCAGTTTATACAATGAGTTATTTTTTTATGTTTGAAATAAATATTCTTTATTTCCAGAATTTGCTATGTAATTTATTAATCATGAAATTCTGTAAATCATACTGATTTCTGTTTTATTTAATGTAGTTTCAGCTATTTGATTAGAAAAGTTGTAGATTTGATTCTTATTAATTAAATTCATTATTGTAAATAATGTGAATATTATAATAATTATAATTAGAATATTCTAATTAGATTAATAAAATGATTCATTTAAATGTTTTTAATTCAATTTTGTAGTTCTCATACCAAATCCGCTTTATTCTGTTTCATATTTTAATATCTGGCATGATTTGTTGGTTTATATAATATTTAGAGATTATCTAAATTAATATTACTTTTATTACGACATTTAGTTAATTATTTTAGTGTTCATTTATAAATTAAAATTATATTAGTTATTCATTCGAATCGATATATATTGTAATAATATCAAGATGGCACTGTGCTCTGCCAGTCTGCCAGTCCGTGTGGTGCCGGATTTAAAGAATAGCACCACCCTTATCTCTTCTCAAGGGTGTCGTAAAAGGCGACTAAGGGATTCACCAGAGGATGGGCAGCAGCGTTCTCTGAGTATTTAACCAACCAACTGCGATCGCCAACCCGCCTGCTAAGCGTGGTGATTATGGCATATCCCCCCCTTAATTGGGGGAGGCCTATGTCCAGTAGTGGACGTCTTTAGGCTGAAATGACTGTGGTCTGCACGAGTATGCGTTCTTGTTGTTCTTCTGGTCAGTTCATGTAATAACTGGGAAAATACATAATTTGGAGTAACACGAAATTTATTTCGTTATGAATCCTGATGAAACCTTGGGCTACGCGCCCTTGGACGAATAAAAAAGGCGGACGAAATCTCGCTAAACAAAAAGTGAAGCATCCATAGTAAGAAGTAAGAAGAAGCGAGCCGTCGCTTAGAAGTACGGACTGGCACGCACTCATTCACACCCATAGTATGACAAAAAGCCGCGATTACGCAACAAATCTCGTGTGACGGTAGTCATTGTCGTAGTGTCACAAATAAAATGATAATATAAATCTGGTGTGTTAAAATTCTGTCAAAATTATAGTGGGTTTAGGAAAAAACTAAGTGCTTCAATATTTTCTTAGCGAGATTCCGTCCGCCATTTTTTATTCGTCCGAGTACGCGCCGATATATACCAGGCCCCTCAGAAAGTATTGCGAAAAAAAGTTTTTATATATGGGAGACTGGCCAGTTATAATGTTTTTCGAAAATATGATTATTTATAAGTAAAAATAAGTAAGTTCCAATTTCAAAATTTCCCTCCACATTTTTTGCGAGTTAATTCAAAGTATTGTGTCTCACTGAAATGTGGATCTGCGCCGGGAACATTTTAGAGCTATGATTTTATACGATTTCAAGTGTCGCCTGAAACCGGATGAATCGTACGATAGACTTCAAATGGCATTCATGGATGAAGGCCCTTCCAAGGCAACCGTGTATCGTTGGTATAACGAATTCAAGCGCGGTCGACCAACTTTGGGGGATGACGAAAGAAGCGGTCGCCCTTTGACGGCTGTTACCGAAGAAAACGTGCTAGCAGTGAAAAATTTAATCCAAGACAATAGGCGAATTACATATCAGGAGATTCAACACATATTGAAGATTGGATCGGGAAGCGTTCACGAGATTCTACACAGCCATCTTCGCGTGAGGAGGATAGTATCACGCTGGGTGCCGCACAACCTCACCGATGCTCAGAAGCAGGCCCGGGTGGAATGGTGCCGTGATATGCTTAACAAATTTGAAGCAGGCTCGTCTCGGCGTGTTTACGACTTCGTTACAGGTGATGAGTCCTGGATTTATCAATACGACCCAGAAACCAAGCGCCAGTCGACTGTTTGGGTGTTTCAAAATGAGCCAACGCCTACCAAAGTGAAGCGATCTAGAAGCGGGGGTAAGATTTTGATCGCTAGCTTTTTTAATTTGACTGGCCACTTGGTATCAATTCCCTTACGGGATCAAAGAAGCATTAATGCCGAATGGTATACTACCAAATGTTTGCCAGAAGTTTTCTCTGTTATAAGCAACAAGCGACCAAACACAGGGCTCCGCGGGCTACTGCTCCACCACGACAATGCACCTGCGCACACCGCACTCAAAACGAGGGACTTCCTGGACAGCACGCCAGTCAAACTCCTGGGTCACCCTCCTTACAGCCCTGATCTAGCACCGTGTGACTTCTTTTTATTCCCAAAAATAAAAAATCAGCTCAAAGGGATACAATTTTCGTCGCCGGAAGATGCGCTGGCTGCGTTCGAGCAGGCTGTAAACGAGGTGTCTGCGGCGGACTGGAAAAAGTGTTTTGAAAACTGGTTCAGGCGCATGAATCTTTGTATAGAGGCTGGTGGAAAGTACTTTGAAAAGATTTGATAAAAATATATGTACGTATAGAACAATTTTTTTTAGTTTCGCAAAACTTTCTGAGTGTCCCACGTACTACCAGACTTTTTTATTTCAATTGACAAAAACTACGAGAGTAAAAGACACGTAAAAATTATGAATGGATCAAACCCGTTTAATCGCCGTATTGGCCATCGACGACTCCAGACTCACGCACATACGCGACCGAGTGCTCCTGCGTGTGTGCGTGCGCGTGTTGAATACCTAATTCGGCCCGTCTCGATTTCGTATACGGCCTCTTAAAATACACAAAAATCAATTATGTGATTGGGTCTATTTAAAATTCAAATGGGGCCATGCAATTATATATTTTTTACCCGACTGCGCCAGAAGGAGAGTTATGTTTTTCGAGTGTATGTATGTAGGTATGTATGTATGTATGTAGGTATGTATGTATGTATGTATGTATGTATATTTCTTTGGCACGCTCTGTAGCCTAAACGGCTTGATGGATTTGAGATTGAGAGGTGTCGTTAGATTCGTCTTAACTCTGAGAGTGTCACTGGGTATATCAAAATTTAAAAAATTAAAATCGCTTTTTGGCGCCATATTACCTCTTAAAAAATTTTTTTTTCCTTCTGAAACTATCGAGTGGGGTATCAAAATAAAGGGTTTTATAAATGCTTTACAAAAATATATACAACTTATATGTTTAAATGTAATTTGGAATGAAAAATGCTAAAAAATAACAAAATATTCAACGTTATAAATGAATTTGACTTTTCAAAAAAAACATTAATAGTATGATAAATAAAACATGACAAAACTAAAAAAAATAAAATAAAAAAATTAATTAACAAAAACAAAAAACCCGACTGCGTGTAAAAATAACAGAAAAGATATAAACAAGACTTATCAACACGCAGGCGGAGGCTACCTATGAACTATTATGTAATTCATGACCAAAAACATACGTAGCCTCCGACTGCGTGTTGATAAGTCTTGTTTATATCTTTTCTGTTATTTTTACACGCAGTCGGGTTTTTTGTTTTTGTTAATTAATTTTTTTATTTAATTAAGTCTTAATACAAGTTGTTAAAATTAAAATTATTTTATTGAAATTTATCAAAATTTTACACCTAGCGGTGACATAATACACCTCTATGAGAATATTTTTTTGTTCTGCTATCATTTTTACACCTTATAATTACACAATAAGGTATAATCTAGTATTTCATGTAAACATTCGAGAGGTCATAGGGTCGCAGCGGGAAATTAATCACGATTAAGTTAATGTTGTGCATCTGCGCTTAATTGGACTAAGCGTGCGGTAGCTGTATGCCACTTCCCCTGGTTTTTAATTCCGTGGTGGACATGAACAAGCTCTTTTGTGGTTTTCAGGCATTTTATAGTTGGTAATATAAAAGCGAATCATTCATCTTAACTAAGAAACAAACAGAAAAGTAATAAAATGTTGAATCATTTATATTCAAATTGGATAGAGATTATTTAAAGCTTAATAGATTATATTTTATTGAAAATAAATTTCAACTCGACAGAATGCTGCAGTAGCCGAATATTACTGCAAATTGAAAAGATGTAATTGTTTGTTTATATGATACTCAGAATAAAGATAAAGGTTAATTTAATCTAGACGATTAAACAAAGTAATCAAGATCTTTATAGATTCATATTAATTGCTATCTTTGAAAGCCCATGAGTTTTTATAGGGCCGTCAACTTGAGAGTCCGCGAATTTCGCTTAATTAGATTCTAGTTTTAAATAAATACAAAACTTTATTTTCTTAAATATATTTTTACTTCAATTTATTCTTTTAGCTCAAACAGATTTCCTACGTCACAGCTTTTCCTATTGGCAAAGATTCATCAACAGAAAAGAGCACTCATCATCGACAAAAAAGTTTGGGCGAACCTCCGAAAAATCACGCGAAAGTACAGCGCAAATCTTCTACATCCAGAGCAGATGGTATCTCACACAGAATAATAACCCCATGAGCAATTTCCTTAACTTCGTGAGCGAATCAAGGGGTTCGATCCGCCCCTGATCGCTGGATAGTGATAACGTTTATGGACGAACGCCGGCTCGCAAATAACGAGTATCTTTCTTTCACTCGATCACGACCAAAAGCGGTCTTCGTGTCTGGATGTCAATTGGCAATAAGGTTGCGAACTTTGTTGAAGATACCGCGAGGTCGTTCATTGTTGTTTTCGGTTTGTGTAAGGTGGTTATGAATGTGTTGCCGACAAGAGAGAAAGATAAATATGTTCGTATTGAGACTTGAGTGTGAAAGCTTACGTTGCGTTAGTGTGTATTATTATTCTTAACTGTGTTGGATTAGTGGCAATGGGCCGGCCACATTAGCCGAAGAACCGATGGCCGTTGAGGTAGAATTATTCTTGAGTGGAGTCAGCGAATCGGTAAACGTAGGGTAGGACGCCCTCAGGCTCGGTGGAGCGATTATATAGGCAAGGTGGCTGGTGACAACTGGATGCGAGTGACCGAGGATCGATGTCCGTGGCGTGCCATTGGAGAGGCAGCAGTGGACTAATATGGGCTGATGATGATGTGTTGGAACAGAATTGTGTTCTTTTGCTCGATGAGCTTCATACATACATATATACATATTATCACGCCTGTTTCCCATTGGGGTAGGCAGAGACTATGAATTTCCACCTGCTACGATCCTGACCCACCGATTTCAACCATCTTCTCTATTAAAATTAGGATGTTTTTTAATAGAGAAGATGCGTGCATCGAAACGATTTTAATCAATAATATTGTACGGTAGATTAAATTTATTTTTTATTTTTTTAGAAATATTTGTAAAGACGCTTGTCATCTTAGTCTACCTGCGACCACGAAATGCTGCAAAGCTTTCGAAACGTCAGGGAATCCAATTTAAATAATATACGCGATTTAATCCGGTTAAACTTTGTTTTATTATAATGTGTAGTGATAGCGAAAACCTAAGAAGTTATTATCGTTTAACCGTTTATATATATTTTTTTTGTCCTTATAGTAAAAATATACGAAATACATAACCTCCTCCTTTTTGGAAGTCGGTTAAAAAATCCTAAAATTGTGCAGAATTATTATGAACAGAGTCTGCACTCAAAGATTTTCCTTAATATATTTGTACTGGCCTGGCCAAAGGGGGGGATATGCCATAATCGCTTGGCAAGCGGGTTTGAGATCGCAGTTGGTTGGTTAAATACTCAGAGAACGCTGCTGGGCGATGGCACATCAACCTGTAGAACGAGCGTTTAAAGCAGGAAAAATTCTGGGAAAAGACACAAACGACCTCAATGAACTTTTGGTATTTCTTAGAGAACGCCCTGCTATTGACTTAGCAAGAATCACCATGAAAGTGAGATCAGATGACGATAAATATAGAGGTCAGCCCATCCTATTTACTCCTACAGTGGAGAAGAAATTCAAAGACCAAGAACAGTTTTTAACTGAGGATCCTATAGATATGCTTCAAGCAGGAAAAGTAAACAAAGTGCCGTTGATGATCAGTTACAATTCGTCAGAAGGGCTTTTGATGATCGGTGATCATTTGAAGAAAGTGAATTTTCTGAATAAAAATCCGTCGTACTTTGTACCTCGGGATATATCAAAGACAGTATCAAAAGAGAAACTAAATGGATTGGGCCAACGAATAAAGAAATTTTACGTTAGGGACAAAGACTTCACCAAGGAAGATCCTCAACTTATTGTAGATTTACAAACAGATATTAACTTTTCCTACCAGATACACAGATTTTCGCATTTCTATCAAAGTTTAGCTACAACATACATGTATTTATTTGACTACTCTACTGAGCTAAATCAGAAGTTAAATATTTTGAAAATCCTGTTTGATTTGAAAGACATAAGAGGTGCGTGTCACACAGAAGACTTGTTTTACCTATTCTATAGTGTACGATTCATCGCACAATTTGCTACTCCGGTCAACCATCGTTCCCTTATCGCATGCGATGATCGTGTTTTGACGTTTCTTTTCTCATCTCCGGTATATTGTATACGACTATGCACCGTAGTCTATCTTAATTGTGCCTTTTTTATGTGCCTATCTTTATTACGTAAGTATCAGTCGGAACGAAAGTTCGTACTTCGTTTGTCGTTCGTAAAACGCGAGTAGACCTACAGAAACGACATGCAAAATGTCATTAAGTGACAACCCTGAGTGAGTCTTGGCACTAGCGTCTAAAACTACCCGAATAGAGTCCTTGTCCGGTCTAATAACGGCTTGATGCGGTATATAGTAGCCCTCTTCTGTCAATTCAGAATCGGGTACCTCTGATAAATACCCCTGAGTTATGTAATCAGCGATGGTTTTATTATAATTATCACGTAGGGCTGGCACGTGCGCGAATTTGCGCTCGAGCGCAATCAGTCGACGATTAGCCACTCCGCGAGAGTTGCCTAACTCAGAGGGATTTCGCGAGAAAGGTAAATCGACAAAATATCTACTGTCTTTAAATAAAACGGAAGAATTAAAATTATTTTCGCAATATAATTCGTCCGGACTAATAAAACGTTGAGATGGAATTTCTTCCAACTCGAAAAATTTCTGCAAACTGGATTCTATGTCAATGTTAGCAAGCGCGGTGAATGAAGAATTAGTAGGAGTCGCGTCACATTGACTTGCAATATCTCCCATAAGTACGTAACCAAAGCTAGTTAATATGGCGGGCGGTGCGCGATTACCTGAATCGACCCTATCTCCCAAATAAATATATGGAAACAGTTGAACACCGAGAACCACGTCGATTTCTCCCGGTATATTCCAGGTTAAATCGGCAAGCGGCAAATTATTCAAGTATGACATGTCGTCGTTTACTTTAATAAAACTGGCGGGTAGTTTATCTGTAATGCAATCCACAACCAACGCGTGAATATAATATTTATTAATCGGATTAATGCGAGATTCTACTGTAAAATTTATAAAACCATGTACTGGTCGTGAGGTCATACCAACACCCTGCAATGACGAATTACGTAATTTAATTACGGGTATGTTGAAACGTTTACAACAATCCATTGTAATTAAATTATTTTGAGACCCGTTGTCTATCAAACATCTGACAACGAGCTTATCTCGGTTATTGCAATGCGCATAAATTTGTGCGGTTGATAACAGTATTGTTGTCATATTCGTTGAGCGAGCGCCAGCACTAAGCGAAACAGAGTGAGTAGCATCCTGCGGCAACATAGGTGCAGCCGCGGTTTGAACCGGCGGCGACTGCTCACACGGTGAATCATTTTTCTCATTAGAAAAATGCAACAAAGAATGATGTTGTTTTTGACAAATTTTACAAACGTTACGTGATTTGCATTTAGATAACGAGTGGGATAAACTTAAACAATTTACACAGCCGCGTTTCGATTTAATAAACTCGAAACGAGCTTGCGGTGAAACTATATTTTTAAACTGTAAACAATTAAACAGCTGATGCATATTGTTATCGCATAGCGGACTCAATCATAACAAATGGGTTCTGCGAAAGAATCTTTTTTTGATAAAATTTTATGTAGCGATTTTATTACATAAAATATATTTTTGGCTGGATGGTTTGATAACGATAGAAGATTATAATATAGATAAACTAGGATTTATTTGAATTTGGTACTCGTATTGAATTAAACGAACACTAATAAATAATATAATATAATCTGTGCCCGACTGTCAAAATATTGACAGTGAAAAATTTTTTCACAGATTTTTTTTTTACAAATATTTAAAATTTAACGGAAATTTCCAACAGTTTTCAACCCACAACAACACAATAGACCAAAAAATAAAATTATATACATAT
This sequence comes from Asteroscopus sphinx, assembly GCA_949699075.1. Taxonomy (NCBI): domain Eukaryota; kingdom Metazoa; phylum Arthropoda; class Insecta; order Lepidoptera; family Noctuidae; genus Asteroscopus; species Asteroscopus sphinx. Next base: position 17,116,778 of record OX453024.1, read on the forward strand.
AATAAAAAACCACCCAGTGACAAAATCTACCGCACCATAGACATGCAAATATAATCGGAATAGCAATGTTGACGAGAAGTCGGGCGAGAGCTCGGAGCGCACGTCCACCACCTTCGGCTTCGTCGCTCAGCTCCGCCTCGCAGCCGCTGGAACCCGCCTCATCCGTGAGTGACGCCACACCGGCCGCTGCAGTTGCGTCGAGCTCGAGCGACGAATATTTTTCGCCGCCGACGTCACCACCACCTGCACGTCGGCGAGGAAGAGGCCGACCACCGGCCAGCATAGGACCTCGAGGCCCAACGGCCTCTGATATGGTCCCTGCTCCCGGTGGGAGTGTGCAGCGCATGCGATGGACGAATTCGATGAACGAAAATGTCATGCGCGCATACTTTGGGGCTACCGAGGGGGGAACTAACCGGACCGCGTACCGTGGCCGGATGCTCTCCCTGTTTCATGCTCTTGAACCAGCTGTCAACGTATCGGCACAACGATGTTATTTTCCCGCATGACGAGAATCTCGTGAAGGCCGAGAAGGATAAAGAAATCAGATACCTTGACTTGGCACATGAGGTTGTCGACATGTGGGATGTTGACTCAGCAGTCATTGTGCCGATTGTTGTTACGGCCAATGGCTTAATAGCCAAGAGCCTCGATCTACATCTTAGGAGGCTCGCGTTGGGCAGCTGGGTCAAGGGCTTGATACAGAAAGCGGTACTCCTGGATACGGCGCGTATCTTCAGGAAGTTCCTCTCTCTGAGGCCCTGACCACCGGTAATTTGGACCCTGTTCCCGATGCCGGTGGGCTACTATTTTTTATATTTTTAAATGCTTTTTATATTTTTTTTATAGAAATATTTAAAAATGTAAATAATATGTATATAAATGAATAAAGAGAATATAATATAACCAACGTTGTGATTATTTTGTGTGTTTATGAACAATGTTTAATAATAATTGCAAACGTTTTAGCGTTGAGGATAAGATCTGGGCACATTCATCCAATAGTTTTTTTACATTTAGTTGGTGTTAATCATTCTCCTTTTGTGTCACATGCTCTAATAAAGTCGAGGATATATATCACCTCTTGGTCGAGTGCGATGCATACGCATATTAGGGATTTATTATATAGTTGTATTGGTACAGATTTTTACAATGGTGGAATTAACATCATTCTACGCCAACCTTTATCTAAAAATGCAATGGCTGTATATAAATTCATAAAAGAAGTTTTTTTAAGAAGGTCCGAGGATATATATGTTGATATTATTTATTGTACATAGTATAGTGTTGTATATTTTTTATATAATTTAACAATAATATGAGGTACCTATGAGGCTGGCATAGTCACCGCGGTGTACTAAAGCATAAAAAAAAGAATAAAAAATAAAAATAAAAAAATAATTGCAAACAACACTATGTAAACATAATTGTTATGAAAAAACCGCAAATAGATAATTAAACGTGATTAGCCCATTACCACAGAATATCTAATAGTACTACGTACCATTACTGTCTAAACAGATAATAAATGATTTCTACTTATTTTGCAAAAATATTTAAATTAATTCTGTTGAGTATTATTGTTGGTGTTTGCTCTATAATTCAAAGGTTTGTTAGTTACTCGAAAAGCTAAACTATTTTATATTTTTGTGATTTTTTTATAAAGAATAAGAATCATTGTCATCAAATGCTTTTCTCACTTAGTCACACTTTTCTTTTTAAGCTATTGCATAGCTTCTATCGCGGGACTTGAGCGTGGAGACCGAATCCAGACATTCCGTAACGAAAATATCCTAACACCCCGCACTCCGACCGGCACAGCGGTGATACTTTTTAGTTTTGCCATCTATCGATGAATAGCAGAACATTTAATGACTTTTTGAAATATCACGCTTGTCTCTTTAGTTCTGCAAATCGCCTCTAGGTGGCATTGGTTGTATCGGCGTCACTGCGCTTAAGCTATTGCATAGCTTCTATCGCGGGCCTTGATCGTGGAGACCGAATTCAGAAATTCCGTAACGAAAATAACCTAACACCCCCCACTCCGACCGGCACAGCGGTGATACTTTTTAGTTTTGCTATCTATCGATGAATAGCAGAAATTTTAATGACTTTTTGAAATATCACGCTTGTCTCTTTAGGTCTGCAAATCGCCTCTAGGTGGCATTGGTTGTATCGGCGTTACTGCGCATGCGTAATCCCCCTCTTCGCCCCGCAATCTGGTGACTCATGCCTGCTTAGAGTTTCGGTGTTACTTGGAAAATTCTCCAAATGTTTGGTTTTCAGCCGTGCGGCCGAAAACTAGCTCGCGTTCAGCCTATATACTTTTGTCTCTTTCATTTATTTAGTTACACGCTCTTAGTCTTCTCTTCATTTATAATGAATCATATGCTTGCGAAGACACTAGCTTGCAGTTTTCGGCCACCAAAATACTACAATTTATAACGGTTAACGATGAAACTAAAATACCCATTTCGGTAGTGGCCGAAAACTAGAATAAGTCTATAATTATGATTCAGTTTTCGGCCAACATAAAATTGTATGAAATGAGAGAGTGGCCGAAAACGGAAAGCTGCTTTGGTTTTCGACCAGTTCAATAAATGATTATTCATTCACGAACAGTTTTTGGAAGAAGATGTTTAAATATATTTTCAGATGGTTCCTTCAAAGCCTGAGGAAGAAAACAAAATGCACCATATAGGTACTCAAGAAACAACAAGGATCTTTAAGACCCGTCGTACAAATAGAACCAAAAAGCTCTCTAGTCAGAGAGCTTTTTGGTTCTATTTGTACGACGGGTCTTAAAGAGAACTTAGCGGTAAAAATCCCCTCTGTCTTTACGTCGTTCGGAAATCAGTTCCAACTTCGAATAAGATTCGTTTTCCGACACGAGAGTATAAGTTCTTTAGTAGTGATATAAACAAAGTTTGTGGAGACTTTGCCGGCGACAATAATAATGCCTTTATTTGCCTACTTTCCTGTTATTATCTCATGTTACGCTAACCCACTTTCATGGCCTATATTTTTGAGTGTGATGTTACGGGTGTGACGTAAACGGTTGTAAAAAAGGCTTCCGCATTGTTTTGGAGTTTAGGGCACGATACTGTCGTGCTTTAGGTACGAGTAGAAGAATATAAAAGTTTTTTATCAGTTTCCTGCAATTTTTTCGAGTTTTTTTATGGCATAGATGGCGAAACGAGCTACAGGCCCACATGGTGTTAAGCGGATACTTTTGCCTGTATCAACTACAATATCATATAGGTTGTTGCCTTAATTGTATTTCAAATCGCGTTCGCCAAACTGAGACCTAAAGTCTCATGTAATTGTAATTTCACCGGCACCCATACCCTTTGTAGCGGAACACAGCAATGCAAGCATCACTGTTTGGCGTCAGATGGTAGTACTTTCTCGGATGAGTTCTTTCGCAAGAAGCTCTACTACTAATTTTATCACACATGTTGATCTTTAGACCGTAGTTAACAACAAACGATTTTGGATACGACATAGAGTTTTGTACACCAGAACCCTTATCAACTTTGCTTATGTTCACTGTCCATTGTTCATCTCTTAAGACTAGAGTATACCATCTTCTTGTCCATACAAAAACTACCAACGGTTTTCCACCCCTAAATTTTATTCAATTTTGATGATTTCTATGTTATATACACCGTAAAAAACTATGCTTATAAGTTTTTTTTTAAATTTTGAAATATTTTCGTAATTAAATTAAATTATGACGAAAAGAAGTAGGTTTTAGTTATTAAAGTATTGATAGTCTTACTTGATGCGGATTAATAGAAAAATGACCTAATTAGGACATATTTGAGTCTTCAAATTGCGAGCGCAAGTAGCATATCTGTACTTTTAAATATCATTGTGTAACCTCCAAAAGTTTCGTCTTATATTGAAACCGCATATTCAAAGAATTGTAATATAACATTTCACCACAGACACAGATTCGGCCTACCTGTATATTGCCAAAAATATATCAAACTCAGACAAAACCTACCTGAATCCCTGGACATATATTAAGGGTATAAAAATATACGATCTCTGAACAGGCTGCTAACAAAAAGCTCCCGTCGACCCTACATCACAATAAAAATGTAGTACACGACGTACCTAATTTTTTGTCACAGATAAAATACTGAAACAATTTTGTTATGAGCTCTTTGTAATTACTAGGCTTTTGACAAAATAAGGTAGGCCCGTGATGGACGCCAAAAACATTTTATTTTTCTATATAGCCCTCGCTATACGCCTGTCTAAATAAAATGGGGCCTGCTTAAAAATAAATGGTTTTTTCATTTATTTTCTACATTATGAAAAGTGCGCAACTAAATAATTATTTGGGTAGATTGAATGAAGTAAGTGGTCGTATAGTCTGTTGTATAGGCCGATGAACAGGTGGTTTACGATAGAGATGAAATAAGGCTAGACACGCACGGGCTGTGCGGTAAAAAGACCGGGCAGTCAATTTCTCACCTGCAAAAATTTAAGAAAACCGCTAACCATTCCACCACCATCGACTTTCAGGTGGGATTTGACCGCCACCGGTTGTTTAACCGCCCATGCGCTCGAGGTCTTATTCAATTGACCACCCGGTTAACCGCTTTTTTAGGGTTCCGAAGTCCTACAAGGAACCCTTATAGTTTCGTCATGTCCGTCCGTCTGTCCGTCTGTCCGTCTGTCCTAATCCTTTACAGCTTAATAACTTCTACAGTTATAAACATAAGTAAATGAAATTTTGTAAAAAAATAGTCTGCATATAGATCTCAATTTTAAAAGAATAAAAAAATAGTTTTTACGTTCTTTAGGGGTGGCGCCCATACATGTGAAATGGGGAAAAAAAAAATTTTTCGCTGCACCCCATCGTGTGGGGTATCATTGAATAGGTCTACTAAAATGAAGGTAATGTTTCATACATCACTTTTTTATCAGGTATACCATCTGCGAAATATAGCCCGCCAAAGTGGCTTGCAATGTGTCCCCCCCCCTGCCATTTCTAAACTATGCAACGTAGAAACTTATAATCTTCCACATTGATAGACATTTGTGAAAACTCTCTTTTAAAATTATTTCGAGTATAATGTGATTATAATTTTTTGAGTTATAGACAGAAAACTGAAAAATACTTAAAACGTCCTAGTTCAAAGGTCATTGACCTTAGAGAAAAATTATCATGGCAAATAATGCTCCTTTAGCTACTTTCTATTTGAAAAAATCACAAAAAGTAACTTTGACATCAATCAGACTTCTTAAATTTGGCTTCTTGAATTTATCGCTAGATGGCACTACTAACAACACGCTCTGAGTCGCGAATGCTGCCTGTTCGGTCAAGTTCGGTAGCGAAGTCGAGTTGGTTTCCACGCCCGCGCACATGAATGCGCCCCCCGCGCCGCTGTCTCGTCGCCGTGACGTCACCAGCCGAGCCGCCGCCCGATGATAGCCGACGGCGCCCGAACACTGCCGATTATTGCAAAAACTAAAATAGCCATGATTAATATTCGATTTGATTCGTTTGTACACCTACAAGGAACCCTATAATACTGAGCATGGCCCGACATGCTCTTGGCCGGTTTTTTTCGTTTTGTTATCTGGTCGTTATTAGCTAATGTTATAATAATAATTAATAAAATCGTATTATCGTATCTTGAACACTGTATGGAGACTGCCAAAATCGCCAAACTTATAATTCTAAATTTGGTATGCAACAAACGAATGAAATTGCAGAAGGAATATACCAATACATGTAGAATTGTGTTTCTTTCAAATCGTGGGAGATCATTAACAGCCACAACCATATATTTCCTTGACATTTCGTAATAATTTTCGAAACAAAAACACATTTTGACGTCTGTGGTCTAGTGGTTAGAGGGTCGGACTACTGATCACGAGGTCGTAGGTTCGATTCCCACAGGATACAAATATTTGTGTGATGTACATAAGTGTTTGTGTGTTTCTTATGTATTATAAGTATGTATTTACAAAAAAAAAGCATATATGTATTATATCCATTGTTTAGTACCTACCCAAAGTACAAGCTCTGCTTGGTTTGGGACTAGATGGTGCTGTGTAAAAATGTCCCAAAAAAAATTTATTTATTTTATTTACATTAGTTATAATTCAGCACAATATCAGGACGAAAGGTATACCTTATCTGGCAGTGCTTTATAAAGCACTGCCAGATATTTAATTAATGTCATTTCTAATTAAAATCATTTTAACTGTCAGTTGACTACAAACCTACATTTTATCTTGTCTATAAAAACATAAATCTCAGCTTGCTTGCAGAACGTAAAAGCTAGATTATATAAGCCCTTTCATTAAAAGATCTTACTTCGTCAAACAAAGCCTGCACATCTAATCCTTCAGTTTAAACGCTGAAAAGTAATACCTATTTCACTTTCTCCCTTTATTGGTGTTAAAATCCAGTCTTTTGATAGACGTAAAACGTAAAAGATCCATCTTCACTCGCATTCTGCGTACATTCAAGGTTTTATTATGAAACCGTGCTGTGCCCGCTGTAGGCTTTTTATGATGCCAATTCGCCAAGACATATGTAAGCGGTACTGCTCGTAAAAATTTCGTAAAGTTACTTTTGGACCCCGGAAACTACAAATTGCACCTTGACCCCTCGTGATAAAGATTGTTGGGATGGAGAAAAGAAATTTGTGAGCTCAAGAATATTATTCGCGTTAGCTAAAGGAAGGATTACCGATGGTAGAAGATCGTTAATATCTTGGGCACGGCTTTCTTTGAATAAAATTTGGGAGTTGTGTTAGTTCCGCGACTTAAGACTCTGTTATACGTTTATGTGGGTAGTCGGATACACGTGAAGAACGAGGTTTATTATACTCCAGTGGTAGAATAAACGCTATTTACGGTGGGGTACTTCTCTTTATATGTTGAAAAAGTTAAGGAAATTTTCTGTGACCTACTATTCATATTTTACGATCTACTCTAAGTTAGCATCGTAAACTTTAGCACATAGAAGATAATTTTCTCCGCAGATAATTAATATGGGCGTCTATGGTAGCTGGTAGCGTGGCTGGGGGGGACTGGATGTGGAAGGCAGAGGACCGAGTGTTGTAGCGCAACTTGGCAGAGGCCTATGTCCAGCAGTGGACTGCGATAGAATGAGTTGATAATATGGTAGCTGCTCTTTTTAATCTGAAGACTGAAAAAGCAGAACTTAATTAAAATTGTAATATTATTGTTCTTATTTATGCTGACATAGATGTGATCATATCGCTTGATCTCTTTTAAAACTATATTTTTACTTACTTACTATTTAACTTGGCACCAAAACAAATAACACAACTAAGAATAAATTAATCTAAGTAACACAATAACTTATTACAATTTATTATAAAACCTTAGCAGTACCTACTACTGTAAAGAAAAGGAAATAATTTACTAAGGCTGTCGGAAATTTCCGTAATTACGTGTCTGAAGGCGTTCAGTAGTTGTATTTCAGGGTAGTTAAATATGTAATGGCAGTGCGATGTCGAAACGTATAGCTGAATGCACATTGACCTTTTGTAAGGAGTCTTGTGTGACAAGCTGAAGCGATTTATAATATTGATTAGTTAGAAGGCGTTCAGGTATTTCAGTGAAGCTATGTTAAGCAGAGATGCGCAGTACCAGCGCAATATTAGAGTATATCGCTGACCATGCACTGAAGCAAGTGATGCACTTATTATTATTACATCTATAATTTCACTGTCATTTCAAGCACTGGCTTAGGATAGAAATAATAGAAAGAGGGCTCATAAAAATTTATAAATTGCGGAATAAATAATAATTGTAGATCAGACGAGCTTACCTGTAAGCGAAGTCTTGATTCTAATTTTATGAGCTGCGATCTGAAATATAATTGATATTATACATTGTAGTAATCTGAATTACAAACCTTAGACACCGCGTTTCGTTTAGAAAAAAAAAAAAAAGTTAAAAATGCCATATTTATTATTTCTATCTGCTGGCAACCCCGGTATGACACTAGTTTTAGAGATAACGAAGATAAGGAACAAGCCCTGTTGCCTGTACAGGGCAGGTTCCACACCCTAACATTCACTATGTTCATCTGAAAGATTAACGAAGAATGTTTACTTATTAAGTTTAAGTTTAATTATTTTTTATGTGTACCTACCGCATGTCGTCTTGTTGTGGCAATAAATCATTTTTCTTTCTTCTTTCTTTCTTTTTTACTAAATATTGCAGCTTTGGGACCGTTGGTGGCGGGTGGCCCGGCCACCCGGGGTGGGTGATTATATTTCAGATCGCAGCTCATAAAATTAGAATCAAGACTTCGCTTACAGGTAAGCTCGTCTGATCTACAATTTTATTTCGCTGCGATCTGAAATATAACTGATAATGTTGATGAATAAGATTCATCACTAATGAGAATTATAATATTGGGTTTTAAATATGTTTTTGAGCTGTTTTCTATTCAGCTGCCTTTCAGTTTCAATGTACACACAGCGTCATTAATTGATTACCCCTCATGTTCGAAAATTTGTTCATAATTACCCCCCAGGTAATCAATCGGTGTAGCCGACTGTACCTCTTTCATCATGTTTTTTAACCATTAACTAATGGTTTGACTGTTAGGTTTTTCATGGGATTTTTCGAAAGGTAGACATAGGTAAGATTCATCATTACCTATTTATTTCTAACAGTTTAAGTATGGAAGTAAAAATAAAAATCTATAAAATTATATTATTGTAAGTTGGACTTAATCACAATTGATATCTTAATAAAATCAGTTATTTAGATTAATTTATTGTTAAATACAATAAATATAATTGTTAATGAATTATTGATATGTTTATCTATCAGCCAACTTCATGGTAAGTTTTCCTAAATGTAGTCTTGTGTTATTAGGCCAGGAAGGTGGTGATGAATTTGGATATTTTTGTAAGATTCTCTGAACAAGAGTGTTTTGATAATGATGTTCCAAATCTGTATGCACCTATAAGGAATCTTATAATTATATCAGCCTTATTCACTTGTGGACTGATCAGGGCTGATAAGGCTCCAGTTCGTTGCAATAGCCAATCCTGAGTTTTGATGAACAGATGCTGTACACTAAATCCATAGGTTCTGTACCAGGTCGTAACAGTCTAGGTGGTATTGCAGTTGTTATGGGCAAAGGTAACCGCTTAACACCAGGTGGGCCTTTAGCTACACTATACTATAAAAAAAATAATTATAAAAACAAAAATTAACGCCATAGAGGTGGCCAAATACCACATGAACCATTGACACGAAGAAGGAGAAAGAAACGAATTTAAAGACAGAGAGAAGTATTTGCTAACTAAAAAGTAGAAAATCGATACAAGCATAATGTGACAGTCACGTTTTGCTAATTTTGAATTCAATCATATGCACAATAAGCAATTCAAAATGTCGATGGTTTCCAAAAAAAAGTGTCTTGAAATGTTAATGTCTCAATTTCTAATTTCTTTCCGAGAAATGTGACAACGAGACATACATGTACATTCATGAAAAACGCATCACGAGTTTGTAACATTGAGAATCATGGTCATTTATGGTGATATCCTTGCTAGCGGCGGGCGCGGCGGGCGCGGCCACGGTGCAGGCGTACAGCCCCGCGTCGGGCGCCAGCGCGGGCGCCAGGCGCAGCTCGGCGCCCCGCGCGCTCACGCGCCCCGCGCCCGCCACCGCCCCGCTGGCGCCGCGCCGCCACCACGATATCGAACTATGACACCTCGCACCTCTAAATCACGGCAGGAGGTCACAAAGAACTAAACAGCCGAACATACATTCACCCGAAAAGCATTACCTTCCTTCTGGGGCAGTCCGGTAAAAATGCCGACCGGCTGACGAAAACGTATACCTAACTGGAAATTAAAGAAGACTAAAATTCTAATCACTTGGATTATCTAAAAATCCCATGAGATTTATACCAACTCAACCTTTTATAAATCCACGGTCGGTATACAAGAAACAAATGGCACATGGAGATCACCTGTGGCCCCGCTCTGTGAATAATTAGCAAACAGGTGAAATCAAGTTTTACATGGATTTTGGCGGTTATAAAAGCAATGCAAAACGATCACAGAATTATGTAATAGCCACCAAAAATATATAGATCACTTTTCAAATGTGAACTGATGGTCTTATTTGTTTCTGGAGCTGATAAGCTCGGTTCTAAATCGAGCGATTCTAGTATGATCATTTTCAGGGTTCCGTACCCAAAGGGTGACAACGGGACCCTATTACTCTCGCTACGCTGTCCGTCCGTCCGTCTGTCTGTCACAGGGCTGTCTTTGTAACGGTAATAGATAATCAGTTGAAATTTTCACAGAATATGTGTTAATATGGTGTATATCACGACAAATACTAAAAACTAAAAAAAGTCCATTATTAAAGGGGGTCCCCATACAAGAAACCTCTAAAAAAAATCATTTTTTCAACGTTTTTTCTGCATGCTCTATCTTCAAAACAGTAATACATACCAGCGTCAAACTTGGTCCAATTATAGTGCATACTACATATTTAATTTAGCAACAAATACTAAAAATAGGGCAAACATAGACATAATATGTGATGGTAAGAGATGCAAAAATTCATATTTCACGCTCGGTGCGATGATGTATTTTGATTAACTCTCGTAAATTAAATCAGTTTCTATGGGGTATCAGGTCGATGGGTGGTACGGAACCCTTAGTGCGTGAGTCCGACTCACACTCAGCCGGTTTTTTTTTTATTTGGCTCCAAGAAATATTACATCAAAGTAAAATCGTGAACAAAGTTTAAATTACATTTATCGAAAACTAGGCCGAGCATGTATCTTAGAAGTTAGTTAGTTCCTGTGTTGCAATACTGTATACATCTAACAGTTAAAGTAACTCAATAAACATTTCAACTTAGAAACAAAACAATTACAAACTAATAAAAATAATAATTTAGCGGGTACAACACATTGTGACCATTTATGACTTCATCATGAATCATATTTTTTTTTTTTTTTTAAATCAGGTATATGATTAATAACAGAGTTGTATTTTTCCTTTTTCATTTAAACGAGTATGCAATGTTATGTGTGAAAATTTAATTAGGTAATGTGGATTTTTGTTACAACATGAACATTAATGGTTTTTTTTTAATTTTGTAAAATTGATATAAGTATAAAATTGATATAAGTGATATAATTGTGAAAATTAAAGTAACGTAACTATTGTTGTATTTAATTTATTTATTGACTGACAAAAAAATCTTGGACGAATAAATTCGAAAAGTTTTCTCGACAGCTTATAAATTATAATACCTACATGTAAATAAGTAGATGTAACATCAAGAGGCAGTAAACGGCTAAGGCCGGTGTTCATCAACGTTAATTCTCTTATTAAACCGCCGATTACCCGAAAAATGTACTGGAATTGAGGGTAAACGGACGTATAACCAGAGAATTTTATCGTTGATGAAATCAAGCCTTAGAGTTTAATTGAACATACGAAAATTCAACGAGAAAGCTCAACTCTTGCTTAATTGTGATTTATGATTAATTTATCGTTAATTGCGCAGCATATGTTGGAAACAAGCGTCGCTAAGTACAATTATGGGTTTCCATAATTTGGCGATTATTAGAATATATTATTATGGATTTGCGCCCGGTTAATGGCAATATTTTTAGTATTTGCCGTGATAGCAAAATGTATTCTGAGAAGATTTCAACCGACTACCTATTACACCTATTGAACGGTATTCAAAAGATACAACCCTGTCACAGTCTCGCGTAGCGAGATTAATAGGGTCCCCTTTGGCACCCTTTCGGTACGGAACCCTAAAAGACTTATTAGAATTTTCACCCCTTAAGGGTTGATTCTCCAAAAACAATGTAACCATAGACTTATATATTACTAATCATTGACTGAAACACGTATTTCTTTATTTTCAACCAAAACGCCAAAATAGAAAATTTCATAGACCTGACTTCAAAAATAATGGATTTTCATTAAAATTTAACAGAGGTCCCATACAAACTCTCACTCCCTGTTTTACCCACATAAGGGTTGATTTTTCAAAAAGACTGCAACGATTTCTTATTTTCAACCAAATAGCTAAATCCGGTCAAAAATTACGGATTTTCATACAAACTATTTAACCCCCGTTAGGGGATGAATTTTCAAAAATCCTTTCTCCATTATTGCGCCCCACCGGTTTAGCCCGTGCGTTGTCTGTCAGTATTCACTCAAGACCTAATTTTACTACTCACTGCAACTATCATAGACAAATGACTAACTCTTTATAATAGATTCATTCGACGTTCGGATCGTAAAAATGCCGCCATAAACTCGTAATGTCAGTTAATTAAACGTAATTCCGCGGAGGCGTGGATCATACTGGCGCGCTACGATCTTTACTACACCTCTTCAATTCTCTATTTTCCTAGTACCTTGCTGGTAGATGTTGGTCTCTGCTTTCTTTTACAACCGCCATCGATTGAAGCGTCTTGTGAAGCTTTTCAAGTAAAAATGACTTTTATTGTGTACCATTAGAATTCAAATTGGTATTTGTAAAAGGAAATTTATACCTGTTGCTGCAAGTGCCGGTACAAAGTTATTAGATGCGTGTCTGAAACAAAAGTTTGTTTCTATTTTGTTGTGTGTACAGGAGAATTGACAGTAAATGTAACTTTGTTTTCTAAGCACGCTTATGACGGCTTTACACATATGGGTTTGCGGATGCTGCGGTGGCCATCCGCGTAATTGTTACAACAAGATTATATTAATTTCTTAAATAACTACTTATGCGCTAGTGTACAACTGGCGGTCTTATCACTCCACGGCGATCTCTTCCAGACAACCATTGAATGGACTGGAATGTCATGGAAGAGACAAAGGGTAGTTACCGGTGCACTTAAATGATATCGTAATAATAATGGTATCGTATGTATCTTAGGTAATATAATTGGAAGTAAAACACTAGAAACACAACACTTATGGTTCTTAAAGTTGCAACAGGTAACAGCGGTGTAATCCACTTGATCGTGTAAAGTCCACTAGAGGTGTTAATATTAAACCAAGAGAATAATAATGTCGATTTACTTTATTCCTTCCAGAAGTTGTTGGTCTACATTGTCTGCAGTGCGTGGTCGGAGGATGTAACAGTTTACTCCTACCTTTTTATTTATCTTTCAAATGCTATGTGATCAAGTAATTTAACCTTAGCAACATTTTAGCGTGAGCATATGATAAATTATAAAAACTGGTCAAGTGCTTGTTTAGTGCGTATTTACAGAAAGACAAACTTTAACCTTGATATTTGTATGGAAAAGCGACTTGAGAAATGTTTTGTTGAAGCACAATAAAACAATATTAGGTAGGATAGTTGCATTTCAGAAGAACTCATCTATTGATCATAAGGTTTCTACATTCGTTTTTGGTTTGATTTATAAACTGAGCTATAAATGGCGAACAATTGGCACCAAAAATCAGTGACGTCATAGCGTATTTATTTACTACGTTACTGCCCTTTTCTTTCCACAGAAATCTTAACGCGTTTTGATCAGAACTTTTTATTTTAATTCTTAAAAACATATCTTTGATGTCACCGATTATTCCTATGGGATTTTCCCTAAATCTGAACATTATGCCATACAAAGATTTTAACAAATCTGGCCCCTGCAGTAAAAAATCGTTTAGGGATAAATTATTACATTTAGCGGCGGCATCAAACACTCTCCGTTCGACGTGTTCAGATATCCGAATATAAGGAAGAAGTTCTTCATTCTCACATTCGAATGGGTTGCTTTAGGAGTCGTGTACAACAGTATGAGTTACAATACACCCAATTTGGGTGTCAACGATTATTTGGCGTTTTTCATCGGTGAGTGTTTCTCTTATACAGATTTTGTAAAAAGATAGTTGAATTTTGCATTAGTAAGTACACCTATTCAAAGTTTCTTCCAAAGACGGACAGCTATTTGATTGCTTTTCAAATTATCGATGCTGCGATTGAAACCTTCATCATCATCATCATAATTTCAGCCGAAAAACGTCCACTGCTGGACGTAGGCCTCCCCCAATAGAGGGGGATATGTCATAATCGCCACGCTTGGCGGGCGGGTTGGCGATCGCACTTGGTTGGTTAAATACTCAGAGAACGCTGCTGCCATCCTCTGGTGAATCCCTTAGTCGCCTTTTACGACACCCATGAGAAAGGATAAGGTGGTGCTATTGTTTATGTCCGGCACCACACGGTACATAAAGGCGATGACACATAAAGAAAACCAATTAAAATTATTTAAAATAAACATGTACCTATCAACTTACACGTAGTTTTTACCACAATTTTCCAGCCTCAACCTGGTCGTGAGTGAACAAGCACACATCGAAAAACTATCATCGGTCATGCCGTTGCTCATTAGCTCAATGAAGCCAAGATAACCACCGTCAAAGCCTTTCTTACGCTCATTTCTCCGGTTGCTAAGTACGGGTAACAATTAGGAGGCTCTTAATCACAATGTTGTAATTCATTATCACAAACACATGTGATCAATGGAGCCATTGAGCTCGACACGCGATATGTTTGCCTCATCGTTTCCTTGAAAGCCAGCATCGTGGAAACGCTCGTATATTCACCGCATTATTTATAAATTTTCGACATTTGTTTTGGCGGGTATTCTTAATTTACTAACATGATGATGTGACTCTGTGCGAAAGGGGATTACCTACCTGCTGCGTCATATTGGGAAAATAATGTACAGTCGACTGCATGTCTGTGGTAATACTTGACTTAGAAAACCACCTTTTACTGCTTACGAAATAAGGACGCTGTCAATGTGAAACTGTTACCATTGACGTAGCTTTGCCCGCGTATAATTCGGTTTATCACAGAAAGGCGTTAACGCGCATCCCTCGGGAACTATGTATTTTTCCGGTATAGGTACAAAGTAGCCTATATGTTGATACTGATTATAATCTATCTGTGTGTTAATTTTCATCCAAATCCGTTCAGCCGTTTCAGCGTGATTTAAGGACAAACGTGTACGGGCTGTCGTAAAAGGCAATTAAGTGATTATCAGAGGATGGGCAGCAGCGTTCTCTGAGTATTTAACCAACCAATAGCGATCGCCAACACACCTGCCAAGCGTAGCGATTTGGGCATATCCCTCCTTTCGGGGGAGGCCTTTGTCCAGCATTGGACGTCTTTCGGCTGAAATGACGATGATGTGTACGGGACAGTTAGCGACGTTCATTAGCAGCAATAAGTATTGTTGTTGCTGGGTTGTTTGTAGTTGTAGCAGGGATGATAAGTTACCAGTGTGGCTGTAGTGAGGACACGGTCCTTCATACCCTGGCGCACTGTCCTGCTTGGGAGGTGCAGTGCCGTGCTCTCACTGCAGCAATTGGGGGAGACCTCTCGCTGCCGGCTGTGGTCACGGCCGACAGTGGGCTGGCCTGGAAGGCAGTCACGTCCTTCTGCGATGATGTCATCTCGCAGAAGGAAGCGGCGGAGCAGGTCAGAAAGGAAGACTCCCTCGCTGATTCGATCCGCCGCAGGAGGACGGGACGCCGCAGGCGGCTTTATGGCGACCTGACGCCACCCTAAGAGAGGCCAGTGGGTGATAGATTGAAGAGTCTATCATCCACACTGCAAGGCCCTCGAACTGCAGTGATGTCCCACGTGTGCCCGGACATCGCCGAAAGAGAGTTTAGGTTAGAGGTGGAAGGCCAGAGCCTTCATTTCAGAAAAAGGGCCGCGCTGGGTGGGTTGCGAATGGCATGCATTGCAGTTCTCGTGGCAAATCCACCCAAGGCAAGAGTAGGCACACGGCGGAGTTTTTTATGAGAAGTCAAAATATTTTCTTTTGACGTCCCATCTTTTTTAAGAAAAGTTTTTCAGTTTCCGGTAGAATCCATAACCTTCAAAATTTGGCGCATGTTTTTGATGTCATACCGTATAAATGCATCCTCATTGTCAATTGTCCATTGAACTAGGCAATTCCATGTTATAAAGTAAAATATCGTGATTTCGGCTGACTCTGTGCAAACATGGTGTGATGTTTACTGTCTCGTGTCTAGACGAGATGACATAATGCTCGTCTGCATTGGTCAGCGGTCAGCGGTGCATGCCCGCTATATACAACACATAATTAGGTAGGTACTATGTATTTCTTTTTACACCGTAACTACAAAATAATTGTGCATCGTAGCGGTCATGTTCAATAATGGACGTATAACGAAGACCTCTGTGGTCTAGTGGTTCGAGTGTCGGACTTCTGATCACGAGGTCGTGGGTTCGATTCCCACAGGACACAAATATTTGTGTGATGAACATAAGTGTTTGTGTTGGTCTGGGTGTTTCTTATGTATTATAAGTATGTATTTACAAAAAAAAAAGTATATAAGTATTATATCCATTGTCTAGTACCCATATCACAAGCTCTGCTTAGTTTGGGACTAGATGGTGCTGGGTAGTAGTGTGTAAAAATGTCCCGAAAATATTTATTTATTTATAATGGGCTGATTTTTATCTGTTATTTTTTATATATTTGGGACATATTTTACACAACACCATCTAGTCCAAAACTAAGTAGAGCTTGTACTATCGGTACTAGAGAATGGATATATAAGAACAACCTGTAACGTAAAGAGTATTGTAGTAGATAAATTAATTATGCCTATCAACATCTACTAAGTACGTATTAGATTATGTTAAGTAGTTGATTAATATACTAAACTTGTATTTTATTTTTTTGGAAATACATATAATACATAAGGAACACCCAGACCAACACAAACACTTATTGTCATCACAAAAATACTTCTGTCCTGTGGAAATCTAACCCACGACCTCGTGATCAGCAGTCCGACACTCGAACCACTAGACCACAGACGTTGTTAGTTCTGCTCGTGTGAAAATGTCTTGATTTTCCAGGATGAAATTAATCTTATGTGCTAACTAGCTGACGCCTCTGGCATAATTCTATGTGTTAATTCAGAACATGGTCTATATGTGCCATCCGATCAGTCGTTCCAGCGTGGTTAGAGGACAAACAAACATAAATACTTGGACGTTTATAATATTAGTAGTATTCAGGATACATTACCTTTGTACGTTATAAGTACTTATAAAAAAACATTGCCTTTATAGCAAATTGATATTTTAAAATTGATAAAAAATAAACAACAGCGCATCATAATCTAAGAATTTAAAAAAGTAATAAGTAGTCTTTTTTTTAGTCTGATATATGATTCCTACATGAAACTACTACAAATTCGACTTGGAAGATGTAAGTATAATAAAATTAAACTAGGTAATGGGGTCGACTTTTCGTTTTGAGTCTGTGATAGATCGTTTTTTAGTGAATACGTGGGACACTCAGAATGTTTTGCGAAACTAAAAAAAATTGTTCTATACGTATACATATATTTTTATCAAATCTTTTCAAAGTACTTTCCACCAGCCTCTATACAAAGATTCATGCGCCTAAACCAGTTTTCAAAACACTTTTTCCAGTCCGCCGCAGACACCTCGTTTACAGCCTGCTCGAACGCAGCCAGCGCATCTTCCGGCGACGAAAATTGTATCCCTTTGAGCTGATTTTTTATTTTTGGGAATAAAAAGAAGTCACACGGTGCTAGATCAGGGCTGTAAGGAGGGTGACCCAGGAGTTTGACTGGCGTGCTGTCCAGGAAGTCCCTCGTTTTGAGTGCGGTGTGCGCAGGTGCATTGTCGTGGTGGAGCAGTAGCCCGCGGAGCCCTGTGTTTGGTCGCTTGTTGCTTATAACAGAGAAAACTTCTGGCAAACATTTGGTAGTATACCATTCGGCATTAATGCTTCTTTGATCCCGTAAGGGAATTGATACCAAGTGGCCAGTCAAATTAAAAAAGCTAGCGATCAAAATCTTACCCCCGCTTCTAGATCGCTTCACTTTGGTAGGCGTTGGCTCATTTTGAAACACCCAAACAGTCGACTGGCGCTTGGTTTCTGGGTCGTATTGATAAATCCAGGACTCATCACCTGTAACGATGTCGTAAACACGCCGAGACGAGCCTGCTTCAAATTTGTTAAGCATATCACGGCACCATTCCACCCGGGCCTGCTTCTGAGCATCGGTGAGGTTGTGCGGCACCCAGCGTGATACTATCCTCCTCACGCGAAGATGGCTGTGTAGAATCTCGTGAACGCTTCCCGATCCAATCTTCAATATGTGTTGAATCTCCTGATATGTAATTCGCCTATTGTCTTGGATTAAATTTTTCACTGCTAGCACGTTTTCTTCGGTAACAGCCGTCAAAGGGCGACCGCTTCTTTCGTCATCCCCCAAAGTTGGTCGACCGCGCTTGAATTCGTTATACCAACGATACACGGTTGCCTTGGAAGGGCCTTCATCCATGAATGCCATTTGAAGTCTATCGTACGATTCATCCGGTTTCAGGCGACACTTGAAATCGTATAAAATCATAGCTCTAAAATGTTTCCGGCGCAGATCCATATTTCAGTGAGACACAATACTTTGAATTAACTCGCAAAAAATGTGGAGGGAAATTTTGAAATTGGAACTTACTTATTTTTACTTATAAATAATCATATTTTCGAAAAACATTATAACTGGCCAGTCTCCCATATATAAAAACTTTTTTTCGCAATACTTTCTGAGGGGCCTGGTATATACTCACGTAATTGATTGCAACTTATTAGTGCTTATATCGATTTAAACAACCCTCTGGAAGTCTATAAACTTACCAAGAATTGTCAAGATTCCTAATTGTTTTAACAACACATCGCCAAGTTGAAACGCCTATAACCAAGCAAATTGATTTACAAAGTTATCAAATCTATCAATCAAACTTTATTAATAAGTTAGTCGCTAAGGAAAATCCCTTCATCATCGATCATAACAAGTACTTAGTACTTGAGATGGAAAGCTGGTCGTTGACACGCGAAGCGATTTACAAAATCTGTTGTAAATTACCTACTCGAAGAAAGTCACCGGACACCACTTTCAAAGGAAAAGTTGAGCGCAGCAATCACAGCAAGGATTTGAAATAAACGATTGGCTCTATTGTATTAAATGACGTTTATATCGACCACAGAACAAGCATATCGAATTGATTTACTTTAATTGATTGAAATCATGGTAAATACCAGTGTTATTATATTGTAAAAGATTTAGTATTTTTACTACCCCAAGAAATAAATATTATAGCAATTATAGATTCTCTGTTGCGGAAGGTGTTAGAATCGGTGGTAGGCTGTAAAAAGCGATTTACTACGCACAATTCGACCGTAGAATTATGCATAATGCTGTGTACTTAGCTCTAGAGACAATAAATGTAAAAAGATAAAGAAAAAAATTACAAAAACGTTAGTTGCTGCTTCATTTTCCATGAAAACCAAGTGAAAGAGTAAAATAATGAAAAATTGCATACAAAGTGCGTGTTGTAAAAAATGGCCTCGAGTGCTATGTGCGGATAAACATTTAAAGAACTCTTTTAAAGAAAATTGACGTCAAGTATCGAAAAGATAAAATGAAAATGAATAAAAAAATAGCTAGATACCAATAACTTTTTGGAACGGAGTTCCTTAATGAGGCTTGCGGTATATGGATGTGATCCGGGAGGAAGTTTAGCGTCACGTCATGCTATATAGGATTTGCGTTATACCTTATTCCGTGGTTATACCATAAAATAGATAATAATATTGTCTATTCTTATGGTTATACCCATAAGAGTACATTGAACATACAGACAGAGTTGTCAGCTGACCTCACCTAGCCGACCGCGCCATCTGGTGGGTAACGTCAAAGTTACAGCTAAGTATTAAATAAAACATACGAAAAAAGACATGTTTTATTGGGGATCGAACCTGGGTCTCGTGGTATCTCAGTCTGACGCATGATTTTTCCTGCCATCTATGCTTGTATTATAGTTGTGAAATTTAGCATTATAATTACCGGTCAAAAATATGAATGTTAAGGGAAATTTCGTTCCTGACGGGGGTCCCCTGACCACACACATATTTTTGCTTTTTAGGGTTCCGAAGTCCTACAAGGAACCCTTATAGTTTCGTCATGTCCGTCCGTCTGTCCGTCTGTCAGTCTGTCCGTCTGTCCGTCTGTCCGTCTGTCCTAATCCTTTACAGCTTAATAACTTCTACAGTTATAAACATAAGTAAATGAAATTTTGTTAAAAAATAGTCTGCATATAGATCTCAATTTTAAAAGAATAAAAAAATAGTTTTTACGTTCTTTAGGGGTGGCGCCCATATATGTGAAATGGGGAAAAAAAAATTTTTTTCGCTGCACCCCATCGTGTGGGGATTGAATAGGTCTACTAAAATGAAGGTAATGTTTAATACATCACTTTTTTATCAGGTGTACCATCTGCGAAATATAGCCCGCCAAAGTGGCTTGCAATGTGTCCCCCCCCCTGCCATTTCTAAACTATGCAACGTAGAAACTTATAATCTTCCACATTGATAGACCTTTGTGAAAACTCTCTTTTAAAATTATTTCGAGTATAATGTGATTATAATTTTTTGAGTTATAGAGAGAAAACTGAAAAATACTTAAAACGTCCTAGTTCAAAGGTCATTGACCTTAGAGAAAAATTATCATAGCAAATAATGCTCCTTTAGCTACATTCTATTTGAAAAAATCACAAAAAGTAACTTTGTGTTATGTTGACGACACACTTCTTAAATTTGGCGCCATCTAGCGGCGTCGTACAACACTCTCTGGGTCGCCAATGCTGCCGTCAAGTGCCGTGTATTACATTTGGCACTGTATAGCGCCATCTAGCGGCTACTGACATCACTCTCTGAGTCGCCAATTCTGCCGTCTATTGCAAAAACTAAAATAGCCGTGATTAATATTGGATTTGATTTGTTTGTAACACCTACTTAAGGAACCCTATAATACTGAGCATGGCCCGACATGCTCTTGGCCGGTTTTTCATTGAGAAGTTCATTGTCTACCTTTCGTCTCCATCACCAGATCAGCTGGCTGTCACTTTAATATTGTATTGTCATTGGATTAACATAATATACACGGTGAGTTTTCGTTGATTTTGGAAATGAAAGGGGGTCATTGTACTCATCATTATGAACAACTTTTACTGTGGGACCAACCCTGAAATCGCGAAAAATATCAGCTGATTCCTACATTTTGTCGATTTATGTGAACACAAATGTAGGGAACACCCATAGACATATATTTTACGGAACAGCTGATTTCAGGGTTGGTTCCATAGTAAAAGTTGTTCTTTCATAAAGAATCATCCCTTAGAGGCTTAGAGGATTGCCAATTAATTCAAATTCATGTTGTATGAGCTATATTTGCTCGATCCGGATCAAAATCCGATCAGAACTTTCTGAGATTAGCGTAACCTACTTTGTTTTATAGTTTTATACACAGATAATCTAAGGTTTTATACACAGGAGGTTTATAATCTAAGGTTTTATACCATGTAGTGATGATAGTAATAGTAATGATAGTGATGGTGATGATAGTGAAGTGAAGTGATTAACAGGCACTTACATAAAAAAACCCAAACAGACATGATCATAGGTATACATGATTTGTCGAGAACCCATAATTATTATCAGAGCGAAGCCTATAAATCAATCATCAGATAGCAGACCACTTATCTATACATTAAGCTTTAATTGATTAATTATAAAGGCTTGAAATTGATATAAAATTACGTATAAATTGTATCTTGTTATAAAGAAATAACACAATTTTTCAGTGTTTTGTAGAACAAATGTTGAATATCCATACTAATTTATTTTCATTTGTTTTTTACTGGGCTTGCGTTTGACCGCCACCGCCGAACTAAATAAATGCGAAAGTAACTCTGCCTGTTTGTCTGTTACCTTTTCACATCTAAACTGCAGAACCGATTTTGATGAAACTTGGTACAAAGATAGTCTGGAATCCGGGGAAGGACATAGGCTACTTTAACATACAAAGTGGAGATGACAATACGACATTAAATAAACCCACGTTCTCTGACCGTACACAAAAAATCAATCAAATCTAGTTAATATTTTAGCCCATGGATAGTCTAAGACCATTTTTCTGGCATAGATCGTTAGGTCAACAAATACCTGTGCGAAATCATATGATTTTAAACTCTCTTTCTCAATTATTACAGATAATTACAATTGGTGATGGTATGGTTGGTATGGTATTGGTGATTTATAGTTATTTCAATATTTTAATATTGATGATGATGATAAGAATAAGAATAAGAAAAATGTATGTCGCAAAAAATACGGGTCCAGACAGATAAAGAGTCACAGTTAGTTTCCACATATTTTGCCATAAGTGGCACGCAAAAAATTAATAACAATAATAATTAAAATCAGATTAGTTTGGCATATAAGAGTATACAAGGCGCCAATACATAACATAATCAGCCCATTACTGTCCCACTGCTGGGCACGGACCTCTTCTCAGTATGAGAAGGTTAAAAAAGGTTTTAAATTGATGATGATGATGATTTATTATGTTGAAAAATTTAGTTTTTTTAATTTTTGATAAACATCTTATATATGTGTTTAAAATGCTTCTATAGACTAGTAATAACAGTGTTTTCATTTTTATTGTCGTATTGTCATCTCCACGTTGTATGTACTCGCTATAATCGAAATCCACTCGGGCGAAGCCGCGGGCGACCTGCTGGGCCCCAATTCTCGCGTTATAGAGATAAATGTCTAATTCGAGATATTCTCTCATTTTGAAACGTCAGGGAAACCAATTTAAATAATATACGCGATTTAATCCGGTTAAACTTTGTTTTATTATAAGTATAAGAAGCTTGTTACATATCAACAGTTTACCTTGGAGTAACTTAACGATAAGGAGTTTGTTGACCCGTATTTAAGACACCGATTAATTCTTGTCTCTTCCCAGCACATAAGCGTTATGAAAGTCATGTAATTTTATGAGAACACCTACCCTCATAACGGTAAGGCAGATACCTATCTAGTTAAGTTATTACATATGTCGAGATATTATATAGTTTTTATTTTCTTAGTTGTTCAGTGGGCTTATTCTCGTAATTAAGGGCCGGTATATCTGATAACTTTTAACCAAGGAATAAATGTGACGTCTTGACAGATTTTCTATACAACAACTGTCAAAATGTCAAACTTATTCCTCAGTTAAAAGTTAACTGCCGTTGACTGTACAATCAAATGGACAAGCATAAAACGATATCAACTGCTTACCATTAGTAAGACTGCGTTTACAGGACAGCGGATAGCGATACACTGTACGCGATATTCCCCGCTCATTTCAGGGCCGCGCGGCGTCACTTGGAGCGACAGCCAATCAAATTCAAGGACGACTGCGGCGGCGAGCTCGTCGACGACGTTCAAACGCAGCACGATTGGCATGCACGCCGTACACGCTGTTACGAATCCTCGATACAGCTCTCTTACGGCTTGGGGCCAATTCTACTAACTTTCAGATTATCACGTTTCGGCTCACATACGATTTTGTTTAGAATTTTGGTCGTCATTCACTAAATACCCGAAAAGCTTTTCTGCTATTTCGGTCATACATATTAGAAACTGATTTAAATTAGATCGACTGTTGCCATTGGCTGAACCAAAACAGTGAGTCGTTGTTCATACAAGATGTTGATCTGTAACCGTGCCATATTTCTAAAGCAAATGATAAATAATGTGCTTAGTCATCTAAAAATACTTACTTGAAAAATTATACGATTATTTAATACCCAAATTTTAACTTAGAAACATAGCGAGAGTTTGAGAATAAATCCCGAACGACTCTGAAAATAAGTGATCGGCGGCATTGTCAAAAGGGTAGATCTCCTGTGTCGCTTTTGCTGGCTCGCTGCGTTCCCCCGCTAATCGATCGAAATATCCGACAAACTGTTATTCGTTGATCGTAAATACGTAGTTTTGAAAATCTGTTTGTAAATATTGTTGTAGGTTCTAGTACTGTAAACATTAGTTTAAATTGTATATAGTTTTTAATATACTCAGGTATTTATTAATATTATGGGTAATAAAAATAGAAGAAATAAAAAAATATCCATATATGAAATGCGGAACTTGGAAAAAATAAATAAAGTTAGTTTGATTATTATTTTATGTATTTATAAACTAACTAAAAAATAATAAATTTACAGTAATAGTAATATAAAAGAAATACAATTTGTACAGTCAACCGCACGTTAGTGGTTACAGTTTGAACTTGCCAGCGTCTTTATTTCGTAAGCAGTAAGGGCGGTTTTCGTAATTCAATTGTTACCACTGAAGTGCACTGAACCATCAGTGACTGTACCATCTTATGTATGAATATTTACGTAAATAAAGAATTGAATTGAATTGAAAGTATATATAGGTACACTAGTTAATTTTTACGTTTTTATTTTTACAATACAGAAATGACAGTAGTGCAACTGCATCAAAAATATTTTTTGCTTAGTAACTTTTTTTTATTTTCAGGTCTATCGATGAACTGACAGCGTTTTTATTACGTAAGTAGTAAGGGTGGTTTTCGTAATTCAATTGTTACTACTGAAGTGCACTGACCCATCAGTGACTGTACCATCTTATGTATGAATATTTACGTAAATAAAGAATTGAATTGAATTGAAAGTAAATATAGGTACACTAGTTAATTTTTACGTTTTTATTATTACAATACAGAAATAACAGTAGTGCAACTGCATCAAAAATAATTTTTGCTAAGTAACTTTTTTATATTTTCAGTTCATCGATACAAAGATCAAAAGGCTTATTTACAAAAAAAAATATTAGGTAAACAGTACGTATCTACCTACAACTCGATTTTTAACCACCTAGGTATCTGTCTGTGGCATCGTAGGTCCCAAACGAATTAACCGATTTTGCTTTAGTTTGTTTTTGTTTGAAATGTGACTTGATTGAAAGTGTTCATAGCTATGATTCAAGAACATCTCTTTAGCCGTTTGAAGATTATTAGCTCTTTTCTAGTTGAAGAACTTTGAAAGTTCATTGTACCGAAGTTATAAAACCAACTGTCAGTCGACGAAGCGAGGACTTGTTAGAACTGCGAGTTGTTGAAGTCGAACGACCTATAACCTGACAGGGCTTGTCCTTTTATTGTGTGATGTTATTGAAGTGACTCACTAATCACTAACCTAAATAAAAGTACTCTCAGTGATCGAGAGTCCATGTGGCTTTTATTTAAATCACAAGATTTTCCCCTGATATGCAGACATTGGTTATAATTGTGATGCTAAAATAGCTTCTATCCAATTCTGAAATTTTAATTCCGACTAATTTGACAGCACAAAAATTTTGCTCATCCCTTTCTTGTATCTACTTTATATAAGTAAAAGAGAGCGATAGTTTAAAATAAGTTTAGTAGAAAAAATATATAAAATTATATATTTTTAGAAACTAATAATAGGAACGGAAAATTGTGAAAATATTCGAAACGTTTTCAACTAAGTAAAGTCCGCATAAAATAGAAGAATTATTATACCAATTGATGTTTTGCTGTATCTATCCCATATATTCTATGCCACAGGCCCAGTGAGAGAACGTGCACGTTTATATTTTAATAAAAACACTTACATCGTCTGTGCCTCACGTGGTATTTGCTCTTGGAAATAACTCCAGAACAACATGGCTGCTCATAGTAAAAACTATACGAATTGTCCACTTCTGTAGTCTGTTGCACTGTCTGCGAGTTTACGTGCCAACTCACACCGATCAGCATGAGGATCGACCATCGGACGACCACGACCAACCCACCCATAGTCCGACTATTCACCTCATACATAGTTCTCAATCACAACACTAAAACCACTAAAAGTTTCTTAAAGTCTACGCCTTAGCACGACGACATTTCCTTCCTTCTGCAAATAAAGATACGTTCCGTAAATATTTGACCTTCAAAAACTCTGAGGTAACCAAACTCCGGCTTATTTTGTCTGCTATTAGAGTTAAAAGGAAATCATAAATAAATTTTCGAGGCATTACTCATATATTCAAAGGTTATACCTTTATAAGCAGGTTACGCCTAGCTTTTAGGCCTAAATTCGGTCTGTCTAAGCAAAGCGACGGACATTGTTGATAAAAAATTAAATCTACCTAGTAAATATTAAGTTCGTACAAAGTTAAATTATAATAATTGCTTGGTGGCAAACAAATTGATCGTATACACACACATACGGTTTTATGAACTTGCAATTAATTTAGATTAGGCCAAAGTAATTACAGTGCCTGTGTGTGTGCCAGTGCAGTGTGACAAATTTTACTAATCATGCTTTGTACCTGGCATTTTTACAAAATATAGCTAGAAACATTGTTTACTAAATTTATTTTATAAATATTGGATCCAGTATTTTAGATAATGAATTTGGACCTATTATTGAATAATTCATCATTATATATAATGGGTCATTTACTGCATAACCTAGAATCAAATTATATATACTTTTCTATCAACGTAATAAACTGTGTAATTTGCTAAAAACCACCATTTGGCAAATCATTATGAACCTCATTGTTCGTCCTTCACGTCATAAAAAGACCATGATTTACTATCGGAACCAACAAACCAGACATAGCAGACAAAGCAAATATAGCAACAAATGTCACCCACCAATTGTACCCTGAATAAAAAAATAATGAAACCGATAAGCAAAATTATGGGGAACGAGAAAAAAACATCGCGTACGCCTATTTGGAAACCACCATAACAATTTGCAGGTATTTCCACCCTTTGACAATGCCTCCGATGACTTACTTTCATAGTCGTTCGGGATTTATTCTCAAACCCTCGCTATGTTTCTATGTGAAAATTTGGGTATTAAATAATCGTAGAATTTTCCAAGTTTTTTTAGATGACTAAGTACATTATTTATCATTTGCTCTAGAAATATGGCACGATTACAGATCAATAACTTGTAGATCAATAACTAACAAACATATACTTGACATGGTGGTAGATGTCAAATCTGTGCTATCAATCAACCACGGTTGATAAAAATCATGATTTTTTTGTACATGACAGATTTTTTTGAATAAAAAAAAGTTACTTTTTATATGACTTCGAAAGATTTTTACTTGATTTTTATTATTTAAATACTCATAACTGATAATATCTTAAATATTGTCTCAAAAATCCCAATGGTTCCGAAGAAAAAACTATTAAGTAAAAAAAAAAACTCCAAAATTAGTTATGATTTTTTAGGGTTCCGTAATCCTACAAGGAACCCTTATAGTTTCGTCATGTCCGTCCGTCTGTCCGTCTGTCCTAATCCTTTACAGCTTAATAACTTCTACAGTTAAAAAATAGTCTGCATATAGATCTCAATTTTAAAAGAATAAAAAAATTGTTTTTACGTATTTTAGGGGTGGCGTCAGTGGTGGTTCTTGGACTCAACTCTCGATAATAAAGTCCATAATTATTTATTTATTTGACACCAAATAAGTTCATAATTTGTTGAAAGCTCTGATTTCCAAACTAAGCTATAATCTAGCCTGTGTGTCAGAAATCAGTTCCTACCCCGTTTAAATGACACAAAAAGATTGAGTCTTTGTAAGGGGTCATTAGTAGTCATTGACGTCTGTGGGTGGTCTAGTGGTTCAAGTGTCGGACTGCTGATCACGAGGTCGTGGATTCGATTCCCACAGGACACAAATATTTATGTGATGGACATATAAGTGTTTGTGTTGGTCTAGGTGTTTCTTATCTACACTATCTACACTAATATTATAAAGAGGAAATATTTGTATTTTTGTGTGTATATTTGTAATGAATAAACCCAAAAACTAGTGTGCCGATTTCGAAAAAATGTTCACCATTAGAAAGCTACATTCACCCTGAGTAACATAGGCTATATTTTCATGTCCACCCGTGCGAAGTCGGAACGGGCCGCTAGTGTGCTATTAATAAGTATGTATTTAAAAAAAAGTATATAAGTATTATATCCATTGTCTAGTACAAGCTCTGCTTAGTTTGGGACTAGATTTAAAAATGTCCCAAAATATTTAGTATTATTCCATTTATTCATTGTATTACATATTTTTTTACATTTTTAAACATTTTTACCGCCCAGGGTAGGCGGAGCCAGTGTCGGACTCTTACCGACTAAAACCACCACGGTGTTCCTTCAACTACCTTAGACGGGGGCGTGGGAACCCGTGAGTATTCACACAACCACCGCCGACAGGTCCCGGCTCGCCACAAGCAGGCGAGCCCCTTCTCCCCATGCGGCCTAACGTCGGCCGCACCCTCCTCGGTGCGCGAGGTGCACACGGAACACTGCACTCCACCTCACCTCATGGTCCTTAACCACTGCGCCAACTACGCCAGCTACGCCAGCTGCTGGTAGGCCAGCAGACTACCCCGAGTCTGCTGCTCGCAGGCCCTACCTCCCGTAATTTTTTATAGAGGTTTTCTTCCTCGCGGTCCGAGCGGCGAAGCCAAGGCCCTTGGTCCCAAGAGGCGCGAGAACACTACACAGCGGGCACTCCTGGGGTTACGAGATCGACGGGGGCAGGGAGAGAAAGTCCCCCCGCTGCCTGCCCAGTAGCAGGGTGAGTGCACACCGGGCCCGCCCCTGCTCCTCCACTGTGCTCTCTATTGGCAACAGAGGGACACGTGGAGCAACTCCCCACTGGCCCAGAACGGGCCCCTCCCGCGCCAGAATATTCGCCACAGGCAATAAAATCCCCCGAAGGTTAATCCTTCGAAAGGATTTCATTGCCCGTACCCAGGATGCACCGGCCAAACAACTGCCGTTCCCTCCAGACGTGTCCAGAAGTACAAGCAGCCGTCAGGCACACTTGGAGGTTTTCTGGCCAGCACCCCGAGTTGATGAACCCTACTATATAATACAGTTTCCTACTATATTACGTGTTCCACGACTATATTTTGAAAAAAAATACCCAGGACAACTAGTTATGTTTTTAAAAAAAACTTTTCTACTTGTATACTTTTATGACATTTTGACCTTTTTGTTGACTATATAACCTAGTAGGTAAAATAAAATACATGCTACATATTACATTTTGTAGCAGGAGGAAAAGGTCATCATTTTAAACATCACGAGCTCCTAAAAAAAGGCTCAGCACTTTAGCGTAAGATTAAAAACTACTGTAAGTATTTTTCCTGATATAGGGTACCATATTTTAGGTGCTTAGGGTCGAAACTTCTATATTCGGTCTTTATAAAGTTAGCAACCTTACCCACGACACACATTGAACTAGACAATCCTTCCTTTTATCAAATTCCTACAAAGAGCCGTAAATATTTTTGTTTCGAGTCACGTGTCTCCGTATAAAAAAAATGTATCATATAACAAAATCAGCCCACTATTAGAAGTTTTTAAACTTTCGCGAATTTCACTCATATTGAGCTATGTTTACGGGACTTGTCGCGCACAATTAAATCAAAATATAACAAACATTTTGACTAACCTCGACGTTACATAGTCCCGTAAACATAGTAGTTCAGCCCATTATTGTTCCACTGCTGGGCACGGGTCTCTTCTTAGTATGAGAAGGTTAATAAGGCCTGACGGCCAAAATTAATATCCAATCTATCCACGATTTACCCTACTAGAGATAGAAATTTGACATATTTTGTATGGAGCTTATGTCAAATTTCTATCTCTAGTAGGGCAAATCGTGGATAGATTGGATATTAATTTTGGCCGTTAGTCCACCACGCTGGCCTAGTGCGGGTTGGTGGACTACACAAACCATCGAGAACTGTATGGAGCACTCTCAGGTGTGCAGGTTTCCTCACGATGTTTTCCTTTACCGTTAAAGCAAGTGATAATCAAATTCTGATCATATAGGTGTTAAACAAGAAATGAGATGAATCTTCATGTAGCTACTGTGTAAACCTAAACATCTACAACGGTTTGTCCGGCAAAAGTGCTCAATACCCTTGAATCGATCGTTCTGCAAAGTATCCAATTTACCATAACCCTAGTTTATTTCATACATGAAACTGAATTATTTTTACAGTTCCTGGATTTATTTACCCAGATTTCCAAACAAAACCGTGGTAAATAACATAATAATGTGGTTACATACAGTAATCGGCTCAATTTGTTGTTTTCTGTAACGATTTGCTGAACAATTCACTAATCCTTCGCATTAGAATGTTAAAGAAAATTGAGAATAGCTATACGGTGAAATCCATGAAGGCTGACTGACGTATTAAAATAACCCATTAGCAAGATTTCACAGTTAATACGGCCGGCCGATACGGACTAAAGGACCAATTTTACTTTGTATCGCAAGCTATATCAACTAACTATGAAATTTAATTTTTTTTTTGTATGAAATTTGTTTCTTACAGACATGCCCTGATGAACTAATGGTTTTTCTCAATGATATTGTTATTATTACTATTTTTATTAACTACATTCTTTAACAGTACCGGAAAATAAGCTGACGCTGCATGTAAAATATTGATGCCGCTTTGTATGGCACACAGGTATTATGGGGAACGAAGTGAATCATTCCGCATTACTGTACGTCGTCTTGCTGCACACACTGTTAACGCTCCAACTTTACATTGCTTACCCATTGTCCTAGGTGAGAAACGGAAAGTAACAAGTCGCGACACGAGAAGTCGTCGTGACACGACAAGTCACGACACGACAAGCCACGACAAGACACGACACGATGCGTTGCGACGTATTAAGACACAATGCTCCATGCGAAATGTGTCCTATCTAACTGACGCGACTTCACTTTATTTCTATTGTAAGCATGGGCAAGTATACTGCGTTGTTACAATACGCGTAATATAACTGTGCCGCTCTGAAACCAGGCTTTGCGAACATCGCGTAGGTTCGTCGCGTAATAAGTGCAAGCAGGACATAAGGATGCAAAGAACGTCAACGAAAGACTGAGACAGAAACAACATGAACTACCAATCTGAATCTTGCCGCCATTACCGCGCATGCAAGCTACTGATTTGGTTACAAAATGGATTACTGCGCATGCGCAGCCACCTGTTGCGCACTTTATAGCGGCAGAGTTATTTTACGCGTATTGTAGAACATAATTTATTTGATTTGATAACAACTTCATGAACGTATATCTTCGCTTAGAAAATAAATCCACACTGCGTCGCGTCTAGTCGCAAACTGATCTACGCGACAACGTAATTCACGTGTAAGTACAGCTATGTCCATCGCGTCGTGTTGCCACAACTGTCGCTCATCTAGGAAAATGTGTTATTTGGGCCTCTTGGCTGGGTTTAATGAAGTTTCCTGCTACCACGATATGTGACGAATCTGTTAGCTCAGACCGACACCGGACATCCAACCATCCAACGAAGACAAGCTGACACAGCACGAAGCACGAATGTTCAAACTTGTCTGGCACCACTCTTTTTAACAACAGTTCCTTAAGTTTCACTTAGGGTTAAGAAAAACACATACCTTAGCTGTAGTACGTTTGTAGTAGTTTTTAATCTTGGAACACATTCCCACTTGACTTATGAGCGGAGGGTGTTCTTCGACGAACTCCACTAGAACCAGTTCGCCATCCCTACCACTCAGGTCTTCTGGAGTACGCATAAAGAATATCACCACCACCTGATGCTAACCGTTCGGCTTCGCGTTGCTGGGGACAAGAATACCAAGTTAAAAGTTATTTCGTACAGTTTCATTATATAGGGGAAAAAATAAGATGTCAAATTTAGAATAAATCCTTGTTTTCCCACCACACTACCCACGCTAACTAACATGAATAGAAAACGAAGGAAATTAAGGCGGCGATATACGTGAATTGGGCTTTTTTTCGGTTTTGTAAGTCACTTTTCCTCCGTAATCTTTATCGTAAAAAATCCAAAAAAAATATATGGTAATCTACATCATATAATGCAGGGCCTCTTCGGCTCAGAAAATTGAAAATATTATTTGAAATATCTGAAATAAATATGCAAAATAACCTCTGTGTAAAATTTTAATCGTTTTTTTCTCCTAAACTATCAATCACAGGATTTTTTTATTGCAATCAGCATATAAAAAAATACAATACCGAGGGCACCTTCGGCTTACTTTTTCAAATTACTTTCTTAATTATTTTTTAACGATTTTTTTACGTAATCGATACTCGCAAATGGCTTGAAATCCCCTCGCTCGCCCGTTTAGTCAGTGCGGGACGTGTCGCTGTGCTATACGGACCTGTACTACGTTCTCTCATAATTTTCGGTGTGAAAAATACGAAGGATTTTTATTATAATTTTATTTAGAATGGCGCAGCGGCTGAGCGTATAGGTGGCGGGTTCGATTCCCGCATGGAACAAATATTTGTATGGACTATGGCCTACGTATAGTTGCTACTTTTAACATTGTGTTATACGTATTAATAACTTTTTTATGTAGGTATGTTATACTTATATAATAAAAAAAGTGTACATAAAATAATTAAGAAAAACTCCCTAAAACTTTATAGTATAATTGCTACTTTTGTAAAAATAAATACGATTATTTCATCATAAGTAAGGAAGTGCTACCCATAGTCACAGACAGTAAAAAATATAGACGTAATGCTGTGAACAATCATAGTGAAGCCAAAAAAACTATGCTCCTTCGTGTACAACCAGCGGTCACGTACACACCATGCAATTGAAGTATATTTGCTTTCGCGATGCTTACTTGACGATGTCGCGACATGTGTACTGAGAGTGAGCACGGTTTCAGGTGCATGTGCGTACGGAGCACTGGTTGTACACGAAGGAGCATAGTTTTTATTGGCTTCACTAAAATATTCGCGGCACTTCTTTTATATTTTTTACTTTGTCTGTACTTGTATGTTATTTTTGAACCAGCGCGGTAATGAGTAGGTACTTTATTTATAAGAAAAATAAGTAAAAACATAAATTCAAATAGTAAGTAGGTATGAATCGATCTCAGACTAAAGTAATAAGTATTAGTATAATATTAGGTAAAGTGGGTTAGTGGTCAATCCGCACGAATTTGATTGGCACGAAACGTAAGGATCGACTCTTTTAAATATTGTTATTTTTTTGGGAGTAGTAGGCTATTGGCACACATTGTTTTTTATGGAACAAATTTACGAAAAAAGGTACTGTAGCGCACAAAAGTATTAGGATTAATAATATTTTTTAAATGAAGTGACACGAATTAATCAAAAATATCATAATCAATGTCACACTTGCTATGCTGCTCTTTGTGTCCAAGCACTTGCACATTGAGTGACCTTATCGATGCCACAGACAACGCACAAGACGTGGCAAATTTCTGGGCCAGCAGCGTGTGATTACTGTGCCACTATCAGTAAATTTTTGTACCGTCGACACGAAGAAGAAGAATCAAAAATATCTATGTTAAAAATATAAAATTTTGATAAACGTCTAGTCTTAGATTTCGTTGTGACGTGATTTAAAACTTTAAGTTGCCAAAATTAGTACATTTTGCTATAGCAAAATGCTAATGCTAAAGCTATAGTCATGCTGTATACAGCATGACTGGATAAATAAGGGACATTATAAAATTCAAGAATATGGTAGAATGACCGTACGTATAATGAATAAATATGTTAAAAATACTTCACGATAAATTACGTGTACAGGAGTAAAAAAATCGCCCACGCTCATCACGGCTGAATGCAACTTTCAAGGGGTCTGCTGACTAGTGCAAAAGGCAAAGAGGGTAAAAATACCAACCAATGGACACTTTCGGCTACTTCATCATCTCAGCCGAAAAACGTCCACTACTGGACAAAGGCCTCCCGAAAAGGGGGGATATGCCATAATCGCCACGCTTGGCACGCGGGTTGGCGATCGCAGTTGGTTGTTTAAATACTCAGAGAACGCTGCTGCCCATCCTCTGGTGAATCCCTTAGTCGCCTTTTACGACACCCATGAGAAGAAAGAGGGTGGTGCAATTCTTTACGTCCGGCACCACACGGAACATTTCGGCTACTTACATCACTTTATTGTATGCAACTTTGATTTGTAAGTGCAGAATAGTGGTCACAGTAATTGCTAAAATCGATTGAAAAAATATTTCAAAAATTAAGGTAGGTACCAGTTGTTTACATACAACATGTTGATCTGTATTCGTGCCATTTTTAAGGAGGTAACAATACCACTGATACTGAACACGAATCAATAAAATAATCAATACCTTTTTTTTACTTAAATACCTATTAATAAACAAATAAATTCCCTCTGTGTGTCACGTGCGACACAAAAACGAGGCGTGCGAATCCATCAAAACAATTTACAGATATTTCTACCCTTTGACAATGCCGCCGATGACTTATTTTCAGAGTCGTTCGGGATTTATTCTCAAACTCTCTCTACAATTCGAAGTGAAAATTTGGGTATTAAATAATCGTAGAACTTTTCAAGTATATTTAGATGACTAAGCACATAATTTATCATTTGCTCTAGAAATATGGCACGGTTACAGATCAAAATTTTGTATTTGGAATGAAAATCAGTGACTGAATATTCTCGTTTAATAAGTTCTTTGTTCAACCATGATTGGTTGGAGGTTGATAACTGTATACATAATTACATACATTTAATATTAAACTAGTTTAAATCCAGGCAGTAAAATATATAGACAAAGTGCTGCGAACAATCATAGTGAAGCGAATAAAACCGTGCTCCTTCGTGTACAACCAGCGCTCACACACACACCGTGCACCTGAAGGATATTTGCTTTCGCTATGCTTACTGGACGGTACCGCGACATGTGTACTGAGAGCGGTGAGCACGGTTTGAGGTGCATGTGTGTGATTTTGGTTTCAGCCTTTTCACCTTTCCTAGTTGACGGTTCTTCCGCCATTATATTAAGTACCAGAATACCAGCGTCAGGTATAATACCTGGCACATGTTGAGCTGGACACCCATTTGGTACAATACTGAGACACATATCACACTGTTTTATTGTATTTTTACTTGTATGTCCTGTGTCTTGTTTTTGTACTTAATAAACGTTTTATCTATCTATCTAAGTAGGTATTAATGAACTTCGAAGCTATCTGAAAATAGCATAATATATTCGATATGAGAGCAATATTCCTTGAGAGCAATATTAATAAAAGAGTGAAACAATTTACAGCTTGCCGGTTCATTAATTAACTTTGTGATTGATAGTGTAGAGATGCGTCCACTAGGGGGCGCTGTAATATATTACTTCTAATGGACATTGAATACTCTAATACTACTAAATAAATACTGATTTATTAATTCTAATTATTATAAACATCATTTAATTCTTATAAAAAATGTGCTCTGACAAAAGAATGGGCCGGGAAAAGTACGATTTAAAAGCCCCGCTAAAAGACAGCGTTTTAAAATAAAATTAAGATAAATTCAACAAAATTTACTTATTATTTTACACCAATCTATTTCTTTGTTTTATTTGCAGCACTTAGCACTGGTTCACATTAATGATGATCAAAATGTTTAAAAAAAATTAAGCTCACACATTTATTTGCTAAGGAACATTATTGCACATGCAGCGTCAATCAATGGCAGATTAAACTTCAGTGATACCATGTCTAGCCGCGTCGAAGTAGCCAAAAATATGGCGCAAAATAGCCTAATTTCGCCTTAGTTTTTTTTTGTAAAATTGCCTAAAATCGCCTCATTGAAAGTCGAGTAGTCTACAAAACCTATTTTTTTATGATAATGATAATTTATTTAACCAAATTAAGCATATTTTACAAGGTACACTGCTGGGCCCCACACTAGGATTCCCTGTGTCGTGGGCACCAGTATCTTCCAAAATGATTTGACTATTTAACATACCGTCGCTTCAGTGCTTGAATGTCCAATCGACCATTGAACGAATTTTACCGGAGACGTTTTTTTTAGTTTATTATTGATTTAAGAGAAATATTTTAAAAACTTTGATGATTTAAGAATAATGTATAGCATATATAGCAAATATTTGTGTGATGAACACGAGTGTTTGTGTTTGTCTGGTTGTTTCTTATGTATTATAAGTATGTATTTACAAAAAAAAAGTATATAAGTATTATATCCATTGTCTAGTACCCATAGCACAAGCTCTGCTTAGTTTGGGACTAGATGGTGATGTGTAAAATGTTCCAAATATTTATTTATTTATTTATTTATATTACATTATTCTTAAATCTTAAAAGTTTAAAAAATATTTCTCTTAAATCATAATAAACTAAAAAAACGTCTCCGGTAAAATTTGTTCAATGGTCGATTGGACATTCAAGCACTGAGGCGACGATACATGCTATAGTTACATTCATACAAGCTATAGTTATATTAATTAGGTAAGTAAAAGATACAGTATTTGTGAGTGTGTGTGTGTATATGTGAGAGTTCATTAATTTTTCGATCTTTTTTATCGTCGTGTGTTCTTTGATACGATACGACTGTACTTTGATATATTTTATTCTTTAAAATACAATATGTGCCAAGCCTACTACGTATAAATATATGAAGGTGGCGATCCGCACGAAAATAAAAACGAAAATTCTAATATTTAAAAGGGTCGATCCGCACGTTTCGTGCCAATCCAAT
This sequence comes from Asteroscopus sphinx, assembly GCA_949699075.1. Classification (NCBI taxonomy): domain Eukaryota; kingdom Metazoa; phylum Arthropoda; class Insecta; order Lepidoptera; family Noctuidae; genus Asteroscopus; species Asteroscopus sphinx. The sequence goes on from OX453024.1 coordinate 17,153,302, forward strand.
TCGTGCGGATTGACCACTAACCCAGTTTTTTATTATTATTGATTCGCATAATTATAAATTGATAAAATAGTATGGAAATTATTATTGGCAGGTCATAGCAGCACTTTTTTTTTGTTATTATAACTGTAACTACCTATGTATCACAATATACAATAAATTGAATTGAATTGAATTGAAATTATTTTATTGCATGTTAATTTTAATTTGTTTTTAAATATTATGTACGATTAATTGAAAATCAAAATTTCACGACTGAAATGTCGAAAGTAGTGAAACCCAATTTTAACTTTAGACGAACTCAATGTTACCAATGTTCTTGCAAATAAATATATCATTAATATAATATTCATTCATTCATTCAAAGTAAAGTAACACAAAATAAAATAATTGTATTTTGTGTATATTTGATTGCAAGTATGTGTTCATTATTTACAAACTTAAGTAGGTAGGTAATATAATTTATTTCTAAATAAAAAAATGCAAAAATATAAATTCTAAAAGAAAAGTATATTAATGGGGATCGATCTCAGACTATACAGACCCGAAGTCGACCCCTAAATCACTAGACTACGTATACTGTTACGAGACGTCCCAAAATAACCGTGCATATTGTAAAAATTTACAAGTTACTTGCCGGCTAAAACTTTTTTCATTCGAACCCGCAAGCGAGCGGCGGCGCGGTCACAGGCGCGGCGCGATGTTATTATGAAGTGTCCCCGCGCTCCCTTTGCATCATTCTGATCGGCAACGCCCATTCGAGCAAGGTCATTGAGATCATGCGCGCCCTTAAGAAGAGTATGGGTGCCGGTGACGAATGAATGACGGTGACGATGAATAGAAAGAAAGTAAACACAAAAATGACGGCTGATAGAGATGTATGGAAGAAAAAAACATGCTGCGCCGACCCCAAATAAATTGGGATAAGGGCAGGAGGATGATGATGGGTGCCGGTGACGAAGCAGTGATAGCCTAGTGGTTGAACGCTTGCCTTCCATGCAAGAGTTTGTGAGTTTGACCCCGGCCCGCACCCCTGACTTTTCGAATTCATGTGCCGATTTATATTCGATTATCACTTGCTTCAACGGTGAAGGAAAACATCGTGAGGAAACCTGCACATCTGAGAGTGATCCATACAGTTCTCAATGGTGTGTATAGTCCGCCAACCCGGATCCGCTCCGGCTCAAGGCGCTACACTCCTGATTACTCCTCTGTGATCACATTATATTCAACGTATGTATTTTTCTTGATTAGTATGTAACGTGAATGTCTTCTTATCTCACGACGTCATATCACTTGGGTTCAAGCGATTAAAACTGCTAAAGTATCCGAGATTATAGGTAAGCAACACATAATTCGTGTTGCTGTCAAGTGCGCCAACATTTTTTATCTGATCTTTATCAACAACTTCGTAAGATGTATAATATCCAGGCAATAGATATCAATAATAATAATAATAATAATAATTATGTTTATTGCGACTTCAGAAGAACATAACAACAGTGTAGCCCTGGACCCTGAACTAGGATAACCTGTATGACAGGGGCCAGGCCTCTCGGTTATATGGTACAGATTGAGAGACAATAGACTCAATTAAATTATCTAAATCTAGAAAAATTATGTTTAAGTTTTACAATATTCTATTGGCAGATATTAGGAGGGTAAGTCTTAGTGCACATGAGGGGGGACGGTTGGTGATTGTGTGTTTGTGTGTGTGTGGGGATAGTGTTTGTGTTGGGATAGTGTTTGTGTTGGGATAGTGTTTGTGTTGGGGGAGTGTATTTGTATGTAGGGGACGGTGGGGGTGTGTGTAGTGGTGTGAGGGTGTGCAAACGAGATATAAGATACTGGTTTCTAATTAACTACGTTTGGTTACTAGTTAATAATTCAATATCGTCGTAGCTAAAGCTTTCCAGCCAGAGTGTAATAGTGTTTTTGATCTGGAAGTTGCTCATGTGTTTGATGGACTTGTGCTTGCTAATTTTGTTGTAAAGGCGAGGTGCAATGTTGGAGTAATGCCTTGTGGCAAAAGTACTTTTCACGAGTGCTACTGGATACCTTTCAGTTCTTTTATTTAATTTCGGCATGAGCGGAATTGTGTGACGGTGGTATCTCCGCAAACATTCGTAGATAAACATTTTTCTTATACTTAGCACTTGAGCCTTCTCATACACCAGAGTTGTTCTAGTCCTAAACTTCAAAAAAAGAAGCACCTTTAATACTGCCCGCTGGGAACGCTCAATTTCAATCATGTGAGTCTTTGCAGCACCACCCCACGCACAAATTCCGTAACCCAGTACACAGTGGCATAAGGCTTTATACGTTTGAATGAGCAGTTTGTGAGTAGCGACATGTCTCAACGATTTAAAAACGTATATAAGCTTGCGAACCTTTTTTGCTGTTGCTGAGATATGCTGGGCCCATTTTAGTTTGTCGTCAATTAAGACTCCTAGGTATCTAATTGAATTCACTCTATCGAGCCTAGGGCACAGGCAGGAAACTGGATAGCAGGCCACTCTGTTGCAAGGAAAAGTGTGGAGTGTCAGTCCAAAGTCGGTACCAGGACTTCCTGCCTTTGACTTGCTGAAGCAAAGGTATTTTGTTTTAGATGTGTTTAGAGATAACAAACTATCTTCCAGCCAGGAAGTCACTCTAGCAAGCCCTAATTCACAAATTTGGGCCAATTTCACCCACGAGGATTCATGGAAGAGGAAAACCGTGTCATCAGCAAACATCGTTACATCGGCTTGATTGATTTTAATATCGCATAGGTCATTAATATACACCAGAAATAAGGTCGGGGCAATCGTACTTCCCTGGGGAACTCCATAGGTGCAGAGAGCTTCATCACTTATTTGATTGTCAATGCGGACCCTTTGATAACGGTCAGTCAAGTAGCTGGTGAGCCATTCCAGGGGAATACCCCTGATCCCGACATTTTCCAGACGACTAATCAGAATGGGCACGGACACTGTGTCAAAAGCCTTCTGAAGGTCAAGGAATAGGCCGACACATTTTTCGCCTCTGTCAAGATAGTTGGTGATATTTGTGGTTAACCGTCGTTTGTGGAGAGACCGGCTCTAAAGCCACATTGGTTAGCAGACAGAATATTATTTTTCTCCAGATATGCGACAATTCTTTTGTTCGCCAGCTTCTCCAAAGTTTTAGAAAGAATGCTTAGAAGAGATATGGGTCTATAGTTGGATACTTGGGATTTGAATGTAGACATTGTATTAAATAAAAATTAAAAACATTTACCAAACTACTACTTTTGTTTACAATATACTTATACTCAATAGTTTCCACAAGGCCGCTTTATTTATCATTTATTTTAATGACTAATTAATTGTAACTTATCGTATTGAATAGCTATCGTCATTTCTCTTTTTAATTATTATATGTTGTATCGGTAAATGTTCTATAATACCTACAAGAAATGGTAATAAATAAATAAATATTCTTGAGACATTTTTACACAGCACCATCTAGTCCCAAACTAAGCAGAGCTAGTAGGTACTATGGGTACTAGACGATGGATATAATACGTATATACTTTTTTTTTTGTAAATACATACTTATAATACATAAGAAACACCCAGTCTGGGTGTTTCTTAACACAAACACTTATGTTCATCACACAAATATTTGTGTCCTGTGGGAATCGAACCCACGACCTTGTGGTTAGCAGTCCGACACTCGAACCACTAGACCACAGACGTCGTAATATTTAACTAGTAGCTAGTAAAAGAAAAAATAATCAGCGAAACGAAGTATTTAAATATATATCTCTACTATGTTTATACTAGATAAATCAAAATACCATATTTTTATAAGACCAAAACGCTACGTTTACTATACTTCGAAAAGACAAATGTTAAAAGAAAATAAATTAAAACATCGCGCAATAATCACAGTGTCCTTTTAGGTGTGTACTTTGTGAAAGAACAAAACGGTATTACTCTCTGTTACTAATATTTCTTATCGATTTAATGATCCATTTACCTGGTTGTACCCACGGCACAGTTATTGGGTACATTAAAAGGTTTCTTATTGGCTCCAGAATCCGATATTTCTGTAGCTCATTGAACGAACAATCGGCGGAATTGGCTCCTAATCCGTACGCCGATTCTAATCCAATATAATCAAAAATTCCACCCGTAAAACCGTATTGGGGAGCTTTAACAAAAATGATTGAACATGTTGCAAATTGTGAGTTTTGTTGACTCATTTAATTAAGGAAGGATTATCAAAAGGTTATGAATAGGTAGGTTTTAAGAGGAAATAAAAACATTGAATAGCAATGTTTTATTATTTTTCGAGAACGGTCCATTTTGCTGATTAAAAACTTTTCGTTTTATAAATTTTGACACAAAACAGAAAGAAGATCATAATATGCATCTTCAATGAAAACTATTCGGTATACAATCAGTTTTTCCCACGACCTAAAAAAAATTCGTAGCACCGTAGCTGCCGTAGCCCAAGCCCACCCTTCGTAGACCTTTTCGCCATCGGAAATTGTCTATTGGGAGTCTACTCGCGATCGATGAACGACAAACGAAGTACGAACTTTCGTTCCGACTGATTTCTGTGCAAATTATAACAAAACGAAATTAATTTACTTTAACGTCATTTCCATAATCCTGACGGTTACCGAGCTATTTACATATTAATAGGAGTTTTATTTTTCAAAATGTAGTTTTTTGTTAATATTTCTGTTGGTATTGGCTTCACATAAACAAATGTATGAAATGAAATAATGTGCATTGTATGTTCTTTCATTTGACACCTTATTTATGAGAATCGGTCCAGTAGTTATCTAGAAATATTGCTAAACAGAATAGCGCGGCCGCCATCTTTGCTGCGTCATAGCTACCCCCCCCCCATACCCCTAGGAAGTGACTACCGCACTTTTTGTCTTCAGGAAAACATGCCGAATAAGTACATACCAGTTGTCCGTATGGCCGAACTAGGTCTCACGAAAATCGTTATTTGAAGACTTTTTACCCGACTGCGCCAGAAGGAGGGTTATGTTTTTCGAGTGTATGTATGTATGTATGTATATTTCTTTGGCACGCTCTGTGGCCTAAACGGCTTGATGGATTTGAGATTGAGAGGTGTCGTTAGATTCGTCTTAATTCTGAGAGTGACACTGGGTACATCAAAATTTAAAAAATTAAAATGGCCGCTTTTTGGCGCCATATTAACTCTTCAAAACAATTTTTTTTCCTTCAAAAACTATCGAGTGGGGTATCAAAATAAAGGGTTTTATAAATGCTTTACAAAAATATATACAACTTATATGTTTAAATGTAATTTGGAATGAAAAATGCTAAAAAATAACAAAATATTCAACGTTAAAAATGAATTTGACTTTTCAAAAAAAACATTAATAGTATGATAAATAAAACATGACAAAACTAAAAAAATTCAAATAAAAAAATTAATTAACAAAAACAAAAAACCCGACTGCGTGTAAAAATAACAGAAAAGATATAAACAAGACTTATCAACACGCAGGCGGAGGCTACCTATGAACCTATGAACTATTATGTAATTCATGACCAAAACATACGTAGCCTCCGACTGCGTGTTGATAAGTCTTGTTTATATCTTTTCTGTTATTTTTACACGCAGTCGGGTTTTTTGTTTTTGTTAATTAATTTTTTTACAATTGGCTCTCGTACTATATGTAATGACTTTTACTTTACCATTTAGTGTTAAAATATACCATACACATCTCATAGAATAGATATTAATACAAGTATAGAAGTGAGTCTCTTTTGTACATACCCCAAATGCCGCCTTGCGCGTAGGTGGTCGAAGGAAACCGCCAAACAGCCTAATATTTATTTATAACACAAATTAATGTCAATTTGTTGACAAAAATAAATAATTTGATGAAATGAAATGTGTATTTATCATATTTTAATTAATACCTACAGTTGATTTATTCCCAATTTTTTTTAAATTTTGGTTAGGCATAAAAACTCTTTGCTCGATTTAAAAATAAACTAAAGTAAAAAGCACTAGTGCGATAATATAATGCAAAAAGCACGCGTGCGTTATAAGCTACATTATGAACCTAAAAGCGGTGCAATAAGAGCCACTTTACGAGCAAGTGTGTTGAAAATATATTTTGTTTATATTTTGTTCTCTGATATAATTATGTATTCTGTTTTCACATTACATCTTAATAATGTAACAGTTCAATAAGTAAGGGCACGGATTTTATCAAATCATTTACGTATTTAGCAAATCATTAAGCGTCATTCATTTGTTACATTTAATAATTAATTGCACATAGGAAAATGAGGTTGTATTCAGGATTAATAAAAATAACCAAAAAAGGAAGACAAATAATTTGTGTGTATATTATTTAAGATCGTTAATAAATATTATGTCAATATTATAATTGTACAGTTATTGATTCACGTTTTCTTAGAGGAACTTGTAAGTTGCATATTGTTTGTTTTATGCGTTCACTTGTGTGACGTTGGGTTACGTCACGATAAAATTTGATTGTATCATATAACTTGTACAATATAAATATATAGATCCACAATTATAAAAGAGATTAAATATTTGCAAAAGTTAATATTGTACGAGTTTTATTTCATTTTCATACAAAACACCTTACATCAGTCAACATATGATTAATCTCTATGCGGTAAGAACTTATCTATAAACTCTATAATTATTGTTAATTAACTATGTCTATGTTATTTGGTATCAGTTATTTATGTTGTTTTCTCTTCGCTCCCAATCTTGTGAGGTCCGGGGCCAGCGTCTGGAAGTGAAGGGTTATTGAAGTTACTTAAAATCATTATGTAGGGCAGGGGTTTCCAAACTTTTTCCATATGCCTCCCCCAACTTTCTCCTTGACGCCCCCCTCTCCCCTTGCCTGTTAGGGTAAAAGCGGAGCGCCGCAATGATAACGTAAAGTAACTTGATTTGGTTACATACAGAGCCCCTCGGCACGAGTTTTTGTGATATCGTGTAGTTAACGTTATCGTGATTAGACTAGCTATCGACAAATTTTATATGGGAATTTTACCAGCGCCACGTGTGCGTATTTGGAACTAAGGAGGTACCATTTTTTTTTCGATAGTTACACGATAAACGATAACGTTAACTACACGATACCGCGGCTCTGCGGGGTTACTCTTGAAAATAATTTCAATCTCAATCCAATACCAATGTCAAAAAGTGACAAGAATAAATGGGTATTCTTGATTTAAAAAAAAATAAACACAATACGAAATTTTAATTCTAATAAGGTTTAGTTAATTATAAAAATAAAAACCAATTTATTGCTAATTTTGCATTTAAAAGTACGAATTGACTCCAATTGTCCAATGTCGATCGATTGAAATTATTTTCAAGAGTAAGAACACAAGCATATACAAAGGTACTCTGTGGTCACGAGACGCCGCGCCCCTCCGTGGGTCACTCCGCCCCCAAAGTTGGGTGCGCCCCATTGGTTGGGAACCCATGGATGGTGTAGGGCAATGATCATTCATTAGTGTTTACGGAACTTTGACCGCACTCATAGTTAATTAACGATCCAATTACAATAATTACCTTCAATCATGGGTGCAACGGTAGCGTTCTTATTAGCAGTATCTAAGGCTTTCGATAGTCCGGAGGCCATTTGTCTGAACTCCTGGGTGACGAGCGACAGTTGACCGAGGACGAAGTTGAGGTTGTCTCCTAGCTCCACGATGCGTGTGGTTATGCCGGTCACCTGGGAGCGACAACAATCGGTTTAATAGAATAGAATATATGTAATGCTTTGCAGCGTTCGTGGTCGCAGGAAGTGGTCGTTTTGTTTCGTTTGCCGGTCAAATTTCACTTCGGAAACGGAAACTTTTCGAACGTTTGTGAATAGCCCGCAGGTCTCAGAAATCCAAGATCTATGTTGTAAACGTAACTATAATGATGTTTTCTCGACATCTTTTACGACATCCGTCACCCGGACGCGCCGCTGTCCATGTCACTGGAGGACATCACCCTTCCACCACCATCACCCACCCCCTTCTGCCCGTGCCTGCAAGTCAACATCACTAACGTTGTACAGAATGAGACTCACTGTAAGTATAAATATTCTGTTCAGCTCTTAGGCCCACCGCGTATTAAACTCAGCCCACGCACGGCATTCGGCGTGGATTGTTTTAATAAAACTAGCCAAGTCTGCAATTTTTATAATACTATGTACACTATGTCAAGGGCTTGAACCAGCGCCCTTAATACAAGTTATTTTTATAACTCAGCAAGGGCTCTGGTTGCAACACCTACATGTTCTGTTAACTTTCTATAGTCAAGTATACCTACGGATCAGTGATACCACAGTTTGCAGGTTTTGTCGCGAAAAGGATGAGACGCCCATCCATATCCTATGCGAATGTGATGCAGTGCACCACATCAGAAGCCAGCATCTTGGAGGCCACGTCATCTCAATGCAGGAGATCAAATCCTCCTCCCCCAAGGTCATAGTCGACTTTATGATTGACTTGCAGCTTGGGGAAGTGCTGTAATGCTGCAAGAGGCGTCACAATAGATCTTTTAGGTCGCAGTGGCTTAGGGGCGTTTAAGACCCTACCTCTTTCCTCAAATAATAATAAAAAATTACCTACGGATGTTTAAAATACTTATGTTAATATTGTTATTTTTGAAGAAATAAATAAATTGTTCCGTGTGGTGCCGGACGCAAAGAATTTCACCACCCTATATCTTCTCATGGGTGCAACAAGCTTCTTGTCTGCTTGTCAGACAGTTAATATGTATCTATGTAGATCTAGATTGTTGTGTTCCATCCGTTGTTTGTCCTAACTGTGACATCGATAACTTGAACATTAATTAATTCACAGTACCTATAACGTTTAAAAAATAGGTATTTCATACATTTCTTTATTTCAATAGTAAATTGATTAATAATTTCTAAGGTTTTCGCGATCACTACACATTATAATAAAACAAAGTTTAACCGGATTAAATCGCGTATATTATTAAAATTGGTATTCCTGACGTTTCGAAAGCTTTGCAGCATTTCGTGGTTGCAGGTAGACTAACAGCCAAAATTGATATCACATCTATCCACTATTTGCCCTACTATAGATAGGAATTTGACATAAGCTCCATACAAAATATGTCAAATTTCTATTTCTAGTAGGGTAAATCGTAGATAGATTGGATATTAATTTTGGCCGTTAGACCACAAAATGCTGCAAAGCTTTCGAAACGTCAGGAATACCAATTTTAATAATATATACGCGATTTAATCCGGTTAAACTTTGTTTTATTAGTAAATTGATTGCTGTTATATTTTTAAAATATTAATGAGGATATTTCGATTTTGTTTATCTCGATGCGTTCAAATGTGTTGTCACTATCATTTCTCAAGGATGACTCATCCGATTTCTGTGTAAACAAACGATCATTTTGATGTCTTGGCTTGGATTAGCCAGGAGAATTAGCCTAATCAGCTGTTTTGGGCACATGGATAATCTATCAAATTTATAGTAGTACCTGTTGTGTTTGTGTAAGGTGCACAGCAGCACATGAGTGCCGCCGTGACGGATGCGCAGTACAGGTTGAGGGAGTGCAGCGCGGCCGCCAGCGCGCGCATCTCGCACGCAGCATCGGCGCGCGCGCACACCGCTTCCATCCTCGATGTTGATGTCAAGTATTATGGTGATATCACGCACCGCTCGCTGTCTACTACTTTATGATATCATTTGCGTGTAGGCGATTCTAATGAAATATAAATGTATATTTAGTTAAATTCTGTCTCGAAGTGACTTTTTTTGGATATGTTGTAGGTAGGTACCTACCTTATCTTCTTTTAGTTTTATGAACTGACTTGATTATCGGCTATAATATCGTCTGGATCAACCAAAAACAAAACAAAATCAGCTGATCCCTACATTTTGTCGATTTATGTCGACACAAATGTGATGATGAGATCAGCTGGTTTTTTTTCGCGATTTTTGGTCCCATATTAAAAGTTGCTCGTAATGGTGAGTACAATGACCTCTTTTCGTTTTCGAAACGACTCAATTTTCAGCGTGTATGTTCTTACAGATAATGCGTAAAATGCACTATCAACCGACGACACTATAGTGCCATACATGTTAAAATGTTCATGCATAAATGTTCCTTACTTTGTAAGAATACAAATGTGTTCACATAAATCGCCAAAATGTAAGGATCAGCTGATTTTTTTTCGCGATTTTAGGGTTGGCCCCATAATAAAAATTGTTCATATTGATTGATGAGTACAATGGCCCCGTAAGAGGTTTTCAGTTATTTTAATAACGCGTTGTATTAGGTTAAATCAAATTAGTTGGCGAAACTTCACTGACGTGATGTGTATCGGTATCTAATGATAATACCTAATACAAGAAAAAATATGATTTTCTAAACTCATCATTCCATTCAAGTAATTTAAAGGTGAAGCATAACGTCTGGTGCGTGAATTTATTTTTTAGTTATTGTTTTTAATTCTATAAAACAAATTTCCAGCCACAAGCTGCAACCATGCCCAGTGTGCAGACGGTCACGGCGGAAAGTTTGAAAAAAAATATGTTATTTTCCCTAGTGAGAAATTGAAATCATCATTGTCATCATTTGACATTTTACGCTAATAAATATATTTTTTTCTAGATAATCTTGGATTCCTTTTGGTTTTAAATTACTGTTTTATGTGAAAAGGGCGTTAATATCAGTATTGTTTAACAATACGAAGTTATTTACGCAAAACACAAAATTACGTCTCAAGTAAAATAAAATCCTAAGTAGGTCAGAGATACAAAAAAAAATCAGTACGGTGGCGGCCTCAAGCGATGAGCTTTAACTTTACAAACGGTTTGGGGTGCGAGAAGTTGGGCTTTCTATTTCCCAACTTGTCCTACGTGATGACTTTAGTCATCAACATAATTATTGGGGCTGGTTATGTTACGTACGGTCACAATCCTTTCCGGTTATACATTTTGTCGACAATAGTACCTACATTACTGTCGAGGCCTTAAATGAAACAATTTACGGCCGAGTACTTCCGAAGTGATTTTAAAAGGACGAGGGGCTAGCCGAGTCCTTTTTATTTAAATGAGGGCGTTAATTGCTATTTCGGTCGAGACTTGTATAGTACTTTTCTCTCATTTGCGAGGAAACACAACCCAAATTAATTCAACAGTATCTAATTTTCATTTGCGCCACTTCGTCCGCGCCAGGTTATTTTCAAAGTTTGAAAAAAAAAAATCAGCCTTTATAATGATAAATATTTTGTACCTTAAAACACCTAATTTATGTAAGTGTGTACTTAAAAACCTCGGTAGCATAATTTAAAAAAATAAAACCCGCCGAATACATAACCTCCTCCTTTATCTGAAGTCGGTTAAAAATAAAAACTGTCTATCAATTTCTATTAATGTCGTGTTGGATACAGTAGGATATTACTGGCCTGTTATTTTGTTGCGAAAAAGAGCTGATTGACATATAATTTTTTTTTTTAATAATGAACCAATTTCCGTGCAAGCGGGAGAAAATCTTTTTCATAAAATGATTATTCCCCAACATTCTGGTCCTGCGTGATGACTAACAGTCATTGACCTCATTATTGTGAGTGGCTATGTATGTGACGTACCTGGTCGGTGGAGAGCACGAGCTTGGCGTGCTTGCGGTCAGGCGCGTGACGAGCAGCAGCGCGCGCGGCGCGGGCGACACGGCCAGCAGCTGCGCGTGGTCGTGCCACACCAGCGCCGCGCGCGAGCCGCGCCGCAGCAGCGTCAGCCCGCGCGCGTCCACCGCCAGCCACAGCGCGCGCGCCCAGTTCGACGTGAACGATTGCTGCGGCGAAATAAACAAAGTCTTCTTTATGGCGAAATAAAGAAAGTCTTCTTTATGGCGAAATAAGGAAAGTCTTCTTTATGCCGAAATAAAGAAAGTCTTCTTTATGGCGAAATAAAGAAAGTCTTCTTTATGGCGAAATAAGGAAAGTCTTCTTTATGCCGAAATAAAGAAAGTCTTCTTTATGGCGAAATAAAGAAAGTCTTCTTTATGGCGAAATAAAGTTAGCCTTTTCCATGGCGAAATAAAGTCTTCTCCATGACGAAATAAAGAAAACTTCCGATGCGTTATAAAGAAAACCTTCTTCGTGGCGTAAGCAAGAAAACTTTCTCCGTGGCGAAATAAATAAAACCATTTCCATCGCGAAATAAATAAAGCTTTTTCCATGGCGAAATAAAGAAAACCTTCGCCGTGGCGTGACAAAAAAGCCTTCTCAAACAAACAAAGAAAAGTTTTTTCTATGGCGAAATAAAGAAAGCCTTCTACTAAATGGTGACAAAAAAATATTGTAATACCAAAATAGTCTAAGATTTCACCACGATTTCTAATCTTAACTATTATAAAATTGTAAACGTCTGTTTGTTTGTTTGTTTGTTCCAGCATCACGCTAAAACTACTGAACCGATTTTGATGTTTTTTTTTTTGTTTGATAGATGATAATCTGACATAAAAACTGGTATGGGTTTTGAGAAAGAAAGAAAAAAAAAAATTCGTGGGTTGCGTCCTCACCCGACAGATCGAAGCTTCTATGCATTTGCACGAGCGGATAGTAATGTACGATGGAGTGGAGTGGAGTGGACAGGGATGGGACTGGGGACGGGACAGGGGACGGGACAGGGGACGGAACATGGGACGGGACATGAGACGGGACATGGGACAGGACATAGGATGGGACATGGGACGGGACGATAGTGAGACAGTGGGACAGGACATGGGACATGGGACGGGACGATAGTGAGATAGAGAGACAGTGGGTCAGTGGGGCAGTGGGACATTGGGGCAGTGGGACCGTGGTACAGTGTGACAGTGGGGCAGTGGAACAGTGGTACAGTGGGTCATTGGGACAGTGGGACTGGACTGGACTGGACTGACGTGGGTTAGCAGAATTTAACGCGAGCGGAGCCGCGGGTAAAAGCTAGTAACAATATATTATTGTAAACGCGTCGAAGCTTATTGTTGCGTCAGTCAAGTGAATAAACAGAATATCTGGCCTATGATATCCAAAACATTTCAAAAGCTTCAAAGGTCAACTCTCGTAATTAAAAACGTCCAAAATATAGTTCCAAACTACTACTACTGTCAGGAAAATGAGACTTAAAACATTGAGATTAGTTTTGAAATATATTTTAAACGTTTTAATTACGACTATTGGCTTTCAGGCCTTTAGGGGCCTTACTCCCGACTGGTTTAAGCTCAGAACCAAATCGATATAATGTCAATTCCTAGAAAAATGCAGTACGATTGTACTTACTTAATCTTTCTGTAAACTATTGCCTTTGTTTTCGTTTGGTGTAATGTACAATAAAGAATATAATAAATAAATATGATTTGACACTAACTATAGTCTATAATTGGAACCAATTTTTATCTTTGTTAGTATTGTGTCACTTAGTTTTATTTATCATGCAAAAATATGCTTATAAATATATCAGTTAAATTTAAACGATGAGGACTGACCAGAATTAGTGTATGACTAGTGGCGCCTTGTACACTCTTATATGCCAAACTAATCTGATTTTAATTATTATTGTTATTAATTTTTTGCGTGCCAATAAAGCATTTTTTGTTTAAGTACGGATGCGTGGTTAACATATTTCATATTTCAAAGTGATGAAAATAATCTAGACATAAAAGTCTACTTAAGGTGAATGCTACGGCCTTCTTCCGAACATTTTCCCGCTAGATGGCGTTGAAGTCAACATTTTACCTTTTTAATTTTTTTGTGCAGAATTGGTCTATTACTGAACCGTAGGACCATTGTGGGCGCATAGAAAACATTGCATTCTATATAATTATGGCATAATGTTACCTAAAAATTCACGTAAATAAACATAAATAACGATTCCAATATCTGTCACTTAGATTTATGAAATTCACGCACACATGGACGATAGGATTGTTATATACTAGAATGTCGGTGATGTACATAACTCGTTTTACTATAGAGACCACTAGATGGCGTTTACTTGAAAAATATGAAGTTGGAAATCTTTGAGGAATTCTATACCTTTATAAATACGACCTCTGTGGTCTAGTGGTTCGAGTGTCGGACTGCTGATAACGAGGTCGTGGGTTCGATTCCCACAGGACACAAATATTCGTGTGATGAACATAAGTGTTTGTGTTGGTCTGGGTGTGTTGCTTATGTATTATAAGTATGTATTTACAAAAAAAAAAGTATATACGTATTATATCCATTGTCTAGTACCCATACCACAAGCTCTGCTTAGTTTGGGACTAGATGGTGCTGTGTAAAAATGTCCCAAAGATATTTATATTTATATAAATATCTTATGTAAAGCAGATTTATTTTTGAAAATGAAAGGTATAGTAACAGGTGTAGAAATGTTATTCTGATATTGTAGGATTTTTAATACAAACAAAAACCATTCAAAATATTATATTTGTTTATTATTCAAGTCCCTATGCTAGACGGATCCGACATTTCCTAGCTGAATGACCTCTTGAGAAGAAATGCCGAAAGAAAATAGACTCAAGTTGTGATATTCTTTATTTTCTTTCATTATAATTTCACTTTCTTTTCTTTTACATGTGGTGTAGAAGAAGAAATGAAGGAGGCAAAAAAATATTTCAGAAGATCGAAGCACTAGTAACATTGTTTCAAAAGACCAGCTAGTTGAGCTGGGGGGAGATTTTAGCAACTGAAGAATTATTATACCTTTTTGATACATTACATTAGTATTATTTTACCTTTTTCTACATATTGAATTAGCAACATTCATTAATGTAACAATGATTCATACACAATGATAAAAAACAGATTCTACACAAACTACAATATATTAGACTAAATAATTGATGTCTTCACTCTCTGCCTTATCTTCCTGTCTTCAAAGGAATAAGTCTTTTTAGTTTATACTTGACACATTTTTTATAATAATGAAAGCCATTATTTTCAAATTTACTTCAATATGTAATAAATTACCATCAGTGTCTCCATAACTGCTCTAAAATAAAATCTTATTGTATACTAGCTGTGCCCGCGACTCCGTCCGCGTGGATGTCATAATTATGAACACAATGTCTTCAAATATATACATATAAGCGCCTACACAGACGATTACACTATTTACCGACCATACTATATTTTGTTTTTACAACCAACCGGTTAAGGTGATGGAATTTCATGGAATTTGCCCTAAACTCCCTCATTCTGAGAAGACGCTCGTGCCCAGCAGTGGGAAGTAATTGGGCTGATCATGTTATTCTATAACACACCACATCACTTCTTATGCTGAGAAGAGGCCCGTGTCCAGCAGTGGGACTGTAATGGGCTGGTAATGTTATGTTATTCTAGAATACTAATAATATCCAGTTCATTAAATCTTCTCATTTTGAGAAGAGGGCCATAGCCAGTAGTGGGACAGTAATGGGTTGACTACGTAATGTTATTCTATATTTTCTAGTTTCTTAACTCTTCTCGTTCCGAGAAGAGGTCTGTGCCCAGCAGTGGGGCAGTAATTAATGAGCTGATTATGTTATGATAATCTATTACACTAACAATATCCAGTTCCTTAACTCTTCTCATTCCAAGAAGAGGTCCATGCCCAGCAGCAGGACAGTGATGGGCTATGTTATGTTATTCTATATTTTCTATAATACTAATAGAATCCAGTTGTATTTTTAGGAACCTGCAACCTGCATCCAACCAACAATCATGACCTCTACTTTGTATGCAACTTAATACAATAGAGGGGTCAAGCTGTATCGCTGTATCTACTCAACGGATTCAGATAAAACATACCCTATATTTTAAGTTAGACTAATACCAATACAAATGCTAAGTTTCATTACGATCTGTTCAGCCGTTTTCTCGTGATGAGGTAACAAACAGACAGACAGACAGACAGACAGACATAAATTTTTTAAACGATTGATTCGTGTTCTATAGCTTATTTCTAGTCCCCCTAGCCGGTTTTCGCGAAAAAAAACTCAATGTACAGACTTTTCGACCTTTACAGTTTTATTATAGTATAGATTCTAATCTTGAATTGATGTTGCAGGACAATTTTTTACTAGAACAAAGGAATACCATATTTGATTACGAAGGTGATACAAGTTTACAAGTTATACAGAAAATAAATATTTTTAGTAATTTCTTGTACCTGTAATTTCATTCAAAAAGATTCAAACTTCTATAACAGTCAGAGGTTGTGACCGAAATGCAGCATATGAAGAAACACTTATCCATTTTACTGACACGCAATTGTCCTTGAACCTGAAATGAATTAAAATTATACTAAGATTAAATAAGATACTTAGAGAACTTATAATGTGGATATGCAACAGTATTAGTAACTTCATCATCATCACCATTTCAGCCGAAAGACGTCCACTGCTGGACATAGGCATCCCCCAAGTATGCTAGGGGATATGTCAAAATCGCAACGCTTGGCAGGCGGGTTGGCAATCGCAGTTGGTTGGATACTCAGAGAGTGCTGCTGCACATCCTCTGGTGAATCCCTTAGTCGCCTTTTACGACACCCATGAGAAGCGAGGTGCAATTCTTTACGTCCAGCACCACAGGGAACAATAGTAACTTACTTGATAGTAAGTCATGCTTTTTATTCATAACTAGACTGTTTTTATTATCCAATTTTAGAGCAAAATTATTCTTTTCTTTTGCTGCTGTCTCTAGACTTTGATTTTTCCACATCAAGAACGGAAACCACTTGATTACAATGACAGCTTTGTCATCATCAATTATACCTGTAACAAATAAACTTATTGAAATTATAGAAATCAAAATTATATAAATTGAATCAAATCAAATCAAATCAAATCAAAATGTTTATTTGTGTACACAGGTAATTTTGGTGTTAGTACATTATAGGTAGTCTCTCTGTGTGCTGCCACAGGTGGCATACAAATATTAATACTTAATTAAGCATATTACACAACATTATTAAACAATTAGAATGAATAAATAGAATGATTGTTGTTGTTGTATGTTGATTGAAGTAATAGAGCTCCTTGTAAAAGTTCATTTGAGGAAGGAAGCTATGATGTCAGCCTGTAATTCTCCTAGTGCAGGCGTCCTGGAAGGCAGAATCGTGAACATACATAGAATCAGAATCATTTGATTTGTGTATGGGTAGATAAAGAAACTCCCTTTTTTGTCAGTTAAAAACTACTGCAACACTTACCATTCCAAATTGACTAGCAGTTAGACGGTATATAAATCATTATCATGCTGCCCTACAGTAGCCACTTCAATGGATGCTGTCTTCTGGGATCTTCTGGAATTCCGCTCACCTCTGTTCACATTGTATTTTTAATTGTGCTACATCAATATCAACAGGATCACAAGCTGCAGGCAGTTTTCTTTGCGTTGTATTTTTTTTTTTATGTGTCAGGCGACTTTATCCATGCAGTTTCATGCCACTTTTGTCCAGCAGCTGTGACAATCCTATAAATATAATGAACAATTTTTATAAATATTATCAATCGTTCCGTGTGGTGTCAGACGTAAAGAATTGCACCACCCTATATCTTCTCATGGGTTTCGTAAAAGGCGACTAAAGGATCCACCAGAGGATGGGCAGCAGCGTTCTCTGAGTATTTAACCAACCAACTGCGATCGCCAACCCGCCTGCCAAGCGTGGCGATTATGGCATATCCCCCCAAGCTACTAGGGGGAGGCCAATGTCCAGCAGTGGACGTCTTTCGGCTGAAATGATGATGATGATGATGATTATCAATCGTTATGGATCGTCAAATAACACCGACGCGGCGACGCAGAGTTGAAGAGCAATGAAGCAACACTAAAATTATACCTACATAGCATTGACCTCTATTTCCACACAGTAATGTTATATAAATGTATGCAATAATGTAATCATCATTTCAGCCTAACGAAGTCCACTACTGGACATAAGCCTCCCCCAAGCATATGTTGGGGGGATATGTCATAATCGCCACGCTTGGCAGGCGGGTTGGCGATCGCAGTTGGTAGTTTATATTATATATCATCATCATCATCATTTCAGCCGAAACACGTCCACTGCTGGACATAGGCCTCCCCCAAGCATCGCCACAACGACCGGTCCTGTGCCTTCCGCATCCAGCGGATTCCCGCGACCTTCACCAGGTCGTCGGCCCACCTTGTGTATATTATATATAAATATGAAATATTCAAATGTATATGGAGAAAATAAGGAGTAGGTACCATAGTATAGTAGAACGGGCTGGTTTCCGCAACTCAACGTCCAAGCATACAAAGACAGTAGGTACCATACAAAGACAATATCACTGCCTGCCTGCCTTCAAAGCAATTTTTTCATTGGCCGCATAAATCAGAGCCCAAACTTCAGGTGCAGTCTTTTTTTGACTTTCTAATAGGTTTTTCTTCTTTCAGTTCACTTTCACTGGCAGATGTTTTATCAAAATTGCAGTAATAATCCTTGCAGTCTTCATGTTTTCCTAATACATGAAGTGGACCGTTTCTCAAATCTGCTGCCATTGTAGGCTTGCTACTATTATACATTATAATTTTACGTGCTACTAGAATAAGCTTCATCAGTTCTGGCTTCAAAATATTTCGCCCATAAAGAGGGAGTCTGGTATTCGCTAAAATCTGAAAAAACAAACAAAAATATTAGGTACTTACACACTGACCTTGAGATGTAACTTTACTACTATGAATTATGTAGGTAATTAATTTTATTTCTTTTTTTTAAATATGTATTATTTCTTTTATTAAAACATTGCACACTTTTTTATCAGCACTTGAGGTAAATATATGGAATAAATTACTAACGAAAGTTGTTTATGCCACCTCAATCTACTTTTTCAAAAACAATCTTGACAACTGTTTATGAACAAAGAAAATCTATCACAACTGCAATTTGATTGTGAAAGACTTTCAACACTGTTTGATACAGACACATGAGCTACAAGCTGCTTGTCTATAAATAAAAATGAAAAAAATTCAATTACCTTGTAAAGGGCACTGGTATAGTTCTTGATAACATGATTCTTACATTCCTTTTTTTTCATTAGATTTCCATATGACACTTTCTTTTTCAAGTTTGCAAGTAGAATGTCCAGTATTTTTTTACAGCAATTATGCGCTTTCATGTTGATGTTTCTTCTCATAATATTGACAAGTACTTGTAACAATATTTATTTAGAACTCAAAGAAACAGTAATTTCTAAGTTTGTTTACCACTAATGCACGCCTGAAAATATAAACATTACTTGAAAATTATGCTAATAATAAAAATCAAGTCAAATAAAACTAACTTTGTAGTAAAGAAGATATAAATTTGCATACATAATTGACACCTACAGATTTGATATATTTTTTTAGAGTATGACTACTATAAGACTCACAATAGTTTGTAAACATTAATCAAACATTAAAAGTTATTTTTTAGTTTGAATTAATAATAAAACCTATTTCTACTACTATAAGACTCACAATAGTTTGTAAACATTAATCAAACATTAAAAGTTATTTTTTAGTTTGAATTAATAATAAAACCTATTTCTACTACTATAAGACTCACAATAGTTTGTAAACATTAATCAAACATTAAAAGTTATTTTTTAGTTTGAATTAATAATAAAACCTATTTCTACTACTATAGACTCACAATTCTATGTGTTATTGTTAGTCATAAGGTAGTGTACCTACTTGTTTACGTTAAATCCGAGGACTAGCCTATGCCCGCGACTACGCCCGTGTGAATGTCATTTATCACGCATCCCTCGGGAACTGTTCATCTCTCCGGGATAAAAAGTAGTCTATTTGTTAATCCGGGCTATGTTCTATCTGTATGCCAAATATCATTAAAATCCATATAGTAGTTTTTGCGTGAAACAGTAACAAACATCCACACATCCATACATCCTCACAAACTTTCACGCTTAATTAATAATAGAGTAATAAGTAGGATAGTAGGAAGTAGGTCTTAAATCTTTTAAAAAAATTACCCACAACGGAACCGTTGGGTATCTGTGGTCAGATCAGTTTGTTAGATTGATCTGACCACGGCCACTGTTTAGTGTCCTTGGTTAGACTGATTAAATTACAGTGTCCGTAGTTAGACTGGTGGACGTGGTCAGATGGGTTATTTTTTTTAATCTAACCACGGCCACTGCTCAGTGTCCTTGGTTAGACTGATTAAATTACAGTGTCCGTAGTTAGACTGGTGGACGTGGTCAGATGGGTTAATTTTTTTAATCTAACCACGGCCACTGCTTAGTGTCCTTGGTTAGACTGATTAAATTACAGTGTCCGTAGTTAGACTGGTGGACGTGGTCAGATGGGTTAATTTTTTTAATTTAACCACGGCCACTGCTTAGTGTCCGTAGTTAGACTGATTAAATTACAGTGTCCGTAGTTAGACTGGTGGACGTGGTCAGATGGGTTAATTTTAGTTAATTTAAAAAAAAATCGGAGAAGGTGTATGCATTTAAGGTGAGAGGTTGTTTGTTTTAAATGCTGTGCTCAAGCAAGTTCCATAATGACACCTAGTTTTAAATTTTACCAACAAATTTTCATTGTGGAATTGCAAATAAAAACACTGAATACTGTCACTAATCATGATCTTTGGTAATTCAGATAGTTATTTAGTCTGCTTAGACTGGAAACCGACTCCAATATAATTGGGAAAAAACGAGGAGGATGAAGTATCGACAAAACGAAACGCTGCTACTGCGTCAAAGGCGTCAACATATACATCTTGGATCCTGTGAAGGAACGAGGTATTTTGCCTCTCCAACGCAAAGGGAGGATCTTCCAACCAGGCTGGGTTAACACCCAGCCAGCTGGGTTGTCTGGCGGGCCACGGCCCAACGGTTGGTATCGGGCATCAAACTTTGATAGCGCGATTCTGGATTTTAGACATCATCTATAACGATGGTGTTTGACGACTTCTGTGGTCTAGTGGTTCGAGGGTCGGACTGCTGATCACGAGGTCGTGGGTTCGATACCCACAGGAAACAAATATTTGTGTGATGAACATAAGTGTTTGTGTTGATCTGGGTGTTTCTTATGTATTTCCTTTTCTTTTCTTATATAAGTATGTTATTACAAAAAAAAAGTATGTAAGTATTATATCCATAGCACAAGCTCTGCTTAGTTTTAGACTAGATGGTGCTGTGTAAAAAATGTCCCAAAAATATTCATTTTATTTTGTGACAGCGCGATAGATATCACTACACTCTGTTTCCTGACCATGAATAGAAAAATTCGAGACCCGAACAGAATCTTACAAATTTCCTCTCTACCTTATATGCACGTAGGATATCAGATTATCCTCAAAAATATGTCGGTGCGGCAACTTCGCGATTTTTGCTGCGAATAACCAAACACCTGCCTAACTTATAGGGGGCGACCCTTCAGGATTTTTTGTCAACCTTCGTGCGAGTTGGACCCTCCGTACTTTAGCGACGCTTAGGGATTGCAAGTAATCCCCAGCTTTTTGCTTCATTTTCCAACCTACTTTATGTTTGTATTGTGTGTATTTGTGTGCGTATTTAATAGTACAATGTGTAGTAGTTTAAAAAATACTGGCTTATTGCTTTAGAAGTAATTGCGGACTGGAATTAAACGCTTCATCGCAATCAAAATCAAAATCGACATGAATGAAAGTGAAAATATGTGTCCGGTTGTGTTAGTTAATTCTGCGCTACTTAATTGATTCCTTAACATTTGGCAAAAACATGAAACACAAAAAAGAACAGGCAATTTTTTATAGACATGTCATACGAGCGAAGCTAGGCACTTCGGAGAGCACGTTAAGCTGTCGGTTTCGGTTGTCATACGAATATCCATGGCAGTCGTTACGGGTAGTCAGAAGCCCGAAAGTCTGGTCTAACCTTAGGATGTCGGGATTACCCAGTAACTGGGTTGCGGGGGTCTGATGGCAGTCGCTCCGTGTAAAATACTGATGTTCAGCCGCATTTGGTGAGACTGGAAGCCGACCCCAATATAGTTGGGAAAAAGCGAAGAGAAATATGTCATGGCATACGAGCAAAACTGCGTGCGTTAGCTTGGAACATAAGTGAGGCCGTGGTTATGCTAAATTTCTAGGCTAAAACTAAATATTGGGTATCGAATTACCCACGTCCGTAGGAGAGTACCCCTTTTCCGAATCCCTACACGTGATCCCTGGGTGGTGCAAATCAGGTGACATACTGATGGTAGGCCACGGCCGACGGCTTGCGACCACCCACCGGGCAAAGACGTGCCGCCAAATGACCTAGTCGTGTTCCGGTACGATGCCCGGTGTAGCCACTTGAGAGGATGGGTCGAAATATTTCTCTGCCGACCTCTCACCTTTTCTGGGCAAGCGTGTACCATCGTCGACCGCACCATCGCTTAACATCAGGTGAGGTGGCGGTCAAACGCAAGGCCGTTAAGTATTAAAAAAAATAGCAAACAGTAACTAAAAACTACTGCTTATTTGAGTGTCCCTGCGTGATCGAATCAGAAATGAGGAGATTCGTAGGAGAACGAAAGTAACCGAAAAAGCCCCAAGAATTGCCAAACTTTAGTGGCAGTAGCCAGGCACATTGCTTGCAGAACGAATGACCGATGGCGATTGGGCAGTAATGTTCTGGATTGGCGACCGCGTACTGAAATGCGCAACGTGAGTAGGCTCCCCACAAGGAGGACCGATGTCCTGGCGAAGGTCGTGGAAACCCGCTGGATGCGGAAAGCGCAGGACCGGTCTTTGTGGAGATCCTTGGGAGAGGCCTAGGTCCAGCAGTGGACGTCTTTCGGCTGAAATGATGATGAAGATGATAAACCAAAAACTATTGATCATTTAAACATCTATAGAATCTTACTAAACTCGACATAACATAACAACATAACATAACATCACGCCTGTATTTCCCCGAAGGGGTAGGCAGAGGTGTAATTGTACACCCACATTTCGCCATTTATGTTATAGTCCCATGTAAAAGGGGGCAAGCCTATTGCCATTGACCGGGCACAAATCCAGACTCCGGGCTGCTACTGAGAATTTCTTAATGCAAAAACCCAATAACATTTTGCCCGATCCGGGAATCGAACCCAGGACCCCACGCTCAGCAGTCGCGCTTGCGACCACTAGACCAACGAGCCAGTCTAAACTGTAACTAAACTCTGTAGTCTAACTAAACTCCACATTTAACCAATATAACTGCAACCAATGCAACGTAAGATTCAATTGTTAACGACTCAACAAATCAGTTCAGGGAAAATACCACTCAAAGAAACTACTCCAATCGCTTGTTGTTCCTTTTCTTTGCGAAGAAAACTTGTGCGCACTAACAAGGTGAAGTACGAGGTTGAAGCCATACGACTACTGCATATGCATTTGGAATAAAGAGTGTGTAAGTTGGTAATAGAATCAGAGGTATTACAGTATTACAGATTGCGTAGGTAGTTAGGTTTGTCATAATATTCTTGTTTGTGACTGTTTTCCTTCCTCCATCTACTGAGGATGACCTTTGTAAAATTCTTTTTGATATCATGATGGTGGCTCACATACTTTTTGTGATAACTACGATTTAAAAATAGTACATTACTGTCGAGGCCTGAAATTAAGCAATTGACGGCCGAGTAATATTGGAGGTACGAGGCCAATTAATAATGATTTAATATTTAATTTGATTATTTTTATTGAAGATTTTTACAAATGACTTGTGTCCTTACTACTCCTTACGTATGAATATCGATTCTGATAACGTACCTCACAGGAACAACAGGGTTTTTGTTACATATTGTAAACGCGTATGCGTCGACTTGAAATACTTTTGAAGCATAATTGCTGTGTAGATAAAAAAAATAATTAACAAAAACAAAAAACCCGACTGCGTGTAAAAATAACAGAAAAGATATAAACAAGACTTATCAACACGCAGTCGGAGGCTACGTATGTTTTTGGTCATGAATTACATAATAGTTCATAGGTAGCCTCCGCCTGCGTGTTGATAAGTCTTGTTTATATCTTTTCTGTTATTTTTACACGCAGTCGGGTTTTTTGTTTTTGTTAATTAATTTTTTTATTTTAATTTTTTTCAACCCCCTCCCGGACGGCCGCGTGAGCCAGCCGTCGCGCGCTTTCATTGATGTTATTACGAACAGATTGTGTCCATATTTTGCTGATTTTAAGTCGATAAAAAAAAAATTAAGTATTGAACAATTAATGGAAATGTGTTCTATTACTCATACCGAACCACCAAAAAAAAATTTGCGCACTAGTTAATTTTTTTTCTTGTATAATACTTATGAAGCACCCAGACCAACACTAACACTATTATTTTATTCACATAAATATTTGTGTCCCATGAGAATCGAACCATTCGAACCTATGACCTCGTGATCAGCAGTCCTACACTCGACCCACTAGACCACAGACGTCAGAAATAATTATAATCTACTACTTGGTATTTTGATTGCACAGACCAGTAAGCTACAAGACTCCGCATAAACAAAGTTTTGTATTCGAACGCAGTCGTATAACGTTGGTGGGGTCAGGGGGGCGGACGGCGCGTTATGATTGGCCGGCTCAAAAGTAGCAGCAGTAGTAGAGCTTGTGAAAAAACTCGCTTTAGCAGTAGTAGAGCTTGTGAAAAAACTCGCTTTAGCAGTAGTAGAGCTTGTGAAAAAACTCGCTTTAGCAGTAGTAGAGCTTGTGAAAAAACTCGCTTTAGCAGTAGTAGAGCTTGTGAAAAAACTCGCTTTAGCAGTAGTAGAGCTTGTGAAAAAACTCGCTTTAGCAGTAGTAGAGCTTGTGAAAAAACTCGCTTTAGCAGTAGTAGAGCTTGTGAAAAAACTCGCTTTAGCAGTAGTAGAGCTTGTGAAAAAACTCGTCCGGAGAAGTACTACCACCGCTGCGCCGTACCTATTTCTGCCGCCAAACAGTAATGCTCGCATTGCTGTGTTCCAGTGTGAAGGGCAAGGGTGCCGGTGAAATTGCAATCACATGAGACTTTCCATCTTTAAGTCACAGTTTGGCAAACGCAATTTGCAGTACAATTGAGGCAACAGCCTAGGTGGTATTGCAGTTGTTATGACAACGTGCAAAGGTAACAGCTAAACATCACGTGCACCTTTTGCCCGTTTTGCCATCCTACACTATAAAAAAATTACTTGCAGATAAAATGACTGCAATCAGCTTCCAAAACGACCTTTTCTCTTACTAATAGGATACCTGACACTGATCGTTGAAGCTCTGAAAACTGCAGACAGCAGGATACCCTTTCAAGATAAAAATTAATTATATCTAATCAAACCAAAAAAATATTTTTTACTTGCAAATCTCGCAAAAAATCTTGACAAAAAAACTGCTGCTCCATACGTTTATGTTCATATAACTGGACAAAATGTAGACAATAGCTGTTTTTTTTTCACAATTCTGGATTGGTCGAATAGTAAAAGTTGTGGGACGGGCCGCTAGTAATTAATAAATATAATAAATTATTACATAAAACGTTGTTGTTGTCTTATCTTATTGTTTCTATTGTTTCAGTTACATACAAACCACGTCGGGTTGGTCACCGATACTAGAATCCTGCAGTTTATTAGCGGAGGCCTTCGATCCAGCAAGAACGCCGTACGCTCTAACAACATCTGTAAGTATTCTGTTTAAAATTTATTTATTTATGTACACGTAACACATTTTATTATAGAAAACATATAGGGTATATCTTATCTCAATTATTGGTTTAATTTGGTCCTGTGATGCCACTAAACACTCTACTTTACATCCAAATAGGAAGGCATAATACAAATAAATAAATATTTGGGACCTTTTTACACAGCATCATCTAGTCCCAAACTAAGCAGAGCTTGTACTATGGGTACTAGACAATGGATATAATACTTATTACTTTCTTTTTTTCGTTAATACATACTTATACAACGACGACGACGTCTGTGGTCTAGTGGTTTGAGAGTCGGACTGCTTATCACGGGTTCGATTCCCACTGGACACAAATATTTGTGTGATGAACATAAGTGTTTCTGTTGGTCTGGGTATTTCTTATGTATTATAAGTATGTATTTACAAAAAAAAGTATATAAGTATTATATCCATTGTATAGTACCCATAGCACAAGCTCTGCTTAGTTTGGGACTAGATGGTACTGTGTAAAAATGTCCCAAAGATATTTATAAATATATATATAGCTCTAAAATTGTTGCCATCCCTTGTATCTACTATTAGTAAAAGAGAGCGATAGTTTAAAATAAGTTTAGTTCTTGATCAAGAGAAACGATACCATTACTACAAAACAGAGCCGAGTAAATTACTGCTGGACAAATGAATGTACGGTCGACCGCACGTCAGTGGTAACAGTGTGACATTGACAGCATCTTTATTTCGTAAGCAGTAAGGGCGGTTTTTTGAAGTGAAACTTCTATATAGACTGGGGGTATTAGGATTTTTCTGTCACGAAAAAGCGTTACGGCCGCGTAGATAAAGTCAAAAAGAGCAGAGGCTCTAGTAGGTTCCGAGCCAGTGACTCTCATTTCACAAGTCTAGCAATGTCACCGATATGCTATCGTGACCGATAATATACAGGGTTATTTGTAAAACACCATTAACCTGTCAGGACTATGTTACTAACATCATAAACAAAAACTTTTGTTCTATGACTTTTTACAAAACATAATACATTTACCAAAAACAAACCTTCAAGATTTTGTTGTCCTATCTAACACATTTCATAACATAACATAACATCACGCCACGCCTGTATTTCCCCGAAGGGGTAGGCAGAGGCTAACTCATTTCAACTCTGTATTTTGCTGTACCTACCTACGTCTGCCGGGACGCAAGACGCAAGCCCGACTGGGTGCCTAGCGCTTTTCAGAGATGGCGTGCTTGTATAGCGACTGGCGATTGACATCCATAGCAATCTTGCAGTCCAATTGCCGACAAACTGTGGGCGGGTGCGGGATACGGGCGGGGTCTTGAATTGGCGGGGGGTGGTGAGTGGCCGTTCTGTACGGCGTTAGTACTATTAGATATTCTGTGCTATTACTCTGCCTACTTCGTCTATACATCCGTCTGTCCGTCTGTCGGTCGTCGGTAATATGGAACCCTTAGTGCGCGATTCCAACTCGCACTTGGTTGGTATTAAATAAAATATGCAACAATAACATGTGCTTAAATTCTTACACAACCACAACTACTCAACACTTCTCGCTGTTCTAAATGAAAGCTTAAAAGCATCTTTGTCTTCGGCCAAAAGCCTTCGGTATAAGGCGTGTATTCACTGAATATTTGATGCGCCGAATGTAACCGATGTACGCTCACCGCTAAACTTTGAATTCATTAGCGGGTTAACTTTTAAAACTGTGTGTTTAGGCTTTAAATATTCTGTTATCGGTGTTGTTAGGGTTAACTTTGATTTTGTATTGAGTTGTTTATTTATCAGCTATTTATTTAATAATTAATTTTGGAGCTAGGCTCTTGTCGGTTGCTTCTTTTGTTGTTAACTAAATCGGAGAGAAAATAAGCTGTAATATGTAGAAGGGGTCTTATTGAGAATAGAAACATTGTTTGTCGTGTATTACCTGTATTGAGAATTAGTTAGAAAGAAAGTTGTTCGCGAATTTCACTCATATTGAACTATATATACAAGTTGTATTGGCCGTGGTGGTTGGGCGTGGTTTGCTCGTGACCACGGCCAATGAACTTGGCTGAAACGTCGAGGTTAGTCAAAATGTTTGTTATGTTTTGATTTTATTGTGCGCGACAAGTCCCGTAAATATAGTTCAATATGAGAGAATTAGTTATTTATGAAATGCAAATTTTGCATTAATTTGTGGAAACTTTTTGGATTGTACGTTAACCTCATGTCGAACTCTTTATCATTTGTTGTAATACATATTGTTTTTCCTAATGAAAAAAAATGAACACATCATATCCACTACTTAATGTTAGATTTTCTAGAAAATTTCTAGTAGGTACCTAGATATTTCTTACCTGTTTGTAATCCTACTTGATGGACGGATAGATGACCTCGTATAATAAAGGACCCAAGGACCTAGCACCCATGCTAGTTGGTAGACCCTCTGGTCATTGACCTAATTTTTTTTTCCCACCTGTATGTCTTCATCACGCTGTAAATATTGATTATACTTTGTACATTACTTTGGAAATAAAATATATTACTATAATTTCTGATCTGCAGTCTTCAAAACATGTTTTGTCACTCAAGAGATTGTATGAGAGCAAAAATTCACTGATATTCTTCAAGAACATTACTCCGTTTGTCTCGCGATCGACAAATAACTCGCGAATGGCTATCATATTTCAAAATCTGTGACAAAATGTTGATTGATCGCCCCTACAGTCTTCAACCCTTTAAAGGAAATATCTCAAAGACATATTTTCAAAGGGGTTGTTCAGTAGAGGGATGTTTCAATATTGATTAGCGAATTACGAATTCCTGTCGAGTTCTTTAGGTTTTATTGCACTGTGTGTCATTGGGGAGCGCCTTGGTTTTGATTACCAACAGATTTAACTATTAGTAAAGCTCTTTTGTGGAAGAGCTCGTCCGGGGGAGTAGTACCACCATACCTATTTCTGCCGCCAAACAGTGGTGCTTGCATTGTTGTGTTCCCGTGCGGTCGCTACGCGTGCCGGTGACATTACAATGACATGAGACTTTCCATCTTCATGTCTCAGTTTGGTGAAAGCGACTTGCAATACAATTTAGGCAACAGCCTAGGTGGTATTGCAGTTGTTATGGGCGAAGGTAGCCGCTTAACATCAGGCCGTTAGCTCGTTTCGCCATCCGTATAGGTTACAATAAAAACTTTGTCAGGTCATCTTATACAGCAAACTAGACTACATTTTGAGACGGATTTTCAGTTGCTTTTATAGAAGCTTTGCTCACTAGAACTTACTCCGTTGGCTAAGCGACCCAAAATGTGTCTTCAAACTTGGTCTGATTATAGTGTATACTATGTAGTTTAGCAACAAATACTGAAAACAGGGCAAAGGACAATGCCCACAGAGGGGCCCATTTGTGGCGCCATGTTAAAACTGTATGTTATTCAAAAATTATGTCTTATTTTTTCATGTTTATGTGTTCTTTATCAACATTTCTTTCACTCTAGCATTAAAAACATAATAAATATGTATTAAATTGAATCGTAAGTATATCCTCCATTCAAACCGAATGAAAATGTTGCCAGATATCAGACTATTTCCACAAATAATCGGAATCGATTCTAAATAGTGATACTTCTATGAATACACTTTTACTGTGTTTCAGACAGTGGCGGCTGTACCTTAAGTGCACTCGCGCGCTGCACTACCAGTTCTTAAATTCATAACACCTTTAAAAAGAATCACAAAATATCTAAGACATCAATATTACGCATCTTCTTTTTACTTACGAATAGTTATGAAGTAATGACAAATGAATTTAATCTATAAACTGATGAAGTTAAGACTTATTTTCGCTCGAACAAAAAAGCCCCTGTGCGCTTCGCGGAGCGCACGCAGAGTGCTCATACAACTTCTATGAAATACGAGCTACATGCCCTGGCGCGTGAGACGGAAGATAATTAGTACATTTACTATGAAGAAACTAGCCTAGATTCGTGCGCCGCACGTGCCGAATATTGCCGAGATTGACCGATCGTTGACGAAATGAAGTCGATGCGAGCCGGCCGAAGGGCGGTAGGGGCGTTGCCCTCTCCTTGTCATAGTTCCCGCGCTCGTTTAAATTTCTCCTTGTTTTGTTAGTATTTAGTTTTTTTTCGTTACTGTGACTTATTAATGGTGTAAAAATTAGCATTGACTTCAATCTTGGCTACTACAGTAGTAGTATTTATTGAAATTAAGCATTAATATAACTTTTCAAAACAACTTTTCTTAATTTAAAAGTGAATTAAATAATAAAAAGCTATGGTTATGTGGATTTCTTTTGTTTTCTTAGTACGTTTTTTAGAGAGTCGATTTGGACGGAACCTGGTATTAAAGATGTTTATTGTATTTTAAATCATATTTATAGTATCATTGGCGTATTTTATATTGTAAATAAAACAATACAGTGCACCACCGGTTCTCTGACCCAGCAGCCGCCACTGGTTTCAGATGCTATTATACTAGACTTATCTTGATTGATTGATTTCTTATTTCTTTCTTTCCACAATTTATATCTTTAGATTTCGGTTCTCATGCGTAAATCCGTTAAAAATTATAAAAAATCACTCATATGACGTCAAATCAAAATAAATTGCATAACATATTTTTGAAATCTTTTTGTACAGCAAAATAAGATGATTCTTTGCTTTAAAATACCTATACATTTATTGTAAATATTGAAATATAATACCCAAAAACTTAAAAGCTTGCAATCTTATTATTAAAAAAATACTACAAAATCGATTTCAAAAATCGATTAACAATATAATTAGATATAATTATCATTATCGCCCAACGATGCACGGAGCGTACTTGTCAATCAGTTAAGGAGTTGGATAAAATTAGATTTCTCTTAAACCAGGGTGAAAAAATGCTCTTAAAGCAGAATAATAAAAGATAATTCTTGGTCTACAAAATAAGACTAAAACCGCCGTGACATAGCATTGTTTTTTGAGGGGCCTAAAGCTCCTAAGAGAATAGGCAATGTCCTTAAGACATATGTGGTGGTACTTACGTAAGAAAGAGATGCAAAATATCACATTTCGCGTACATTCGTTGATATCTTTTGATTAACTCTCCAAATATAAATCAATTTCTATGGGGTATCAGGTCGATGGGTGGTACGGAACCCTTACTGCGTGAATCCGACTCACACTTTGCCGGTTTTTCTTCCTTTCCCTTAGAAGCTCCAAAAATATTGTAAATTTAGTTAGCAGTCACCAATAACTTTTTTAAACATTGCGTTTTCTGACCAAAATATTTACATATTTGCGCAAATGAAACCAAAAACACAATTTCGACGAGGATGGGATTCGAACCCACGCGTGCAGAGCACATTGGATTAGCAGTCCAACGCCTTAACCTCTCGGCCACCTCGTCTTATGTGCTAATGTATCAATTTGCAGTGTGCCTAGTATAATAGCTATTTATTATATTTGTTTGATCAAGTGTTTTAATTAAATTATGTAATTTTATACAGAAACAATCATGCCTTTGTATTGTGAATTATTTGGTAGTTATAAATAAATAAATGAATAATAAAAATAATAACATAACAACATAACACATAACATCACACCTGTATTTCCCCGAAGGTTTAGGCAGAGGTGTAATAGTACACCCACATTTCGCCAGTTATGTTATAGTCCCATGTAATAGGGGGCGAGCCTATTGCCATTGACCGGGCACAAATCCAGACTTCGGGCTGCTACTGAGAATTTACTAATGAAAAAACCCAATAAAAAATTTCCCGACCCGGGAATTGAACCCAGAACCCCACGCTCAGCAGTCGCGCTTACAACCACTAGACCAACGAGGCAGTTGCATTGAGATCTATTAACTAGTATATTATTATTTGAAAAGTATCAATCTTTGCCTATATTTAAGAAACTGGTAAAGGGTCACTACCTACCATTACTGTAATTTCCGGCAGGTACAGTCGACTGCATGACAGTGGTAACACTTGAATTCGAAAACCGCCCTTATTGTTTACGAAATAGAGGCGATGTCAATGTCAAACTGTTAACACTGACGTGCGGTCGACCGTACATCCTACTTCTACTAATATTATAGGTAAACGTGAAAGTATGTGAGCATGTATGGATGTATCATGTATGGATGTTTGATACTGTTTCACGCAAAAACCACTGTATGGATTTTAATTAAATTTGGCTTACAGATAGAACATAACCCGGATTATCATATAGGCTACTTTTTATCCCGGGAAGATGAACACTTCCCGAGGGATGCGCGATAAACGACATTCACGTGGGCGAAGTCGCGGGCATAAGCTAGGGGCTCGTAGCGATGCAACGACTGCGCGGATTGTACGATCTGCAAGGTTAAGCTGCACTTGCTGCGGTCAGTCTGTGGATGGGTGACCGTTTCGTTACACATCGAGACCCCTCCGTGCCTCGGAGAGCACGTTAAGCTGTCAGTCCCGGTTGTCATACGAATATCTATGGCAGTCGTTACGGGTAGTCAGAAGCCTGAAAGTCTGACAACTGGTCTAACCTCCGAATGTCAGTATTACCCAGTAACTGGGTTGCGGGAGTCTGATGGCAGTCGCTCCGTGTACAATACTGATGTTCAGCCGCATCTGGCTAGACTGGAAGCCGACCCCAATATAATTGGGAAAAGGCTCGGAGGATGATGATCATAATATTATAGTCTTGTTATGATGTCACTAGTTTTTTTCATCATTATCACAGAAACATGACGTCTGCTAATCACGAGGTCGTGGGTCCGATTCCCACAGGACACAAATATTTGTGTGATGAACATAAGTGTTTGTGTTGGTCTAGGTGTATCTTATGTATATTATAAGTATGTATTTACAAACAAAAAGTATATAAGTATTATATCCATTGTCTAGTACCCATAGTACAAGCTCGTCAAAAACGCCATCATAGCGTGCGTAATTATAGCTTATAAACGCAGCTTCGCAAATTTTGCAACTGGTTTTAAACTAATTTCCCGATGAGCTAGAGACTTTAAACTTTAAATATAGCTCAGAACTGGATGACAATACAATAATAATTCGCTTTCTTTTAAAAAACGTGGTATAAAAAAACTTTTTCATTAAATTGTTTTTTAATTATTTTATTATTTTTAAGAATATAATAGAATACTTAGTATTTATTTGCATTAAACATGGTACAATAAGGTGTTAGAAAACATTTTTTGAACTAATACATGTTCCACCAGGTACTGGCATACAAATTTTTTCATAATCCATGTAATATTTAACAATACTTTTAAATTACAATAGAGTTAATTATAGTTTTTTTTTTTTTATTACTTATTATTAGCATTCATTTACTCTCTTAAACTAATGCATAACTCTTATTTTAACGCATTTACGCATGCGAAGCGAAATCTAAAGATTTAAATTGTTGAAAGAAAAAATCGCTCACGACAGGATTCGAACCTGCGAACCTGCTGGCGTACTGAGCCAGGAGTCGCAGGTTCAAATCCTGCACGTGAGCAATTTTTTTTTTCTTTCCACAATTTAAATCTTTAAAAAAAATTTTAACAACATATCATAACATAACATCACGCCTGTATTTCCCCGAAGGGGTAGGCAGAGGTGTATAGTACACCCACATTTCGCCTGTTATGTTATAGTCCCATGTAATAGGGGGCGAGCCCCCTATTTAATTATTTTTTATTTATTGGAAATGGTCGTAGACTAGTCCCAAAATAAATACAAATACCTAGTAAATAGTTAAAGAAAGAAAGAAAAAAGAAAGAAAAATATTTATTTGACACAACTGAGACACATACAAAAGAAAGGATATACATGAACAAGAAATAGATATAGTGAAGAAGTAACAAAGCGAGGAAAAAGTCATTGACAGTTATGCGCCATGTGTGTCTCAAAATTGTGACAAATGGGTGTCCAGCTCAGCATATTGCCAGGTTATTAAACCTGACGCTGGTATTCTGCTGGATCCCTGTTGTGGCGTAGGATGTTAACATTTTTGTGTTATTTTCCAGTTCTTCCTGAGTATGGTATCTTGCACGCTGCCGGTGCCGGCGGGGATCTTCGTGCCTGCCTTCAAGATGGGAGCCTCGCTGGGGCGCTTCACCGGAGAGGTCATGCACTACTTCTGTCCCTTAGGGGTAGCGTATGGAGGGCACATACAGAAGATATTACCTGGTGAGTAGCGAGGTTTAGCTACCAAGCCAAGGTTAGAACTTGGATGGGTTTGAGTTCTTGTTATGTTATAATAAAACAAAGTTTAACCGGATTAAATCGCGTATATTATTTAAATTGGTTTAATTGGTAATTGGTATTTGGTTGTTTTTTGTTAATTAATAATATTGTACCGTAGATTAAAATATATTTTTTGAAATATTTGTAAAGACGCTTGTCATCTTAGTCTACCTGCGACCACGAAATGCTGCAAAGCTTTCGAAACGTCAGGGAAACCAATTTAAATAATATACGCGATTTAATCCGGTTAAACTTTGTTTTATTATAATGTGTAGTGATCGCGAAAACCTAAGAAGTTCTTGTTATGTGTTTAAAACTAGCGCTCCGATAGTACTTAGTAACTGTGGTACAGTACGACACAAAAAATAAGGCGCATCGTCAATATTGGTTCGCGCAGTCACGAAAAGACGATCGACGAAAACACCCGAAACATAAAAACAATGTAATCAACCTTGTGCAATGCTCATAAGGTGTTAAAATTGATTGCCGTGACGTCTTTTTCTATTTCGCTCACACGCTACCGTACTCTAGCGGCAGTGGCTGAGACATTTGGCGCGCAGCGATGCTGTTTTCTGATTGGTTAACCAATTTCCCGCGTATTGTGTCATCTGCGCAGACACATCGGTTGGCCATATAAAATGTGTACTACTGTAACATGTTATCGTGAAATAGACTTCTCTTTTTGAGTTTGTACAGTTTTTTTTCTGTCTCTGTATTTTCTTTTGATGTTTTGTTATAATCTGTGCAAGATCAAACATTTTCTTTTTTGTCAAAAGAATGGCTATCGGTGATGTTAAATACTGGCAATACTGGGTTATGTGCTTATTGGGGAAGAGCTAGACCCATAGATTATACACTAATATGGAAATAGATGTGCAACTCTATGAATTTTAATTTTAAGATTTACTTACGTGAAAAATAGATGGCGTTGATAGCAACTTGACAATTTGTTCTATTCGCCGCTAGATGGCAGTATACATGATTTCAATATATATATATACAGGTAGGTACGTATTTCATGTAGGTAGGTATTGCATCTAGGTACCGTCAAACTGGATGAACAGGGATGCAGGGGTGAATGGGTACAAAAGTTGGGCAACGATTTAAATATTGAATTAACATTGTTTGATGCTAACGAAGACTAGAATGTTTACCAAATTAAGCCATTGTTAGCAACAAACTATGATAATTTCAATGTTAAATCCTAGCCCAGTTTTTATACCCATCCGCCCCTGCATCCCTGTTCACCCAGTTTGACGTTATTTAAAGGGAATAGTAGAAATTAAAAATCCAAAACATTCAATTTATTTTTATTTTATTATTTTTACATTAAAAGAATTAGAACGCTAGTTCTGCTTGGTGTTTTATTTTATCCCTGTCATCTCTGTCAAAGTTGCTAATTTTTCAGATAAAATTCTGTTCACACCTGAGCACCAACTGTGAATAATTACAGTAATAGCCAGATTTATGATAAAATTAATTAAATTACTCTTGTGTAATGTGCAAGTCAAAAACGAGAAGTCACAAATTGATTACACATTATGTTAATATTTTCTTGAATTTTCGTTTTTTCAGGGTATGAGAAAATGGTGTTATATGGACTATTAAATATTTCTGTTAATAAATTAATTCGTCAGAAGGATAGTTGAGGGACTTTTTAGTAACATCTCTTATAAACGTGTAATTTTTGTTATTGGCATAATTTTTAGTTACATTTCTATGACATGTTTTACAGTTTTTATATAATGTTTTAAATTTTTTACAATAAGTCCGCCAACATACCGCTTCGACTCCTCATTTACAGGTGTGTTATTTCGATGCTCCTCATTCCCTAATATTCCTAGTAAAGGGTTGATTTCAATTTGTGAGCTCTCTACAATTTCTTGATCTTGCGGTATACTTTTTTTATTTGTAAGTAAATGCTTTAAAGATTACATTGGCTTATTGTTATAATTTTCACAGGTTTTCAGTTATTTCAATAACACGTTTCATAAATAGTAAATAAATAAATAACATTTTCAGAAACATCTATAATCTCTGCATTTTCTTATTTGTCTTATTTAGTAAACAATCTTGGCATGTCTTTTTAATGCAATTCGTCAATAATAAATATCAAAAGACATTGTGTTAACAATTTCAAACACTAAATAACATTTATTAACCTAAATACATGTGCAGGAACTAGTAATGATATTTTAACAGTAGTTATTTGAATAAAGAGACATGCCAAGATTGTTTACTAAATAAGACAAGAGAAAAAAAACAGAATTTAACTAACAGAACACACTTCCCTATACAACTATCCGTAGGCCATACAAATAATTTTGCTGCACTTCATTTGGTTGAAAGGTATACAAAACATTTTGTCTCCTAAAATTAAAACACTTGTTACCTAACGTCTATGGCATACACTTTAAAAAACACTTACTTGATAAGAACCTCAGGGCTGCAGACACTCTTTGACTAAATACTTGTGCCGTACTTTGAGTAAAACTTTTTTTTCAGATGGTAATTTGGCTACAGTCTTTTTTAAATTGTCTATAATAAATTTATTAACACCTGGTTTCAACGGTATTAAGTTAAGCAAAATTTTCTGTATACTTCTTTTTGGTGGTAATTTTGGCTTTGTTTATGTATAGTTAAAGCCATTTTTTTTTCTTGAATCGCGCCCTCTTGGTTTTTTCATAAATTGCTGCTGGATTTTAGTAAATAAATAAAATTGAAGGCTCAGGGAGCTTCTCAACAGCTTCGATGAAGGAACGACATTTTGACCATTTCTCTGCCTTTCTTAACTTGCCTTTCTTTTTTTTGTGCTAGGGTTTAAAAAAAATCTTGCGCTTTTAATAATTTGACTAAATTTTGATGACTCCTTTAAGTAGTTTATTTTCCTGAAGTCAACACTGAAAGAAACAAAAACATCCAACATTAATTAAAATAAATAATAAAAATCGAATGTACCATAAAGAATATAAACCTACTATCCTACTAATATTATTATTATTATAATATTATAAACGTGAAAGTTTGTGGGATGTATGGATGTTTGTTACTCTTTCACACAAAAACTACCATATGGATTTCAATGAAATTTGGCTTACAGATAAAACATAACCTGGATTAACATATAGGCTACTTTTTATCCCGGGAAAATGAAAGTTCTGAGGGATGCGCGATAAATGACATCCACGCGGCTGAAGCCGTGGGCATATGCTAGTAAATAAATAAATAAATATTAAAAAGTATAACATTTTTAAGTACCTACCATTATGCTTTTTTCCATGATTTGGTTTATGTGGTACTGAAGCAGAAGAAGTTCCTTGTATTGCTGCAGATGCAGTGTTTACAGGTATATTAATATTCTGAGTAGAAGGCTGTGAGACTTGCTTGTTTACTGTAAAAAAATATGGGGGTGTTAAACAACAGACAACAGATACAATATAGTATTTAAGAATAACTAACCACTATAAAAACCATACTGATATGAAATGAACATCAGTATGGTTTTATGGAAAAATACTTAAAACTATTTAAACTCATACAAAACACTACTTCTTCTTAAAGCCGCGTCTCCTGCGACCATATTTTTGATATTTCTAATATCTAACATGATTTTCTAACAAAATGGGGGCGTGGTCTAGCTGTTTGGCTACATGTGATTGGCTTAAGCAAAATGTTAACATGCTTTGTTAGAATTTTTTTTTTGGTTTTGGCTCAGGAGACACGGCTTAACATACACAATTGGTTTAATTTCGACCACAAGCGATACTAAATAAAATTATAAGGTGTTATAAAAATAAAACTTGCTTGAAATTATTTAGTACAAAGTTATTATTACTCACCATTGAGTTTACATCCGAAATAGCATTTTATCTGCATGTTTTTGTTCTGCATCAAACAAATAATATCCAATTGGAGTACACAGACGGAGGGCAAGTATACAAAAGCCGGGTCAATCAGTAAGGCAAGTATCACGAAATCCAGGGGTGGAAGCAAGAGTCAATCAGTAAGGAATGTATCACGAAGTCAAGGGCCAAAAACAGGGTTCACAGTAAAAGCAGGTGTCACAAAATCCAAATCACTACACTTGAGAAATCCGAAAACTATTTAAAGTTATTAAACTGTAACGACAAACAAAACGAAAGCACAAAAACTTTGAATTGAACTGTCAAGTGTCAATCTGTCATTTCAAGTTATTATTAAATTTTCTACCATGTACTATTAGATTGTTATTTATTTACATCATTTTATTTAAATTTTATACAATAAAGATTTAAAAAAAGTACATTTGAGCAAACTTGGAGCATTTAATACCAACATAGACAATTTTATATCAATGTTTTATTTAACAGCTTTTGTTCCATGGTAGGTTTATTCTACTATTTTTGCGGTTCAAAGTAGTATGGCAACACTTGATTTTACTGATGCTAACTAGCTCCATCTATCAAGCAATAGATGAAATTTTTATCAAAAGTTTGAGAAACTTGACCTATAGATGTCGCCACCTTCCATACATTTGTTTTTTACTGTCAATCGTATGAAGGTTTCACCCCCCTGGCTAGACCTAGAGCTCGTTGGTCTAGTGGTCACAAGCGCGATTGCTGAGCGTGAGGTCCTGGGTTCGATTCCCGGGTCGGGCAAAGTGTTATTGGGTTTTTTCATTAGGAAATTCTCAATAGCAGCCCGGAGTATGGATTTGTGCCCGGTTAGTGGCAATAGGCTCGCCCTATTACATGGTACTATAACATAACTGGCGAAATGTGGGTGTACTATACACCTCTGCCTACCCCTTCGGGGAAATACAGGCTTAATGTTATGTTTATGTGGGGAAGAGCTTAATTGTAGACTCAGGAAGTAGGAGTCACTGCCTCTCGGGAGGAGATGCCATGTGCAGGATGCACATGGCATCTTCTCCCGAGAGGCAATAATTGCATTAATCATAATTATCAGCTCGAATCGAAACGATTTTAATTGATAAAAATTGTACGGTTAGTAGATTAAAATATTTTTTTATAAATTTCTGTAAAGACGCTTGTCATCTTAGTCTACCTGCGACCACGAACGCTGCAAAGCTTTCGAAACGTCA
The DNA here is from genome assembly GCA_949699075.1 of Asteroscopus sphinx. Taxonomy (NCBI): domain Eukaryota; kingdom Metazoa; phylum Arthropoda; class Insecta; order Lepidoptera; family Noctuidae; genus Asteroscopus; species Asteroscopus sphinx. The sequence continues at coordinate 17,192,294 of OX453024.1, forward strand.
GGAAAACCCATTTAAATAATATACGCGATATAATCCGGTTAAACTTGTTTTAAATGTATTTATATTTTTTATCTACACTCGTATCGTAAAATTCGAATTATGAACTCGAAAGTAATGTCATAATGACATACTTTACGCACATGCACCTGTAACGAATTTAAAAAGTTTCATTACGATACAGTTTGCTGAACAAAACAATGCGGTAATTTAATTTTTTTTCCATAACCGCACTCTTCAGCCCAACTAAGGAGTTTTTAATGCCACTTCGACCTAACCAAGGAGTTTTCAAACCTTTTTTTTAGCAGTCGTACAGTTTGGCACCAATGAGTACACAAAATTCAGGGTGGCGCCACTTGTCATACATTGAAAATTTTTATCGTTTAAAATCGCGTTTTTGGCAGAACTTTTGATTGTCATATTGCTTTTAATTATATTTAAGTGTTTACAGGCATATTTTTTGTATGAAGAAACAGAGATTGACGGAATCCTGACAAGGATAGAAAATTAGTTCCGATTATAATGTTTTCGCCAGACTATATTTCAACACACTTGCTCGTAAAGTGGCTCTTATTGCATCGCTTTTAGGTTCATAATGTGGCTTATAACGCACGCGTGCTTTTTTCATTACATTACTTTACCGTTTATTTTTAAATCGCATCAAAGAGTTTTTATGCCTGAACTAAATTAAACATTTTTGGGAATAAATCAACTGTATTAATTAAAATATGCTATATAAACATTTTATTTCATCAAATTATTAATTTTTGTCAACAAATTAATATTAATTTGTGCTTTAAATAAAAATATCAATTTATAATATTTTTATATTAGGCTGTATGGCGGTTTCCTTCGACCACCTGCGCGCGCATAGCTGTATGTCACCGCGCGGTCCGCGCGCCATTTTTATCATTTTTCACAAATTCAATATTTGTCTAAAATGTGTAATTTATGTTTTTTTTCCTCGCAAGTGTGTTGAAAAACGTCGTATGACACGCGTGAGCATTGACTATTATACTCTCGGCTCCATCACGCCCTCGCCTTCGGCTCGGGCTGCAATCCAGCCTCGAGAATAATAGTCAACTTAGCTCACTTGTATCATAATGTACTATTATTTGCAGGAGGCTACGCGGTGGTCGGCGCGGCAGCTTTCACGGGAGCTGTCACACACACCGTGTCTACTATTGTTATCGTCAGCGAGATGACTGGACAGGTACAGAAGCTTTGTGTTTTTTGTCTCACTAACGGCCAAAATTAATATCCAATCTATCCACGATTTGCCCCACTAGAGATAGGAATTTGACATAAATGAATGAATAAGTGAACACACACACAGACCCCACACATACGCTTATGTAACTCCTAGCAAAAACTCAAACGCACTACACAAATTTGCACACTTACTCATTTAACGCACATACACACACACGACCCACCTCCTCATACCTCCACACTCACACTAACATACATGCCTATCAATTTTAGAAATGATTGTACTTACATTTTGTTTGCTTGTTTTTATTTTTCTTTTTATTATTATTTATAAACTCGGAATGTATAATATGTGCAATAATCCTTCCATATCGATAGGGGATCGGAACTGTCTCTCCTAAACACAGGTTACTTTGTTGCCTATCTAGGAGAACAGTACTCTACCCTTTAACTAGATTAAATAAGTACTTAAATTGTAAGCCTGTGCTAAAATCCTTCCATGTAATCTAGTCCAAGTTTAACAAATAAATAACTATAAATACTGAAAAAAAAAGAAAAAAAAAACGCCATACAAAATATGTCAAATTTCTATCTCTAGTAGGGTAAATCGTGGATAGATTGGATATTTATTTTGCCCGTATATCGTCACATTAACTCCGATAATTTCATGGTGAATGTTTATAAAGTATAAAATAGATTCTATAGAAAACAAATTGGGAAAAAAAACGTTTTCATTGCAGACTGTATGGGGTATTATAATTTTTTTGACGTACTAATTTATTTAAATCTGAAATTGCATTTTTAGGACGCTTAAGAGGCTTTTTAGGGTTCCGAAGTCCTACAAGGAACCCTTATAGTTTCGCCATGTCCGTCCGTCTGTCCGTCTGCCCGTCTGTCCTAATCCTTTACAGCTTAATAACTTCTACATTTATAAACATAAGTAAATGAAATTTTGTTAAAAAATAGTCTACATATAGATCTCAATTTTAAAAGAATAAAAAAATTGTTTTATTTTAGGGGTGGCGTCCATACATGTGAAATGGGGAAAAAAAAAATTTTTTCGCTGCACCCCCTCGTGTGGGATATCATTAAATAGGTCTACTAAAATGAAGGTAATGTTTGATACACCACTTTTTTATCAGGTGTACCATCTGCGAAATATAGCCCACCAAAGTGGCTTGCAATGTGTCCCCCCCCCTGCCATTTCTAAACTATGCAACGTAGAAACTTATAATCTTCCACATTGATAGACCTTTGTGAAAACTCTCTTTTAAAATTATTTCGAGTATAATGTGATTATAATTTTTTGAGTTATAGACAGAAAACTGAAAAATACTTAAAACGTCCTAGTTCAAAGGTCATTGACCTTAGAGAAAAATTTTCATAGCAAATAATGCTCCTTTAGCTACTTTCTATTTGAAAAAAGCACAAAAAGTAACTATGAAATGCCACGCTTCTTCAATTTGGCTTCTTGAATTTATCGCTAGATGGCGCTACTAACAACACGCTCTGAGTCGCGAATGCTGCCGATTATTGCAAAAACTAAAATAGCCATGATTAATATTCGATTTGATTCGTTTGTAATTACAGCTACTTAAGGAACCCTATAATACTGAGCATGGCCCGACATGCTCTTGGCCGATTTTTATTAACTCGCTTTCAGTCATGTCTGTCTGTTGAGTGCAAATTTTGCAATCGATTTTAAAATAACTTCCCGATCATCGGGAAAGTTTCAAGTCTGTACTGTGAAGGAACGAGGCATAGATTATATACTAAACTAGAGATAGATGCGCAACTTCGCGTTTATTTATAGCGTTTTGGTCCCGTGCTGACAAACAGAGGGCGCTGTAAAAGGCGCGAAAATTTAAATCTCTAGTGCGACTTAAATTTTTCCATGTATGAACGAACGAATTTATTAATATTTTTGAACGAGGTATCAAGTTCCTCCAACCAAAGGGAGCATCCTCCGACCAGGCTGGGTCTGCGCCTGGCGGGTACTGCCCAGCGGTTGATGTTGGGCGCTTGTATGCACGCTATCCCGAAAAGGGGCCATTGTACTCATCATTATGAACAACTTTTACTAGGGGCACCAACTCTGAAAACGAAAAAAAAGGTGGTCCCTACATTTTATCGATTTAAGTGAACTAAATGTAGGGACCAACTGATTTTTTTTCGCGATTTCAGTGTTAGTCCCATAGCAAAAGTTGTTCATAATGATGAGTACAATGACCCCTTTTCGGGATATAAGCGATTAAAATTTCAGCATGTATAAGCTAAGTTGCGTGTCACACTCAGCGTGCGTGATTCAGGATTTCTGTCGTCATAGACTACGTCTACGACAGTATTAGTTCCCATGTAGCGGGATAGATGTCGCGGATTTGCGAGAAAACAATGACAGACGAAGGTCATAGATAGTCGAATGATACTTTATAAACAGATAAATTGTCTAGATAAACTTTGATATAATAAATCATGCAGTATTAGCATAAAAGTCGCGTTGAGTTATACCTACGACGCCTTTGCCTAGGGCTATCATCGTTAAAAAATGTTGCGTATTTTTAATCTATGGACATCATTATTTTTAAATAATTATACCTTTCCGGTGAAGAAATGTCATCATTTCTTTTGGGATTACTAGTCTCAATTTTAAATTGTCTGATAAATGAGAAAACTTTGTTAAATGAAAATAATGAGCATTTATTTATCTATAATAAATTTTTATAAATAATTATTATAAAGAGGAAAGATTTGTTTGTTTGTAATCGATAAACTTTGAAACTACTTAACCAATTTTAATAATTCTTTCACCATTCGAAAGCTACTTTATCCAGATTCCAGAGTTAACATAGGTTATATTTTATTTTAGTACGCGTGCGAAGCCGCGGGCAGTCTAGTTTGTAATATAGAGCAAGAACAAAAAAGATATTGGAATGCTACAAAACGCCCTTAATAACCATAAACTAATTTCTACATAGAATATACACCCAAAAACCATCACCCTCCTAGGGCAGTCAGGTAAACACTCAATTTTTTTAACGTCTAACAACAACCCCCTAAAAACGGTGCCCTACAATTAAAAACATAAAAAAATGCGTAACAACCCTGTGATCATTATCCGATCCGAGGGATTATACATTATTTAGATATTCGCACAAACTAAGTATTTATCGCATGCCAGCTTAGTGACTAAAGCACTGGCGTACTGAGCTAGGAGTCGCAGGTTCGAATCCTGTTCGTGAGCGATTTTTTTCCTTCCACAATTTAAATCGTTACATTTCGCTTCGCATGCGTAAATGCGTTAAAAATAATAAAATAATAAGTACTCTTAATATTGAAAATACTGTTGATTGAAAAAAATGGTACTTCAAGTGGATTTAATTTAATTTTTTTAAGCAAGTAAAAATTTAAATAAATAAAATAACAAATAAATAAAAAAAAATTTTTTTTTTTTTTAATAATTTTTTAATTTCTTTTTTTTTCATTCAAAGATTTTTCAAAAGTTTCTTCCCTGAGCCGGAAATCGAACGTTCAAATATGCCAAAAAATATCATAATCTGTATTTTTATGCCAATTTAATTTATAGCGATTGGTGGGAAATCATTCCAGCAAACATTGTGTCCTAGACTGAAAGAAGAGCACAAAATCTAACATAGCACAGAATCTACATTTAAGCGGCCCAGATCTATCAACAGAAGACATAAAATACAGAATGGTACTTCTCCGCGACTGTATTAGTTCGATTCCCAGTTCAAGCAAGGGATTTTAATAATCTTTGCAAGCAATTCTTCCATTTAAATATCAAAAAATACCAGGCCCCTCAGAAAGTATTGCGAAAAAAAGTTTTTATATATGGGAGACTGGCCAGTTATAATGTTTTTCGAAAATATGATTATTTATAAGTAAAAATAAGTAAGTTCCAATTTCAAAATTTCCCTCCACATTTTTTGCGAGTTAATTCAAAGTATTGTGTCTCACTGAAATATGGATCTGCGCCGGGAACATTTTAGAGCTATGATTTTATACGATTTCAAGTGTCGCCTGAAACCGGATGAATCGTACGATAGACTTCAAATGGCATTCATGGATGAAGGCCCTTCCAAGGCAACCGTGTATCGTTGGTATAACGAATTCAAGCGCGGTCGACCAACTTTGGGGGATGACGAAAGAAGCGGTCGCCCTTTGACGGCTGTTACCGAAGAAAACGTGCTAGCAGTGAAAAATTTAATCCAAGACAATAGGCGAATTACATATCAGGAGATTCAACACATATTGAAGATTGGATCGGGAAGCGTTCACGAGATTCTACACAGCCATCTTCGCGTGAGGAGGATAGTATCACGCTGGGTGCCGCACAACCTCACCGATGCTCAGAAGCAGGCCCGGGTGGAATGGTGCCGTGATATGCTTAACAAATTTGAAGCAGGCTCGTCTCGGCGTGTTTACGACATCGTTACAGGTGATGAGTCCTGGATTTATCAATACGACCCAGAAACCAAGCGCCAGTCGACTGTTTGGGTGTTTCAAAATGAGCCAACGCCTACCAAAGTGAAGCGATCTAGAAGCGGGGGTAAGATTTTGATCGCTAGCTTTTTTAATTTGACTGGCCACTTGGTATCAATTCCCTTACGGGATCAAAGAAGCATTAATGCCGAATGGTATACTACCAAATGTTTGCCAGAAGTTTTCTCTGTTATAAGCAACAAGCGACCAAACACAGGGCTCCGCGGGCTACTGCTCCACCACGACAATGCACCTGCGCACACCGCACTCAAAACGAGGGACTTCCTGGACAGCACGCCAGTCAAACTCCTGGGTCACCCTCCTTACAGCCCTGATCTAGCACCGTGTGACTTCTTTTTATTCCCAAAAATAAAAAATCAGCTCAAAGGGATACAATTTTCGTCGCCGGAAGATGCGCTGGCTGCGTTCGAGCAGGCTGTAAACGAGGTGTCTGCGGCGGACTGGAAAAAGTGTTTTGAAAACTGGTTTAGGCGCATGAATCTTTGTATAGAGGCTGGTGGAAAGTACTTTGAAAAGATTTGATAAAAATATATGTACGTATAGAACATTTTTTTTTAGTTTCGCAAAACTTTCTGAGTGTCCCACGTACCTTTAAGGTTTAAACAAGTATTGTCAAGTTTTTATTCATAAAACAATTTATATAATATTTCACCCAGTCTCTCCTCAAGCACCTTATAAATACTTAAGGAAGTACCTTCAAAATAAATAAATAAATATTCAAGAGCCATAATTTCGCGAAAAAGAAGATAAACAATTAGCGTTTCCGTCCATTTGAAGGCGAACTGGTCATTATTTAAAACTTTTAACTAGTTTTGCCTAAAAGGGACATCTTCATGACCTAGGTCATCCACTGACCGCTCAATGCCAGGGTCTTTGCAATAACAATCATGGTCGACATTTTTATTGAATGAACTTGGGATTATAATACTATGTAGTTGACTCTCGAGGCCTCGTTCGCTTTGTATATATTATATAACTATACTTATATAATATAATAAAGCTGAAGAGGTTTTTTGTTAGATTGTTCATTTGTTTTTTTAATTCAATTATAAATTAAAATGTTTTTTAACATAACATCATGCCTGTATTTCCCCGAAGGGGTAGGCAGAGGTGTAATAGTACACCCACATTTCACCAGTTATGTTATAGTCCCATGTAATAGGGGGCGAGCCTATTGCCATTGACACACAAATCCAGACTCCGGGCTGCTACTGAGAATTTCCTAATGAAAAAAACCCAATAACACAAAATGTTTTTGGTCTTGCAGATCACGAACATGACGCACGGCGAGCACTACATCATCAAGCTGGACACGGTGAGCGAAGACGCGGCTGGCGAGACCGTGGCGAGTGACCAGCCGCTGCTTAAGGAGCACACCGTGCGTAAGTAGCACATTATATCATCAAGCTGGATACGGTGAGCGAGGACGTGGCCGGCAAGACACTGGAGAGCGATCGCTCGCTGCTTGGATGAACGAAATCTGGACAGATTTGGATACTGTATAGGAGTCTGGGGTGGTGCCTGTAAAACCCATATGATACACTTGGAGAGAGCACAAAGGTCTCTACTAAAAGTCATGATGTTTAGACGATTCAGATATCCGACTAAACTATTGTACGAAAATTGGCAATTGCTATCAGTGAGGCGATTGTATTTATTTCAAATAGTGATTAAACAGCATAGAATCACTCCGTATAATGAGGTAGAGTATAATAAAAAGCGTATTATACCAGGGCCCCGAGTCTGCTAATTGACAAACGCTTCAGTTGGGTGTCGGTAGTGTCGGTGGAATAGTTTTAGCCATTTGGTATTCTACTAGTTATTTTGAGACCAATGGCTTTCCAATGACTTTCCACTGAACTGCCATTGACTACAATTCAACTGCCATTGGACTATTTGCTATTCTGCTGTTATTTGACGTTTCCTACAATCGTCTTACGATGATTTTTTTGCCATCATATTTTTTTTTAATAAATTTTTTTTGGTGATATTAGCTTTGGTCCTATAATAAATGTTTTTCATACATCGAATGTGTACATACATATTCGTTTTTTTATGCGATTTCAGGATTGGTCCCTTACTAAAAGTTGTTCATACAAATGAGTACAATGACCCCTAAAGCCATTTTCAAGAACACGTTTTATGTCTATAGTATTGCCGGGTAGTACCTACGCTAAAAACATAAACGTAAAAGTTGTTCATACGGATGAGTATAATGACCCCTTAAGAGGTTTCATTAACACGTCGTATGTCGATAGCATTACCGCGTTGCACGCTCAAAACGTAAACGTAAAAGTTGTGCATACGGATGAGTATAATGACCCCTTAAGAGATTTTCAATAACACGTTGTATGTCGATAGTATTGCCTCGTAGTACGCTCAAAACGTAAACGTAAAAGTACCAAAAGTTGCTCATACGGATGAGTATAATGACCCCTTAAGAGGTTTTCAATAACACGTCTTATGTCGATAGTATTACCGCGTAGTAAGCTAAAGACGTAAACGTAAAAGTTGTTCATACGGATGAGTATAATGACCCCTTAAGAAATTTTCAATAACACGTGTGTCGATGTATAACCGCGTAGCGTAGTACGCTGTCGATATACGTGTTATTGAAAACCTCTTAAGGGGTCATTGTACTCATCCATGTGAACAACTTTTACTATAGGACCAACCCTAAAATCGCCAAAAAAATATCAGCTCTTCCCTACATTTGTGTTCACATAAATCGACAAAATGTAGGAAACAGCTGATTTTTTTACGTTTGATGTGTTTTAATTATTTTATAGACATGAAAATTTTGTAGGTAATATCAACAAAATCCTTAATTTAAATATTCCATTGATAATAACATAAAAAAAGTTTGATAAAAAACAATACAACTACTAATGGTAGATTTAAATGGGCCACATCGATTTGAAAATAATTGATATCCCATTACCATTCTATTGCCATTCCGACGAGATTGACATTTAAGTTTTAGCAGAATACCCATTTTGTCATAGTTGTATAGAACAAACAGATCAGCCGTAAGTAAATAAAGTAGGTTTAATTTATGTTGTACACTTGTTTCTGTCCTCTACATTCAACATCTCTCTATCGCTCTAAGGTTTGCTGTTAGAAAACTCAGTTCTGAGTTAAGCCCGCCGATGTACTATCGACAAATCGTACGCCTTTCCACCTCAAGGTTTCTTTTCGTCTGGCACTGATTCACTGAAGAAACCCTGCCCCCATGGTCCTTTGTTTTCGTCTACCAATAGAATGTCGGGACGGCACAATATTTTTTGCTCTTGAGATATACAAAGCAACATTATGACTTGTTGTGAAAATGAAACAAATATATTATCAGTTAACCATTACTCAGCCACAAACAATGTCACAGTAGAGTGTAAAAAATACTATTGATAAATGCCAGTTGAACTGTGCAACTTAAGTGGAAGTACTAGCTGAGTTGGGTATTTGTTATGCAGCTAAATTACTGACTCATATTTCTAACAGATTAATCTAGGTTTGTCAGATTAGATAATTCAATTTAATTCAATTCAAGTCAAATAATATATTTCACAAAAAGTGTTAGTAACAATAAACTTTCTTTACACACTAGAGTTAGTTTGATACAAAATAAAATAAAAACATGAAAAAATAAGTTATTTATGAATGTAAGTAGGTGGTAAGTTATACTTAGACTCCATTTGAAATAACATTAGAAATGTTAACAAACCCTTATTACAGTAAATAATTGGTATTGTAAATACGTATTTGCTTTTGTCATCTTATGCCCACGGAATAGAGGTTAAAATCGGTTGAGTAAACTGTCAGTAGGTTTTTTAATGATTTTGGTTTTTGGTTTTTTATTTTATTTCATAATACAAACCCCAACCAACCAAGTCGCTGTTAATGTTACTTGACTCAAAAAAAAAAAAAAAATTAAGGGACTATGGTCGCTTTTGTAATAAGGTCCCTATATTCAAGATTTACTAAAGCAAGTTTAAAGCATAAAACCTAAAAAAACATAATACACGTTTAAAACAAAAGCTATTTAGAAAAGGTTGATACAAAATACTTTGCGGATAAAGATCCGTGGGAATGAACTGCTAGCCTATTAGACTGATTAAAAAAAACGTTAATAAGTTCTAAGGATACTTGCGAATAATACCATCTTCGATCATTCTTTGTTAAAATAAAAAGTCCTTATTTCAATACAAGTTCCTTGCAACATCTGCCAGTTATAAAACACGGTGCGGTGCAGTTTGAGCAAAAAATGGTTAGCTGTCCAAATCAATAAAGCTGCCTGTAAAAACTAACAAAGGCTTAACTGTGGGTGAAGGTGTCGTAATAACGTAAATAAGACTAGGTTATTAGGTATTTGTTTATAAAACTGCTTCAAATTTCGTCTTGTTCCTTATAACTATTAGTTCAATTGACATGAGATTTCGTGGTAAGTAATTTAATTAACTTCTTCTTCTTCTCAATTAACACAATTATTGTTAAACTAATTCAAGTTTTCAATAAAATTCAAATAATTTGTTCGGCGATTCTGTTGCACATTTTGATAAAACTAAACCAGACTAAATGCATCTGTTACTTTAATTTTCTATTGAAACAGAAAAAGACAAACGCCATTAGTTTAGTCCTTTCAAAGTGCGCAACTGAATCGACATCAATAGTATTATTGTTAATGATTTCACATTTTTTTACTGGCTACTTTCTTGCTGTACTACCTACGCCGTAGCCTACGTCGTCGCCCAAATCTTCGATGTTTAAACAGAAAACAAATGAACAGAAATTAACAGGTAGCAAGGAGCACGAAGCAACTGCGAATGACCAAACCCGTGAACATAAATCACAGAACTATTGTTCCTAGTCCGTTAAAGTATCATACAGTAATAAAAACATATGGCTTTACAAAAACGGTTGTTTTAAAGACCCTAACTGGTGGATCCTGATTGGTGGAAAAAATAAAGGGCGGATTTCTTTATTTTTTGTTGTAAATGTAGCTTGCAAGCAAAACAGTTTCAAAACTGGAAAGGCTTGGGCTTTGCTAATAGTACATAAACTTTCCTACTGTAATATAAATGTATATCTGTGTGTACAATAAAGAATAAGAATAAGAAGAATAAGAATCAGCCAGTCAGCAGGTAGGTAGTTGTGTAGTTAGTGGTACTGCCCAGGGTGCTCCAGACGATCATTTAAAGCTGGTCGGACAAGTGTATGGTCCGTACGGACTGTCCGCCTGCAGGCCGGACGGACTCCACGTGAAGCGTGCTCCGTAAGGTGCAATCCGCGTCACTGTAAAACTATGTTTTAATGTCACACGTGTATCTCTGCTCCGGAGCTACGTGCGGAGTGTCTGCCGATAAATACTGCTGGAGCAGCTGCAGTTGCCTGAATATAGGCGAAAAATGTAGGCGAAGTGCTGCGAACAATCATAGTACCTACAGCCAAAAAAACCGTGTTCCTTTATGTACAAACCAGCGCTCACGCACACACATGCACCCTAAGGATATTTATTTTCGCGATGCTTACTGGACGATGTCGCGACATGTGTACTGCGAGCGAGAGCTAGGTTTGAAGTTCATGTGTGTTGTGTGAGCGCTGGTTTGTACACGGTTTTGTTTCATTTGACATTCCAATCCATTCAATGATTGTCTGGAAGAGATAAGACCGCCGATTGTACGTTTAAACTTGGTTTATATTTATCATGTTTTTTATGTTTGCAAAAAAGAGGATTTGTATTGTATTGTTGGCTTCACTATGATTGTGCGCAGCACTTCGTCTATATTTTTTACTATGCCTGTGGTCATAAGTCATGACTGCTTCAAGCTGCCCGTGTATCTTTTAATGCAATTATTGTTCCTGTGTCAGCGGGAATCACTTTCAACTAGGTGAACCATTAGTTTGCAAATTAATTAATTTCCTCCTGGAAGTTTTTTATCGGTTGCATTTCGGTGAGTGTGCGTTGGAATTGCACGATCTGATTCCCCCAAGCCCTTTTCATCATCAGACAACCAGATGCACGGCGATGCGCCACCATTTCATGGTAGTGCGTACGAACCGTTTTGCTAATAGCTTTATCATGCGTACCGTTCGTTAAGTGTGGAGTTCTTTTCCAGGTCTGTGTTTCCCGATTAGTATAATCCTTCAAGAGTGAATAAGTTTTTGCTGGGCAAGCGTGTATCATCGTCGACCGCACCATCGCTTAACATCAGGTGAGGTGGCGGTTAAACGCAAGTCCATATGATACAAAAAAAAAAGTTAAACGCCGAGCATATACTTACAACTAGAAATCATGATAACATGATAGGTAGCAGAGCAGATTCATCCAAAAACTATTCTCGTATTATATTTACGTAACGTAGCATTAGAAAGTATCGCGTCCAAATATCTTCGAAACCTGTTTTTTGGCACAAAATGAGCATTTGAATAAAACAAAATATACCTAGTTTTTTTTAGTGAGCCGTGGCAAAATTGACAAAACGGATCACTTGTGAATGGAATCAATCACCTCGGCGTACGTCAGTCAAAAGTTTTAAGTACCCAACAGAATTAAAAAAAAAAAATTGGGACATTTTACACACCACCATCTAGGCCCAAACTAAGCAGAGCTTGTACTATGAGTATTAGAGGATGAATATTAGGTATACTTTTTTTTTGTAAATAAAGACATTTAATACTTATAATACATAAGAAACATCCAGACCAACACAAATACTTACGTTCATCACATAAATGGTTGTGTCCTGTGGGAATCGAACCCACGACCTCATGGTCAGCAGTCTGACACTCGAACCACTAGACTACAGAGGTTTTAGTTTGTTGTTGGGACTTTTTATTATTTTTTATTCATAAATAGGCTTGCGTTTGCCTAATATTAATAAAATATTTATTTATTTTATTTATTTATTTATCTTTCTTATAACTACCTTTACAGGAATAAATAGGTTTTTTTTATAACACAACTTGATGTTAATTTGTTGACAAAAATAAATGATTTGACGAAATAATATTCTTGTAATTTGATGTAATTTTTATTTATTATATTTTAACTATAACACAGTTGATAAATGTCGTTGTGGCGCAACTTGGGAGAGGCCTATGTCCAGCAGTGGACTGCGATAGGCTGAGTTGATTGATTGATTGATGACAGTTGATTTATTCACAAATAAGTTTAATTTTGTTTAGAAATAAAAACTCTTTGCTGACATTTAAAAAAAAACTGTAAAGTAAAAATCACTATTGCGATAATGTAAAGTAAAAAGCACGCGTGCGTCATAACCTGCATTATGAACCTAAAAGCGGTGCAATAAGAGCCAATTTACAAGCAAGTGTGTTGAAAAATATCTTCCGTCTTTTTTTGGGCTCAAACTAATATTGTGAAAATCAAACAATCCCTTGATGGCTTTTTCCTCGATTACCGATTATCGTCCTCACATAGCTCTGGGGGAAAGGCACCCTAAAATTTCGATATCGAAAATCGAAAGTGAACGGTATTATTTATGGCCCCTAATTTAATGATATTAATTAATTAATGGATAAGTTGTACTTAACGACAATTACTTCGACACAGAAATACCGATTTTCACATCAAAAATTCGATTACTGATTTTGATGGCCTTCGATTTATCGATAGAGTGTTAATTGAGATGCGATTCGATTTATTTGTTTCATATTTATTTCTATTTATTTAAACAAATCCAAGAATTACCATTAATGCGCATGAAAATAAGTTTAAAACGATGGTTAAAAAACAATGTTTTCTATAGTTTAAAAGAATTTTTTGACAATAAATTTTAATAAATGCTCATCTATTACATTGTACGTGTTATGTTTGGCATAATTTAAGGACCACACGACCGCATTGGGAGTGTCCTGTAATGGTAGTGGTGATTGGGATAAATAAATAAATAATAAATAAATAAGTTAAACTTAGCTGAACTGTAATCAAAAAATCTCTGCTTGAGGAATGTTCTAAATTTAAAACACAACTCAAAACTAGTTTTAAACAGTGATCAAAGCTTGAGTATCCTTCTGTAATACGGGCCTTAGAAAGGAGCGACAGAGGTCGTGTCAGGTAATAACTGTTGTTAACAGTACTTGAACAAATTAAAATTCAAAGCTGCAAACGTAAAATTAAGGCGAAGTCACTTAAAATGCGATGGAGTTTAATTACAAGATTTGTCAAATAATAAATAAAGGAAGTTCTGTATATACCAAAGACATTTCTATACTGACGTAATAGACCAATAAAGTGTGCGACTGCGATACCGATCTTTACGAAAAAACCTATATGCTAGAAAGAGACATAATAAAATGACAGTAGAACCCATTTTGAAAATTGTAATCTCCCATAGCGTCCCATCAAAATATAATCTCGTAGTATTTTATGATTTATTTCATAATCGTTCTGTATTTTATCCAATTAATATCAATAATCGTAATGGTGTAGTGTTCTGTGTTATACTGCTGTGTAATTTACATCATTAACCCAAAGAAGGAGACGTTTCACAGGTAAGTAAGTATCTGCAGGACAATAGTACTTTCATAATGCTTATTTTCATAGAAGTTATACTTAAAATTATTTAGTAATACATTAATAACATGCAGTAAGTACCCTATTTTCTATATAATATGTTATTTTAAATAATTATGTGTTAGATAAAAAAATATTGTGTACGTGAAAATGAAACCGTTTCGCATATGGATTGCTCAAAATATATCGATATGTCGATAGTTTCAATTATATATTTTTTGTACTACCTAGCACCATACACATACACAAGTTAGTGTCTGTTACTGCTTTAAAAAAATACAATCGAATTGAGAACCTCCTCCTTTTTTTGAAGTCGGTTGAAAGTATTAAAAGGTTGATTTAGTCCGGCCGCACATTGGAAGGAAATCACAATGATTCATTAATTGATCACAGAAAAATAAACCTATACCATGGTTGTACTTTTACGATGTTATAATAGTATGTTGTACGTCTATGGCAAAGAGGCGTTTCACAGGTAAGTATCTGCAGGACAATACTACTTTCATAATGCTTATTTTACATTTATACAGTTAATTTTAGTACCAGCCCCGCAGACTGACAGAATTTTCCGAATCGTATGTCTGCTTTTGACATATTAAAATGTAAATACGGTGCTATTTTATGACAATGTGCGGCCGGGCTAAAAATGCTGTAAAATATTGACCGGCTAACTTCATAACTTCCAGATTTCCTGTAAATGCTGTTATTAAAGAATAAAAACCGGCCAAGTGCGAGTCGGACTCGCGCAGTAAGGGTTCCGTACCTCTTAATATGTCTATGTTTGTCTTATTTTTAGTATTTGTTGCGAAACTACATAAAATGCACTATAATCTGACCAAGTTTGACGCTGGTATATATTACCGTTTTGAAGATAGAGCAGGAACAAAAACGTTGAAAAAAATGCATGTTTTTTGAGGTTTCTTGTATGGGGACCCCCTTTGGTTTTAGACTTTTTTTTGTTTTTAGTATTTGTCGTGATACACCTCATAGCAACACATATTCTGAGTAAATTTCAACCGGTTACCTATTACCGTTCAAAAGATACAGTCCTGTGACAGACAGACGGACGGACGGACGGACAGCGTAGCGAGAGTAATAGGGTCCCGTTTGGAACCCTTCGGGTACGGAACCCTAAAAATGGATGGGCACAAATGTTAAAACGAAAAAGCACCGTATCTACTATTCTCCGCCAAATAGTGATGCTTGCATTGCTGTGTTTCGGTCAGAATGGTACGGGTGCCGGTGTAATTACAATCACATGAGACTTTCCATCTTCATGTCTCAATTTGGCGAACCGACTTGCGGTACCATTTAGGCTCAGATTAATACATTTAGGTAACAGCCTAGATGGTTTAGCAGTTGTTATTGGCAAAGCTAACCGCTTAACATATGGTGGGCCTTTAGTTCGTTTCGCCATCCTATACAATAAAATAAAATAAAATAAAAGCTGAAAGCCTCGAAAAAACTACAGGGTTTGCAGTAGATATTTTAAGTATAACTGTATCGTTTAATGAAATCACCAACGATCCATACCTACGGAATTTGTTCGGGTCGGTGTTTGTTTCATATAAAGATCTTTACTTTAATAATGGTAAATATTCAAAGTGGTAAATCTACGAAGTGACGAGTATAAAGTAAAAGTCAAAAATAAATGTAATACAAGAAGAGTTAGAGATAAAAAAACTAGTTCAACCGAAGATGGGACGATTGGGCTAGCTATTGGGGAGATTGGGCTAGTCCACAAGTTTAAAGTCGCTCAGCGAGCTATGGAGCGAGCTATGCTTGGAGTTTCTTTGAAGGATAAAATCCGAAACGAGATTATCCGGAGAAGAACCGGAGTGACCGACATAGCTTGTAGAATCAGTAAGCTGAAGTGGCAGTGGGCTGGCCATGTCTGTCGAAGGACCGATGGCCACTGGAGCAGATGAGTCCTTGAGTGGAGACCGCGAATCGGCAAACGCAGCGTAGGGCGCCCCCCTGCCAGGTGGACCGACGACCTAAAGAGCGTGGCCGGGGGGGACTGGATGCGGAAGGCAGAGGATCGAGCGTTGTGACGCAACTTGGGAGAGGCCTATGTCCAGCAGTGGACTGCGATAGGCTGAGTTGATTGATGATTGAACCGAAGATGACAAATTGTTATGGAGACAGAATGTCAAAATTTTTAATTCCAAAAATCCTATCCTATCCTATACTTCCTACTAATATTATAAATGTGAAAGTTTGTAAGTATGGATGGATGGATGGATAGATGGATGAATGAAAGTGGAGTGGAAGTGGAGGTGGAGGTGGAAGTGGAGGTGAAGTGGTGTGGAGTGGAGCGGAGTGGAGTGGAGTGGAGCATCGGTGGAGGTGGAAGTGGACTTTTTTTATTCTTTATTCTTAACGGGCTTGCGTTTGACCGCCACCCCACCTGATGTTAAGCGATGGTGCGGTTGACGATGGTACACGCTTGCCCAGCAAAAACCTATTCACTCGAGTCTTAAAGACCACCAGATTATATTTCTCGGGAAACACTGACGCCGGGCAAGGAATTCCACTCTTTGGCGGTACGCATGATAAAGCTATTAGCAAACCGGACTTTACTCGCAAAATAATATACTACATTTAATTTTAATATACTATAATAATATACTACAAATTATAAATATACTATAAATTTACATTAGTATTACATGTAGTAATATAAATTAGTAGGATAAGTCTGATGTGTAACTTAAGTTGAATGGACAAGAAAACTTGTTAAGTTCATAGATATTGTAATTTTTCATAAAAATTCAATAATTTGACCAATTCCGGAATCGTGTATAGGAACTTAGTTCCGGGATTGAAAACCTTTCTATACACCTAATTAAAACTAATATGATTAATTGTAAAAATTTCTGTGTGGTGCCGGACGTAAAGAATTGCACCACCGTATATCTTCTCATGGGTGTCGTAAAAGGCGACTAAGGGATTCACCAGAGAATGGGTAGCAGCGTTCTCTGAGTATTTAACCAACCAACTGCGATCGCCAACCCGCCTACCAAGCGTGGCGATTACATGACATATCCCCCCAATATATGCTTGGGGGAGGCCTGTGTCCAGCAGTGGACGTCTTACGGCTGAAATGATGATTAATTGTTTTTTTTATTTCTTATTTATGTATTCCTTACCTTCGTGACATTAATAATGTAATTATAATATAGCCCTTAATTGCGTAACTCAATCTTTTAAAATAAATAAAATTATGTCTCAAATATCTGTAATTTTAAAACAATAGTTACTTAATAGCTTAGCAGTTTTAAACTGTGGTAGTACCACTCCTTAAAAGTAAGGCCGGTTGAACTATATCGATAATGCGGAAACGTCCATGTCACATCACTAAAAATCACTCCTACACGTGTCAATTTCGCACATATACTTATTTCGTTTTCGGTGACGTGATAATGAGGTGACAGTGCCTCTATTACGTCAGTATAATACCTTTATGGTATATACCCTCTCGGCGTGATTTCAAAGCTGGCTTCAGATACCGCCAGGATTTATTTCCCGAGTTCCGTTGCCTTTATTTAAGTTACCCCTTAAAAGCTTAGCATTGAATTTAGTTTCTTTTTTCTTTACATCTATGATTGAAGTCAAGATTTGGATTTTGATGTTTTCGTTTTGCGATTATTGGCTTTTTGGGGGACTGATATGAATGTACAGTTTTGTTCAAAACAAACACGATTTTAAAGGAATAAATACTTTTTGGGTCATTTTTACACAACACCATCTAGTCCCAAACTAAGTAGAGCTTGTACTATGGATACTAGACAATGGATACTTATGTAATCGACCCCACGACCTCGTGATCAGCAGTCCGACACTCGAACCACTAGACCACAGAGGTCGTCAAATGGTTTGATCATTATTTGTACGTTCGTAAATATTGCCATGCTCAATATACGCAAAAAATATTTGTTCCAACCGCTCACCACGCAGTCAAAAAGTTTATTGAAGCGGAGTTTCTATTGCATCGTTGCATGCTCGGCTGCCACCGGGAAATCAATCGAGAAAACTCGTCACCGATAACATCCCCCTACCTTAGCGCGCGGCTTCACAACTGTCTCGAACACACACACATACACATCATACAAAACCATAGCTGATTCGTAAAAACTTTTCAGAACTTGTTTGTTATTTGATGACAACGTCCCCTCCTCTTTGTAAAGCGTCCGCACTTTTTGCATAACATCGTCCAGTTTGGATGTCGATAAAGCTGAAAAAATATGGACAAGGTTATAAACACCGAGTTTTAGTCGTTCTGGAAACAAAATTCACTTCTTGGAGCTAAATATTATCTTTTTATTTAATTTTATCGGTAAAAACATCCCACTTGTGGGGTCAAATCCCAGCACCCCCAAAGATAGAGCTATATTAGTATTAGACTACCCTACTTGAAAAAATCTGCATATTCTAACAATCATAACTTAAGACCTAAGTCACACAGAGGTTACACAAACGAACGCGATACCTTGACCTTGATCCCCTAAGCCTCTAGTTACGGCCCATGTAGCTAAAGGAAGAAGTAAAAAAGAAAACGCTTGAAATTCGTAGGTACCCTAGCATCAAGTCCAAATATTGCGAAAACAAAAAACAACAAGGCATGTTAACAACAGGCTAAAAAGCCTCCAATAATGATACGAAAAATACAACATTAGTCCATGAAAACCATTGACTCATAGCGAGCCATAGTTCGAGAAACTTATCGTTTTTGACTGCGCCTGAGTCATTAGCTAACTTTGTCGCCAGTCACCGCTCACATAGACATGTCTGGTCAAGACACGACCAACAATGCACTACCCCGGACACGCAGTGCAGTGCAGTTTCCCATTGGGGTAGGCAAAGACTATGGATTTCCACCTGCTACGATCCTGACACACCTCTTTCGCTTCATCTACGTCCATTAACCTCGTCAAGCTTGCTCGTCGGTTAAGAGAACTCTTAACCTGGCATTTTTTGAGAACTTCCGCGGTTTGATCGCGATACGTTCGCCGAGGTCGTCCCCTTCCAACTCTTCCAACCACACTCGCTTCGTATACTCGTTTCGACCCATTATACACATTGAAATTTTAATGGCTTCTTTCCCGAAAAGGGGTCATTTTACTCATCATTATCAACAACTTTTACTATGGGACCAACCCTGAAATCGCGAAAAAAAAATCAGGTGGCCCCTACATTTTATCGATTTAAGTGAACACAAATGTAGGGACCAAATGATTTTTTTTTCGCGTTTTCGGGGTCGGTCCCATAGTAAAAGTTGTTCATAATGATGAATACAATGACCCCTTTTCGGGAAAGACGACATTAAAATTTCAGCTTGTATGAGCAGTAAACAACAGCTGCCTTGGTAGGGCCAATCGAATTGCAGTATCTCGCTTACTCGTACCTCAGCAAGTTGGCAGAATTTATTGTACATACGCATTATTTTCCACCATAGGTGTCTATTGGGCTGTATAGTCTATGTATAATTACAACAGTCTTGGACCGATTACAATAATCCTACTAATATTATAAGCGGAAAAGTATGGATGTTTGTTTGTCCTTCAATCACACTGAAACGACATAACGGATATCACAGATAATATAATAAATAAAATAAATAAATAAATATTATTTTATTATTTTAACGCATTTTACGCATGCGAAGCGAATTCTAAAGATATAAATAGTGGAAAGAAAAAATCAACAATTCAATCGTCAATTGTGGAAACAATGTTTCTTAATAAGATATCGCTGACGTCACCCAAAGACGTATAGTGGAGGATAATTTCGATACCACGAGCAGTGTTCACGGTAGAATGGAATGTTCTCGAAGCTTGTCGAATCTCGTCTATCCATGTCTTATATAAGCTCTATCCTGCTCACTCTCTTCCAGAAGGTTCTTCGTCTATCCTTATCTGATATTTAGCTCTATCTTGCTCACTCTTCAACTATTTTACATGTGGTTGTCAAATGGCCATAAGGGGTCCTGAAAACGCCTGAAAACGGGTTTTCAGGAAATGTCGGCATCGGATTTGTTGGCTCCTGAAACGGCCTGAAAACATGTTTCAGGCGCCTGAAAACAACGGCAACTTACTCAAAATTTCGATTCTTTGGTATGTGATAGAGCCTTCTCTGATACGGACTGAAAATGCATTTCAGCCTGCTGAAAACGTCTCTAAGGCCAGCAAAATCGAGGTTGAAGTATTTCAGTCCACTCTGCTTAACCCTCCGTCGTAACAATAACATCGAATTGAGAGGGTTTTCTTCTATAGTTATGAAAGACGCCATTATTATTAACATAATATAACATAACATAACTTCACGCCTGTATTTTCCCCGAAGGGGTAGGCAGAGGTGTAATAGTACACCCACATTTCGCCAGTTATGTTATAGTCCCATGTAATAGGGGGCGAGCCTGTTGCCAATGACCGGGCACAAATTCAGACTCCGGGCTGCTACTGATAATTTCCTAATGAAAAAACCCAATAACACTTTGCCCGACCCGGGAATCGAACCCAGGACCCCACGCTCAGCAGTCGCGCTTGCAACCACTAGACCAACGAGGCATTATTATTAAAACCAGGAAATAAACGCTCACAAGAGAATCAATAATTAAATATTGTACGATTATCTTCCTGTTCTATAGTTCGTCAAGTGTGTGATAAGAAAATAAGGGCACGATTATAAGTATCTTAACTATTATAAAATTGTAAACGTCTGTTTGTTTGTTTGTTCCAGCATCACGCTAAAACTACTGGACCGATTTTGATGATTTTTTTTTTGTTTGAAAGCTGATGATCTGACTTAAAAACTGGTATGGGTTTTGAGAAAGAAAGAAAGAAAGAAAGAAAAAAAGAAAAAATTAATTCGTGGGTTGCGTACTCACCCGACAGATCGAAGCTTCTATGCATTTGCACGAGCGGATAGTAATGTACGGTGGAGTGGAATGGAGAGGACAGGGGATGGGACTGGGGATGGGACTGGGGACGGGACAGGGGACGGGACTGGGGACGGGACAGTGGACGGGACAGGGGACGGAACATGGGACGGAAATGGGACGGGACATGAGACGGGACATGGGACAGGACAGTGGGACGGCACATGGGACTGGACATAGGATGGGACATGGGACAGGACGTGGGACATGGGACGGGACGATAGTGAGATAGTGGGACAGTGGGACAGTGGGACAGTAGGACAGTGGCAGTCGGACGGTGGGACGGTGGGACAGCGGGGCAGTGGGGCAGCGGGGCAGCCGGGCAGTGGGCCAGTGGGATATTGGGGCAGTGGGGTAGCGGGGCAGTGGGGATGTGGGGCAGCGGGGAAGCGGGGCAGCGAGGTAGTGGAGCAGCGGGGCAGCGGGGCAGTGGGGTACCGGGGCAGAGGGGCATTGGGATAGTGGGGCAGTGGTGTAGCGGGGCAGCGGGGCAGTGGGGTAGCGGGGCAGCGGGGCAGTAGGGGAGTGCGGCAGAGGGGCAGGCAGTGGGATAGTGGGGCAGCGGGGCAGTGAGGCAGTGGGGCATTGGGGTGGCGGGGCAGTGGGGTAGCGGGGCAGTGCGGTAGCGGGGCAGTGGGGCAGCGGGGCCGTGGTTTACCGGGGCAGCGGGGCAGTGGGATAGTGGAGCAGCGGGGCAGTGGGATAGTGGGGCAGCGGGGCAGTTGGGCAGTGGGATAGTGGGGAAGCGGTGTAGTTTGTTACCGGGGCAGCGGGGCAGTGAGGCAGTGGGATAGTGGGGCAGCGGGGCAGTGGGATAGTGGTGCAGCGGGGCAGTGGGGCAGCGGGGCAGTGGGGCAATGGGGCAGCGGGGCAGTGGGGCAGCGGGGCGGGCTGTGGGTCAGTGTGATAGCGTGGCAGCGGGGCAGTGGGGCAGTGGGGTAGCAGTGCAGCGGTGCAGTGGGATATTGGGGCAGCGGGGCAGTGGGGTAGCGGGGCAATGG
Organism: Asteroscopus sphinx; assembly: GCA_949699075.1. NCBI lineage: Eukaryota > Metazoa > Arthropoda > Insecta > Lepidoptera > Noctuidae > Asteroscopus > Asteroscopus sphinx. Next base: position 17,214,495 of record OX453024.1, read on the forward strand.
AGCAGTGGGGCAGCGGGGCAGCGGGGCAGTGGGGGGCAGCGGGGCAGGCGGTGGGGCATTGGGATAGTGGGGCAGTGAGGTAGAGGGGCAGCTGGGCAGCTCGGCAGCGAGGTAGCGGGGCAGTGGGGCAGCTGGGCAGTAGGGGAGTAGGGCAGCAGGGCAGGCAGTGGGGCAGTGGGATAGTGGGGCAGCGGGGCAGTGGGGTAGTGGGGCAGCGGGGCAGTAGGGTAGTGGGGCAGCGGGGCAGTGGGGTAGTGGGGCAGCGGGGCTGTAGGTTACCAGGGCAGTGGGGCGGTTGGGGGCAGCGGGGCAGGCAGTGGGGCATTGGGATAGTGGGGCAGCGGGGCAGTGGGATATTGGGGCAGCGGGGCAGTTGGGCTGCGGGGCAGCGGGGCAGTTGGGCTGCGGGGCAGCGGGGCAGTGGGGCAGCGGGGCAGCGGGGCAGTGGGGTGCTGGGGCAGCGGGGCAGTGTGGTGCTGGGGCAGTGGGGCAGCGGGGCAGCGGGGCAGTGGTGCAGCGGGGCAGTGGGTTACCGGGCAGTGGGGCAGTGGGATAGTGGGGCAGCGGGGCAGTAGGGCAGTGAGGTAGCGGGGCAGCGGGGCAGTGGGGCAATGGGGTAGCGGGGCTGTGGGGCAGCGGGGCAGCTGGCCAGTGGGGCAGCGGGGTAGCGGGGAAATGGTGCAGTGGGGCAGTGGGGTAGCGGGGCAGCGGGGCAATGGTGCAGTGTGGCAGTGGGGTAGCGGGGCAGTGGGGCAGCGGGGCAGCGAGGCAGTGGGGCAGCGGGGCAGCGGGGCAGCTGGGCAGCGGGGCAGCGGGGCAGCTGGGCAGCGGGGCAGCTGGGCAGCGGGGTAGCGGGGCAGTGGGGCAGTGGGGCTGCGGGGCAGTGGGGCAGCGGGGCAGTGGGGCAGCGGGGCAGTGGGATAGTGGGGCAGCGGGGCAGTGTGGCAGTGGGGTAGCGGGGCAGTGGGGCAGTGGGGCAGCGGGACAGCGGGACAGTGGGACAGTGGACTGGACTGGAATGGACTGGACTGGACTGGACTGACGTGGGTTATCAGAATTTAACGCGAGCGGAGCCGCGGGTAAAAACTAGTTGTTCATAAAAGTAGTGAATAGGTACCTGTCTGATAGTCAACGTTATTAGTAGTAGGTACTTTAACATTTTAAGAGACATTCCTCTAATCTCAGGCTGTATGGTTCAGAATGTACCTATGTTTCAACAACGTGAACAATAATTGGTAAAGTCCGATCAAACATACCTGGAAACAAAATTTCTTCCTACTCCTAATTTCGTAGTAGGTTCCAAGACAGTTCTATCATTTCTCCGGGAAACGCCGAACTTTATTGTTTCTGTGTTTTTTTCTGGTTAGTAGCCATTGTAGATCCTGGCTTACAGGGGTTGCAGTGGTTGAGAAAGAGTGGCGAGCTTGTCCCAAAAAAAGGACTCTTACCAACTAAAACCACGGTAATCCTCTATAGCTTTGGCCAGGAGCGCGGGTTACGCTCCGCATTTTGCTCGCAACTCTTGCGAGGGGTTGTCTACCCTGGGAGCTGAATATGTCTCCGTAAGCTGCTTGTATTTCCGATAGAACCTGTGACGGTTTAGCATATTTCTTACTAAACTGCGTTCTGTAGGCTGTAGATATCCACCTTTTTATGTTGTCTGTGCTTTCTTATCACGTGTATCATATTCATGCAAAGCCTCACACCAAAACTCGGAGTGCCTCGTAGAAAATGTATTCTATCTAGCAGGCCCATCAAGATTTTTCGACGTGTGTTAGCTTATTATAGGAAGGCCACAGATATTTTTCTGATTTATCTTTGTGCTCTAAAATCTGAGAAAAAGTAGGAAGTAAGTACAAATTCTGTAAGATAAGAACTGACACAGTCTTGCATTGATATTTTTCAATTCATCATCTGATTATTAGCAGTTTGATCTTTATATGCTAGTCTCAGCCCGCAGTATTACTTGCTTTCTTTTATATGTAGCATGTTTGACATTATTAATATTATTATAATTCAAACTGACATGTATCACAAATTCACGACGGATAAAATCTTGCTGACATTTCAACTAAAGTTACAAGTAGCAAGACTTCCATCATTTAACTTACAAGAAATGCGCACTGTAACTAAATAAGAAAAAAAAATAACAATCAATTCTCACACGGAAGTCGTAAACTTAACAAAATTGATTTGTTTGAACAAATCGATACTAATACGAATTTGTTACAGTTACGACTGTAAAATCGAATGGTACACAAAAGCGAATTCGTGAAACAATAGCTCACCATGTATGGTATCGATAGTCTAGTGCCGATAGATCGATTTGTCGGGCAATCGGTTGTCGGATTTGTCGTGAAAGTCGTAGCCGCAGGCTGTGGCGACCCTATCAAAAGCCTTCCGAAAGTCAAAGTAAAGAACATCTACTTGTCGACCACGATCTAAGCTAGAAGAAATATATTCCACCTATGTAAGGAGATTGGTGTTAACGGATCTTTTACTCCTAAAACCATGCTGTTCGTTACATAAATAGTGATTTATTTGTACTGATATATTCTTGTGGAGAATGTTCTCAAAGACTTTGGCTGGCGCTGATAAAATTGCGATTGGACGGTAATCCTCAACGGATCCTTTGTTGAGGGTTTTGGGTATAGGTGTTACTCTTGATAGTTTCCATTGAGACGGATATGTACCAGATTGCAAGGCTAAATTAAAAATGTGGCAAAGAGGATCACACAAAATATTTTTCGAGCATTTAATTATAAATGGGGGAATATTATCTGGACCAATAGAGCTATTAGGCTTAAGTTTATTGATGGCTGTTTTAATGTCTTCGGGGCACAAGTTACAAATATTTATAAAGTTACTGTTAATTGCGTCGTCTGACACATTTACTTGATCAACATTTAATTGCGGAACAAATAAATCAAACAGAATCAAAATAAACAAAATAAATCGTATAATTGTATAACGGATTACCTACTAATAAGTATAGTTTATTAAGTATTACTAACAAAAATATGGATCTGTGTATCTGAATTAAACAATGAATAATAATATTATTGTTAGGTTGCAAGTTCGCCGTGAAAATACAGCGGCAAAACCTCTATTTTAAAACACAAATGTAAGCGAACGGCGGAGGAGAAGACATATTGTTTTTATTCAATACAATATTCCCTTGTACGAGTTATTAAAACGCAAATATATTATTTGTCGAGGAAAGACTTTCTGTTATTTTGGAATAATGTTTATGATATTAAATTCTGTCCCCCGGGAGGAAGGCAATTCGCCACAACCCTACCTAACTCTCTCCTTTGTAACGTACAGATGTTTGTATATATCTATCTTCTTTCTTCGGAAGTGATTTCATGGACCACGAAGAACAATTTATTGAAGACGTACTATTTTAATAAAAATACATATTTCTTGAGCGTAACATGTCTAAAGTGAGTTATGGGATACATATAACTCCTGGAAACCAATGAGTTAGGTTTTGGAATTAATAATACACATAATAGAAAGTATCAGCAATTTTTTGATGTAGGAATGACCACCTACTACGGCGGTTTAGATGAATAAAAAAATGAAAACGATAAATGAGAAAAAAAATCATATTTCTCGACCCATTCATATTAATGCAACAGGAATTGGTAGAACGGTCGGCTATTATACCATTTTTCGATAGAATAAATAAATTCTGTAATAAGTACTTCCATTAAATTATAATGATTATTTTTTCATTTTTCAAGAGTCGGATATTGCGAAACTTTGACATTTTTTTTAAAAAAAACCTTAAATCTGAGCGAACCCGGAGTTTTAGTCTAATCGTCGGAATTGTAAACTCTATCGATTATCTCAATAAAAACACGATGAGACAAAAACCGGGATCTTATCACACTGTGAGGCGGAGCCATCATTATCATTAATTAACCAGTACCTAAACTCCGTCCTTGGATATGTTTACACTGTCCTCTGTCACTGCACCAATGTCAGTGGTCTCTGTCAACATGCCACTTCAATTGTAATTGAATGAGATACGTTTGATCAAGCAAGGTGAACAAGATCCCTGCTTCGTACCGAGAACCTTCAAGCTCATCAAATTATAGCAGTTAGATAGTTAGGTTTTCGGTAAAAAGGGAGGGGCTAGTAATTACCACGTAAATCGCAAGTTTTGCAGGATTAAGCTGCACTAGCTGCGGTCAGTTTTTGAATGGGTGTCCGTTTTATTGCACATCTAGACCCTTCCGTTTCTCGGAGAGCACGATAAGCTGTCGTCGGTCCCATTTGCCATACGAATATGGGCCAGCGGGATGGACTAACGCTTTGACTTTTCAATTTGAAGAAGACGCCCATGCTCAGCAGTTGGACAAATATGGGCCTTATTATGATATGTAAATATCTTCGTAGCACACCGTAATAGTACATTATGATACAAGTGAGCTAAGTTGACTATTATACTCGAGGCTGGATTGCAGCCCGAGCCGAAGGCGAGGGCGTAATGGAGCCAAGAGTAAAATAGTCAATGCTCACGCGTATCATACGACGTTTTTCAACACACTTGCGAGGAAAAAAACATAAATTACACATTTAGACAAAAATTGAATTTGTGAAAAATGATAAAAATGGCGCGTGGATCGCGCGGTGACATACAGCTAGGCGCGCGCAGGTGGTCGAAGGAAACCACCAAACAGCCTAATATAAAAATATTATAAATTGTTTTTTTTTTATAACACAAATTAATATTAATTTGTTGACAAAAAATAATAATTTGATGAAATGAAATGTTTAAATAGCATATTTTAATTGATACAGTTGATATATTCCCAAAAATGTTCAATTTAGTTCAGGCATAAAAACTCATTGCTGCGATTTAAAAATAAACTGTAAAGTAAAAAGCACTAGTGCGATAATATAATGAAAAAAGCACTTTTTATTCCTTTTTTTTTTTTTAACGCTATAAGCCACATTATGAAACTAAAAGAGATGCTATAAGAGGCACTTTACGAGCAAGTGTGTTGAAAATTTAATTAAAATTTTCTTTCTAAAACTGTTATAAAAGCTCAAGCAGTTTGAATGAAACGTTTGCTCGCGAAATCTGTCTAAAGTTGCTCCTTAACATTTTACTTATCCGGACCCAACACTTTTGGAGGCAGCATCGGTTCCCTTCTTTCTTAGAAATCTTGTTCCATCCAGCAATAATGATTACGAAAGCGGTAACGTTTATTAAACTTTCCAGTTTGTTTGGGAATTTCAAGAGCATGAATGTTTTCTTGTGTAATAGGTTTCCTTTTTTTCTTTTGGAGCTCTCGCCTTTAAAAGTATTATTGTTGGCGACTGACTCCGCTTTCTACATTCTCGAGTTTCTAAAAAGATTTTGGAGATATAAATATTGTGGGATTTTTTGTACGAGTACAGTTGGTTTGCTCATCCAAACAGCTTGCCTTGAAAAGTGTACGCCAAGAATATTTTATCAGATTGTAGTGCGTTTTTAATTAAGAAATGGACGGACCTCGTTGATATAGTAAGTACAAAAAAAAAAAAAAACACAAAAAAAAAAAACAAACTAACAACAGCAAACTTTCCGGTGAACCACCACTAAGGCTAAAATCGCTTGCGCTCTGTCTTCGACGGCAGCCGTAGGTACGTGTAACGTAGCAGAATTCGATCAAGGGACTTTGTTCTTCTTCTAGGTTCTTTCATCGTAGGTAGACAGCGGTCTAAATATTTTGATTTTTTCAAGGGCTTCTAGAAATAGACTGATATTTATTTTACTATAAAATCATTGCTGTGGGATTATAAACCTGAAAGAAAATAGTCGAGAGCGTTTGTGTGGAGAAATGACCACACGCATTTTCTCTTGAAAATAAAAATAAACCGAATCTTTTTGGAATTTTCGCCAGGAATAAAACCGCTTTTCCATACTCTAATGGGATTATCTTACAGGAAAATATTATAATCACGCAAACAAGCATACCCGTGCTTATCTCTGTAACATATTTTCAGTTGCTCAATATAAATTGCTACTTATTTACGTTAAACTAAAATAAAATAAATAATAAATGTTTTTCATACTTTTTAGATTTATAATAGTAATTTATGTGTATATTTATTGAATCAAGGAATTAATTATTTTTTATTTAACATAGATACATAGATAGATAGAATATTCTTTATTGTACGCCATTTACGTTATTAAACTTAGGACTAATACGTGTCTAATGTGTAACGTAATGTACCCTATTGGCGGTATTAAAATTATTTAATTAAGTGACGATTTAAATTGTTGAAAGAAAGAATCGGTCACGAGCAGGATTCGAACCTGCGACTCCTGGCTCAGTACGCCAGTGCTTTAGCCACTAAACACAACAACAAACACGAAATACGGTTTCTTAATAAGATATCGCTGACGTCACCCAAAGACGTACAATAGTGGAGGTTAATTTCGATACCACGAGCAGTGTTCACGGTAGCTTAGTGGCTAAGGCACTGGCGTACTGAGCCAGGAGTCGCAGGTTCGAATCCTGCTCGGGAGCGATTTTTTCTTTCCACAATTTAAATTGTTAGATTTTGCTGCGCATGCGTAAATGCGTTAAAAATAATAAAATAAACAAATATTATCTTAAATATATAAAACAAAGTCGAGTTAGGTAGTGAGTGAGGTAGTTAGTGAGTTAGTAGGTAGTGAGTGACGACCTCTGTGGTCTAGTGGTTCGAGTGTCGGTCTGCTGATAACGAGGTCGTGGGTTCGATTCCCACAGGACATAAATATTTGTGTGATGAACATAAGTGTTTGTGTTGGTCTGGGTGTTGCTTATGTATTATAAGTATGTATTTACAAAAAAAAAATGTATATAAGTATTATATCCATTGTCTAGTACCCATAGCACAAGCTCCGCTTAGTTTGGGACTAGATAGTGCTGTGTAAAAATGTCCCAAATATATTTATTTATTTAGTTACTTACACCATTTATAACATAAGACCGGCTGGACCGATTTTAATGATATTCGGCATACAGATAGAACATAACCCGGGTTGACATATAAGCTACTTTTTATCCCGGGAAGATGAATAGTTCCCGAGGGATGTGCGATAAACGACATTCACGCGGGCGAAGTCGCGGGCATAGGCTAGTTAATTAATAAAGAAACTTTACGGGAAATGACGGGATGGCTAAATTATTCATGTAATACCGACATTAAGTTCAAGTACCTATATTTGATGTAGGTTACTCAAATGCCTATGCTAGGGGTATGCTCGGAGTGTGCCTGCGTGATCAAATCAGAAATGAGGAGATTCGCAGGAGAACGAAAGTAACCGACATAGCCCGAAGCCCCGAAGAATTGCCAAACTTAAGTGGCAGTGGGCGGGGCACATTGCTCGCAGAACGGATGGCCGATGGGGCAGTAAAGTTCTGGAGTTGCGACCGCGTACTGGAAGGCGCTGCGTGGGTAGGCCCCCCACCAGGTGGAACGACGACGGTCGCAGGAATCCGCTGGATGCGGAAGGCGCAGGACCGGTCGTTGTGGCGATGCTTGGGGGAGGACTATGTCCAGCAGTGGACGTCTTTCGGCTGAAATGATGACTCAAATTCCCAGCTAATGATTGGTGATGTCGTACATCGAATCGTTGAGCTCCCTAAAGCATAATCGAACTACACGATGACGACTGATGTATACCCCAAAGTATACTCTATCTATCTATCTATCTATGCCTGCCGTCAGTTAGGACAGGTGTCAACTCAATACTGATATGGCTTTTTCTCAAAAAGCCATTCATGGTTACACAGGTACATCATCATCATCATCATCATTTGAGCCGAAAGACGTCCACTGCTGGACATAGGCCTCCCCCAAGCATCGCCACAACGACCGGTTTTAGTCTTATTTTGTACACCAAGAATTATCTTATATATACACACCGGCACAATTAGCGGAACAGAAAAAAAAGTGAGACTATGAGATAATAACGCATATATTTGACGAAAATGTAATTAGACACAAAATAACAAATTGATTAACATCTTTTAACAACGACTTTGAAAAGTCTTCGTTATTTTTTATTGAAAAATAAAGAAATTTGAAATAAGTGTAATTTTTAGATGATTATGAACCATCACAAAAAATAAAAAAAAGTAAGCATTAAATGATTTAACAATAAAATTAAAGCAAAATTAATAACGAGTGTTTCCCCCTCTTGCTCTGATTACGGTTTCCATTCGTCTGGGCATGCTACAGATTATGTTATCGATGATTTCTTGAGGCAACCGCTCCCACTCCTCAAGTAATGCGTTTCCAAGTTCATTCAGATTGTTGGGGGGTGGCATTCTGGATTTAACCCTTCTTTTTAGCAAGTCCCAGACATGCTCTATCGGATTCATATCGGGGGAATTTGCTGGCCACTGCATCACCGGTATACCTACGTGGCTCAGATATGCCTGTACCGATTGTGCACTATGAGCACGAGCATTATCTTGCATTAGAATAAAATCGTCACCAATAAATGGGGCAAATGGTACAACATGTTCTTCTAAAATGTCTCTGATGTATCGATCTGCTGTCATGGTCCCTCCTGTGACTATCACTAACTCCGTGCGAGCTCCCAAACATATCCCTCCCCAAACCATAATCGAGCCGCCACCATAAGCCACTGTGTGTTCAAAATTAGACAGTATGTGGCGTTCTCCTTTGCGTCTCCATATTCGCTGTGTCCCATCGATCTGTTTTAAAAGAACTCTGCACTCATCAGTAAAGAGAACCTGCTGCCATTCGTTCAAATCCCAATGACGATGTTCTCGCGCATAGCTTAATCGGTTTACGCGGTGACGTCTCTCAAGTTTTGGGCCTTTGGCAGGTATATACGACCCTAAACCAACTTCTTCAAATCTCCTGCGAACTGTACGCTCACTTACTCTTACTCCTCGAACGTCTTCCAGTTCATTTCGAGCTTGTACAGCCGTTAATCGCGTATTCCTACGAACTCCAAGTTGTAAAAAACTGTCATCTCGCCTCGATCTAAATCTTTTTCTACCTTGACCCCTCCTCCTCACAAGAGAATTAGATGATCTGTACCGCTGGATGCTGCGATGAATCGTTGATACTGGTCGACGAAGCCTTGAGGCAATCGATCTGTAGGTATGGCCATTTCTTCTCATTTCATCAGCCCTAATGATTTCCAGTGATGTTAAGTCAGGCATAATAAAGAGCTTTTAATAAACAAAATTGCCTATAGAATAACAAATTTATAAAAAACCATTAAGTGCAATTTTTCAAAAAAATTACAATTACGTAGTTATTACTCGAACAAGTTGACAAAACGTATTGTTCGGGAAAATAAAACAAATTAATGAAAAAAGTGTATGTCATCTAATTTTCTATTTTCAAATTTGACAATAAATTAAAAAAATATCATAACTGGCCAGTACCTCAAGTAAAAGATTTTAAAATCCTGCTTTTTTTGTGTTCCGCTAATTGTGCCGGTGTGTATATATTATCTTATATTATTCTGCAAACGATTTTAATTTTTTCACCCTGGTTTAAGAGAAATCTATTTTTTTCCAACTCCATAACTGATTGATAAGTACGTTCCGTGCATCGTTGGGCGATATAAATAAATAAATATATAAATAAATAATAAATAATTCTTTATTATCGGATTCAAAGATCCATAAAAACAAAAACTAATTTAAAACAATAAAACATTATAATTTAAACGAATTAAAAAAAAAAAAAAAAAAAAATTGTTGAAAGAGAAAAAATAAAGTGGTGTTTAATTTTGATACCACGAGCAGTGTTCACGGTAGCTCAGTGGTCAAGGCACCGGCGCACCTAGCCAAGAGTCACAGGTTCGAATCCTGCTCGTGAGAGTTTTTTTTTTTTTTTTTTTTTTCTTTCCACAATTCAAATCGTCAGATTTCGCATCACATGCGCAAATTTGGTAAAAAATAACAAAATAATATACCTCTTTACGCAGCTATATCCAACCATCTCTTGTACATACGAGTGGCATGCAACCTGTCAGCCAGTTCCCTAATAATACTGTTTCTACACGTACCAACCCTGCTCATGAATGATGCAATTCGACTTCTCTGTATGGCATTGAATGTGTTCAGCCGTGCCTCCGCAAACATTCCGGAGGCACTACAGTGACGCTGAAAACCCATGAGGTGTCTGTAGATATTATTATACTGAACACGGATGCCATCCAGAGACTTCTGTGTATACTCAGTCCAGAGCTGACACGTGTAGAAGCCTTGACAGTATGTTCTGAAAAGGTGAACTTTTGTAACTATTTTGGCCTTAAAAAATCTCCTGGCTATCATATTTCCCACCACTGACAGTGCCCGACGCTGACGATCTATATCAGCATCGTCTTTCATATTCGATGTCAATATGTGGCCAAGGTACCTGAACCTCTCCACTACCTTCACAACTTGTCCCCCGACCCACACTGGTGGAACATTATCAGGGCCCCTTCCCGACCTGAATATCATCATTTCCGTTTTTTTTGAGTTGTAGACTAAGTCGTGCTCATAGGCATACCGTTCGCAAATCGTAAGTAGCCTTCTCAAACCCTTGACCGAGGGGCTGAGCAGAACCATATCGTCAGCATAGCTCAGATTGTTGACATATCGATCACCTAATCTGAGTCCCACCGGTACTCTGCTCAGCTCCTCGATCAGATCATTAACATAAAGGTTAAACAGGTCGGGAGAGGTCAATCCTCCCTGTCTTACACCACATGACAGCTTATAGTCAGCAGACATACAGCGCCCCCATCTGACATTGTTGGACTGATAAGAATACCAATATTTAATAAGTCCAACAATATCAGACGGCACATTACTATTCTCTAGCTTCTCCCACAACAGGTCATGATTTATTGTGTCAAAAGCCCGACTAAGATCTAGGAAACAAGCATATACACTCGTTCCCTGATGGACATAATGCTTGACAACCTGTTTGAGGGAGAAGATAGCCATATCTGTTGACACCTCCGGCCGAAAACCAAATTGACCGTCATCAATATTAAGTGTCGGACTCAGTTTCTTGTGTATAAGACGTTCAAGAACCTTGGCCACTATCGTTGCCAGGGAGATAGGTCTGTAGTTGGACATGCTTGAGACATCACCCGTCTTGTTTTTGGTGATAGGGACAACAATTGTGCGTATTAGATCCGGTGGTAAATAGCAATGTTGCGCACAAAGATTAAAAAACTGCGCTAGTACCTCACAGATATACTGGCCCGCATAAATCAAATGCTCTATACTCAGTCCATCATGACCCGGAGACTTTCCGCGCTTCATACATCTGAGTACAGAAGTTACGTCATCCGTGGCCACGCGGAAAGCCTCCGTGTCATTTGCTTCTCGCCCGTGCGACACTTTAGGCTGCATTTGCCTCATGGGTGGCGTTACATCAAAATGCTTTCTAAACTTATTTGCAATAATTTCCTTATCGGTCTCCCCTTCGACACTAACTGGTGTACTCGTCTTATAATTAAGTTTCTTAACCTCTTTCCAAAAATCAACAAAGTTTTTAGCAGATTCATGACGGGCCAGTATATCCATTTTAATTGTATCTTGGTTGTTTTGTACATACTTAAGAGCTTTTTTAAAATCCCTTCTAGCAGTAGACATCTGTTCATAGTAATACCCCGAGCATGGCCTCCCAAAACCGACCCACTGTAAATAAGTCTGCCTAGCCAGAACATGATACCGTCGCACATTGTAATTCCAACCTATAATATTATGTTTTTTGATGTCTCTGTGAAGATATGTACGGTCTGCTGAGGTTTGTAATGTTTTTATTATATCACAGTAAAACGAATCAATTAATCTTCTATGGCCGGTATTTGAACATGACTCATTCTTACAACACAGATTAAAGTATTTATTATTGCACAACAAACTAAAATTCTCACTACACAATTCACAATATTTATCTATTTGGTCATTATTTCTGCTACCCCATATGTGTTTTAAAATACATTTAGAAGAGTTATCTATAGTTAGTGCTTTACAAATAATACTATCAATCACTACCTCTGTTATTATAGGGAAATGGTCTGACAGGTAGGCATCGTACAACACGTATACGTCACTCACTACTGCCTCAGCCGCTGCGGAGACAAGACAGTGATCGAGCCACCGGTGTGCACCATTCATTTCGCTGACAAATGTGTGCGTGTTAACATTAAGCCACTTAATATCTATACACGATAATAATTCTTCAGAACAGTAGTCCATCAACTCTCTTCCGAACCGTGTCCCAGGGTGTGCATTAAAGTCTCCTAATACAAAAACCGTTTCAATATCAACACTTTCGATTACCGCACTAATGTTAGCGAGACACTGAGACATCTCAGGAAAATTGTCTTCACAGTCAGTCGGCATGTAGACGCTGAATACCAACAGACTACGGTTTCCACGCATAAGTTTTACCGCGACCATCCGGTCGTTATCACACTGCACAATCTCCGCGCATGGAAACACACTCTTATCCCACAGTAGTGCCACACCTCCGTACGGCCTCCCTCTCACTACTCCATGCTCAGTGTCGATTGCGGAAACACCATGACTTCCAAACTGCTTGTTTATTGTGCTCAAAATACCCAAGTCATGAGGAAACAGCCATGTTTCCTGAAGTGCTATTATTTGATGTTTAGCACAAAGTTGTGTTATTTCATGAAATGATCTCTTAAGTGATTTACAGTTGTATGACGCTAATTTAATTATTGTGGAATCCATAGCAAAAAATAATTAATTTGACTTTGTCTTGCTTACTTGCAATCTCTTATTCTGGGTTCTGTTACTCTCCCAGTATCTCCTAAATACTGTACCCGCAGGCCAGAGTTGATCTCCGTTATCATTTAAAAATGTATCTATATTTTTCAACGGCACAATAACTTTAAATGCATTGAATTCGTTAACTACAGTATTAATCTTATGTACTTTGACTTCTAACTCAGTCTTAAACTTAATAAATCCCTCAATATCCGTAGGGGTTGTATCTTTGTGCACCCTCGACACATACAATGCTACAGTTCTATCTGCTGCTTTAAAGTTGAACTGCTCAATTGGTTGAGCCGCTCCTCGCCTATTTTGTATTTTATAGCGCTTATATTTTACCGTCGTCCATCCTTCGTCATTGTTGTTAACTGAACACACCCGTAAGGACATTCAGACATCATGTATGGTGTTGCAAGATATAATTATTATGTTAATCGATATTCAAAATCGATTTAGTACTTATTTTTTAAATAACATTGGATAAGCTTTTCATGTTTTTGGGTGTATTAATTAATATCGATTTTATAAGTAATATTTCAGATAATTTAACATGATTATAACAATATTTACAATAAAGGCATAGGTATTTAGCAAAGAATCATTTGGTTTTTCTGTACAAAAAAGGTTTAAAAAATATGTTTTGCAATTTCTTTTGATTTGACGTCATATGCAATCATATCATATGTAATTAATATTTTTTATTATTTTTAACGGATTTACGCATGCGAACCGAAATCTAAAGATATAAATTGTGGAAAGAAAAATTAAGAACTCAATCAATTAAGATTGGTCTAGTATAATAGCATCTGAAACACCATAAAAGTATGTAGGTTGGAAACGTAAGAAATTAACTTTTTTTAGTTATGAGTATGTAAATAATAAAAATCAAGTTTAAATCCTTCAAAGTCAAATAATAATAATAATAAATCTTTATTTTCGGACATAATCCATAATTATTGTTAGTAATACAGCAAAACACTTATAAACTACTGTTAGTAACTACAACACAACAAAACCTTAATTCTAAAACCGCAGCACCGGGCGGAATATCCGATACCAGGGCGCGTGGTTACTTCACTGCATGCAGTCGTATCCAGCGCTCAAGCATCGGAGAATCCCACCGGTCCGCCAATACGCACAAGATGCTGTTGGTACTGCCACGCATGCGCGTTAAGTTGGAGGCGCACCGCTTACGCATGACTGTAGCGAAGCTGTCAACATTCGCCTCAGCAAACATGCTGGAGGCGCTGCAATAACGCGGCAGCCCCATCAGCATCCTGAACGCATTGTTATACTGTACACGCAGGTCGCTATATGCCCTCAGTGTATAGTCCACCCACAGGCTGCACGTGTAAAAGGATTGGCAGTATGCTTTAAACAGCGTGACCTTTACTTGTTTTGTACACCGTGCAAACCTGCGAGCCAACATATTACATCGGACAGCTAACGACCTGCGCTCTCTCTCAATATCAAAACTGTCTTTTAAGTTATCTGTGACCCAGTGACCCAAATACTTAAACTTTGTTACTCTACTTAGGGCAGTACCACACAAGAGAACGTCTGGTACATTCTCGTAACATTTGGCACCTGCCTTAAATAATAAAACTTCGGATTTCTTTGTGTTGTATTTGAGCCCATGGGTCTCCGCATAGGACTCACAGATATTTAAAAGCTTTCTTAACGCACCGATCGAAGGGCTCAGCAGCACCATATCGTCTGCGTAACTTATATTATTAATAGACACGCCGTCTATATGACAGCCAATTCTAGTGCTTTGGAGCCCCTCGATCAGGTCGTTCATGTAAAAGTTAAAGAGACGAGGAGAGGACAACCCTCCTTGCCTCACTCCACAATCTAGCTTGTACTCATCCGAGAGTATGCCCGCCCATCTTACTTGGTTTTTCTGCTGATCATACCAGTGCATTAGCACTGACACTATTTCCCTGGGTACACTGGTATCATGTAGCTTTTCCCATAGTTTGTTATACGACACCAGGTCAAATGCTTTTGACAAATCTAAGAAGCAGGCATAAACTGGAGTTTTCCTAGAAGTGTAGTAATGGACAGTCTGCTTAAGCGACAAAATAGCACTCTCAGTTGAGAGGCCCGCTCTAAAACCGAATTGCGCATCGTTCAATTTCAAGTGCGCCTCTAATTGTCGATCAATCAGACTGTCCAATACCTTAGCCATAATTGTAGCCAGAGAGATTGGTCTATAGTTGGATACCTCTGAGCAGTCACCAGTTTTATTTTTAATTATTGGGACGACTATAGTTTGTATCAACTTCTCCGGTAAACAAGAATGGCTCAAGCACAAATTAAAAAACATTGACAATATTCTCGGCAAGTGAAATCCTGCATACCGCAGGTGCTCGACGCTGAGGCTATCGTGTCCCGGAGACTTCCCACTCACCATTTTCTTAATTACGGAAGCGACTTCATTTGCTGTAAATCTCACACTTAACTCCGGGGCACGAGTCCCAGCACCGGGCAACGTCGTCGGCTCTGCCGCGCTCAGCGGCGATTCCACTTTAAAACTACGCAGAAATACGTTAGCAATATCACCCGCATTGTGGGCCCCGGCTACGGCCAAATGAAAAGTGAAAAAAAAAAGCAAGAAATCATGATTTTTATCAACCCTGCTGTCTTGGCTGTCGCGTAATCGGGTAAAAAATCCCCGAAATAAGCCGAGCGTCCCGCAGTGTGCCATGTCATGATACATATTGGCACCATTTGAAAGAAACCATTTGAAACAAAATGGAAGCCTTAGTTACAGGAAGGTTATCTAAAACTTTGACACGTGCAGCCGGGGGCCGTGAACTAGTGAACGCAGACGGAGAGACACAAAATAATTCAACGGTGTGAAGGTGAACACGCGCCGCATTATAACGAGTGCTATGTTTTGTCTCTAGCTGTTGGCACTGTGGATGCGAAATATGAATGTGACAGCCGGAGAACTTGACAAAAACCGAAGTTAACTTTTAAGGTTTATTTCTAGAAATTACAATTGAATCGGTCATTTCAAAAATCTCCTAAGTCACATTTTTTTCGATCATGCTTTTTGTGCTGAAAATGGTTCCGTAAAAGGAGATGCGTATTCTGGTTAAAAACCACGTAAGTCAATACATTCCTTTCTCTTCTTCTTCCGTGTGTGTCATTCATTCTTATTAATAAAAAAAACTTACAACTTCTGTTTCACTTCCACCAGCCAAGGCTTAAAAAAAAAAAGACTTATAAGTGCATCAATAAATAAAAAATTGACGATTTAAAGCAAGTTCAGAATAACATTCTGGAAGAGCATATGCCATTTTATAACAACATTTTTAGCTGGCCAACTGCAAATGTTGACGATAATCCATAATAATGATAATAATGTACCTTAAAGATGTTAAAACATGACAAATTAATACATGCAAAATGTTAAAAAGGTTATTTTTAATTGTAATTTTCAATAATAAGCAATAAAAAATATGATAACTACGATTGTTTTGGTTAAATTATATATCATTAATCCTATTTCTTGTTAAAACAACATAGGTCAAGAACAGTTTTGCAGGTTTTACCACTCAAATACTAAATTAAGTATAAAAAAGTCCATTAAAACTCTTTTACTGAAACTTTTTTATTGAATCTTAAAAAATTCTAATTCAGTGTTTAATTGTTTTTTTCATTTGATGTTTCATCCTTTACAGCTTAATAACTTCTACAGTTATAAACATAAGTAAATGAAATTTTGTTAAATAATGGTCTGAATATAGATCTCAATTCTAAAAGAATAAAACAATCTTAATTACGTATTTTAGGGGTGGCGCCCATACATGTGAAATGGGGATGTTTTTTTTTTATCGCTGCACCCCCTCGTGTGGGGTATCATTGAATAGGCCTACTAAAATGAAGGTAATGTTTCATACACAACTTTTTTATCAGGTATACCATCTGCAAAATACAGCCCGCCAAAGTGGCTTGCAATGTGTCCCCCCCCCTGCCATTTCTAAGTTATGCAATGTAGAAACTTATAATCTTTCACATTGATAGACCTTTATAAAAACTCTCTTTTAAAATTATTTAGAGTATAATGTGATTATAAATTTTGGAGTTATAGTGAGAAAACTGCAAAATACTTAAGACGTCCTAGTTCATAGGTCATTGACCTTAGAGAAAAATGGTCTAAGCAAATAATGCTCCTTTAGTTATTACCTATTTAAAAAAATCACAAAAAGTAACTTTGTGTTATATTGATTTGACACACTTCTTAAATTTAGCTTCTGAAATTCAGCGCTAGGTGGCGCTGTTTGCAAAAACTAAAATAGCAATGATTAATATTCGATTTGATTCGTTTGTAATTAGACCTACTTAAGGAACCCTATAATACTGAGCATGGCCCGACATGCTTTTGGCCGGTTTTATTGTATTAGATTGTGAATGTTATTGTATAAAGTATTTAGTTATAAGTACCATGGAAATCGAAATAACAAGGTATTAGAAACGTTATCTGATACTGGAACGCAGGTTGTCGGTTTACCGCTTCCAACACAATAATACGCAATTACGCCCACCATGTTTCCAGCATTCAATGCAAAATAAATTAAGCCTAAAAAAATATCCGCTGTAAGATATGCTGAAAATTACAGTTTTAGTGACTGCATTCAAAACAGCACTGGTGGTCCTACGAGACACCTGAACGCGGCGACAAGTTCACGCACTTTTACCACTTCTTGACGAGTGGTTCGAGTGTCGGACTGTTGATCACGAGGTCGTGGGTTCGATTCCCACAGGACACAAATATTTGTGTGATTAACATGTGTGTTTGTGTTGATCTGGGTGTTTCTTATGTATTATAGGTAGGTATTTACAAAAAAAGTATTTATGTATTATATCCATTGTCTAGTACCCATAGTACAAGCAATTCAATTTCATTCAACATTGACATTATTTAATTTACATATTATTATTATTATTTAGTTTCATTAATTAATTTTCATTTTTCATTCTGATTTGTAACATTAATGTTTTTAATTAATCGTTTTGTTATTATTCGCTCGGTTTTTAAACTCACACTCGTGTTTTAATAACCCCTGTTATACAACAGTTTCATAATCTACTATAATGTATTAAAATTCAAAATCCCACCATGGAATTACTCTTGCATCAAGAGTCAACAAATAAATTGTCAGCAGATAACTGCTGGCCTTGGACGAATAAAAAAGGCGGACGGAATCTCGCTTAACAAAAAGTGAAGCAACCATAGTAAAACGGCTCGCTTAAAAGTACGGGCTGGCACGCACACATTCACACCCATAGTCAAGACAAGACCAAAAGCCGCGATTACACAACAAATCAAGTGAAGGTAGTCATAGTGGTAGTGTCACAAATAAAATAACAATATATATCTCGTGTGTTAAAATTCTGTCGAAATTATAGTGGGTTTAGGAAAAAAATTGCGCCATTTTTCTCATAGATGCGTGGGGGCGCGGATCGTCTCTCGTACATCACAGAGTACATTGTAATCTCGGACGAATAAAACTGGCGGACGGAATCTCGCTAAGGAAAGATTGACCCACTATAATTTCGACAGAATTTTAAAACATTTTTTGTTTTGTGTTTTTTTACCACAATGCTTACTGCAGTGTTGCTAGGTCCGATTTTCAAAATCCGGGAGGCTAATTATGAAAAACCGGCCAAGAGCATGTCGGGCCATGCTCAGTATTATAGGGTTCCTTATGTAGGTGTTACAAACAAATCAAATCGAATATTAATCACGGCTATTTTAGTTTTTGCAATAGACGGCAGCATTGGCGACTCATTGCCTTTATACAAGGATTGTAATAAATCGGGAGATTTTTGTCGAAAATCGGGAGATCGGGAGATTTTTACGAAAATCTGTGAATCTCCCGGAAAATCGGGAGACCTGGCAACAGTGGCTTACTGTCACATGAGATTTATTGCGTAATCGCGGCTTTCTTTCTTACTATGGATGTGAATATGTGCGTGCCAGCTCTTACTATTGATGCTTCACTTTTTGTTTAGCGAGATTCCGTCCGCCTTTTTTATTCGTCCAAGATTATAATATACTGAAAGCGTCCATCTTGGTAGCGTGTGCGCGGGTTCACTGTGTAATTATTGTATTTTTCCTGCAATTACCATTGTCATGGCCTCTCTTAAGGTTATATGCAGATTATATTATACAGATTATATTATATTACTAGCTTTTTCCCGCGACTTCGTCTCCGTATAAGTCAAAAATGCTTCTAATAGGATTTTTAATTGGTTTTTTACGTTATTAATTTTGTTATAGCATATAAATTATCATATTCAAGTGTTTGAATACATAGATATTTTTAGAGACATTTCAATATTTTAATGAGTAGTTTTTAAGTGAGTTCAACCTTTTTTGAATAAATTCGGATTGAGTTTTCAAACATGTGTCAAAATAAAATGTAATTTAAATCAAAAGCACTAAGGAGTATTGATATCAATTTCGAAGCAAATCACCGCCAAAATAACTTTCTACCCCTTTTTAACCCCGTAAGGGGATGAATTTCAATAAAATACGAAACAAGTCTTCCATTAATTCTGTTAAAAAAGGTTTATACAAAATTTGAAGTAGATTGGATCAAGGAATCACGTTGCCCCATACAAACTTTGCCCCCCTTTTTCACCCCCTTAGGAGTAGAATTTCGGAAAATCCTTTCTTATCGGATGCCTAGGACATACAAAGAACACACTATGTATATACTACACTAGTCGCAGTAGCTGAGCTAGAATTTTAGTAGTAAATAATGGTACCCGAAATCTAGTAAATTATTATATTGCCTTTTCTGTCTAACCTTGTAGATCAAATGTCCCTTCTTGAACTACAAAATAACTCCTAGGTTAGTACCTAGGAGTTATTTTGTAGTTTAACTAGTGTTAATAGCGCTCAATGGGACCGCATCCAGGTATAGCTTCAGAGCGCTAAAAAATATATTAAAATAAATAAAAATATCAAGAACAGATTAAATTAAATATTATTATATTCATTTAAATTCGTATAGTTATTAATTACCAACCAACTGCGATCGCCAACCCGCCTGACAAGCGTGGCGATTATGGCATACCCACCCCCCAAACTGATTGGGGGAGGCCTATGGACAGCAGTAGACGTCTTTTGGCTGAAATTATGATGATGATGAAACACAAACATCAGTCTGATTTGACATTGAAATAGACAGTTTTTTTAATACTTTCGCTTTTACGAAGCTGAAGTTATGCGTATTATATTTCTATATCTTATTTGCAATTGTGTAATAATAGTATATAATAGTGACGGGTCTGGTGTGCACTCACCCTGCTACTGGGCAGGCAGTGGGAAGGCTCTGTAGGAGAATAAACATAAAACAGCACATAGCTGTGTGAACTAATCATAAGTCACCTATTACACTTGTAAAATACCATGTTCTGGAAAATAAATAAGTTGAATTTTGAATTGGAGTGGTGTGGTTATGCTCTCGCGCCTCTTATTGGGACCGAAGGGATTGGCTTCACTGCCCGGACCGCGAGGAAGAAAACCTTTATAAAAAAATACGGGATGCCCTATTGCCTGAGGGCGGTGGTCTCGAGGTATTCCGCCGCCTGAGCAATCAAGGCCCGTTACGGAGGGATGCTGTCACCGTAGAAGGTGCGGCCGAAATTTGGCCGGGACCTGTTGGGAGTGGCTGGTGAATATAGAGTCTATCCTACAACCCCGGCCCAATGTAGTTAGAGGAACACCGTGGTGGTTTTAGTCAGAAAGAATCCGACACAAGCTCCACCTTCTCCAGGTGGAAGGCGTCCATGAGGTAGCCGTTTAACTAATGTATTAACTATTATATTTAATTCCACTATGACTAAATTACATCATGTTTTAAACAAACAAAATTATACTATGTTATAATGTTCTGTGCATGTATTTTATAATTCAAACTATATAATATTATGTACACAATGCCACCAACCAGCCTTTATATAAGGGTATTGTTAGAGTAAACAAAGCTTTGATGGCACTCTACATTCATAAAGCAAAGGGCATGAGGTCATTATGTCTCTATAGTATTATAGGCTGATGATAGTCTGAGTAGCCCTACCTTCACTGTCTGTCATCCTTTTGTCTAGTCGAAATATCTTCATGGCCAGAAAACTAGTAGTTTAGTAGTAGTAGAGCTCCTTTGTGAAAGAGCTCGTCTGGGGAAGTACTACCACCGTGCCTACTTCTCTGCCAAACAGTGATGCTTGCAACACTGATAAACTTACCTTGTTGCGGGATAAACTTTTTAGCGTCTGTATCCTGGCTACGTTTTGGTGACCTCTTTGGGGAAACCGAAGGTTTTGTTTGTGCAATTATGGACGAAGTAATGATGACGAACAACTACCGGAAATATATTGTGAAGGATGGCACGGTTGACATCTGTCGGGCATGCCACCATCCGGGTGAATCTATCCGACACATTATCTCTGGGTGTTCTCGTCTTGCTAACGGCGAGTACTTGCACAGGCATAACCTGGTAGCCAGGATTATCCACCAGCAACTTGCTCTGAAATATAATCTTGTGGAATCGGAAGTTCCGTACTATAGTACTACGTACTGTATGTGCCCGACCCAGTTCTTGAAAATAGTCATGCCACACTGTACTGGGACCGATCCATCATCACAGACAGGACTGTTGTTTTCAACAAACCTGACATAGTGGTGATAGATCGTTCAGAGCGCCGCGCAGTGATTGTTGATATCACGGTCCCTCTTGACGACAACCTCGTGAAAGCTGAGAAAGATAAACAAATCAAGTATATTAACTTAGCTCACGAGGTTGTCGACATGTGGGATGTGGACTCGGCAATAATTGTGCCGATAGTCATCACGGCCAATGGCTTAATAGCCAAGAGCCTCGATCAACACCTAAGGAGGCTCTCGTTAGGCGGCTGGATCAAGTGCCAGATGCAGAAGGTAGTACTCCTTGAAACGGCACGCATAGTGAGGAGGTTCCTTTCTGTGGAGCCCTGACCGCCGGTGGCTTGGACCCTGTTCCCGATGCCGGTGGGATACTGTTTTTTATATTTTTAAATGTTTTTTCTTTGTTTTGTAGAAATATTTAAAAATATAATTTATATGTAGATTTACTGCAATAAAGATAATAATAATAATAATAACCCTCCGTCCCTCCCTCCTGGTCTTCTCCCTCCTATTGGTTTTCAAATAAAGTTCGTGCTTGACCAAAAATCTAATTATGGCAATATGTTTTTTATCCAAAAAGAGTAAGTGTCTTCATAGAAAAAGTTTTCCTGTGTCTCTTTTGATTTAGAATTTGCTAGTACCTTATATATTTTCACAAATTTCAATTTGGAAGCCTAGGCGTACAAATACGTATCGGGAAGAACCTTTGGGAATAACATGTTATAGATACCAAAGAAAAAAAATCATTTTTCAAGACCTCTAACTCGTAGCTTTTGTAGATATCGAGTTCTATTCTGAATTTGGTGAGCAAAATCCGTAATGCGGCCTCTTAAATAATATCCACATATCTGCAGGTCACCGTGTTAATAATTTCTGTAAACTATTCAATACAACATATCGCGTACTCATTATCATCAGGTACATTTCGTGTAGTTACGATTAATTAAATCATCGCGGAAGCTTTGAATGCTTGTTTTGAAGTATTCCCATTTGAGCACCTATTTTTAGGGCACCAATGCTTAGAGCACCAATGCTATTCCCTTTTCAGCACCAATCTGTATTTTTGCTTGGTGCTCTATTGGGAACAAAAAAAATAATTCGACTTTATTCCCCTTTGAGCACCTACGGTATGGTAGCTTCTAGTGATGCGGTGTATTGTAAAAAATATCGAAATAAATCACAATATTATTATTTTATGTAAATCATGTATTGTTATTATCACATGTTTCCTCTAATAAAATTTTGTGTACACAAACCAATTTTAGGCAAAACTAACAAAATAAATTACCTATTTTCATATTAATAGGAAGAGCGTAGATACTAAGGCAGAGTGATAAGTCTGGTAAAAATCAACATAGGAATAAAGTTATCGCAAATTGAATATTACCCTTTTATTTACAACTCTTTTAGAAGGTTAAATGTTGATTTTCAGCCAGTTCCGTCAGTTTTTTTTTTTAGAAAGCCAATAAAGAAAAACACTACATTACGTTTTCGCAAACATGGAGAAAAGTGAATTTCGTGTGATGATTAAACTTTATTTTTAGCGTAAAAACACTTTTACAGAAATAAAACAAAAGATAGACAAATATTATGGGTACTCCGCTCCGTCGATAAAAATTATTCATAAGCGGTTTACCAATATTCGTAGTGGTCATACAAGCACAAGTGATGCTGAACGTCCAGGACGCCCTGCTGAGGTCTCAACACCAGAGATGATCGTCAAAATCCATGACATCGTGTTAAATGACAAAAATTAAAGTTCGTGAGACAGTTGAGATAGTAGGCATCTCAGTCGCAGTGTGCGCAATATCTTACATCAACATTTAGACATGAAGAAGGTCTCCGCGGGTTGAGTGTCGCGTTTATTCACTGTGGATCAAAAACGCATGCGTGTGACCACTCCAGAGTCAGGTTTAGTACTGTTTCAACTCGATAAAACAGTTTTTATGCATCTTTTCATAACTGTAGACAAAACATGGACCCACCACTATATACCAAAAGCCAAGGAACAATCGAAACTGGATTGTTTCTAGCAAACCTGCGCCAAAGAAGGCCAAAGCAGTTTTATCGACCAACAAAGTGATGGCCACAGTTTTTGGGGATGCACGTCGTTTTAATGGACAAATTGCCGCATTTGACTGAGAAGAAAATCGTTTTCCAAGAAGACAATGCACGAGTGCACACCTGCGCGATTGACATGGCCAAGTTCCATGAGTTACACTATGAGTTATGTCTCACCCACCACATTCTCCGGATTTAGCCCTTGCGACTATTTCCTGTTGCCGAATTTAAACAAATGGCTGGTTAGGAAAATATGTAGCTCCAATGAAGAGATCATGCACGAAACCAATGTCTATTTAGAAGGGTTTCCAAAATCTCATTATATTGAAGGGATCGAAAGGTTGGAGAAGCGTTGGATGGAGTGTATTGAGCTAGGGGGAGACTATGTCGAAAAATAAATAATAACTTTTACAAATTATGTATTCCTTGTTAAATTTTTACCAGACTTATCACTCTGCTCTCATAGATAGATAGAATATTCTTTATTGTACACCATTAACATTATTAAACTTAGGACTGACATGTAAAATAAGGGTAAAATGGCGGTCTTATCGCTAATAGCGATATCTTCCAGACAACCTTTGGATGGACAAGGAAGACGAAAAATAGATGGGGGCAGTATGTGGTGCACTTTTGCATTGCTTTGCTTCTTTTTTTTCCTAGTTATATATAACTATACACATTTAAACTATAGTTTAAATGTAACCCCAATGATATACACTTACCCCTTTACTAATAAACGTTGTATAGCGGTTGTATAGTTACACAATGCTTTGTCTTCTTCTTTCGAATGTCAAACTACTGATGACAGAAAGTGAGAAATCGTTGTGTAACTATTCAACCCTATACAACGTTTATTAGTAAGGCCGTTAGTTAGTATGCAATAAATCTTTGAATCTTGATTCTACATCATCAGCTTGGGTGCCAACCGCTAAAAGTGCGACATTTTGTCATACTTCATGTTACTCGGGCGGGATATCCCTGAGACCGGTACAGTCGGCGCAGCTTGCGGCCCTCTCAACTTACCTACGAAAAAAATAAAGCAAAAAAAGTGCAACACATACTGCCCCCATCTATTTTTCTCGTCTTCCTTGTCCATCCAAAGGTTGTCTGGAAGATATCGCTATTAGCGATAAGATCGCCAATGTACCCTTATTTTACATGTTAGTCCTAAGTTTAATAATGTTAATGGTGTACAATAAAGAATATTCTATCTATCTATCTACGCTCTTCCTATTAATATGAAAATAGGTAATTTGTTTTGTTAGTTTTGCCTATAATTGGTTTGTGTACACAACATTTTATTAGAGGAAACTTGGTGATAATAACAATACATGATTTACTTAAAATAATAATATTGTGATTTTTTTCGATAATTTTTAGAATACACCGCATCACTAGAAGCTACCGTAACCGTAGGTGCTCAAAGGGGAATAAAGTCGAATTATTTATTTTGTTCCCAATAGAGCACCAAGCAAAAATACTGATTGGTGCTGAAAAGGGAATAGCATTGGTGCTCTAAGCATTGGTGCCCTAAAAATAGGTGCTCAAATGGGAATACTTCCTTGTTTTAGCTACACCGCATGTTATGCGATGTATCACTCTAAAATGTAGCATGCATTATTTTATTTAGGACTTGAATAACATATGCTTGTACACGAACACAGTTATGAGAGTGACCTAATAACACTGTTAACGTTATGGTGATTTGAGATTGAAATATCGATAGATTTTTCTTAACCCTCACTAGGATTTCTCCTGTGTGTCGTAGGTGCGTTAACAAACACAAATCACACATGCACAAACACACAGACCCAGAACCACTATCTGTGGAACATATAAATACTTGTTCCTTACGGGAATCGACCCGCGATGCTTAGCTCAGAAGCCGATTGGTCAACCACTCCGCCAATCATTTCGTTAGTCGAGAGACTAGGACATAAAATGTAGCTTCTATCTCTCTATAGTCTCAATATGTGTCACTTCTACGCTACCTACCGTCTTTTTATTGCATAATTGCTGGGGTATGCTTTGTTTTCCCCACCTCGCTATCTTCGTCCCTAAGGCATGGATTTTTAAATTATTTACTCTTCTCAGCTTTATGATAACTCCTTAGTTCATGGATTTGTTTCAAATACCGTTACAGTCAACATTGCTGTAGGTAGAGTGTGGAACATGTTAGACAAGCGATTACTCTAATAAATAATAATAAATAAATAATTCTTTATTTCGAATTCAAAGATACATAGATAGATCCATACAATTTAAAATAAAGAATTTTTATAATAATTAAATAAATGTAATTATATTTAATATATATTTTCCCTCCAAAATTAACTGTACTCATAGATTGTGAATTATTTAAATATAGTTATTAAACATACCTTAAATGTTTGTACATACTGGTGTGTAGTGGTAGACCATTCTCATCTGTATTGACTCGAGGGTCGTATCGCCAGGTGCCACCAACATATCTCGTGGCTTCTAAAACTGTGAAGTTTATCCCTTCCTCCTTTAAGTATCTGGCCGTCAACAAGCCTGATATTCCAGCACCGATCACACAAACGCGTTTTGTCTATAATAATATAAGTAATAAGAATACACCAATACACCAATGTTAAGACCTGGGATTGTAATTATTTAATCGTTCGACCTGAAGTATCCCGTTTGACGTCACAACCCTTAGATAAACTATGTCATTACCGTATGATATTATCAATAAAAGCACAAGTGCATAGAACTGCTGGCTATTCGAGAGAAGAAGAGAGAAGATGATGAATGGAACTTAAATGATGATTTTCTTTATGTCCTCATTATTTTTAACCGACGAAAAAAAGGAGGAGGTTCTCAATTCGACGCGTATATTTTTTTTTTTTTTTTTTTTTTTTTTTTTTTTTTTTTTATGTATGACCACGCATAACTTTTTACAGAGTGGTCCGATTTTGATGATTCTTTTTTTATTGGATAGGGTATATCTTGAAGTTGGTCCCATTTGAATTTCAAAATCAAAATCCACCCCTAAGGGTAGTAAAACAGGGGATGAGTGTTTGTTCACCCACTGAATTCTTACCTGTTAACCGATTCTGTTGAAACTTGACATACATAAATATAGTTCTAGACACTACGACATAATGGAGACCTGGATTTAGAGTTTAACCACAAAAAAATGAAAAATAAAACTTTTTAACAAAAAATTGAACCGACGAAAACAGAAACTGAAAAGCGAAAAATAACTAATTATGAGTCGGCGCCAAACAACCAATCAACGAAGATCATTAAATTACTTTAAATAAATAATAAAAACAACGTCACATCAAATACAACGTGAGATTTTCAACGATAAACAATAACTTTCCAAAAATGCGTTCTCCGCTCGGCCACTTCCAACTTACACGCACTATGCTTGTTAAAAGTTCGTTTGGCGCCGACTCATAATTAGTTATTTTTCGCTTTTCAGTTTCTGTTTTCGTCGGTTCAATTTTTTGTTAAAAAGTTTTATTATTGTTACAATGATAGTATAAAATACTAGTCCTACAAAAGTATGTGTGGCATAAAATTACATTTGTTTAAATTATTGTTTTAGTTTGTTGTTATTACAATTATTGTGTTGCATTTAGAATCGAATTGGATTTAACATTTTTAATACTGTGCTAAATAGGTATCTAATTCAACTAATTGATTTGAAACTCAATTCTAAAACTCAATGAACGTTTACTTTACTGCCGGTAATTTTACAAAGCTGTGCTTTAATTGTTTTTTTTTTGTGTTTAATTTGAACACATATTTTCTTTAGCCGCCAAAACTTCAATGTGTGCCTAATGATTATTCGAACATTTTTCACAAGGATAATTTACATTGAAACAAAGAAAAACAACATTGAAAAAAGCTTTCAGCAAAAGAAAATGCAGTATAAACTAAGGGAATCTTTCATCGGATATATAAGTACTTAGAGAGGGAATTTCGATAGACTTTTTTTTTTAAATGTCATTTTTGTTTTAAATTAAATTAATGAAATATCTACCTGATATCTTTCCGAAGCTCTGAGGAAGAACGGCGGCAACGCAGCCAACACTGGGTGCTGAACCAGCTGCGATACATCGACACCGTTCGGAAGAGACATTTCCATTAGAATATATATTATATTATATTAATAATATAACATAATATATTATACATTATAATAAATAAATATAATAATATATCAGAATATATATTATATTATTTTATTATTTTTATATTATTATATTATTCTATTATATATTATATTATTATTATATTTTATTATTATATTATTCATTTTAGTATTTTTATTCTTACCTGGTGCCGTAGTACAGACGAATTCAAGTACACCGTGCAGCTTCCCTCGAGATCTGAAAAGGTAACGAAACGCATTATTATATCAGATATCGCGCGGTTATTTGATCCGTTAGGTTGGCTTGCGCCCAGTATAATTGTAGCAAAGATACTTATACAGAAGCTTTGGTTAGCGGGCGTAGATTGGGACGATGACGTGCCCAACATATTAAAACAAGAATGGGATACTTACCGAGAGGATTTGGAACAGTTGTCCAAAGTACGCGTTCCTAGATGGCTTGGAGTAACCAATAATGATAGTTCTCTTGAGTTGCATGGTTTTAGCGATGCCTCCAAGGTGGCATATGCAGCGGTCGTGTATACTCGGTATATTGATAGTTCTGGAAATATTAATATTTTTCTTCTGGCTGCCAAAACAAAGGTCGCACCTATAAAACAGATCAGCATTCCTCGTCTAGAACTTTGTGGGGCATTGATATTAACACGATTGTTAGCTGATGTGGCGAAGGCAATGAAACTTTCCAAGGACAAGGTGCGAGCCTGGACAGATTCAACAGTAGTGCTGGCGTGGATATATAGTCACCCTAATCGATGGAAAACGTTTGTGGCAAATCGAGTTTCCGAGATTTTGACCACACTTGATGCAGACCAATGGGCGCACGTATCTTCTAAAGATAACCCTGCAGACTGTGCGTCAAGAGGAGTTCCACCAAGTTTATTATCGGCAAATAAACTTTGGTATGAGGGTCCAGAGTTTTTATATAATAGAAATATTAGTTATAGTAGACCAATTAATGTAGATATTCATTTAGAGGAGTCTATCAAGTTGCATATGGCTGTTCTTGAGGAAGAATTGCCATGGAATAAATTCGGTAATTTAAGAAAATTGCTGAGAATCGTAGCATTGTGTAGAAGATTTATATACTGTTATTGTAAAATTAAGCAGGACATCCCTAAGTATCTTCATAAGATAGAATTGGATGAAGCACTGATTTGTTGTATTAGGCGGTGTCAGAAAAAAGAGTTCAAGGAAGAATACACTCAGATCTATTATTTCTTTCCTTTCGCATTTTAATAACAAGTTTGACCGTCCGCAGACCTAGCGGAGAGCAGAGCAGAGGATTTTCTCCTGACACTAAAAAAATTGCTCTATTACCAAGTTCATAAAGTCCATAATTGTCCACACGACCGGAGATGTTCGCGCAGTCTCGAGCCTTATGCGAACATAAACATTAATAATATTATTATTACGATTATATATAATTGAATGTATTAATATTAATATAAATTACATATATATTATAATGATTAAATGTTAATTATACTAAATATTTAATGTGATTTTATTAACATGTTATAATTTATTAGATGTAATTATGTTGGTCCCATAGTAAAAGTTGTTCATCATTACAGCCGAAAGACGTCCACTACTGGACATAGGCCTCCCCCAATTAAGGGGGGGATATGCCATAATCGCCACGCTTGGCAGGCGGGTTGGCGATCGCAGTTGGTTGGTTAAATACTCAGAGAACGCTGCTGCCCATCCTCTGGTGAATCCCTTAGTCGCCTTTACGACACCCATGAGAAGAGATAAGGGTGGTGCTATTCTTTAAGTCCGGCACCACACGGACCGACAAAAGTTGTTCATACTGAGATAAGTACAATGACCCCTTAAGAGGTTTTCAGTTATTTCAATAACATGTATAATAAAATTTATTTTTCGATTACATTAAGTTTATACTAAATAAACACCCTGATACAAAATTAATAATGATTAAATACCTACTAAAACTTGGTCTTCGATTAATTGAGTATTGATAAATGGTTAGGCGTCAAGAAATAAATTTTCATTACATGATGTTAAATAAATACCAAACATTGATCTCTGCAGGCGTAGCATGACCATTGTAGACAAGTTTTGTCTATTCTTCCGTATACAAAGTATATCGCTAAGAATAGCCTGAGTCTGTACCATAGAAATAGATAGATAGAATGGTTGTAATCACAATTTTACTTGCGATTCATGCGTGGCAACTTTCGAACAAACTACGTCTCCCATATTGACGTCATTAAATTTTAAAAATTAACTTTAATCAAATACGCGAAACATGCACGACGTAACACCCACAAAATCAAACCCAAAAAACGTCTCCGCAATAAAATGTACTATAATATTAATTATGTTTACATAACAAGCACAACACTACATCATTTGTTTGCACATTTGGAGTATAGTTTTTATGTTTCTTTGTCTACACATTTTAGGATTTCGAAATGTCTCACTGCTAGTGGGGTTATGGGGCTAAGAGCGAAACTGTATATGCGACTGATTATTGCAGTTTTGATGGTGCTGCTTTTCGAGTGGCGATTGTGCATCTATAGTATATTTGATTGAACACCCTGAGTAATAAAAAGAGAAAGATGTATAGAACTCAAATAATAATGTAATCAGTGTGGGTTTAATGATAGTTTTAAATATAATTTCAAAAACTATATTTAACTTTGGGTACAATAAAATCAAATATAGCTCAAAATTGTACACAGTATAAAAAATCAAAGATTTTAATAAGTATTTGCATTACAATGAATGAATCATACATAAATAATAAAACTTACTTTCTGTGCATAATATCCGGTGCCTATATCAATGAGCACATTATCTGTGTCTGCTATTGAACCAGGGATATACATTGTTCCAGTCAGCGGTACCAGTATAGTTTAACCTTTAGAATCAGGAGTTACTTTCTCAACACATTCTCCAGATTCCATAAACTTTCCTTGAGCCATCTTTAGTGTTTGTAAGGAGTCTTGAAATACGGTCATTTCCTACAAAAATAAAAACAAAAATTTATAGTTTTTAACATAAATTTATTTTCTATGGATATTAATTGGATTAAATTGGATACCTGAGAAGGAACCGTAATTTTTTTAAATACATACTCAAATTTACAATTACTTCATTTAGTACCGACTGAATTTTAAACTTACTTGATCCAATACAAACAAATTTATTTCATAATAAATTATCCTTATTAAATAATAATATAAATTAATAATTATTAATTTAATTAAATTATATTAATGTGATATGTTTATTTTTACTATTATTAAACACCCATTTATCACTATTTGAATAAATTCAATATGTACATTGAATTGCGTGTAATTAATGGTTTTATTCGTTTAGCACTTAAAACGCTTTAAGGGCGAGGTGTCCAAACATTTGGCGTCCCATTCTTCCGCCACCATTTCCTGCTACAGTCGTGACTACGCCGCGATACATGGCCGAAAAAATTGAGGATTCGAGATCGTACCAAAGTCGATAGACGCTGCTTGATGCCGAGTTCTTGGTGTATGGAGACATTTGTTCGATGCTCGGTCCACGATTTTCTTCCAGCACCACATTTCCAGAGCATCCATCTTCAAAATACTAACAAAGACATTTCCGTTTGCCAGGTGCTACGAACCGTCCCGACATCATCGACCCAGCCATCCTGCGGCCGGGGCGCCTGGACCAGCTCATCTACATCCCGCTGCCCGACGAGAAGTCGCGCGAGGCCATCCTGCGCGCCAACCTGCGCAAGTCTCCCATCGCCAAGGACGTCGACCTCATTAAATTATTTAGGGCGTCTACACACGGCGTCGCGAGTGCGCAGCTCGTGCCGCGCGCTCTCCGCTCGTCGCGACATCGCGCGTCACCTTCCTTACAATATAACTACCTACACTACACCCCGGTAACGCGCGGCGCGCACTGCGCTATTTGCATTGTTTAGTACCCATAGTACAAGCGCTGCTTAATTTGGGACTATATGGTGCTGTGTAAAAATGTTCAAAATATTTATTTGTTTTAATTTTAATTTTTTTTTTTATAAAGCTCCAATATTGTCAACTACCTGAATCCTGCAGCTTTGCTCAATTCAATTCAATTTATTTATTTGCCTGAATGTAGGTGTACAAGTTTGATCTTAAACTTAAATGTCCCATTTACATGCTACCATTACATATGGTGTGCAAATATACATTATGACGAGCATTTAATTCTTATTTTAAATAACTAATAATTAATTAAACGTTAAAAAATCAACAAATCAATGAGATAAAATCGAATTTCGTTTTATAGTAAAAAAAAATAATTGTTTGACAAAGATACCATGGCAACCATGAATTTTCATTTCGTTTGGATCAAAATAATGTGTGGAATTAGCATTATTATTATTTATGTACCTTTCCCGTGATTGATGAAAGTACACACAGTCACACACACACACACACACACACACAGTTATCACAGTTGATTATCTAACGGCATTGGATTACAACGAGATACCATATATTGAGTAGAGTAATTGGGGTACCATTATCAATAAAAAAGTGGTTTGAATAATATCAATAACAATTTATTGCTCCAAAGAAACTAGAAACGATCATAACATAAAACAAAAATTTAGCAATTATACTTATATTAATAAATAATACAAAAAAATATTTCAAAAATAACTTTTCAACTAAATGGTTCTGAATCGGGGGGCAGGTTCAGAATGCTTGATTACCGAAATGTAAAATTGTTGAGTGTGTGATTATTAAACGGAATTGGACATTACGGGATTTTTTTTACGGAGATATTTTTGTTATTTTGTTACTGTATGTGCCTGCATGTTGATGAATTATAAATTTTTTTTTTTTTATTATGTCAGAGACGCCGTTTAAGCAGTGGATGTCCGAAAATCTGGTTATTTTTAGGTCTAGTACTAATTATAACATACATATCTTCAGGTGGTCTTCAATTTAGATTAAAATATATGATTCTATCTGATGATGTACCGAATATGAATTATATGACATTAAATATTATTAATCATATAATTATTACTTTATGAACAATATTTTATAAATATTGTAATATATATTATTACATTTTCCCGAAAAAGTAGGGAAAAATAGGTTGCGTTCAGAATTTTGCAGCCAGTGAATAGTAAGATAATCGACGAAAGACGAAGTACTGCGAACAATCATAGTGAAGCCAATAAAACCGTGCTCCTCCGTGTACAAACCAGCGCTCACGCACACAAATGCACCTTAAACCGTGCTCAGCACTAACGTACTGATAGGCTCGGTTAGTTTTAAGGCTATCCCGGATTTGCGTCGCTCTGCGTGCGTCTACTGGGTTTCTATGTGTTATATTTCTATGTGTTGAATCATGTTAAGGGGAGTATCGTCACAATTATTATTTAAATTGCTCTTGCTTGCCACTACCACCACTAACATCACCACTGCCACTACCACTTTACACTACACCATTCTTCCTCAGACCTTTTTTCACAATTATGTTGGAGAGAATTCTTCAATTGGTTTCCGCAGATTCTAAGGAATTACAATAACGAATAAAATTTTGAGATCACCCATATATTTTTCAACTGTTTTAAAGAAGTTTAGGTTACCATACCTATACGAAAAATCAATTAAATATGAACGAATAATAATAATAAACGTAATTACCTGATTAAACATGTCCATACCTAATCAAATTAACATTGGATTTTTATTTCGTAATTAGATTAGCGAAAATAAATCATCAATTCTAATATTATCTACATCCTGACACTTTACTGATATTATCTGTACACATTACATTCTTTATCGCGCTGTTATCGAGAATTTTCGGTAATTACAGATAAAAAAATATCAACTGATTCGATTTATTTTTATTATTTGAACAAGTAACACGCGTAATTCTTCAATATTGTCAGATTATAACTTATTTTGTGGAATTTAGATTATTAGGTAATTGTCTTAATTTTTTTTTATTACAGATTTAGTTTTTTGTATTGTCTGTCGTAAGATTAAATGTATTATAAAACGAAAGTTCCAAATCTAATGTCAGCTCCTGTTATTGGCAGGCAAAAATGGTAACAACCAATCACATCGCTTGACCTGAGATTTGACAGCTGATTAGTTAATTTTTGCATTGATCAGCCTTTCGGAAACTGGGTGTAACTCTACAGTGGAATTATGGCAACCCCGTAAACAATAACTATCAAAATCTCTGTAAGTATTATTCCAATGCAGAGTTAAATTTACCTACTGAACTGAGAGGGGTGAGCACGGTTTGAGGTGCATGTGTGTGCGTGAGCGCTGGTTTGTACACGGAGGAGCACGTTTTTATTGGCTTCACTATGATTGTTCGCCGCACTTCGTCTATATTTTTTACTATGTCTGTGTTAAGGACCGACCGAAGGTTCGGTTTCGGTTTCGGCCATAAAATCTAGTTTCAGCCACAGTTTCGGTTTCGGCCAATAATTGGCCGAACCTTCGGCCCCGCCGAAACTAGGTATTCGTGAATTGCCGCGCATCATTCGGCTAACTTCGAGTGAGTGAACGTGGTTGCCAGTTGAGTTCGCTAGCCATAGGTTGTAAGTTGTAATAGAATATAATTAATTAGATATTTTATTTGATTCTGTTGAGTTATTCCCTAGAACTTATACAATATGAATTTATGTAGAAATTAATGTAACACTTAAAAGATGTGTGAAGATACCTGTGATGTTTGATTCAGACAAACATCACGATGTAATTTTTGACATTACTATATTTGTTTGTAATTGTTGTTTGATTAAATTTTGTACCCGTATTCGAACTGCCCCGTAAATCAGATACACAACTACCTCCGGTGATTTAATTATTACCGTGAATGACCTTCAGTACTATTAGTCATGTTGCATTTTTTCCCTTTAGTACGCGAGGTGCTTAGTCAATTCGGACGCGTAGTACAGTAGTACGGGAAAGTTTTCCAGTTAAATTTCATTATATACTACTACTATAGTATTAATGTTATAAAAACGCTTACGCTTGCCATAGAAACGGGCTGGGTCGTAAGGCCCGTGGACTGCAGGGTTGTATTCCTTTGGATAATCACCGAAACCCATGAATCCCTGGGTTTTGACAAAATTTTATCAAAGTGCAGGAGCTCTAAAACGTGCTACAAACATTTTGTTCGAGGTGTCTTCTCTATATTATACACTTAGCATCTGTTACTTACACTTTGCTTTCGAATCGAAGTTGCTCTTTAATTTAAGTGATAAAAGATGCAAAACAAATTATAATTATAAATAATTAATATTATCTTAATAAATTAAGCCTAACTATAATAATAAAATGTAATTGATAATATGTATGTATGTATGTAGTTTTGTTCCGTGAGGCTAACTGCCCAGGCCAACATAACCAGCCCATTACTGTCCCACTGCTGGGCACGGGCCTCTTCTTAGTATGAGAAGGCTAAGGCCTTAGTCCACCACGCTGGCCGAGTGCGGGTTGGCGGACTACACACACCATTGAGAACTGCATGGAGCACTCTCTGGTGTGCTTTCCTCGCGATGTTTTCCTTCACCGTTAAATCCATGATAAATGTTATTCACGTTGAATACAACCTAGCACCTATCTATGTTACACAATAATGACTATTGACTAACTTTGATGTATATTTTTTCTATATTTTTACTTTAATGTATATTTTTTTCCGTCTTGAAGCAATTCTGTCTGTTCTTAGAACTAAAAGCTGGATTTATTTTCCTCGATATATCTCTATGATGCGATCCTGGTCGACGTACTCGAAGATGTGTGGCGCGTCCATCAGGATGCCGACCGTGCCCGCTGTGGTGACTATGAAGAATATGTACAGCTGTAGCTTGTCGATCACCATCGCTACGTACTTCCAATCTTCACGTGTCTGCAATTAATATTAAATAATACTGATTTATTGAACAATGCCATACGTCAGCATTCTCAACAACCTAACGCTTTCCAATTCTGTTTACGGTTTGGCTCGCTGTCCTGCCCTCGTGTGCAATAGGCATTACTTGGTGCTCTGTGGAGTAATAACAATCAAAAAGGCTGTTCAATTTATTGCCTTGGCAAGACAAAGTTTTGCACCTATGAAATGGTGTCTGTGTTTACTTCTACTTTGTATTAAAAATATGTTAATTTTATTTAATATTTACTGCAAAAAATACACTTAAATTTCATAATTTATACAAGAATACTTATACTACTATTAAAGAATGACTATATAAACGGGATAGAAATATATTTAATTCTTAACAATCTTCAATTCTTCTTAACGACTTTCTTTGTTGTTTTATTTGATGTTTTATTCATTATTCATTTTCGGAAATTATACAGTCAGCAAATCTAGCAAAAGTCCTCACCAGGGACCTTGCTCTCAACAAAATATTGAATCTGTAATATTTCTATTGTATTTTAAGGTTATTTGAAAAGTAAACTAGACCAATAATATTTAAAAGTACAGATAAATCAGTGAAGTGCTGCGAACGATCATAGTGAAGCAAAAAAAACTATGCTCCTTCATGTACCTGCGAATGCTGCCGATTATTGCAAAAACTAAAATAGCCATGATTAATATTCGATTTGATTCGTTTGTAATTACACCTACTTAAGGAACCCTATAATACTGAGCATGGCCCGACATGCTCTCAAAATTGAGAATAACGCATATTTTTGTGGAAAGAACAAAACAAACAAAAACAAAAAACAAACAGTCGCTGACACCAAGAAAATTGACTTTAATGGAGGTTAAGCTAAGTTTCATGACCCTTATCATTGTCTTGTTCTAGAACAAGTAATAGGGTCCCGCTAGTTAGGGACCTCATTAACGCCCTTAATAAGAAGTTTGTAAAGGTTTGGTTACACCTTTAGTACTTTGCTATAACTTGGAACATTTGACACTGAAATAATATTAATATTGGAGAAAAGTCTTGTGTGTTCTGTCTTTGAGTTTACACAAGACAAATAGCTGTTCGTTCAAAGAATATTTTACTAGAGAGTTTCTATAAAACAGTTTTGGGATTATTTTATTATTTTTAACGCAAGCAATACTAGGAGTAGAGTTAACGGTAGCTTAACGGCCAAAGCTCTGCTGTACTTAACTAGGAGTCGCAGGTTCGAATCCTGCTCTTGAACGTGGCGTCAAACGTCACTACCTACATTTCAAGGTTTTATTCAAGTCCTCCGGCTGTCACATTCAAAATTTGCTCCTCCGTGTTGTTATAACTTAGCTAAAACTGTATCATACTTAAAATTGATTGCAATATAATAGTGTCAGTTAAGTGCGCCAGACTATTGAGAATATTTACTTAATGTACAAGTGTTGTATGCCATCAAGATGATGGTTCATAAAGCGCTTAGCGTTATGGGAAACTAGCGAGCTTGCGATATTCTTGTAAATATGGAAGGAGTCTTCAATACAGAGCCTCAACGCAGTACACAAAAAAAACGATGAGTAATAAATGTACACATAATAAACAGAATCAAGTGATCGTATCGATCGTATAGCCTAGTAGCAGTAGTAGTAGCTTGCCTTCCATGCAGGAGGGAGTGAGTTCGATCCCGGCCCGCACCTCTGACTTTTCGAATTCATGTGCGGATTTATATTCAATTATCACTTGCTTTAACGGTGAAGGAAAACATCGTGAGGAAACCTGCACACCTGAGAGTGCTCCATACAGTTCTCAATGGTGTGTGTAGTCCGCCAACCCGCACTAGGCCAGCGTGGGGGACTAAGGCCTTAGCCTTCTCGTACTGAGAAGAGGCTCGTGCCCAGCAGTGGGACAGTAATGGGCTGGTCAAAAAAATAAATAAATTAATATTTATATCGGCGTAGAATTTTACGTAAATTTCATCGTGCTATTTATTATATTAAGTATCGTTAATGATAAAAAGTAATATGCCAATAAAAAGGAAATATCTTTAAGTTTCCCTTTTGCCAGCGTTTTAACAAGTGGTTAGGTTACTGGATTTGTGTGCCCGGTCAATGGCAATAGGCCCGCCCCCTATTACATGGGGCTTTTACGGTTTTACCCATAGAAATCTAAATAATAAGGTAATTGTTTTATAATAAAAAAGTTATGTCGGTAAATAATTTCAGGCTCTATACGTGTGCCTAGAAATGGCAACATGGACTTTGTAGATCACATCTAGATATCAAAATGTACTCATTCTCATGCGTCGGGAAATATAATTAATGATGGTTCCATGGTTCTTGTAATCTACAAGATGTCACCTGCGGCTTCGTCCGCGTGGATGTCGTTTATTGCGTATTGCGCAGGGGGTCTACTCCCGTTTTACGATGTTCGATTAATCTGTACTTTAAATTGAACCGTAGTCTATATTTATTGTGCCTTTTTTATGTACCTATCATTATTGTGTAGGTATCAGTCCGAACGCAAGTTCGTACTTCGTTTGTCGTTCGTGAAACGCGAGTACACCCCCAGGAACCTTTTAGTTTTTCGGATAATTTTAGTCGTGAAAAGGAAAACAGTCAGTCAGAGTTATTTTTCATATATGACTTATATAGAACACATGTACAATGGGCGGTCTTATCGCTCAACTCACATAACTGGCCTTTGGTAAGTTTATAGCAAATCTACAAAAAAAAGTTTAATTCTGAACGCAGACCACTTTTTAGATTGCTACTTCGAAAGGTTGTTAATAATAATGCAATAAATAAATAAAATAAATAATTATTTTTGAGACTGTTTTACACGGCACCATCTAGTCCCAAACTAAGCAGAGCTTGAGCTATGGGTACTAGACAATGGATATAATACTTATATACTATTACTTTTTTAGAAATACATACTTATAATACATAAGAAACACCCAGACCAACACAAACACTTATGTTCATCACACAAATATTTGTGTCCTGTGGGAATCGATGACGTCTTATTGATGACGTCTGTGGTCTGGTGGTTCGAGTGTCGGATTACAACGTTTGTTTCTTTAGTTTATTTATTTTATTTTATTTTACAACTTTTACTATGGGACCAACCCTGAAGTCGCGAAAAAAAATATAACGAAATCATCGATGTCACTAATAGTAGCTATAAGGGATGGCGATACACGTTGTTTGTATAAGGTTAAATCAAATTAGCTGGCGAAACTTCACAGACGTGATGAGTATCGATATCTAATGATAAAAACAAAAAAATATGACTTTTTAAATTCACAATTTCATTCAAGTCAGTTGAACACGGAATCAACAGCCACTGGACGCGTGACCTCTAAATTTAAATAGTAACTATTTCTTTAGAAATATCAGGTACCATAACATTACAGCTGTTTATTAATACCTACGTTAAAAATACTGTCGCTCGGCCGTTGACTCAGCTGGCTAGTAGTTGAAATTATGAGTTTAGAAAATTGAATTGTGCAATTCTTTACGTCCGGCACCACACGGAGTGAATGTTTCTAGCATTGAATTCAAAATAAATTAAGCCAAAAAAAAATTCACTATAAGATATGCTGCAAAATACAATTTTATTGGGTATCTTTTTGGGCTGAAATTTGTTAGAAACCCATGTTATTCCCATGTAAAGCTAGCGTGTTATATGGTACACTTAAAAGGGAATTAAATGTGGGCGTGCAAAGTCAATAAAGGCTAAATTAGGCTAAATGAAATGAATGAAAATAGCTTAAAGATATTAATCTGAAATTGAAACATACATCATATTATTATAAACAATACCTAATATAAACAATTGTTCGCGATGGGAACAAAAGAAAACTAGATTTTTTGATATTGACTAGATGAAGCTTAATTCGTGTGATTTTTGTATTCAACATTATATGAATAATGGAAGTTGTTAGTTAAGTATTCCAGTCGATCCAGACTTACGTAAAAAATGGATCCAAGCAACCGGAAGAAAACACTGGGCCCCAACAAAATATTGTAAACTCTGTAGCAAACATTTTTCGGAAAGCTTTCTGATAAAGAAGAAGAAAAAAACTGTTTTGTATCCTGATGCAGTACCAAATACGGTAAAAATTAATGCAATTTATCATTTTATTAAAATAGTACATTACTGTCGAACGTATTGCTAGTTTTGATGAAACCAGTTGAGGTACACATCTTAGTGAGCATCCAGTAGTCACAGCGAACAATATTATTTAAAAGAAGGTACAGAAAGGACAACATTGTCGAAAGAATAAACAAAATTCACGAAAAAATCAAAGAGATACACGCTTTTTAAGTTTTTGGAAGTGGCATTTTCTATCCTTGTCGTGCAAAACGGACATTGTTCAGACAGATGTCAAGTTACTATGAAGGTTTTGTACAATGACGTCATTGTTTGATAGTGCTGTCTCTGTCTAGTGAACAAATTTAAATCGCTTATAACTTGGACATTTTATTAAATATTTTATTGGTTTTTTCACTGTTGCTTATTTTTCCTGAAAATGTTCCGAGATTTCTAATAAAAACGAATAATAAAAAAATAGTCACCTTCCCTATTCCCCGGTGTATACATGCTAACACTTAACATTATTTTTTTTGAGGCTTAGAAACCTAGACCCTAGCCAGCGGCAGAACTTTCCAAACTCTGCAATACTCTTACATACATCTATCATTACTATTAATACTACAAAACATAAGTAGTAGACAAAAAAACACTGAAACATCAACAATTTTCATGTGTAGACCAAAATCAATGTTATAATGCATCAGAAACATGAGCCAAAAATTTACAAATTCAGCTCTGTAAATTATATATAAAAAAATGTGAAATGTCATACAGACTTTGGAAAGTCGGTCCCATTTTACTTTGTAATAAATTAAGGCCAAGTAAATTATTCAATATGAACAGTAATGTCGTATATGTTGGGAGATCATTCGCTTTCTTCCTCTTCCTCCTCACCATCCTCATCTTCTGACTCCTCCTTCTTTTTCTTGGATTTCTGTAATCAAATTGAATAGTTAGTATTTCAATGTAGTAAGTATAATTATGGTCCACCAGTGCAGTAAACCTAATTGCGCTTGTGTAGTATTATGATGCCGACGTGATACTTACAGCTGGTGCTGCTTTCTTGGCCTTCTTTCCTCGCTTCTGTGCCTTCTTGCCGCCACCCTCACCACCGCCACCGTTGGCGTTGTATGGCTCCAGGTCTTTCGCATACTGTTCCTTAGCTTTGGCCGCTTTCTCCTCCCATTCCTGAACATAAAATAGAATATTAGCGAAAGTAATAAACTGACCAAGACAAAGCATTGTATAAATATAATATACTACGAACAGTCTTGTCCTTCATTGCCTTCCAAAGTTCGCCTCCCTTCTTTATTATTAGTGATGACACTTGGGCGTCGGCTACCGGCCTATGCGACACAGATACTTCCCGACGCAACCATGCCCCGAGAGAATCTGGGTCAGCCAGTAGGTGAGGGCATCTTCTTTGTCTGAATCATTAATTTCGTGAAGTGTGTTCAATTCCCATTTGCTAACGCTTCACCAATAGGAGCATTCCATCTGTCTGGCGTAATTTTACGCAGAACGTCATTCAGATTTTATTCTCTCTTCGTTTCACACCTATAGGATTTTACCAATCAAAAATTAACTCTATCTCACTTCCGCATTTCCCAATACATTTACGTTTTGAGCCCATCTCATTCGCTCTACAGGCGATTCGATTGAACAGAGCGAGATAACAAATTCCAGAAGCTTACTAACCGGTCGAAGTAGTAATAGAGAATTCGCCAATTTTCGAAATTATTCGTGGCCAGTCCTTTGAACGTGGAGGTGCTTGTGTGAATCAAAAATGAAGTCTTTAGTGCTAGCTGTTGTCGAAACGATAACATTAAGTTTGAGAAAATCCACGAATAAATATTATTTGGACACAATAATAAATAAAATAATCACATACAAAATAATAATACAAACATACAAATAATGTATTTATAAAATAATCGATAATATTATTTTTTCTCAAACCCATCTACTGCTCACTGTGTGGTTGCTATCTGAATATGTCCCTTATTCCTTGTATTAGCTGTTTGACGAGCGGGTCCGCGTCCTCGTAGCCCGCTGAGTGCATGTGATGCGTAGCACTTGATATGCACTGGGAAAGAAAAAAAAAACACTTAATTCTAGGGATTCAAATTGAAAAGTTTTTATTTCGAATAATTCATCGGCTAGCGTCATGCTCGTGAACGGGTGCCGCCTGTCGGGACAGGTCGCCTCCTATACAGGGTGTCAGGGAAACGCTTCCGAAAACGAAGATAGGTGATAGTGCTGGTGATTACTGATATGAAACCACGAAAAAAAATGCGATGCTTTTTTTTCATTTATTTTTTTATTAATATTTATGAGTTTTATTTAACTGCCCAAAGCTGGTTATTATTATTTTTATTTATTTATTGAATAAGTAACAATGACTCACTGTGTTAGTAACAATAATTTTTTTTAATAATTACAAACAAATTCAATTAAACATACAATAATATATATATATATATTATAAAAATAATATATATATATATTAATTATTTATAATTTATAATTATTTAAATTAATTTACGTAGGTCACACAATGTCTGTGTGACCTATGCATGATAGTCAGCCAAAGACATTTCTATACTTACGTCAGTATAATACCTTTATGGTACCAGCACATATGTTTATGTTTGTCTTATTTTTTGTATTTGTTGCTAAAGTACATAATATGCACTATAACCTGACCAAGTTTGACGCTGGTATATATTACCGTTTTGAAGACATCGTGAAATTCTGAAAGAATTGTTGTTTCTTTCATTAAGTCACTGTTTTTGGCTAGCCAATTGCCGCCGCGACAAGCTTCCAGTGCAGCTTCCCAAGTCACCCTTCCTTCTTCAATGCCCACCTGAGATTAAATTAAATGGATAAAAAAAAATACTCAATTGATATTTATGATAAGACCATATTGGGTCGCGTCGCCTTCCTGGGTAACACACACACACATTCAAACACACCTTACAATTTTCACTCACTATACGCAAAAACACAGTCGAAACAACGTTTTTATTAATAATTTAATTAAAGCCACGCCATAAACATAATTTGATGTACATAAAATGGGAGCACTACGTTTTACCGAAATACGATCCACCGAAACACGTTTTACCGACAACTATTCGTCGAACGTATCATTCCCCGATGCAACACTTGGTCGAATGTACATTTAGCCGACGCACGTTTCCCCGAATTATATTTCGTCGAAACACTATTTGCCGATGGCTTCTTTTACCGACGTACCTTTGACCGAAGGCTCAGTTTGTCGAATCGTGGTTTGGGTATATCTAGAGTATGTAAACTGTATTTTTATAATTTTATCGATAAAATTATAAAAATAGTATAGATATGTCATACCCTAACAAAACCTACGAAAAATATGTTCCGTACGCAGCGCCAGCACAATACAATAAACTAGTGCAAAGTAAGTAGGGGTGCTGGCTAGAAAACCTCCACGTGTGCCTGACGGCTGCTTGTCCTTCTGGACACGTCTAGAGGGAACGGCAGTTGTTTGGCCGGTGCATCCTGGGCACGTGCAATAATTTCCTTTCG
Source organism: Asteroscopus sphinx (assembly GCA_949699075.1). Taxonomy (NCBI): domain Eukaryota; kingdom Metazoa; phylum Arthropoda; class Insecta; order Lepidoptera; family Noctuidae; genus Asteroscopus; species Asteroscopus sphinx. Next base: position 17,257,727 of record OX453024.1, read on the forward strand.
AGTGATTAACCTTCGAGGGATTTTATTGCCTGTGGCGAAAATTCTGGCACGGGAGGGGCCCGTTCTGGGCCAGTGGGGAGTTGTTCCACGTGTCCCTCTGTTGCCAACAGAGGGCACAGTGGAGGAGCAGGGGTGGGCCCGGTGTGCACTCACTCTGCCACTGCCAGCGGGGATACTGTCTTTCCCTGCCTCCGTCGATCTCGTAACCTCAGGAGTGCCCGCCAAGTAGTGTTCTCGCGCCTCGTGGGACCAAGGGTCTTCACCGCCCGGACTGCGAGGAAGAAAACCTCTATAAAAAATTACGGGAGGTAGGGCCTGCGAGCAGCAGACTCGGGGTAGTCTGCTGCTCGACCAGCAGCTGGCGTAGCTAGCACAGCCGGCGTAGTTGGCGCAGCTGGTAAAGGCCCATGAGGTGAGGTGGCGTGCAGTGTTCCGTGTGCGCCGCTGAGGAGGGTGGGTGCGACCGACGTTAGGCCGCACGGGGAGAAGGGGCTTGCCTGCTTGTGGCGGGCCGGTACCTGTCGGGGGTGGTTACGTGTGAATACTCACGGGTTCCCACGCCCCCGGTTAAGGTAGTGGAAGGAACACTGTGGTGGTTTTAGTCGGTAAGAGTCCGACACTGGCTCCGCCTACCCCGGGCGGAGTGCGTCCATGAGGAATTCCCCACGGCAAAAAGAAAAAAAAATGTGCTAAGTAAGTAAGTTAGTTACTGATTTTTTTTTTTTAATCGATAATATTATAAAAATACAGTTTACATACTCTAGATATACCCAAACCACGATTCGACAAACTGAGCCTTCGGTCAAAGGTACGTCGGTAAAAGAAGCCATCGGCAAATAGTGTTTCGACGAAAAATAATTCGGGGAAACGTGCGTCGGCTAAATGTACATTCGACCAAGTGTTGCATCGGGGAATGATACGTTCGACGAATAGTTGTCGGTAAAACGTGTTTCGGTGGATCGTATTTCGGTGAAACGTAGTGCTCCCACATAAAATTAACATGAAAGAACCCAGAACCCATAATATCTGATCATACTTCGATCGATATCAATTCATATGCCGATTAAATAAATAATTCATAATCCATAACTGCTTTCATGTGTTGTAAAGGTGTCCATTCTTCAGGGCCTAGGTTGTTGTATAATTGCTGAAAACGTGCGATACGTTGTCAGGATAAAACTGTTATTACATAACGCTATCCTTGTTATGACGTAAGTGTTGTAGACAGGTAAGCTCAAGATACTTTGGATTTATTTAAAACCAGCCTTCTTCATAGTTATTACGAGTAATATTATATATATTTAAATAATTTTTTCAATATATGTTAGAAGGTAAAATTAAAAACCAATTTACATCTCCAAGCCTTACAAAAGATATTTAATGACATCCGCAAAGTATTAAAGTTGTATAACATACAACTTTAAGTATGGAGAAAATCGATAGTACCTACAGAATTTAAGGTGCAAGCACACAGCGGGCGTAAAGACGGATCGCGCAGTCACCGGTGTTCGCTCCTTCATAATGTAGAAATTCTAAGAAAAACCTATAACAAAACATTATTCAAAACCTAAGAAATTATAATGCTTTTTTATACAAAAAAAATTGTTTGCGAGTCTAGAATATGGCCGGTTTTTTTTTTTTAGTTCGTTAAGAGTGAGCCTTTTGGAAGTGTATATTTTGTACCACAAATGCCAGCGTTCGGTCGTCGGGACCGAGTTTGTACGGGCGGCAAAGAAAATAATTTAGTATTTTTAATTAACTGCAGTAAATTGATAGTTTTATTTATTGTAAATTGTTACCTAAAGAGCTCGTACTACTGAATCACATTACTGAAGCTTATTAAAACACTAATTTTAATTGTAAAAAACGATAATCACGACAATTACAATGATGAAATACATGTTAACAACAGTTAATTGACAATCATATTACAAATTGATATATTTATGATTGTTTTTGTATGTTTTAACATGTTCGGTCACATTTGAAACATTGTTTTTCAATTTCACTGTCGTAACTGATATCCATTTCCATTTTCTTAAATATTTTTTTACTTTTAGGTAAAACTTCAATAAAATTTAAAGTTATGACGTTTTACGTTACGTTTAACGTTGGCCGGTTTTTATAGTATCAAGCAATTACTTTCTTACTCTCCACTTGCCACTGTGTTCTGGAGTGGCGACCGCGTACTGGAAGGCGCAGCGTGGGTAGGCCCCCCACAATGTGGACCGACGACCTGGTGAAGGTCGCGGGAATCCGCTGGATGCGGAAGGCACAGGACCGGTCGTTGTGGCGATGCTTGGGGGAGGCCTATATCCAGCAGTGGACGTCTTTCGGCTGAAATGATGAATGATGATGAGACCTTCTTAAGGAACCCTATAATACTGAGCATGGCCCGACATGCTCTTGGCCGATTTTTATAAATGTGTATACTTTTAAAACTTTTATGGATCGTGAAGGTCTGAATTAAAGGTTTTTATTTTTTTATTGTAGTAAAATCTGAAGACCGTTCATTGCAAAAAGGTTCTAGATGCTCGTCTCGGGTCAAAAGGCATCTAAATAAACTGTTCAGGTGATATTTCTTGAGATTAAACAATATTAATTGCTTATGAATATTATTATAATTAGTGAATACGTATTTTATATTAGCAATGCAGCCCTGATGTAAAGACGCACGCGCCGCCGCCGCACCGCTGCCAGTGCGGCGCTAGGGCTGTCGAGTTTACGAAATGGATAATATCAGTGGAATCAATGCAACGACCATACAACCCAATAGTAGTTATAGTTCATAGTTATTTATTGATAATAGTAATTATTATAAGTCACATTTTAAATAAATAAAATTACATTTTCAGTTATCATTATTACATGCTTATTGCTTAAAAGGAGGCTCCAATCACCAACTAATGTTACCTATATTGTGTTGATGAAATAAACCTTTTGTATTTGTATTTGTATTGTATGCTATTACATTATTAAAATTCATTATAATAATATTCTTATTTTGACATATTATATTCTCAATTGATCATTATTCTATTCAATAGACGCCTAATGTTGAATATAATAAGTACAATAACTTCTGCCACTAGCTGAGGCGGGGTACTGTAATCTGATTGGCCCTACTAAGGCGGCTATTGGTTAATCACTAACGCGGCAGTTTTGACGGCTCATGTAAGTGGTCGAAACTGATTTTACGATTTCTAGTAGCGAATAGTGGCGACCTACATTAATGAAATTTCATAGATGTGTTGCAGACATTGGTCGCCTGTTATGAGGCGTCTATGGGCTGTGTGGTCGTTGAATCAATTGAACCTTTTTCACACGTAACCAAAACATTAAATTTCTCGAAAACTATTTGACGTATCGGAATAATTTTTGAACAGATTTTTTATTTTATTGTGATAATTTTTATACCGTGAGCTAAATATCTCAATTCGTTGATAATCTTCATTATAATTGATTATATTATCTTTGAATCTTTGATAATAATTAAATTATAGCGTCATATTTGACGTTTACATGAACATTGGTTATATCTCTGTTACACTATTAGTTTTGTCATAAGAAAAGTGATTATTACCTATTCTATGGATTTGTATCATTGTTAAAACAATAAATGATTTACCTAATTATATTAATGTGTTTTATTTCTTATTTAAAATGAGTCTAAGACGCCCATGTTCAGCTCCTTACAAGGAACTATTCTGTGACAGTAATGCATATTATTTATTTTAACAAGAGATCGCCCAATGGTCGAAATTCGACCGTAATTCATAAAAAAGCTATTTCCAATTGTTTTTATCGATAACACCAAAGCTCGTCAATAGCTATTAAACGAAAAAAAACAAGTCGGTTGACAAACAGATGAGAAAATGGTACTGAACCGTTTTTTTGCCAAATTTTGTATAGAAAATAAAAATGTGTTATATAAAATTTTCCAACAATGCAATAAAATAAATCACAAACAGTCGCGCACAACCCTGCCGCTCATGACCCACTTTTACTTTCTTCGTGAAAACAGTTAAGCTCGCCGATGTACAGTCAACAAATCGGAATCCTGACCCACTCAGCCAATAATTCGTATGAAATTGTCAAAACAGTAAAATTTTCTTCTTATTAGCATCGTGCTGCACTTAGGACATTATGAATATTAAGGAAACTGCGTTAATACGGGCCAGAACTCTATGCAATTTTGAGCTTTGTTATTAAATGCCATAGATTATTAATTGGATAAAAAGTAAAGTTTTTGATAAAGCTAGAATTATGTTTTGAATTTCGAATTAACTGTCGTTCCGCATAGTTTACCTATAAAAAAAGTAAACTATTCTTTTTTTTTTAAACTATTTAATTGAAGAAGAATATTAGTCAAATTAAAATAAATTGGTGAACTAACTGTCACTGTCCAATAAAATTGATAACAAGTTTGTTGCCAGGGAAATATCTTTAAGTGAAATTCGACCTTGTTTGTAGAAAATTAAGCTTATGGTGGGTCATGATTCCGTTTGGTTGAGTGTACATAAGCTTTCCTATTGTAATATTAATGTGTATTTGTGTGTACAATAAAGTATAATATAAGGATAGAATCGTTACTTGAGTATCATCATTTCAGCCGAAAGACGTCCACTACTGGACATAGGCCTCCTCCAATTAAGGTGGGGATATGCCATAATCGCCACGCTTGGCAGGCTTACTTGAGTATCGGTCTTATTCTAATACCGTAATTATAAACTTTAATTCAACAACATTACACACGAATTTGAACTGAAATAAAATAGAAATCTCTACTCTAGCGTAGTCTGGACCATATATTTTCTTGCAAAACAGACAAAAATCTTTCTATTTTTTAAATGAAATAACATTTTATTTGTCTATGACCGAGTATGCAAAATGGGATTTAACACTGCCCCGTAGTTCATGATCCCACGACAAAAACTGTTTTATAAAATAAAATAAACGTTTTTCTGAAAACATGTCAATTGGGCCCTTCTTCGTTTCACCTCTTCAATATTAGTTGACTGGTAAAAATATTCGCTGTAAAGAGCCCTAAATAGCTAGGTTTAGTAATAAAATGCACCATATCTGTCATCCGAGTAAATAATAGGTTGGAGAAAACAATAAATCTCGCAACAAGACTTGAACTTTGCATACACAACTTGCTGCCTTGCTTGAATGCTACGTGTCGAGAAATAACAGAACTCACATAGCACAAAGCTTGCAACTAAAGTCCATTTCAATCCAATTAAATAATTAATGTTATTTCCACATACACAAATTTCCACTTTACCTCCATGAAAACTAAGTTGAATTCAGAATGACAAAAACAGTTAAAAAGGTCTTAAAATATTTACGTCGCAAAGGAAACTGATGTTTGTGTCTTGTTCATTAGGGTTTCTATTCCAAAATCATGTAAATTATAAAGTGGATTGACATAGAATTACTTGCGAGGACTACCAACTGCTACAGTAAGGTCAGCGTCAAAAATATCGGGACGGACACTTCAAAATGATTTGACCAACTAATGCCTGGTTTCAGATAAAATTATTGTCATGTCTGTTGTCGTGTACTGTGTTCACTCTGAAACAGCCCTTGTGACATTGAGATATAGGTTAATTTTCTTAGTAGTTCAGATAATTTTAAACAGTATGTTCGCCCCGATATTAATGAGCTAACTATACTATGCTAAAGCTTACAACGCGGAAAAAAATAGCACCTAGTGTTATATCTACGGAAACGCAAAACTGGAGCGGGATTTTACATGACCACTCCACTATTTATTTACTCCGTGTTTTTTACGTTAACTACAAAAAGGAGTTAAAACAACTTCGAGCACCTTATATAAAATGTAGAAAAATAAGTATACTAATTAAAAACTAAATGCATTGAAGGCAATATTTAGTCCTTAAGTATTTTCACTGAGCATTGGTCGTAAATATAATTGTCCTTTATGATTGATATGCAATTATTATTTATTGCCCTTTTATCGCCAACGATATTGCTTTTTAATACGGACTATACCTAGGAATAATTGAACTTTTTAACAACAGCACTTATAAAAATCGTCGACTTTCTCTTTAGCACCTAGCTGTCATATACTGCTATCTCACTCATGCCGAACGAATGACTTCCGAGTGCCATTGGATTGCTAAATAATCGATCTGAATTTTCAGAAAATGTTTCAGTGTAAAATTTTGTTAAGAAATATAAAATATATGTAAATCTGATTTGATGTGACATAAATAAATGATTAGCCTAGCGGTTGAGCGGTGTGTAGTCCACCAACACGCAGGAGGCCAGCTTGCTGGTCTAAGGCCTTAACTTTCTCATTTTGAGAAGAGGCCCGTGCTCGGCATTGGGATGATAATGGCCTGATTATGATATGTATGTTGTAAATAAATGATTATGGTATGGCTACATATCAAGCTATACATTTCCAGTATAAATAAGCTGTCCTTTCATATTAAGCAAAGCCTATACAATGCGAGGTTAGCTTGTACTGGAAATAGGGATGGGTTTAGACCCGGGAATTTTCCGAAAGGTGAGTTTTTTCCCAACAGACTGGGAAAAAACTCGGGTTTAAACCCATTGGTCGGGAAAATACTTAAATGACAATATTTGATTAAAGTAATCAAAATAATACATAATTTCCATTGTATATGTAACCATTTAGATGTATAATTCATGTAAAATATATTTTTTTATAGAAAAATCAAATTACGTTTATCATTTATGACGTGATTTCGATGTTTAGATTATTTTAAATAATAGTTGCGAGCGGCACGTTTTGTTTATTTTTATTTCCATGCATTTAGCTGTACACATTGATGCGTAGCACTTGGGCTGAACCTCTTATGCCATGATTATTTAAAGTGCGACTCTAAAAATCTTATAGTTACCAATCAATCAACTCAGCCTATCGCAGTCCACTGCTGGACATAGGCCTCTCCCAAGTTGCGCCACAACGCTCGGTCCTCTGCCTTCCGCATCCAGTCCCCACCAGCCACGTTCTTTAGGTCGTCGGTCCACCTGGCAGGGGGGCGCCCTACGCTGCGTTTGCCGATTCGCGGTCTCCACTCAAGGACTCGTCTGCTCCAAGGGCCATCGGTCCTTCGACAGACATGGCCAGCCCACTGCCACTTCAGCTTACTGATCCTACAAGCTATGTCGGTCACTCCGGTTCTTCTCCGGATAATCTCGTTACGGATTTTATCCTTCAAAGAAACTCCAAGCATAGCTCGCTCCATAGCTCGCTGAGCGACTTTGAATTTGTGGACTAGCCCAACTGTCAGTGTCCACGTCTCGGCACCGTGAGTCATGACTGGCAGGACGCACTGGTTGAAGACCTTTGTCTTCAAACTTTGCGGTATAGGCGACGAGAAGACTCGGCGAAGTTTACCATATGCTGCCCAGCCCAGACGGATCCTTCTGTTGGCTTCTTTCTCGAAGTTGTGTCTACCAAGCTGAATTGCATTGAATTGAATTGAATTTCGAAGGCAAATGTTAGCATCTTATTACTTCACTTGTATAGAATAGTATTTTCCCGCCATTTGGGAAAAAACCCGATATTTTCAATTTTTTCCCATATTTTTCTTTTCCACCCGTTTTTTTTTCTTTCCCTGCCCATCTCTAACTGGAAATGTATAACATGTAGCCGTGTGTACTATTCAAAATAAATATTTTGTTCAAACTTCATTGTTCTATCATGACGAGTAAAAGTTCCTGTCAGCACTAAATTGCTGAATCATTAATTTCATTTCGAATTGATAATAACGATGTCAAAGCTACAACTAGACGGTAAAAGGGTCTAATTATAAATACTGCTTCACGTAACGCACAAAATGGCAGTGTCCGTATGCTATGTGTTCGCTCGCATTACGTTCATAATGTGGATATGTCCGGGGTTGTCGACTGTGACGATACAGGAGAATTTGTCATCGTGGCATAGACTCTTCGCGTTCATGCCTGACAGCTTGATGCATGCTAGTGATACACAAGATTAGACACTGGAAGGAAAAGATGGAATAAAACAAAGTTTACATTACATCAACCATTAATTTAATAGTCATATTATGCACACTCGACAATTTAATCAACTGCAGGAAATTACTAATATAGACAATAAATTTAAAAAGACTAATTTGACAATTACTAAATACAATAACCAGCATTGATTACTTTAATTATTAATTACAAGCACTAAAACATAAATGATTAAGGATATACTTAACAGACTCAATATACAACACAGACAGCAAGATTATTATAGCAACGCGACAGAGGTTCGACCTAGACAGTTGTTCGTAACAAAAGAGAGACCGAATGATATGCGCGATGTCTTAAATACACTTTTTCCCCGCCGTCATCTCCGAGTGTCTGGAGGTGGGATGGGCGTGTCGATAATGTTGCCATGTTGTCAGCGTCTATGGGGTGGCCAGCGTTGGTGTAACAGCTCGGCCGTCCTGAAACAAAGTGACCACACGATACGCATTAGTTAATTTTCCAACAAGTCTACAAAATCTATGCTATCTCAGCATCAGCGTCATCATTATGAGAACCAGCAACAGCTATATACGGCCTTAAAGTATCCACAGCTCTTAAGGCCTTAAAATATCCACAGACTCCACAGCACATACGGCCTTGAAGTATCCACAGCACATACAGCCTTAAAGTACCCACAGTACACTACTGTACTAAAATGGCGAAACTAGCTAAAGGCCCACCTGACGTTAATCGGTTACCTTTGCCCATAACAACTTCAATACCACCTAGGCTGTTGCCTGAATGGTACCGCAAGTCGGTTCGCCAAACTGAGACATGAAGATGGAAAGTCTCATGTGGTTGTAATTTCACCGGCACCCGTACCCTTCAGACCGAAACACAGCAATGCAAGCATCGCTATTTGGCGGAGAAGTAGGTACTGTGGTGGTACTTCCCCGGACGAGCTCATTCACACAGGAGCTTTACTACTACTAAAACAGCTACTACTAGGCGATTTTAATTACTTCAAATTACGACCTTAAGTCCCCCTTTTACTAACATCTTTTTATCTTATTTGTGTTTATAACAATTTCTATATTATCAGTGCAGCGATCACCGACTATATAGGTAGGTATATTTCAATTACATTCACTATTGTCTAAATTAGATATTATAACTACTTTTATTTTTGGAACTTAAAAGGGACCCTTTTTTTTTTTTTTTTTTTAACCTTTGGTTTCAAGACATACCAGAAATTACGCAGGTAGGTTACTATCTCAATTATTCTCCTCACTCTAGTAGTGTGTAGTTCCAAAAATATTAAAAAAAAATGTAATGTTCGCTGACTGTTCTCTTTTGGCGTTGCAACTGATCTCAACATCTTTTAAAAAAAACTACTAAAAGAAATTTAAGATATTTACTGAAACTAAAGGGCATAAAAATAAAGAGCTTTGAATAACAGCTACAAAATGCAATATTTAACCCAAACTAAAGAGCTTGAAACAACAGCTACAAATGCAATATAATTGAACAGACCTTTGGCATACCATTGTAAAATATTTTAACCGCAATGCACAATATTTTACTAAAATTTAACATATTTAAAATAACACCAACGAAATGTAAGGCAAAGCATTGTACTCTGAAATACAACATATTGTACTCAAGTTCAAAAGTTTTAAAATATCAGCAACAAAATGTAATGTAAAATATTGTACTCCGCAATATAAAAATAATTTACTTTATTTAGCTTTGAACTAAATAAATAGTATGTAAAAAGTTGCACTCTGCAATGCAAAACATGTTACTCAAATTCAACATCTTTAAAATAACTGCTACAAAATGCAATGTCAAATATCGCACTCGGCTATGTAAAACATTTTGCTCAAATTCCGTAGCTTTAAAATAACTACAAAATGCAATGTAAAATATTTTACCCCAATTCAACAGCTTCAAGATAACCTAGATAACAGCTAAAAAACTAACGCCACGATTGGATATTATGGTGGACGGAAAACCAATTTATAATAAAAATAGGACGTAGGTAAGATGAAGATAGTTTCAACTAAATTTGGAAAAACATCTCCCGAAGGAATAATGTACCTAGTTACTAAAATACACCGATTATGTTTACTAGACTTTGGAAAAGGCTTTAGGCGAGTAAAGTGTATAGTAACCTCTAAGAATACAGAAATGACGGATACATATTCACTGGTAGCTTAAATTGTCCATCCATTCCATAATATCATCTTTGAAACACACAATCCAGACACGAAGTGACTATAACGACAAGACATTAACAATCGATTCCCATGTAAAGTTTTATTTAAACAGTTACTAAATAATTTACAATTATTTGCCATGTCTGGATTGGCATCAGAGATCCAAAATTGACGATGTTGCACAGCTTATGATCTCATTTGAACAGTAAAAACAAATCGTCATCAGTAGACAGTGCATAAACGTGGGTCTCTCTACTGGGTTACAGCTCAGCTCATCAACGTGAGTTATTTTGTCTCCAGCCCTATATTCCATTGTTACCTATATCGAGCAGTTACATAAATCTATACTATAATAATGTTTTTAAAGAGGAAAGATTTGTTTGTTTGGTTGTTTGAAATCTAAACTCCGAGAACCGATTTCAATGAAAAAAATAATCACGATTAAAAAGCTACTTTATCCAGAAGTAACATAGGCTATATTTTATATCAGTACGCGGGCGAAGTCTAGTTCTATAAAATAAAAGTTTGAAAAGCAGTAACAATATCAGATAAATAAATAAACAAATAAATAAAGTTTGAACATATTTAATAACCTACTACTGCCACTTTATAATCCGTAACGTAAACATAATAAATCTGTTCTTGACGTGTAGTCTCGAGACTAAAATACATAATTGATTGAAGAATTACCTACTTGGCGCTTAAACAATACCCGATTTTCCCAAATAATGCCACCTTCCAAAAAATTTAAAAACTTACTATCAAAATTCTGGGAGGTAAAGTCTGTATTCCTATACCTACCTGCAGTAAATTTATGAATATTTACTTTAACTTCAATCTCTTAAACAAAACAATTACTAAGTACGAAGGTACAACGATATTTAATGGTAGAATGTAAATGGGCCATTTAAATTTAAGATCATACTTGTACACCTACATTCTGGCAAATAAATTAACTTGAATTTATGTATCAAAATGGTGAATAAAAGTTACTTGTCGCCATTGATAATAATAGGTACCCACGTTTATGTCGGTCAAATCAACACTACAAATACACATCACCAGATATGTAAACAACATCTTCCTGGTCCAATTTCGTCATCCCAGCTTTGCTTCAGCTCAATGCGGTACGAAACCAACAGCGTTATTATTTTAGCTCTTAACGTCAAAATTGGACCAACAACAAAGAAAGATTTGACTCACCAAGACAGCTTCAGCTTGTTCTATTTCGGCACAGCATTGCCCTCTCACTGTAGCCGTCACATCTCGCATAATAGCTCACACCAGCAACAAGTTCCACAGCCTTCGAAACTCTTGTCTACTCGGAACTCTCCGCCAGATGCTGGGATAATGTAGGTACCCATAATCTGAGAGGTTGAAATATCAGGGGTTAGCGTTTCCTTTCTATCTGTAATACTAGAATAGATTTAAGAGGTATGATTTCCATTAATGACAATCCCCACAAGGGCCTCTATAGTCTATAATTTTTTTTTTTTTAAATTGTAAGTGCTTGTATGCGATTGTGAGGGTAGGATGCGAATAATACTAGAAACCGCAGCACTATTATCAAACTTACATCTGCATTGTCAATTTATCGCAAAACTAATTACCTCATAGTCGTCGACATTGCAAAGACGTATTTTGTTTTTTTGTTTAATTTCGTGAAATACCTTCCTATTTAGGTAACCGACGATTAATTGTTATTTGTAATAAACTAATAGAATTATTAATTAAGAGTAAGTACTTTATGCAATGACATCGGCACATTATTTACTTTGTCTCTTTTTCAGACCAACTCTTCAACAGATTCTGTTAATGCAAACATCTATATCCAGCTTATCATACTAGCATCTAGCCAAACATCTAACCTTGTCTGCATAGGTATATAATACGAGCGTTTTGTGTATTCCTAGCCAAAAACATCACCAAACCAGATTACTTTCTTCAACCACACAAGTTATCCTCTTTATAAAAAATAATAGGTGATCAAACGAACTTACCTGTGATGTTCGATCATTATTATACGAAGGGCTTCGTTCGAAGATATATGTATTAACCATGCAGCTTTCTCGAGTTACTCGGCAACTGAACGCAATTTTCAGAGCTAAAACTAAACGTAATTATAAGTACATTGTCTGTGTCCTTACGTCAACTGTCATTCTTTTTAGAGTATTGTAAGGTCTTCTCAATTTTACCGGGGGTGGGACGGGTAGGGTACATATATCTTCGAACGAAGCCCTTCGTATAATAATGATCGAACATCACAGGTAAGTTCGTTTGATCACCTATTATACTACGGGCTTCGTTCTCGATATATGTATTAACCATGCAGATGTTTAGAGAGATGGTAAACTTGAGATGAACCTTAAAATCATTATGGATTCCTATTGAATAAACATTTGTTATGGAATAAACATTTGTTATGGAATCACATTGTTTTATTTAGAACCACTTAGATTCTTCTCTATGATTAAACATCTATAGAAATTCCAACGTTAATAATCTTAGAAAGTAAAAATGTTAATGATCAGTCTTATTAGCTATAAGAACAGGAAAGTGTTTTCTACTCGTGGCACTTATGATGTTTGAGATCAACAGTGACTAAGATAGTAGTACTAGTAAATTTTTATTTATTCAGCACAGCATGGGCTAAATCCCCTGAATTAAAAATGGTTATTTATCTAACCAGCACTCTTTCTGATTACATCTAATAAGTTCCTTTTGACTTAGCTTTGGACGTAGAGGCGACGCATGTAGCTATTATGTCCTGAAAAGCCACTCATATAAATATACCGTACACTGAGAGTACTTTAAATCCATTTACCAATGGTAGAAGCAGAAAACAGTTTTATTTTTTATTTTTTGATAATTATAAATATTTGTCATGCCCTCTATAGAGATATATATTGAATCATGTAATCACACAATTTGTGACTTGGCAGGGCAAATCAATTTTTATTTATTTTTTTATACACATTGTTAGTGATCATCGTAATCATACTATGTAATTAATGGCAATATTGGCTCAAACATCACTCAGTGTGGGCTATAATACTATTATATATTTTAATCTGATAATTATTATTAGTTCTACTTATAATAACTTTGTAAAATAAATACATTTTATTTTTATAGCGTTATTTTAGATATTTTAGTAAATAATAAAGTTTGTGCTCATTCAGCTGTACTTAGTAGAAGCAAAAACCACCAGTGTTTTGACATACTACATCAAGACTTAATGCCATATTTGGAGTCCAGTTTTGTAAATACACTTAGAACTTTATTTGGATCCCATGTTGCTTGATATTTTGCCAACGCTGGTTTGGACTTATGTCCTTTAAAGGGTCTCTTTGTACAAGCATCCTCCCCAATTTTAGAGCCCTACAAAGATAGAGCTGACTTATGAGAGTTTAAGTTTGAGGTACCATAGGCAGCCCCAGAATAAAATGATATTGTTAGAAAATATATAATAAATGGTAGAGATGGAAGTAAATGTATCTAAACTGTAATTATACCAGGGTTGTGAAGGCCAGTGGGGCCTGACCATGATACCTGTAGCCTTTTAGTATTTTATAGGCATCTGAATATATAAAACATAGTCGGGTTAGTTACACCATTTATAGGTCAAGAATGGCTGAACCGATTTTGATGAAATTTGGCATACAGATAGAACATAACCCGGATTAGTGTATAGGCTACTTTTTATCCCGGGAAGATGAACAGTTCCGGAAGGGTGCACGATAAACGATATTCACGCGGGTAAAGTGGCGAGCATAGACTAGTAAATAAATAAAATATTAAATTGAATGGACAAAAGGCAAAGAAATATTCTGTCCAAGACAGAATATTTGGATTTTGTCGCCAACAGGCATAGAAAATACATTTAGAATTAGTGCGGGATGCAAATAATCTATTTTAGGTTCTCCCAGTTCAGGTACTATTGAAATGTCACAATATTTAATTCCCATTCTGTACTGATATTATTAGCCCAGCATTGTAGATCTAATTTTATTTCTGAATGTAAATTTACTTTTACATTATTTATATTTATATTGCTTTCCTATTTTATTTTATTACATTAGATAAATATGCCCGTTCTATAGATTAAAATGTAACCATATTTTATACCACATTTTATGAAAATAAAGATATAATAACATGTATGTAAAGATTTTTTTTTTTTTTTTTTAATATTTCAATATGTAAATATTAATAAGAGAATGTAGCAAATAAAGGGAATAATTATGTAATTTTGTTTGTTTTTTGTTTGAACTATCATGACCTCTTGTGCAATAAAGAGGATAATAATAATTATTATTTTGACTTATAAAGTTCTTAAAATTTGGTAGGTAACACCAACCATATGGTACCACAGTAGTGGTAGTGTGCCTAGGTGCCCCTGAGCAGGCTGTAATTAATATTCCAATTAACTTTGCTAGATCTCTTATAATACAACTTTTCAGGTCTAAGTACTTTTGGACAGACTTTTTAATGTTTAATACTTTGCCTGTAGGCAATATTGCAATGTCATATTTCTTGTGTCAGACACAAAACTTTGAATTTAATTATCAAGACTGATGGTACTATTATGCTTTTATCAAAATAAATAACAAATCTCAAGCACTAAGAGAGCTAATATTTCTTTAATATCCTCTAAACATGATTGATTACTAGATGCTTTACAAAGTAGGTCTTAGATGTGTCACCACAACTTTCATGATTATTAAGTACAGAGCCCAAGCTATAAGGGAGGGCAGTAAACTCATACAATTGAGACCAGGTTCATCTAGTAAAGGCTCCAGCCTCTATAACATATGTTAAGTGAATACTGATGTTAATATCCTTAATGTGCTGGAGAAATAAATGTTTTTATTATTAGTATTAATAAATATGATTTCTTCAAATAAATATTGCCACGTAATCTCCCGAAGACAGTGGTAATGTTGCCATCCTATAGTCCCCCATCTTGAAATGAGATGTGTCTACAAATCATTACAAATGTATTCAGAGACAAGTTTAATATGAACTTTCTCGTAAACTGCCTCGTTGGTCTAATGGTTGCAAGTGCGACTGCTGAGCGTGGGGTCCTGGGTTTGATTCCCAGGTCGGGCTAAGTGTTATTGGGTTATTTCATTAGGAAATTCTCAGTAGCAGCCCGGAGTCTGGATTTGTGCCCGGTCAATGGCAATAGGCTCGCTCCCTATTACATGGGACTATAACATAACTGGCGAAATGTGGGTGTACTATACACCTCTGCCTTCCCCTTCGGGGAAATACAGGCGTGATGTTATGTTATGTTATGTTCTCGTAGGTACACTAAAATTATATTTTGGAACAAAAATATATGGCATGGCTTGTAAGGGGATATACATCCAATTTTATTATATTGCAGATAGCTATATATAGTATATCACTATCTTTCTCAGCTGATTTTACTGAAGCAGGTACTGGCACAAAATTCTAATGAGCCTTCTATACAATGGTAATTAGGTAACCTTTGATATAGTTAAGTATGGACTTGTCTTTGCAAATTTAATTCCAGCAAGGTAAAAAGTCTGCTAGCCTTCTGGCATGACTTACTTCAATGTTCGAGCAGAAGCTTTCTTCTGGTAGGCTTTGGTTTTCTTGACCGTGGACTGATAATGCTGGCTGTGATGTTCCCGGGCCTGCATTGAGGACTGGGTGTCCATACCTAAACCGCAGTTAAGTTTCCCTGATGATTTGTTGTAAGTTTGACTGACCGCTTTATTGACAAGTTTTCAAAACTTTGATCTTGTCACTAAGACTAGTTTCATAGATATACTACAGGGAAGTTGGTCCTTGATTTTGTTTGGACACAATTTAAATCCATAAATAAATAAATAAATATTCTTAGGACATTTTACACAGCACTATCTAAGCCCAAACTAAGCAGAGCTTGTACTGTGAGTACTAGACGATGGATATATCCATCAGGATCCTTCCAGCATCACTAAGTACCTAGTGAGATCAATTTCAATCGGTCTACTGTATCGTTACCAACAACAGTGATAATGCATTACTTACTATAGACAATTTTTGTGTCTTTAAGACATTTTTTTTTTTTAAATATAGCTCCAAATAAAAGCTAAGTCTCTATTTATAGGACCACATTTTGGCTTATCTGGCATAAGATGTGGCTTATCTGCTAACAATACCTCATAGCTTATTGTTGGTGCTGCTGAGGTAGGCTCAGGATCAACCGTTAGGGTGGAGATAGTATTTTCCACTAACAGAGGTTTGGGTTCTTTTGGAACCCGATCTGGTCATCCTGGTGGTGGTGTCCATACCACTGAAAAACAGATCGTACAAGTGATTGATAAAACTGCTTATTAAGGTCTCACGGACCTCACATAAGAGTAGAAGGATCTCGTGCGTATATCTCGTATAAGCCCCGAGACGAATGAGCACGTCAATGTATCTCGTACACCACCCGTGTCAACCGGTACAAAGGTTACGAAAAACCCTTGCGGCCTTACCTACTATAAAAGCTAGTAGCCGTACCGGTGTAATAGCAATCACATTACATTATAATTGGAATTAAGTATTCTATAGATGTCTTGGTACTTGGTAAGTACCTGAAGGCGCTGCTCATGGATGCCTTGGGTAAAGGCCCAAAGTCTAGAGTAGGCGTCAATGCGGGATTCCCCTGACTGGGGTTCGAGGTATTCTCTCGGCAGAAGGCCGGGGTAGTTTACCGGAGGGGGGGTTCTCATTCTTTAGCTGCTGGTGCAGTTTTGGGCCTGAGAGAAGGTGCGGGGATGGGTATGTTCATCAGCGCGGGGGGCTCTGAGGCCGGGGGCGCGAGACGAGAGGGCGGAAGAGGTGGGTATTGGGGCTTTTGGTTACCCTTAAACCAGGGGTTGGGCCCGAGTGGGCCGCGGAAATTAGGGGAGGGCCCGAGTGGGCCACTAGGGTTTGGTGGTTGGTATTGGAAGGGGGCTGCGTAGGAGGGGGCTTCCCTCGCAACGCGGTCGGAAGCGCGTTTTGCCGATTTGGCGTTGCGCATTTTGGGGGCTTTGGGGCATCCGCGATAGTTTGCTGGATGCCCGGCTTTGCCGCAAAGGACACAGCTAGGGGGCTCCGTGCACTGGTCCCTCTCCTTGGGACGCTCGCACTCGGTAGTCCCGTGATCGCCTAGGCACTTAACGCACCTGGGCTTTGCGTAGCAGTTACGCTGGGAGTGACCATACAGCTGGCAACGGTGACATTGACCAGGCTGGTTTGACTTGTGGGGGCGCTCGACCGTGATGTCTGATAAATTGCATACGGTCTTTATGTTGTAGATGTTTTTGGCGTTTTCGCCAGGGTGACAAATGACAAGGACCATGTTGTAGGGTTCACCGTGCTTACCACGGAACATTCGGTGGGTTATTGCAACCGGGATCCCTTGACGATCGAGGTCGGCGTGCACTTCCGTGCAGCTGACTTCGGTCGGAATCCCTCGGATCACAACTCTAAGCAGTCGGTCCTCTGGGAGTGCGTAAGTGTGAAAAGACACACCACGCTCGCGTAGCAACCTGGTAAGGTTGCGGTAATCAGTGGGGGTGGGGACAACTACTTTAATGCCCTGCTGCGTGGGGCGGGCACTAGTGAAATTGATCTTATTTTGATTGCACCAGTCGGAAATTCTGGTCCAATATGCCTTATCCTGGATGAATAAGGGAGGCGGGATGGGTACCTTCTTCTGGGAAGATGAGGTATGTTCATGATCATGAGGGGAGGCAGGCCTGTTATCCTGCGAGGAGGAGTAAGAGGCGGGACGGGGGGTAGGGGCCGGGGCAGAGTTTGCCTCGGAAAGTTTAAGTGATTTTGAGGCGAGAGCCTCGGCCTTATTCGTCTTTCGGCTGCGTTTTTTACCTTTACCCACTACCGTGGTAAAGGCATCGGCCTCGTCTGAGTTGACCTCACTGTCCGAAGACATCTCTTGGTCTGATGGGATCGGGGAGCGATCAGGGTATTGAGTGGGGGCTGGGGTGGGGAGAGGTGAGGGGGTGCGGTCCTTATGGTCCAGGCTGGCTGAACGCCTAGGCGGACCACGCGGAGACCTCGGCCTCTCCTCATCGCTGTCGGGACGGGCGGGGCGCCTATTCCTCCTTAGGGGTGGGGGGGTATCGGGCGACTCTGGAGAGTTGGGGATTTCGGACGTTTGTGGTTTGACCACCTCATCGTCACAAAAGAGGTTGCCATAGTTGGCTAAGAAGTTGGGGTCCTTGAGGAGGACGTTTTTAAGGATGCTCAGGAACTTGGCATCAGACACCATCGTACAGATGATGACTAAGCCAAGCCTAGCAACAATGAGAGGGGGAGAAAAATTAGTGGCGTACTACCATGGGGGTTTGCTCCTCGGGTGGGTGTTCCCGGGAGTGTGTTCAAACCCTCCCCGTCGGGTATAGACGGGGAGGTTGTGTGCCTACTGGTGAGCCCTAAGCTTGCTCTCCTGTTTGCCAGTCTCAATGTGCAAACAGGTCCCTAAGTCTCTAGTGTGCAATAGGTGTTAACCCCTAGAGAATGCTAGATAGGACGAAACGGGGGTAAGCTAGGGAAGACTAGGAGATCCCCCAAGGCCTTCTGGTCCTAGCTTCTTCCAATTTTGCTTTGCCCTTAAGGAGCGCAGCTGGCGTGTCGGGTCAACGCCCCTCGGATTGTTATCACCGTTAGGTATCCACCGAGGACCACAGTAAATAAGTGGGTTTTTCCTGAAGGGACACTACGTTTTTGACGAAACTCTATCTAAAGAGACAAAAGCGCGCCCGCTGTCTTGAAAAAGACAGCGAATGTGCTTATCGGGCTGCAGTCGGCGGGGCGACTGCGGAGGGCGCTACGGTGAGCCGTAGCGAAATATTCGAGCACCTAACTCGGCACGAAAGGACGGAGCGGGAGCAGCACGACCTCTCGGGGCGAGTGTCAGAGCGTGAATGAGACCGAATGTTTTTTTTTTTTTTTTTTTTTTTTTTTTTTTTCGAATGGGCTCTCGCAGGTCGGACCGAAGTCCCATTTCTGCTTAACCGGACTTAGTTGGCGGAGAGTCCCATGTGGGACTCCATTCGCCGAAGGTTTTTTCCCTACATACTTACAAACTAGATGCGCGCGGCATCAATACCGCGCGTAAACGGGCGGGCGCCCCCCAAGGGGGGGGCTCGAACCTCGCTGGGGCATTGCAGGGGGACCCCGCAGTTCCTATGTCCCCCTAGCAGCCGTTGCTGCATCGAATTGGTTTCCTCGAAAGTAGCGGACTTTCGGTCCCTATCGGGTGACGTGCTAAACGCCGTGAAGCGGCAAGCCTCGCCGGCGAGGCTAAGACCTACCTAGAAAACCTAACCAGTGGCTACGCAATAGCCTGCTCCTAGGAACTACTCTAGAGCATAGGGCCGGTCTCGCGTGACGAGATTATCTCCGGTTGCTTACACCGTGAGGGCGTCCCCAGGGGGGAGCTCGGACCTCGACTCAGGGTGCAGCAGGGGGACCCCGCCACTGATCCCCCCAGCAGCCGGTGCTGCGTGTGTTTCTGTTTCTCGAGAGTCGGACTCTCGGATTCTGTGTGTGTGTCGCGTCGGTCCTCGCCGGCGGGGACGATATTTTGGACGACGGCGTCGGAAAGACCGAACCTCGGGGTCATCTCATCGCCCTGCAAGGGGCGCGAGGAATCAGGCTCGGGGGTGGGACCCCCTTTCCTGAGGTATCTATTCTCCGCCCGTAAAAACGGGCGTGTCTTTGGGGCGGAAACAGGTTCCAAAGACCAAGTAGCTGTGTGCCGCCTGCCAGCCGGCTGGCGGTCATCACAGCTATGTGAGTGGTTGCTATGCGTGTTCCTGTAGGAGCGCCGCGCTCACCGTTTTCACGGGAGCGCTTCTTCACGACGCCTAGGCGGTCAGACCCTACCGGGTGAGACCCCCGGTTGCCCAGGGGAGGCCCAGCAGAGGTCGACCAGCGACTTAGGCGTCGACTTAAGCGCCCTCTACAGGAGAATGCTGGCCTCCGCTATAGCGCAATTGGACTAGCCAATCACGTTACAGCTAAGAGGCCGTGGTGTGTGTTTGGACGGTTTGTATTGTGAGTACACCGCCCAATGTTTACGTACGAATGCGTGCCCGCGCATTCTACGTGAGAGTAAAGATGCATGTACAGTTATGTGTGTCTGTATATAGTGCGCTCCGTGCCTATATTAACTTAGCACACGTCGCGCACTGGGGTGCAAGTTATGTGTGTGGAGTGCTCTGTGTTTGAATAAGTCAAGTGTAGGCCATGTTTTGACTTACTCAGGCGTCAGTCCGGTGGCTGGAAGCGGAGGGGGGCGACCTTGCTGTGCCGCGGTTGCTATGCTGTACATTCTCGGCGGTTTAGCCAGCTGTGAACAGCGTGGCCATTCCGGCGAGAATGACAGGTACCGGGTCCTGTTCTGCCATCAGGGCGTTTAGGACGTCCTGTAGGACCCGGATAGCGGCCCCGAGGATGTGCTTCCTGTACTCCCCGGGTGTTGTTGGTACTCTCTGCCCCGCCGGTGCTGCTCCACCACTGTGTTGCTGCGGGCGCGGTATGTTGGTTGCGGTCTTGGTGTGCGGCGCTTTAGGGGCGCTCGCGGCGGCTTTTGATGCCTGTTCTGTCCTCGCGGCGCCCCCTATCACGGTGGTGGCAGCGGTGAAGGCAGCGATGTTGGTGGATTTCTTGGTCGGCGGGGGAGGTGGGGCAAGGTCGGCCTGGGCTGAGTGCATTCCTTGCTTCTCAGCCTCGGAAGCTGCGGGGCGAGCATTACGCTTCTTTCCTCCGCGCTTCCTTTTCCTCCGCTTCTGGGGTTCTGGGGTCGCTCCGCGCGCTGTCGGGGCATTCGCCGTCGCCATAAGCGACGCGTTCCGCGCCTCATCAACGCAGGGTTGGGCGAGAGACCTTTCGGCGACCTGTGTGCGAGGTCGGTACTCTGCCGTTTTGGCGACGGTGCCCGCTCGCTTATTCCGTGCCTCTCTCTGGTAAGCGGGGCACTTGTAGTGGTTGGCCGGGTGTGGTCCCGCGCAGTTTGCGCAGGTAGGTGGCTCAGAGAGAGGGCGTGGGCATTCTTTGGCGGAATGTTCCTCGCCGCACCTCACGCAAGCGAGCGGGCGGTGACACAGATGTGAGCTGTGTCTAAACAGCTGACATCTGTGGCACTGTGCTGGCCCGCGTTTTCCCCGCCATGCCTCGATCTTGACACCACGCATGCACATAAACATCGTGATGTCATATATCGCCCGGAAGTTCGGGGTCTTCCGGATCATGGCGTGGAAAACGCAGCCGGGTCTTCCCTGGCGCGCCTTTATGTGGCGCACGTACTCCGGCTCGAATCCAAGCGCGCGGAGTTCCTCTTCTATATCTTGCGGCGCCGTGTCTGCAGGCAGCCCCGTGATGGCCACCTTCAGGCTCAGCTCCGCTGGGAGCGAGTACGAGAACCAAGCGATGTTCTCGCGCTTCTCTAGATCTGTCAAGTACTGCTGCACCAGACGGAACTCTTGTTCTGATTCCGGGACAAAGCGGATACCTTTCTGGTATGGCCGTGCGGCAGGCGCATGGCCCAGCTTGTCCCGGATGGCCTTGAAGTGCTGCGCCCAGTTTGGTAGATATTCTACTACCAACGGTGGGTAGCGGGACTTCTTTGTGGTCTTCCCTTGCTCTGCGGCTTTTGTGCTACCACTGGGCACAGCAGTGGACTGCACGGGGGCTGCGGCAGCGGGAAGAGGCGGTCGCGTGGTCACTTCCGAGTAAGATGGAGTCGGCGTTTCTGGTACGGGTCGCTGCCTGCGCGGGTCGCGTTGCGACTGCGAGGAAACAGTACAGGGCCGCTTTGCCTCTTCTGCGGCATCTTCCTCTGGGCTTCTGGGTCTACGCTGGGCTCGTTGTTCCAAGTTAAACTCGAAGTCGAAGCCCAGCGTATATGATGGCGGCTGTTCTTGGCCCAGCCGCGGCAGTTCGGGCAGCGAACCCGATTTATTGGATTCGTCCCGTGTGGGGGCCTGTACGGGACGCATGGGCGTGACGTATGGCACTGCACATAGCCCAAAGGACCCCGTTGATGACAGGGACGCGTCCGATCCCACACGGGACGAACACGCCGACCGCATCGCTGGTGAGTCGCGGGCCGAGTTGCGAGGTGGAGCGGGTGAGGCGTGCACGGCGGGCATACTTGCTCCAGCCGGTTGCTGCTCCATCCGCGTGGTCTTGTCCAGGGTTGTCGTCCTCTTTGGAGGGGTCGTCCGTATCGGTGTCTTTGTCGCTGCCGGTTTGCTCGACGCAGGCAATCTTGCCTGCGGTGCTGCGTCGGTTGCGGGAGGTCGTGCCGGTTTTGCTGTGCTCGACACCGGCGCACGAGTCGCCGGTGGAGTATTGCGGGAAGGGGCGCGGGATGCGGGCGCGGGCGGCCGTGCTGTTCCTGCGCGGCGTGCGGACGCGGTAGGCACCGGTGATTCTGTTGGTACCGGGCGGAAAGTAGGCGGGTGTTGAGGTACTGCATGCTGTCGCTGGCGCGACGTCTTTGCCAACAGCGCAGGCGCCGCTGGTGCGACAGCTTGCACTCGTGGAGCGGCGTCGAGCGGTGGTGCCGGGGCTGAGCCGGATGTTCGGTGGTACTGGAGTTCCGGTTCCGTCGCCATCCGGTCCATCCTCGGCATGCTCCTGGTAGGATGGATGGGGGGGTCCGGGCTCCGCGGGGGGCTCCGGGCCCCTTGCTTGGACATCTTGAAGTGCGTGGACACCGTCCGCGACCGCTTCGGTGTGTTGCCACACCGGGCAGCAACGGTGGCGCTCGCGCGAGCGCTGTCGGTCCGGGCGGAAAATACGCAAGTCGGAACGCGCGCGAAACACGACTGTGCGTGGCGACCACGAGCAGTCCCGGAAAGACCGAATGATATGCGCGATGTCTTAAATACACTTTTTCCCCGCCGTCATCTCCGAGTGTCTGGAGGTGGGATGGGCGTGTCGATAATGTTGCCATGTTGTCAGCGTCTATGGGGTGGCCAGCGTTGGTGTAACACTAGGATTTCTTTCCTTTTGGAACCTTGTTTGCATCTGTAGAACGATGAAAAAAAAAAAAAGTTTTGACACGATATACAGTGTGGGCTTCCAGAGAGAATTTTCTGAAAGAGTCATGTCTAAGAAGACTAGGGAATTATGTTAATAGATCACAGTAGATTTGTAGTTTTTAGTGCACTACAAATATAAATAAAATCGATCTAGAAGTGCGATTTCTTCGTAGTTCATACAGCGGTCTTTACAAGGCCCAATTATATGTTTACGTGCTGATATGATGATGGAAACAAAACAAACGGAATAGCTCACTAAAATCAGGTTTCTATACACAAATTAAAAATTTGTGTTTAGATAAATATGCCAGAAACTCGATCAAGCCCAATCAATTACAATAATTGGAATACTCACGATTTCTCTTTCCAAATAACCTTCCAGCATTGCTGCGGAAGGCAGTCTCCGAAAAAGAAGTTGGAATTCGACGATGTACTCGAACTAATTGCATTTGGTGTATCGCATCTATTCTCCAACGGACTGCCGATAGGTGTCATCACGTTGTGGGTTCTGTAAACATGTTTTTATTGTAATAATCAGTTTTCTGCACAGGTAGGGTTAAGCCACGTCTCAATTAAACTTCTGTTGCGCATAACATGAATGCGCGAACCAACCTTGCAATAAGTTGTGTTCATGTAGTTGTGTTGTATCACTTAAGTGTGAGATGTGTGTAGATAATTTTAGACTACTAGGTTTAATAGAATCATAATAACTTCTTAGGTTTTCGCGATCACTACACATTATAATAAAACAAAGTTTAACCGGATTAAATCGCGTATATTATTTAAATTGGTTTCCCTGACCAATTTAAATAATATACGCGATTTAATCCGGTTAAACTTTGTTTTATTTTAATAGAATCGTTCAGAGTTTTACTTAGATACCTTTAATGAAAAGCTAGGTACAAATTTACCTCCTTGGAGTTGCTGATCCTGAAATGAATTCATAGAAATCTACTCAATGAAGTACATAAATCAAATAAAAAAGTTCACTTCATCAAATTTCCATACAAAAATAGTTCTTTATACTCCCTACCATGCGTAAAAGGTCGAGATAACTCGTTAAAGACAAAAATACTACAAAAATCAATAAATTAAATGTTTTAAATACTTCCTATATCTACTTGTTTCATTTTTGTTAAGAAGGTATCTATCCTATCTAATATAACAATGACATTATTATTAGGTACTTAACATCAAATGAGGACGTGGCGTTATTGGCCAAACGCATTGCAAGCCTGCATGAATAAAAAAAAAGTTTTTTCCTTTTTTTGTACCTCTTTTGATACGTTTCTCTTTTACCCTATTATTGACTGGTAGATAATGCTTTATGTCGTTATGTAGGTAAAACTTTTGTCTAGGTATTCAAGAATTAAATAAATGGTGAGGTTAAATAAAAATCACCATCCTACAAAGTGCCATTTTTCTGTACAATGGCAGGCGAGGACGGGGTGTCGCTCCGGGGTGCGGGGGGAGGGTGGTATTGATCGCGTGCCCTCCCGACTCCCTCCCGCCAAAAATTGTTGTCAGACCAGCGGACATAAAAATGAGAGTCTGTCTAATGATTCCAGCACCTAAGCCTACGCTAGCAGTTTGATGCCAATTACCTAATTGTATCCATGTTTATGCAAAATTGTATGATTGGGTGCTCAATAATTTATCTTGCTTCTTTTTTTGACGTTGTTGACCTATACTATTATTTTAATATTTGTATCTTCTCTCTTTGTATAATCTCCGAATGTCAGTATTACCCAGTAACTGGGTTGCGGGGTATAATGGCAGTAGCTTCGCGTAAAATACGAATGTTAAGTTGCATCTGGTTAGACTGGTAGCTGACCCCAATATACCTAATTGGGAAAAGGTGCAGAGGATGATGATGTTGGACTCGGCATCTGACATTGTGAAACTAAAGTGTCATACGCGCCACTGACTTCATTGGTTGCTGAGATAATCATCATCATCATTTCAGCCGAAAGACGTCCACTGCTGGACATAGTCCTCCCCCAAGCATCGCCACAACGACCGGTCCTGCGCCTTCCGCTTCCAGCGGATTCCCGCGACCTTCACCAGGTCGTCGGTCCACCTTGTGGGGGGCCTACCCACAAGGTGGACATAGCTCGAAGGATTTCCAAACTTAAGAGGCAGAACGGATGGCCGATGGGGCAGTAAAGTTCTGGAGTGGCGACCGCGTACTGGAAGGCGCAGCTGAGACAATGACTATGCAAAAATATGAAATATATATACTAAGGTTTGTGTCCACGGATCCCGGGATCAGACTGAATTAGCCACGGATCCCGGAGCGTTGTATCCACTGATACCGTGATCCGTTTCCCTCAAATAAACAAATTAATATTTTACCCGCTGATCACGGTATCCGTGGCTACAAGAAAGCAAATACAATAATTTTCGAAACTGATCACGATGTACAAAGTACTTTTTTGTTTTGTGTTATTGTCCAATGGGTATGGCTTTGATTATAAAATTGTAACTACTATATAAGTCTATCTTAGTTTTTCATTTAAAGCTTTAGACACACTTAACCGAGACCACTACTGTATCAATTATTGAAAAACATTAAACTTTGCTATTACAAATTTTATGTCATCGCAAGGAGCTAATTAGAGACCTTAATATTGTCTTGATGAAGTGATATGTTGCTGTATTATAAATCTTAACAAAGGACGGATAAGGCTGAATTTTGTGGTTATTGGTGTATGGCGCTGGATGGCTGTTATGCCCTTAAGGAGCTCTTCAAATATCTCTGATACACGTACAACTGGTCAATGATGTCAACTTAGCAATTTTATAGCTAGATCTAGCCATTTTTGCAACCCTGTCAGCTACAACTTGAAAAGAATTGTAGCTAAAATATTTTAGTTTTATATTTAGATTAGTTTCATATTTAATTACTTTTTTTACTTTAGCTACTTTGCGGATTAAAATCTGGTGATCTGGCAACTTTTTGCAAAAGATTTAGCTATAAGATGATGGTACAGTTCGCAACACTGCAACTGGTACTTTATGGAAAAATCCAATCCAAAATCCAATTCCAATTCTAATCCATTTATTTGGGGACATTTGCTGTTTATTTATGAAAAAATATTTTTTCGTCGTTCACGAACAGTTTTTAAAGTTGACAATGACTTGGTCCACTGAGTTTTGTTTAAGGGTCAATTTGTTGTATTGAATAAAAAAACCTAAGCCGCAGATAACCGTTTTATTTGATGACAACTTTTTCATGTAAATTATAATTAAGCACAATACTTTTCGTTGCCTTTAACTAGGAACTCATTAACTGAAAAACATTTTCAGCCTGCAAAGAATCTCTCTACCTCCCCAGAATTCTTCAAGCGCGCAGTTCCAACGCGCAGAGAAACAATTCGCGCACTTCCTAGCCACCGGACAGCAGAGTGCGGCTAAGATCGCGAAAGAATTCTATGAAGAATCACTGGAGAAGATGACTGAGTACCTTACTGAAACTTCGACTGAATTCGATATGTTCGCTATTGGAATTGCTATAGTTCTACTGTACCTGGTAAGTTTCAAAAAAAGATCCAAATTTATTAACACGCTTTTAGTCATCAGGAAAACAAAGAATGCAAACCAAGGTCATCTCGATGATTCCGTTATTTTTTTTATCTTTGTGCGGTTTTCTGCTGAAGAACTGTATGGTGGTGTGCAGGCAGAGACAGGATCAAGAAGAGTGCTCTTCCTTTCAAAGTGTATCGTATAAGACGACTGAAGTGTCATATCAGCCCTGGATGGGTAGCTATATATTCTTGTGCCCTTATAATGATGTACTACGACCCGCAATCAGTTTGCAAAAAATCATTATAGCCATATTTTTTCGCGACCTTTTATCTTTGGAAGACTTATTTTATGCTCTTGATGTTTAAAGCTTGCTACTGACGGTAGCACCGCCGTAGTTACGTAACATTTGGAGCAAAATATATATTTATATGCAAAGCTCTCACTCTTACTCACTGTACTGACATCTGATGTTTACACTAGTTTACTCGTTATATTAAATTGAACTACGGACTAGTCCGTGTGGTGCCGGACTTAAAGAATAGCACCACCCTTATCTCTTCTCATGGGTGTCGTAAAAGGCGACTAAGGGATTCACCAGCGGATGGGCAGCAGCGTTCTCTGAGTATTTAACCAACCAACTGCGATCGCCAACCCGCCTGCCAAGCGTGGCGATTATGGCATATCCCCCCCTTAATTGGGGGAGGCCTATGTCCAGTAGTGGACGTCTTTCGGCTGAAATGATGATGATGATGATGATTAAATTGAATGGTCGGGACAGTCGCCAGCTTAACTTTACAGTTTTGCCAGGCGAGACTTGTCCTGTCTTCCGCGGAAAAAAAGAGCCAACATGACACTCGCTTCTAGAATCTCTCCCCGTGTAAATGAGCCATAAGCCCCGCAGAGTGCAGACTTTTAATTCAGTGCGGGGACATACGGGAGTGCGCAGACCAGCTCCCCGATTCAAAACCACACGATAACCAGCTGTCGACCGATTCGGTTTGTTATCTCGTGTCGTCTTATGATTCACGCAACGAGAGAAAAAAGATAACAAACCGAATCGGTCGACAACTCTGGATCGGGGACCCGATTTCCCACATAAGAATATTATCACCCAACTATTGGCCGACAGTTTGGTCTGTAGTCTGCGGATTCTTAGGCTTAAATTCAGAGACGAATCTAAGCGTGAACTCATGCTTCCAACTGTCAACATGAAGTGCTTACGCAAAGATTTGTATTCAGAGACGTTCGACATATCCAAACTAAGATTAGCGTAAGTAGTGGATATCAGCTACTTTAGCTCGCTAAGCAGCGGACGTGGCGCCGCCAAGCGGGCAAAGGTGTAGTAGTATTGAAATACAGTGCAGACCCACCCTTTTATTAGAATAATTCATAATTATAATTGCTGATAGGTATTATGTATATGTATTAGCATAGCAATTTCATGTTATATATTATTCTCGACAATAATCGCAATATATCTACCTATTGAATAACACTCATAAAAACATATAGCTATATTTGCTCGACAAATTATAAATTTACTCATTGTCAACTATAAACGATGTAAATCTTTAGATAGATAGATAGAAGATAGAATATTCGTTATTGCACACCATTAACATTATTAAACTTAGGACTAACACGTAAAATAAGGGGGGGGGGGGGGTTACATCGTTTATAGTTGAGAATGAGAATTCGGGGCACACTGTTTACGACGATGTTGCAATATAAAAATAAGCTTACAATTCATTATTTTATTTCACTCACTCCGATGGCATTTTATGTATATTGCTATCCTTTTTTTTCATGTCTGGCTACACAATTTTAAAAAGATTTTACTCGAAAAATCTGCCATAGATAACAGAGTGTACTCTTAGCTGAGACCGACGTAAGTTTGATACGAACTTTGTTTTTGATCTGTTTAGCCGACACTCGGCTAAGAGTAGTCTTTGACTGTCTTACGTTCATGTCTCTGAATATAAGCCTTAGAGTTGATATCAACTTTTGATGTACCTTTTCTTTTCAGATTGCCACATCACTCCTCCTAGTCACGCTATACTCGTTCCAACCAGAAACTCGTCGTAAAGACAGCGTCACCCAGCATTCTCACCATCGATCTAACGTCGGCTCCTTAGTCGCTTTTGTCGTAATCCTGGCCATATGCAGCGCAATACTCATCACTGCTTGCTTCATAACTGAAACCAAAAGCCAATAAGCTCCTTTAACTCTCTATGGATAATCGTTTTCGTATTAGTATCTTTTTGTTTGACTGTAACATATTTCCTAATAAAAACTGGAATAGAAAAGACCAAAGATCTCTCTGCGTTGCATGAGTTAAATGCAATAGATTACTTGTTGATTGGAGCAACTCTATTCCACTGTTGGTCATTCTTTGGAACAATTTCATTGAAGAAGAGCATATGACGTGGTATTTCTTCTGGAATACTTTGATGTTCTTCGTGCTGATCAGGACTATGGTCGTGCTGATCATGTATTTAAGTAAGAAGTGGACGGGGGCTACCGAGGTGCAGGAGAAACCGGAGTTGGCTCAAAGAATGAGTGTGGTTGGAGTTAGTATACTGCCAAAATGGGTTCTGCTAATTGCTTTACATAGGTGAGTCTTACAGTATTTCATTTTATCTCCACACATAATTTTGGTTTACGATTAAAAGTGAAACAGGATACATCAGAAATTATGACTGACGCTCACTAACGGGACGGAACGGCAAAGAATTTTTGTAAGCTAAAATTTGCATCATATTGGCAAGTCTCTGTGAGAATATCAATTAAATGTGAGCGCTAAGGTTATTAACATAAGATTCAAAGTCATTTTAGCTTACAGAAGTCCTTTGCGGTGCCGTGACGTTGGTAAGCGCCGGCAATTATGCGCCTTAATTTAACTCTTAAAATATAAAAGTAATTCTACTTCTTACCTGGTTATTTATTTATTTATTTTAACAGCTGCCTACTGTACTTACAGTTGCTCAACACGTACAGTAGGCATTTAGCGCATAAATAGTTACCATTCATTCTTATAAATCTAATTGTTACAGATCATAAGATTATGTTTGTACGTATGCTTTGTTTTACTAAATGATTTTGTCTATCTCCAGGTATCTAAGAACAATGAATCAAACTGGTGATCGTTGGTTATTCCTTCCGGATACAGCAGACTGGTTGAATGCACCAGAAAATGCCTTCTATCTTCAAGCTCATCTAGTTGTAGGTAAGTGAATTTAATAGTTGTAGCAAGAAAAATAGGATTCACTTTATCTAAAAATTAAAATCATAGACAGTAATTAAAAATCAAGAGGAGAAACAAAAAGGACATGTTATCAAATGCGCCTAAAATAATTTTGTTTAAGGGCCTATCTGGTCGCCAAACTTCGTATCCTGTTTTGTGTCGTGAATCAAAATTACACCTGCATTTTTATCTCTGTACCCTGGGAAAGAATGCCTAAAGCATTAAGTTCGTCTATGTACACAATGTACACATATTGCATGAAGTTATATAAATAAATATAAAATATAAAATTATGATTCAAAATAGGTGTTTTGCGGTAAAAATTATCAAATTCCAATCCGACTTCATTCTGTAGTTTTTACTATTTGCACCAGTTTTCAATGCCAAATGATTCAATGCCAGAATGCGAGTGCAAACCGAGTGTGCAAACTGAAGCTTGGCACGAATTTAACGAGAACATAATTAATTGTGATAACATTTTGAGAAAGTCTGGAGCAACTAAATAGAACACTGTTATTAAAACAATTTAATAATAAAATAGTCAGAGTGGAAATAAGTACGGTCGTATAAGTAAAGGTAATGAAAATTTAAGTAGTAACTGGTTGTTACTGGAGCAGAAAAATGCATTTAAACTAAAAGACAGGAAGTGTAAAATTAAAATAGAAAACACCTATTATAGACAAGGAGAGAGTTAGGATCCATATTGACAATTGGCTTTCTGCTACAGGTTGAGAGTTCAATTCCCGCATGAAACAAATATTCATATAGCCTACAGCTCAGATTACTGAATATATTAATCTGTGGCCTACAGCTGATTCATGTTGTGAGTGTTTGTGCATGTGAAGATTAGTGTATATAAACGCACCCGACACATGAGAGAAATTGTAGTCTGGGGAGCTTGTTTAAAGAAAGAAAATACTTTGATTTATCACAGGACAGCAAAAAAAGATGGAAAAAAGGTGCAAAGCAAAATTCGCAAGAAGCGCAAAAAAATTGCAGTAGCAGCTGCTGCACAAATCATAACAGTGAATAATATTCGCTTGGTACCAAAAGGATTAAACTAAATCTTGCCAAAATCTCACATTAAAATCTTTCTCAGAATCAGGTTTAAGATAATTTATAATATTTCAACAAGTTACTTACAACCTATTGTTTAAATTCCAAGAAGATTCTGGGAATCAAGTCAGTGGATCCATTTATAAGGAGCCATATTTTTAAGTTTTAAAGTCAGTGTTATTGTTATGGTAGCATTCGCTTTTGAATTATTTATTGCATTGATACTGATGTTATCTTCATTTTGATGATCGCTTAACAGATGGCTATTATAACTCGGCTTGTTTTAACTTTATTGGTTTATAATTTAAACAAGTTTGTTGTTGAACTCAACGGAATTAGGCCTTTAATATGATTAGAGTTTATTGGATACGATACTATGTTTAGAGATTCAAGGAGGAATGTTTATGATTCGTTACTAAATTGTCTGTTCCTCGTGGATTTTAGAATTGGAAATATTTATGGTCTGTGTTCTGGTCAGTGATCGAATCAGAAATGAAGAGATTCGCAAGAGAACGAAGGTAACTGAGATAGCCTGAAGAATTGCCAAAATTAAGTGGAAGTGGGCGGGGCACATTGCTCGCAGAATGGATGGCCGATGGGGCAGTAAAATTCTGGAATGGCAACCGCGTACTATTTATTATTTTTAACGCATTTTACGCATGCGAAACGAAATCTAACGATTTAAATAGTGGAAAGAAAAAAAAAAAAAAAACGATACGTCAGCGATATCTTATTATTTCAGTGTTTGTTTTGACGTCACCCAAAGATGTACCAAGTGGAAGAGAATTTCGATACCAGGAGCAGTGTCCACGGTAGCTTAGTGGCTAAAGCACTGGCGTACTGAGCCAGGAGTCGCAGGTTTGAATCCTGCTCGTGAGCGATTTTTTCTTTCCACAATTTAAATCTAACGATAGTCGACAAAACGGCAGCACTAGTTAGTAGGTATGCCTAATTTTCAAAAAGTGTTCTCAGTAGATAGTATCCATCCATACATAATATTAATATTCAGTCATCCATAATATACTGTTAACATAAAATTTCTCAACAATAAAATCTTTTAATAATAAAATTATTGTTGAAATATTGCATTAATATTTTTTTTTTACAAAAATTTGAACCAACGCAAACAGAAACTGAAAAGCGAAAAATAAAATGAAGCTTTTTTAGTATTTTCCTAACTAAACTAATGTAAATAACTAATTATGAGTCGGCGCCAAACAAACAAGCAAAGTGTGTGCAAGTTGCAAGTGGTCGAGCGGAGAACGCATTTTTGGAAAGTTATTGTTTATCGTCGAAAATTTCACGTTGTGTTTGATGTTATGTAGTTATTAATATTTATTTAACATAATTTAATGATCTTAATTGATTGTTTGTTTGGCGCCGACTCATAATTAGTTATTTACATTAGTTTAGTTAGGAAAGGACTAAAAAAGCTTCATTTTATTTTTCGCTTTTCATTTTCTGTTTTCGTTGGTTGTAAATTTTTGATAAAAAGTTGTTTTTTTTTTTTGTGGCTAAAACCTAACTCCAGGAACAGGTAAGAATTCAGTGGGTGAACAAGCACTCATCTTCTATTTTCCTACCCTTAGGAGTCGATTTTGATTTTTAAATTTAAATGGGACGAACTTCGAGATATACCCTATCCATTAAAAAAAGAATCATCAAAATCGGACTACTCTGTAAAAAGTTATGCGTGGTCATAAATACGCGTCGTATTGAGAACCTCCTCCTTTTTTTCGTCGGTTAAAAAGATATGCCAAGATTGTATACTAAATAAGACAAGTAACAAAAAACAGTGTACACAACTTGTTATTGAATTAACTCAAAACCTGAAACAAGTTTGTTCAGAATCGAGAGTAGAATCCATTACACTACTTTTTAACATAGGTTAATTTTTACCATAAAAATATTTTCATACCATGCCGAGTCTAAAAGTTCCATACGACGACGCGGCGCTGAGCGCAAAGACGAGCGAGACCCAGTAAAAAAGTGTGATGGAAACTTAACATTTGTTTCCTAAAACTATTAAAACTTAACTTAATTTTAAGAGGTTATTTACCTCCCGACACAGTAGCGTCGTGAGCGTCGCACGTTCGTGTATGAATCTAGCGCTATGAATCGATTAGAGTAACCATGATACCAAAAATTACAAATATCTTCTACAATAATAAATGAAAATTAATAATTATTTTTCATATCAATTTATTATAATAAAAACTGGTTGGGGTGTCTGAGGTTTCGAGTTATTCCAATAACACGTTGTATAAATTATGCTACATTGCATAACGCTTGTACAGTTGACTGCGTGACACACAACACACGTACACTTCAATTCGAAAACCGCCCTTACTGCTTACGAAATAAAGATGCTGCTAATGTCAAAGTGTTACCACCGACTTGCGGTCGACCGTACGACCTACACTGACAAACACATACTGGGTGTCAGGGAAACGCTTCCGAAAACGAAGACAGGTGATAGTGCTGTTGATTACTGATACAAAACCACGAAAAAATACGATTCTTTTTTAGATTTTTTCATATATATTTTTGCATTTTTCGTACATAACCAGCTTTGGTCAGTTAAATAAAACTGATTTGCAAAAAAAAACCCCATTTATATACTTAATTTTTTAAAGTTCGCAATGTAATTCAAATAAAATATCAGATGGCGCTAGGGATGAACGACATCCGCTCGCATACGCAGTCCGTGTCGTAGCGAGCGTAGGTAGGTTAGGTACGCGCGGCATTGATCCCGAGTTTTGTACGCTTTACATTGAGGGTTTGCAAAATACCAAATCACTAAAACAATGAGTATAAGGCTAATGGTTATTGGTATTCGTTAGTGTTTAGGTAGTATAATAAATAGCCTTTCAGTTTCGGGAGCGTTTCCCTGACACCGATTATAGTCTACATTCTAACTAAACTGTTTCTAGTTTGCTCTGTCACTGATATCCTTGTTGCCTTTCCAGTATTCTAATTACAGTAAAATTGCTCAAGAAGTATTATTATGTATTTATTAAAAATTTATAACATCTTTCACAGATCGACAAATGTACAATAGAATTTGAGAAGTGTGCAGTCAAATGCGTTGACAAGCACATTGGCATTATCCCAAACATGATGAAGACGATGAAATCTGTGCTGGCTAGTGGGAAGACTCCGCCACCGAAGACCGAATGAGGACTTCAAAAAGTGATTGTGATGTGTTTGTGCTGAACGGTTTCAAACTGTAGTTGACAGTGTACGTTTAACGGTTGAAAACTCAAAGTTTTTCTACAGTGAGTGTACAGAAAATTAGAAATATAGGGCAGAGAAAACAAGATCCAAACGTGACAGTTGTTTAATTTGTTGGTGTAAAAAGAATGTTCAGTGTACCGATTTAAACAAAATTTTTTTTTTATCTGAATACCTGCCAAGCTTAGAATAATTAGGCTTAAAGTCTGTTTTTTCACTCTTGTCTTATTTATTAAACAATCTTGGCATGATTCTTTTTTCAAATAACTACTGATAAAATATAATTACTAGTTCTGCACAAGTAATTATGTTAAAAAATGTTATTTGGTATAGAAAATTGTTAACATAACGTCTTTTAATAATTATAATTGACAAATTGAATTAAAAAGACATGCTAAGATTGTTTAGTAAATAAGGCATGTAAGAAAAAACTGTGTAGAACTGCAGTAGTCAGTTTAAGCAGAACCTGTCCACACTGTTTTTTTCGTCTTATTTTTTAGTAAACAATCTTGGCATGTCTTTTTAGTGCAATTTGTCATAAATAATTATTTAAAGACACAATTTTTTTTTTACTTAATTACACATGTGCAGAGCTAAAATATATTTTATCAGTCAGTAATTTAAAAAAGTTCATATTTTTTTACAGAAAGGTTACATTATATTAAGACTTCATGCAAAATCTCAAGTTGCGGAAATTAATAGTTTTCGCGAAAAAAAAAATTTCATATTCACCAATAATTTCAGATAATGAACGACGACCGTGCCCACGCAGCAGACCAACCTGCTGACTGCCAATTTTTTTTTCCACGGCATGAGCTGTTATCATTATGTAGCTCATGTCGACACGATAGAAGAGTTGGAAAAAGCGAAACTTCGATAAATGTTGTACTCAGTGAGTAATTATTTTTTTACTGATTGTGGCGCCACTTAGCTGCCGGTAGCGCCTTAAATGAATAACCATCTTTGTTTTGCAAATTGATTATCGTTTTCATTAATCGTTATCGTTAAGTTTTTATTGCGTACATCACGATACACTCATAAGGAAATTGCACCACTATGGAATAAGGGACAAGGCTCTCGACCTTCTGACTTCTTACTTAAATAACAGAATTCAGAGGGTTGATGTTAATGGTAAGAGATCTCCAGGTTCTGCGGTCACCATGGGTGTTCCGCAGGGTTCAATTCTCGGTCCTTGTTTGTTCCTTATTTATATTAATGACTTGCCTTATTACGAAAGAGATAATCATGAAATTGTGTTGTTCGCGGATGATACGTCACTTATTTTTAAAATCAAGCGACAATTACTTAATTTCGACGAAGTAAACAATACACTCTCCAAACTTGTCCATTGGTTCACTGTAAATAATCTTCTCCTTAATGAGAAGAAAACTAAATTTATAAAATTTTCAACGCCTAATGTCATTCAGGTACAGACCAATGTACAAGTGAATGGGATAGAGCTGGACCCTGTTGAGTCAACTATTTTCCTTGGCATAACTATAGACGCCAAGTTGCAGTGGGGCCCACATATCGACAAGTTGTCAAGTAGACTTAGTTCTGCAGCCTATGCTGTTAAGAAAATTCGGAACATTACTGATGTGGATACAGCCAGAATAGTCTATTTTAGTTATTTTCATAGTGTAATGACTTATGGGATTCTCCTCTGGGGTAACTGTGCAGACATTAACACCATCTTTGTTTTACAGAAAAGGGCTGTTCGAGCCATTTACAAATTGGGTCCAAGGGTTTCTCTCAGAGAAAAATTCAGAGAGTATGGTATTCTGACTGTAGCTTCTCAATATATTTATGAAAATTTATTGTATGTGCAGAAAAATATTTCAGATTTTGTTAAAATGTCCGATGTTCACAGTTTTAACACAAGGTACAAACACAACCTTGCTGTACATCCTACTCGTCTCCACAGAGTAAGCAACTCGTTCATGGGTCAATGTATACGTTTTTACAACAAACTTCCCATTGAGGTCCGTAATTTATCCCTTAAGAGATTTAAAGCTTTTATTAAAATTAAACTTTGCAATAAAGGATACTATAAAATTTCTGATTATCTTGATGATAAAAAAGCTTGGGACTGATCTGCTCGCTAGATACAGGCAATATTGTCTTTTTTTATATCTAGGTTTACGTTTATGTCATCTTTTATTTTGTACAGTTTTTATTGACATTGGATTATACCGTTTTTTTGACATGATTTATACACCGTTGTGACATTTTATTTATGTACTTTAATTTGACAATTTGGTTTATATACATTTAACCATGCATATTTATTATATAACACAACAAACTTGTCGTGTCTTGTTGTCTGGACTTTAAAAGAGACTATGATCCCTGAGTTTGTTTCGGTGTTTCTTCTCAGAGGTAGTCATATAGGAAATGCCGATTTCATCTAGTTTTTATAATTAACCGACTTGTAAAAGTGATTTTTAACATCCAATTTGCAGAATAAATGATTTGTATTTTGTATTTGAAAAAGTGTTAATTGATTATTCCCTGTTAGCAGACGATTAATTTACCTGAAGTACTTACCTACAAGACCCGCATTGCTAACAACTAATACTGGTTTGAAAAACTTGAAACGAAAAATTTACCAAAATTATTACGACTTCAGGAAATGGAGAATCCCCGTTTTGAGAAGGCACGCGGTTGGTTCTAAAGAATGTTTATTAAAGGACTCTTTAAATAAATCCTCCAACTGTTTAATTTATCTTTGTAGGTACTCAGACGTTTCATTCACTTCACGACGTTTCATCCGATTGCGATAAACAAAACACGAAACAAGCAATTTAAAGTAGAGTGAACTGAACACTTCAACACTAAATTGTAATAATTTGCTTGTTCGTTTTATGTTAATGTTTGTGCAGTGTTTGTTGCTTTGTTGTAATCCTGTGTTTTATTGTAACTTCCGTGTTTTATTGCAATTATTTTGAGTGTGATATTCGTATGCATGTCGTGTTCGCACCTAGAAGGCCGTTCGACTACCATGATTTTCCGCACATGTTATTTATCTTAACTATTATAAAATTGTAAACGTCTGTTTGTTTGTTTGTTCCAGCATCACGCTAAAACTACTGGACCGATTTTGATGATTTTTTTTTTGTTGGAAAGCTGATGATCTGACTTAAAAACTGGTATGGGTTTTGAGAAAGAAAGAAAAAAAGAAAAACAATAATTCGTGGGTTGCGTACTCACCCGACAGATCGAAGCTTCTATGCATTTGCACGAGCGGATAGTAATGTACGATGGAGTGGAGTGGAGTGGACAGGGGATGGGAATGGGGATGGGACTGGGGACGGGACAGGGGACGGGACTGGGGACGGGACTGGGGACGGGACTGGGGACGGGACAGTGGACGGGACAGGGGACGGAACATGGGACGAGAAATGGGACGGGACATGAGACGGGACATGGGACAGGACAGTGGGACGGCACATGGAACTGGACATAGGATGGGACATGGGACAGGACATGGGACATGGGACGGGACGATAGTGAGATAGTGGCAGTGGGACGGTGACACGGTGGGACAGTGGGGCAGTGGGGCATCGGGCAGTGGGTTAGTGGGGCAGCGGGGCAGCGAGGCAGTAGGACAGCGGGGCAGCGGGGCAGTGGGGTACCGGGGCTGCGGGGCAGTGGGATAGTGGGGCAGTGGGATAGCGGGGCAGCGGGGCAGCGGGGCAGTTGGGTAGCGGGGTAGCGGGGCAGTAGGGGAGTGCGGCAGCGGGGCAGGCAGTGGGGCAGGGGGATAGTGGGGCAGCGGGGCAGTGGTGCAGTGGGGTAGTGGGGCAGTGGATTACCAGGGCAGTGGGATAGTTGGGCAGCGTGGCAGTGGGGCAGCGGGGCAGTGGAGCAGCGGGGCAGCGGGGCAGTGGGGAAGCGGGGCAGTGGGGCAGTGGGGCAGTGGGGCAGTAGGGCCGCGGGGCAGTGGGGCATCGGGGCAGTGGGGCAGCGGGGCAGCGGGGCAGTGGGGCAGCGGGGCAGCGTGGCAATGGGGCAACGGGGCAGGCATTGGGGCAGTGTGATAGTGGGGCAGCGGGGTAGTGGGGCATCGGGGTAGTGGGGCAGCGGGGTAGAGGGGCAGTGGGGCATCGGGGCAGCGGGGCAGCGGGGCAGTGGGGAAGCGGGGCAGTGGGGCAGCGGGGCAGCGTGGCAATGGGGCAACGGGGCAGGCATTGGGGCAGTGTGATAGTGGGGCAGCGGGGTAGTGGGGCATCGGGGTGGTGGGGCAGCGGGGTAGAGGGGCAGTGGGGTAGCGGTGCTGCGGGGCAGTGGGAAAGTGGGGCAGCGGGGCAGTGGGGCTGCGGGGCTGTGGGGCAGTGGGGTAGATGGGCAGTGGGGCAGTTGGGTAGCGGGGCTGCGGGCAGTGGGGCAGCGGGGCAGCTGGGCAGTGGGGTAGCGGGGCAGTGGGGTAGCAGGGCAGCGGGGCATTTGGGCAGCGGGGCAGTGGGGTAGCGGGGCAGTGGGGCAGCGGGGTAGCTGGGCAGCGGGGCAGTGGGGCAGCGGGGCAGCTGGGCAGCGGGTCAGTGGGGCAGCGGGGCAGCGGGGCAGTGGGGCAGCGGGGCAGCTGGGCAGCGGGGCAGTGGGGCAGCGGGGCAGTGGGATAGTGGGGCAGCGGGGCAGTGAGATAGCGGGGCTGTGGGGCAGCGGGACAGCGGGACAGTGGGACAATGGACTGGACTGGAATGGACTGGACTGGACTGGACTGACGTGGGTTAGCAGAATTTAACGCGAGCGGAGCCGCGGGTAAAAGCTAGTTAAATATAATGTCGTAACGTCCAGTTTGCGAATCTAATAAACTGAAATAAAATTTATCATGACAAACCTAACCGTGCACATTTATAACCTGAGGGCTAATTCACGTAATTTAAAATGTTCAAAATCTAGCTCCGATCTAGTCTCAATATCCTTAATGTCACAAAACAACGTCAAACTTGAACATTTGTCATGAGATTGACATTTACAAGATTCGGTTGAGATTAGACCGAAACTTTATTTAATTTATTTTTGTAATGAGAATGGATTACTGGAAGCCATCCTAGATTAAAGCTATATTCTTCTGATCAATTTAGCAATCAAGATCGAATCAAAATTTGATTCCTCATGTCAATTCCATCTTCCGCCCGCTTTGATGATCTTTATTTAATGAAAAAAAAATAAGCAGAGGCTGTGAGAGTATTACATTCATCATCATCAACCCATTCCTGGTCCACTGCTGGGCTCGGGCCTCTTCTCAGAATAAGAATATTAAGGCCTTAGTCCACCACGCTGGCCTAGTGCGGGTTGGCGGACTACAAACACCATCGAGAACTGTATGGAGCACTTAGATGTGCAGGTTTACTCACGATGTTTTCCTTCGCCATTAAAGCAAGTGATGATCAAATTCTGATCTACACATGAATTTGAAAAGTCAGTGGTGTGGTTTGGGTTCAAACTCGGACCCTCTCATGCATAGAAAGCAAGTGCTCACAGCTAGTATTACATTCATTGGTAGCGAAATAGTAACAAACCTGCAAGCAATTCTATCCGATATGTTCCTGATTCATAACGGTTTCGCAACTCATTGCGTTTGTTGTGAGTTATATCACACGCATCGTGGTAATCATCGAATGACTTGCACGAAGATCTAATGATACAACTATGTTTCGAAATTAAAACGGCAGTCAGATACTTGTTGGTTTTAATGGCAAATGTAACATCCATCTACACTAATATTATAATTGCGAAAGTAACTCTATTTGTATGTCTGTTTGTTACCTTTTAACGATTAAACTCCTGAACCGATCGTAATGAAATCTGGGAAAGAGGTAGCCTGTGACCTAGAGAAGAACATATGCTATAATTTAATTTAAATTTATTTATTCGAGTAACATAGACTCATAGTGTTAGTAACAGATTGCTTAGAAACTATATGTTACTTACTATACTATATATGTTAGTATTTACATTTTTGTTACCGTTCCTGAGAAAACTACCGCAAGGTCACAGGTCCAGCTGAAACCTTGCAGCAGTGGTTCAGAAACACACAGTCTAGCCTGCTAGCTAGCGTCATTAGGATGCTGTTGTTGCTGGCCCGAACCCTACGGACCAGGGATGCACATCGCTTCCGCATGACTGCATAGAAGCAGTCTGTGCGAGCAACCGCGAACATCCCTGATGCGCTATACCTGATATGTTTGATGCCTGATGATATACTCCTTATCCCGGGAAGACAAACTGTTCCCAAAGGAACGCTTTCTGTAAATAAACCGAATAACACGCGTGCGAAGCAGCGGTTATAAGGTAGTTTATTAATGTAAAGCTTACACAAGTTATTAACATCTTATTTGTCTGTACTTACGCTTGTAACTGTCCGTTAAATTAAAAACTTGCAGGACCTTGCTTAATTACCGAAAATTCAAGGTTTACAGCCTAATAACGTCCTTTTTCGCTTGCCCAACCACTTGATTCTATGAACCCCTAAAATTATCTTTTTAGTAGCCAGTTGATAGTGTTTCCGCTGATATATGAGTTGCCATAATATATATTAGTATCTTAAACTTATAGTTAGCTATTATGAACTCCTTTATTATACTTTTCTCAAGAACGACGTCTGTTTAGCCATCAGATTTAAGCTAAAAGCTAGGCGCTACTTGATTTCGTTTAGAAGAATCCCAAGCGTCTCGTACTCATGCGTATTATAAAATGCAGATAATTTACCAACATAGTACAGTCAGCAACGCGTAGTTACGTTTCTCAGTGTAGGTTAACACGGTACAAAGTATCAAAAGTGATTTACGAATGAAAACTTAATAATAAAACAAAGTTTAACCGGATTAAATCGCGTATATTATTTAAATTGGTTTCCCTGACGTTACGGTGTACGGTAGATTAAAATATTTTTTTACAACTGAACAAAAATCACCGATAGCGTAGCGGTTAAACGTTTGCTTTGTATAAAGGAAGGACTTAGTTCAATCTTGGGCCAGACTTCTGCTTTATAAAATGTACACAACCTTATTTTTAGTTTATACTAATAGTATTAAGGGGTCATTATACTAATCATTATGAACAACTTTGACTATGGGACAAACCCTGAAATATTTGTAAAGACGCTTGTCATCTTAGTCTACCTGCGACCACGAAATGCTGCAAAGCTTTCGAAACGTCAGGGAAACCAATTTAAATAATATACGCGATTTAATCCGGTTAAACTTTGTTTTATTATAATGTGTAGTGATCGCGAAAACCTAAGAAGTTATTATGAAAACTTAATACTTGTAATTTCTTTGTAACAAATAATCATAGAGTAAAGAATACTTTAATGACTAACATTATGATACTATATTTAAAACAATAATTGGGTTCTTTAATATTAATTAATAAAAAAATAAAAAACCTTGACTTATGTTGCTGATCGTACATCAACGTTTTATTATATTTCTTGCAGATTCGTTTACCCTAAGAACCAGCACGACAGTCTCTCCCTATCCCTCGGTGTTAGTTCAAGCGATCCGCTCCGCGAAACCAAGCTGTCTCTGCTGACGAAGCTAGGGCTGACCGGCGTCACAAACTTCAGTTTGTACCAAGGAGACAACCCTATCAGCGCCGAGCTGTTGGCATTTATCAGGATATTTAATATGAATCAGGGTGAGTAAATTATGTGTGTTTCCCGAGGATTATTATGTTTGTACACATTACATAGTCATTGCTGCTGATAAATATTTATTACAGAGACGTTTGCTTTATTCATTGTCCATGAAGAGAATTATGAAAGTAGTGGATAGAGAGTTTTCGGCTCCCTGTAACGGAGTTTTTGCTATGTAATCACATCTTTAGTTAAATTAAAATAACTAAAGCGTGTGCTGCACGGTGAGCAACCAGCCTCCCTACCAAGGTGACCTTGGTGGGAGGTTGGTCGCTCACAGCCGTCGTCAAACAAAATTTGGTGACAAACCACTGTCTACCTGGTTGGAAACCAGCTAGGTCACCTTGGTGGGGAGGCTGGTTTGTCACCGTGTAGCAGAAGCTTAAAGTCTGACTGAAGTTTATCAGATGCTAAAATAAAAATTGTTTCAATTTATACGTGTTTCGATACTGAACAAAAATCACCGATAGCGTAGCGGTTAAACGTTTGCTTTGTATAAAGGAAGGACTTAGTTCAATCTTGGGCCAGACTTCTGCTTTATAAAATGTACACAACCTTATTTTTAGTTTATACTAATAGTATTAAGGGGTCATTATACTAATCATCATGAAC
Organism: Asteroscopus sphinx; assembly: GCA_949699075.1. NCBI lineage: Eukaryota > Metazoa > Arthropoda > Insecta > Lepidoptera > Noctuidae > Asteroscopus > Asteroscopus sphinx. The sequence continues at coordinate 17,300,306 of OX453024.1, forward strand.
AACTTTGACTATGGGACAAACCCTGAATTCACGTAAAAAATCAGCTGATCCCTACATTTGTGTTCACATAACTCGACAAAATATGAGGAACAGCAGTTTTTTTTCATAATGATGAGTACAATGACCCCTTAAGAGGTTTAAGTATAAACTAAGAATAAGGTTGTATACTGGATGTCTTTGAATTCATTGGCAATCCTTTAGGGATGTTATCATCAATTTGAACAACTCTTACTATGCGACCAACTCTAGTATAAAATCGTGAAAAAAACCAGCTGTTCCCTATATTTTCTCGATTTATTTGAATACAAATGTCGGTCGTAGGTCGGCAATTTTTTTTTCGCGATTTCTGGGTCAGTCCCATAGTAAAAGTTTTTGATAATGATGAGTACAATTACCCCTTACGCGATTTAGTATAAACTAAGAATAAGGTTGTATTTTCGGATTAGAATCTGATTATCACTTTCAAATCAAATCAAATCAAATCAAAATAGTTTATTTGTCAAACATAGGTAGGTTTACATTATATTATAAGGTCTTAATTAGATTGAGTGCGCTATGTTTTGCCTCAAAGACATACAAATATAATTGTGTACAATGTGAACATCATGCTTAAAATAAAATAGAATTTAAGTGATATAATCAAAATTGTATACTAATAAGTTGCTTATTTTGAAATATATATATATTTTTTTTTTTTTTTTTTCATATTCACTATTAAGTGAAGAACAAAGTAAGGAAACCTACACACCAAATATTTATCGGTACTGCCAATATTAATCGGTAGGTGAGAGTGGTGGACTGAAGTTTCTCACTCGTGCCCAGCAGTTTGATAGTAATGGGCTGAAGGGTTGATTATGTATGATGATACTTCTTCATCTTTTCATGTCAATAGCTACAGTTTTGAGCTGCTCCTTGACCAGAAAGTGGTACACTGTAATCCTCCCCCGTAGCCTGCATTAGGTTCTTCCTACAACAGGCGAAGCACAGCGGGCAAGCAAGGAGGTGAGACATGCTTTGCATGGGAGTTCCACAATCACACCTGGAGTTATGGCACCAATGAAGCCCAACCTAGCTAGGTTATCCTTGCAGCGACCAACTTGTGATTAACCCCTCGAGTGTTTGGGTCAAGAAAATGCATTTTTTATTGAACGGATGGGCGCTCTTGTGGCTCGCGGTGGTTCCAACATGTATTTTGTAAGAAAACGTTATGGACGAACGGTAGCCCCAAGGACACTTGGGGGCTTAAGTGACTTCCAAATTGGTCACTACAACTTGCTCCCGGGATGCAAATCCTCAGCTGGCTCTGCAAAGTCAGATGGTTCAGGGAGTTGATGATGATACTGCACATTGCATATAAATGAGTTTGAAGTTTGGACTTTGAACAAGTCAGGGAAGAAGCCTCGTCAAGAGTTCTGGTTGAACAGTATATCGGAAAATGAGACTGAAGACTTATGGCGTGTTGGTCATCTGTTTTTAGGCTTAACGAAGAGCAGCGATTAGATTTTAATTTTTTTTCTCCTTTTTAACCAACTTCAAACAAAGGAGGAGGTTATGTATTCGTTATGCGCTCGACTGTACATTATATTTACATGATTGCTGATCGCTCATGATGATTGATCGTGAAATAGGAACCTACGTAAAGAAAGGGTCAATCACGCGCTGCCTCTAAAATGTTGGTTTATGAAAAGATTTTGAAATATCAAAATCTTTTCATAAACCAACATTTTAGATAAGGATTATTTATTAATTTTTTTTAGTTACGGTTTTTGAATTCGTATTTTTTTTGTTATACATGTAAAGGAGTTCACTAACCCACTATAACCCACGTATTTAGAAAAGTTCTCAATAAGGCCATCCGTTCTGCGAGCAATGTGCCCCGCCCACTGCCACTTAAGTTTGGCAATTCTTCGGGCTATGTCGGTTACTTTCACCGAAATCCTGCGAATCTCCTCATTTCTGATTCGATCACGCAGGGATACTCCGAGCATAGCCCTCTCCATTGACCTTTAATCTTTGATCTTTGATCTTGTTTGTTTGTTTGGTCCTTTGATCTTTTGATCGCTTAATTGCATTGTCTGTAGCATTATTCAGATCGGTTAAAAGAATTTACCTAAAGATTTCAGTTCTGACGGATGAACACATCGTTTTGGATGCAACTGCTCGCGACGTTTCATGTGAATTGCAAAGGTCATGTCATAAGGAAGCGTTTTTTTTTTTTCTTTTAAGCGATCTGAATAATGCTACAGGCAATGCAATTAAGGTGGCCAATTTCTGGGCCAGCAGGATATGATATTGTACCATCGACACGAAAAAGAAGAAGAGAAACGAAAGCGAGTTAATATTGCATTGTCATTCAGTTTTGAGCTACCTATGTTTAAAGTCTCTAGCTCATCGGGAAGTTAGTTTAAAATCGATTGCAAAATTTGTACCGAACAGACAGACATGAATGAAAGCAAGTAAAAAATAATAAAAAGTAATAAGACAAATTTATTATACAAGTACCAGGCCAAATAGAGTGTTTCAGCATGTATGCTGCCACAGCAGCTAACTACTGAAGCAGCGCTGGTTTTCTGATAGCACAGTCTAATAAAGCAATAGGTATCCAGGGTCACCAGATATAAATGAAGTTTTCTCAGAAGATTATGGATGTTTTCGAATGAAATATTGTAATAACGGACAAAGTTATACTGTATTTACACAAAACCCTAATCAAGCCGTTCTATAATAATTTATTGAGAAATCTTCATCTATATCAGATATGACGACCTCTGTGGTCTAGTGGTTCGAGTGTCGGACTGCTGATAACGAGGTCGTGGGTTCGATTCCCACAGGACACAAATATTTGTGTGATGAACATAAGTGTTTGTGTTGATCTGGGTGTGTTGCTTATGTATTATAAGAATGTATTTACAAAAAAAAATTATATACGTATTATATCCATTGTCTAGTACCCATACCACAAGCTCTGCTTAGTTTGGGACTAGATGGTGCTGTGTAAAAATGTCCCAAAGATATTTATTTATTTATTTTATTTTATTTATATCTATGCCAGATTCTGGCAACCCTGGATACTAAATGCTTTGTTAGACTGTACCACAGGAAACTAACTTTGGGCTTCCATATTTGGTCGTAGTTAAGTGAAGAAACGACGTATTTTTTGGAGAGCTTTTCTTTTATACATCGGCTTTGTCATCAAATAACCTTTCCTTTAACCATATGGCAGTGTTATCAGATGTAGAAATATACGGCACGTGTAAACGGGCTTGATAATATCGTATTTAAAAACCTTTAACCGTTAAATGACTTTGAATTAATGCGACCCGATTACCGTTGCCAGGTTTTTATCAAGGAGAAAATTTTAAAAGAAATCCTATTGTGTTGGGACAGGTGAAGGTAATCTTTGAACAGATTATGTGGCATATTGTGTGAAGCTTCTGTTGCCTTCTAATTTATGATTAAGGTCGAAAGAAACAGCAGGTCAGAATGATTGATGAGTGGTGGAGGTGTCTAAAAAATGTGACATCAAAATACTGCCAGGAGTCGTTTACACTTGCCTAGTATCTAGCTGATCCCGGCTTCACTCGGGTAGTTTGTCAGTATTACTCGACGTCCTGTGTTAATCAAGGATATGGTTTATCTGTGTGCCGCATCGAAATCTGTTTAGCTGTTCATGCGTGATTGGGTATCAAACCTTTAATTCAAAATAATTCACAAGAAGGGGCAAATGGAAAAAGTGTTCAATTGACAAAATTTGATTTCCAATCTAATGGTCATGGTCTTCAAATTATAATATTTATTATTCCTTTATTCATCTATATACATATTATTTACATTTTTAAATATTTCTATAAAAAAATATAAAAAAACATTAAAATAAAATAAAAAATAATAGCCCACCGGCATCGGGAACAGGGTCCAAACTACCGGTGGTCAGGGCCTCAGAGAGAGGAACTTCCTGACGATACGCGCCGTATCCAGGAGTGAAACGCTCGGGACATGGGGTCCGAGTGCGCGCATGCTTTTCAAGGAAATCGCAAAGAGGCTGGTCGACGCTTCGCGTGACCAGAGGGCTGGTTTATTCTTTGGCCAAAGAATAAGCGTTGCCATACAACGTGGCAAAGCTGCCAGTCTTCTGGGAACTTTTCCAGATGACAGCGATGTGGAGGAATACTTTGACGCCTAAGCACGCCTTTTTATTTAATTTTATTTTGTACTTTTATTTTATGTTTGTGTTGTAAATATTGTACATTTGTAGATAGGTTATTTAATTATTTTAATCTCACTATTCTGTAAATTAATAAAAACACCCAGAACAAGGTATATTTGTGTGGCTTTCATCCAAATCAGTTCAGGCATTTCAGCGTGTAGGCGTTTTATTTTAAATATTTTTCAGTAACCATTTTTTTCTCGTCTGTACAAAAACCAGAAATACATTAGATTGTTTTAACTTTTGATAGTGGTCCGAAACGCCCAATGGTAAAAGAGTACTGAGGTGTTTCACACCGCGGTCCGAATCAGCCCATTATATAAAAGGTCTTGGTCGCTTCACACCGCGGTCCGAAACAGCCCATTGAAAAAGAGTTCTTGGGCGATTCACACCGCGGTCCGAACCAAGCGTGGTGTGAAACGTCCCACTACCCGGAACAATAATAGGCTGATTATTTTAGTGGTGTATAAAACCAAAATTATGATTATTTCTCGTTTTATTTATTTTTTCTTTTAATTAAAATGTGACATACTCCAATCACTATAAACTAATAGTTACATCGAATAAGGTTTACAAGACTTGTAATTTCCTAATAAATCTACAAGCTTAGTGAAATTCTTTGATAAACGTAATTTACAAGGCCTTGTGAAAATGTTCTTGTAATTTGTAGCTTGTAGCTTCCAGACTTCTGTCTTTTGACAAATAGGGTATAGGATTCACTGGCCACCAAAAAAAAAACCGCAACAACATGTATGAAAAAATACTTATAGCTTGTAGTTTCTACGTGAAGTTTTGATAAACGCATTTTTGTAAAAAAAAATATTAATTTACATGGAAAATGCTTGTAATACAAGGCTTGTAACTTTTGATAAACAGGGCACTGATCTTGCGTATATGCGTAGTTTGTGTCTTTCACTGGCATTCATAGCATGTTTTTTGCTGGCCGGCTTCTGAAAGGCCCTATTTGAATGACGTCCTTTTGTTATTGTTCAGTTATTTGTCCGTCTCTTTGTATACTACAAAGCAAATTAAATGAACCATTTCTCGTTATCCAAAATTAGGTAACCTACTGATGACAATCATTTTTTCTACTTTGTGGATTGGACCCTTTCTACTAAACCACGTCCAAGAAAAAATTAGGGATATAAATTGTGGAAAGGAAAAATGGTCCCATAGTAAAAGTTGTTCTATGCTATGCCCTGAATGAGCTCTTCAATTAAGACCTCGCATTTCTGATACACGTTGTATACATGCTGAAATTTTAATCGCTTAATTGCCGAAAAGGGGTCATTGTACTCATCATTATGAACAACTTTTACTATGGGACCAACACTGAAATCGCGAAAAAAATATCTGTCGGTGTCTAGCTCTACATTTGTGTTCACTTAAATCGATAAAATTTAGGGACCACCTGATTTTTTTTCGAGTTTTCAGGGTTGGTCCCATAGTAAAAGTTGTTCATAATTATTCAAATTCAAATTAACTTTATTTGCTTAAAATATGGGGTACAATGACCCCTTTTCGGGAATTAAGCGATTAAAATTTCAGCATGTATAAGATAGGTATGTTCTGGAATGTATTCCCCTTTCCCCTTCGGTTTCTGTGTTGAGCGTCTGGGGCAAGCACGTGTTCTACTTAAAAAAAACCTGTCTCTTCCTTGTTATAGGCTAAGCCTTTTTTTTCCGTGGGGAAAATCCTCATGGACGCACTCCGCCCGGGAAAGGCGGAGCCAGTGTTGGACTCTTACCGACTAAAAACCACCACAGTGTTCCTCTAACGACCCTTGGCCGGGGCCGGGGGCGTGGGAAACATTTATTCTCCCAACCATCCCCGGTAGGTCCCGGCTCGCCACTAGTAGGCAAGCCCCTTCCCCCCGTGCGGCAAACACATCAACCGCACCCTCTTGACTGGCGCGCTCGGAACACTACGCGCCACCGTCACGGGCCTTGACTGGTCGGGAGGCGGCGGCGGCGGGCCAACCTGGGCCCCCGCGGAGCCGCGCCGTTCACTTGTTGCTACGTTGTGCTACGTCGCCGCTAGACTGCCGCACACCTCCCCCTGCCTCCATTCCTCCGTAAACCACTTCCCTTCCCCGCGCATTTCAGTTCTTTGTGCGCCATAAGATGTTTCACCAGGTATTCTCTTCCCGCAATGACAGCGCGATGCCTCCAAGCTACGTCACGATCAGTGCTGCCATTGATTGATATCTTCAATATACTTAAGGAGATTTTTGTTCATAATGAATATAAAATAAATTCCTAACAAGCCTAACTATTTGTTATCTCGTGTTATTCATCTAATTGGTTAATAAAGGAAACTATATTAAATTACTAGTTAAAAAGTGATTCTTTATAGATGAAAGTAAATGAAAAAATGCATTTTGCTCGGGTAATTAATTTTCACAAAGTGGCAGCACATCAAACTGACAAGTGTCACGCTAACAGCCCGCTATTGGCTCCACGGCCGATGACGTAGTACGGAGGCAATCACGTGACCTAGCTGTCACGGGAAGAGACTACCTGGTGTTATTATACCATGGTTAAGATAAGATAAAGGAAATAACGGTACATACCAGTTTAGGTCGTTTGCTGGGCATGTGCGCGTTCCGGTCGGCGGGATGCACGCTGACGTGCGGCGGGTCTAGAGAGATCGTCTTCTTGCGGCCGCGGGTCGTCTGCCCTGCACCCGCCTGTATAACAGAAAATAAGTTGAGTGTGTGCACACACCCCACACATACAGGGTGTCAGGAAAACGCTTCCGAAAACGAAGACAGGTGATAGTGCTGGTGATTACTGATACGAAACCACGAAAAAAGATGCAATTCTTTATATAGATTTTTTCATTTTTTTTTTCATTTTTCATTATGTATGAGTTTTATTTAACTGCCCAAAGCTTATGTATGAAAAATGCAAAAAAAATATATGAAAAAATCTAAAAAAAGAATCGCATTTTTTTCGTGGTTTCGTAGCAGTAATCACCAGCACCTATCTTCGTTTTCGGAAGCGTTCCCCTTACACCCAGTATACACATACACACCCTACACACACACCTCTCACCCATCCCTCTCTCACACAACTCACCCCCAATACACCACAAACGCCAAAACACATGCTTGATTTGTAAATGTAGGGAAATTGTAACTATACATACTGTTGTGCTTTGAAATAGTCAAAACACTGTCTCTCAAGATACTGGTTTTTTACTTAGTTTGAGAGACAGCAGACAATGATGACAGTTTCTAAATTGCCTTAGAATTAGCTATTAAAATTTCTTATGTAAGTTGTATGGCTGTCATCATCATCATCAACTCAGCCTATCGCAGTCCGAGTGTTGTGGCGCAATTTGGGAGACGCCTATGTCCAGCAGTGTATGGCTGTGGTTATAATAAATTATTATTTATTTAAGTATGTATTATTTAAAACAATTCTTATACTTTATGTTATGTACTCTAGACTTTGCCCGCGGCTTCACTTGAGTATAATTCGGCTTATCACGAAAATATTTTCCGCGCATCCCTCGGAAACTGTTGATTTTCCCGGAATAAAAAGTAGCCTATATTTTTAACAGACTTCAAAAAAAGGAGGAGGTTATGTATCGGCGGGTATTTTTTTATGTGTATGTACGCCGATTACTCCGAGATTTATGGGCCGATTTACGTGGTTGTTTTTTTATTTGGTAGAGGAAGCCCGCGCGGTGGTCCCGTATACATTTTATTGACTTAGAGTAGTTTTTTAACCAGCTTCAATAAATCAGTTTAGTTTAGTTCATCTTAGCTTCGCCTATCTAGATAATCTGCTCATTGGTTCGTTTTTCTGAGTATTCTTGGCCGCCTAAGAAAGCAACGTAAGAAGCCAGGTAAAGTTTAGACTCTTTTTAAAGACTGATATTTATAACCTTTTCAGCTAATTACGTAACGAGGAAATAAGGCTTAACTTAAGATTGATTGCATAAGCTCCTTATCCGCTCTGTTCATTTTTAGGGTTCCGAAGTCCTACAAGGAACCCTTATAGTTTCGTCATGTCCGTCCGTCTGTCCGTCTGTCCGTCTGTCCGTCTGTCCGTCTGTCCTAATCCTTTACAGCTTAATAACTTCTATAGTTATAAACATAAGTAAATTAAATTTTGTTAAAAAATAGTCTACATATAGATCTCAATTTTAAAAGAATAAAAAAATCGTTTTTCCGTATTTTAGGGGTGGCGTCCATACATGTGAAATGGGGAAAAAAAAAATTTTTCGCTGCACCCCCTCGTGTGGGATATCATTGAATAGGTCTACTAAAATGAAGGTAATGTTTCATACACCACTTTTTTATCAGGTGTACCATCTGCGAAATATAGCCCGTCAAAGTGGCTTGCAATGTGTCCCCCCCCCCTGCCATTTCTAAACTATGCAATGTAGAAACTTATAATCTTCCACATTGATAGACCTTTGTGAAAACTCTCTTTTAAAATTATTTCGAGTATAATGTGATTATAATTTTTTGAGTTATACAGAGAAAACTGAAAAATACTTAAAACGTCCTAGTTCAAAGGTCATTGACCTTAGAGAAAAATTATCATAGCATATAATGCTCCTTTAGCTACTTTCTATTTGAAAAAATCACAATAAGTAACTTTGAAATGACCAAAGACATTAAATATTTACTAGGAAATGACTGACATGCGCTACTAACAACACGCTCTGAGTCGCGAATGCTGCCGATTATTGCAAAAACTAAAATAGCCATGATTAATATTCGATTTGATTCGTTTGTAATTACACCTACTTAAGGAACCCTATAATACTGAGCATGGCCCGACATGCTCTTGGCCGGTTTTTTTTAAGTGAAAACTTCTTTAGCCTCGTTGAGCGACTTTTGGTAGGGGCAAAACTTGTGAGTTCGCGCCTACGTCATCGACATGCAACCAAAAAGGATACATGCGACCATGGTATAATAAGATGTTTCACCAGATCTTCTCTTCCCGTGACAACTCCTCCCTTATGATTGCCCCCGTACTAGGTCATAGGCTGTGGAGCTAATAGCGGGCTGTTATCGTGACACTTGTCAGTTTGATGTGCTGCCACTTTGTGTAATTATATTACCCGAGCAAAATACATTTTTTCATTTAGGTACTTGCTTCTATAAAGAATCACTTTTGAACTAGTATTTTTATACAGTTTCCTTAAATAACTAATTAGATTAATAACACGAGATAACAAATAGTTAGGCTAGTTAGGAATTTATTTTATATTCATTATGAACAAAAATCTCCTTAAATATATTGAAGATATCAATCAATGGCAACACTGATCGTGACGTAGCTTGAAGGCATCGCGCTGTCATCGCGGGAAGTGAATACCTGGTGAAACATCTTAATATACCAGGCCCCTCAGAAAGTATTGCGAAAAAAAGTTTTTATATATGGGAGACTGGCCAGTTATAATGTTTTTCGAAAATATGATTATTTATAAGTAAAAATAAGTAAGTTCCAATTTCAAAATTTCCCTCCACATTTTTTGCGAGTTAATTCAAAGTATTGTGTCTCACTGAAATATGGATCTGCGCCGGGAACATTTTAGAGCTATGATTTTATACGATTTCAAGTGTCGCCTGAAACCGGATGAATCGTACGATAGACTTCAAATGGCATTCATGGATGAAGGCCCTTCCAAGGCAACCGTGTATCGTTGGTATAACAGAATTTGAGACATTTCCTATGTACTGATACAAACTATTCAATAGATCTCCAACAAAATGGGGATAACTTTTTTCGTGTATAAAAATATTAACATTATTCATCAAAATGTAAATGGTCTTATCAATAAATCAGGTATCTTCGCTGTATCATTAGATGAACTTTCTAGCTTGGGCAAAATAGCCGACGTTCTATGCTTTTCTGAACACAATATGATATTATCCGATGTTAATTTGCTATACATTCCGAATTACACTGTTGCTACTTATTTTGCTAGAGAAACTAGACATGGCGGTACATGTATTATGATCCGAAATGGAATAAAATACAAAGTTTTAGATGTGGTCACAAAGTACAGTGTTTCTAACATATTTGAATGTTGTGCGATAGAACTAACTGATCACAACATAGTCGTTATATGTGTTTATAGAAGTCCGCAAAAAAGAGAGGTAAAAGATAAACTTAATATATTCTTTACAAACTTTAACAACATCCTTAGTTTATATTCTTACAGCAATAAAAAGAAGCTAATTGTTTGTGGAGACTTCAATATCGACCTGTTAAAACGCACTATTTCTTCAGAGCAATTTATGTACCTCCTACAGGGACATAATCTTAAACACGCGATAAATGGGCCAACTCGACTATGCAGTGGAACCTGCATAGACAATATTATTTATAATATACGAGGATGTAAAGGCGAAATTTTAGAACTTGCAGTATCCGATCACACAGCTCAACTTTTACGTTGCCCAGTTAAGCAAACGTGTGTATTAGATTACTGGTACACTACTAGACGAGACTATTCAAAAGAAAATGTGACCAAGTTCAAAAAATATCTTAAGGCTCTCAGCTTCTCTGATGTGTATATAGAAAAAGATCCTAATAAATCATTCGATATATTTTACGACTTATTCAAACTATTATACGATTTGTGCTTCCCCATAATTAAAATACGTATATCTACAAACAAGAAGGCAAAATGGATTAGTAGAGGCATTAAGATATGCAGTAAAAGAAAAAGAGAGTTACTTTGGAAGTACAGACTAAAGCCTAATGCACAAAATAAAGACAATTTAAAAAAATTATCACGATCATTAAAAAAAGTAATAAACCTTACACAGAAATCTCAAAATGATCACTTTATTAGATCGTCACAAAATATAAGCAAGGCAACATGGAAAGTCATAAACAGGAATAAACAAAATATACCCCATGATAATATAATGCGAGTAATTTCAAACAATAACATAGTAACGAATCCCCTTTTTATAGCGCAAGCTTTTAATGATCATTTTGTAGACCAAGTACAGCCGTTAAAAAATATTAATAATACTAGGAGGAAACCAACAATATACAATAAAGCAAATTCAATATATATGCCTCCCACAATCCCACAAGATATTCATCGAACTATACTGTCACTTAAAAACACAGCTAGCACCGGATACGATGACATTAGCACAAAAATAATAAAATCCACATCTATAGTTATTGCGCCTGTTTTAAGCCACCTCGTCAATAATTGTATAGTTCACGGTGTTTTCCCGGAAAAATTAAAAATTACAGTCATAAAACCACTATTTAAAAAAGGCGATAAAGATAACTTGTCATGTTATAGACCGATAGCGTTAGTACCAATATTATCTAAAATATTTGAAAAAGTCATATACAATAACCTAAATTCATATTTCGAAACACATAAAATATTTGTGGAAAATCAGAAAGGCTTCAGGAAAAATAAATCCATTGATATGGCCATTTATGATTTTCTACACATGGTTATAAATAGAATGGACAAAAGACAATCCGTTTTAGCACTTTACATGGATATGTCAAAGGCCTTCGACTATGTGGATCACAAAATATTATTAGAAAAACTTAATGCGTATGGAGTTAGAGGTAACATATCAAAATTAATTGAGTCGTATCTTAGTAACAGGCAACAACTAACCGTTATTAAGAGAATAAGTAAAAAAACAGAAAATTCGTATAAATCTAGTGAAAGATTTATAAAATTTGGAGTGCCACAAGGCAGCGTACTTGGGCCTTTGTTGTTCATTATTTATATTAATGACTTTCCAACTGCATCGATCTATCCTATGATAATGTTTGCTGACGATAGCACTTTAGTTTTCAATAGCAATGAATTAATTACCCTAGAGCATGATGTAAATCTACACATTAAATCCGTCGTGAATTGGCTAGAAAATAATAACTTAATAATTAACTTAGATAAGACAGTTATAATGAACTTTCAGCAAAGAAGAAATCAGAACTTGACCCTAAACATAAATTACAATGATACAATTATTCATGAAGCCAATGACACAAAATTTCTTGGACTACATATAGAAAACACATTGAAATGGCGTAAACAAATTGAAAAAATATGCAGTAAATTAAACCAGTATTCCTATGCGTTACATATGTTAAACAAAACGGCTAATCGTTCAACGGTACTTACTGCATACCATGGTCTAGTTGCCTCAACATTGAGATACGGTATAATGTTTTGGGGAAATGCAACAGATATAATTTCAGTATTCAAATCGCAAAAACGATGTATAAGAGCAATTTGTAATTTGAAGACTACTGATAGTTGCCAACCACATTTTAAAAACTTGAAAATCCTCACTATGCCATCTCTATATATATACGAAACAGCTATGTTTGTCAAAACAAATTTGTCTAGATTTTCACAAGTAACGAGTCAACGACGATGTGATATGTTACATTTAGTAAAATGTAAAACTACTCTACTTCAGAAAAGTATATTCGCAATGGCCCCTAAAATATATAATAAACTGCCAAAATATTTAAGAAATGCAGAGAGTATACAACAATTTAAAAATAAACTATTCATTTTATTAGTAGAGAAGACATATTATTCAACAGAGGATTTTTTAAATGATACTAATTTATAATTAAATTAATGGTATGAGCATAATGTAAATTTTTGTGACAAAATTTTGATTTTTGACTTTTTGAAATTTTGATATTGACATTTTGATTTTATTTCATTGTTTGACATAATATAAATATCTATTTTATCTATTTTAATTTTTATTAATGGGTACACACAAACATTTTAAAATGTATTTAAATGATTTTGGTTTGTTATAGTATTTATAATTTAAATTTGATATTTTTTATTTTTTATTAACCTAATATTTACTGTAAGAATTTGTCCTGTTGTAAATTTATTGTATGCCAGCTACGGCAGGTCATAGCAGCACAACAAAATGTATATTTAATATCTTTATTTTACCTATGTACCACAATATAAAATAAATTGAAATTGAAATTGAAATTGAAATAACGAATTCAAGCGCGGTCGACCAACTTTGGGGGATGACGAAAGAAGCGGTCGCCCTTTGACGGCTGTTACCGAAGAAAACGTGCTAGCAGTGAAAAATTTAATCCAAGACAATAGGCGAATTACATATCAGGAGATTCAACACATATTGAAGATTGGATCGGGAAGCGTTCACGAGATTCTACACAGCCATCTTCGCGTGAGGAGGATAGTATCACGCTGGGTGCCGCACAACCTCACCGATGCTCAGAAGCAGGCCCGGGTGGAATGGTGCCGTGATATGCTTAACAAATTTGAAGCAGGCTCGTCTCGGCGTGTTTACGACATCGTTACAGGTGATGAGTCCTGGATTTATCAATACGACCCAGAAACCAAGCGCCAGTCGACTGTTTGGGTGTTTCAAAATGAGCCAACGCCTACCAAAGTGAAGCGATCTAGAAGCGGGGGTAAGATTTTGATCGCTAGCTTTTTTAATTTGACTGGCCACTTGGTATCAATTCCCTTACGGGATCAAAGAAGCATTAATGCCGAATGGTATACTACCAAATGTTTGCCAGAAGTTTTCTCTGTTATAAGCAACAAGCGACCAAACACAGGGCTCCGCGGGCTACTGCTCCACCACGACAATGCACCTGCGCACACCGCACTCAAAACGAGGGACTTCCTGGACAGCACGCCAGTCAAACTCCTGGGTCACCCTCCTTACAGCCCTGATCTAGCACCGTGTGACTTCTTTTTATTCCCAAAAATAAAATATCAGCTCAAAGGGATACAATTTTCGTCGCCGGAAGATGCGCTGGCTGCGTTCGAGCAGGCTGTAAACGAGGTGTCTGCGGCGGACTGGAAAAAGTGTTTTGAAAACTGGTTTAGGCGCATGAATCTTTGTATAGAGGCTGGTGGAAAGTACTTTGAAAAGATTTGATAAAAATATATGTACGTATAGAACAATTTTTTTTAGTTTCGCAAAACTTTCTGAGTGTCCCACGTACACATCTTATTATATCATGTATGCGACATGCTAATGTGACAGTTTTAAGTTTTCACTTCTGTCGGCAGACCCCATGCCACAGATCCATCATGGATCTGGACTATGGATCTAACGAGAATGATCCATGACTAGTGACTACTAATGTTTTTTTTATTTTTAACTTTTCTTAGCCTGCAGCGTAGTCTTCGTGTAATTCGGCTTATCACAAAGACTTAACGCGCATTGCTCGGAAACTGTTTATTTCCCCCGAATAAAAAGTGGTATAGTCTATCTGTGTGCCAAATTTCACCCAAATCCGTTAACCAGTTTCAGCGTGATTAAGTAAGAAACATCCAAACATCTTCACCAATTTTTTCTTTTCTAATATTAATAGGAAACACAGACATAGTAAAAATATAGATGAAGTTCTGCGAACAATCAGAGTGAAGTAAAAAAAACTATGCTCCTTCGTGTACAACCAGCGCTCACGCACACACCATGCACCTAAAGGATATTTGCTTTTGCGATGCTAACTGGACGATACCGCGACATGTGTACTGAGAGGGGTGAGCACGGTTTGAAGTGGCAGCGAAGCAGGCGCGGCGTGGGTAGGCCGACAAGGTGGACCGACGACCTGGTGAAGGTCGCGGGAATCCGCTGAATGCGGAAAGCGCAGGACCGATCGTTGTGGTGATGCTTGGGGGAGGCCTATGTCCAGCAGTGGACGTCTTTCGGCTGAAATTATGATGATGATGAGATTGCTCGCAGCACTTCGTCTAAATTTTTAACTATGTCTGTGGTAGGAAGTAAGATATAACAAAAGTGATTTTAATTTTCTAACTTCGATACTCTCAAGAAGAGCGAAACAGAAGTTAGTATAGTGCAAACTGATGTACAAAAGCGTAAGTTTGTTTGAACTAAACAACAGCGAACTATCATTCTTCATTCCTCTGTTGTTAGTAAAACTTACTAAAGATGTTGGTAAACGTTTCCTTGTCGGTAAACACGGCCTGACATAAGTGAGCAAACTCGAACATGATAGAAACGCGTAATCTTTGCGGTCCCCACTCCGAAACTGTCGTTAATAAAACTCCCCTGTGAACTTATCTTCCCTTAGGCGAGATAAAAAAAAATCTTCTCGAAAAAAAAACAAATGCCCCGTGGCAGACACGAGCGAGATATGGCGGAACTTTAACATAGACAAGTTTTATACTGACCGTAAACTAGTTTGACTGTAGTGGAATCTGAGGGAATTTGTTTTAATTGCACTCAAAATGTGCCAATGACTTTTATAATTAATCAAAAATGCATTTTAAGAAGTATTATTGTATTTTTTTTATTAAACCATTTTAAGCTATTGCATAGCTTCTATCGCGGGCCTTGAGCGTGGAGACCGAATCCAGAAATTCCGTAACGAAAATAACCTAACACCCCCCACTCCGACCCCTTTTTGCTTCATATTGACTTGCATCACTTTACAACCGACACTACCCCTTCCAACCCAATGAAAAATCAACCTTATGTCATTATCATAAAGTCTATTTTCTTTTAAAGATGGTAGTTAAGATATTGCTTCGGAATAAATAACCTTAAAAATTAAGGAAAAAGGTGGGTTTTAGAGTTAGAGTGAAAAGTAGGGTATTTTTTTAAACGCGAATAAAATAATTGTAGTAGGAATACACAGTAATGTTTTGTTAATTTGAATACGAAGGGTTTTTTATTTTGAAGAGGGGTGCAGCGCACGCGGCGATAAGAAGTTAATTATTTAGAACTAATTCATGGCACCGGAGAAATTCCGTTGTTTTTGAATATTGAAATTAGGTCGTTTTATTTTTAAGGAGTTTTTAGAATGTTTTCACGGTTTTTTACCTTGTTTAATCTATAAGATACTAATCAGTTGCATAAATAATTATGTGAGAATTAGCAGCTATTTTTGAATGAATAGACTTCATCTTCTCCTCGACTCTCAACGTCCACGAGTTGTGTAAAAAAATAAATTTTTTATAACAATAAAAAATAATAAAAATATTTATTGTTATTGTTATAACAATATACATATTTATTTTTCTACAAATATACAATTTAGTGAGTTTACAGTGAGTTCACAGGGGCAACTTCGAACACAATAAACCCTTAGTTAATTCCTAACTCTTCTCTTAGAATTTATTAATCGCAACACTAACTCGAATAGTTTCTTCAGAATGTCAAATTACCGCATTGTTTTGTTCGGCAAACTGTATCGTAATGAAATTTTTTAAATTCGTTACAGTTGCATGTGGGTGAAGTATGTCATTATGACATTACTTTCGAGTTCGTAATTCGAATTTTACGATATGAGTGTAGATAAATATATTAAACAAGATTATAATGAAAATAATATAGGTATCCTACAAAAAAAAATATTTACATGTTTTATTTTGAAATTATGAATAGCGTAGGTACTTACTTACTATTAGTATACAGCCATAACTAATAGTGTCCCTTATAATTTTGTTTAGCAAGAAACCCTTAATCTTAGGAAAATAAACCTTACGAGAAGGATGGTGTACATACATCACCTGTTTTAGCAACCCTTAACGTCCTACTATTTTCGTCTCATAAATATTTATACTTTTACAGAAATGGGTTTTCACACGCAAACCCATTTTGTGTATAATGCATTAAATCAATAATTATAATCATTCAAATTCAATGTTTAATGTGAAATAAATTTATAACATTATATATACCTTACTCACGTGATAAGTAGGCACTCAACTACTCATATTATTATTTAGGATTCCTTTTCGAAAAAGCAAATAAATAAAGTGAAATATATTTCAGTGCCACGTAAAATATGTTGGGCATTATTAACAACTAGCTAAAATTGAAATTGATTAAATTTTAGTTGGTTAAACTGATTCATTGAAATCGGTTAGTGGGGAGAAATCTTAAACTATTAGAGCTAGAGAATGTTGTTCCAAATCACGATGTATATTTTAAAGAAATGAAAAACTGCATTCAAAGATTTTCAAAAAACTGATAGAAGAGATAGATACACAGCGCAGTAATCGAACCCAGTAATTTTACTTGCAAAAATCTCAAGTCGTTTTAACGTGATAATTGGTAGTTAAACTTACAAGCAATAAATATATTACTTAGAAACCCCATGTAGTTTTACAATTATCTAAAATCGACATCGTGGTTCGTAAGAAGCAATTTCTCAAGCTCTCATAGTTTAAATTTCTCACTACTGCACTGACCCAATTCAATTAATCAACCTGTATAAAAGATAGCCAGGGCGATAAACTCTGAATATGCTTATTTGAGGGAAGTATAACTTTTTAGTAGGTATCTACTGTTTGCGAATCTTGTAAAGAATGGTATACAATGTATCGAAATATTAAAGTTACAAATCAGGTTTATAACTCCACATTTTACAGTGCTAAATTGTTTTGATTTTGTGTTGGTACACACGGCTACACATCAAGCTGTACATTTCCAGTATAAGCTGACCTCGCATTGTATAGGTTTTCCTTACAACGCGAGGTCAGCCTTTACTGGTTTTGTACAGCTTGATGTGTAGCCGTGTGTACACACGGCTACACATCAAGCTGTACATTTCCAGTTTATGCTGACCTCGCATTGCGGCTTTCCGTACAATGCGAGATCAGCTTATATTGGAAATGTACAGCTTGATGTGTAGCCGTGCGTACCTGTGTTGATGGCGGCACTACCCTGAAAATTTGCGGTATTGGCACTCCGCCAACCTCACGATACGCTCATCAATAAAAAGTTTTGTAAATAAAAATGGTAAACGACGGTCATTATGTGAAAAAATATCAAAAATATGCTGTATGTCATTCAATTATAATTATGACTACTCTGAAAAAAATTCGTTGAAGCGTATAGAAAAAAATGCACAGAAAAAATACGATACGATTAATGGATTCATATAAAAACGCACATTAGTATTTTCAAAATATCGTCAACAAGACAGCATGGTCATGGTAAAGTTGTTCAGTTGTTAACCCTAACGGTCTGGAGCAGCGCGGTAATAACTCTTTTCTCAAGTACGAAAGCTCTTAAAACTTAGGCGAGATGATATCAGTTATATTTTTCTTCATGTTTAGTAAAAGAGCACTAAAAACTTGCAGTTGTTCTTGTGGTACATCCTACTTCCTGCTAATATTATTGTAGATTTGTGGTTCGTGGCACAAATAAAAAAATAATATTACAACTTCGTTCTGACTTCTTTCACAGCTCCGCACACACTCCGCCATTATCGTTCTTCATTCTTTTTCTTTTTTTTCTCTCTCTTTTACACAATCATTCCCTTTCACTCACACATCTACGTTCCATACTACACAACTTTCATACAATTTCACCGATCCTACATTCGGCCGTCCTGCACTCATATCTGCCCTCAGATATGCATCCTCATTGCACCTTACATAACTCTTTCATACACTGTTCATACACATAACATCTACTTAACAACAACAAAAATCTTAACATAGTTTTACACAGAATTACATAAACAATCTTAAGGTTAAAATAATGGTTCTGAACATATTCTTATTTTAAACACAAAAAATTCTCTTAGAATGTCAAATCTGCGTCTTATATCGCAGTGTATTATAATAACACATAACTTAGTATGTTTGTGAGGATACTGAGCAGTATCATTGACACAAGCTAACTACACCCCAAAAAAAAAACAACAAACACACATCATCATTCATCCTTACTCGGCCATTTCTTCATGTTGTCCGCTGAACTGGAGGACTTCTTTGGCCCTTCTGTGGTATCATACAACTTCTCAACATCATACCTATCATTTCTTTTAACCTTAGTAATCCTGTAGGGTCCAAAAAACTTAGGTTTTACTTTGAGGCCTGGACCGAACTGGGTTCTCTTGATAGCTACTAGATCATCCAGTTCATAAGTTGAACTAGGCTTTCTCTTTTTATTATAGGTCTTCTTATTCATGTTTCTGATATAATAATCTCTTCTTATGGCTTCTTTCATTTTTCTTACCGAAAAATGACCATTTTGGTGAACTTTCTTTATTATTTCTTTCTCCATTATCCTAGGAACCACTAATTGTTTCTCTTCACCTTTGTACAGAATCCCGTTGTCAATCCAGAAGTCATGATAATGACCATCTTTCAATATCAGCTGTCTGATAGCATTCAGTTCTTCATCAGTCTCCTGACCTAGCCTTATCTCTTCTTGCAGGCTCACCACTGCCACACATGGGTTTCTGTTAAGGGCGTCTGCATGTTGCATTCTGCTACCAGCTCTGTGCTCGATTTCATAATCATACTCGTCCAGCATGAATACCCATCTAGCCACTTTTGGTGTCAAGTCTTTTTTCTTCAACGTCTGTTCAAAGGCTTTACAATCCGTTACGATTTTAAAATGTATTCCATATAAATAATGTCTAAACTTCCTTACCGCTTCCACTACTGCAAGTGCTTCTAGCTCGTAACTTGAGTATCTACTTTCAGCGTTAGTCGTCTTATGACTCATATAATGTACAGGATGCAACTCACCGTCTGGATGTAATTGGAGCAGTATTGCAGCCAAAGCATGGCTGGAGGCATCGGTATGTAGCTCCGTTGGTAAATTGGGGTTGTATATTTTCAATACAGGATCACCGGTCAGCTTCTGCTTCAATGTATCGAAAGCACATTGTTGTTCATCTCCAAATATAAATGGAACTTCTTTCTTCAACAGACCCGTCAGTGGTCTGGCAATCTTTGCATAATCCCTGATGTATTTCCTGAAATAAGATGTTAAACCAATGAAACCCATGACTTGTTTAACATTTTTAGGTTCTGGGTACCTTGCTACTGCTTCAACTTTCTCTGGGCTTGGTCTGACTTCTCCATTCTTGATTAGATGACCCAAATATTCTATCTCACGGCTAATAAGTTTTACCTTTTTCGAATTTATCTCGAGTCCAAACTGTGCAGCTACATCTAAAACTTGGGTAAGCCTCTCCAGCGCTTGGCTCTCTGAATCAGCTAGAATGACAATATCATCAACGAATATTACCATGATGCCCCTCGCTATCAATTCTCTGAAAATTATTGTGACAAATCTCATAAAATATTTAGGTGAGATGGACAGACCAAACGGTGCACGTAAAAATTCAAACTGTCCATGATGAGTTATGAATGAAGTATAGGGCACCGATTCCTCGCTTATTTGTAAATGGAAAAAACCATTTTTTAGGTCTAACACACTAAATACCTTCGAATCCTTCAACTTATCAATCAAGTCATCTATGATTGGTAGCGGGAATTCATCTTTTACTATCTTTTTATTTATTAAACGGTAATCAACACAAATTCGGGTTGAACCACTACTGTTTACTAGCACTAGTGGACTAGAGTATTCTGAAAAACTGACCTGTACTATTCCCTTTTGTAGCCACTCATCTACCTGGTCCTCCACAATTTTTTGTTCGATGTGTGATATTCTTCGAGGTCGCTGAGCTATTGGCACGTCATCTTTCAACACTATCTTCATTTTAATTGGAGCTTCCTTCCTCTGAATGGGCTTATACTCTTCAACAAGCCGCATTACTTCCGTCTTCATATGATGATTAGCAATATGACCTGTAACATCAACAGCAGTCACACAACAATTCATCCTACACAACCATTCGTCATCTTGTGTCAACAACAACACAGCACCCTCACGAACCACCATCACAATATTCTGTAGGAACTCTTGCCCTATAATCAACCTATAGGGCATTGACCCTTTGGGCACAATATGAAATACTACATTGGAATAGCATTGTTCATCTATACTTAAACAAATGAAAATCTTTCCGTACGATCTTATTTTAGAAAGTCCAAGTCCAGATAATACCGTGCTATCGTCGTCACACGGCACATTTAACTCGTTCCACAAGTCCTCTGATATTAAATTTACGTCACTACCGGCATGGTATAATAAGATGGTTTCACCAGGTATTCTCTTCCCGCAATGACAGCGCGATGCCTCCAAGCTACGTCACGATCAGTGCTGCCATTGATTGATATCTTCAATATACTTAAGGAGATTTTTGTTCATAATGAATATAAAATAAATTCCTAACTAGCCTAACTATTTGTTATCTCGTGTTATTCATCTAATTAGTTAATAAAGGAAACTATATTAAATTACTAGTTAAAAAGCGATTCTTTATAGAAGAAAGTAAATGAAAAAATGCATATTGCTCGGGTAATTTATTTTCACAAAGTGGCAGCACATCAAACTGACAAGTGTCACGCTAACAGCCCGCTATTGGCTCCACGGCCGATGACGTAGAACGGAGGCAATCACGTGACCTAGCTAAAAAAAAATACGCGTATTACCTTAATCATCAAGTGTAGACACTTCAACAACACCAAACGACTATCTACAATATGCCAGGAGCGTGCCCTCAGCTTTTTCGGGCATATTATGCGATCACCTAGGCATTGTCTGGAAAGGCTCTTGATACAGGGCCAGATAGAAGGAAAGCGCGCTCAAGGCAGAGCACCGGCAAGATGGTCAGACGCCACTAAGAGGGCTGTGGGAGGCAGCATGTACCGAGCCGCACGCGCAATTTGCCGTGTGTTAGTAAAGGACGGTTGCAAATTCAATGCAGCACCATAATATAAGTAAAACGCAGTTTATGCAGTTCAATATTTCAGGTCGTGCATGCAAACAGATCCAAGTAAATTTGGCCAAGGATATCATACTAGGCGTTGATCATGCTACCTTCCTTGATTTCACTCTTGACAGAGCACTCACTTGGGAGAAACACGAAGACTGCGTATGTAAAAAGATAGGCCGCGCATGTTTTGCGCTATGGCGTCTATCGGCTACGCTGCCGACTGAGATGGTCAGGAGTTGCTACTTCGCTTCAGTGCAGTCGGTGATACAATACGGTATTAAATTAAAAAAACGTTTTTCTAGTCTCAAAGGTGTAGGGGTTTTATTCAATTCAATTTCAATTCATTTATTTATTCGGAGAATCTCCATTTATGTTAGTAACAATTTTCTTAAAAACTATGTTAGTAGGTATTATTATATAATGCTTAAATGTACATAAATTAAATAAGACATTTCATTCGAGCCCCGGTCAGACAGCTAATATAAAACTATCTGATCATAACCCGAATGAAAGTCTTCATTATTGCGGAGTCCACTTTACCTGCAATAACTTGCAGGTTGCTATTAGTACTGCCCCGCACTCTGCTTAGCAGGGAGGCGGTTCGTTTGCGCATAATAGCATGGAAGCCATCAACCCGCGCCTCCGCAAACATGTTAGATGCACTACAGAAGCGGGGCAACCCTAACAACATCCTGAATCCATTATTATACTGGACGCGCAAGGCATTGAGTGATCTCTGTGTATAGCTGACCCACAGGCTGCTCGTATAGAACGTTTGGCAGTATGCTTTAAAAAGTGTAATTTTTACTTGTTCACTGCAACGAGCGAACCTGCGTGCCAGCATATTACTTTTGACCGCCAATGCCCTGCGCTCCCTTTCAATGTCCATTTGGTCATCAAGATCCTCGGTAACATAGTGGCCTAGGTATTTGAACTGGGTAACCCGTTTGAGTTCTATGCCATTCAGCTTTATTACTGGCACACTGGATGGACATTTACCGGAGACCTTAAAGACCAAATACTCACTCTTTTTGCAGTTGTACAAAAGTCCATGTTTTGTCACATAACTCTCACAGACAGATACAAGTTGCCTTAATGCACTAATAGCTGGGCTCAGCAGCACCATGTCATCAGCATAACTAATATTGTTCATGCAAACATTATCAATTGAACAGCCGACTCGTGTGCCGCTGAGCTCAACCATCAGCTCGTTCATGTACAGGTTGAAGAGCTTGGGAGAGGTCAACCCACCCTGTCTCGTCCCGCACTCCAGCCTGTACATGTCGGAGAGGCTGCCTGCCCATCTGACACTATTAGTCTGATTAGCATACCAGTAATGAAAGAGTCGTTGCACCTGTGTATGCACGCCCGTTTTCTTCAGTTTTTTCCACAGTAAGTCATATGACACTAGGTCAAAAGCCTTTGATAGGTCGAGGAAACATGCATACACAGGTGTACGCCTCTCTGTGTAGTACTGCACGGTGTGCTTGAGGGTCAGAATAGCGCTTTCAGTAGAAAGTCCGGGTCGGAACCCGAACTGAGCATCATGTATATTGAGGTGCTTTTCAAGTTCCGAGTCAAGCACAGCGTCTAGCACCTTGGCCACCACTGTTGCCAAAGATGTAGGCCCATAATTGCCTCTATCCGACAAATCGCCGGTTTTATTTTTTACAATGGGCACTATAATAGTTCTCATAAGTTCAAATGGGAGGTATGAGTGATTTATGCACAATGTGTACAACAACGCAAGAAGCCGTGGTAAATGGACCCCTGCATACTTCAAATGCTCGATACTGAGGCCATCATGACCAGGTGACTTACCTCTGGACATTTTCCTTATTATGTCAGAAACTTGCTTAACTGACACATTGAATAAATCACCGGTAACGATAGTCTCAGTATCCTGCACCATTTCTGAAGGACCAAGTGGAGAACTCACCGCAAAGTGTTCTCTAAATAGTTCAGCTATGCACTGACTGTCGCTCACACCTTCTACGCTCACAGGGATACCAGGCTTAGGATTCAACTTATTTGTTGCCTTCCAAAAGTCGCCAAAGTTCTTTGAAGAACGATGTTCAGCTATTATGTTCATTTTAATTTGTTCTCTGTTGTCTTAACACCATTTCAGTTTACTTTTAAATATTTTTCTAGTTTCACACATTTCTAAAAAAAACACAGCTTTACTTAAAAAAAGTGTTCTTAGCATGGGCCCTATAATATACAATAAAGTACCTGATATTATAAAAAAAGAAACTACACACATTTTTAAAAAGAAATTGTCAGCATTATTGTTGGAGAAATGCTACTATTCAGTTAATGATTTTTTAAATGATAAATTCTAGTTTTACAATGTAGATAACACATGACATTAATATTTTAAATTTAATTTGAAATTGTTTTGATTATTATTATTTTATTGCAGGAATGTTACTATTTAATTAATGATTTGAAAATGATAAATTCTAGTTTTACTATTTAAGTACCTACCTAACTCGTGACATACCTACATATTTTTATATTTTATTCAGTTTAATGTAATATATTTGATTATTGTTTTATTAGTGTTATGGATTTTAAATTTAATTGATTAATTAATTAAACTCAAAAATGTTTGCATGCCTCATTCAAGGTAGTTTGTACAAGGGTCACTCTACCGATAACACCTTTATGTCATGTACCTACATTCTTTGCAAATGAATTATTATTCTATTCTATTCTATTCTATTCTATTCTAAATATATGTTACCCTCCCTTGGTTTGTTATGCCAAACCCAATTCAAAAATTTAAGTCTGGCATCCCTGTGCGCCTCACTTACATGTTTATTCCATCCTATTACAGTACGATTTTTGCGTAAGTTTTTATTCATATCATCACTGCTGTAAATAGATGCTTCAGTTAAAATCGTTGCTATATCACTATACAGTAAGTCCAACCTATTTTTGTGTTCCATATTATTACAAACATTGAAACTACATTGTATAAATTCTTCTGGAAAATCTACTAATTTAAGTTTACTATTACAACGTTGTGTATACTTATCTATTTGTTTATTAGTTCTATTACCCCAAATAACCTTATTACACCTAGCCTCATGTTTTTTATAACTAGTCTTACTTATAATTAAGCTTAAATCACACTCAATAATAAGTGGCAGGTGATCGGACCAAAATGTGTCGTATTTTATAGTAACATTGTTTATTGTTTTCCTGGCGGAATGACTCACCACACAATGGTCGAGCCACCGTGCACTACCATGCACGTCACTAACGAATGTATAGCTATTTGGGAAGCTGCCTAGTATATCTTTATCAGCACATGTCCATTGTTGGTCCGCACACAGATTATCTAACTCTTTACCGAACCGTTCGCCCGGGTGCGCGTTAAAGTCTCCTAACATATAGATAGCCTCTACGGAATTATTTTCGACTATGGCACATACCTCGCTAAAGCAGTCCGTGAATTCGGGTAAATTATCCAATTCGTCTGTCGGCATGTAGACACTAAACACAAGAATAACGCGGTCACGAGTCGTAGCTTTTATCGCATTGATACGCGGATTATTGCACTCAATCACAGTGACTTCACTAAATCTATCTTTTCGCCACAATATCGCCACTCCTCCATAAGGCCTCCCCCTGAGAATGCCCGCAGAAGTGTCGACCGCCGACGTACCTGTGTACGCAAAATCCAGATCAATTGTGCCCAGTAGTGGAATGTCATGTGGTAGCAACCATGTCTCCTGTAGTGCTACGATGTCCGCCATCCCACATAAACCTCTCACACAGTCAATGGATCTTTTGACTGATTTACAGTTAAAACTAATAAACGTAGCTTTGGTATTTCCTAGTGCTTGTACATCCATTTTATTGTTTAATAGTTTTACTGTTCATACTACTATTCACGTTCTACGTTCACGTACTATTTATGTTCCCAGTTCTGAGTTTAGTGTGTGTGATATGTTATTGGTTTTGCTGCCTTCTTCTTCTTCGTGTCGACATGAGCTACATAATAATAATAGCTCATGTCATGTGTTTGTTTTGCTGTCTTTATCTACTAGTTCTAAATAGGTAATAAGCAAAAAAATATTAAAAAAGCTAATCCCTTAGCTGTCTTGAATTGACTTGGTTTAAAAAAAAACAAACGTCAAACTCTAAAGTACTGTGTCGTTATTGGTTGTTCGAAGAGTCCTCTGATACGTAGTATTCCCTAGTCGTCTGTGTCTGGGTGCATCGAGGCAGTAAGTCTCCTGAAAATAAGTTTTCTCATTTCTCTCACCGCCTTATGAGGTAGACCGCCTTATGAGGTAGACCGCCTTATGAGGTAGACCGCCTTATGAGGTAGACCGCCTTATGAGGTAGACCGCCTTATGAGGTAGACCGCCTTATGAGGTAGACCGCCTTATGAGGTAGACCGCCTTATGAGGTAGACCGCCTTATGAGGTAGACCGCCTTATGAGGTAGACCGCCTTATGAGGTAGACCGCCTTATGAGGTAGACCGCCTTATGAGGTAGACCGCCTTATGAGGTAGACCGCCTTATGAGGTAGACCGCCTTATGAGGTAGACCGCCTTATGAGGTAGACCGCCTTATGAGGTAGACCGCCTTATGAGGTAGACCGCCTTATGAGGTAGACCGATGGCCTGGTGAAGGCCGTAGGAATCCGCTGGACATGAACCACAGAACCGGCGTTGTGACGATGCTTGGGAGGGGTTATGTCCACTAAAGGACTTCTTTCGGCTAAATGATGATGCTGATGAAGATAATACACTTGACTTTTATTGAACTATGTTTACGGGACTTGACGCGCACAACTTTTAGTTTTAGAAATTTCATTGAAATAAATAATAATATTGTCCTCCCGGCCAAATTTCGGTAACGGCAGCCAATCTCAACGGAGACTAACCATCTGCGCGGGACATATATTATCGATGATTTGTTGATTTTGGTAGCGCATGAGTAAGAAGCTTTAGAAAGATTAGCAGAAGTATTGAAGACTGCTTCTGAATATGGTCTCGATATCAACTGGAAGAAAAGTCAATTGATGGTACGAAGGGTTGAATATCTGGGACACATAATTGAAAATGGAACAGTAAGACCATCACCAGGGAAAACTG
The DNA here is from genome assembly GCA_949699075.1 of Asteroscopus sphinx. Classification (NCBI taxonomy): domain Eukaryota; kingdom Metazoa; phylum Arthropoda; class Insecta; order Lepidoptera; family Noctuidae; genus Asteroscopus; species Asteroscopus sphinx. Next base: position 17,327,227 of record OX453024.1, read on the forward strand.
AAGCAGTGCGATGCTATCCAGAGCCCAGAAACTTGAAGACGTTACAGAGTTTCATCGGATTATGTTCATATTTTAGGAAGTTTATTGAAAACTTTGCTATGATAGCCAAGCCGTTGACAGATATGTTGAAGAAGAATGAAGTTTTCTATTTTAATGATGAACATAAACGGAGTTTCAACACACTGAAGGAAGCACTAGCCTCAAGCCCTGTATTGAAGATATATGACCCACGGTTGAAAACAGAGCTCCATATGGATGCATCCACTGTGGCGTATTCTGCTATTTTGTTACAGTGTCAACTTGATGACGGCCAGTTACATCCTGTGCATTACATGAGCCGCAAAACAACCGATGCTGAAAGCAAGTATACAAGCTATGAGTTGGAAGCTTTGGCAATTATAGAAGGTGTAAAGAGGTTTAGACACTATTTGTTTGGATCACATTTCAAACTAGTGACTGACTGCAAGGCATTTGAGCTAACAATGAAGAAAAGGGATTTAGCAATGTCAACCAGAGTTGCTAGATGTATTATCCTGCTGCAAGACTATGACTTTGAGGTGGAACACCGTGAAGGAAGTAAAATGCGTCATGTGGATGCATTGAGCCGTAATCCTTATGTTGCAGTTGTATTTTCAGATTTACATGACAACATACAGTACTCTCAACAACAAGACGCAGGCTTGAAGGCCATAATGGAAATTTTGAAGAAGCAACCATATGAAGATTATTCATTAAACAATGGATTATTGTTTTTAGGTCCTGAGAAGAAGTTAGTGGTTCCAAGGTCATTGGAAAATGTGATATTGAAAAGAGCTCACGAAAATGGACATTTTGCTAAAAGGAAAATGGTAGACATCATAGGCAAGGATTATTACGTGGGACACTCAGAAAGTTTTGCGAAACTAAAAAAAATTGTTCTATACGTACATATATTTTTATCAAATCTTTTCAAAGTACTTTCCACCAGCCTCTATACAAAGATTCATGCGCCTAAACTAGTTTTCAAAACACTTTTTCCAGTCCGCCGCAGACACCTCGTTTACAGCCTGCTCGAACGCAGCCAGCGCATCTTCCGGCGACGAAAATTGTATCCCTTTGAGCTGATTTTTTATTTTTGGGAATAAAAAGAAGTCACACGGTGCTAGATCAGGGCTGTACGGAGGGTGACCCAGGAGTTTGACTGGCGTGCTGTCCAGGAAGTCCCTCGTTTTGAGTGCGGTGTGCGCAGGTGCATTGTCGTGGTGGAGCAGTAGCCCGCGGAGCCCTGTGTTTGGTCGCTTGTTGCTTATAACAGAGAAAACTTCTGGCAAACATTTGGTAGTATACCATTCGGCATTAATGCTTCTTTGATCCCGTAAGGGAATTGATACCAAGTGGCCAGTCAAATTAAAAAAGGTAGCGATCAAAATCTTACCCCCGCTTCTAGATCGCTTCACTTTGGTAGGCGTTGGCTCATTTTGAAACACCCAAACAGTCGACTGGCGCTTGGTTTCTGGGTCGTATTGATAAATCCAGGACTCATCACCTGTAACGATGTCGTAAACACGCCGAGACGAGCCTGCTTCAAATTTGTTAAGCATATCACGGCACCATTCCACCCGGGCCTGCTTCTGAGCATCGGTGAGGTTGTGCGGCACCCAGCGTGATACTATCCTCCTCACGCGAAGATGGCTGTGTAGAATCTCGTGAACGCTTCCCGATCCAATCTTCAATATGTGTTGAATCTCCTGATATGTAATTCGCCTATTGTCTTGGATTAAAATTTTCACTGCTAGCACGTTTTCTTCGGTAACAGCCGTCAAAGGGCGACCGCTTCTTTCGTCATCCCCCAAAGTTGGTCGACCGCGCTTGAATTCGTTATACCAACGATACACGGTTGCCTTGGAAGGGCCTTCATCCATGAATGCCATTTGAAGTCTATCGTACGATTCATCCGGTTTCAGGCGACACTTGAAATCGTATAAAATCATAGCTCTAAAATGTTCCCGGCGCAGATCCATATTTCAGTGAGACACAATACTTTGAATTAACTCGCAAAAAATGTGGAGGGAAATTTTGAAATTGGAACTTACTTATTTTTACTTATAAATAATCATATTTTCGAAAAACATTATAACTGGCCAGTCTCCCATATATAAAAACTTTTTTTCGCAATACTTTCTGAGGGGCCTGGTACATACCTCAGTTGGAGAAGAAAATAGAAGATTATTTGCGTACATGTGTACCATGTCTATTAGCAAACAGGAAAGAAGGAAAACAGGAAGGCTATTTGAACTACATTGATAAAGAAGACATACCTTTGCACACCCTTCATATAGACCATCTTGAACCAATGACGGAGACGGAACTGGAACCAGGTGCATAATAAATCTTTTAGCAAAATAAAAGAAATATTAGCTTCGGATCAAGTCTTAACACATTTCTGTCCTAATGCAAAACTAATTCTGACTGTTGATGCATCTCCAACCGGTTTGGGAGCCGTGTTATCACAAATCGAAACTGACGGGTCCGAACGTCCTATATCTTTCGCGTCTGATACCATCTTCTTAGAAATGACTAAATGGGTCACTTCGGGATAGGGTTTAAGAGCAATAAACACTGTCTTCGTGGTCGCTGGCAATCTGGTCGCGGGCCACCGTTAAGTACGGTCACGATACTTCGCGGTGGTAAATTTTGTTGACAAAATCCCTTGAACGAATCTTGCTACATTACACGTACCTACCGCTGCCATCGAACACTGAGTGCAAGCGATTTTAGCCTTAGTGGTGGTTCACCGGAAAGATTTCTGTGAAACGGCGATAGTGTGTGCAAATTTTCAATTAGGAAGCAACTCAGCTGTGCGCAATTGCTCTAAGACATTGCTTATTTATGGAAACTATTTCTTCACTCTAGTTGAAGTAAACACAGTTTCATAATATTTGTATGTTTGTAACACTCACAGAAATCTAAATAAATTTATTTATGTAGTTGTAAAATCATACTGTGAAAATCTGGCACAGAAAATGCCATTTCGCAGAAATACGAAAATCGGATGTTATTCCTAAACTAAAAACTCGCCATCAAAGGTGAATGGACGACCCTTTGAGAGAATCAACCCTGGCAAAAGTCCAAGAGTAATACTGAATTGGGAAAATACACAGTGGCATACAAAATTCAGCGTCTCCGATAATAATACTCCTCAACATTGACATAGCATAAGTAGCCCACTACTTGGTACGGGCCTCTTAGAATGACCAATGAAATGAAATGATGGAATGTCAATGAGAAGGTTAAGGCCTCCTTACTCCACCACACAGGCCTTGTGCGGGTTGGCGGACAACACACACCATCGAGAACGGTATGGAGCCCTCTCAGGTGTGCAGGTTTCCTCACGATGTTGTCACGAAATAATAAATATATACCTAATGACGACGCCATTCATTGTTCTAAATCCTAGGCTTCTTATTTACCAACCATATCAACCTGAGGTGTATGTTAGGGGGCACTAACGGATGGAATATACTTTATTTGTGCAAAAAATCTCTTCGATTTCCAATGATGGCAGTGAATAACTGAAACTACACCATTGGCAAAGAGCATTCCGTCCCTACAAGGACTCATATTATTATATGAAACACATATCCTACATTCATTTATTTCTTGAGTTTATTAAATACCAACAGTTCAATTTTTATTATTCTGAGCACAATTCCTAATGGATAGAATTTTCATACAAGTGTACAGTTTTCAAAGCAGAGTTATTTTTTATAAAAAATAGTATTTTCCACAGAACGTAACGTCCCACCCAGGGAACATCCGGAGCAATAAACACATTCCTGAAGTTTAGAAGGTGGAATAAATCAGAGCCACGACGCGCGCCCCGAGCGGATGGAATATTCTGGATGGTTTAATTTGTGTATGTCTTTTGTAAGGTTTTGTGAATAGAACAGTTTTACGTGACATATGGGTGATCGAATACGCAGTTTTTGGAATAACATAACATAACACATAACATCACGCCTGTATTTCCCCGAAGGGGTAGGCAGAGGTGTATAATACACCCACATTTCGCCAGTTATGTTATAGTCCCATGTAATAGGGGGCGAGCCTATTACCATTGACCGGGCACAAATCCAGACTCCGGGCTGCTACTAATCCTTTACAGCTTAATAACTTCTACAGTTATAAATATAAGTAAATAAAATTTTGTTAAAAAATGGTTTAGATATAGATCTCAATTTTAAAAGAATAAAAAAATCTTGGTAACGTATTTTAGGGGTGGCGCCCATACATGTGAAATGGGGATGAAATTTTTTTTTTCGCTGCACCCCCTCGTGTGGGATATCATTCAATAGGTCTACTAAAATGAAGGTAATGTTTCATACATCACTTTTTTATCAGGTGTACCATCTGCGAAATATAGCCCACCAAAGTGGCTTACAATGTCCCAGTTCATGCACGTTGCAGTACCTATAATCAGCCCATTACTATCCAGCTACTGGGATGGGCCTCTTTTCGGAATCAGAAGGGTAAATCGACGATAATGGGTAAGCCATCAAGAACTGTTTGGATGGAGCCCTTTCTGCAAAGCCTACAGCATGATCTATCTAATCTGCGTGTAGCATTATCGCTGTACAGAAGAGATTTGTCTACGGAAAAGTGGGCAAAATTCAATTATATCAACTAAAAACTTTTTAACAAAAAATTTAACCGTCGAAAACAGAAACTGAAAAGCGAAAAATAACTAATCGGTCGGCTAAAAATAAATAGTCGGCGCCAAACGAACTTTTAACAAGCAAAGTGCGTGTAAGTTGCAAGTGGCCGAGCGGAGAACGCATTTTTGAAAAGTTATTGTTTATCGTTGAAAATTTCACGTTGTATTTGATGTGACGTTGTTTTTATTATTTATTTAAAGTAATTTAATGATCTTCGTTGATTGGTTGTTTGGCGCCGACTCATAATTAGTTATTTTTCGCTTTTCAGTTTCTGTCTTCGTTTTATTTTTCTTTTTTTGAACTACCGTAGTATTTGCGACTAAATGGTCGCAGAAAGGAACATAACATTAAAATTTAATTTAATTAACGGACAATATCGTGGGATTTTTTTTCAAACGGAGGCAGATTCCTCGGCCCTGGAAGGTCGTAGCTGAACGTGCGACACCACGAATCGTTTGTAGTGAGCCAAGCTATAGAATGATTAAAAAAAGAAATCGAACTACCGTAGTATTTGCGACTAAATGGTCGCAGAAAGGAACATAACATTAAAATTTAATTTAATTAACGGACAATATCGTGGGAATTTTTTTCAAACGGAGGCAGATTCCTCGGCCCTGGAAGGTCGTAGCTGAACATGCGACACCACGAACCGTTTGTAGTGAGCCAAGCTATAGAATGATTAAAAAAAGAAATCGAACTACCGTAGTATTTGCGACTAAATGGTCGCAGAAAGGAACATAACATTAAAATTTAATTTAATTTACGGACAATATCGTGGGAATTTTTTTCAAACGGAGGCAGATTACTCGGCCCTGGAAGGTCGTAGCTGAACGAGCTACACCACGAACCGTTCGTAGTAAGCCAAACTATAGAATGATTAAAAAAAGAAATCGAACTACCGTAGTATTTGCGGTTAAATGGTCGCAGAAAGGAACATAACATTAAAATTTAATTTAATTTACGGACAATATCGTGGGAATTTTTTTCAAACGGAGGCAGATTCCTCGGCCCTGGAAGGTCGTAGCTGAACGTGCGACACCACGAACCGTTCGTAGTGAGCCAAGCTATAGAATGATTAATAAAAAAAATCGAACTACCGTAGTATTTGCGACTAAATGGTCGCAGAAAGGAACATAACATTAAAATTTAATTTAATTTACGGACAATATCGTGGGATTTTTTTTCAAACGGAGGTAATTCCTCGGCCCTGGAAGGTTGTAGCTGAACGTGCGACACCACGAACCGTTCGTAGTGAGCCAAGCTATAGAATGATTAAAAAAAGAAATCGAACTACCGTAGTATTTGCGACTAAATGGTCGCAGAAAGGAACATAACATTAAAATTTAATTTAATTAACGGACAATGGTGCCGATTCTCTTGTCACAAAATTCTCTAAACTAGACTAAAAATCACCTAAATTTAGTTTAGTCCTGTCAAAAGGCGTTTTCTATTCTGAAATTCACTTTAAAACTAATTTTTGGTTTGACAGGACCAATATTAGTTTAGTTATTCAACTTAGTAAAAATTGACATTTTGCTATTCTGTAATTGACGTTTTTCATCTAATATTAGAAATGTCAACCTAAATCTAACTATTTTTAGAAGGCATCAAAATACATGTCGACTATAATTAGTTATCAACAACTAAAATTGCAAAGCTTATTTTATTCATTTTTATAGTTTTTAGGTAGTTTAAAATAAATAATGGATGCCTACTATGTGGTTGCAGATGTTGTAGATTCAGCAGAAAGGTAAATTATTCATAGAAATATACAATGAAATTTATAATTTCGATAAGAAGAGGTACCTATATAATAAAGGATAAGAAGTACATAAATCCATACAATGGGAAAAAAAATCTATGTTTGACATTCAATTCTATAATTTTATGCTAATATGTGTCCCAATCCTGAATTCACAAATTTTCCCTCTTTTGGGGAGAAAGTCCTAGTTTGTAATCCTGCGTGGTACTTTTTAGCTTATATTCTAATTTATTCAACTTTTTTGAGAAATTTCGTGTCCTGGGTGCTAGAACTTTTTAACCACGTCTTTAAAAAGGAAAATTCCAGCTTTTTAAATTAAAGAAATAGTTTATTATTGTGATTGCCCATAGAATTCAAAGGACCTTGCGTTTTTTTGCAAATAGCTCTGTTTCTCGTTGTTTAAGATATACAATATGATACGCTGCAATAATAACAATATATCTCCTTTGATAGGTACTCTTAGGCCCGTATTACAGAAGGTTCCTCAAGTACAGTTTAAACTCCAATCACCTGATCACTACTTAAGGATAGGATCGTTACATGAGCATCGGTCTTATTCCAGAACGGTAATTATTATAAAATTTAATTCAACAACATAACACACGATTTTGACCTGAATTAAAATAGAAATCTCTACCCAAGCGTAGCCTGGACCACACTAGAGTGATTGATTACAGATCAAAGCTCTGCTCAAATACCGAAACAGGTGACAGTATAAAATAAAACTAAACTCAGCTGAACTGTCATCAATAAATCTCTGCTTGAGGAACGTTCTAAAATCAAAGCTCAACTTAAAACTAGTTTTAAACAGTGATCAACGCTTGAATATCGTTCTGTAATACGGGCCGTAGAAAATAATAACCTAGCTCTTTAGTCTGATCACATTATTCCAATTTATTATATTTTATTGAAAATATAAAACAAAAATGTACTTTATTTCGTGACATGATTTTTTCTTCTTAATTTTTATGATAAACTAATAATTCCAAATATAATTATTATTTAATTTCCTTCTGTTTTTGTGAACTTTCGGTCATTCCATTCACTCTTTAATAAAAAAATTTAGATGTACTGGTAACACCGCCAATTCAACTTAGATGCGTCAAACTCAATTATTAGAGCTGTCAACAAGTTTTCTAAAATAATAAAAAATAATAAACCTAACTATAACTAAAATTTGTAAATTTTAGTTATAGTTAGGTTTAGGTGGGTGTACAAGAGAATCGGCACCAATATCGTATTACGAGGACGATTACGGGTTAAAAGTTTGATCTTGAACTTCGCCGGGTCAAGGTCAACTAAAGGGGCATCTTACAACTTCAGAAGTCCATCTAAGTATCTTCTTAAAGTTGTAAAAGGAAAGTTTCTTGTGTCCATTTAAGATGTTCATAAAAACGGCTGATCGTTGACATAATCTTTTCGACTTAACTGGCTGGAATTTTGTATATATTACGAATATTATCATGCATTTTGACAATCTACGAAAAAAAATTTGTGGTCCTGTGCTTTGACTAAGGAACTATCATATTCATTATCAAAGGTCATGTCTCACTAGTGAAATGCCATAGACAGTTATTTAATTACTTAAATGATTTATATATACTAACATTCACACGCGTGGAAGGTACAGAAAATAAGATAGCTACACTTTGTTTTTTCTAACTTGTATTGTTTAGTAAACAATCTTTCTAATAATGATTTTTTTAAATAAGTACTTATTAAATATAAAGACTAGTTCTGCACATGTAATTAGGTAAAAAAAAAACTGTGTAAAATTGCTAACACAATGTCTTATTAAAGATAAAAAAAAACCAAAAAAACAAGCCAAAAAAAAAAAATACAAGACAAGCCAGGATTGTTTACTAAACAAGACAAGCCAGGATTGTTTACTAAACAAGACAAGTAAGAAAAACCGGCCAAGAGCATATCGGGCCATGCTCAGTATTATAGGGTTCCTTAAGTAGATGTAATTACAAACAAATCAAATCGAATTTTAATCATGGCTATTTTAGTTTTTGCAATAGACGGCAGTATTGGCGACTCTGAGAGTGTTGTTGGTTGGTTAAATACTCAGAGAACGCTGCTGCCCATCCTCTGGTGAATCCCTTAGTCGCCTTTTACGATACCCATGAGAAGGTATAGGCTTTGGATATAGGGTGGTGCAATTTTTTACATCCGGCATCACACGAAACAACTAACGACACGCAGAACTAGTAATTATACTTTATCAGTAGTACTATAATATTATGTTATCTGTGTCAGTAGTTATTTAAATAAAGAAACATGCCAAGATTGTTTAATAAAACAAGATAAAAAAAAAAACTTTAGGTATTTAGGTAGTTACAGGACCTACACTTATAACCTATAATTCTACTCAAATTCTACTTATAACCGTGAGGCTGTCTTGTAGTGCGCAGTTGTATCTAGGTATGACACTGAGAAAAAAATAACAATTTCATAAAATATGTTCTCAACATGACTTAAAAATAAAATAAGGCTTATCTTTTTATATAACTTTTATAAGGTAACATGATGGAATCTCTTAGCAAGGTAGGTACCTACTAAAGGTACACGTTTTAACATATTGACTGCCGACATGGCATCTAGCGGGATATAATGTAAACGTCATGATTTTTACGAGACAATAATAATTATGAATGAATGAATGAATGATATATTTATTTGCAAGAACATAGGTAACATTGAGTTCGTCTAAAGTTAAAATTGGGTATCACTACATTCCGTACAAGATATCTATCGTCAAAGATCTCTGAGTTGGATATACTCTCTAGTAGCCATGTCTCTGTCACACAAATAACATCAAAACTATTAAGACATACATTTCTATAGAAAACACCTGTTTTAGTTCGTAATCCTCGGGCATTCTGATAATAAATGCTAATGGACGTCATCGTAAAACATAAGAAAAGTTAGCATAATATTAATAGAAAAATGTAGGGTACATTCAATCCGTGGAAACAAATTCATAAAAGATTGGGTCATCATTTTTTCATCATTACAGCCGAAAGACGTCCACTACTGGACAAAGGCCTCCCCCAATTAAGGGGGGATATGCCATAATCGCCACGCTTGGCAGGCGGGTTGGCGATCGCAGTTGGTTGGTTAAATACTCAGAGAATGCTGCTGCCCATCCTCTGGTGAATCCCTTAGTCGCCTTTTACGACACCCATGAGAAGAGATAAGGGTGATGCTATTCTTTAAGTCCGGCACCACACGGACGGAAAAGATTGGGTAATTACTGTAAATAAGCGAAATAGAACTTTAGACGCATATAGATTAGGTGCAGTGAAGCATTTACAGGTGTTCGTAGTGAAGTAGAAAATATGGAGTCGCTATTTCTTATATATTTTTTTTTTTCGAACTTAATGGCCACCGTCAACCTTGCTATCATTTATCAGAATTTATTAGCGCGTCTAAGCTCGAGAGACTCTGAGAGAACTGCGTAAGTTTTTTTGATGGTTTTATTTTTGAACAAGAAAGTTCCTATTAAGCTCGGATGAATAAAAAATGGCGGACGGAATCTCGCTAAAAAAAGATTAAAGCACTTTGTTTTTTCCTAAACCTACTATAATTTCGACATAATTTTAACACACCAGATATATATTTTTATTTTATTTGTGACACTACGACAATGACTGTCTTATTCCGGTGCGCTCCAGGATTTCCTTCCCACGGGCTCCAAAACGAAAAAATATTGCAATATTAATTAAAAAAATCGGTCCCATGAGCTCCAAGGATTTCAAAGTACAGATTGCATAAAAGTTAATACGTTAAAGATGTATTTTATTTTTAATTTGACGAAGCAATCATACTAACGAACGGAGAACTGCGAGATGCGAGTCTGACCATGCAGCCCACACCGCCATCGTCGCTGCGTCTCGTTTTCGTTTTCGTTCTCGTTATTCTAGCAAATAAATATATTGAATTGAAATTTAAATTTAAATTTTTTTGTATAGCATAAGATCGATCGAAGATTGTGAAATCCAAAACTGAGGTTAATTTGTGATATCAGAAACTGTGATTTTATATTTTTCTAAGTAGGTATAAATAATTGACATTTTACATAACACTTTACAAAATTTACTTAAGATAGCTTCAGTTATAAGTATCTGGATCTGGTTCCGTGTGGTGCCGGACGTAAAGAATTGCACCACCCTATATCTTCTCATGGGTGTCGTAAAAGGAAACTAAAAGATTCACCAGAGGATGGGCAGCAGCGTTCTCTGAGTATTTAACCAACCAACTGCGATCGCCAACCGGCCTGCCAAGCGTGGCGATTATGGCACATCCCCCCATTGGGGGAGACCTATGTTGAGCAGTGGACGTCTATTTGCTGAAATGATGATGATGATGATCAGGATCTGTGATGTTTATAATTTTTTTTGTTGCATACTTTGACATTTTTAATTTTTTACAATAGCATGAAAGTGGATTTGTGATATTAAAAACTGTTTAAAAAATATTAATTACATTTTAATATGCCTACAGCGTAAGCTAAATTTGGTGAGTCATCAAATACTGTTATTTTTTACGTTTAAAGTGTAACATTGTTTTTATTTTTGAATATATATTATAGGATGGCGAAACGAGCTAAAGGCCCACCTGATGTTAAGCAGTTACCTTTGCTCATAACAACTTCAATATCACCTAGACGGTTGCCTTCGCCAAACTGAGACATAAAGATGGAAAGTCCCATGTGATTGTAATTTCACCGGCACCCGTACCCTTCAGACCGAAACACAGCAATGCAAACATCACTTTTTGGCAGAGAAGTAGGTACGGTGGTAATACTTCTCCGGACGAGCTCTTTCACAAAGCAGCTCTACTACTAGGTACTAGTATAGCGTAACATCTTATAATATCCGAAACTGCTTTTTTTTTTCTTTTTTTTATACAGCATAAGATCGATCGAAGATTGTGATAGCCGAAACTGTGTGTGTTTTTTTTTACTTTTATACAATTGTTACTTTATGTACCTGACCAGTAGTATAAGAATACCTAAGATCGTCATGTAAAATCAGAAACTGATTTTTCATATTTTAACATAACATAACATCACGCCTGTATTTCCCGAAGGGGTAGGCAGAGGTGTATAGCACACCCACATTTCGCCAGTGATGTTATAGTCCCATGTAATAGGGGGCGAGCCTATTGCCATTAACCGGGCCCAAATCCAGACTCCGGGCTGCTACTGATAATTTCCTAATGAAAAAACCCAATAACACTGCCCGACCCGGGAATCGAACCCAGGACCCCACGCTCAGCAGTCGCGCTTACAACCACTAGACCAACGAGGCATATTTTATTTACTTATAAATCATTTTCATTTTAAATATACATAAGGCCGATTTCTGATCTGAGAAACATTGATTCCTGGCTATTTTTTACTTATCTGTAATTGATGTTTAAAAAAATTTAGGTCGATTTGTGATGACAGAAATTTTTAATTACCTATTTTTACTCTTGAATTTCACACTATAAGTGTAACCTAAGGTCGATTTGTGACTGATGCCTTAAACTATATTCGGCAAATTATAAATATGAATGTAAGCCATAAGCGTTTTATTTTGCTAACCATACACAATTTCGCTTGGAGCTCTCGGGACAAAAATAGGTAGGTATATTAATATTTATTTAGTTTGTTCTACAAAATTTGGAGCTCTCGGGAACCAATGTATGAAAACATATTTTGACGAGAACAATAGATTTGGAGCTCATGGGAATAAGCCCAATGACTCAGTCACACGAGATTTGTTGCGTAATTGCTTTTTGCTTTTTGTCTTACTATGGGTGTGAATGTGTGCGTGCCAGCCCGTACTTTTAAGCGAGCTCTTACTAATAAGTTACTGGTTTCGCAAAGTCGTATAATTTAAGTTGAATTTATTCCAAGCAGGCAGCTGTGTTATTTCAAGCATGTAATGCATATTTTTTTTTTTTTTTTTTATAGTATAGGATGGCGAAATGAGCTAAAGGCTCACCTGATGTTAAGCGGTTACCTTTGCCCATAACAACTTCAATACCACCTAGGCTCTTACCTAAATGGTACCGCAAGTCGGTTCGCCAAACTGAGATAAATATTCCGTGGTCATCACCTAGCTTTCATTTGTTAGCAACTTTTACCATTTTCGTTACGTTTAACCTGTCTAAAATGGTTGAAAAAGTTATTTCTCTAATGCTACGAAAATTGTTATTGTATTGTATTGTATTATTTTTCTAATGTAATTTTCATGGGTGCCAATAAAAAACAATCACATGAGACTTTTCCGTCAGCATGTCTCAGTTTGACGAACCGACTTGCAGTACCAATAAGGCAGTTTAGCCTGGTCGGTATAGCGTTTGTTACGGGTGAAGGTAACCACTTATCATCAGGAGGGCATTTAGCTCATTTCGCCATCCTATCATATTCTGTGGAATCAACTCCCGTCAGCGGTTTTCCCGAAACAATTCGACACGGGAGCCTTCAAGAAACGAGCATTCGTCTTTTTAAAAGTTTGGCAACGCATCGGCGCCTCCCCTGATGTAGCGGATGTCCGGGGGAGGCGGAGATTGCTTACCATCAAGTGACCCATATGCTCGTTTGCCCCCTTATGTTATACAAAAAAAATACAATGTTATATCAAATTAGGTAGCTGACGAAACTTCACCGACGATATCAACATCTAATTCAGTCTCCGACAGATTATCTATCTTGTTGTGATACTAATACGTGGGACACTCAGAAAGTTTTGCGAAACTAAAAAAAATTGTTCTATACGTACATATATTTTTATCAAATCTTTTCAAAGTACTTTCCACCAGCCTCTATACAAAGATTCATGCGCCTAAACCAGTTTTCAAAACACTTTTTCCAGTCCGCCGCAGACACCTCGTTTACAGCCTGCTCGAACGCAGCCAGCGCATCTTCCGGCAACGAAAATTGTATCCCTTTGAGCTGATTTTTTATTTTTGGGAATAAAAAGAAGTCACACGGTGCTAGATCAGGGCTGTAAGGAGGGTGACCCAGGAGTTTGACTGGCGTGCTGTCCAGGAAGTCCCTCGTTTTGAGTGCGGTGTGCGCAGGTGCATTGTCGTGGTGGAGCAGTAGCCCGCGGAGCCCTGTGTTTGGTCGCTTGTTGCTTTTAACAGAGAAAACTTCTGGCAAACATTTGGTAGTATACCATTCGGCATTAATGCTTCTTTGATCCCGTAAGGGAATTGATACCAAGTGGCCAGTCAAATTAAAAAAGCTAGCGATCAAAATCTTACCCCCGCTTCTAGATCGCTTCACTTTGGTAGGCGTTGGCTCATTTTGAAACACCCAAACAGTCGACTGGCGCTTGGTTTCTGGGTCGTATTGATAAATCCAGGACTCATCACCTGTAACGATGTCGTAAACACGCCGAGACGAGCCTGCTTCAAATTTGTTAAGCATATCACGGCACCATTCCACCCGGGCCTGCTTCTGAGCATCGGTGAGGTTGTGCGGCACCCAGCGTGATACTATCCTCCTCACGCGAAGATGGCTGTGTAGAATCTCGTGAACGCTTCCCGATCCAATCTTCAATATGTGTTGAATCTCCTGATATGTAATTCGCCTATTGTCTTGGATTAAATTTTTCACTGCTAGCACGTTTTCTTCGGTAACAGCCGTCAAAGGGCGACCGCTTCTTTCGTCATCCCCCAAAGTTGGTCGACCGCGCTTGAATTCGTTATACCAACGATACACGGTTGCCTTGGAAGGGCCTTCATCCATGAATGCCATTTGAAGTCTATCGTACGATTCATCCGGTTTCAGGCGACACTTGAAATCGTATAAAATCATAGCTCTAAAATGTTCCCGGCGCAGATCCATATTTCAGTGAGACACAATACTTTGAATTAACTCGCAAAAAATGTGGAGGGAAATTTTGAAATTGGAACTTACTTATTTTTACTTATAAATAATCATATTTTCGAAAAACATTATAACTGGCCAGTCTCCCATATATAAAAACTTTTTTTCGCAATACTTTCTGAGGGGCCTGGTAATTGTTATCCTTACTGTTGTATGATTTGTAGAAGATAATAAATAAATAAATTGAATTGAATTAAAAAATATGATTTTTTAAACATGTCAAATGTTACAATAAAACAAAGTTTAACCGGATTAATTTTCTTTGTTTTATTATAATGTGTAGTGATCGCGAAAACCTAAGAAGTTATTATGTCAAATGTTGTTGAAATCAACAGCTGACTTAAACGACGTTTACACCTGATTACTGGATCAACGGCCGTGCGGCGCAAGAACAGTATTGGTCGTAGCTGAACGTGCGACACAAAGAACCGTTCGTAGTGAGCCAAGCTATCAAATGATTTAAAAAAAAAATCGGACTACCGTAGTATGTGCGACTAAATTGTCGCAAAAAGGACCATAACATTAAAATTTAATTTAATTTACGGACAATATCGTGGGATTTTTTTTCAAACGGAGGCAGATTCCTCGGCCCTTTAAGGTCGTAGCTGAACGTGCGACACTACAAATCGTTCGTAGTGAGCCAAGCTATGCAATGATTAAAAAAAAAAAATGAACTACCGTAGTATGTGCGACTGAATGGTCGCAAAAAGGATCATAACATTAAAATTTAATTTAATTTACGGACAATATCGTGGGATTTTTTTTCAAACGGAGGCAGATTCCTCGGCCCTGGAAGGTCGTAGCTGAACGTGCGACACCACGAACCGTTCGTAGTGAGCCAATCTATGCAATGATTGAAAAAAAAAATCGAACTACCGTAGTATGTGCGACTAAATGGTCGCAAAAAGGACCTAAGGTTAGCTATGGTGGAAGCATAACACAAAGGGACAAAACAAGAATCATGAATTTTCAAAATGTTTAACAAAATCCATTTTGCCGTCGTAATGAATGTTAGGCTATTTGGTTATTAAAAAAAGACCACTGCTTCCACATAAAATATGATTTTTACTAAACTGTGTTAGATATAAGTAATTAATTTACTGTGTTAGATATAAGATAAATTATACGCGATTTAATCCGGTTAAATTTTGTTTTATTATAATTAAGTACATTTAATTGTTTTTTTAATCAATTTTGTCGTCGTAGTGAGTGTTAGGTTGCCCAGTTATTAAAAAAACCGGCCAAGTGTGAGTCGGACTCACGCAGTAAGGGTTCCGTACCGATACACGTTTTTTGTAAATCATCTATAAATTCTAATCCAAAAGACTCAACTAATAGTAAATAAAAGAAAATCCTTTCCGATGTCTCATAAGTATATCAATCAACATTAAACATGAGTAATATTTCAACATCTTTGACAATTTATTAAATATTTTTAGTCAATTTAGTTCTTTTTTATTAATTTTACAATTATTTTAAATCAATTTTGTTTTACTTTTTAACCGACGAAAAAAACGAGGAGGTTCTCAATTCGTCTTTTTACAGAGTAGTCCGATTTTGTTGATTCTTCTTTTAATGGATAGTGTATATCTCGAAGTTGCTCCCATTTAAATTTGAAATCAAAATCCACCCCTAAGGGTAGGAAAACAGGGGATGAGTGCTTATTCACCCACTGAATTCTTACCTGTTAACCGATTCTGTTGAAACATGGCACACATAAATGTTCTAGACACTACAACATAATGGAGACCTGGAGTTAGATTTTAGCCACAAAAAAATTAAAAATTAAACTTTTTAACAAAAATTGAACCGACGTAAACACAAACTGAAAAGCGAAAATTAAATTGTAGCTTTTAGTCTTAGTAACTATTTTCCTAGCTAAACTAATGTAAATAACTAATTATGAGTCGGCGCCAAACAAACAATCAACGAAGATCATTAAATTACTTTAAAGAAATAAAAAACAAAATAACATCAAATACAATACAAAGTCAAATTTTCAACGATAAACAATAACTTTCCAAAAATGGATCACTTGCAACTTACACGCATTTTGCTCGTTTGTTTGGCGCCGACTCAAAAAAGTTTTATTTATTTTGGCTGTTTGGCGGCTTCCTTCCACCACCTGCGCGCACATAGCTATACGTTACCCAAACACAGGCACGTCTCGGCGCACATTGGGGATAGAGCCAATTTTTTCTTCAAAACCACTTAGAGATCGCAGCCAAATGAGACATGACCAGAAACATGAACAGAAAAGTTTGTAATTGAATTCTAAAGAGACTCACGAAGCCCGATTTCTACGTGTGGAAGGTGTTTCTGTACAATTTTCCCTTCAGGAGAAGGGAAAATTGTACGAGCCCATAGCTAGTTTTTTCTTTACGCATTTACGCATGCGAAGCGAAATCTAAAGACCATCGATCTATACGACTTTGAATCAACTGCAAAGTTAGTCGAGTCGGTTAAGAAACACTGTTACATTGATCCGTATATCAAACGCTAGTAACAAGTGGGTTATAAGATATCGCTGACGTCACCAAAAGACGTACCATAGTGGAGGATAATTTCGATACCACGAGCAGTGTTCACGGTAGCTTAGTGGCTAAAGCACTGGCGTACTGAGCCAGGAGTCGCAGGTGCGAATCCTGCTCGTGAGTGATGTTTTCTTCCCACAATTTAAATCTTCATAGTTGTAAGATATTATATGCTAGTGATTCCGAACAATCTATTTTCAGGTCCACGCTATAGGTAGGTACTAAAAATAACGTTCAAAATGAAGTGTGTCAACGAAGTTGTAAACAAAACACTATTTCAGTGACAACTCTAATGACTAAGGCCCGTATTCCAGAAGGATACTCAAGCGTTGATCTCTGTTTAAAACTAGTTTTAAGTTGAGCTTTGATTTTAGAACGTCCCTCAAGCAGAGATTTGTTGATCACAGTTCAGCTGAGTTTAGTTTCGTTTTATATTGTCACCTGTTTCGGTATTTGGGCAAATATTTGATCTGTAATCACTCAAGCGTGGTCCAGACTACGCTTGAGTAGAGATTTCTGTTATATTTCAGGTCAAATTCATGTGTTATGTTGTTGAATTAAAGTTTATAATTACCGTTCTGGAATAAGACCGATACTCAAGTAACGATTCTATACTTAAGTAGTGATCAGGTGATTGGAGTTTAAACTGTACTTGAGGAAGCTACTGTAATACGGGCCTAAGAATGTATTGATCGCAGTACACCAGATACAGGGTTGATATAATTGTTTATTTATTTATTTATTACGAGCATGTGCTTTCCTTTGACTATGGAACTATTGGAATTGACATAAACGAAAAAAAACCGTGTCGCCTTGCTTGACGCGGACTCATACCAAAACGTCCCAATCAGGACGTTTTTGAGTCTTCAGATTGCGCGCACTAGTAACATATCTTTACTTTTAAATATCATTGTAAATAGTCCATTGTTATGTTAATATATTTTCCCAGACATTTTTTGGTATAATGGAGGTCAATGGGTTCAGACTTTAGTTTTGTACGCAATCTAAATTATTGCGTGCGTAATCTCTCTATTACAAGTTTTTATGGTTTCGTAGGCAAACAAGTTAGTAGTGTAGTACTATTCTGTGCTTATAGTACCTATCTGTGTTTAAATTCAAAGGTTATATTAGAACGTTTCTCAAGCTTTGATCACTGTTTAAATAACTAGTTTTGAGTTGGGATTTAATTTTAGAACATTCCTCCAGCACAGATTTATTGATCACAGTTCAGCTGAGTTTAGCTTTATTTTATACTGTCATCTGTTTCGGTATTTGAGCAGAGATTTGATCTGTAATTGAGTACAGACTGTGGTACAGATTTCTTTGATATTTCAGGTGTTTCAGCATTGGCGTAGCCAGGGTTTTGTTATTGGGGGGGCCTAGTAGGGGCCAGCCTGCAAAGACGTAGCAATGATTTTTTGCAATGAAAACCAAACTTTTAAACTACTACACATATGTGGTGTACGTAGATAGGTACGTGGGCGTAGGTACCCAGCTTTTGACCTAGGGGGGAGGTAAATCAGAAATTTCCTGTTAGCGATTAGGTAATAGAACATAAATAGGAATTACATTACGTGCAGACAGCTGCAGTAAGATAACAAATCCGCAAAAGTACTTGAGGAAATAAAATAACGATGCCTCTCGCCCATTGATAATAACTAGATATGTGTGAAAACTCGGACGAATAAAAAATGGCGGACGGAATCTCGCTAAGAAAAGATTGAAGCACTTAGTTTTTTCCAAAACCAACTATAATTTTGACATAATTTTAACACACCTGATATATATTGTTATTTTATCTGTGACACTACGACAATGACTATCGTTACACGAGATTTGTTGCGAAAACAAAAACAGGGCTTTTTGGTAGTGTGACATCATCGTCATCATTTTGTTGTATAACTTATTTCCTAATTGGCTTGACAATTTTGCCTGAATCCTGACAGGAACCCTTACTGGGCACTGCAAGCAAACTGAATAAACATCTTCACACCATAGTTCAGAATCCACAGCAGGTTCCTTCGCGAAAAGGATGAGACGCCCATCCATATCCTATGCATGTGTACAAAGTAGACACAAAACTTAACTACAATGCGTTGCATCTCTGGCTCCATTAAATCATCTCCAGCGCACTGGCTCCCGGTTCTTTGTCACATTGCTCCTTCACACCTACGTAGAAGCCACGCGTTCCAAAGAGAAGCCGATCTGATAAGATCTATGAAAACCCTATGTTGCCTATTTTTCAATACCTTGCACACCCTCCACCATGCCGACTTAAATCTCCCCATCCGCCATACCTAACGGCATGAAATCTGTCAGAATTTGTCGTCATGGAACGTTGGAAGACTGAGTGGGCTAACGCAACGTTTGTTTTGGGCGTGCAAACCATAAACCCCACTGCAAATTTACCTGGCTTCGGCTTACCCCAACATTTGTGGTGCCGATTGAACAGATTGAGAACGGGACATGGAAGATGTAACTACCTCAAATACAAGTGAGGATGGAGCAACTCCAACCTCTGTGAGTGCTGCGAAGAAGACCAGACTGTGAACCATATAATCCAACGATGTCCTTTACCCTGGCTCTCCAGAGGATCTTTTCACCCTTACATCTGACGCCACCATCTCCGCCGCCGCCGTTGAAGAATCTCAATTTATCTTTGTGAATTATATAATAATATAGATGTACAGATAGCCTATGAACTTCATAAATGAAGATGTCATACGATTAAATAAATATCCTGCGCTAATATTATACAGAGCACCATATTAGAAGCCAGCAACCTGAAAGCCACGGCACGCGTCACCTCAACGCAGAAGGTCAAGTCCTTCTCCCCCAAAGCCTTAGTCGACTTCATGATTCACTTGCAACTTGGGGAGGTGCTGTATACTGCAAGAGATATCACACGGGCACCATTTCTAAAACTAAATTATATTTCATCTACGAAATACCAAAAAACGCACCAAATTGACATTTGAACTCAATTTTCTTTTGTTAAAACGTCCCAAATTACCATTTTCTGGTTAGTCAACACACTGACTCACTTATATACTATGCGTAATACTGTATCGCCAAATATTATACTTTTTGGTTGTTGGTTTAGCTGGTGAACATCCGTGGTTGAACTATGTCACAAGTGTGACCCATGGTTGGCCCAACTTTCTCTTTTAGATTGCAATCAATTGTTTTTATGTTAACTTTCATGCTGAACAAAATTTTCATTGATTAAGGTTTCCGGTCTGTAGCAAAATAGGTTGTGACTAATATCTGGATGCAACAGGCACAGGACCGAGGTTGGGTGATGGCGGACATCATCATTCATCATTTCAGCCGAAAGACGTCCACTACTGGACATAGGCCTCCCCCAATGAAGGGGGGGATATGCTATAAACGCCACATTTCGCCGATGGCGGACATCGCCGAAGGAGATTCTATTTAGGAAGACGGAGGCCCGAAATTGGGCGGCCTTGGATGGGTGCGAATGCTATGCATTACATTTCTCGTGGCTCATCCACCCATGGCGAGACTAAGTTGGTACACGGGGGAGTTTTTAGTGGGTACGAGCCCCACATAATCACGCTGCCTCCCCATATGATGAGGCATGCGGTAGGCATGCGGTAGGCATTTTCTTCGTATCGAAAAAAAGGACTAAGGTAGTTGGCATGCAAAAGAGAGAGCTTGTGCCCAGAAGTAGGATCGATTTCTTTAAAACTTTTAAAGTTTTTTAGAGAAACATAGTCTAGTAATAGTAATTGATTAAAATTGATGTATCCAAGCTGATCTTTCATCAATAATAATTAATAATACACGATGAATATATGTGATAGAACATAGTGGACATTCAATATAATATAAGATCTTTGTTATCTATGTTTTACAAATAAAGTATTATGATTATGATGATTGTATCATGAAAACAGAAAAGAAATCCATATTTGACAGCCAATCCAAAAATTCTACTAATAGTAATGATAAAGAAGACACATCATAAAACAATTGCTCATTGCCAACACAGTTGAGCAATCAACCTATTCCGATTCCCACAGGACACAAATATTTGTGTGATGAACATGAGTGTTTGTGTTGGTCTGGTTGTTTCTTATGTATTATAATTATGTATGTACAACAAAAAAAAGTATATAAGTATTATATCCATTGTCTAGTACCCATACCTCAAGCTCTGCTTAGTTTGGGACTAGATGGTGATGTGTAAAATGTCCCAACAGTATTTATTTATTTATATGTTAATCCAGGTTATGTTTTATCTGTATGCCAAATTTACTTCAAATCGGTCCAGGTGTTCTTGAGTTATAAATGACGTAACTAACCTAACTTTGTTTTATATACAGGGTAATTTTAATTCATCAGCCATTCTGTAAGGGATGTCGAAGCTTACAAAACGGCAAAAATAAGTTCGTATTTATTATCGATTACAGGCTTGCGTTCAATCTTTATCTCATGTGATCTCGGACGAATAAAACAGGCAGACGGAATCACGCTAAACAACTCAATGTTTAATTACATCACTTCTTGTTGGCTTGTTGCAGAAGCCTACTGACCTATTTTGCGCTGCGTCCGACCCAATTCTAAAAAAAACCAGTGAGAAGATGTCTTAGTAAAGTCTAACAAAGCAATTAGTATACAGGGTTGCCAGATATAGTTGAAGATTTCTCAAGAAATTATTATAGAACGGTTTGATTAGGGTTTTGTATATAGTTTAACTTTTTCCGTTATTAAAATGATATTCCACTCGAAAACATCCTTAATCCTCTGAGAAAACTTCAATTATATATTTGGCGACCCTGGATACTTAATGCTTTGTTAGACTGTACGGTCAACTGCATGACAGTGGTAACACTTGAATTAGAAAATCACCCTTACGAAATAAAGGAGCTGTCAATGTCAAGTTGTTTCCACTGACGTGCAGTTGACCGTACCTATCTACTTGTCAATTTTGTATGAGTGTTCCCATTGCTCGCAGAACGGATGGCCGATAGGGCAGTAAAGTTCTGTAGGTCTACTCGCGTTTTACGAACGACAAACGAAGTACGAACTTTCGTTCCGACTGATACTTACATAATAAAGATAGGCACATAAAAAAGGCACAATTAAGATAGACTACGGTTCATAGTCGTATACAATTTACCGGAGATAACAAAAACAAACGTCAAAACACGATCATCGCATGCGATAAGATAAGGGAACGATGGTTGACCGGAGTAGCAAATTGTGCGATGAGCGATGAATCGTACGATTTATCGAATATCGTCGAACGGGAGTAGACCCCCTGGAGTGGCCTGTCTCCTCACTTTGAAAACTTATCATTGTATTATCCAAACTTTAGTTGCTCGGATTGTGGAGATTTGAGAGGCGAATGCTCGTAATAACCGCTTGCCGACGCCACCGGGCATTCCTCTTATCTTTAATATTTCAAGGCAAATCTAGGTAGGGCTGATATCACTTCAAGTAGCTAAGTAAATCAATAAAAAAAAATTCCTCTCTGGAAACCTACCTATTGAAAAATTACGGCTATAGCCGTGTTCTTATATCCAGATGTGTATACACAAAAAGGAATATAGCTTAGAAAATAATCTTAAATCAGATAAAGAAAAAAAAAATTTGG
Source organism: Asteroscopus sphinx (assembly GCA_949699075.1). Classification (NCBI taxonomy): domain Eukaryota; kingdom Metazoa; phylum Arthropoda; class Insecta; order Lepidoptera; family Noctuidae; genus Asteroscopus; species Asteroscopus sphinx. The sequence goes on from OX453024.1 coordinate 17,349,734, forward strand.
TAAAGAATACTTACTACCTTTCCAAATAGATTGTAATTTATTAAGACATTGCCTATGTATCCAATCTCTATTCTAAATTGTAAGATTATTTATATATATTGATGATACCTATATGTGTAATATATTTTGTGCTATTTATTTATTTAAGTTTAGTAGTACTCCACGGACTGCCCCCATTATCTAGATCTTACGTCTTCTTTGTCCATCCAAAGGTTGTCTGGAAGATATCGCTTTTAGCGATGAGACCGCCCATGTACCCATAATTTATACGTTGTTCCTATTTACTACTATTTTCATGGTGTACAATAAAGTATATTCTATGTATCTATCTATCTAAATCGGGCCAGGCGCTTAGTAGATATCTAATTTTATCTATATAATGTTTTTAACAGAAAAGATTTGTTCGTTTTTAATCGATAAACTTTGTAACTACTGAACCGATTTTAATCATTCTTTCAGCACTAGAAAGCTACTTTATCCAGAAGTAACATAGGCTATATTTTATTTCAGTACGCGGGCGAAACCGTGGGCACAGCTTGTTAAAATTAGTAAAAGCAAAACAGAGTACTTACATGTTTTGCGATTTCGGCAGTACCTCCAATTCTGTGCCTATATCTTGCTGGAATGTCCTTACCGATTTGCTCCGACTTTCGGTACCTTTGGTCACTTGTCCAAGGAGATGGTGAAGCATACACATAGACGCTCTTCCTCCTCTCTCCTACCAAACTTTGCTGTGCCCGACAGGGTCCATATTTAGATCTTATTCTTAAGCCTACCACCTGTTTATATTAAATACAATATGGAATGCAATAAAGAATTGAGTATTGAGTATTGAGTACTTGCGATTCATGCGTGGCAACTTTCGGACAAACCACGCTTCCCATGTTGACATCATTAATTTAAAAAAAATAACTTTAATCAAATTTACTTTACAGCATTTGTTTCTGCAGTTAGAAACAGCGCAATAAGGCATTTTTGCGGGTTTTTGTTTATAGAAACAAGTCATAAGGCGTGCTGAGAAAGGCTTTGAAATATCCTGCACTATGGTGCATGGTGCTGTACACCTCGCCCTGTCAAAAATGCATACATTGCAAATTCCCATTTCTCTTCGTTTCACCTCAGGAAATAAACAGAAAAGAGGTTTCTTTTTATATCAGTAGGGCACTGATTGTATGAATTCTTGGGATTTTAGGTGGTATTGTTGGATTTCGTGTCGATTTGACTATAAATACAATAGGAAGATACATAATTAGGTTGTGTGTAACCATTTTATTTTTGAGGTTTTTTTAAATACTTACTAACTAATCACTAAATTACCTACTAGGTATAGGCCACAGACATAGAAACAGTTAAGTGACAACCGAACATCACACATTGCACAATAATAATCACCTATAACACAGCTACACGATATAGTCACAATTACATGTATGTGTACAACACCCCACACGAGATCGACAGACACAAGTTTCTGCTACGGTAACTTTTGAATAAATAAAAGTTCTCTAGTGATATGCTTTTTCAAAGTCAGTTGGGACATACTTTGGCGTAAGGGAGGAGGTAAATCGTTCCATATCTTGGTAGCAGAGTACTTAAAACTTCCCTTGCAGTTTGCCGTTCTATGCGCTGGTATTACCAGGTCGTTTGCCATTCTTCTGCGTGTATTTATCTGATGAGCATCCCTTAGCCACTTCAGCTTCTCAAATAAGTATCTAGGTCTTTTCTTAAGAGCAATTTTGTGCACCAGACATGTTAAATGTAGTTTCCTACGTGCTTCCATTTTTAAAGTATCATTTTCATTTAAAAATGGAGTGATATGTGCTCGTTTTGGAACGTTAAAGCAGAAACGAGCACACGCATTTTGTACTCGCTGTATGGCTTTCTTGGTTTTTTCGTATAGCCGAGGCCCGTAAACAATATCACAGTAATTAAATTGCGATAATACAATAGATTCCACAAGGGTTTTTCTAATTGGTTCTGAGAGATATTTTCTAATAACAATGGCCGCCTCTTCGTTTTAACTCCGTTTTTATTACACTACATAATAGATTCTGACTCAATCCAGAATACAGATATCTCATAAACCCACACACCTTTTTAATAAAAGCTTTTATTTTACTTTCTTTGTTGTCTGTCTGTCCGTCTGGTATAATCTTGATAGATAAAGGTGCGGGCTGTATTATGTAGTACCTAGTAAACAATATTCAACGCCGACGCTCTTGCTTAACAGTTGTGATCGTAAAACAATTAAGTGCTAGGATTGTGCACATGCCATACTCATTATAGATTATTCGATTTAGGGTCACTGAAGCTCGTAGCGCCCTCTTGCTTATACAAAAACTGCAATCTCTACAAGAACACAACCCCAGCACTTAATTATTTTATGATCGCAACTGCCAAGCATGAGCACAACAGCCTATATAGGTGGTATTGAAATTGTTGTGGGTAAAGGTAAGACGGGCCTAATACTAGTCAATAAATATTTCAATTCTCGCCTCGCACATGCTCGCGCAACCAGACCTTCACACTATGATGGGCGGGACGAGAATGGAAATTTTACCGTACAGATTTCATTTCTCGTTCTGACCACCCGCTCCACGCCTTGCCGGTGTGAAACCACCTTTAGAACTGCAAGTAATCACTTGCGTTGACCCACCGCATTTAGTAAAATAAACATAGACAATGGTACCAGTGTTTAGCGAGTATCTATTAGTTTAAGTCTGAAATAGTCTGAATGTGTATACGAAGTTACAATTCAATCATCGTTATACAGCCCAATAGACTTCCTATTGTTGAATATAATGCGTACAATTAATTCTGTCAACTAGCTTAGGTACGGTCACTATATTCCCGGTGGTACATTTTGTTGACAAAATCCCTTGAATGAATCCTGCTACATTACACGTAGCTCCGGCTGCCATCGAACATTCAGTGCAAGCGATTTTAGCCTTAGTGGTAGTTCACCGGAAAGATTTCTGAATTTCGAATCTATAATTCAAATTCTATTTATTTCTATTGTTTTTTTATAGCGATTAAAAAAAATGTCTAGACGTTATGTTTATTGAATAATTTGATAAATTAGTTACTTTATGTAGATATTATTTATAATAACTAGTTGGAGTTGGTCAAAGTAATTTTCTGTCCTTGTCGTGTTAAACGGACACTACAGAGATAATGGTGCCGATTCTCTTGTCACAAAATTCTCTAAACTAGACTAAAAATCACCTAAATTTAGTTTAGTCCTGTCAAACGACGTTTTCTATTCTGAAATTCACTTTAAAACTAATTTTTGGTTTGACAGGACCAAAATTAGTTTAGTTATTCAACTTAGTAAAAACTGACATTTTGCTATTCTGTAATTGACGTTTTTCACCTAATATTAGAAATTTCAACCTAAATCTGACTATTTTTAGAAGGCATCAAAATACATGTCGACTATAATTAGTTATCAACAACTAAAATTGCAAAGCTTATTTTATTAATTTTTATAGTTTTTAGGTAGTTTAAAATAAATAATGGATGCCTACTAAGTGGTTGCAGCTGTTGTAGATTCAGCAGAAAGGTAAATTGTTCATAGAAATATACAATTAAATTTATAATTTCGATAAGAAGAGGTACCTATATAATAAAGGATAAGAAGTACATAAATCAACCCAAATATGGCTCCAAAACAGCCTTACATTAGTTTTCCATCGGTTTTTTTTCAGTTGGTGGTTGTTATAGAAAATCTTACTAATAAATATATTTTTTTTTTAAATAAATGTGTAAGTTTGTGAAGATATTTGTGACTCAGAACCTATATACCTATAAAGGGTCTAGTTATATAGAGATTTGTCTCTGAATGTAATCCTTAATCACATGTAAGCCATTGAGCGGTAGATGATGAAACTCAGCACACAGATAGACCATTACCTAGATTAACATATAGGCTAATTCCCAAGAGCTGTGTGCTAAACAACATCCATGCAGGCAAAGCCACATGTGACAGGTGGTAGATTTATCATCATCATCATTACAGCCGAAAGACGTCCACTACTGGACATAAGCCTCCCCCAATTAAGGGGGGGATATGCCATAATCGCCACGCTTGGCAGGCAATATTTTTCCCACGGAGGCAGATTCCTCGGCCCTGGAAGGTCGTAGCTGAACGTGCGACACCACGAACCGTTCGTAGTGAGCCAAGCTATGAAAAAATTCTAAAAACAAATCGATCTACGGTAGAATTTGCGACAAAACAGTCGCAGAAAGGACTGTAAAATAAAAAATAAAATTAATTTACGGACAATACTGTGGGAATATTTTTCACACGGAGGCAGATTCCTCGGCCCTGGGGGGTGATTCTCGCGTCGTAGACATTATCTCGAACTCGACATAATGTCGAAACAAGGTGGCGAATGTCGATTCAAAATTGATTTTCTTATTCTCAGAATGTCTATTAGAGATATTAGACATATATCTAAAGAACGCCTAGCGTTCTAAATACAAAGAGTTGTTCAAAGCAGTTGACATTACCGGCGAAATTTTTCGTAGAAATTTAAAATTAGAGATTGTCTCGAATTAGACATTTATCTCTATAACACGAGAATTAGGGCCCTGGAAGGTCGTAGCTGAACGTGCGACACCACGAACCGTTCGTAGTATATGTACCGGCGACCGGCAGCGTGGGAAGCATCCCTCGATAGGGTACTTATTTCTGGCGTCATCGTATTTAGCTTTATTTTTAATGATATGAATTTAGTATAATGTATTTATTTTTATTTTATCTGACGTGTATATGTTGGGTTCCCGTCTGTGTCACACTTGGGGTGCCCACTGAAAATCAGCGCTGTGTAGTGGCTTGATCTGTTACACAGCAACATGCTGAGTGGGAACCTCATTGTCGCGGCTACGGCGTGCAATTGGCCGGTTGTCTTGAGAACTAACGAAGATATTTTATTTTTATTATGCAATTTTAGGTGCGGTCGACCGTACGTCAGTGGTAACAGTTTGGCTCTGGCGGCGCCTTTATTTCGTAAGCAGTAAGGGCGGTTTTCAGACTCGGGTGTTGCCACTGTCATGCGGTCAACTATACTTTTCTTATATTTTGTATCGACTGTCCCTTCTTAATTTTCTACCTATGTGTCTTTTGTTTTTACATTCTATGTAACCCCACCTATAAGTTGCCTGCTTGTGTTTATCACTGTGTTTTAAATGTTGCGCGTCGTTAACTGTGACAATAAACTATTTTTCTTTCTTTGTTTCTTTCTTTCTTTCTAGTAAGCCAAGCTATGAAAAAATTCAAAAACCAAATCGATCTACGGTCAACATGTTACAAGTGAAGCTAACATAAGGGTGTTAAAAAAGAAATTAGTCTACTAACATATTGAATAGAAATAACTCGTACTTTTTATTGCATTCATGTGTACATAGATGTTACAAAATATAAGTATACCAAACACAGCGCAGTAGCAAAATTTGCAGCAAATTGCGCAGTAGCAAAATTTAGAGTGCGCGGGTGTCAATAGGGGTGCGTGGAGCTGCGTAGCGCCAGGGGTGCTGGGCCGTATTTATTATGAATAAAAATCTCCTTAATTCTATTTGAGATGTTAATCAATGGCAACACTGATCGTGACGAGCCAACGCGGGACGAGAATGCCTGGTGAAGCATGTTATTTAGATAGATATAAAGATAGATAGAATATATTTTACTGTACACCATGAAAATAGTAGTAAACAGGAACAACGTATAAATTATGGGTACATGGGCGGTCTTATCGCTAAAAGCGATAACTTCCAGACAACCTTTGGATGGACAAAGAAGACGTAAGATCTAGATTGAGATAGATATAAACAGTTGTGTTGTGTTTAACAGAAATGGGCGGCGCGGGCGGCACCGGCGGCGGCGACAACCAGCTGGCTCGGTGGTTCTCCCCCGAGCTGCTGGCGCGCGCCTCGGCCGGCAAGCTGCCCTCCGTGCACGTGCCCAACGCGCTCTCGCTCGAGGACCTGGAGCGCCACCACCACTCCTCCGCGCCCGTGCGTATACAGTGCTGCCGTGTCAGGCCTATCTCTTGTATCTCACGAAACATAGTTTTGAGATATCACCGTTTAAAGTTTTTTACAGATAATTGCGATTATCTTAAATGTTTCAAAACTTTCGGGAAATATTTTTACATAATTGGTTGTATTAAAGTCTGAGGAAAACCGGGCAATTTATAGATTTTTGAAAACTTTGAAATTTTCAGAGTTATTGGCTATAACAGAGATAGGTGTAACAAGCTCTCTATACATTGGTTGTTACGCGGTGCTCTGTATCTTAAGATAGGTGACTTAGCCGCAACAAGTGTAATATGGAATGTTTTGCTAAACACAGGTATCTTTAACTAAAGTTTGTCTGACTGATTGTTTAGTATTAAATTAAATTAATAGTTTATAAAATAATAGAAAAAATAGTACTCATCTAAACAAATGAATAATGACTTATGACTTATCTAGTAAAAACTCAAATTTGCAAATGCATTAAAATATCCTTTTTAATGACTAAAACGAACACTCAGACTTCTTCTAACCAAGATTCGATAACTTTTAAAACAAATAAACTTAATTAACTTCATAACTAACATAAAAATTGGAATGAGAACTTAGTATTATCAAAATTATTTTAGATACAAAAAAAAACTAAATCCTAGATATGTAAGATCTTATCTAAATCTACATCTGCATTTAAGTCTGCTTTCTTTCTTGCACTTACACTCCTTCGCCTTACTTCCCGGGGTACTTCTTTTTTAACTAAGTCCAACACACTTTTGCAATACACATGCAAATCATTTTTCATCGTATGATTTCTTGACGACTATGTAAGTTGAGCATCTTCAAAATTCAACTTTTCTTAATGCCTAAATACGTGGGACACTCAGAAAGTTTTGCGAAACTAAAAAAAATTGTTCTATACGTACATATATTTTTATCAAATCTTTTCAAAGTACTTTCCACCAGCCTCTATACAAAGATTCATGCGCCTAAACCAGTTTTCAAAACACTTTTTCCAGTCCGCCGCAGACACCTCGTTTACAGCCTGCTCGAACGCAGCCAGCGCATCTTCCGGCGACGAAAATTGTATCCCTTTGAGCTGATTTTTTATTTTTGGGAATAAAAAGAAGTCACACGGTGCTAGATCAGTGCTGTAAGGAGGGTGACCCAGGAGTTTGACTGGCGTGCTGTCCAGGAAGTCCCTCGTTTTGAGTGCGGTGTGCGCAGGTGCATTGTCGTGGTGGAGCAGTAGCCCGCGGAGCCCTGTGTTTGGTCGCTTGTTGCTTATAACAGAGAAAACTTCTGGCAAACATTTGGTAGTATACCATTCGGCATTAATGCTTCTTTGATCCCGTAAGGGAATTGATACCAAGTGGCCAGTCAAATTAAAAAAGCTAGCGATCAAAATCTTACCCCCGCTTCTAGATCGCTTCACTTTGGTAGGCGTTGGCTCATTTTGAAACACCCAAACAGTCGACTGGCGCTTGGTTTCTGGGTCGTATTGATAAATCCAGGACTCATCACCTGTAACGATGTCGTAAACACGCCGAGACGAGCCTGCTTCAAATTTGTTAAGCATATCACGGCACCATTCCACCCGGGCCTGCTTCTGAGCATCGGTGAGGTTGTGCGGCACCCAGCGTGATACTATCCTCCTCACGCGAAGATGGATGGTGTAGAATCTCGTGAACGCTTCCCGATCCAATCTTCAATATGTGTTGAATCTCCTGATATGTAATTCGCCTATTGTCTTGGATTAAATTTTTCACTGCTAGCACGTTTTCTTCGGTAACAGCCGTCAAAGGGCGACCGCTTCTTTCGTCATCCCCCAAAGTTGGTCGACCGCGCTTGAATTCGTTATACCAACGATACACGGTTGCCTTGGAAGGGCCTTCATCCATGAATGCCATTTGAAGTCTATCGTACGATTCATCCGGTTTCAGGCGACACTTGAAATCGTATAAAATCATAGCTCTAAAATGTTCCCGGCGCAGATCCATATTTCAGTGAGACACAATACTTTGAATTAACTCGCAAAAAATGTGGAGGGAAATTTTGAAATTGGAACTTACTTATTTTTACTTATAAATAATCATATTTTCGAAAAACATTATAACTGGCCAGTCTCCCATATATAAAAACTTTTTTTCGCAATACTTTCTGAGGGGCCTGGTACGTGGATTGAAAAGTTCATGGTCTTATATAAAAATAAAAATGCAATCAAAATGCTTTTAATCTAATTATAATCGTCAACCCTTCAGATGATTTTACGCTATATTTCTTTGTTGTATTACTTTTGCTTCCAGACTTAGAAGGATTTAATCAGAGCCAGGTGATAAATTTCTAGCATTCGAAAAAAAAAAATCTCAACAATGCGCTGTCAGTACGTGTCCGTTATTTTTTTTTTTCCAAAATACCATAAAACTACATAGAGACGGAATAAGGAGAATCTATTGCATCCAATGCTGTAGTAAAAAATCAGTTAGCTTAATTAAATCCCAGTAGACAGAGCGTTGAATATGTCCTCTACTGTAAATAGCCTTAAACTTCCAGTATAGCACATAACACCGAAAAGATATTGAATCTGATGGTAGGAAATCAATAATGAAATATTAAAGAGATAGCTAGGTAATAGATGTTTTTAAAAAGTGATAAGGAAGCAATATTTGCCATAAATTCTGATTTCCCAGGGTATCTAAGAGAAAGATACCGATGCCCCTTTGAGTCGAACAAAAACGCAACCGGCTAAGCACTTCACGCAAATTTTTATTTCGTTTGATGCCGATATATAAGAAATTTTACGCAAATTAGTTGTTATAAATGAAACTAGGGTCCAGCTAAGACAACAGAACAGTAAGACCAAAAAATACTTAAAAGAAAAGTATAGACCAGAACTACTAGCCTCGAAGCAACATAAGGTGATTATTTTGAAAATTAGGTAATGGTGGCAGTTTTTTGGGTCTAAGTCGACTGCTGATTAAAGGGTATCGTCATAAACTGCATTTATAACTGCACTTTTTTAAACAAATTTTGTAGTTATTGAATAAACATCAAACAGTAAAAATTACCAACGAATTTACTAAAAACTGTTTGATTTTATCTAAGCACAATTCGCGCGTTCTGAAATTATCTGAAACTCTGAAACCATGACTGAAATCCATAATTTAAGGTGCCAGTTGGCTTTTCTTTGCCTTGTTTAGGACCTATTTACTTTAATTTCCTGTGTAATAAAATAATAATTGATTAACACACATTTTCATAAAATAACCAGTAGAAATCCAACAACAGACAGTGCGTATTTTGAAGGCTTTTGGAAATTATTTTCAAGTACGTACACTTTTCAAAAACCCGGTAAATGAGATACATCAAGCTGATATACTAACCAACAAAAATAGATTTGTGAACATTATTCCTGCATATTCGACCGCGATTTTTTTATTCCACCTATTGATTTCAGAAAAATCGTTATTTTTCTTCAGCTGGTCCATAAATACTATCATGTTGCCGTGGGCTATTACTTTTAGAACCATGTTTGTTAATGAAGCTCTCATAATATCCACATCATCATCAGTTAGTACGCGCACTACAGTCACGGATAAATACTGTATCTAGTAGTTAGCAGAGTTAGGATTTGCTCGATGCGCTCGCAACTTATCACGCGTAATTGATGTAACTTAAGATACAGTATTTTACCATAACTAACAATGGCAAAATCATAGTTTCAAGAGTTAGGTGATAGGCAATTGTGACTAATTGGTAATAGTTAATTAAAATATTATTTTACTGGGTGATAGAGGATCATGAAAAAATACGATTTAGACCTGTTACGCGTAACTCATGTATCTTAAGATAACAGACCTGCGAGTGACACGGCAGAGTGTGAGAAATATAGAACAGAAGAGCTTTGTATACTGCTAAAACAACTGCTTAACAGGTAGATTTATGAAAAACAACCCTCCTGGTGTAGTCGGGTAAAAATAGCAAGTTGCCAGTTCACGAGTCTAATCATAATACTTACTGCTCCATTTACCTTAATTGTTGCCTCCTTAGTATGTAGCGCAACATGATAAACTGCTAATTAATATATTAATTTACCGTAAAATTAATAGTTTATACTAGACTAGGAAACATGGCAAAGGCTCCGAGTGCTACGGCGCCACGTCGTAGTGGCAAGCCTTCGTCAAATACAACACGATAGTTGGTTAATCGGTTTTTTTAATTAGCAAAATGTATCGATTTCTATCCAGGTTACATCAAAGAAGTACCTACTTATAATATTATTAAAATGAGACCCCAAATTTCCCGGCGGACTGTAGGATTATCTTCTAGTAATATTCTTATAAAAATGTATTTCTCTATCCTCTGGAGTATAAGTAGGGATGCTTTTAAAATATCATCTCTAAACCTGATTGTTTTTCTTTTCATACTTATTTGATACATTACTTTGGGGAGTTAGCACGGCTGCAGGCTGTCTTTTTACGAAACTTCGCAAAAATATAATCAAAGTTTGTTCATCGAATAACTATCCAGTCGAACGTGAAATTCCCCTATGTTTGAGATAGAAAATTACCCAGACAGTTCTTTATTGAATAACAGTCTAAGGTACTGTACATTTTGTTCTTCATCTAAGCGTTGCATCTGTTGTTGGACCTTGTAAAGATATTAACTTTCTTAAACCTTGCCCCATCTGATTTCTCCTGTATATTGTGGGTACAACTTTTCAAAACTTCCAAGTGTATTTCATTTAAACGTTTTATTTATTCTTACGTTTTAATTCCAAAAGTAAACTCCATTAATTTTAAATTACTACATTGTATACCTTTTTCCATTAGCGAGGAAAGGAAGATTACCAGCTTTTCAGTTAATTCAGTGGGAATTTGAATGTAGGTACCTACTAAAATAATATCAAACTTTATTGATTTTAACCTTATAATTACGGAACAGGTAGGTAAATAGGTATCTAGCACATAAGATAGTACTTAGTAATTGGTAAAATGTGGTTGAAAGTTGAAAGATAAAGTTGAAGAATATTTTGTAATTTCAAACAATTCATTTCGCCGTCGAGTCGTTCAAGTAACGAACGAAAGAAACTAAAAACTACTACTTATCTACTGGATGTAGATAACCTAATGTTAAAAATGAATTGTTAGATTTGAAAATGTATGTATACCTAGTGCTGTGTTAGACTACCCAACAATGTTTGCATGCCCTATTTTAAGCGGAATATTATGTACCAATACAATATATTTTTTTTACCATCTATGTAACAATATTCACGCAAATAAAGAATTGAATTGAATTGAAAAAAAATACACGTGTGGCACTCGGAGACTGCCGCGGTAAAGCTATTGGCATTTTTTATGTAAATACAAAGAGGAGGTGCCCTAACGCCGAAACTCTAAGCAGGCATGAGTCACCAGATTGCGGGGCGAAGAGGGGGATTACGCATGCGCAGTAACGCCGATACAACCAATGCCACCTAGAGGCGATTTGCAGAACTAAAGAGACAAGCGTGATATTTCAAAAAGTCAATAAAAGTTCTGCTATTCATCGATAGATGGCAAAACTAAAAAGTATCACCGCTGTGCCGGTCGGAGTGGGGGGTGTTAGGTTATTTTCGTTACGGAATTTCTGGATTCGGTCTCCACGCTCAAGGCCCGCGATAGAAGCTATGCAATAGCTTAAAAACTCTGTGCGACCACTTCTTTGATCAGTTTTAATATCTATACTCTTGTGTTCAGTTTGTTGTCTGCTACTAGCATTTCTTTATTGTTACCTATTGTTAAATGTTTATTAACTATCGTTTTAATGTTTGACGCGGATCCATGCGAGACACACTAGATTTTTCATTATGGTTAGAATTCCAAAGGTTAACTGTAATACTTGTCTAGCTTGAAGTTTTCCGAAAAATATAAAATATCTAAGTATTTTTTTTGCAAAAAAATATCGGTCAACTCTAACCCTCTTACCGAAAACAGGAAATTAATACTTTTTTTAAATTCAGGAGAAGTAAGCGTGTTTACTTTGTTCACTAGTACTTTGCAAACTTAAGCTATCGTTAACTAAACTACTGAAGTATTTAAAAAAATAAGTATACCTTGACCTACTTTAGGGGATTAACATGTCCACCATCTCACTAATACTATGCGAAAGCTTGGTATACTATGTTTATAACTTAATCACGCTGTGACGGCTAATCGGATTTGGATGTTAGGCCAGAGATAAAATGTTTCTACTATGAATACTTTTCCTGAAAAACTTAGACGGGTGGAGTCAGTAGATAGATAGATAGTTCGTGCAGATTAACATTATATTGTTGCCAATATCAGAAATTTACCTGACTTTTATGCCGAAGTTGCAATTTTTAAACAACTAGCTGAGCCGCCCTTATTATTCAAATTTAATGAAACACGTTGTAGGTTTTTCCACAGACTAAATATATTCTTTAATTATCTATGAGTTACAAACTAAGATAATATTGTGAATCTATTTTGATATCTTTAACACACCCCCTTATCAAAATAATTAAACAACCCCAAACAAATAGCAAACCAGGAAATTATAAATTATTAACATAACATCCATAGGCTAAAAGTAAAAATTCTACAAATTTAAATATACCTAAATCATGTAAAAACTTGTTATATTTAACTTCCAGTTTCTACACTTAAATTGCTATATCCATATCTGTCAGGCTTACGCCTTTCCCGACTTTCACTTTTTGGTTTATCCGGTTGTCTTAAATTCTTAATTTCACTCTTGGGTATAGTGTCAAAGAATTCATCGGATGAGCTGTTTGAAGTCATATTCTCCTCTTCGATATAGGTACTATCATCTTGCACTACTGTGGATGATGATTTATCTAAATCTGTACTTCCTGAATTGTCAAACTCCTTTTGAGTATCCAATGACAGTTCTGTACTTTCTTCTACAACAGCTTGTACCAGTTCCATGTCATCTTTAGGCTCCATGATGGTCACATCCCTACTAGTGACAACTTTGTTTGTCACTGGATTGTATAACCGGTAACCTTTCACATTATCAGCATATCCCACTAGATAATGGCTAACTGCCTTTTTGTCCCACTTCAACCTCTTTTCTTTTGGAACATGAGCCATGACTTTACTGCCAAACATACGAATGTGACTGATGTCTGGCTTCTTCCCAGTCCAGATCTCATATGGTGTTTTGTTTTCCAAACCTGAAGCTAATGACCGGTTTTTTAAATAAACTGCTGTATGCACTGCTTCTGCCCAAAATTTCTTTTCAAATTTTGCATCAAACAGAAGACACTTGGCTCGTTCTATCGTACGATTAAAACGTTCGCACAAGCCATTCTGCTCAGGAGTGTAAGCATTTGTTCGCTGATGGATTATACCAGATTCTTTCAAATAATTGGTCATTTCATTTGAACAAAATTCTGTGCCATTGTCTGACCTAAGCACTTTGATACTGGCATTCACTTGCTTCTCAACCATAATCTTAAACTCCTTGAAGAACTTAAAAACTTCATTTTTATGTTTTATAAAATACACAAATGACATTCTGCTGTAATCGTCCACAAATAGCAAGAAGTATCTTGACATACCAATTGATTTTGTCTCCATTGGCCCACATACATCAGCATGCACAACTTCCAAGACTTTCTCTCTTCTATTATTGCTATGTGGAAAAGGCAACCTCGTCTGCTTAGCCTCGCAGCACACGGTACAATTAAGCTTGCTTATTTCTGCTTTGTCATTGTACACTAGCCCTTCAACAGCGCCATTTCTCATCACATTCAGGTCTCTACTATTTATATGACCTAGTCTTCTATGCCAAACTACTCTTGAAGCCGTGGTTGCTGCTGAAGCTGCTAACAATCTCTCTGACTTAGTCTGTAGTTTGTATACTCCATTCACTAATTCTGCTACGCCTATTAACTCATTCTGCCGATTTCTTATGGAACAAATTTCTTTCTGGAAACTAACTTTGTTACCATTTTCAATAAGCTGGCTAACAGATAACAGATTTGTCGTGAGATCAGAGACACATAGAACATTTTTTACTTTAATGTGATATTCAGAGTCATCAACAACAGTGGTTATCTCCATGTCTCCTGTGCACAACACTGGCTCGGCCACTTTATTAGCGACAACGATTTCTTTGGTTTTTGCATTTTGCGTAACATTTTTCGTCAGCGGAAATAGCTATACCAGAATGTTCAATCGCCATTATCATTGGCGAATATTTTTCTGGTAAACCAGCTAACAATAATGACCCGATCCACTCATCGTTTATCTCGAATCCTGTCCCTTTTAGTTTATTAGCTGTATCTACGAGCTGTGTCACATACGATGTCATCGACTCACTGTTTTCTAGACGTATAGAAATTAAATTCCGCAACAGGGTTATTTTTCTGGTGAACCCGGAATCATCGAATAACGCCTTGAATTTGTTCCATACACCTTCAACTGTCTTCTCATTCTTTATGTGCACGTACAGAGACGGATCTACTGTTAGGATGAGTTTAGCTTTTGCCTTTGGAACACTAACGGCAGCATCGGCCATTTCTATCGGCTTGCTGATATCGATGCCTTCCAAAATCAGGAAATTTTCCGCCGCGAACGCCCACTCATCGTAATTCTCACGCCCCTTGAGTTTTGGAACGTTTACGATGTAATTGGATGTCATTTTACACGCAAAAACCAATATTTTATAAAATTTTCACTAAAAAATACGAGACTGGGCCCATAACCTAATGAAACACGTTGTAGGTTTTTCCACAGACTAAATATATTCTTTAATTATCTATGAGTTACAAACTAAGATAATATTGTGAATCTATTTTGATATCTTTAACAAAATTATATATTTTAGACTATTTAGTTTGTTTTTTAAATGATTAAATATTATACATTAAAATCCCCCACCCCGCTGGGTTTCTGTTTTTTTGGGGTTTGGAATAGTCTAAGAGCTGACGACCGAAAAGGTCAGGTTATTTTATCGTCAAAAACAGTGGTAGAAATAAATCGAAACGAATGAGCAGTTAAAGCAAAAAGTTAAGTTTAAGTTATTTTAAGATTTAATTTTATACAGATTCAGATTATAGCGTGTGGCAGTATGGGACTCGGGTGTAGGCAACCCCATGACAGTTGCCTGGCCGCCCGCTAGAGTGTGAGGTGGCGGCAGTGAGCCACGAGATGAGCTAGGGGATGGTCGCGTTGCGCGGTGTCAGAATTCCGGCGCTCAAGCCTGTAGCTGTAGTTTTTGTAGAATTGTGTGATTGTTTCGTTTCTCGTTCATGTGTGCCTCATGTGTATTATTTGGAGTAATAAACGTGTGAAGGTAACGCTTCACATCACTCATTTATTTTGCCATAAATAGAGTACATAATGGTAGATGAGTTTGCGTTAGTCACATCTATTTAGCTGGTTATCGTTGGGCACTTCCACCTTGTTTTCTATTCCGTGGATTGTACAGATAATAATACTGTGTACCTACATAAGGTGTGAATGTTCAATCAAGTTGTGGTTTAGAATATAGAAATCAGCATTCTTTATCTAACATTTATTTTACTTAGGTGATTGCTACCTAGTACCGCGGGAAATTGAAATGTATTGCATTCTTCAAAATGTGGCTTTATTCCGCGTTGTAAATCGATCAAAATATGATTCGCAGCAATAATACATATCTACTGAATAAAACTCCTAGAAAATATAAACCTATGTCCGCGGCCTCGCCCGCGTGGATATAGTTTATAGCGCATCCCTCCGGGACTGTTCATCTTCCCGGGATAAAATGTAGCCGGTTATGTTAATCCGGGTTATGTTCTATCTGTATGCCAAATTTCATTAAAATACATACATTATACGTGGGACACTCAGAAAGTTTTGCGAAACTAAAAAAATTGTTCTATACGTACATATATTTTTATCAAATCTTTTCAAAGTACTTTCCACCAGCCTCTATACAAAGATTCATGCGCCTAAACCAGTTTTCAAAACACTTTTTCCAGTCCGCCGGAGACACCTCGTTTACAGCCTGCTCGAACGCAGCCAGCGCATCTTCCGGCGACGAAAATTGTATCCCTTTGAGCTGATTTTTTATTTTTGGGAATAAAAAGAAGTCACACGGTGCTAGATCAGGGCTGTAAGGAGGGTGACCCAGGAGTTTGACTGGCGTGCTGTCCAGGAAGTCCCTCGTTTTGAGTGCGGTGTGCGCAGGTGCATTGTCGTGGTGGAGCAGTAGCCCGCGGAGCCCTGTGTTTGGTCGCTTGTTGCTTATAACAGAGAAAACTTCTGGCAAACATTTGGTAGTATACCATTCGGCATTAATGCTTCTTTGATCCCGTAAGGGAATTGATACCAAGTGGCCAGTCAAATTAAAAAAGCTAGCGATCAAAATCTTACCCCCGCTTCTAGATCGCTTCACTTTGGTAGGCGTTGGCTCATTTTGAAACACCTAAACAGTCGACTGGCGCTTGGTTTCTGGGTCGTATTGATAAATCCAGGACTCATCACCTGTAACGATGTCGTAAACACGCCGAGACGAGCCTGCTTCAAATTTGTTAAGCATATCACGGCACCATTCCACCCGGGCCTGCTTCTGAGCATCGGTGAGGTTGTGCGGCACCCAGCGTGATACTATCCTCCTCACACGAAGATGGCTGTGTAGAATCTCGTGAACGCTTCCCGATCCAATCTTCAATATGTGTTGAATCTCCTGATATGTAATTCGCCTATTGTCTTGGATTAAATTTTTCACTGCTAGCACGTTTTCTTCGGTAACAGCCGTCAAAGGGCGACCGCTTCTTTCGTCATCCCCCAAAGTTGGTCGACCGCGCTTGAATTCGTTATACCAACGATACACGGTTGCCTTGGAAGGGCCTTCATCCATGAATGCCATTTGAAGTCTATCGTACGATTCATCCGGTTTCAGGCGACACTTGAAATCGTATAAAATCATAGCTCTAAAATGTTCCCGGCGCAGATCCATATTTCAGTGAGACACAATACTTTGAATTAACTCGCAAAAAATGTGGAGGGAAATTTTGAAATTGGAACTTACTTATTTTTACTTATAAATAATCATATTTTCGAAAAACATTATAACTGGCCAGTCTCCCATATATAAAAACTTTTTTTCGCAATACTTTCTGAGGGGCCTGGTATTTTGCGTGATAGAGTAACAAACATCCATACATCCTCACAAACTTTCACGTTTATAATATTAAAGTAGGATAGGATTATTTATAGGATTTCCATAAGCTCTATCAGTAATTTGTAGTGAATTAATATCGAGTTGTACGGTCGACCGCAGCTCGGTGGTAACACTTTGACATTAGCAGCACTGGTGTTGCGGATGTCCATGGGCGGCGGAGATTGCTGACCATCAGGTAACCCGCATGATAGTTTGCCCTCCTATGTTATATAAAAAAAAAACTTTATTTCGTAAGCAGTAAGGGCGGTTTTCGAATTGAAGTCCCCCTTTTTAAATTCGTTGAATTCCGTCCGTCGTCTTCTTTCTTAGGGGGAAATGCGGGCAGAGAGACCTGGGGCCTGATTCACAAACGTTCGAAAAGTTTCCGTTTACGAAATAAAATTTGACCAGCAAATGAAGCAAAACGACCACTTCCTGCGACCACAAACGCTATGAGAATTGAACGGATTTGGAAACACAAAGCGATATTTACGGAAACTCTTCCGAGAGCCATTTTTTTTAATATAGTATAGGATGGCGAAACGAGCTAAAGGCCCACCTGATGTTAAGCGGTTATCTTTGTCCATAACAACTGCAAAACCACCTAGGCTGTTGCCTAAATGGTACCGCAAGTCGATTTGCCATTTTGTTGTAGGAAAGCACTCGATGTAAAATTAAAGAACTATGAATAGCGTTTCCGAATCCATTCGATTCTCATATCGTTTTGTTTCATTATAAAACAAATTTAACCGGATTAAATCGCGTATTATCATTGAAATTGGGTTTCCTGAGGTTTCGAATGCTTTGCAGCGTTCGTGGTCGCAAAAAGTACCCTTTCTTGGGGTCCAGTGCAATGCTCTTCGGTTTCTTGAGTCCCTGCCATACTAGAGCTCGTCTACTTGACCCATCAAGTCGGGCCACTTCGATACGTTGTGTCGCAGTGTCAGTCCAGTAAATATTTTGTCCAGACCAGTCTATCGCTAAACCTAGGATTGAGAATAGAATAGAATACCTTTATTTGCACATAATTTAGGTAGAGTAGCTCAGTATTGACATAAAAGTATATCAAACTTTTTTACACCTACCACTACCTTTTTTACTTTTTTTTTGGGACAATAAACAATTTTTCTTTCTTTTCAGATTAAAAGGTTATTTTGGTTGTTAAAGTAAAAAGGAAGAATGCGTGTGCAAAAATGTATATTCATTCTTGAATTCTTGATGGTATGTAGTCCGCCAACCCAAACTAACAGTGGGATAGTTATGAGATTATTATGTAAAGCTAAAATTATTTAGGTCATGTGGGCAAATACGATCCCATGTTACGATGAATAAAAATAAGCGATCCATCAAGTAGTCAACTATATTTTGTAGACTGGAATTATTCCACACTTATCAGAAAGATGGAAAGAAAGAAAGGAAATAATTTTATTGTCACACCGAAAAAAAAACGAAACAAGAAAAAAAATTCGCCCTCAACCAATTACCTACATCATTTTTTAAATTTAAACAAACATTTACAATTCAACAATAATATATATAGACTATTTTTTTTTATGCCTTACATTAATTACTTTGTTTTTTTATGGGACTGCAAGCATATAGCTAGTAATGTATTGATAATGTTAGACATACCTTCAACCAAGCCCGTCCACTCCAACACTTTCTCCATGTTGGAACCATTTATAGAACATCGGTTAATAGTTTTAGTTTTGCTGTCCGACCAATACAGTTTGTTATGTGCAATAATATTAAATGAACTTATATTGGAGCAGTGAAGTGCTAGAGTTTGTTTTTTTTTTCTTATACTTAACGGGCTTGCGTTTGACCGCCACCTCACCTGATTTTAGTTAAGCGATGGTGCGGTCGACGATGGTACACGCTTGCCCAGCAAAAACCTATTCACTCGAGTCTTGAAGACCACCAGATTATATTTCTCGGGAAACACTGACTTATATATATTTACTGATTATATTTCTCTGTTGATTAGTCGCGCCGACAGTTTTGTCGCAAGAGGAAGGCTTTCTACTGAGAGTTGATGATAAGCTTTCGCTTAATTTGTTACCGTTAGACGCATCGTAGATATTGCATCTGTAAAGTTTCTGTTTTAAAAACTTATAGTCTGCCGATTTCGTAAGAATCCTTCGCGAGACCATTTATCTGTCAGCCGCGACTGCGCAACTATGACGTATCTGCGTTTTGTAAGTGAACGCAAGTTTATCGGCAACCTGTCCAGAGAATCGACGAGAAATGGGCTCAGTTGAGCGCATTAACAACGGCTTACCCATACAAAATCATAATAGCCGGCAAGGAAACTACGATTGAGAGCGATCATTAATTACGGGTGCCTAACAAGCGGCGAACGGGGAAAGGCGACGTCGACAATTTATCCGCGAGATCGACTCGTTACTTAGATGCTGTTTTTTATCAATATGTTTTACTATATAGGTACCCCATCACTAGAAGCTACCACACAGTAGGTGCTCAAAGGGGAATAAAGTCAAATTATTATTTTGTTCCTAATTGAGCACCAAGGTAATATACTGATTGGTGCTCAAATGGGAATATCATTGGTGCTCTGGTGCTCTATACATTGATGCCCTAAACTATGCCCAAGCCGCAAAGGTACAAGGGTTCGATTTACCAGAACACCGAACTGCGCCAAAACAATCCATACATTAAGGAGTCAAGTGGCGTGTGTTTAAGGCTCGCCGCACATTGAACCCAGCCCAGGCAAAGCACAACTGTAACACGCGTGTAAAGGTTTGCCGTACCGCATATACAGTATGGTAGAGCTGTCCATTAATATAAATTATATAATTTGAGCTCTAAGTAGGTTAAAATATAAGTAATTATTTTTGTTTACCATCTGTCCAATGAAGAGGTTTTGGTCGTGTAAATATTATACACTAGACATTGCCCGCGGTTTTATAGCCTGTGTTACTTCTGGATAAAGGATAAAGCAACTTTTTAATGGTGAAAGAATTGAAATTATAAGAACTATACTGTTGAAACTTGGTATGTAGATGTATTCTGTGAACCGCATTAAGATTTTCATACAAAAATATAAAAAAATACAATAAATTTTGGGGGTTCCCCATATTTAGAACTGACACTCAAATTTTTTTTTCATCAAACCCTTACGTGTGGGTTATCTATGGATAGGTCTTCAAAAATTATATTGAGGTTTCTAATATCAATTTTTTTCTAAACTGAACAGTTTGCGCGAGAGACACTTCCAAAGTGGTAAAATGTGTGACTTCTAAAATAAGAGAATGATGAAACTAAAAAAAATGTATGATGTACATTACCATATAAACTTCCACCGAAAATTGGTTTGAACGAGATCTAGTAAGTAGTTTTTTTTTAATACGTCATAAATCGTAAACCGCAATTTACCAGCATTTATTATTAAAACATCGATCAAAGTTACAACGAACTACAAGAACTTTTATATTATCTTACTTGCTGCTACGGAACCCTTCATGGGCGAGTCCGACTCGCACTTGGCCGCTTTTTTTTGTGCCTGTAATTAGGTTTATTTGAAATAAAAAACATTTATTTGATTTGATTTAATACAGATGTCCTCCAGTGTCCAGAATCTACTTACTAGAGAGTAAAATAATTTTTAAGGCCCAGTTATGGCCTTAGTAAAGTGATATACATTTTGTACCTCAGGGTAAACAAAGAAGACTCCACGCCAGACGCCACGAGTAAAAACTAGCGGAGTAGAACAATAACCTTTTATTATGACCCCTTTTAATTAACCGTATAATGTGTTAATTAACATTTCGTTACCAATTTGGTCGACTCCACCCTTTTAATTTACTGACAAGTAACGTCATCTATCTTCTTTTAATCGAAGTACTACATCACCTTCTCATGAACAGCACGCTATCTAACTAGTACACGCTATGTTCAATAGATGGCGCTGTAAAACTGGGCGATATCATTTAATTACAAATGCCGCAAATGCGTTCAAATCTTGTAATTTTTTTGGTTTTATTTGTGTATGAGGTAACTTAAATTAATTGAATACAAAACTTATTGAATTTTATAGTAATAAATATTAGGATCCTCCTGTGCTCACTTGCCGGGGACCCCTGACATTTTGCCAGTCTTGCCACCCTATTGTTACGCTATGGAGCACTCTCAGATATGCAGATCATCAGTATAGTTTTCAAACAAAATCTTAATAATTTTTTTATAATTTTTAACGCATTTTACGCATACGAAGCTAAATAAATTAAAAATACTGTCATTTTATTGTTCGGAATGGAAATCATAATTTTGACATATCATTATGAAATTCTCAAAAAGAAAAATGAAAGATCCACTGTGATCAATTAAGTACAAAAATTATGATTCTATTTTTAGTACATTTGGATGTTCTTTATTTTCTCATAATTTAAACTTATTTGTCATCTTAAAAAATTAAATACAAGAGAATTATTATTGATCATCAGTCTATTCATATTTTTACAATTTTGTCGATTTAACCTTTTTATTCTGAATGCGGGAATAAAAGACTTTTTTAAATCGCTTTTCTGGCAGAATTTAGGATAGTCCCATTTATATAATTATATTATTTGCACACCCCGGATGAGACAATAATAATTAATTAATTATTCCTCGACATGTTTCTTCTTACATAATATATTATGTTCATACAGTTTTTTTAAGAACATTGTAAAACATCACAAGGTAAAAATTCAAAATTTATTATTTGTCAAACATAGGTATGATGTCTAAGATATGGTGCTAATTTATAAATAATCCAGTATCACTATGTTTTGCCCAAAGAACAGTATAATACCTTTATGGTTTTGCCTTGATATTAGGCGTACAAATTTGATAACTTATAGATAATACTTATCATAGATTTGTGGAAATTAATTGTTTAATAATAATAATAACAGTTTTTATTAATATATATTAATGAATAGTTTGACAAAGAAATCGGACTCTTGTGTATTTACCTAAAGTTTGTTGTATCTGTCAGAAAATCATTTACTGAATAGTAAGCTTTCAGAACAAGAAAATCTTTGAGCTTCTTTTTAAATGTACGTATATCATCACTCATCTGTCAATTTAATGTTGTGCAAACCATCATAATGAGAGATTTGAAGAAATATCGCAATAAATTACACTTAAAAATGTCATACGATCCCAATAAAGTACGTTTTTTGCTATCGTGTATTTTGACATTTCTTTTCAATCCTACGAATCGAACCACGATTGTGCGATCCAGTGGGGAGTACGAATTTCTCGTATCCAAATGTATCTAGTGCGTGTTCATCTTTGCTTGTAAATCCGAATTCCAACTTTGCAAAGTAATTGTGAGTGAGAGTGTTATGGACAGGTATTTCCCGATTAGATTACCCATTTAAAATGAAATTTTGTTAATACGTTTTTTATCAAAAAGAAAAAAGAGAAAAATGACGAACAATTAAATATGCACGAAGAACTTAAACAAAGCGCCATTTGGTTGATGCTGAAACGTATCTCCTTTTTTTTGGCAGTGCTACGCAAAGTACTCTGTGGTGCTTCGGCCGACCGTTGATATTTTCCATATAAACACGGCTTTTCTACCGAACGTACACAGCTGCCTAAAAATTATTATTGACAACACTGCACTAACGACCAAAACTCATAAAATCAAAAAAATGTCAACTGCAAAATTCTATAATTTTAACACGAATAGTTGAACTTATTTGAATTAAAATAATATAAATTAAATTATTTCTACAGTATTCGTGTACGCATAGTAGTATCTACGTCTAGTATAAGCTACGTGTGAAATCGAGCAATATAAGATTGCCATTCATTTTCAGTGTTTAGTATAGTCGCGTCATTCGAGGCGCGACTAAGGATTCACCAGAGGATGGGCAGCAGCGTTCTCTGAGTATTTAAACAACCAACTGCGATCGCCAACCCGCCTGCCAAGCGGGGCGATTATGGCATGTCTCCCCCCCTCCTTGGGGGAGGCCTTTGTCCAGCAGTGGACGTCTTTTGGCTGAAATAATGATGATGATAATTCGCGGCGTGTCGGTCGTGCGCGTCTGACATAAGTTGTAGCGTAAACTGTAACGTAACATCAATAATTCCTTTCAGAACTACGGCAACGCGAACGCCGCCGGCAATGCGGTGGCGGGCAACGAGAAGAAGTGATACTGTGGCTGACGCCGCTCCGCCTCACAACAACCA
Organism: Asteroscopus sphinx; assembly: GCA_949699075.1. Taxonomy (NCBI): domain Eukaryota; kingdom Metazoa; phylum Arthropoda; class Insecta; order Lepidoptera; family Noctuidae; genus Asteroscopus; species Asteroscopus sphinx. The sequence continues at coordinate 17,373,128 of OX453024.1, forward strand.
CGCTAAAGACGCCTTCACACGCCCGCTCCGACACTACTGCTCCAACACACAACGAAACCGACTCACAAAGCGACTAAAGTGTATTCAGTTCATGAAGGTTTTCATGACATGTCTGACAACGTTACAAGTTACACCTAACTTAAACTAATGATAGATTATCTAAAATTCTAAACAATTTATTTAGCCATACATATTATATAATAAAAATAACAGAGAACACAATTATGTATACAACCTTATTCTTAGTTTATACTAAACCTCTTAAGGGGTCATTTATCACAGAATCACAGTAACGATAATGTACGGCGTCCAACCGCGTATCACATAAACACGGGCTTGACGGAACATTTGTTGGGCCGTTCTTTGTAAACGTCGCGCTTTGTGATTCTCGTGTACGCAGCGTGAACATTTTGACAAGTGGAATTTGTTCTGCAAGAGAGGGTGGAAATATATCTCGGCAATGATAATTTTGCTGTGAAACTGTTCTGTGGTTCTTTGATTAAGCCTGCTGTAAGTTTAGTTGATGGTTGGTTTTTGTTAGTTATTGTTTGAGTTTATTCTAGAATGCTTACGTAGTACCTTTGCAATGCGTATCAATAATGAGGGATCTGGTTATTGTTACTTATGAAATCCGAGTCACTGGTTCAAATCACACTAGAGCGTCTGGACTTTTTGTGTTTATTTACGCGGCCGTAACGCTTTTTCGTGACAAAAAATATCCTAATACCCCCCGTCTATATAGAAGTTTCACTTCAAAAATATGTATAGATGACATTGGTGTCGATTATCTTGTTCACGGACTAAACTTATTTTAAACTATCGCTCTCTTTTACTAATAATAATAATGTCCTCCCGGCCGAATTTCGGTCACGGCGGCCAATCTCAACAGAGACTAGCCATCTGCGCGGGACATATTATAGTGTAAAAGTGTGTGCGCAAACATATGTGCACTCTCTATTCCCTCACTCTCATAATCCGATGGGACGGCAATTCGACACGACCGGAGAGAGATCAGGCGCAGAACCGACGGCTTTACGTGCTCTCCGAGCCACGAAGGGGTCTCGATGTGTAACGAAACGGTCACCCATCCACAGACTGACCGCGGCTTTATAAATGCTCACAATGTCATGTTAAGTCTCATCGATGAGTACATCGATAGTACTTACAGTAGTAAGTAAATAATGAATTATGAACAAAATTGCTAGGTCTGGGCCACGATGTTGTTCGCCATTCGATTGCACGAGTTTACTATGGGTTGGCAAATTAAAAGGTATCCCATTCGTTAGTGTATTAGTTCAATTATCCATCTGTAAAATTGTAGCCCAATACACTTAATACTTAAAGAAATATAATCAAAAAACCAATGAGAAGCGCAATACAGAGATAAACCAACCAAGTTAGAATGTGTACTCAAAGTGGGCAGTAGACAAAATAAGTTTGGGAACCACTGGTCTAGTGGTTGCAAGAGCGACTGCTGAGCGTGGGGTCCTGGGTTCGATTGCCGGGTCGGGCAAAGTGTTATTGGGTTTTTTCATTAGGAAAGTCTCAGTAGCCGCCCGGAGTCTGGATTTGTGCCCGGTCAATGGCAATAGCCTCGCCCTCTATTACATGGGACTATAACATAACTGGCGAAATGTGGGTGTATTATTCATACACTAAACAACAAACATAAACATAAACAAACAAACAACATAAATTGTTTGTTGTATTGTTGTTTTGTTTGTTGTTGTCATTGTTTGTCGCAATAAACTTAATTATTATTATTATTTATGAGTATACATTTTTGTATCTCGGCAAAATTTTGCCGGTTTTTAAGAGCAGCACGGGCCGAAGCCAAGTGCTACCCTTAGCGATTGTTGATAGGATGAGATGAGATGTTGTGACTCTGTGATGTGTGTGTGTGATCGTGTGGTTGTGTTTGTGTGTGATCGTGTGGTTGTGTTTGTGTGGTACTGCTGTTTGTGAGTTTGATGTGATGATTTCTGCCTCATTGTCGTCCTGCAAGAATTTTCGGACTATTCTGCACGTGTTTAGAATAGCGGCTTTTTGTAGATTTTGGTAGGTATACGGTGCTAGGTCTAGTGTTCTTAAAGATTGGTGCAGTTGTTTAGGAACGACACCCGTAGTTGACAATACCACAGGAATAATAGTGACATTACTTAATCGCCACATTCGGCTTATTTCCATTTTCAGATCTATATATTTTGACAGTTTTTCCGCTATTGTGTTTTGTAGATTGTGTGTGTTAGGTACGGCTATGTCTATTATTTGTGCAGTTTTATTAATTTTGTCTAGTAGGGTAATGTCTGGTCTATTGTAATGTGTCGTTCTGTCGGTGAGGATTGCCCGGTCATAGTACAGTTTGTGAGTGGTATTTTCAAGAACAGTTTCCGGAATATATTTATAATAAGGTGTTGGTGGCGTAGAAATTAATTTATATTTTATTGCTAATTTTTGGTGGATTATGTTGGCTATTTGATCGTGTCTGTGTTTATAATCTGTCTGTACTATGGCTTTACACGCTCCAGTAATATGTTGAATCGTTTCGGAGGCACTATTACATCTTCTGCAAATATCTGTTGCTAGAGGGACTCGCATGATATATTTTTGGTAGTTACGAGTTTCGATGACTTGGTCTTGTATTGCAATCATAAACCCTTCAGTCTCTGGGAATAGATCGCCACGACTAAGCCATTCGTTCGACGCTAACTTGTCGACGTTAGGTTGGCTAAGGTCTTTGCGATGCCTTCCATGCAGTGACTTCTGGGTCCATTCTAATATTTTTGTCTGTCCATCAATCTGTTTTTCGTTTGTTTGATTGGTTTTATCGAACATGTTTAATGGGGTCAGTTTCCTATCGTTATAAACTATTGCTTTGTGTAGGGATGATGTGGTGCTTTTTTCGTTAAAATATTTTCTTAAAGTACTGATCTGTTTATTGTGTAGATTTGTTATGTCTATGATACCTCGTCCTCCCTCTTTCCTTGATAGTGTCAACCTCTGTACACAAGATCTAGGGTGGTGTTTTCTGTGTTTAGTCAAGGTGGTGTTAATGATGCGTTGTAGGCTCTTAAGCTCCGTTTTGGTCTAGCTTATAATAAATAAATAAATATTTTTGGGACATTTTACACATCACCTTCTAGTCCCAAACTAAGCAGAGCTTGTACTATGGGTACTAGACAATGGATATAATACTTAAATACCTTTTTTTTTTTGTAAATACATACTTGTAATACATAAGCAACACCCAGACCAACACAAACACTCATGTTCATCACACAAATATTTGTGTCCTGTGGGAATCGAACCCACGACCTCGTGATCAGCAGTCCGACACTCGAACCACTAGACCACAGAGGTTGTCAAATAAAAAAAAAGAAAATACAATAAGAAAATAAAATATAATATATTATTAATACCAAAAGAATAGGTAAGGACAGGTATCGCATAGCTATTAATTGCTTTAATAGTGTTTTTAGAGTGCAATTGAGTGTTAAAAATGGATTTAAGTCGATGTTTAAACTGTTGCGTTAGTGTATTTTTAATTTCTTTATGTTTTATGAGCCTACTTTGAATGTATCCGAGATATTTGTATGTTCCGTTTTCATCTAAGGAATCTATTGTTTCTCCTGTTTGAGTCGTGTATGAGTGTGTGTAAGTTTTACCTGCTCTAACTGAATTAATCTTGCACTTATCAATACCAAATTCCATTCCTATATCACATGAAAATTGGTCAGTGGTATTAGCAAGTTCATACAACTCTTAGTATGAACAACTTTTACTTTGAGACCAATGCAACCCTGAAATGGCAAAAAAAACAGCTGCTCCCTTCATTGTATCGATTTATGTGAATACAAATGTAAAAACAGCTGATATTTTTTTCGCGATTTCAGGGTTGGTCCCATGTAAAAGTTGTTCATAGTAATCATAGTTCATACTGATGAATACAATGAGTCCTCAAGAGGTTTTCAGTTAGGTATTTCAATAACACGTTTTACCTATACAGACGAATTGATAGCCTACTCCTTTTTGAAGTCAACCACATAATTTTATTGTCACAAACTTTTAATCCGTTATCTCTGGTCACGATCACGACTTGCTAATTCACAATACCTGTACAAAATAACTAGACGAACAATTTCTGTACGGAGGAGTTGGACACTTCAAACACGAACTTGACAAATTATTTAATTCTTTACCTGAATTGTGTAGGTACCTTCTTTACCTATACCTATCATAGTTAATACCTTTGTTAAGCTATCGTGTTTCTAGTAACCCTTATCTCGCCAGGTTATTACCCGCACGGTTATTAACTAGTTAACTGTAATCCCAAACGTGCTTGCTTCTCTAACGGCCAAAATTCATATCCAATCTATCCACGATTTGCCCTACTAGAGATAGGAATTTGACATAAGCTCCATACAAAATATGTCCAATAAAAACTACCGATCTATTAGTACCTAATTAAAATTTCTATCAATCTTTCTATTTAATAGAATAAGAACGCCAAAAATCCACTATACGTTGCTTTTTTCGTAAAACAAATGTGTGAGGGCTCTTAACGGCCTGTTATCCCAATTTGCGTCTTGCGAAATTCGGTCTAAAATAGTCAAATTGTGATAAAGAAACCGGAAAAAAATATATGTTACAGATACATGCTTATGATAGCGAATTTAAAAGATAAAAACAAGATACATTGTATTTTTGTCGATTGAAAAAAAATCCGAAACAATGCCGATTATAAAAGCATTTTTCGTTTTAATGTTCTAAATACAGCACGAAATGCTATAAAAATTACATGCAATAAAAAGATAATGGTATTAAAAAGTAATTCCTACAGTTAATTTTTTGATATTAATAGTTATGTTTTAATTAAAATTTAAATAAGTGAAATGGCTCGCGCACAACGCATTTAGTGACATTTTAGTGTCCATCCGGACGTCGTCAAGGGTGGACCTGCGTCGCCTTTTTACGATGCGCTTCCCCCGCTTTTGTTCGAAATGCAAAATAAATGAAACAATAAGCGCATCGAGAATAAATACGTCGCGCTGAATTGGCGGGGGCTGGGGTAGCGTTGTTTAGCTCACAGGTCTGGGATAACCTCGCCTTAAGGCCGATGTTCATCAATGTTAATTCTCTGATTAATCGTACAATTACTCGAAAAATGTACTGAAATTGTGGGTAAATGGTCGTTTAACCAGATTATTATCGTTTGTGAAATCAATCCTAAGTACGTGGGACACTCAGAAAGTTTTGCGAAACTAAAAAAAATTGTTCTATACGTACATATATTTTTATCAAATCTTTTCAAAGTACTTTCCACCAGCCTCTATACAAAGATTCATGCGCCTAAACCAGTTTTCAAAACACTTTTTCCAGTCCGCCGGAGACACCTCGTTTACAGCCTGCTCGAACGCAGCCAGCGCATCTTCCGGCGACGAAAATTGTATCCCTTTGAGCTGATTTTTTATTTTTGGGAATAAAAAGAAGTCACACGGTGCTAGATCAGGGCTGAAAGGATGGTGACCCAGGAGTTTGACTGGCGTGCTGTCCAGGAAGTCCCTCGTTTTGAGTGCGGTGTGCGCAGGTGCATTGTCGTGGTGGAGCAGTAGCCCGCGGAGCCCTGTGTTTGGTCGCTTGTTGCTTATAACAGAGAAAACTTCTGGCAAACATTTGGTAGTATACCATTCGGCATTAATGCTTCTTTGATCCCGTAAGGGAATTGATACCAAGTGGCCAGTCAAATTAAAAAAGCTCGCGATCAAAATCTTACCCCCGCTTCTAGATCGCTTCACTTTGGTAGGCGTTGGCTCATTTTGAAACACCCAAACAGTCGACTGGCGCTTGGTTTCTGGGTCGTATTGATAAATCCAGGACTCATCACCTGTAACGATGTCGTAAACACGCCGAGACGAGCCTGCTTCAAATTTGTTAAGCATATCACGGCACCATTCCACCCGGGCCTGCTTCTGAGCATCGGTGAGGTTGTGCGGCACCCAGCGTGATACTATCCTCCTCACGCGAAGATGGCTGTGTAGAATCTCGTGAACGCTTCCCGATCCAATCTTCAATATGTGTTGAATCTCCTGATATGTAATTCGCCTATTGTCTTGGATTAAATTTTTCACTGCTAGCACGTTTTCTTCGGTAACAGCCGTCAAAGGGCGACCGCTTCTTTCGTCATCACCCAAAGTTGGTCGACCGCGCTTGAATTCGTTATACCAACGATACACGGTTGCCTTGGAAGGGCCTTCATCCATGAATGCCATTTGAAGTCTATCGTACGATTCATCCGGTTTCAGGCGACACTTGAAATCGTATAAAATCTTTCCGGCGGCGGCGGCGGCGGCGGCGGCGGCTCTAAAATGTTTCCGGCGCAGATCCATATTTCAGTGAGACACAATACTTTGAATTAACTCGCAAAAAATGTGGAGGGAAATTTTGAAATTGGAACTTACTTATTTTTACTTATAAATAATCATATTTTCGAAAAACATTATAACTGGCCAGTCTCCCATATATAAAAACTTTTTTTCGCAATACTTTCTGAGGGGCCTGGTATATCTAAATAAAATTATCAAGATGGATTCCACGACATTGTATCAAATACCTGTCTAACACACCAAGGCTGTTTTAGCTTTAAAATAACTAATAATTTTGTTCGATCTTTAGATAGTTGTTATAGTTAGGTGTTTTTACATGTTATATTTATGGCTGTAAACGCATCAACGATACGTGAAAAATCACTGTGTATTACATCAATTAAAAAAAAATATATAATAAAAAACACAGAAAACATAGCCAAGGAACCCATGAGAAGACCCTGAGATATAGTTGCCGGCACGAGTCGTGAGCACAGATTCCACTACGTAAGTATGTTCCCAGTACAACAGACCAGAAACTGGCACTTGCATTGGCTTAATTACATGATAATGCATAATTAAATATATGTAGAAAACGGAATACTAGAATACGGTGACGACAGAGACTATTACGCAGGTATAATTTGTGCTCACGTTTCGTGCCGGGAACTATACGTCTTGAACCTTCTATTGTCGCATAAAAATAATGGTCGTAACATTGAAATAATGAGCAAAAGAGAAATTATCTGAGACCTACTTCACGCTTAAAGATTACGTACGCTAAAAAGGAGTACTTAGGTATCATTCATCTACCCCTAAAATACGTAATCACGATTTTTGTATTCTTTAAAAATTGAGATATATATCTAGACTATTTTTTTACTAAATTTCATTTACTTATGTTTATAACTGGAGAAGTTATTAAGCTGTAAAGGATTAGGACAGACGGACAGACGGACAGACGGACGGACATGACGAAACTATAAGGGTTCCTTGTAGGACTACGGAACCCTAAAAAGGGGTGTTAAAATTACCAGGATTTTTTTTCCTGGGGTCACACTTGACACAAGTCGTCTATGGCTAAGCAAATGGGTTATGAATTTGTCATTATGTGTTTGTTTACATAGATTTCTCATGAACTATCTTTTGGTCTGAGGAACTAATGTAGGATATTTAGGAATGTAAAGGGTGTTAAAAAGGAGACATAAAATAGAAGTGTGCCTGCGAATGGGAGCTACTTAAGTTCCTTGCGAAAGTGAGAAACATGGTCATATTTTAAGAGACCAAAACCAAAAAGTTTAATGTTTCGTTCGAATCGGAATTTGATTCAACTCAGCTTATCTCATTCCACTGCTGGACATAGGCTTCTCCCAAGTTGAGCCACAACACTTGGTTCTCTCGCCCGTCCACTTGGCTGAGGGTCGCCCTACGCTGCGTCGCTGCTGCCGATTCGCGGTCTAGGACTCGTCTGATCCAACGGCCATCGGTCTTTCAACGGATATGTCTGCCCCACTGCCACTTCAGCTTGCTGATCCTACAAGTTATGTCAGCCATAACAGTGAGTCAGTCAGTCAGTCAGTTATGTTTTCTCCTCAGGATAATCTCTTTACAGATCTTATCCTTCAAAGAAACTCCAAGCATATCCCGCTCCACAGCTAGTGGAGCGAATTTGAATTTGATTATCATTTAAGCTTTAACGGTGATGGAAAAACAACATAAGGAAACCAAAGACTTTGAATAAGGAAACTTATACAACTGAAAAAAACAACATAAATTTCTCCATCGGTCCTTCAAAAGACATGGCCAGCCCACTGCCACTTTGGCTTACTGATTCTACAAGCTATGTTGGTCACTCCGGTTCTTCTCCGGATAATCTCATTACGGATTTTGTCCTTCAAAGAAACTCCAAGCATAGCTCGCTCCATAGGTTGCTGAGCGACTTTGAATTTGTACACTTCACATCTTCTTCAATTATATCAACATGTCGAGCAATAACTATTTTATTGTTAATCAAAACTCTGTATCCTACATCTGTGTAACCAAGTAATATTCCTAACTCAGCCTTCTTATCCCATTTCGATATTCTTTTAACTTCTGGTACTCTTACAAACATTCTGCTTCCATACATTCTCAAATTATCCATAGATGGTTTTCTCTTAAAAAATATTTCATATGGAGTCTTCTTTTCGAAACTATTTGTCAACGTGCGATTTTTCAAATAAGCAGCAGTTTTGACAACATCCGGCCAATAACATCTGTCAACTTTTGCGTCCGCTAAGAGGCATCTCGCCATATCCATTAATGTTCTATTATAAGAGGGTGCTGTGTAAAAATGTCCCAAAGATATTTATTTATTTATTTTAAATTTTTACTTTCAAATTAACAGTATTTCTAATAAGGTAATGACTTAAACAAGTGTTCTGTAAGTTCCTATGGTGATAACTTGGATAAATAAAAAAAGGCGGACGGTATCTCGCTAAACAATAAGTGTAGTCCATAATAAGACGGCTCGCTTAAAAGTACGGACTGGCACGCACACATTCACACCCATAGTAAGACAGAAAGCCGCGATTACGCAACAAATCTCGTCTGACGGTAGTCATTGTCGTAGTGTCACAAATAAAATAACGATATATATCTGGTGTGTTAAAATGCTGTCGAAATTATAGTGGATTTAGGAAAAAAATATGGCTTCAATCTTTTCTTAGCGAGAATTCGTCCGCCTTTTTTTTTTCGTCTAAAGGCACAAACAATAAAACAAACAAAAAGGAAAAGAGCATTAATAAAAAATTAAATGCCAAAGGGCCACCAGCTCAGCATAACGTTAGGTAGCCGTACAGGTACTGAATACCCAACGCTGATTTTAAGCTGCGACCTACGAGTGCCATACGCTCGAAACAAAATGAAGAAATAGTGCAATTACAATTATAATGAAGGTTAATAGTAGTTTATGAAACTGTTGCATAATAGGGGTTATTAAAACACGAGTGTGAGTTTAAAAACCGAGCCGTAGGCGAGGTTTTTAATAGTATCACACGAGTGTTTTAATACCTAGTTATGTCAGTTTCAAGTCAAAATCTTGGTAACATTGTCGCATCGATATATATGTACTACGTGGTTACATAAAGTTATGGTTCCGGAACCACACTGTCATCTGTGATTAGTTCACTTGACAGCTGTCTCGCGAACACACGTAAATTTTATCAACGGTTGCGTCAACTGAATTTGGAACATGCTGCTTATATGAGATCGCGTGTCTATACATTGTCGTTTGTTTTTCTTGATTTTTCTGGTAAAAGATTGTTCGTCATTTACGTTGCTGTAAAATCCAGAAATTCAGGCGGGGTCATATTCTCCTCACTTCAGTATCACTGCTGTTGTCAGATATTTTTGCCCAGAATAAAACTTTAGGCTAAAAAAAATTAGTAAATAATAGCGTAAACAATCAAAATAAATTCACAAGTTATGACGACCAAATCCAGTAGGCAATGGCGCGCGGCCGAGCACGCCAGTGGCGACCTATGCAGACGACACAGCTATTCTTGCATGTAGCCATTCAAATTCAAATGTTTATTTATTTTAAATAAACCTAATTACAGGCATTATTGAAACGTCACGCGCTAGTTGCATGGTTCCAAATTGTGGGTCCTATGCAGAAGAACCGGCAAGAAACTCCATGGATATACTCTTTTTAAAATAGGTTATTGTTAATTACATCAAATTTATTCAAATAATGTGAGTATAATGTAGGTTAATGTCGGAAATAAACAAGAGTTTAAAAGTGAGAATATTGCCTTTAGAAATAAACATAAAAAGAGTTGCCATAGTATCTAGGAGCTGACCTTTTTTTTTTTTTTTTTTTTTTTGCCGTGGGGAAATCCTCATGGACGCGCTCCGCCCGGGGTAGGCGGAGCCAGTGTCGGACTCTTACCGACTAAAACCACCACGGTGTTCCTTCAACTACCTTAGCCGGGGGCGTGGGAACCCGTGAGTATTCACACAACCACCCCCGACAGGTCCTGGCCCGCCACAAGCAGGCGAGCCCCTTCTCCCCGTGCGGCCTTACGTTGGCCGCACCCTCCTTTGTGGCGCACACGGAACACTGCACGCCACCTCACCTCATGGGCCTTTACCAGCTGTGCCAACTACGCCGGCTGTGCCAGCTACGCCAGCTGCTGGTCGGGCAGCAGACTACCCCGAGTCTGCTGCTCGCAGGCCCTACCTCCCGTAATTTTTTATAGAGGTTTTCTTCCTCGCGGTCCGGGCGGTGAAGCCAAGACCCTCGGTCCCAAGAGGCGCGAGAACACTACTCAGCGGGCACTCCTGGGGTTACGAGATCGACGGGGGCAGGGAAAGACAGTCCCCCCGCTGCCTGCCCAGTGGCAGGGTGAGTGCACACCGGGCCCGCCCCTGCTCCTCCACTGTGCCCTCTGCTGATATCAGAGGGACACGTGCAGCAACTCCCTACTGGCCCAGAACGGGCCCCTCCCGTGCCAGAATATTCGCCACAGGCAATAAAATCCCCCGAAGGTTAATCCCTCGGCAGGATTTTATTGCCCGTGCCCAGGATGCACCGGCCAAACAACTGCTGATCCCTCCAGACGTGTCCAGAAGGACAAGCAGCCATCAGGCACACGTGGAGGTTTTCTGGCCAGCACCCCATCTAGGAGCTGACCTGTCCCGACAGACGGCACCCGTTCACCAGCATGACGCGAGCATCAGCCATCGCTTAACTCAATCATGTTGAAGGGAACTTAATGACCCGACACTAACGCCACCATCAGCATGACATTTAAGTGAGCAATTGAGCATGACAGACTCATACTGCTAGACAACAAATAGGCAGGAATATATAGAATTACAGTAAAAACATTAATGGCCACATAGTACATACTAATATTATAATCACCTATTAAAAAGTTATACCAAGCGATAAACCATTGTAATTTATTATAAGATGAAATTTTATTCAATATTAATTCTTCTTAATTATTTTTGAAACTTTTACCATTGTTGTCAGTTGCACTAAAACAAAAGATGTTGCAATTTGATTTCAGATCGCGTTCTTGATATAACCATGAAGGACCACGGATCCATTCAGGAGCAAATTTTACAAATTGTTCGGGCAAACTGCGTCGAAAACAAATATCAGCAGCATTATCCTCACTGCTGACATGATACCAACAGTTATCAGTTATTTGGCTGACCCGATTTGCAATGAAAGTTTTTTGTTTATATGACGGCGTCTGAAGCCATGACAGAACAACACTAGAATCGCTGAGTGCAATCATTGAACAATCTAATTCTTTTATATTTTTAACGACAAAATTAACAAGCTTGGACAGCAGCACGGCTGCCATAAGTTTAAGTCGACATCAATGGTTTCATCGGAGCAACCTTTGATTTGCTAGTTAGCAACCGAACTTTGCCATTGCCCGCATTATCAGTGCTGCGAACATGAATACAAGCTGCGTAGCCTAGGGATGACGCATCACAAAAGGCTATAAGCTGAACTGAATTAAAATTTATTAAAAAAAAATGTCGTTCAATTCGCACCTCTGAAAGACAAGGCAAGGTTGAAAAGAATTTATGACAATGTTGTTTTAATTCGATTGGTAAATAATCGTCCCATTGTAAACTTAATTTCCACAAGTCTTGCATAATACACTTGGAAACAAACGTAAATGGCGATGGTTTTAATAAAATTGGAGAAACGTATCGGCTAGTTTCGTCCCTAGAGTTATTTTCAATAAATATTTTTTCAACAAGAACGTCTTGCGGATTTGAATGTTGAACCTCGCACGGCGAAGATTCAACTTCACAAAATCGTTGGAGAGAATCATTGAGGAGATTTTCCTCGACAGTAAACGTTACTGCATGCAGGGAAGTAGTGGCAGTGGTCACGTGAAGGTCATTATTTCCTGACTGACAGAACCTTCCCGTAATCACATAACCAAAAATGCTACTTAACGCGACGGGTATATTAGACCCAAAGTTTAATTTCTTACCGTCATAAATGTACGGAAAAATATCACCGGCTAAAATTATATCTATTTTTGAACGGTTATAAAATTGCGGATCAGCTAATATAAAATTTCGATATTCCTCAATTACATTTTGAGGTAATTGTACTGTAGGCAAATCTCCAGTTAATTTAGTAAGCACAACAGCGTCAATATTAAAATATGGTTCATTACAATGACGCGGTTTTATAGTAAACGAAGTCATACCATGATTTTTTACACTTTCACCCGCGATTCCAAAAATATCAAAATAACATTTACGCGTTGACAACCCTAAGCGTTGTAAACAATCAATAGAAATAAAGTTAGTCTGAGCGCCAGAATCTATCAAAACACGACACGGCTGATAAGAATTGGTTTGATCTAAAATGTGCACCACTGCTGTACCTAATATGACTGTGCTAGGGTGTGTATGAACAGAAGCGGCATGGCTACTGTTACTCACACAGCTAACATTCGGTGCGGGAGCACTCAGTGACGTCTGTGGTGACGATAATTTTGCATTAGATGCGCTCGCGTCGCTGTGGTGCAAACTCAAAACCGGTTTGTTATTGTCAAGATGCAATAATACGTGATGTGATTGTTGACAAACTAAACATTTAAATTGACTCTTGCATTCATTAATAGTATGGTTCTGTTTAAGGCAATTATGACATAACTTAAGTGCATTAACACGGTCAATGCGCTTATGAGTGGATAATTCACGGAATTTGTCACACCTAAATATCATATGATCGCCGTTACAATGCCAACATGAAAATGTGTTCTGAGAAGAAGATGCATGAGTGAATGATCTAGTTTTATCAGTTTTGTTAAATGGCTGCCGTTTATTTTGTTGCAAGTTCACGGAACTTGAACTACTAGTGTAAGACTCAGAGTGATCGAGCACTTTAATATGATTGTGAACAAAAGTTATCAAATCATTGAAAGTTGGAACCGATTTTTGATACAAACTTTGTTCAAATAATTTTCTTGTTCGAGAATCTAAGGCGCGAAGTGCAATGTGACACATTACATAACTATTTATGTTTTCAATATTTAACGCTTGAATTGCTTTAAAAGAATGCTCAAATGTTTCAATGAATGTATTTAATTGAGTTGAAGACTCCTTATTTATCGGCGTAAAACCCAACATTTTATCCATGTACCTACCTAACAACATGCGGTTGTCTTGGTACTTATCAAGGAGACTTTTCCAGACTAAATCATAATTACTTGCAGTGATTGGTAAACTTTTGACAATATTTAATGCACTGCCAAGTAAAGGAAAGTAGATAATGGTACTTATCGATGTTTGGTATGTGTGGTTGGCTATGATAAATTCAAGAAGCCAAATTTAAGAAGTGTTTCATGCAAAGTTTCTTTTTGTGATTTTTTCAAATAGAAAGTAGCTAAAAGAGCATTATTTGCTGTGACCATTTTTCTCTAAGGTCAATGACCTTTGAACTAAGACGTTTTAAGTATTTTTCCGTTTTCTCTCTATAACTCAAAAAATTATAAGCACATTATACTCGAAATAATTTTAAAAGGGAGTTTTCACAAAGGTCTATCAATGTGGAAGATTATAAGTTTCTACGTTGGATAGTTTAGAAATGGCAGGGGGGGGGACACATTGCAAGCCACTTTGGCGGGCTATATTTCGCAGATGGTACACCTGATAAAAAAGTGGTGTATGAAACATTACCTTCATTTTAGTAGACCTATTCAATGATACCCCATACGAGGGGGTGCAGTGAAAAAAAAATTTGCATCCCCATTTTACATGTATGGACGCCACCCCTAAAATACGTAAAAACGATGTTTTTATTCTTTTAAAATTGAGATCTATATGTAGACTATTTTTTAACAAAATTTCATTTACTTATGTTTATAATTGTAGAAGTTATTAAGCTGTAAAGGATTAGGACAGACGGACAGACGGACAGACGGACAGACGGACAGACAGACAGACGGACAGACGGACAGACGGACAGACGTATAGACGGACAGACGGATGGACATGACGAAACTATAAGGGTTCCTTGTTCCTATAAGGGAACCCTAAAAAAAGGTTGGACCACAAAGTCACGAACTCAGCATTACCCGCCGATGATTAAATTATCAGTTAGACAATAGACATCTCAGTGAGGAAAGGCACAATTTTGAAGATTGGTATTATCAAGCCCAACCAGCCTTATTAGGTCTTCACCCTTTCGGTTATTTTTATTTCTTTTAATTTTGTCATTTTTGATTCATGAATTTATACTAACTGACATCTAACAAAAATCGAACTAACGGCGTTCGCACAGGGAACCCCTCAGTGATGGATCAGACAAATAAAGTATGCTATAAAAATATGCTAATCGGGTCGGCTGTTGTGTACCTACATGAGAGTTAATACGCGGTCTTTAGCCTTGGGTATTGTTATATTTGTGACAATGAAACACAGAGATCCAAAGCAGACTGATTGTTTATTGAAAAAGTATATAGGCGTACCCTCACATTACTTTATATTATACCGTACACAACATTGTCCCCCCTTAACCTAAAGTAAATAACAAATAAACAAGCAAAGTATTCAAACAACAAATGCTATTACCATTTGAATAACAAGCAACAATATCTTAAAACTAATTTTATAATATACATTGTTGATCTGTTTCTTAACAATAATTATCTAAGTAGGTACAACTGTAAAACGTTCCTCTAAAATAATACAAGACCTACTAAGTTTGCTACAACGAAAAAGTATCTTCTAACATTATTATAGTAGTTGTGAGTAGTCTTGTTTACAAAACCAATCGTTCATCTAATATCTTTTATCTTCTTTTCACAATCTACGGCAGCTTTCCGGCGTAAATGAATGTTAACATTTGGCGGTGTTGGCGGCGAACGACTACTGGTTGCGTTAATTATGGGCGACGTAGTTGTTTTGCCTACCAGGCATTCCTCGTTACTTTTTATCGTAGAATCTTTCGTGGAGTCATTCAATGATCCTGCAACACTAACATCTAGTATGCTAGACTCAATGAGTTGCTCTTGACTCGGGCCAGCGAGCGAAAACCTAGATTTCCTAACGTTTTTATTTAGAAACTGATCAATGTGACGCTTATGCACTCGCCCGTCATTAGTTTTAACAGCATAAGTGACCGGTCCGGACCTACGAACCACTACACCATCTGCCCATTTTTGCCTATGTTTGGAGTAGTCACGCATGATGACAGCGTCCCCGGCCTCAGCCTGGCGCAGCGGCGGATTGGTCGCGGCCGCGCGCTGCTCCTGCGCCAGCTGCGCGGCGCGCACCAACTCCGCCGTGTCGGGCCGCAGCAAGTCTAACCGGCCGCGCAGCCGACGCCCAAACATCGCCACGGCCGGCTCGCGCCCCGTAGTGCTATGTTCAGTATTATGGTACATGAACAAAAACTTACTTAGAGCTGTATTATCGCTAACATTCTCGATTGCTGCTTTCTTTAATACTCGTTTGATAGTGCGCACCGCATTTTCGGCGGCACCATTGCTAGCGGGATGATAAGGTGCAACCGGTAAATGTTTTATGCCGTTGTGTTTTAAATATACTGCTAGTTCAACAGATGAAAACGGCGGACCGTTGTCACTGACTAACCTTTTAGGAATGCCAAAACGAGCAAATATTCGCCTAAAGCAATCAATGACAACAGCCGCTGAGGTGGTACTCACTCGCTCCACCTCGATCCATTTCGAGTGAGCATCCACTATAATTAAATAATAACGATTGTGTAACGGGCCTAAGAAATCAACATTAATACGCGACCAGGGCTCCTCAGGCCACGGCCACGAGTGCAACGGTGCGGGCGCCGGCTGCGCGCGCTGTGACACGCACGCCGCGCACTCACCGCAAATACTCTCGATATCATTGTCCAATGTTTCCCACCACACGTAGTTGCGCGCTATCTGCTTCATTTTTACTATACCGGGATGACCGTCATGTATTTCTTTGAGTATCGTCTCACGTAACACCTTAGGTATAACTATCCTATAGCCCCAAACTAAACACCCATGATCAACATGCAATAAATCTTTTCTAGTAAAATAGGGTTTTTCTTGATCGATGTTAACCTTTGATGGCCAACCAAACATCACATAACCAACAATTTTACTGAGGAGAGGATCCTTATCCATCTCAGATTTAATATTCTTAAAACTCAGTGGAAAATTTTCCTCAACAAAATTCAAATAACTACATGCGTCGTCATCCTCTCTATTTCGAACTCTAGACGAAGTTAAAGGGAGACGTGACAATGCATCTGCAAAACTATTTTGCTCTGATCGAATAAATTCTATTTTAAAATCATATGCGGCTAATTTAACAGCATATCTTTGAATCCTACTGGCTGCAGTAACTGGTATGCCTTTATTCTCTCCAAATATGTAGCTTAGTGCACGGTGATCGCTTCTTAAAATAAAAAACCGCCCGTATACATATTGATGATGCCTAGTGACTCCAAATACGATAGCTAATGCCTCCTTATCCAGTTGTGAATAGTTGGACTCGGCAGCATTAAGCGTCCGCGACGCGCAACAAACCGGCCGCTCGCTGCCATCACCGTAACGCTGCAATAATACCGCCCCTAAGCCATAGGGACTACTATCCACAGCCAATATTAGTTGTAAACTAGGATCATAGTGAGCGAGCACTGGAGAGCTACTTAAGACTTTTTTGATTCGTATGAAAGCATTTTCACTTTTGTCGCTCCAGCTCCACTTTACATTGCTCTTTAATAAGTCGTATAATGGCTTTAATACATCACTCATGTTGACGCAAAACTTTGAATAAAAATTTACAAGTCCTAAAAAACTTCTTAATTGAGTGATATTACAAGGAGCTGGCGCGGCTACAATAGCTTTAATTTTCTTGTTGTCTGTGTGTAAACCGTGCTTATCAATTCTATAACCTAAATAAGTCACAGATTCTTTAAAAAATTGACACTTGGAAAAATTTATCCTAAGTCCGTTTTCCTTTAGTCTTTGCAATACGGCCCTTAAATTTGCCATGTGTGAAGACTTATTTTCCCCACTGATACAAATATCGTCCGCAAACACAGTCGTAAACGTTAAGCCACTCAACGTCTCTTCCATTACTTTCTGGAAATTCTCAGGTATACACTTAATACCGAATGGTACACGATTATACACGAATGTGCCGACGTGAGTCGTTATCGCTGTCATCGGCCTTGACGATTTGTCTAATATACATTGTTGAAAAGCGTTTGACAAATCAAGCTTACTATACAATACTCCGCCACCTAATGTTGCGAACAGTTCCTCGATCCGTGGTAACGGGTAGTGAAAGTCCTTTAATCGCGGATTGATTGTCACTTTGTAGTCTCCGCAAATGCGTATATCACCGTTAGCTTTAACAACTGGCACTATTGGCGTACCATAATCCGACCTATCAACTTTGTAAATAACACCTTCCCGCTGTAACCGATTAAGTTCCCTTTCCACGCGCTCGCGCAGTGCCAGCGGCAATGGCCGGGCCTTTACAAATACCGGAGTCTCGTCTTTCAAATGCAGTCGTATATGCGACTTGAATGTGCCGAGACCTTCTGCAAAAACATCAGGGTACTCCTCCTTTAGAGTTTTTGCCATAACATTTTCATTGATCATATAATGGTGACTATTAATTTCACTGCATCTCAATAGATCTAGTTCTTTAATCCAAGTGCGTCCCATTAACGGGGGACCGCCATTTTTTATTATGTATAATTTCAAATTAGTTTTTTTATCGTTAAATGAAACTGTCACCATTATATATCCAAGAGTTTGAATAATATCTCCGGTATATGATTTAAAACTTAAGACTTTATTATTTATCGGCAATTTAAGAAACATTTTATCATAAAATCGTTGTGATATGGCCGAAATCTTACTCCCTGTATCAATTTCGAATTTTACTGACAAGTTTTCAACTGATAATTTTATGTAATACGGACCGTCATCATTAGACTCACAATAATAACTATGATTACTATATATACGACTAAAGTTATAAAAGTTACAATCGTTGTCCGAGTCAGAATCCGTACTAGAGTTTTCAAGATAAAACTGACCTTTATTCGTCCTTTTACCAGAATGACCACTAGTTTCAACTCCACTCCTAGTGCACACAGATTTTAGATGACCTTTTTCACCACACTTGTCACACGTATAATGCTTGTATCGACACCTGCCCTCCACATGGCCGGGCTTGCCGCAGCGCGTACACGAGCGGCGGGCCCCGCCGGGCGGGGCGGCTCGCGTGGCGCGCGGGCGCCCGCTGGCGACGCGGTGCAGGCCGTCGACGCTGGCGGCGGCGCTGGAGCCTGCGCTGGCGGCCTCCGCGGCCGGGGCGCACGCCACGCTCGCATGCCGCTCCGCCGCCTCGAGAGCCAGCGCCAGTTCAACACCCCGCTTGTAATCAATATTCCTCTCTGCAAACAGCCTAGATCGCATCTCCTCGCTGTATAGGCCTGACACGAACTGATCGCGTAAATTAACCTCCAACGACGCGCCGAAATTGCAGGTTTTAGCCAAATGTTTCAAACTTTGCAAGTAAGAACGAATGCTTTCACCCTGCTTCTGCTTCCTCTGCCTGTATACCAGGCCCCTCAGAAAGTATTGCGAAAAAAAGTTTTTATATATGGGAGACTGGCCAGTTATAATGTTTTTCGAAAATATGATTATTTATAAGTAAAAATAAGTAAGTTCCAATTTCAAAATTTCCCTCCACATTTTTTGCGAGTTAATTCAAAGTATTGTGTCTCATTGAAATATGGATCTGCGCCGGGAACATTTTAGAGCTATGATTTTATACGATTTCAAGTGTTGCCTGAAACCGGATGAATCGTACGATAGACTTCAAATGGCATTCATGGATGAAGGCCCTTCCAAGGCAACCGTGTATCGTTGGTATAACGAATTCAAGCGCGGTCGACCAACTTTGGGGGATGACGAAAGAAGCGGTCGCCCTTTGACGGCTGTTACCGAAGAAAACGTGCTAGCAGTGAAAAATTTAATCCAAGACAATAGGCGAATTACATATCAGGAGATTCAACACATATTGAAGATTGGATCGGGAAGCGTTCACGAGATTCTACACAGCCATCTTCGCGTGAGGAGGATAGTATCACGCTGGGTGCCGCACAACCTCACCGATGCTCAGAAGCAGGCCCGGGTGGAATGGTGCCGTGATATGCTTAACAAATTTGAAGCAGGCTCGTCTCGGCGTGTTTACGACATCGTTACAGGTGATGAGTCCTGGATTTATCAATACGACCCAGAAACCAAGCGCCAGTCGACTGTTTGGGTGTTTCAAAATGAGCCAACGCCTACCAAAGTGAAGCGATCTAGAAGCGGGGGTAAGATTTTGATCGCTAGCTTTTTTAATTTGACTGGCCACTTGGTATCAATTCCCTTACGGGATCAAAGAAGCATTAATGCCGAATGGTATACTACCAAATGTTTGCCAGAAGTTTTCTCTGTTATAAGCAACAAGCGACCAAACACAGGGCTCCGCGGGCTACTGCTCCACCACGACAATGCACCTGCGCACACCGCACTCAAAACGAGGGACTTCCTGGACAGCACGCCAGTCAAACTCCTGGGTCACCCTCCTTACAGCCCTGATCTAGCACCGTGTGACTTCTTTTTATTCCCAAAAATAAAAAATCAGCTCAAAGGGATACAATTTTCGTCGCCGGAAGATGCGCTGGCTGCGTTCGAGCAGGCTGTAAACGAGGTGTCTGCGGCGGACTGGAAAAAGTGTTTTGAAAACTGGTTTAGGCGCATGAATCTTTGTATAGAGGCTGGTGGAAAGTACTTTGAAAAGATTTGATAAAAATATATGTACGTATAGAACAATTTTTTTTAGTTTCGCAAAACTTTCTGAGTGTCCCACGTATATGTCTCTCGGCTATCTCTGATCTATCGGGTTCCAAATGATCTTTGACCAACTTCACAAGCACATCAAATGTCTTATCTTCTGGTTGATCCGGGGAACACAAATCGCACATCAAATCGTAACACTCCGGCCCAACTAACGTAACCAACGTGGCCACATGCAAGTTACTTTCAATGTCGTTCAAAGTCATGAACTGCTTAACTCGACGGATATAAGTGTCCCAATTTTGAGTACCGATGTTAAAACTTTCCACTTTTCCGATCGGCATCTTAAAGAAACTTAACACGCGCACGAATACAAAAAAAAAACCGTTTCCTCGTCGCCAATGTTATATTTGTGACAATGAAACACAGAGATCCAAAGCAGACTGATTGTTTATTGAAAAAGTATATAGGCGTACCCTCACATTACTTTATATTATACCGTACACAACAGGTATAATACCCATTAGGAAAAAAAATACCGTAGAAGGAAAACATTGTGAGGATACCTGCATAGGCCGACTTTTTATTTCGGCTGGAAATCCTCAGGATACCCACAGAGAAAATAATCACTACGTTACAAGGATACCTTCCTCTGGGGGAGGCGGAGGGGTATGTCGGACACGTACAGACTAAAACTACACGGTGGCCATCCTAAGCACAAAATAGAGGAGCTCCGGTTACTCCTTGGCACGTCCCGGGAAACAATATTGTTTCCCCCATAGCAGCATGCAACCACCAAATGCTGCGAGAGGACTTGAAATGCTCCCCAGTTAAGGCACAGATGCCCCGCTCCCGTCAGTGATGACGACGAGCTGCACTCAGTGCGCAGCCGTTCGGCATCTCCGCCCCGTTCCAGAGAACCATTAGGGTCCCCCCGTAGTCCGCATCACCACATAGGCGTTTTGCCATCCCGGACTTTAAGGACCGCACCCCCTCGCCCATCGTCAGTGCCACCGTTGCCAATTATAGTTATAAGTCCCATGTAATAGGGGGCGAGCCTATTGCCATTAACCGGGCACTTATCCAGACTCCGAGTCCGAGTTTTTTACTCGTATTTTAATAACCCCTGTTATGAAACTTTTGCATAACGTGGTTTATTAAAACATGAGTACACACGGCTACACATCAAGCTGTAGTATAAGCTGCAATTTCCAGTATAAGCTGACCTCGCATTGTATAGGTTTTCTTTACAACGCGAGGTCAACCTTTACTGGTTTGATACAGCTTGATATGTAGGAGCCGTGTGTACGTGCATAAAATCTGTCATTATGATATTCTCAGTAGCAGCCCGGAGTCTGGATTTGTGCCCGGTTAATGGCAATAGGCTCGCCCCCTATTACATGGGACTTACAACATAACTGGCGAAATGTGGGTGTACTATACACCTCTGCCTACCCCTTCGGGGAAATACAGGCGTGATGTTATGTTATGTTTATTATGATATTACTTTTGAATTTATAATTCGAATTTTACGATACGAGTGTAGATATACGGTTTTATGTGGCTTTATGGATAAAATGAAATACGAGTGTTGTTTACCAGCAAATAGTGCGAATCTCGAGTGAGAGGAAATGGTTCCAATAACATTAAAGTGCCCAGTGCAACATCTATTTCAGACGTCTTTACATTGGCTCTGACGGAACTAAACTAACATTATCTCCAACGTGTGGACGCTAGGCAGAATTACGGGCCAACGCTCGCCCCAGCGTTGGGGCCAACGTGTGGAGCCCGCCTAAACCGGCGGTAAATGTCATGTCTCTGCATAGGTACTAATTTTGATGCTTGTATTTTTGTCAATGTCAAATTCAATTTTTTTTATTTCGAATTAAGCATTTTTTACATGCACTTTTAAAACGTTAATTACGAATCTAGTTGCACGGTTCCAAAAAGTTGGCCCTATGGAGAAGAGCCGGCAAGGAACTCCATAGATACACTCTTTTCAAATAATATATGGTACAATGTTTTGTTACATGTTTTGAAAGAATTGTGTGAGAACAATGTAAGATAATGACTGAGAAAAATTCCCTGAAGCATACTAATTAATGATTAATAATGATTCTAAGTTAAGGCTCGACCATAATTGGGGGGGAACCCAACGACCCGATACTTATCATACAAACTATACTGCCCCATCTCAAATTTCCACCCTGAATTATCTATAATAACATCTTGGACGAATAAAAAAGGCAGACGGAATCTCATGAAACAAAGATTGAAACACTTATTTTTTTCCTAAACCCACTATAATTTCGAAAGCATTTTAACACACCAGATTTATATTGTTATTTGATGCAGGTACGGTCTTAGCAAAAGATGATGAAATAAAAGAGCGTTGGAAGGTATACTTTGAAAGGTTGATGAATGAAGAGAATGTATGGTCTGGCCTACTTAAAGAGGTGCATGTAAATAGGGGTTTGGTGAATGAAATTAGTATGGATGAAGTCAGAAGGGCGATTCGAGGTATGAAAAATGGGAAAGCAGTGGGACCAGATGGTATACCAGTAGAAGTATGGAAATTATTAGGAGAAGATGGATGTTACTGGCTGACTTTATTCTTCAATAAGTTGTTGCATGAAGAAACGATCCCACAAGAATGGTACTCTACTAGAGGATAGAAATTTGACATATTTTGTATGGAGCTTATGTCAAATTCCTATCTAGGGCAAATCGTGGATAGATTGGTGTGACACGTTGGAAAATATATCCCAACGAGTCACACTGTTGCACACTATTATTCCGATTCAGTCACCTACAATAAAATTACGAGTTACAGTGTGACACGTTGGGGAAAAAAATCCCAACGAGTCACACTGTGACACGACTGGGTGTGACTCGTTGGGAACTCACCTGTATTTTATAATAATAAATAAGACCTTTTGAAACAGTTTAATAGTTACATATATTCAGCTAAGTAGTATAAGAACAGTCTGATACCGGAACGCTTATAATGATGACTGCTCGACCTAACTATTGAACTCAGAGTTCAAAAAATCATAATACCTTTAAAAAGAATCACAAAATATCTAAAACATCAATATTACGCACCTATTTTACTTTAGAATAGTTATGAAGTAACGAAAAATCAATTTAATCTCTAAACTGAAGAACTTGAAACTTATTTTCGCTCGAACAAAAAAATCAATGTATGAAATACGAGCTACATCACCTGACGCGTGAGACCGAAGATAATATGTACTTTACTATGAAGAAACTAGCCTAGATTCGTGCGCCGCACGACACCGAATATTTCCGAGATTGGCCGATCGTTGACGAAATGCACTCGATGCGAGCTAATGTCAGCCGGCCGAAGGGCGGTGGGGGTGTTGCCTCTATTGGAGATCAGTGCAAAAAACCATGTACTTTTGTGATTTTGAAAATAATAAATATGTTACCAAATAGTTAGTACTCATAGTATTCTAATTGGGGTGTGTGGTCTTGCGTTTATTCCGTTACATCAGTTACATGTTATAGACAAGCAATATGAATGTTATTCATCTTAATATAAACCTACGTCTTGCATGAATTGATTAGAAATTCAAATATGCAGGAGATATCTTGATTATGATTATAAATGTCTCGTGTACGCTTTGAAATGTTAACCACGTTCAAGTCGTGGATCTACGAACGCTTTTCGGTTCCAGGAATCCTTAAAAGAGCCACTATTTTTATATAGTGAAAGCAAATTAACGTAAAATGACTCATATTTTTTTAATGACGATTTCTTCTGTTTGAGCTACATTTTTAGTTTAGCTTCCTTGAATGATTCGTTTGTTTTACCAGATGTAGTATATGTTTACTTAACTGTATAAAAAAAAAATTGATGTCCTTGTCTCTGTAAAAAAATTCGTAGTGAGTATATTATCACAAACAAAAACTCCGGTGCCAGTATAAGTATTATGATAATATGTAATATTTTTGGAAGTAATGATTTTTTTTAATGAATTGTTACTCATTTTCTTAAAGCTTACAATTAATAAACTCTAGTTAAATACACATCGATAACTTTAAAAACACATAATATATAAGGAAGTTTAACAGTTTGCTATTATTTGTTTATTATTATGATATGCGTTTATAATGGTGCAGGTTAGTTCTACTATTAGTACCTCATATGGAGTAAAAATATATTTTTAAACCTTTTTTAGGTACATATTTTGCTATTTAATTATCTTGCTATTTTCTATTAATAAAATTATTTCAACCCTTACGCACGAACCGGTTTGCTAATAGCTTTATCATGCGTACCGCCAAAGAGTGGAATTCCTTGCCGGCGTCAGTGTTTCCCGAGAAATATAATCTGGTGGTCTTCAAGACTCGAGTGAATAGGTTTTTGCTGGGCAAGCGTGTACCATCGTCGACCGCACCATCGCTTAACATCAGGTGAGGTGGCGGTCAAACGCAAGCCCGTTAAGAATAAAAAAAAAAAAAAAAAAAATTTATAACCTAGCACTTCATTTTTTACTCCATCGAAGGATTTTATGATTATTTGTTAGGTATATCTATTTAATTTTGGTTTAGTACATATCCTATTTAATCATAATATATTACTTATTTGATACATGCACCCTGTCACACAATGTGTTGAATAATCTAAATAAAAATCCCATAAAATCTTGCCAACGCAGACATGTTAACTGTATACTTCACTATCTCGGGCTCTGTATAAAAGAACAATGTATTCCAAGCTGGTCTTCGCATTAGATGCCTCTAAAACAACACCACAGAGTGTGCCAAGTGGGATGTACCTGAGTACAAACTGAGATCAAAACCTTTAACGACAAACCGACACATTTAACTTCAATGTAGACATGTCACAACAATTCGATTCATGCGAAGAAATAACAACGCGAAAACACAGAAAACACCGAATATAACGAGTGATCGTGGAGCTTTCGACAAGAGTAAATAGGATGAGGACGACCTCCCTCTTCTGATTCTTTAACGTTATCGCGTAGAATAAGCGCACTACTTCGCATCAGATTATTGTCTCAGAAGAAGCACTCTTGATCCTTAACGACTCGTCAAAAAATCTGATAAGAAGGTCGAAAGCGCCGGCTCCGCCGCGCGTGTGTGTGTCGCGCGGACGCAGCGTCTCCCAGCGACCCGCCTCATACCAACTTCGAATTAAGCCTCTTCAGTCTAATAGACCAACGATTGTGTTCGTTATAATAGTGATGTGTTGGCATAAGACGCGTGCTTCGTTCAAGTGTTGTTATAGCATGCAACGACCGTCTCCTCGATAGCCCGAGGGTCCTCGAAGCTTCGATGAGACGACGAGTTCTACTTTAACATTTAGATTTTTGTGCATTATGGACTCCGTGTCAGAAGTTTGGAGTGGTTTCATCATTCATTGAAATGACAACATGCAATGGACTGCCAGCGACACCACACTAGGTACAGCCAGTAAGTATGAGTCGCTAATAGGGAAAGGTATAAAATATGCAACATGATGACTATTTTATGCTCGATAGTGTAAAGAGCAACAAGTGTGAACTTTATCTTCGTTTGGTTTCACGTGCTGTGCTTAACCTGTTCGCGTGTAAGGTATCGTGTGAAGCTGTGTACTAGAGTCGCGACCGCGTCGAGCGGCGAGCGAGCGCCGCGCCGTGATCGGGAATGCAAGTGATTAGGAGTGGGCGTTATTTAACGTAATCGGTTTCAGTAACTACTTACGAGGCTGATAATCGTATACGTAGTTTCGTGGACCAGAATGTAACGATTATTTTACGTACCCAGTTCTATGACACTAACGCGACGGCCGGCGCAGCGCGTAAGCGTTTCTTTCTCTAACACAGTAACACATGTGCGTAACAGATTATTTTATGTAGGTACGCAGTTTTATGATACCGGCTCGGCGCGAAAGCGTTTCTCTAACATGTGCGTTTGCCCCGCCATGTCGATGTGTGCGTGCCTATACTATCAACCCACACTAGTACACAGTTCATCGTTCCTTCGGGATATGGCTTATCCGCAAGATAAAAAGAGACGGCATTACGTGGTTTTTTTGCGCACTTTTAACTTTTTTTCTTATTTTTGGAATAAACCGTGACCTTGGCCAGATTTCAAATAGGGCTTTCTATTTTTAGATATTTTTTACTTTTTAAACAGTTGGCGAGATATGATTGATGAATGTTATTGTCTTGTGTTGAACTGCGTTCTTTAAAGTTTTTGAGTGGTTTAGTATAAATGTTTTCTTACAGCCTTACTAATAAAGATTTACCCACGATGTATACCAGAGTTATAACGCTTTCATTACCAATAAATGATTTTTGGCAGTTCAGTTGTATACATCTGTTATAATGGGTGTCAAAATTGTATGAGATATTACGCAACCGTTATTCAGTCCCCGACCCTTGTATAACAAGCGTATATCTTACATTATTTCGATTTTTTTGATAAAATGGATCATGAAGAACAGAAATAGCAAGAAAATTAGATAAACTGTTACCAAAATTTCGTTTCGAATGTCAGGCTATCAGACAATCAGACTTTCGCATGAAATAGATTCAGTAAAATAAATGCAATACTCCCATTATTATTCGCCATTATTTGATTTCACACAGTTCTAACAATTTTATCAAAAAATACACGCATAATAAGTAAGTAAATTATTTATTCACCAGAAACTTAGCCTATACATCAAAATCGTATTGTACTTATTTAATCGTCAGGTAATTATGGCTATTCACAATCAGGTAAGATCCCTGCCCCACAAACTAGCATAAAAAATATCTTTGTTGTAAACTAACACATGTGTCGGAGCGTTAGATAATGTTTGAAACTCAGTTGAAAAGTGCGTTCATAAACTTAAAATGTCAAAATAATTTTCTGTTTTTATTGTAAGGAAAACATAAAACTTATTTATAGATATATTACAAAACAATAAATCGGCCACCATTTTATGGTATTTATCACAAAAAAAATGATACGCTTTTTACACACTTGTCACAAAGTCTCTTTAATTTTGTAATCGAGTTTCAAAACGTTTCCGAAGAAAGTTGCCAGTGGTTTTTGTTATAGCCAATTTATAACTATACAATGCCTGCTCACTGATTATTAGTAAAGGGAGTGTGTAACTCTTATCCATAGCTTATACAATGTATACGTATACAGTTGTTAATCAGTTGTGTTAAATATTTTTATTAGTAAGGCTGTTAGAGTGTAGATTGTATGTATTGTATAAACTGCAAATGAACATTTAAATTAACAAACTGTAAATAAAAATCATCGATTATTTTAATAATTTGTAAATATATCTATGAATTAGCATAAAATTAGCAAAAAAAATTGCATTAAGTTATTTATTTAGGAACATGTAACCTTAGATTTTAGAACAAATAATCGAAGTATGTAACACTTTCATTAGAACCTAATAATCATAATCACATCATAACACGAAAGTAGATACATAAAATAACCAACACTATATGTACCTATACAGAAATAACTAGTTACAAAAATAATCGGTTTTGAAAGAGGTTACGCGTACTCACGAAACTACGTACAACCGATTACATGCAAAAGACGTTACGACCCACTACTACAAGTGATTCAGAAACAAGCTAGAGACATGCGGTGAGTAGAGTGTACACTGACGGGAAGACATGCAGCAAGCTTGTGTGGCGGATCGTGTGTCTGTGTGTGTGTGTGGCGCGAGCGGAGCCAGCTATGGAAGGGTGTGAAGCTCCGAATGACGCCGCTCCGCGTACCGATGCGATTATTAGCTCATCGTTCATTTAAATAGTATTTACCTTCGCACTCGCGGCTCATCGTATAGCACGGAAAGGCTCAATCGGAGCGGGGATGTGTTGGGTAGGTACGGATCGAGTGAAATTATTGCATCCCATATCACCTGGCTCTCGCCATCTCTGAAAACTACTGAGAAGCGCTTGGAACCCAGTCAGCACTACGAGCGGCGAGCATCCCTAACCTACACGTGTGTGCGCGTTCGTATACAGACGTAATGTTGTGTATGTAGGTGGTTTTAGCATTTATATTATATTGAGTGGCCGAGGTGTGCTATTACTATGCCTACGCCGTCTGTCCGTCTTTTTATCCGAAACAGGTAGCCACTCGAGCTGTGATAGCCTAGCGGTTGAGCGCTAGCCTTCCACGCAGGAGGGTCTGAGTTCGAACCCAACCTGCACCACTGACTTCGAATTCATATGTGGATCAGTTTGATTATCACTTGCTTTAACGGTGCAGGAAAACATCGTGAGGAAACCTGCACACCCGAGAGTGCTCCATACAGTTCTCGATGGTGTGTGTAGTCCGTCAACCCGTAGTAGGCCAGCGTGGTGGACGGAGGCCTTAACCTTCTCATTCTGAGAAGAGGCCCGTGCCCAGCAGTGGGACAGTAATGGGCTGATGATGATGATGAAGTAGCCAGTTGACATTTTCACAGAACATGTGTTAGCCTCTATCTTAGCGAATACTAAAAACAATAAAATATGTTACTCTTATTGGGCGAGACCGACTCGCACTTGGCCAGTTTTTTGGAAACCCACACTAGGAATTCTCCTGTATCATAGTTGCGTTTATAGATACCTACTCATACCAAATGCAGAAATTCTCAAATTAAATTGAATGCACCCATGAGAATTTTCAACCGAAAAAAAAAAACAAGGTACAGTCGACTGCATGACAGTGGTAACACTTGAATTAGATAATCGCCCTTACTGCTTACGAAATAAAGGCGCTGTCAATGTCAAACTGTTACCACTGACGTGCGGTCGACCGTACGAGAGACAGACCTTTGCCCAACATTGGTGCACAGTAGCCATAAGGTAAATGCTACGGGTAGCTCGTGAAATTCAAGATTTCTTGCGTTTTATGCATATTGTAGCTCTATTTCACGTTGTATATCAATCAAAATATGATTTGCTGTAGTAATAAATAAATAATAAATAAATAAATATCTTCGGGACATTTTTACACAGCACCATACTAAGCAGAGCTTGTGATATGGGTACTAGACAATGGATATAATACTTATATACTTTTTTTTTGTAAATACATACTTATAATACATAAGAAACACCCAGACCAACACAAACACTTATGTTCATCACACAAATATTTGTGTCCTGTGGGAATCGAACCCACGACCTCGTGATCAGCAGTCCGACACTCGAACCACTAGACCACAGAGGTCTAATTTAATAGTAATAACAATAAGAGAGAGAGAGGAGGAATTTAGTAGTAATAACAATATATCTACTAAATAATACTCGTTGTTCAGCATTTTAGAAACTGGAGGTAAGAAAATTAAACTTTACCTCAATGGGATACTTAAATTTTTTGTCGGAATGTCAGTTGAAGTGCACTATGTTCATTCTGAAACATCCTTTGTGTCATTGAGATATAGTTTAAAAAAAATACTTGACGGGCTTGCGTTTGACCGCCACCTCACCTGATGTTAAGCGATGGTGCGGTCGACGATGGTTCACGCTTGCCCAACAAACGTGAGAGCATGGCAGTGAAATATTTTGACCCATCCTATCAAGTGGCTACACCGGGCATCGTACCGGAATTTTTGAAAGGTTAGAAGTGACTTTGGTGGTCTTTGATGAATCCCAAATATAACCTATCTTCTAAAATGGCCCTACAACCTAAACAACTATACCGGGTTAAAACATCCGGCCAACCCTACTCGGCAATTACAGCACGGCCACGACGTCCGCTCTAATAAATACGCGAATTCAACGCACAAAAGGTCCCGGTTGCGTTTAATTAATTTTTGTGTTTTCATTTTTAAATTCAGCGAAGTGCCGCCTGTACTCAAATTACTGATGTTTGTATGATGACGTAATTAAGGGTTCTGTTTTTGTGGCTGTTTGGGGGTCAATAAAATAATGAAGGGTCAATAAAACAATGAAGGGTTAGTCGAATATTATACAGCATGATGTCATTGACTCGACACTTCGTAATATTTGTCACTTTCTGTGCTTGGGCAATGTGTTCAGAATGCACAGGCTTCGATGACACACTACTCTATTTAACATGTGATGCAAGCCACAGAACCGGTCGCTTGCAATTACAGTCTGATCATTCACAAAATCAGATGCACCTGCTTTGAATATTACTACGATGTTATAGTACACAGAACTCCGTCCATAGTAAAAGTTGCCATTGTTATTATTATACTTTTATCGTGGGCACTCGATAAACATGGACATGATAAGTACTGACAAATGCTAAACTGCATAGCTAGCATACAATGCCCTTGTTGATCGTAAAACAGTAGAATAATTAACAAAACAAAGTATTTTCTGCACTGTTTACCTTATTTGTATATAACTAGGAGCACATAACTTTGTGTTTCTGTCACTGCACTGTGTTAGCACTAGTATTTCGTTTGTTTTGAGCACACAACTGTTCGTGTCTTGACATTACTTTTTGGTTCTTCTTCTTCGTGTCGACATGAGCTACATAATGATAATAGCTCATGTCGTGGGGAAAAGATTAGCCAGTCAGCAGGTTGGTAGCGGGGCTGACTGCCCAGGGTGCGCCGGACGATTAATTAAATATCGTAACTCGTGGAGGCTCTTTTAATGCACCCCACTTTTTCTTTACAAATTGCACATTAAAATTCGCTGTCTAATTATTAAAACGAATTGTGTAGACACATGTCAGCATGTATGTAGCTCATGTCAAAGTAAGGTTACACAATGTGAAAAAAAGTGTTGAAAAAAGTAATCTATGCAACGTAGAAAATTACAACCCTCCACACTGATAGACCTTTGTAAAAACTATCTTTTAAAATTATTTCGAGTATAATGTGATTATAAATTTTCCAGTTATAGAGAGAAAACTGAAAAATACTTAAGAAGTCCTAGTTCAAAGGTCATTGACCTTAGATAAAAATGATCTTAGCAAAGAATGCTCTTTGAGTTACTTTCTATTTGAAAAAATCACAAAAAGTAACATTGTGTTATGTTGACATGACACACTCCTTAAATTTGACTTCTTACATTTAGCGTTCGATGGCGCTATAGCGTATAGGCACAGCGCCATCTAGCTCTACTAACAAACACGCTCTGAGTCGCCAAATGCTGCCGTCTATTGCAAAAACTAAAATAGCCATGATTAATGTTCGATTTGATTCGTTTGTAATTACAATATCCAATCTATCCACGATTTACCCTACTGGAGATAGAAATTTGTCATATTTTGTATGGAGCTTATGTCAAATTCCTATCTCTAGTAGGGCAAATCGTGGATAGATTGGATATTAATTTTGGCCGTAAGGGACTCACCAGAGGATGGGCAGCAGCGTTCTCTGAGTATTTAACCAACCAACTACGATCGCCAACCCGCCCGCCAAGCGTGGCGATTATGGCATATCCCCCTCTTTGGGGGAGGCCTATGTCCAGCAGTGGACTTCCTTCGGCTGAAATGATGATGATGAGACAAAATTCAATAAATAAGTGCTTTTCGAACATTTGACAATAGACAGCCCAAAAACGCCCGCCCTTTACCTAACCATAATAATCTACATATAATATAGACCACAGCTGGGCATAACTCTCTCTCAAGTTCCGCCACAACATTCGGTCTTCCGCCTTGGCTCTTGGATCTTATAACAGAAAAAATATACAAGTATTGCTATTATTGTATTTGTAATCATCTCACATTACATTAAAAAAATCGGTTTCTAGGCCTAAACTTGAAACGATATTCGAAGTAGTCCAAAAGTAGTGACAGGACACTGGCACATTGCCTGCTATCGCTATAAACCTTACTTGACTGTAACTACTTGCGCTACATGGTCTGTGCTTGATATTTAGTACATTGGAAGTCAACTGGATTCATATTTTGATACGCACCGCACATGATTTTGAAAAGTTTCTCACCGTATACATACTAAAACAATCCAAGCAGAAAATATAATGCATATACAGATAAATGTAGATTTAGAAATATGAAGGTACAAAAGAAAAAAAAGCTAAAATAGTTACAATTTGTGGCATCGCGGCATTGCTTAGGCTAAATTACAAAAAAAAAAACATTAATTGGAGAAGAGCTAGCTTCAAGGACCACCAGAAAGAAAGAAGAAAAACATAAGTAATGAAATATAATCTTCTCCATTAAATTCGATCCATGCACCTGAAAACATTAATTTTCAGAAAAGATCTAATCAAAAATTCCACACACATATCCTCCAATAAGAACCTCATGTGTTCCACCAACAGAAGGAAACAAAACAGGCTCAATCTATTGCAATAGAGCTTCGCCCCGCGGGACGGCCGGTGGGGGCGCACCGGACGTCCGCGGGGGTGCGGGGTGGACGTGAGCCAGGGGGGACGGCTCATCAATCTGCGAACCTCCTCATGTCGATATATTACGAGTGGCCTACATACCGGTCCGGTTTCATACGCAGATGTGACCTAAAAGCTTCCACGAAATGAGAGGTCTGCTAGTTGGAAAACTAATCACATATTATTGAAAATATATTAATTTAGGTAATTACGATGAGTTGTAGAGTACGTTGCTGTGATTGTGTTCGATTAATGAAACGATGTAAATGCTCAACTGCTTAACCGGTAATAGGCAAAAAGAAAGTTTTAAGAAATTATCTAAATTGCTGAAAATATTTTAAGAATAGGTACCTGCCGTCTACGCGCATCGTGCATCTTTGAACTTCAAGTTATTTATGTTTTGTCTTGTAGGTATTTCTTTTATTTCTTCTCGTAAATAATTGAAACCATATGTTTCGGTAGGCTTCTCCGAAGACTCATAGAGTCTATAGATTTTGAATTGACAAGTTGGTCAAACATAAGCTGACTAATGAGTGACATAGCGGAACTGTTAATAGTTGAATAGTGACGCATTAGACAAGTTGTAACTAAGAACTGCATTCTAACTCGATTTTGTTTATCTTCATGTCCTAAATGAAGAACAACAACAGAATAAAATCACTTTTACAAATAAGTTATTTTAAAAACTACATGGCGTTGGCGTTTC
The DNA here is from genome assembly GCA_949699075.1 of Asteroscopus sphinx. Taxonomy (NCBI): domain Eukaryota; kingdom Metazoa; phylum Arthropoda; class Insecta; order Lepidoptera; family Noctuidae; genus Asteroscopus; species Asteroscopus sphinx. Next base: position 17,406,360 of record OX453024.1, read on the forward strand.
CTATGTGAATAATAATAAAAGTCTAATAAGAAATGCCGAAACAAACTCAGGAATCACTGTATTTTATAGTCCAGACATTTAATCTTGTATTATGACTTTGTGCGAAAACAATACAGGGCAACGGCAACGCCTGGACTTCACGATGTGATATGGTTCTAGGTGTTGTGGGTAAATATCAATTACTGTACATTGTTGTTTAGAGATAGCTTATAAATGTCTGTAGACTGATATGTATATGGTGTACATAAACCTAGTTGTTCCTTGTGTAAATCTCTATACATAGTATATTATAATTATTAGATTTATTGACAAACTGCTGTCAAATTTGTCGGAATTAAAATTTCCGTACAAGCTTATTCGGGACCTCGAAACGTGCCGAAAAAAATACGAAGAAGTGAAACATGTAAACTAATTTGACAGTTCTAAAATTCTTGCTATCTCTTTCTTGTCTTCACTATTAGAAAAATATATAAAAAGTTTAATTAGTGAACAAGAGAATCGACACCAATGACGATTATTCCCCAATTTAGGTGGCTTCTTTTACATATTTTGGAAGTGCTTTGTATGATTGTGCTCTCCCAAAAGTAAGTAATATTGCATTTTCATCCAGTTCTGAGCTGTTTAAAGTTTTATGTCTCTAGCTCAATCAAGAACAGACCATTGTTCAAGTCTCTAACTTATCGAGAAGTTAGTTCAAAATCGTTTGCATTTGTACCGAACAAACAAACAGACAGACAAGAAAGCGTGTTAATAAAATTGACGTAAAAAATCATCCAATAAAAGAAAAACGCAAAAGACATTCAGCAGTGCATTCACACAAAAACATTTGTAATGTTTTATTCTTGGACGAATAAAAAAGGCAAAGTGTACGGTAGCCGAATAACACCTAATTGTCCAATAGACGACGAGCATCGACTGTCGACCAATCGCGTAAATACAATTTTTGGCGTTGGCACCCCGCGCTCCTGTCATTCCACCAAACAGATCTATAAATGAACTTCTGCGCAGGTGAAGTTTGTGCTCACGACTCGTGCGATCTGTAGATGCTTTTGCGAGTTTGCTTACGGCCAAAATTAATATCCAATCTATCCACGATTTGCCCTACTAGAGATAGGATTTTGACATAAGCTCCATACAAAATATGTCAAATTTCTATCTCTAGTAGGGTAAATCGTAGATAGATTGGATATTAATTTTGGCCGTTAGCTGTTAGCAATTTTTATAAAATTAGTAAGCTAAATGCTTTGTTTGGGCGATTCAGGGCATTGGGCTAACAAAACTTTTTTCACTCTGCGTATAGTCGGAGTAGAGATGGCACATAATGACTGTTCAGTTATTCCAACCTTTTTATAAAGAGCTATAATTTTTGTAGACTTTTCAACATTATTCTTGAGTTTCGTATTTTGGATATTCAAATTTTCAATTTCCTCGTCAGCTGTCGCTAATTTTATTTTAAGTGTTGATATTTGTTCCTCGTATTCTTCGATTAACATGTAGTTATATGTTAAGCTTAGTGTTCATTAATAATAATTGATAAACAGACTATTGTAAGTTGTCAACACTAAAGCCTTATATCACACAGGATAATGAAATCACTCAATACTTCAAGGTATGAACATAAAAGAACATAATTTCTTTGTTAATATCGGCATTAGGCTTATTAAGTAGGAGCATAGCTTATAAGAATAACGATATGAAACCGTATTAACTATAAAATCTGAGATCAACACTTAGCATACATTTCTAGTTTAGGTAAATGTATTTTCTTTCCTTATGTATTTCATCGTAATTCGCAACCGGTTAGAATGTTACCCCTAAGGCGACACTGACCGATACTTACCATAATTCATCAATTTTACCATAATTCATCACCTACTTGCAGATTATCATTCATTTAAATAGTTTTTTACAGATAGGATTTACTCTAAGGCGACACTGACCGATTTACTGAAACATTTTGTAGATAATTAGCTTTACCAATGTTACAAAATGTTTACCTATTATTTGTGTGATATGACGCAAACTTATCATACTATTATTTTATGACGACCTATTTTAAATCATGTTTTTTTATCTATTAAAACAGGTGTTTTAAATATTTTAAACAGGTTTAAAAAAAAATTCTCAAGTATATTTTCAGGGAAACCTCCTTACCTCTGACTCAACCAAGGACTTGCTAATTAGGTGAATAACCTGAAATTGTGAGTGTGACAGACATAGGTAGTTGATTCCCCGAAAACAAGACAAAGTAAAGATGAGAGATGTCCTGTGTCCGAATCTCAATATTGGGGATATTTTGTAGAAAAATAGGATTTCAAAAAGTTTTGATTAAGGAGTTATAGAAGTATCAAAAAAGTAGCAGTTTTCTGCAAAATATTTACTTGCACTTGCATACAACAAGTGTATTATAGTATAGTATAACGGGCTGGTTTCCTCAACTCCACGTCTAAGCATGTTTATGTGTGTGTTGTGATAACATTTATTCATATTACATTTTTGATATAAATATGAATGCTTGAGCATCATTCTAGAATTCAGGCATTAGACATTATACCGGTACTTTTGAAACTTAAGAATTGTCATGTTTTAAAATGTAGTTACTCTCTTCAACTCTAATCACAGATTACCTATTACTTTGCCCTAATTATTAGTAAATAATTACTAAATTAAACGAACTTACCTAAGTGAAGTTCTATTGTAATTATACGAGCTGCCCAGTCTTCGATTCTTCATATATTTATTATGTAGTACCACTATATTCCATTGTTTTACGCGAATATTGAAAGTCCAGAAAAAAAAAAACTCGTTGTTCTGGCAACTCTAACTTATGTCATTCTATTTAGAGCAATCTGCAATAAAAAAACTTAGCACATTCCGCTTAGATTACATCCTATAACTACTGTAATTTCCTAACTTCAGTCAAAGGGTAAACAAATTTTTGTTTTGGGTTTGGGAGGGAAACTACTATCGAAGACTGGGCAGCTCGTATAATTACAATAGAACTTCACTTAGGTAAGTTCGTTTAATTTAGTAATTATACTTGCTGCCCAGTCTTCGATTCTTCATATATTTATTATGTAGATGTTTAGAGATGAAGTTGGAAATTACATAAGTATTGAACATTCCGAGATAATAAATAAATAAATAAATAAAATGTCTTTATTTCAGGCATAGCCCATAAGTTGTTAGTGATGAGTTAGTAACAGATTAATAATAGTAATAGTAATAAAATTTTATTTCTCTCTTCACAAAGGTGGGCTTAATAATATAAATAGGTACCTTAGAATTATGTAACAAATAAGTGCGTATAAGCTCCTTTGCGAGAGACTGGAGTCCGTACTAGGGAGAACCCTGTGTTACGGATCACCAGGCCCTCACCCTAGTTTTAAGTATATACATGTACATTATTTTGTCACTATTACAGGTAATAAAAAAGTACTTAAGCATAAATATGACTTGATGGAAGAGAAAGAGCATTATAATATAAGTACATGCAGGTTGACAAACAAGTGGGATGTGTGGATGTTTATATGTATAATTATGTGTGAGTTTGTATGAGAGTTGTTAAAGTTTTATATTGTGTGAGGAGTGTATATTGGAGTGTGAGTGATATGAGGTGCAATGTGTGTAAGTGAGTGTGTGGTTGGTCAAGATTAATGTTATGTAAGTATTCGTTTGTGCATGTGTCGTGCGCGGATGTGATTATGCAGGGGTGGCCCTATGTGCGTGAGATGCGTGAGTATGTTTTTGTGTGAGTCCCGTCTTGATTTGAGTTTAGGAGGGTATAAGAAGTAGTTGTTCGGTGGCATCGTAATCTAATTTTTGTAGCCACTTGAATAGCTTTTCTTTACAGCGCTGCTTGGGGAGGGGGTACAAAGACAAAAATTCATTTAACTTGTTATACAAATAGCTACCCAAAAACTTAAAGTGCCTGTGTGCGAAACTAGTATGAAAGAGTATTGTCGGACACACTGAGTGCTTTCGTCGCTTATTTTCAAAAGCTGTAGGGTTGTAATGGAGCTGCGAGTGTTTACGAAGGATTGTGTTATGAATGAATAATTGTCGCACGGTTAAGACACCAGTAAGTTCATAAAGGTCTTTAGTTGGATGTAAAAATGGTAAAAAATTTGCCACCTTTAAAAGCACCCTCTGGGCACGCTCGAGTTTCAGCATAGATGTTTTGGTTGATCCACCCCAGATGGTTATGCAATAGGAAATAAGTGATTGACATAGATAGATTGTGCTTATATGCTAGATTAGTGTTATTAGTACTTAAATTACTGAACAAATTATTTATTTAAACCCATAGCCACCTCCACCCAATGTCTCTGGATGGGACAATCCGGTCTGTCAACAATCATTTTCAGGATGCTGTTCCGAGTGTTACGCATGCGCTGCAGTAAGGAAGCCGCTTTCTTACGCATGATGGCGTGAAAGCCATCTGTGTGAGCTTCAGCAAACATTCCTGATGCACTGCAACGCCACGGCAGCCGCAACAACATCCTGAAGGCGTTGTTGTATTGTATGCGCAGGACGTTGTAGGCTCGGCTCGTATATGACACCCACAGGCCGCTTGAGTAGAAAGACTGACAGAACGCCTTAAATAAACTTACTAATTAAAATATCAGAAATTTCAAATCAACCTTTTATTGCAATATTAATCATTTTGAAACTATCAACTTAACTATTGTTTATTTACTTAAAATCACAAGTCGCCTTGTACCAGTAGGTACTCTTTATTATTATTAGATTACATAATTAATAATCAGTCTGAACATTACACAAGGTCTTAGCAGTAATTTTTATTTTATTTTATTTTATTAGAGGTATATTCTAATGATTTGCAAAAACTTTATGTTACACCTTCCCTATTTGCCATTGAGGTGAAGGCATGACCTTGAGGTATTTACCTAAATTTCTTGATGTCTATGCCACTGTCTATCATTATTTGTTTAATCCTATGACTAATGGTTTTCTTACTATTTATGAGGTTTTTTATAACTGATAAACAATTTTCAGTATTACCTAACTCTGGTTTTTCCAGTGTCTATGGATAATTTGTATGATATCTTAATGTCATAACAAAACAAAACTTAGGTCCCAAAGGAAATAAGGTAGCATAATACACACCTGTTGTTTTTCTACTGGAAGGTACAGTTATTTTTAACAAGTTATTTTTAACTGTACTCCTGTGTCACAATTTTCATTACCTTGTTATAGTTACTTTTATGAACCATTGACACAATAAGATGAAAAAATCAATTATATATTTTAGTGTATTAACAGATAATGTCTGTATTATTTGTGCACTTTTAAGTGCTAACAGTATAACCTACCAAGTAATATGTAAGAACAACTTCTTTGATAATCAACCATGAAAAAAGAAAAAATTAAGGGCCAATGATGGATCCCAAGTACCTTTGTATTTTGGTCGACTTGGTCGTAGTTTAAAAAATACACTTGAAATATCTCTTTATTTGAACATCTGTACCTACCTAAGAATCTATTATCAATGATAATGCTGATCTAACGGAGTTGAGTGAAGTGTATGAAGCATCATACTTAAATTGTTCTGTAAGGAATTTGAATATATTTGAAATAATTATAATTCAAAGATTCCTTCACCTTTACAGAAAAAACCCAACACCTTTATAGTGTTATTGAGTATTGTTTAATCGCCTTATCTGACAGTGATAATACCATGATTTCAATTGTCTCATCTCATATTAAAATAAAGATATCATAAAGAGGGTGAAGTTGTCTGAAACTAACAATAATTGACTTAAAGGTTCAAAAAACTATTCTTAATACAGCCATTGAAGTAATAAATTGACACCAGGGTTGTGAGATCCATATGAGGAAAGAACTTAAGATTCTTCTAAATTCTTAATCAACCCCATTATTATTATATACATACATACATATAATTGCGGATATGCATAAAATAGGCAATGATGTTTCAGAAAATTAAGTACATTTCATAAAAGTTCTTTGCAAAGATCCCTTTGCTCCCTATTTTTACGTGCCGCACAACACTCTGCATATCGCCATATGTTTGTCTTTGCGTGTGTGACACCGCGGGCACCGCCACGCTTCACGCGCCGCTTCTCCGTAACAGAAGACCGCGTGACGCCCAGCGCGACGCACCGCCAGACGCGCCGCGTGTCCATAAAAGAGTCCTAAGAAAACAACGAGATGCTGGATCGCGCGACAACCATTTATCGATACTGAATTATTCAGTACCTATATTATTGGATTATAAAAAAAAATACTGAAATAAATATAAGCTAGTACGAATTTTCAATAAAAAGGATTGTTTTATTAAAAATTCTGCTGAAACGGAACGTTAAGACCGAATGGAAATCGTTTGAACGAATAATTTTAGTCCGTACATCGAGAATTCCATCTATTTTTTAGTCGATTTCTCTACATACTACCTAATACACCCCCAACAGTCCGGTACTATCTAGTCTTCACTTATTTTGACTTTTGTAATAAGGATGAGCTATTACGACGGTACTAAGGTTTGTACCGTACTAACGCTGGACTTAATAGTCTTGTTTTAAACCTAGGTTTATCATGTTTTTTGTAATAAGACGGATACTGTCCTACAAGATACAGGTTCTCCTAGTTTGTAGGGCAGGGATCTTACCTGATTGTGAATATCCATTTATAATAAAACAAAATAATAAAATAGCCATAATTACCTAACGAATAAATAAGTACAATAAGATTTTGATGTATAAGCTAAGTTTCTGGTGAATACATAATTGACAGCTCCAAAAACGTAGATGCTATCTTAAATGTATAGAAGACCGGTCGCTGAGCTTACGTTATCTAACATAGCCCGCACTTTCGTAACAAAAAACCATCAATGTATTATTTATTTTATTTATTTATTGTTTAAATCAGACACATAGATCCATATTTTTGTTAGTAATACTTAATTAACTATATTAGTAGGTAATCCGCTATACAATACAAGTAAATTCATCACACTAAAATATTACGTCACATGTCATTTAGATTAAAATTTAAAATAAAATATTACATTAAATTAATTACAAATTTAAAAATTCTAATATTACACAAATTTATTTATATATTTTACTCATTATTCAATTCAACCTAAATTATTAACAAAAATCAAAATAAAAATATTATTGCATTTTATATTAAATTATTATTCTTTTTAACATGTAACTGCATACAGTGCCATATTATTGGGCAGTCTATTCTTCCAGCTACAACGCTAAGGATGCTGTTGTTACTGCCGCGGACACGGCTTACCAATGACGCAGCTCTCTTTCTGAGGATGGCATGAAAGCCATCGGTACGAGCGTCGGCAAACATGCCCGACGCACTACAGTGCCTCGGCAGCCCCATCAACATCCTAAAAGCGTTGTTATACTGTACGCGCAGGGCGTTGATTGTCTTCTGCGTATATTTGACCCACAGACTGCAAGTATAAAAGGATTGACAAAAAGTATTAAGCGGCATTTAAAATGTTCGCCGAAAGTCTATAGAAGATTATTTTATTTATTTATTGATTATTTATTTATATATGCTTTCTTTTTGCTTTTTTTCGGTCAGTCGTAGTTCTAGGCAAGTGCAGTAAAAGCTTTGTCGAGTGTAGATCATTTTCAACATAAAGTTTAATTTTGTTCCCTAGCTATTTTGAACAACACCATCATAATAGGGGTTTCGTGACTATCACGATAAAAAAAATAGCTTTTGTTTATAAAATTACTGGGCCGTTGTCAAGATTTGGTAATTGAAACGCAACTTGTTATTATTGCTGTAATATTTTATGTGAAGGAAATACCCGACAGCCATTTAATTTTGACAGTTAACGTCGAAACTCACTGTAATTTGTCGCGGAAACTGTTTTAATTTGTAATTTGGAAAGTGAATAAATGTTGAATATAGCATTGAAGGTAGAATTAGTGTAAATCTATAATGATATAAATTGTGGAAAGAAAAATATGCATATGAGTAGGATTCAAATCACAATTAATATATTTAAATTACACTCCGCATGCGTTAAAATAATAAATAATAAAATATAATTATTGTTATATTTCAAACCTTACATGTATTCTTATACTGATTGCTACCAGTACCAACCTAAATTGTTTGAACTTGGAAGAGACTGGACCTTACTATACAGGGCATCCTAGTGTGGGGCCCAGTGATACTGTATAATTTAGTGCACAAGTTAACCTATATAATACTGAGTTATGTAAATATTGCACTTGTATTTGTAACTGTTTTTTTTTTTATTAAAAAAATAATTAAATTAGTTTATTTATAAAAAATTACAGAAGTTACAAGAAATATTAGAGTGATACAAAAAAGTAGAATACCGTTGGGTTACAATTCTTGTATGTTGCAAAATCTTTACAAAATTTTACTAACCCTGTCTCCTAAACTAGGGTAACCTGTATCTTTCAACGATAAACTCTCGTTGAAACACTGGAGTAGATAGTTACCCTGTGGTTCTGCATTCGTTTGGACCGCCACATTGCGAGCTAATTCCAACGTTGCCCGCAGTCTGTATACTCAAACCACTCTTCATTACAACCATGAGCTATTACTAAACAATGCTGTGGTGTATATAGACGCAGTTCGTTGGGCGGGTTCGGTCGCTCGCACACCAAGTCGACGTCGAGCAGCGGCGGCAGCGCGCCCCCTCCGCGCCTCGATTACCGCAGCATGGTGTCTGTTGACGACATGCCGGACCTGTTTGCGTCATTTGATAGTAAGTAAACATAAACGTACTCATATCATCATCAGTCTAGACATTGGTCAAACATGTTGGTCTGCCAGTATCACCAACTCTCGTAAATTAAATCAGTTTCTATGGGGTATCAGGTTGATGGGTGGTACGGAACCCTTACTGCGCGAGTTCGACTCGCACTTGGCTGGTTTTTTTAATAATCAAATCGCGCACGTTCTCAAAACATGCCAGGTTAAGAGTACTATAAACTGACGAGTATGCATGACGAGATTAATAAACGTAGATGAAGCGAAATAGATGTGTCAGGATCGTAGCAGGTGGAAATCCATAGTATCTGCCTACCCCAATGGGAAACAGGCGTGATAATATGTATGTGTATTTTTTGGACAATCTACTTGCGCATAAAACATAATGCAACATAATGCATAAAAAAGCAGTGATAACCTAGTGGTTGAACGCTTGCCTTCCATGCAGGAGGGTGTGAGTTTGATCCCGGCCCGCACCTCTGACTTTTCGAATTCATGTGCAGATTTATATTCGATTATAACTAGCTTTAACGGGGAAGGAAAACATCGTGAGGAAATCTGCACACTTGAGAGTGCTCCATACAGTTCTCGATGGTGTGTGTAGTCCGCCAACCTGTACTAGGCCAGCGTGGTGGACTAAGGCCTTAGCCTTCTCGTACTGAGAAGAGGCCCGTGCCCAGCAGTGGGACAGTAATAGGCTGGTTATGTATGTATGTATAAAATATAAACTACAGACACTATACTAGTACTATATTTATATGTAATACCTCAATTCGACTTTCCGTCGCAGCCGGTATTTTTTCACTCCTAGATCAACAGGCTAATATATACAACCGAAACGGAAAAACCAAACATTCCACAGCAGACAGAGAACATAGGGATCGACAGGGAAAATATTATTCCACTACCACAATTACGAAGGGGTATCCGATTTCCATAGATTTCAATAACAAAAGGGTTTGTTACCGTTAAAGGTTACACATGTATCTTTGATCGTGGATGATGTATGAACATTTTTAGCCTTTAATTGGAAGGACAAAGGATAATCGGTATCTAGGGATTTGTTATCAGATTTTTTGGATAACGAGGGATTAACGTATATAGGTTGTAGCTGGTTATAGGTCGTTAGAGGACTACTGGATAGTGAGTAGCGTCATCTAGATCTATAACGGTGTTTATAGAAGTATAAACAACTTCATTCCCTTAAATTTCTGAGAGAATGCTATCGTTAATGGCAGCGGCTTGGTAATTTTTTGGTGTTAAAATGGCCCTCTCACACAACCAAGAATTCTGCTGGTGCGGAAATAATAAAAATACTTTAATATTATTCGCCAGCGAAAATGCCATCAAATAAATTACTTTTTTAACAACTAAACTTACCTATTTTAAACTATCGTTCTCTTTTACTCATAGTAGATACAAGAAAGGGATGGCAACGATTTTGGTGTTGTCAAATTAGTCTGAACTAAAAATTTCCGCGCTAGTCGTAGATCTCGGAACGTAACGATTAAATTTCTAAAAAATACGAAGAAATTGTTAATACGTAAACTCATTTAACAGTTCTTAATTACAATACAATACAATACAATATTCTTTATTGCATAAACAAGAGACAACCATACAAGAGTTACATAATATTAGATAACCATGCTAATATATTACAAAAATCGGTAACAATTATTTTACACTGGCGTTTATCAAAACTGACAGGTGAAATGGGTTGCAGGCATCGGTTGCAAATTACCAGTTTTTTTTACATCCAACAACGATATTAAATTAGTATTTTCGAAAGTTGGACATCAAGGACCTCTTTTATATTTTCTGCCCCGTTCATCATAAAAAATCCGTAAAGATATTATTGTATCCAATATTTAGCGTAGTCTGCCGACTATTTCAGATTGATTACAATCGCCGAGCACGCTTCTCTTTCGGGTCAATACCGGCCACCCGGCTTGGACAACCCACCCAATTCCGGATTGTACGGCTGGCGCTCAGCTAGAAAAAAAAATCCTGTCGTATGTGGGTGGTGCCATCTTAGAAATGCAATCTTTTGAGCCAACCGAAAATCAGAATCTTTCGACTTACAGACAAGGACTGGAAGCTACCTCTAAATTGCGATTTCTCAAATTTTTTGTATGAAAAGCAATACAATTTTGAAGTAGGGCAAAGCTTGGCTAATCAGCGATAGTTTAGTTTTTTGGCCACAATTTTGTATTAATTGATCAGATAAATTAGAAAATTTACAGTTCAAAACATTATAAAATTGCCATGAATATTTTAAAATTAAAATTGTTGCAAATATAAACTACTCCTTACAATAAACATTTTTATAAACATGATGTAAAGTTTGGTAATTTAGTGATACTTTAGTTAATGTGTGACATAGACTTGGTTATCTTGTGATACCAATCAGATTATTATGTGATAGTGATGGAAATTATAAATAAAAGAGAAAAACCATATCAATCAAATATTATTTTAATTATTAAATATCTCTTCGATATTCCAAGGGCACAATTTATTTTCATTTTATCATAAAATCACAATCAGCTTGAAAATTTAAATTTAATCTGAAATTTCACAATTGGAACAAAGGAAAAATGCTGGATTAATAACATTTTGGCACTTTACATGATACCATGTCTTACAAAATTGACATTCAATCCATTCTGCACCATTTTTAAGTTTGACATCCCGTTCAAAATCACCTTTACAGGTTCCACAGATGTTTACATTCCTGAGTGGCTCGGCTGGAGTGTCCTTCCTAGACTGTGACTGGCACTGGATGCTGCTAGGTCCATAAACCTTGCCTCTTTTAACTTTTTTGGTTTGATACTTCTTTCCTGGCTTTTCCTTAGCTCTAGGAACCATCAACACATCTTGAAATTCTTCTATTGAACACCCTGGTAGTGTTTCTTTTGGTGGTTGATGGTTCTCCTTATCAGCTTCATTCTGTAAGGCAGAAGATATGGGATCCCCATTTTCATTGAGATTGTGGGTGACTGTAGATGGTGCAACTGCATGATCAGGAATTGCATGAAAATTTAAAGGATAAATTCCTGCTTTTGCAAATGCTTTGACTATCAGTGATCTTTTATCCAGTGTTTCTTCATAAGCTTTGGAGAACATCCTTAAAAAGTCAAACCTGGTTGGTTTTTCTCCCGGTTGATCTATTTGAAATTTGTCCAAGTGGTTTCTCCACTTTGCTTTCAGTGGACTAAAAATGCCTACATCAAGTGGTTGTAATAAATGAGTGAGATGTGGAGGATATGTAACAATGTAAATTTGCTCTTTTTTTGCAAGATCTAGCACCTCTGGGGCTAAGTGTGACTTGTGTGAATCCATAAAAAGCACCACTGGTCGAGCCAAGGGGATGTTTTCTATAAAATGTTGAAAAAACTCCAGGAACAAGTCATTGTTTATCCAGCCTTTTTCGCTTAGTCTAATAAGGCAATGAAAATTAGCACTCCTCAACCGGTCGTCCCATCTTTTTCCCTTGAAAATTATCAATGGTGGGATGGCATCACCTACAACATTAATGCAGGGCAACACTGTGGTTGTTGTTCCTCTTTCTCCAAAAGTTTGCTTGTAAACATGTGTCATACCTGTCAAGGCTACAATTTTGCCAGATTTCATAACAAACATAAAGCCCGTCTCATCCAAATTCCATATTCGATGTGGCTGATTCTGTACTCCCAACTTTGTATACAACTCTTCAAGCATTTTGTAGAAATCGTTTAGAGATTCTCTTGTTGCTGACTGGGCTCTATTCATAGACAAACTTTCAGGTGTTCTTAAACTTAGATTGTAACGCTTTTTAAATGAAGACCACCAGTACCACCCCGCATATTGTTTTGTTTTTGAAAATGGATGTTTAATTTGGGCCTTTTCAACAAGACGATATGCTACTATACGGATCTGTTTTACAGTCAATCCAAACCCAATTTCCTGCATTTTATTAATGTGAACTCTTGAAGTTCAATCTCTATTTTGGATGGCATAACAAATGGTTTTCCACGTTTCAGCTCAGATGTAGAAGAAGGGTCTTCGTGAAAGCGTGTATAATAGGCTTTTAATGTGCTCCAAGGGATAGAAAACTTTTTTGCTGCTTTGTAGACAGTGCTACCATTTTTGACTTCCATAACTGCTGCTTTTATACTTGATGCATTATAAGTTTTTTCTCTTTTGGAAGATTTATCAATTGTTTGTAGTGAATATTTTTTCTTCGATCTATCCTGTAAACAAAAGAATCTTTGTCAATTTAAGCCTTACAAAGTTTAGAGAAACTGAATAGTTCTTGCATTTGTGTTAAGGATAGTTCATTTAATTCACTGAATTTGGTTATATTGTGATATTATCTATCCACCAACACACAAAAACATGAAAATTTTACTAGCCGATCTTTAGAATTTTGACTGTAAGATGCACGTTTTATTTCATGACATATACACAAAAAAGCAATAAACTATTACCTTATCAGGATCTCCTTTTGTTTTTCCCATTTTGTAAGTCTATTTATTTAATTATTATTTTTAATTTTGACACCTAAACTGACAGTAATTTTTAAGGTTATACAGTAGACTTTGACATCTGCGTCAACTTTCTTAATTTCTAAAAAAGTTTTCGGATACATCAACGATGTTGGGACAGAATTTGAGAATAGCGCCATCTATCAAAACCATTTTAAAACTGTAGCATTACGCAGGAACTTAGTTATAACTCAAGAATAAAGTATCACCGAATAACTGCATATCACCAATTAGCCAAGCTTTGCCCTACCTAAACGTTGTTATATTGTATCCATCTTAATATACGAATAAGCATAAAGTTATCTTGGTGTAACTAAAAAAATACTATTTTCAGTCTACAATTTTTAATTACCTTCTTCATCTTATATTATCTTAACTATTATAATCTTAACTATTATAAAATTGTAAACGTCTGTTTGTTTGTTTGTTCCAGCATCACGCTAAAACTACTGGACCGATTTTGATGATTTTTTTTTGTTTGGAAGCTGATGATCTGACTTAAAAACTGGTATGGGTTTTGAGAAACAAAGAAAGAAAGAAAAAAAGAAAAAAAAAATCGTGGGTTGCGTACTCACCCGACAGATCGAAGCTTCTATGCATTTGCACGAGCGGATAGTAATGTACGATGGAGTGGAGTGGAGTGGACAGGGGATGGGACTGGGGATGGGACTGGGGACGGGACAGGGGACGGGACTGGGGACGGGACATGGGACAGGACAGTGGGACGGCACATGGGACTGGACATAGGATGGGACATGGGACACGTCTGCCTGAAAATGACGATACCCTATTAGGTATGTCTGATATTCTTCAAGAGAACAAAGCAATGGAGGCACTTCTTCCAATCACTGTTTAACTAGGTAGGTACCTGGTAGCTACCTATTTATTAAGTGTTTACTCTATGTTGTAGGAACTGGCTTAATATGCAAGTTTCATACAAGACTGGCTCCGCTTATACTGGTTATTTCACCATCTATTCTGAGCCGCTCATGCTGATCTGTTGCAAGGGCGATGCTTACGACTACCTTTAGGGCCATAATTAATATCCTATTTATTCACGATTTGCCCTACTAGAGATAGAAATTTACGAAGCTTATAGATAGATAACATAACATAACATCACGCCTGTATTGCCCCGAAGCGGTAGGTAGAGGTGTATAGTACACACGGCTACACATCAAGCTGTACATTTCCAGTATAAGCTGACCTCGCATTGTATAGGTTTTCCTTACAACGCGAGGTCAGCCTTTACTGGTTTTGTACAGCTTGATGTGTAGCCGTGTGTACACCCACATTTCGCCAGTTATGTTATAAGTCCCATGTAATAAGGGGCGAGCCTATTGCCATTGACCGGGCACACAAATCCAGACTCCGGGCTGCTACTGAGAATTTCTTAATGAAAAAACCCAATAACACTTTGCCCGAACCAGGAATCGAACCCAGGACCCCATGCTCAGCAGTCGCGCTTGGGACCACTAGACCAACGAGGCAGCTATAGATAGATAGATAGAATATGCTTTATTGTACACCATGCATTCACTTAGACATTAGCTTTCATTTTGAAATTAAAGCAACATTCATTGCGTGGTACGTAGTTGCCGATAACACGGATTGTCAAAACACACGGCGCACTGAACACTGAAATCCAGATGATTGTGATCGCGAGTGAGTTACGCAATTCGGCAGCAGGAACAACGTATACATTATGGGTATATGGGCAGTCTTATCGCTAAAAGCAATATCTTCCAGACAACCTTTGGATGGACAAAGAAGACGTAAGATCTAGATAATGGGGGCAGTCCGTGGCGTACTACTGCATACACATGTCACATTTCTATCTCTAGTAGGACAAATCGTTAATAGATATGATATTAATTTTGGGCCTTAGCCTATAACCTTTAGCCTTTTTTGACAACGACTGTGGTCTAGTTATTCGAGGGTCAGACTGCTGATCCCGAAGTCATGGGTTCGATTCCCATGTAGTGTGTGACGCGCCTTCCCCCATATAAATGCAACCTAACATGTAATTGTGGCAGTATATTATACTAATTGCACCCAAACAGTCTTCTTTGATTCGCAACCGAACGCCCGTCCCCTTACATGGCGACCCTGCCAGTGCTGCCTTGTGGGCAGCGCTGGGGCCATTAAGTACAAAGTATTAATGTGTTTGAGGTTTCTTCTGCTCATTGAGACCAAGACTGATGATTCAAGTCTCAAGTGAATAGTGCGACATTGAAAAACAATGGTGGACGTGGCAGCGAGGAGTTTCATCAGTTTTATGGATCGTCCTTGGGCGCCTGAGCTGGGCCAGGTTGATTACTTAGTGGTGGCGCCGGGAGAATTTGGTGATGCTGATGCCGTATTCACCTTAGATGACCGCCAATGCTGGGGAGCGACCAAAGGACCGTTCTACCATAACGTGGAGTTTACTGGTGGTGATTGACCGAAATGTGATTGGTGAAAGTTTTTATATTATTTAATGCCGCGGACATTTAAAATATTATTTAGAAGTAGGTATTATTACATACCCAGAGTTTTTACTCAGTTTCAGTTACTTAAAACTTCGAATGTATAAGGTAAATAATATATTTACATAGTGATATGCCTGTTGACAAGAAGTAAATTTTTAAATTTAAATATTATGAAAAAGTCTTGCCGCCAACTATATCCAATTTTATTAATTAAATGCAGTGGTTAAATGCCTAATATGTTTAGTTATCTTAGAAATGGTAAATAATGTAATAAAATCAAAATTAAAAACCCAGTAATTTATCAGAACAATATTTTTATAATAAATATTGTGTAAACAGATTTCTATTTTTAGTATTGTTTTGTAACTTGCACTATGCTCCGAGCTCCTGTACTTAAATAGCTCAAATGTCGTTTCAAGTATTCAAGTTAAGTAACAAACTGCGCATGGATTTTTATTGTTTAAAATACAGCCACTTGCGACTTTAAAATTTACCTATTTAGAAAAATATGTTTTTGTGTTGTTTTAGACTTTTAGTTTCGAATTTATCTTACTTATGTGGTGTATCTTACATTAATATTAAAAAGGTAAAATATAAGGAATCGTTCTTAAAAACGGTTTGAGCTTGACTTTATAAATCTGTTTATTTCTCTTTAAATTAATAATTTGCATGCTTGTGGACTAGTGATTTTTGGTAAAACATGACCATAACATAATAACCATTTTTTTTTATCTGTTTCGTAGCCGACTTGTTAAAATACTTAGTTGTGATTAGTTGGTATTTTGGCAAACATAAATATTGTATTTTTTATGAATTACGTCGAAAACGTATTTTTGTAATGATTGTAACATGCAAATCGGTGTCATTAGTAAGTTGATGATTTCAGCAAAAGTTTGTGATATGACTCGTTCCCACGGCAGGCAGGTGTGCCATGCATACGCTGCATTTTTGCGGTGTTGAAATCAGAATCGGATTATGTTCTTTGTTTTGAATTAGATTGAATACCTATAAGGCAATGTTGTGAAATGATTCCAATAATGTAATTGAAGGTTTGATCATTATAATAATGTTTACATATATGGCAGAAATGTACTGACGAATAGTGACGAGTGTTGGGATTTGTTTTTAGGAATGATGGAATAGGGACGGTATTAAACATCTTTTGTCACCTTTCATAGAGTGTCACTAGGTACTTTTCCTATTTAAAAGTATATGGATAATGGATAGGTTTAATAGTTATCTCATTATGATGACGTAACTTTGAAAGAATGTTTTGGTATGATTAAAGGATTGTATTAAAAGTAGAAGGGAATGTTTTGGTACATAAGGCTCTGACACGTCACCGGACTGATCACCCGAGAGCGGCGGAGAACTTGCATACCAAATTATTCAATTTGGATGTAATGTATTAAATGTTGTGTTTTGAAAGTGATGTATAAAAACATGGTACAGATAAAGAGGTACAATAAGGCCAGGTCCTTCAGATTCGATCATGGTGCGAACGAGCTTTCCTCCGTGAGAACTGTTGGAGAACGAGAGAGTCTTAAATCTTGGTCCTTATAATAATGATAATAAAATGATGAATAAAAGTCGACTTATAAAAAAGTGTACCTCATTATAAATAAATATAATGTACCATACCATGAGAAGGATGATGAGTAAGCAATATTTATTATTTAATAAAGAAAGAGAAAGGAATACGTGATGTAATATGTGATTAGTTTACAACTAAATAAATATGAAAAGTATTTTCAGGAAAGTGAATGTTAATAGTAACAGAGGATATTAGGGAAATAAATGATATATTGCTATTTGCATTTATGAAATAAACTTGACATACTTTGTTTTAGAACAGAATAGTAGAGAAGATACTAGGTACCTAGAGGGAAATTTCTAATTAAATATTCTTGTAGTTTTCCGACTGTTTCCTTAATATTAGATTACTGTCAACAGTGCATACAAAAGTAGACAATAATAAGCATGTGTAGCATTAATTAGGTAGATAAGAACTTATTTTTATTTTATTGTTTATTAAATGACATGTTTATTTCAGAAGTATTTTATTCGTTTTCGTGTTGTAAAAAACAAAGATTTTAAACCATTTTATTAATACCTGTACACAACATAAAATAAACACTAAAATAAAATTGAAAACAAAACAAATGTTAAATTGCATTACTTATTTTAATATTGTATCAAAATTAATTCACACTTTTTTTTTTTAAATCTAGTATTTGATAAGAATATCGTATTCGATGTTATACTAAACTTGATATGTACCTACCAACTTAGCGACACCTTGTGTTTTGTGTTGTGTTAGTTATACCCAACTATATGTAAGCACTGAAGAAAAAAAAAAAAAATTTTTTTTTTTTTCTTTAAAATAAACGGGGGAGGTGTAGTGTGTGACGCGCCTTCCCCCATATAAATGCAACCTAACATGTAATTGTGGCAGTATATTATACTAATTGCACCCAAACAGTCTTCTTTGATTCGCAACCGAACGCCCGTCCTTACACCCACAGGACACAAATATTTTTGTGATGAACATATAAGTGTTTGTGTTGGTCTGGGTGTTTCTTCTGTATTATAAGAATGTATTTACAACAACAAAAAAGTACATAATTATTATATCCATTGTCATTATACCCATAGCACAAGCTCTGCTTGGTTCGGGACTAGATGGTGCTGTGTAAAAAATGTCCCAAAGATATTTATTTATTTATTTTTTATTTTATAAGCCACCGAGATCTTTCCTCAGAGCGTCCAATTCACTTCCACAAAAAATCAATGTTATACTTTCAGTTTCTCACTGTATAATTAGTCGTAAATAAACATTCGTATTTATTTTTATAAAATGAAAATATAGAACCGTTGAGAAGATTTAAAGAGGGCCTTTGAGGCTACTAATTACGTCCAGAGAGATATTAGCATAAAACAGATAGACATAAGTTTTTATCTCAATTATAATGTTCTTTCTGGTTTTTTGTCCATAAATATCTAGTGCTTGACAAGCATGCTGGTGTATTGCTACTATTTTTTTTTCAACTCAGCCTGTCGCAGTCCACTGCTGGACATAGGCCTCTCCCAAGTTGCGCCACAACGCTCGGTCCTCTGCCTTCCGCATGCTCCATACAGTTATTTTGATTGTGTGTGTCGTCCGCCAACCTGCACTGGGCCAGCGTGGTGGACTAAGGTATTAACATTCTCTTTCTAAGAAGAGGCCCGTGCCCAGCAGTGGGACAGTAATGGGCTGATGATGATATCGGAAACAGCTTAATGAGTTTTTTAGGAATTTACTTGTTTGTTTAATTAACAGAGGTTTTACTTTGTATTTTTTTACCCTCGTTACATAAGAACATAATAAAAAGGCGATGAAATTTGTGACTATGACCTAAAGTAAATTAAATACATTTGTTGGGCAAAACTGTCAACACGCAAAATAATATCAGACCTAATCACAATTTTACTAGCGATTCATCCGTGGCAACTTTCGAACAAACTACGCCTTACATATTGACGTCATTAATGTTTAAAAATTAACTCTAATCAAATGAACTTTACAGCTTTTGTTTCTGCAGTTAGAAACAGCACAATAAGGCATTTTTGCGGGTTTTTGTTACAGTATTTACGACACATTTTTCAGTATAATCGGAGTGTGCATAGGAATTGGGTTCTCGTAGTTACGTCCACCTTTCATTGCAGCACAACAACATTCTGGGCATATCCATGTGGCTCTTTCATTAAGTGTGAGCTCACGATTATTACATAAATAATGGTAGACTTTACTACATGTTTCCACAGTACATTCAAGAAAAGCATCTCCAGACAGCAACTCGTTATTACAGGCAGCGCAAATAATAATCTTAATTTAAATAGCTTAACAGCGTGCAAGATATTGTTGCTTAGTAGAATAATATTTAATTTTGATAAAGCGTAATCCATGCAAAACTCAAAGCGGGCAGTGCACCTGCGTTCCGACCGCACCTGTGTATGCAGCGTGCGTCTGTGTGCGTAGCAGCGGGCGACGCGAGTTGTCGTAGGTCTTCCTCATCATTTCGGTTTTGTCCCTAAAATTCTATTTCAAAACCTGACTTTGGATTTAGGGTTATTTTTAATTAATTAATAACCCTTTAAGAGATGATAGTACTCATAAATTAAAACAACTTTAATTATGACACCAACTTTGAATAACCAAAAAAACAACAGTTTCATACATTTTGGTGAAGTACACGAAACATTTTCTATGGAATTGATGTTTTTTTGGTAATTTAAAGTTTGTGTCATAGTAAAATTTGTTCTAATTTATAAGTACAATCCACAGACCAGTAAGCCCTCAAGTCGCAGCATAAACAATGTTTTGCATGAGAACACAGTCGTAAAATGTTGGCGGGACCGGACGGCGCGGCGTTAATTGGTCGGCTCAAAAGTTCGGCGGTATGATTGGTGCCGCTCGCTGACGGAGTGACGCCCCGATTGGCGGCGGGGCGTATGATATGCAGTGCTACTGTATATGCTTGTTGACTGGGGGTATCCCGCTAATCGGCGTCTAGAGGCTTACTGGTTTGTGGTACAGTCATACCTTAATTAATTAACAATAAACCTGTGTAGTCAGTCTAGAAGCTTCATGGACTGTGTGTAAGAAGAATCTAGTTCGTGTTTGACTGCAACAAGCAATGATTTAGCCGTCTAGTAATTATCATTACTAAACACACTTAACTCACTAAACGCGACGTAAAGCAACATTTCCATTATGGTCGCGTACCATTTGTGCTCCGCGCATCTGCAACTGCTCTATGGAGACGGTACACGCGCATATCTGCAAGAATCGCGTCGATAAGCGAGCGAGTGAGGCAGCGAATAGCTGAGAACTGCGAGTTCAGTTAACACAGATCTAAAATGTAACAAGTGATTTAATGTATCGAAAATATGAAAATAATAATAATATGTAGGAAAGATAGATTATTATTTAAAAAAAAACGTTTTTATTGGAACTTAACAGAATTGATTATCGATTTATTAATATCGATATTCTTTTACTGCTAAGTCACACCCTATACGTAGATCTAAAAGTCTGTTTTTAGGGTTCCGTACCCGAAGGGTGCCAAACGGGACCCTATTACTCTCGCTACGCTGTCCGTCCGTCCGTCCGTCCGTCCGTCCGTCCGTCTGTCTGTCACAGGGCTGTATCTTTGTAACGGTAATAGATAACCAATTGAAATTTTCACAGAATTTGTGTTGCTATAAGGGGTATCACGATAGGTCCCCATACAAGAAATCCCAAAAAACATGCATTTTTTTCAACGTTTTTGTTCCTGCTCTATCTTCAGAACGGTAATACATACCAGCGTCAAACTTGGTCAGATTATAGTGCATATTATGTAGTTTAGCAACAAATAATAAAAATAAGGCAAAAGTAGACATATGTGGTGGTACCTGCGTGATAAAGATATACAAAAATTCACATTTCGCGCCTGTGCGTTGATATCTTTTGATAAACTCTCGTAAATTAAATCAGTTTCTATGGGGTATCAGGTCGATGGGTGGTACGGAACCCTTACTGCGCGAGTCCGACTCGCACTTGGCCGGTTTTTTCTCTCTGGGCCGCGTTCAGTTTAATCACCCGACGTCGTCGGACGACGCTCAGAACATTCCTTGGGCGTTCATTTGTAAGATCGCTCACAACATATAAGTAGTTTTTTTAAGAATTGTATGTAATCTTGTTGTAAAACACTTTACCTGTGAAAAGATAAGCCACAGCCAGGATATGATTCTTTTTTACAACCACGTACGCAACAAAAATTCACCATTTTATAATAAAATATACTGAAAATTCAAAAACATGAAAAATTACAATAAACCGCCATAATTGTTGTCAATATGACAAATCAGTGTTGACATTTAGAGGGTTAAAGTTTACACCAATATTATTTTATAAATTCAATAAGAATACGTAACAATATAGTACGATCTACTTATATTAATGGCTTACATCACTATTACGAATTTCACATTGGTGCCGATTCTCTTGTCACAAAATTCTCTAAACTAGACTAAAAATTACCTAAATTTAGTTTAGTCCTGTCAAACGACGTTTTCTATTCTGAAATTCACTTTAAAACTAATTTTTGGTTTGACAGGACCAAAATTAGTTTAGTTATTCAACTTAGGAATTATAATTTCATTCAGCACAAGAATAATCAATAATTTGCACAAGGACAGAATCCATTGTGTTATTATTTACTTTAAAAGAATGAAGGCGTTTTCTACAATACTTATACCTATACTACCAATTGCGGTAATGCGCAATATAAAATTATTTATATTTCCTGTTAGTTCAAAAGAACTCATGGTTAGTTAGGGGTCCTTTTTGGTCGGAGACTAGTTAATCCCGAACCATACGCGTGATTATTATTATTACTATTGTAAGACGTCATAAATGTCATGTCACAGTACAGTACACAAGTGCTACTTTTAAAAATCATTGCCGGCTGGTCAATTGTCCGCTTGCATAATTGTATAAAAATCACTAACCACCCATGTGCGAAGATAAATACATTTTCATACGTCCTATTCGGGCGGGCATCTGACCGCCGCCCGTCCGCTCGGGTCTACATCTCTGCCCGCTCCTATGAACCATTCTCACTGCATCAACTCGGACCTCCGCCTTCCGCATCCAGTCCCCCAACCACCTTCCTCGGGTCGTCGTCAGTCCAGTCGGTGCGTTTGCCGATTCGCGGTCCCTACTCAAGGACTCATATGCTTCAACGGCCATCGGCCCTTCGACAGCCATGGCCAGCCCACTGCCACTTCAGCTTACTGATCCTACAAGCTATGTCAGTCATTCCGGTTCTTCTCCGGATAATCTCGTTACGGATCTTATCCTTCAAAGAATCTCCAAGCATAGCTCACTCCATAGCTCGCTGAGCGACCTTGACTTTGTGGACTAGCCCGACTGTCAGTGTGTTCTCACTTAAATTGATTCATACATGGAGAGACGGGAAGTATCGCACATTCATAAACTCACACAAAAGGTATTAAAGCAGGCGCCACCACGCTACGACAACCATGTAATTGTGACAATGTTTACTATCAGGCGAGTGTGCACCGTGGCCATCGCGTCGTTTGTTTGAACACGTGCGCCCGCAGACGCAGTGGGCTTTACCGGCGAGGCGCGGGCGCCACCCGCTGAATCAATGCGTTCGTAATACTGGACACTTGCAAGAATACTACGAATACTAGTACAAAGACCGCGTACTGGAAGGCGCAGCGTGGGTACACAAGGTGGACCGATGACCTGGTGAAGGTCGCGGGAATCCGCTGGATGCGGAAGGCACAAGACCGGTCGTTGTGGCGATGCTTGGGGGAGGCCTATGTCCAGCAGTGGATGTCTTTCGGCTGAAATGATGATGATGATGAATGTCTTAAATTATACGTTGATGATATTAAATTTGGGGATATTTGATATCCTAAAGATTACATAAAACCTGAAAAATATACAAAAAAACTATAAATTAAAAAGTTCACCGATATGATAAAAAAATGGCATTTGTTGAAATTCGGTATACATCACGGATGATTCTCCAACTGCAATTGTAAGTTTGTAATCGCAAAAAATATTTTTTTCCTGTGATGTAACCACAAATTCATGTTTTTTTAGGGTTCCGTAGTCCTACAAGGAACCCTTATAGTTTCGTCATGTCCGTCCGTCTGTCCGTCTGTCCGTCTGTCCTAATCCTTTACAGCTTAATAACTTCTACAGTTATAAACAGAAGTAAATATAATTTGTTAAAAAATAATCTAGATATAGATCTCAATTTAAAAGAATAAAAGAATCGTGATTACGTATTTTAGGGGTAATACTGAAATCATGAAAAATATCACTTCTTCCATACATAAGTTGATACCTAACTCGATCAAAATATACGGTACAGCTGATTTTATTTCCCAAAGTTATGCAAAATGATTCCCTTGAACTTTTTTGGTATAAAATTTGGGTGTATAATAAACACTAATATTTAAAAAATCAGTATTATTTTGTGGAAAGTATAAACAGAAATTAACTACATAATTACCTTTCCTGGAATTTGCCCTGGACATCATGTAAATGCCCTTGAATAACTTGCTTGATACCTATTAGGACTTTCCCAAAATATTCCTGTTCTTCTATCGAGCCTGTTAAAGAGTGGTTCCGGGATGTTCGCTGAGGCGAGGATTGATGGTTATCATGCTATCATCCGTAAACGGTGTGCCTCGACCCTTTGCAGAATGCGTTCCAGCTCCCACAGCATCCTAAGCGCATTGTGCGACAAGTGGGATTGTCTAATGTTGCGTCACTGGATAGGGCTTCACAAGTCTAGTGCGAACTACCTGTTTTAACTTTTAGCAAAACGTATTAATTTCAAGTTACTGACATTAGGTTTTAGGTTTTCTTTTGTTTTTACTAACACTATATGGATCTACTTGTGATTTGAAATAAAGATTTTATTACTATTATTATTTGTATGTCTTTATTTAGTCACGGCTCATCCTCCGTCAGAAAGATGTCCGGACCTTTGAAAGGCTTGCTAGAGGACACAGGTCCAGCTAGCAGTCGCCCCTTTGACAAATATACTCTATGATGGGATGGGGCAATTATTATAAATAAATAAATAAATAAATATAAATATTTTTGGGACATTTTACACAGCACCATCTAGTCCCAAACTAAGCAGAGCTTGTGCTATGGGTACTAGACAATGGATATAATACTTTTATACTTTTTTTTTTTGTAAATACATACTTATAATACATAAGAAACACCCAGACCAACACAAACACTTATGTTCATCACACAAATATTTGTGTCCTGTGGGAATCGAACCCACGACCTCGTGGTCAGCAGTCCGATGATCGAACCACTAGACCACAGACGTCGTTATCAAGGTAAGTCGCGCTTGGCTCATTGAGGATCTTAAGTACGATTTCATTACCTTTACTTTTCTAAAGCTTTTTTCACATAAATCCACTGAAACGACAAATCTTAGACACAGCACTAGACTCGGAGCAAACTCAGAATAGTCCCAAAATTACAGAATAATCTCTTCCATGCGGAGTTGGCACCGCAGCCACTTGTCACTGGGCTGGGGGACTGCCCCCATCGCCCCCCTTTTACGCCACCACTGGTTTATGTTTAAAACTGTATTATTCTATTATAACACTTTGTAAACAACATGAAAACAATACAAGACTATAATTTTTCAGTAGTTTTCTAATTTCGAAATCTATTTGTCAACACAAACAATTGATAAATGCGATAATGAGTTTGTCTATTAAAGGTGCCAAACGGGATCCTATTACAGCGTAGCGAGAGCGCTACGCTGTCCGTCCGTCCGTCTGTTTGTCACAGGGCTGTATCTTTTGAAAAGTAATAGGTAGTCGGTTGAAATTTACTCAAAATATGTGTTACTATAACCCCTATCATGACAAATAATAAAAATAATAAAGTCTAACACCAAAGGGGGTCCCCATACAAGAATTCATTTTTTCAACGTTTTTGCTCCTGCTCTATCTTCAAAACGGTAGTATATACCAGTATCAAACTATGCAGTGCATACTATGTAGTTTAGCAAAAAATACTAAAATATGGCAAACATAGACATATGTGGTGGACTGGTGGTACCTGCGTAAGAAAGAGATGTAAAAATTCATATTTCGCGAACGGTGTGTTGATGTTTTTTGATGAACTCTCGTAAATTAAATCAGTTTCTATGGGGTATCAGGTTGATGAGTAGTACGGAACCTTTACTGCGCAAATCTGACTCGCACTTGGCCGGTTTTTGTCATCTTCATCTAACAACGAATTAATACATTTTGCTAAAACTCGACACAGAGATGCTAACCCGGACAACGGCAACATTCCTTTTTATCAACTTACTACCCGAAGAAAGCCGCTGGCAAGAACTAGCATAAAATATTATCCACTAGCTACACTTTAATGCGACGAAGCCACTAACTAAATCAATGATGGAACTAAGTAGTTCATTATATCGGTAGTCCACTGGCTTACTTATAAATTCTATTAAGGCCCATCAGAGTTTGCGCTTTGGCCTGACTACTCTATTAAGACCCATTGGGAAAATTAAAAATCACCACGCCTGCCAGATGGAATAGTGATTTTGTTTGTTGCTATTAACAGGCAATAGGACGCTATTGCCAATCTTAATTTCATACAATGGTTGCGACACTAACGGGTGGGGAAAAGATGACTAATAAAATTATTATTCTTGTAGGATTATATTATTGTTACAGTAGTACATATTTAAATGGCCCACCGATGTACCTGCACAGATAACATAATTTAATACACGGTTAATTGGTTAACCAATCACAGAGCACCATCGCTGCACGCCAACCAATGACATGCAGTCATCATACAGTCTACGGAAGCGTGTGAGCGAAATAGACAAAGAGGGCATGGCAATCAATTCTAAAATCTTAATGGCATTGCATAAGGCTGTTTTTTTTTTCGAGTGTCTTCGTCATCGTCTTTTTATGTCTCACACGAAAAAGATTGACGATGCGCCTTATTCATTGTGTTGTCTTGTACTTTTCTCAAAACACAAAAGCTCTCTTTATTTAATTAAACCCTGGCTACACTTAAATGTGAAGCACATAATTTAATTAGGAAACTAAGAGAAGTAGTTTATACATATAGTGTATCGGTGATCCAGCGGCGTACTTGCAAATTCTATTAAGGCCAATCAGTGTTCGCGCCTTGAGCTGACTGGTCAAGCGCATGGTCAAGAAACCCAGTACCGTATAAGCAAGCAGAACCTAAAAAATTCTGTCATATCACTTCTGTGGTCTGGGCAAATCAATAAAATCGATTAGTATAATTCTTTATGCAAGGTAAATCACTTTTTCTTTTTAAAATAGCTGTTACCACATCTTGTATCGCAGAAAACATCTTTAACGTGTGTTCGGAAGGGTAGGTGAGCAATTTAAAGATAGAAAAACATAATAATTCAGGTCGGTTTCGTCACTATTAAATAAAATGTCTTTACATTGGTTTTTAAATAAAGCTTAATGTTAAATCATTCTGAATGCGACACTTAAAAGTAATAAATAATATTATTTAGATAATATAAGACTTATCACAATATAACCCAATATATTTTATTGTATTATCTGTGGATAATGTAGTGGGCTGCAACATTACCTTATACAAATTTGCTAACCCTATAATTGATGTCTTATGTTGTAGCTGTTTATTATCCCTCAATAAATAAAATAAAATGAAACCCAAAAAAAAGTGTGAAAAAGAAGTGTTTCGATGAACTCTGGTACCCAAGGTATATATTGTGTTATGGTACCAGGGTTCTCGCGTTCAGGTTTTTATAACACTTAAAATAAAAGTTACATTGTAAGATGTAATTGAATTTATTGTGATTGTAAGATGTGGACGAACACAGTATTGGAATTTAGAAATA
Organism: Asteroscopus sphinx; assembly: GCA_949699075.1. Lineage (NCBI taxonomy): Eukaryota > Metazoa > Arthropoda > Insecta > Lepidoptera > Noctuidae > Asteroscopus > Asteroscopus sphinx. The sequence goes on from OX453024.1 coordinate 17,433,597, forward strand.
ACTTTTTGACTTGCCTGACAACAGAAGCGCTTTGACAGAATTTTTATTAGAGTTCTGTTAATAAGTGGAAGGAGAGTAGGGAGGCCTTTGCCCTGCAGTGGGACACTTCAGAGCGTATGCTCGGTCCGTGGGCTGTTTTGCTCAAAAACGTAATTTTTCAAATCTGATTATTCATCAACCACTTACCTTACGAACATATCAATTACTAATAATTTTAGGAAATGTTATGGTCTAAATAGAATATAGTTTATTTTGTTCGATTATTAGAGTATTTGTGAAATCTATCAAGATAACTGAACAGAGGTTTTCTTAATTTCACTTTCAGCGTCAATTTCGAAGCTTCAAATATCTGAAATCACTGACAGACCTAACAAACAAAATTTTTTTACCAACTGGGAAGATCCTTAAAAACAAAGTTACTAGAAAGGATTTTTTATTTTAGGTTAAATACATAAGAAATAAAAATCCAAACAATGTGAAATTATTCAAAAATTATAGTCGATACAATCATTATTTTCACCACTATATCTTACATAATTTAATATAACAATAAATTACTATAATAGAAGAACATATTCTTTAAAAACTTACACTTGAAAATTTCAACTAAATTAACTCTATAATTTTTTTATAAATATTTTAAAACTACTATAAAACTTCGCGTTCGAATCGATTCAAATCATATCCACAGACCAAGTAGAGATGCTACGCATCAGACGACAATCTCCGAACAAGAAATTTGGTCAATAGGGAACCAAAGAGTAACCTCAATAATAGAAAATGACAAGCACAGATAATACATTTTTTTCAACTTCCAACCAAGCAAAAGGTTTTTAAATTTCGGCCTTGGATACAAGGCTTTTGCCTCTTATTTATGCGTAGGTAGGTACCTATACATGCATTGCTAATATTTTATTTTTTATAGTGAAAGTAAAATAAAAACCATTACTTTTACATAAATCTGTTTATTTTTCAATTTTCTCCTATAAACATTGTTTTTTTTTCAGTTATTTCTAATCAGAATAAAATTCTACATTTTCTTGTTTGATTTGCATCCACAGGATCTTCCTAGCCACAGGAGTCATCGTCTTCAGTGTTGAAGGGACTGTTATTTGATTGTACATTACCTGCAAGGAAAATTAAGGCTTTTAACTACTTGGTTTTACATTAATATCTACAATGTTATAATTGCATTTACATAAATCAAACAAAATGAAAGAAAGAAATAAAATAATTATTTTAATCTTGTTACAGGCGAGAGAAAAAATAACACATCAACAATAAAATTAAAAATAATATGCCTGTAAAATACTAAAAAAGGCCCCCATCTCAGCATATGCTACAACACCGAAATGTTGCAGCACTGGTTTTCAGATGGGTCCCGGAATGAACATTATAACCTAGTAATTTAAAGTATAGCCTAGTGGTTGAATACTTGCCATCCTTGCAGGGGGATCTGAGTTCGTACCCGGCCCACACCTCTGGCTTTTCGAATTCAAGTGCGAATGAGAATTTGATTGTCACTTTTTACTTTAACGGTGAACGAAAACATCGTGAGGAAACCTACCCACTTGAGAGTGCTTCATACAGTTCTTGATGGTGTTTAGTCCACCAACCCGCAGTAGGCCAGCGTGGTGGACTCAGGCCTGAATCCTTCTGAGAAGAGGCCCGTGCCCAGAAGTGGAACAGTAACGGGCTGATAATAATGAACCATTTTTTAATAGAAATGTCTTTAGAACATTACCCTGCCTACCGTCATGCTCAAACATTTCTCAGTTGATTGTGACATTCACACACAGCTTACTTTGTTGAGGCCAACTTATAATATTATTATTCATATTATTTTGTTTTTAAATATAAATGCCATTAAAGAAAATGAAAAAAGCTGTTGCTTACCTCATTTAACAAATGTTTTCCAACAAAACTGTATGTAGGCGGTGGCATGTCAGTATCTGAAATAATAAAAATTAGTTTTACAACAGCATTAATATTATTAAGATTCCACACCCGAAGGGTCCAAATGGAATCCTATTGCTGTGGCCATGGGCAGATCCAGGATTTGTTTCTGGGAGGGGCACAAGGGCCAGATTGGCAAGGAGTACTTAGAAGTGTCCCCTATAGTATTGCATTATGTGTGATATTTTATGATTTTCAACTTGCGGTAGCATCTAGTATACTTATGTTTGCAAAAAGAAACAAATAATATTCAAGCGGTATTGTATTAAACTCCCAACTCCTAGTTTTATTTGAACCATCTGGTGGGAAGGGCTTGTTTCCCTGTGTATCAATTCATCAAGCTTCGTTTGGCCCGCAGAAGCCTGAAATAATCGTTTTCTGTAGTGTGTACTGCATGCAGATTGAAAAGTTCATTGTCAAATATTACACTTTAACATTGAAATGAAATATATTATTATTTGCTTACCTGATGTGATAATATAACAGTGGCTTGATGTGCTAGTGGCTAGTAGTAGGCTTGTTTGTTGGGCAGACGTTAACAAACATTTCGTAACCGTAATTCGAAATGTACGTTTTTATTTAGTTATATTAAACTTTGTAGAAAACTGAATAGTATATTTCGACTTTTAAATGGGATAGGTACATAGTTTAGACTGCCCATTTTACAAAGAGTTAATTACAAAGAGAATTACTTCAATAATTGAGATTATACTTGTATACTCTACACATAGGTATATAACAACAACAAAGAGAATATATCAACAATATAATATATATAGACCAGAAGGGGAACGCCGAGGGGGACGAAGTAACTGTCAAAATCTATTATTGAACCCATCTAGAATCATAGACATAACGTTGAAAATTTTTGTTCTAAGATTACTACCCGTGATCATATCGCCGCGAGCCCTTCCAGAGAGTGGTTACGTCGCTCGGCGCTCCGTCGGGGGTTGACGACCTTTGCCGTGCGTTTATACACGGATACTGCAAGTTTTTAGGGCGATCGTCAAATCTCAGTACTTTGGTAAATAAAATATTTTATTTTTGATGACCGACAAAATTTTGTAGTATTATCATAAGTACTTGGTAAGTATTTTTTTATGACTGACATTGTTTTATAGTGACAAAAAATTATGTTTTAGACGGTATGGGAAATAAAACAAAGTTGTTTTTTGGCAAGAGAAAACGCAAAAATTCTGAAAATTAGGCTAAGGCAAGAGCTAGAAGGCATAGTTATGTTACACTAGCTTCCACCAGCAGCTTCGCCCGTGTGAAATTCGGTATGTTACAAGTGTTCTAGAGTGTGCAATCGATTCAAGTTTGGAACTTCATGTTTTAGGGTTTTGGATAAAAAAATTAGGGGTTAGGGTTTTAATGAAAACAAACGTAAGTTATTCGGGTTTAGTAGAAAAAAAAAAACAAAATCGTTGGCTTTTTATTTATAAATAATGTATTTTTAAGGTTCCGTACCTAGAAGGAAAAAACTAAACTCTTATAGGTTCACTGTCTTGTCTGTCTGTCCGTCTGTCATAGCCGAATCTGTTGAACGAAAAAAGTTTAAATTTTTGTTCAAAGTTTGCTCTATGAAATTGCCTTCTTATTACAAGCTTTTTATTAACTTGCAATGTATGTATGTATGTATGTTATTTGTTAAGGTTGAATCTTGCAACTCAATTTTGAAGCAGATATCTTCAACCGATTGAGCTGAAATATCTATGGCAGTCGTTACGGGTAGTCAGAAGCCTGAAAGTCTGACAACTGGTCTAACCTCCGAATGTCAGTATTACCCAGTAATTGGGTTGCGGGGGTCTGATGGCAGTCGCTCCGTGTAAAATACTGATGTTCAGCCGCATCTGGTTAGACTGGAAGCCGACCCCAATATAATTGGGAAAAGGCTCGGAGGATGATTGAGCTGAAATTTTGTATACACGTTTAGTTTGGATGACAATGCATGGTTAGCTGTGTGACGTTATTCTAAATTCAACATGGCGGAACACCCAAGATGGCGGACTAGTTATTTTTAATGCACTCCTACAATATGGGTATCAAATGAAAGGGCTTGCTAAGAGTAACTTGAAAAATAAAGTGACGTCACTCTAAATCCAATATGGCGGACTAAGTTTTTTATGGTTTCCTACAATATACGTACACACGGCTACACATCAAGCTGTACAAAACCAGTAAAGGCTGACCTCGCGTTGTAAGGAAAACCTACACAATGCGAGGTCAGCTTATACTGGAAATTTACAGCTTGATGTGTAGCCGTGTGTACCAAATGAAAGAACTTGCTGAGAATACGAATGCGAGTTAAAAAATCTGTCCAGCGATAACTAAAAAGTAAAAAATAAATTAAACGTAAAAAAACTTTTTTAAAAACAAGGTTTTATTTAAATGCGCTAGAATGAATAAAATGAACATTCCCTTTAAAACTTTTTATTATTTAACCCTATGCCCGTGACTTGCATAAGCATTAGCAGCCCATTACTGTCCCACTGCTGGGCACGGACTAGTTTTTGTAATTTATGATACGGAAATATGGAACATGAATGGTGCAACGGTCGGTTGGTCGCTACTTTACTTTTTAGGGTTCCGTACCCACAGGGTGCCAAACGGGACCCTCAGTACTCTCGGGTACTCTCGCTACGCTGTCCGTCCATCCGTCCGTCTGTCTGCCACAGGGCTGTATCTTTTGAACGGGAATAGATAACCGGTTGACGGACGGACGACAAATACTAAAAACAAAAAAAGTCTAAGAGTTTAGACTTTTTTTACCCATACAAGAAACCTCAAAAAATTTGCATTTTTTTCAACGTTTTTGTTCCTGCTCTATCTTCAAAACGGTAATATATACCAGCGTCACACTTGGTCAGATTATAGTGCATATTATGTAGTTTAGCAAAAAACTGCCTCGTTGGTCTAGTGGTCGCAAGCGCGACTGCTGAGCGTGGGGTCCTGGGTTCGATTCCCGGGTCGGGCAAAGTGTTATTGGGTTTTTTCATTAGGAAATTCTCAGTAGCAGTCCGGAGTATGGATTTGTGCCCGGTTAGTGGCAATAGGCTCGCCCCCTATTACATGGGACTATAACATAACTGGCGAAATGTGGGTGTACTATACACCTCTGCCTACCCCTTCGGGGAAATACAGGCGTGATGTTATGTATGTATGTATGTAGCAAAAAATACTAAAAATAAGACAAACATAGACATACGTGGTGGTACCTGCGTAAGAAAGACATGCAAAAATTAATATTGCACGCACTGTGCGTTGATGTCTTTTGATAAAATCTCGTAAATTAAATCCGTTTTTATGGGGTATCAGGTCGTTGAGAGGTACGGAACCCTTACTGCGCGAGTCCGACTCGCACTTGGCCGGTTTTATTATTCTTATGTACTAGGTCTAGGTACTTAAACGTGTCTATGTTTGAAAGTTAGAAATATATTAGAGAAGAATGTGAGTGCTGTTGTAGGGTTTCCTAAAACGAAGTTCTAAAACATTTAGAACTCGCGCCGATTTTACGCCGATACGCAAATCAGCGGCGGCGTCGTCTAAAATCCGTCGGCGGCGGCGGCGCACTGTGGGATTATTGTAGGTTGGCACCACTACTATACGAATCTATAAATGACTCTTTGAGGTATTGTAAGGTTTTAGCGTAAAATGCCAATTATCACTTTATCTCCTAGTGTGGTTTTTTTTTTTCATATAAATGTTTTTTAAAAGCCTAATCGAAGATTTTCGAAGCAGCAGAGTACATTTATTGAAGTTCGGCACAAATTATTTTATGACATAATATAAATTGATAATTTAATATTGAATGTGATTTTAGCTCTGTACATCATTGTTTTATACTTATAAAAAAAAAAATTGTATGCCATAATGTGAAATACCACCTGTATTTACCACATTTTTACAAAATAAATGAATTGAATTGAAATACTATGCAAATATACACACGGAACTTTGTGGCAACGTAAGGTTTTGGCGTAACACGCTTTTCTCTACATACATAAAAAAACTTAAAATTACTAGAATGAATATAATACCTCTACTATACGAATCTATAAATGACTCTTTGAGGTATTGTAAGGTTTTAGCGTAAAATGCCAATTACCACTTTATCTCCTAGTGTCGATTTTTTTTTTTCATATAAATGTTTTTTAAAAGCCTAATCGAATATTTTCGAAGCAACAGAGTATACAGTTATTGTAGTTCGGCACAAACACTATATGCATATATACACGAAACTTTGATGTAACGTAAGGTTTTGGCGTAAAACGTCTTTCCTTCTATGGCTGTATCTCTAAAAATACTTGTAAAACCATATTGAACATTTTTGAAGCATTACAGTATGTATTTATTATAGTTTGGCATCTCTAATATATGAATCTATAAATGAATCTTTGAGGTATTGTGCGGTTTTAGCGTAAACCGCCAATTTTAATTTAATCTTTAGCTGACGATTTTTTAAAAATAAAACCAAATCGAAGATTTTTGAAGCAACAGAGTATGTATTTAGTGTAGTTTGGCACTAAAACTATATGGATCTATACACGAAACTTTAAGGTAATGTAAGGTTTTAACTTACTCTCCATACAAAAAAAAAACTTCAAATCGCTATCTATATCTTTGAAAATACTTGTTAAATGAAAACACTGAGGTAGCATTTTATATTTGCATTGATAAGTAGAATCTGAATCCGTTATAATATTTCCAAAAAATCATATTTAATTTTTAAATTTTCATTCATAAAAAAAAAAAGTCATAAAATAGATCCTAAAAAAATAAAAGTATCAAAATTATTCGTGCTAACGGTTCAGCACTCACGCACACAGAGGAACCATTGTATCGTGCCGTAGTGAGTGTGCCTTTCGATAGATCGTGCAGATTTTGACTTGCGCTAAATCGAACATACGCTCTTCAGGCTTATAATAATAATAATAATATGTGAAAACCAAATACTTTGAAAGTATTTTGTGTACCGTCACCACTCAATCAAACTACACTGCGAACCTGTGTGCGGTGTACCGACCACCTAGTTATAGTAAAATTCTTTTTATTGAGGAACTGCAAACTACACTAGAAAAATTCACTAACACCACTGAATTATTTTTGTTAGGAGATACTAACATAGATTTAAAACTGGATAATCCTGTAAAGCATAAATACAACAACATGTTATATAGCCTAGGCCTTTTGTGCGGGATCACAGAATACACTAGGATTGAAATATCTGATGGTAAAATTAGTAAATCTTGTATTGATCACATCTATGCCCGATCCCGCTCAAAAGACCTATTTACGGCGGCACTCGGTACTACACTGGCTGAGTATAACAGCACGATGCTGTTATACTCGCATGCGCTGGAGTGTTAATACAGGATGGTGCTAAATTTAAAACCTGCATAAATAATCAGCAACTTATGAATTATCTCGATAAGGTACATTGGGAGGAATCTTATGATATTAAATGCCCTATAACATTATATAATTATGTATATACACAATTTAAAGAGTGTTATAAAAAATCTGAATACAAAATTAAAATTAAAGGTAGCTCATCACGTAGAAATAACGACTGGATAAATAAAAAAAATATCAACGCTTGTGAACACAGGGATAAACTATTCTTAAAATGGATAAAAAACTCAAATAATCTAATCCTAAAACAAAATTATAATAAAGCAAGAAACTATGCAAATATTTTAATACAAAAAACTAAAAATAAGAGCATTAAAGCAGAAATTATAGCAAATAAGAGTAATATTAGACAACTTTGGCAAATTTTGAATCGAATAACGGGAAGAATAAAAAACTCCATTGATGAGGTCATTCAAAATTCATTTAAAAAATCCTGTAAAGATATCGCAAATAATTTTGCACAAACATTCGACAAAAGCGTAAAGCAAATTATTCCTAAATGTTCGAAACCATTGTTACATAAATACGAATACAAAACATCGGCTGACGTTACTATGCGTCTGAAGCCTGCCGACACTTGTTCAGTAAAAAAAATTATCATGTCCTTGAACAATAATAAAGCCCCAGGAATAGACGGCATGAGAGCCATTGACATTAAAAGCCTTTGTACAAAAATCAAGTTAATAATTTCTAATTTAATTAATTTATCAATAAAAACTAGTAAGTACCCACCTATATTAAAAACGGGGATTGTAAGACCTATTCATAAAAAAGGAAGCCGGTTGGACTATAACAACTACAGACCAATTACTATTTTGCCTACTATTGATAAGATAGTTGAAAAATATATATCAAAGCAAATATACGAATTCTATGAAAAAAATAACATACTAACCGACAAACAATATGGTTTCCAACCCAAAAAGAATACCACCCAGCTGTTATCAGCGTTTACAGATAGTATTCACAAACATTTAAATGAAAAACAACACGTTTTGGTAGTCTTTATAGACTACAGCAAGGCCTTTGATACGCTTAGGCATGACAGGCTATTAGAGAGTCTTCGTGACAGTGGAATTAGAGGCAAACTACTGGACTGGTGTGAAGATTATCTTAAGGACAGAAAATTTGTTAAAGTCAGTAACGCTACTAGTGAATCAGTCAAAGTAACTGGAGGCACGGCACAAGGCTCGGTACTTGGGCCGTTGCACTATCTCACTTATGTAAATAATCTAATTAATGTTATAAAGAAGTGCGAGACCTATCAATTTGCAGACGACACTTGCCTTGTAGCTACCGGAAGGAGTGTCGATGAGGCTCAAAAACTACTGCAAGAAGATTTTGACTTACTGACTAAATGGTCGCATGACGCTGGCTTAGTCTTAAACGCTTGTATTAGAAATAAAAGGAGTGGTCACGATATCAACGTCTTTACTTAATTAATTATAACACAAATTGTGCTCTAAACACAGTTATTCGCAATACACTATTACTCGTTACGTGGTATCTCCGCGACTGAAGTCCCACTCCACACCACGTATCTTCCTCCAAACCCCCCTTGTCTAACCTCATACCTATTTTATGCCACCTATGTTAAATTACATTGTACCCATATTTTGCAACCTAAGCTAAATTACATTGTAAGTACTGGATATCCTTGGAGCGACAACATCCGGCCGTCCTGCATACGCATACGTCCTCGAATGCGTTTGGTCTGGTGCATCAGCTGAGAAAAAAAACCATGTTTAAGTTGATCAACATCTTAAACCCTTAGTTTGTTTTCCCATCGCCGGCAAACAAACAAAGAATAATGACATTATGTTATCTGAGAATACTTTATTCCATCATCGGCCGGTATCCTCAGATAGACATCTTTACCATCATTGCAATGCACTGAACATCTAAACACACTGTTCCAGTAACGGTCAGTTTGTTTAGATGATCACTAACCTTGAGCACGTTGACATTAACATAGCATAACATCAATTCTATCCTTAGCTGTTCCATCAGCGGTCAGCCATATAACACAATAATTAATTCAATTATACTTTGCTGTTCCATCGGCGGCCAGCAATATAACAATAATTAACCAAATTCTATCATTTGCTGTTCCATCAGCGGTCAGCCGTGTAGAACTTTACTGGTTATAATACTATTCCATCTTATGCTGTTCCATCGGCGGCCAGCCATGTATAATTAACCAAATTCTATCATTTGCTGTTCCATCAGCGGTCAGCCGTGTAGAACTTTACTGGTTATAATACTATTCCATCTTATGCTGTTCCATCGGCGGCCAGCCATGTATAATTAACCAAATTCTATCATTTGCTGTTCCATCAGCGGTCAGCCGTGTAGAATCTCACTGGTTATAATACTATTCCATCTCATGCTGTTCCATCGGCGGCCAGTCATGTACAATTAACCAAATTATATCATTTGCTGTTCCATCAGCGGTCAGCACTGTAGAACCTTACTGGTTATAATACTATTCCATCTTATGCTGTTCCATCGGCGGCCAGCCATGTATCACCTTATTGGTTCAATCTATTAACCAATAACCACTTCTTTCAGATTTGCAATGCTAAATAGTGTTCGAAGCCTGTGCATCAGACCTCCAAATAAAACCAAAATTACTGATAAGCGTTTTCATGTAACTGATATTTATGAAGTACCTGACAACATCCGAGCACTATCCTGTGTCCGTTACACCACCATATCACCAATTCTTATCCACGGCTTCATGTTTTCCACGCAAGAAACATCTTCATACTCTTCATAGCGTTTAGATATCCTCTCTGCGCCTCGAATGTCTGCCACTTTATATCTGTCATGGCCTAAAATCTAAAATCTGTATCACCTCAAAGGGGCCTTTAGATACCGGTAGCAATTTCGAGCTCTGACCGTCATTAGCCTGACTTGGAATCTTTTTTACTACCAAATCGCCTACTTTAAATTGATAAGCAGCTTTCCTTCTCGCATCAAAATTTTCCTTTTTGTTTTTCATTTTATCATCCACCTACTTTCGAAGTTCCATCACATCAATAGGTTAATTATCTGCGATAACCTTATCAGAATCCATTTGTAATCTGTATCCGAAGAACATTCCCTAGGGATTGCTGATGTGGTCTCAGCGACATGTGTTGTCGCTGTGTGGTCTTATTAACAGAGCTATTGATGCTCTGCTGAATGCTATCAATGTGTAGATCCCATTGATTTATAGTCCATGTTTGCTTCCTTTCTGCGTAGGGCTTCCAAAATTGTCGCATTGTAGCGCTCCACTTGTCCATTAGAGCGTGCATAGCAGTGGCAATAACATGTTGTCTAATGTTTTTTTTTTTTATCCAATATTTTACAAATTACTTGATGCCTTATTATTTGCTAGATACATTGTCTCGGTACCAACCAGCGACGAGCATATTCTGTTTTACGATACACATTGCCCAATAATTCATAAGTATTAAATCTCTTCTTATGCGCCTCGGCTTCACCTGACTCTAATATATCATTAAAATACAAATACTCAATAATAATAATCTTGCAACTGTAGACTCTCATTTATGACAGGTGATTTATAACCTGGGTTCCTGCTTAAAGCATCAACATGCTGCATCTGCGTTCCATGTCTGTGTGCTACATCGAATGTAAACTCTTGCGTTTGCAATGCAACACCCATCTACATATCCGAGATTTAATTACTTTTTTTTTCATAGAATATCTGTCAGCATTGCAATCTGTTACAATTTTAAAAGTTATTCCCAACAATTAGTGTCCGAACCAACTTCTGCAGTTCTACTGTGGCCCCTAAAAATTCCAGCTCAAACGAGTGATAACGCTTTTTCTCTGCACTACTTTGATGACTATAAAAAATAAATGGGTTTCTCCCCATTTTTACCAAAATACAGCCTATACTACGCTAGTAGTATAAACAGATGCCAATCTGTTTACATTATAACTGGCAACTTTGGATTAAATATTGTCAGTTAAGCTTCTGCTTACTGAAGCTTTAAGATTTCAACAGCTTGTGCATGACCCCAAAGGTAACTGAACTTTGAAAGTTAAGTTTTCCAAGTTATGATTATACCGTTTTCTTGTAGTACTCTTAAAACTATCTGCAAACACTCAACAATTTTCTCTAAAGTCTCAATCAAATCATTCCTATATAATTAATATCGCGTTCACAACGAAGCATTTCTAATACAGTATTCATACAAACTCTTCCACTCTAGTCTAGTATACATAATCTGTATTCTCCGTGAAATTCCTCCCTATCAGCAATTTACAACTAGACAAAGGGCCTATTATAGAAACGTTACCAAGAACTCAACAGTATCTACTTTAAGAAGTAACGAACCTGCCTCGGTATCCTGAGTGCGTGACTCATAGTTGAAGCCAGTCAAACAACAGCGTTGCTTAATTTTAAAAGTTAAATTTAATTCGTGTACCAAAGTCCTTGTAATCAATGAACAATCGCTTCCCATATCAATAAAAGCTTAAGATGTGCTTATCAGTTTCACCTCAGAATCCTTCTCGACATTTGTACCCGCGCTCGTACTTGGCTTTGAGCGACACGCAAGCTTTAGGTGGCCTGGCTTGTTACAAAAATTGCATTTTAAATTACTATTGTTTTGTTTACAATTAAAATGCTTATGCCAGCCCCACCTTCACCACAAGTAAAACACTTTATTCTGGAATCCATAATAGTCGAGTCCCCGCTCGATAATCCAGTTTCTTTTCTACGATAGAAAAAGGTCGGGAAGCATGTTGTTTAGAAACTAGGCTACTAGTATTTTTTTTTGTTGCTAGGTTGTGCTACACGATCAAGTATAGAATATAAATCCATTGTTATAAGGTCTATCTTCTAACGAACGTTGCAATTTTAGACTCGGCGGCGTAACTTTTGCTGACTTGATATTCATTATCATTTCAACAACAGGCGGCTTACATTACATTAACTAACGCAGCCTGCTATATAGCAAGTCAAGGAGCTACAACGCAGACTGTGGTTCACCTATCTATGCGCTCGTGCTCGCACTCGCACATTGCTGATAATGAATATATGTAATAACGCGCACATACTCGTAGCCTTTCGAGCGCCGCGCCGAACCCCGAAAGCGGACTGAGATTTCTAACGAGTGATGTATGCTATAGCATAAAAAATATTATGCGCTATACATATACTATGTCGTTATAACGCGTCTTTGATATGTAGCCGTTGTGAACACCTTTATTTACTATGCAGAAATGACGCTAAATTATCACAATATCGGAAATTTCCAGACTCAGTTCTTATATTCTTATCCCCAATTAGCCCTACAATTATCGAAATTATATCTTTATCGGAAAACAACAAATTTAATCTATTGATTCTATTTTTTTGCTGGAAATGAAATTCATACAAAGACTGACCTTCAGCAGGATTTGTTTGCATTAAATCCATAAGCATTATATACATGTTACGCTTAGCTTCAAATGTATCTAGTAAAGTGGATCGCCAGTGTCTCGATCGCCACGAAGTCCACCGTGTTTCTGTTTTCAGTAATGAATCATACCAGGTTTTAGCAGTGTTTTTCAATTTCTGTAGAGCTTGATACTTAATTTGTTTATCTGACCACCCAAACGAACGGGAATTAGCTTCGACCACGTTAATCCACATCGCTATATCATCGACTAGTGGGTCAAATTCTGTTATCACCGAAGAAAATATGACATTTTGGTTCACGACTTGGGTTCGACTCCGGCAGCAACGGCGCGCACGCTTTGCATGCTTGTCCCTCGTGCGTCGGTGGCCGCGCTCCGAGCTGCTGTCGGAACTTGAGCTGCTGTCTGATCCACTTGAGCTGCTGCTGCTTGTCGTGATTGAAGACGGATCGCGCCCGCGTCCGCGCCTACTACGTGACGAGGAACGCTTCGATCGGCGGCGGCGCCGAGAGCGAGCCATCCTATTTCTTTTATTATTTTTAATCATGTCATCACTAGGCCGAAACGAAGGCATTGCGTTTGATCGATCCCACCTTCTGATATTAGAAATAAAAGGAGTGGTCACGATATCAACGTCTTTACTTAATTAATTATAACACAAATTGTCCTCTAAACACAGTTATTCGTAATACACTATTACTCGTTACGTGGTATCTCCGCGACTGAAGTCCCACTCCACACCACGTATCTTCCTCCAAACCCCCCTTGTCTAACCTCATACCTATTTTATGCCACCTATGTTAAATTACATTGTACCCATATTTTGCAACCTAAGCTAAATTACATTGTAAGTACTGGATATCCTTGGAGCGACAACACTTGTAAGACTAAACTTATGTACATCAGTACCAGTCAAAATAGAAGCTCTTGCATACCAAAACTAACAGCACACTGTCATGAATGTTTGCATGACAACAGCCCTACTAAGATAGCCTTGCCTTGTAAATGTGACTCCATAGATCTCGTAAACAAACAAATATATCTGGGGCTTACTATAGATAACCGACTTAGTTGGAAGGAACATATAAATGTAGTAAGTGACAAATTAAGAAGTATATTAGCAATATTCTCTACAGTAACATATAACATTCCATAGCAGACACTATTACTGCTTTACAAATCACTGGCCGAATCAACGATATCCTATGGGTTATCTAGTTACGGGAGAACATTTAAAACTCACCTTGATCAAATATATACACTCCAACTACGTATATTAAAAACCATTGTTCCCTATAACATTAAGAAAAAGTACAAAAATGATTACCATAAATTATTTGAGCACTGTAAAATTATACCAATACACGAAAAAATTTAAATGACATTATTAACCGAAGAATTTTTTAATGAAAATCTTAAGAAAACTAAAATATTACAAAAAAATGAAATGAAAACTCGTAGTGTCACTAATGCCAAATTGTTACTTCCAAAATATTTTAATTTACATGGTAGGAGAACGTTAAAATATATTATACCCTACCTAACTAATCAACTACCAACATCTCTAAGGGATAAAATAACAAAAAAAAACATAAAACTTAAATTAAAACAACATTTCTTGCAAGTTACAAAGACACAATAATAAAAATAACTAGTGAATACAATTAATAACATTATTAATGTAAGTATAATAAATTCTCAAAAGTTTGCTGCATTTGTAGGAACAACCTGTATCAACACAAATACTACCCTCCACCAGTTTGTAAAGACGGATCGCGCAGTCACCGGTGTTCGCTCCTTCATAATGTAGATAAATATTATCTGGTATCTACCCTCATTGTACTTATTTAATATCCTACCTTGTCAACTATATTTTTGTTTACCTGTTTGTATAGTCGATGATACTGATGTACGGTAAAACTCTAATGAGTTTATGTTTATATCTTTAGAATGTTTTTGTTATGTATACCACTGAACAAATAAAAAAAAAAAATAAAAAAAAAAAAAAATATAAATAGCTGGTGGCATGGTGTGAATGTGTTGTAGAATGGCATCGGATCTCAGATTAATTGCCAATCTGAGCATCAGATATAAAATGCAGACTATTGAAAACAAAATGCAAATCATAATCTGCGTTTTATTTAATATCATAAATAAAATTTAAACTGTGTTCATCTACCCGTACACGCTGCACTGATATATTTCTCTGTACAGTCATAAACAAATGCAGTGTTATGATTTGCAAATACGTTTTTTTTATAATATTCAATTGCTAGTTCTTTCACAGTATCTTCTTTGTCCGAATTTTATGTCCTGATGCCAGTCAACAACGTATTCACATCACGGCAACAGCCGAATGTTGTATGTAAAATCTCATACAAAACTAAAAAAAACCTGTCGAATCACTTTTGCGGTCTGGGCAAGTCAAAAAGTTGAAAATGATTACTGTTACAAAATTGTTTTAATATAAAAGAAATACAATTTGTACAGTCAACCGCACGTCAGTGGTTACAGTTTGAACTTGACAGCGTCTTTATTTCGTAAGCAGTAAGGGCGGTTTTCGTAATTCAATTGTTACCACTGTAGACTGCGAGGCAGTTTCTCTCGGATTTCACCCGTACGGTTTACGAGTGCATGCCCTATAAATGTTGTTGACCTTAGTCGTGCTCATACTAAAATAACATGTGGAAATAATCGTATGCACCACAATATTCTTGAACGATAGCTTTCAAATGACGTCAGCTCAAGTGTGAGACCTAAGATAAGGTGAACAACTTTTATTGTGACTAATGCTGATAGCCGGTTTAGTAGTGCAAACAAAAAAAAATGCGCAGGTGAGACTATCTGGATTACGTGTTCAACAGGTAGATGTTATTATAATTATCTTTAGGAACAGGTCGATGTATCTATACTTATAAAGATAGATGTCCTGGACTGAATGATTCATCAACGCAGAGCCGAAACTACTCGAATTAGAAAGATGAAATTTGGAGAGTACCGAGTAGGTTCCTTTTGTAACGTAAACAGCCACTATGAACGGATTTTTGGAAATGTTGACCCTAAGGGGGTGAAATAGGGTGTTAGAGTTTGTATGAAAAACATTTTCTCCTGGACTGATTCACACAAAACTTGACAAAAAAAATATTCTTTAAGTAAATAATGAAACACTTGTCTTTTCTTTTTCCAAAATTACCTCTAAGAGAAGGTGTAATATGGTTATAAAATTTGTATGAGACAATATTATTGCGTGGCTGGATTGAGTTAAAATAATCATTAAAACAATGAATGTATTACGTGTTTTTGTATTTTTTGGAAATTTTATCCTACGGGGGTAAAAAGGGGTGTTAAAATTTTAATGAATAATCTTCCTGTGGTCATACTTGACACAAATAACTAGGTTCTCGTCATCATTATCATCATTTCAGCCAAAAGACGTCCACTGCTGGACATAGGCCTCCCCCAAGCATGTTGGGGGGATCTGCCATAATCAAATCCTAATTCTAGCGCTCTACACAAAATCATTTTTCAGTCACTGTCCTATACTAACATAAAAGAAAACTAACCTGTAATGTCAGTTAGTTATATTTAATTTAATTTGCTTGAATTTCGTTTGCATTGCCAGGTCCTGTATTTTATTTGTGTAAAATTTGTCGGAGTGAAATTTACCCTGGTCGAAATTCGACACTTGGCTATCGTTGATTTTGCCCCCCTGGCCAAGGCACCCAGGGCGGTCGCCCCCCTTATCCCCCTCCTTCATAAGGCTCGGGTTTTTATTACTAATTAGTTGCAAGTCGCAATAGACTGACACAGATAGTGGAATTGGAATTGACTGTCAATACAGCTAAATTATGAAGAATTATGTATATATTAATGATATGTCTGTTGACTGACTGTTCTGACTGCCTCGTTGGTCTAGTGGTCGCAAGCGCGACTGCTGATCGTGGGGTCCTGGGTTCGATTCCCGGGTCGAGCAAAGTGTTATTGGGTTTTTTCTTAAGGAAATTCTCAGTAGCAGCCCGGAGTCTGGATTTGTGCCGCTTCATAGCCGTGCGTACATGAGATCACTGAGTGATGTATCACTCAATGATCTGTAAACCTGGACTAGTCACTAAATGATGCGTAATTCAAGTGAACATCACTTAGTGATCAGTCTGTATTTACACAGTATCACTTAATGATGTATCACTCAAGTAGTGAGCATCATAATAAAACAAGTTCAACAGAATTATATCGCGTATATTATTTAGATTGGTCTCCTGACGTTTCGAAAGCTTTGCAGGGTTCATGGTCGCAGGAAGACTAAGATGACAAGCGTCTTTACAGATATTAAAAAAAAAAACTACCGTACAATTTATATTAATTAAAATCGTTTCGATGCACGCAGTAATCACTCACAATGTCATTGTCTTTTACAGTGTTGCCTGCTGTTTGGGACTTGATTATTTTTAGAACTGGGTTCCAAACAGGTAGTAGCTGCCAACCATCTTCTCTATTAAAATTAGGATGTTTTTTTAATTTCAATAGCCTCACGGAGCATTCTAGGTATATACAGCATAAGCATCGTAACTCGAGAACGGCTCGATCGATTTTAATAAAATTTGGCATGTAGATAGAACATAACCCGGATTAACATATAGGCTACTTTTTACTTTTTTATCCCGGAAAGGTGAACAGTTCCTGAGGGACAAAAACGACACGATGGCGACGGGGGAATAAACGACATTCACGCGGGCGAAGTCGCGGGCATTGGCTAGTTAATTATAAACCATATACTTACTTATTAACAAAATTGGCAACAAAGTCTGGAGAATGTTGGCTTGAAGATCAGCAGAACTAAAACGGAACATACGTTCTGTGATTTCGGCGGTCTCTCCAATTTTGTTGCTATTGCGCTAGATGGCGTTCCCTTGCCTTTCTGTTCCGAACTTTCGGTACCTCTGTTCACTTTTACAAAGCAATGGCGTTATAGACCGAACCGTCAAGCACAGAATTAACACAGGATGGATGAAATGGCGGCAGGTCACGGGAACTATCTGTGACCTCCGAATTCCCCTTAAACTAAAGGGGAAAAAATACAAGACCATGATTTGACCTGCTGTCTTGTATGGATCGGAATGTTGGGCTACGATAGGGAGGAATGAAAGGCAATTACATGCAGCTGAGATGAGAATGTTAAGAGGAATGTGTGATGTAACGAGAATGGGTATGATAAGAAATGAGTATGTGAGAGGGACTTTGAAAGTAGCGCCAGTGACGGAAAAGTTGAGAAGCAGTAGATTGTCATGGTATGGACATGTGATGCGGAGAAATGAGGAACATGTTCTACGAAAAAAGTTTTGTGTATGAATGTGGATGACTATAAGAAAAGAAGTAGACTAAAGAAAAGATGGATGCATTGTGTGAAAGATGATATGGATAAAAAGAAAGTGAACACGGAGATGACGGCTGATAGAGATGTATGGAAGAAAAAGACATGCTGCGCCGACCCCAAATAAATTGGGATAAGGGCAGGAGGATGATGATACTTACTTATTATAAAGGATGATGGAACAAACTGCAGCGTCAATGAAAGGCGAGGGTTAGCACCGAACTGGTTTATTGCAATAGTAATATTGTCTACCCACCACCATACAATTATTAAAGAAATCGTCGGTACATTTCTCCCTCATAAACTAAAGGCTTAATCTAAAATCTAATACAACATGAAAAATGCAGTTTATTGAGCCTCTGCTGCTTGAGACCGATTATAAGCACGCAGTGCACGGGCAGACGCGCCTGACGGTGGCTCCGGCTTAGATGCCGCTTCAGATCCAGTGATCTCTAACTTCTCACCAGTGCCGTCAGACACGTCTTCAAAAGTGTCCTCAGCCTCCTCACTGACCAGTGGAACCTCCTGCTCTGAGGTTGAATCTTTACTTACGGATACTATACTAGTTCGGGATAATGAATGGCGATTCTTGTTTTTCACGGGAATAATTTGATCGACATGTCTACGCCACTCAACACCACGTCCTACGTCTACTTTGTACGAGACCGGTCCAGTCTTCTCGACGATTCTACCTGACAACCACTTATCCCCCCTCGCGGTGTAGTCGCGAGTCAGCACCTCGTCGGCAGGCGCCAGGATGCGCGGCTTACCGCCTGCAGCGGCCACTTGCCGCTCCTGCGCGGCTCGCACTGCCACTGACACGTCCGGCCGCAGCGCGTCGAGGCGCCCGCGAAGCCGCCGTCCTTGTAACGCCACCGCCGGGGATACCCCAGTAGTTGCATGTTGACAGTTGCGATATTGAAACAAAAATTTATTTAAGGCTGTCGCGACGTTCTCGCCCTCGTACAAAGCTCTTTTTATCGCCTTTTTAACTGTTTTAACCGCGTTCTCCGCAGCTCCGTTTCCTTGCGGTCTGTAAGGAGCTGAGGTCACGTGCTTTATACAATTTTTAGTACAAAACGTTTTAAACTCATGTGAGAAAAATGGAGGGCCGTTGTCAGTGACGAGCAGTGACGGTAACCCGAACCGAGCAAAAATACTTCTCATTGCCGCGATAGTCGACTCCGCGTCTGTTTTTCTCATTGCAATAGCTTCTATCCACTTTGAGTTCGCATCTACAATAATTAAATACCGTGTACCTCCGCAATCCGCGAAATCTGCATGCACACGCTGCCACGGATGCAGGGGGAACTCCCAGGGGTGCAGGGGGGCGTGCGGCGGCGCGTCGCGCACTGCGCGGCACGCTGTGCACGCGCGACATAGCTCCTCTATATCTCGATCTAAACTGGGCCAGTACACATAATTTCGTGACAAATTTTTCATTTTATTTATGCCTAAATGCCCGTCATGTATTTCATCTAAAACCTGTTTTTGTAACGCATTCGGTATAACGATCCTATATTTATAAATGAGACAGCCCAATTCTACTACTAAATCCTGCTTCCGAGCAAAGTACGGTTTCTCAGAATCATTCCCTGTCAACGGCCAACCAAAAGTCACATAGCCCTTTATCTTACATAACAATGAATCTTTTTCCGTCTGCCTAGCAATATCCTTAAAACTAATAGGAAATGACTCCTCAATCAAATTGATATAACTGACCATGTCAACTGAGCTACCCTCCTGGGGTAGCGGTAGCCTCGATAAAGCATCAGCCGGCCCATTGTCTGCTGAACGAACAAATTCTATAGTGAAGTCGTATGCAGCCAAACGCGCCGCCCACCGCTGCAGCCTGCTGGCAGCGGTCTGAGGGATGCCACCCTTAGCACCAAATATGTGTGTCAACGGCTGATGGTCAGTGCGTAAAATAAAACTTCTACCAAACAAGTACTGATGATGTTTAGTTACACCAAATAATATGGCTAGTGCCTCCTTATCAAGTTGACTGTAATTCCGCTCGGCTGCGTTAAGCGTGCGAGACACACAACTGACCGGGCGCTCGCTGCCATCGCTGTACCGGTGGGCCAACACTGCCCCTAGGCCATAAGCACTACTATCGACCGCAAGTACGAGCGGCCGCCCCTCCTCATAATGCGCTAATACCCGCTCACCCAGGAGGACATGCTTAGCTTCCGTAAAAGCCTGCTCACAACTTGGATCCCAATTCCAGCGAACATCCTTTTTTAATAAATTGTATAAAGGATGCAACAATGTGCTCAAATTACTAATGAACTTCCCATAATAATTTAACATTCCCAAAAAACTTTTGAGTTGGGTAATATTCTCTGGTCTGGGTGCGCTGGAAATAGCATCCAATTTAGCAGTGTCTGGCCGTAAGCCCTTTTTGTCAATAACAAATCCCAAGTACTTCACACTATTTTGTAAAAAACTACACTTACTTAACTTGACAGTTAAACCCATTTTGCGCAGCCGCTCAAGTACAGCTCTTAAATTACTGATGTGCTCTTTATCATTAACCCCCGTTGTGCAAATGTCATCCAGAAAAACAACACAACCCGGTATGCCACGTAGGGTCTCTTCCATCAACTTCTGAAATTTTTCGGGTATACAAGCTAAACCGTAGGGCGTACGACGATAGGCATACGTACCGAGGTGAGTTGTTATTGCGGTATACGGTTGAGATTCCTCCGTTAAAAGACACTGTTCGTAAGCATGCGTGAGATCAATTTTTGAAAAATTTTCTCCACCGCTTAAGTTCGCAAATAACTCGTCAATACGCGGCAGAGGATAAAAATCACGCTTTAATTTAGGATTAATTGTAATCTTATAGTCCCCACATATGCGTATATCGCCATTCTTTTTGACCACTGGCACAATCGGGGTTCCGTAGTCGGAATAGTCGACGCGATATATGGAGCCATCGGCCTCGAGCCGCGCTAGCTCACGCTCCACACGCTCTCGCAATGCCAGAGGCACGGGCCGCGCACGCACGTACACCGGCTCATCGTTAGTCAGCTGTAGTCGAATGGCTCGCTTACATGTCCCCAACTTATCAGTAAACACCTCTGGATATTCGGCACATAAACGGTTCACGAATCTATCGTCGGTTATTTTATGAAGATTTATTTGAGTAATTTTAAGCGCACGCAACCAGTCTCTTCCCAGTAAAGGACAAGCTCCGTTTTTAATAATATAAAGCGGTAATAATTTTACTTCAACATCTCGTAGTCTTACTTGAACTTCTATGTAACCAAGCGATTCGATGCGTGAACCGGAATAACAACTGAACCTCAAATTATCTGTTTTAATCTTCTTGTAAGAAAATTTACTTCTATACATCTCTTCACTAATAGCTGAAACACGACTACCGGTGTCGATTTCAAATTTGATCTCAAAACTGTCTACAGTGACGTTTATGAAATACGGTTTGCTTTTCTTACCTCCAGCCTCAATTTTAAACATATCGTCCGAATCGTCCTCGCTACTGATAAAATTTTGCCGACTGTCCGCACGACTTCCACCACCTTTCAGTAACTTGCACATCACTTTCAAGTGTCCTCTTTGTTTACACTCATCACAATTGTAATTTACGAAACGGCATCTCTCCGGGCGATGCGCCTTACCGCAACGCCAACATGCTTGCGCAGCTACCGAGCCGCTCCCCCGCGGACGGTCCGTGGCCGCCGCGCCGCCCGCGGCCGCCGCGCCCGCCGCGCCGCGCCCGCCACGAGCGCGCCCGCGGCCTCCGCGCGTGTAGTGCAGGTCTTCACCCGCCTCGCCGCCAGCACCTGAGGTCGTAGTCGGCACTGTGCTGCCGCTCACCTCCGCGTGCTTCTCTGCAGCCTCCAGAGCTAGTGCTAACTCCACAGCCTCCTTATATTCTATTTTCCTTTCTGCAAATATTCTAGAACGCATTGTATCGTTCGTCAGACCCGACACAAATTGGTCTCTAAGATTTTCCTCGAGCGTCGAACACTTTTTGCACCTTCCAAAATTGCACGTTGTTGCCAGGTGTTTAAGTGCCTGTAAGTATTCCATCAAGGGCTCGCCGGCGCGCTGTCGACGTAACCTGAACACGTGTCGCTCGGCGATCTCAGATCTCTGCGGTTCTAGATGGTCGGCCACTAGTTTCACCAATACCTCGTAGGATTTGTTTTCGGGAAAGTCTGGCGAACACAAGTCACACATCAACGAATAAGTGGCTTCACCTACGATCGTAATTAACATCGGCACTTTCAAATTATCTTTTACGTCGTTTAGTAGAATATATTGATTTACCCGACGTATGTAAGCTGGCCACTGTTTAGAACTTAAACTAAACGGTTCTAACTTTCCGATTGGCATCTTACTAGATATAACTAACAACTGCACGCGTTATGAAAAAAATATAAAATCCCGTACTCGTCGCCAATGCAGCGTCAATGAAAGGCGAGGGTTAGCACCGAACTGGTTTATTGCAATAGTAATATTGTCTACCCACCACCATACAATTATTAAAGAAATCGTCGGTACACAAACAAACAGAAGTTTAAGAAAATTAAGCTTATGGTGGGTCATGATTCCGTTTGGTCGAGTGTACCTATAGAAAATAAAATCACCAATCAATAATAATCACCTGTTTAGTAATTTAATTAAATCATCATAAATCCGTTGGTAGTAAGAATTGGACCGAACGATGAAGTTCTTAATTCGAATTCAAGATTTGATGCAAAAACCATGGAAGGATTTCTTAGTAACAAAATGCTCGAATGGCTTCTGATTGGAATTTTGCGATTTTCTAGTTTAACGAGAGGTAAAAGGATTAGTTAAAGGATAGGTTTAAGGATTGGAGGAAAATCTGGTCGAATAAATGTACAACCCTAGTAATTTACATCAATCAATATAATAAATATATATCAGCTGGCGCTAGGGGTGAACGACATCCGCTCGCATACGCAGTCCGTGTCATAGCGAGCGTAGGTAGGTTAGGTACGCGCGGCATTGATCCCGAGTTTTGTACGCTTTACATTGCGGGTTTGGAAATTCCAAATTACTAAAACAATGAGTATAAGGCTAATGGTTATTGGTATTCGATTGTGTTTAGGTAGTATAATAATAGCCTTTCAGTTTCAGGAGCGTTTCCCTGACACCCAGTATATGTCCAAACCATCTTAACATACCATTCTCAATCTTTGTCACTACATCTTCTTTCACTTCTTTAATAAAATAAACTTGGATTTATAGGTGTACAAAGTGGAGATGACAATACGGCACTAAATGAAACCACGTACAGAGTATTACTTTCACTGACTGTATACAAAAAAATCAATCAAATCCAGTTAACAGTTTAGCCACAGGAAATTATTTTATTTTATTAATTGTCAGTAGCAGCCCGGAGTTTGGATTTGTGCCCGGTTAATGGCAATTGGCTCGCCCCCTATTACATGGGACTATAACATAACTGGCGAAATGTGGGTGTACTACTACACCTCTGCCTACCCCTTCGGGGAAATACAGGCGTGATGTTATGTTATGTTATTAATTTTCAGTGTAGAACCATTTTTCTGGCATAGATAGTTAGATCAAAAACTTGTGGGAAACTTTTTTTTATTATTATTCTTATTTAAATATGAATTTAAACTCTCTCTCTCTCTTTTTTTACTGCCTCGTTGGTATAATGGTTGCAAGCGCGACTGCTGAGCGTGAGGTCCTGGGTTCGATTCCCGGGTCGAGCAAAGTGTTATTGGGTTTTTTCATTAGGAAATTCTCGGGTCATTGTTGAGGTAATCATTTGTTGGGTTCGGTTGGCTCACATCAGGATTGTATGTTGGTGATGCATAGTCTTGTGATATACATAATTTTAATAATGTTGTTGATAGTATGTACGTGGGACACTCAGAAAGTTTTGCGAAACTAAAAAAAATTGTTCTATACGTACATATATTTTTATCAAATATTTTCAAAGTACTTTCCACCAGCCTCTATACAAAGATTCATGCGCCTAAACCTGTTTTCAAAACACTTTTTCCAGTCCGCCGCAGACACCTCGTTTACAGCCTGCTCGAACGCAGCCAGCGCATCTTCCGGCGACGAAAATTATATTTTGGGACATAAATATTTGGGACATAAATATTTTGGGACATGTTTACACATCACCATCTAGTCCCAAACTAAGCAGAGCTTGTACTATGGGTACTAGGCAATGAATATAATACTTATATACTTTTTTTTTGTAAATATATACTTATAATACATAAGAAACACCCAGACCAACACAAACACTCATATGATCATCACACAAATATTTGTGTCCTGTGGGAATCGAACCCACAACCTCGTGATCAGTAGTCCGACACTCGAACCACTAGACCACAGAGGTCGTCATAATTGTTTCCCTTTGAGCTGATTTTTTTTTTTTGGGAATAAAAAGAAGTCACACGGTGCTAGATCAGGGCTGTAAGGAGGGTGACCCAGGAGTTTGACTGGCGTGCTGTCCAGGAAGTCCCTCGTTTTGAGTGCGGTGTGCGCAGGTGCATTGTCGTGGTGGAGCAGTAGCCCGCGGAGCCCTGTGTTTGGTCGCTTGTTGCTTATAACAGAGAAAACTTCTGGCAAACATTTGGTAGTATACCATTCGGCATTAATGCTTCTTTGATCCCGTAAGGGAATTGATACCAAGTGGCCAGTCAAATTAAAAAAGCTAGCGATCAAAATCTTACCCCCGCTTCTAGATCGCTTCACTTTGGTAGGCGTTGGCTCATTTTGAAACACCCAAACAGTCGACTGGCGCTTGGTTTCTGGGTCGTATTGATAAATCCAGGACTCATCACCTGTAACGATGTCGTAAACACGCCGAGACGAGCCTGCTTCAAATTTGTTAAGCATATCACGGCACCATTCCACCCGGGCCTGCTTCTGAGCATCGGTGAGGTTGTGCGGCACCCAGCGTGATACTATCCTCCTCACGCGAAGATGGCTGTGTAGAATCTCGTGAACGCTTCCCGATCCAATCTTCAATATGTGTTGAATCTCCTGATATGTAATTCGCCTATTGTCTTGGATTAAATTTTTCACTGCTAGCACGTTTTCTTCGGTAACAGCCGTCAAAGGGCGACCGCTTCTTTCGTCATCCCCCAAAGTTGGTCGACCGCGCTTGAATTCGTTATACCAACGATACACGGTTGCCTTGGAAGGGCCTTCATCCATGAATGCCATTTGAAGTCTATCGTACGATTCATCCGGTTTCAGGCGACACTTGAAATCGTATAAAATCATAGCTCTAAAATGTTCCCGGCGCAGATCCATATTTCAGTGAGACACAATACTTTGAATTAACTCGCAAAAAATGTGGAGGGAAATTTTGAAATTGGAACTTACTTATTTTTACTTATAAATAATCATATTTTCGAAAAACATTATAACTGGCCAGTCTCCCATATATAAAAACTTTTTTTCGCAATACTTTCTGAGGGGCCTGGTATGTTAATAATAAGAGATTCATAATTCAGTCTTGGACTTTGTCTGCCTGCAATAGAAATAAATGAACTACTTAATATTTTATTTTATTCTAACATAAGTAACACACTGATCTTACTTTAACTTAAATGTGTTTGTTGCAAAGAGAAAAGTACCTATGTTTTCTTCTATTCTGCTGTTTGAACATTAAAATTATTATATTTAATAATTAAAAAATTATGACATGTTTCAGATTTACAAATAAATTCTGCAGATAAGTTTGTTAATGTTTTTCATTACCCTTCTGGGACAGTCGGATAAAAGTAAATGATGCTTTTAAATATGCTTAATAAGCTGAATTAAATCTAACGTAATTATAAAAACAGTTGAGTCAAGATTCGAATTTTATAAATAACAACTTCAACAACGACTGTTGTCAGTTAAAAGGACAGATAATTACATAACACCGATCACTTATACCAAATGATAGCTGAATATGTGCAGAAAAAACGAGTTTAATACTTGATTAACCTTAATTTTAATTTAATAATAAAGTTAACAATTCTTTTAGCCTGAAGTTATCGCCCATGGATACTCTCCGCTTAAAGAATTAAAGCAAAGAACACAACCACATTTGCACTAAAACTTCACTATACTACCTATAAACACGTAAAATCACTTAATTGGAAAGAAACTCATTTAAAATAAGTTTAATTCAAATATATAAACAAGAACGTTAACGACGTCCCATTACGCACTTCAATCAAGAAAATGCGATTGTCGCGCAGCCGCACTACACCACGCCAGGCTAGTGAGAAAACCGGTATATTCCGTTGAAATTTTAACGTTATTGTTTTGACGTTTAGAACCATTCTCTTTGGTTTACAAGCAATATAAACAACAATTGTTTTCTCCCATTCATGGATGTAGACTTATCGGAGAAGTTTCAGTTTGCTATACCGTTTGAAGATAGGGCTAGTGAGTTGAAACTGTCTTCGAAGCAAGAGCAGGAGTTTGACTGCTGGATTAGACCACATGAGATATGTACGGACCCGAAGTTGGTTGTTGGGGATCATGTTGACTGTTTTAGTATTAAGCAGACTGTGAGTATCTTTTATTCTTATTCTTCATTGCACACAAAAAAATATCACAACAATACATAATAGTTTTGAAATTACATGTACAAAGGCGAGCTGAACTGCTGCTGCTTGCTGGCTGCTTTTGAGAGCCTACCCTTGAAGTTTTTTTGGTAATGAAAAATAGTGGTGTATAGTTCAACTTATTGATCTTTTTGAGTCAGTAGATGTGTTTTGATTTTTTGTAGCAATTCTTTCTTAACTGTATCTGGAACTAGTGCTCGGGCACGAGGAGTGACTTTTGTAGCTAACATATCAAATGTGATGTTATTACTTTCATTTTCTTTGACAACATCTCGACAAAGCATCCTTACTTGATCTCTCCAACCACATTCTATTAACCTTCTTCTTAAAAGCTCCTTAAACCTAAAAAAATAAGTATGTATAAATCTTTTATATGTCACTATGGTAGACGACTCCGGCGTTTCCCTGCTAGCTGACCTTTGCCCATAACAACTGCAATACCACCTAGGCTATTGCTTTAATGTTATTGCGAGTCGGTTCGCCAAACTGAGACCTGAAGATGCAAAGTCTCATGTGATTGTAATGTCACCGGCTTCCGTACATTTCGGCACAGTTACATTACGCGTACTGTAGTTTGAACTACTTTTGACTGAAAAATATCGGTCAAACTGGTTTTGATCAAGAGCGATAGACAGAAAAACTTGTGACACCGGTGCATGTGATTCTGAGTTTGCTCCGCCAGAAGACTTGCTTTGTCGCCCTGTCATTCGAATTTATGTGATTCGAGCCAACATCAAGGCTGGCAGTGATATACTGTAGAACGGTATTGTCTGTGAGTAATTAATATAGTAAAATCATTTGTTCTACAGTTGTTGTCTGGTGCCGGACGCAAAGAATTTCACCACCATATATCTTCTCATGGGTGTCGTAAAAGGCGACTAAGGGATTCCCCAGAGGATGGGCAGCAGCGTCCTCTGAGTATTTAACCAACCAACTGCGATCGCCAACCCGCCTGCCAAGCGTGGCGATTATGGCATATCCCCCCCTTTTGGGGGAGGCCCATGTCCAGTAGGGTTTAATCTTTAGAAAAAAATTAACGTCTTTACAATCTTATCGTCCGAATCACAGAGAATCTTACGTCTAGGTTAATTTTTAAATTCATTCACATCATCCTTTTCACACATCATAAGCATTCATTCACTCTCTTTCTCACACCTCTACGTCTTAACATATTTTATCTCATTCACTCGGTCATGCATCATATCTCTCAATACCAATGTTCCATTCCTACATTTATATAACAAATTAGACAAACTTAGGTATACCTATGTTTTTTGCAACAGTATTTAAGTAGGTATCTGTTGATATAAAATTTAAGTTAAATATAATTTTGTTTTAGAGGACAACAATAAACTTTTGGTTGCGACGCAATAAGGAGACTGGGGGTGACCTATCAGCTCACCACCGGCAGCTCTACCAACGCGCCACCACTGCTGAGCAAGGTGTTGCTATTGTAGCGGAACATAATAATCAGCCATTTTTGAACACGCAGGTTACTGCCACACAATATAGCGTAAGTTGACTACTTTTTCTAATT
Organism: Asteroscopus sphinx; assembly: GCA_949699075.1. NCBI lineage: Eukaryota > Metazoa > Arthropoda > Insecta > Lepidoptera > Noctuidae > Asteroscopus > Asteroscopus sphinx. The sequence goes on from OX453024.1 coordinate 17,461,903, forward strand.
ACCTACGTTTATTTTAAAAAACAGACGTTCACAAGTCACAACAGTTTTCCAACAGTAAACTGCTAACAAATCAATTAAGCGTATTTATTAGTTCGCGTGTAAGATGCAAAAATCAGACAAAAACTGAGTTTTTTTAAATCAAATTATCTTAAGACTGTCCCCACCGCCATCTTGCACATAGCCAAAAAGTTAAATTATATTACTTAGATAAGAAACCAAAGGTCATCTATTATTATAGTTGTCTGTTTATTAAAAAGTGTATTATATAACGTTGGCCTAAACTAGTTTAATCATCTGATTTTACTGTAATAATTATAAAATAAGACAAAACTAAGTTCCGAACTCTTTTATTTTTTGAGTGCCCCATATTTCATGATTTCAGCCGAAAGACGTCCACTACTGTAACTGGACATAGGCCTCCCCCAATAAAGGATATTTATAATGATTCTTTAACTTTTATATTTCAAATTTACCGCTTCAGGACTGTTTTGAGTTTATACCTATCTGAGCAAAGACGAACAATAAAATAACTGTAATCTATTATCGTTATCACATAATAAAACAAAAAGTCCCAAGAGTGCCTCAGGAATAAACAACACACAATAAATACCAACGTTATTGCCTCTTTATTGATAATTAGAGTTAAATTTAATCGCTTCGAATCCATGACTCTAAGTTTAATTAAATTAATCGCCAATAGCAAAACCACTTAAATTGTCTATAAAACAAGAAGATCCAGTTTTATTTTAATTGGTCCCATGTTATAGTACAAATTGGACCACTTGACCGCACTTGACACAAGAAGAAAATTCCTGTTTCTTCGCATAAAAAATTTAGAAATTTAGTAAATTCATTAAAGTTTTGTGTACTTTAAAGAGTATTTATATTGTAAAGCTTAGTATCTTAGAAATATATAATTGAGGTACATACATGTGTTAGGTGACCGTTACGATGTGAAGAATAAAGAGAAGAAAAGGCAATTAGGCATGTTTAGCTAAAACATGGAAAACTGTCCATGATGATGAATAAAACATAGACAATCCTAATAAAAAGATATTGGACTCCACTAAAAATCAGATAACGTTGATACTGCAGGATATCATCCACATTTGGTGGAAATCCCTACTATCAGGACCAAGCGCTTTGTGAACTCTTTCATAATGCGCACAGCCAAGTTGTGGAATTCACTGCCGGCATCTGTATTTCCGGGCACTTATAACCCTAACGCCTTTAAAGCTGGAGTGAATCGGCACCTAATAGGTTTGCTCGCTCCATCGTCGACCACATCCTGACAAAGCTGTCTAGATTGTGGTCAAGAGCAGATCTATAAATCATAAAAAAAAAAAAAAAAAATACCAAATTCGAAATTCTATGAACAGATAAACCTAATCAATTTAATGGACCTTGAAGATGGGAAGAGAAGTGGTTTTTCTTACTTGTCTTATTTAGTAAACAATCTTGTCATGTCTTTTTAGTGCAAATCGTCAATTATAATTATTAGAAAACTATAAGTAAAAAAAATTACACACCATTTTTTTTACCTAATTACATGTGCAGAACCAGTAACTATATTTTATCAGTAGTTATTTGATTTACCTGCGTTTCGCCGACGATATCGTACTATTCTCATCCTCGGCAGCTGAATTGGGTGAAATGCTCGAAAATTTAAACCAAGCAAGCCTCGAGATTGGACTTAAGATGAACATGTCAAAGACCAAACTTATGACTAATAGCACCAAACGAAAACTGTATGTAGAGGGCGTGGAGATTGCATATGTCCCAGAGTATATATACCTAGGCCAAATAGTCTCTTTCCAGGCGAGACAGGAAAAAGAAGTCACTCGACGCACCGAAAACGCCTGGAAGAGCTATTGGTCTATGAAGGAACTCATGAAGGGCGACCTTCCAATGTGCCATAAACGCAAACTAATGGACATGTGCATTCTTCCCATCCTCACATACGGTGCCCAAACCTGGTCTTTGACAGTTCACCAGAGGTCCACGCTTGAGGTTTGCCAGCGAGCAATGGAGCGCAGTATCCTGGGAGTCAGACTCACAGACCGAATCCGGAACACAATACTGCGCTCCAAAACACAGATTGCTGACGTCACTCAAAAATCTGCCAAGCTTAAGTGGGACTGGGCCGGACACGTTTGCCGAATGTCGGTAAATTTTTGGGCTAAAATTTGTACCGAGTGGGTCCCGAAAAACGTGCAACGGCATCGCGGCAGACCCAGGCGAAGATGGCGGGACGAGCTGGACTCGTATAGAAGAGACTGGTTCACAATTTCACTAAACCGGAAAGAGTGGAATAAGGAAAGGGAGGCCTTTGCTCTGCAGTGGGACAATATAGGCTGAAAATAATAATAATAATAATAATATTTGATTTAAGAGACATGCCAAGATTGTTTACTAAATAAGACAAGAGAGAAAAAATAGACGTTAAATATTCAACGCACTATCATCAATAGAGTACCATTTAATGGATTATTCAATATCAATTTTATATTATATTCAATAATATAAACATAATTTCTATGCTATATTGCAGGGATATTTTCGGGTTTCTTCTATGCCTACTATAAAAAGAAAATTACTTTGTTAGAAAAAAGGTAAAAAAACACTTAAATAAAGGAAAGGAACTAAATACCTCATTAAAATGAAACCAATAATAATAAAACATTAAAACGTGGATAGATAGGATATTAATTAAGGCCTAAGTAAATACCCTTAGAAGAATTACTATTCTATGTGTAATAATTCTATCGATCATCCCTGGAAATTGTATAGGAGCGGAATTACTCTAACGGCCAAAATTAATATCTAATCTATCCACGATTTACCCTAGTAGAGATAGAAATTTGACATATTTTGTATGGAGCTTATGTCAAATTCCCATCTCTAGTAGGGCAAATCGTGGATAGATTGGACAGTATTTCTTGTGTATTATAAGTATGTACCCACAAAAAAAAAAAAAAAAGTATATAAGTATTATATCCATTGTCTAGTACCCATATTACAAGCTCTGCTTAGTTTGGGACTAGATGGTGCTGTGTAAAAATGTCCCAAAAATATTTATATTTATACTTATTTATTTTTATTTATTAATTTTGGCCATAAGTGATACAGTACGTTATGGATATGTCAGTTCACCACGCCCTATTCCAAGAGCCACTCTTATTATATTTATACCGCGGCTGCCTGTCAATGGCCTAGGGCAGTCAGGCTGGTCTATACATATATTATACAGCTGATTTTGGTATTTGATATTGATATATCGGGCCATTTTCCGCAACTCCTCGGCTGACGTGTATTTTGCGTGTGAGTGGGATTAACCTGTTTTCTCGAGCCACCCCCCCAGCTCCTCAAGGAAAGCCAGCAGACGCTTGATGTTACTGACTGTCTCTAGGAGAGTACCCGGATTTCCGAAGTACTTAGCCCTGCATGAGGCGACCTCTGGATGGTTGAGAAGCACGTGAGCCACTGTGGCTCTCAGCCACACCTATGAAAAAGAGGTGTTTGTTAAATGAACTAGGCGGCTGTAACCGGTGATCCTACCGTCGATGACGGGGAGTGCTTCCTTACTCTGTCTGCATACCTCTTGGTTCATCCAGGAGTCATATAGAGTATACTATACAGCTCATACGCTTCCGAAGAGTCACGATCCTCCCCGGTGCTATCAGGTGTCCAACTTTGTCTTTTTAGAAATTTTATGACTATTAGCACAGTCGCTGAGTAATTTTATTGGTCGTAGGATTTATTCCAGCACGGAAAAAAGTCGGTATTTTTCCTGGGTCTGGTCTGAGTTTTTGTACATGTGAAGTTTATATTAATTAAAGAAGAAAACGATGAGCAAGCATCGTTTAAACGAAATTATTTTATTTTTTGCTCCGCCATTATAATCACAAAACCCTAAATCAATATTCTTCAGACAGAAATATGAATATAATATATTAAACAAGACAATTGAGTTTTCGTTCATCTATTATTACCTATATCGCAAGAATCTTTACTTAGTCTACTCTCAGGTGTGCAGGTTTCCTCACGATGTTTTTCTTCACCGTTAAAGCAAGTGATAATCGAATATAAATCCGCACATGAATTCGAAAAGTCAGAGGTGCGGGCCGGGATCGAACTCATACCCTCCAGCATGGAAGGCAACCGTTCAACCGCTAGGCTATCACTGCTCTAAGCTACTGCTGCTAGCTTTTTTATTTTTTTATTAAATTGGTTCACTGTTGCCACCTATGCTTATACAGTTAACTACCAGTATGGTATGGCCCACCGTGAACCACAAGATATACAGTGAACCAGTTGAATTATTTACTGACTAAATCCCTGTTTCTTGAATTGAAAACTCAAGTTTCAATCAACTTTAATATAAATGCTTTTGTTATGTATATTAAGGACAATAAAGATAATGTTTGTTACATAATTTAAGTCTCCATATACCGCGGGGGACGTTACAAACATACAATTCACGGACAAAAAATACACCCAGACTCAGAACAACTATTTGTGGGTCACAAAAATATTTATTGCATGTGGGGATCGATTGCATTATTTGTATGAAACATACATTAACCTAAACTACAGATTTTAAAATAGACAACCATGCACAGTAATTAAATCGTACGATTGTATAGTAAACTAGCGCATTATTATAATCAAATAGGCTTGTTATATACATAATAAATAAACCCAACACTCAAGATGCAATAAGGTTTCTCACAAAAAATATTACACAGAAGCTAACGGAATTTCTTCTCACTTGCAAATTACACAATTTTATTTGTGATTTTATTTGTTTTATTGGTTTTTTTTCGGATTTTATCCTTCAAAGAAACTCCAAGCATAGCTCGCTCCATAGCTCGCTGAGCGACTTTAAACTTGTGGACTAGCCCAACTGTCAGTGTCCACGTCTCGGCACCGTAAGTCATGACAGGCAGGACGCACTGGTTGAAGACTTTTGTCTTCAAACTTTGCGGTATAGGCGACGAGAAGACTCGGCGAAGTTTGCCAAACGCTGCCCAGCCCAGACGGATCCTTCTGTTGGCTTCTTTCTCGAAGTTGTGTCTACCAAGCTGAATTGCCTGCCCTAGGTAGACGTATTCCGTTACAACTTCGAGTGTCGACCCTTCGACGAAATACTGAATACCACACACTGAATACCAGTCAATAATTCAATTGATCAAGACTTCAAACCAAATCTCATTATTTTATCAACTGCCATGGTAGGTAAGCATTGCCAATCCTCAAACAAATTATCATATAGCATATACCTCAGTACATATTGATTTACACTTATACACGCTGAAATTTGAGTCGCTTAATTCCCGAAAAGGGGTCATTGTACTCATCATTATGAACAACTTTTACTATGGGACCAAACCTGAAATCGCGAAAAAAAAATCAGTTGGTCCCTACATTTGTGTTTACTTACGGCCAAAATTAATATCCAGTCTATCCACGATTTGCCCTACTAGAGATAGAAATTTGACATAAAATAAAATAAATAAAATGCATTTATTTCAGGTATGCACCCATATGACATAAAATTACATAAAATATAGACACACAACACATATTTATAATTACAATAATACATTACATACATTACATTACATTACATTCACAATCATTTCATTGACATTCAGGCACTCCCAGCAACATGCCTGTTACAGCAGTGCCTGATGTAAGGGCAGTCCAGTCGCCCAGCAATCATCGCCAGGACAGTATTGGAGCTGGCCCGCACCCTGCGCACCAAGGACGCGCACCGCTTGCGCATGGTGGTGTGGAAACAGTCGGTGCGCGCTTCCGCAAACATGCCCGAGGCACTGCAGAAGCGGGGCAGCCCCAATACCGCCCTGAACGCGTTATTATACTGGACACGGAGGGCACTGTAAGCAGCTTGTGTGTAGGAAACCCATAAGCTGCACGTGTATAGAGAGGTGCAAAAGGCTTTAAAAAGCGTAATCTTTACTTGATTTGAACAACGTGCAAACCTACGGGCATATAATATTAGCTCTCTTTGATAGCGCCCTCCGCTCCCGTTCGATGTCTACATGGTCCCTAAGGTCGGCTGTTACCCAGTACCCCAAGTACTTGAATTGGTTCACCCGTTCCAAAGGAACACCATTCAAGCGAATAGGTGGAACATGTTGTGGGCACTTGGTGCCGACCTGAAAGACCATGTATTGACTCTTTACGGAATTATATACAAGGCCGTGCCTACCAGCGTACTCTTCACACACTTGCAACAACTTGCGTAATCCACAGACCGACGCGCTCAACAGTACCATGTCGTCTGCGTAGCTCAGGTTGTTTACACAGACTTCATCAACGTGGCAACCGACATGTTGACTGCTGAGCGCGACGATAAGTGCATTCATGTACAGGTTGAACAACGTGGGTGAGGTCAACCCACCCTGTCTCACTCCACATTCTAGCCTGTATGGCTCCGACACTGCACCTGCCCATCTGACACTGTTAACCTGGTGTGCGTACCAATACTTAAGGGCGCGTTTTCATATCAGGCAAAATGATGCTGTTTTTCGGTACATTTTAAGGAATAACCAAACAAAATCCAATATAACTAATAACTACCTCGTATAGATTGGTTCTTCATCTTCAAATGATAGGAACTTGATCATCGAAAATTTTAGTTTTTTATAATGTAAAATCGATCTGTCGTAGCCATTTTTCACAAATTGGGTTGAGTTTAGGTAAATTTTTTGTGCTATTATTAACATATTTTACTATTTCTAAAAATACTATTTGTTGGCAAATATATTTAATTCTTAATGCTATTTTTTTTTTTATCTAAGTGCCATAAATAGTCGCAGAAAAAATTAAAACCGAAACTTGTTTTTTCACATTTTTTTCTCTTCTGGATGAATCTTAATGGATTGCATTAGGGGTTATTTTATTTTTTATACCCGTCTTGATTTATTGCACAAGCATTTTGAATATACACACTACGATGATTCTAGTACAATTCAACTTTTTATACAGATTAACATAAAAAGAAACTGCGAAACTATTTCACAAAGTGTTCTTGTTGGACTCGTTGCTTATTTCACTTTATCATTATAGGTAATTTGATGGTGTTTTGTGAGTGAAAACATAAGTTAGCATCTGCTTAGAAAGCATCTCTAAATGCGCAGGCAGCAAAAATAAAGGAAATAACACTGCCACGTAATGTTAGAATGAGTTGCATGTTCTTGCCTTCCAGTGACCAAATTCAGGCATTATTAACCTTAGGTTAAAGTTCAGCAGTTTCGCTATAAGTTACTGTTCAAGTAATATCCGAACGGGTCTACATGCCATCGCGTTCGGACCGATTCTGCTCGATTGATTCACTGACCGTACTCACCTTTTACCCCAAAAAAAATATCAATTTTTGAATGTAGTTCCGGAATGCCGTAGACGTAAACTATTATCTAAAAATTACCATTGAAAAAAAACCCGAAACCTCTTTACAATAACTTTATATTATGACCCGGAACAACGTTTGTTCTACGATATTTCATAATTCTAAACTTTTTTTTTCATACAAAAATATGAAAATACTCTGTAGTTTGCATATTCTAGACGGCCTTCCTTCCTTCCGTACTTCCTTTACGGTATATTTTCGGTAATTGTTCATCATGATTGTTATTATCATTAATTTTACTAAGGAACTTTGCTAATATTATAGACTCCTTTTCACACAAGAAATTCCAAAAAATTGGCATCGACTGACAACTTGACGACAATTTAGGTTGTTTGACATAACAAAAAAGCAAAACATTACATCAAAATAGCACAGATATCTGTGATATATGTGTCAAAATAGTAAATATTTTAAATAAGGATCTTTAGCAATGTCCTTTACAAACAAGATCCAGAGTTAGCTAAAAAAAGAGGCAAACATTTAGAACTTATATTAAACTTGTTGTTTTAATATATCTTTTTTCTGAAGTATTGAGATCAGTTATATTCTTCCGAGACTCACCCCCAGTTTCTGGAAGGCTGATCAACGCAAAAATTAACTAATCGACTGTCAAATCTCAGGTCAAGGGATGTGATTGGTTGCTAACATTTTCACCGGCCAATCACAGAAGCTGACATTAGATTTGACAATAGATCAAATTGATCAGCCTTCCAGAAACAGGGGTTAATGAAAGAATATGCATGATATTCTTTTTAAATTAACAAAAGATACGTTCAAAAAAAATTCCATCCTAAATTATTAATTTTTATATTTTGTATTAATTTTTATTCTATGGATGATTTCTAAATCAAATATAATTTTATTGTTATTATTAAATAACAAACACTGTTCAAAAAATACTTTTATGTAAACCATGCTAGTTTTAAAGTAGAATAGTTCATAAATATAAGTTCATAAGTCGTATAAAGCAAAAATGTTGCCACATTTCATAAAATGTACATTTAATTATACAATAGTGTAATTTAAAAAGTGATATTAAAAAATATTCGACTAATCTAATACCTGCCTACCTACTCAGACTTATAAAAAATAAAACGCTACTCTTTTAGAGTATACAACTAGCTTAAATACCACAATGCCCCAAATAGGATACTATCACGCTACAGTTTTCGAATTTTGGTATGAGTTTTCTTCCGAATTATTTACAAAAGAGTATCTATTAATTCTACAAATTATTCTATGGTCTCTTCAATTTGGGTGACAGATGACGGCAACGGAGCGACAACATAATAACGACAGTACAGTCAACCGCATACCAATCGTAACTAAACCACTATCGCACACAACTGTCGTATGACTATCGCGTTACTTTCTGTCACCGAAATTAAAAACTTCTCCTATTCTTACATAATAATAGCTTATATAAAGGTTTGGACAACACTGATCAGACATTTAACAAACACACAAGATGAAACAGTGAAGTCAAAACCTATACAACATGTAACAAAAACCCTGGTGTTCCTGTGAGGTACGTTATTCGATATATCAATATTCATACGTAAGGACACAACTCATTTGGAAAAACTCTTCAATAAAAATAATCAAATTAAATATTTAAAAGCATTTTATATAAACTGCGTACTTAGATAAAATATTAATTAACCAAAAATTTCAGGTCTGTTCAAATGAGAATTTATTCATTGCACAAAGGGGAGTTTGTGATGGTTTTTATTGCGTTTTTCGCCTGTTTCGGTTTGGGAGTATTTATAGGACTGGCAGGTAAGATTCCTTATATTTTTTTATTTACTTAGCGCAATATTTTGAATCACACAATAGGTAAATAAATACCTAAATATACGAGGACCTACCGCATGCACTGTTTACTCGACTTATTTAATTTTATCAATTAAAAGGTCAAAGATTATTCTATGCTGGCCGAAATTCCGTTGTTAGGTACCTATTAAGTAGTAGTTACTAAGGCCGGTGTTCATCAACTTTAATTGTCTGATTAAACAGCCGATTACTCGAAAAATGCACTAGAATTTTAAGTAAACGGTCGTTTAACCAGAGAATTATTGTTGGTGAACTCAAGCCTTAGTATGGTTTAAAAAATAATTCGTCGTGCAATTTATCTTCTGGATATCTGGATTCTGGATATCTCCTTTCCAAAATGTATTTTCTTTGGAGAAGAAATCCTAACAAAACCGTTTTTTGTTTAAGAATTGAGTTTTAAGATGAATTTATACTGCAGAGTATCTAAGAATCTTAGGTTAACTTCAGAATACGAAGCTGCGTGAGGAAAATGTTTGGCTCAAGTATGTTTAAAAAACACTAGAAAAACACGCTTCAAAGTCCATTACGTGGCCTTTCTCACAAGTGCAAACACGACTATGATACGATTTCCATCATGGAATGCCAGTGCCTATTTTCCGGCTTCATCATCAGACCTTGAAACCTAATCGTGGTCAAAGTTCATTACAAGACTTTTCTAAGAAATCCAAAACAGCTATGATACGATTTTCCATCATGAAGTTCCAGTTCATATCTACCGGCTCCATCATCAGATCAGTTCGACAATACCATATTATTGTATTGTCATCAGAACTACATATAGCTGCCAATTTTCATTACGCTACGACTTTTGGAAGATGGGTAAATTAGTTACCTTAGATTCCATTACATAGTTAGTTACATACAGGTCGACCTAATAAAAGCGTGTTAAAAAGATGATTGCGACGCAGTGCAATATTCATCCACGATTTACCCTAATAGAGATAGAAATTTGACATATTTTGTATGGAGCTTATGTCAAATTCCTATCTTTAGTAGGGCAAATCGTGAATCGATTGGATATTAATTTTGGCCATTAGGTAAGTAACCTAAAGGCTAGGCATACATAGATAGATAGATAGATAGAATGAAAATAGTATTAAACAGGAACAACGTATAAATTATGGGTACATGGGTGGTCTTATCGCTGAAAGCGATATCTTCCAGACAACCTTTGGATGGACAAAGGAGACGTAAGATCTAGATAATGGGGGCAGTCCGTGGCATAGCCTACTGGCGCAAGTACCTGGGAGGGTGTGAGGTCCTGAGGGCGTTATTTAGGCGATGCCCGAGTTAATTCCGCGTCTTAAGAGGCTGACAACACCTAAAAAATCAAACCTCTGCGGTCACTGTCGTTTCGTACAGAACTGAAAGAGAGGCAACGAGCCGAGGGACGTCGGATACGCCGCTCAACTTGAATGAAAATTAACAAATTTTTTTTTAAATAAAAAACTAAAAGCTTATTTGAAAAACAGAAACAACAAATGTTTAGATTATTGTCTTTCTCAAATGTTTTCTTAATTTTATTTATAATATTTTGTAAATAATAGAGATTGTTTGCTTTAAAGCATGTTTTAAGAGGTTAGTTTCCAATTCTTTTCTATCGAGAAAACTTCAAGAAAACGTGTTTTGGGCACAATACAGTTTCAGAAAATACGATCAAGATTAACATATATTTTTTTCACTGCCACAAACTGAATAGATACAGCTAAAAATGTTTTTAAAAGAAGCCTATTTGGGGTATTTGGCTGTTGTCAGCGTCTTAAGCGCAGCGCTGGACGTTCAAGCGCACATGCTGAGTTGGTGACCCTTTTGGCATGGGCATGCCGGCAGCAACTTCATGTTTTACTTATATCTATTTTAGTACTTTATTTAATGTTATTTGTTGTGCTGTCACTGTCCTGTGCCAAATAAAATCTTTCTTTCTTTCTTTAAGGATTTTCCATATAAAAAAGGTGCCAAGAGGCAGCTCAAACGCTTAATCAGGCCCTGCTTAGAAGCGTTTCCAGTTAATAGTTTGCGAAGACCAGATAACCGCCCCTCCTTGTAAAGCACCTACTAGCGGGTTTGCCGGGACCTGGATGATACTGCCATAGTGGCAAGTAGGTAGATCGACTAGATGCCGAAAATGAATCTGCAAACGCAAGCTAATGGACTTAAAAAAAAAGAAGATAATATCCGAGCATAACCCTATATCTTCTCATGGGTGTCGTAAAAGGCGACTAAGGGATTCACCAGAGAATGGGCAGCAGCGTTCTCTGAGTATTTAACCAACCAACTGCGGTCGCCTACCCGCCTGGCAAGCGTGGGGTAAAAGGCGACTAAGGGATTTACCAGAGGATGGGTAGCAGCGTTCTCTGAGTATTTAACTAACCAATTGCGATCGCCAACCACCTGCCAAGCGTGGCGATTATGGCAAATCCCCCCCAACATGCATGGGGGTGGCCTATTTCCAGCAGTGGACGTCTTTCAGCTGAAATTATGATGATAGATTCCATCGGCAATGACGTGGGCACATTTGGGACATCACCACAATTCGAGGGCTGAACCAGCTGAAGACCAGCCTAGCTTAGTTCAGCACCGACCAGACGGCGCGCTTATGCCTTTTCTTCGCAAATGCTTGCTTTAACGTAGCACTGGGTGAGCATGAACCATTACGCGTTGCGGCATTACTTGACACGTTTTAAAAAACCGTGTGCGTGTGTTGGCTGGGTTAAATATACAGGGGTTTAAGCTGTGTTGTACAAATATTTTTACGATACATATCTGTTGTACCCATCTTCCTGAAATTTAAGGTGGTTATAGATAGATAGGTAGATAGAATACGCTTTATTGTACACCATAAAAAAAGCTCAATAAGCAAGAACAACGTATAAATATGTGTGTGTGTGTGCATATTTAATAGTATTGTAATAATGGCACTACTAAACCTGTGCTGCTTGAGGTATCTATTAAAAAATGCTCGATGAACAGAAAGAGGAAACCTGAAAGATCCTTAAATCATCCTTCAGATGCCTTTCATGTTTCAGAGCCGTGTCGCTCAAATTGAGCACTTTTTTTTAAAGATTTCAAGAGAATTTAGGCGAAATTGAAATGTCTTCTATGAATATACTTCAGGGTAACATTACGAAAAATTTAAACAAATATACGACTTGGTTTGCTGCGTAGAAGGAGGAGGAGAGAGACTAACCCCCAGTTTCTGGAAGGCTGATCAATATGATCTTTTGTCAAATCTAATGTCAGCTTCTGTGATTGGCCGGCGAAAATGTTAACAACCAATCACATAGCTTGACCTGAGATTTGACAGTCGATTAGTAAATTTTTTAATATTAATATGTTTACTAACATTTAGGCTTAAGGCACATGTAGCAGCCAAGTGGCGCCCCCATCAGTAAAAAAATTATTTCTCTTACTACATACATCACTTATCGAAAATTCGTTTTCAACATTTGAAGTACAGGTACTGTAGTTTTTAATTCGTTTTCAACATTTGAAGTACAGGTACTGTAGTTTTTAATTCGTTTTCAACATTTGAAGTACAGGTACTGTAGTTTTTAATTCGTTTTCAACATTTGAAGTACAGGTACTGTAGTTTTTAATTCGTTTTCAACATTTGAAGTACAGGTACTGTAGTTTTTAATTCGTTTTCAACATTTGAAGTACAGGTACTGTAGTTTTTAATCAGAAATTCTAGTTCGCTGTAGTTGTAGGTAGAAAAAGTGCGATAAACTGCCACTTTTATATCTACAACAAGAGCGAACTATAATTTTAATTTCTGATTACATGAGTACATTTGTGCTGTGAAATTAAGTTTATTCTATTCTATAAACCACTCTGAAGGATGTTTACAGAATACATTTTTCAATTTCGCCTAAAATCTCTTTAAATCTTCATAAAGGCTTAAAATTAGAGCGAGACGGCTGTGAAACGTGAAAGGCCTCTTAAGGCACTTTTTTATGCCAGATGCAAGTGAGTACAATTGGGCAGAAAAAATTGTGACAATAGCAGTGATACTGAAGAGAATTTGACTCCACCTGACATTCTGGAAGCAGCAATGAAAATGACAACCAAACTTACCAGAAAAATCAAGAAAAACATACGACAATGTTACCAAGATTTAACTTTGGTCTTTTATTTAAAATAGATATTGCAAGAGTTTAGATAAAGTAGTGTATGAAACTGCACATAACCATAAGTATTAAAACACTCGTGTGATACTATTAAAAACCTCGCCTACACTCGTGTTTCAATAACACCTGTTATGCAACAGTTTCATAAACTACTAATTATACACCGCAATAAAAATAAAATATAACTTATCATTCCATTGTTATCATTGAGCTAATTTCAGAACAAGGCTAAATTGACAGCTGGCTATATGACGCGTTCAGAAATAAGCTCAATTTCAAAATTATTTAGGTACTTTGAAATATTATATTTTATTCCGGGATTCTAAAAATATTTTTAATGCCGAGAGCTCGGGCGAATAAAAATGGCGGACGCAATATCGCTAAGAAAAGATTGAAGCACTTAGTTTTTTCCTAAACCCACTATAATTTCGACATAATTTTAACACACCAGATTATTGTTATTTTATTTGTGACACTACGACAACGACTACCGTCACACGAGATTTGTTGCGAAATCGCGGCTTTTTGTCTTGCTTCGCATGCATAAATGCGTTATAAATAATAAAATAATTATGTAAAAAATAATGTTTATCGAAAATTTAAATTCGATTTTTTTTAACAAAATAAGTATTAAAATATCGAAATAAGTATTAAAATATCGAAATAATAAGTAACATCTTGACGACCTCTGTGGTCTAGTGGTTCGAGTGTCGGACTGCTGATAACAAGGTCGTGGGTTTGATTCCCACAGGACACAAAAATTTGTGTGATGAACATAAGTGTTTGTGTTGGTCTGGGTGTTGTTTATTTATTATAAGTATGTATTTACAAAAAAAAAAGTATATAAGTAATAACTCATTAAAATGTGTCTGTCGCTCATTGTTTACGCGGTCACCGAGATCGTTATCAGAAGGTTGCGTTGGAATGCGGTCCGGTGCGATAGCCGTTTGTTTGCGCCGTGTTCTCATCTTCATTAATGTAAACTATTGACTAGGCAACAACATTTAAATTCCTCGAAATCACCGAAACCCGCGTGGAGACCGCGCAGATGTCTTTTTTTTTTCTTTTTTTTTTTTTTTTTTCGAATGGGCTCTCGCAGGTGGGACCGAAGTCCCATTTCTGCTTAACCGGACTTAGTTGGCGGAGAGTCCCATGTGGGACTCCATTCGCCGAAAGTTTTTTCCCTAATTTATAAACTAAATACGCGCGGTATCAATACCGCGCGCAAGCGGGCGCCCCCCGAGGGGGGGGCTCGAACCTCGCTGGGGCATTGCAGGGGGACCCCGCCGTTTCCTATGTCCCCCTAGCAGCCGTTGCTGCATCGAATTGGTTTCCTCGAAAGTAGCGGACTTTCGGTCCCTATCGGGTGACGTGCTAAACGCCGTGAAGCGGCAAGCCTCGCCGGCGAGGCTAAGACCTACCTAGAAAACCTAACCAATGGCTACGCAATAGCCTGCTCCTAGGAACTACTCTAGAGCATAGGGCCGGTCTCGCGTGACGAGATTATCTCCGGTTGCTTACACCGTGAGGGCGTCCCCAGGGGGGAGCTCGGACCTCGACTCAGGGTGCAGCAGGGGGACCCCGCCACCGGTCCCCCCAGCAGCCGGTGCTGCGTCGGCATGTGTTTCTGTTTCTCGAGAGTCGGACTCTCGGATTCTGTGTGTGTGTCGCGTCGGTCCTCGCCGGCGGGGAAGATATTTTGGACGACGGCGTCGGAGTGTGCTTGTACTTTTATCTGACTCCTGGAGGAGCGTAGTATCGTCATCGGGTTCATTGAGTGTGTGTCTGGGACGTCGGATTTTGCTAATAGCAGATGGCTGGTAGTCGGTGGCCGCCACGACCAAGGGGTTGGGGTGCTTGGGAGCGGAATCGAAATAGCGTTTAGAGACACGCTTGAAAAACTGCTTGATGGTCGGCAGTTTGAGGTCTAGGTGGAGTTGGACATTGCGCATGTACCAGGGGGCGTCTACGGCCCTTCGCATGAAACGGTTTTGGATGGTTTGGAGCAAGTGAATTCTCACCGGCTTAACGTGTGCGAACACAACGCTAGCATAGGCGAGTATGGGGCGGATACAGGTGGTGAATATCCTTACTTTGAGATGAGTGGGCAGCTTACTGTGCGCATTGAGAAGGGGGTGGAGACGTGCGAGGACGCGGGCGGCACGGTTTTTCGCCCTTCGAATATGCGGACGGAAAGTCAGTCTACGGTCAAGGATCACTCCGAGATATTTGGCTTCTCGTTGCCATGGGATCTGTTTCCCGAACATTGAGACTGGTATGCTCATTTCTTTACGGTACTGTGACAGGGGTCTCTTATCGAAGAGGACCGCTGCACTTTTTTCGGGATTTACTTCGATTCTCCATTTCCGGAACCATTCACCTAGGGTGTTGGCCGCGGATTGGAGGGTACGAGAAATAGTGGCATGGGTCATGCCGGAGTAATAGATTGCCGTGTCGTCGGCGAAAAGGGCCATGCGGGCTGCACCGCATTTTGGAATATCGCTGGTGTACAGCGTGAACAGTAGCGGGGAGAGCACGGAGCCTTGTGGCACACCGGCGTGAATGGGATGGGGGGAGGAGAGAGCCCCTTCTATGCGATAGCAAAAGGTACGATTCGATAAGTAGTCTCGGATGATGAGCACGAGACGATGTGGCACATTCATAGTGTACAGCTTATATAATAAGCCGTTGTGCCACACTTTATCGAAAGCCTTTGCTACGTCGAAAAAGAGAGTACCGGTCATTTGACCGCGTACGAAGCCTGCACTGATGTGTTCTACAATGCGGTGCAGTTGATTAACGCAGCAGTGCTTTGTACGAAAGCCAAACTGCTCGTCGGGAAGGAGTTTATTTGAGTCGGCGAAATCTTTGAGTCGCTTATAAATAAGCTTCTCGTAGATTTTACCGAAGACATTGAGGAGACTAATCGGCCGGTAACTACTCGGCTCGGCTTTTGGTTTGCCCGGTTTGGAAATACCGATTACCGTAGCCTGTTTCCAAGCCTGGGGAAGCTTTAGCTGCTGGTGCAGTTTTGGGCCTGAGAGAAGGTGCGGGGATGGGTATGTTCATCAGCGCGGGGGGCTCTGAGGCCGGGGGCGCGAGACGAGAGGGCGGAAGAGGTGGGTATTGGGGCTTTTGGTTACCCTTAAACCAGGGGTTGGGCCCGAGTGGGCCGCGGAAATTAGGGGAGGGCCCGAGTGGGCCACTAGGGTTTGGTGGTTGGTATTGGAAGGGGGCTGCGTAGGAGGGGGCTTCCCTCGCAACGCGGTCGGAAGCGCGTTTTGCCGATTTGGCGTTGCGCATTTTGGGGGCTTTGGGGCATCCGCGATAGTTTGCTGGATGCCCGGCTTTGCCGCAAAGGACACAGCTAGGGGGCTCCGTGCACTGGTCCCTCTCCTTGGGACGCTCGCACTCGGTAGTCCCGTGATCGCCTAGGCACTTAACGCACCTGGGCTTTGCGTAGCAGTTACGCTGGGAGTGACCATACAGCTGGCAACGGTGACATTGACCAGGCTGGTTTGACTTGTGGGGGCGCTCGACCGTGATGTCTGATAAATTGCATACGGTCTTTATGTTGTAGATGTTTTTGGCGTTTTCGCCAGGGTGACAAATGACAAGGACCATGTTGTAGGGTTCACCGTGCTTACCACGGAACATTCGGTGGGTTATTGCAACCGGGATCCCTTGACGATCGAGGTCGGCGTGCACTTCCGTGCAGCTGACTTCGGTCGGAATCCCTCGGATCACAACTCTAAGCAGTCGGTCCTCTGGGAGTGCGTAAGTGTGAAAAGACACACCACGCTCGCGTAGCAACCTGGTAAGGTTGCGGTAATCAGTGGGGGTGGGGACAACTACTTTAATGCCCTGCTGCGTGGGGCGGGCACTAGTGAAATTGATCTTATTTTGATTGCACCAGTCGGAAATTCTGGTCCAATATGCCTTATCCTGGATGAATAAGGGAGGCGGGATGGGTACCTTCTTCTGGGAAGATGAGGTATGTTCATGATCATGAGGGGAGGCAGGCCTGTTATCCTGCGAGGAGGAGTGAGAGGCGGGACGGGGGTAGGGGCCGGGGCAGTGTTTGCCTCGGAAAGCTTTAATGATTTTGGGGCGAGAGCCTCGGCCTTATTGGTTTTTCGGCCGCGTTTTTTACCTTTTCCCACTACTGTGGTAAAGGCATCGGCCTCGTCGGAGATGACCTCACTGTCCGAAGACATCTCTTGGTCTGAAGGGATCGGGGAGATCTCGGGGTTTTGAGTGGGGGCTGGGGTGGGGAGAGGTGAGGGGGTACGTTCCTTGAGGTCCAGGCTGGCTGAACGCCTAGATGGACCGCATGGAGACCTCGGTCTCTCCTCATCGCTGTCGGGACGGGCGCGGGCGCGGGAGCGGGCTTCGAGGGCGCGGGCTTCGAGGGCGAGGCGCCTAGCCCTTTTTAAGGAATTTATCCTTATGGGTGGGGGGGAATCGGGCGACTTTAGAGAGTCGGGGACATCAGGTGGTGTTTGTTGCTTGGCGGCAAAAGCGCTGCCAAACAAGTCGCCATGATTGGCGATAAAGACAGGGTCCTTGAAGAGGACGTTCTTTAAGATGCTGAGGAACTCGGCATCAGACACCATCGTACAGATGATGACTAAGCCAAGCCTAGCAACAATGAGAGGGGAGAAAAATTAGTGGCGTACTACCATGGGGGTTTGCTCCTCGGGTGGGTTTTCCCGGGAGTGTGTTCAAACCCTCCCCGTCGGGTATAGACGGGGAGGTTGTGTGCCTACTGGTGAGCCCTAAGCTTGCTCTCCTGTTTGCCAGTCTCAATGTGCAAACAGGTCCCTAAGTCTCTAGTGTGCAATGGGTGTTAACCCCTAGAGAATGCTAGATAGGACGAAACGGGGTTAAAGCTAGGGAAGACTAGGAGATCCCCCAAGGCCTTCTGGTCCTAGCTCCTTCCAATTTTTGCTTTGCCCTGAAGGAGCGCAGCTGGCGTGTCGGGTCAACGCCCCTCAGTTCGTTAGCACCGTTAGGTATCCACTGAGGACCACAGTAAATAAGTGGGTTTTTCCTGAAGGGACACTACGTTTTTGACGAAACTCTGTCTAAAGAGACAAAAGCGCGCCCGCTGTCTTGAAAAAGACAGCGAATGTGCTTATCGGGCTGCAGTCAGCGGGGCGACTGCGGAGGGCGCTAACACTTAATTCGGCACGACAGGACGGAGCAGGAGCAGCACGACCTCTCGGGGCGAGTGTCAGAGCGTGAATGCGCAGATGTCTTTTTTTTTTTTTTTTTTTTTTTTCGAATGGGCTCTCGCAGGTGGGACCGAAGTCCCATTTCTGCTTAACCGGGCTTAGTTGGCGGAGAGTCCCATGTGGGACTCCATTCGCCGAAAGTTTTTTCCCTAACTTATAAACTAAATACGCGGTATTAATAATAATACCGCGCGAAAGCGGGCGCCCCCCGAGGGGGGGGCTCGAACCTCGCTGGGGCATTGCAGGGGGACCCCGCCGTTCCTATGTCCCCCTAGCAGCCGTTGCTGCATCGAATTGGTAACGCAGATGTCTCTACGGACTGCGCTTTTATAGCAAAAATGAACTATATTTTATTTGGCGACTAAGTTTTAAATTAGGTGAACAAATAAACAATGCGGGCAATGTGCGGCACCCGCGCAGCGATTGCGCTTCGGCCGCGCGGTTAAGTGAATGCGAGGAATTCGAACGTTGTTATCTTATAAATAGAGTTTATACTCGCCATTAATTTAACATGAGAGCGCGGCTGCTTCGCGGTAATCGCGCTGAGCTAGGTGCAAAAAAAACGTGTCTAGCAAACGCCCCCTTACAGTGTGCAGACTAGGAACCAATATTATAACTTTGAACATTGCAGTAGTGAGTACGTTAAGCCGAGCAATACTTTGCGCACCACTTGTAACTGTTGATATCAACTATGTTAATCGATATTACATACACGAAACTTTGCAGTTTGCAATGTGCGCAGTTTGTAACAAGCGACGTTCAATGTCGCGATACAAAAGCGAAGGCTCCTCGGTCAGTATGTTGAGCTTGCACACGATTGTAATGCTCAACATCGAATTTTGAACTGTTACATTACATGCAAATGCTCGCGGTGAGCACGCAAGCACAATTAGTAGTACTCACCATGTTATGTTTGAAGGAACCAATGTGGTAGGAACTGGCCAGTACTTATTGCCCTCTTTATTACTGCTAGCAGTGTTTCTGGATTGGCGTCTTTCAGTCTTGGATATAAAGCATCAAAGTTTATATTATCGCCTCCTAAAATAATAACAATAGTAGTTTCATTATTTTGAATAAATAAAATGTAATATGAGTGACATAAGCATTAATACTTCTCACATGAGTTGAATGTGCTGTAATAACTGAATGTCAATGGTTTCAGTCGCAAATAGCATATGCCTACGTTCAGTGGTGGATCCAACATTTTGATTTGGAAGGGGCTTGACCCAGCTGAGGGTAGGCTAGGCTTTATCAAGATAAACAGTAAACTATAACTGAACTAGATTAAGTAAGGACAAGTGATGAAAATTTTACTGTAGGTAGTGTAGTAATAAGAAAGTAGGTTAGTATCAAGTTTAATTTTAGATTTGTCAGGGGTGGATCCAGATGCTTTGGGGGGAGCTTGAGCCCCTTAGCCCCCCCCCCTGGATCCGCCACTGCCTACGTTTCCTTCTTTATAACCACCTACCTGGAATCATTGGGCAGATCATTCGTTACGGATTTTCCCTCCACTTTCTGTTTATGGTTAAGTGATAGCTATAGTTTAGTTAAAAAATAATTAATATTAACAAATGTAATTATAATAATTAATGAGGTTGCTAGTATAACATTAGTTACAGGCAAAGAATAAGGTTTTACGTAGAAAAGCGAATAAAAACAAAAATATCTAATCTAAATACTACTACTTGCATACTTCTCTGGCACAAAAATTAGACACAAAGCGTCTTTTTGGCGCTCAGCTACCAACACAACGTCTAAAGAGCCGCCTAGGTTTACTTAAATCAACAGAGGCTCTTCAAGGTTCCCCAGCTGAAGCTTGTGAAAAACTGTGGCTCGAAAAATTACCAACGCCCACAAACAACATCCAACCTAGGCGTGAAGCTACCTACAGGGTATAATCTGCCCTGGCCTACATGGAAATCCCTCTAACGATTGTGGACCCGCAGGTAGGCAAATGCGGGCTTAACATGAGCAAATGAGGCTATAAAAAACAAACGGCTACAGCCTGCATATGTGGCATTGATCCTCAATCAAATCAAATCAAATCAAATCAAAACTTTTATTTGTGTACACAGGTATTTTTAGTGTTATGTACATTATAGGTCTTTCTATATGCTGCCACAGACGGCATATAAATATGAATAATTAATTATACATATAGGTACATCATTATTATATATAATAAATGCCGCCAGGTGGACCGACGACCTGAAGAACGTGACTGGGGGGACTGGATGCGGAAGGCAGAGGACCGAGTGTTGTGGCGCAACTTGGGAGAGGTCTATGTCCAGCAGCGGCTGCGATAGGCTGAGTTGATGATGATGATGATTATTATACATAGAATGAATAACATTAATTCACTTTATTCACATCATTATTATTTAAGGACATTTTAAGCCTTGTCTACACATGATTTAATTAATAATACATATTTAGGTATTTGCTGCAACTGCAGTCAAAATATTCAAATTGAAAAATTATTATACGTTATTGATTTGATTACATTATTAATTAGGTACCGGTAGAGGTAGTCCTTTAAACCTACAAGGTAGCATGCACTTTTAAGAGATTTATGAAAATCGATACGTTAATCGAATTTTTACTCATTAAATCGATTCTTCAACGACTAGGTATCACGCCACTAGTCAGCCTGTCATTCTTTTTTCGTGCAAGGTAGCGGAAAATTAACATATTACGTCACACTATGTTTAACCTTGAAAGGCATACAAATTATATAGTACCTATAGAACACATCATAGCATTTTTATTATTAGTTATAGTTAAATTATTTATATTTTTAGGTTACATAAATAACCAATAATAAGAAATAATAATAATAATATTCATAATTTAAGTTGATATTCCATTAGAGATAAAGAAATATTCAAGATAAATTCCTACTCTTTTTAGGGCTGATATTGTGACGATAAAGAAGAAAAGAGAGAAAACGTTAGTCGTACTTGCGTCCTTCGATTAGTGAAAATGAATAGCAAGGAAGTCCAATTGAGTTACGATTGGTTACCACACACCTCAGCCTATTATACTCCCCTCGTCCTATATTGTGTTCAAAGTCGCTTGAGACACCCGCTCCCACCTATTACCAAACATCTCATCAAACATGTAGATATAAGGGCAAGACTTAGTCTTTACAAACGACGTGGCATTTGTGAGTCAGTTATTAGTGTCAGGTTTAGTTAAGGTTGGAGATTAAAAGTTTATGGTCTAGAAAAGGTGTCCGATTTAAATTGTTCCACAGTATAGTAGGCTTTTTTAATCAATAATGTTTTTAATTTGTTATAAAATATAGTATCTTTTTCCTCGTTCTTAATTTGTTCAGGTAATTTGTTGTAAATAGTAATCATTCTGTAGTCGGGACTATTCTTCATTATTTCTAAATGTATAGTTGGTGTAATTAGTTTATTTTTATTTCTAAGGTTATAATTTATGTTTATTTCAGCGTTTGACTTGAAGGAGTGTCTGTGATTTCTAATGAACATTGAACACTGTAGAATGTACAGAGAGGGAAGTGTTAATATTTTGTGTTTAATAAAGTGAGGGTAACAGCTATCGCGTTGTCTTATATTACACAGGATACGTACACACTTTTTTTGTAATATAAACAAGTCATTAAAGTCAGTACTTTCGCCCCGGAACTTTGAAGTATGGGTTTGTTTGTGCCTAACTTTATTTTATTCGATGTAATGATTTCAAAGAAAACGTCAGCACCAAGTAGCAGATCAACTTCGGAAGAAAGATGAAAACCGGGATCAGCCAGTTGTATGTTACTAGGTAAGTTCAATTCTAAAGTATTCATATTACCATTAGGTAAATTACCTGTAATTTGAGGTACGACTAAACACCTAATATTTGTATTATATGAACTCGTTAATGACTTTAAGGTAAGTTCACAATAATCTGAAATATTAAATTATACATTATTTATTCCAGTAACACAAATAGGTCGTTTATTAATGGACGTATACCCTAACTTATTTTTCATGTTTTCAGTTAAGAAAGATGATTGGCTGCCTGCATCAAGAAGCGCCCGAGCAAGGTAAGTTTTATTGTTTTGCTTGTTATATATGTTTACTAAAGCAGTACAGAGAAGAACTTGTTTTCCGAGTAAAGCGGAGCAGGATGACACTGCACTACTGACAGACGGCTCACTAGACGTATTGTTAATTTTCTCTGTCTGTGTAATTTTATTTTTATTTTATTTTATTATTTTTAGGGAAACTTACAGCTAATACAGAGTCGTAATTAAGAAAAATACAGTGGAAAAAGGCCAATTACAAGTTTCCACATATAGAATTTTTGTATAAAATTTTGAATAACACATAGACAGCAGTGAAAAGATAGAAAAGAAAATGGATACAAACAACAGATGAACATTACAGAAAGATGGATCTAACAAATAAATATAAAATAAGTTAATTCATTGATCGTACAAGGGATTGACCGAAAAAGTTATAACTTAATATTTTTTTCAATTTAGGGATACTAGTAACAAATAAGTCAAGCTCAACTTCCCAACACTCTGCGTTAAAAGTACGACATGCCCTGACCAGGAACGAGTTCTGCCTATAGGTACTCCTAACGGCAGGTACATCAAGGAGATTTGGTCTCCGTATAAATGCCGATGGCACACGGAGTCCAATCTTGCTTACCAGCTCAGGGACGTCAACTGATCCATTTACGACACTAAATAGTAATGATAAATCTGCAATTTTTCTCCGTTCGTATAGTGGCAGAATATGAAACTTTTTACATCGACTTTCGTAGTTAGGTAAATAAATATGGGAGCGAAACTGAATGTACCTTAAGAATTTTCTTTGAATGCCTTCAAGTCGATTAATATAGACATTATAATTTGGATTCCAAATTTGAGAAGCATATTCCAGATGGCTGCGGACAAACGCACAGTATAGAATTTTCATTGTTTTTACATTTTTAAAATGAGAAGAGATCCTAAAAATAAAACCTAAAGCTTTAGAAGCCTTTTTAACAACGTTGTTAATGTGTAAATCAAAAAGAAGCTTAGAGTCAAGAGTCACCCCAAGATCCTTGATAGCACTGACTCTGGCTATTGAGGTATGAAATAGCTTATAATCATGCACAATTGGGTTTGGTTTACGTGTAAATGTACATATATTACATTTAGAAACATTTAAATCTAATCTATTATTAACACAATAAATTTGAAAACGGTCTAGGTCGTCCTGTAGAACGCAAGCGTCCTCAACATTTGTAATATGTCTCAAAACCTTCATATCATCAGCATATAATACAATTTTAGAACTTTGAAAACATGCGGCGATGTCATTAATAAAAATATTAAATAATAGGGGTCCTAACAAGGATCCTTGAGGAACCCCAGATGGTATCTGCACCACCCTTGACGTGTAACCATTGAGTACAACCGTTTGGCATCTATTTTGCACGTATGACGAGAACCATCTATACAGATTGCCCCTAACACCGATCAATAAGAGTTTGCGCATAAGTAGGATGTGATCAATTCGATCAAAACACTTACTGTAGTCTGTGTATATAACGTCAACTTGAGACGGCTTTGACATATGTTCAGAAATATAGTCACTGCAGACCACGAGGTTAGACGTGGTTGAACGACCTTTAAGAAATCCATGTTGATGTTCAGAGAAGCTTAATTTAAGTGAGGAAGAGAGTTGTATATGGACAATTTTCTCCATGATTTTCGCAAATACACAAAGTTTGGATATCGGTCTATAATTTTCCACACAGTCCTTAGGACCTTTTTTATGAATTGGCGTAATATACGCCGACTTCCAGATTATAGGCACTACTCCCGATAAAAAGGACCGTTTAAATAATATTGTTAATGGAGTAGATATACAAAGCGCACATTTAGATATAAAAATCGGTGAAATGTTATCTGGGCCAGCAGACTTATTAAGGTCTACCTGCTTTAATAACTGAAATACATCCTCTTCACGGACATCCACAGAGTAAATGTCGGATATAGTACCATCAGTCCGATCAACACTCAATGTTGACGACAACTGATCATCATCATTGTCACGTTGTTCCTGAAAGTTAGAGTAGAAATAGTCACCAAACATGTTACATATGTCATCACCATTGTTGGACGACATTTCACCTAGTTTCAGTACACACGGATAGGAGTTGGTCTGTTGTTTGGATTTGACGTATTGCCAGAAAGCCTTAGGATTTTTAGAAATGGACAATTCTATATTTAATATATATTCATCAAACATTTTCTTTTCTAGTTCTTTGACCCGTTGACGTAACACAACAAAAGATTGCTGATCAGAAAGATTTCCATATTTTTTAAATTTAGAATGAAATTTGGATTTCTCTTTTATGATTTTTATAAGAGGACCCTTGTACCAGGGAGGATACTTGCACTGTGGTGGAACAGTTTTAGTTGGTATATAGGTACCTTGAAGTTTGTTGATAATATCATAGAAAAACTTAACTGCCTCATCCAGCGGCCTACTGTTAAGCTCAAACAACCAATCGACTTTGTTCATTTCCTCAACAATGGCATCATAATTAGCATGTGCGTATAATAGCTTGATTCGAGGGCGAGATTGCAGCAGGTGAAGTTGAACAAAGTCGGCAGTTATACAGAGTGCCTTATGGAGTGGATCTTCCTGCACTAACGGATCCTGGGAGGGAGACACAGTAACTTCATTATTAGATAATACGAGGTCAAGGATCCTATTACAATTATTTGTATACGAATTGTACTGTAACAAATTACAAGCAACGAGATCATCGCAAAAACTTGTCTGGATAAGACCCTGAAGTTTACAGGGATATAAGTGATCACCATCAACCGCTGCTTGCCAGTCTATATTTGGTTGATTAAAATCCCCCATAATTAAGAACTTGTCTGCAGGGTGTTTCAGAACAATGTCAGTTAAATTACTAGAAAAATTATTTAATTGAACGATCAAAGAGTTTCTTGACGGCTGATCACATATATAAACCACACATAAATGCATTTTATAAGAGACTCTGGGTTTCGTCCGCTGCAAAGTTATGGTTACCCACAAATCTTCAGCAGACGAGCGCCATTCGTCACGGACATCGGCGACAAGTTCCCGTCGTACGGCTATTAGGACCCCCCCACCCTTAGTTTGATTAGTTAGTGAATAATCTCGATCTCGTCTCCAAACAAAATACCTGTCATCGAATAATTCACTATTTGCAATACCATCGATAAGCCATGTCTCCGTCAGACAAATTACATCAAAGCAATTAATACATATATTTCTATAAAAAACTGATGTTTTTGTACGCAGCCCTCGAACATTTTGGTAAAAAATGCTAATAGGCGCCATAAATTAATATTAATGTTGTGATTAGAAAAATATAAGGTACACTCACATTTTCAACAGTGTGAAAATGAATAACTATAAAAATCTGTTCAAATAAAAAGTATAAGTAAAGCAAAACATTAGCTATATTCTGCAAATAGCCAGAGCAATAAATAATATTCAGAGGGTAAATATATTGGTAATAAGTAAGAAACTGTAGCAAGTGCAAGCAGATTACATCCCTAATAGCGTGTAAATAACGTTTAAAATTGCAATAACAAAAGCCTAATGAATAGATGACATCGAGCGATAAGCGAACAAAAGACGCCCGAGAAAGGAATGCGCAGAAAAAATATGTACCTGTGTTTCTCAAACTTAAATCTAATAATCCGACGGTAAACAACAAAGTGTCAGTAAATCGGCTCGACTTATTGTTACTTAAAAAAACTTTTTTAAATCATGTTCAATCCTGATGTGGTGTTTTGGTGATGAATTATTTTTACGAATAAATATTTTACAACCTCTAACCCAAACATAATCATAACCCCGTTCTTTAGCCAAGATCTTCGTTTTATTTAGTAAAGCTTTGTTATCCAGCGTCAGATGGTCGTTGACATAGATTTTATTGTCACCATGGAGTCCTAAGTCAACCGCGTTTAATTTTTTGTGGTTTCTAGCAGCAGAAACAAAGTCGTTTTTAAGATAACTATTAAGCACCGAACATATTATTGTTTTATTTCGGCTGTCATTTCGCATTGGAATCCTTGCTAAATAGTTTATCTGTTCCTTAGGAATGTGACAGTTAATTATATTTCCGATTTTAGCTACTATAGTAAACAAGTTTTCATCATTGGAAACAGGCACTCCCTTGATCTCGATATTATTCATGCGTAATCTCTGTTCACTCTCACGGTGCAGATTCTCAAGCTTTACGATTCGGTCTTGCAGACCTGAAATATCTTCTTTGGTCATCTTTACATGTATTATCATTTAATGTTATGTTTTTATGTAATAATGTATTGTGTCTTTCTTTACAGGTTTGGCAGGTACCGAGACGACACTGCTCAGCATAATGACCCCTGCGTAAACAATTCAAACAAAGATGTAACTTTAAGGCTTCATTTGTTCTAGACTCAACATTCATTTCCTTAAACTTAGTACACTGAGTTATCCGATGTTCAAGTTGACACACGGGACAAATGGGAGTACGTGTGTTGGACATATTATTATTATTATGTTTACGTGGAGCAGAAGCGACAAGACTTCGTGTTATTTTAGGATTATTAAATTTGTTATCGGTTTTGTCGCTCCTGTTCACTTGCATCGTTTCCAAGTCCGCCTATGTACACATGTTGCATGAAGTTTAAATAAATAAATAAATAAATATGGATAAGAAGGTGGTATACTCTCGTCTAGACAGAATGTATCATATCACTGTTAATCTGAAGTAATTGCTGTTGATCTTCCAATAAATAAATAAATTGACTGAGAGTCACTATGGAGACAAATAGTTTTGGACCAATGATTGCCAACTATTAGAGCTCCTTTGTGAAAGAGCTCGTCTGGGGAAATACTACCACCGTACCTACTTCTCCGCCAAACAGTAATGCTTGCATTGCTGTGTTTCGGTCTGAAGGGTACGGGTGCCGGTGAAATTACAATCTTATGAGACTTTCCATCTTCATGTCTTAGTTTGGCGAACCGACTTGCGGTACCATTTAGGTAACAGCCTAGGTGGTATTGCAGTTGTTATGGGTAAAGGTAACCGCTTAACATCAGGTGGGCCTTTAGCTCGTTTTGCCTTCCTATACTAATATTAACTATAAATATATATATATATTAACTATTTATATTATATTATGTTATGTGATATTCATTATATATATTTATATTAAGTGACATTCAAACACAATGTGAATTGTTTATGAATAAATAAATAAATAAATATCACTATATTAAAAAAAAAGGCCTTTAATATCATACTCCTCAACTCAATATACCTACCTACCTACCATATACTAAGAAATAAATATTGTTCTATTCTATTTTAACTCCAGATGATGATGGAAAAAGAAACAAAAATGATAGGTAAAATTCACATTCCACGCAAAAACAGATCCCTCATTTCAACATATCCGGCAAAAAATGATAAGGAACCTCAAATACCGAAGTTTCAACAAAGTAATATTAGCACAGACAGTAAAAAATATAGAAGAAGTGCTGCGAACAATCATAGTGAAGCCAAAAAAGTTAATAAACAAACCAAAAAACCCGGCTACATGTAAAAATAACTGAAAGGATGTAAAAAAGATGTGTAGGTAAGTATATGTGAAAGTATCACACAGTCGGGGGCTATGTATATTTTTGGTCATGAATTAGGTATATAAGTAGTTCATAGGTAGACTCCGCCTGCGTAGCAGTCGGGGTTTTGTTAATTAACTTTTTCATTTAATATTTTTAGTTTTGTCATGTTTTGTCGCGCTATCAATGCTTGTTTTTAAGTCACACATAAATATAATTCATTTTTTAACGTTGAATATTTTGTTGTTTTTGCGTTTCTCAAAAGTTGTATATATTTTTGTAAACCATTTATAAAACCCTTTGTTTTGTACCGTTATCTAGCACTCTCGTTATGTGACTCTTGTATACCGATTTAAATCAAGTGAAAGGGCAGTAATAGCTCTGCAATATGGATCTGAGTGCTGGCCGATGAGAAAGTTAGATGAACAGAAAATTCACGTCACAGATACGAAAATGCGGCGCTGGTCTGGAGGAGTCTCTAAAGCGGATAAAATAAGAAACGAATATATCCGTGGTACTTTTAAAGTTGCCCAGATACGTGGGACACTCAGAAAGTTTTGCGAAACTAAAAAAAATTGTTCTATACGTACATATATTTTTATCAAATCTTTTCAAAGTACTTTCCACCAGCCTCTATACAAAGATTCATGCGCCTAAACCAGTTTTCAAAACACTTTTTCCAGTCCGCCGCAGACACCTCGTTTACAGCCTGCTCGAACGCAGCCAGCGCATCTTCCGGCGACGAAAATTGTATCCCTTTGAGCTGATTTTTTATTTTTGGGAATAAAAAGAAGTCACACGGTGCTAGATCAGGGCTGTAAGGAGGGTGACCCAGGAGTTAGACTGGCGTGCTGTCCAGGAAGTCCCTCGTTTTGAGTGCGGTGTGCGCAGGTGCATTGTCGTGGTGGAGCAGTAGCCCGCGGAGCCCTGTGTTTGGTCGCTTGTTGCTTATAACAGAGAAAACTTCTGGCAAACATTTGGTAGTATACCATTCGGCATTAATGCTTCTTTGATCCCGTAAGGGAATTGATACCAAGTGGCCAGTCAAATTAAAAAAGCTAGCGATCAAAATCTTACCCCCGCTTCTAGATCGCTTCACTTTGGTAGGCGTTGGCTCATTTTGAAACACCCAAACAGTCGACTGGCGCTTGGTTTCTGGGTCGTATTGATAAATCCAGGACTCATCACCTGTAACGATGTCGTAAACACGCCGAGACGAGCCTGCTTCAAATTTGTTAAGCATATCACGGCACCATTCCACCCGGGCCTGCTTCTGAGCATCGGTGAGGTTGTGCGGCACCCAGCGTGATACTATCCTCCTCACGCGAAGATGGCTGTGTAGAATCTCGTGAACGCTTCCCGATCCAATCTTCAATATGTGTTGAATCTCCTGATGTGTAATTCGCCTATTGTCTTGGATTAAATTTTTCACTGCTAGCACGTTTTCTTCGGTAACAGCCGTCAAAGGGCGACCGCTTCTTTCGTCATCCCCCAAAGTTGGTCGACCGCGCTTGAATTCGTTATACCAACGATACACGGTTGCCTTGGAAGGGCCTTCATCCATGAATGCCATTTGAAGTCTATCGTACGATTCATCCGGTTTCAGGCGACACTTGAAATCGTATAAAATCATAGCTCTAAAATGTTCCCGGCGCAGATCCATATTTCAGTGAGACACAATACTTTGAATTAACTCGCAAAAAATGTGGAGGGAAATTTTGAAATTGGAACTTACTTATTTTTACTTATAAATAATCATATTTTCGAAAAACATTATAACTGGCCAGTCTCCCATATATAAAAACTTTTTTTCGCAATACTTTCTGAGGGGCCTGGTACACGAAAAACTTAGAGAAATCCGCCTGTACTAGTACGGACAAGTGATGAGATGAGATATGACCGTATAACTAAGAGAGTGATGAACATAGAAGAGAAAAAAAGAGGCCGTGGACGACCACCAATGACCTGGTTACCTGGTTATTTTTCTTTATTTCTTTCTAAACAATAAAAAATGACATGAAATGTACAAACATGAGTGAAGAGACAATCCACAACCGTACGCTGATGCGCAAGAATACTAGGAGGGCTGACCCCAAAAAAATTGGACAATAGTCAGGAGAAAGAAGAAAGAAGAAGATTGAAGATAGCAAATTTTACTCAAAGGTGAAATTTTTTTGTTTAAAAAAATATAAACAACTGCAATCACAGAATTCTGAAAAGTTTTTTGCCTGAACCAGGAATCGAACTACCAACCAATATAAAAGACTACCATCCTATATTTTATGGCTTGTGTTAATTAGGGTCAATAACAAGAATCAAATCTGTCCAATTTATGTGTCGTGGGTGGTGGTTTATTATTTCGTAGAAATAATTATAATAATTTATTCATTTATTCCTCTCACAATGGATTATACATATACACATTTATTATAGGTACAAGACTACATAGTTCATATTGTGAGAGCTGGTGCCTGTTGGGGTGCTGGCCAGAAAATCTCCACGTGTGCCTGACGGCTGCTTGTCCTTCTGGACACGAGCTGTCAATAGAGGATGTTTTGGCGTTTGACAGCTGTCACCTGTCAATTTGACAGCTGTCATCCAAAACGAAGAACTATCACTTCTGTAAAGTAGTAGTAGTAGAAGTCTAAAATTAAGTTATACCTGTGACACCATGCAACTTTTTTTGTCCCACTGAGTCACACCAGACCACCAATAATGGTTTGACTCATTGAAAAAGTTGCATTGGGTCACAGTGTTACTCGATGGGATTTTTTCCCATCGTGTCACAGCGTGACTCAAAAGGGTGCGACTGAATGGGATTCACTTTTGTCAATTTTGAGTAATTTTATTTAAAAAATATAAGCAAAGAATAATAAATAAAATTCTCTAAACTGTTTAGTGGTACTATGGTTAGGAAAAAATAACCGTGGTTCCACTGAGGTACCAAGGTTATGAAAAAGTAACTGTGGTACCACTGGTGGTAGACTGGGGTACCACGGTTAGGAAAAAATAACCGTGGTACCACTGGTGGTACGACTGGTGGTACCACGGATACTAAACGGTCTGGAGGGAACGGCAGTTGTTTGGCCGGTGCATCCTGGGCACGGGCAAAAAAATCCTTTCGAGGGATTAACCTTCGGGGGATTTTATTGCCTGTGGCGAATATTCTGGCGCGGGAGGGGCCCAATCTGGGCCAGTGGGGAGTTGCTCCACGTGTCCCTCTGTTGCCAACAGAGGGCACAGTGGAGGAGCAGAGGCGGGCCCGGTGTGCACTCACCCTGCCACTGGACAGGCAGCGGGGGGACTGACTTTCCCTGCCCCCGTCGATCTCGTAACCCCAGGAGTGCCCGCTGAGTAGTGTTCTCGCGCCTCTTGGGACCGAGGGCTTCACCACCCGAACCGCGAGGAAGAAAACCTCTTATAAAAATTACGGCAGGTAAGGCTTGCGAGCAGCAGACTCGGGGTAGTATGCTGCCCGACCAGCAGCTGGCGTAGTTGGCGCAGCTGGTAAAGGCCCATGAGGTAAAGTGGCGTGCAGTGTTCCGTGTGCGCCACCGAGGAGGGTGCGGCCGACGTTGGGCCACACGGGTAGAAGGGGCTCGCCTGCTTGTGGCGGGCCGGGACCTGTCGGGGGTGGTTGTGTGAATACTCACGGGTTCCCATGCCCCCGGCTAAGGACTACCTTCAACTATGAAGGAACACCGTGGTGGTTTTAGTCTGTAAGAGTCTGACACTGGCTCCGCCTACCCCGGGTGGAGTGCGTCCATGAGGATATACCCACGGCAAAAAAAAGAAGGTGCCTGTTGTGGGTTCGTAAAAACCTGTGTGACCAATTTACTAATGCGCTAAGATGAAGCTGAGCAAAAGATGAAGACAATTTTTTTTTAATTTTTTTTATTTCGATTTTTTTTTTAAAGAAAAGATAAAGAAGAAACGCATTATCTTCTATATATTCAGCAAACGGTTTATATTTTTCAACCTGATTTTAAGACAAATCTATTTTTTTCTGTTGTTGAAGCCTGCTGACACAGGTGTTAAAAATTGAATGCTCATAAATTTAACTTCTCCGTTACTTGCCAATAATTACGATTTGATTATCATTCTCGATAAATGCCATTTAGAATCGATTCCAATTTTTGTTATTGAAATATTTTCACATGATAATGGCATTATTTTCGATTCGATTTGCTTGGCAGATGTAATTAAATTAAATAAACATTTAATAAGGTTTTTAATGCTATGGTAAAAAAAAGTTCATAAAAACTACACAAACAATTAATTTTTTTGTAGATTACATTGTTTAGACAACACCTCGCAACAAAATTCTGCCCGTCCAACAGCAATCTACTTTTTTTTAAAGGTCCTTCATCCTCTTAAGATATTCTTATGACAATCGGGATCAACAGCTTATGCTAGCTATGGAGCGAGATATGCTTGGGGCTTCTTTGAAGGATAAAATCCGTAACGAGATTATCCGGAGAAGAACCGTAGTGACCGACATAGCTTGAAGGATCAGTAAGCTGAAGTGGCAGTGGGCTGGCCATGTCTGTCGAAGGACTGATAGGCGCTGCAGCATACGAGTTCTTGAGTGGAGGCCAGGTGGACCGACGACCTGAAGGTGGCTGGGAGGACTGAATGCGGAAGGCAGAGGACCTAGTGTTGTGGCGCAACTTTGAAGAGACCTATGTCCAGCAGTGGACTGCGATAGGCTGAGTTGATGATCTTAACATGCTCTCCGAAGCACTGAGGAATCACTATTGTGAACTAAATTGTCACCCATCTACAGACTAAACGTGAAAAGCGCAGCTTAACCTCGCAGGTTGCACATTCTGCGCATTTGTTACTTGGCCACAAGCCCCTCGCACTATTTTATTAAAGATACTATCTATCTATCTATCTTCTATCTATCTATACTATAATAAAACTGTAAAGGTCGAAAAGTCTGTACATTGAGTTTTTTTTCGCGAAAACCGGCTAGGGGGACTAGAAATAATGTATAGAACACGAATCAATCGTTTAAAAAATTTATGTCTGTCTGTCTGTCTGTCTGTCTGTCTGTCTGTCTGTCTGTCTGTTTGTTACCTCATCACGTGAAAACGGCTGAACGGATCGTAATGAAACTTAGCATTTGTATTGGTATTAGTCTAACTTAAAATATAGGGTATGTTTTATCTGAATCGGTTGAGTAGATCCAGCGATACAGCTTGACCCCTCTATTGTATTAAGTTGCATACAAAGTAGAGGTCATGATTGTTGGAAGTGTGCAGGTTGCAGGTTCCTAAAAATACAACTGGATTCTATTAGTATTATAGAAAATATAGAATAACATAACATAGCCCATCACTGTCCCGCTGCTGGGCATGTCCCTCTTCTTGGAATGAGAAGAGTTAAGGAACTGGATATTGTTATTGTAATTGATTATCATAACATAATTAGCTCATTACCTACTGCCCCACTGCTGGGCACGGACCTCTTCTCGGAACGAGAAGAGTTAAGAAACTAGAAAATATGGAATAACATAACGTAGTCAACCCATTACTGTCCCACTACTGGGTATGGCCCTCTTCTCAAAATGAGAAGAGTTAATGAACTGGATATTATTAGTATTCTAGAATAAGATAACATTACCAGCCCATTACAGTCCCACTGCTGGACACGGGCCTCTTCTCAGCATAAGAAGAGATGTGGTTAGTGTTATAGAATAACATAATTGGGAGTGTCCTGTAATGGTAGTGGTGATTGGGATAAATAAATAAATAATCAGCCCAATTACTTCCCACTGCTGGGCACAAGCGCCTTCTCAGAATGAGGGAGTTTAGGGCTAATTCCATGAAATTCCATCACCTTAGCCGGTTGGTTGTAAAAACAAAATATAGTATGGTCGGTAAATAGTGTAATCGTCTGTGTAGGCGCTTATATGTATATATTTGAAGATATTGTGTTCATAATTATGACGCGATGTTATTTTCCGACATCCACGCGGACGGAGTCGCGGGCACAGCTAGTTACTAATAAATTGGTATCATCCATAGGCTATGTCGGATACTTTCGTTTTCCTGCGAATCTCCTCATTTCTGATTCGATAACGCAGGGACCCTCCGAGCATAGCCCTCTCCACTGCCCTTTGACTTTGAACCTTCTTATCAGGTTAATTGTGAGCGACTACGTTTCAGAAGAATAGCCCGAAGAATTGCCGAACTTAAGTGGTAGTGGGCGAGGTACATTGCTCGCAGAACTGATGGCCGATGTTGCCCCACAGCACACGCCAATCCTCCTACATGGCAAAGAGCCCCAGTATTACGAAACTCCAAAAGGAAAAAGTATCCTCTCCATCTCCTGAAAGGTTAGTAACCAATAACCAATTTAGTGCACTACCTGTTGATGAAAAAGAAAACAACACTGCCCAAAAAAAAAAAAACTGCCCAAAATAATGCTATAGTAAAAGCTCGAAACCTCCAGCAATAATCGTCTATGGTATTGAGGATGTCAACAAACTCTTGGAACTACTCGAAAGTGTTGTAGACAAAGAAAACTTTTTCTACAAAATAGCAAACAAAAACCAACTAAGGATCAATTGTGCAAAAGTAGATGCATATAAAAATATAATTGTTATTGTGAGACAAAAAAAATTAATTGGACACTAATGGACACACTTTTAACAGTAAGGACAAACGACCCTACAAAATTGTCATTAGAAATCTCCACCACACCACGCCAATTAGTGAAATAAATCAATACAAGAACAATAGCTACACCACTAATCACCCAGATGGCACTGCACAAGCTGGAGCGGCCATTATTGTCAGATCTAACACTAAGCATTACAAACTACCACATTTCAAAAAAGTCCACATACGAGCAACGTCTATTGCAATAGAAGACCGAAATGGAGCTTTAAATGTCTCTGCCATATACAGCCAGAGGTACAATATAATGAGTTCCTCAATACTCTAGGCCCGCGCTTTCTAATCGGGGGAGATTGGAATGCGAAGCATGTCCATTGGGCGTCTAGATTAATATTTTTTTATTCATTCAAAATTAATTAAAGAAAAAAAAAATGGTTCCAGTGTTTGCGCATCACGCCTGTATTTCCCCGAAGGGGTAGGCAAAGGTGTATAGTACACCCAAATTTCGCCAGTTATGTTATAAGTTCCATCCCATAAAATACGTACGGGGCAACCCTATTGCCACTAACCGGGCACAAATCCAGACTTTGGACTGCTACTGAGAATTTCCTAATGAAAAAATCCAATAACACTTTTCCCGACCTGGGCCGAAAACCTGTTTCGCTTAATGTAATTACTTTAATATTAACGTTTGGAATTTTAACTTAGATATGCATTTATCCATATGGATCGAGCACCAGCTATATAAAAGGCAGAAAGAGTAATAGATGTGCCGTACGTACAAAGCCGGTACCCTACGTTCGTTCGAATAAGTTTTAAGCCAAAGATAATACGGATTTGAGATTTTCCTAGATTAGAAGTTACAAGCACAGACCTGGTAAAAAATATAGACGAAGTGGTGTGAACTTTCATAGCGAAGCCAAAAAAAACTATGCTCCTTCGTGTACAACCAGCGCTCACGCACACACCATGCACCTGAAGGATATTTGCTTTCACGATGCTTACTGGACGATGCGCCGGCCAGCGTGGTGGACTAAGGTCTTAACCTTCTCATACTGAGAAGAGGCCCGTGCCCAGCAGTGGGACAGTAATGGGCTGATTATGTTATCCTTAGTAACCAAAATTAATTAGGTAGGTAAGTTTTTTTTTTTTCAATTTAACATGGTATAAAAACCACATCAATCGATTCTCCTAGTGATTCTGAACAATTTTTTTGTATGGTCGGTCAATATATTAAAATACCTACATAGGTAGGATATGGCGCAGGAGTTGGGCGATTGGCTTTCTGCACTACGGGACGCGTATTCGATCGCCGAACTAAACTTGGTATATTTGTATGGTCTTAAAGCTATTAAGGTGGATACTAGCTCGATTTGGTTCAGAACTCGAACCAGTCGGGAGTAAGGCCTCTGTTCTAGGGTTCGGTGTGTTTAAGCATGTACAGTTTCGTGGCTGTAAACGCATCCACGATGCAGAAGAAATCCTGAAGTGGGATGTGTTTTTTTACAAAGTTGAGAAGTTATCTACCTACATACCTACTTAGGTTTGTAGAATTATTGGGATCGTAGCCATTGCAGGTACTCACCTTGGTCTCCCGGTATTCTCGTATTTTCCTGGCTAGCGTCAGGAACGCTTCCTCTATGTTTATGTTGCTTTTACACGATACCTCGAAGAACGGCATGTCGAAGTCATCAGCTATCTAGAAGACGAAATTAAACTTTTTTTAACATTGCAAAATTAACAGTGTGTTCTATGTAGGTGCAAGATGGCGCGTTGCCTTTTTTGTTTTGCAAATGCTTCCCTTGTAGCACACTGGGTGTCGTACTGGGACCAAAATATGGTGCGGCATTACTTCACACGTTTTACAAAACCATCCATCGCCGTGTGCTGTGCGTGGACTGGGTTCAATATGCGACGGGTCTCAAAAGTGTACAATTGTAAGTAGGTAGGTTCTCTAGCACGTGATGGTAAATAGTACCTAGGTAGGTATAATCGGTTTGGCCGCCATTCAATGGGCCATTAGTTTCGGCATATTAGCATGTGGTTTTTATTTGATAGTAAAATGAACTCATTAATAAATTTTGCACGCCATTTTGAATGGATAATGACGTAAAATAGTATGTTACTATTATAATGAGTAAGATTTCTCATAAGTGTGTTTTGTGGAACTATTTTGAGTTGGATTTTTGAAGAAACAGGTTTATTTGCGTCAGTCATTATTAACTATTTTTGTATTTTAAGACGTTTTATTTTAAAATAAAGTTTCAACGGGTTTGGTTGGTATTAACTTGACATTTGTGATGCATAAATGAGAACATATTTTGAAGATAGACGTCAAAAGATTCATTTGGCGTACCTTAATATAATTTAACGTTATTATTATTGGAGTTAAGTTTTGCTCAAAATTTTTTGCGTTACCTACCAATATAAATAAAGGACACAAATAAACGGCCAAATTGCAATTTTGTGTTGGGTGCCATTTCTTAGTCCCAAATAAAAAACAGACTTAAAACAAGTAATAAAACAAAGTTTAACCGGATTAAATTGCGTATATTATTTAAATTGGTTTTCCTGACGTTTCGAAAGCTTTGCAGCATTTTGTGGTTGCAGGAAGACTAAGATGACAAACGTCTTTACTATATATTTCAAAAAACAAATATTGAATCTACCGTACAATTTTTATTAATTGAAATCGTTTCGATGCACGCAGTTGTCACTCACAGTATCATTATGTTTTACAGTGTTGCGTGCTGTTTGGGACTTGATTATTTTTAGAACTGGGTTCCAAACAGGTGGTAGCTGCCAAACAGCCTTTCTATTAAAATTAGGATGTTTTTTAATTTCAATAGCCTCAGGAGCATTCTAGGAACATATCGGTTTTCCTTCGCTAGGACCCGTGGTTTATCAAATCGAAGAAAATGGTTATAAACGTCAGGAAAACCAATATAAATTTAAAGTTTACGCGATATAATCCGGTTAAACTTGTTTTATTATAATGTAAAGTGATCGCAAAAACCTAAGAAGTTAGATTGTGTTAATAATTTTACACCGAATTCTCTTAACTTTTATATCTTCTTGTCTCTCAATCTCTTTTATGAATTGCATAAGTTTTTCTGTAGCTTCATATTTGTTCCTTAATAAATATGTGTGTGTGAAGTGTGAAAAATCATCTGTTATAGTTATAAAATATTTATATCCTTCTTTTGTGGGTACTCTGGCCGGTCCTGCTACATCAGTGTGTATTAAATCTCCTACTTTGTTTGATCTCGGACTTTGCAATCGTCTAAATGGTTGTCTAGTGGATTTATTTTTCATACATACCTCACAAGGTTGTTTACTAAATGGAAGTCCTAATATTGCCAGATTTTTCCGGCACATATGACCCATTCTTTTATGCCATGTATCAATTTCTTCTGTCATGTTGCAAATTTCTTTGTTGGGAAGTGTCAAATTTAACATATATAACATTCCTCTTTTTTCTCCATAGTAAACTTTACGATTTTTCGCAGTTATAATTAATATCATTTTTGAATATTACTTGCTTTCCGTTTTCCAACTTTCGAACAAACTATGCCTTACATATTGACGTCATTAATTCTTTAAAATTAACTTTAATCAAATGTACTTTACAGCTTTTGTTTCTGCAGTTAGAAACAGCACAATATGGCGTTTTTGCGGGTTTTTGTGACACTATTTATAGAAACAAGTCATAAGGCGTACTGAGAAAGGCTTTGAAATGCCCTGCACTATGGTGCAGAGTGATGGCACGCGCGCCCTGCCCACTTTTCCATTCTATCTATTTCTGCGGCTAGGTTAATATTTACTGGCAGTATTATTAAGTAGATATAATTATTGTGATTATTGTCGCGAAACGAATTCGATCACTACAAAACGTAAAATCGACGCTACAATTTGCACAAAAAATGCAAGAATAATTTAATTTCGCGGGATACTGCGTCGCAATCGCCTTAAATAATTTAATTTCGCGGGATACTGCGTCGCAATCGCCTTAAATCGATCACTGCGGATGTTCAAGTTATTTGCCGAGAACTATTACTAATACTTACATACTCGTAACGTCTAATTGTATTTCATTTATAAATTAGTAGGCAAATGCGTAGAAGCTTCACTTCTGTCAGGCGGGGGGTCCCAAGACGCCACCAATTTTTTTTAACCGACGAAAAAAAGGAGGAGGTTCTCAATTCGACGCGTATATTTTTTTTATTTTTTTATTTTTTTTTTATGTATGACCACGCATAACTTTTTACAGAGTGGCCAGATTTTGATGTTCGATTCTGTTGAAACTTGGCACACATAAATATAGTTCTAGACACTACGACATAATGGAGACCTGGAGTTAGATTTTGACCACAAAAAAAGTTAAAATAAAACTTTTTAACAAAAAATTGAACCGACGAAAACAAACTGAAAAGCGAAAAATAACAAATTATGAGTCGGCGCTAAACAAACAATCAACGAAGATCATTAAATTACTTTAAATAAATAATAAAAACAACCTAACATCAAATACAACGTGAAATTTTCAACGATAAACAATAACTTTCCAAAAATTCGTTCGTCGCTCGGCCACTTGCAACTTGCACGCACTTTGCTTGTTAAAAGTTTGTTTGGCGCCGACTCATAATTTGTTATTTTTCGCTTTTCAGTTTCTGTTTTCGTCGGTTCAATTTTTTGTTAAAAAGTTTTTCCTGTAGGTAAGTTCTTTTCAGCCCGCATCGAAATCGCTACTCTCAAAGCCACAAATCGACAACAAGTAGGTAGGTACTTACAAAGTTCCAACACCGAGGAATGAACCTGCATAAAACGAGTTTGTTTTTTCTAAAAGCTCGCACTCATAACTAACAACTGCCAGTTCAGTTCTCTTTTTAGCGATGCATGACCGATACCACATCTTGATAATATTATGAAAAACATACGTGTTGTACCTACTTGTATGATAGACATAGGCACAGCGCGCGCTGGTGTAGGTATAAGAGTGGATTTAGGGGGGGGGTGGGTTCATGGGGATCATGACCCCACCTGGGCTTAGGCCAACCATAGTTTTTTCCCTGTTTACATAATTTACCAAGTGTATGTACAATGATTGAATGAATGTATGCAGGTATATGTTACATACTAATGAAACAAGATACACACATACAATTACTAAATTGAACACCGTCGATTGAATATTTAGCTAACTATCAACAACAGAAATAACTACTTAACTACAAAAAGTACTAAAAACATAAACATATGTAGTGTTACCTGCGTAAGAAAGAAATGCTAAAATTCATATTTGGCGCACTGTACGTTGATGTCTTTTAATGAACTTTCGTAAAATAAATCACTATGGGTACGGTCGGCCGCACGTCAGTGTTAACAGTTTGACATTGACAGCCGAAACTACTCAAGTTAGAAACATAAAATTTGGACCGTACGTTCCTTTTGTAACGTAAACACCCACTAAGAACGGATTTTTGGAAATTTTAACCCCAAGGGCGTGAAATAGGGTATTACAGTTTGTATGATAGATAAATCTTTTCTCCTGGATCAATTCACTCAAACCTTGGTAAAAATAATCTTTAAAGTAAATAATGACACATTTATCTTTTCTTTTTCCAAAATTATTCCGGTAAGAGGATAAAATAGGGTTTAAATACATTTTGCATGAGAGAATATTATTACGTAGCTGGATCGAGTCGAAACTCGGTATCTAATCTTTAAAGCAATTAATTAATTACGTTTATTTTTATTTTTCAAAAAAAAAAAAAATAACCGGCCAAGAGCATGTCGGGCCATGCTCAGTATTATAGGGTTCCTAATTACAAACGAATCAAATCGAATATTAATCAATGCTATTTTATTTTTTGCAACCAGCGCCACCTAGCGCTGAATTTAAGAAGCTAAATTCAAGAAGTGTGTCATATCAATATAACATAAAGTTACTTTTTGTGATTTTTTAAATAGGTAGTAACTAAAGGAGCATTATTTGCTACTATCATTTTTCTCTAAGGTCAATGACCTATGAACTAGAACGTCTTAAGTATTTTGCAGTTTGATCACTATAAAACTCAAAAATTTATAATCACATTATAGGTACACGAAATAATTTTAAAAGAGAGTTTTTATAAAGGTCTATTAATTTGGAAGATTATAAGTTTCTACGTTGCATAGCTTAGAAATGGAAGGGGGGGGGGGGCACATTGCAAGCCACTTTGGTGGGCTGTATTTCGCAGATGGTACACCTGATAAAAAGTTATGTATGAAACATTACCCTCATTTTAGTAGACCTATTCAATGATACCCCACACGAAGGGGAGCAGCGAAAAAAAAAAAATTTCATCCCCATTTCACATGTATGGGCACCACCCCTAAAATACGTAATCACGATTTTTGTATTCTTTCAAAATTGAGATATATATCTAGACAAATTTTTAACAAAATTTCATTTACTTACTTATGTTTATAACTGGAGAAGTTATTAAGCTGTAAAGGATTAGGACAGACGGACAGACGGACGGACATGACGAAACTATAAGGGTTCCTTGTAGGACTACGGAACCCTAAAAAGGGGTGTTAAAATTACCAGGATTTTTTTTCCTGGGGTCACACTTGACACAAGTACTCTTCAAATTAAAGAAATACGTATTTTTCTTTTCACAAAACTACAACGGGAAACATTATACTTACGCGAGCAAAGCCGCAAGAGCACTGCTAGTAATACATAAGATTCGTTGAAAACAGAAACAAGATTAGGTAAGTAATAAAATAAATTGTGTGT
The DNA here is from genome assembly GCA_949699075.1 of Asteroscopus sphinx. NCBI lineage: Eukaryota > Metazoa > Arthropoda > Insecta > Lepidoptera > Noctuidae > Asteroscopus > Asteroscopus sphinx. The sequence continues at coordinate 17,503,571 of OX453024.1, forward strand.
TATATAAAACTGTATCAATAAATTTATTACTTTAAAACGAAACCCTCAAAGCATTAACATGAGTTTCATAAAGCAAATTATGTGAATGTACATCCAGCTCTTAAGATGTACATCCAGGTTCCGTGTCCGTCGGACCCATATGGGTCCGGCTATTCTAACCATGATCATCGGATCTCGGAGTGCGGAAATGCAATGCAACAAAGATATAATAACGCTGTGATTCAATAACCCGAACTGGGGCCTTACTCCCGACTGGATCGAGTTCTGTATCAATCGAATTGGAATTCGAGTTAGTGTCAATTCGTACTGCATTTCTCTAGGTATTGACATTAGCTCGATTTGGTTCAGAGCTCAAACCAGTCTGGAGCAAGGCCCCTGTATTAAGATTATGTAGTCTTAATTTCGATAAGGTAGGTAAATATTGTACAAAGTAGATTATGAGATGAGGGAATCACTTAACTCAAAAAATTATAATCATATTATACTCGAAATAATTTTAAAAGAGAGTTTTCACAAAGGTCTATCAATGTGGAAGATTATAACTTTCTACGTTGCATAGTTTAGAAATGGCAGGGGGGGGGACACATTGCAAGCCACTTTGGCGGGCTATATTTCGCAGATGGTACACCTGATAAAAAAGTGGTGTATGAAACATTACCTTCATTTTAGTAGACCTATTCAATGATACCCCACGAAAGGGGGTGCAGCGAAAAAAAAATTTTCATCCCCATTTCACATGTATGGACGCCACCCCTAAAATACGTAAAAACGATATTTTTATTCTTTTAAAATTGAGATCTATATGTAGACTATTTTTTTACAAAATTTCTTTTACTTATGTTTATAACTGTAGAAGTTATTAAGCTGTAAACGATTAGGACAGACGGACGGACATGACGAAACTATAAGGGTTCCTTGTAGGACTTCGGAACCCTAAAAAGCACGCGTGCGTCATAAGCCACATTATGAACCTAAAAGCGATGCAATAAGAGCCACTTTACGAGCAAGTGTGTTGAAAATATAGTTCCGATCTAGTCTCAATTTCCTCAAAACCTAAATATTACAAGTAAACTTCAAATTGGAACATCTACTGTCATGAGATTAATATTTAACACATAAGGCATAACATAATATCACGGCAAAGGATTTTTTTAAGATGAAATAAATTATTTTGAATCTTATTTATATAACCTTTGCGTTTAGATTTCATTAATTTTCTCACAAAGAGACTTGCCGTCGTATGATCACGTCGCCAACTATAGAGTATATAGTATATCCTACAATCAAACCAAGTTTGACGCTTGTATGTATTAACCATTTATAATAAAAGTTTGAAAATAATTCTTTATTTCATTTTTAGGGTTCCGAAGTCCTACAAGGAACCCTTATAGTTTCGTCATGTCCGTCCGTCTGTCCGTCTGTCCGTCTGTCCGTCTGTCCGTCTGTCCGTCTGTCCGTCTGTCCGTCTGTCCGTCTGTCCGTCTGTCCTAATCCTTTACAGCTTAATAACTTCTACAGCTATAAACATAAGTAAATGAAATTTTGTTAAAAAATAGTTTGCATATAGATCGCAATTTTAAAAGAATAAAAAAATAGTTTTTACGTTCTTTAGGGGTGGCGCCCATACATGTGAAATGGGGAAAAAAATTTTTTTTTGCTGCACCCTCTCGTGTGGGGTATCATTGAATAGGTCTACTAAAATGAAGGTAATGTTTCATACAACACTTTTTTATCAGATGTACCATCTGCGAAATATAGCCCGCCAAAGTGGCTTGCAATGTGCCCCCCCCCCTGCCATTTCTAAACTATGCAACGTAGAAACTTATAATCTTCCACATCGATAGACCTTTGTGAAAACTCTCTTTTAAAATTATTTCGAGTATAATGTGATTATAATTTTTTGAGTTATAGACAGAAAACTGAAAAATACTTAAAACGTCCTAGTTCAAAGGTCATTGACCTTAGAGAAAAATTATCATAGCAAATAATGCTCCTTTAGCTACTTTCTATTTGAAAAAATCACAAAAAGTAACTTTGTGTGACACACTTCTTAAATTTGGCGCCATCTAGCGGCCTCTAACAACACTCTCTGGGTTGCCAATGCTGCCGTCAAGTGCCGTGTATTACATTTGGCACTGTATAACGCCATCTAGCGGCTACTGACATCACTCTCTGAGTCGCCAATGCTGCCGTCTATTGCAAAAACTAAAATAGCCGTGATTAATATTCGATTTGATTTGTTTGTAACACCTACTTAAGGAACCCTATAATACTGAGCATGGCCCGACATGCTCTTGGCCGGTTTTTTAGTATTTGCCATGATATAAGCCATACTAAATACATGTTCTGTGTTATAAAAGCTATAGATTTTACCGAAGACATTGAGGAGACTAATCGGCCGGTAACTACTCGGCTCGGCTTTTGGCTTGCCCGGTTTGGAAATACCGATTACCGTAGCTTGTTTCCAAGCCTGGGGAAAGATGTTGTTTTTAAATGCCGCATTGAAGATGACGGTCATTAGAGCGATTAGGGTGGCAGGGAAACGTTTCAACACCTTATTGGTGATGCCGTCTGCGCCTGGGGCTTTTTTGGGCTTTAGATCCTTGACTATAGAGAGAACTTCGTCAGGGGTGATCGGTGGGAGCGGGTCATCAGGGTCATCTATCGGGGGGGGGGGAGGGCTGACCTACGCTCTACTTCTGAATTTACCTCGTCAAGGTGGGTTTGGCTTACGGGAAGCGTACTGAGAGTGCACTGAGACTCCAAGCTGTCGGCTAAGCATTCGGCTTTTTCGTCATCATCAAAGGCCGGCCTTTGATTGGGTTGATTTAGGGGGGGCATAGCTGCCGTGGTCTCGCATTTGAGTCTGCGTTGAAGTGCCCAGAAGGCTAAATGAGACGGTTGGATTTCGCTGACTTCCTTGTCCCAGCGATCCTCCCGTACCTGAGCTACACGTCTTTTTACAGTATTCTGCAAAGAGCGCATATGGGCACGGTTGGCTTCGTTGGGAATAGCGTCATAGGCACGGATGGCCGCGTTCCTCTCGGTCCTCAACTCATTAACATCGTCCGGCAGTTTCAAACGCTGGTCATCCAGCATCGGAACCTGCCGTGAGCATTCGCCCACTACGGACTGCACATGGTTGGTGAGCGAGGTGATCGCGGCCACCGTATCCGCGACTGTCTCGATGGAGTCAGGGATTGAATCTAGTAGGGGGGATGAGGTAGATTTGAGGCGGTCCTCCAATCGGTTATCGTTTTAGTTACGGGTGGAGTACCGGGATCCGAGGGACCACCCCGGGGACCCAGTTGAATGATTACAGGGCGATGATCTGAGTCTAATTCTTGGATTACCTCGATAGAGCGAATACCGAGGTTTACGCGCTTCAAAAGGGCTATATCTAGGATGTCGGGCCGTTGCCCTACTGTGTCAGGATAGTGAGTGGGACGCATCGGGGCGATGACGTCGAAGGAAAGTCACATACAAGCGTCAAACTAGGTGTCATTATAGGGCATACTGTATCGTTCATCCTCCTCGCCTTTTCTTAACTATGTTGGGGTCGGCTTCTAGTCTAACCAGGTGCGGCTGAACATCAGTATTTTACACGGACTGATTGCCATCAGACCCCCACAACCCATACGGCTATTAAATAATATAATAGAAAGTAATACAGAAATGTGTGGCACTTGGCCAGTTTTTTCATTTTGTTTTTCTGAATCAGGATTAAAAAAAGTGTTAGGTTCCGACTGCGATACTTTTTTCACGAGAGATTTTTTTTATGACATAGGTAGATCTGCTCTTGACCGCAATCTAGACAGCTTTGTCAAGATGTGGTCGACGATGGAGCGAGCAAAACTATTAGGTGCCGATTCAATCCAGCTTTAAAGGCGTTAGGGTTGTAAGTGCCCGGAAATACAGAATTACAGATGAATGTGATTGAATTGCAGTGAATTCAACAACTTGGCTGTGCGCGTTAGGAAAGAGTTCTCAAAGCGTTTAGTACTGATAGTAGGGACTTCTACCAAATGTGGATGATATCCTGCAGTGCGTCGTGTAGTCCGATGAAAGAAAGGAGAAGGCGGAATAAGCTCATGAAGCTCATATTTTAATACCATTTCATTTACTTACCGCAATGCGCGATGTACCTCGAATGGTACGCAATGTTAGCGCAAAGTACTTCCCTAGCGAAGATTCCACGTTTTGTCAGTTCTTCTACAAACTCTTTCATCTTGTCTGCTGGACCTGATAGTGTTGTGGATTCAGAACTATTGTGATAAGCGACATCGATTTCTGGTGGACATTGGTTAACGATCTGAAAAACATCACTTATGTCAGAAAAGTAAAACAGGGCAAATATTTTTCATTTTGAATCTAGTGTGCAAATTTTTGACATTCACCTACATTATTCTCACATTATTTGAATTAATTTATTGTATTTCAAAGTCAAAGTATTTTTTTTTAATTTCGAATAAGCATTTACATGCAATTTCAAAACGTTAATAATGAGTCTAGTTGCACGGTTCCAAAAAGTTGATCCTATGGAGAAGAGCCGGCAAGAAACTCCATGGATGTACTCTTTTCCAAATAATCAACTAATAAGAAATCTAATAATATATTTATAAAGAGTTTAATACATCCATTTAGTTTCTTTTTAGGACCCACCACGGTTCCATTTGGAACCGTGCAACAAGGATTTACCATTCATAAGTGTCTGTACTTAGGTTTTTAATTGATTAAAAATTTAATTAAAAAAATAATTTTTAATTTAAATTTTTTTTTTTTTTTTAATTTTTTTAATTTAATTTTTTTTTTTTTTTTTTTTGATTTTGATTTTTTTTTGATTTTGAATTCCCCCAAGCCTTTTCCATCATTTGACAAACAGACGCACGGCGATGCGTCACCCTTATATAGTACACATTCCACCCTTACGCAAGAAACCGATTTGCTAATAGCTTTATCATACGTAGCGCTAAAGAGTGGAAATGGTCTGTGTTTCCCGATAAGTATAATCTGGTGGTCTTCAAGGCTCGAGTGAATTGATTTTTGCTGGGCAAGCGTGCACCATAGTTGACTGCACCATAGCTTAACATCAGGTGAAGTAATGGTCAAACGCAAGTCCATTTAGGAATGTAAAAAAATTGAATTTAAACTAAATCAACCCATTTCTTCATCAATCCATTCCATCTCAATGGGTACAAGGATTTTCTCAGTTCTTCGCTTAAGTGGACAAGGCGATACGGGTTGGCTGCCTAACTAACCAAACACCTACAAGAACTACTTTTAGGAGTTTTCTTAGTGTGCCAGTTTTTCCCAAACCAAATTCGTACAGTTTGAGATTTGATTTCTCACTCAAACCCTCGTCTTTAAAGCAGACAAGTTAGTGTTCGACTGCTACCTATTTGATTTCTTTTAACAAAAAAAGTTGTTACTTGAAAATAATTATCTAAAAGTTCTATTTAGTTAGAAAGCAGTTTTGTTATAACAATTATAAGACGAAAATATTTCTCACCGCTTGATATCCCACACCAACAGCAGCCATAGATCCCTTGATAAGTTCTGTGTCTAAGCAAACCTTTCCACGGCTATACGTGGCCAGGATCAACTCTTCAGCCGTAAACGTATCATCGTGATACGCACACGCCATTTCTCCTAAACTGTGGCCTGTGAAAAAATAATCGGTAATAATAAGGTAGTTTGAGTGTATTTCTTTAAACAACATTATTTTTAGTATAGTGCAAACCTGAAAATTGTTTGTTCAGAATCACTAAGTGAATGGTATAATTTAGTTACAGTTAAACCAAAAGATAAGAGAGGGAGAGAGAGATTAAGTTAGGCGTGATGTTGTGTGTGTGTGTGTGTAAACCAAAAGATATTAAAAGTCTAAATTTTTCAAGGTTATTATGGTTAAATTCAGTCGTAATGATAATGATAAGCAATTACCGCCACCCCATATCAATTTTTATTTTTATGGTGTAGTATGGCGAAACGAGCTAAAGACTCGCCTGATGTTAAGCGGTTACTATTTCCCATAACAACTTCAATATCACCTAGGCTGTTGCTTAAATAGTACCACAAGTCGGTTTGCCAAACTGAGACATGAAGATAAAAAGTCTAATGTGAATTCTGATTGTAATTATTTTCTAGAATTCATATTGTTAAACCTCTGATGTATGCAATAAAATAATTGGTATTTTTAAAACCGCTTTTAAACACGGCTGTAATATCCTATGTGACCAGTAAATCAATTTTTATGAATCGCTGTTAACTGCTGAAATCTGAATATTTCCATTCCATTCGTTTTATCAACATACCTAAATCAAAAGGATGGACAATTTGAATTTTATTTTTGATACCGTCCAGTTCGACTAATCTTGTCTAATTAAAGTCATGGATACTTTGCCTACGTGCCTAACCAGCAATCTGGTGGATACGTTTTAAAATAATCCACTACTACCAACTATAATTATTTCAATCTGTTAATACACTGTTCTAAAATTATTAGGCATTTAGAGTTATGCCTTTATTAACGGTAGAAACACAGTTTTGTCTGTCTAACACTTCTGTCATAAACCTTGAAATTACGTAAAAATGTGTAAACATTATGTTGTTGGATTGCTATATGCGCCTATTTTAACAGATTTACCCCGTTTCCGAAAGGCTGATCAACACAAAAATTATCTAATCGACTGTCAAATCTTAGTTCTATCTCAGGTCAAGCGATTTGATTGGTTGTTAGTATTTTTACCGACCAATCACAGAAGCTGACATTAGATTCGACAATAGATCAAATTGATCAGCCTTCTAGAAACTGGGGGTTATTGACTTAACCTACATGTAAGACCTATTTAACAGAAATTTTAATATGGATCTAAATAAAGAAGGCCTACATGACGTAATGTTTATACTAGTATCTAGGTACTTCATTTAACTGGTATTCATTGGAATTTGATGTCGAATGCCTTCTTGATGTGACAGTTATTTTCACAACGTTAGTACAAAAATGTTCTCGAAAAATAATGTAATAGCACGGCTTTTGTAAAAGAAACGACTAAATACTTCGACTTTAAATAAATAAATAAATAATAAATAAATATCTTCGGGACATTTTTCACACAGCACCATCTAGTCCCAAACTAAGCAGAGCTTGTGCTATGGGTACAAATAATAATATTATTAAGAATATTTTATAATCAAAATAGCGAATAAAAAAAGGCAGACGGAATCTCTCTAAACAAAAAGTGAAGCATCCATAGTAAGACGGCTCGCTTATAAGTACGGGCTGGCACGCACACATTCACACTCATAGTAAGACAAAATGGCGCGATTACGCAACAAATCTCGTGTGACGGTAGTCATTCAATTCAGTCAGTCACGGAAAAAACGAAGTGCTTCAATCTTTTTTAGCGAAATTGCGTCTGCCATTTTTTATTCGTCCCAACAAAATAGTATGTTGTTGTTTCCGCGCGAAAAGATCTTCCAACGTTAGTTTAGAAATAGGTCAGTCGTTAATTAACAACAAATCAAGCTACACATTAGCATCAAACTGTATATTGAATCATTATCATATACGTCGTCATTACCGTACCATATACATGAGACGGTACCTAATGAGCCCCTGTGGGCTATAGCGGATTGGTTACACGAGGATCTGGGCCTTAATGCACGTAATTCCAAGACGCGCCGATCAAGTTGCAGTGACGCTGCAGTTCGTATCTGACAGCGATCGCCGTAGATAAGAGAATTCGAAAAGCATTGTTTTGATCGAAACTTATCTACGACTGCACTTATTTAGTTACATGAATTGGGCTACTGTTTGAATGTGTGGTGAACACGATATACCTAATACGTATTCACTATTTACCTTGGGCACAGTTTACTATTCTTGGAAGTGAAATAGAGGAAGCAAAACAGAGTTTTATTTGATTTAGTATACTAGACTTTGCCGTAGAGGCTCGTAGCGATGCAACGACTGCGCGGATTGTACGATCTGCAAGGTTAAGCTGCACTTGCCGCGGTCAGTTGTGGATGTGTGACCGTTTCATTACACATCGAGACCGCTCCGTGCTTCAGAGAGCACGTTAAGCTGTCGGTCCGGGTTATCATACGAATATCTATGGCAGTCGTTACGGGTAGTCAGAAGCCTGAAAGTCTGACAACTGGTCTAACCTCTGAATGTCAGTATTACCCAGTAACTGGGTTGCGGGGGTCTGATGGCAGTCGCTCCGTGTAAAATACTGATGTTCAGCCGCATCTGGCTAGACTGGAAGCCGACCCCAATGTAAAAGGCTCGGAGGATGATGATACTAGACTTTGCCCGTGGCTTCCCTGCGTAAAGTTCGGTTTGTACGCCACCAGTGGCAAAATACAGTAGCTGCTATACCTACCATTGAAACACCTTACATGCATGTTGCTTTGACGTTGTATTGTATACTCATGTTTTATACGAATGAATTTTTCATTAATTAATTCAACACAAAAATGTGTCATCGTGCATCTGTGTATCTTTCCGGGATATAAAGTAACCAACGTTATGGTCTAACTGTGTGTTAAATATTCTTCCAAATCTGTTGAGCCGTTTCAGCGTGATTGAAGGACAAACAAACAAACATCGATTTGAGCGTATGACACTCGCGTGGGTCATAGCTCTTTTTTTTTTACTTTTTTTTTGATAATTTAATTGTTTGTGCAATTTTTTTATTATTTTATATATCGCTATTAGCGATAAGACAGCCAATGTACCGTTATTTTACATGTTTGTCCTAAGTTTAATAATGTTATTGGTGTACAATAAAGAATATTCTATCTTTCTATCTATCTATTTCCTTTTTCTTTATTTCTATCCAGACTTTCGCATTTATTAGTAGGATCTGGGAAAGTACAAAGCGTTTTTATTGTCTGTCTGTTAATAGATATAGTGTGTGCATCTATGTTTCAACAACAACCTCCTTACAACGATAACCATGCAATGAATATTTCTCAACGATTTAAGAAGTTACTACACTTATTCGTTGATATTTCTGTACTGTCACAATTAAAGCTACTAAATTGTCATTGTGAGTTAATTACGTAATTCCCACAATTGTTTACCTATCCATGGAATTTTGCAAGTTTGTTAATCTCTCGAAGATTATCCCACGGGCTACGATTGGTTGTTTATGTTAAGTAAGCAAGCAGACTGCGTGATAGCCTTGTTTAATATATATAGCAACTATTAGCAACTCATAGAAATTGGCATAAACGAAAGGAGGCTTATATCCAACGGTTGGTAATATCGGGCTAGGATGATAATGGTGACGAACAACTCTGTTTGATCAACAAAATTAAGTTGACTAAGCGCCTGCCTGGAAAATCATAGCAATGTCGTAACACAGTCTATTACTGTTATATAAAAAGTAGGTATCATTATTATAATAATTATAACTCTATATCGTCCAAAATGTCGCTTCAAACAAATAGCCTTTCACCCCTCGATATGATCCCGTTGATGTTGCAGTGACTGATCATGATCAATGTATCATTATTCTGAGCCTACCACAAATCCTTCCACAATGGAAATCAGCTGCACGTCCGAATGTATTGTAGACTAGCTGTGCCCGCGACTCCGTCCGCGTGGGTGTCGGAAAATAACATCGTGTCATAATTATGAACACAATATCTTCAAATATATACATATAAGCGCCTACACAGACGATTACACTATTTACCGACCATACTATATTTTGTTTTTACAACCAACCGGCTAAGGTGATGGAATTTCATGGAATTAGCCCTAAACTCCCTCATTCTGAGAAGACGCTCGTGCCCAGCAGTGGGAAGTAATTGGGCTGATTATGTTATTCTATAACACTAACCACATCTCTTCTTATGCTGAGAAGAGGCACGTGTCCAGCAGTGGGACTGTAATGGGCTGGTAATGTTATGTTATTCTAGAATACTAATAATATCCAGTTCATTAACTCTTCTCATTTTGAGAAGAGGGCCATACCCAGTAGTGGGACAGTAATGGGTTGACTACGTTATGTTATTCTATATTTTCTAGTTTCTTAACTCTTCTCGTTCCGAGAAGAGGTCCGTGCCCAGCAGTGGGGCAGTAGGTAATGAGCTGATTATGTTATGATAATCTATTACACTAACAATATCCAGTTCCTTAACTCTTCTCATTCCAAGAAGAGGGCCATGCCCAGCAGCGGGACAGTGATGGGCTATGTTATGTTATTCTATATTTTCTATAATACTTGTTGAGGACAACCCAAGGATCATGAAAGTAAACAAACGATCTGTTGAAAGGCACTTGCCATATGTATTAAAATTGAAAGTACACTCGTTCCTACGTAGCTCTGTTCTAGGCGACTAATACGTTATTCTTTCTTCAGGGTTCAGGACGTCAGGATCAGTTCTTCATAGGTTGAGGTCTTGATCTGAAGCGTAGAACGAGTGACGATTGAATGAAATATTGCCCACACAAAATGCCGCTTATTCACCCGCTTAAGTAGTATTCAGCGGGGCACAAGTGGCGCGTAGTGCGCCCTGCGGCTGCTCTGTTCTTCCAACATTTTTACAAGTCATAGCTAGTTGTAGTTATGTATGGCTTATGACCTGTGATTGGTTCATGGTTTATGACTCATCAAACTGTGATTGGCTGATGATCTGTACCTAGCTATAGTGTGGTTATAGCTAGATTTCATGCCCTTGTTACTTTGTACATAACGTTTCAGCTGTGTTAGCACAAGTTTTCAGTTACATTAATTAAGTTCAGGCTTGCGTCCGCAACAGTCTCCCCCCGGCGTAGCCTCGCGAGCCTCTCCCTTCTGGTCGAGGACGATAAGCCTTCTTACTGGCCTTCTAAAAATGCCACCCCGAGTTCGCACATCCGCACTCCGCACAACACCGTCCGTACCTACTATCGCGCGCACAACAAGGCCCCGCGGCCACACATTCCGCGGTAATAAGCCGTCAGCGATTATGACGACATCGCCTTCTTTAATTTGTTCAGCGTGATTAGATCTGACGTCACCGCGCGGTGTCAGTGTCGGTAGATACTCTTTCATCCATCTTGCCCAGAATCGATCTGCCAGCGCTTGGGCCGCTCGCCAAGCGCGTTTATCAGCTACGTCACAAGTTCCAGTGACCGGTAGCCCTGCTGATGACCCCAACAGGAAATGATTCGGCGTTAACGCTTCCGCGTCTTCCGGGTTCACAGATACGTGAGTAAGCGGTCGCGAGTTCAATATTTTTTTTTTTTTTTTTTTTTTTTTTTATGTTCTCTATTTCAGCCATTACCGTTATTAATGTTTCTTCCTTTGGCATTCGTTCTTTCAATATTACAGCGAGGGCTGTTTTCACGCTACGTATGAGCCGCTCCCAGGCTCCCCCCTGGTTTGGTGCACCAGGGTCGATGAAACGCCAATCGGTTTCCTTATTAAGGGCGTAATCCTTAAGTTCAGTCGCCCATTCTTTGTAAGCGTTTTTTAGTTCGACGTCAGCTCCACGGAAGTTAGTACCGTTGTCTGACATTATTGTGCGTGGCCATCCACGGCGCGCGGCCATTCTTCTAAGGGCCATGATCGCACTGTCAGTACTGAGACTCGGTAACAGTTCTATATGCACGGCCCTAGTTACCAAACAGGTAAATAACATGCCCCAGCGTTTTTCTCTACGTCTTCCTATAGTGATCGTCATGGGACCGAAACAATCAACACCGCTGCGAGTAAAAGGGCGAGCGTATGCATCAAGCCTTTCGCAGGGTAAGTTTCCTTTCACCGGTATAGGTGGCGCTTTACGTCGCATGCGACACACGATGCATTCGTTCAGCACGGCGCGCACACTCGTTCGTAATCGTAATATCCAAAATCGCTGACGCAAGTTATTGACTACGTGCTCTCGGCCTGCATGCCCATTCTTCTCGTGTTCACGTTTTATAAGTAGGCGCGCAAGTGGATGCCTGCCGTCTAAGATCGGTGGCCTCTTCCTGTACTCTGGTACATTCGCTGCGTTGATTCGTCCGTTCAGTCGAATAATTTTATTTTCATACACCGGGTCTAGCTTGCTGAGCCGGCTCGATCTCTCAACGCTTTTTCCTGACGTCAAACTCTTAATTTCTTCAGAGAAACTGTCACGTTGCGAATCTCGTATAAGCATTAGTTCGGCTTCTTCGAGATGACGCACGTCCATCGTTGTCGCGCGTTTACGACATTTTTCTATAAAGAGCAACACGCTTGCCATAGCGCGCAATGCTCGATCATATGAGGAGAATCGTTTCAGGTCCATAACGTTCTCCTCGCCTCTAACATGGGCTACTGTTTCTTCCTCGCCCTGGTTCTCTTCGCTCGGCCACTGTTCTTCCGGTTCACGTAAGAAGGCCGGTCCGATGAACCATCGATCGTGTTTATTGAGGCTCGTTCTGCCATATCTAGTTGCGTCATCAGCTACGTTCTGAGCGGTCGGCACCCAGCGCCATCGTTCAGCGGGGGTAAGTTCGGCTATCTCGCTCAGTCGATGCGCAACATATGGCGTATATCTCGCAGAGTCGTTTCTTATCCAATGTAATGCCGTCTTAGAGTCACTCCAATAGGTTACTTCGGCTTCCCATCTATGCTCCTTGCGTATCTCAGAGGCGAGTCGTGCGCCTATCAGGCACGCCTGCAGTTCCATGCGTGGGATACTCTGCGCTTTCATCGGCGCTACTTTAGCTTTTCCCGCTACTAACACGACGTCTATCGATCCGTCGGGCCGTGTTAATCGCCAATATGCTGCAGCGGCGTAGGCTTGTTCACTAGCGTCGGTGAATACATGCAGCGATCGCTCTACGGTCATGTGATTCGCGTAGCATCGGGGGACTCGCAAGCCTGCCACGCTCGTCAGACCATTTATCCATTCGAGAAACGCGATAGCCTCTTCGGCGGGTAGTTGCTCGTCCCAGCCGATGTTGTTTCGCCATAGCTCCTGTAGAGTGATCTTTGCCGTAATCGTAAAAGGGCTCAACAGGCCCAACGGGTCAAACATCGACATTACAGCCCCCAACATTTCACGTTTAGTGGGCGTTCTCGTTCCATCGCGTACTTCGTTCGGTACACGGGGCATAGCTGTGTTGAATGCAAGCTCATCGGTCTCTGGCACCCACATCATACCCAGCGTCTTGCCATATGGGTGTGCATTCGCACTTAGTTCCTTCGGGGCGTTAGCCTTATCCTGTTCTAGGATATGAGCGAGTAAGTGTGGACGATTCGAATTCCACCCGGCGAGTTCAAAGCCGGCTCGCTCATGAATGCGCTGCACCTCTTTGATCGTGAGGGCGGCGCTTTCTTCAGTTTCAAAACTGTCGACCCAATCATCCATGTAATGGTTCATTGTTATTGCATAGAGGGCGCGCGGGTGCGCGTCTTGACATTCCTCAGCGTTTCTGTTTCTAACGCTGTGAGCTAGGAAGAGTGAACTCCGAGCGCCAAATATCATGGAATTCATAACGTATTTCTGAGGCGGGCCTTTTCGGTCATCACCACGCCACAAAAATCGTTGCGCTGCTTTGTCTTCTGGTCGTATTTTGACTCGCAAGAACATTTCGCGTATGTCTGCCGCTATAGCAATTGGCTTCTCTCTGAATCGGAACAATATTCCGTAAAGCGTGTTCAACATATCGGGCCCGGCGAGCAGTTCGTCGTTCAGACAGCGCCCGCCTGTACTCGCGGCTGCGTCGAAGACAAGGCGCACCTTTCCTGGTTTGTTCGGATTGGTCACAGCGAAATGTGGGAGGAGCCAATCAATTGCGCTGTCGTCTGTGTCCTCGACTCGAGTTGCATAACCCTTCGCCAACAAGTTGTCAACTTGTGACGTGTATGCTCTGCGAAATTCCGTGTTTCGATCCATTTTACGTTCCATAGAGCGCAATCTGCTTAGGGCCATATTATAACTAGGCGGCAGGCGAGTATCGTCTGTACGCCATGGCAGGCCGACTTCGTAACGTCCGTCGACCAATCGCGCTGTTCTATTGAATATTTCTTTTGCGCGCTCGTCTTCCTTCACAGGTTTATTTTTGGATGATATTCCTAGCGCATCGATCTTAAAATGTTCTGTGATTAGTTCATGTAGTTCATCATCATGATCAAATCGTTCTCTATGCTGAGGCGCACGTATGTGCAGTACTGTAGCGCCATCTATTGGGTCTTCCTTCGCCACTATCGTTCGTGGCACCGTACCGTGCACTACCCATCCTAGCATAGTTAGTGATGCGGCCGGCTCGTTCCATTCTCCGATCAGGAGCTTTCGCGATACTATTAAGTGCCAATGGTCTGCACCTATTAGTATGCGCGGTCTTGCTTGTCCATAGCAAACCTCGTTCCGTGGTAGCTGTTTCAAGTGTTCATAGTTCAAACACTCAGCTGCGATCGCTTGACTGGTAATGTTGAGACTCTTGACGGTTCGCGCCTGTATTGGATGGAAGCTAGTTCGTGCTCCCCGTATCTCCAATGACACGCTCTGACTCTCGGGTTCTTGCCGCGTTGCAGTTAATCCATGCAAACGCAGCGCGCATTTCGTTCCTTGCGCGTTCACTGCTCTAGCGATTTCCTCATCGATCAAGGTTATCGTAGATCCCTCATCGAGTAGGGCGTGAGTTTCAACTTCCAGTCCATCGGGCCCTCTTATCGTGATAGGGCATATTTTTAATAACACCGCGCCAGTTGACATTATGGTGTTAGCCGAGGCGGTGATCTCTTGATCGTTCTGTTCGCCTCCTGGCGCGGCTTGCGGTGCGCTGTGTAGCAACACATGATGAGTGACGGCTATTCAAGCAACGAAAACATACGCGTGCTTCTTTTGCCCATTCCCACCTCTGTGGTAATGTCATCGCTTCCAGTTTCCTACATTTCACCGTATCATGTTCGGCCCCGCAACATAGACACATCTTTACGTTTTTATTTTCGGTTGCAGTGTACGCAGCTCCGCCTCGCTTCTTGCCTTCCTGGCGTTTAGACGAACTACTGGTCTTAGCTGCTGGCGTATTACGTGCTGGCTCCTTTGTCGAGCTTCCTGCAGCGGAGTACGCGAATCGTACGGCACGGTCAGCCTCTCTCATGAGGAAACGAGACAGCGTAACAATCTCAGGTTCGCTGCGACTTCCATACTCTTCTGCGTAGTCGCACCATCTCGCTCTAATATGCGGACTTAATTTTTCTGTAACTTGCCGGGCCAACATAGGATTCTGTAGGTACCCCTTCTCATCTATACAAGTGAGTACACTGACTATGTTCTGAAGCCGTATCGCAAACGCGTTCAGTTCGCTAGCTGTTGTTCCGGGTCGCGGTAACTTTCTTAACTCGTCCAGCGTTTTATCAATGATGATCTCAGGGCGGCCGTAATACTGTTCAAGCGTCTGCATTATAATTGCGGGATCGGCAGCTGTGCACAATAAAGCTGCTACTGTTTCACGTGCTTCACCTCGTACACATGTTCGGAGACGCGCCAGGTTCTCAGCTTTTGTATAGCTATACATTTTGGTCGAATCTCGCATCGCTGCTTGGAATAGTAGCCATTCGTTCGGCGCGCCGTTGAAGACAGGCAGTTCTTGCGCTTGTCTAGGCGGCGGGCGTTTCAAGGCCATTCGTTCTAAGACCTCGGCTAATCTATCTATTCCTCGTTCTCGGGACCGTGCTGGCGTAGGTGATCTGTCTCGTCTCGGATTGGGCGTAGGTGATCGGTTGCGCCGCGGAGTGTCGATCGTGACTCCTCTTTGTTCTTGCGGCGGTGGCGCATATCTATAAAAAGAGTGGTGTGATCGTTGCCCTTCGTTCTCGCGCTGGTAACACAATGTGGCTCCGTTGTCGTCATGTTCGATACGTCGTCGTTCGTTCTGGGGTGCGCGCTCGGTACGTTCCCCCTGTGGTTCGCACAGGGCCGAGACGCGGACCGCTGATGACATGTCTTCATATGACGTCATGTGGGGTCGTTCTTCCCTTTTGGGTTGTGTGTTATTTAGCCAATCAGCGATTCGGTTGTCCACTTCTATTGTTTCACGGGCGATGACGCTCTCGCGGTCAGTCTCCTCCCGTATAGTGGCGACGTCCAAAGCTAGCCTTTTCTTGATAAGTGCTGCTTCTAATTGCAGCTCTTTTCTCTGGATCTCGGCTAGACGTTCCTGGGCTTCGAATTCAGCTAATCTTATTCGGGCAAAAGCGCTGGCAGTTGATCTCTGAGAGCGCACGGACGGCGCCCTAGATCTCCTCTCTTCTCTAGTATCAGGCGCAGCGGCGGCGGTGGTGGCGGCGGCGGCGCGTGACCTTATTGCGGCTATGCTGGGGTCTATTTGTGCGGGTAACGCGGGCACGCGGGGGTTCGGTTCGGCATGCGCGCGCGACGTGGTAGCGGTTTGTGCGGACGCGGACGCGGATGCTTGTGCGGACGGGGACGCGGGGGGGTCTTCGTACACTCTTGCTGTCCTCTCCTCAGCTGCTGGCTTCTTGTAGTCGGCATCTTCGGCATTTGACGCCCCTAACAGCCCTATCAATCCTTTTGGAGGGCCCGGGTTTAACCAGGATATGCTCCGCCAGGGATGGATACGTGCAGGATTGGACAGGTGGGATCTACCCAGCAGAGGATTGTGCGCACTGTGGGGTGCTCAGGGCCGGTAGGTATACCCGGACCCGTCAGCAGTGCCTACAGTCCGGCCCCCACACCACGCACGACCTTACCGGCGTAGTGTACTGGTTCGGTTCGCGCCTTGAAAAAGGCGCTCTTGATGAACCGGTGGTATCGCACAATACCACACCGCCTTGTTCGGCGTTAACTCTGGCCTCCACCGTTTGACACCGTTAGGTGGCAGAGACACAGAGCCGCGGTCCACCCGCTAAGAAATAGTGACACGTTTTAGACGATCTTTACGTCCGAAGACCACCAGCTGATGCTCGCAGACACGGTCTTTCCTCTTGAGCTCCCGGCGCGAACGTTGACTTGATCTTCACGTTCTTGAGCTCCCGGCACCGTGTTCGTTCTTGGTCTTGGATCTTGAATCTTGCTATTGAATCTTCAATCTTGCTATTGAATCTTCGATCTTGCTATTGATTCTTCGATCCGGCTTCTGAAGGACCAGAAAACTTGGTCTTCGTCAGCAAAACACAACAAATGATCTCGTTCGAAGACCACTTGTCGTATTTATTAAAATTGAAAGTACACTCGTTCCTACGTAGCTCTGTTCTAGGCGACTAATACGTTATTCTTTCTTCAGGGTTCAGGACGTCAGGATCAGTTCTTCATAGGTTGAGGTCTTGATCTGAAGCGTAGAACGAGTGACGATTGAATGAAATATTGCCCACACAAAATGCGGTTTTTTTTTTTTTTTTTTTTTTTTTCGAATGGGCTCTCGCAGGTGGGACCGAAGTCCCATTTCTGCTTAACCGGACTTAGTTGGCGGAGAGTCCCATGTGGGACTCCATTCGCCGAAAGTTATTTCCCTAACTTATAAACTAAATACGCGCGGTATCAATACCGCGCGCAAGCGGGCGCCCCCCGAGGGGGGGGCTCGAACCTCGCTGGGGCATTGCAGGGGGACCCCGCCGTTCCTATGTCCCCCTAGCAGCCGTTGCTGCATCGAATTGGTTTCCTCGAAAGTAGCGGACTTTCGGTTCCTATCGGGTGACGTGTTAAAACGCCGTGAAGCGGCAAGCGTCGCCGGCGAGGCTAAGACCTACCTAGAAAACCTAACCAGTGGCTACGCAATAGCCTGCTCCTAGGAACTACTCTAGAGCATAGGGCCGGTCTCGCGTGACGAGATTATCTCCGGTTGCTTACACCGTGAGGGCGTCCCCAGGGGGGAGCTCGGACCTCGACTCAGGGTGCAGCAGGGGGACCCCGCCACCGGTCCCCCCAGCAGCCGGTGCTGCGTCGGCATGTGTTTCTGTTTCTCGAGAGTCGGACTCTCGGATTCTGTGTGTGTGTCGCGTCGGTCCTCGCCGGCGGGGACGATATTTAGGACGACGGCGTCGGAGTGTGCTTGTACTTTTATCTGACTCCTGGAGGAGTGTAATAGCGTCATCGGGCTCAATGAGTGTGTGTCTGGGACGTCGGATTTTGCTAATAGCAGATGGCTGGTAGACTGTGGCCGCCACGACCAAGGGATTGGGGTGCTTGGGAGCGGAATCGAAATAGCGTTTTGTGACACGCTTGAAAAACTGCTTGATGGTCGGCAGTTTGAGGTCTAGGTGGAGGTCGACGTTGCGTACGTACCAGGGGGCGCCTACGGCCCTTCGCATGAAACGGTTTTGGAGGGTTTGGAGTAAGTGAATTCTCACCGGCTTAACGTGTGCGAACACAACGCTAGCATAGGCGAGAATGGGGCGGATACAGGTGGTGTATATCCTTACTTTGAGAGGAGTGGGCAACTTACTGTGCGCATTGAGTAGGAGGTGGAGACGTCCGAGGACGAAGGCGGCACGGTTTTTCACCTTGCGGATATGCGGTCTGAAAGTCAGTCTACGGTCAAGGATCACTCCAAGGTATTTGGCTTTACTTTGCCATGGGATCTGTTTACCGAACATTGAAACTGGTACGTTCAATTCTTTGCGGTACTGTGACAGGGGTTTCTTATCGAATAGGACCGCTGCACTTTTTTCGGGATTGACTTCGATTCTCCATTTCCGGAACCAGTCACCTAGGGTGTTGGCCGCGGATTGGAGGGTACGAGAAATAGCGACATGGCTCTTGCCGGAGTAATAGATTGCCGTGTCGTCGGCGAAAAGGGCAATACGGGCTGCACCGCATTTTGGAATATCGCTGGTGTACAGCGTGAACAGTAGGGGGGAGAGCACGGAGCCTTGTGGCACACCGGCGTGAATGGGATGGGGGGAGGAGAGAGCCCCTTCTATGCGATAGCGAAAGGTACGATTCGATAAGTAGTCTCGGATGATGAGCACGAGACGATGTGGCACATTCATAGTGTACAGCTTATATAATAAGCCGTTGTGCCACACTTTATCGAAAGCCTTTGCTACGTCGAAAAAGAGAGTACCGGTCATTTGACCGCGTACGAAGCCTGCACTGATGTGTTCTACAATGCGGTGCAGTTGATTAACGCAGCAGTGCTTTGTACGAAAGTCAAACTGCTCGTCGGGAAGGAGTTTATTTGAGTCGGCGAAATCTTTGAGTCGCTTATAAATAAGCTTCTCGTAGATTTTACCGAAGACATTGAGGAGACTAATCGGCCGGTAACTACTCGGCTCGGCTTTTGGTTTGCCCGGTTTTGAAATACCGATTACCGTAGCCTGTTTCCAAGCCTGGGGAAAGATGTTGTTTTTAAATGCCGCATTGAAGATGACGGTCATTAGAGCGATTAGGGTGGCAGGGAAACGTTTCAACACCTTATTGGTGATGCCGTCTGCGCCGGGGCCTTTTTTTTTTGGGCTTAAGATCCTTGACTACAGAACAAAATGCCGTTTTTTTTTTTTTTTTTTTTTTTTTTCGAATGGGCTCTCGCAGGTGGGACCGAAGTCCCATTTCTGCTTAACCGGACTTAGTTGGCGGAGAGTCCCATGTGGGACTCCATACGCCGAAGGTTTTTTCCCTACATACTTACAAACTAGATGCGCGCGGCATCAATACCGCGCTTAATCGGGCGGGCGCCCCCCAAGGGGGGGGCTCGAACCTCGCTAGGGCATTGCAGGGGGACCCCGCAGTTCCTATGTCCCCCTAGCAGCCGTTGCTGCATCGAATTGGTTACCTCGAAAGTAGCGGACTTTCGGTCCCTATCGGGTGACGTGCTAAACGCCGTGAAGCGGCAAGCCTCGCCGGCGAGGCTAAGACCTACCTAGAAAACCTAACCAGTGGCTACGCAATAGCCTGCTCCTAGGAACTACTCTAGAGCATAGGGCCGGTCTCGACAAAATGCCGCTTATTCACCCGCTTAAGTAGTATTCAGCGGGGCACAAGTGGCGCGTAGTGCGCCCTGCGGCTGCTCTGTTCTTCCAACATTTTTACAAGTCATAGCTAGTTGTAGTTATGTATGGCTTATGACCTGTGATTGGTTCATGGTTTATGACTCATCAAACTGTGATTGGCTGATGATCTGTACCTAGCTATAGTGTGATTATAGCTAGATTTCATGCCCTTGTTACTTTGTACATAACGTTTCAGCTGTGTTAGCACAAGTTTTCAGTTACATTAATTAAGTTCAGGCTTGCGTCCGCAACAATACTAATTTTTTTTTTTTTTTTTTTTTTTTTTTGAATGGGCTCTCGCAGGTGGGACCGAAGTCCCATTTCTGCTTAACCGGACTTAGTTGGCGGAGAGTCCCATGTGGGACTCCATTCGCCGAAGGTTTTTTCCCTACATACTTACAAACTAGATGCGCGCGGCATCAATACCGCGCGTAATCGGGCGGGCGCCCCCCAAGGGGGGGGCTCGAACCTCGCTAGGGCATTGCAGGGGGACCCCGCAGTTCCTATGTCCCCCTAGCAGCCGTTGCTGCATCGTATTGGTTACCTCGAAAGTAGCGGACTTTCGGTCCCTATCGGGTGACGTGCTAAACGCCGTGAAGCGGCAAGCCTCGCCGGCGAGGCTAAGACCTACCTAGAAAACCTAACCAGTGGCTACGCAATAGCCTGCTCCTAGGAACTACTCTAGAGCATAGGGCCGGTCTCGCGTGACGAGATTATCTCCGGTTGCTTACACCGTGAGGGCGTCCCCAGGGGGGAGCTCGGACCTCGACTCAGGGTGCAGCAGGGGGACCCCGCCACTGATCCCCCCAGCAGCCGGTGCTGCGTCGGCATGTGTTTCTGTTTCTCGAGAGTCGGACTCTCGGATTCTGTGTGTGTGTCGCGTCGGTCCTCGCCGGCGGGGACGATATTTTGGACGACGGCGTCGGAGTGTGCTTGTACTTTTATCTGACTCCTGGAGGAGTGTAATAGCGTCATCGGGCTCAATGAGTGTGTGTCTGGGACGTCGGGTTTTGCTAATAGCAGATGGCTGGTAGACGGTGGCCGCCACGACCAAGGGGTTGGGGTGCTTGGGAGCGGAATCGAAATAGCGTTTTGAGACACGCTTGAAAAACTGCTTGATGGTCGGCAGTTTGAGGTCTAGGTGGAGGTCGACGTTGCGTACTGTTAGACGGCCGACCCCGGTTGTCTTTTTAAAAAAAAAACTACAATGACCTACAACACTATTTATTTGGAACACAAACTACGTTACACCGAATTACGTATGACTTCCCAAACTTTGGTACTGCACGCGGTGATGCCCAGATTCTAACTGAATATATTTAATATTATAATGACCAACTCATGAAAATGATACTCAGCACAATACCTATGAACAATTATGTCAATAACAATAGGAGTGCTGATTTAGGCTTTACTGCCTTATAATAAGGGTCATAACAGCTCCCCCCTTTTGACTAAGCTTTATCTTTTTTAGATGAAGCGAAGTAGATAAGATATTAAATGATGCAGTGAAAAAAGATTAGGGAGTCATTAACAAAAATTTAGAAATTTAAAGATTTAGAAATTTAAAGAACTAGAAACTACAAAAAATATAAAAATTAGAAAGAATTGGAAATTACAAAAATTTAGAAATTCAAAAGAATTAGAAATTATATAAATTTAGAAATTTAAAAGAATTAGAAATTATATAAATTTAGAAATTTAAAAGAATTAGAAATTATATAAATTTAGAAATTTAAAAGAATTAGAAAATTAAAATATATGAAACTTTAAAAATTGCATTAATATGACAATTCATTGTATTACGTTAAGATTTAAAATCATTACATAATAGGTAGGTATAAAACTAAACAATATTAAGCTTTATAAAAAATATTGATTAAATATTTATAATCAAAGATTAAAAGATTAAATTCCTATTTGAGAGGAATTGAACTTAAACAACAAACATTATATTGGTAGGTATATAAAAATAAAACAAAATTAACCTTTATAAAAACATAGATTAATTTAAATAAAAAGATTAAAAGTTTATATTCCGATTTGATGGAAATCGAACTTTATTGACAACAGTTGATTTATAATTTTGATGCCGAATTGGCAAAGACTGTACTGACTTTTTGTCATCATCAGATGTCGAAGACATTTCTGTCATTTCTATAGAGTTAGACATCTTAGCTTTATGCTTAACTGATTTACTATTATAGCACTGATTGAATATTTGGACACAGCATCCAGTGTTGGGTGAATTTCTTTTCTTAATATACCTATATATCTTATAAGCTAAATATAAAAATAAACACACAATTAAAATATAAGTGAATGTTGAATAATATGGGCCATATTTAATAAAATGCGATTCATTTTCTGAGTTTAGTAATTCTTGTTCCAAATTATCCAATTGATGATTTGCATATTTTAAAGAGTCTAAATTAATTTTACTTAAAGAAATCGGCGACAAGTGTGGCAAACTTTTATTAAATATGTCCTTTTTACAACAGTTATCAGCTGTTATATCAAAACTTATATCTATAGGAGATTTAATAGTAAAAGAATAAGTGTTAACTGGCAATAATTGGATGGTTTTAGAGTAACCAATACAATTTTCTGTTAATTTTACAATTCCTGTGCCAACAATTGAATAATCAATAATATCATCATCACATTTAACTGTTAATTTATTTGTATTTGATTGAACATAAATCCATTTATTATTTCTTAACTTTTGCCAAATTTCAATTTGACCATATACAATTTTGGCATTGCATTCTGTAGGTAACGACAGTGTTACTTCAGTTAATAATTTAGATTCACAATTCGGATTACTTAGACATGAATATATAGTAGTTAATACACAAATAGAATAATTGTTATTAATAAACTTACACTTATCAAGAGTGTCCAGCATAGCATAATGCATCCTGTCGTCACTTAAAGCGGTATAGGAATCAGAAGGTTGAATCAATGCGAATGTATTATGTGAGTCATCATGTGGAGTAGGTAGCGGTATGTTTTTATAGACCATGAACTTGTCAGGTGTTATTAGAGGAATTTGCAAAATAAAAATGACTTTATTATTATAATAATAAGAGCTAAATTCAGAAACATCTATTATAAAATGAATATTTTCAATACTTAAAGGAACTGGAAAATCTAATCTTTTGCTTACTTGATTACTATGCTTAGACAATTCTAAGTATAGATTAAGAGGACTTATCACGCTAGGATGTAATACATTAACCTTAGAAAATA
Source organism: Asteroscopus sphinx (assembly GCA_949699075.1). NCBI lineage: Eukaryota > Metazoa > Arthropoda > Insecta > Lepidoptera > Noctuidae > Asteroscopus > Asteroscopus sphinx. The sequence continues at coordinate 17,526,742 of OX453024.1, forward strand.
AAATAGAATTTAATGTAGTATCTAGCAAATTAGAAATAGTAAGTAAAGAACCTTCGATTATATTGAGAAGATTATTTAACTTTGAGGTATAAAACAGTAAATTATCTGTTTTCGTGATTTGAGAAAATATTTCATTCATCTTATTAATTTGGAAATTCAATTTAATTTCATTTTGATTGAGTTTGTAAATAGTAGTGTTAAAATTATTTATAGTAGATTTAATTATATGAATATTATCTCTCATTAAATGAAATAATTCTGTATCACTCTTTTTACATGATTCAATTGCAGCATCATATTTTCTAGCATCGTCTGCATCTAATGAGCCAAAGAAAAACTTTAAGATTTCACCTCCAAATTCTAAAGAACGTTTTACTTTACTTGTTGATCGATTGGAGATGATATGAGATAAGGATTGTAATTTGATATAATTAGATTGAATTAAAACTTCGATAGGGCTAGAAATGTCCTTGCACATATCCAAATCTTGAGATTGAATTTTGGTACAAAGATTTAAAGTATCTAGTAATAGTTTTTCTATTTTATTAAGATAGGGCTCTAAGGAAATTAAGTCGACGTGTGTTACGACTTTCCAATAATCACTATAAAAATTAATATTAACAATAGGTTCAAAATAAATTCCTGGACTATGATATATTGGAATGATGCTCGATTCGGTGCGGCTGTGACATAAAGTGCCATGCCAGCATAACGTTCTGAAAAGAAGCATAGTAGGTACATAAGTACATAGGTTAAGTTGTAGCAGGTTTTATCTCATTGGTATGAGACTTGACGTTTTTACGACCTACTTGTAGGGTCACGTTATGTTTATTATGAACTTTAATAATTTTGTAAGGGCCTTTCCATATAGGCGATAAGGCTTTACGAAGTCTATGGTGGTGTTTTAGATACACCATATCTCCTGCTTTGTATGTTATTTCACGGGAGTTAGCATCATAGTATTGTTTTGATTTTTCCTTACTGTTTAAAATATTTTGGATAGCCTTTTCGCGACTAAAGCGCATTCTATATTGTAAGGCTCTAATATATTCATTGTATGTAGTATTACCGGAGGTTTCATACAAGGAATTCGGAATGCATGGTTTATAACCATATAATAACTCATGAGGAGTAAAATTAGTAGTACAGTGAGGTGTAGTATTATATGCTAATATTGCAGTGAATAGATAACAATGCCAGTCGTTTTGATTTTCGTTAACAAATGATTTCAGATATTCTTTTAGAGTGGCATGTGAGCGTTCAAGAGCTCCATTCGTTTGTGGATGATACGGAGTGGTAAAAAGGGCTTTGACCTTTAATATATCGGTCAATTGTTTGAATAATTCCGATGTAAAACAAGTACCTAAATCTGTTAAAATAGTTTTAGGAAAACCGAAAAGAGACATGAAATGTACGAGATTTCGGGCTATTTCTTCACTAGTAGCCGAAGCCATTGGATAAGCACTTGTAAATTTGGTTAAGTCATCTTGTAGAGTTAAGATGAATTTAAAATTTTGGAAACCCGCGTCGGGCAAGGGACCTACGACGTCAAGGGCTAATCTTTCAAACGGCCTTGTAGATGTGGAAGTTATCTCCATTGGAGCTTTATTTGACTTCCTTAAAGGTTTGTTGATCTGGCAAAGCTTACATTTTTTAACATATTGTTCAATGTCAGAGCGCATGCCCTTCCAATAATAGGCAGCTTTGATACGTGAATACATTCGTTGTGACCCTGGGTGACCAGCGATAACAGAGTCATGATTTTCCTTTAATATTTTAGGAACTTCTACAGGAGTAGGATAGATAAGTTGATTTCTGTATATATGAATTTTAATGTTAGTATCGTGGAAAATATAGGAAATCATGTTATAAATTTTAGCATAAGCTAATTTTGAAAATGGATCAGTAAAATCTGGTAATGCGAGATCTGTAATATTCGGACAATCAATTAATAAATTTCTGAGTTTGATTAGTAAGTTATAAACATCTCTAAAATTAGTTTGTTCATAATGGTGAACTTTTGTAAATAAAAAATAATAGTTTTTATTTTTATCATTAACGCATTTGATTGTAAGAGGCTCGCGTTCGGATTCAAGTAAGTTAGCAGTGTTATCGAGCTGAGATAGTAATTCCTCGCAATGAGGCATAGAGTAGTCGAAGTCTAAGGAGACTGGACACGCGATTGCGTTTAATTTAGACAGATGCAAACCTTGAGTGCATTCTTCGATAACAGTATTTGATGTAGAAAGTTGGTTTGTAAATTGGTCCTTAAAGAATTTTTCATAAGTAGAATTATTTAGATTATTAATATCGATTGCAGTTACAGGACATCGAGATAACGCATCGGCGTTAGAATTTAAGCGACCTTGTTTATATACGATTTCATAATCGTATTCCTCTAGTTTCAGGCGCCAACGAATAAGTCTGCTGCCTGGATCCTTTACATTAAATAACCACACAAGAGGTCTGTGGTCTGTTATGATTTTGAATCTGTTACCATATAGATATGGTCTAAATGTTTTTACAGCGAATATAATAGCTAAAAGCTCTTTTTCAGTAGTTGAATAATTACCTTCTGGTTTATTCAAGGTGCGCGATGCATATGCAATCGGCTTATCTTTACCTACAGGACCTTGTGATAAAATTGCGCCTACGGCGTAATTACTAGCGTCAGTTGTGACGTTAAAAGTTTGCGAGAAGTCTGGATATTGAAGAAGAGGAGCGGTAGTTAATTTTTCTTTCAGGAAATCGAGTGCGTGTTGCTGTTCAGTGTTCCAGTGGAAGACAGCATCTTTCTTCAATAGAGAGGTAAGTGGTTTCGTTATTTTAGCAAAGTTTTCTATGAATCGGCGATAATAGCCTATTAGACCTAAGAATGATTTTATCTCCTTAGGATTTTTTGGAACTGGAAACTGCGATACGGCCTTGACTTTTTCAGGATTCGGAGATACACCTTTATCGGTGATAATATGGCCAAGGTAAGTAACTTCATGCCTTAAAAACTCGCATTTGTCAGGTTGGAGTTTTAAGTTAAATTCGCGAAATTTGTCAAAGACTAATTGTAATTTGAGCATGTGATCTTGTAGATTTTGGCTATATACTATACAATCGTCTAGATATATATAGCAATGGAGGCCTTGTAAGCCTGATAACACAGTATTCATGAGACGTTGAAAAGTAGCAGGGGCGTTTTTCAGCCCAAAAGGCATTCTGGTAAACTCATAGTGCCCAGACATGCTTGAATTAGTACTTACTGTGAAACCTGTTTTTGGGGCGTCCTTGGGACAGGTTTTTAGCTGATGGAAACCACTGGTAAGGTCCAGTGTACTAAAATATTTAGAGTGACCTAATTGGTCAAGGATATCAGTGATAAGTGGCAGTGGATAAGTTTCTGAAACAGTGACGTCATTAAGACGGCGATAGTCAATGACTATTCTCCATTTTTGTTTGCCGGAGGCGTCCATTTTTTTCGGGACTACCCAAACTGGTGCGCTCCAAGGCGACATAGAAGGTTGAATGATATTTTGATCTAGCATTTTACGAATTTGAGAATCAACTTCCTGTTTATGACACTCCGGGAAGCGATATGATTTGACATGAATAGGAGGTGCATCGCTTGTGTTTATAGTATGTTCGATAGCACTTGTGAAGGTCAAGGGCTCACCTTCAATATAAAAAATATCTGTATATTGAGAACAACATTCTAGAAGAGCTTTTCGTTCTTCATCATTTAGATGAGAACAGCGAATAAGATTTAATACTTTATTTATGCGATCAGATTTAGAAATAGAAATAGAATTAATATTATAACAAGATTCAGAGACAAAACACTCATGTTCGAGTGGTGTTAACTTTACATGATAATCTTTTACTTCAATATCACGTTCCGTAGTATTTAAAATAGTAATATTTGTTTTCTTGTTTGACTTTATAGAAACTATGCAATTAGCGACATAAACTCCTTCGCTTATGATGTGATCTAGTACGAGAGCTTCGTTGTTATGATAAAGCGCATGCGAGAAATTTGATACTGTGCATTCGATAACGGCTTCAGAGCGCGCTGGAATAATATACGTCGGTTGAGTATAAATGATAGGAATAGATTTATTTAATATAGACATAGATCTAGAAGAATAATCAATATTTGATTTAAAATGATTGCAAAAATCGCTACCAATAATTCCATCATAGTTATTTAAATTAATATCATCCTTTGTCACGTGAAACTTGTACCTAAATGATTCGTCAGATATATTAAATTCCATCTGAAAAGTACCAAGTGTTTCAACAGGATTTTCTGAGCTATTTATGCCTTTTAGTTTTACAACTTCATTAGAAAGATATGGAATTTGTAGCAAACAGGACCCTTTTATAATACTTATAGTTGATCCTGTGTCAATAAGGAAACATAATTTTTCCGAGGAATGCTTAGAATATAAATAAGTGTGAGGTAAGGATACCTTTTTACTATAATCATTGATTTCGAACATATGTTTAGATTTAGAATTAGTATGTAAGTTAGATTGAAGTAAGTTATTTTTGGAAATAGTATTTGAGTTAGAATTATGTAAGTTACTATTAGGAGTAGAATTTAAGATAGATTTATTTAGATTATTTTTAGAATTAGGATAATTATTTTGGCAACCTTTGCATTTTGCTTTACCAGTAGAAATAGTATGACCCAGCTCATTTGACTGAGATGTAGGTATAATAGGACTCAAGCGTTTAAATTGAGACATAGATGTAGTATGAGAGTTTTCGACTTTATTTTGGCATTTTTGGCAATTTATTTTACCATTAGAAATAGTAGGACTCAGCTCTTTGGGCTGAGATGAAGAATTAGCAGGACTCAAACGATTAGATTGAGACATAGATGTAGTATGAGAATTTTCGAATTTATTTTGGCATTTTTGGCAATTTACTTTGCCATTAGAAATAGTAGGACTCGGCTCTTTGGGCCGAGATGAAGAGTTAGCAAAACTCAATCGTTTAGATTGGGACGTAGAATTAGTATAAGAATGTTCAAGGTTAACTTGACATTTTTGGCATTTTATTTTGTCATTAAAAATAGGAGGACTCAGCTCATTGGGCTGAGATGAAGATTTGGCAAGACTCAATCGTTTAGATTGAGATGTATTATTAATATTAGAATTTTCAAGGTTATATTGACATTTTAGGCATTTTATTTTGCCTTTGAAAATAGTAGGACTCAGTTCTTCTGACTGAGATGTAGATTTAGTAGGACTCAGTTCTTCTGACTGAGATGTAGATTTAGTAGGACTCAGTCGTTTAGATTGAGATGCAGAATTAGTAAGACTCAACTCTTTTGGTTGAGATGAGGATTTAGTAAGACTCAACTCTTTTGGTTGAGATGAGGATTTAGTAGGACTCAACATTTTTAGTTGAGATGAAGATTTAGTAGGACTCAACTCTTTTGGTTGAGATGAAGATTTAGTAGGACTCAACTTTTTTTGTTGAGATGAAGATATAGCAGGACTCAACTCTTTTGGTTGAGATGTGGATTTTGTAGGACTCAACTCTTTTGGTTGAGATGAAGATTTAGTAGGACTCAACTCTTTTGGTTGAGATGTAGATATAGTAGGACTCAACTCTTTTGGTTGAGGTGTAGATTTAGTAAGACTCAATCGTTTAGATTGAGATGTAGATTTAGTAAAATTAGCATAAGAGTTAGCATAAGTCGTGTCTTGACTTCGATTCGATTTCGGCAGACACGGTACCAAAATCTCATTTAGTTTAAATTATTATCATCAAAAGGCTCATTTTCATCAACATAATTATTGGCCTCATATTCACACGTGTGCGCATGTGCATTAGTAGATTTAGTAGAATTAGTACGCGGTGAGTTACGATCACGTTGCGCATGGTCAGCGTTCTGATTACGCTGCATATTAAATTGACGCTTGCGACACTGTTCGATTGTGTGACCAAAATTCTTGCAATAGTTGCAATTTTTGGTATTGAAATTAGAATTGAAATTAGAATTAAAATTAGGATTAGAGTTAGTATAAGAATTAGAACCTTTATTTAAATTAGGTTGAGGATTAATATGATAAGATTTTTGTAGTTCATTATTAGGCTTTTTATTCCTGAAACATTCAGATGAACTATGGCCTACCTTATTACAGGTTGAGCACAGTTTTTGAGACCTAGTAGAATTTTTTGATAAATTATATAATTTCTCCTCATCAGTGGCATATTGTACAGCATCACTGAGGGTTTCCGGGTTTTTACACCGAACAATATTAGAAACATTAGGGTTCAAACCTAACAAAAATGAATTAAGTGCAAGGTCTTCCATGGCTGCTATTCTGCCTGGTAATTCCTTGTCGTCCTTACAACTATAGTGTATATCGGACTGAATACGCGTTAAAATTGCCTCAACTCTAAGTGAATATTTTATTACATCTTCGTTTGGCAATTGTTTTGAATGTTGCAAATCTGATAAAAGATGTGTAGCGTGCTTTTTCTCGCCGAATGTACACCTTAAAAATGTTTTTAATTCTGACCAGTTCGTAAACGACTTAAGACTGCATGCAGCTTGGGCTTTTCCCTCTAATTGAGATAGAATAAATTTGCATAAAACTGACTGCTGATCTGGTGTAGCTAAACTCATTGCATTTTCGCAATTTGTTAAAAATGCAGGGAGTGATTCCCTGTCACCATTATAGCTCTTAATAAATTTAGTCAAAAAGGACAAAGTAATTTTGTCCGACATTTCGCTTTTCTTATCTGCGGATTCCTTTTTAAGAGTCATAAGATTATGATATGCTGGACGAAACTGTCAATAGCACAAAAAATAAAAATAGGTAAAATTATGTTGTAGTTGTGTAAAATACTGTAAAACAATGTAAAAATTGTAAAATAATATAAAAATAGGAAACAGCGTAAATATTTGTACAGAAGTAGAATTGATTTAGGATATAGAAAGATTTAGAAATTGCAAAATTAATGATTAGAAAACACGATTGAACGTTGAATTTTGCAAGATAGGCACAAGAAGCACTCACAGTAATACGAGGAACACGTACATCGCCGCGGTGGGAACCGGTGTCGTGTTGCTGTGCCGTGACGTCGTCGATGGAATTTTCACACGGGACTGTGGAACTTCTTGACCTTGATGGGTTGTGAGTTAGACCTGGAGATCGAGTTGGAGCGGGCTCAGACTGCCTTCTGCAGCTGAGACTAACCGTCGTCCTGGAGATCCGGCTGGAGCGGGCTCAGACTGCTTGCTGCAGCTGAGACTAACCGTCGTCCTGTAGCATATGTAGTTGGAGCAGACACACGCTGAAGAGCGGTGGTTTACTGTCGTCCAAAATGTAGTTCCTTGCTGGAGCGGGCTCACGCTGTTCAGCGGAGGCTTACCGTCGTCCTAGGTTGTGGCTGGAGCGGGCTCACGCTGAAGAGCGGAGGCTTACTGTCGTCCTGTAGCTGACGCAGGCTTGACCTTGGGACAAGTCTTACTGTCGGTCAGAGACGGTTGGGGTGGCACAGGTTCGGGATACCAGTGTCTGTTTGACTCTACGTCGTAAGACTTCGTCTCTGGTATCCCACTTCTGACACCAATTTGTTAGACGGCCGACCCCGGTTGTCTTTTTAAAAAAAAAACTACAATGACCTACAACACTATTTATTTGGAACACAAACTACGTTACACCGAATTACGTATGACTTCCCAAACTTTGGTACTGCACGCGGTGATGCCCAGATTCTAACTGAATATATTTAATATTATAATGACCAACTCATGAAAATGATACTCAGCACAATACCTATGAACAATTATGTCAATAACAATAGGAGTGCTGATTTAGGCTTTACTGCCTTATAATAAGGGTCATAACAGTACGTACCAGGGGGCGCCTACGGCCCTTCGCATGAAACGGTTTTGGAGGGTTTGGAGCATGTGAATTCTCACCGGCTTAACGTGTGCGAACACAACGCTAGCATAGGCGAGTATGGGGCGGATACAGGTGGTGTATATCCTTACTTTGAGAGGAGTGGGCAACTTACTGTGCGCATTGAGTAGGGGGTGGAGACGTCCGAGGACGAAGGCGGCACGGTTTTTCACCTTGCGGATATGCGATCTGAAAGTCAGTCTACGGTCAAGGATCACGCCAAGGTATTTGGCTTCTCGCTGCCATGGGATCTGTTTTCCGAACATTGAGACTGGTACGCTTAATTCTTTACGATACTGTGACAGGGGTCTCTTATCGAAGAAGACCGCTGCACTTTTTTCCGGATTTACTTCGATTCTCCATTTCCGGAACCATTCACCTAGGGTGTTGGCCGCGGATTGGAGGGTACGAGAAATGGCGACATGGGTCATGCCGGAGTAATAGATTGCCGTGTCTTCGGCGAAAAGGGCCATACGGGCTGCACCGCATTTTGGAATATCGCTGGTGTACAGCGTGAACAGTAGGGGGGAGAGCACGGAGCCTTGAGGCACACCGGCGTGAATGGGATGGGGGGAGGAGAGAGCCCCTTCTATGCGATAGCGAAAGGTACGATTCGATAAGTAGTCTCGGATGATGAGCACGAGACGATGTGGCACATTCATAGTGTACAGCTTATATAATAAGCCGTTGTGCCACACTTTATCGAAAGCCTTTGCTACGTCGAAAAAGAGAGTGCCGGTCATTTGACCGCGTACGAAGCCTGCACTGATGTGTTCTACAATGCGGTGCAGTTGATTAACGCAGCAGTGCTTTGTACGAAAGCCAAACTGCTCGTAGGGAAGGAGTTTATTTGAGTCGGCGAAATCTTTGAGTCGCTTATAAATAAGCTTCTCGTAGATTTTACCGAAGACATTGAGGAGACTAATCGGCCGGTAACTACTCGGCTCGGCTTTGGGTTTGCCCGGTTTGGAAATACCGATTACCGTAGCTTGTTTCCAAGCCTGGGGAAAGATGTTGTTTTTAAATGCCGCCTTGAAGATGACGGTCATTAGAGCGATTAGGGTGGCAGGGAAACGTTTCAACACCTTATTGGTGATGCCGTCTGCGCCGGGGGCTTTTTTGGGCTTAAGATCCTTGACTATAGAGAGAACTTCGTCAGGGGTGATCGGTGGGAGCGGGTCATCTGGGTCATCTATTGGGGGGGGGGGGCAGGGCTGACCTACGCTCTACTTCTGAATTAACCTTATCAAGGTGGGTTAGGCTTACGGGAAGCGTACTGAGAGTGCATTGGGACTCCAAGCTGTCGGCTAAGCATTCGGCTTTTTCGTCATCATCAAAGGCCGGCCTTTGATTGGGTCGATTTAGGGGGGGCATAGCTGCCGTGGACTCGCATTTGAGTTTGCGTTGAAGTGCCCAGAAGGCTGAATGAGACGGTTGGATTTCACTGACTTCCTTGTCCCAGCGATCCTCCCGTACCTGAGCTACACGTCTTTTTACAGTATTCTGCAAAGAGCGCATATGGGCACGGTTGGCTTCGTTGGGAAAAGCGTCATAGGCACGGATGGCCGCGTTCCTCTCGGTCCTCAACTCATTAACATCGTCCGGCAGTTTCAAACGCTGGTCATCCAGCATCGGAACCTGCCGTGAGCATTCGCCCACTACGGACTGCACATGGTTGGTGAGCGAGGTGATCGCGGCCACCGTATCCGCGACTGTCTCAATGGAGTCAGGGATTGAATCTAATTGGGGGGATGAGGTAGACTTGAGGCGGTCCTCTAGTCTCCTCCAATCGGTTATCGTTTTAGTTAAGGGTGGAGTACCGGGATCCGAGGGACCACCTCGGGGACCCAGTTGAATGATGACAGGTCGGTGATCTGAGACTAATTCTTGAATAACCTCGATAGAGCGAATACCGAGGTTTACGCGCTTTAAGAGGGCTATATCTAGGATGTCGGGCCGTTGCCCTACTGTATCGGGAAAGTGAGTGGGACGCATCGGGGCGATGACGTCAAAGGAAAGTTTGTCGCTAAGTGCTTCTAATTGAACACCAGCGGTGTTATTGGAGACACAGCTCCATGAGCGATGTTTGGCGTTTAGATCGCCTGCTATAATTACAGAGTTACTAAGATCGAGTAAGGATTTGAGGTCGTCCTCGAGCAGACTCGCGGGTTTATTAGCGGATCTATAGGCCGAGACTATGGTGATGGGCTGGTGCCCTGTCATGCCTAGGCGACAGATTGAAGTCTCCAAGCATTCTAGCTCTGGGGGATCAATGGGGATGCAATATAAAGAATTGCGGTAATAGATTAGCGTTCCGCCTAGTTTGTTGTGTGCTCTGTCGTTTCTTATCAGCCTATAGTTGGCTATATTGGGATTACGACAATGGGGTTTGAGGAAAGACTCTTGAATGAGTAAAATATCGATTTGGTGCTCACGCAAGAAGACGGCTACGTCGTCGCGTTGACCACTAATGCCTCGGGCATTAAAAAAGCCTAAAATTAGGGAACGGGGTTTGAATCTTTTGGGTGGGGCCGTATTATACATTATAATTGGAATTAAGTATTCTATAGATGTCTTGGTACTTGGTAAGTACCTGAAGGCGCTGCTCATGGATGCCTTGGGTAAAGGCCCAAAGTCTAGAGTAGGCGTCAATGCGGGATTCCCCTGATTGGGGTTCGAGGTATTCTCTCGGCAGAAGGCCGGGGGAGTTTACCGGAGGGGGGGTTCTCATGGGGGGGGGGGCTTTAGCTGCTGGTGCAGTTTTGGGCCTGAGAGAAGGTGCGGGGATGGGTATGTTCATCAGCGCAGGGGGCTCTGAGGCCGGGGGCGCGAGACGAGACGGCGGAAGAGGTGGGAATTGGGGCTTTTGGTTTCCCTTAAACCAGGGGTTGGGTCCAAGTGGGCCGCGGAAATTAGGGGAGGGCCCGAGAGGGCCTCTAGGGTTTGGCGGTTGGTAATGGTAGGGGGCTGCGTAGGAGGGGGCTTCCCTCGCAACGCGGTCGGAGGCGCGTTTCGCCGATTTGGCGTTGCGCATTTTGGGGGCTTTGGGGCATCCGCGATAATTCGCTGGGTGCCCGGCTTGGCCACAAAGGACACAGCTAGGGGGCTCAGTGCACTGGTCCCTCTCCTTGGGACGCTCGCACTCGCTTGTCTTTCGCTGGACTCCTCGGATTACGACTCTGAGGAGTCGGTCCTCCGGGAGGGCGTAGGTGTGGAAGGACACCTTACGTTCGCGTAGCAGCCTGGTAAGGTTGCGGTAATCGGTGGGTGTGGGGACAATTACTTTAATACCCTGCTGTGTGGGGCGGGCACTGGTGAAATTTATTTTGGACTGGTTGCACCAGTCAGAAATTCTCGTCCAGTAAGCCTTATCCTGGATGAATAAGGGAGGCGGGATGGGTATCTTCGTCTGGGAAGACGAGGTATGGACATGAGGGGAGGAGGGCCTGTTATCCTGCGAGGAGGAGTGAGAGGCGGGACGGGGGGTAGGGGCCGGGGCAGTGTTAGCCTCGGAAAGCTTTAAGGACTTAGGGGCGAGAGCCTCGGCCTTATTGGTTTTTCGGCCGCGTTTTTTACCTTTACCCACTACTGTGGTAAAGGCATCGGCCTCGTCGGAGTTGACCTCACTGTCCGAAGACATCTCTTGGTCTGAAGGGATCGGGGAGATCTCGGGGTTTTGAGTGGGGGCTGGGGTGGGGAGAGGTGAGGGGGTACGTTCCTTGAGGTCCAGGCTGGCTGAACGCCTAGATGGACCGCATGGAGACCTCGGTCTCTCCTCATCGCTTTCGGGACGGGCGCGTTCGCGGGCGCGGGCTTCGAGGGCGCGGGCTTCGAGGGCGAGGCGCCTAGCCCTTTTTAAGGAATTTATCCTTATGGGTGGGGGGGAATCGGGCGACTTTTGAGAGTCGGGGACATTAGGTGGTGTTTGTTGCTTGGCGGCAAAAGCGCTGCCAAACAAGTCGCCATGATTGGCGATAAAGACGGGGTCCTTGAAGAGGACGTTTTTTAAGATGCTGAGGAACTCGGCATCAGACACCATCGTATAGATGATGACTAAGCCAAGCCTAGCAACAATGAGAGGGGGAGAGAAATTAGTGGCGTACTAACCATGGGGGTTTGCTCCTCGGGTGGGTGATCCCGGGAGTGTGTTCAAACCCTCCCCGTCGGGTATAGACGGGGAGGTTGAGTGCCTACTGGTGAGCCCTAAGCTTGCTCTCCTGTTTGCCAGTCTCAATGTGCAAACAGGTCCCTAAGTCTCTAGTGTGCAATGGGTGTAAACCCCTAGAGAGTGCTAGATAGGACGAAACGGGGTTAAAGCTAGGGAAGACTAGGAGATCCCCCAAGGCCTTCTGGTCCTAGCTCCTTCCAATTTTTGCTTTGCCCTGAAGGAGCGCAGCTGGCGTGTCGGGTCAACGCCCCTCAGTTCGTTAGCACCGTTAGGTATCCACTGAGGACCACAGTAAATAAGTGGATTTATTCCTGAAGGGACACAACGTTTTGACTGACTTTCTCAGACAGAGACAAAAGCGCGCCCGCTGTCTTGAAAAAGACAGCGAATGTGCTTATCGGGCTGCAGTCGGCGGGGCGACTGCGGAGGGCGCTACGGTGAGCCGTAGCGAAAAATATTCGAGCACGTAATTCGGCACGACAGGACGGAGCAGGAGCAGCACGACCTCTCGGGGCGAGTGTCAGAGCGAGAATGAACAATACTAATAGAATCCAGTTGTATTTTTAGGAACCTGCAACCTGCATCCAACCAACAATCATGACCTCTACTTTGTATGAAACTTAATACAATAGAGGGGTCAAGCTGTATCGCTGGATCTACTCAACCGATTCAGATAAAACATACCCTATATTTTAAGTTAGACTAATACCAATACAAACGCTAAGTTTCATTACGATCCATTCAGCCGTTTTCACGTGATGAGGTAACAAACAGACAGACAGACAGACAGACAGACAGACAGACATAAATTTTTTAAACGATTGATTCGTGTTCTATAGCTTATTTCTAGTCCCCCTAGCCGGTTTTCGCGAAAAAAAACTCAATGTACAGACTTTTCGACCTTTACAGTTTTATTATAGTATATAGATATAAATTAATCAAAGTGATAGATACTTTGTCTCGCAATTGTTAGCGAGATTAATGATCAGTAGACCTGCTAACTTATTGAAATTGTGACATAGAACCTTTGTACATAGAACTGCGTCGGTATTAAGTGGCCATAATTTTAACTAAAGTCACAGTTAAAAAGCGGTGTGAGCAAGGAAATTATAAAAAAAATCTTTGGGTGTGAGGGTGTTAGTGTGAACGAGAAAGTAGTCCGTCTGTATAAGCGGCGACGTTAACTAAACAGTTCAGATGATGCATGGCATCAATGAAAATGAAATGGTCCGTTTTATTTAAATTCTCAATCGGCTTAAGCTCGCATACCGACTGCCCGCATGGCGGATTACACACACCATCGAGAACTGTACGGAGCACTTACATGTATGCAGGGTTCCTCACAATGTTTTCATCGAATTGTACAGTAAGACCGACTGTTTCTGATTTTCAAATTCATCATAGTCACATTTTTTTCGTGGCTTGGAATTTAGAACTGCCAATAGTATCTAGGTATCCGATCCAGGGAACGACGGCAAAAATGTGACTATGGCTATATATACAGGGTTATTTGTAAAACACCGTTAACCTCTCAGGACTATGTTACTAACATCATAATCAACAACTTTTGTTCTATGACTTTTAGAAATTCATCATATTTTAGTTCATCAGATTTTCATACAAAAATAAAAATATTTAAATTGAATGCTCTAAATGTTACGAAGTCCATGCGAAGTAAAAGAAAGCGCGATAGTTAAATAGAGAGGGGAGCGGGGTTAGGGCGGCGGGGGTGCTTGAAATTGACCTATTTACGGGCGGCCCTCAGTCGGTCGGTCGCTTTGATGCGCTTGCGTCGCGGCAGACGTAGGTAGGTACAGCAAAATACAGAGTCGAAATGTGTTAGATAGGACATCAAAATCTTGAAGGTTTGTTTTTGGTAAATGTATTATGTTATGTAAAAAGTCATTGAACAAAAGTTGTTGTTTATGATGTTAGTAACATAGTCCTGAGAGGTTAACGGTGTTTTACAAATAACCCTGTATATGGCTATATCTTTTATACATAGGCACATACTTATCTATTTCATTCATAATCAGATACCTATTGTTTGCAATTTGAAGATATTATTACTTCTGATTGTACTACCATCACTCTCACTATTATAATTTCTTTTACAAAAAAAATACACAATCGATCAATTATACGAGCGCGCGAGCGGGTAGTTAAAAACGTCACTAGGTACCACAACCCGTGGGAGTATGAGTAATGGTGTACAATATTACACAGTGGTTGGCTGGCCGCCAATAAATTTCCAACCAGTCACTGCTGTCACCGCTCTACAAAGAGATGAGGATATCAATTATATGCGTTGTATGCTTTTTGTTTGATGCTTATCCGTCAAGTGGAGACGATAGCCACCACCGGAGCGCGCCCCTCCTCCCCCGGTCGCGACCATGTTTCGTTGATAGCCAAAACATCAAAACAATGCCTGTCGAGTGCACCAATTAAGTTATCATGACCTGTACCCAATGATCCTGGATTAAAGAGACCAACTTTAAGAAATTTTCCGCCTTTAGTCATTATAATGTTCTAAAATTATTCCGTCATTTTAAGATGTTTACCAATACCTGTCATGCATGGTTATGACTCCGGGTCTAGATCTTGAAATTAATAAAAGTAATGGCTAATGAACAGACAATTTTTATTGTTGAAGAAGAAGGAGAAAAATGTTTATTTTGGCTTGCATAGATAGTATACAGCAGAAACATAAAATACAGATAATACAATAAAAAAAGCCAGCCAGCCGGCTAAGATTATTTTATTGCTATATTTTGAACTGGTATTGACTTCTGAAATTAATTCAAACCTTTCAGACCCCGCCGTCCGTGACGCCGCCGCCGAAGCTCTGGGTACAGCGACCAAACTAGTAGGGGAGAAGAACATTGCCCCGCACATCGGCAAACTGGATAACCTGAAGGAACAGAAGATCAAAGAGTTTGCTGACAAGGTACGGACGCTGGTTAGTGACTGCAATGATGAGGTTGTAGAACTTAGTTCTCGTATTGTAGTATCCTCTCATTGCTCAAGGTTAAAGCAAAATGCAGATTTTTAGGACAGAATGCTTTTAGGTATGTTTCGTGGCGGGCCCGCTGATGACTGAACTGAATAATGTATGTTGCTTGTGTTGTGTATAATAAATAATATTTGTATTGTATTGTATTACTTGTGTTTGGTGTGCAGAAACCTTATGATGGATGTGGCTTAAAGTCTGGAATCGAAAGGAGATGGTCATTTTTGGGATAATATTCCGCAGAAATTTGAACACCTATGTGAAGAAAACACAACACAACACCACAACACCTATGTGAAGAAAACACAACACAACACCACAACACCTATGCCTCATTAGAAAGCTTAACAAATAAGCTACTCGATTATTATCAATTCAGATTTTTTGAAATACATTTTATTGGTATATAACATGTATGTTTACATACCCTTTTATGTTCTTCCTCTAAATCAAGCAGGATGAAATTGTGAAAATATGGTAGTTACAAGGTATTCTGTACCCAGATTACATGCGTAAAATTTTAAATTTGTTGACAAAAATTAATAATTTGATGAAATGAAATGTTTATATAGGTAGAATATTTTAATTAATACGGTTGATTTATTCCCAAAAATGTTTAATTAAGTTCAGGCATAAAAACTCTTTGCTGCGATTTAAAAATAAACTCTAAAGTAAAAAGCACTAGTGCGATAATATAATGAAAAACCGGCCAAGAGCATGTCGGGCCATGCTCAGTATTATAGGGTTCCTTAAGTAGGTGTACAAACGAATCAAATCGAATATTAATCATGGCTATTTTAGTTTTTGCAATGATCGGCAGCATTCGCGACTCAGAGCGCGAGCGTGTTGTTAGTAGCGCCATCTAGCGATAAATTCAAGAAGCCAAATTTAAGAAGTCTGATTGATGTCAAAGTTACTTTTTGTGATTTTTTCAAATAGAAAGTAGCTAAAGGAGCATTATTTGCCATGATAATTTTTCTCTAAGGTCAATGACCTTTGAACTAGGACGTTTTAAGTATTTTTCGGTTTTCTGTCTATAACTCAAAAAATTATAATCACATTATACTCGAAATAATTTTAAAAGAGAGTTTTCACAAAGGTCTATCAATATGGAAGATTATAAATTTCTACGTTGCATATTTTAGAAATGGCAGGGGGGGGACACATTGCAAGCCACTTTGGCGGGCTATATTTCGCAGATGGTACACCTGATAAAAAAGTGGTGTATGAAACATTACCTTCATTTTAGTAGACCTATTCAATGATACCCCACACAATGGGGTGCAGCGAAAAAAATTATTTTTTCCCCATTTCACATGTATGGGCGCCACCCCTAAAGAACGTAAAAACTATTTTTTTATTCTTTTAAAATTGAGATCTATATGCAGACTATTTTTTAACAAAATTTCATTTACTTATGTTTATAACTGTAGAAGTTATTAAGCTGTAAAGGATTAGGACAGACGGACAGACGGACAGACGGACAGACGGACAGACGGACAGACGGACAGACGGACAGACGGACAGACGGACAGACGGACAGACGGACGGACATGACGAAACTATAAGGGTTCCTTGTAGGACTTCGGAACCCTAAAAAGCACGCGTGCGTTATAAGCCACATTATGAACCTAAAAGCGATGCAATAAGAGCCACTTTACGAGCAAGTGTGTTGAAAAAGATATTTATAGTTTAAATTAAGTTGGTGAACGAGACAATCAACAAAATAGTTCAGAACTCCATAAAACATTTCAAACTTGAATAACATAGTTACCCTGTATTCCATTGGGATGCACTGCGATGACGTTGAAAGGCACCGTTGTGTCCCTCTGAGGAGCCTGAAGTCCGCCATTTGGACGGTAAGAGATGATTCGGGTACCTATTTGGCGGTGGAAATAGGTACCTAGGTACGGATAATTATTATTATCAACCTATAGCGCTCCACTGCTGGACATATATGGGGTAGGCCGTAGACCTCTCTAATAGGTACTACGTCATTGACTTCGATCCTTGGCCGCTCCACATCATTTTTAAAAATAAATCAAAATTTAAATAAAAATTAACATGCAATAAAATAATTTCCTTACAATTTCATTATGCGAATCAATAATAAAAAAAATAAAAAAAAAATTATATGTAAATTTCCATCAATTAAATTACAAAATCAATAAATTAAATTAATTATTATTAATTAATTTTTTAATTGGATTACATCGCGTATATTATTTAAATTGGTTTTCCTGACGTTTCGAAAGCTTTGCAGCGTTCGTGGTCGCAGGAAGACTAAGATGACAAGCTTCTTTACAGATACTTTTTTTTTTTTTTTTTTTTTTTTATCGTATAGGTTGGCGAAACGATCTAAAGGCCCACCTGATGTTAAGCGGTTACATTTGCCCATAAAAACTTCAATATCAACTAGGCTGTTGGCAAAATGGTACCGCAAGTCGGTTCTCCAAACTGAGACATGAAGATGGAAAGTCTCATGTCTACATTTTATCTACCGTACAATTTTTAATTAGATTAATCTCTTTAACACGTCTTTTTAAATTCTAAATTATAAACTAACTTGCGTAAGAGTTACTGTAAGGTACCTGGTAGGAGTTTCTAAGGGGTTCAGCAGAGGATGGGGGCCAGCAGCGTTCTCTGAGTATTCATTCAACCAACTGCGATCGTCAACCCGCTTGCCAAGCGTGGCCATTATGGCATATCCCCGGGGTCTTTTGTCGTATTTCGGCTGAAATGATGACGACTCAGTAGGAAGTAGAGAAAGTGAATGATGTTTGCAGGGGCTACCTGATGCACGGAAAACCATCAAGCTAATCTTCTTGGACCTTAAAGACCTATTCACAACCCGCTGAGCACTGAATTTAACTATAACAATCAGAGATCTTCAATTATTTTCTTGGTTTACGATGGTGTAACATGGCCTAAAAACTATCCAAATCGATTCTTCCGGTGATTCTAAACAAACTGGTTTGCACTTAATACTAAAAATAGCCCCGTAGCCTTTCGTTTTCTCTTTTCTCTCGAATTCCAAGTACTATAGCTGACAGTCATAACGGGCCGTCATCTGGGTGCGATACTCCTCGCCCCGCACCTACCCCGCCATCGTGTCGGCGCTCGGAGCGAATCCGAAAGCGCTCGGGCGCACAACGTTTCCCCGCCGCCGCCGGCCAAACCCCCAGTTAGTCCAATTCGTGTTGAAAAAGCAGACGGCCGCGCGCCGACACGATCGCGTCGTCACGTTGTCGCATTTATATTAAGTTTGTTTTAAATCTCTGATCTTTAGTAAAGTAATTAAAGTGTGTTTGGAGCCATTCCGTGTTTCCTTTAAGCAACACACCTATAGTACCCACTTTTTTCCGAAAACAGATTTTAATCTTAATTAAGATTCAACTAACTAAGCACGGAAAACCATGACCAAAAACATGTATCACGCGATATATTGAAAGCTTTGTCCGAAGATTTATAGTCGTAATAAATTAAGCTCCGGTAAAATACGACCTTATTTCACTACCGGCTAATTTATTGCCATTAATGACTATGCTCGTAAGTACTTAGTTACACGATTTTATAGTAGTTATGACTAGAAATCTAGGTGACAAATTTTTTCCTACATCTTATTTTTATTCAGATATTTAAGATTAGCTCAAAAAATATTGATAGGGTAAATGGCCAAGCTTCATCACCTTCATTCATATTTCAGCCGAAAGACGTCTACTGCAGGACAAAGGCCTCCCCCAAGCTAATCGCCACGCTTGGTATGCGGGTTGGCGATCGCAGTTGGTTGTTTAAATACTCGGAGAACGCTGCTGCCCATCCTCTGCTGAATTCCTTAGTCGCCTCTTACGACACCCATGAGAAGAGAGAAGGTGGTGCTATTCTTTACGTCCGGCAGCACACGGAACATGGAATGGCCAAGTTTAGAAAGAAAGAACGAAAAAAAGTTTTCTCCCACTTGCTCGGATATTGGTTCATTATTCAAATAAAAAAAATACAACAATCGGCTCTTTTCCGTACGCAACGAAATAACAGGCCGGTAATATCCAACAGGACAATAATATAAATTGCTGGACACTTTATATTTTTTTATATTCGGTGGACAGAATCGGAATAAATCGTCATTTTGGTTTTGACGAACCCTATCTAAGGGGAATCATTATAATAACATGACTCCATGCCATTTTGACATATTGTTTCTTTTACCTATCAGGTGGTTATCAAAGTAGGGCAGCATCCCTCATCAAGCAATTCCAAGAGCTACAAGATCAGATAGAGCAGGCCAATTTGGAACTGTCCACATTCAAATTCCTTGCTGAACAAGAAAAAGCAGCAATTCCACGTAGAATAGAGGCATGTTTCAGACATTCAGCCCTTATTTTTTTTGTTCAATATCTTTTGTATAACTTACTTTAATGGCTCTGCTACCCAAAATGTGGCCTCGGAAACTAATGAATATATATATTCGCATATGCGTCGATCTTTGACAGTGGTGTCGATTCTCTTGTTCACGAACTAAACTTATTTTAAACTATCGCTCTCCTTTACTGATAGTAGATACAAGAAAGGGATGGCAACAATTTTAGTGTTGTTAAATTAGTCGGAATCTCAATTTACATACAAGTTTAGTCATGATCTTGGAACATGCTGATAAAAAATACAAAGAAATGTAACACGTAAACTAATTTGCCAGCACTAAAAATTTTGGCATCCCTTTCATGTATCTGCTGTAAAAAAGAGTGATAGTTTAAAATAAATTTAGTTCGTGAACAAGAGAATTGACACCAGTATCTCGCCAACCGCTAGCTCGAAAATCCCGAAGATCAGCTTCTAAAGAATGAACGTTTCGCCCTGTCGGTTGACCCAGAAAGGCTCTTCTCCCATTGTCTCCACGTGGACCAGCCAACAGAATCATTTAAGCATTTGCTTCTACCGTGTTTGTTTCATCCGCGAGTGTTTGTTTTATACCAAACTGGACATAATGGACGAGGAAAGCCTAACTCGAATATGTATTAGTGCTTTCTCGGATGGTGATATTGTAGAGGCAAAAAACCTCCTATTCGATGCGATAACAACTACGAGACGCAAGATTAAACGGAAGAAAGACGGGAAAAAGATACGGGAGATCGAGGATATTATTAGCTTATTACAAGTAACGCCTCCTGACGATCGACCAGTTTTTGTAGCAAAAGAGCTGCAAAAACTACCCCCCGTGCTATTTGATCACGTAGACGTGACAAAATTACTTAAAGATTTAACAAAGATGAGAAGTGAAATTGAGGAAATAAAATTGCATTATGCGACTGCTAGTCAACTTGAACCGATGAAGTGTGACATAGCAGATTTGAAAAAGTTGACGAGTATAAAAAGTCCATGTTACTCGTATGTGAATATAAAGCGCGGAGGTGGAACTCATATGATGGACAGTTGTGATTATGATAGCGGGCCGATGGGACTGCAATATGTTCCTATAGCTATCAAAAATACATCAGACCAGATTTCATCAATAACTAAGGGTGAAACTATACCGCCGCCTACCCACCATTCATCAATATCAGCTGATCAAAACAGGCATAGCACAAAGAAAATTATTGAGCATAATCGGAAAGAGTGCGAAACGGGTTCGGGCTCACAGCTGTACACCGACAACAACACCGAGTCGGGTCAGGCGACGCAGAAAAGTGACAATAACAATATTGCAATATGCCCGGGGCACACGGCCGCAGCGGTCGTCCAATCATCGTCAGAACCTAAAACTAAAACAGTTGCTCAGATTGTAAGTGAAGGGGAGTGGACCTTGGTACAGAAGAAGAGAATGAGAAGTCGGTTTGTGGGAAATATAGGAAAAGCTGTTATAGAACCACAGGGCAAATTTAAGGCTGCTGATGAAAAAGTTGTTTTATATATTTATCATGTAGATAAACAGGTAAAACCGAGTGACATCACAGAGTATGTTGATAAAAAGGCCAAAATATGTGTGGATATTGAGAAAATGAAGATGAAGGTATCCAAAAGTTATGATGCATACAAGATTTCTGTTCCGAAACATAAATGTGACATATTCATGAGGGATGACTTTTGGCCGGAAGGTATATCGTACCGTAAATTTATAGACTTCTCCAAGAAGAAAGTAGACAGAGAAAATACTCTGAGACTGAATCATAACAAAAGTTGAAATGGATAATACGACCAAATTAATAAGTTTTAATTGTAAATGTATAAAACGATCTGTTGACTGTGTGAGGCGTCTGTGTGTAGCGGCCGACGTTATCGCGTTGCAAGAAACTTGGCTTTTGCCGCATGATATCGCTTTTCTCGGACAAATAGATGATGACTTCGCTTTTACTGGCAATTCGGCAGTCGACACCTCAGTAGGAGTACTTCATGGAAGACCTTATGGAGGAGTGGCCTTGTTGTGGAGGAAGAGCCTATTTTCATCTGTCACGGTAGTCAGTTGTAACAACGTACGCCTTGTAGCTATCAAGATAGTGTCGCAGGATCGCTCGATACTAATTTTCTCGGTGTATATCCCTACGGACTCAAATGATAACATGACTGAGTTTACAGATTGCCTTAGTGAAATTAGTGCAATAATATAAAGTAATAACGTGCAATCAGTGATCATACTAGGCGATTTTAACGCTCATCCGGGCGAGCTATTCGGTAGTGAACTGTTAAGTTTCTGTGGGGAACAGTGCTGGACCTGTGCGGATCTGGACTTACTGCCGCAAGGTACGTACACATTCGTAAGCGACGCGCACGGATGCCACCGCTGGCTCGATCACTGTGTAGTGACCGAGGCTGCGAGGCGTCTGCTCGTTAGCGCAACCGTAATGTATGATACGTACTGGTCTGATCACATGCCTATACAATTACAGTGTAATTTTAATATGATAAGACCTACAATTGTGACACCCAATCTGTGTAAAAATATGGTGACATGGGGAGAACGGGACGCTAGTCAAAGGAACAAATACAAAGAAATGTGTAATAATAAGTTAAGAGAAATTAATTTCCCGCCAGAATTTAAAGAATGTTCTAACGGATTTTGTGTGGATGCTAATCACAAAGTTGTGTTGGATGACATGTATAAAGAAATTGTGTGTATACTCACAGAGGCTGCCCAATGTTCCAGTAATGTGGATGTGGGAGGGGGTAGGAAGGGTAAGCATGTTGTTGGGTGGAATAGGCATGTTAAGCAGGCTCACGCGGACGCCCGAGCTGCTTTTCAACTCTGGAGTATGTCAGATAAACCAACTTCTGGTTCCGTGTACGAAAATATGTGCGAGACGAGGAAAATCTTTAAGTCAAAGTTAAGATGGTGTCAGAACAATAAAAATAAAATAAAAATGGACATCATAGCAGAGCTACATAAATCTAAAGATTTTTCAAGGTTTTGGAAAAATACAAACCGGTTGAATCCGAGGCCGGGCGTCCCCGTGAGTGTGGCGGGGCAACATGAGCCTACTGCTATAGCAAACTTGTTTGTAAAACATTTTAAAGTAGAATCTCCTCTTGGTACGGCATCGCAGGAGGCCGATGCCGATTGTCTGACGGAGTTAAATGTCAGATTCTCAGCAAAAGATGTCGCTACTGTTATTAAAAGTATGGTGAGGGGCAAGTCTCCGGGACATGACTTCCTCAGCATCGAGCACCTGCAGTATGCAGGAGTTCACCTGTCAAGGGTAATGGCGATGTTCTTCTCACTGTGTCTAAGCCACTCCCATCTGCCCAGCGATCTAATCAAAACTGTAGTTGTGCCGATTGTGAAGGACAAGACCGGGGACACATCAGATCTCTCAAACTATAGGCCTATATCGCTTGCTACTGTAATGGCCAAGGTGCTGGACAGTTTGCTTGATAGGCATATGGCGACCCGCATTGAATTGCATGATGCGCAGTTTGGGTTCAGACCAGGTCTGTCTACCGAAAGTGCCATACTGTCTCTCAAGCACACTGTCCAGTACTACATATCTAGGAAAACGCCTGTTAACGCGTGTTTCCTAGACCTTTCCAAAGCGTTTGATCTGGTGTCGTACGACTTGCTGTGGCAGAAGCTATTGAAGGATACTTCAGTGGATAGGGAAGTTATATCAATACTTCGGTTTTGGTATAACAATCAGACCAATTGTGTAAGGTGGGCAGGCTCGTTGTCGGATGTGTATGGGCTGGAGTGCGGAGTGAGGCAGGGTGGCCTGTCCTCACCTCGGCTCTTCAGTCTGTACATAAACCGGTTGATCGTTGAGCTCAGCAACACTTATCAGGGTTGTCACGTGGACGGAGTATGCGTCAATAACATTAGTTATGCTGATGATATGGTGTTGTTGAGCCCCTCGATTAACGCAATGATGAGTCTGCTTACTATATGTGAAAGGTACGCGGAAGCCCATGGGCTCAGATACAACGTTAAGAAAAGTGAGGTACTGGTCTTTAAGGCAGGCACTAAATTCTACCCGATTGTGCCACAGTTGAATCTTTGCGGAAGTGCTTTAAAGCAAGTCACTAACTTCAAGTATCTGGGTCACTGGGTTTCCGAAGACCTAAAGGACAGCCTGGACATTGAGCGTGAGCGCAGGGCGTTGGCTGTCCGCTGCAATATGTTGGCTCGCAGATTTGCAACATGCACGACCGAAGTAAAGGCTACGCTGTTTACAGCATACTGTCGGTCGTTCTATACATGCAGTC